>CM074718.1:536048994-538641494 GCA_037306005.1 Rhinophrynus dorsalis | reverse complement strand
CAAGCTTATAGAGATGCACCCCAAGAGACTTGCAGTTGTAACTGCTGCAAAAGGTAGTTCTACAAAGTATTGACTTTGGGGGGGGTGAATAGTTATGCAGGCTCAAGTTTTCTGTTTTATTGTCTTATTTCTTGTTTGTTTCACAATAAAAAATATTTTGCATCTTCAAAGTGGTAGGCATGTTGTGTAAATCAAATGATACAAACCCCCAAAAAATCCATTTTAATTCTAGGTTGTAATGCAACAAAAAAGGAAAAATGCCAAGGGGTAGGATACTTTTGCAAGGCACTGTATATAAACACAAGTCTTTTTTCCTGACCTTCCCATTTTAACTTTATTGTTTTCATATTATTAAAGCAACTTTCATGCTATCGTTCTTCTTTTTTTATTGATTAACTAGTGTAAAAAACGCGTGTACACGGGCCATGGTCCGGGTAATGTTAACACTTTGAGTGCTTTGCAATGCGTTGCATTCCCCTCTGGCACTCAAAGGATTAAGAGGTCGCTACCTCACTGCTCCTTGCGATGCAGTCTTGCGTTGCCTCACTCACACGATACAGTCATGTGCAGTAGAGAATGCCCGAACGTGGGCATTCTCTACTGCGCATGACTGCAGTGTGACAAACATCCTAACAAATTATTATATAGGATCTTATATGCTTGTGTCAGTTTTATGCTCTTGAACTACTACACTTTAAGGAAATTGCTCACTGCTCTTTTCCTCATTATTCTTGAGCCAAGGGAACCCTTGCAATGCTTCAATTTGCCTGACAAAGACGTAAGACTGGAGATATCTGTTCCCATCTCCCCTCTACCTCCAAAAGACCAATTTTGGAGGCCCCACCAGATGTGATAACTACCACAGGTGCCTCCCTTCCAACAAGAGAGTCAAGGGGTCTCAAACTTGTTTGAGTTGGGAGCAGCACACAGAGCTTCAGAGGCAATTATTATACTTCAAGTCCAGTTGTTTCAGATGGATAACTGGATGGTGGAATCATACATAAACAGAATAGGAGACATGATATATAGGGCATTCTGTCATTATTCCAGAGATATGGTTGCCACCTGATAGCAACCTCCACCTCAACTATTTACACTGTTGTACTGTTAGTCACAGGTGTTTGAGCAAGAGTATGAACATGTATATCTTCTAAACAGCTAACCAGATCTCATCTTGTACCTGCTATGACTAAGAAGAGTTTGCTGAATATCCTCAGTTCATTCTCTTATTCTTACCTTGTCAGATGCTCATTTTTTGCAGGTTTTTCTTTCTTTGGTAATACGTACCATTCCTTATATGAAGATTTGTTTCTTTTGTTCTAGCCGATAACCTGTTTGGCATTCTTACCAGATGTTTTAGATAGATAGATAGATAGATAGATAGATCTCTTTCTTATTTATCTGTATACCTTGTTGATTTTTATGTGTAAATAAATAGTAATTGCAAGCTAGGAGACTATGAGACAGACACACATCTCTTGTTTTCCAGTTCAAGTAACAATCTACCAGGGGGTTGCTCCCAGAATGAAAGGGTTGCTACCGGCGGAGCAGGTAACACTTTGCCTTTCAGACACTGTGGATTGCCTATCTCTATCCCCTTCTATCAGAGCCATTTTTGTCTTGATCTCTGATATCTGGGAAGCTGCCCCCATTCCACCATTTATTGGTAGGTGGAAATTCTATCCCTGGAACAAATAAGGTTTACCTATTGTCATTGCTAATCTTCTAAGGGAAATGACCCAGCATACCTTGAGATAGTATGCTTTCTTGGACAGCTAGATATTTGGAGGATGGGAGGCATAGGGTTACTTCGTCCAGTCTATTTGAATTCTAGAAAAAAAATAAATTGGGACAGAACTAAGACTGACTTTTGGATATATAAAAAAAACAGAGATGCCAGAAGAGACAGGATGAATTTCATCTCTGACATTAGACTCAGTTGGTCTGGGTTTGGTAAATGATGCAAGCTGTGGCTTTTAGACAAAGGTGCCCCACCACTATTTTTAAAAGTCTGTTAAAAGAATATTTGCCAGACCAAACACCATAACCACTGGAATAATGTATTTTCAATGAAATCTCAGCAACTTTAAAAGTCTGGTAAAAGAATATGGAGTATTTGCCAGGTCAAACACCATAACCACTGGAATAACATATTTTCAGTGAAGTCTCAGCAACTTTATGTGTGAAGGATAAAAGGCAATTGAATGGCTTACAACCAAGAAACTTTCTATTAGGTCAGTCTTTACCATCCAACACTGATGAACGAACATTTTGGGAAGGTCTTGAAGGCCCTCCATTCAGAATAATTTTGGGTGCAGATGAACACTGAAGCCCCTCATGTTCAGCATAGTGCAGATGAAGCTGCCTGATTTATTTTATTAGAAACAAGTGGCTCACTCAGCCTCTCTTCGATGGATCTGCTAACCCTATCCTGCTCACCTGACGTGGCTCTGATAGAACAGCATTTAGAACTGGACCGCAAGTTTGTTTGAATCGAAGCATGAAAGGGGAACTGTGACAAGGGGAGGAAAAGGTCCCACTTTACCAGCCTTAACACCCATTTGTCTGAGGTGATAAGCTGCCATTGAGACACTCTGCCCAGGATGGAATTGGTGACACTGTGATCAAGACCACCAGAGAGGTTCGATATAACTGGGTCATGTCATTTCATTCCTTCTGTGCCTTGGTCAGCATTAGAGCCCGTGGGCCCATCAAATCTGCAAACTTCTATGTTACTGAGAGAACGATCCATACTATCTGAGGCAATAGAGGTGTTACACATGAATGATCTGGGTTTATCTCTGGACTAATTAGGCACTACATATTGAAAATGCCTGTGTGTGACTTCAGATTTAAATTGTCATCTTTTTACCAGAGAAGATTGAAAGGTCAGCTTTAGGAAGTCATACACTGCCTATCTGTCGGCAGGGCGTTCTGGGGAGGTTAATACCTAGTAGGCTAGCCCTGGCCATCTGTATCTGGCTTCTCTTACCTTTATCACCAGAGTCATATGAGTGGGTTACTTCCTCAGATCCCCAGTCAACATACCAGGGATGAAGGTAAAAGGCACTGGTGGAATGCACCATGCTGGGACTGTCTGAGCCAACTTTACCAGAGAGTCTGTGGGAATGGCCGGAGTGACTCCATTGAGGCTCCCTGACTGCCAGTTACTCTTTATTTCTTGTACTTCAGTAGACCCAAAAGGGGGCAAAATGCTTAGGGAGCCCAGGCTGGTATCCCTTCTTTTTAATGGGACTGAAGAGGATTCGGAGGAGGCAGAAGAAGGAGAGTTCCTGACAGGAAATTCCCTTCTCTTCACCAATAGAACTTTGAAAGTTCCTCTTCAGAAGAACAGGAAACTGTACTTGCCCTCTTAATACTTTAAGAGCAAAAGAAGTTACAGAAAATGCGTCCTCCATCTCTGCCGCTGGAAGATTAATGTGATTGGAGTGGGTTCGCATGTGCAGAGAATACTGCACATCATGTGATGTGGGCATGCACCTGTGCCCACAAACACTCACCCACTCCCACTGAGGGGCAAGGTTGAAAAACCTTGCTGCGAGTTATTCTCTGTGAGGCTTGCTTGTCCCCTTTAGTGGTTTCCAGGTGACAAGCCTCCCAACAAACAAAGATATCCAATGATAGATATACTGCAACACAGTGGCTAACCGTTACATATCCACTGATACAGACACCTCAACACAGTGACTGACAGTTACATGCCACAGATAGAGACACCGCAAACAGTCACTGATAGTTATATATCAACTGATAGATACAACAGATTGACTGACAGTTACATAACAACTGATACAGACACTGTAACAGAGTGACTGCCAGTTAACATAGCCACTGATAGAGACACAGCAGCACAGTGACTGATAGTTACATATCCACTGATAGATACAACACAATAGATTGATTGACAGTTACATAACAACTGATACAGAGACCTGGCAGGAAGACCTGCCAATTACTTATACAAAGACAGAAACTGCAACTCAGTCAAACTCAGGTACTAATGAGAAGCAGTGCAGCTCTTGGAAAAAAACAGTTGCACTTTAAACAACAAACAAAAATATCAAATGCTTTAAACAGGGATTTTAACCCCTTGAATGCTAGAGAGGTTCCTAATGCATTTTACAAATGTCCACTGATAGAGACACCACAGCACAGTGATGGACAGAAATAAATTGACTGATACAGGCACT
Source organism: Rhinophrynus dorsalis (assembly GCA_037306005.1). Lineage (NCBI taxonomy): Eukaryota > Metazoa > Chordata > Amphibia > Anura > Rhinophrynidae > Rhinophrynus > Rhinophrynus dorsalis. Next base: position 538,637,283 of record CM074718.1, on the reverse strand, counting down.
GCAACTCAGTTATTGAGAGTTTAAAATCCACTGAAACATACACCACAACAAATCCACTGATACAGACACTACAGCACAGTGGCTGACAGATACATAGTCACTAATACAGACACGGCAACACAGTGACTAACAGATACATATCCACTGCTAAAGACACCTCACCTTAGTGACTGATAGTTTCATATCCACTGATACAGACACTGCAGCTCATTGACCGACAGTCACATATTCACTGATGCAGATACCGCAAAACAATGACCGACAATTACATAAACCTCTGATGCAGACACCGTAAAACAGTTAAATAGCTATTGTTACAGACAGCACAACACAAGTAATGGTAGTTACTTGCCCAGTGATACAGATTCTGCAACTTAGGGACCAACAGTTTGATATCTACCGATGCAGACACAACAACACAGTGACAGACAATTACATAACCACTGATACTGATGCCACAATACAGTGACTGACTGCTGCATATTCATTGATACAGACATAGCAACACAGACACATAGTTACAATTTTACAGTGGCAAAATTATGCTATCCACTCTTGCTTCAATACCCCTTCAATACAGGAGGAGGCATTTATGAATAACAGGCAGATCGATGCTCCATGCCCTGTGTGTGCCTATGTATTAAAGTCATCCTTTTAGCGTTAGTATATCAGTGGGTTTCTCATTCAAGGATGGCTGAGCCTTCCTGCTAAAGGTGCAGATAGCCGTCCTTAAGTGAACTCGGTATACCAGAAGCTGGATGGACAGTCAGTCACCTGCTTCCTTGCCATTAGATCTGGCAGGGGTAACTCCCCCTGGGTCTCTGCCTGACCCTACGGTGATCACCTTCCCTAAACACCCTCCCCACAATTACAGGTTTCTTGAGGTCTCCCCTTTGTTACTGAAGTTGATTGGAATGCATTGTATATCAATGCATTCCATTTATACTAGTAAAAGAAGGCTTAAAGGCATAGTAATACTTCATTTATCTTTATTTTATTTTGTAGGCATTAAAAAAACATGAAGAATGATATACGTCTTATCTCTCAAACCTTTATGGTTTGAGAGATATTCACAAGCAAAGTTTCCCCTCCTGCCCCTTTTACCTAGTGTAAGCCATCTCTTCTCAGATGTGGAATGCAGTCCATAGACCAGACAGATAACAGAAAGGGACAATCTTCTTCCTATGAGAACAATGAAAGCCCTGCCTCCCTTGACAAGTTTTTCAGGTTTTTCCCTTATCTTAATTGAATATTGTCCCTCTCTGCAATCTACCTGGGCACCTCCCTTCTGCTCTGGCTGAGCAGTGTTACATCAGTAAAAGGGGTGGGAGGGGGATACTTTGTCATTGAATTACTCTCCAAAGTCCAAATACTATGATGATTAATCAGAGCTGCTTTTATTATGAAACATTACTATTCCTTTAAAGGGATAATAATACTTAATATGTAGAAAAATATGCTGTAGGGTTTTCAGTACTCCCACTGCTGAAAGGTGTTTTATTCAAAAGTTATTACAGCTCAGACTTGAATTTTGTATGTGCATTGTCTCAGTGGCCTGAAATTGTTGCTACACCATCTTATGGAGATTTATGGTCAACTGACCAGAGCTGTACATAGGATGGTGTAGCCACAGCATCACTGGAACATTTCAGGCCACTGAGTCTCTGTATCTAAAAAATTCAAGTTTGAGCTGTAATAACTTTGAATAAAACACCTTTCAGCAGTGGGAGTACTGAAAATCTTACAACATATTTTTTTACATATTAAGTATTATTATCCCTTTAATCCTTCTTTTACTAGTACAAATGGAATGCACTGAAGCACAATGCATTCCAATCAACTTCAGTAACAAAGGGGTGACCTCAGGAAACCTGTATTTGTGGGGAGGGTGTTTAGGGAAGGTGATCACTGTAGGGTCAGGCAGGGACCCAGGGGGAGTTACCCCTGCCAGATCTAATGGCAAGGAAGCAGGTGACTGGCTGTCCATCCTGGTATACCCAGTTCACTACAGGAAGGCTATCTGCACCTTTAGCAAGGAGGCACAGTCATCCTTGAATGAGAAACCCACTGATATACTAACCTTAAAAGGATGACTTTAATACATAGTCGTACACAGGGCATGGAGCATAGATCTGCCTGTTATTCATAAATGCCTCTGCCTGTATTGAAGGAGTATTGAAGCAAGAGTGGATAGCATCATTTTGCCACTGTAAAATTGTAACTATGTGACTATGTTGCTATGTCTATATCAATGAATATGCAGCAGTCAGTCATTTTTTAGATAAGAGACTCAGTGGCCTGAAATGTTCCAGTGATGCTGTTGCTACACCATCCTATGTACAGCTCTGGTCAGTTGACCATAAATCTCCATAAGATGGTGTAGCAACAATTTCAGGCCACTGAGATAATGCACATACAAAATTCAAGTTTGAGTTGTAATAAATTTTGAATAAAACACCTTTCAGCAGTGGGAGTACCTTTGTTTTACCTTACAGTATATTTTATTTTACATACTATGTATTACTATCTCTTTAAGGCAAGCTAATAAAAACATTACATTATCCATCCGCCTCCCCCTTTCTTGAACTGATAACAGATTAATCCCTCAATTGCCTCACTGGCTTATATTAAGTGAGCCAACAGTGGAAAGGTTAATGGTGAAAAAAAATGAAATTCAGGATTGAGAGTGTTCAGTATAATAAGGGGTCCTGTTTTTGCTGTGAACCTCTGGAGAAGTGGACCTAGACACCTAGGCAAGGGAAAAAAGAGACTGACAGATAGATAGTCGTGGCAAAATGCTGTATGATAATTACACAGTAATATTAATGATCTAGACCAATGTTTCTCATGTTATTTTTGCTCAAGGCACCCCTAACACACAATCTGGAATTTGCAGGGCACCCCTAACATATTTTATGTCATTTATCAAGGGTATAATGAAGGGTACAATACATAAATATACAGTTATGCTTATTTAAACAAAACAGACATAATATGCATAACAGTTTCCATAAATATATATGTAAAACTCAATATTCATATTTTTGTCAAAGCCTCTGTGTAAAAAAGGGGCACCCTAGGCAAATGTCTATGACACACCTAATTGCCATGGCATCCTGGTTGAGAACCATTGATCCTAACACAGCAACACAGTGACTGAAAGCAATACAGTCACTAATCCAGGCATTGCGGCACACGGCATGACAAAAAGGTCACTGTTTCAGATATGGCAACGCCATGACTGACACTGATCCAGGCATGCCAACTCAGATATCCACTGAACCAGGTAAGATAACACATTAAAAGGGGAACCACTGTAAACTTCTTCCCTTCTTTTGGGGTGACTGGGACACCTCTTCTGCAGAAAGGCTTTAACCACTCCCCGGGGAGAGTTTTCTCCTACACCTCCAGATCTTCACCCCAGAATACAGGTCTCAAGCGCTTGGAGCAGCATTCAAATGAATTGACACCACACAAGTATCAATGCACAAAATATTGCTAACTTTATTCAACATCCACCAAACTTTTATACTGGGAGAACTGGGAGGGTCTGCAGAGTGGAAAATTACAAGCTTCACCTAGTATAGTCTCTAAAGGTCATACAAATATGGTAAAGAGGAAATTAGGTAGTGAGGGGGCATGGAGCACATATAGTTAATGGTTAACATGCATCTCTTGGTTCTAATGGAATTAAGGATATTCTACAATTATATGCAACAGTAAAAATTATACTTATCTCTTGTCTACATCAAGGCCTCTGGGAAGGGCACTAAGTAACCTTCTGGTGTAGAACAAGCTGCTAGTTAAAAGTATAATTTAACCCCTATCGCTCTTGTTAGTGTATTAGAGCAACTGCCTACTTATAAATGTCCATTTTAACCCTTTCAGTCCCTCCTTTTGTTCTGAAAGAACAACACCTGGATATCAAAACCTGGCCATACAGTGCACAGCGTACATGAACAACAGCATACGTTCATGGCGTGTGGGAGAGCCAGATGGCATCAGGCAACAGAGCTCCCACCCTGATCCAAGAAGGGGCTGAAGTCAGTAACATTCATGACATCTTTGACCAATGCTATCCAGACATTTGGGATGTCTGCCTCCTCAGTGTTATTGCTAGCTTCTGACATGTCCTATCGGTATTTAGTGTGTGTGTGAAAATATCCAAGGGTTGTGTGGTGGTGTGCCCCATACCCCAAGTTCTGGGATATACATATATACACATTAATATACCAAACATGATTAAAGCAATGCATATGACCATCATTTTGGTAATGGTGCAGTCTAGTTTTTCTCTGGGAGATTTTCCAAGGGCCCACAGTGGGAGCCATGTCCTCAGATGGGGGATTTCTTCACCCGACTGGAGTGGATCCATGCTGGTGAGTCTTCTGTCAATATGGCTGTGCGGGTCACTGCAACCACCATTGTGGGAGGTCCAAAGGGAGGATCTAGTGTCTTATTTTTGAACAATGGTTTCACCAGCACCTTGTCACCTGGTTGATATGGATGTGTAGGATTTCTTGTGGGAAGAGGGGAAGAGAGAGAAACATCACCATAGATGCCATTCAATTTATCAATCAATTATGATACATATTTTTTATTTAGTATATTCCAAGTCACCTAGGGACTTGGGGCGCCATGTGGCTTGGCCCAGTGCCTTTCCTCAATTTATCTTTATTTATCAATTGTCCTATTGATTCCTTCTACTTGTGGTGTGTAATTGTTGCTATAAATGGTATACCTTTGTCATTGTTTATCATCAGAGGGCATCCAAATCTGGGAATTACTCCTGTACATAGTATATTTTCAACAGTTTTGGCATTTTCCTTGGCCATAGGAAAAAGCTTCAAACCATTTGGAAAACTAATCACAAATAACCAACAGGTATTGGATGCTTCCTGATTCATGTATGTGTGTAAAATCTATTTGTAACTGTTGCATTGGTCCCTCAGGGGATGGCAACTGGTCATGAGCATCATGCATTATTTCCTGTTCTTACATATATGAGATATCTATATATCTGATTCTCCACTAGTTCTGTCGAATTCAAAATTGCAAACCTGGTCTGTATGGAGTTATAAGTCTATTTCTTACCAATGTGACTAAATCCCTGCAAAATTACTAATGAAAAGAATTGGAGCAGCTGTTTTATGGTATCCCTATTCTACCCTCCTTGTCTGACCATAGACCAGTATGGTCTAGTGTCAGACCCTCCTTTTATCAAAACTGTAGGTCATCTTTTGAGGCTAATACTTGCAACGAATATTGAATTGAGCATGGAAGCGAGGCATCATAATCAGCTGTACTATGGTCCTAGCATTTAACTACTGCTATGGTGTATGGCAAGAATATAGAAACAAACAGATCATTAACCAATTGGGCAAATGATATTCTTTTTCTGTCAGCTGTCACAAATCCTCCATTTCTACCTATAATTCCAAAATCAAGTACCACACCCAAAGCGTACCTGGAGTTAGTCACAATAGTCACATCAATAAACAGGGAGCATGTGTGTTAAAGCTATTAGTTCAGCAGCCTGGGCAAATACAAAAGGGAAGGAGTTAGTTATTAATACCATATCTAGAAATTGGACTACAGAAAATCCTATCAGGTATACCCCATTAGCTGGTTTTGAGCATGACTCATCCACATATACTGTCTCACTGCATACAAGGGGAACAGACTACAGGTCAGGTCTTGATGAGGTATCCATGTGAATGGTCTCTAAGTAATCATGTGCCTCAACCTCTGATATGTCAGAGGGAGAATGTAAAATTAATGTATGTAAGGTCACAGAGAGTATTAAGTGTGAAAGGTAATATTGAATGTGTGAATAGTCTCATAATCACATTCTCTCTGTGCAGTCATGTGTCTGAACTGCCCCTACCATAATAACACAGGCTTCCACTCCCCCTAAGCATGCAGGCAGGCCCTGAACCACTGAGGTTAGTACATTAAAACAACAAACCACTAGTCAACAGCTGAGCCATATTCCCTTTGCAAGGACACCTGAAAGAGTGGGACCTCCCTCCTTACAAGACAGATGAAACTGGAGAGAGTAGTCGAGCAGTCCCAGAATAGGAACAAAACATAAGGCTGGTTTTTTTTTTTCTCTTCTTCTTTATATGCCGTGTCCTTGTCCATAATCCATTGTATTACACCAGGAGCATCTCTCAAGGTACCCTGTCTCAATATGTGATCGTGGTGAGAACAGTCTGAAATCCTTTGCCTACAGTATGTCACTATGCCTAGGATAGATAACAGTGCAGGTTTAATCTTTGGCTTTGGGAACAAGATAATGACTTTTACTCATGCAGCAGCCAGCAACCTCTGTCCATATGACAACACAAATCCTAGGTATTTCACAGTCTCTTGACAATACTGTAGCTTAGCAGGTGATACCTGATGACCAATTTTTGGTAGAATCTGCAACAAGGAAGATGTATTTTTCATACCGGACTCTTCATCTGGGATACACATCAACCACAAATCATCCACATACTGAAGCAATGTGGAGCCACAATCAGGTGACCAAGACTCTAGGGTTTCCTGACTACAGCAAATAGGCAGTGGGGGAATCAACACACAATCTATTTCACGCATACTGATTCCCTTTATACGTGAAAGCAAGCAGTGGTTGCATGTCAGGGCACCCCGGAATGCTAAAGAAGGTGCTGCACAAAGAAAGTAATTGGCAGATGATGGTACTGCAGGAAAAATAGAATTCACATCAGGCACTATAAGTGCCTGTGGCTGAATAAACTTATTAACTGCCCTTTTTCACTTGTCTTACAACAAGGGATAATGCTTAATGTACATGGGGGATGCACCCGGTCTAAGCCTGGGTATGTGGAATTTTCAGCCAACAAAAAATGGGAAGTTTGTGCAATGTGTCAGGTAAAATGTGTTAGAGATGTCATAGTGTAAATTGGGTTTAACGATATGAACACTGATGCCTGAATCAGATTTTCCCCACACATGCATAGAAACATTCCACCATTTGCAACAATGAAAACCTTAGCAGGGGTTACCCATATTTCTTGAATTAGATCATTCTCACACATCAATGTCATCCTGCATGCACACTGGGGTCACATACACAAGAAAATATTCCCTTCAAGAATATGCTAATACTCAGGGTTAATTATAAAGAACATGCAGGTATTACAGAGTTAGTCATTGAAGTAGTCATGTGTGAATAAGCAGCAGGTTAACTGGGCAAGTAGGAGTAATTAGAAAGGAATTCCTAAGTACATTCTGTATCATGGTCTAAAAAATACAAGCATGTTACATTTTGTAGTCCAAAAGCAAAACAACAATATTATATTCACACCCCTTTGCATTTATGCTTATCTATATCTCCCTCAATCACGTCCATTCAACCTTCACCCAATTATTGCTAGCCAAAAATGTCTTAACAAGAAACCCTTTAGTATAGCCAAGATAGCCATAAATGCGACCTTGAATTTGCTGCGTTATGCGGAAAGTAAAACAAGGAAGTAAAGAAAGAGGAGGATATGGGGGGGGGTTTAGATAAAAGGGGAGGAGTAACAGCTGTGGGGACAGAAAAGCTATCTTTCTCATAGAACTACAATTTTACAGGTATGGTGGTTTTAACCTCTTTTTGCCATCACCATGCAAATACACTATATTAATATCAGTGGAAACATCTTCCTGATTCTCTAGTGCCCTAGTTCCATCTACCTTTGTGTTACCCTCTGCCTCAGACTGAGAGTATATTTCCACCCTCTCTATATCTTTCTTAAAGCAACCTGTCACATCCATTACTCTTATTGCCATTTCCAAGACTTCACTTTCTAAGCTATACCAATTATTAATACCCATTCTGACTACTTGAGCCACTAATTGGTCCCAAATCTTCTGCCTTAACAAGTCCACATGCATTTTTCCAACAATCACCAGAACTCTGTCACACTTTCTTCTGCCTTCTTCTTAAATGTTATTTAACCTCTTAAATGTCCTATATATCACCTCCTACATCAGTCAAAACTTCTGTCATTTGTCCCTACATCTTTACTATATGTATACATTAGTCTCAATGTCAGTAGGGAAGTCATATTTCTCGCAAGTAGCACAATTAACATCTGATACCCATGTCTTTTGTACCCACTTCTAACAAAAACCTGTAATCAGAAGTAGTTAACTACTGTCACATACTACATATAATTTTTTTTTAGATAAACTTTAGCAGTACTAGGGGATTTAATGGGATTAGGACAATATTTAGCCCATACATTCATTATTAATACATCTGGGGGTTTATTAACAACCTGTTCTCCCACAGTCATGAATGGCATTTCTATTTTCACGTCACTTTTGTCAGCCTTTTTCTCCCTGCCTCAAATTTAACAATTTCTCTTCTAGCTCCTGTTAAAAGTAAACTTATTTCTACCTCACTTAAACTGTCTTGCCACTAAAATGCTGGATATATTTTACTGATGTGGGGGAGGTGGTAATTCATGTTGCACACAGTATTTAACTCATTGATGTTCTTACCAGTTTTACCCTTGATTTTAACCTTAGTATATCTGACCCATTTCCCTATTGTCAAAGATATGGATATTTATACAAATAACAACAGAACAATACAAACAACACCAGACAGACAGTGAATACAGTTACAAGCAAGCTTAGACATCACAAATTCTTACAAATTAGGTAATGAGACCACTTACCAAAGTCAGATTATACAAACATAGAAAACACAATGACAAATAAGTGCACTTATTGCTAGACAAACAAACAGTAATTAAGCAGCATGCAATTATGCCATTGTGACAAACAACAAAGGGGGGTGACCTGCTTCTTAAAGTGAAGATCATGGGGTGTAACCCACTTAGGACATATTCCCAAGTAATTCTATTTCTGTCTGGGACTCCAACCCAAACCCCAACATGTGGGACTATAACCCACAAGGCCTGGTACCGGACTCTAACCGGCACCCTTCAGTCACCCTTGTCAGGTAGATTCTCAGGGGTGAGTGGACACATATATTTATTATATTTAATAACAAAAAAGGTCCACTAACCTGTGAGAATCCTGTTCACAGCGCCAAATTAAAAGGGGAACCACTGTAAACTTCTTCCCTTCTTTTGGGGTGACTGGGACACCTCTTCTGCAGAAAGGCTTTAACCACTCCCCGGGGAGAGTTTTCTCCTACACCTCCAGATCTTCACCCCAGAATACAGGTCTCAAGCGCTTGGAGCAGCATTCAAATGAATTGACACCACACAAGTATCAATGCACAAAATATTGCTAACTTTATTCAACATCCACCAAACTTTTATACTGGGAGAACTGGGAGGGTCTGCAGAGTGGAAAATTACAAGCTTCACCTAGTATAGTCTCTAAAGGTCATACAAATATGGTAAAGAGGAAATTAGGTAGTGAGGGGGCATGGAGCACATATAGTTAATGGTTAACATGCATCTCTTGGTTCTAATGGAATTAAGGATATTCTACAATTATATGCAACAGTAAAAATTATACTTATCTCTTGTCTACATCAAGGCCTCTGGGAAGGGCACTAAGTAACCTTCTGGTGTAGAACAAGCTGCTAGTTAAAAGTATAATTTAACCCCTATCGCTCTTGTTAGTGTATTAGAGCAACTGCCTACTTATAAATGTCCATTTTAACCCTTTCACACATTGACTAATAGTTACACAGACACCGATCCAGACACAGGAGCACAGTGACTGACAGCAACACAGTCTCTGATTAAGGCAAATTGTATTACAATGACTAATCTAGACTTGGCAACAGATTGATTGAAAAATACACTACTACTATTCCAGAAATTGTAATACTCTTAATGGCATTTACAAACGAATCATCTAGGAAAGGTCTGACACCAACATAGCTACTGATCCAGACAAAACAACACAGTGATTGACTGTTTCACAATTACTAAACCAGTCACAACAACTTAATGAATGACACTTACACAACTACTGATCTAGACAAGACAGCACTGCAGCTGACAATGGGACAGCCACTGATATATCCTCTTCATTACAATGAATGACAGCAACACTGCTACTAGTCCATACATGAGAAGACAGTGACTGAAAGACAACTTTGGGTCTATTCATAACATCACAGTTACTGACAGTGACGCAGACACTGATACAGACAGGGCATCACTGTTGCTAACACAATAATATAGCTATGGATCTAGAAAAGAAATCACAGGGATTGACAGTCAATGATCTAGCCATGACAACACAGTGACTGTCAGACATACAGCCACTGCTTCAGCCATGCTAACACATTGATAGGCAGATGTACTACTACTAATTCACTCAACCCCAAAACAGAGTAAAACAACAGCTGATTGATCCACTCCAACAAACTGATTGACATAAACTCAGCAGCTGACCCATACACAACAATCCACATTGATTGGCAGAACCAAAACCACTGATCCAACCACTGTAACAGTAACTGAGAACAACATAGCCACTAACTGCACACACACACTGATTATTTTATTAGCTTAGGTAGTATATGGTGTTGATTTTTTAATAAATCATTGACTCTGAAATCACAGTGTTGTAATGTTCTGGTATAGCTCCTTCATAGGAAAAGTGAAGGAACCAGGGAAACCCTGTGGGATGCACAATTCTCTATCTAAGAGTATGACTAGGGTGCCTTCCTATAAATTCATTACACTACAGACTGCTAAAAGTGGTTGCTGGCATACTTCTTCTACCAGGAAATTTATCTTACATGATCTGAAACCTGCTTTACCCTTTCATTTTCCACACCATACACATTAGCTCCACCAGGCTGGTTTTACACTTCCAACACCAGTAAGTCTATATACATTTGGAGCCCATTTCATCTCCGTAGAGAACCTCTGGTATCCAGTTTGAGAGCCACTGCACACAATAGATTAAACCAGAGGCTAAGGTAAGTTTCTTTTCTTGTAAAGGATGGGGGCAACCCCCTTCTACCCCAACTCGTTTATAGTTTCTTACATCAAGTTTATATTTTATTGCTTCTTACATAAATTCTTGCCATAACACATAAAATTTATACTGGGGTAGACAATGCTAATATGTAACAGTATGTGTTTTCAATATATCCCTGCTTAATTACAGGTGGATCAATGAAAGTGGACATGGCACTAATTGATGCACCATTATGCATGCAGAGAGATCATGAACACATGACGTGTTAGTGTCACTTGAGAAATGGAGTTTCCTACTCTGGATCATAGAAAAGGAAATTATGTTATTAACCCTGAATTAAAACAACCAGTATATTATTAGCAACAGTTTAGATAAGGAGTGGGCAGACTTCAGGGCTCCAACTGTGGTTGTACTACAACTCCCATCATCCCCAGATGACCAAGGATTATGGGAATTGTAGTCCCATAACAATTGAAGACCCCAGATTAGGAACACTGACCCTATGTGGGACATATAGTTAATATGGCCATGAGCTAGTGGTCCATCCCATTTTCTGCTTTCTATTGCTATGATTCTTCCACTACCACCATACAGACCAGAGGTGGACAATAATGTTCTCAGTTGCTTTTGTTCACCAGTTTCTATAACACATCACCGGTCACTCTTTATTCATAAAATTCATATTGCTGGCATTTGATTGGTTGGTGTCACGGTTTATTATGACTCTCAGACACAAATTTTAGGTAAAAATCAATTTTATTGAAATAATAAATTGATAACGTAGGATGGCAATCACATACATACAGATATATACAGAATATAACAAGACAGAAGGCAGACTCTACCGGTCCTGTCAATATACCGGACAGGACAGTCTGAAGTAATAGAATGTTAGGCTCTACCGGCCTTGCCAATACCGGGTAAGGCAACCTGCAGATGGAATAGCATAACGGTTCTACCGGCCTTACCAATTTACCAGGCAAGGCAGCCTCAATAGATTCATAATGTAGGCTCTACCGGCCCTGCCAATACCGGGTAAGGCAACCTCAGATGGAATGTGGCAAAAGGTTCTACCGGCCTTACCAATACCGGGCAGGGCAGCCCTGAGATAGTAGCAGCAGTCAGATGGTAATGGCAAATTGACAGAATCGTAAAGTCGCAAGGCTTTGGAGCAAACCAGCGTCCGCACGCTGGGACAAACACAGAATTGTATAGCTGATAGGCTTAGGAGCAAACCAGTGACCGCACACTGGTGTAACAAGCGAGTCTGTATAGCCGCAAGGCTTTGGAGCAAACCAGCGTCCGCACGCTGGGACAAACACAGAATTGTATAGCTGATAGGCTTAGGAGCAAACCAGTGACCGTACACTGGTGTAACAAGCGAGTTTGTATAGCCGCAAGGCTTTGGAGCAAACCAGCGTCCGCACGCTGGGACCAACACAGGATACTACAGCCGATAGGCTTTGGAGCAAACCAGTGACCGCACACTGGTGTAACAAGCGAGTTTGTATAGCCGCAAGGCTTTGGAGCAAACCAGCGTCCGCACGCTGGGACTAACACAGGATTGTATAGCCGATAGGCTTTGGAGCAAACCAGTGACCGCACACTGGTGTAACAAGCGAGTTTGTATAGCCGCAAGGCTTTGGAGCAAACCAGCGCCCGCACGCTGGGACTAACACAGGATTGTATAGCCGATAGGCTTTGGAGCAAACCAGTGACCGCACACTGGTGTAACAAGCGAGTTTGTATAGCCGCAAGGCTTTGGAGCAAACCAGCGTCCGCACGCTGGGACCAACACAGGATGGTACAGCCGATAGGCTGTGGAGCAAACCAGTGACCGCACACTGGTGTAACATGCGAGTTTGTATAGCCGCAAGGCTTTGGAGCAAACCAGCGTCCGCACACTGGGACTAACACAGAATTGTATAGCTGATAGGCTTTGGAGCAAACCAGTGACCGCACACTGGTGTAACAAGCGAGTTTGTATAGCTGCAAGGCTTAGGAGCAAACCAGCGTCCGCATACTGGTGTAACAAGCGAGTCGCCGACGCGACCAGGCAGGAGGTCACCAGGATACAGGAGACAGGCGATGCGATGACAGGAACCAACAACGATCAGTCAGGTCAGGAAACAGCAGAGAAGAAGTTCAGCAGGAACTGCAACACCAGAGACTAGGCCGGAACCAGGACTGGAAGTACTTCAGCATGCAGGAAACACTGGAACAGTAGAGATCAGGAACTCAGAACACATGGGATCAGGAACTCAGGAACACTGGAACAGAGGCCCAGCTATCACTAGCATAGTGATAGCAAGAAGGTCAGAAACAACACGAAAGGGCACTCAAAGGGTGTCCTATCCAGGTTTAAATAGTCAATAAGAGGCGGGCTATCTGCAGACAGCCAATAGAAGCCCCCTACTGGTGACAGACAAGGAACTGCAGCAAATCACGGGCACCGTGATAGTACCCCCCTTTCAAAGACCCCCTCTCCTAGAATAGGGTTTAGGTTTCTGCGGGTAATTGGCATGAAAGGCCCTAGTTAACCTAGGTGCATGAAGGTCCGTACTATCCACCCATGATCGATCTTCAGGACCATACCCTTTCCAATGTACCAGGTACTGTACCCTTCCTCTAAGCCTACGGGAATCAATAATGCTCTGAACCTCGTACTCCTCCTGGCCCTCGACCTCAACAGGTCCTGGCACCACAGGTGTGGTAGTATAGCGATTGCAAACCAGAGGCTTAAGAAGGGACACATGGAACACATTATGGATACGCATGGATGCAGGTAGGTCTAGTGCATAGGAGACAGGGTTAATTTTGCGAATAACTCTGTATGGACCAATAAACCGGGGAGCCAACTTATTAGACGGAACCTGCAGCTTGAGATTTCTGGAGGAAAGCCATACTCTATCCCCAACCTGAAAGGAAACCGCTGGAAGCCTTCTGCGATTAGCATGGCGCTGATGACGCTGAAATGACTGACCAAGTGCCCTCTGAACTTGTGCCCATGTGGAACGGAGTTGCTCGATATGCTCATCCAGAGCTGGAATCTGTTGCGTCTGAAATGAGTCTGGAAGCAAACAGGGCTGGAACCCATAATTAATCAGAAATGGAGAGCTCCCAGATGAAGAATTGACCGCACAGTTCCTGGCGAACTCTGCCCAAGGCAACAAGTCGGACCAATTATCATGATGGTCAGTAACGAAACAACGGAGAAATTGTTCCAAGCCCTGATTAGCTCGTTCAGCAGCTCCATTGGTCTGGGGATGGTAGGCAGAGGAGAAGGACAGCTGTATGCCCATCTGTTGGCAAAATGCCCTCCAAAATCTAGACACAAACTGGCTCCCCCTGTCAGACACCAGTACCCTAGGCACTCCATGCAACCGGAATACTTCTCTGGCGAACACCATTGCCAATTCCTTCGCTGAAGGAAGACCACGGAGGGGCACGAAATGAGCCATTTTAGAAAACCTGTCCACCACCATGATTATAAAGGAGTACCCCTTGGACATAGGCAACTCTCCCATAAAATCAATGGAAACATGAGACCAGGGGCGTTCGCCATTAGGCACCGGTTGAAGCAAGCCCACAGGGAGATGTCTCGGGGTCTTAGCGCGGGCACAGGTGGCACAGGCATTCGTAAATTCGGCACAATCGTTTCTCATGGAGGGCCACCAAAATAACTGAGAAAGGGACCATAACAATTGGTCTCTACCAATATGTCCAGCAGTCTTATTGGAATGGTAGGTTTCAAGCAGCCTAGTACGAAATGGTTCAGCGACAAAACATTTGCCCACTGGAGTTTCATGGGGAGCGGACCCCTGAGAGGCCAGGATCTCCTCCCCTAAAGGAGAAGTGATACTCGTGCGTATAATAGCCAGTATTCTATCAGGTTGGATGATGGGTGCTGGTGCTTCCACTCTGTCACTGTCGGCCTCAAATTGTCTTGACAGTGCATCCGCCCTGATATTCTTTGACCCCGGTAAGTATGATACAATGAAATTAAATCGAGACAGGAACAGTGCCCACCTGGCCTCACGGGAGGACAATCTCTTGGCCTCCGAGAGATAAGTCAGATTTTTGTGATCTGTTAGGATTAATACGGGAGTCTTGGTACCTTCAAGCAAATGACGCCACTCCTTAAGAGCGAGGATAATGGCCAATAATTCTTTGTCACCTATCTCATATTGGCCTTGAGTGACAGTCAACTTCTTAGAGAAAAACCCACAAGGTCTGAGAGTACCACCTTTCTCGTGTCGTTGCGAAAGTACTGCCCCAACCCCAATATCTGAGGCATCCACCTCTAACGTAAATGGAAGTAGAGGATTGGGGTGGGATAACACAGGAGCCGCAGCAAATGCCAGCTTCAAATTCTCAAAGGCATTCTCAGCAGATGCCGGCCAGCAAGAAGGATTAGCGCCCTTGTGCGTAAGATCGGACAAAGGTTTAACAATGGAAGAAAAGTTCTTAATAAACCGCCTATAATAATTAGCGAAACCCAGGAAACGCTGTATTGCTTTAAGTCCCTTGGGTTTTGGCCATTGTAAGACAGCTGACAACTTATCCTTGTCCATGGCAATGCCATCATTGCCAATTATGAACCCCAAGAATGGCACACTGGTTCTATGAAAGTCACATTTTTCCAGTTTACAAAATAATTTGTTCTCACGGAGTCGTAGCAATACTGCGGATACATCTTTGATATGCTGTGCCATGTCTCGAGAGTAAATCAATATATCGTCCAGATAAACCACAACACATGTCTGTAACATATCTCTCAGAACATCGTTTATCAGTTCCTGGAAAACTGCGGGGGCATTACATAGCCCAAATGGCATTACAAGATACTCGTAGTGCCCAGCTAGAGTATTAAAGGCAGTTTTCCACTCATCACCTGCTCGAATGCGCACCAGATTGTAAGCAGCCCGTAGGTCCAATTTGGTAAAAATCGAAGCGCCCTTAAGCCTGTCAAAAAGCTCGGTGATGAGTGGTATTGGGTATGCGTTTTTTGCCATTAATTTATTCAAGCCCCGGTAGTCAATGCATGGTCTTAATTCGCCATTTTTCTTTTTTACAAAAAAGAACCCATCCCCAGCTGGAGAGGTATATTTTCGTATGATCCCTCTAGCAAGGGCATCAGAAATGTAATCCTCCATGCCTTATTTTCCTCACAAGATAATGGATAAGTGCGTCCTTTCGGAGGTACTGTCCCAGGCTGCAATTCGATGCAACAATCATAAGGTCTATGCTGAGGTAGCAAACTGGCCTCTCCTTTGCTAAAAACATCGCCAAACTGTTGGTACACATCCGGTATAGCCGAGGAGGTGCACAGGACCTTAACAGGCTGGATGACGCACTTGTCCATACAAAACTGGGACCAAGCAGCAATTTCACACTTTTTCCAATCAAATTGTGGGTTATGTAACTGTAACCACGGAAAGCCCAATATTACCGCATGGTGCGGAGAATTAATCAGTTGAAACTGCTGCTCTTCTCTGTGAAGTGCCCCAATAGTCATAGACAGAGGCATAGTTTCAAACATAACCTGAGGCGGTTCTAAGGGTCTGCCATCAATCGCTTCAATAGTCAAGGGATTTTCTCTTTCAATGCGTGGAACTCCGTGCAATTCAGCAAAGGTATTATCCATAAAATACCCTGCTGCACCAGAGTCAACCAAGGCCAAAACCTCCACAGAGCGTTGTGCCCAAGATAATACCACCTGTATGGTGGGTTTCATTGTGCCCGACACTGGGGACGATTGTACACCACCTAGGGCCTGTCCCCCAAGGTACCCTAGGTGTGTGCGTTTCCCGGACGTACCGGACAGGAATTTAGCAAATGCCCTTTTTTACCGCAGTATAAACACAACCCTTGTCTTCTGCGATAAAGTCTCTCAGCCTTGGTTAGTCTAGTGAAGCCTATTTGCATAGGTTCACTTGTCTCCCGTACAGGTTCACTAGACTTCAATGCCAAGGGAGGGATGGGTGGGCAAAACATGCCACTAGGCTCATTATTCTTTGACCGTAACTTACGATCTCTGGCAATTGATCTCTCACGTATTCTGGAGTCAATTATCATAACATATTCAATGTAGTCATCTAGATCAATAGGTAGATCTTTAGCAGCGATTTCGTCCTTAATATGGTCATTCAGGCCTTGAGAAAAAGCTGCCAATAATGCCTCGTTATTCCAACCTACCTCTGCTGCCAATGTGCTGAATTCGATGGCGTAGTCGCCTACTGTACGCCTGCCCTGATGTATCTCCATAAGGCGTTTGGCAGCAGAGGTGGTTCTACCAGGAGGCTCAAACACTCTTCGAAAGGATTGCACAAATTCTCTAAAGTTTTTAGTACAAGGTTTAGCATTCTCCCACAAGGGGTTAGCCCAAGCCAAAGCTCTACCAGTGAGCAAAGATATAGTAAACCCCACCTTACTACGATCATTGGGAAATGCGTGTGCCGTCAATTCCATAAAAATCTCGAGTTGGTTGATGAACCCTCTGCAGAGACTAGGGTCACCATCATATCTTAGCGGCAAGGGTGCAGAAGCCGTTAACCCTTTAACAGTGCCCCCTAGGGGTCTGGTATCACTCTCCGGTGTCTGACTTGGCGAGACCACTGGGCTAGAGCTAGATTTGTCAGCAAGTACCGTGCGTTCAAGGATCGTTTGAATTGCAACTGCCAACTGATCCAAACGTTGCTCGTGCACATCCATCCTCCAATGGATATTCTGTGCATTACCTTCACCTTTGCTGTCTGAGGTCATGGCCCTTTCGTACTGTCACGGTTTATTATGACTCTCAGACACAAATTTTAGGTAAAAATCAATTTTATTGAAATAATAAATTGATAACGTAGGATGGCAATCACATACATACAGATATATACAGAATATAACAAGACAGAAGGCAGACTCTACCGGTCCTGTCAATATACCGGACAGGACAGTCTGAAGTAATAGAATGTTAGGCTCTACCGGCCTTGCCAATACCGGGTAAGGCAACCTGCAGATGGAATCGCATAACGGTTCTACCGGCCTTACCAATTTACCGGGCAAGGCAGCCTCAATAGATTCATAATGTAGGCTCTACCGGCCCTGCCAATACCGGGTAAGGCAACCTCAGATGGAATGTGGCAAAAGGTTCTACCGGCCTTACCAATACCGGGCAGGGCAGCCCTGAGATAGTAGCAGCAGTCAGATGGTAATGGCAAATTGACAGAATCATAAAGTCGCAAGGCTTTGGAGCAAACCAGCGTCCGCACGCTGGGACCAACACTGAATTGTATAGCCGATAGGCTTAGGAGCAAACCAGTGACCGCACACTGGTGTAACAAGCGAGTTAGTATAGCCGTAAGGCTTAGGAGCAAACCAGCATCCGCATACTGGTGTAACAAGTGAGTTTGTATAGCCGCAAGGCTTTGGAGCAAACCAGCGTCCGCACGCTGGGACAAACACAGAATTGTATAGCTGATAGGCTTAGGAGCAAACCAGTGACCGTACACTGGTGTAACAAGCGAGTTTGTATAGCCGCAAGGCTTTGGAGCAAACCAGCGTCCGCACCCTGGGACCAACACAGGATGGTACAGCCGATAGGCTGTGGAGCAAACCAGTGACCGCACACTGGTGTAACAAGCGAGTTTGTATAGCCGCAAGGCTTTGGAGCAAACCAGCGTCCGCACACTGGGACTAACACAGAATTGTATAGTTGATAGGCTTTGGAGCAAACCAGTGACCGCACACTGGTGTAACAAGCGAGTTTGTATAGCTGCAAGGCTTAGGAGCAAACCAGCGTCCGCATACTGGTGTAACAAGCGAGTCGCCGACGCGACCAGGCAGGAGGTCGCCAGGATACAGGAGACAGGCGATGCGATGACAGGAACCAACAACGATCAGTCAGGTCAGGAAACAGCAGAGAAGAAGTTCAGCAGGAACTGCAACACCAGAGACTAGGCCGGAACCAGGACTGGAAGTACTTCAGCATGCAGGAAACACTGGAACAGTAGAGATCAGGAACTCAGAACACATGGGATCAGGAACTCAGGAACACTGGAACAGAGGCCCAGCTATCACTAGCATAGTGATAGCAAGAAGGTCAGAAACAACATGAAAGGGCACTCAAAGGGTGCCCAATCCAGGTTTAAATAGTCAATAAGAGGCGGGCTATCTGCCGACAGCCAATAGAAGCCCCCTACTGGTGACAGACAAGGAACTGCAGCAAATCACGGGCACCGTGATAGTTGGTTATATGTTGTTATGTATTTAAAGGGCAACTCTTACATTGATATAGCCCCTTCTGAAGGTTTGCTCCTTTGGAAGCAGGCATGCAGAGACATCCAGAGCTTCATTGTAAGCCCTGAAGGATCAACCAGAGAGCAGAATGGTGGTCTGAAAAGAGACCACTGGTGTTCTCCTTCTGATTCTGCAAGATGTTCTGTACTGTAAGACTTCCAGTGGAAACATTATACTTGGGGTGTAACTTAGCAGTCTCCATAGACTGCTAGGAATTGTTGAAGTTTGTGCCTGTGAGCCACAATTTACCATATTGCATCCAACCCTCCTATAAGCCCAGGAGGTCATTTTTTTAACATCCTCCCAAAATGAGTGTAAACTCCAAGGACAATACTGCTTTTCCAACAGTGATACCAACAAATATATAGTTTATTAAAAACAAACATTAAACTTATTTTGTAACCAAACACTACTTTATCAAAAAGATAAAATGTATGCATGCAAATGCTTGCAGTCTGGCTGGTAAGATGGGGGAACTAGAAATGATTGCAGTACATGAGCAGTATGATCTGATTGGAGTGTCTGAAACCTGGTTAGATGATACGTATGACTTGGCAGTCATTCACTTTTTAGGAGGGACAGGGTTAATAAAAGGGGAGGAGGGGTATGCCTATATGTAAAGCGGGCCTTAAAACCTAGTTTAAGGGAAGATATAAATGAAGGGTCCAATGAAAAGGTAGAGGCCTTGTGGGTTGAAATACACACTGGGGCACACATAATAAAAAGATATTGGTGGGGGTTTGCTACAAGCCACCTAATGTTGGGGAGTTGGAGAAAGCCCAACTTTTACTGCAAATGGAAAAGGCTGCTAGGTCAGCAAAGGTAATTATAATGGGAGATTTCAACTACCCTGAAATTGACTGGGGCAATATAACTTCAGGCACAACAAAGGGAAATATTTTTCTAAGTATGATAAATGATAATTTTATGTCCCAACTAGTAGAGGAGCCAACTAGAAAAGAGGCCTTGCTTGACCTAGTGCTCTCAAACGTTTCTGACATTGTAAACAATGTGCAGGTAAGGGAAAATTTGGGCAGCAGTGACCACAATATTGTATCCTTTGAAGTTTGTTATGAGAAACCCAATAGCAAGAGTTTAACCAAAACATTCAATTTCAAAAAGGCTAATTTTACAAAGTTAAAAGAAGCTTTAAAGGATATCCAGTGGGATGTAATTTTCAAAGATAAAAATGCACAAGAATCATGGAATGTATTTAAAATGCTCTTGGGCAAATATACACGTCAATATATACCATTGGGGAATAAGCACAAGAGAAGTAAAGCAAAACCAATGTGGATTAATAATGTGGTTAGCAGGGAAATGAGAAATAAAAAGCAGGCTTTTAAGGTGTTTAAGTCAAACAGGTCAGATGCATCATTTAAAAAATATAAAGAATGTAATAAAATCTGCAAACAAGCAATTAAGCTAGCTAAAATAGAAAATGAGCGAAACATTGCAAATGAGAGCAAGAAAAATCCTAAACAATTCTACAAGTATATTAACAACAAAAAAGTTAAGGTTGATATTGGTCCTCTTAGGACTGAAACAGGTGAATTGATTAGTGAGGATAAAGCTATGGCTGACACCCTAAATACGTTCTTTGCTTCAGTATATACAAAGGAAGCAGAAATGACAAGCTGTGGGCAAACAGACAAAACCATGGAATTTCCTCCAACATCTACATGGCTTACTGAGGACAAGGTCCGAAAGAGACTGGAAAGGGTTATAGTGAATAAAGCGCCTGGACCGGACGGTATACACCCAAGGGTACTTAAGGAACTTAGTTCAGTAATAGCAAAACCATTATACTTAATATTTATTGATTCGCTTTCATCAGGCATAGTGCCCTGTGATTGGAGGAAAGCTGATGTAGTTCCATTGTTTAAAAAGGGAGCAAGATCCAAACCAGGAAATTATAGACCTGTGAGCTTGACTTCCATAGTGGGTAAGATACTAGAAGGGTTATTAACTGACAGTATTCAGAACTATGTGAAGACAAACAATATCATTAGTAGAAATCAGCATGGTGTCATGAAGAACAGATCATGTCAGACTAATTTACTTGCGTTTTATGAAAGAGTGAGTAGTAATTTGGACAGGAGAATTGCTGTTGATGTAGTATACTTGGATTTTGCAAAAGCCTTTGACACAGTGCCTCACAACAGGTTACTGCATAAATTAAAAGGCTTCGGTTTGGTTGGTGTTATCTGTACATGGATTGAGAACTGGTTAAATGATAGATGGCAGAGAGTTGTTGTAAATGGAACTTTTTCAAATTGGTCTAGGGTTATACGTGGGGTGCCTCAGGGTTCAGTCCTGGGCCCAATGCTTTTTAATTTGTTTATTAATGATCTAGAAGTGGGAATTGAAAGTAACATCTCAATCTTTGCTGATGACACTAAGCTATGTAAGGAAATACATACAGAGCTCTATGTTTTTTCCATACAGAAGGATTTAGATAAACTAAGTGAATGGGCAGAAAAGTGGCAGATGTCATTTAATGTAGATAAATGTAAGGTTATGCATTTGGGTTGTAGAAACAAACTTGCTACATATACTCTAAATGGGAAACAACTTGGGAAATCCTCATTAGAGAAAGATTTAGGTGTACTGATAGACAATAGACTTCACAGCAGTGTGCAGAGTCACTCAGCTGCTGCAAGAACAAATAGAGTACTAGCCTGCATAAAAAGAGGTGTAGAAGCAAGGGATGCTAATATTATCCTACCTCTGTATATATCCTTGGTTAGGCCTCATCTAGAATATGGAGTACAATTTTGGGCGCCTGTTCTAAAAAAAGACATTACTGAACTGGAAAAGGTGCAGAGACGTGCAACAAAACTGATAAAGGGATTGGAGGATCTGAGTTACAAAGAGAGACTAGCCAAACTGGGTTTGTTTACATTAGAAAAGAGACGTCTAAGGGGTGATATGATTACCATTTACAAATATATTCAAGGTCAATACAAAGAACTATCCAATGAATTATTTATGCAAAGAGCTGAGCTAAGAACAAGAGGTCATCCATTAAGACTTGAGGAAAGGCGCTTTCGACTAAAACACAGGCAGGGATTCTTTACAGTAAGGGCTGTAAGGCTATGGAATTCTTTGCCTCGGGATGTTGTGCTTGCAGATAATGTAACTGCATTCAAAAAAGCAATGGATGCATATCTAGCACAGAACAATATTGACAGTTATGACAGATGGCTTCAAAGCAAATAAGATATTGATCCGGGGAACTATTTGACACACACACACACACACACACACACACACACCTACACACCTACATGGGAAATTGCTCCAGAGGGCTTTTTTGTTGCCTTCCTCTGGATCAACAGGGGTGTTATTGGCATGGGCTGGACTTGATGGACGCATGTCTTTTTTCAGCCTTATCTACTATGTATGTTACTATGTTACTATCAAAAATTAATTGCTCATACTTAATCACTGTGCTAAAAGATAGATGTAGTACAGACTATGGATTCTTGTTAAAGCAGTGTTTAGTTGTGAAACAAATAGAATTGCATTTCATACTTTTTATATGTTTATTTTCATGTTTATTTTTAATTATATAATTGTTGAACCATAAAAACACAAAAGAGAGATGGGAGAGTCTCATAGTGTAGAAATCTTCTTAACAATTGGAATATGAATACAAACAATATTATACTCACGTGGAGATTTTGTCAAGGATGTTTAAGTCACAATGACAAATATGGCCAGTGGAGGATATTAAACTGTAGTCTTGTGCACAGACAAAATTTTCGATTTAATTTGAATTCGGACAAATTTTTTTTTTCTAAATCGGATGATCCTAATTTCAGACGGGACCTATTCGATTTGAACTAAATTCTGATCCATTCCGAATTATTCGTCTGAATTTAACATGCGTTAAATTATAGCAGTGCGCTTCCGTGCACGCTGCTATCATTCTTGCCAGACAGGGTGTGCATATAGAAAAAGATCCATCCCAAAAACGGACATTGTCGTACATTGCCAGTCTGTGCATGTCACCTCTACTCCAGCATCGGATGCGGGTCACAATCCAAATTGCACGTGTTCGAACATCGACAACCCACGCCTGTCACATTCAATTTAGCATATGGTCGAATATCGAAAACCCATGCCTGTCACATCCTACTCAACATAAGTGGTCGACTCGAACATCGACAAACTATACATGTGACGTTCTATGTTAGTACATGGGTAAAGTTTAAGGTTTCAGTTTCTGGTACCAGCCTCCTACCCTACTGTCCCTCTTTGGTACCCAAATTCCTCTCTCTCATTTTCCTACCCTGATTTCCCCTCATATCAGATAAGTCTTTGTGTATATACATGTGTTTCATACTACGTCAAGAAGAAACATCAATGTGTGTCTAAATTAATTTATGTATTGAAAATACATTAATCTTGTGCTATATCATCAACTCACTTACCCAAAGAGTTGTTATTAAGTTATGAAGTTAACTACAAAGTGACCGGAATATCCCACCAGTCACACCACCAGCAACACGTATATATGATCTCTGTATATCCATCTCCCTTCACCACTTTAGTCTGTAATCTTTCAAACAAAAACCCCACTTTATAGTGTTTCATTCTCCTAAGCAATCTTCATCCTGTATTGTCCAAACCCTTAGCTGCTTTCACCCTTTGAGTGCCAGAGTGGTATCCAACACACTGCTTTTCAATGCGTTGGATAACTCTCTGACACTCAAAGAGTTAAGTAATTTGTTCACATACACCAAGGGCTGGCAAGAGTTCAACCAATAGGTCGACAACCATGCCCCATGCGCCACTAATTTATAATAAATGTCCCCCATCTTTGGCCATTTATTTTCCAGTTAGCTACATGCTCTGCTTGTGTCTTCCTAGCTATCACTGTAAGTACAGTAATGTTATGTACAGTATACGTTGGAGTTGTAGCGTAGTAGTAAAGTTTGAAAGAAACTGAATGCGCCGGGCCTGGAGCACTCAGTTGCCTCCCCGGAATGATCTCAGATTGCCACGCATAGTTTGTCGAACATCACAAACATATGTATGTCATAGTCTAACCTTCATAGTTTGTAGAACATAACCAAGCCATCCGACCGCCTACGCTGCACAGCTTTTCGAACAAACCATCTTGTCACTTACTGCCCCTGCTTAGTTTGCGACGTCATATCGTATCTTCGTTGAATCGTATTGGATATAGTAAGATGGCATCGCCCATTCCAGCTCCCGCTTTCAAATACTATTGGCCCAAGTTTCGAACTCTTAGGATTCCCATTGCTGGTTGGCTAGGTGCCTTACTAGCAATGCAAAAAAGTTAAAGATGATTCTATGACCTGGAAAAAAATGTGGGGAATACCCCAAACAAGAACCAGCCCCCAACAAACAGCCATTTCAGAGAAGCAGCCACCATCTTGAAACACAGCAGAGGAAGAGCAGCAATGGAGGAGAATGAGGCACTAGTGGGGGCACTGCAAGGCTGTTATTCCCAGATCTTTGGCCCATTCACAGCTTCCACTGCAGTAGTGGATAGGAGCGAAATGTGGGATACTGTGGTGGAAGCTCTCAATGAGGTGGCAGTGTCCCCACACATCAATCAGGTTCAGGAAGCGGGTATACAACATTAGAAGGCAGGTGCTGCAGAAAAGGGCGAGGCTGGAGGTAGCTTGGTCATCTGGGGCCTCCAGTAGACCTGTTCTATTCCATCATTATGAACAGGTCCTGGGTGGCCTCATTGCAGCATCTGAGGCAGAAGCTGCTCCTGCTTCAGGTGGTGATGAGGCTGTTGCTGGTCCATCACATGCTGGACCAGCTCCCATCACCCCTGTAGCAGGACCAGTGGAATCCTCGGATGCTGAAGATGACCGTGCTCCTGCATCTTCCCCTGCCCCTACAGCACCTGTCTTCCCTGTCCACATGTCCGCTCCTGTTCCTGTTGATGTACGTGCCCATTCTACATCAGCTGGAGGGAGTGACTCTTCCTCTGGTCTCGTGATTTGCATGAGTTCCGCCAGGAGCAGTGGCAGTGATGCCCCCTCACTGCATGCCTCAGAGTTGGGTACTCAAGCGCCAGACATCGCAGCTGAGGAGTCAGACCATTCTGGCATGTTTTCTGGTAAATAATTGTATTCTGATGCATGTGTTCATATAATGTTGTTAACCGTTTAAGTGCAAGAGGGGTACGCAATGCATTGCATGTGTTGTGTAACTCTCTGGCACTCAAAGGTTTAAATATCTACCACTGAGCAGATAGGTGTGCAATGTATGGTAAAGCAATGCAAATCACACATATCTGTTCTGTGTAACTTAATCCTTTGTAATGCAATGTCCACGTGTGTGTGCTGTAATGTAGTACTTTGCAATGTACATGCGTGTGTACTGTATTGTAGTACTTTGTTATGCAATGTCTGTGTGTGTGTGTAATGTAATGTAGTGCAGTTCGTTATACAGTGTCCATGCGTGTGTGTACTGAAATGTAGTACTTTGTTATGCAATGTCCATGTGTGTGTGTAATGCAATGCAGTACAGTTTGTTATGCAATGTTCATGCGTGTGTGTAATGTAATTTAGTACTTTGTTATGCAATGTCCATGCGTGTGTATGTACTGTAACGAGGTGTACTCATTACAGATGAACCTGATGGAGTACCTAGCTCTGGCAGAGAGGGGGAAGAAGACGTCATAACCCTCTATCTGGAGCCGATCACTGCCACTGGTCTTGCCAGTGTGGAGGAAGAGGTGGCTGCTGGTAAGTTGTTTTTAAAATGTCTACCTCATGTACAAACGTGTTTTTAGTCATGTTCAATTGTTCCATGTGTGTATTAGCAACCCCAGCTTGCTTTAGCCATAACTAGTTTATACAGTATAACTATTGTATTGCCACAGGGGTGAGCAGCAGTGCATTGCTAAGCTATGCTTTGCTCACCTTTCTGGCACTCCAAGGCAGGGCCAGAATGGCCTACCGGGATACTGGGAAAATTCCTGGTAGGCCGCCTGCACTGGGCTTCCCTGGGGCTGCTTCAAAATCAAGAAGGAATCCACGGCCATGGTCCTGTCACCTTGCGGCGGCGGATTGCTTCTTGACTGCAGGAGTGCTTGGTGTGGCCACAAGGTGACAGGACAGCGGCCAGGAGAATTGAAGGGCCCCGTAACATGCTGAGGTCTGTGCCTTCTTCGGCACAGACCTGTAGCAGCTGAGCTCCCTCGTCTGATCTTTAGTAACGTCGAATGCTGGGAGATGACATCATCTCCCAGCACTCTGCATAACTGAAGAGAAGACCATGCAGGAGCAACAGCAGTAAAGAGGCCTGTGCAGAAGGAGGCACAAACCTCTCATGCCACACCACCAGACCACAAGGGAGGTAGGAAATGGACACGGGGGCAATGTGGAGATTGTGGAGCAATGTGGAGATTGTGGCAATGTGGAGATTGGGGGGGCAATGTGGAGATGGGGGCAATGCAGAGACTGAGGGCAATGTGGAGATTGGGGGGCAATGTGGAGACTGAGGGCAATATGGAGATGGAGGGCAATGTGGAGATTGAGGGGCAATGTGGAGATGGGGAGCAATGTGGAGATTGGGGGGCAATGTGGATATTGGGGGGGCAATGTGGAGACTGAGGGCAATATGGAGACTGAGGGCAATATGGAGGTCACCCAGTGACGTCAGACGCAGTGTGAAGAAGAGCACTGCGTCTGCGCCCTGGGTCGGTCGCACAGCAATGATATGGGGTTGGTAAGCAAATTTTTTCCAGTCAGGCCCTGCTCCAAGGGTTAAATATCCCACTAATGCACATATTGAACATATGTAAGAAATGTTTGTCATGCTCCTGACATTCACATGATGACATTGTAGGCATGATGGACACAAGCTAATGCACCATGGTGGATGTCTCGGTATGTTGAAGCCCTGCCATACATAACAGTGATGCTTCGTAGGCCAAATTTGCCTGTCTGTTGTTGAGTAAATCCTGATAACTAGGTTATCCCACCTTGGTGCAGTTGTTGTGAACCTGAATGCTTACACAACTGAAGCATTTAATGAAGTCAGTGTTTCTAATCACATGTTAATTCCCTTAATATACAAATTAGGTCCAGCTGACATGCCGGAAGAGGTGGAGGAGGGGGGGGCAGGAAGATGGCAGTGTGCAGGCCCCTGTTGGTGCACCTAGGGACCACCATGTGGAAAGGGCAGGTGAGGATAGTAAATTGTAATATGTCCTCCAGTAAAAACATGTACATCCGTTCAATGTCTAATATGTCTTTTGTTGTGTGTTGTTGGTTTATGTTTGTGGAAAGGGTTCTGAGTTTTGTTTTTCTGGTTGTTGTAACCATTTCAATGGCAGAGGGGTACCCAATGCAGTCTCAAAATTGTTGTGCACTCCTCTGGCACTGAAATGGGTTAAGGCTCCATACAATTATCTCACCCTTGTGAAAATGTCCTGTATCTCCTCAGGGTCATCGCGGGCTGTGTCTGGTGAGGTGGATGAGGAACCACCTCTGGGGGTGTCTGCCTCTGCTCCTGAGGCTATGGAAGGGGAAGCGCATGGTAAGTAAAATCCTAAATCTGCTGTCCCGTGTGTGTTCCACCTGTCTCCCCTTCCCTTACAAAGACCCCAAATTCCCTGTAGTGATCTGTGTTCTTGTCACACATACCTGTGACAGTATCATGGCATGAACAAATATAATTATGTGATTTTTGTTCATGCCATGATCCTGTCACACATGTATGCTTGGCTCCAGGCCATAGCACACACCTACAGTTCCCATTTGCAGGCTAGCACTAATTGAGTGTTGGTGAATCAATCACAATGACAGTGATGATCCACCTGTGTCCAATCACGCCTAATGGGCAAACCTGACCTGTCAGTTTGTTCATAGCAGGGGTGGTCAATCCTGTTCTCTGGCCACAACAATGCTACATGTTTGCTGTGTCCCCTCAAATTAAAGTGATTTGTCACCTATTTATAACATAGCCTAAATAAGTTTAATTTGTTGTAAATTTAACTTAGAAAGTCTGTCCCCTACCTACTTCCACATAGACTGCTCTACCTCAGCTCTCCTCCTTCCTCCAATGAAGGAGGCTTCAGTGTGGAAGCTGGAGCACTCTCATAGGCTAGATATCAATCTCTGCCAACGAGACTACTCCAGCTTGCAGGCAGAAGCCTTAAAAAGAAAAAATGAACAACGTTTTAGAAGCAGTCAATATGTAGCCTATTTAGGCTGTGTTATAAATAGGAGACACATCCACTTTAACACATTTTGTGTGGTGATTCTCAGTAGTGATGATCGAGTACCCCAATGCCGAGCACCCGAGCCCCACTGAAGTCAATGGGAGGACTCGAGCATTACACCAGGCACCCCCTGCTCTGATGAGGGGAGGGTGCCTGGTCCATAGGAAAAGGGCAGAAAATGATGGAAACACCACAGAAATGGTTCAGGGACAGCATAGGGAGGATGTCTGGATGCATCTTGGACTCCAACGTCGCTGCTGGGAACGATGTTTCGCCCGTAGTACGCCATTTTTACAGACTGACCGTAAAACACACAAAAAGGAAGATAAAAACGACTTTAGGCGAAAAATTGTTACCAAACAGTATTTGCTGTATATTTACTTGTATATCATCTGCAAATTCTGCAAAAAATGTCTTCGATTTTTCGGAACTGGGGCCATGATTAAGAGGGAAACGTGCGCAGAGGCAAATTCTGCAAAAAATGTCATAGATTTTTCGGAACTGGGGCCATGATTAAGAGGGAAACGTGCGCAGAGGCAAATTCTGCAAAAAATTTCAGCGATTTTTCGGAACTGGGGCCATGATTAAGAGGGAAACGTGCGCAGAGGCAAATTCTGCAAAAAATTTCAGCGATTTTTCGGAACTGGGGCCATGATTAAGAGGGAAACGTGCGCAGAGTAAAGCAGGTGTTCAACGTGGTTATGGCCCGGGTAAGGTACAGCATTCAGGAATGGAGGCCGCAGCTACCACAGGTTTTACAACATGTCCGTTTGCCCTTGTTAAGTCCAAAATTTATAGTCGGAACAGTGGGGTCTGATCCATTCAGTAAAAGTGACGAAGTGACTAAGTGGATGAAGCCAAGAACTACCTTCTGCTCTGTCGAACACCCCAGCCCTATTTAATTCAATGGGAGGACCTGAGGCACTCCGATACAACCTGTATATCACAAAATGGAGGGCCTCATTCACATTGTGGTACAATAGTTCAGGTAGTGGTCCAACACTCATAAAGCCGATGCACTAAGTGAAAGGGCTGCCAAAAATTAGACTGAAATGTCACTCCAATACACCCTTTATTACACATAAAGGAGGGCATCATACACACCCTTGAAAAATTAGGATTAATAGCCTGCTGGTGACCCTCTAAAACATTAGGGGCGAGGGCATGCCGCTAAGCTGACCATCTAAAACATTAGGAATGAGGGTCTGCAGCTGAGCCGACCATCTAAAACATTATGGGTGAGGGTCTGCTGCGGAGCTGACCATCCTAAACATTATATGCGAAGGCCCGCTAGTGAGCTGACGCTATAAAACATTATATGAGAGGGCCCGCTAGAGAGCTGACCCAATAAAACATTATATAAGAAGGCCCGCTGGTGAGCTGACCTATACAAAAAGTTGTCAAACAGAGCCCGCTGGTGAGCTGGCCCTATATAAAAATTATATCACAGGGCCCGCTGGTGAGCTGGCCCTATATAAAAATTATATCACAGGGTATATGGAAGAGAGTCAACCATATACCCGTTTTTTGGGTGGAAGGGGTGAATGGGAATACAGAGTATAAAGTGACTTTATGTTCACCCGGGGCTTTCCTCCAGTGGAGTGGAGAAGTCAGGGGAAATCCAGGCCTTGTTCATTTTTATAAGTGTCAACCTATCAGCATTTTCGGTGGAAAGGCGGATACGCTTATCTGTTATGATGCCACCAGCAGCACTAAATACCCGCTCAGACAGAACGCTGGCGGCAGGGCAGGCCAGCACCTCCAAGGCGTAGAGTGCCAGTTCATACCACGTGTCCAGCTTGGACACCCAGTAGTTGTAAGGCACAGAGGGATCATTGAGGACGCTGACACGGTCTGCTACGTACTCCTTCACCATCTTCCAAAACTTTTCCCTCCTTGTGACACTAGGCTGCGCATCAGGGTGAGGTTGCTGGCGGGGTGTCATGAAGGTGTCCCACGCCTTGGAGAGTGTTGCCCTGCCTTTGTCGGAACTGCTGTGTGCTCCCCTTTTCTCCCCTTCTCGGTTGGCCAAGGTAGCACGTACTCTGCCGCCAGCGTTGTCAGATGGAAAATTTTGGAGCAATTTTTCAAGAAGAACCTTCTGGTATTGCACCATTTTGCTTGTCCTCTCCACCGGAGAAATGAGAGATGAGAAATTCTCTTTGTAGCGGGGGTCCAGAAGGGTGAACACCCAGTAATCCGTGTTGTCTAAAATGCGTATAACGCGTGGGTCACGGGAAAGGCAGCCTAACATAAAGTCAGCCATGTGTGCCAGAGTACCAACAGGCAAGATTTCGCTGTCCTCACCAGGAGGATGACTCTCAATCTCCTCATCCTCTTCCTCCTCTTCTGCCCACCCACGCTGAAGAGATGGAACTAAAGTTCCATGGCTACCCTCTGTAGCGGAGGCAACCTTGTCTTCCTCCTCCTCCTCCTCCTCCTCCGCCTCCTCCAATTGTCGCTGAGAAGACGAAGTGAGGGTGCTCTGGCTATCACCTTGTGTAAGCTCTTCCTCCCCCATTTCCACCTCTTCCACATGCAAAGCGTCGGTTTAATTGTGAGCAGCGAGCGTTTCAGTAGACACAGAAGTGGGATGGTTACACTGATAATAGCGTTATCGCCGCTCACCATCTTCCTCAAAATTGCGTAAAACCTCACAGAGGTCAGACATCCATTCCCACTCCTCACTTCTGATTAGAGGAAGTTGAACGGAGAGGCGACGACCGTGTAACAGCTGGTACTCCACTACTGCCCTCTGCTGCTCACAAAGCCGGGCCAACATGTGGAAGGTGGAGTTCCAGCGCGTGCTCACGTCACACAGCAGCCGGTGAGCTGGCAATTGTAAGCGCTGCTGCAGCTTCAACAGGCCGGCTGAAGCTGTTGATGACTTACGGAAATGTGCACACACGCGGCGCACCTTGGTCAAGAGATCATGCAAATTGGGGTAGGTTTTTAGAAATCGCTGAACCACTAAATTAAATACATGCTCTAGGCATGGTACGTGTGTGAGCTTGCCGAGCTCCAAAGCCGCCACCAAGTTACGCCCATTATCACACACAACCATGCCTGGTTGCAGGTTGAGTGGCGAGAGCCACTGCTCGGTCTGGTGACTAATCCCCTGCAACAGCTCTGAGGCCATGTGCTGTTTGTCCCCAAGGCAGATCAGCTTCAGCACGGCCTGTTGACGCTTCCCCACTGCAGTGCTAAACTGCTTCCAGCTACCGGCTGATGGGTGAGTGGCGCTGCGTGCAGAGAATTCGGAGGTGGAAACGGAGGAGGAGGAGCCAATAACGTAGGTGCTGGCGGAAACCCTGATGGAGGTAGGGCCCGCAATCCTCGGCGTGGGTAGCACCTGTGCCATCCCAGGGTCCGAGTCGCTCCCAGCCTCCACGACATTCACCCAGTGTGCCGTCAGGGAAATGTAGCGTCCCTGGCCACAAGCACTTGTCCATGTGTCAGTCGTTAAGTGGACCTTCCCAGTAACTGCGTTGGTCAGGGCACGGGTGATGTTACGGGACACATGGTGGTGTAATGCAGGGACGGCACACCGGGAAAAGTAGTGGCGGCTGGGGACTGCGTACCGAGGGACAGCTGCTGCCATCAGGCTGCGGAAGGACTCAGTCTCCACAAGCCTAAATGGCAGCATTTCGATGGCCAGTAATTTGGAAAGGTGTGAGGTTAGTGCTATGGCCTGTGGGTGGGTGGCTGGGTATTTTCGCTTGCGCTCAAATGCCTGGGGTAACGACATTTGGACGCTGCGCTGGGACAGGGAAGTGGATGTGGTCGCTGATGGTGCTTCAGATGGTAAAGGTGCAGGGCGGGAGGTATGCGGGCCTGCGCCTTCGACAGGCGATTGGCCGGCACCGAAAACAGGGGAAGAGGAAGCAGTGGTGTGGCCTGCAGACACAGATTGGCGATCCGGGCGTTCCTCCCACTTATTACGGTGCTTGGATGCCATGTGTCGGATCATGCTGGTGGTGGTGAGGTTGCTAGTGTTCATGCCTCGGCTCATTCTGGGGTGGCACAGGTTGCAAACTACAATTCTTTTGTCGTCCGCACTTTCCTTAAAAAAACGCCATACCGCGGAACACCTAGCCCTTGGCAAGGGAGATTTACGCAAGGGGGTGCTCCGTGGAACATTTGCGGGCCGGTTTGGTGCGGTCTGCCTTCTTTCTTTAGCCACACCACTGCCTCTTCCAGCCTGTTGCGGTGCTGCAGATGGCTCACCCTCAGGACTGCTGTCATCGCTCGGCTCTCCACATTCCCAGGTGGGGTCAGTCACCTCATCGTCCACCAAGTCCTCCTCCACTTCCTCACTCTGATCATCCTCCTCATTTCTTGATCCCACCACATACTCAGTCATTGACAACTGTGTATCATCCTCCTCATCAAGGTCTTGAGACAGTAATAGTGGTTGATTTGATGGCAACTGTGTCTCATCATCA
Source organism: Rhinophrynus dorsalis (assembly GCA_037306005.1). NCBI lineage: Eukaryota > Metazoa > Chordata > Amphibia > Anura > Rhinophrynidae > Rhinophrynus > Rhinophrynus dorsalis. The sequence continues at coordinate 538,604,391 of CM074718.1, read as the reverse complement.
TCATCATCCACTTCCTTTGACCTTAAATGCCGTTCCCCTCTGTCATCTTCTTGTGATTGGGTACCCTCTAGAGGTTGTGAATCAGGGCACAAGATCTCATGTTCCTCTGCAAGCGTGCTTGGAGAGAGGTTCAAATGAAGGATTAGTGATGAGACGAGCTCCTCACTATATCCCAGTGTGGGATCACTTCTTTGGCCAGACCCTCTATGGTGGGAGGAAGGATGATCAGGGTGAGGATTATGTTGACCAGACTCTTGGCTACTGAGAGTGGACTTGGTGGAAGACAGGGTGGTGCTTAACCGACTGGAAGCAGTATCAGCTGAAATCCAACCGACCACCTGTTCGCAGTGGTCTGACCTCGAGAGTGATGTCCTGCGACGCCCTGTAAACTGAGACATGAAGCTAGGTATGGTGGATGTCTTTCTTTCTTGTGCTCTGGCACCAGGCACAGTTTCTACGCGTCCTGACCCGCGCCCTGAACTATCAGGATCACGTCCACTTCCCCGTCCTTTTTTACCCGCCTTCTTCATATTACGCGGAATATGTGCTGCTAATCTGCAACTTTGCACACTAAACAGAATGTGCTGCTAATCTGCAACTTTGCACACTAAACAGAATGTGCTGCTAATCTGCGGCTAGGCACAGTGAAAGGAATATGTGACGTTTATTTTTTACACTTTGCACACTAAACAGAATGTGCTACTAATCTGCAACTTTGCACACTAAACAGAATGTGCTGCTAATCTGCGGCTAGGCACAGTGAAAGGAATATGTGACGTTTATTTTTTACACTTTCCACACTAAACAGAATGTGCTGCTAATCTGCAACTTTGCACACTAAACAGAATGTGCTGCTAATCTGCGGCTAGGCACAGTGAACGGAATATGTGACGTTTATTTTTTACACTTTGCACACTAAACAGAATGTGCTGCTAATCTGCAACTTTGCACACTAAACAGAATGTGCTGCTAATCTGCGGCTAGGCACAGTGAACGGAATATGTGACGTTTATTTTTTACACTTTGCACACTAAACAGAATGTGCTGCTAATCTGCAACTTTGCACACTAAACAGAATGTGCTGCTAATCTGCGGCTAGGCACAGTGAACGGAATATGTGACGTTTATTTTTTACACTTTCCACACTAAACAGAATGTGCTGCTAATCTGTAACTTTGCACACTAAACAGAATGTGCTGCTAATCTGCGGCTAGGCACAGTGAACGGAATATGTGACGTTTATTTTTTACACTTTCCACACTAAACAGAATGTGCTGCTAATCTGCAACTTTGCACACTAAACAGAATGTGCTGCTAATCTGCGGCTAGGCACAGTGAAAGGAATATGTGACGTTTATTTTTTACACTTTCCACACTAAACAGAATGTGCTGCTAATCTGCAACTTTGCACACTAAACAGAATGTGCTGCTAATCTGCGGCTAGGCACAGTGAACGGAATATGTGACGTTTATTTTTTACACTTTCCACACTAAACAGAATGTGCTGCTAATCTGCAACTTTGCACACTAAACAGAATGTGCTGCTAATCTGCAACTTTGCACACTAAACAGAATGTGCTGCTAATCTGCAACTTTGCACACTACACAGAATGTGCTGCTAATCTGCAACTTTGCACACTAAACAGAATGTGCCGCTAATCTGCAACTTTGCACACTAAACAGAATGTGCTGCTAATCTGCAGCTAGGCACAGTGAACGGAATATGTGACGTTTTTTTTTTAAATTTGTGCCCCCCCAAACAAAAAATAACTGCTGCCCCCACACACAACAGTCCTAAAAAGGACTTTTGGGTCTTTATATGGTGTTCCAACACTTTTCTTCTCCCTACACTGACTTTCCCTTCCTATCCTCATCTCTCCCTGGCTAAGACTGAGCCGAACTCGCTGGTCAGGTGCTATACAGCACCCGATCACGGGTTCTGGCCAGCCAATCAGTGTAATGCCAGCAGCCAACATGGCTGCTGGCATTACACTGATGTCAGAGCCTCCCCGCACGTTTATTGGCTGCGCAGCAGCCGCGAAACGTGTGCGGGGAGGAGACCCGAACATGGCGGGCGAGCACATGCGGTACTCGTACGAGTACCGCCATGTGCCGAGCAGAGCGATGCTCGAGCCGAACCGAGCTTCGGCCGAGCATGCTCGCTCATCACTAATTCTCACCAATGGTCCTGTTGTCTAGGAAGCACAATCATGTCCTCTAACCAACACAAAAGTGCATGTTGTTAGTTGAACACAAGTGAATGTCAATACTGCTTGAGTTTAAGTGAGCACATCCTGACATCATGCACTGTTGGTGTGGTTAGAGGACACGATTGTGCATCCTAGACAACAGGACCATTGCTGACAATCATCCTGCTAAATGCATCAAACATCTGTGTGCCAGAGAGGTGCTCATTGCTTTGCATTTCGTCTTTCACCATAGCTGCATCTGATGAACAACAACAGCAGCAGCCCCCTTCCAGCCAGGAGTTCGCAGAGGCCCTGGACATCATATACGGCATCTCAGCTGACATCAGGGGCTTACTGCGTCAGCTGAGAAACGACATGCGCCGTCAAGAGGCTCTGCTCCATCATATGGTGGAGCAGAACAGACTGATGCTGGGCCTCTTGAAAGAGCATGTCGTGCGTCCAGGGCCAGCCCCCATCCCCAGCAGCTCCTCATCAGATAGCAGCCTGGCATCATCTGATGCCCTGCATGCTGCATGTGGTGGTAGGTGCCACCTACCCAGATGGGGGCCTCGCACAAGAGGAGGGAGGAGGCCCCCCACTGACCCCATTCCCTCCAGAGGGGGATTTTTCAATTATCTTTTTTTAAGTTTATTATTATTATTATTATTATTATTTATATTTGTTATTAAATTTGTCAACTTCAGCATTGTTGTTGTCCTTTTATTTCAGATACAAACAGGGAGGAGATACACCAAAGTGTTATGAGGAGGTGATGAAGTGGAGATGACCCTTCCAGTGTGATGAACGATCCTTGCTTCTTCCATCTAGCCAGTGAACTGAGATTTTACCAACCTGTAAGTTCTTAGCACATTGGCTCCATGGGATAATCCAGGAATCAGAGAGTTTAGCACACTGGAGAAGTTCCTTACACCTCATCACCATTTGAAAACACCTTAGTGCATAACCCCACTGCTGACCCACTCTTCTGTGTGTATCTCCAACCCTTGTCTGTCTCCCCTAGAGATTGGAAAAGGGAAGGAGACAGACACAGATTTGCATGAAGGGAAGCTGACAGAGGAGGAGGGTGGCATAAGGAAGGAGGCGGACAGAGGGAATGAATGTAAATGAGTGAAAGGGAGATGTGTAGACTGACAGGGCTCGATTCAAATGTTGGAGACAGCTGTTTTTTCTGCCGACGGCATTTTTGGGTTGTTAAAGTTAAGAGGTAATTTCATCCATAGGAACTAATGAAAACACCATAAATTGTAATTCAGTTGTCTGCGTTAGCTATGAAGATCCGATAAGGGACTCAATTTATTGCAGGAAAGTTAAGACCTACTTTTTTTCCGACTTTAGTCCCTTATCGCATGTTCAAACAGCTGACGCCAAAATAGAAAGGAAAATAAAAGTTAAAAAAACCTAAGACCCCAGTGGGTGTATTCATATGGGGCGCTAAGCCCCACATTAATACATCAAAGCACTCCAAAACAATGTCAAATGTTATTAGAATTAACCCCATGAGTGACAGTGGGGTATAATCACCCTGCCGGCACTCATAGGGTTAACCCAACTAAGTAAAAAAACCTCATCACATTACAAGTAACACTTACCATTAATCCTGATGTCCAGCAGAGTCCTCAGTATACCGGACCTCTTCTGTCCTTCTTTCTTCTCTTCTATCTTCTCCTCTTTCTTCTCTTCTGTCTTTTTTCCTCTTGCTGTAAAACCCCCCCCAGAAAAGTATAAGTACAATGCATGAATATCCGGCACACTAATACATACTTTAACCCTACTGCTTTGCAATGTGTTGTATAACCCTCTGGCATTCAAGGGGTTATGTATTAGTGTGCCAGATATTGCATTGGACTTATACTTTTCTGGGCAGTTTTTACAGCAACAAGACAGTAGAGAAGACAGAAGGAGACAGACAGTGGATGACAGGTAACTGTAACACTGATTAGTTAATGATTAGTTAACGATCAGTGCTTGACAGTATGTCAGGCACCGATCGTCAGCTTTTTTTCCTTTGAAGTTCCCAATACTGCCACTATTTAGTGGCGTTGAAAGTTATTCAAACAAATTACTTAAATTTGTAATATTTTACTCAGGGACAAAGGTGACTCTCCCTTGTGGTGGCAATAAGGCACCCTGTATGCCTATACAACTGTCAGACTGGCTGATGTGTCACTCTGAAAAAAATTATTCAGACAAATTATTCCAAATGTTTTTAATATTGTCTGTTGCATGTGCCATTCTGTTGCAGAGGTGAAAAACAATATAGCATGAACATCTGTCATTTACCATCTGTAGCAAAGGTAATACATTACAGAATATATAGCATGTGTCATTTACTATATGTAGCAGAGGTGTTATATACATATGGATGTAGCTAAATTAGAAGGAAGAAAGAAAAGTGAGAATGACTGGTGTGGTATCTTTTTGAAACGTCAAAAAGAAAAATATTGCGCGGCTAGAAGCCGATTTAACCATGTTGCAGTGTTTAAAATAGCAACATGAAAACCTCGAGCTGCATAAAAGCGCTAGGTTGTCATGTCGCATAATTAAACATCCCTATGTACTGGCCACAACTCCCAGCATCCTTACCTTGCGTTGCCCAGCTCTCTTTAAAGCAGAACTACCACCTCTTACAAACGTCCCCAAATAATTACCCATCTGACGACTGGCTGCTCAGTAGCGCTTGTCGCCAGAATTATTGCAGCGAAAATGATAATTATACACTGCTCCTGGACTGACAGGCAGGAAACCGCGCAGACATCTTTCCATAGTGACATCTGCGTGCCTGCGCTGTCAGTCCCAGCCTGCTCTAGGAGGCATTGCTAGGAGCCGTTCAGCTCCAAAAGGGACTGACAGCGCATGCGTGCACTATGCATCACTATGGAAAGATGTCTGCGTGGTTTTCTGCCTGTCAGTCCGGGAGCAGCGTATAATTTTCATGAACGCGGTAATAATTCTGGCGACGAGCTCTACTGAGCAGCTAGTCGCCAGATGGGTAATTATTTGGGTCCATGTTTGTAAGAGATGGTAGTTCCACTGTAATGAGAAGTTTCAAAAGGGAACCGACCGTTGTGAAGCACACTCAGGATGACAGCAGCAACACTGGAGATGTGGCCAGAACTGCAGAACACTGGAGCAGACAGGACTCAGTCTGTAGATGGATACAGCAGCAACTGAGGAAGACTAGTGCGAGTCACACTCAGGATGACAGCAGCAACACTGGAGATGTAGCCAGAACTGCAGAACACTGGAGCAGGCAGGACTCAGTCCGTAGATGGATACAGCAGCAACTGAGGAAGACTGGTGCGAGCCACACTCAGTATGACAGCAACATGGATGATTGTAGATGTCTGAAGGCCTTTCTGTTTTTCTAATCTGCATTGAACCTGAGAGCAGGGTAGCCCAGCTTTGGCAAGTTGACTTTTAAAAAAGTAATTTGCTCCATGAGCTGGGGGGCCAGTTGAGAGCGCTGGGGGCTAAGTATATTTCCAGTAATGGAAAATACCTGCTCACTCTGGACAGTGGTTGGGGGGAAGAAAGCAACTCCTGGACTACCAGGGACAATGTAGGCTACACAGCCCTCTTGTTACCCCAGAAAGTCAAGGGATCTGTATTTGAGGCCAAAGAAGGTTCCGAAAGGTAAGCCTTAACCTCATACTCAGCACTTTTTCTATTAATGGGGAGCTGTTTGTTTTTTCTGAAGCATAATCTGTCCATTGCTCAGCAGAAAAAGCAGCAGCTGCTCCACCGGAACAAGATGAAGTGCTACTGGCGCTGCTACTAATAGGTCCTGGAAGACCACCACCCTCCTCCAGCTTATCTTCGAAATCTCCTTCCACCTCCTGTGACTGCATTCTAGTTTTTCTTTGCCTCTCATGCACCCTTGCTATCAATTGTTCCCTCCAGGCAGTGAGGGAATTGGAACGAATAGCCATCTTGCCTTTGATTCGAGGATCGCAAATTGTGGCAAGCATTAACTCGGGGCAATTGTCCATGCGCTCTTCCATGCACCGAATCAGTTCCTTCTTCAGCTTCGTTAGAAGAGCAGCAACATTGGGAAGTATATTACCCTCAGCACCAGGCAAGCGTTCCCTATGGGAAAGGAAATCGTCCAATTTTAAGGAGAGATGTGTGAAGAGGGGGAATGACTTCGGCCAGGCTAGCATTCTCTTTGCTCAAAAGTTCCGTCAAAGCACGGAAAGGCGTAAGGACTGTCACTACCTGTTCCATCAGGGCCCAGTCAGCCCTGCCCAGTGTTCTGTTACTGCCAATGAAATGGTGACATGACATTGCATAAATGGCCTTTTTCTGCTCCAGGATGCGCTCTAGCGTATCTAAGGTGGAGTTCTACCTGGTCCCAACATCTTGTTTTAAGCGGTGCTCTGGGAGGTCTGCCTTTTTCTGTTCCTCCCTGAGTAGCTGGCTATCTTTGACGCTCCGATGGAAGTGGCCATAAACTTGTCGGCACGACTCCAGAAGTGCTGACAACCTTTCAGTGTTACTGCCATCCTTGAGAGTAGCCTTCACTACTAGATGCAGAACATGCGTGGAGCAGCGCACACCCAAAAATCTGCCATACCGGAGAGCCTTGATTATGTTAGCTGCACTATCATTAACCACAAACCCCATTTGCACCTGTGTGCCTGCATGCTCCCATAGCCATTGTGCCACCATGTTCTGCAGTGCTTTTTGAATGTTATCTGAGGTGTGCTGCTGATCCATTACCTCAGCATGGAGGAGGAAAGAGCGGTGCCCTGCCTGCTTGGCTACTGCACCTGAACTTGTTGTCGCTATCTGTGTGTCTTGCAACACACTGGGCTGCCACCAATGTGCTGTCAATGACAGGAAGCCGTCAATGACAGGAAGCCATGCTGGCCACTCGGAGCACTCCATAAGTCAGTGGTAAAGTGCACTGACTGTCCAGCAGCCTTTCCTAGCAGTTCCTTCAAAAGACCAACGCACGACTGGTACAGTGAGTGCACGATAGTTCTACTAAATATGGTGTGGGATGGAATTTTATATCGGGGTGCAACAGCCTCCATAAGTTGATGGAAGGGCTCCCCATCCACCAAATTGAAAGTTGCACCCCCAACTGCTGTGCAATGAGGCGCGTAATTTTCCTGGACTGCTGCTTGCACATCCCCTTGGAATGAAACCCACCAAAATCTTCCAGTGTGGCCTGTATTGACTTTGGGATGGGCTGTGACTGTCTGCTGCTTTTACTAGGACCAGATGTGGCATGATCTCCCTGCCCTTTCTCCTGCCTACTGCTGGTGAGTGTTACACTGGTAAATGTAGTAGTGCCACCACGTTCTGCACTCATCAACACTGACTTGTGGTAGTGGTTCAGGTGTTAGTTCATCCCAGAGGTGGATAGATGACCCAACACCCTCCCACGGCTGACTTCCCTGCCACACAATTTACATTTTACTAGCCGGCAATCGCCAAGTGTCACAAAATGGTCCCACGCTTTGGAGCAACGGATGACTTTGGAAGGTGGTAAAGAAGAAACTGAGGTGACACTTTTTCTACATACTTTTACAGGGGTACTAATAGACCCAAAGATGGCAGCAGGGATGTCGGGACTGGGACTGGAGGAGGATGGAGTAACACTGGTGGCAGAGACACTAGCAGCTACTACCTGCCTGGGAGACTCATTTGGAACTGGAGAGGCAGGTGGTGAGTTTCCATCAATAGAAGACAGAATTGTAGCTGGAGAAACATGAGGAGTACTATGGGCAGCAGTGGGGAAATGAAGCTCAGGAGAATAATCAAAGTCAGTGGAAAAATCAAGCTTAGCAAACCTTGGTCCCTCATATTCTTCTTCTACCTCTTGTAGGTTTGGACAGGAAGAAAAATCATCATCAGCAGATTTTGGGGACAGCTGATGAATTCCCTCTTCTGCCTTGTGGCTACTGGGAAATGGTAAATTATCTCCCTCAATAACCTTTTTTGGAGACAATATGCTCTCAGTGTCAGTGACAGTGGTGGCAGGAGAAATTTTCTCAAAATACTCCAATAATTCAAGTTTGGGCTGCTTACACGGATGTTCGCTGTAAAACTCCCGCGTTGATACTGCCCACAGTTTCCCACCAGTAGTGTTCATGTTCAGTATGCTAGGTGTCCCCAGGTTTATAGAACTGGCTGTAGCGGAGGTGGGGACGGAACTGTCAGTAGCAATAGTCATTGTGCAGGTGGTTCTGGGGGGATCATCATGAAACAGCTGACGAGAGATGGGTGACGGCCACTTCGTGGTCTTAGAGGAGGAACTGGACCTCTCTACCCTGCTAGTAGAAGTAGAATGACCTGCAGTTCCCTTCTTCTTTCTAGTTTTTGGTTTGGACTGCTGCTGCTGAGTCTGACTAGTACTACTCAAAGTACTCTTCTTTCTCCGCCTGCTGCTGCTAGCTCTGCTTGAAAGCAACTGCACTGTGGTGGTGTTGGTGGTTGCTGGGTCACTGCAGCTGGTACCAGGACGAGGAACATAAGGTGGTTCACTAGGACTCAAATCCATTACGGATAGGTAGGTAGTGAACGATTATAGTTTTACAACTTTAAAACCTGCCCACTTGACAACTGTGCCACTGGCAGTGTGACTCTGAAAATTATTTAGATAAATAACTTGTATTATGAATATTTTTAATAAAACAGACACAGGTGACTCTCCCTTGCGGTGGCTAAAAGGCACCTGCCTGCCTATATAACTGTGACATTGGCAGTGTGACTCTGAAAATTATTCAAATAAATAACTTGTATTATGAATATTTTTAATAAACCAGACACAGGTGACTCTCCCTTGCGGTGGCTAAAAGGCACCTGCCTGTCTATACAACTGTGACATTGGCAGTGTGACTGAAAATTATTCAAATAAATAACTTGTATTATGAATATTTTTAATAAACCAGACACAGGTGACTCTCCCTTGCGGTGGCTAAAAGGCACCTGCCTGCCTATACAACTGTGACACTGGCAGTGTGACTCTGAAAATTATTCAAACAAATAACTTGTATTGTGAATATTTTTAATAAAACAAACACAGGTGACTCTCCCTTGCAGTGGCTAAAAGGCACCCTGCCTGCCTATACAACTGTGACACTGGCAGTGCGACTCTGGAAATTGGTCAAACAAATAACTTGTAGTTTCTATATTTTTAATAAAACAAACACAGATGACTCTCCCTTGCGGAGGCTAAAAGGCACCCTGCCTGCCTATACAACTGTGACACTGGCAGTGTGACTCTGAAAAGTATTCAAACAAATAACTTGTATTATGAATATTTTTAATAAAAAAACACAGGTGACTCTCCCTTGCGTTGGCTAAACGGCACCCTGCCTGCCTATACAACTGTGACACTGGCAGTGTGACTCTGGAAATTAATCAAACAAATAGATTGTAGTTTCTATATTTTTTATAAAACAAACACAGGTGATTCTCCCTTGCAGTGGCTAAAAGGCACCCTGCCTGCCTATACAACTGTGACACTGGCAGTGTGACTGAAGATAATTCAAACAAATCACTTCTATTGTGTATATTTTTAATAAAACAAACACTGGTGACTCTCCCTTGCTGTGGCTTAAAGGCACCCTGACTGCCTATACAACTTTGACACTGGCAGTGTGACGCTGAAGATTATTCACACAAATCACTTGTATTTTGTATATTTTTAATAAAACCAACACAGGTGACTCTCCCTTGCGGTGGCTTAAAGGCATCCTGCCTGCCTATACAACTGTGACACTGGCAGTGTGACACGGAAAATTATTTAAACAAATAACTTGTATTATGAATATTTTTAATAAAAAAAACACAGGTGACTCTCCCTTGCGGTGGCTAAAAGGCACCCTGCCTGCCTATACAACTGTGACACTGGCAATGCGACTCTGGAAATTGGTCAAACAAATAACTTGTAGTTTCTATATTTTTAATAAAACAAACACAGGTGACTCTCCCTTGCGTTAGCTAAAAGGCACCCTGCCTGCCTATACAACTGTGACACTGGCAGTGTGACTCTGAAAAGTACTCAAACAAATAACTTGTATTATGAATATTTTTAATAAAAAAAACACAGGTGACTCTCCCTTGCGTTAGCTAAAAGGCACCCTGCCTGCCTATACAACTGTGACACTGGCAGTGTGACTCTGGAAATTAGTCAAACAAATAGCTTGTAGTTTATATATTTTTTATAAAACAAACACAGGTGACTCTCCCTTGCAGTGGCTTACAGGCACCCTGCCTGCCTATATAACTGTGACACTGGAAGTGTGACTGAAGATAATTCAAACAAATCACTTCTATTTTGTATATTTTCAATAAAACCAACACAGGTGACTATCCCTTGCGGTGGCTTAAAGGCACCCTGCCTGCCTATACAACTGTGACACTGGCAGTGTGACTCTGAAGATTATTCAAACAAATCACTTGTACTTTTTATATTTTTTTTTTAACGAACACAGATGACTCTCCCTTGCAGTGGCGAAAAGGCACCCTCCTGCCTATAAAACTGTGACACTGGCAGTGTGACTCTGGAAATTAGTCAATCAAATAGATTGTAGTTTCTATATTTTTTATAAAACAAACACAGGTGATTCTCCCTTGCAGTGGCTAAAAGGCACCCTGCCTGCCTATACAACTGTGACACTGGCAGTGTGACTGAAGATAATTCAAACAAATCACTTCTATTGTGTATATTTTTAATAAAACAAACACTGGTGACTCTCCCTTGCTGTGGCTTAAAGGTACCCTGACTGCCTATACAACTTTGACACTGGCAGTGTGACGCTGAAGATTATTCACACAAATCACTTGTATTTTGTATATTTTTAATAAAACCAACACAGGTGACTCTCCCTTGCGGTGGCTTAAAGGCATCCTGCCTGCCTATACAACTGTGACACTGGCAGTGTGACACGGAAAATTATTTAAACAAATAACTTGTATTATGAATATTTTTAATAAAACAAACACAGGTGACTCTCCCTTGCGGTGGCTAAAAGGCACCCTGCCTGCCTATACAACTGTGACACTGGCAATGCGACTCTGGAAATTGGTCAAACAAATAACTTGTAGTTTCTATATTTTTAATAAAACAAACACAGGTGACTCTCCCTTGCGTTAGCTAAAAGGCATCCTGCCTGCCTATACAACTGTGACACTGGCAGTGTGACTCTGAAAAGTACTCAAACAAATAACTTGTATTATGAATATTTTTAATAAAAAAAACACAGGTGACTCTCCCTTGCGTTAGCTAAAAGGCACCCTGCCTGCCTATACAACTGTGACACTGGCAGTGTGACTCTGGAAATTAGTCAAACAAATAGCTTGTAGTTTCTATATTTTTTATAAAACAAACACAGGTGACTCTCCCTTGCAGTGGCTTACAGGCACCCTGCCTGCCTATACAACTGTGACACTGGCAGTGTGACTGAAGATAATTCAAACAAATCACTTCTATTTTGTATATTTTTAATAAAACAAACACAGGTGACTCTCCCTTGCTGTAGCTTAAAGGCACCCTGACTGCCTATACAACTGTGACACTGGCAGTGTGACTCTTGAAATTATTCACACAAATCACTTGTACTTTGTATATTTTCAATAAAACCAACACAGGTGACTATCCCTTGCGGTGGCTTAAAGGCACCCTGCCTGCCTATACAACTGTGACACTGGCAGTGTGACTCTGAAGATTATTCAAACAAATCACTTGTACTTTTTATATTTTTTTTTTTAAGGAACACAGATGACTCTCCCTTGCAGTGGCGAAAAGGCACCCTCCTGCCTATAAAACTGTCAGACTGGTTGATGTGACATTCTGAAAATTATTCGAAGAAATCCCTAATATTTTTTATATTTTGCACAGGAACAAAGATGACTCGCCCTGGCAGTGGCAATAACTGACACTATTGCTGGCTGCCTGCCTATGCCTATCCTAATGCTACCTGCCTGCCTACATAACAACTGGACATTCTCTAATCTCTTCTTCTCTCTCTGAGCTCCAACAACACAATGAGGAAATGTAGGCTGTCTGCCTGGGTGTCTGTGTCATTAGTCCTGGTCGAAAGTAGTCGAAACTTTCGGAAATTTGTCGATGCCGAAACTTCTGAAAGTTTCAACGACTTTCGGTCCAGGGCTGCTCGGAGTCGGATCTTTTTTGTCGATTGAACCTTGAGAGTCGGATTGTCCGAATGTCTCCAAATTACCCCATTTTTGACGAAATCCGAATGGCCCTGAATCAATTCGCACAAGTCTATTAAGCTGCCGCCACACAGATATCCATATCCCTCACGCTCAATCCTCTTCGGGACCACCACTTCCCAGCGGAGCTTAAGAGGAAACACAAAAAAAAACAAGGAGAGCTATTCTGTCTCTTTAAAACAGTGTATGGATTAAATGTAAGTGAGAATCAATACTCTTAAATGATGTCTGACCGGCTGCATGACCACACAACCGGTTAAAGGCCAGCAGGAATTTTGGATGATAGTTCTCCCCGCAACGGAACTGTACAAGCTCGCATCAATATATCCAAATCGATCAATATATATTATCTCAGCTTGTGAATCTCCAAAGGAACAGCAGACCAGATGAATAAATATAACATTTATTTAAAAGATACTAAAATTCCTCAACATGTGTTGTGGCAAACCTGCCACTTCTTCAGGAGGAATATGCTATTATAAATGTCAAGATACAACAAATATGTCAATATATTTGTTGATACCGCTGTTGGAAAAAGCAGTGCTGTCCTTGGAGTTTTCTTGAGAAGTGACTGGGTAATTTCTCTGTATGCTGGTTCTGTTGAGCTGAAGCATATACATCCATTGACCAACACTACACGGGAATGCAATATATTATCTTGCTATTTTTAGATTTATTGAAGTGATAAGGCACTATATTGGCACTCTCCTTTCGTTTGTTGTATACATATACTATGCTTCCTGATATACTGAGAGGAGCTGCCTATTAGTCCTGCTAACATTGAATACGTGAGACATTGAATTCATTATTGTGTTTAGGGCAGTATACAGTAAATATCCCAATTGCGTTATATGCATGTGCACATAATCCCAGACATCTGCTTTGTGAGTAGTATTCCATGTGCTGGTGTTTGTGATGGTGCCCCCCCTCCCCAATTATAATGCACTAGTTTTGCATAGACCAGTGCCCTTCCATGTCATAGACTCCATGTCACCTTATCACGCTGACATTCACAACTCTGCCCTGCTTTACTGTTTCCGCTAGTTACTCAACACTTATATGGGTGACATTCTGATGTCTTGACACTTAAGCCTGCAACATCAGACTGTTGCCCTTTTCAACCAGGCTCCATTTTTAATGTGCAACTTTGTTGGTCGCCCAAAAATGAGCGACATTTCAAAAAGATATCCTGCACTAGAAGTGCCTCCTATTTTGTCTCTTTTCTACAATAAGAATAATAAGTAATTTTCCGCACGTATTGTCCCACTGAATTAAATTCTCCCACTCCTAATTTTATACCAATATACACATAGAACATATTTCTTACTTTTTAATCAGAAAACATATCTACTCTGCTGTTTTGGCCTGTATATCCTATGGGTTCATTTCATGGTTTAGTAAATATTGTCTGTTTAGATCTGATGCTGCAGTGGCTCATAAACATTTTGCACTTTGTAAATTAATGATAGTAATACATTATATCCAAAATAGGAAGGAAGTATGTGGTAGAGAAAATTGCAATCTGTAGCTCTATATCTGTTGTTGGAACACAAATCAGATTTTCCTATTGAAAGACTAAAATTGACCCTCAACCTTATGTACTGCATCAAGTGTACAATGGGGAGTCAGTAGTCTTCTTTGGCCTTCTCTACTTTGGCCATTGTTGAGATGAGTCTCAAAAAATACTTATGGCCTTATGTTCAAAAGAAAGGTGGAGGAATTCTGGGGCAACCCAGCTGCATTATAGGGGAGAACTAAAAATGTAAAAACTCTCATTGATTTAAATGGGAATTTTTATCCCTTGAATGCTAGTGATGTCTCCATTGCATTGCTTTGTAATTCTTTGGAAACCTCTCTAACATTCAAGGAGTTAAAATCCCCATTTTTTAAGTTCTCCCCTATACTGCAAATGCTTTGCCCCATCCACTTTTCTTTTGAACACACGGCCATTAGGAGGAGGTGGAAGGCACAAGGAAGGCCCCCCTCTCTCACTGACCCCTTACAAAGAGTAAAATGTAAAAAACAGACAAAAAATATAAAGCTTATAATGTGATAAAAAACTAATGTGATCCTTTGCACAATTAAGAAGTACTCAGAGTCGATTTGTGTTGTGTGTTTGTAGAGTCAGCTTCCTGTCTTGGAGAAGACATTTTCCACTGTCAGCAGGAAGGCTAGTAAACACAGTAAAAGAAAAATTGTGTTGGTGCTTTCTTGACCCAAATCTCTCAGTGACGTGTATCCATCTAGAGGTTGAGTGTACAATGTTTCTAATCAAAGCCAAATGAAGTAGCAAACATTGAACCGAGAGCCAGAAATTGCAAAATAATGTAAAGAGGCTTCTGGTGTAGGAGTCCATGACATGGGCCCAGAGTGGCTTACACCATTATAGAGGGACCTTGGCTTGTGCAGGATATGATGTAGCTGCAGTGGTCTCAGTCATCAGGGTATAAAGGAAGGGGGGATGAATTCTCCAACATCCTTTTCCTCCTGACTGGAATCTGGGAAGTTGTTCCCTTCTCCCCTTATCATGTTTCTTTATATTGTTTGCAGTCTTTGGTCTTGCTTTTAAAAACATAAATAAATAAATAAATAAATAAATAAATAAATAAATAAAACAGAACTGAAAAGTATATAATAAATAAGTGATCTATGATCAAACAAATCAGGAATGTAATTATTGCAGCGGATGTTTATCCAGGTGGCAAGATGGGTTATAAGGGCCTATGGGAGACAATTCAGTGGGTCATATGTTCTCTGGCAATGGTTAATTTTTGGAGGCTGTCAGGGTCAAGCCAGGGCTGGATTTCCTATTAGGCAGAGTAGGCAACTGCCTAGAGCTCCAAATTTTGACTGGTGGTACCTCACCTGTGCTGGCCACACCCACATCCTGAATTATGGGTGTGGCCAGAGCAATGTCCCTGCACCAGTTTTATACCCATTTAAAAGTTATTATTTAACCCCTTGGATGCTAGAGGGGTCCCCAGCAATGTGTTGGAGGATCCCTCTAGCAGTCAAAGGGTTAAATCCTTTTTTATCCTTTCTTGTGATTGGCTAAGGGTATTTTCTGTGCCAGGAAACAGTAGATGGGACTGGGAGAGGGGTAATATGAATAGTGTGGTTGTGTTCATGGGTGGAGCCAAGGGCTCTTAGGGTGCCTTGCCTAGGATGCCTAGGCTGTAAATGCATTTCTGGGTCTAGCTCAGTCCAGTGGGTCTGAAGGGATCTCTCCTGGTTGGTCCTTGGAACTGGGGGCTATTTGCCTGTTTTGCCATCAGAAGATGGTGTTATTTGGACACTGTATCTGCTTTTTACCGCTGATGGCCTTATTCACTTGTCATTCTGAACTAATGTTTTGCCACATTTAAATTGTTAAAGTAAATAAACAGCTTCGGCCATAATTCATCCAACTTTGTATGATTATTTGGGTTGCTGGTGGTGTGAGTTTCTCCAGAGTCAAAAGTGAGAGTTTATACTATTAGATGTAATTCGTAGCTAGTCTTTCTTAAATGTTGCTAAATAATCTTACATAATCTGCATTAACCCTTGGAGCTCCAGAGATACCCCTCTGGCATTCAAAGGGTTAAATGTTTACCTCATTGCTAAAGATTTGGTAAGGATTATTATGCTTTTAAGCAGGCAACATGTTATTACTAAATAGAATTTGCACAAAGGGCCACATTGATCATGTCTGAGATTTGAAAATGGTCCTGGGCCTTAATTTTGTCATCCCTGGTTTATTGCTTGTGGGAAATTAGCAAACCACATACCCAGGGAAACTACAGCACCCCTTCATGGGACAGACAGGGACTTCAAATGCTCCCAGCCATTTAATCTCTCAATCAAGTGTAGCCTGCCAATCCTGCCTATGCATTTCTCACTCACCTATACAGATAAACTTGTGGTGAATCCTAATGCAAGACTGATGTTGCACTCTATATATCTCTATATACCTAGATGCAATACACACCCTCTTGTGATCCCACACACCTCTACTGAACTGTTTGAATGCTCCTTGCTGAATAAGATGGAAATCTTAAATGAAATAATTAAGTAAAGGGGTATTGAAAAGTACTTCAATATGTCTTGATAGAGGTCCTTACTAGACCTAAAAATTGACAGTTATAAATTGTTTATTGTAAGTTCTGTGAGTGCCTGTTTTTTACCCAACCATACCAGGCTTAACTCGTTGCATGCCAGAGGGGCACACAACTCATTGCTTGGCATTGCATTGCATACATCACGGGCACTCAAATGGTTGAATGAATTTGTGACATTAAGGGGCACATGCCCTACCACTTCCCCCCTTCTCCCCATTCTTCACCCCAAACCAAACACACACATCACATCACACCCTGCCTAGATAAAACTTATAAAAATAACAACACAGACAACAATTTGTGGGAAAATGGAGGTCACAGTTTATTTAAGGCCTATTTAACTATTTAAGCCCCTGGACCCACCCTCATAATGTAGCGCTCCTGGGCCATGGCGTCCTGGCCTGGGACCAGCGCCCCCGCGCCTCCCATCCAGGGCAGGCACCTAGGTGGGAAGGCCATGTACCAGAAGTTCTTAGTCCGGCGTCCCCACCCCCTGCGGTGCCTCGCCACTTTGTACCTGGTGTTGTCACCTGGCAACGCCTTTCCCCTTCAGGCCACACCAGCCGCACAACCAGTGCCCTGATTCTTATCTTAACCTTCGGCATGCCACACCGGCACGGTGCCCTGGAGAGCTACATTATAGGCCATACGTAATTCTACAGCTGCCGGGAATATTCCTTTTGACCTATCCGCGACCTCCTCTTGGGATCCAAGAATTTCACATGACCTTTATCTAGGGAGGGAGGGAACAAAGAAAAACAAGGTTAGTAACTGGCGTTAACATTGGCAACTTTTTATACAATATAGCCCTCCCCTTATTGCCACCCCCTACCTGTCCAGGTGAGAGGCCACCCCTCTCTCCTCCCCCAGCACCTTCCCGCCGCACGCCTGCAGCCCTCCATTGTACCTGGCCTGGTTGCCTACGTGCCGGCGGGGGGTGACACCATTGCGGGGGGGGAAGGGAGAGCAGTGCCCCTTACGCGGCTTTAAGTGGACTAGCCACTCGCCGCCATTTTTAAGGGGCACAGGCCCTACCACTTCCCCCCTTCTCCCCATTCTTCACCCCAAACCAAACACACACATCACATCACACCCTGCCTAGATAAAACTTATAAAAATAACGACACAGACATCAATTTGTGGGAAAATGGAGGTCACGGTTTATTTAAGGCCTATTTAACTATTTAAGCCCCTGGACCCACCCTCATAATGTAGCGCTCCTGGGCCATGGCGTCCTGGCCTGGGACCAGCGCCCCCGCGCCTCCCATCCAGGGCAGGCACCTAGGTGGGAAGGCCATGTACCAGACGTTCTTAGTCCGGCGTCCCCACCCCCTGTGGTGCCTCGCCACTTTGTACCTGGTGTTGTCACCTGGCAACGCCTTTCCCCTTCAGGCCACACCAGCCGCACAACCAGTGCCCTGATTCTTATCTTAACCTTCGGCATGCCACACCGGCACGGTGCCCAGGAGAGCTACATTCCGCCACCCAAAAAATAGCGTACCAGTGCTACGGGACCTATTTTTTCCCCAACAGTGACCCCAATGCCTTGGACAACTCTAATGAAATTGCCGAATTAAAGATATCTATCCCTGCAGCGGATAAGTGCACGCTATCCGCCCGGTAAAGACTAGCGTCGCTCGCCACTAGCTTCCCGTGCGCAATGGTAAAACCCCCAATGGACTGCATAAATCGAGCAATGGCCCTGTTTACCTTTTTCCTGTGTGTATCAATGGCCCGGGGGGATCCGGCCCCCGCCCACTGAGACCTTGGCACAATGCTAGACCAACCAAGCAGCACCTGGGGGAAGCGTGACAAAATTGCCTTGCACGTGTCCTGAATATCCATTATCAACTGTATGGACTTAAGGGAAGTAAGATCATTCCCCCCTGCGTGCATGACTATCACGTCCGGCTCCCCCCACCTGGCCTGTGCCTCAAGCAACTTACGTCACATACCGGACCACCGTAGACCCCGATGACCAAGCCATCGCACTTCTACGCTGTTCCTTGGCAGCCCAAGCTGTGCACCTGATGCCGGCCGCCTGTCTTCCAGCCCAAAACACGAATGAATGACCTAGAATCCAGGCCTGCACGACTCTATCCTTTTCACCTAAACAGACAAGACAACCCTGTTACCAACCGCACACACAATAGATGCACACCTGTGTACCTAAGCCTACCCCATTAGCCCCACAACTAAAAAACCCCTATAAGCGCACATAGGACCTATATGCCGCGGACCGCCATCTACCCACCTTTTTAATTGCCTCCTCGGTCCCGCCCTGCGCTGCCGCCTCCGTGGCAGCCCCAATCCTGAATGAATGGGTCCCATAGTGCGATGGGTCCACGCCTATCTCCGCTAGCGCCCTTTTGAATATCGCTTTAACTGAAACAAAGATAACGCTGACCCATCCTTGTGCTGCAAAAAAAGGCCCGCCCCTGGCGGCCTTACTAACGTGTACTGCCTCACCCAGCACACCGGGCACCCCTCCGTCCCGGTCGCCCGCAATAATACCCACTGCCCCTTACCTTCTTGGTCAGTTTTGGACTTTGCCAACCAACATCTAACCAGGTCCCCTTCGCATTCCACCTGGTTAGCCTGCAGCCCAGCCCCCCCTTTCTTTGATGGCGCTACTAGCTCACTTACGCGGAAAGCGCCATGGAAGGCCAACACAAATGCTACACCAAACAACTTCACTTCATATTCACTTACACAAACCTGCTCTAACGCCCCCAACAATGCCGCCAGCCTGCGCGCGTCCACTGGCCTGCGCTTATCCTTCTTTCGCATTTCCTGCCTACCCCAACCCTTCACAATCTTCCTTACCACAAATCTGTCCGTCAAATCCTCCACCTCTGCCAGCCTAAAGTGAAAAGAAAGGGCGGCCAACCTCCCTGCTATGACCCCTTTAGAACACCCCCTCTCTCTCAAATCCCCTAAATATGCCAGCATTTTCTCCCTTCCTGACAGCTTCGCCACTTCCGGCCACCTGGCGAACTCAGTCCACTGCCTCCAAGACCTGCCGTAAGCTTCCCAAGTTCTAGGTGCCACAGAGTTCCGAACTAGATCTTCTAGGAGGATGCTGCCAACTGCCAAAGGTTAGATGGACAAACAGAACCATTAGCATCGGCCTCCGGTGCCAACCTAAAGAACTGATCCCACCTTTGCCTGGACAGAGCATCTGCTATGCTATTCTGCACCCCCGGTACATGCTTTGCTCTAAACAATATATTAAACCGCATACACTGTAGTACTAAATAACGCAACAAGTTCAGCACTGGCCTTGAGGCGGATGTCAGCTGGTTAACTGCGTACACCACCGCCATATTGTCTGTCCAAAAAACCACAACTCTATCCTGCAGGGCATCATGCCATAGCTCTAAAGCTACCACTATAGGAAAAAGCTCTAAGAAAGCCAGATTCCTTGTCAACCCTTGCTCATGCCACTTGGGTGGCCAAACACCCGCGCACCACTTCCCCGCTAGGTATGCCCCAAACCCTACTGCCCCCGCAGCATCCGTAAACAACTGTAATTCGCCATTACTCTGCGTAGGCCCCATCCACAAGTGCGTACCGTTAAAGTCCCTTAAAAACTGCTCCCATACACCCAAATCCTCCTTCAGCTGCCTAGACAAACGTATTTTATAATGCGCTTTCTTGACCCCTACCGTTGCCAACTGCAACCTGCGGCTGAACACTCTCCCCATAGGGATAACCCTACAAGCGAAATTTAACAAACCCAACAAAGACTGCAACTGCTGCAAAGTAACTTTCTCCTGCTGACGTGCCCAGGCTACCTGCGCCCTAGCCCTCTCCACCTTGTCCTTGGGAAACCTCCCCACCTGCGCCACTGAGTCTATTTCTATACCCAGAAACGTAAGACAAGTGGAAGGGCCCACCGTCTTATCCTGCGCTACCGGAACCCCCAGCTCCTCAAAAACCCTGGTTGCTGCATCCAGTAACTCCTGACACTCTCTCCCCCCTGGTGAGCCAATGAACAAAAAATCATCCAAATAGTGTGCAACCTCTCCCGCCATCACTGACTGGGCTACCGCCCAGTGCAAAAATGAACTAAAAGCCTCAAAGTAGGCGCAAGAGATGGAGCACCCCATTGGAAGACATTTGTCCACATAAAATTGACCCTCCCATTTCAGCCCCATGAACTTAAAACTGCTGGGATGAATGGGCAATAACCTAAATGCTGATTCAACATCAATCTTAGCCATCAGGGAACCCGGCCCAAAAGCTTTAATCAAATTGAGCACTTGATCAAATGACTGATACTGCACCCTGCAATTGTCCTTCCCAATGGCGTCATTAACCGAGGCCCCCTCCGGGTAAGACAAATGTTGAATCAGCCTGAACTTCCCTGCTTCCTTCTTAGGCACCACCCCCATTGGTGAAACCACTAAATCCTCTATGGGCGCTACCTTAAAGGGGCCAGCCATTCTCCCTGCCAACAGCTCCTTCCTTAACTTCTCCCCCACAATCTCTGGATGCTCATAAGCTGAACGCAGGTTCCTCCCCGCCCCTCCCGGTAAATCCTGTCCCTGAACTGGAATAAAAAAACCAAACTGAAACCCCTTCAACAAAAAATCTGCCGCGGCCGCATCTGGGTAAACCGCCAGCCACTCACTTAACCTACTGAGGTTGATGGGTGTTGGCGCCCGCTCCATCCCTACCACGAAAGGAACTATGCTTGGGGGCCGCACCTTTCTGCCTGCTACAGTCTGCGACAATGTGGGCCCCACCGCAGCCTGAGCAGCAATGCTTGTACTTACAAGCCACACCCCTCGCACACTTCCTCTCATTGTAGGCAAAACAGGCCCCCCCTCACGCCTAAACTACCACCTCCACTTTTTGCCCCTGGGTATTCTATCCCTTTCTGCGGCCCTCTAGTATGAGTAACCAGGCGAGCCCATATATCCATGTCCCTATGACCAAACGTCAGAGTCTTGCTTCCGGCAAGCTTTTTTCTGAACGCATGGTCATAATCAGCCCAAGCAGTCCCCCCAAAACTCGCGTGTGTGTCTAAAATCAAGTCAATATACTTAAACATATTAGCCCTCTGCGCTGGAAAACGGTCAGTAAACAAGCTAGCGTACACTCCAAAACCCCTCTGCCACTCAGTTACAGTACGTGGCCGCGCCGCCTTCTCCCTGCCCTTACGTCTACCCCCTTCCCTAGCCTCAACAGCTTCCTTGGACAACTCAAAAACATCAACGAATTTACCTGCTACAATCCGCCTGCGCAATCTCCTACCTACATGATCAAATGGGGCAGATATTTCACAACCATGAGCTATGTTAACCTCCTCAGTCTCAAATCTCGCAGTGTAAGACCGCGATCTGCCCTTCTTTCTCCTATCCCCCTCTCTGTAACCTCTACCCCCATTAACATTCCTATAATACTTTTTCATAAGCTTAAACATTTTCCCCTTTTCCGAGTCTGAGGTGGACACGTCCGTGTCCGTCTCAGAGTCACAGCCGGAGGACTCACCAGAAGATGACAAACCGCTACTACCGTCCTCCTGTTCCGGTCCGTGATGCTTGTCCTGTCCATTTCTTTCTCCCGCGGCATCCTCTTGCGGCTGCGCAACCTCCCGTGCTCCATGCTCACCTGAAACAGAAGCAACATTAGCCGTGGAATAAGCAATCTGACTGGCCCCATGACCTTGGACACCAAAATTTGCAGGACCGCTCAGGGGGTATAATATGGGCCTCCCATCCATGCCCACCCCCCAAGCCCAGCCTGGTGGAGGTAGATTTGGTCTCTGCTCCCCATAGCCCACTGCTCCCTGCATGCAACCTCCCACCCCCCCTCTCCCCTGCTCTCCCCCGCCCCCCCCCACAGCCTCCCTGCCCCAATGCACCCTGCTGCAGCCCCCCTGGTGCCCCCCAGCCGAGGTGCTCCCGTCTGCCTGCTCATCATAATTAACCCCCTGGTGGCCTAGTGGGACATCCATTCCCCCCCCCAGCTGACCTGTGGCTGCCGCAACCTCCCCGCTGGTCCCCCATGGACTCCGGCATCGTTAGATGCGAGACTTTGCCTGCTAGACCCGGAAGAGAGGTCTAGCGCACTGCCAGAATCGGCTCTGGCGTGGGGCAGAAAGACCCCAGCCGCACCGGGCATGCAAGCGGAGGGAGCGGGCGATTGGATGGGGGCAAACAAACCCCCCAGGGATGAAGAAGGACCCGCGGAGGGCAGGGGAAGGGAGGGAGGGGATGGAGAAGGAACAGGGGAAGGGGTGATAGTTTGGGACAGGGAAGTATCACTTAGCTGCGGGCATTGTCCGGGCTTCCTGCGGCTTCCTCTGCAGCGCTTCAAATCTTCAAGGAACATCTCTTCGTAGTCCCGGAATCTCAGTGGGCGTCGGATCTGGCGGCGATGCTCCATAACAAGACCTGCAGTGAAACAAAGAAAAACAAGGTTAGTAACTGGCGTTAACATTGGCAACTTTTTATACAATATAGCCCTCCCCTTATTGCCACCCCCTACCTGTCCAGGTGAGAGGCCACCCCTCTCTCCTCTCCCAGCACCTTCCCGCCGCACGCCTGCAGCCCTCCATTGTACCTGGCCTGGCTGCCTACATGCCGGCGGGGGGTGACACCATTGCGGGGGGGGAGGGAGAGCAGTGCCCCTTACGCGGCTTTAAGTGGACTAGCCACTCGCTGCCATTTTATAAAACTGGAAGCCCCAAAAGTAGAATGGCAAAAATGGTGGGATGGAAAAAAGTATACATCTGCAAAGTAAAATAAATGCACTCAAATTAAACCCAAACAGTGCAATTATCAAAGCTTATAAGGTGCAATTCTAGGGCAAGCCAACTCTACTGATTTACATGGGTTCCTGCATGCCGCAGAGGTTCCAGTGTATTGCTTCTCAAAGAGTTGAGATCTCTCTTGCATTCAGTAGATTAACCCTTTGAGTGCCAGATGGGTAAGCAATGCATTGCGTACCCCTCTGGCACTCAATGGGTTAAGAACACCATTCAAACCAATACAATTTTTCATTTATCCCCTATGGTGCAGTTGGTTTGCTCCAGAATTGCCCTTCTTTAGCTTTTGTAATAGTGCTCTCAAAGGGCTGTATGTTCAAAAGAAAAGTGGAGGAGTTCTGGGGCAAACCATCTGCACAACAGGGGAGAACTGAAAAATTCCCATTGATTTAAATGGGGGATTTTAACCCCTTGAATGCTAGAGAGGTCTCCAAAGTATTGCTCAATGGGAATTTGTGGTATTTTTAGTTCTCCCTTATAGTACACATGGTTTGTCCCAGAACTTTTTCCCTTTTCTTTTGAACATACAGCCCAGTGTGCTGAAACATAACATTGTACAACTGTGTAAAATGTGTGCTAGCTCCAGGAGGAAAAAAAGAAATAAATGATCCCCCTCTTTCGTTCACTCCTACCCTTTTAAATTTAGTGTGTGTGTGTGTGTGAATGCTGTGTGTAGGAAGTAGGCAGAATATTAGTGTGTGTTTGTGTAGGGCTGTATGTAGGAAGTAGGGCAGAACAGAAGTGTGTGTGTGTATGTAATCTTTCATTTTCATGTGCTTTTTACTGCACTGTCCCTGGAGAATTCTTTCTTTGATCTTTGTCCTCCCACATTCCCTCCATGTCACTCCCATCCCTCTCTCATTTTCTCTCCCTCCCCCTTGCATATCCCTGTATTGCACACATTATACCAGGGCAGTTTGGTTTAAAAAAACAATCCTGCGAGTAGTGCTTGATCTTCCTCTCTCTCTCACTGGCTGCCTTTTAATTCTCCTTGTGTTCTCCTCACTCCCCCCTTCCCTGCCTGGGAGTGGATAGTGAGGGGTCAGACAGATTTGGGAGGCGGGGACAAACCCTTTTGAGTTAAAAAAAAGAAAGACAATCACGTGGATGAGATCAAAGGGATGCCGCTTGGCAGAGAAGGGAGAGCGAGAGGGAGAGAAGAGAGGGGGAAATAAGAGAGAAAGACAGGATCTCAGAGCCATGTAAGTGACAAAAGCGGCAATGGTGAAGTGATCAGGCTGCTCCTGATTTGATTTCTTTCTCCTGCAACGGGGATTTTGCTGATTGGGACCATTTTAGGATTGTGTGATCTTTTTTTTTAACCATTGGTTACTATCGGCTGGAGGTTCTTGCTTTTCTTTGGAGGATTTTGCATTATTGTTTTGTATCATTGTGGCTGTTCCTGCAGGATCAGGGAGGTCTCCAATCTCCTAGCCAAGTGGATTATACAGAATCACCTCCAGCAGCTAGCCCCGTGAGAACTTGGAAATTATGTTCTTGTCGGTGCTGATCCCCCATCCTGCGAGATGAAGGAGCCGAGGGTCCGGGGGTGTCTGCCCCTGGTCTGGCTAGGAATCCTACTGACTGTGGGTCCCGAGGGATCCCAGACCAAGGAGACTGCCTTTGTGGAAGTGGTTCTATTCGAGTCCAGTCCCAATGGGGATTACAAAACCCACACTACTGAATTACAGGGGAGGTTCTCCCGTGCTGGGGCCACCATCAGCGCAGAAGGGGAGATCGTGCAGGTAAGAGAGACACAAACAAGGGAGGGGGCCCGTTTAAACTCCCCCCCAAATCCACCCTAGTGATTATGCCTGAGGATTCAAGTTGGAAGGGGTGTGGGTGGGGGGAGCATGGTATGATCATGTATTATCTTGTGCACATTCCTGCCTGGTAAATACTGCGATCTCCCCTTACTGGAGAGAAGGAAACTTTTTTTCCCTTGTAGGAGGGGAGTGATTTAGAAAGGGGGCAGTTTGTATAGTACTCCGGTCACAAGATGGCTTCTATACTATGAGTGTGTGTGCACTTCATTCACAATAACAAGGGGCACCCTGCTATTGAGTAACACAGTAACGTGAGTTGTGATAATCAGCTCTGACTGCTTCACACAGTTGCTTGTCCTCTCTGCAGGCTGGAATTGATCTGTGCTTTTACTATATGCAAAAGTGTAGTCAAAACAATTGCACCGTGCCTACATGCATATTTGTTTAACCCTTTGAGTGCCAGAAAGGAGTCGTTGCACGCTCCTCTGTCACTCAGAAGGTTTAATACACGTTGCAGTTCCGCAATTTTACTACATACATAGCAGTAATAAATGTATTTTCCTTGTGCATTTTAACTGCTTGTATGCTGTGAGACTTTCTTCTAGCACTAAGTTAATATTTTCACTCTACCTTGCTACCTTGCTACTAACACATGTATTTGTTTAAAATGTCATTATTTTAACTGCATGTTAGTTTATGATATGTATATACACCTAAGAATAAGCAAGCCTACTATATGATGATATATATATACATGTAGTGAGAATTATATAAATATATGCACGTTTAACTCAGTGGCATCTGAATTTTTGGGGTATGATGAATGACCCCTCATTGGACTCTTTCATCCTGGTCCTTGAAGTTTCTCTGACAGTGTATATAAGAGTTTATTTTTGTTTAGTAATTCAGAAATCAATCACACTGGTCGCTTGTTTACTTTGCATCCAATGTCCTTGGACTAGGGAGAATGCCAATTTAATAGGTTTTGTCTAGACTGCATCTATAGGAATCCTAACCATCAAAAGCCTTGCTCAGTTGTTACATGGGATGTGGATTTAATTTCTTCTCACTTTTTTGCCAACTTTGTGGATTTTTTTAATTTTAATTTTTATTCTGGTCATTCTTCTGGTCAGGAGGGGGTGAATTAATTCCATTCTCCCATAAAGCATAATCTTTTTTCCACACTGCACCTGAAAAGCAAAGGAGATTTATTTTAGAAACCTTGCTGAAGACTTGAAAAAAGAGAAGATTTTTCACAAATAATTTTTCTGCAAGATAAAAGTTGGATTTTTAACTGTGGTTTCTGCTTTGATTGATAAGTTTAACCTTTCTGATGCTGTTGAAGGAGCTCGTCAAATGACATTATATTCTATAAGAATACCCAAGCTGAACACAACAGGTTTGTGTGTATTCTGATCTGGGTAACACTATAAAAAGGCCTGGATTATTTTTCTCTTCTCAGTGCAATGCATTTTCATGCCACGTGCTGAGACTTTTCCTCAATCACATATGTAGTTTGTTTGATGTCTCTTTCTACAGTAAGACTAAGAGCTATTCTGGTCATTTCTGTTTGACCTGTCTTGGATGGGAATTTTTACAGGTAGCTATCCCTGAGACATTATTGTATAGTGAACTAAGGCCCATATTTATAAAAGCAAACTAGAGTTATTCTGGAGAAAACCAGTTGCATCTCAGGGGACAAATAAAAGTTCATGTTAAATTAAAGTGGGCTTTTAACCCCTTGAACTAAATTGGTCTCTAATCCGTTGCTTCACAATGTATTGGAGGCTTTTTTGGCATTCTGTGGTTTAAAAAGCTCTATTAAATTGCATGAGAATTTAGGAATTTTTATTTATCCCCAGTGGTACAATTGGTTTACTCCAGAGTAAGCGCAGTTTGCATTTATCAATATGGACCTTATTCATCAAGCTAAAGAGATGCAATTCTCGAGCAAAATGGATGAACCATAGGGTTTAAATGAACATTTCCATTCATTTAAAAAGGTCTTCTAATTCATTGAATACTAAATGGGGTTCCAGTGCATTGCAAAGCATTATATTGTAAACCTCTCTAGCATTCAAATGGTTGCAAGACCCTTTTAAATCAACAGTTGCAGCTCTTTTGCTTGTTGACTAAGGCCCTATGAATTAATAATTGTATTTAATCACTTTACCCTTTGGGTGCCAGAGGGGTGTCTAGTGCATTGCATTGCAATCCATTGGGTACCCCATTGGCAATCAGAGGGTTGGGAATGGGCAGCCTGGAGCCCCAGCAGCTGTTGTTGGACTACAACTGTCATCATCTTAAGCAGGCTAATGGCCAGCTGAAAATGAACGCAATTGTAGTCCAGCAACTGCTGGGCCTCAGGCTGCCACCTCTGACTTCAGTTCAACAAATAGTGAGACAGACTGAAAAGAAATATGAGTGTGCCTCTTGTGGTTCTTGATTTATACTGACAGGCAAATCCATGGACCACTATTTTGTTTACTTGTGGGAAAATAAAATGTTTCACACAGTGAAAGTTTCCTGTCTTGGAGTTTGACCACAAATGAGGCAGACTGACTAGCCAATCACACCTTAAAGAGATGGACCTATTTACAACTTTATTTAAACCTTTCACTTGCTGAGGAGCGCACAAAACACCACAAAGCAGCAAAATGGTTTATTACATTGGCCCACAATATTCAGTTATGTACAGCCTTCCCCTTTTTAACCCTTTAAGTGCCAGAGAGGCATGCAAGACATTGCTTCGCAATGTGTCGCACATCCCTCTGGCACTGAGAGGCTTAAAGATTGCTTGTTGCTGTGCATGCATATATACAGAATTTTGAGTGCCTTTTTAAAAATGGTAATTTCTTTTTGTCCTTAGAAAACTGATTGATATTAATAACTTTGTACTGGGGAGGCTGCCACCATACATGTTAATGAGAATAATAGACTGTCAAACATGATACATGCTGCTTTAACCCATTGGATGCTAAGTCTTCATTGATCCTTGGGAATGTGAAAGGCTTTGGAGTTACTAAGTGGAAGTGGAATGGGGTCTTCTGTCTTATTGTGTGATTTTTATTGTGGGAAACTGTGTATTCCTGGAAATTCCCCCAAACTTTTCATAATATTTTATATGTGTGGCTTTCCAAGGGGTACTACCTTAGTAAGGCCAATAGACCTAAATGTTGGAATGGTGTGATAATAAAATCTTCTGATTCACTGCAATAAGTAGTGTTCCCTGGAATTTCTATCATGAATCCAGTGATTCTCAGCTCCAGTCATTGGGGTACACCAGCAGGTTCGATTTTCAGGATATCACTAATTAAGTAGTAGCAGCTAAACCACAATGACTGAGCCACTGATTACCCACATGTGAATAAGCAGTGATATCTTGAACAGCTGACCTGTTATGTGTCTCAAAGACTAACATTGATCAATATTGAATTAAACATATTGATGCTATTGCAAATCCATTCAGGATCACAACACATAGTTACATAGTTACATAGTTACATAGTAATTTAGGTTGAAAAAAGACTTGCGTCCATCCAGTTCAACCCTTTTCCTATTCCTGTTTACCATCGCTGACCCAAAAGAAGGCATCCGACTCCAAATGGCAATCAGATTTCTCCCTGGATCACCAAGCCCTAACTAAATATTAATCCCAATACTAACGTGCATAGCCCTCTATATTATGCTCTTTTAAATAAGTATCCAGGCCCCTTTTAAAAGCATCTAATGTATTTGATAGCACCACCTCCTCCGGAAGTGCATTCCATACCTTTATTGT
Organism: Rhinophrynus dorsalis; assembly: GCA_037306005.1. Classification (NCBI taxonomy): domain Eukaryota; kingdom Metazoa; phylum Chordata; class Amphibia; order Anura; family Rhinophrynidae; genus Rhinophrynus; species Rhinophrynus dorsalis. The sequence continues at coordinate 538,575,571 of CM074718.1, read as the reverse complement.
CCTTACTGTAAAGAAACCCTTCCGCTGTTGTAGACTAAATCTCCTTTCCTCAAGTCTAAGCGGGTGGCCCCTTGTCCTGTGTACTGTTCTGTTAATGAACAGGTCTTTTGAAAGCCCTTTATATGGGCCTTGAACATATTTATATAGTGTTATCATATCCCCTCTAAGACGCCGTTTCTCTAGTGTGTACAAGGTAACATAAAGTGATACTATATCAGTGTGTGGGTGTAACTGCATTTCCAGGGGTACTACCATCCTCTGCTACCAGAATTGTGCCATATCAGATCAGTAAAGTGTGCAGTGCCTCTGCTGCATGGTGGGTCAGTGTCTTGGTAATGATACTTAGACCTAGGCAGACTGGCACTGCAGTGCGTGTTAGAGGATCCTGTGTAAACATAGTCCCACTACTCAGGCTCAGTGATGCTTCATATGGGTGCTCAGTTAGATCCCACACATTGCTGTCCTTATTTGGACCAAATAAATGAATTAAGTAAGGTCGACCCGTGCCTTACCACATTTACAACTTAATAATCCAGAGTCGGACAATTGTGGTATTGCCCCTCCCCCTTTCATACAGGGAGACCCTAAAGGACTCCACAGATTTACAACCTGATAAGCCTGCTAACTGCCCTAAACCAGCTCATGCAATGATGTCCTTCTAATAGTGAAAGGGTTAATCATATCTGGGTACCATATAAAATGAAAATGTAAGGAATTTTTTTTTTTATTTTTTTTTAAATAAACATTTTGAGTCATGTGCACAAAAAAATGAAGAAATTCTGGGCCAAATGAGCAACTGCCCTGTAAAGAACAATTACATTTTCAAAAATGCTCATTGATTTAACCCTTTGACTGAGAAACTGCTTTGGTACCTAAAAGGATTAATAGGGGCCTGTTGAATAACAGAGCAGTCTGCAGTGGTCTATCATTATGGGGTTAGAAGCCCAGTTTGAATCAATGAGAGTTGGTGTGTGTGCCCTGTGGTTCAGCTGGTTTGCCTCTCTACCTAACCTTTTTTTTTTATTTATTTATTTTTTTTTGTTGTTTTTTGTGTGTTTTGCTACTTTCTCTCACAGAAATGACGTATGACAGGTCTTCCCATCTTCAAACCTTACCATAGCTCTTTAACCCCTTTGATGCATTGCGTTGGAAACATCTATAGCTTTAAATGGGTTAATTTTAACCATTTGAGTGCCAGAGGGGTACAGAATGCATTTCTGTGCAATGTATTTCGTACTCCCTGGCACTCAAAGGGTTAAGGCACATCAAAGAGGAGGCCATATCTAAACTGACCCACACCTGTCTGTTTCCTGTGACCTGCACTAGACCTTTCAAGCTATGTACTTTGACATGGCCTTAACAGCTTAGGTGTCAGAGAGGTTGCTCACTGATCTTGGGTGCCAAAAGGATTGCATGTCTTGTCAGTGACTAAAAATGCACCTCTTTTGTTCTACACATTGATGCTATTTCATTTCTTTGGCCTTTCTCACAGTCAAATGTATTCTGTAGTAAAGAGAGTAACAGAAATTGTTTCCTTTTGATACACATAATGGCCATTGTAAAGTATTTGTTATCAGGGCATTGAATGCTCCACATGGCCGCAGGGGTAAGCAGAGTCAAAGCCAATAGACAGAAGGCATCCCTGGCTAGGAGATGTCAATAAGAGGAGTGTATGATCTGATTACGCTCCAGGTCTGTTGGAAGTGCAAGGATCTATTGTTATGAGTACACAGAGCTGGTGGGATCTGCATTGTAAAGGAGATACTTCCTGAAATTGATACCTGCATCCTTCCTCTGCTAATCATTAGCCAGTGAAAGGAGATATAGTTTGTATGGGGATAACATGTATCTTCATGCTGAAATTAATCTTCACACATCTCTCCTTTTATGATTAGCTCTTTGGTTACAGATATAAACATTTATCAAGGGTGATCAATATTTAGTGATTGTAAATCTTGCTTCTTTAAAGATAGGGGAACTTGGGGCCATATTCATCATGCTAAAGAGCTGTAATTCTGGAGCAAACCAATGCTACATTAGGGTTTAAATGAAAAAAATCTGCAAATTCCTCTTGCAAAGCAGTGCATTGGAGAAATCTCGAACATTCAAAGTATTTAAATCTACATTGAAAACAGTAGAAAGTTCATTTCTACCCTATGGTACAGTTGGTTTGCTCCAAAATTGCACCAAAATTGGTAAATAAGGCCTTTTGTGCATACATAATTTAAAGGAGAAGTAATGCTTTTTTTTCATTAACAGAAAAATATGTTGCAGGACTTTTCCTGATGTGTAAGGCCATGTTCACATGGGAAGCTGGTTTGTAGCAGTGAAAGTGTGTGTGTGTGTGTGTGTGTGTGTGTGTGTATATACTAGTGTAAAAGCCTGTGTACATGGGCCAAGTTCCGGTTAATGTTAAGAGGCCGATACCTCAGTGCTCCACGCGATGCATATGGGCAGTCTGTACTGCGCATGACTGTATCATGACAAACATCCTAACGAATTATTATATAGGATGTCTTGATGCATCTTTTTATGCACCGTACAATTTTTAATTTGCAGCAAGATTATTTTCTTTTGTTTCTCCCTGCATCCATTGCTGTCTGTACAAACAGATGATCAAATACGTATTTTAAATGCAGATACCTACGTTTGTAGCTTGACTCCATTACATTCCCATTAAAATCAACAGACATTTGACTGAGCAAAAAAGCACAGATAGACTAAAGTTGCAGCAAGTGGCTTTGACAAAATCGCCCATGTGAACTGTGTATAAGATACAGTGTTACCAAACTCATGCATTTTTCTCATACCTGCTGAATTTGCCCTAAAGCAAGGGTTCTCCTACTGATGGGAGATTCTTCATTCAAAAGCCATGACAGATAAAAGCTATGACAGGTTATAATATATATATTTTTTTTTAACCAAACTTTCAGAAACGGTGACAACTAGTGTCCAGAAGGCAATATTTGTATGGGAGGGCTTGAAACACAGACTATGGCTTTCCATAGTAGGTAATAGTAAAAGTATAAATTAATGATAACAAATTATATAAAATAAAAAGCTAGAATGTTTGTCCGATGCAGTCATGTGCAGTAGAGAATGCCCGAACGCACAGAATGCTGGGAGTATTCTGTGCCCCACCATTGCGCACAGTAGGACCAGCCTCTTAACCCTTTGAGTACCAGAGAGGCATGCAACGCATTTCAAAGCAATACACTGCATACCCCTCTGGCACTCAGAGGGTTAACATCACCCGGACCTTGGCCCATGTACACGGGCTTTTACACTAGTACAAAATAAATCAGTTTACTGTTAAGAATAAAAATTTTGAGCTAGAATAACTGTTTTATGACTGATCTCCCAGAATTGGGATTCACTTGCTTTACTCAAAAGGAAGACCCCTATAATATATTCTTTCACAAAAAAGTTTATTTCTCCTAACCCCTTAAGTGCCAAAAAGGTATCCAACGCAATTATCAATTCATTGCTTTACATTCAAAGTTTATTCTTAGATGCTAGAGACATCTTCATTATATTTCTTCACAATGAGTTGCCAATGTCTCTAGCATCCTAGGGGTTAAAAAAAGACCTTAAGAAAAACCCAAAGCTCACTGTATGAACAGTACATCTATTGTACCTTGTACCCTAGAGCCATATACAATGAATAGGTTTCATCTAAAAGCTTAATAAAGCCAGGAAATGGATCGGTTACCTAGAATGATCTATTATAAAATTTCTGAGTACCAAAATACAGAGATAGAAACACCTAAACGTAATCCCCTGTCATATAGCATTTCCTGGATTCCTGGCCAGCATCTGCAAACACTGGAACAGTAGTCTTTTTGGTTTTGCTTTGCTGGTGAATGTGCAGACAGGCATGTTTATGTACTGAAAAGTAACTGTTTATGAAAGCTTTAGTGATACTATTTAATGCAGACCATTGAGATAAGCACTGTATCTTTTTCCTTCTGAAAAGCCAGAATAATGTTAAAGGGCAATTGTCATGTTTTATGTTTTTGTTTTTTTTTGTCTGCTTCTATGGGAACATATACACTAAAAAGCTTGGAGCAGGACAGTGTAGATACAAAACATAATTTGTGATCCATTTGGGGAGGTGGTTTAGAAGTTGAATCGCTTGTTTGTAGGGAGTGTACGTATACTGCCACAGCAGTATATGCAGAGTACAATCTTGGCCATACGTCACCTGCACTGTAAGACTTCAAAGTCTCTCAGTTAAGTCTCTGTTAGGGAATCAGCCACAAAGGTAATTTTTCTGACCCCTCCCCCTGATAGCTCCCCACCTGACTTATCAGGGTTAACAGTACAGCCCCAGCTTCTTCATCAGAGAGGGCATCTATTATGTGATAGTTGCCCTTCAAGAGATTGCTCACATTAGGGTGACCACGGGTCCCGGAACGTCCGGGACTGTCCCTTATTTCAGGGACATGTCCCGCGTCCCGGGTCCCCTTCAACCGGGACAATGAAGTGTCCCGGAATGAAGCCAAGCCGCCCTGAATGTCAGCCTGCAAGCGGTGTGTCACATCATGGACGCCGCTTGCAGGCTGACATCCAGGGCGGCAATGCAGCTTACCTGATCTCCTGGAGGTAAGCGCTCTAGTAATACAGAGCGCTGGGAGATGACATCATCTCCCAGCGCTCTGCATTACTGAGCACAGCGCGCGGGAGCTTCAGCTCTGTGCCGGAGGAGGCACAGAGCTCCCTCTTGACACGCCGCTAGACCACCAGGGACTCAAGGTAAGGCAATAGGGTGACCACGTCCCGGAATGGCAGAAGGGAAATGTGGTCACCCTAGCTCACATAGGTGTCATCAGTGCATTGTGCCAAAAATAGGGAAATAAGACTCATTCAGACTGGTCATACTGGTGACTTCCATATACTTGTTGCAGCATGCAGGGGAGTTTCAACTCAGGTTGTCCATAATGCCAAAATAAAATCATAAAGAAACCCTACAACAGGGTCTGGCAGCGCTCATATATCCCCTGAATTAAGATATATATAATATGTAATATGGTCTTTATGATGGTTAGTTCCGTCTTATTGAGTGAAATTCCTCTGCCGTTTTGAGGTAGGCTGGGATGTTCTCACAAGTAACGGAGGACATCCCAGTCCACCTCAAATTTGCCAAGGGATTTCACTCAATAAGACGGGACTAACTATCATAAAGATGGGAGGCTCCCTACGGTTAAGTAGTTAGAGACCATTGCTGCCTGCTCATCTACGGACACATTACATACTGGCGGTAAGACCGGCATTATACCGTTATACATTTTGCAACACATCTTCTACCATCCTCAGCTCAGATTATTTGATTTACCATCCTAAATGGACATTACACCTATGTTTATATTCATGGACTGACACCAACATTGGCATTATATGCACTTAATTGTTTTTAGTCATTGTATTTTATAAGGGTACCCTCTGTTACACTTGTATAACATTGCTTTTTCTTTTTATAATAAATTTATTATTAGTACCAGTAAGCGCTCTTTCCTTAATCCATTTAGGTGGATACTTTCCTCTTGTCCATTAATTCCACTGTACCAATTGTTCATATGAGCAAAACTGTACATGCAATGAGTATTCAGGCATGATTTAAGAGTCAATGTAAACCTTTCTAAATTGTTGGCAGTGTTCTCACAACTATCAGAATTGAGTTCCCTTAGCTTCATTTGGCACTTATGAAAGAGGAAGTACATTGCTATCCTCTCCATAGAAGTCCTGCATCTTCCAATCGACTGTCATTGAGCTTCTATGGAGAGGATAGAATTATCCCTTAAAAGCGCAAAGTGAAGAGATGACTCGCCCAGCACTGCAGACCTTGGAGGGTAACTAAGAGGGAATGGGTGTGTTTTAATCTAGTGAAACCTGGTTCCCATAGCTGAAAGGATATTGCCTATAGTATAAAAAGGCATTATATTGACCCTTTATGGCCCCTTGTAAACAGATTTCCGGACTACTGAGCCAAAGTGAGAACATCTACAGATGCTGAGTGAAAGTACAGAGTTCTTTTTCATGTTTAGGTATTTGCAGTCCTTTAAACCAGTGATTCTCAACCAGGTTGCTGTGGCACTTTGGTGTGCCACGGACATCAACTTAGGGTGCCCCATGTTTTCTATGAAGACTAACAAAAGTGCATTTTTAAATAAAGATTTATAGAAATTGTTATGCACAATATGATTAGTTTTGTTATTATTATTAAAAGACCTAATCATAACAGTATATTTATGTATTGGACTCCTCTTATGCCCTTGATAAAGTACATCAAATATGTCAGGGGTGCCCCGAATGTTCTAGATTACTTGTTAGGGGTGCCCCAAACAAAAAAAGATTGAGAACCACTGCTTTAAACCCTTTGAATGTCTGAGTTTTAGCAAAGCATTGTGGAGCAATACTTATCTCACTCCCCTAATGCTCAATTATAAGATATCAAGAGAGAACAAGTTTCCTGAATTAGCCTCAGTTGTGACTTGCACCAATGCTCTTGATACGGAGTTATGGCTATGCTTTGACTGCTATGTTTTCTGTAGGTAATCTGACATAGTAATGATTGAGCACAGTTGTAAAATCACAGCTTTTAAAATAATCAGTAAGGAAAACTTGTTTTCTACATGTGTTTTACTTTAAAGTGTAGTAGAGTTTTAACCCTTCGGTGCCAGAGGGCCCTCTGGCACTCATAGGATTAAGGGCAGAAATCAAAATAGATCTGGGGGCAATGCTGTGTGTGGTAATAGTTGCCAGGGAAAAATTGTTTGTTAGTGACCCATATTTATAAAAGCAAATTGGAGTTATTCTGAAGTAAACCAACTTCAGCATAGAGGTCAGATAAAAATGTATAAATCGATCTCTGCCAATGGGACCTCTTTAGCATTCCAGGGGTTAAAATCCCCATACAATGTGGAACTATCACGCTATATTAAAGGGCTAGTAATACTTTATTATTACTATCCCCCATATTGTAGATATTTGCAAAATAATTTAATAGCCCCCAGGTTCATCTCTCAAACTTTTATGGTTTGAGAGATAACCAAAGGCAAAGTTCCCCCCTCCCTCCCCCTTCCCTGAAGTCATCGTTGTGCTGACTGCAGAGATATCCAGTCTGACTTTCATCAGGCGGCTCTACAGCAGAACCGCGATCACATTAGTGAAAAAGAATTATTTCACTGAAACAGTCTTCTACGTGTGCTTGCAAACCAAGCACATGTAGAAGACCGTTTCAGTGAAATAATTCTTTTTCACTAACGCAATCTCAGCTCTGCTGCAGAGCCGCCTGACCATTGTATGACAGATTTCCCCTGCAGTCAGCACAACGCTGACTTCAGGGAAGGGGGAGGGAGGGGGAACTTTGCCTTTGGTTATCTCTCAAACCATAAAAGTTTGAGAGATGAACCTGGGGTCTATCAAATTATTTTGCAAATATCTACAGTATGAGGAATACTCCCCTCCCAATAATTAGGAATATGGTGATTAGGTTCGTAACAGCGCTATTATCTCACAAAAGTTCCAAGTTGTGAAGTAATCCTCCTTCTTCTGAGACTGGTGGCCAGGCTTGCAAGCAGACATCTTGGCTTAGAGACGTCTGCGCAACTGCTCTGTCTTTCCCGGTCTCATCTAGGAGGAGTTGCATGGTACCTTAAGATACTGGAAGGGACTGACGGCGCAGGCATGAAGACGGTTCTAAAGCAAGAAGCCTGGCTGTCAGTCTCAAAAAAAGGAGGATTACTTCAGAACTTGGTACTTGTGCACGATAATAGCGCTGTTAAGAACCTAATTGCCATATGCCTAATTATTGGGAGGGGGGACTTAATATAAGGTGATAGTTCCACTTTAAATCAGTGGGAATTTTGGGAATTTTTAGTTCTCCCCTGTAGTGCAGTTGGTTTGCCCCAGACCTCCTCTACTTTTATGTTGAATATACGGACCTTAAACTTTGTTGTAAGTATTTCATGCTGGAAACAATGTTAATTAGTTGGACGTGATGATATTATTCAAGCAGATCAGAAGACAAATAACACTCGGATGAAAAAAAGGTATGAGGAGCCTCTGAAACCTCCTAGGATTCCTCTTGCAACATACGCTTTTCCTCTGTGCATATTCATTTAATCTCCAAGGACCACTTAAGTGTGGCCTGATGAAAGCTTTTCACAATTCAAAGCACAACATTCTGGGCTGAACTTGAAAAGAACGTGTCTTAAATATTTGGAGGTTTTTAGCTTAGAAATAAATGGAAATAAATACATTTGTTTCCCACTATAGGGCTCTTGCTACTTTAATTCTTTATGGTTTTCCTATTCTGCATTATGACAACTTAAAGGGAGCTATACACCCACCAATAACCGCTAATAACATTTAGGGTTCATTTGCTTGGCTTTGAAAATGTATATTCTTTAATGTGTTGGTGCAGCTGGTGTTTTAACACAAATGTTTTAACCCTTTGAGTGCCAGAGGGGTACGGAATGCATTGCTTTGCAATGCATTCCGTGCACCTCTGGCACTCAAAGGGTTAACCCATTGAGTGCCAGAGGGGGTGAATAATGCATTGCTCTTCAATGAGTTGTTCACTTTGGTTTACCTTTTTAGACCAGTAATTGGCAACCTTTGGCTCTTTAAATTGGCTAGTGGGGGATTTTGGCTAGTGGCTAGTGGGGGATTTTGGAAGCTGTAGTTCCTCAATATCTGGAAAGTATGCAGACATCGTTAGGGTACGTGCACACAGTTTTCTTGGTAGATCTAATTCCATCTCATTGCCAGAACTGCAGTTTTGAAGTGAGTGGTTGCAGGAAACTTTGAAGGAGGGTGGGTGCCAGGATGAGATTGGCTGACTTTCTCATGTGGCCCATAGACCCTGAATTATTGTGATTATACATGGCAATGTCCGTTCTCTCTTGTGAAAATTAGCAATGTGGTCTACGGGCCTCAACATGCTGCAGCTCCCCAATGACCATTTCCATTTGGTGGAAAGTTTTATTATGCTGCATCCCTGAGTGACCTTCACCATGACAATTGTTTATGTGAGCTACCTCTTGGGTGTGTGTTGTGGTGGAGGGGTAGAAATTTATTTTAGGTAACTGTTCTTGGTGATTTTGTTGTCATGACAGTGATTCAGGGGCCTTTGGTAAACATCAGATCAAAGTGAATAGGTAACAAGCAACCTTACTGATTTTGCAACACATCACAGTAGAGACTAGGAGAATGTATTACTCTGCTGAGATAATGTGCCTGTGTGTTTACACCTCTTGTGCATGAATACATCATACAATTAACATCCCTTTCTTTCAGTTATTAAAACAAAACAAGATTGCAGTTTATGGAATAAAAATGGTAACCACCTGAGACTGTTCATTATATACTGTTAAAGGCGCAATAACCACCTAATAATAACCTTCCATTTACCTTAATCTGTGCAGAAAATCCTAATGTCCACTCTAAATATGTTCTATGTGGATTAGTTGTCTCTGTTGGAGTAGAAATCATGTCTGCCTCAGTGTTAAATAAAGATACATTTTTGAGAATCAAAACACATGGAACTGATTCGTAATGGTCATTAAGATTTTATGTACAGATCAAGGTAAGTGGAAAGTCATAATTAGATGCTAGTGTTCCTTTAATTTAGGCAAATGTTGCTGTGTGCTTTTACTTTAAATTATATGTGTGATGGTATAGACATAGCACAGCCACATTACCCCTCTGAGTGCCAGAGGGGTGTGCAATGCGTTCATTGGATGGAGAGGGCACATTTTTGGGTTTCATTCATTATTTACTCACACATGCAGTCAAAAATCACATGCTAATCATTTACCAATTTATGAACGAAAAACAAAATGGTCTACCCATTGAATGCCGGAGGGGTATCCAGTGCATTGCTTTGCAATCTGTTGGATACCCCTATAGTACTCAGAGTTAAACCAGGGATGGAAAAATTCCAGAAGCCGGGGTAGGCCTGTCTAAAATGTGTCCTTTGGCTAAATCTTGGAGATATTGTATGTACATTCTTGTGTATCAATCACTACACCAGCTCTTAATACTTCTGTTTGTCTCTGACATAAACTTTCGACCTGGCTCCTAAGTTTATTAGATTTATTGTTCATCGCCTGCTTTAGCACTCTACTAGGGACCAGTGGGGTGCACTGTGCATTGTGAAGCAATGAACTTCATACCCATCCTTAAAGGGTCAAACAGGGACAACTGTTATAGAGTAGTTTTGTGTTGTATTGTTGCCATGTATTTTTATTTTACCACTGTATTCTTAAAATCAAACTCTCATTCATGTGGCTTGAAATGATGGTGCCTTCCTTGCCACACTGAGTAATTCTCTACAGTTTCACAATACTGCATTGTTGTAAACCCACAGAGGCCAATGACATCACTATTTAGCCTCTAATTGTGGTTCTCCAGGAGATTATGATGGGGAGAATGTACGTGTATTGCAGAACGCTTGGGTCTATGTGAGGTGTAGAGTCATTGTGTGATTCAGAGGGCCTTATGCACAAAATTAAGAAAACTGGCAACACCATAGAAGACATATAAAGATTTTTAAATTGCGCTCTTAGCCCCTTGAATGCTAGAGAGGCCTCAAATTAGTTGATTTGCAGTACATTACAATACATGCACCTTTGGTCTTCAAAGTGTTAAAAATAAAGTATATACAAAATTAGTTAAAGTTTTGTTATCACCAAAAAATGGGGCAATGGGGAATTTTATTCAAAGTGTTAAAAAAAGTAGACATCTTTAAAGGAGTCATCAATCAGTACAATGTGTATTCATATTTATATCTTTGTATGCTGGGGACAATTCCAACTCACTACAAAGCATCACTATCATCCAATGGGGTTAATAAATAAATCCCACCTCTTGTTATTTTAAAAATGTGAATAAAATCCTCCTTTAGTCGGCTAACAGTTACAACTAGAGCCAAGAATATGATCTTGTTTACTCATGCAGTTGTCAGTGTAAATGAATTGTGTGTTTGAAATTCCATATACTGTGCTTTTAAAGGGATAGTAATGTTTCAAAATGAAAGCAGCTCCAATTAATCTTCATTGTATTTGGGCCATGGAAAGTGTTATTTCAATACTGTCAGAGTTGTAGTTCAAGAGTAATTGAATGATAAAGTATCCCCCTCCTGCCCCTTTTACTGATGCAACACTACACACCTCAGAGCTGCAAGACTGTCCAGATGGATTGCAGAGAGGGACAATCTTCAATTAGCATAAGGGAAAAACCTGTCAAGGGGAACAGGGTTTTCCTTATGATCACAGTAAGAAGATTGCCCCTTTCTGAGATCTGCCTGGTCATAAGACCAGATTCCACATCTGAGTGGAGGTGGCTTACACTAGGTAAAAGGGGCAGGAGGGGGATACTTTATCATTCAATTACTCTTGAACTGCAACTCTGACAGTATTGAAAAACAGTCTCCATGGCCCAAATACTATGAAAATTAATTGGAGCTGCTTTTATTTTGAAACATTACTACCTCTTTAACTTCAACATATATTTGTTAAAATAAAGACATAATATGTTCAGTCAAATTGCCTATATTTTTCATTTTTACCCTTTATGTCCATGATGGCGATCTGACTCGATCTCCATTGCCATAGAATTTTTTGGTCGATAAACCATCAAATCAGGATGTAATACAATGTTGCACTCTCCTTGCAGCACTGAATCCTCTGTCTGTTGTGTACATTGTATGTATTTTACATTGTGTCAGTAGACCTGCTTTCACCTTGCTTGACAGAAAGTTCCCTGCAAACAGGCAACTCATTATCAGGGATATAAAAGTTTAAAAAAAAAAACAATTAGTGAAGATGGAAAAAAAAAAAGAGTAAAAAATATAAACAATTTCCCCTGTTCATGTTATGTACTTGCAGATAATGTAATGTCAAAATAAGGGTTTACTATTCTTTTAGTATTGATGCAGTCTTGTTCTAATTTGTGAGCGAGATTAATAGTATAGTATCACTTAAAGCGGAACATTCACCCGCTATAAAGTCGCCCTGCAATAATTAGGCAGGTAGCAAATAGCTTTATAATATATGTTACCTCTGAAATGTAGCCCATTATAAAGAAATCCTTTATTGTAGGAGACTGATGGGCAGGTTATTGCAGTCTGTGCACCTGCGTCGTCAGTCCCTTCCGGTTACCATGTGGCACAGTGCAGTGCTTCTCAATGGAGACCGGGACTGACCGCACAGGCGCACAGACAAGATGTCTGCACTGATGCCTGGCTTCCGGTCTCCTACAATAAAGGATTTCTTTATAATCAGCTACATTTCAGAGGTAACATGTATATTATAAAGCTAGTCACCACCTGCTTATTTATTGCAGGGCGACTTTATAGCGGATGAAAGTTCCGCTTTAACCCCTTGAGGGCCAGAGAGGTATCCAACGCATTGCATTGCAATGCGTTGGGCACCTCTCTGGCACTCAAGGGGTTAATGAGGAAAATTTATATTGCTTATTACTGGTGAGGAGATGTTTTAGTCAAAATATATTGCAGCTCAAACTTTTTTTTTTCTTTATAAAATGTTTTGGGTGCAGTACCACCACGGCCTGATATTTTTTGGTGACGCTGCTACAACAGTTAATGGGCAGATATTGTCAGTGACAATAATTCATTGGCTGCTGTAGCAACAGAAGTATTCAATTGTTGGCTCTCAGCAGTTGGGGACTACAACTCCCCATCATCCCCAACCAATGACTCGCTGGGGATAATAGGAATTGTAGCCCTTAACTGCTGGAGGGCCAACAGTTGACTACCCCTACCCTAGCATATCCATTGCATCTCTTTGTATCCACCCATTGCTAAATAAGCAAGTACAACTTCATTGATACATTTGTGAATGGTTAACTAGAATATTTCCTTGTTTGTTTGGCTAGTCACTGCTTGAATAGAATACCATTTTGCTCTATGCACCATATGTACAAAGAGATGTGGAGCAATTCAAGGGGAACCCAACTCCCATAGGGAATAGATAAACATCTCCAACATCCTATTGATTTAAATTGTGCGTTTAACCCCTTGAATAATAGATAGGTAAAACAATGTGTTGCAGACGTTTCTAGTATTCAGGGAGTTTAAAGCCCCCATTTAACTCTGTTAGAATTGTGGGAATTTGTATTCCTTCCCTAGATTGGCTTAATGCAGAATTGTTCTGGCCTTATCTGTGTGGATGGCCCTTAGCCAGGGATTTACAAAAATACCAACAATTTGGAGCCATACTACATTTTTAAGAGCCAAGCAGGCCAGCCTGGTTTTCAATCACACGTTTTAGACCATTCCACTGAAGAGATTCCTTGTAAATAATGAGATTGCGGCACTTCTCAAGCGCCTCCATGTCAACCGACATGGATCTCTTGCTGACAGCTTTACAGCTGTCAGTAGGAGACAGCGAACTTTAAATGCCTGGATCTCTTAAACCATAGCGGTTTGAGAGATACGTTTTTTTGCATTTATCTCAGCTTTTAAGCTCTTCTAAATGCAAAAAATTTTTTATTGGACATTACTAACACTTTAATCTTGAATTAATAGATATTTGTAATTTAAAATCCCCCACTCTCACCATTTCGATTATATTAGCCTCTACTGCACTGAAGGAGCTGAGCTGGTTGACCCATATTCAATGGTTCAGTTTCCATGATTACTTACTGAACACATATACATGGAGGTATTTGCCTTATTCTAAGCTGTTTAATTTGTCTAAGAGTACCAACTACAGCTCAGTTAGTGCTCAGGATACATTAAAACTGCTCACACAGAGGAAATCTCTCCATGAATTTGAGTGTTTATTTGGTTACCATGATACCACGACCCCCTGTCTTTCAGATGACTGGGTCAGCCCCTTCATTATACAAGGTGTCTATCCTTTGATAAGGATTGAAGAGTGTGACTAACATAAATCAAACGCTAATCTTGTAATTTTAATAATAAAAATCTTTGTTTTAGCCCTTGTAGCCTAGTATGTTGAGCCCCCCACCTCCTCAATTCTCAAGGATATAAATCAATGGGAATTTTATATGTTCCCTATGTTGCTGGTGGTTTGTCCCAGATTTTCTCCATGTTTGTTTTTTCCATATAGTTCCGTGATTGCATGTTTATACATCTGGCTCATAGAAGCAGAAATGAATGGTAGATAAGACACAATTTGCTCATCTAGTGTGCCAGATTCCATACTTAATGTTCCCCATCACATCGAACACCTTTTGCTGTGTGCTTGCTTTATGTTCTTTGTGCCAACTGTTTGCTCTTTCTCCCTCTAATCTCAACTGAGCCCTTTTTAATACAAAATTAGTAACTTAAACAAGCCATTTAAAACTGTTTTATCCTGCCGAGCCGAGTGATAGTGTCAAGTTGGCAGAATGAAGCAGTATTTTATTCTCTCTGGGGCCCTTCATAACACTTATCTAAACTCCTTTTCAAGTCCTGGAGCAAAGGAGATTTTTTTTTCAAATCAACAATGCTACAGTACAGAATATTGACTTTAAAAGTAACTTTCATTGTTATGCAGTCTTCTCCAATGAGGAGTCAAAAGTGGAGTAATTTTGGAGCAATCCAGCCCCATAGGAGACAAAAATACACATTGATTTAAAGGGATAGTAATATGTAATTGCATGTTTATTTAGTATTGTAGGCATTAAAAAATATTAAGAACGATGTAAGTCTTTTCTCACCAACCCTTATGGTTTGAGAGATATTCACAACTAAAGTTCCATCTTCCTGGCTGTTTCAGTCAAGTCTGCTATCTAGCTGACAGACTTGGATTCTGGTCCAGAGACTGGCCGGCAGCTCTTCAGTAGAGCCCAGATCGCAAATTTTTTTTTTTTTTTTTAAACAGCAGAGCCCAGATCGCGATCTTTAAAAGAACTACTTAATTGGAACGGTTTACAAAGTGTTCTTGCAAACCAGACACACTTTGCAGACCATTCCAATGAGGTAGTTCTTTTTAACTCTTTGAGTGCCAGAGGGGTACGCAATGCATTGCTTTGCAATGCGTTGTGTACCCCTCTGGCACTCAGAGGGTTAAAGATCACAATCTCGGCTCTGCTGAAGTGCAGATGGCCTGTCTGCGTACCAGAATCCAAGTTTGTCAGCTAGAGTGCTGATGGCAAGGAGGAGGGATCTTTAATTGTGAATATCTCTCAAACCATAAAGGTTTGAGAGATAAGACTTACATAGTTCTTAATATTTTTTTAATGCCTACAATACTAAAAAAACCATGAAATTACGTATTACTATCCCTTTAAATCAATGTGTATTTTTGTTTCCTATGGTGAAGCTGGATTGCTCCAAAATTTACTCCACTTTTGAGAAGACTTTGCATAACAATGAAAGTTACCTTTAAAGTCAGTATTCTGTACTGTAGCATTGTTGTTTTAAAAAAAAAAAAAATTTGCGATCTGGGCTCTGCTGAAGAGCTGCCGGCCAGTCTCTGGACAAGAATCCAAGTATGTCAGCTAGATAAGCAGACTTGACTGAAACAGCCAGGAAGATGGAACTTTAGTTGTGAATATCTCTCAAACCATTAAGGTTTGAGAGATAAGACTTACATAGTTCTTAATATTTTTAATGCCTACAATACTAAATAAACATGACATTACCTATTACTATCCTTTAAAGGGATAGTAATGTTCCATAATACAAGCAGCTCTAATTAATCTTCATAGTATTTGGGTCATAGAGAATGTTATTTCAATTTTGTCAGAGTTGTGGTTCAAGAGTAATTGAATGATAAAGTATCCCCTCCTGCCCCTTCTACTGATGTAACACTGCTCAGCTTAGAGCAGCAGGGAGTGTCCAGGTAGATTGCAGAGTGGGACAATCTTCAATTAAGATAATGGAAAAAAAGCTGAAAAACCTGTCAAGGGGGCAGGGTTTTCATTGTTCTCACAGTAAGAAGATGGTCCCTTGCTGTGAGCTGTCTAGTCTGTGGACCAGATTCCACATCTGAGGTGAGCAGTGTTATACTAGGTATAAGGGGCGGGAGGGGGAAACTTTATCATTCAATTAATCTTGAACTACAACTCTGACTCAACTGAAATGTCACTGTCTATGGCTCAAATACTATGAAGATTAATTGGGGCTGCTGTTATTGTGAAACATTACTATCACTTTAAGGCTTTTTAACTCCATGAATGCTGGAGAGGCAAATGCAAGGTTCATAATGCTGAGTGTGCTCTGCAATGCGTTGAGTACCCCTCTGGCACTCAAAGGGTTAAATATGTTTGTATGATCTTTATACATGCCTACTAATTAATCCAAAAAAATTCTCAAATGTCAACTTTTCTGTGACATTTCTGCAACTTTTCATCCAGCATTATGACATTATTTTACATATTTTTTTACATGAACTGACAGTACTATTATTACGTTAAGTAGATGACGTGGACACAATTGGGGCAATAAATGATCATAACATTGTTGCAAAAGCAACAATTTTTATACATAGTCTGAGAAAAATTCTTTGTCTAGCCACTCCCACAAGCTGTGACACACTTATTATCACAAATAAAAACTTTTTTTTCGTTATAGTTTTATGTTTTTGGGGATCCATCATTGTTCATTCTGTGTAACCCCTTGAATGTCTCCAACTTATTACTTCAAAATGCACTGGAGATGTTGCTAGGAAATTGGTTGGACATCCGTCTGGCACACAAGGTGTTAATCTTAACACTGCTTACAACAGCTGCTGTTTACCATAGCTATGAAGTATTCCTCCAAGCAAAATGCCATTCAAACATTACTCCTGTTACCCCCTTTCTGTCTAACTCTCCTACTAATGCTTACCCTGGGGCACTATCTCTCAATCAGGTGACCACACAGAGGTCAGAGCATCCTTCAGGGACTTCTAAAGATCAGTGGATGACCCATGTGTATTCACCACGAGGTGTGATCCTGATCACCATCAGCGTGCATCCCAGGTCACCTACTGTAAAGCCATAACATGTTAAATAAACACATTAATTGGATAGACCCATAGTTCTGTTTTTGGAAGCAGCTGTTTTTAATTTCGGCTTGGAGTTTACAAACCGTATACTTAGATATTACTTGACATATACACAGACAAAAGAGGAGCAATTTCAACTGCATCACAGGGAACAAATGTAATGTTTCCTAATTTCCATTGAGTTTAAATGTGGCTTTAAAGGGATAGTAATGTTTCACAAGAAAAGCAGCTCCAATTAATCTTCATAGTATTTGGGCCATGGAGAGTGTCATTTCAATACTGTCAGAGTTGTAGTTCAAGTGTAATTAAATGATAAAGTATCCCCCTATTTACTATTTACTGATGTAACACTGCTCACCTCAGAGCAGCAAGGTGGTGTCCAGATGGATTGCAGAGACGGACAATCTACAGTGAGCATAAGGAAAAACCTGTCAAGGAGGCAGGGTTTTCATTGTTCTCACAGTAAGGGGGGCATTTATAAAAGTGCAGTTATGTGAATTCCATCGTTAATATGGCATAAAAAATTAATTTGGTATTTATAAAAATGATATTATTATATTTTAATTTTATTTTTGAAACAGTAGTATGGATTAAAAAATCGCAATTGCTAGAAACCCCCCCCACTATTACGCCGCATTTATAAACGTTAACACTTTGTGTTATGAATATTAACTATAATAATAAGGAATAGGGGCAGTTTAAGAATACTTCAGGAACCACGGACAAGAATACTTTTTATAAATGTCCCCCATTGTCCCTTGCTGTGAGCTGTCTGGTCTTAAGACCAGATTCCAGATCTGATGGGAGGTGGCTTACACTAGGTAAAAGGGGCAGGAGGGGGATACTTTATCTTTCAATTACTCTTGAACTGCAACTCTGAAAATACTGAACTAATGCTCTCAATGGCCCAAATACTATGGAGATTAATTGGAGCTGCTTTTATTTTGAAGCATTGCTATCCCTTTGTAACTCTTTGAATATTAGTAAGGTCTCCAACACAAGGCTTGTCAAAGCGTTAAAGATCTCTCTAACAATCAGGGAGTTAAAAGCCCCATTTAAAGGGATTGTATTACTTAAAAAAATACTAATCCCTATGTTAAAGCCCTTGAATAAAGATGAAAATTGCCCCCAGTGGCACCTCACAAACCCTTATGGTTTGAGTTATAACTGCTTTTAAAGTTCGCCCCTGACTGATTTCAGCATTCTAGCTGACAGCCTGGGAATCCGGTCCCGGGACCATCTGCGGCTGTGCAGCAGAGCCAAGATCGCATTAACAAAATAGAAATCCTTCACTTAAAAGGTCTTCTACATGTGCTTGCAAACCAAGCACACATAGAACACCTTTTTAGTGATGAATTTCTTCTTTATTAACGCGTTATCGGCTCTGCTGCAGAGAAGCCGGCTGATCTCAGGAGAGGATTCCCCTGATGTCAGCTAGAATGCTGACGTCAGACAGGGGCAAATTTTGAAAGTGGTTATCTCTCAAACTATAAGGGTTTGAGATATGCCGCTGGGGGCATTTTTCATCTGTATTCAAGGGCTTTGACACAGGGATTAGTATTTTTTAAGTAATACTATTCCTTTAAATTAATGAGGATTTGTGTTTCTCTCCTATGATCCAGTTGGTTTGCCTCAGAATTGTTCCATTCTGTTCGTACGTATGGCTCTACATTTGGCAAGTGTGCATTAGCAGTGGAAATATCCCAGGAGCCTGGAACCTCAGGTTCTAAAATGTTACTCCCGGTTTTAAATTTATATAAATTTACGTACATGCACTCCATCTCTTGCTCTTACAAATTAATTCTGACTCTTCAGTTTATTATATTTTTTCTTCACTCCTGATCTATATACTGTATATAGTTTTTCTCTTTTTTTGTCACTTGCAACTCCATCAGCTAACACTTAACCTTTTGAGTGCCAGAGGGGTATGGAATGCATTGCAAAGCATACGTGGACCTTTTGAGAGATGAGTTCAGTTTATAACCAGAAGAAAGAAGCCAGTTAGAATGTAAAGTGCATCTCAGTGCATTCATAGGATTAAAACCCTGAGGCGCTGATGGTTTGGTACAGAAATACACCTGTTTATCTTATGGAGCATGGCCCTATGCGCTTTGATTATCCTTCTGATTTTGGGGGTTGTTTTATATAAGACTATGCATCCATTCTCTTTTGTACAAATTTTTCCAGGCTCCTAAGTCTTCGTTGTATTTGCTCACCCCTGACCTTTAGCAGAAACTACATAAATCACATTCTTGTTTCATTTCTACATTTGTCACTTTTTCCCTCTTAAGCTTTTTCCATGCTTGAAAACTTCAAGCCGAGATTAGGTACTGAGATTCCAGTACTTAAGTTTTACTTGCATTGCTGGATGTGTAAATAGATGTAAACATGCTAGTGTAAAGCCGTCATATGATGGGTGAGTAATGACAGGATGAGATCAAACTTGAGTAAATGGCTTAAAGTGGCCACGCGACACCAGAATCCTTTATACATTGCAAGTCCAATTTATGTGTTTGGGCTGTATTCAGAAAACTAAAGTGGAGCAAATTGCACTGTAGAGGACAGATAAAAAAATTCCCAAAACCCCAACTGATTTAAAAATTAATTTTAACCCCTTCAATGTGTTGGGGATATGGCATTCAGATGGTTAAATGCAGCATGTAAATGGAGTGATGAATGTTTATTTGTTAATTGTGGTGCAGTTGGTTTGCTACAGAGCTGCACCTTAATAATAACAGCCCCTCCAACACACACACACACACACACACACACACACACTATGTTTATTGTGAAACAGTGCATTGGAGATAACTCTATTCCAAAGGGTTAAAAAAAACTGTATTTGTTAATAGATTGATGACTGGATGCCATATTGGGGTTATATACACTTTAATACCCCGTACTTCATGCTACCATCTGTAAGAATTCTTTGTTTCTGAGGCTTAAATTCTAGTCTTACATATGCTCTGCGGGAGCAGCAATTCCTGCCTTTTCTAGGGCTCCCATTGATTTTAATTCAAAGTGGAAGGCCTAAGGTTGCCCACAAGTGGTTTAGTTTGCTGCACAAGTGTAGTTTGTGCAAGGGTTTCTGTTGGAGTCACTCTGTTTGGTCCTGTGGATCACTAGTGATTCTTTGTAATGTGATGACCTAGGAGAAATGTTCCCTGGAGATTGTTATGCATGTTCATATACATGTAACTTTTATTCAGTATTGCTGTACTGTATTAAAATGGGAAGATTATTGAGAAAAACAAAACAACAACTCTATTTATCTGAATAAAACATTTTCTTTCTATAGCCACATAGGGAAGATACATTGAGATGCAAGTGAAGCCTCTCCTATGATAAACCCCTGTCCAATCCCTATGCCATGGATAATCTTTATTTCTGCATTTCAAGGGGTTAACTCCCATCATCCCCAGCCAGCCATGACACAAACAGCTGGAGGTCTAAATATTGACTACCCCTGCTCTGTGTTATTCTGTGGAGCCTCATTTTCAAGTTAGAAAGAGGTCTTCTGCCTGGGCTCCATGAAGCTCCATAGAATAACACAGGAAATGGAAGTATTTATCTCAATAGAGAAACTTCTCTCACCTTTCACTCACCTTAGTTCATGTCCCCTTGGTGTAGTTAGAGTGAAACAATGTAACCAGAGGAAACAGGGGTGTTATTGAAAGAACAGGGTATCCTGCTTGGATAAATATTGATTTTTATTTTTATGGGCATGTTGCTCCATTTTCCAGCTTAAGGCTTTGATAACTAGATCGTTTTGCACGATAATATTTTATTGGACTTTGTTTCTGTTGACAAACTGCCTTAGAAAATGCCTCCAGGACTAAATGTCAATATAGAAACTTTTAGTAGGACTTATAAAAGATATTACAACATTTCCTTTGATGTTTTCATCTGAATCAGGGCCTACCAACTGGCAGCTCATGATGGAGTGCCAAGGACCTGAGTTCTTGTGTCCCTCTTGTCATCTCCAAACGTACAATTCCTCAGGTTTCAAGGTTATTCCTACTTAAGCATAGGTAGCACAATCTCAACAACCCAGCCACTGATTACCCACCTGTAACCAAAATTGGGTTTCCTGATGCCTGACCTGTTGGTGTGCCATATGTGCTAACATTAAGAATTACTGGCTTATTATTTGGGTCTGAACCAACATTGATGGCAGATCATTAATCAATGTTTGTGATGTCAGAGGGTGCACACAACCTATGGTGTGAGTTGTTGGTTTATAGTCAAGATAAGGTTTATTTAATAATGTGTGCACCAGAAAGCACATGCGACTTTACAAACATGTAGCCACTGCCAGGTCACTACTTCTGCAGACTTGGCATCTGGTGACTAATTCCTAGTACTCTGTTCTTCTAGGAAATAAGCATCCTAGTATTCTAGAACATTTCCATACATTGATAATGAGTAGCATTAAAGTTTATCTAGGGTATGTAAAAATCATCACAAAACAGTGTTGTTTATTTACAGCAAGATAATAATATATTGAAATAATGCATTATGACTTTTGACAGGTTTACAGTCCTGAAAGTCAATCCACTGAATTCTAGAGAGGTTTCCAATGCATTGTTATGGACACCTAATCAGAATCCATGAATTAATGAGGTCAATCAATAAATATGGTTCTTCAGTTTATAGCTGGTAGATATTTAACCCTCCAATTTTTGTGGGCTGCAACTCTCATTGTCCCCAACCATTCAAAATGTGTTTGGGGATGGTGGGAGCTGCAGTCCCCAACAGCTGGAGGTCCAGAGATTGAGTACCTCTGTTTTATATCTTGTAACAAGCAGCTAAACTGTCTGTAAGGGATCAGCAGCTCTTACATGGCTGATTCCTGGGATATGTTGGCTGTCTTATACCCTTGCTAACTGCTCTGTCACAGTCATTGGCTCTTACTGGAACTGAAAAGTATACAATGGAATAATTCTGACCCGAGATTACATTTAGTTGATGTCTGGTTCCCATTCACTGCTTGTTAAGAGCCATATGAGGGCTGTGATTAATGATCAGTAATGACATTGGATAGATGCTTCTGATACTCTCATTGCAGTCCTGCTCAACCTCTTCTCATACATCTGGTCAGCAGTGCAGAAGAATTCATATCAGGTGCCATGCACTTTTTTGTGTGATATGTGCATTGTATTTGCAGCACTTGGTTCCATTCTACTGCATTCCTTAAAGGAGAACCAATGCCTCCTAATACTCCCTTAAATTACTGTGGCCAGAAAAATCTAAATGGCCTCTACAAATTTTCCACTTTTGCTTTTACCCAGTCACAGATGTTATGTCCATGGAGACAGCCATAATAGTCGCTAGCAGGACCACAAAGTCTGATCACTGCAACATTTACTTTTCAAATACCAGAGAGGTGTGTGACGCATTGCTTTGCACTATGCTGCACAGTCCTCTTGTCCTTAACCCCTTAAATACCAGCAGTCTGGGGAAGTGACCTTCCCTTAAAGGGATAGTAATGTTTCACAAAAAAACATCTCCAATTAATCTTTATAGTATTTAGGCCATGGAGAGTGTTATTTTAATATTGTCGGAGTTGTAGTTCAAGAGTAATTGAATGATAAAGTATACCCCTTCCACCCATTGTACCTAGTGTAAGGCACCTCCCCTCAGATGTGGAATCTAGTCCTGGGACCAGACAGCTCACAGCAAGGGACAGTCTTCTTACTGTGAGCATAAGAAAAACCATACCCCCTCTTGACAGGTTTTTCAGCTTTTTCCTTATGCTTACTGTAAAATTGTCCCTCGCTGTGATCCATCCGGACAGTCTTGCTGCTCTGAGTGGAGCAGTGTTACATCATTAAAAGGGGCGGGAGGGGGATACTTTATCATTCAGTTACTCTTCAACTACAACTCCAAGAGTATTGAAATAACACTCTCCAAGGCCCAAATACTATGAAGATTAATTGGAGCTGCTTTTATTGTGAAACATTACTATTCCTTTAAGGACCGATTTGATTGTTGTTGGCACTTTGGTACATGTGACTGATGTGTACCAGTGCACTGAATGGAGGTGTGAGAGAGACTGTTCCGGTTTGAGAGTGGTCAATTTGAACACAAGTGCTTGAAAGCAAATGTTGATGCTGACACCATGAAAGTATCTTTATCATAAACTCCTGTTTATAGTGATCTTTTATTAAAGTCTACCTGTAGGTGACACCTCCTCACAGCAAGCAATAGGCTTCAATGGATCTGAATTGGATCATAATGAATTCAAGCAGTTATCAGATTGGAAACAAATGCTTGAAAATTAACTATATAGGTGTGCTTGACTGCTGTGGGAAGAACACTTAGATAATTTGTTCTCTTAAACTAAGAGACACTGATTGCTAGAGTATAGTTCCCCTTTACGTCCCCCCCAAATCTCTCACTCTACCTGTACTTAGGTAGCTTATATCAGTGTAGAGACTTGTGTGAAGCCAGCAATAGACTGACTTGCCACAGGGTGAACAAGAGTAGCGGATTAGGTGACCTTGTTTTGGAAAATGGCAGCGGGGAGACTCAATGTAGGGAGCATTTCTAGTGCAAGCTATGTAGCTTATGAGGTTGGGAAAAAAAAGACCAATGTTCAACACATTCAGTCAATTCCAACCTATAAATATTTGTATTTAGGAAGAGAAACAAAAACAATTAATCTTTTCCTTATTTTTCCTTAGTTCTGTCTCTAATGGGTGGAAATTTCTTAGAGCAAAAGAAAAAAATGTTTACCTGTCTGACATGTGAAGGGTTAAAAGCATGGCAGTTTAAAAATGTATTTTTCCTTTTAATGTTTGCATCCTGAAAATTATTTCTTGATACAAAAGAAAGTGCATCAGTTTAAATTATTTATTACAGTGTATGTTGATTGGAATACATTGTGAGGGGGTTTTTAATAATTTACATTGTAATTTTCCCTAGATGGTGACCATCATTTATATAAACCATGTTTTTCTACTTCCTACGGTTTAAAATAGGACTCAGAAGTGCATGTTTTTGTGATTGATGGGAGTAAAAGGATCCTCTATTGTAACCAGACAGTGTATTTCATCTTTTTGATGACTGCTTTCCTTGTTATAACATGAACCACCAATCTGTAATATTGTGTCCGCTTTCCCTTCCTTTGTTAGAAGCAGTGCCAGCCACCTATTCTATATTTAAATGCGAGGTAACACCTCAGAAAATGGAAGTAATGAATGTGCCATTTTCTTGTGTGTCATGCGTAGGTGGCTTGCACTGCCTCAGAATTTTATACTATAAATGTGTTTATCTCTGAAACTGGTTTTTCAAATGACAGTAACTCACTTTGTTTTTTACCATCACCTATTTTTTTCTTAACTTTTTTGTTCATATTAGTCAGCTGCCTGAATATTTTGCCAGAGAGCTTACAGTAACACTGTCCTTGCAACAGAAAAGCCTGTCTCCAATCTATTAATACAGCATACTGTGTGATAATGTTACATTGTATCAATATTCCTGCCTTCACAGTTCCTGACAAAAAGCTCTACAGAAGCAGGTTCCTGTCAGTGAGCTTCCTGGGTCTCTGAGTACAAACGAAAAGGAAAATGTTGTCCAAAAAAATCAGCATTTACACAGTTTATAATATATTGTTAATATTATTTCTGAAAAGGGAAAGTCTCTTTTCAATGTGGCAACGTGTGCTAATGATGATGTCGGTGCAGAAACATAGTTTCTTTAGTGTATTGTGCTTCGTTGAATAAGAGTTTCCCTTTTCTAGCTCAGAGGTAAATTCCCTGACTATGGACCCTGTTCAAACCTCAAGGTTGCAGGTTTGAATCCCTGCAGGGTCAACTCAGCCCTTAATCCTTCCGAGGTCGATAAATGAGTACCATTGATTGGGTAATAATACCATCTATTGTTTCAGCTGCCGATTTGGTTAATTCTGAGAGTGTGTGCTGAAAGCGCTTTGAGTCCCACTGGGAGAAAGGCGATATATAAATGCTAGTTATTATTATTATTATTTTCAGAAATAAAAGTAACAGTTTGTTCTCAGCAATGTATCTGCTGATCTTTTGGCTAGTATGACTGACTGGAATAATGTTTTCATACAGGAAAAAGCTTGACTTCAAGGTGATAGGTCTGCTTTACTGGGCATTAAAGGAGAAGGCAGTGACTTAAAGGGATAGTAGTGTTTCACAAAACAGCAGCTCCAATTAATCTTCATAGTATTTGGGCTGTGGAGAGTGTTATTTCAATACTGTCAGAGTTGTAGTTCAAGAGCAATGGAATAATAAAATATCCCCTTCCCGCCCTTTTACCTAATGTAAGCCACCTCCCCTCAGACGTAGAATCTGGTCACTTGTCTGGACAGCTTGCAGCAAGGAACAGTCTTCTTAATGAGAGCATAAGGAAAACCCTGGCGCCTTGACAGGTTTTTCAGATTTTTCCTTATGGTCACTGAAAATTGTCCCTCTCTGCGATCCACCTGTCTGGTCTGAGGTGGGCAGTGTTACATCAGTAAAAGGGGTGGGAGGGGGATGATACTTTATCATTCAATTACTCTTGAACTACAGCTCTGACAGTATTGAAATAACACTCTCCATGGCCCATACTCCAGGACATACCTGAAAATGAGATAAATCTCAATGTATTCTTCCTGGTTAAACATTTTTTAAATGAATACTATGAAGATTAATTTTAGCTGCTTTTATTGTGAAACATTACTATCCCTTTAAACTTTACCACAGAGAGCATTTTAAAAAATTATGCCTTTAGAACAATATTTGGCAGTGTTATTTAAAAAAATGGATTATCCTTGTTTTACTCAGCAGTATAATCCTTATAATATAGATTTGTCATAAAGAAAGGTTACTGCTCATTTAACCCTTTGAGTGCCATTAGGATGTACAGCACACTGCTCTGCAGTGCATTGCACTCTCCTCCGGCACTCAAAGAGTTAAGTATTGTGCATCTGCCTTAAAGTGTTACATTTACTTCAACAAATCAAATGCAACAGCTTCTGCCATTACTAACTTATCAGTGGCTTGGATAGACTAGTGTTGATTAGCACAAAGTTACAATGTAATTTATAACTAATTCTTTATTGCAAATCCTCCTCTCCCCTTCTTATCTGTTTCTGAATGTACAAGAACCCCCTCCCGCCATGTGTGTTCTCAGGTTGCAGTGTTTTCCTCACTTGATCTGTCGGTACAGGGATCAGAAGTTCCTGCATGTTGGATCTGGCAGCGCCAGGGGCCAGTTTCTATCTGTGTGACAGCGTTTTTAATTTAACAGCGCCGCCTTTGATGTTCTTCAAATATTTATAGGCAGGTTAAGATGATTCCAGCAGGGTTTTTTTTTATTTTATTATAATATAGATTTATTTTCTTTGTAATTATACTAACCCATTCCCTGCTGTAGTTCTAAATAACTATCCTTTTCCTCTTAACTGTTTGAGTGCCAGAGGGGTGTGCAACCCATTGCACACACAGTTAATCTTGTATAGCATAGAAGCTAACTGTATTTTTTGTGGGAGTAAAGGAGGGAGGGAGAATATGTGACATCTTGGTCTCAATTAATATCAGATTTCACAACCCACCATCTGCTCCTTTTTTCTGCTATTATCAAAAAACATAGGCACTTTTTATTGTAATACCATTTAAGTACGATACAGTCGATTATAAAGCTAAAGTTGTTTCAGTAAAATGCTATTGGTTAAGGTGATTTAGGCATAGTTACTAAGGTAGTGGAATATTATTCGTTTGTTGCACTATGATGTCATTAGTGCTGAGGGCCTTCAATAAGCTAAATATGGGCAGCTCTGACGCAAGCTACCTGTACCAATGAAGAAAACTAAAAATTCACCAGACTCCCACCAATGTAACTGTTTGAGTGCCAGAGAAGAAAAGTTTAGTTTCTCCTCTCTTGTACAGTTGGTTTGTTTAGTTTGTTAAACAATGCCCATATTTATCAAGACAAAAGTGCATCTTTTTGATGCAAAATAACTGCATGATATTCATCACAGGAAACCCCCTATTACTGAGTGGGACTTTTTAAATATGGAGCAATAACAATCGTTTCACTTTTCTTTCATAAATAAGGCCTAATTCTATTTATATGTATTTGTCTCTTGAAAACAAAACATCTTTTTTTGCATGAACTCTGATTACTGGGTGGTGGAACTTCCATCCTCCTCAACCATATGAAGGCTTCCAGAGGGTGATGGAAATTGTAGTCCAGCAACAGCTAGAGGCTTGCAGGTCTATACCATTTACCCTTACTGCTGTCATCATGATTTAACTGGGAGCAGACATTCACTATCTGCTGCTCAAGCAGGAGCATGTTCAGACCTTTAAAGGGGAACATTCACATCTGAAAAACTTTTTAGCACTTGTTAGTGCGGCAGCTACACCGTGTTAGCACATGTCCTAATACTCGGATTAAATAAGTGCTAAAAAGTTTTTCAGATGTGAATGGTCCACTTTAACCCTTTGAGTGCTAGAGGGGTACTCAACACATAGCAAAGCCATGCATTTCATACCCCTCTGGTGCTCAAAGGGTTAAGGAACATGACAGTGCAAGGCATTGCGAATAATGTGGTTCTTAAAGGGTTATTATGTGGTCAGTTGGCAGCTTTCCAGGACTGCAGCTGTGTGACCCTGACGTTTTTATTTATTATATTTGGATTAACCCCTTGGATGCTAGATATGTCTGAGCGCATTTCTTTTTTTGCTTTGCAATGCACTGGCTATGTCTTCAGTATCCAAAGGGTTAAAGCTGTAGTGAGGAATGCTCTTGTCTGTGAGGCTACTGTACCTAAGAAGAATTCTGGAAACGGCTGCACCATGGATATATAAATATATATATACATAAATGTGTATACAATATGTGGAGGCTGCTGTATAAAGGACACCTGCCTAGGTATATCAATGTGTTACATTAAGAGCAACTTATTCCTAGGGTATAGTTCTTCTGTAAGATGTCACACCTGGCAGGTCTCCCTGCTTTCCAGGTACAGGCCCTGGTTTTGGCTTCCTTCACTGGATCCTGCTGTCCCTGGCTTTAAAACTAAATCTCAACCCCAACTTCGACTTCCCACATGTTGTTGCCTATTTATATAGTTCCGTGTAGCATTTAGTGTGGATAATAAGTATTTTGCTACAGAAGTGCAGTTTTAAGTATGCTGCACAATGGCTTCTGTTAAAAGTATTCTGCAACATATTATGGGGGAAAAGTGTTCCTAGAATTTTCTTTTTTTTTTCAGTGTTGACAAGTATGAGAGTTACATCAGGACAGGAGAGGAATATCCTAAAATTTAAAAAGGAGCTTCTATTTTCTGAGGTATTTATATATATATATATATATATATATATATATATATTTGTAAATGCATCCATTCACCAGATCCTAAAACTGCTATTTGGCTCCTAAAAACTATTTCTGGCTCCACAAGTTTTACAGACTTTTCCCCTTTATGATCTGTGTCCAGTCCTGGTGATATTATGCCTTTAATTGCCAGAGGGATATACAATTGCATACCCCTCTGATCCTTAAAGGAAGGTGGGTGGATCATATATGTAATGAAACCCTTGATTGGCTCCTAAAACTAGTGGGCTTAAAAAAATGTCTGGCTCTCAAGTATTTTTGTTCACCACTGCAAAATAGGTTAACAAAAAAGAAGATAATTTAGGCCCAGGTACTACTGAATAATGTGATGGCATTAATGACAAGTATCCCCATGGACAGAAAATTAGAGCATACTGTATGTGGACCATTGCATTCAATCTTTAGCCAACCCACAATTCTACCTGAGGGAATGACAAGTTTGATTTGACTTGACTCTAGGATTCTGAACCAGGCCAAAAATTCAGTAGCCAGACTCTGAATCACAGAGGAGACCCTCCCCTCTGGGCCTATTGGAACAAGGCTGGGGATTTTGTGTGTGTATGATTTTTTGACTACCAGTGGAACAAGACTGGAGTATCAGAACAGTGTGTTATTCTGTGGCTACCAGTGGATCAAGGCTGATGTGTCAAAACATGTGTGTGTGTGTTTGTGTGTGGTTATGTGACTCCAACTGAGACGAGGTTGAAGAAGCAGACTGTGTATATTTGGTTCTTTGGCAACCAAAGGGACAGTGAAACAAAAATGGGGTTTGAGACAGTGATTAGGGAATAGGTTACTACCAGCAGTAGAACCAGGCTCGGGGGGCATACAATGTTTGTTGTGATCTGACTACCAGTGGAACCAGTCTATGGGGTCAAACTGTGGGTATCTGTGACTACCAGTGGGTAGTAGAACCATTCCTGGGGGGGGTCAGACAATGCATGTGGGGATCTGTAGGTAATAGTGGAACAAGGCTGAGAAACAAAGCTGGTGGGTGTCACAGTGCGTGTGGGGATCTGTGACTACAATGGGTAGGGGAACAAGGCTGAGGGGGGTCAGACAGTATGTGGGGATCTGTGGCTACCAATGGATAGTGGGAAGTGGGACAAAGAAGGGTGGGGGTCATTTTACTTGTCTTTATTTATTCTTGTTTTATTTATTTATTTATTTATTTTTTTAATAAATAACCCCCGGCATTGATCACCTGTCTGACTGAATAGGCGACCAGTGCCGCATCCAGGATGTCGATCTGCACCTTCCAATGCCTCCTTGTACTCAACCCAGCTTTCTATGAATGTCCAGGCTGAGTAGAAGGTTCTTCAAAGTCCACTCGCAGCACTGATGATGCTTGTGGGTTTTGAAGGTCCTCAACCCGGAAAATCATAGAACGCCGAGTTGAGGAGTTAAATGGAATGTGGTGATAATCTTCCTGGTTCAAAATCAGTTATCCAATTATATATACGATCAATACCAGAGGGGCATCAGGACGGGTCCCAATCCTCCCCCCATGTGGTTTGATTGTATTTGTGAACCACACATAGTGCAGGGGCAGGCGATACCACGCTATGTTTATTTTATATATACATGATCATTCCTATGCGCATAGGAACGATCATGGATATTTTAAAGTGATAAAACTCACCTTATAAGGGAAACAAATTAAGCACTGGTTCCCAATTACTAGTCGTAATGACTACCAGGCAACCAGGTTTTGTTGAGCCTTGTGTTACCTTGTATAACTTGCATAAAGGATGGGCAAACATATATACATCTTTGGAATCAGACAAAGTTTAGGAGCCAGCTATAAGGTTTAGGAATGAATGGATGCACATACGCAGGTGTATATAGTTTCCAAACCCAGTTTTGGAACATAGGGCCCTAAGAACTTGGGGCAGGGAGAAGACTTTCTCAATCGAAAGAGCTCTTGAGTAACCCGTTGTATGCCAGAGAGTTATTCAGTTCATCGAGTTATATCTAGATAGAGCTATTTCGGCTCTGCTGAGGAGCCGCTGGACAGTCAAATGACCAGAATCTCTTTCTGTCAGCCGGAGCTGTGATGTCCGTGAAAGGGGTGGGAGGGGGGAACTTAAGTAGCTTATATCTCTCAAACTATACATGTTTGAGAGACGGGAGGTAGATCATTTTATATTTTTAACATGTACACTATTAAGCTTTGTTATAAGTAACCATTACTATCCCTTTAAAGCTGTAGTTTGTTAATTTGTATGTGTGTCTGCTTGATGAATATCGTATATGTATGTTGGGTGCACCAGTTCAGTGTTTATGCCAGGAGTGGGCAACTTGAGGCACTGTTGCAGAATACAACTCCCATCATCGCTTGCTGGGGATAATGGGAGTTGTAGTGTACAGTAGATAAATAGTCTTGGCTTGCCTACCCTCAGTCTATGCAATCTCCTGATGATATTTTAGTTTCCTGTTATATACCAAAAGCAAATCTGTAGCCAGTGGGCATGAGGAATAGTTTTATTAAAGAAAATAAGTTGCATTGATCACCTACGGGCACTTATGGTTAAACCCTTCAGAGGCTGAATGACTTTAAAAGAGCCAGAGGGGTCCAGTGGCAGGGAGAGGGCTTCAAAGAAGAGTGTGCCTCTTTAAGTTAAATTCCTTCCATTTTTCTACCCCTCTCCCAGATTTCTTTCACTCCATCCCTCCTCCCCTCTGAGCATTACAGGAACAATGTCAGCCTTTTTTTTTTCTCCAGGGATGGGCAACATTTTCCATTCTTCTTCTTTCCTCCTTATTTAACCTCTCAGATGCTAGGAATATCTCCAATGCATTGCAAGATGTCTCAAGCATCTGAGGGGTTAACCCTTTGAGTGCCAGACTGGTACGCAACGCATTGCAAAGCAATGTGTGGCGTACTCCTCTGGCACTCCAAGGGTTAAGGAAACATTTGCCATATCATATTTCCTTTAACAGTAGTAGTTTAATTACAAGGAAATACGTGAAGATTCCATGTGTACATGTAAGAGCCAAGGTTAACAAACCCAACATTATTGAATGTATCCAGGAGAATAGTGTGACTAATGTAGTAGTTCTGGAGCAAACCAGCTGTTCCATAGAGGGAAAAAAATCCTGTTTATTTAATTTATGTTTTTAACTCCTTGAATGCTAAAGAGATATCTAAAGCATTGCAATGTGTTGGAGACATAACTAGCATTCAAGGGGAAAACAGTCCCATTTACATCAGTTTGGGGAATGTTTATTCATTCTTTATGGTACAGCTGGTTTACTTCAGAATGACTCAAGTTCTTACAAGTACACATGTGTGATTCCTAGGCATGAACTGATTCAGTACAATCCAGGATTTGAATCAAAATGAGATCTTCCAGGATTTGATTCCAGGATTTGATTTTGGTAGTATTTGGATATGTGTGAAACTGAACTTTACTTACTTGGGAAAAAAACACCCACTTAGTCACAAGGGAATTGCTGGTTCCTTTCATTTGCAGTATATAATGTTTTTTATTTTTTAATTTTACAGTTTACAAGATTTCGTATGGTTCTGCTATTTGGTTGAATACTAAAAATGTGGATTTGGTGCATCACTAGTTAGTTCTACAAAGAAAAATGTGATGATGCTGCTTTGTAGCTCAGAGGGCTACAGAGGCTATGGGGGAAATGTTTCACTGAAGGACATAGAGCTACTCAAGTTCTCCTAAAAATGTATGGGTTTCATTACCTGTGTAATTAGTGGATCTTTCAGTCTGATTTTTTTAACAGTGATCATGCAGAGAAATCTAGAATTGAGGACCAGGTTTAGAAATGCAGGAATGCAGGAAACGTGCACATGCGCTATTTCCAGTGTGAAAGCCACTAGACAACAGGTTTGAACATGATTTTGTTGAATTGCGCATTAAAAATCAAGATTAGCAAACAGCTTTGCATATTTTTTTGTGGACATGGTCAGAATTAACGAATTTGCAGTAAGTGCTTTTGCAAATGATTTTATACATCTGTCTAGTTTTGTTGTAAAAGCTCATTTTTTCATGCGAATTTCAAGAAGCGTTCGGTATATAAAGTTTCCTGCATTAGAACATTCACAATATGTATCTGAGCATGAAAAATGCACGTGTACATTTCTTGCATTCCGCCCAATGTACTAAAGTGTATGACTGATTTTGTGCATACAGGAACAAACAGACACACACACACACAGCAGTCAATAAAGCTTTAACTCTATGCTTTGCAATGCTTTGGATACCAAGGGTTAATGGGGCCGCCCAAAGTTGACTATGCCTCAGTGCTTTACACCTGCTACACCAATGGTAGTTAGTCTTAGATGGATTCCCCTAATTTAGAGGGAATTTTAAAAATCAGTCACTCCACCTCTTAAGAATACTGTATGTTTACCCAGCAACTCACAATGTGTTGGAGATGTGTCTCTGCTATTCAAGGGGTTAATTCCTTTACCCTGATTACTGTGTTGCTCAGGTTTCATTTGCTAACACCTGTTAGGGAGGAATAACATTTCATTATAAACACAGAATTATGAGGAAATTTAAATATCTGTAATGTCCAGAAACTTCCTCTGCAAGTTCTGTTTCCTTGCAATAATAACCTCTGCTTTGGTACAGTATCCAACTTCAGTAGCCTCATTGTGGAACAATTCACTATAGTCTGCTTCTTGTCCAGTGGTGGGAAACATGAGGCTCTCCAGCTGCTGCTACACTATACCTCCCATGGGAATGGTAGTCTTACAGCAGCTGGAGGGACTCACATTGCCCATCACTGTTCTAGTCACTCAGACCAATCTCCGCTTGATCTGCCAGAAAGAAAGAACTTGGCAGTCAGTATTAGCAGTCCAAAGTTATGGAATGTTAGAAATTCTCAACATTTGTTAGTGACTTATCTGCTGTTGGATGGTAAAAGAAGTGTATAAAGCTGATTTGGAATAAAATAGTTATTGAAACCTTAGGGATTGTGGAGAGAATTACAACCACAGGACTGCAAGCACAAACATTCTCTTAAATGAGAACTTTGCCCTAGGAATAAGTTGTGGCTGATATACTAAGATATAGTAATACAATTTGGGAGCAACCAATTGTGCACCAGAGAGAACACATAAAAACTGCTGCAGGGATATTGAGATGGCTCTGGCCTCACACACAATTCAGAATGTCAGCACACCTGAGGCACCTCTCAAAATATGGAGTTCTAAGCAGTTGCCTACACTGCCTATTGGGTAATTCAGTCCTGTAAATTCCCATTGATTTAAATGGGGCTTTTTAACCCCTTGAATGCTAGAGAGGTCTCATCGTAATGTGTTGGAGACCTCTCTAGCATTTAGAGAGCTAAAAAGCCAATTTAAATCAAAGGGGATTTTTATTTGGTATGTGGTTTAGCTTTGGTCCAGAATTGCTCCACTATCTGAATATGGCCTGTATAGTTTAAATTTGCATCTCAAATATTATGTCTGAGGTAAAACCATAACTTTATACATCATTCATGCACGGAAACCTGTCCTTGGTGAAATGATGTGCTGGACCCTGCATGTTATTAGGGAACCTAATGATCCAATTTTTGCACACTGCTCAGCAATGTCAGAAAACTTCGAGGTTCAGATTGGTGGTGGTAATTCGTAACTTTGTAACAAGGCTGGATTTCAGTGTCTCTCTGTTTGTCACTACAATCACTGCACACTCTAGGTTGGCTTCGACACTGCTTGTGGGAGGCCCAGCGCTGGGATAGCGGGAGTTTGGTGTTGATTTCTACCCTGGCAGATCTGTATAAGGGAAACTTTGGGCCTTAGGCATTTTGTGGAAGATAGCAATTCCGGATCCTACTATTTGCACCATAGGGGAGAAATAAACTTTCCTCAAATTATTAAAATCAGTGGGATGCTTTTTTTACCAAGAATAGCTAAATATGTGTATTTTCCCCCACAGTATTCCCTTGACAATTGTCTAATGGATGTTAGCAATGTCCTCGAAATTTCAGTATGTGTCAGAGGGGTATTCAAAGCACAATGAGTTACGATGTGTTGGATACCTATCTGGCAGTCATAGGGTTAAATGCAGCTGCCAGTGATGTTAAGTGCTTGCCTAGTGGTACTTTGTTATTAACCCTTTGAATGCTTGAGGGAAGTTAGACACACCCTATACACTCAAAGGGTTAAACCCGTTACACAGTGAGGGTGATTTACTTAGAAAAAAGTGGTGATTTTCTTGGGCAAACCATATGCACAGTAGGGAACAAGCACAAGTTCCCAAATTTCTTGATTTAAATGCGGCTTTTAACTCAAACTGCTAACATGGTCGCTAGAGACCTATTTTATTTAGGATGTTAACCACTTCAGTGCCAGAGGGGAACGTAATGCATTGCATACTCATCTGGCACTGAAAGGGTTAAAAGCCCTATTCAAATCACTGGGATTGGTTCTCTGTGGTGCAGCTGGATTACCTCTGAATATTACTATATTTCCTTAGTACATCATCCTCAGTTTGCACACTGAAGTGAAGAAAGGGGGAGGGAAGGCTCAGTCGCCCTGTATGAGAGATGGGAGTTATTTTCATGCCTAAAGCAATGCTCTAACCAATGAATTTCACTCCTATGTCCTGCTTTGCATGGCTATCAAAGCACTTGTTCACCCTCATAAATGTGTGCAGGGGCCTGCTGCCTGTGTACCACATACTGTGAGAAAGGCAACACCCTGAGCAAAGCTCCCCGCTCCAGATTGAATTGCACCAGCCTGGGAAGCCAAAGCATCCTTTCTAGTGGAGTTAGGTTACCTCCTCTTGAAAGCAGAGCAGAGTAAATTGACTCCAGTTAGAAAGAGACACCATGCGGTTACATTAAAAAAAAAAAATTGTACAGAGCTGGCTGGGTTCCCAAGACCTGTGGATCAAGAGCAGAAGTGATTTAATAGAAACCTTAGATTCCCACCCAGCTCCCTTTTATATATGTATTTGATTGCAGGTGGAGAATTGCCTGCATTGGCTATGGTATGAAGCATTTAGCATGTGTCACAGCATGCCAACGTTTTGGCTTTAAAATGCAAACCTTCATCACAGCAAGAATTGCTTGCAATTGTTGTTCAGGCCGTTGACATAACATTGGGATGATGATTGTTGTTGAAGATGCCTTTTAGTCCTTTCAAAACAAATCATAACATTAATTAATTACAATGCATGATCACAGACCATTGTTTTGTTTTACAGTAGTACTTATTGTAGGGTATACAAACCGAAATAGGATTTTTCCCTCCAGCAAGCCCTGCAACAGAGGCATCAAGCAATGTTTACATTGTATTGTATTAATGTTAATGAATCCCTACCACCGGGCAACCTTTTGGCCTTTTAATGAAAAACCTTCCTCAGGGGAAATTAGCCTTCTGCGTGCCTGTGCTTCCAAGCAGATGACAAATCACTGTTAACCCCTGAGATGCCAGAAGGGTTTTTAGCATGTGTAGGTTAATGAGTGCCAGTAGTGTGCAACACATTGCAAAGCAGTGTGTTGCACACCAACTGGCACTCAAAGGGTTAATGTTGTTAATGGCCTTTTATATAACTCTCATATCCCCAAGCCAAGGTGCTGTCCTTGGGAAGATGACCTTCTCCAGGCCAAAATGGTCAAATCCGTTATCTGCTGGTTTACTTGTTATTTCCTTGGAGCAAGACAAATAATTTATTTACTGCCCTGAATCAATTACATTGTTATATCAGTTGCCTTATGCTTCTGTTTGAATGTTTAGGAGTTGATGGACAATTTTAGACCTATCTTAAAGGTTCAAAATATACTTTTAACCCCTTGGGTACTAGAGACATCTCCAGTGCATTGCTTCAAAATGCACATTAGATGTCTCTAGCATCCAAAGGGTTAAAAAGACAGTTCAGTGCAGTAGATCAAAACATTATTTCTAAAACAACTTTCTCTGTTCTACACTTCCTTAACCCTTTGAGACATTGTAATGCTTTGCAATGCATTCCGTACTTCTCTGGCACTCAAAGGTTTAAGGAATATACAGTGTATTGCTTTTCGCTGTTAACCTAAGACCTGTTAAAGGGTTATTAATGGTTCAGTATAAAATAAGCTATAATCCTTCCTTACAGTGTATACTATTGCTTTGTGACACTGGCAATGTTGAGATTGTTCTGTTTTCTATTAAATAATAATAATAATTATTATATATGTTATAATGTGTCCCCCTCCCACCACTTTTACTTACGTTACTCTTCTGTCTTCAGAGCTGAAAGTGAATCGCGATGAGGAACAATCTTCTGCCAGTATCAGAAAAAAACTGCCCTCCTTCAAGGGGGCACAGTTTTCCTTACACTGACAGAAGGAAGATTGTCCCTCGTTACAATCTATCCAGTCCAGTGACCGGATTTCAGGTCTGAGGGGAGTTGGCTTACATTATTGAAAATAGGCAAGAGGGGGATACTTAATAATATTATTTCATAGAAAATAGAGCAGTCTCAACATTGGCAACGTCTAAGAGTAACAGCATGCACAATATGGAAGTATTGTAGCTTATTTTATACTGAAACATTACTATCCCTTTTGTTTTACAGAGAATTAAAATCTGTGAGCCTTTGTTTTGTGTGGCACTTCATGCTAATACACTGTATTTGGGGGGCTCGGCCTAGATTCTTTCCTAGCACAGTGATAATATCCACTTGGCTCAGAAGTTATTTAGCATAAACTGCCACACTGTGCCACCATCAAATAAAAGTAAATTTTTCAAAAGATATTTATGTTGCAAGCAAATAACTAGTACAACACAAAGACAGCTTTTACGTCTCTTAAAATACTCCAATGATTGTGTTTTTCATTCAGTTGTTTTTTTTTCTGAATTTAATCATAGTCTTTTAGTGTTTAATAGCTATAATTATTTTTCCTCCCCCGTTTTTTTTTTTTAATAATATTTTGCGTTTGGTAGCCAAACAAAACTACTAGAGCCAGCAATTTACATAAGAAACTGAGTACAAGTATAACAAATGTAATATTTCTGTTAGTCGGGTGTCCGAGTTTGATCCTCAAGGGCCACTAACAGGCCAGGATTTAACCCTTTGAGCGCCAGAGGGATACGCAAAGGATTGCATTGCATATTATTCTGGCACTCAAAGGGTTAATGCTTTCCCTGATTAAGCAAAGGCGAGTTAATCGGTGCCTCATCCATTGTGATTGGCCCACCTATGCTCAGACAGGGAAACCCTTAAATCATGGACTCTTGATAGCGCTTGAGGACTGAACTTGGACACCCCCTCTGTAAGTATTTTATTATTATATATTTCAATGCTCTGTCACCTACATTATAACATTTGGGTACTAGGATCAGTTTATAATTCATATAAACCAGACTACCCCACACTGACCACTGTAGGTTTACAGACATGTCAAACTACAACTGTGGGTTGAGATTAACTCCTCAGGTGTTACTGACATCTAAAATGAATTGTTTAGCAGTGCGTTGGCAATCTCTTTAGCATCCAAAGGGTTTGAAGAATGAGTAGGAAAGCAATGTTAGAGGGATATCTCCTGTTAACCCTTTCTGCAGAGGAGAGGTACGCAATGCATTGTAAAGGACCGTGTTGCGTACCCCTCTGGCACTGAAAGGGTTAAACACCATTGGCATCACTGTTGGGGGATTTTTCATTCAAAATGTATTACAGCACTAACCAGTATCAAATGCTAATTATCATATTTTTTTAATAATGCGCTTTATGGTAGAGCGTTATAGATTATTGCTCCCCAAAGTAAGTGAAAGTAACAGCTGGTGGCCACAATAAAAACTGTAGCATAAAAGACAAGTTTGAGCTTTAATATCTTTTGAATTAAATGTTTCTTAGCGGTGGGAATACTCTTTGTTTTACACAGCAGTAAAAGATCTTTAATATGTATTTTTCACAAAAAAACTTTACTCCTCCTTTATCCCTTTGAGTGGCAGAGGTCCTCTAAGGACTAGTGTGCAACACATTGCTGAGTGTATTGCTTTAGCCCCCTTGGCTATAAGGATGTATGCCTCCCCCCAGTAAACCACAGAAACCTAGATTTGGACAGCAGATAAGAAGTTATCAGCGCATCCAGTCTGCCCATTTCCTGTCTAGATAAAATGCACAGTCTTTTCATAGTTCTCGGAATAAACTTATCTCTGAACCAAGGCGTTCTGATTTCTCTTACTGTTCTGGCTTTTATCACTTCCGCTGGGAGCCTATTTCATGGAGGGCCATTTCTTTGTTGACATTGAGAATTGTTTTATTTCTGATTAGCTGTCATTGAAAATAAAAAGGTTACTAGATATTTTCTAGAATAGAACATCAGCTTTATGGTTTTCACTGGGACTGCATTTGTGCAATATGTAAAAGCTGCTTTATTCATCAAAACGTGCTTATCCTCCCAATCCTGGTGGTACACATCACAATATATTCAACATGGCTGCTTCTTATGCGTGACCTTCTTGCTCCACTGTTGTTCTTCTTATAGACCTTAATAGAACATGTGAGTTTGTTAGCTTGTGTATGTGTGCTTCCCTTTAATTCAGGTGGTGTTGGCCTTGTCTAGGCCTAGTTTTCATTGCAGTTGATAAGTGGTACCAGTGGTTTCATCTAACAGATTCCCAGTGAAATCTATGGATACATTTGTAGATAGACGCTTGATAACTTTATCAACTGCAGTGGCATCCATGCCATAATTCATTGAGCTGGAAAATAAAGGGATTCTTAAAGGGCTGATGCAAAATTGTAGATTAAAAAAAAATAATAAAGTATCTGGAGAAAGTCCCATCTCTCAAACCTTCATGGTTTGAGAGATATTCGCAGAGGTCTACAAAGTGTGCCTGGTTTGCAGACACACTTTGTTGACCGTTCCAATGAAGTAGTTCTTTTTAAAAATCGTTATTTTGACTCTGCTGAAGAACCTCCTTGAATCGCCCGACACGGATCTCCTTCTGTCAGTTTTACAGCTGACATGAGGGAGGGGGAAAACATTAGCTTCGAATATCTCTCAAACCATGAAGGTTTGAGAGATGGGACTTTCTCCAGATACTTTTTTTTATTTTTTTAATTCACAATATTGCATCAACTTAAATATGGGCATTACTAGCCCTTGAACTGAGCCTTTCTTGGTACTAGTACTGAGCAGGTTCCAAGACCTCTTACAAATGCATGTCCAAGAGTCTGCTCTACCTATTTTTCCACAGAACGTAGAATACATCAGTAGTCCTTTTCATCAAAATTGTGCAGTTGAAACAATTAGAACAACTGACTTTTATGCGTAATGTTATGTTTTAGAACAGTGTTTCCCAACCATCTCCTCAGGGGCACCTACCAGGATATAGAGCCATATGTTCGAAAGAAAAGTGAAGGAATTCTGGGAAAAACCATTTATGCTATAGGAGGGGCTCAGTCGGTTAACCCTTTGAGTGCCAGAGGAGTATGCAACACATTGCAAAGCAATGTGTTGTGTAGCCCTCTGGCACTCAAAGGGTTAATGAACTTATCTGTGCATAAGCAGGGAAATCCTAAATATATGGCTTTTTGGGGTCCTTGAGGACAGGTTTGGGAAGCACTGTTTTAGAATATAGGGTGATTACGTACTACCTGCTTCTCAGCCACATTTATGAATTAATGGAGGGTGAAATGATGGAGTTTTAATGATTAGCATATTAAGGCAAGGCTTGTACTCGCAATGCATAATTGTTAATAGAACAATGTGCACAAAAACCCTTGTGGCAGAGGTGAGACTAAATGTTTGCAACATGCTACAAAAAAGCACAACTTGCATAATTTTAAGTAGTAATTCATCCATGTTTAGAATAAATCATTCTTTTTCATACTTATGTAAAGGAATGCAATAACTTTGCTTCACTTTTCATATGTATAACCCAATTGTTTGTCATTTATTTTATGCTTTATACCCACAGAATACCTTTAGGTTCTGTTGGCATGGGAGACAGAAATGCGGCATTTCCAACTTTGAGTTCATTGCATTTAAATGTAACCCGTTGATGTCTATAGGCCTGTTAGCATAGAACACTACTGTAGCTCTTGGGCTGCGTATGCTGCCAGCTATTATAGCATGGGACAACTTAGATGATTTTAGTGGAGATATATCAAGTTGCAGCATATCTGATCTGCATGGCAATTTACAGGTGACATTGGAGGTTGTGATGCTCTTCTCCACTTCCAATGACTGTCCGACCTGCTGGTGTCTGACAATAATATATAACTAACGTGGATGTGGGTGTGCCCCATCACACTCCTGCCATGCCCCCACATGGTAGGGGTGTGCTGGAAATTGATGTTGAGTAACAGTCCCTAAATGGTTGGCCTGAACAGTGCTGCGTTGCTGCATGTTTTGGCACACCTGTGAACAGGGCTTTAGATAAGCCTTGACCTATGATGCCAGATAAAAAGTAACCTGCAAGGGTCATACCCAGACCACTATACTGCGGACACCAACTTAATTGCTACATTTATTCTAATAACACTCAGACATCTGCTTTGCTCCCATCCATGTTGAGATGAAATGCGGATTCTTTCAATACTGACCAATCATTGAAGGGATCTTATTGACAGAACTTGCTGAGTGGGTGTGTCAGCAGTCAGCAGTGTCTAATCACTGCCTAGCAGTGCTGAAGTGTACAGTCCCATACATCATGTTCTTTATAATAATAGTGCTGAGTTTCAAGTGTACATGTGTGACAGTTATGAACAATAGCTGATTTTTCTTTGCTTGTTTTTAGCATTCTGTCTATATGTAGGGGTATCTCATAAATAAAAGCATGATAACCACTGGCCTGTCATCTCCCAATGACTTCAGAAATATTTCATTATATTGTCATTATTATTAAATGTTTGTGGTAAACAAAATGATTCTCTTTTGCCCCGGGACCAAAATGTTTCTTGAGTTTGTGTGTAGGTCGATTAACCCTTATAGTGCCAGAGAGGTGTGAGATGCTAGGCACTGCAAAGCAATGTGTTGCACACCTCTCTAATGCATAAAAAGGGTTAACCTGTTTGAATGGTTAATGGAAGCGGGTGGTGGTGGAGAAACCTGTGCAGCCAATGCCATAATGATCCTTAAAAAAAAAACAAAAAAACCCACACCTTTCCTCCAGGCTCATTGAAATGCTAAGATCAAAGCACACATACTCGCAGACTCATACACACATCCTTCAAAGCAATGCCCGACTGATACTGAAAACGGAAAAGCTGTTGGTGATGTAATATAGCTTTTTATTTCACCCCCTTCTGCCTCCCTCCCTCCTTCTCTGTCTCTCTCACACCCTCACCCCTCTTTCTCTCCCTCCCTCTCCCCTCGCTTTCCCTCTCTCTGTTCAAACAAAGGCCGCCCTTGTTTATTTAGAGAAGCAGTGTGCTGAGAGCTTGGGAGGGAAGGAGAAGAGATACCCAGGTATTTCAAACTGCAGCCTGATTTCAGGGAACTCTGCCAGATATCAAGAGAACTGACTGCCACCCAGGTTGATTCTGTTACCCCCACCTCCAGCACCCTTACTGCTGTTTGTCTTTCTAGTTAATAATGTTATTAATAGTTAACAACTGAGATGCTGGCAGGAACCTGGCAATACAAAGCGGTACCGTTTAGTGGAGTTTTGGCACTGGAAGAGTTAAAGACGTGATAAATGGACCTAAACATTGATCTCTACTATTTCCTATATAATAAACTCTGAGACTGTGTTAGTGGAGGGTTGCTGGACTACACTATTGGCCTCATCAGCTGATCTTGGACTGCAGTTCCCATCATCCTCAACCTTCCTACGGTTGCCCATCCTGCAATAGGGCATGTGGATGTGTAACATAGAGCTGAATTAAATAAAATGCAATTTTTAACCCTCTGAGTGCCAGAGAGGTAAGCAACGCATTGCAGAGCAATGCGTTGTGTTCCTCTCTGGCACTCAGAGGGTTAAACAAACTTGAAAAATTACAATTCTCAGTGATTTAAATGAATGTTTTCACCCCTTGAATGGTAGAGAGGTCTTCTGGGAACCTCTCAAGCATTCAAAGGGCTTAAAATCCTCATGTAAATATATGGTAATTGTGGTTAATTTCTGTGTATCGCCTACTGTGCAGTTGACTTGCTTCAGAGTTGCACCTGTTTTTCTTAGTGAATACAACTCTTTGTATGTAAATATAAGGGTATGTGTAATTATGCATTCGTATAAGTTTATATATACCTGCACGCATGTGTAAAATAACTTTTCTATAAACACATGTACAGGGCTTATAATTTTAAGTCCTTTGTTACTAGCCAGACCTGAAAAGTTACTCGCCACTGCAAGCCAAAACATACCCACCAGGGCTGAATTTCTACTCGCCATGGCTAAATTTTCACTCGCCATTGGCTAGTGGCGAGTGGAAATTTTGAGCCCTGCACATGCATGATTATCAGTATACGGCATACATATTTGTCCCCAATTGGGGAGCAAAAAAGGAGCCTAAAAAGAGACCATAGGGGCTCCTTCATTTGTCCCGTGAGAGACTGAAAAGCAAGACTTGAATTCTCCTGATCTGTGCAGTTCTGTTCATATAGACCGTCAGTATGTGGCTTGGAATTCCGACACAGAGGAGTTATGGAGGTGGTGCATGAAGTCTGCAAAGTCTGTGGCTGTAAGCTACATACTTCCGGGTTGCAGTCCAGCAGAGGGGGTGAGTTTTTTTGATGCACCCAAACAGCTGATAGGATCTATTTTGGGTCTGCAAAGTGCAGCCTCTGGCTTTTTACTAAATCTTTAGTAAAACACAATTGCCCACTATCCATATGTGACGTTTTCCCTATATTGTAATTGGTTTTTAGTTTCCCTAAATTAGAAGAACAGGGTTGGGTGTGGATACATAAATCAAGGGCTCCTGTCTGTTAGATCTGTGAAGACCCTTGGTAATGGCAAAACAAATACCACTTGAAAATCATACCTTAATCCCTGAGGTATTCTATTACCCTAGGGGAGAAGGCCGCACAAATGCAAGTAAACATCTAACATGCGCCACAGTTGATTTT
Organism: Rhinophrynus dorsalis; assembly: GCA_037306005.1. Taxonomy (NCBI): domain Eukaryota; kingdom Metazoa; phylum Chordata; class Amphibia; order Anura; family Rhinophrynidae; genus Rhinophrynus; species Rhinophrynus dorsalis. The sequence continues at coordinate 538,532,273 of CM074718.1, read as the reverse complement.
CCGTAGTGCGTGTAGATTTAGAACGTGAATTACTGAGAGAACTAAGAAGATCAAAGGGAAGTGTTTTGCAGTCGATGTTTGATGCCAGTGTTTGACGTTGTCAAAGCAATTTCAAATCCCAGCCAACTAATTCATAGCGAAGTTGCAATTTCAGCACAAACTACTGTATATAAACCTCAAAATAACCACCATACCTTGTTTGGGTTTGGCCATTCACAGGGCTTTGGAGCAGAAGATATATGTATAATGGTACTGGGTAGAGGGGAGGAGAGAGCTTCTTTACAACAACTCATAATATACTTTTGCACATATAGTACACGTTCCATTCACCATCACTAACACAGCACTACATGTTTTAAATTACACAATAGGTAATTTACCTTTTATTTTATACAGTGCAACAGAAAGAATTTAAGGGATTGACTAAGAGGGTGAGTGTGACTAAGTGCCAATGAGAGCAGCTGAACTTGAGTGGGAGGGTGTGAGGTAGGTTGGTCAGGAGAGTAGTGGAGCATGAGAGTATGTGGCGAGGCACAGCAGATTTGGAAGGAGAGTAGGGGATCCCCAGTCATAGAGAAGGAGGAGAAGAGGTACCCAACCACAGCCACATACACAAGTGGCAGGGGTATAGATGGCAATGGGGACATGTAAAGGAATGCCTACACAGAGACAGTGCAGGCAAAAGCCTGAGGTCCGCACAGCCAGATAGCACATAAAGCTATCTTGGAGAGGTTTGGAGGAGGGACAGACTGAGGGACCACATTTATTCCTAGTAGGGGAACATTGCTCTAGCACAGAGCTTCTTGGTCAGTGAGCATATACTACAATCAATGGATAAGACCAAGGGCATTGCTGGGTGGAAGAGGCAAGCTTGGCAGCAGGTGGAAGATTTACTTAACAGTGTGGCCAACTGCAGGGGAAACAAGGAGTCCCTAAAAAAAAGCCGGGAAGACTGGAAACAGAAATTGAAATAGAAAATGAGCAAATTGTCTCTTCAGGCAAGTGCTACTGGTGGTAGCCTACCTGCGCGAATTGCCTTCAAAGCATATCCTCAGGGATCCAAGCAGGCTGCGACACTGGAGATAACAGTATCCCACAGGCTCCTGGTGAGCAGCATTATTGATTCCTTATCATTTGCTATTCTCCATTTAATAAAACACCCTTTTAGCTAGTGTTGCACATAATAGTATTAGTTCAACATATACCTGTCTTGTATAATGTTGGGCAGAGATGAGAGCAGACATTTTGGGGGCAGGGGGTCAAATGAAAAAAAGGGCATTTCTCAAATTTTTTTTTTTTTTAAATGGCACAAGGACACTTTTGACAAAAAGGGGAGGTGCTCAAGCCCCCCTTGGTGTCTGTGTGTGCACGTGCCTGATGTTGGGTACACATGTCATATATGTTGCCAGTAACAGCTGGGTTCAGCGAAGCATGATAGCGTCATCTTCATGTAATAGGTCAGGAATAATGCATTGTTTGTGAATACAACACTTATGTGCCTAGAAAAGAAACAGGTTCCAGGTGTTCTTGCTAATTATATTAAAGATACATACAATACAGGAGGTCAATACCAATATCTCAGTAGTATCCATAGACATATCTATATACATTATGTTTAAAATGAATGTCACTGCATAGCATCCATGTTTCCCTTGCACAGTTTGCTATTTGCTGTCCTTCATTTACAGCACCTCTGCCTGCATTACTGCATGATAAACCTGTGGGGGTTTTCTGTTGACCACATACAGTCACAACCACCAAGGCACAAAAGTGCATTATCTTCTCTACCAGGCAGATGCAGTGGCAAACAGTCAAGTAGCATCCTGGAAAGATGAACTTTGTAAGCAAGTGGTTTATCCAATTTCTGAAGCAGAATGTAGATCTCATGGTGTTAAATAAGTTACAGTGATTACTCTACTCCAAGGCTCTTTACTTCTTGTTGTCTCCTACTACAGTTCTTGAAGCACAAGGATCACACCAAGTGGTTCTGGATCAATACCCACCAATAGACGTGTACACACCTATGTTATGGAGTATAGCATATGTTAGGATGATGTCATATGCTTTAGGGGGACTTTCTTTAGGGATTTATGCAGAGACTTGAATCTGGTTTTGATAAAGGTGACGATGCATTCAGTCACATTACTTGTACTTATGTGAGACTTATTGTACTTGTGCTGGGATGGTATCTGGGTGTTTTCAACAGGGGTGAGTGCCATGGTCTGCAACTATCCCCTACAAGATAAAATGAGAATGATAAGGTGACAAGTACCTTGTTAATGGTTTGTCAGTGATTTTTATAATACCCTGATTATTAATATTATGGTGTTAATGCTAGTCTTAAGTTGAATTAGCTTATGTTCATGTTCACGTTAGTTAATCCAGCAGCCATCCTATTTTAAGGGGCCCATTTTCAAAATCCCTGATTACAGAGGATTTCCTCACAGTGTAGGAGTGTGGCTGCAAACACATGGTGATCATTATGTTGGCATTACAGACCATCAGTGTGTTGATGGAATGGAAAGGCTTCGTGTTGATTTGGTCCTCATGCATGGCAGCTCATGTATGCATGTGTGCAGTCGATGGCCCATGTTACTCGAAGCATCCTTCTTCTATAGAATGCAAGATTATGGTGCAGTACATTGGACAAGTGTCTATGTTTGTGTTTTTGTGTCTATGGCATATAAGGGGCTGTGCAATGCATTACTTAATGATGCGCTGTACGCCACTCTGGTCCTCAAGGGATTAATCCCTTAAAGACCCATGATTTGCCAGGACCGTCTAGGGAAAACTTCCCTAAAGGACCAGTGACGGTCCTGGCACTACATGGATTTCACAACTCCCTGATGCACGGCGTTCGCGGAGACCTGAATTGGGTTGGTTTTTGGATGTTTAATTCGTATTTTTGGTGTTAAATTGCATGTTTCCATTTGTGATGCTCCAAAGTGTTATGTGTTAAGTTTTTTTAACTGCTTTCTTATGTTTGACAATGCTTTTGAATGTATATTGGGAATTCTAGATGTGGGTTTCATGGCTATAGAAATAGTGACAGAAAAGATATCCACCTTACATGTGATAACACTGCATACAGTAGAATACCAAATGGATTATACTAATACATTGATTTTATGGGTGTAGTTTTAGTAGATGGTGTATAAATGTACTGTGTGGTGATGGTTCAAAACCAAAACCGTTACTGTAAAACCATTGGTGACTATTTTTACAGAATGGACCTTATACAATCGAGCCCCAGTATTGCAGCCTGGATCAGCACTTGAAGCTTGGAAACATGTCAGAGGAAAAGAGACACTAGAAACTTTCCACATAGTGTCCCCTATGCATGTAGAACACGTTGGATAACTTTGTGTCAAGCCAACTGCAGGGGAAAAAAGTGTATGTGAATTGTTATTGATTTAAAAGGGGCTTTTAAAACTCTTGAATGCTAGAGAGGTCTTCATTGTTAGAGACCACTCAAGCACTTACGGGTTTAAAAACCCCACTTCTTTGTACATATGGCCCAGTGTCTATTTTCTGTACAGATTACAAGATGGTATCTTGACAGGAAAAGGGAGGGCATACAAAATGGATTTTATCCCTGAAGATGCCAGAGTGGCCCCCATCTCACTGTGACTTGGTAGCTTTTTTTTCCCTCCAATCTTTGTTTACTTTTGGCTGTGTTCACGAACAGAGCAATCCTAGTCATTGTACCTTTTAGCTTTTAAAGTCTTCAAACAGTCTTATCAGGGGAAGCCATTCAAACAAAGATTGGGACTGTGGCGGAAGTATGAAAATAAATGTAGTTAAAGGAACACAAATCATAGTAACTCACACACACGCACATACAGCTGAGGGAAGCAATTTTCCTTTACACTTCTCGCTTTTCCTCATGGCATTCACAGGACAGCATCACTAGTGTATATAGTACCATGCATTGCAACACCAACAGAAAACATTATGCAACAGACTTTAATCTTGTGGCCACCAGCATATAAAGTATTGGTTTGAAATGCAACTTTCAGGGACAAGAACAGGGGCAGCAGGATTCATGGAGAAAAACTCACAACCAGGCTCTGTACCTGGAAATCAGGGACAGTTGGCAGGTACGGTAATAGGGAATTTTAAAATATGCTTTTTTCTTTGAAGCATTGAAGCTAATGTAGAAAGTAGAATAATTTGGGGCAAACCCAACTGCATCACCGGGGACAAATAAAAAAGCTCCATATTTTAAATGGAGCTTTTAACCAGTTGAACGCTAGAGAGGTATCTAGTGCATTGCTTCACAATGCATTGAGATGTCTCCATCATTCAAGAGTTTAACCCCTTATGGGCAGCACGGTTTGGGGGTGGGGCACTCTGGAGAACCAGGACGCCTTTTTTCTTCATTAATGTTATCTGTCACCTACAATCATAAACTTCCATGACGTGCTGGGACCATCACTGGTCCTGGCCCGCTGGAAGTTAAGGTGTTAAGCGCACCATTTAAATTACTGGGAATGTTTATTTGTTCTCTATAGCGAAGTTGGTTTGCCCCAGAATTGCCCTACACCTCAGCTTCTCTGTGTCTAGAGCAGTCAGTTTAAATCACTAAATGCAAAAGTGTCTGGCCCTGAGTGGGACTGCATGTTTAGGACACAGCGTCACCTTGAATTACAAGGGTATTACTGGGCTCTTTTGATGTTTTCTTCCCCACTTCCTGAGACGTCTCAATGCCTCTTTGATGGATTATTGCATTTTGCCTTTTCAAAGCACTGGTATTGTGTGTCTGGCTAACAGTAAAACAAAGACTTTGCGTTCCTGTCTGGCCGTTTGCTTACTGACCCTGGAAAGAACTAGATACTATAAACACTGCTTTGCAGTGACTGGGTTAAATGGACAAGTGAACCTGTTTTCATCGTTTTTATTTATGTTTATTATATTTTTAAGCATATTCTCCTTTGTACGAAAAAAAAAATTGCCCTGTACCAATTAGAGGGTATCTTATGGTTTATTAAAGTAATTGCGTAGTGATATTAATTAGATTGCTTATTAAGATATATATTATAGATGCAGAAAATTGCCATTTAACCCTTTGAGTGAGAAAATTTAATACGTACCTCTGGCACTCAAACAGTGTAAACCTGGTACTCAAGCGGATTAACCCTCTGAGTGTGAAAGAGGGTGAGGTTTCACAGCTACCACTCTATTATTATTCTTATTCTTTATTTATATATCGCCAACCAATTCCGCAGCGCTGTACAATTTTAAATAGACATACAGCAGTACTAAATAGTACAATCAAATGTGGAGAACAGAAGGATCAGAGGGCCCTGCTCGTGAGAGCTTACAGTCTAGAGCAATGGGTCAAATGGGTTCAGCTATGACCATCTTATAATGAAACTGTAAACACAATGGTGGGAGACTAATAAAGTTTTATTTGACATAAAATAATTGTGATATTATTAGATTTTTAGTACTGCTTAAAGATAGAAAAGATTGCATTGCAACTGTAGAGTAGTCACGTTGAATTGAAAATTCCATGAATGCCACTTCTTTTAAGTGTTTGTAACTTGTCCGATCCTAAATAAAGTATTGAAAATTAAAAAAAAATCTATGATGCCTGTTATTTTTTTTTCTTCCCCCACTATGTGAATTTTTATACACTTCCACAGAAAATGCACGTTTTTCTAAATTAAATGTTTTACTTATAATGTGCTGCTTCAAAAATGTTTTTATTATAATTTAATTCATATTTGAAAAAACAATTATTATTATTTTAACAATATTCTTTTGTGGACTTCGTTCTGGCACTCAAAGGAACAGAATCTTCTTGATGGATAGAAGTATGTCATTGTAAGTTGTACAAATGAGAGTTGGTGTTGCATGGCTGAGTGCAACCCCTTATATTTTAATTCAACATGGGATTAACCATTTAGCTACCCCAAAGTGTGATATCTTGAGGCCATATATAAATCAGTGTACTTCCTCTGGCCTTTCCAGTGGCACCATTGTCTATGAGTCATTAACTAGGCTTTACTAATTGTTACATTGAGGACATGAGAAAGGGGACTTAATTTAACCACTTCAGTCTCAAGAACTCACAGAAAACTATATATAGTGTATGTCTAAATAAACATAATTATTTGTGTGCTTACATTATTCATTTTATTCTTATTTGTGAAGAGCCAAAATATTCAGTAGCACTGTACATTTGGAGAACAATAATTACATGCACTGAAAATAGTAAAGAGAGAGTTACTCATAACCACACATATTGCCCACAAGTGTGCCAAAGGGCCACAAATGGTTAAAACTGTAAACAGGGAATTAAAAAATCTGATTAACCTCAAGTATATGCTAGAGAGGTCTCCAGTGCATTGCCTGGCAAATTGTTTGTAGCCTCTCTAGCATCCAAGTGGTTAAAATAGAACATTTGTTAGGCTATGTTGAAACTGACAATCATAACAAAATATTAATATTGCTGCACTAATCTCACATTTGTTAAATCAATTGCACTCAGTGCTTTTCATACTGGTGATTGTCTCCACAGAAACAACTTAATGTGGAACGCTGCAACTTGGATGTGTTCTGCCATGGCAAATTCCAAGTTGCAGCATGCATGATCTGCATGGCAGTCTATGGAGATTGCAGTGTTCATTACAACCTCCAATAACTGTCCGACCTACATGGGTGTCAGACTCAGCCAATCATATTTTGCTAATGCACATGTAGGCCGGCCTTGTGACACACCTCTGTCATGCCCCGTGTCAGCAAATTACTGGGGGAAAGCAGTACTTTTCAGGAGAATAAGCAGTGGAGGATTGGCATGAACAAAACAGCCTCCGAGGGCCACCTACGGCATAACACTGAATGTAGAGGACTATGTGAAGGTGTATATTGAGAATGAGGGTGCAATATGTTGCTCTCCAGCTTTGGTCCAGCAACAAACGATATTAAGCAACTGATATGTTTCCCTCATTAAGCAAGTCATGTTTTTCCATCCATATTTTATTTTGACACACACACACACACAACTCACACCTATACCCCTACACACACATGATACACCCCTACACACTTACACCCCTACACACACATGATACACCCCTACACACATGATACACCCCCCCCACACACATGATACACCCCCCACACACGATACACCCCCCCCACACACACACATGATACACCCCACACACACACACATGATACACCCCACACACACACATGATACACCCCTACACATATGATACACCCCTATACACATACACTTGTGTGTGAATGCAAAAAGTGAGTGATTAGCTATAAATGTACTGTCAGCTAGAGTTCTGCCCCAGAATATGCCCCACAGGTGGAGAGACTCATATATCCAGAGAAATAGGTTCTCTTTCTGTTGAGTGCAGAGTTTGCTAACAAGTCTGAGTTTAATGGCTCCGGCCCGGAGAGAGGAGACCTGCCGGCTGCAGCCCTGCTATCCTTTGAAAGCTGAGATCTTTAAAGTGTGGCCAAATGCTTAGTGAGTGAGGAATGATGAGCAATGGAAAGATTGTGTCTTACTTCCTGCTAACATGCTCTGCATAGTATACCTCATTTATTATACCTTCTTCAAAGCAGCGGCTCAAATCCGGGGCCCTGATGCCTTCTCCCTTTCCAACTGACCCCAGTGTGAGTGTGTGAGAGTCTGGCTCTCCAAATCCAACATTAACCCTTTCAGTGCAAGAGGGGTATGCAAAGTATTGCAAAGCAATGCGTTGCCTACCCCTCTGGCACTGACAGGGTTAAGGGCCTAATTCACCAGGCTTAAAGGGTATAATTCCAAGGCAAAACAATTGTACTGTAGGGAACAAATAAAGATTCCCTATGATTAAAAGGGTGCTTTTAACCTCTTGAATGCTGAAGAGGTCAATGGCAATTTGGGGAATTTTCATTTGTTGGTGTGCTCCAGAATTGCACTACTTTGGCTTGCTGAAATAGGCCCTATTAACACTTTGAGTGCCAGATGGATGAACAATGCATTGTTGGCAATCCACTGCGTAACCCTTTGGCATTCAAAGGGTTAATCCTTTGTTACTGTGAATAAATAGGCACCTTCTACCCATCAATTGCTTATTTTATTACTATTTTTACAGCATTAGAAATTAGAAGGTCTTATGGAAATAAACCATTTGCGTTTCCTCTGTTTCTGGGGAATGCACTGTTAACCCTTTGTGTCTTGTATTAAAGGGAGTAATTGTGGGGAAAATCAGCTGCAGTGTAAGGAACAATTGAAAGTTCACATTGATTTAAATGGAGCTTTAAACCCCTTGAATGATTTACACTACTGAGACTAGCATTCAAGGGTTTCAAAGTCATATTTAATCAGTGGGAGTTGTGTGGATTTTTTATGTGGCCCTTATTGGTGCATTTGGTGTATTTGCCTCAGAATTACACCATTTTTCTTTCAACTTTGATTTGGAATATTTTGCCTACAGCTCTGGCAGTAAATGGTTAATTCATTTTGCTTCCAGGAAAATACAAAACAAAACAGAAACACAGTATTTTTTTTGTATATTCATCTACAATGTGTTGATGGGCTCTATGAAGGTGTTGGTCTGAAGGCTAAATGGCTGCCAAATGTCACAGATACCATGGGCCAATTAGAAGATGCCACATCACTGGGGAATGGTATTACAGCTAAACGCTCAGGTTTTACACAAATGGGGTAAAGTCAACATCTATATCTTAACAGAGAATGGAGAATAGGGATGTATTCAGAAAGGAAAAGTAATGTGGATTAAAGAAATTTTAACCCCTTAAGGACCCATGATGGTCCTGGACTGTCATAGGTTGTTATACCCTTAAGAACCCATGATGGTCCTGGACCGCTATGGAATTCTGGGCTCCCCATGCGGCTGCACGCCATTCGGGGAGTCTGGAATCGGATCATGAAAAAAATGCTCCATGGTCCTTAAGTGACCGCATAGTGCGTGCGCAGCCGGTCCTTAAGGGGTTAAGCTGAGATTTGGTGATTAATATATACAGTTTTGATACTTAAAAAAGTTTGTACTATAAGGATCAGTCAAGAGTTTGCTTATTTTAATCAACATTAAAAGCTGTAAATATGATATAATTACACAAATAAATATATATATATATATATATATATATATATATAAAATTCTGTTTCTGGTTCTCTGTCAGCCCTGCTCCCCAGGGTGGCAGGAGGGCAGAGTCTGGTGGCAGGCAATGAATCAGGGACGGAGATCACCTCTGCAGCGGTCCAGTGGGTCCCCGAACTGCACTGCGTGTAATAATGCTATATAATTTTTACAGATATTGCTATTGTGAATTAATGCATTGGAGATCTTTTTAGCATTTAGAAGACATTCAATAGTGCATTTGTTTGCCCCAAAGTTTCTCAAGTTTTGTCTTTACATATATGTCCAAATGTTTTAGAGTGAAGTAATTAAGGCTGACACAGTGGTACAGAAATCATTCAACTGTAAAACATAAATATGGAGTTTATCTCTGTTAATTCAAAGTGTTGGAGTTCTAGCTAGCATTCAGTGGGTTAATAATTTTATTTTTAAAGCCAGCTTCAGAGACAAGAAGCATGGAGCCTGCTCCAAAAAGGTGGCTTTGGAAAACTCTGCACTTTTTCTTGGTGAAAACCGTTGCTGCACTAAATTCTGGCAGAGACCTCGACTGATAGAGTCCTTGACAGTACTTCCCCAAGGTCGTGTGTTCATTAGGAGCAACTGGCATTTCATCCCATACATGCCATTCCAACACACAAACATATACACACGCACATCACAGCTACCGGCCTGGCATTCCATCAATTTGGAGCCCTGGCTGTAATATACATGCAGGGATGTGCAGTGACTAGATTGTAAAAGTCCCTTAGCCTATTTATGTTCCATCCCTTTATTGTTAAAAAGGTGGATTAAATTTACTTATGCCTCTTTTTCACATAGGTGATAAAACCGTTGGCGCTCCTGTAGTTCTGTCACCCATGTATCTTCACTCTCTGATCTCCTGTGTCTCACCACTAATTGGACTATAGCAGAGCCATGTCTGATGGCTGTACACCGTGAGTGGCAGCCACTATGATTGGCTGGTGCCCACCTAGATCAGCCATTCATTGGAGGTTGCAGCAAGGGTCTCAACATCCTTCTCTGCTAATGTGTAAGGACTGCTAGTGGTCCCACAGGTTGCTGGATAGACCTTCCGTACTACAACTACAACATTCCTGTGGGAATCCAGTAATGTTGCAGCATTCTGGACTTGTGGAGACACAAGGTGATAGTTGTCCCTGTGAAAGGAACTGTAGTCCAGCATGTTAGAGCTTTTAAAAGAACAACAGTTATCTTTAGGTAATAAAAATTAGTTGTGAAGGGTCCAAATTATCTGCTTAAAATTTGAAGGTCCTTATAGGGTTAAAGAATGTATTTGCAAGCTTATGCTGGCAATAGTTTGTAACTGTTTCAGGATGCAAAACCAATTGCACCATAGGGGAGAAATGCAAATATCCATTGATTTAAATGGGGCTTTTAATCCCTTTAATGATCGAGGGTCTCCACAGAGCAGTGAATACATTGGAGAACTCTGTAGCATTCAAGGGGTGGTTAAAAGCCCCGCTTAACCCTTTGAGTGCCAGAGGGGTAGCCAACGCATTGCTTTGCAATGCGTTGGCTACACCTCTGGCACTCAAAGGGTTTAACCAGTGGGGGATTTGAGAATTTTTATTTTAGAGCAAATCTGGGGCAAACCAACTTCACCATTGTGGACACATACAAATCCCGATTGAATTAAATGGGGCTTTTAAATACCTTGGAGGAGATTCACTAAGCGGTGATAAAGTGTAGATAACTTCTCCAGTGATATCACTTCTCTAGTTCCTATGTTATTCTATGGAGCCTATGCACTATGATCTCCAAAGCCGAATAAATCTTGGTGCACAGGCTCCATAGAATAACATAGGAATTGGAGAAGTGATAAACTGGAGAAGACATCTCAACTTTATCACCACTTGGTGAATCCCCCCCTTGAATGCTAGGGAGGTCTCCAGTGCTTTGCTTTGTAACGCATTGTAGACCTTTCTAGCATCCGAGGGGTTAAAGACTACTGGAGGATGATTTCACAAGTCTGTCTGCTTCTCTTCTTGTGGGATGATATAAATGAATCTGACATTGTGGAGATGAGTTGATTACTCTACGTGATTTGTGGTTACAAAAATGAAAGGCCTAGTGATCCTCCTCCCTCTGTTCTTAGCTTTCTGCATCTCTGATCACCTCCTCCCTTTGATAGGTAGTCTGCTTCTGTTCTGACTCTGCCCCCTCCCGTTTACCCTGGCTCAGCCGCACCCCAGAGCTGGCCACGGCAGCTGCAGGACTGGGAGGGCGAACATGCTTTCTACCCATGAAACTACTCCCCTGGCAACCAGCTCTTTGAAGATGACCCCCTTGCGGTTTGCTTGTTGTCTCCCTTGTGTAGAATTATTGATTGGAGTTTGGGGGGAGGGGAGGGCTGGACTTTTCTTTCTTGTAAGTTTTCCCAGCTACTCTCTTTAGCTTCTTATATGTTGGTCCAAAACAGACCAGACCCACAGATGTGTGGGCACAATACATGGCTTTTGTGTAAATATTATTTATAGCAGGGCTCTTGTATCGGTTGGCACATGGATGTCACAAAATATGTTGTCTCTATCTATCTTCTCTATCTCATCTAGCTAATACAGTAATGGGCAACCAGATTCACTTGAAGGGCTGCATGTGTCTCACAAGTCCACCAAAGGACCAACCACATGTTATGGTTAAAAATTGTTAAAGTGATAGTAGTAAAATTTATATTGTACGTTTTATTCTCCTGAGTACAAAAAAGGGTACTCCCACTGCTGAGAAGTGTTTTATTAAAACTTTATAGCAGCTCAAAAGTGAATTTTTTTAATGGGAGCCATGAAAAAAAAGCAGAAATGGGAATCGGTCTGTCTGTATATCTAACTAATATATATATATATATATATATATATATATATATATATATATATATATATATATATGTGTGTATATATATATATATACACACATATATATATATATATATATATATATATATGTATATATATATATATATTATATATATATATATATACCCGAAAGGTTTTTGTCCACTGTGTCCCCCCAGTCCTTACATATGGCTATGAAACATGGACACTGAATTCCAAACCCCTACCAAATCTTAAGCTTACTCAAAAGAGTATGGAGCAGCGAATTCTAAACTTAACAAAAAGAGACTGAAAAACATTTGCATGGATTTGTCTGCCAAAAAAGGTCTGTGACATCCTAGGCTTTGGGGCCTAAGAGTCTTGGAGAGGTCAATTTTAGGCTCTGTTTTTACTTACGGTGCGATGTAAGTAAAAAGTATGTGCTCTCACCGTCACCAATCCTTAAGGGTATAAGGATAGTGAAAATCATAGCACGTCATCTGGTCCTTAAGGAGTTAAAGTACACAAGGAAATGTTTAGATAAAACCAGTGATAGTATGATTATCTGCAATGGAAAACAGGTATTAATTAGCACTCAAAATAACCCCAATATAGTCTAATGCAGAGGTGTTAAACAATGTAGTAATGTCAGGATTATCATTATACTTTTTTATAGTGAACGGTACCTTTGTAAATGTCCATATCATTGGATTCTTCTTGTGATTTTATTTTAAAGTTTCCCCTTTTCCCTATGATGCACAGAGTGTCTTCAGATCTGAAATCCGGTCGCTTTGCTGGACAGATCACAATGAGGCACAATGTATTGTGTATGTCAGTATAAGGCCACCCTACTCCCTTTGACAAAGAGAGGGAAGGGTTTTCCTTATGCTCACACAATATTGTCCCTCATTGCGGGTCCGTCCGGACCTGCTTTCAGATCTGAGGAGATTCTGCATGACGTAGGGAAAAGGGGTGGGAAGGGGAAACGTTAAAATAAAATTACAAGAAGACTACAATGATATGGACCATTCGTTACAAAGGTACCGTTCATTATAAAACAGTAAAATAATAAACAATCATATCCTGAATTAACTATCTCTTTAAACCTGTCCTGAAGCTTGTTCATTCCATCATCGAATATACACAAGTGAATGTTATTAACTCATACAGAACCTTCAGAATGAATGATTGATTCACATGTGTTAATGTGAGAAAATCTGGCCTGTGGGGGGCAGATTTGAGTGCCCCAGGTCTAATGCATTGGAGGTAAAATCTTTCCCCATTCATTCCTCCTTCAAGCATTTGAGGATTCCAGCATCTGCTCTCCTACTAAACACAATTGTTAATTCTGAAGAATCTGCCTATGCTAATGGGGAACTATGCCATAGGTATTTGGTTTTACCTGGGTAAGTGATCAGTCAGATACATTTGTATAGTTTATTTCTGAGCATTTGATCTGTCTTGTAGTGCACTGCTCGTTGTTTACGATCTGACAAAAACAAAACACTTTTGGACATTATGGTCCATTCATGTCTGTTGTAGCTCATTGTTTGCTTGCGGAAATTGTGACCTGCCTGGATCTGCAGATATATTGTAAAATAATTAAATAAAAAGATAAATATAACTGACTGCCTTATAAAGGATACCTACCTAGGTAAAATAGTCTGGACAAATTAAAAGCCATATATTTCCTCTGTGTCCAATCCACAGCTACTGTGGGTTTTGGCTCCGCCCTTCAGCTGGTAGGACCAGTGCAAAATTCTTTAAATACTGCTTACTTCCTCCCTCATGTAGTTATTTGGTCCTACCAAGCTGGAGGACGGAGGGACACGGTCTCTCTCCTATCTCCTACAAAGTTTATTGTTTTCCATTATGTGGCTGGCCTTACTGCGGTCACATGGGGTGAATTCCCTTAGGCTGCCTCCTGGATCGCTGCAAGTCTGCCTCAATCTTCCCTGTATATTTGGCCTCCGCTTGAAGCTCAGTCACCATCATTTCCTCTGCTCCCCGGCGTTCCATGCTTCCTGTAGGCACTCACTCAGCCTCTGCATCAGATATTGCTGCGAACCAGGAAGTAGTCGTGCGTTCCACAGTGAAATGCAGCCAGCGTCCAGGAAACGAGGGAGCAATGTCAGAGGCATAAAAACGGAGCAGGGAAGCAAGACGACCTCAATTGTGAGTACAAGTTACCAGTACGTAGTATTTACTAATTATATGCTTAAATCTGTATTGGGCTTGCTTTGAATATACTTATTGCTAGTCATGTCTTCTGAACAAAAGATAGACAAAGCTAAGCCTTTTGCATCAGGGAAAGAGGATAAACCTGCACCCAAGTTAAAAACATATCTGGGATGTGAACAGAAAATCCCTGCAGAGGATTCCTCAAAGCTATGTGCAGTTTGCATTAAACGTGCTGCCGCAAGTGAGGTTCCAGCCCAGTTCCAGGAATTCATGACATGGATGAGAAGCTCTATGAAGGAGACCTTCTCATCCATGCAAGAAGCAGCAAGGACACGTCCAAGGCACTCTGACCCGGATGAAGGACCCTCCAGGGTACAGGAGGAAGAGGACGAGAGCTTTATGGAACTGTAGTCTGGTGCTTCCTCTGCTGAAGAAGGTGAACTACTGGAGGATACTGGCAGTTTCCCTTTGGATAAGATTGACAACTTTGTAAAATACACGCGTAAGTCCCTGGGTCTATCTGAGGTCCAAAAAGACCTTAACATCATTGATTCAGCATTTTTGGTTACAAAAAAGTCTGCCCTCAAATACCTGTTCATGCTTCCATCCAGGATATCATCACAGGGGAATGAAAGCAATGTGACAAATGCAATTCCCTCTCTCGTCGCTTTAATCGAATGTAACCCTTTGCTGAAGAGGATACCATGGCCTGGCATACCCCTCCTAAGGTTGACGCGGCTATAGCCCAGACGTCTAGACGTACAACTATATTACTAGAGGATGGATCTACTCTCCGTGACCCCATGGATAAAAGAGCAGATGGGGCCCTAAAGAAACAATTCTTCACCTTAGGCCAGAATTTAAAAACAGCAACAGCAATGGCCTCAGTGTTTCGCACAATGAGCATCTGGCTCTCGGAACTAGAAGAAAAAATTGAATCTTCTTTTTCTAGGAGCAGAATTTTGAAAGATTTGACCATCTTCATCGATGCACCAAATTACTCATGCGATGCCTCCCTTGACAATATCAGGCTACTGACAAAGGCATCGGCCTTGTCAATTACGTCACAACGCTCACTGTGGATCAAGTGTTGGGAGGGTGATCATCATCAAAAAACCGGCTTGTGTCCCTGCCCTTTACTGGCTCAAAACTTTTCGGTGACCAGCTGGAAGAAATAATTAAGCGATCATCAGGAGGAAAAAGCCCCTTTCTTTCTCATGGAAAGAAGCCCAGGAGTCCTACTGCTAGACAGGAACAATATCACCGGCAGTCCTTTCGTGAGGCCAGAAGATATTGACCGGGCAGAGGCTTTGATTCAAAAAGAGGTACAATTCAGGGCCAGAGAGCTGGGGATTGGAACGAATTTCAGCAAAAAAGCCAGTTCCAGCAATGAAATCAGTGCGGTTCCTCCAATTGGGGGCAGACTGGGGAAGTTTCAGCATGCCTGGGATCA
Source organism: Rhinophrynus dorsalis (assembly GCA_037306005.1). Lineage (NCBI taxonomy): Eukaryota > Metazoa > Chordata > Amphibia > Anura > Rhinophrynidae > Rhinophrynus > Rhinophrynus dorsalis. The sequence goes on along the minus strand of CM074718.1, from coordinate 538,516,698 downwards.
TCTACAATAAGATCCTTGGGTGCTGGATATCAATCAGAGGGGATACACACTAACTTCAAACTGTCCCAATACATTACCGATTCATCAAATCAGTCATCAAAAGAAAATCTCAACTTCCCCAGATGAGGTGTTCCAGGAATTTGGGTGCAACGTTCAGTCCAGGACACCTGGTCCAGTCAGGAGTCCAGACTACATATCAACATAAAGGAGCTTCTGGCTGTCTGGAAGACACTAATCCACTTCAGCATTCCCCTGCAACAGCGAGCTGTTCTGATACGTTCGGACAATGTTTCGGCTGTCTTATACCTCCTCAATCAAGGAGGAACAAAGAGCAGACACTTAAACTTACTGGCCTTGAAAATTCTGAGTTGGGCAGAAAGAAACCTCCAAAATCTATCAGCATCCTTCCTGTCAGGCTGACTAAATTGTCAAGCGGACTTCCTAAGTCGCCACACGCTGGATCCATAATGGAGTTTAAAAACCGAAATATTCAATATTGTTGTAAAAACTGTAGATCAGATGGCAACAGCAAAATACAGAAAATGCTTCTCATACATATCCCGTTGGCAGGAACCACTGGCACAGGATGCTCTTAGGGTACCATGGATCTTTCCTCTGGCTTACATCTTTCCCCCTCTGCCCCTCATACCAGAGGTGATAAGAAAGATCTGGAAAGAAAAAGCAGAACTGATTCTCATAGCCCCAGATTGGCCAAGAAAGGCATGTTACACAGACCTGCTTCATCTGTCAGTCATGCCACCGATACCTCTACTAGTCACAAGGGACCTTCTCACTTAAGGTCCCATACCTCATCCAGACCCAGGCTTCTTCAGGCTCACGGCCTGGAGGCTGAGTGGGAATCTTTAAGACAACAGGGGACATCTGAGGAAGTTATTGACATCATATTAAAGGGTAGGAAAGCTTCCACAACAAAAATCTACTATCGTGTGTAAACTGGTGCGTTACAAATAACATCAACCGCACCTCTATTACTTCATCATGCATTTTGGATTTTTTACAAGCAGGTTTCAAGAAAGGCCTAAAACCTGCATCCTCGAGAGTACAGCTCTCTGCTATTTCAGCTGTCCTGGCCACCCCCATGGCTGATAGCTATCTTATAAAATGCTATCTTGCTTCCATTTCAAAGATTAAGCCTACAATCAGGAATATTGTTCCTCCTTGGGACTTGAACCTAGTGCTACAACAGTTGTCATCAGATCCCTTTTTTGAGCCCTTAGAGTCTATCTCTGTCAAACATCTCACACTCAAGGTGGTATTCCTCACGGCCATCACATCGGCAAAAAGGGTCAGTGAGTTACAGGCCCTGATTGCAGTTCCCCCCTTTTTTGGTTTTTCATCAAGATGAAGTTGTTTTGAGGCCCAAATTGTCTTTTCGTTCCAAGGTGCTTTCACAGTTTCATCTGAATCAGGAAATTGTATTTCCATCTTTTTGCCCTAACCCTTCACATGACCTGAAAAACGACTCCACAATCTGGATCTTATCCGTTGTTTAAAGATCTATCTAGACAGAACTCATCTATTCCGCAAAACAGATAACTTGTTTGTACACTTTTGCGGAAAGTTTAAAGGTCCAGCAGCTTCAAAGCCTTCCATTTCCTGATGGCTTTGGGACTGTATAACTCTGGCATACGAGTAAGCAGACATCAAACCTCCGGAAGGTATTAAAGCCCATTCCACGAGAGCTATGGCTACCTCCTGGGCACATAAATCTGCAGCAACCCCTGATGAAATTTGCAGTGCTGCAACCTGGACATCGGTCTCTACCTTTGTCAAGCATTATCGACTGGATCTCCAACCATCTGAGGATGCTACGTTCGGATGGAAGGTGCTGGAAGCAGCAATACCATTATGAGGCCTGATCAGCCCTCCCTTTTCATCTGGGTACTGCTTTGGTAAGTCCCACAGTAGCCGTGGATTGGACACAGAGGAAAAGGTGAAATTTACTCACCGATATTTGTTTTTCCTCTGTGTCCTTCCACGGCAACCCTCCCTAATTGGTTCTTGGTATTGTATCGTTTCATGCAGTTACAAGATTGATGTATTATGCATTTATATTGCTGACTCTCACTAACCTCTTATGTTTCATAGCTTGGACAACTGTATAACTACATGGGGGAGGGAGTCAGCAGTATTTAAAGAATTTTGCATTGGTCCTACCAGCTGAAGGGCGGAGCCAAACCCACAGTAGCCGTGGAAGGACACAGAGGAAAACCAAATATCGGTGAGTAAATTTCACCTTTTCGTGAGTATAGTTCCACTTTAATCACATTCAACTGTCTGCAATTGAGGATAACCTGCAAACCTGCACTGTATATGTTACACCTTTGGTCTATTGTCCAGTAAGCACCTTTTCAATTTTACATCCCACCTATAGGAAATTAATGATGTGCTTCTTCCTTATTGGGTTGCCATGGAAATATCCTGCTACTGATGACTATGGCAATCCAGCTACTGTTGGACTACAATGTGGATGATGGGCATTGTAGTCCAACACACACACACACACACTTTCCCCCTCCTCAGCACATCCACATTGGTTTCATTTCTAAAGTGCAGAGCAATGCATCGCAGTGATGTACTTCTTGCCAAGCAGAGAGAGGTTGGGAACATAACTGTGTTTCTGTTGCTTCATGCCCTGTAGCAGTAAGGAATTTGAGCCTGTACAAAAGAAAACTATAAAATGCTGTATGCGTGCGTGCATGTGTGTGTGTGTGAGAACTGTAAAACGTGTGTGTGTGTGTGTGTGAACTGCTAAATGTGTGTGTGCATGTACTGTCAAACAATGTGTGTGTGTGTGTGTGTGTATGTTTTGTTCCTTTTAACCCATACATTGCTGGATAATCAAATCTCAGGGGCTCCACTTTTAGAGTTAGACAAAAGCTACATTGTTTTAGACATAAATTATGAAAATATAATTTATCTGTCCAATACAGGTTACTGGTAACTTTGGGTAGGGGATCCGCCCCTTTAATTGTAGGCAGGAACAATTCTAGAATTGAATGCAGGGGGATGAGCCTCCCTTCCCTCCTTGGTGGATCGCCTACCCAAAGTTACCAGTAACCTGTATGGACTAAGAGAAATGGATTTAACAGGTAAGACTAAAATCTTCTTTTCACTTCATACATTTTGATACTGCTGCACTGCTGATTAAGGGAAATTATAATTATTCCTAACAAGTAATGTGTGTTTTTTTTATTTCATAAGTGTGCTAGCACTCAGAGGATTGATGAGTAAGCTGACCAGACCTCACCTTTAACTGGGTACACATAAGAAGTATGCATATTTCAAGGCTGCTTTGAAATCAGAGCAGACCTGCAGTATGCATTTTTCATACGTGCCCCGGTTAAGAATGAGGTCTGGTCGGCCTAGGCCAGAGGGCTGATGTGCTTTGCAAAATAATGTTTTGGACTCCCCTCTTGTCCTTAACCCCTTCACGTCCACTAACATGCCAGGACCATCACGGCTGTCTGGCACTTAAGGACCAGTGACTGTCCTGGCACGTCATGTACTTTTACTCACAGTGCTCCTGCTGGAGCGTTGTGAGAAATAGTGGGGACTGAAATTGATCGCTCCAAGACTGGAGCAATCGCTTTCAGTCCCCTGTTCGGCGTGCCGGCACGTGATCAGTCATGTGGGCCGGCATGTCAGACTGGTCCTTAAGGGGTTAAAGGATTAAATAAAAACTATGCATTTGATAATATAGATGTTTCTGTCAACTCATAATTTTATTTATGTAGAATTCACTATTCTCCTAAACTGTGTCAGACATCACTGAACCCTGCAATTCTCCTACACCTTTGTATCTTCTGAGAAGCGAATGTAGATATAATTCTTATTAAGACAATAATAATAATCATTGTGTTATTACCATTTGATTGCTGAGGGAGATTCGCAGAAGTTTATTGTCCATATTTATAAAAGCAACCCGGAGTTATTGTGGAGTAAATCAACTGCACCATAGGGGTCAAACAGAAAAATTCCTATATTCCCATGAACTTGCATAGAACTTCCCCTTGAATGCATTGAATGCTTCACAATGCATTGGAGATCCCTCTAGCATTCAAGGGGTTAAAAGACCGATTTAACCTTCTGCACCACAATACGTTGGATAATTGTCAGGCACTCAAAGGGTTAATTTAACAGGAATTTTTGTATGTCTCCCTGTAGTGCAAAAAGGTTTATTCCAGAATAACTCCAAGTTTTTATTAGAAATATGGGCCATACGCACCAAAGAAAGCCAGAGTAATTCGGTTGCAAACCATCTGCAACGTAGGGGAGAAATAAGAAGTGTCCAAACTTCCATTGGTTTAAATGGGGCTTTTAACCCCTTCATTGTTAAAGAGAACTCCTTTGCATTGTTCTGCAATGAGTTAGAGACCTCAATAGCATTCAGTGTGTTAACGGCCCCATTTCAATAAATGGGATGTTTAGTTTGTATCCTGCACTGCAGTTGGTTCGCTCCACTTTTTCGTTTGTTCATTTGGCTGCTTTGAGAGATGCTGTTGGCATTGTCAGTTTCTGCGGCTTCAGTGCGGCAGAGATATTTTAGACCTCAACAGATGCACTGTTTATGACCCACTTTGTGTGCCCAGGGCGTGGGGATAATTGATAAAAAAATGGCCCAAATATTCAAGCCGCAATGCATGCTGCCACCCAGACTCTAGTGAAAGGAAGTCAGTGGGTGTTCTGCGGGGGCCTTTTATTTGTGCATAGAATCAACCTGTGTTAGGCTGGCATTCAAAGGGTTAAGGTGCAGTATCTTGTGCAAGTTTTATAACATTTTAATTGAAGGTGTTTAGGTGATGTAAATGTACCCTATATAATTATTGAGGTTGAAAAAAAAGACACGTCTATTAAGTGCAACCCTTTCATCCTTTGCCAAAAGTAAATAATTGTTTTTTGTTTTTGTTTTTTTTTGTTCTAGAAGTTGTATCTTGTCTAACTAGGTTTGTACCACATTTTTTTAACACCTCAACAACGTTTGATGTGCCAGGACCGTCATACCAGTCCGGACATTAAGGACTGGCAGGTCATGGAATTCTGGGATGGCAGTATGGCTCTGCCATCCCAGAATTAATTGCAACAGAAAAAAGTGCTGTGGTCTTTAGCGGCTGCCCACCCCTGGATCAGGTGGTCATTAAGGGGTTAATTAATATTGCCCACTTATGAAAGATGCATACAACAGGGCTGCATAGGGGACATTGCAGGCCTTGAACAGGGATGGCAAACTGTCTCTAGCTGTTGTTGAATTACAATGCCGATAATCTGATGGATGGCTGAGGATGATGGGAATTGTATTCCAACAACTGCTGAAGGGACATGACAGCTGTAGTCTAACAGTAATTTGTATGTCTTACCCCTGTTCATAGATTGCTCTTATTCTTGTGAAGCCCCTGCAGTCTGCACTCATAAGTGCTCAGTACTAAAGGGATACAATAGCAACCCTATGTTTAATTTTATTGTATTGTGTCAATGTTTTGTACTGTCAAAAAGCTGGATTGTGCTGGGTATGTGGCTATAGGCACAAAAGAAAGTAGAGCAATTCTGAGGTAAACCAACCTCCTCATAAGGAACATGTCATTCTCAAAGCTTCCGCTTATTTAAGTGTGACTTTTAACCCCTTAAATGCTATAGTCCTCTAATACTGGGGCAAACCAACTGTGTTCTATGGGAAAAAAACATCCCTATTGATTCAAATGGGCCTTTTGACTCATTGAATGCTAGAGAGGTCTATAATGCATTGTGAAAATTTTTTGAAGCCCTTTGTTGCATGGCAGGGTCTGCAAGCCACATTTAAATATATGGAAATCTGGGGAATATTCTGTGTCCCCTGTGGTGCAGTTGTTCTAGAACTGCTCTAGTCACTCACCAACACCAAAAAATGTCTCTAGAATATGATGGCAATTGGGGACTTCTCTCACTTTAGTGGAAAACTCCCCTGTTATATAAACTGCTATTGATCCAGGCCTTCCAAGTGTCAGCTCGTTATGTTTACAAGATAATGTTTACAGTATACATATTGCACTACTTCCAGCTGTCAGACATGGATTAATGTTATCAGCTAGCAAGGTGTGACCCTCTAACATGTAAGAAGTCTAGAAATGAGGAACTCCAGTGTCGTGGCAATGTTGTGGCAATAATGAGGCAGAACGTAAGTCTCCTTAGGTGGCAGAATTCAAGAAGTGGCAAATTTTCCTGACATTTGCTGCCCCTTGGATTTCCTGGTGGGCCCAGGAGTGATGTAGCGGCAGCCCTGGCAATGTGGGGAGTCCGCCGTGTTTCTGCGGGAAGAGGGAAGGCCCTGATGATGTACGCAACTGTATCCATGTCCTGTAGGAGAGGGGTCAGATAGATGATTGGGGGGGAGGTGGACCAGAACATGTGGAAAGGGGGAGGTTGGCCAATTTAACTGTTTGTGTGCAGGAGACATCCAACTAATTGCGTTACACCGCATAGGATACCACTCAAAGGGTTAAGTTAATGTGAGTAGGAGGTGGGCTAATTCTTTTGACATGCGTGAGATCTCCAGCTGTCCCTGGAGCCCTTCTATGCCGGATTGCATTTCCAGCACTACAGCTGCCTCCCTGGTAAGTCTGGCCAAAGTGCAATCCCTCTCCCATTGTTGGTTCTAATCACTGCAATTCAACTGTGTAGAGAGAAGAGTATGTTCAAGAGAAAACCATTTCCCTACTCCTGACTTGCTGCCTAATCTTTTGAGGGCCAAAGTAAGTGGTGTCCAGTCAGGGCTGGAGTTACATCCCAGGCACCCCTAGGCAAGGCATTCTAGGTGCTCATAGCTCCACCCATGACCACACCCCAGTCCTCACATGTCCCCACCCCTAGACCCATCCATTATTTCCTGGCACCGAATATACCCTTGGCCTATAACCCTTTGAGTGCCAGAGGGGTACTGAACACATTGTGAAGCAATGCGTTCTGTGCCCCTCTGGCACTCAAAGGGATAACAAGCAACACAAAAAAAAAAAGTATTTAACCCATTGGTTGCTGGGGAGATTTCCAACACAAAGTGTGACAAGGTTGGGTTGTCAGACAAGTGTATGTGTGATTCTTTGATTATCAGCAGGACAGTGGAGCTCAGCAGGGAGAAAACAAATGCACCATAAATGCATTGAAGTGAATTAACCCCACCTCCTTCCCTCTGCATAGCATGAGACCACAAGGGTGATACAAAGAAAATTGTGGTACAATCCTGTAGTGAACCAGCGGCACTATAGGGAACAAATACAAATCCTCATTGATTTAAATGAGGCTTTTAAAGGGATAGTAATGTTTCATAATAAAAGCAGCTCCAATTAATCATCATAGTATTTGGACTTTGGAGAGTGTTATTTCAATTCTGTCAGAGTTTTAGTTCAAGAGTAATTCAATGACAAAGTATTCCCCTTCCACCCCTTTTACTGATGAAACACTGTTCAGCCACATCAGAATGGAGGTGCCCAGGTAGACTGCAGAGAGGGACAATCCTCAATTAAGATAAGGGAAAAACCTGAAAAACTTGTCAAGGATGGCAGGGCTTTCATTGTTCTCATAGGAAGAAGATTATCCCCTTCTGTTATCTGTCTGGTCTATGGACTGGATTCCACATCTGAGAAGAGATGATTTACACTAGGTAAAAGGGGCGGGAGGGGAAACTTTGCTTGTGAATATCTCTCAAACCATAAAGAGATAAGACTTATATCGTTCTTCAAGTTTTTTTTAATGCCTACAAAAAAATAAAGATAAAACAAAGTATTACTATCCCTTTAACCCCTTAAATGTTTAAAGCATACATACCCTTTTAAATCAGTGAGAATAGTTATTTGTTCTTCATGATACATTTGTTTTGCTGCAGAATTACATGTTACCTTAGTATATCAGTCTCCCTCTCTGCATTAGTCTCTATCTTCATTTTGTCCAAAAATGTCACCCCACTGACTTCTATGTTTTCTCTGAAGACACATCAAGACCAAACTGGGCTTAATGTGCTTTTCTGCCACAATTTGGAATTTAGGATCACACCACCATGGAAATACATTTTTTTCAGTAGGATATTGATCTTGATGTGTCTTCGGACAAAACTTAGAATTCAGTGGGGTGACATTTTTCACTGTAATTGTTTCAGACTGGGTGTAATTGTGTCACACTGGATGTAATTGTGTCGCACTGGGTGTAATTGTGTCACACTGGATGTAATTGTGTCGCACTGGGTGTAATTGTTTCACAGTGGGTGTAATTGTGTCACACTGTGTGTAATTGTTTCAGACTGGGTGTAATTGTGTCACACTGGGTGTAATTGTTTCCTACTGGATGTAATTGTTTCCTACTGGGTGTAATTGTGTTGCACTGGGTGTAATTGTGTAACACTGGGTGTACTTGTTTCGCACTGGGTGTAATTGCTTCACACTGGCTGTAATTGTGTCTCACTGGGTGTAATTGTTTCACAGTGGGTGTAATTGTGTCGCACTGGGTGTAATCGTGTCACACTGGGTGTAATTGTGTCACACTGGCTGTAATTTTGTCTCACTATACCTGGGGAGCTTTTTTGAACAATATGTGTTGCTGCAATAAACTGATTATTTTATTGCGTTGGATATTTCCTGATTGTGGAATTCTTCCTTATAAAGGGAATCTAATAAAGTTGTGTTTTTGACCCTTTGAGTGCCAGAGGGGTATGGAATGCATTGCAAAGCAATGCATTCCGCACCACTCTGGCACTCAAAGGGTTAAAACATAGCACACATTTAATGAATTCTTTGTTTTCTGATGAGTAGTTCAAAATTTGCTAATGTTAGAAGCAATGCAACCTTTTCTATTTTATCAATTGTTTAACCCTTTGAGTGCCAGAGGGGCATGCAACGCATTGCTTTGCAATGCGTTGTGCACCGTTCTGGCACTCAGTGGGTTAAAGCAAATTCTAGGTGTATTCAATTTACTTTACATCATAAACAGCTTTAGTAAAGTCTTTGTAGTCCATTTACCTGGTTGTGTGGTATCATTGATCAGGTCTTACAGTAAAAGCAGTGGGGTGTAGAATGCGGAGTAAATTGGACTTAAACAAATTGATAGCTAGCAACATATTGGCTGTACATATTCTGAAAACACGTGCTATATTTACAAGCAAATTGCTTTTAATTTTTTTTTTTTTTTTTATCTTCACCTACTTCTGTCCTTGTCAGTAGACCATCAAAACATGATGTAACACAATGGGTGTTATGCACTAAGGTGTGATAAAGTGGAGAGGATTTCTCCAGTGAGATCACTTCTCCAAGCCCTATGAAGCCAATGCACCAATATTTCTTTGGAGACCTTAATGTATAGGCTCAATAGAATAACATAGGAATTAGAGAAGTGATATCTCCCCAATGTTACCATCTCCCTGCATCTCTCAAAGATCACGGTACTATATTGTTTACAAACATATTTTTTGCACTGTATTTCAAAACCTGCTTTCATATTCCCTGACATAAAACTCTCTGCAAACAGATAGCACAACATTAGAGACATAAAAGTGTAAAAAAAAATAGGTTTGATGAAAAAAATTAGAAGTAGAGGCAATTTAACTTTCCATATTATACAAATGCATGATATGTAAATTAAAAATAAGGCCATAAGGGACAAATTACATCTCTTTAAATGGAGTTTTAAATCCATTGAAAGCTAGAGAAGCCTTCAACGTAATGTTTTTCAATTTATTGGAGATCTCTCTAGCATTTCAGAAGTTTAAAGTTCCATTTAACCCTTTGATTGCCAGAGAGGTACACAACGCATTGCAAAGCAATGCGATGATTACCCTTCTGGCATTCAAGGGGTTAAATCAATGTGGTTTGCGTCCGACTTCAATTCTTACTACATCATCTCTCACATAAGTAACACGTTATAAATCTAAACCAAGCAGTGACCCTGGTAAAAGGCAACACTTGCCCTTTAAGGGAAAATTCACCAAAGAAAATACTCTTTCGAACGTAACCCTTTGAGTACCAGAAAGGAAGCCAATGCATTGCGTTGCAATGTGTTGTATACCTCTCTGGCACTCAATGGGTTAAAAAAATGTATTCCCTATTTTTATGATGTGTTTAGTTGTAATTTTCTGATTGTATAAGCAAAGTCTCCCATTTAGCCTATAAGAGATAGCTTGGTAAGAACCATTATCTTTTCGTAAGATTAGAGTTTGTTTATTACAAAATTGTGCAACAAAAAGGAAAGAGATAAATTACCTTCCTAATTATACATTACTTCAAGTAACTGTGTGAAAAAACAGACTAAGTGGTTTATTAATCACTTGAGATTATACCTCTGTGAGTCTTGCGTATTATAGAGAAAGTGGAGTTTGGGCTGTTCACAAGATTATTTATTGTACATGGAGCAGTTCAATACATTAGATGTTATGCTTTAAGGGGTGATAAAGAGGTGATAAAGTGGAGATAACTTCTCCAGTGATACTGTATCACTTAGCCAAGATCTGTGTTAGTCTACGGAGCCCATGCACTAAGATCACTCAAGCTGGAGAAATCTTAGTGCATTGGCTCCACTGTGTTACATAGAAACTGGAGAAGACATATCACTAGAGAAGTTATCTACACTACATCACTTCATTATCACACGTTAGTGCATCACTCCCATTCCTGCATTCAATGTAGAACACAGATAGGGGGGGTTATGAACTAAGGTGTGATAAACAGGTCATAAAGCGTAGATGGCTTCTCTAGTGATATCACTACTCCACTTCTTATGATATTCTATGGAGTAAAGAAGGAGAAATCTTAGTGCATTGTCTCCATAGACTAACATAGGAACTAAAGAAGTGATATCACTGGAGAAGTGATCTCCTCTTTATCTCCACTTTGTCACACCTTAGTGCATAACCCCCAGATTGTAACATAGGAGATCCATTGCGTGGTCTATAGGGCTGCAGTGTGAATCATTCACTCAGATGAGTTGGAGGTTGCAGTGCTCAAATGGCATATACACCAAGTACTAATGTTTCTTTAGAATAGAGCAGAATAACTTCCAAATAGCGGAGAACCTACCTACAGGACGAGTATTAAAAAATGGTGGAAAAGTAACAGAGGACAGAGAAACTTGTGGGAAAACAATTTTGTTTATTTTTTGGTTCTTTGGTGACTGTCAATGTGTTGGATACCTCTCTGGCAGTCAAAGGGTCAATAACACCCAAGCACAATCTCTGCCCCAATCATTTCCATGACAACAATGTGTTTCTATCTTGTTCCTTGCGTGAGTTGGCAATGCCAAAATATTGCAGCTCAGGCCTAATATTGTGCAATAGACAATTCTGCAATATTGCAAATTAAACCCTACAGGTACCATTTAAATTAAATTAAATCTAGCTTGTTTTTACACAGTAATCAAAATGTGAAATATTGATTTCAAGGAAACTGTCATGCCCATAGAATTATTGACTATAATTGAACCTCTTGGAAGCTGGCGCCACCTTTAAAGCGGAACTACCATGAGAAGTAAAGTCGCCCTGCAATAATTAGGCAGGTGGTGACTAGCTTCATAAGTGTTCTCTTACCTCTCACAACAACAGGATGCTAGAGAAATCCTTAATCTTCCGAGACTTTGCAGTCTGCTTGCCTGTGCCGTCAGTCCCTTCCGCTGCCGTTCGGGCCAGTGCAATGCATCTGTAGGGAGACCGGGACTGACAGCACTGACGCGCAGACAAGATGTCTGCACTGATACCTGGCTTTCAGTCTCGCAAGATTAAGGATTTCTCTAGCATCCTGTTGTTGCGAGAGGTAAGAGAACTCTTATGAAGCTTACGCAGGACAACTTTACTGCTCATCGTAGTTCCGCTTTAACGCATTGAAGAGCTGTCTCTAGCATCTAAGGGATTCAAATAATAAAATAAATGGGCAGATGCCCTTAAGAAGATTAATCTTTATAGTAAGCAAAACGTATCCAGTCACAGTATTCTATGGAGTCCGTGAAATAAATCCAGAAAGATATATCCAACTTAAAAAGAGATTTCATAGGATAACATAGGATCTAGATACTGTTCTCTTATCTTAGTGCAGTGTTTCTCAACTCCTGCCCTCAGGACCCACTAACAGGCCAGGACTTAGGGATTTCCCTGCTAGAGCACAGGTGTGGTGATCAGATGCTCATTCACATTGATTAACTCGCCTGTGCGCTAACAAGGAAATCATCAAATCCTGGCCTGTTAGTGGGTCCTGAGGACAGGAGTTGAGAACCACTGTCTTAGTGCCTCTCCCATGGTGTATTATGTCACAGGACAATTTTAACCCTTAAAGGACCAATGGGAATGTGCCCACACCTCCAGTCCTTAAAGGGCTTTCAATAGGGTAAAATAGATAGCTGCGCAGAGCCTACTGGTGGGAGGGCCTTCCCACAGTAAATTAGAAAATGTGACTGCCATACAACATGGTTTGGACTGTTCTGGATCTTTGTCTCCAAAATGATCCGGGACATACAGTACAGTCTGCTCAGTGTGTGAAAACTCAGCACTGATTGGCATACCTGGGAACTTTTGCTTCTTGAGCCCCCAGAGATGTGGTGCATTTGCAGTGAGGGTCTTAATCTCAGGTGGGGGTGGGGCTTAATGACCTATGTCATAAAGTGAGCAGGAAGTGGGAGGAATGAGGGGAAGTGGGAGGAACTTGGTGGGAAAGAGGACAAGTGGGTAGAGTTTCTCAAGAAACTCCCCACCACCGGAGAATCAGCCTCTATCCCCAGAGATCCCGGACATTAACTGTAAAAACCGGAGACTCCGGTGCAGATCCAGAGAATTTGCTGGGATGCTGATTGGATATTGAGCCGAAAACTCATTATTTTGTTAAAGTACTGTAGGTTTAAGTAATTATTATTGTGTGAGCACGCAAAACTCTATTAATGTGAGCTGAACATTGTGTGAAGCTGCTATAACTTTAAGAACACTCTTTAAGCAAGAGGGGGAAACCAACTGTAGTTGGTGGACCTCTGTGGCATGCACTGGGTTATGGGAGCTTACTACTTTATACTTTTGCCTGAGGCTTAAAATGACCCCGATGTCAGAGTGATTTAGTACGTAAGTGGAAAACCCCCAGGGACCCGGTGTCCTAAAATATCTTTGCTGGCTCCTTCAGTTCTTGAGTATTTTATATATACACCTGTGTACATTCATCCCTTCATCCCAGCTGGCTCCTAAAAACATTTTCTGGCTCTATCTATCTATCTATCTATCTATCTGTCTGTCTGTCTGTCTGTCTGTCTGTCTATCTAGCTATACATCTGTCTATCTATAAGCTTTTAACCCTTTGAGTGCCAGAGGGACGCCCAATGCATTGCAAAGCAAAGGCATAAGCGAGAAGGACTATATAATCTATATAAACAGAATTAATCCGTTTCACGTCTGACTTGTCCTTTTGTCTATTCAGTGCTCTCAGCAACACTGTTTCTTCCTCCTTCCTTCTCCCCCTGCTCTTGGTGCATTCTGAGCTATGGAACATGCCACTAATTCTCTCTGGGGTCCCGGGGGAGGGCCTTCACCACGACTCAGAAGTCTGAAGTACTTCCAACAGCTTCCGGAGCGGCCGTGGGGTCCCCTCCCTGATGGGATAGCCGCCTGGCCTTGATTGCACTCCACTGGATATTTCAGGAAGCCACGGGTATACATAATCTGGCTTCCCCTTCACACAATGTTTGTGAGGCTGTCTGCCTTCCTGCTTTAGGGGTTAACTCCATGATTGCTGGGGTGGGGGTCCCTTTATATTGCAATGCAGAAATACACTTAGTTCACCAAACCATCAAATAAAAACATAATTTCTCTTTTCCTCACTTGCTGCTGTTCTACTGTAAGTGAATATGCACAAAAATGAAATTGGTTTATATAAAATATTAAATATCATGTTTTTCAAGTTAACATCTGTAAAATGTAGATCTCTAAAATCTAATTCTAAACTTGCAATTTGGTTTATTGTTTTTATACAGCTAATTGTTAATATTTTTTTATTTCTCCCTGTGGTTTGCCCCAGAATTACTTAAAGTGGAACTACCACCCAAAATAAAGGCACTCCCCAATAATTAGGTATTTGGCGACATGCTTCTTAATAGTCTTATTATCTGCTACAAGTACCACGATCTGAAGTAATCCTGTTTCGTAAGAGACCAATGGCCAGGCTTGCACGCAGACATCTTGGCTTAGAGACGTCTGTGCTGTCCATCTCAGTCTACTCTAGGAGGCATTACATGGAGCCGAAAGGCACCGGACGGGACTGATGGCAAAGGAGCACAGGCAGCTGTACAGCAAGAACCCTGGTTGTCAGTCTCAGAAGAAACAGGATTACTTCAGATTGTGATATTTGTAGCAGATAATAACACTATTAAGAAGCTAGTCGCAATATGCCTAATTATTGGGGGGGGACTTTATATTGGGTGGTAGTTCCGCTTTAAGGCCAATACAGTGTAATAAAGTGTTATCTACTTAGAGCTTTGCTGTGCATATATTTGGTCTCATTTTACTGACATATTAAGGACCAGAGGGGTGTTCAACTCATTGTGAAGCAACGCTGTGTATACACTCTGGTCCTTGAAGGGTTACCATTTCAATATGGGCTTATGGTTGTGAATATTTATCAGAGTTGGTAGTTTCCAAAAGGACCTGCGGCTTGGGCCTTCCTAATGCATTATTATTGCCCTTTGATGCAGCATTGCAGTCAGAAAGATTAGCAGAGTACAGAGCCATTACAATTAGAGAGGTCAGCAGAGTATTGCACCTTTACAATTAGTGGTCTGCAGAAAATTGCACCATTACAATTAAAGAGGTCAGCAGAATATTGCACCATTGCAATTAAAGAGGTCAGCAGAGTATTGCACAGAGAAGACAGCAGAGTATTGCACCATTACAATTAAAGAGGTCAGCAGAATATTGCACCATTGCAATTAGAGAGGTCAGCAGAGTATTGCACCGTTACAGTTAGAGAAGACAGCAGAGTATTGCACCATTACAGTTCGAGAAGTCAGCATAAACACCCCTCGTTAACGCTTTCACTCCTTGGTTACTCAGTTTTGCTCACTTAGAACCCAGAACAGCCTCACCCATCCCTGACTATCTGACCTAAAGTTCTTTCCTGTGATACTGGGAGTGAAACAGGATGCCCCCTGCGGATGCCAGTTATGCCCATTCTTTAAAGTGCCCACAGTCCATTCCTTTTTCTGTTCGTGCTGTTGCTGTTGAAGGCTATGGGAAGCTTATTTTGGAGACAAACATGACAAAAACTGCAATTTAATTGACCCTTAGTATGTAAAAACCATTTAATAGCACAACTCCTACCAGTGGGCACAATCTTGTTTTTCCTCAGCAGGAAACTTCTTCAAAAATAATATATATATTTTTTTTTAGCCAACTCCTTCCTCCAGTTCAGTAAGCACATCTGGTTAAAAAAAATAAAAAAAGATTCTGCAATCTGGAAAACATGCAATCTTGCTGGAATAATACGTCGGTCCTATAAAATGTTTCAAATCTCACTAAACCTACTATTATAGGATGAATTGTACCTTTAAATATGGCAGTCCTAGCACCAGTTGGTTATGGGTAAAGAAAGACTTCCGATTTCTCTGTCCTCCCTATGTCTCTTCCTGTGAATTTGTTTCCTTTGGCTCGATCCCAAATGGGTGATCTGAAATTTACACACAAGACTAAAGGACAGAATGTGGCCCCTGAGTCTGATCTAATCAGGAAAACACAGCCATGAACTCTCTGCCCCATCCTTCCTTGGAGAATGTGCAACTAAGTAACTAGGGAAAGCATATTTGGTTGTAAATTATCCACAAAAATAAGTTTGGACTTAATAAAACAAATATTTATTGTTGGGTAAAAGGTGCCAGTAGTGAATGCATTTGATTACCCCACAAAAAAGCTATGCTTTTTGTTATCAAAGTTCAAAAACTAAATCTTTATTTGTCACTTGACCTGCAGACACAAAGGGGAGCAGTGATCACAGAAGTGTGGATTCAGATGACTAATAACTTGGAGGGCGGGGCTTGCCAGAGTGTTAATTAAACATTTTATATTTTTAAATTAGAACCCTCTAGCATCCAAGCGGTTAAAATGAAAATAAAGAGTTAGAACAGTTATGGAACCTTATTAACCCACCTTGTGTGCTAGAGATCTCAAGCATTCAAGGGGTTACTCAGCATGTTGTTAATGTGTATTGCCCATTATAAAATGAACATTTAACCCTTTGGAAGCTACAGAGGTCTCAAATGCACTCCTTCTCTCTGGTGTTAAAGGGGTTAAAATGATACCTGCCATATTGATCCGCAGAATCTGATTATTATTTATGAAATGCTAGAGAAAAGTGGAACCACTTCACTTGTTATCTTCGTTTTAACCCTTTAAGGACCAGAGGTGAAGCATGATCCATTTCATAAAGCTATTTCATGCAAGGTGACCAGGGAAGTATACATTTGGGAGCCCTTAAGATTTCTTTTTTTATTTTTTGGAATACAAATTCCTCCAGTGCTTTGCAGTGCGTTTTCTGACAGAAAAGGGTCAAATTGTTAATTGCACATAAGATCAACTTCTACAAACACTGCCAAAGTACTTATAAAAGTTTTCTGATTTGTGTATTTATTTTAGTGCAAATCTAAGCGGAGGACATATTGCTGCCACTGATGTGTGCAGCTGTTAAACACATGAGTTAAACCCCTTTGAACTTTGATATTTTATCAGTAAGAGAGAGAGAGGGGCAGCTGTTCCTTTATTGAATCCCTTCACTGCCAGAGGGGCCAATGAAACATCACTGTGCAGAACATTGCAGGCCTCTGTCAACAGAAAAGGATAAGGAGGAGGAGGAAGTGGTAGAAAAGCAGTGATACTGTGGTTGTTCTTGATTAACCCCTTAACGACCGACCGTGCGGTCACTAAAGGACCATGGAGCTTTTTTTTTTTTTTTTTTTTTTTTCCAATTCCGGACTCCACGAACGGCGGAATTCCATGACAGTCATAGTATGTCATGGGTCATTAAATCAGATCGACCCATGACGTGCTATGACAGTCAAGGGTCATTAAGGGGTTAAGGACCGGCCATGCATGTACGCGGCTGTCACTTAAGGACCAGGGATAATTTTTTTTTTTTCAGAATCCGATTCTGGAGTCCCCAAACGGCGTGCAGCCGAGCGGGGAGCCCGGAATTCCATGACGGTCCAGGACCGTCCTGGGTCCTTAAGTGAAAACAAGCCATGACGGTCCTGGTTAAAGGGATAGTAATGTTTCTCAATAAAAGCAGCTCAGATTAATCTTCATAGTATTTGGGCCATGGAGAGTGTTATTTCAATACTGTCAGAGTTGTAGTTCAAGAGTAATCGAACGTTAACATTTCCCCCTCCCGCCCCTTTTACCTAGTGTAAGCCTTCTCCCCTCAGATGTGGAATCTGGTCCTGGGCCCGGACAGCTCACAGCAAGGAACAATCTCCTTACTATGAGAACACTGAAAACCCTCCCTCTTTGACAGGTTTTTCCTTATGCTCACTGAAGATTGTTCCACTTTGCAATCTCGTTGGACAGTCTTGCTGCTCAGAGGTGAACAGTGTTACATCAGTAAAAGGGACAGGAGGGGGATACTTTATCATTCAATTACTTTTGAACTACAACTCGGACAGTATTGAAATAACACTCTCCGTGGCCCAAATACTATGAAGATTAACTGGAGCTGCTTTTATTGTGAAACATTACTATCCCTTTAAAGGCCCCGTGTTCCCTAAAAAAAGTGGAGAAACTACGGGGCAAAACATCTGTACCATAGGGGACAAATACAATTTTCCCCAAATTCCCATTGATTGAATGGAGTAGTAAACCTTTACTGTGGGGAAAAAAGTCAAGGCTTGTAGGACTTTTGTTCCTGAGTAAAACCAGAGTATCCCACTGATGGCAAATGTGTTGTTCCAAAGTTATTACAGTTATTTTTTTAAACTGTTAGGGTTTTTTTCTATTAACAGTGTCATCTGGTGAGATATTTCACCGACCTATCACTTGTTGCTAATAAGATATTTATTCTCTTGCATTCTATGGGAGAAATGAGTCACTGACTACAGTTCTACATAGAATGTGAGCATACCAGCTCATTCATGGTATTTTGTACAGTTATATCTTTTGAATAAAGCAACTACCAGCAGTCGGAATTCCATTGTTTCACTCAGTAGGAAAAGCTCTACAAGATATGATATGTTCATAATAAAACATTTCTGATCCTTTAACCCTTTGAGTGCTTTGCAATGCGTTGAGTACCACTCTGACACTCAAAGGCTTAAAGGGGATTTAAAATCCTTGAATGCTAGAGCTATGTGCTGGAGACCCCTTTAGCATTCAGGTGGTTAAAAATCCCCATTTAAATAAATGGAAATTCATACTTGTCTGAGATAGAGCTGTTTGTTTGCCATAGAATTATTCAATTGGACATGGAGCCCTAAAATCAAAATTAGCTTATATTTACCAAAATGGCCTTTCAGAGATCTCTCCTTTCCTAAATAGAATAGTACAGTTTTAATTGTATATCAACACATAGCAAACTGTGGAATACCCATCTTCAGTCGGGCAGAAAAATATAGTTTTCTGTAATATTGCCTCCAGTCGGGCGGGGCTGTTTAGCAGTTTTGCCCATAGGCTAACAAGGGATTGAGCACTGTACTGAGACACAAGAGAGAATCCTATATAATAATTCGCTAGGATGTTTGTCACGACGCAGTCACGCTCAGTAGAGACTGTCCGCATTCGGATACGCTCTACTGCACATGATTGCATCACGTGAGTGAGGCGACGCAAGACTGCATCACTTGGAGCAGTGAGATAGCGCCTCTTAATCCTTTGAGTGCCAGAGGGGTACGCAACGCATTGCAAAGCAATGCGTTGCATACCCATCTGACACTCAAAGGGTTAACATTACCCGGACCTTGGCTTTTACACTAGTACATAAATACTTCTCGTCTCTGCTCAGCGATTTTTAGTTAATATCGTGATGTAGTGAATAAGGGAAATCTTCTGGCTCACCTCCTGTTTTGTGTTCCAAGAGGCTTTACACCCCATCATAAGGACTGTTCTGTGTTTTCACTCCCTTTACAGTCACATTTACACCACCAGTGTGCCATGTCGTTACATCATATAACAAAATGGACCTTATATTATGGGCTGTATGTTCAAAAGCAAAATGGAGGAATTCTGGGGCAAACCATTTGCTCTACGCAGTGCTTTGGAGACCTCTCTAGCATTTAAGGGTTTAAAACCCCCATTTAAGTCACTGGGAATTTTTTTAGTTCTCCCCTATAGTGCAAATGGTTTGCCCCAGAATTCCTCCATGTTTCTTTTGAGCATAAGGCCCATAATGTATAAAAGCAAAGTGGAGTAATTCTGGGGAGAAACCAACTGTAGTATAAGGGAACATATCAATATTTCCAATGTTTCCATCAGTATAAATGGGACTTTTATTACCCAGGGGTGGGAAAATGTCTAGGGGCCTGGGTGCCATGCATGCACATCTTCACTGGCTTCTAAATGTACTAGTTGGCTCGGAAAATTCTTTCTGGCTCCAGATGTTTTTAGATTGTTGTCCACCCTGGTTTTAACCCATCGTTTGACAGAGAGGTCCCTAACACATTGCTTTGCATTGAAGCAGGGGTGGAAAAACCATGGGAATGTATGATTTTAGCATTTAAGAGGTTAAAATACTAATTTAACCCTTTGAGTGTCAGAGTTGGGGAAAACACATTGCTTTGCAATGTGTTGTGTACCCATCTGGCACTCAAAGGTTAAATGTATCTTTTAAAGTACAGTTGGTTTCCCTCAGAATTACTCTGCTTGGCATTTATACAGTGATAGAAAATGCCAGGTGGGAGATGCAATAAGGTCTGATAAAGAGGTGATAACTTCTTCAGTGATATCACCTCCAGTTACTATGTTATTCTGTGGAACCGATGCACTCTCCCATCTGAGAAATCTTAGTACATAGGCTCCATAGAATAACATAGGAACTGGAGAATTTATCCCACTGGAGAAGTTACCTCCTCTTTATCACCTCTTTATTACATCTTAGAGCTGAGACCATAGTCGTCTACCTTTTTATTTCTGTCTCCTCAAGTTTGGGTGTATTTTGTTTTCATACTCCTCCTTTACTGGCTCCTAAAACTTCTAGATATCTTCTAAAATTCTACCAGGCTTCTAAGTTGTATTATATTTTTGTTCACCCCTTGTCCTTATACATAAGGACCAATCTGTGTTGTTATATCCAGTTCAGAAATAAGTGAACACTGCCTTTCATATCACACAGCTGCAGAAGAATAGACTTAGGCTAATATGTATGAACTGCAGCAAATTAATGGCATCAAGTCATAGAGGGTAAGTAGAAATTCCCATTGATTTAAATTAGGCTTTAACCCATAGCATGCTAGAGAGGTCTCCAGCACATTGAAAAATAATCATAACTTCCCCAGAATGGTCACAGACACCAGCAGATTTTATGATGGCAGCCTCTTTTATATATATATAAATAAGCCAAGAAGAGAAATTCAGCTTCAACACATTGTACAAATAAAATTTTCCCAAATTCCAATTCATTTTATTTGGCCTTTTTTTTAACCCCCTTAAATGTTAGTGAGTTCATAATGAATTGTTCAATGTGTTGTGCAACCCCCTGGCACTCAAAGGGTTAAATCATTAGTTTGTTTTGTTGATGCCCTATAATGCAGCTGGATTCCCCCCGAGTTGCTTCACTTTTCCTCTTTACATGGGCTAGTGTTATCATTAGCTTCTCCACACAGAAATCAACACACTTCAATTAGCATATGGCATTCAGGGGTTGAAATCAATGTTGGGTGGTTCGTGAGTTCCCTGTTCCACAGTTTGCATTCTCTGTCTTCTTAGTATATCCGCCTCACTATAGCCTGGATTCTATTGCAGTTGATAACTTTATTATTGGTTTTATCAACAAATTCCTCCCTAGGCTTCAATTGTAATCTGAGAGAAAACTAGTGATAACACTTATCACCTGCAGTGTAATGTAGCTCTGTGTTAGACTCCTAAAGAAAGAACCACAACTCCACAGCTGTTGGATTATAGCTCCCATGATCCTCAGCTAACTAGGTCTCTTTGTTGTCGGACTACAGTTTGCATTGGGAGGATGATGGCAATTGTAATTATGCAGCAGCTGGAGAGGCACATGTTGCCCATCCCTGTCAGTGTATCTGACCTGGAGTGTCACTTGGAGCTGTGCACTGATTTCCTGTTGCTCTTGGTCACATTCCCAGCACAGCGTTGAGTTTCCACAGGGTAACATCCCCTCCAAGGCCATGTTATTCTTCAGCCTTCAGTTTGGCCTGGCTGGCTCATATGTTTATTGCAGTCGTGCCTAGGCCTTATGCACACTTACACTCTTGTTATTGATTCTTCAGTCAGAAACATATGGATTAAAGTAGACATAGTTAATTACTGGACCTCCAGCTATTGGGGACTGTAATTACCATCATCTCCCTCCAGTCTACTACCCATGGATGGGTGATGCGGTTATCCAGGAAAAGTCTGTATATTATTAATCTACTGTAACAGGTGTCTGCACTTAGACATTAGTCTAATGCTAGCAAATGTTTTGTTCTGAAGAAATCTCAGGCAATATTCAGAAATCTAAAGAAGTGCAATTTTGGAGCAAACCAACTGCACCACAGGGAACAAGTGAAAACAATTCCTAAAATTCCAACTGATTTAAATGGGGCTTTTAACTCTTGGAATGCTAGATATGTATGTGTGTTGGAAATTCAAGCGGTTAATAGATCCATTTCATACAATGAGAATTTTAATTTATCCACTTTAGTGAATTTGGTTTTACTCCAAGATTGCGCTTCTTAAAGTTCTTGATTAAAGCCCTCCATGTTTTATGTTAATTTGCTTTACACTTATGGTGATGTCACTTCCTCTCTCTGTATCTGGCAGTGTATGAAAATAAGCTACTTTGTATATAGCGCCAGGCAGAGAGAGAAGTGAAATCCCCAAAAGGGCTAGAGGAAGAAATATTAAATACTTCTGAGCTGCAGATATATAACAGAATGTTTTGCAAGGGAAATGTTAATTTTTTAATGTTTTATTACCTGTTTAATTAAAAGAAAAAAACACTTGAAAGCTTTTATGTGGTGATCAATCACTTTAATTAAAAAAAAAAAAAGCTGTATGAATACCTGTAGGAAATTTTAGTTGTAATTATGCAGCGCAAAAAAAAATTTCTTTGCATGGTTACAATTAAGCATGCTAATTATGCTGTTAAATTGCTTTGGCTAAATGACATTTCAACTGCTTCAGTCTGTCATGTTATATCCTGTTCAAGTCAGTCTTTTCAGTCAGGTATCACCCTCTGCTGTGTGTAGATGTCATAATAAGTTAAGATAATTAGCAATCTCCATCTTTACTTTTTGAGTGTCAGACAGCAGTGAAATTCTGCAATTGTGTCGATGTAGCACAGGCTTCCACGTTTTTTTCAGTGGTCACATGACCAGAAAGTGTGAAAGCCACATTAATTTTTTTTATTGATAACAAAGCAATGCATTCCTTACCCCTCTGGCACTCAAAGAGTTAACCCATTGAATGCCAGTGAGGTCTCCATCCTCTCTAGCGTTCAGTGGTTTAATCCTTTGAGTGCCAGAGTGGGGTCACTGTTTGAGCAACAGGGGGTAGCTAATGCATTGCTTTGCGATATGTTGGATACCCCTCTGGCACTCAAAGGGTTAAAAGCCCCTATAAAATGCCAGGATTACCCAG
This sequence comes from Rhinophrynus dorsalis, assembly GCA_037306005.1. Taxonomy (NCBI): domain Eukaryota; kingdom Metazoa; phylum Chordata; class Amphibia; order Anura; family Rhinophrynidae; genus Rhinophrynus; species Rhinophrynus dorsalis. The sequence goes on along the minus strand of CM074718.1, from coordinate 538,493,927 downwards.
CTCCTAAAATGGTTCCTATATACTATGGAGATAATCTATATGAATCTCTCCACTGGGTCCTAAAACTAGGTTGGCTCCTAAAAATTTAGTTTGGCATCTAAGTTTATTACATGATTGTGCATTTTTGCCGTCAATGCATTCAGTGGTTTAACCCGTTGAGTGCCAGCTGGGGTATCCAACACATTGCTTTGTTACAAGCCCATTGTTAAATACATGCACACTTTTTTTTAGCTCTCTTTGGTGCCATTGTTCCTTTGTAGCTTCTGGAATACTGCTCATAATGACCTCTGTAGCAATGCATTATGGGGTTAAAAGCACCAGTTAATTAGGTGGCGCAATCAGACTGACTGAGCCACTGATTACCAACATGAGATCAAGCAGGGAAAATGTCACCTGTTAGTGTGTCCTGAGGACTATCGTTGAGAATTACTGGTGTAGAGTGTTCCTTAGGTACAGGAGATAAGTAATGTTTAACATTCATCTGTAATAGTAACAAGATTATCAACCCTTGATCATTTTATTGCTCTTCCTTTGATGTAAGGGATAGTATGCATTTATATAGTGGAGCAATAAAATTTTATTGGCTTTTTTTTTGTTTTGTTATTGTGGATATCTTAACCACACTAGGGAAGCTAGGAAGGCTAATTAACTTCCTCTCAAAGTCTACCCACACAATTTCCTATACTGTTAAAGTTTTTCCTGTTTTTTTTTAATTTTTATTATTTTTAACCATTCTTTTTTTATGAGAACATCTGTAGTTTGTAAATGCCATCATTCCCTGCTCTATGGCAGTGATGGTGAATGTTTTTGGGACCAAGGACCCAATTTTCAGGGGAGACGAGGTTGGAGATAGAGTGCTAGTATTTCAAATTCAAGCGTTTTTTTTATTTTTTTTATGAATGTATATGTGAAAAGACCACTATATACAAAATGTTATCAGACAAATGTAATCTGTGTTTTTTTTTTCAATGAATAAAAACACATGCAACAAATGTCTTTGAAATAGCATTAATGTTATGAAGCAAGGCAAGTGATAACACAAACCATACAACTGATATGCAGCTACACTTAAGATACCATAAAGCTTACAATTGAAATGGAGCTATACTGGTGATACCATTGAGTTTACCACTGAAATGAAGCTACACTAGTGATACCACAGAAACTGAAATGGAGCTATGCTGGTGATACCATCAAGCTTACAACTGAAATGAAGCTATACTTGTGATACCACAGAGCTTCACCTATACCTTTGAGTGCTATAGAGGTGCACAGCTGTGCGTGCCTCTCTGGCATTTAAAGGGTTAAAACTCCTAGCTGACTCAAGAACCTGGATCCAAAGTTCAGTCAATTTTGGATATTCTACCTAGCCAGATTTTTTTGTGCCAATAATATACTGTTTTTTTTTTGCAAGCCTGCCATGTATATATCTTTAGAATGCTCCCATTGTATGCATAAATATTATAAATAGATTCCATAAACAAATGTAACCAAATTATTTATTTTTGTGCAGTATGTTTATTTTCCATTACATGTCATGTTCCTATATGTTTAGGCAAATGTTTGTGTGTGTGTGTGTGTGTGTGTGTGTGTGTGTGTGTGTGTGTGTGTTTACCCTTTGAGTGCCGAGGGGTATGGAATGCATTGCAAAGAAATATGTTCCATACCCCTCTGGCACTCAAAGGGTTAACTCCTTGAGTACTGGAGGGGTGCTCATTGCTCACCCCTCTGGCACTCAGAGGGTTAAATGAAGCATTATTACATACATTTCATGTGTCTGTGCTAATAATGGGGTGGTAAGGGGGGAGAAACAAATTTGCTCCACCCCTCACAATAGCTTCAGACCAGGGGTAGCCAACCTTGGTCCACAAGAGTTATCAACAGTGCGTGTAGTCCAGAAATCCCTACCTGAGCACAGGTGGACCAATCGGAGACTCTGGCATTCTATTTGGTGCACCTGTGCTCACAGAGAGACACCCTGAATACACACACTGTTGATAGCTCGTGAGGACTAGGTTTGGCTACTGCTGCTTTAGCCTAATAGCAATATTTTACATATTTAACCCCTAAGGAGTAGTTGGTTTGCTCCAGAATTTGCAAACCAACTACACTGATGAGCGCTGCTGAATAAGTTGATGCTTATTGATTTAAAGGGAGAAATCTGATTGCCATTTGGAATCAAGAAGGAATCCCCCCCCCATTCAAGGCAGAATTTTAAATTGCTATATTGAGGGGTTTTTTTTTGCCTACTTTTGGATCAACGATGGTAAACAGGAATAGGAAAAGGATTGAACTAGATGGACGCAAGTCGTTTTTTCAACCTAAGTTACTATGTTACTAATTATCTTGAATGCTATAGAGGTCCGTTTAGCACGCAAGGGGTTAAAAGGCCCATTTAACCCTTTGAGTGTCAGAGAGGTATCCAATGCATTGCAGAGGATTAAATTGGTGAGAATTGTTATTCGTTCTCTGTGGTGCAATTGGTATGCTCCAGAATGACTTGTATGCTGTTTTCTGCATAAAGCCCTGAGACCGCTGACAGTACAAATGTAAATAGACAAAAACAGAAAGATATATGAGGGCAGTGTTTGGTTCATATTTGTCTCTAGAGATGTTTGATCACACAACAGGATGGCCATGCTGACCCATACACAGTCACCATCTCCTCCTAGATCCAAATTCCACTGCTTCCCTTCCTCAAACAGGAACCCGATGTCAGCATTCAATTCTCATTCATCTCCCTTGCCATTTTTAACCCCTTGGTTCTTAGATATAGCTACAGTGCATTGTGAAGCAAAACAATGATGAAGTCTCTAGCATCCAGCCAGTTTACTAAAGATATAACAGTACATAAATTAATTTTATAGGAATTTGGGTTTAACACTTTCATGTCCATTCCATTACTTAGATTGTAAGCTCTACATGGTAAGGACCTCTTACCCTTATCTAGGCTCACCTATGATAATTATGATAATTGTCTGTGTAACTACTTAATTGCTGCACTTATTGTATTCCTCCTATACTAAATGTTAACTGTAAAGTGCTAAGTATACCTGCTAGCACTATATAAATAAAAATATACATGCATACATTTGTAAGATGGTGCTTTTGCTGTTGCTGCCAGTTGTCTGCTCTTGTGAACGGAGTATCTACCAGCAATGTTTTTTCTTTCTACCCCATTAAATTAACTGAACAAGGTGATAGTGCCCACTTTCTCTTTTTTTGTTTGTGAAACCTTTTTTGTTCCAGTTAAACTTTGTACACAGGCAATACAATCAATCAAAAATGCATTAATGTTTTATGACTTACCACATTTCAGTAATGGCAAAGCGTAACAAATCATATACACAGCTCTCCCTGTCAGATTAAAACTACATTTAGAAGCAAGTCAGCAGCATCTTTTGAATGGTTGACAATATAAAGTACAAGCTAGACCCCAGTAATGATTAGTATAGGAATCTGAGGCAGCACTGGGTCTAGATAGCATTCCTCAACAAATGTTATTACCATCACAACCAGAGGTCAGGGACTGTTTGTGGCTGACAGTCCCTGGTGTTATACCAAGTTTGCAGCCTTAATTAATTGTAATTATTGACCTTTAACCCTTTGCGTGCCAAAGGGGTGCACAACACATTAAAGCAATGCGGTTTGCACCGCTTTGGCACTGAAAGGTTTAAAATTGCCTTTTTAAAATAAAAACAAAGATCACGTACCACAAGGAATTTATTGTACCTCATCTACAATGTTGGGGAGAGGGCAGTGGTATAACATGTATTGACTGTGAAGGGGTACAATGATACCCAGTCCATGGGATTATGGTTGCCCCAAAAGGGGGCCTTACATTCCATCCTCCTTTGCTCAGCACATTCCAGAGCGGAGGTCATTCCTCAGACTAAATCCTCCAGCACTTCTTCCTATTGGAAGAGCAGAGTGAGGGGGAGGAGGGGCACTTCAAAGACTTTGTCCAGCTGCTGGCTACCAAGTGGATTAACCCCTTAGCCGCCCCAATGGCAGAAAAAGAGTTACTAATAAACTGGGTATATAACAGGGACATATTTGTTTTACAAGTGAGATATTCTGTTCCTCTGCTATAGTTTGTTTTCCCGTACAAAGAAGTAACCCTTTATGGTCCTTTATAGACCAATGCATTGCACACCTCCTGTTCCTTTAAGGGTTAAAGGGCCTTATTTATTAACCTGAAGAGCAAATTTAGCAAATTCCCAGTGGGACTTTTAACACATCGGATGCTAGAGAGGTCTCCATGCATTGAAAGTATTGTGCTGAGAATATCTTTTAGCATGCTAGAGGTTAAAAAACACATTTAAAACAATAGCAATTTTTAACCCCCCCCATGATGCAGCTGGTTTGCTCCAGATCTGCCCCTCTTTAGATTGATGGATAATATTTTTGGCTTCTGATTTTGTCTGATATGTGGATGTAACACTGGCACAGTGCCTTCCTCTGTTTATTATTATTGACACTATTGTGTAGCAGGCAGCTTGCTCACTAAATACATCTTATGTTCGGTTTCTTAACTAGACAAAATAAAAAATCATTCTCATAAAAAAAAACAAAAAAACAAAAAAAAAAACATTTTTGGTTGGTATGATCCTGGAAAATAGCTATGTTTAAAAGTATTGTTTGCCAGAGATGTGTTAACCCTTTGAGTGCCAGAGGGGTACACAATGTATTGCAAAGCAATGCGATGAGTACCCCTCTGGCACTCAAAGGGTTAAAGAGTTAAATTCTCTGAGGTCTAGTTCGAGAGTTACTGTTGCAGCAACCTGGTGGTACCTTCCTGTTATCCAGAACCATTTTCAAAACTAATTCCTGATAGAATCTGTTGTTGTTATAAACCTGGTTGCTTGATGTCACAGCAACACAAGTTATCATTGAACATTATCTGTAAAATTCTACCCCAAGAAAACAATGGATTTTATGTATAAAAGAAAAGGAGATAAAAGCCCCATTAACCTTTTGCATGCCTAAGGGGTAACGGCACTCCTTTGGCAGGCAAAGGATTAAAATCAAAGGGTTAAGGCATGGTCATTTCTATTCTATGAAAAGTTGCAACCAAGTAATTAATGCGACCTGTCAACCTAACACAAATCTAGTTTGTTTTACAGAAAATTTAAATCTGCCTATATTTTCATTAAAATAAATAGTTTTTCTGAAATCAGTCCATATTTTTTGGCTGCACAGTGTGGCACTTTATGCTAATTTCCTGCACAGCATGCTAATTAGTTATGCATGAGGCCAAACAAACTGTCTTTTTAGGATTGCCACAAAGTGTGGGCGCATTTCATGGCACAGTTTGGTAATATTGGCCTAGCACAGAAATGAATTAGTATAAAATGCCACACTGTGCCATGAACATAAATGTTGATTTCTCAAAATCTATTTATATTACAAACAAACGGCAATCATAATATTTAGTTTTTTCTTTTCATTTATCTTTAACCTGGACCAAACTTATTGTAAGGTCACAGGTAACATTTAAGGCCTCTCTCACAGGGAGACAGAACTGTTGCTGCTCCCTGCAACAGTTCTGTTACTTGTGTAACTTCAGTCACCTCTCTGCTTCATTCCACTGAGGATCCAGGCACAGGCCAGGCATGACATGAGTCGGCTCATGTGAGCTCCAGCCAATATTACTGGCAGGTGCATACCTGGGTCATACATTCATTGGGAGTTGCTGTTTGTATTGTAACCTCCAAGTCTGCTGGTGTGAGAGATCTGCTAACAACATCATATGCTGCCATGAAGAGACCTTCCTTAGCGCCCACCTCAGCTGGAGAGTAAAGCCAATAATAGCTAGGCTTGAAAAAAAATGTAATTTCCAGCCACAATGTGTCAATGTATCGAGTTCCAATCTTCTGATCTTTATTAAGACCAAAACAAGGCATTGTGACAGAATTGGAGTGAGCCATTATCTTGTACACTGGGTTGAGTTTGATTTCTACAAGAATTTGCAACATTGTTTTAACAAGCACAGCTTCAAAGACAGAGACACAGCTATAAACCTATCTCCTTGATTACTAAACACCTTATACAGCACATTTCTCACCCTGTTACTGTGAGCTTTTATCTAAAGTGTTAATCTATTATTTTTAACCCCTCGCACCTCTACAATTCATGGAGATAGTAGTTTTGTTTTCTTTTGGTGGTGGTGGGGTTGAAAAGCATTGCAACATGCCCCCAATGCATTAGATACTTCTCTGGCACTCAAAGGGTTAATAGAAATATGTACAACTCTGACAGAATTCAAATAACACTCTCCAAGGCCCAAATACTATGATGATTAATTAGAGCTGCTTTTATTATGAAACATTACTATCCCTTTAAGACTGACGTATCGCAGTCATACGTTAGACCCCATAGATCCCCTTTACCTGGCCTGGAAGCCTGGAGACCACATATTTCTGGGTTGCAGTCTAACTGAAGGGTTCAGTCTTCTGACATACCCTTCTCCCCAAGTGGCTGACAGGAGGCATTTTGTGGTTCATATAGGAGCAGACTTAATAAAACAAGACAATTTCTCTTTAACACTTTGAATGCCAGAGCACTCAAAGGGTTAAGGATCAGAGACTACTCAATGATTTGCGAAGCATTTTGTAGCAATAAAAAAAGTCAGCCGCTTGGAGAGAAGGGTATGTCAGAAGACTGAACCCTTCAGTTAGACTGTAACCCAGAAATATGTGGGTCTCAGACACGAGATTCTAGGGGATCTTTGGGGTCAAAGAGACTGCACTGTGATACTTCAGTCTTAAAGGCATAGTAATGTTTCATAATAAAAGCAGCTCTAATTAATCTTCATAGTATTTGGGCCTTGGAGAGTGTTATTTCAAACAACTGTCAGAGTTGTAGTTCTCTCTATGGCTCAAATACTATGAAGATTAATTAGAGCTTCTGTTTTTGTGAAACATTACTATCCCTTTAAAGTTAAGTATTTTCCAATGAAGACCAGTGAGTGATAACCAGGGGTCACTCTTCATATCGCCATCCTGCAATCCCGTTAGGTTGTCAAGAATCACAGCACAGCTATCCCCTTCATTGGCAGATCTGCTTCCAGGGAAGCTGGATAGGTCTTTGTGAAGGTGATAGTTACCATGTAAATAAAAGGCCCCCTCCTCCTTGTGAATTAATACTTGCTTGAGATAATTGCATTCATTCATTGATTATTTGAGAAAATTAAATGTAGTCATCCATATGGAGACTTTCCTTAGAAAGAATCATCATCCTGGATTTACTTAGTAGCAAGATGACTTTTTACCTGTTTTAGGAAGGCACTAAGGCATTTCTTGCACACTTCCTATCTCGCATGGTTTCCAAGGATTTGAGATACCACTACTCCACAGTGCTTCTGTCTCTGTCCCTGGAGAATGCGATGTTAGTCAGTGAGAGCAGGGCTCCATTGACCTGAAAGTGAACTTCAAAACACCATACATCAGTATAGCAGCTCAACAGAACTCAACCACTTGACTTCCTTAATCATTCACTCTAGCTGTTAGTGTGCAGTGGTCAGGCTGACAAGGACCAAGAAAGTAAATTCCCTATATATGTCTCATGCGGGTCCCTCAAGCACGCTCTGCTACTCTGCCTTCCTGAGATGGGTGCAAGCTCCATGGAGTTCTGACTTCCCACTGATCAGCAGTGATAAGGGAAGCGAAAGGGGCAGCCCTTTTAACCAGCTCCTATAGTGCCCATAGCTCAGTTTCTCTGGTACTTCTATAGGGAGAGGAACAAAGATCCCATGAGCACTAAGGCCCTAACATCAGGCAGCTATGCAGGGACTAGTGATCTGCATAGCAACCCAGCAGACAGCGGGTGAGTTATGAATTATGGGAGGGCACAAACAGTTGGTTAGAAGTCTTTTATGGACCCTGTACTGCCCCTTTAAGATCATTCTGGTGACGTTTGACTCTGAGGAAGTAATTTGAAGAATGAAAGAAGATATAGAATAGTGCCAGGGAAACTTAGTTGTTTTATGCTCTGTGAGTCTCACCTTAGCACACCTGCTATTTTTGCCAATGTATCCTTTGCCACATGGGTATTTAATCCTGTATCCTTTTGTGTGCCAGATAAGTATACCTCTCTGACACGCAAAGGGTTAAGGACAGAGGGTGTGCACAGCATTGAAAAGCAGTGTATGGTTGGGTTTATCCTCCTACATAAAATACTCCCACTTCAGAGAGGTGACTTATTCAAAAGTTATTTTAGCTCAAACTTGAATTTTCTGGTTGTAGTATGTCAGTAGCCTTAAATGTTACAGTGGCACGGTTGCTGCACCATCCTTTGGACAGCTCTGGTCAGTTGACCATAAACCTCCATAGGATGGTATAGCAACAGGGGTACTGTACAATTTTAGGCCATTGAGATGTTGTACCTAAAAAATGCAAGTTTGAGCTAAAATGACTTTTGAGTAAATGACCTCTCAGCAGTGGGAGTACCTGTATTTTTACTCAGGAGGATAATGCCTAAGATACATATTTATTTCATTTTTTACATTTTTGTTACTATCCCTTTAATACCCACAACTCTTGTCTTTGGAAATGTGTTACCTTATCTCATGCAGTTTACTGACTATCCTGCCCAGTCTGTTAAGAGACATAGCTATCAAGGTTATTATGGTAATGATGTTCAGGGCATCCTGAAAAAAGCAAGAATAGGTACCCCCATAGATAATACGTATGACCATATTTAAGGCTTCAGGACACAAATGGGGGATTTAAACAGATGCTAACGTGCAGTACATAGTATCTGAACGTGTATAATCCCAGGTCACATTTAAATAGTAGTGTTTGTTTAATTAAAACAAAAAGCAAAAAAACCTTCAGATTTAGAAGGGTATCAGCAATAATTAGCATCGGCATCTATACTACTGCAGAAAAGGATTCAATGCTTTGGACTGGTCTGGACTCAAGCAGTTAATATAAAATAATGCTCACACTATATAGTCCCATGGGACTTTGTGCCACTTTTAGGTCTCATTCTTTTTCACTGGTATTCTAATTAGGACAAAAGGCAGGAAGTGATTTCTCTCTTTGAGGGAATGTCCTTCTCCAGGCAGATCCTGTTACTCGCTGTAGGACTGAGATGCCGCGAGCTCTGTGTGTAACTGTAACCTGCTTTAATACCTCGCTTTGCTGCTTTTGAAGTTATTTTAGACACCTCTTCCCAGCACCATCCAGGCCCTTCTTTCACCTCCTTTCCTGCCAGAGGATCCCAGTAACACAGAGGATTAAAGCACTTCTATTCATATTGCCCTTTAGGTTATATATGAATTACCTTTTTTACTCATTCTTTTCCTTTCGTCCTGAAAACTTTTCAAGAAGCAACAAAACCATTTACACTGCACAAAAGGAAATATTGATTTCTAGGTAGACGTTACACTACTTTTTTTTCTTTTAAAGAAATAATACATATTTATCCATCCTTGTAAAAATCACAATGGGAATCAGCTCACAAAATAAACGCAAGCAGGGGTGTTTGTTGGACTACAACTCCTATCATCATCTGAGTGACAACTGTGGTGCTCCAGAGGTTCGTGGACTAAAGTTCCCATCATGAACTCTAGTCCAACAACCTCTCATTTAGGGGAAATGTGCTTTATTTCAACCTAATCATAAATATCAGGAACTGATTAACTCTAATATAGAATCAAACAAAGCTTTATTAGTCTCAAACATATATAAGATGTAATTCTTTAGCAGTTTTGAAATTAATTTTGAATTATGTGAATCTACACTCATTCTTACAGCATATCTATGATTTTTGAATTCATTACAGGGCTATATCCAGGATTTCTAATGAATAATATCTAAAAGAATAAAATAAGGTTACATTAAAAATATTTAGAAGTTTTTCTGCAATAAAACCATTGAACTGCAGCCATTTAACTGCATGCTTAAAGTGAAACTAACATTTTATAGTCATTTATCTGATTTTAAACAGTATTTCAAAATCATCTATATTTGTTAGCTATTCTTTTATTTAAAACTATAGTTTTTGGGATATTTAGCTTTATTTATTTATTTGTCAAAACTGATTCAAATTAGCCAGCACCTGGTAGGAAGCGGCAGTTGGGAGGCAGAGTATAATGTTGGTATCTGACACACTAGACTGTGCCAGCCAGTACTACCTAATTTTTAATCAAGAGAGTATCTATAAGCTTTTGGGCCCCCTTGGGCTTTTGGTCAAAATTTGTCACTGGGCATCTCAACATAGAACCTGAAACACTAAGATTCAATCAAACCAGAGCTTGCATTAAACAGGAATCTGAACCACAGAGCATGGATCCTATAAGGAACTTAGCTCCATACTGAGACTGAAACTTAAAGAGATAGTAATGTTTCTCAAAAACAGCAGCTCCAATTAATCTTCATAGTATATGAGCCATAGAGAGTATTTCAATACTGTCAGAGTTGTAGTTCAACAGTAAATGAATGATAATGTATCCTCGTCATGCCCCTTTTACTGATGCAACACTACCCACTTCAGAGCAGCAAGACTGTCCAGATGGATATCATAGAGGGACAATCTTCAATTAGCATAAGGGAAAAACCTGAAAACCTGTCAAGGGGGGGCAGGGTTTTCCTTATGTTCACAGTAAGAAGAGTGTCCCTTGCTGTTAGCTGTCTGGTCTCAAGACCAGATTCCACATCTGAGGGGAGGTGGCTTACACTAGGTAAAAGGGGTGGGAGGGGCAACCTATCATTCAATTACTCTTGAACTACAGCGCTGACAGTGTTGAAATAACACTATAAATGGCTCAAATACAATGAAGATTAATTGAAGCTGCTTTTTTGTGAAACAATACACTATCCCTTTAAACACAGAGGCTACAGTCTGTAAAGGAACCGACTCACCGTTCTTGAAAGGAATAGAGAATGTGTCCCATAGAGCTTGCACTGTATTGAAAAATGGACCCAAGTACTGATGCATTTTATAAATGTAGACACACAGAGCTTACAGTCTTTTAATTCCTGCTCCTTATCACAGTACAGATTCATAATGTAACGTTAAAAAAAAAAAAAAAAAAGAAAAAAGACAAACGCACATTTACAACATGATTCACATGGTAGCACAAGCAGATTTCTTAGCCTAACTTCACTAATATTCGGTATGTTGTATAAATAACACATTAAATGTAAGAAAACATTTTTTCTACATTTAAGGAGAAACCTAATAGCGCAATAATCCTCAGATAGACAAGCTATTTCCTACTAGAATAACTAGCATAATACATCTAGCATATCACAATAAATATTAGACAGATAAGTTATTTCTAGAATATGTTTTCCTGTGTATGTATGTGTTTGTGTGTGTGCGTTAGCCTCACCGTAGCATAACTATAGTGCAATATACTTGTTACTGCAGTTATGTACAGTATGTATTTACAGGACCTGTGAGTAAGGAGACACAGCCCAATATGAACTCCAACCATCTTCTATAACATAGTAACATAGTTGATGAGGCTGAAAAAAGACAAGCGTTCATAACATTCAGCCCTTGCCAAATCACTCCTCTTGATCAAGAGGAAGGAAAAAAAAACATTGAACCCATATCCAATTATACCCCAATCTTAATCTTTTTGTTATTAATATACTTGTAGAATTGGTTAGGATTTTTCTTGCTCTCTGTTGCATTACTCTCATTTTCAATTTTGGCTAGCCTAATTGCTTGTTTGCAGATTGTATTACATTCTTTATATTTTTTTAAATGATGCATCTGGTTTAAACACTTTAAGCCTGCTTCTTATTTCTTATTTCCCTGCAAACCTCATTATTAAGCCACAATGGTCTCCCTTTATTCCTCTTGTGCTTATTCCCCAATGGTATATATTGACACATATCTTTGATTAAGAGTATTTTAAACAAATTCCATGATTCTTGTGCATTTTTATCTTTGAAGATTACATACCATTGAATATCCTTTAATACTGATTTTAGCTTTGTAATATCAGCTTTTTTAAAACTGAACATGTTAGCATAAAAGCGACCTAGACTGTGTTGTAACAGTGCAACCTTAATGTATGCCCACAGGGAAGAAGCCAATCAATAAATCTGGGGCTGGCATCTATTTCCCTGCTATGCTGTGAATCTGGAATACAGTTCTCACACATTTTAATCCAGGATTGGAAACTTGAGGCCCTCCAGCTGTGGAGGATTACAGATCCCATCATCCTCAGTCAGCCACATCCCTCAGTAGAACAGCAGTGAGCCATGTTTATGGTCATATCCTTCAGTAGAATAGCCTTGTACCTTGAACTGGGTCACATCCCTCAGTTAGTGGACAGTGCATTATGACAAGGGTCACATCCCTCAATAGGGGTAAGTGCACCATGATCAGGGTCACATCCCTCAGTACTAGAGCATTGTTCCATGACCTGCATCATGGTTATATCATTCAATAAATAAGCATTGTCCAAAGTCATAGTCACATTTTGCTATTTCCAGGTAAATTAGTAGTGTCTGGAGTTCAAGATCATACCAGTCAGTTAATGTTAACCTATTACCTACACAATGTTTAGTCTCATTAAATGTATCTGTCATGCCAAGGCATGAGTTGGTCCTTGCAGGGCCTTGGTATCTATAATTTGTTTATTTTGTGTACTTTATTGTACCTTTTAAAGTGTTAGCTAAATTAGCTGAGTAGATAACCTCTCCAGAGCAGGATGTAGGGATACTATAAACAGTATTGGAAGATCTGCTGTGATGGAGGTCATCCAGGGGACACCCAAGTAACCTGAAATAAGGAGAACATGTATATATCGTGTAAAAAGGTTCAATGCAAATATATATATATTCAGAATGCCCAGGTTTTACCCTTGTGGTGGGTACCAAACATGCCAGGGGGAGGTGTTCCTGCTATGAGTTACAAAAATAGCAACTTTGCAACCAGTTACACCCAGCATGTTTGGTGTCCAGATATTCACACAGATATGAGGAATATGATTATTATAACATTATAGAAGTGTGCTGTGGGTTGCATGTTTTGGGAAGCCTTATGATTTTCAGGTAGAACACTGCAGTAAGATCCCAGGTAACACCCAGGGGGTCTAGCCTCTTAGAAGCAACTGTGGAATCCTATTTAATATGGGTTTTTTGGATAAAACAGTGCATTTCTATGTAACAACTGAAGGGGGATACACCATCAGAAGTACTCAAGGACTCTTAAAATATTGGTAATTGTATTTAAGGATTTCTTGTGTTTCTCCCATCTTATTTTATGGACTGTTTTGCCAATGTATAATCTTTATTTCTGTATGTCCTTTATTTCTGTACTTTTGTAACCAGCACTGTGAAGCCTTTTTTCAGATTAAATGTTCAATTAATCAGCTCTTGTCTCTGTTCTCTAACATGAACTCGCTACTCTGAAGGAAGCTCAGTTAGAACACGCTACTACAGGTTTAATTCTATGTCTGGCTATTAAGATGATTTTTACACTGTATTCTGTTGTGTTTGGGGTAATCTGAGACTCCCCGATATAAAGTCTTGGTGGTGGCAGCAAATTGTAGTACTGGGGCGATAGTGCAGGAGGGATTTCAGGTGTTAGTTTGGTGGTTGCTAGGAATAGTAACAGGTAACCAGGGGTCTGGTATTGTTAACCCTTTCACTCCTACACTCTCCTCACTGTCTCAGCAGGGCCTATAGCCTTCGCTTGTGACAGTATCTATTTAAACTGCCTATAACTTTTGCTTTTTGTTTTCCAAACAGGTTGATAATTGTGTGCATTTTTCATTTACTAGTTTGGGTATCTAATCTCAGCAGAGCTTTGTTCTCTGACTTGGTCAGTTAAAGCCTACATAATTATGTACTCATGTCCGGAAAATCACTGCTCTCCACCTTTTTAAATATTTGAGTGCCTTTCAAAAATACAGATAATAGTGCATATTAAAAAAAATTAATTTATAAAGTAAACTTTTCATTTTTAATTAATAGTCAAAACCTTTTTTTAAAGTTGTACATCCAGTTTAATCAATTAATTAATCAATTAATTAAATCAATGCTTAAGATTTGCTTCACACATAGGCCAGGGATGGTGAACATGCATATTGATAGGTCCTCTTTAAGGCGAAATGACCAAAAGTAAGGGTCATGTCATCCAGACTGTGAATTCTGTTCCAGGGTCATATTTTTTTGATCTGGGAGCTACAGTATATGTGTAATCCTCAATCAGAGATCAATGACCCAGGGTTACATACTTTGTTCAGTGATTGGTTTTCCAAGACTATATTATTGGTCAGGGAGCAGAAGCTCAAGGGTCACATTTGCTATTTAGGGATCGGTATTTAAGGGTCACATCCCCTGTTCAGAGATCTATGTTACTGAGGCACACTGCCTGGTCAGGGGGCAGCATCCCAAGGTCAAATATCCAGCTCATTGATCTGTGTCTCTATGTACTGTTTTGGGGACTGATGTTTAAGGATATGGAGGCAACTGATCAGGCTGGAATCTGAGACTCTCATTTTCCTTGTAGTGACTTGTGGTGCAGAATAAACAGCTGGTTGCTTAACCCCCTTGTGACCCGCTTAGACGTTCGAGGCTTGAAGATGCAATTCAGAGATTAGTGGACAGGGAAAATGCCAACTGCATTACTGCTCATAACTTGTAAAATACAAATATACTAGCTTAAAAGCCCATGTACACGTTCCACAGTGCCACCCAGCAGCCTCTGCTGGTGCCCGGAGCCTATCTGCTCACTGGCTGCGCTGCACTCCTGCGCAGTACAGAGTGCCCGAACTCGCAGCGGCTGATACGGAGTGGGGCGCTCAGAATTCGGACCATAGTCCTCTCTGTGCACCTTCCGAATTTGGAGCGCCCCGCTCTGTATCAGCCGTGGCGCATTTGGGCACTCTGTACTGATCATGACTGCATCGCGGGCAGCCTCTACTGAGCATGACTGCAGTGCGTGCAGTCTCTACTGAGCATGACGGCTTCTGACAAACATCCTAGCAAATTATTATATAGGATATATATATAATACTAACTTTAGAGAAGGGATGAGAAAATATTAGCCCTCCAGGCGATATGGACTACAACTACTATCATCTTCATCCAGCCAGAAAATATCCGTGTTGGATTACAACTGGGAAATATCACTGAACTTCCAGATTCGATTGTGATTTAATCATTTATGGTGGGTGTTATTGGATAATCTGTTTTTGTACAGAATGTGGGAAGAAATTAGCTTTGCATTCCCTGGTCAGGAAGTTGTACAGAGCATGATAATACATAGCAGGAAGTGAGGAGTCCAAACCAAAATTTCTTCCTTCCAACCTGTGAAAAATATACTATTTCAAGGGTGATGTACTAATAAAATGAGGCAACCCAGTTACACCACAGGCATCAAATACAGATTTAAACATAAACCTTTTAGTGCCAGAAGGGTACACATCACATTGTTTTGCAATGTTAAGTGATGCTTTTAGTCTCTTGAATGTGAGATAAATCTCCACCTAAAGTTGTACAGTTCTGTGGCAACCCAGAAGCACCATAGCTTAAAAAAGAAAAAAGTCTCAATGACATAAACGTGGCTTCTAACCCCGTAAATGGTAGTGAGGTCTCCAGTGCGTTGGAGACTTTCCTTCTAATACATTGGAGACTTTCCTTCCAATACGTTGGAGACTTTCCTACCATAAGGGGATAAAATATGTATTTGTTTCACTTTGTGCAGTTGGTTTACTCCAGAATTGTCCCAATTTCCCTTAGTACATCACTGTCACGATATCTCTGGCACAGGAACTGCAGTCAAACAACAGCTGGAAGGTTGCACTAGACTCTTCTTTCTCCTTGTTTCATGTTTCCCCATCACATCTTTTTCATCCTGCAACTTATAAATATTTATTATAGGGGAGCTGCCTCATGTGCTGCGAGTGACGAGAAGCAGAACTAAAACAGACATCTAAACCTTTTAGTCCCTGCAATTCTGAACTGCCTTGACTACCATGTACTGTGTGCACTTTAGTCAGCTCCACAACCAAAAAGGCATCTTTCCATCCACTGCATTCTGTCTAACAAGGTGATCACATCACGCAATTGACAGCCTTTATTTTAAGGGGAGTTGATGACAGACTAAAGACTCTTGAGTCCTACTAGTATGTATGCATCTTACCAGATTTAATTCTGTCAGAGCCAGAAGTGTGTTAAACATGTGTTAGACATCCATTGACACTCAGAGGGTTATTTAATAAATTCCAGAATGGAAACATCTTTCAGAAACAGATGAACTGTACATTATCATATACATTTAATGTAGATAAATGTAAGGTGGTGCATTTGGGCTGTAGAAACAAACTTGCTACATATACTCTAAATGGGAAACAATTTGGAGAATCCTCATTAGAAAAGATTTAGGAGTACTGATAGACGATAGACTTCACAGCAGTGTGCAGAGTTATTCAGCTGCTGCAAGAGCAAATGTGGTGCTATCCTGCATAAAAAGAGGTGTAGATGCACAGGACACTAATATTATTCTACATCTATATTTATCCTTGGTAAGGCCTCATCTGGAATATGGAGTACAATGCTGGGCACCAAACTGGGTTTGTTTACATTTGAGAAGTCTAAGTGGTTGATTACCATTTACAAATTCATAATGGCCAATACAAAGAAGTATTCAATGAATTATTTATGCAAAGAGCTGAGCTGAGAACGAGTGGTCATTCATTAGGACTAGAGGAAAGTTGCTTCGAATAAAACAAAGGCAGGGATTTTTTACAGTAAGGGCGATAAATCGATGGCATTCTTTGCCTCGGGTTGTTGTACTTGCAGATACTGTAACTGCTTTCATAAAAGCAATGGATGCCTATCTAGCATAGAACAATATTGAGAATTATGACAGATGACTTCAATGTAGATAGGTTGTTGATCCAGGGAACTATTTGACTGCCATTTGGAGTCAGGAAGGATTTTTTTTATACCCACTTGGGGCTAAATTGGAAATGGCTTCAGGGTTTTTTTTTTGTTTTTGCCTTACTCTGCATCAGCATGGTTGTTTTGGCATAGGCTGGACTTGATGGACACATGTCTTTTTTCAGCCTCGTCAACTATGTACTATGTTCAATCATAAATAAAATGAAAGGAGAGGAATTCTGGAACAAACCAACTGCACAAATTCCTGTTCAATTAATCCTTTAAAAGGACCTGTCATCTACTTCATTTGAAAGTGCATGTGGGTCATGTTAAAGGGGATGTATCACCTCTATAGAACTTAGGCTAAATAGTTAGGTTATATAGAGAATCTGACTAAGATTGTGTTAATTTTTTTTTTTTTTTTTTTTTTTTTTAAAGCTTTATTTTGGCAGAATTTAAAATATATAAAGTCTGGGCTGCAGCTATGGCTTCTGCATGTAAGCTGGATCAGCCTCATTGGCTAGATATTGATCTCTGCCAATGAGAACGCACCAGCTTACAGACAGAAGCCTCCGTCATCGGTGGAGGGAGGGGAGCAGAGGCAGAGTGACAGACTGCGGTTACAGAGCCGCTAGCTGCAGTCTATGCAGAAGTAGCTACAGCCCAGACTTTTTATAACTTAAATTTTGACAAAATAAAGCTTTAAAAAAAACCAAAAACAACAACAACAACACAATTTTAGTCAGATTTGCTATATAACCAAAGTATTTAATGTAAGTTCTATAGAGGTGATAATCCCCTTTAACCAAAAGTTCTGCAAATGTACAGTTTAGGAAATATTCATACTTTTATTTCTGTGAAAGTATCCTGGTACTGCACAGTGCTTCGTTAGCATATGAAACATCGCTGAAAAGCTTAATTACCATATGAAATATCACTTGCACCACGTGGGTACAACAGTTTGCATACATTAGCTTACTGTAGCAAGTATTAATATCTCCTTAACTGTACATTTGCTGGTCTTTTGATTAACATGACACATAAGCAGTTTTTAAGAACATTTTAAAATATGCAAACTTGAATCAAGGTGACAGGTCCACTTTTAGGACCAGAGGAATGTTCAGCTCATTGCTTAGTAAGATGCTGCACGCCTCTCTGGTCATTAACCCCTTAAGGACCAGAGTGTACGCACATGGCTGGCACTTAAGGACCACAGAGCATTTTTTTTTTTAATTCCGATTCAGGGTTCAGCCTCCCTGAAATTGATGATGTACGTGTACGTCATGGGTCCTTTAGGGGAGTCCACCCATGACATACATGTACATCCTGCGTCATTAAGGGGTTAAAGAGTTAAGATGTTTTAGCTTACATGAATGCAGGAGAGGTCTCCAGAGTATTTCAAAGTAACATATTGAAGACCACTTAGGTTCATAGCATTAAAACCCTTTTAAAACCGTTTCAGTGCCAGAGGGGTATTTACTCATTGCAACGCAATGTGTTGGATACCTCTCTGGCACTCAAAAGGGTTAAATGAATGGGAATTTGGGGAATTCTTATTTCTCTTCCCTGGGCTGAAGATGGTTCGCTCCAGAACTTCAAAACTTTTCTTTCAAACATAAACGCTTACATAAATTCTACTTTACAGAAACAGTAATAGATTCATCAGCTAGCCACCCAGTGGAAGTAGTAGGTCTAATACACAAGAGAATCAGTAATGCTTGAGGTAGACATGCATTTAACCCTTGGAGTGCCAGAGCGGTGTGCCCATCTGGCGCTCAAAGGGTTATTCTTTGATTTGCCTAAGATAAGACTTCTTCTTAGATAGAAGAATGGGCAAACTCCATTGGTCAGTGTTTTTTTTTTCCGGCGTCTGATCTATGGAGCTGTATTCCTTAAAGGGATAGTAACATTTCACAAAAAGTGCAGCTCCGTTTAATATTCATATTTGGGCCATGGAGAGCTTTATTTTAATAGTGTCAGAGTTGTAGTTCAAGAGTAATTGAATGATAAAATATCCCCCTCCCGCCCCTTTTACCTAGTGTAAGCCAACTCCCGTCAGATGTGGAATCTGATCCTGGGACCAGACATATAAGAGCAAGGGACAATCTTCTTATCTTGATCCTAAGGAAAACCCTGCCCCCCTTGACAGGTTTTTCCTTATGCTCACTGAAGATTGTCCCTCTCTGCTATCCATCTGGACAGTCTTGCTGCTCTGAGGTGAGCAGCGTTACCATCAACACAGTATTGAAATAATGCTCTACATGGCCCAAATACTATGATGATTAACCGAAGCTGCTGTATTTGTGAAACATTACTATCCCTTTAAAGGGGAACTTTCACCCCGCAATAACTTAAAGTTCCCTTACTGCTCACCTGGCGACGTCCGTGCTTCCTGCATCTTTAAAACGCATATATTTGAAGAACCGGGTAAGGTTTCTGGCGACTAGCGCTACTAAGCAGCTAGTCGCCAGGTGAGCAGTAAGGGAACTTTAAGTTATTGCGGGGTGAAAGTTCCCCTTTAAGCTTCACAATGTAATGGTGACTTCTCTACAGTTCATGTAGGGTTGCAAGTTCTGAATATTTCTTTAACCGTCTGAGTGCCAGAGGGGTACGCAATGCATTCTATAGATTATTACTTTAATTATTGTATATAAATCAACAGAATAAGGCTGCCTTGTGAGGATTAGAGACACTGCTTATGCACATACCTTTACCTCGTTAAAGGTGACATTATTACATATAAAATATTAATCAACCTAATATTTTTAACTGAATATACAAATAATTTGATTCAGTGTTGCAGCCTTACATTCAGATTTTAAAAAGCTCCTTAAAAATCAGGTGTGCGTGTGTGTGTGTGTGTGGGGGGTGTTTATTTGTTTCCTGTGGTGAAGTTTGTTGCCCTGGAATGACTCTACTTTTGGCTTTGTATGTATGGCCCATGGCGGAGTTTATCATCTGTGTAATATCTCTGCAGACGTCAGGCCTTGTTCTAATTGGACAGCCTTTGTGCCAGAAGTATTTAGTAACAATTAAAACATGAAAATGTCACTCAATTTTCTACGGTCTGTTCCTCTGTATAGAACCAAACAACAAATGTAGCATGTAAAATTCTTGCCGCTAGTAAATCTTGGCACCTTTTTCCCTTTTGGTTTCCAGAGCTAGACTGGTTCGGTGCCCATCTTCCAGGGCTCTGTATCTGCTTTCTTATCTCTTTGTTTGCCCTCTTAAAAAAGAGGATCAATCCTGGGGCAAACTAAATTCACCACTGGGAGAAATCTAAGTTCTCTCTCATTCTCTCTCTCCTCTGTCTCTTTCATGCTGTCAGTATCTCTCCTGTCTTGTCTTGCTCTCACACTCTCATCTCTCTCTCTCTCTCTCATCTCTCTGTCGCTTGCTCTCTCTCTTCAATGCATTTCCTCACTCACACTTTCACTCTCTCTCTCACTTCCATCCTCTCACCTGAGTCTCCTCTCTCTCTCTGTCTCTCTCTCTCACTCACTCTATTCCATGCTCTCTATCACTCTCTTCCATTCTGTCCCTTACTCTCTTGTTTGTGTCTCTCTGTCTCTTTATCTCTCTCTTACATGTTCTCCCTCACTCTCTTGTTTGTGTTTCTCTCTCTTTGACTCTCTCACTCCTTTATCTCTCTCTCTTCCATGCCCTCCCTCACGCTCTTGTCTGAAATGCGCAGGGTGACATTTGCTCTCTGCAGCTGGCAGCGCCTCATTCCATTCATTTCTTTTGTTTTGGTTTTGTGCCATCCAAAAACAGCAAAGATGACAACTGCGTGTTCAAACCAGCCCCACCCCCCCAACCAGCCTCTCTTTAGTTTGTAGTGCTTTGGCCAAATCAAAGCCGAGAACAAGTCGCAGTGGTGCATTATTTAGTGGGAGAATGTTTTTTTTTTTCTGTTTTTTTGTTTTTGTTTTTGTTTTTTTCTCTGTGCCGTGGTTGGTTTATTGCAGAATTGTTCCTATATCTTCCTGAATATGACATTTTCATGTAAATGGCTGGCTAACGATGTTAGGAATGTAATTCAACCTGAGCTTAGAGGGCCTGCATGAACTGCTAACAGGCCAGTGTTCCCCCTGTTGTGGCACAGGTAGGTCAATCAAAATGACTATGCCATTGATCGGACAATTATGTTCCCACAGGTAATCATGAAAAGCCAAACTTTAGCAGCTATTTAGAAATGTAATTGCCCTTGCCTGGAATAGAAAAACATGGCAGATAGAAGCATTTGATCACTTTATTCCAGTGCTGTGGTGTATCTTCCTTATAGTGGGTACAAAAGCTCATGAACATTGGGCCCCATATGTACAAAAGAAAAAACTGGAGTTATTCTGGGGAAACCAGCTGAGCCGCATTGGAAAATGGTATATAGATTATCTGAACTGAGTAACAGGTCTTTTGAAGTTTAAAGGGATAGTAATACTTTGTTTTAACTTTATTTTATTTTGTAGGCATTAAAAAAACATGAAAAACGATGTAAGTCTTATCTCTCAAAACTTTATGGTTTGAGAGATATTCACAAGCAAAGTTTCCCCTCCCGCCCCTTTTACCTAGTGTAAGCCATCTCTTCTCAGATGTGGAATCCAGTCCATAGACCAGACAGATAACAGCAGGGGACAATCTTCTTCCTATGAGAACAATGAAAGCCCTGCCCCCCTTGCAAGTTTTTCAGGTTTTTCCCTTATCTTAACTGAAGATTGTCCCTCTCTGCAGTCTACCTGGGCACCTCCCTTCTGCTCTGGCTGAGCAGTGTTACATCAGTAAAGGGGGTGGGAAGGGGACACTTTGTCATTGAATTACTCATGAACTACAACTCTAACAGAATTGAAATAACACTCTCCAAAGTCCAAATACTATGAAGATTAATTAGAGCTGCTTTTATTATGAAACATTACTATCCCTTTAAGTTCTACTCTTAATCATTTTTTGTTGTTTTTTTAATACAATATACTTGTAATTTAAATGTTGAAAAAGTACAGATTTGTAAATAAAATTCCACAAAATCCTAGTTTTATTGCAGGTTTCATCAGTTGGGTAAACTGTTCTATTTGGGACAGGAAGGAAATGTTTTTTCTACCCTTAGCGTGTCAGGGCTGGCATTGGACTAAATAAAGAGGCAGGTTTTTTTGGGCAGAACACAAATATCCCTTACACATTAGTGTCGCTGCGCTCTGAGCACATCAAGACAATGGCAATTATTGTACCTGTCCTTGGTTGAAGTGGCTGTTACATAAAGGAGTAGTGTTGATTGTTGACATTGCCAACTGAGACTGATAAGGTTGCCTGTCCAGAAGAGTCAGAATACCTGGCAATAACCCATGCAGTGACAGAGATTGCTACACAATGTGTTGCACACCCCATGGGACGCAAAAGGATATGAGGAGCATTTATAGGGGAACTATCATCCCAAAGAAAGACCCCCCAATAATTAGCCATATAGTGATAAGTTTGCAAATAGTCATCTAGCATTATTACCATGCTAGTCAGAAATCCTACTTCTGCAGAGACTGTAAGCAAACATGTCTGCACTGTGGCCTGGCTGACAGACATCTGCATGCCTGTGCTATCAGTCTCATTTCCTCTAGGAGGAGTTGCATGGTACCTTAAGGTAACAGAAGGCACTAACTGCGCTGGCACGCAGATGCCTCTAAAGGAAGAAGCCTGCCCATCAGTCTCTGCAAAAGTAGGATTTCTGACTACTGCTGTAATTATGCTGGATAGTATGACTATTGGTAAGCTTATCGCTATATGACTAATTATCGGGGGGGGGGGGCTTTATTTGGGCTGATAGTTCCCCTTTAACTCTTTGAGTGCCAGTTACACAATCCCTGGCACCCAAAAGGATATGTGGGGCATTTAACCCTTTGAGTGACAGAGGGGCTATCCAACACATTGCAACTCATAGAATGCTCATGATGTCTCCAGCACATTTCTATGCAGTATTTTGGACACTCAGTTAGGGTTAAAATCTCCATTTAGATCAGTGGGAATTTGTATGTGTTCCCAGAGTTCTTTAGTATCAATTATTAAACCCTTGAGGACCAGAGGCGTGTGCAACTCAGTGCTTTGCAATGCATTGTTTCCCACTCTGGTCTTCAAGGAGTTAAGAAGATATTCGTTGGTAGTTGTGTGACAGAAAATGGTGTAAATTATATTGTTTGTATTGTGGTATTTGCCTGCAAGAAACATAGTCTACATTAATTTCTCCTTTAGGAATACTGAAATTGCTTTTTCAGTATATAATGTCTACTCTTATCCTCATTTTCTATGAACTGTTCTCAAGTCACAATGCTTTTTAATTGCTGAGGTGTGAAAAGCAGACAAAAAGGTGTCATGGTACACCTTGTGGTATTTGCCTGTAGGAACTTAACCTAGGTATTTGCAAGTAGAAATATGAAGTGCATCAGTTAACTGTGTAATATATTAACCCCTTGGATGTCACTAGCATCTAAGTGGTTTAATATGTTTGCAATTGAGAACAAACTCAATATACATGTGTGTGTATAACTAAAAATATGCACCATCTTTCTGTTAGTATCATGCAGTGACTTTGAAGGCAATGCACTTGACATTTGCCTGGCATTCAAAGAATTTACCCTCTGAGTGCCAGAGGGGTACATTATGCATTGCTTTGCAATATGTTGCGTACCCCTCTGGCACTCAAAGGGTTACGTTTGGCTTTCTAACCACTGATGTCTTCTCGGGGATCTAGGGGATGCTTACTAGCCTAGTGACTCTTAGCACCATATGCACAAAGGCCAAACTGGAGAAATTCTGTTTCACCATGTAGACCTAATACAGGTTTCCCAAATCCTTGATTTTAAATTGGGATTTTAACTCCTTGAGTGCTAGAGAGGTCTCCCAACATCTTCTGCACAGGAGATCACAGATTCTTTCAGCATACTGGCTCTCAAAGGGTTACCATTGGCCGTCTAACCCTTGACATCTTCAAAGGATTCCAGTAGTTGTTTACTAGCCCAGTGACACTCTCCAGGCCATAAGCACAAAGACAAAAGTAGACAATGTCTGGGACAAACCATCTGCACCATGTAGAACAAACTAAAATTCTTCAAATTAACCACTTGAATGTGTTGAAAAACTCTCTAGCATTCAGGTGGTTAAATGCCCCATTAAGTCTATGTGGATTGGCATATATGGGATTCTTCTTGTCCAAAGCCTCTGAAGGTACATAAAGGTGTGTAGGTGGGAGTATTCAAATTATGCATATTGTGTCATAAAGTAGGTGGGACATGATTGAAGTGAGTGGGATTGAAAGGTAAGGAGGCAGGCTTTATCCTTAAAATGGGTGGAGAGTAGGAAGGAAAGGGCGGGGAGTGACCAGGACAGGCATTGTTCCTGCCTGCTGTTTTAAAGAAGCAGTAAACTTTATTTATGAAAAAAATATATATTGTAGGGCTTTTCCTGTTGCATAAAATAAGTGTACTCCCACTGCTGAAAGATACATATTTCCAGCAATATTACAGTTGAAACAGGTTTTTTTTTTTTTTGTTTGTTTGTTTTTTTTTTTTACATTAGCAATACCATCTAGTGGTCAAATTCCAATTAGTAATTCTGTTACATT
Organism: Rhinophrynus dorsalis; assembly: GCA_037306005.1. NCBI lineage: Eukaryota > Metazoa > Chordata > Amphibia > Anura > Rhinophrynidae > Rhinophrynus > Rhinophrynus dorsalis. The sequence continues at coordinate 538,469,474 of CM074718.1, read as the reverse complement.
CTAATGGAGAGGAAAGTTAGTGACTTACAGTTCTCCATAGAAGGTGACAGAAACTGCTGAATCAATTCCTGTCAGAACATCCAGGAAGTAAACATACAGTAAATTCACTTCCTTATTATTTGAACTGTTATAAATGTTGAATAAAACAACTGACAGGAGATAGAGTGCCCTTGTTTTACTCTTGTAAAAAAAGCCCTATAACCATGGGTGTCCTTAGACATTTTTCTGGGGGGGCAAAGCCATAGTATGACCTCCAGGGCAGCCCACCCAGCCCCTTTGTTCATACGGAGGGGGTAATTTTAGGGTTAAGCAAGTGCCCCCCTCCGGACGCCCATGCCTATAACATAAATGTTTCCATAAAAAAGGTTTAAGTATCCAATTTCTAATTAAAATGAAAGATACTGGTGTAAACCAACTGAACCACAGGAGACAAGTACAAATTTCTAAAATTCTCACCCTTGCTAGAGAGGTCTGAAGCAATGCGTTGGAGACCTCTTTAGCATTCAAGGGGATACATTTGTATTTGTCCCCTATGGTGCAATGGGTTTGCTCAAGAACTGCTCCAGTTTAGTTCAAAACACAGTGCCCATTAGTGGTTATTCAAATCCCAGATCAGTAGTAGAGGTCTCGCACTGATAAGTTGTGGATAAAAGAAGATTTTTGAAATGAAAGAACTTGTCATACAAATTTGTGGCCCATGAGAAAGATTTAAGGACAATCATTTGCCTCTGTTCCTGCTTCTCCCCACTACCCTCCCAGTTACACAAAACTCCCTTTTTCCCCCTTTTTTGTTTTGTCTTTATCAGGCTAATCGGATTAAAGGCTCACAGATTTCAAAGAAAGTTTTAGGTTCCTTTTTAGAGTGTTCTTCTTTCTGTCCCACCTCTTTGTATTATAATCTCAGCCACATCTCCCCCCCCCCAAAAAAAATATATCCCTGAAGAAGAAAATCCCTCTTTATCTGCAGCTTCATAAAACAAAATCTGAGTCCGTGCCACATGCAGGGATGATCTGATCAGCCCTTAGAATCATGTGGGAATCCTTTCCCTTATTGTAGAGCTCTTTTTATGTATATATAATTTATTGGCTAATGTTGCCATGGGTCTTGAGTAGAGAAGATTTGTTAACCCCTTGAAAGCTAGAGAATTGTGGAATTGTGGAAGAAACTAAATGCATCAGAGAGGGAAATAAACATTCTCCGAATTCCCAGTGGTTTAATGGGTCGTTTAACTTCTCAAGTGCTAGAGAAGTCTCTGACTTGCTTTCCACCATTTGTTTTCTGCGTAAGGCCCATAGCTTGGCAGCAGCTGGAGGCCCTCACGTTGCCGACCTCTAGTATAGTGGAACCATCTTTCTTCATTCACTGCAGTCTGTTCTTGCTTAACCTAATAACTGCTGACAGAAGTGTTGAAATTATTCCCATTGGAGGGGTATTACAGTATATTCGTATGGGCAAACAATTTGAGAACTACAATATATATTATTGGAATGACTAGGTGAATAACCTGGTGCATTGAGGATGGGAAAAGAATGGGATGGTGGGATCAGATCATCTAGTCCTAGATTCACTGCTGTTAAGTACAATAATGTAAAGCTAAAACAGAGGGGGGGAGGGAAACCAAATGAAAAAACAAACCAAAATAAAAATACTCAAACTCAAAGCAATGTGTCGGTGGTGGCCACAGTGGTCATCAACATTTTGCAAACGACAGAGGTTACCCTACTGGATACTAGAGACATCTCCAACACAGCTAGAGGCAATGCATAGGAGACATCTAGAATATTGAAAGGTTTAAAGCTTAGCATGTTTAAAGGGGAACTATTCCCAAGGAGTAAGTAATTTGTTCAACAGAACAACTTACCTAGGTAGGTGTCATTCTGAGAGTAGCCCTTTGTATCTGTTTATATTAGTTTGCACTGTATTTGCGTTTTCTGGTAAAGAATGATCTATGCTGATGTCTGCCCCTAGGGCATACCACCTCACCTCGCTAGGCATGGAAACTAGCAGTCTACAGCAATTGAAATCAAATGTAGAAAATAAAATGGTATTGATATAACCAACTTCTGTATGAAGTACACGTACCAAGGGGAACGTGTTCTGTTATTCTAAGAGCCACTTGTTCCTAGGGAATAAGTACTTTCTCACTTCTAATCTCTATTAGTCCAGTAACAGGGCGAACGGAGATCTGATAAAAGTACGTTCACTTGGAGTCACATAATGGGTGTAAGTATGTACTTGTATATAACATGACAGAAGCAGGCCTTTGAGGACCAGGAGATTTTGATGCATTTCTTTGCAATGAGTGTCTCACCACTCTGGTCCATAACCCTTTGAGTACCACAATGTGTTGGATACCTCTCTGGCACTCAGAGAGTTCATGGGTTAAGAAATGTAGTGAAGGTATAAGAGTCTATTATATATAGGTCCAAGGGATACCGGAGCAAGTGACCCATCCTATAATATAAAAGGCCAGATATATGTTTGTCCGATGCAATCATGCGCAGTAGAGACTGCCCGAACTCACATAATGCTGGGAGGTGTAGTGCTGCATTCGGCCAGTCTCTACTGCCCTGGCCTTATATGTTATAAGATACGCCCTTGTACATGGGTTTTTACACTGGTATTTATATAAAAGCAAACATTTCTAAATTCCAGTGCACTTGAATAGAGATTTTTAACCTCCTGAATGCTAGAGAGGTCTCCAATGCATTCCCCAATTTCATTTAACAGGATTTTATTTTAATTGTCTACTGTTATGCAGTTGGTTTACAACAGAATATAAATGCGGTCCAATGTTTCTACAAGTCTATAGGCTATATAGTCATTCATGTGTGAATTTCTTTGCTTCCAGATGCACCCGTTGGGACTCTGTAACAACAATGATGAGGAAGATTTGTATGAATATGGATGGGTTGGGGTGGTGAAACTGGAACAACCTGAGATGGACCCAAAGCCATGTCTAACTGTCCTGGGAAAGGTAAGGCTGTAGTCATCATTCCTTTACTGATGGCATTTTGGAATCACCTTATAATGAACTTCTGGACCTATCAGTTGCTAGAGAAGTCTCAAACATGTGGGGGAGATGCATTAAGGTGTGATAAAATGGTGATAAAGTGGAGATAACTTCTCCAATGATATCACTTATCCCATTCCTCTGGAGCCAATGCACTCATATGGCATAGATCTTAGTTCATTGGCTCCATAGAATAGCATAGGAACTGGAGAAGTGATATCACTGGAAAAGTCATCTCCATGTTATCACCTCTTTATCAGTGCATAAACCCCAATGTTTTGCAATACATTGGAGACTGCTCTGGCATCCAAGGGAGATAACTGTTTTGTTGTTATGCTAAAAAGGCACAGCAAACTGGAGAATCGGACTCGGTACCCGAAATCCCAATAATTAAGTTTGAAAACAGGAGATTCCAGGGCAGATCTGACGAGTTCCCACATGTAAGAAACTTCCCACATGAGACCAGGTGGATGAGATCCATCTGTGCTAATGCGAGATCCACTTGGAACCAAGCTGTCAGATTCTCAGGAGTTGAGAACTATAGATGTTCTTGAATAGGTTGCATTTACTCTTTTTTTCACCTGTTGAGAGTTTCTCTTTCTACATATTCATCATCATCGCTGCACTCAATAGCTAAGCCAGTTGTGTCCAGCAATTCCTCCATGTTTATAGAAGTGGTTTTAGCGTGAATGTGTTAAATACTGATGCATGGTAGCAACTCACACTTTTTGGTTGTGCAAGGCCATTATTATTACAAGATCTCCCTATTAGTTTTAATAACAAGGGCTGCATTTAGTTTTGCAGTTTATCCTCACGATATGTATATGTTATATAAGTTTTTCTCTGTAGCTGTTTTTGTGCATGTATTGCTTCTACAAATGACAAACATTGATTGATGATAGCTGGACAACATTTGTCAAGTACCTTTACCCAATGCTTCATAAAGCATGACATGCTCTCTTTCAGTCAATTAAATATATATATACGTAGGGCCTAATTGATCAAGCTGAAGAGGTGGTATTCTGGAGTAAGCCCTCTGCACCATAGTGGAAAAATTAAAAATCCTATTTATGTAAATTGGGATTTTAAAACCTTGAATACCAAAAGGTCTCCATCGCATTTCTTCCCAATGTGTCGCAGACCTCTCAGGCATTTAAGCGGGTAAAAATCTCATTTAGATCAATAGGAAATTTCAGAGTATTCATTGCAATCCTATTGTACAATTGGTGTGCTCCAGATTTTAGCTTTTTAGCTTGATGTATAATGCCCTTAGGCCCATATTTATAAAAGCAAAGTGGAGTTATTCTTGAGTAAGTCAACTGCACTGTAGGGAACATACAAACATTTCTGTTAAATTAAACAGGCCTTCTCTTCGTAATGCATTTGAGACTTCTCTAGCATTCAAGAGGTTAAGCAGTTCTATTCAAGTGCATGGAAATTTAGGAATTTTTATTTTGCTCTATGGAGCAGTTTGTTTATCCAGAATAACTCCACTTTGCTTTAATAAATATGGGCCTTAGTTTCTTGAAGGGCATTTGTAGGACATCTTCTACTGGGCCCAGGATTCACCACGTGAAACAAGTATAGTCACTGGGATTCAAATGGGGATTGCATCACTATATGCAACAGAGCTCTACATGCTTTGTGATTCTATATATTGGAGAGCTCTCTATCATTTGAGGCAGTCGTAGTTCATCTATGTATCTCCAGCTGTGGAAGATTATAACTACTATTATTCACTAGCATCCTAATGGTTAACAAAAACATTTGAATCAGTGGGAATTTTTATTTTTCCCCTGTGGGGCTCTTGGATTGCGCTGTAATTGCTCAGTTTTTATGTACACATGACCCAGTGTTTAGCAGAGTAGCTGGAGAGAGGAATGGCACAGGTTAACCCTTTGAGTGCCAGACGGGTATCCAACACATTGTGTTACCCCTGTGGCACCCAAAGAGTTAAAGGAGAGCCACAGCACAATAGTAATTTATTCACCGGTTTTGTTATAATGAATATTGCTGATGTATAAATGGATCATTACTCTATGATAATTGCTTTTCAAATAATTTTATTGCCCCAAAAAACACAGTTGGGCAAAGTTTTAGACCTGTCTTTTGTCAAAGGAGCTTTGGTCACAAGTACAAAACATTGCCTAGTTCTGTTCTATAAGGCAAAACAATAGTATGTGAAAAGTAGTTATTTTGGAGTGCTGTAAATTTATATATACTGATGTTGGTGCTGGTGATATCAGCGACTGAGTAGACCGGTTTACCTGGTAGAGGAGTGAGTGTTGACTAAGTCTAGTACTAAGAACCATGGATCCAAGTCATAGGTTGCAGCTGCCTGATATTCTAAAGGTCCGCAGTCTATTCATTTTTACTCCACAAGGTTGCGTGCGACAACCAGGTGACATGTTGTGTATGATAAGAAGAACATCTTCTTTATCTTGGTGTGAATAAGAACAGTTTCTAGTATAAAATTCAAAACACTGCATTTTCAAACATCTGTCCATCTGATAGCTGGTGGCGGTCTCCTGTTAGCTATTCATTGAAGGGTCAAGGGCCAGTCTTCTGTTCCCTATGTTTTAAACAGAGTCCTGCCTTCTGTATCATTGACCCTCAGTACTAAATCAAAAGGGCCGTTCAGAAGTAATATACTTGTGGTTTAGAAATGTATACATAACATTTTATCTTCTGCTGTACATTATGATTTATAATTCTAAATAAAGGCTGAAAAAACATAAATCCCTTGTATGCTCGAAAAGTCTTCAACTGTGCTTGACAATGCATTGAAGACCTCTTTAGCACCCAAGGGGTTAATGCTTTGCATGCCAGAGGGATATCCAATGGCACTGAAAGGGTTAAAAGGGAGCTTTGTGTGTGTATTGGACAATGTGCTGGGTTGTATGTATGATTACAGCAATACAGCTCCATTGATGTTCACCATGGATGCAGGTGCCTGCACTTGGGAGTATGTATAATAGCTGTAGTTCATATTGGTGAACACACTGTTCCGTCATCAAAACTTTAATGCCAATAAGCCAGTTACGCCTGCCCTATAGGATACACAAGAAAATGGCTTAAAGTTGCTCCATTTCCTCTGCACCTCATTGACCTCCTGTTGGCACAAGTGGCACAAGGAGAGCATTTTCTGCTGAAGTAGACTGATAAATTGGCATTAGGCTTATGTAGGCCTAGAAAGTCGATTTCAGCATCTGTTTGCATGAAATTGCATTAGCAAATTCCCCTCTCTGTGAAGCAAAATAAAGACCATGTGTGGAGGTTTTTTGGATGAAAATAGGGCATGGTTAATGATGGAAATAGTTATTATCTACAATTAGTGCTGCACCAGAGCACACACTGAAGTCCTTAGAAGACGCCTTTTTTTGGCTACATATGGCTCTAGAGCTGCCTGTTGCTTACTACTAATCTAGGTGCATTTAAGCAACATTATTGTTCACTCCAAAATATACAGTGTCTCAAACACACATACTATTTTTTTCATATGTATAATTACTGTGGTAGATTTTTGGCAGGGAAAAGCATATTTATTTTTGGTTTCCGCACTCCTTTAATCAATTAAATCTGATTTTCAGACCTTTTCCTTCCATTTCCCTGCGGGTTCTATGGGAGTTTTGCCAAGGCAAAGACATTGGGCTAGTTTTTTCCCCTTTAGTCACTGCGCTAACACTCCATATATTGAGCATAATTCAGGCACATCAACATGGTGGTTGTGGTATGTGTGGGGGAGAAGATAGAATTTAACTCTATGACTGCCAGAGAATCTTCAGAAGCAATGTTTGCGTTTGAGCCAACATCCAGATAAAAATCACAATCCAGAAGCAGACAATGTAATTTGAGTTCTAAATTAGTTCACTGGTCTTTCATTTCCAAAACTCCACATATATATATATATATATACTAGTGTAAAGGGTCCGGGTAATGTTAACCTGGGTAATGTAAAGGATCCAGGTAATGTTAACCCTTTGAGTGCCAGAGGGGTACGCAATGCGTTGCGTACCCCTCTGGCACTCAAAGGGTTAAGCGGCCGCTACCTCACTGCTTCACCCGATGCAGTCTTGCACAGTAGAGACTGCCCAAACGCGTGCAGTCTCTACTGAGCATGACGGTTGCTGACGAGCATCGCTAGAGTTTTATTATATGGGATATATCCTTCCTTCCTATATAATAATTCAGTTTAGACGTGCGTAACAACTCAGTCATGCGCAGTAGAGACTGCCCCGCGACCGGCTGGCAGTGGCACTGTGGCCCATGTAACGGGCTCTTCAACTAGTATATATATATATATATATATATATATATATATATATATATATACATATCTGGAGTGGGACAGATACCCTTCTTTCTGTGTGCAGAGCTCTAGAAATAGCTCGGGTGAAGCAAATCTTCAGCAGATTCTCATTCTGTACTGAGAACTTATTAGGCCTTTCCTTGAAGTATGACAATTACATAGGAAAATTATTGATAAGATCATTAAATATTTTGAGTTTTGTATTTAAAGACCAATTAATATGTTTTACAAAGTCTGCTCCAATGAAAGCAGCTTTGTAAAAAGCCTGGAGTTGCAGTGTACAGCCCCAAACCAGTTTCTAGCAGCCATTTGATGGGAACCACAAAACTGACCCCCTTGCCTGGAAAGTAACCCAGAAGTCTGTGGCTTTCAGTCATAAACTCCTTAGATTCATGTGCACGTCTCGTAAACCCAACGCGTCTCAGGACCTTCATTGTGCAGGATGGAAAATAGAACTGGGAGACTTCTTCCCACCGAACCACTAGAGGCTATTTTCAGACCGCCGTTGTGCTCCTCCTTTTGTCTGCCTCTGCTCACAATGCAGACCCAGATTCATCAACAGGTCTTCTGAGAAGGGAGCAGCTCTGCCGATGGGGCAACTATAGGATAATAATTGGCCTTTAAACCTTTGAGTGCCAGAATTGCAATGCATTGGCTTCCTCTTTGGCAGTCAGATGATTAATTAATGAGCTTTCATAGGCCCTAAACTATACTCATGATGACTGATATATTTTTCAGTGCAAAACATGAAAATAAAATGTTTGCATGATGTTACAATTCTTTATCCAATGTTTTTTAGTGAGGCATCCAACCAATTTAAAGTGGAAATTTCACTCTCTATAAAGTTGCCCTCCAATAATCAGGCATATGGAGACTAGCTTCATAATAGTGCTATTAGCTCTCATAAGTACCTGCTTCTGAAGTAATCCTTAGTCTTCAGAGACCGGAAGCCAGGCATCAGCACAGACATCTTGCTTTAGTGTTGTCTGCGTGCCTGCGCTGTCAGTCCCGGTCTCCTCTAGGAGGCATTGCACTGTGCCTTAAGACACTGGAAGGGACTGACGGCGCTAAAGTGAGAAGCTGCGCCATCAGTCTCCAAAGAATAAGGATTACTTCGAAACCAGATACTTATGAGATCTAATAACACTATTATGAAGCTAGGTGCTATATTCCTAATTATTGGAGGGTGACTTTATAGAGGGTGAAAGTTCAGCTTTAAAGGAACACTAACACTAAACATTATCTAAATTATACACACTTAATTGCCCTGTATTCCATGTTAGCCGCTTTAAAAATTCTCAGTTTTCTGAGGCCTAAAATCTATTCTTACTTATGGTCTGTGGGCTCCCATTTCTACTTTTTTCTAGAGATTCCATTACCAGAACAGTCTGGATGGGTGCCTAGGCAATGGTTGTCCTGCATTGTTTATCAATGGACTGAGAGATGGTAACAACCTATCTGAATAGGAAAGCAGTGGGTAATAATCTCAGTACATTAAAATAATTAGCTATGCATAAACAGATAGCCAAATTGTATCTATATAGTACAGTCTGCATATACATTAAAAAGCAAGGTTAGGATAAGATTTAAGGGACTTAATATAAAATATCTAAATTCTTCAGATGCTACCTGGAAGCTCGTTACATTAATAAGTGTATTACCCAATATCATTTTAGGTGTTAGCGTTCCTTTAATTATTTTATTATTTTGATATCTTTACGAGAGAATGAAACTTTTCTTGTAGAAAAGGTAATAAAAGGTTTTGCAAGGTGATAGTAGATAAAATAGGAAATTCTGGTTAATGGGATAATACCTATCTTGGATTACGTAGTTCTCATTTTATGTAGCAAAAGTAGAATTTGTTGGATTGTTGTTTTTTTTTTTCTTTTTGCGACTTAATTTATATTGTATGTAACTATGTAAATTAGTTTAATAATAAACATGCTGGTATTAATGGAAAGGAAATATTTGTACAGCAGAGATTCCATTACAGTCTTTGAAACTGCATGAGCCCAATCTCATTGAGACTGGATCCAAAATGAGGCTCTTGTGAGGAAAAAAATGTACACTTACCATACATAATAAAACGGAGTGCATGATGCCCTAAAAAGCGATGTCTGAAGATGTGCAGGATGTACTCTCATGGCATCCCTTTCTACTCCCTCCCCCTCACCCTGCAGGGTGGACACCTGCCTCTACAGAATTATCATACTGCCTTTGATGTTCAGCAGGCAGCAGTAGGCGGGAGAGTGTAGGGAGGAGGGGGCCTCCATGATCTTTCTGCCTAGACTAAAAGACGAGCAGTGTCCAGACTTGTCAAAAGGAATCAAGTGTTTATCCATGTAACCACAGCCACCCCAGGCATTCTCTCAGGTGTGTGTCTGAGACAGAGGGAATCTGAGAATAACACAGAGAACTTCAATTAGGTAGTAAATGGGAGGATCCCCCCACAGGGTGGTTTTCTGTGTGAAGTTGCCATATAGTCATTATCTTTATTAAACTTTCAGTTGCCCTCATTCCTGGAAGTATTTTTGTCTCGCATTTGAATCAAATCATTGGAACTGAAGCATATTACCTTTAGATTTTGGTTGTTTAAAGTTTAGGAAACAGCTACAGGTTTTGAGCAGCGAAATTTAACCCCTGAAATGCTTGTGAGACCTCCATGCTTTGTGAAACAATGCATTAGAGACCTCACTAGCAACCAAGGGGTTAACCACCCTTCCTCTCATAAAAATCAAAAGGGCTGCCAACTCACTTGTGTCCACCAACCATGCAATAAAGAAATCACAACTTTATTGACATCACAGTAGACACAGCATATTTTAGATAACACTAAATAAGCAATAAAGTAACATTAAAGGAACAGTTGACTTTTAAATGGAAAATATTTTAGAGTCCTTCTCCAACTGCCGGGAGATATTCAATTCAAAAGTTATTGCTTTTTTTATTTACTTTTGCAACAGCATCAACTGGTGTCCAAAGGTTTTTTTTTTTTGTTTCTGTTTTTTTTTTTTTATATAATGGGAAAAGCTTGATTCATTCATTAAAGCTCCCAATAGCAAGTGTAGGAACAGCATCACCCAGAGGAGTCTGAAACACATTGCAGAGCAAATGCCTTGCAGACCCCTGTAGCGCTCAAAGGGTTAACCCCTCGAAATCTAGTGACATATACAGTGCATTGCTTTGTAGTACCTTGGAGATTTCTCTAGCATTCAAAAGGTTAAACATTTAAACCAATGGGAGTTTTCCTTTCTCATGTATGGTGTAGTTGGCTTGATCCGGAATTACTCCAGTTTTCTTTTTAACATAGGCCCCTTTGTGTTTTGTGGGTGGTCTTCCTATATCCCTATATTAAGCACACGGATATGTTGCAAATCCTTAAGTGATGGAATGACAGACCAGAACAGTTTCAAATGATTATTCTTAAAGAGTCACAATTCATATAATTCCTTCACTGCCAAAGAAATCCTTAGCGCTGAACTTGGTCCTACACAGGCTGGTTTAGTCCTGACCCTCAGACTGTACAATGTGACAGCTGTTCCAGAAGAACAGTAAGTTAATGCTACATGTCCAAGGTCAGAACAAGATGACTGTGGAACAAAATTAACATTTTCACTGTCACAATAATTTATATACTGCAAATTTGCATGTTAATCATTATTTAGAATCAAGGGGTATAATTGATCAGGAGGAGTGGTTCTGGTGCGAAGCATCTGAAACATGGAAGGATAAAAAGTCCCATTTGTTGATTGCAGTGGGACTTTTAGCCGTATTGCTTTGCAATGCTTTGCAGATCTGTCTAGCATTCAAGGGGTTAAAAGTCCACTTTAAAGCAGAACTACCATCCTATGTAAAGTTGCCCCCCCAATATTTAGGCATATGGCGACTAGCTTCTTAACCCCTTAAGGATCAGTGTGCATGCACGCGGCCAGCACTTAACCCCTTAAGGAACCATGACGGTCCTGAACTGTCATAGAATTCCGGTCTCCCCGCGCGGCTGCACGCTGTTCAGGGAGTCCAGAATCAAATAGCAAACAAAAAAAAAAAAAAAAAAAATGCTCCGTGGTCCTTAAGTGACCGCCGTGGAGCATTTTTTTTTTCTAATCCTATTGAGGGCTCCCCGAACGGAGTGCAGCCACGCAGGGAGCCCTGAAATCCATGGGTCCTTTAGGGACATCCACCCATGATGTACATATCCGTCTTTAGTCTTTAAGGGGTTAATAGTGCTATTATCTCACACAAGTACCTCGTTCTGAAGTAATCCTTTTTCTTCTGAGACCGACAGCCAGGCTTCTTGCTTTAGAGTCGTCTGTGCGCCTGCGCCGTCAGTCCCTTCTGGTACCTTAAGGCACCATGCAATTCCTCCTAGAGGAGACCAGGACAGACAGCACAAGCGCGCAGGCGTCTCTAAGCCAAGATGTCTGTGTGCAAGCCCGGCCGCTGGTCTCAGAAGAAGAAGGATTACTTCAGAATGTGGTACTTGTGTGAGATAATAGCACTATTAAGAAGCTAGATGCCATATGCCTAATTATTGGAAGGCGACTTTATATAGCGTGGCAGTTCCACTTTAAATCACTGTTTCTGGACATTTCATTTTAATCCTATGATGTAATTGTTTTGCTCCAGAATTGCATCTGTAAAGAAGCCCAAACCGTGATATCCCAGTGAATGTGGGCGGAATGCAGGAAACGTGTGCAGTCGCTATTTACAATGTACTTTTCATAGCAAAATAATTAGCAACAAAATATTACTGAATTGCAAGTTTTTTCTCAATTAGCGAACGTTTGCAGATTTTTTAAAAAAAATGCGTTGTAAAAAATCAGAGTGGCTAAAATATCTGCCGTTTTGCGAGAGGATTAGCAATTGTGCCTAATTCAGCATATATTTTCATACATCTGGCTAACTTTGCTGTTTATTTAGGAGCATTCGCTAACTTTGCTGTTATTTTAGGAGCATGTGCTATTCAGTATCAAGGTGCTAATAGGTTTGTTGCATCAAAACGTGAGGAAGTTATCTCCACTTTATCACCTTCCTATCACATCTTAGTGCATCTCCCCCATTGTGGTTATGAAACTGGGATGCAAGAGAATGGGGAGATGCACTAAGGGGGTGATAAAGAGGAGATCACTTCCTCATTGTTCTAAACTCCCTAAGTTCTATGTTAATCTATTGAGCCAATACACTAAGATTTCTCAAACTTTAGAGAACTTTGTGCATTGGCTGTATAGAATAACATAGAAATTGTATAAATTATGTCACCTTTTTATCCTACCTTATCACACCTTGCATAAGCCCCAAGGAGTCAAGAGCACCTGACATGTTAGTGGGAAACTGAATCTGTTATCAAAATAATGCAGGAAGGTATACAGATAAGTACACTGTTGGCTGATTTTGATCAGTTGTAGTCCAATGCAAACTGTTTGTTTAAAGAGACATTATTGCCTATAAATGGCGTCCATAACATTCTAAATAGCATATACCCTAGATAGTATTTGTAAAAGTGTTTCTTAAGCGCGTGAAGCCCAAAAAATATATTATAAATATGCTTTTTCCTATTCATCTGGATGTCCATGTGACCTCTCTTTGTTTATACAAGTGATAAGGGCAATTTATGGCATGAGTTAGTAAATAAGAGATAAAAGTTTTGGTGAACTAAAGCAGGTGGGTTCTAATGTCAAACCAATTATCACTGTTTATGGTTTAATCAGTTTACAGTCCTAATAAAAAAGTGGCGGCTTTTCCCTTTGAAAATGATGTGTAGATGTACATAATATTTGAATCTGTTTGTGCCGTTTTTATTTTGTGATGATATGTCCCTTTAAAGATTAGTGATCTTTATGATGCTTTCAGGTGAGTGAAAACCCATTGTTTACTGTGAGTTGGTAAGATCTGAGGCAGACTTGAATAACAGTATATACAATAATCTACAGATAAAGTCCAAAATATAAATAGATATAACCTCACTTTTGTATGAAGGAAAGTATCTATGTAATTTAACCCTCTGCACATCTCTCTGGCACTCAAATGGTTAATATATACATTAAGTGACACTTTCCTAGAGCATAGTTCACCTTTAAGGCTTTGAAGTAGTCATTAAAAAGGACCCTCATTCCCACTAAATGTTGGGACAAGTTGATCATAAATAACTGGTTGTCACCAAAATTGTCTTCTTTTAACCCTTAATGTGTTGCGTACGTCTCTGGAACTCAAAGGGTTAAGCTCTTTCAGTAACAGCTAATGTAAAGTTTGCCCTTTTCTTATCAAGATAAAAGCATGGAACAGAAGAAAGTCTTATGCTTGTTCTGAATATTAATAATTATCAGGCCACGTGAGAAACTTAAGGCCATAGGGTTCTGTCATTTTAAATGTTCTAGGCCTCAAATAACCCCTGAGCTAGTTATAGATCTTCCTTCGTAAAAGTATCGAGTGGCCTTTTCTGTAGATCATTGTCTGTCTGCAAGATGTATTCATTTCTGTCTGGGGATCTACCAGGTTTTCTTCTTTGTTGGGGTATTGATTTTATTCCAAAATGTTTCTGGTGCTTGGAAATTCTTGCGCTGTGACAGCACTCATCTTGTATCCAAAATATTTGGCGCTCATCTTGTGTCGCATGTAAAGCAGCTCTGAAAGCCACTGGCAAACTAAATTCCTTTTTTTCTAAAAATGTGGTTCTCAGACATTAAAAGGAAAATATCCTGCTCCTATCATATTTGTAAAAACACATAATAATTAAATTGTTAAATAATTTTGAATATTATGTACTTCCAACTACCATCTGTAAAATGTAGTTATTTTATGTTAAAATCAAATCCAAAACTTGTGTATACATACTATCCTATATAGAGATAATACGTTGAATATATTGAGGTAAGAACCCACTGTTATTATGTTCAGAAAGGTATTATTCAGGAAAGCAGTAACGTTGCATCAAGTATGGTCTACCTGGTGGCCTGTGGTACTGTGGGCAGATCTTTCACACAATCCGAGTTGGAGAATGGGATACTCATCACAAAATCCAATGATTGGCATACTCACATGGGACATCTGGAAGACACATCCCTGTTGTGCTCCCAATCTGCAGGGGAATGCAGGAGAGAGGTGAGTAAACTACTCGGGTGACAGAACTGTTGCAGGGTGTTGTCCGTCGGATAGAGCCCTAAATTGTATACCTTATTGCTAAAGATTTAGTCTAAAAACCTTAAATTAGTTTAGCTGCTAATCTGCCCTAGACCTCAAATAACTGTAATGGAGAAGATTATCAGATGTTTTACCTGATAAGATTCCTGTGTGAACTTAGACTCTCCAGCGCTATTGCAGTGGGACAATGAAAATGAAAAGAGTGGCATTGGGGACACAATTCTGTGTGGATTTTCTTAGTTGAAGGTAACGACTGTCCATAAAAGAAAATGCATCATATTCCTGTAAAGGAACACTCATATTGTCATTGCATCAATCACTGTGTAATTGTAGCTGAGTACTGTGAGGTCCTCAGGTTATTATTTCAGTGGTGTGGAAAAATCTCAGGAGCCTAGAGGGCAGAAAAATTTCACTGTTGGCCTCTACAGTTGTGGAGGATTTTATATCCACCTTTGTACATTCAGCCTTTTCACTGGGTCCCTGATGGCTCCTGTAAAATTTGGCCTGAGTCCAAAATAATTTATGTATTTATTTGATTATTGAGTGTGTGTGTGTGTTTGTCTGTGTCTGGTATGTGTTTGTGTGTGTGTGTACATATATATTGTATATGTGTAATGTGTGTGTGTCTGCATTGTTTGTAATGTTCATTGTAGCCCCTGCATCTCCTTGCAGATATTTTGTCAGGAGTGGCTGGGGACTGGGCACGCCTGTCTAAATCACGCCCATGCTTACACCAGTGGGACAGGCAGTATAGAGGAGATTTGTATAACTCATCCTTACTGCCGCTCCTGGGTGCTTTGTCCTTAAGTTACATGATGATGATGCTATGCAGTCCTATCTTATTGTACAACCAAATCCTATATGTATTTGTAAATCTACACTTGTTGGATTTATAACCCATTATACTTTAATTTATGTGAAAGTTCCCTCGTGGAATGTCTGCAAGTTTTAAAATATCATAAAACAACTCCTTTTAATTATAATTTTGGCTTTTTTTTACTGATTAAAAACGCATATTCACCGGCAGTGTTTACTTTTTTTATTTTCCACCAATGATCCTGAGTAATCTTTGTTATTTGTAGTATTCTTGTGATAGACTATATAGGTTGCCCCTGATGTCACTGGAGAACATAAAAGCTTTGCCAAATAACATAGTCTACTTACATCTAGTTTAGCCACTTTATTGGGATTATAGACCCAATTTACACTTTACATGATAGTCTTGAGAATGGACTGATAGCCTATAAAGTACCAGTTTATACATTGTCCACCCTACTGGGAATGGACAAGAAAGTGTGTAAGCAAAATCTGTATGATAGTCTTGAGTGAGTGGACAGGAAGGTGAGTGGGTACCAGTCTACATGATAGGCTTGTGGAGAGCGAGCAGCAAGGTAAGTACTAGTGTATATGATAGTTTGGTTGAGAGTGGATAGGAAGGATATTTAAGTAGCAGCCCATGCAAACAGCCTTGTTGAGAGTGGGCAGGAAGGAGAACCAATCTATATGATAGCCTGGACAGGAATGCATTCTATAGAGAGTCGAGCAAAAACAGGAAGGTTATTGAATACGATTCTTTGTGATGTTAAGTGGACAGGAAAGTTAGTTATCAACCTATATCAGTGGCGGGCGACTTGAGGCCCTCCAGCTGTTGTGGATTACATCTTTTATCATCTCCCTTCAGCGTCCACACCCATGGTCTATATGATGGTCTTTAGAGTGGGTAGGATTGTTTTCCATTTTAAATTCTCCAGATGTTAAAAACAGACATGGGTTTGTACTTCATGTTCTTTACAATTGTACTTAACGTTATTTCAGCTTGCTTTATATCTTGAAATCATTTTAGGAAAGTCCCAAATAAGCAAGCCTTTTAATTAAACTTAAAAATTCCTAGAAGAGATGGGATTAACCATAGTCAGTTGGTTTTCCTGTAAATCCATGCATGAATTGCCCACATAAAAAAGTGGATTCCATTGATTCTATTCTTGTTCATTGTATTCTAACCAAACAAGTCACTGTGGTCTTCTGGGGTGCAGGAGAGGAGGAACAGAATTGCTTGTGTGTGCCTGTATATGGAATATGTATATGTATACACACACCTTAAGTGGAAGGCCCAGGTGTGATGGGGAAGAGTTTGTGTAAAGCTTGGTAAATATTCTGGCAAGACAACACAGCTGAAAGAGAGGGGATGTTTGAGAAGAAGAAAGGCGCTCGTGATACATGCCTTTACAAACAGACGCTCTAGGGAGTCGCCGGTGCGTGAACGCTCTGTCCTGCACACTGAGCTCTGCTGTAATAACACCTGCGCACACAAACCAAGGCATGCACTGGTGCTGTGACTTAAGCACATTATTGTATTTCATTTTTTTTTATTTATTCTTATATTCACTATATTAGGTAATGTCCAATGTTGATATTTTTCAGTTTTGAGAAGTAGAAAGGGGACATGGTGTGATTATAGTGTTAAGGGGTCTTTGTTTTAAATTAACACTAATGCCTAAAATGATATATGTAAATATACTAGGGATAAGCAACCTTTGGCTGACAGCTGGTTGGGGATGAAGGGATTTGTAGACCCCAGAGTTTGTCTACCTCTGATGTATACATCATGTACTCCAAGCTATCTTGTGGTAAAAGAACATAAAAAAATAAAAAGTTTGTGTGTATAAACTACTTTTTTCTGTATTTCTGTAACCACAAATTGATTGGTTTGTCCAGCTTGCAGCTCATGGCAAGATTTAAAACCATTAGTGTATTCACCATAAATGTATTCATAACTACTCGGACATTCAGCTGTTACCCTTTCCCTGACAGTTTATGCACATTTATATACTATCATTTCTGAGAAGCCTAACGATGAATTTTCTACACGCCAGAGGCCTAGAGTCTTGAACAAGACTAGAGATTTTGGACCTCCTGTAATATATGGGACATTTTATGAGGTGCTAGTTTGGATTAAATGATAAAGAAATGTATATACGCCCCTTTGATTTCTAGTTGGTAATGTTCCTTTAACTCTTGGATGCTAATGAAGTCTTCAGTGCATTGAGTTTAATAAGGCTTTTAACCCTAAAAATGCTAGAATTGACAAGTTTATGTCAATGGGAAATTTGGCAATTTTTATTTCTGTCCTTGTAGTTGGTAACTGGGGAGTAACTACCAGGAATGGGGAGGGTTCAGCTGTTACAAGGCCCAGGATTCAAGGAGGTCTATATGCCATAGGGCCCAACAGGTTCTAGGGAAACAATGTTGTGTTAGGCCAAAAAAAAATGTTTGGACCGGGGCCCTACACTTAGTAGCGAAGTCACTGGTTGGTTGGATACTGAATTGCTTATCTTTTCTTTGTGCACAAGGTCTCATTTTGTCTCCTAAACACTGCTGCTCAAAAGTTGTTTTTTTATTACCTACCTTTTTGTCCGCATTGTAACTGCCTGATACAGATATGGATGATGTGTGACTCTTCAGCTGTTTTTGGACCGAATGATGGAAATTGTAGTCCAACAACCGCTGAATCACAGCGAATATCTAACCCTGGCTTAGAATTTAGAATAACTATGTTTCCCTTTTACCTCAAGTTGCTCAAAGCACATAGTGATGTAAGATGCAATATCCTGAGTAACACTCCAGCCATGGCTGCCCTTTTTCACATACAGGGTGTCTATCATACATTCTGATTGTATCTATTGGCCTGCTAGTGCGTGTGCCACCAGTAGTCTGTTTGTTTTTCTTTCCCTCATCTGTTTGTCTGCTGCCTTACTGAATGTTTGCGTTTACACGCACAGTGCTGCTTTTGTTGGCAAAATTGATTCAGGTTTTGAAAAGAAAAAATTATCTGAAAAATGTCCATCACCTGGAATGATAGATTAGGATCATAGGTCTTTATGTATACAATTCTGAGATCTTTAGAACACAGAACCCTGTAAGTAGTGGAAAGAATAGTGGAGGGCAGATAACAGGAAAGATCCCAATTCTGGGTTAAACCACCTGCACTACAGGTGATAGATTACATTTCTGATTGATTTAATTGTTGCTTTTAGCCCACTGAAT
Organism: Rhinophrynus dorsalis; assembly: GCA_037306005.1. Lineage (NCBI taxonomy): Eukaryota > Metazoa > Chordata > Amphibia > Anura > Rhinophrynidae > Rhinophrynus > Rhinophrynus dorsalis. Next base: position 538,450,970 of record CM074718.1, on the reverse strand, counting down.
GCTAGTGAGGTCTCCAATGCTTTGGGAGGCAATGCGTTGGAGACCTTTCTAGCATTCAAGGGATTAAATAGCTCAATTTAAATCATTAAGAATTTGGAGAACTTTTATTTGTTCTCTTTGGTGCATTTGATTTGCTTTTATTCATTTTTGTATCATTTGTGAATGAGCAAGTATGAGTATACAACCTTGGACATACGTTACCTTTATGGCTTTCATGTGAAAACTGAGTATGTACATTTTTACCACATAAAGTAAGACTTTTAATGCCTAAAGGAGCAGTCAACTTCCACTTTCATGAAATCTTATATATTATAGCATTTTCCCTGCTGAATAAAACAGTAGTGCTCCCACTAATGTCAGTTGTTTTATTCATAAGTTATAACTGCTCAAACTGTCAGGAAGTGAGTAAAAGTTTCATTACTTCTTGAAAGTTCAAACTGAGAGGAAATGACTCCAATTCTACTACATTCTGTGGAGAACTGTTTGTCAGTGGCTCACCTCTCCCATGGAATGCTCCAAAGTATTTCATTGAAATCTGACCACTAGAAGGCATTGTTAAATGTAAAAAGCCAACAGTTTAAACTCTAATAATGATGTAAAGTTGAAACTCCCAGAAGTGGGAGTACACGGCATGAAAAACCTAAAATATAGGGTTTTTTTTGTTCTTTCCATTAAAAATATTGCTATCATTTTAACTAAAGGCCTTATGCAAGAAGCAAACGATGAGCTGTTCTGGGGCATTTCGACTGCCCCATAGTGGAAATAAAAAATCCCATACTGAATTAAATGGGGTCTTTTCTCTCATGAATGCTAGAAATGTCTCCAATGAATTCATTGCAAATTAGTGCTTTGGAGATCTGTCTAGCATTCAAGAGGATAAATGGCCAAATCTTTATTTCTTGTATCCAACCTTTTCCACTCATGTGGAATGCTCTACCTCCCAGTCTGCACCTTTTTGCAGTTTTCAAGTCTCTTTTAAAATTACACCTTTCAAAAAGCTAGAAGGCACTGACTTGATACATCTAAAGCACTTATAATTTACTTACATTATTTGTGTCCCCTATTCCTACCATAACGTAAGCACTGTATTCCATACTTGACCCTTATGTACTCTGTATTTCTTCCTTTACCACTTTAGACTGTAAGTTTTCGAGCAGGGACCCCACTTCCAGTGTTTCACTTTACAAAACAAGTAACCTGTATTGTCTAGGTATCCTTTTAAAAGGTTGCAGGCACGTTGACATCTTAACCATGTTGCCTGGATAAAAATGTCGACATGAGAATCTCGCACTACATGACAGAGTGAAATTCTCAAGTCGCTTACTGAAAGGTTGCATATAATAATTATAGAGCCGATGTATAAAGCATAAGAGGCCGGAGCGATTCATTCATTTTCTCCCCTAGAGCTCAGCTGCTTGTGCAAAGCTCTCCAGCTCCCCACTGAACCCCAGTTATTCTTCATTCCTTACATCTTTTCATGCAAGATGATGTGGGTCAAAGCAGACAACAAGTAAAAGAAGCTGTATTTATATGCTCCATAATTGTCCTTCTGTCTATCCTTCCTCTAACATGGCCATGAAGTTGAGAACTGCGGCCACTCACTCCCCTTCTCTGCTTGCAGAATGATAGGGTAGAGCGGAGCACACAGAGAAGCGGAGTGAGAGGCTAGAGTTCTCAATTTGTGAGATTCTCATGTCAACATTTTTATCCAGGCGACATGGTTAATATGTCAAGTGGTCTCACACTCTTTTGCGTGCAACCTTTTAAAAGTAAACCATTGTCTAAACCCTTACATTGTAAAATGCTGCATACTATATAAATAAACATATTCATTCAGTCATATTCATTGATGTATGGTGCAACTGGTATGCTCCAGAATATTTAATATTTATCTTCCTGCATAAGGCTCTTAGTGCACTTCCCTGACTAGTGAACACATATTTTATATGGGGAAGTACAGCTGATCTTAGAAAAGTACCTGAGGGGTTTTAGCAATGATTGCTTGAAAAGCAGGGTATGTGGCACATTGGTTTTTCTGGTGCTTTGTCTGTATGGACAAGTAAGCATTGAAAACCTTTACACTGGAAAGCTTTTCCTAAAACAAATGTACTTCCATTGCTGGGCAATTTTTCATTCAAATCTTATTGCAGATCAAATTTGTTTTACTGAAACCTTAACAGACAGTGCAAACTAGTGTCCAAAAGGCAGACTTTTCTTTTAACAGAATGGGCTGTATAGGAGGGCTTGAGTCCTAGTCTATGGTTTTTCATAGTATGTGGTAGAACCAACAAACCAAGAGAACAGAATAGAAAATTACAGTTTAAGGGAAAAAATGTAGCCTTAATAACTTTTGAATGAAAAAGCTCCCATCAGTAGGAGTTAACCTTGTTTTGTTTTTAGTTAAAGTAATATAATATATATATATATTTTTTTCATTACAAAGGTTTACTGCTTGCCAAAGCCTTTAACCCCTTAAGGACCCATGACGTGCCAGGACCATCATGGGTGAACTTGCCATAACGACCTATGACGATCCCGGCACATAATAGATTTCAGGGCTCCCCACGTGACTGCATGCCATTTAGGGAGTTCTGAACACGATATGTCAAAACCCCCCCCCCAAAAAAACAAAAAAAATCCTCCATGGTACTTAAGTGCTGGCCGCGCGCTGGTCCATAACTGCATCTCCAGTGACTTCTTATATTTTTTTGCACATGTACCACTATATTTCAAAATCCACCAACATGTATTTCAACAGAAATACGATTATACAGAATCCCCTCTCACCCCTTTTTTAACTACAAAACGCGCTCTCCAAGACTGTCCGGACAGCGCGCAGTGAGGGCCAATCTTCTGTGTGGGTGTAAGGCAAATCCTTGATGAAGGAGGGTAGGGTTTTCCTTTTGCTCACAGCAAGAAGATTGTCGACCGGATTCCACATCAATGGAGAGGTGGCAGAGAAGAGGTAAAAGTTCGTAAGGGGGGATTCTTTTTAATTGCATTTCTGTTGAACTACACATTGGAGAATATTGAACGATAGTGGTACATGTGCAATAACATTTATATTCATGCAGTACTATCCCTTTAAGGACTAGAGGGGTGTGCAATGCATTTATAAAGCAAATCACTGCACACCCCACTGGTCCTTAAAGGGTTAAGCTGTTCGTAGCGAATTGGTGGATTTTCATCCATTTTATGAACGCAGATTTTTAAATTGTGTCCAACTTCCCTCAAACAATGCTTTATAAAGGTCTAAACAGAGACGTTTTGAGGATTTCCCAGGAAGCCTTTGATGAGGATGAAAGGGAGAAAGTAAAGTAATTTATAAGAGAAGTGTCTCGCCGGGAGAACAGCGGGTGATCCTAGACTGCTCCGTTTCTCCTCTCATCTTTTCATTCCACACCCTCTGCGCGCTTTCCTGCTGCTGCTCTGGTTCCTGAAGCATTCACTTGAGACTGTTACCATGGTCCCTGGGAAGCTGTCCTTGCCATGTGTTAGAATGAATGCCACCCCAGAGCTCAGTGGACTGCATGGGGAGACAACAGAAAGACAGACGTGGAATGCACTTTAGGTAAAGTGGCGCTGCCAGCTACCAAAGCTAGAGGCTTCACACCATAACACCTCAGAGGATTACCTGCATCACTACAGACCTGACTTACCGGCTCTTGTGTATAAAGAGAAAATGTGCAAATCTGTATACTAGAGATGAAAATTCATGTTGATTTAAATGGGACCTTTAACTACTTGAATACTAGAGAGGTTCCTCTAGCTTTCAAGTGCTTAACATCCCATTAAAATGTATGCATTTGTGTAATTTTTATTTGTTCTTTATGTGCAGTTGATTGGTTCCAGAATTGCACCTGAAGAGGAGTAATTCTGGGATAAACCAGTTGCACTGTAGGGGACAAATCACATTTCCATAAATCTTCCCTTACCTTAAATGTTTTTTTAATCCCTTGTATGTTAAAGAATGGTCTGCAATAGACACCTCTGTGTCATTCAACGTATTAAAAGCTTTATTTAAATCAGCGGGAAATGTTGCTTGTCCCTTACGGAGCTGCAACACAGCATTTCACATTAGCACACTTTCACACACACATAAATACTCACACACACATACAAACGAGCATGCATGCACATACACATGCATAAATGCACACACACATATATATGAACGCACACACCTGACCACACATACACGTGCAAAAGCATACGCAGGAGCACATATACAGGTGTACACTTACACATGCACATACATACAGAAAATATATATATATATATATATATATATAGTAACATACATAGTAGTTTAGGTTGAAAAAAGACTTGCATCCATCAAGTTCAACCCTTTTCTTATTCTTGTTTACCGCTGCTGATCCAAAACAAGAAAAAAAAACACCCTTATTTCAGCAATTTCAAATTCTGCCTGGAATGGGGAAAAATTCATATATATATATATATATATATACTTGTTTTAAAGCCTGTGTACACGGGCCAACACTGGCGGCGCTGCAATCATGCGCAGTACTGACTGCGGGAACATGCTGCAGCTGATACGGAGCAGGACGCTCCAAATTCAGACCGTGGTCCTCTCTGCGCACCTTCCTAGGACTGCTTGGTCCCAGGAAGGTGTGCAAAGAGGACTCTGGTCTGAATTCGGAGCGCCCCACTTCGTATCAGCCGCGGAGCGGGCAGTCTCTACTGCACATGACTGCAGCGCATGCAGCTGTCTCTGCTGTGCATGACGGCTTCTGACAAACATCGTTAGTGAATTATTATATAGGAATACACACAAATACATGGATATATGCACACACACACGCATATGTGATTTATTTAACTTTGAGTGCTGGAGGAGTACACAATGTACGTAACCCTCTGGCACTCAAAGCAAGGATTAACTCTTGGAGTAGCACTTAAACGGTTAATGCCTGACTGTGTACACTGCAGGTGTGTAAATGTGTGTTTATAGTAATCAACGGGATATCTTCTTTATTATGTTTAGACCTTAGGCTTAAGAGAAAAGTGGAGGCATTCTGGGACATATTACCTGTGCTTTAGGGGACAAGTAATAGGGTTTTTAATTTCTTAAATGTTAGGGAGCTCTCCAATGCAATGTTTTGAAATGTGTTGAAGATTTATGGATCAGGCAAGGGGGATAAAAGTTCCATTAAATCATTTTGAATGTGGGGAATTTTTATATATCTCCCCTGTGGTGCACTTGGCATGTCCCAGAATTCCTCCACATTTGTGCATTTCCATGGGAAACCACTTTGATGAAGGTCTGTGTGTGGGTCAACACACTGGCAGCATTTACTCTTGTCCTTCTGTTAGAAATGGTTCTGGATATAAGGTTGCTAAGGTACTTTTTTCTAGTCCACTATCACACTTGGTGTCCACACTTTCCCACGCACACTCCTCTTTCTGTATTCCTCCTCCCTCCTACTTTTTTTTTGTGGCTTTTCTTCTGCTCTCTTTTTGCTGCAGCAGAGGTTGGGAACACTGCCTGTTTCCTTCCCTTTCATCAGCGCCGGCAGAATGACCTGTGAATTGTACATTAACCACCCACTGCCTCTGATCTGTTAATCATTAATCTTGTCCGTTAATGGTGCAAGAACCAACAGGGTTCTCTTGTCTCCTGTCTTGTGTTCTCACCGCTCCCGCCTCCTCCACAGGGCTGGGGTCACATGAGGAACTTGGGAAAGTACCTGCATGAACTCTGCAATAAAGCCAGGTGGCAGTAGCACCCATAGGAAAGTCACAGGATGCTGCTGTCCTTTGGCCACTGAACCTGTACACACTAAGCCCTATTTGGCTGCAGAGTCCAGATAAACAAGTCCCTTCCCATATAGGCCCAGTTAAACTGCTTCCTCAGTGTTACAGAAAACCGTATTCCAAACTTGATAAAACACTCAACATTGCAATGATCTACCATGTTTATTTATTTATAAAATGTTTTACCAGGAAGAATACATTGAGATTCCTCTTGTTTTCAAGTATGTCCTGGATAGTTTTCAGTAAAAGGTTACATATTTACACTAATTGTGAGACATTATATACAAACATACAGAAATATACATACTTATTAAATAATGGGATTATTTACATTTACAGTTACATATCATTCAGGTTCGGGGGCAACTTGAGGAGCATCAGCCATTATTGGACTACAACTCCCACCATCCTCACCCGGCCATTATTACAAAAAAAAACAAAAAAACCCAAAGTGGTATAGGGCTTTCCTGCTGAGTAAGACAAGGGTACTACCACGGTGGGGACTTTTCAAAAATTTTTATAGCTCCAATTTAAAAAAATAGTATTAATATCAAACTGTTATCAGCATCAACTAGTGTCCAAAAAGGCAAACTATGTTTTTTGTAAAGCTATATATGGGAGAGCTAGAGTTATTGTCTACAGTTCCCATAGTAAGTAATACAAATAGCACCACCTGTTGTCCACAATATTAAATTGCAGTTTATTGTTAAAAAAAAAGGCAAGTCTGTTCTGTAATTATTTGTGAAAGAAAAATTTCCCAGCAGTCCTACAACATATCATTTACTAACCCTGTAAGTGCCATAGAGGTATACAGAAAGCATTGCAACGCACTGCGTTTGCATACCTCTTTGGTGCTCAAAGGGTTAATTCCCTTTAATGCTAGCGGTGTCTCCAGTGCATTGCAAAGCAATGTGTGGAGAGATCTCTAGCACCAAAGTGACTGGCACCTGATTTTTGTGTCCTGTGTAAAATGTCCATACTCGATGTGCCTGGTGCAAAGGTTACTTTAGACTGTAGTCAATTTCAGGTTAACTTGAAGTTTTTTTTTTTTTTGTTTTTGTTTTTTTTTTATTCTGTCTGTTTCCTGTTCTCCATTTACAGTATAAATATTGTATTAACCTGAAAGAAATTAGGTCAATAGAGTGTTATTTGTATGTCTCATTTCATAATTTGATACATTTAGATGTCGTCTAGTTCATTAGGCAAAATCTAGAAAGCAGACATTATTTATTAACCTCTTCAATTCCAAAGAGGCATTCTTCTTTCACATTAAAGGGGAACTACCACCCCGCAATAACTTAAGCTTCACTGATTGCTCATCTGGCGACTAGCTGCTTAGTAGCGCTAGTCGCCAGAAATATTACCCGGTTCAGCAGATATCGGCGTTTACCGATGGTGACAGGAGCAGGAAGCACAGACGTCTCTTCACAGTGACGTCCGTGCGCCTGCGCTGTCAGTCCCTTTTGAACCGATATCTGCTGAACCAGGTAATATTTCTGGCGACTAGTGCTACTAAGCAGCTAGTCGCCAGATGAGCAATCAGTGAAGCTTAAGTTATTGCGGGGTGGTAGTTCCCCTTTAAAGGTACAAAGGAAAATAAGTATGTACATGGGTATTTTTATGCATGGGGATATATCCATGTTTCCTGTCTCAGGGATGCCTCCTCTTGGGTCCCCAACTGTCCCGTTCTCACAGGAATTAACTAATTTATGGCACGATGCAGGAAACATGCGCAATCTCTATTTCCCATGTGAAAACCACTAGGGAATAGGTTTGCGCATGATTTTGTTGAATTGCGTATGAAAATTCAAGATTAGCGAGCAGCTGCGTATATTTATTTTTTTTTGTGAGTGTGGCTAAGATTAACAAATCTGTGTGAGTGGAACAGCGAATGTGCCTAATGCAAGAACTGCCATTGTGAATGAATTTATACGTCTGTGTAATGTTGTCGTAAAATGGAATTCTTTATGCGCAATTCAAGAAGCGTTTGGTATTTAGCATCCTGAATTAGAACATGCGCAAAATCTATCTGCGCACAAAAATGCCTTTATCCAATGCGAACGTTTCTTGCATTGCGCCATTAGTCTTATGGTCAGGCATGGGGGGGAGGCACTGGTTACACACAAATGAACCAATGTTTCTCCTTTTCCCATGAAGAGGTTGTGAAAATGGAAGGTCCATTCAGGATTGTTTTTTGTTTTGTTGTTTTTGTTTTTGCAGTAAAGATATAGAATTCTTTGCCTCAGGGGGCTATGTTGACAATACTTTTAAAAAAGTATTTGAAATGTTATTAGCTCTGAACATTATAAATATTTATGACAAATGGTTTCAATGGTCAGTGGTTAGCACTGTTGCCTTGCAGCGCTGGGGTCCTGGGTTCAAATCCCACCAAGGACAACATCTGCAATGAGTTTGTATGTTCTCACCGTGTTTGCGTGGGTTTCCTCCGGGTACTCCGGTTTCCTCCCACACTCCAAAAGCATACTGATAGGTGAATTTAGATTGTGAGCCCCAATGGGGACAGGAACCAATATGAGTGTAAAGCGCTGCGGAATCTGTGTGCGCTATATAAATAAAGGATTATTATTATTATTATTATTAATGGAGATAGGATGTTGATATCAGATTGCCTTTCAGAGTCAGGAATTAGTATTATTATTGTTTTGTCCCTTGGAGAACAATTGATTTGATATTTATTTATCATTTGCCTTTTTGGATCAACAAAAATAAGATGGCTACAGCAAAGGTGGATACGTATCTGGCACTCAAAGTGTTAATATATGGCATTTTTTTTTGTTTGTTTTCCTACTCCTTGAATTATGTTACTATGTATGTTTCTTACAGGAGAACCTAGCTTGGCTAATCTCAGAGCAAGCAGAATGCAGGTGTTTATTGGTGATTTAAATGTTAAAAAAAATATATATATTAACCCTTTGGCTGCATCGCCATGCGTTGGAGATGTATTTAACATCTAAAACAGAGAATTGTTTAAACTTGCAGAGGAGGTGTTACATGCCTGAGTGCTTTCACTCTCTGACTCCACTGTATGATGCATATGACCAATGATCACTAAAACAAAGGGCAGTATTGAAATGCATCTGACAAACTGAATGACTCCCCTGCTGCGTCTGGCAAGGTCACTTTGCACCGTCCCTTCAAATTCTTCCTGGGCTGATCCATTCAGAGAATGTTCTCAGTAAACAATGTCCAATAGAAGAGTGTCCTCCTCAAACAGACAGAGTGCATCCTGCAGGAAACGAATGCTGTTAGAAAACTAACAGGCTAACCATCCTTGTGAGGGTACAATCACTATAACTAAATTCAAGTGCACAAGCGGACTACAACTCCTATCATCCGCACTTGTGCTCGACCTGGCATATTCTGCCATTATTCATTTATGGGATCCTTGTGCTGTTTGATGAAAATAATAAAAGCCAGTGTGTGGATTTGGATAGTGAAATGTGTCTTATCATCATTCTTCTGTCCAGCTCAGCTCTGCTTGACTGAACTCAACACATGAACGCAGTTGAGTTGCTACATTCACAAGTGGTGAAACTGACAGTGTGAACAGCCTCATAGGCAACTCTTGCAATTAGGACAGCATTCAGATGGTGCTCTAACATTGCAAGAGTACACAGACCTTAAGTGCAAATGTTTTGCCCCAGAATGACTAGTTCTTCAAAAGGAAATTTGCATCCCCCAGCCCAGTACTAAACAGTGCATGCAGTTTATCCTGTGGAACTGAACTGACTTTTTTTTAAAACATTGTGCATTTTTAAAAGATATTTCAGAAGCCGCTTTATTTACTTTAGACATTTTTTATTTAAAACAGTCTACTATATATTTGGCTTTTTTATTTGTCAAAGCAAGTCTGGCAGGCACTGCCACACTGCTCCCCATCCCAGCTGTCGCTTCCTACCAGGAAGTAATAGCTCAGGTGCATGAACTGACAAATACATAAATGCAGATACCTGATAAACTACTGTTTGAAATGAATATATGTGCTTTTGAAAGCTGTTACAAAGTGTCAGTTCCTCTTTAAAGGGATAGTAATACTTTGTTTTATCTTTATTTTGTAGGCATTAAAAAAACATGAAGAACGATATAAGTCGTATCTCTCAAACCTTTATGGTTTGAGAGATATTCACAAGCAAAGTTTCCCCTCCCGCCCCTTTTACCTACTGTAAGCCATCTCTTCTCAGATGTGGAATGCAGTCCACAGACCAGACAGATAACAGCAGGGGACAATCTTCTTCCTATGAGAACAATGAAATACCTGCCCCCCTTGACAAGTTTTTCAGATTTTTCCCTTATCTTAATTGAAGATTGTCCCTCTCTGCAATCTAGCTGGGCATCTCCCTTGTGCTCTGGCTGAGCAGGGTTATATCAGTAAAAGGGGCGGGAGGGGGATACTTTGTCATTGAATTACTCTTGAACTACAACTCTGACAGAATTGAAATAACACTCACCGAAGTACAAATACTATGATGATTAATTAGAGCTGCTTTTATTATGAAACATTACTATCCCTTTAAGCCTTAGTATGCTACACATGTCTGCAATGCATTGCTTCCAAGGGGTGAAGTCCTATCAAGATATGAAAACTTCTGTAGCGTTTATGGGGTGAAGATGCCCCTTTATTATGTTTTTTTTTTTTTGTTCCCTATGGTGCCTTTGGTTTGCTTAGGAACTGCTCCTGCTCTTGTTAGTACATCACCCTCTGAATGTACAGTATACGTGTAACTGTAACTCTTTAACACTGATTTATGGCTTTAAAGGGATAGTAACCCCCCCAGGAAACTTGAAGCCAAAAGCTAGTAATAAGCACAACATACCTAACTCATTTATTCCCCTCTCTCAAACTATTATGGTTTGAGAGATGTAAGAAAAAAAAGACCTTCTCTCCCTCCCCCTTCTCATGCATCTGCTGTATAGCGGACGTCATGAGATTCTGCTTCCGTGACCAGACGGCGGCTCTTCAGGAGCGCTGTCATCTCGATATCTCTGTATAATTACTTCATTGGTATGGTCTAAAACGTGTGCCTGGCTTGCAAGCGCATGCTGTAGACCATACTGATGAAGTAATTATACCGAGATATCGAGATGACAGCGCTCTTGAAGAGCCTCCGTAAGCCGGTCGACCGGATTCTGCCTCTGACAGCTTTACCGCTCATCAGGCAAAAGGGGAGGGAGTGGAGGTTCTTCTTTTCTTACATCTCTCAAACCATAACAGTTTGAGAGATGGGAAGAAGGGAGTTAGGTATGTTGTGCTTTGGAGCATTGGAGACCTCTAGCATTTAGGGGGTTAAAATCCCATTTAAATGAATGCATTGGAAACCCTTAAGGGGTTAGAACCGTCCATTTACATCAATGCGTTGGAGACATAGCTAGCATTCAATGAGTTAAAAGCCTAATGCAACTCTCCTCTCCTAAAGTTTAAGTGGTTTGCTTGTGAATTGCTCCCTTAAGTTTTTTCAATTGCACCTTTTGTTACCATACTAAAAATTCATACCACCACCACCATGCCTTCCCCATTCCACCAGTTGCTGAAGGCGACACCATGGCCAACGTTCTATCGACGGATGTGATGTCACAGTAGGCAAAACGGGCTCAGATGTGAGATTTGGTACAAAGCAAATTTATAGACTTTTCTCTTGTAATATGCATTATAATTTATCCTTGAAAAAAGCAGATAATTATGTGGTAAATGTTTCCTGATGATTTTCAACCTAATATTTAAGTTATCAGTGCCATCTAATATTCAGTTACATTTAAAGTGATAGTGTCTTTACCCCTTGGATGCTAGCGAGGTCTGGAGTGCATTGTAAAGGGACCCACTGCAACAGAGAGAAACGCAGTCCTAAATTCTTACCCAAAGCAAAGGGGTGTCTAAAATTGAGTGAGTTTTGGCACCAGACATACATTTTAGGAGCCAACTATAGGAGTTTAAGGTGCCTGTACGCAGATGTATATAAAATACACTAACAATTTAAGAACCAGCAGTGAAATTTTAAGAGCCCTGGCTTTCAGCCCAGACTCCTGGGATTTTGGCAACCCTTCCTAGAGGTACTATACAGAATAAGCCTTTCTCATGAGCTCTACACCAGCGACAGGAAACCACGTTGGCCACATGTTGCCCTGAAGTCCACCAAAGGGCCTCACAATATTGTTACAAATATTAATTATTAATTAACCCCTTGAATGCTGGGAGTAAACTTGGAGCTGTGTGTTTGTTATGGGGTGTGATGGGGGTTGAAGGAAATTATCTCCTTTACAGACTGTAGCAGGGTACAGACTGTGGGCTTCAGGAGAAGGCTCTGAGGGTCTCATATCGATCCAAGGCTGCAATTTGTCCCCTACTGCTCTACATGATGTGGTGCATGCTGTTGTGTTCTGCCTCGTGCACCTCATCCTCTAGGATGTTGCAGTGTGGGGTGCAAGTGGCACTTTACACCGTGCAGCACTACTAATAAACCAGATGATGCAACCGCTGTGTGTACATGCAGAGACACACATGGACTTTGAGTGTCCTTGAGACACTGCTAATGGTCTGCTAATGCCCTGCTCATGTACTGTATCTGTAACATGCACAAACACTTATACATTTTCTTAGTGACATTATTTTTGTATATTTGTATTTTTAGAAGCATGTTAGACTTTGTTTTCTTATGGGTATTGATGCCTCGTTAACCAGTGTTTATCAAGCTACAACATTAGTTGTAAAGCAAATTTCCTTAGCTACACATGCCAGAAACAGCAACAAGGATTTCTCTTATTTACTGAAAAGTTATATTTTCCTGCTTGTGTTATAAAAATAATAGTAAAAGTCTGTTTCAATTGGGCAGTCTGCTGGATAAATAGTTTTTTTTACATGTAGTGCCTTAATTGAAGCTGGATTGCTGATCTTTTATTCTTTTCTCCATAGACTAACATGAGTTCCCATGGGGGGCATAAGACATGCATGAGATTGCACAAAAGTCCCTGAAGGACTTATTCATCAAGCTAAACAGGTGCAATTCTGGAGCAAACCAACAGTAGTATGGAGATGTGTGTGGGGGGGGGGGATTCTGCCAATTTTCACTGATTTAAATGGAATGTTAATCCCAGTGAATGATAGATATGTCACCAACGCATTGTAAAGCAATGTGTTGGAGACCTCTCTAACATTCCAAGGGTTAAAAGCCCTCATGGAGTTGCTTTCTTCCAGAATCAAACCTTAACCCCTTAAGGACCAAATGACAGTCCTGGCATGACATGGGTTGGATGTGAGATAAGGATCCATGAAGTGCCAGGATCTTCATGGATTTCAGGATTCTCCATGCAGCTCCAGGCCAGTCTGGGAGCCCTGATTTGGATAGGAAAAAAAATGATCCGTGGTTCTTAAGTTCTGGCCGCAAGCAGGCATGGCCGGTCCTTAAGGGGTTTAAGGGATAGTAATGTTTCACAATAAAAGCAGCTCCAATTAATCTTCATAGTATTTGGGCCATGGAGAGTGTTATTTCAACACTGTCAGAGTTGTAATTCAAGAGTAATTAAATGATATAGTATCCCCCTCCTGCACCTTTTACTGATGTAACACTGCTCACCTCAGAGCAGGAAGACTATCCAGATGGATCGCAGAGAGGGACAATCTTCAGTAAGCATAAGGAAAAACCTGAAAAACCTGTCAAGGGGGGGGCAGGGTTTTCCTTATCCGCACAGTAAGAAGATTGTCCCTTGTGGACCAGATTCCACATCTGAGGAAAGGTGGCTTACACTAGGTAAAAGGGGTGGGAGGGGGATATGTTGTCATTCAATTACTCTTGAACTACAACTCTGACAGTATTGAAATAACACTCCATACCTCCCAACGTTCAAATGGCCAAAGAGGGGCACTTTTGTTTTATGTGGTGTTTATGGGGGTGTGGCTTGGTGGGCAGGGGATTACCGAGACTTTTTAGGCTTTTTCATGACATACCAGCTCCTCTTTGTGTAACTGAATAAATTATTTATAGCAAGACCAAAGTATTTTATTTACACAGATTAATTTATAAACACATATATTAAAGATTAACTACACATTTATGTGAGTTTTATTGTTATGCAGCATGTAATACACTCTACTCATTCTGATCTCCTGAAAAGAGGGATAGAGGGATTTGGGTCTGAAAGAGGGACTGTCCCTCCTAAAGAGGGACAGTTGGGAGGTATGACACGCTCCGTGACCCAAATACTATGAAGATTTATTGGAGCTGCTTTTATTGTGAAACATTACTATGACTTTAAATCCCAGAGTTTTAGGCTCTTGTAGACCTCTGCTTTAGGTGTTGTGTGATTTATATATGTACTAGTTGAATAGCCCGTTACACGGGCCACAGTGCCACTGCCAGCCGGTCGCGGGGCAGTCATGCACAGTAGAGACTACCCACGCCGCGGCTGATACAGTACCAGCCGGTCGCGATGCAGTCATGCTCAGTAGCGACTGCCTGCGCCGCGGCTGATACAGAGCGGGACGCTCCTTTGGAGTGCCCCACTCTGTATCAGCCTCATCGTGGTCAGTCTCTACTGTGCATGACTGCGTTGTTACAAACTTTGTAGCAAATTATTATATAGGATACTTTTCAGCCTATAATAAGTAAATACATATATGTGTCCATTACAAGCAGCAAGAGGACTGGCTATCTGCATTTTACTGCACAGAAAATCAGACAATAGACTGCCAATACTGTATGATGTGACTGTAAACCAGTGGTGGGCAGCCTGCAGCTTCTCCCACTGTTGACTACAACTCCCATCATCCTCAGTTGACATTTGTTGCTGTTATCCAATAATATCTGCAGTGGCTGAAGGTTGCCACCAATATAAATACTGGGCAACCTGAGACCTTCCAGCCAACTAATGGCAGGTTGGGGATGATGGGAGTTTTAGTCCCCAACAACTATATGTGCCAGGATTGAGTGTGGTGCGCATCCTTATAGTTGCATGGAATTGTCAGTGCACCTTCAGTCCTTTCTCCCTAGGGTTGTGGCCCAGATTACACTATGTGCTTCTCTTTCTATGTATTCTGTGACTGTCACGATTGCTGTTTAGTGACGTGTTCTTGTCCTGTGTACTTACTCTGCCTGTGGCTACTGGTTGACTATCTTACAAGTTCCCTAAGTGCTTAGGAACTATTTATGTATGCCGTATTCATCCTGCTCTCACTGGGACTGACAGGAATGTGTCAGAAAGGTCTGCCAGTATTCTGCATGTATATTTTATTCCTTCAAACTAACTATAACTACTTATCATAAACTCACACTGCATGGAGTTTGTTCAGTTTTGCGTCCCAGTGTTTTACTGGTTTAATATCATCAGGACCAGATTTCCCAATAGGCAGATTAGGCAAGTGCCTAGAGTGAGAGTTGCCTCAGCGGTGCTGGCCACACCCACGTTCCCTATTGGGGGTGTGACCAGAGCAATCTTAATGTCCCTGCACTGATTTTATATCTCTTTACAGGTTATTATTTAACCCCTTGGGTGCTACAGAGATCAACACATTTCACAGCAATGCATTGGTGATCTCTCTAGCAACCATGGGATTAAGCTTTTTTTGTGCTTGCTTTTTATAGACCAAGGGTATTATCTGTGACAGGAAATAGTGGATGGGACTGGGGACGGGGCCATGTTAGGAGGAGGGGTGTGACCATGGTTGGAGCTAGGGTCTTGTCTATGGGTTCCTGGGATGTAAATCCTGTCCTGAATATCATTGTGCAGATATAATGTTCTGTGCTTAAAATTTGATTGTGCAGGTGCAATTCGTGATGACTAAAGAATAGCTCTGCCTTTAGTACATGCAGCCGCTGGGCTGTGGTACCACTTGCTATTTTGTCATTAATCAAATAATGACCAGAATGATACACAACATATTACAAAGCAATGCACTGCACACCCCTCTGATCCTTAACAACTCGCTGGTCTGGAGCGTGAGCGGTTGCTAAAGACCACAGAGATTTTTTTTTTTTTCAAATTGAATTGTGGGTAGGCAGAGTAGCGTGTAGCCGAGCTGCCATCCCAGAATTCCATAACATGCCAGGACCTTCACCTGTCCTTACGCACCAAGACCAGGGTGACGGTCCTGGCCCCTCATGGTCCTTAAGGTGTTAACCCTTAAATATTTAAGGTACCAGCACACTCAATGTGGTAATGTACTAAGACCAGGGGCGTCCTACATGATGAATGCTGTAATGGACTTTTTAGCAGTAATACAAATGCAATACAAAAAATATGTTTTGCGTTAACTTTATCCAGACACTTATAGGCCCAGTGATCCGTTTTGATAGTCATTGAGAATACTGGTATTTAACAGATGACTGTTCTCTAGAACTGTACTTGTTGGCCTGCTAGTTTATATGTGCTAGCTAATTAGATCAAAATATATTTGTTTAAAAATAGGGGACCAATACAAATTCTCATACCCTTTAACCACTTGAATGCTGGAGAGGTCTGCAGCCCTTACCCCTCTGAGTGCCAGAGGGGTACGCAACACATTGCAAAACAATCCGTTGCATACCCCTCTGAAACTCAAAGGGTTAAACTATTTAAACGTAAAAAGTTAAGGGAAAATGATCATTTTTTGCGTAAATATATTTTAGTTTTTTAAACATGGGGTAGTCAAGAGCTACCAACAGTGCTGTTTTAACCGTTTGAGTGCCAGGGAGGTACCCAACACACTAGTTTGACAGAAGGACTTTCTGTGGTAGGTGGTGTTCATACAAAAGTCAGGTTATACATTTTTTTTAATTAGCTGGAAGTGTGCAGCTACCTGTAGACGAAGACCTCCATTACACAAGTTCAACCTCTTGCAACATTCTGTAGAGCGATGAGTGTGGGGCTGGGGAGTGACTTTTGCTTTGGATTGATCATGGTAGGTTTTCATCCTTTACCATCACCTAAGTCACGGACTCAGCCTAACATGTCTTATTTCTTGGCCATCTCATTGGTCAGAAACATACTTTAACAGGTTACCATCCTTGGGCACCCCCCTGTGCCACAGAATCACCTTATTTGATGTTCATCCTTGGCCATTACAGACTCATCCTGTACTGGTTTGTGCTTGTTGCAACCTCATTCATAATTAAGAGAGCAAAGCGTCTTATGTGGTAAAGGAGTTCAAAAGATTTATCTTCCCCACTCCACCTTTCTTCCCTGGGGCTCCCCTAAAGTTCCACAACATGGGCGGGTTACTGAAGGAAGAAGCTCTCTTCATTAACTGCTTCTCAGCTTGGAACTCACTTTGGCTGGGCTGCCAGGGCTTAGAGCAGAGGTAGCAACCTGCATCCCTCCAGTTGTGATTGGACTACAACTCACATCATCCTCAGCTGGGTAATGGCCAGCAGAGGATGATCGGAGTTGTAGTGTGCAATATCTGGCTGGCTGCAGGCTGACATATAAAGTACATGAATGGAATTTCTTGATTTCTAACACAATCCATTACAATTCACTTTGCACCACTGATTTGCTCTGTGTTATAGTCACAACTGGCCTTTCAGAGGTTATGCTGTTAGGTTTACCAATCAAGAGAGAGGGTATGTCTTATCATGCCCTACCCTTACGCCAAGAGTATGTGGAGGTGCTTTTGGTATAGAGGTGTATGTTTGTGTGTGCTCAGGTGGCTGAATTGTGGTATGTTTGTATGAAATGAATTAATCCAATACATGTGTAAAGTGGTTGAATAGAGGTGTGCGCATGCTCGCATTCATGTGTGTGCATCTGTGTATGTATGTAGAGCTGATGTGTGTTTGTATGTATGTGTGCATGTAGAGGTTGAATGGAGGTGTTTGTTTGGTATGGGGGGCCATCTGCTCGTGAGCGTGCTTGTGTGTTCAGGTATGTACGTGTATATATGTAGAGGCTGAACGGAGGTGTGTTTGTACAAAGATGAGCATTTGGGGAGAGAAAGTTTAAAAAAATATGTAAACTATCAAACTGAATACAACTGGAAAGTAAGGAGAGAAGGGGCAGTAAATGAAAAAATGAGGAAAAATAACGAGAAAAGCAAATTGTGTGTGTGCATGTGTAGTAGTTGAATGGAGTCATTTGGGAATATTGGTGTGTGTTTGTGTGTGTGTATACTCGTGCATGTGTATGTGTGCATGCATTTGTGTGCATGTAAGTGTTGAATGGAGGTGTGTGCGTGGGAATAGAGGGGTGAGTATGTGTGTGTCTGTGTGCATATAGGGGATGACTGGAGGTGTGTGTTTGGGAATAATGGTGTGTGTGTGTGTGTTTATGTTTATGTGTGCATCTGTATGCATATAGGGGATGACTGGAGGTGTGTGTTTGGGAATAATGGTGTGTGTGTGTGTGTGTGTATATGTTTATGTGTGCATCTGTATGCATATAGGGGATGACTGGAGGTGTGTGTTTGGGAATAATGGTGTGTGTGTGTGTGTGTGTGTGTGTGTGTGTATGTGTGTGTGTGTGTGTGTGTGTATTTATGCGTGCATCTATGTGCATGGAGATGTGTGTTTGACCAGAGATGAGTCTTTTTGAGGTTGAAAAGAGGACGATAAAAGTATTGAAAATGTAGTATTTCTGAGGAAAACTGTAGAAGAAGGAGAGCAGGGGCAGTAAATGAAAAAAGTTAGAGGAAAAATAAAGAGAGAAGAGCAAATAATGGGAGAGCCGAGTGTGAGGGAGAATAAGAGAGCAGAGTGAGAGATTGCATTCCTTGCTGTTTGTGGCTTCATTGCTTTGATCTCCTGCCAAGGGAACCTGCAAGGTCAGAGCCGGCAGCCCTAAAGTTCCGGATATGGGAGGCTTGTGGAATGCTGGAGTGGATGGATGAAGTGTGTGTAATGTGTTTGATGACTGCATTCACTGTACAATGGCATGTTCAATAACCCCTTTCAAAGGCTTTAGGAGAAGCACAGCTACAACGTCTTGGATTTCTAAAGTGTGTTTCTTGACTAATATAGAACTGTTACATTTTAGCAAATGCATGATGTTGAAAGAGCTTTCAGAATTACCTATATGTTATGTTAGTCATTTTTATTTAAAATAATAAGGTATGAAATATTTATCTTTATTTATTTGTCAATTAATGGGAATCTGCAGGTATGCCAATCAGATATTAACATTCCGCACTGCTTTACATCCCAACTGCCACTCCCTCCTGGCCAGTGATAGCTTATTTGCACAATGTAACTTCGAGGCACGGGCTCCTTTCCATTGATTAATGCACATCCTATATAATAATTCGCTAGGATGTTTGTCAGAAGCTGTCATGCACTGTAGAGACTGCCCGAACGCACAGAATGTTGAGAGCACAGACTGCTGGGAGTTCTATGCTGGGAGCATTCTGTGCTTTCAGGCAGTCTCTACAGTGCATGACTGCGTGAGCGACTGGACGCAGAGCAGGACCGGCCTCTTAACCCTTTGAGTGCCAAAGCAATGCGTTGCATACCCCTCTGGCACTCAAAGCCTTAACATCACCCGGACCTTGGCCCGTGTACACGGGCTTTTACACTACTTTATCTATAATAGTCACAGGTACAGCGCTGCAGGTCTTTTATGAAATGGACAACAATAAAAAAAACAAAAACAAAAAACACTCTCATGTGTGTATGTTCTCGCTAAGGTCTGTGTACTTGTGTGCCAGTGACACTTCAAGGGGAATCATACCGGAGGAATAAGTGTCTCTTCATTTGTTAAACTGATTAATTGAACTAGGTAAGTGTCCTATAAACATTTTATTTGCATTTGTCTCTGCTGTGGTCTACTGCTTGTCATTCCAGTTTACACTATTCTGAAGACTGGTGACCCTTACAAGCTATTCAGGTCAGTTGAAACCCATTGTTTGTAGTGAGGAGGTGTGGACTGCTGGCAGATGCTGGTAGGCACTTGTTTTTATAGGAATTCTCCATGCAAATAGAAATTATCGAGATATAGGAAAACATGTTATTTAAAGGGACGTTAACATCTTCTAATACTTACATATGGGCATAAAATCCTAATGGCCACTATGAATCAATTCTGTGTGCATTCACAATGTGTTGTGCTCCCCCCTGGCATTCAAGGAGTTAATTGGTAGATTTGGCATTCTGCAACATGGTAACAATCACCTGCACTAATAAAAGGGTTACCTTTAGGAAACCAATTAAGTCCAGACTAATTCATAGTGGTCATTAGGATTTTCTTCCCAGGATAGGGTAGTTGGAGAGTTAAAGCGGAACTTTCACCATAGGTAAAGTCACCCTGTAATAATTAGGCAGGTGTCAACTAGCTTAATAATAGTTATATTACATCTCAGCATTACACCACTCTACAGAAATCCTTAATCTTCCTAGACCGGAAGCCAGGCATCAGTGCAGACATCTTGTCTGCGCTGTCAGTCCCGGTCTCCATTAAGAAGTTTTGCAGTGTGCCACAAGGTAACCGGAAGGGACTGTGGGCGCAGCCGCGCAGACTGCACTAACTTGGCTGTCAGTCTCGGAAGATTAAGGATTTCTGTAGAATTGTGTCGTTCTGAGAGGTAATATAACTATTATTAAGCTAGTCACCACCTGCCTAATTATTGCAGGGCGACTTAACCTGTGGTGAAAGTTTCTCTTTAAGGTGTTATCGTTCCTTTAAAATACCTTGTGAGGGACCCCTGTAGGGTAGGATGTGGGATATTTTCAGAGGGGACAGGAGAAAGGATCAAGTTAATATCCTTGCTTGCTAACACGTATTGGCCTAATATCATTCAACTTCAACTGCAAAAGTAAGTGTATTCACAGTGTTCAATCTCAGATGTTAATATACTTATTGCAAAAGGATGTTTTCTGATGTGCTATGTGGGTGCCACCATACCTTGAGTAAATGTAGATTTATTATTGGACCTGTTGAATGTCTTTCTATGAGAAGTTCACAGTAAACTGTGCTTGAGTGACATCTAGTGGTAAACAGTTAAAACAGCAGATGATTTTAGAATGTTTAATCCAGGGGAGTCCAAGTTTTTTCAGTTGTTGTGGGCCTCATGATTATAAATCCATACGTGTGAGGGTCACATTATTTTTTTTTTATTGATATCAATGTTCAATTATAGCCTGTCAGCTATTCAAAAAATTAATTTATTGTTCAAGTTAAACACAATACTGATATTCAACAGACAATCTGAAGTGATTGTTTCTGGCAAGCACAGAATTAGACCTTCCTGGCCTAATAGTTCATGTGTGCCAGTTAATTAGGTATAAAAATTGTTTTTTAAAAAAATATCTGGCGGGCCACACCCTAGAGTCAGACGGGACGCATATGGCCCATGGGCCACATGTTGGAAGCCCCTGTTTTAATCCTTCCTTAACCCCTTGAAATGGGTTAAGGAAATTGGGAAATGAACCTGAACTTGTGAATTGTATTGTATTGTATTGTATTATACAGGTACTTAGGAAAGAATCACCAACACTGCAGGTTTAAATATCCCTGACTTCACAGCGCCAACCGAATCTCTATAGAAACATAGATCTAGGATGCTCAATGGCGGGGAAATATGTTTAAAAAAATAATAAAATAAAGAATAAGATAAAGATGTAAAAGGCAATTGAAGGGTGACTCTCACTCAGAGTAAAGACAACATGGTATTTATTTCAGTACATAAGCTCTATATAACAGTAAGAGGGACTTTTCAGGAATGGCTCTTCTGACGTTTAGCTCCTCTGTGATCCATGGAGGCAGCAGAGAGCCATCCTTTCAAACAGCCCGTCACTGTTGACTTTCTCTCATAGCGACATAAAGTTCATGCTGCCTTTACTCTTAACCCTTTGAGCGCCAGAGGGGTATCCTCTCTGGAACTCATAGGGTTGTTAAATTAACCCTCTGAGTGCCAGTGGAGTGCCCAGTGTGCTGGATACTCTTTTAACTCTCAAGTATCTTTTTTGGAGTGCTGTTGCCCTTCCCCCTGCCACACCCCATGCTTGAGGCCATCTTGAATACACCAGGCATGCCCAGGCATTAAAACGTCCTGATGAACACTGGCTGTAAGCCTAACAGATCTGGGCCTTCATTTCCTATTATATGCATGATGGGTGGACAGTGGGACCTTATTTCCAAGCAGAAGCATCATGGTTGGGCAGTTTTTGATTGTGGATGATGGGAATTGTAGTCCAGCAGTAGCTGCTGGGCTTCACCTTGCCTACTTCTGGTCTAAATATTTATTGCTCTTTTTATGTATCCACGTGTATTCTATTGTTTCAGCTTTAAAATGCTGACACCATTTGTGACACATAAATACAGTGTATAGCTATAAAATGGAAATCTGTCTTATGGCCTTTGAGTCAATTTAGTAATGTTTTATGAGTGCATTTGTAGTTCTCTAATAAAGACTAACCCTTTAATGACCACCTGATCCTTAAAGGATTAAACATTTTGGATCTTGGCTATTCTGAATCCAGTGAAAAGAGTCAACACAAACAATTGTATTTAACCCGATGAGTGCTAGTGGGGAATCCAACACATTTCTTCACAATGCTTTAGATACCCCTCTGGCACTCAAAGGGTGAAAGGAGAATCCTAATTTTACCCCCCCACACAGACACACGTTTACCTTACTGTGGACAGAAATCTCTAATGTACCATATGAATTTTGCCCTTGTGCCTTTGTTCAAGAGATGCCATGTTCAATCGGTCTTGGACATCATGTCCATGGAGGCAGACATGACAGTGGCTGTCAGGTATTTCAAACAGAAGCAGACAGAGTACATGAGCCTACTTAATCCCTTAAGAAACAAAGTAGTATACAACACATTGCAATGCTGTGCACACCTCTCTGGTCCATAAAGTGTTAAGAGTACCTTGTGCAGTGGGTGGAATTTGTGTCCTGTGGCCCTGCTAGCAACTGTCATGTCAGCCCCCGTAGTCATGACATCCAGAAATGACTGTTGATGTTACCTCCTTAACCCCTTAAGGACCCATGACGGTCCTGGACTGCAGCGCTGCCAGCGTTAGCCCGTGTACCACTGGCTTTAAAACTAGTTCATAATAATCTACAGAACAGAGACTTTCAGTAAATCTGTTGATGCATATGTCCTTGTATATATATATATATATATATTTTTTTTTTTTTTTTTTTTTTTTTTACTTTAAGTTTTAATAGAGTTTCAATAGGGAAGGAAGGGTACAAATGGGTACCTGCCCCATTTTGTCATTCCTCACTATTAGTTCAGGGTACATTAGCACATGTAAAATGGCACAAAACAAATGTGAAGTATGTAACAAAAACGTAACCTTTTATGTAAAAGTTTTTTTTTTTTTAATTTATAAGCCTCTGAGTGCTAGAGAGGTATGTGATACATTGAGTTGCAATGCATCCGACATCTCATTGTAACTCAATGGGTTAAAACACTTGAACGCTAGAGAGGTTCTCCAACATACTGCAAAGTGGTGCATTGGAAACCACTATAGCATGCAAAGGGTTCAAAGCCCCATTTAAAAGTCAGTTAGAAGCTTGTGTAGGAGCAAACTTTGAAAAGGCCTTGGGATGCTGTGTGCAACTCCAAAATGGCTTCTGTCAGCCGTCAACTGGAAATGCAAACCAGAAAGCCTTTGCGGGTTGTGCATAGTCCCCAGAAACCTGTTGTGCTGGGCTTTCAAGCCCAAAGCAGATGGTGTATGATGACTTGAAACAAATGGAAATGTGTTTGTGCCACATATACAGAATTACTGCACTTTTGGCTTTATATGCCCCAATTGCTACCAAGTTGTTATGTCAGTGATTGACCAATCCTAAAGAAGTAAGGTATCTGTTATCAATCACTGCATGTTTCAGGGCTGTATGTGAGTTCATGGTGCAGGTAACCATCATTTTGTTTCTTCCTCTCTTTCAGGCAAAAAGGGCAGTGCAGAGAGGGGCCACAGCAGTCATATTTGATGTGTCTGATAATCCTGATGCAGTGGAACAGGTATGAACTACATTAATTCATTAATGTGGTAAGAAGATGGATGAAATATTTCTGATGGCTAAAGCAGATGCACTTCTGTCTATCCTATTGATGTTTAATACATCTCTTTCTGTGCATTTTTATACAGCACAGCTGCAAAGTATGCATCAACGTACAGGCCTTTTTGTAGGTGTTACAGTGTACTGTATAAAGCTTCAATCTGTAATTTACTTTTTTTAAATCTGTATGGTCATGGAGATATTAGTAGTTAAAGAGTTATCTGTTGACGTCACAGGTGCAGTACAGCTCAGGACTGTAAGGCTGTCAATCACCTCCCCCTTTCATCCCCTGTTGTGCCTCATTCCCTCCACCTTCAGAGACTCCCAAATTTTCATGTGATCTGGAGCGCAAACTTCTCAATGCACGTCCAGGTCATGTGGTCACCTCTCTCTCTCCCAGGAGATGAAAGTCCTTTTCAATCAACCGGGACATTTATTTATTACCTGGATGCAGCAGCTTTGCTTTATACACCATCCACTATTGTCAGTCTTCTGATAAGCCTTCTCACAGCTGTAATTAATCCTTTAAGCGCCGAAGGGGTAAGCCATGAGCGCATGAATGTGCTCTCACTATGCCTCCACGTGAACTGAGCGTGAATCGGGAAGAGCGCGTTCCAGGTCACATGAAGATTTGGGAGTCTTAGAAGGAGGAGAGAAAGAGGCACAACAGGGAAGGAAGAGGGAGAGGTGATTGGCAGCCTTTCGGCCCTGAGCTGTACCGCACTGATCGCATCAGTGACGTCAACAGGTAACTCTGTAACTGCTAATATCTCCATGACCATACAGATTTAAAAAAAATAATAAATTCCGGATTGAAGCTTTATAGAAGAAGACTATTTAAATAGGCTTAACTTTAGGAGAGGTGTGAGTTCCACTTTAAAGGGATAGTATTATTTAATGTTACATTTCTTTAATATTGCAGGCATTTAAAAAAAATAATGACATCGATGTAAGTATGGTTAGAGAGGTATAACTGGCTAAAGTTCCCCCCTACAGGCTGTTTCTTACAAGTCTGCCATCTAGCTGACAACAGCAGATTCCGATCATTTGATCAGACAATGGCTTTTCAGCAGAGCCGAAATCAATAAATACTACAAAGTGCGCCTGGTTTGCAAGCACACTTTGTAGACCGTTCCAATTAAGTATTTATTTCTAAATGGAGCAATATTGGCTCTGCTGAAGAGCCACCGTCCGGTCAAATGACCGGAACCTGCTGCTGTCAGCTAGAGCTCTGACTTGTCTGAAACAGCCTGTAGGGGGGAACTTTAGCCAGTTATACCTCTCAAACCATAAAGGTTTGAGAGATAAGACTTGCATCAATGTAATTATTTTTTTAATGCCTACAATATTAAAGAAACTTAAAATTAAACATTCTATCCCGTTTTAGGGTTTCCTGATGAGTAAAACAAGGGCATTTTTATTGCTGTCTGTTACTTTATCCATTTATATTCACACTAGTATAAAAGCCTGTGTACATGGGCCAAGTTCCGGGTGATGTTAACCCCGTGAGTGCCAGAGGGATATGTTGCTTACCCCTCTGGCATTCAAAGGGTTAAGAGGCCGGTCCTGGTCTGAGTCCTGCTGCGGACTCAGTCATGCACTGTAGAGACTGCCCGAAAGCACAGAATGCTCCAAGCACAGAACTCCCAGCGTTTTGTGCGTTCGGGCAGTCTCTACTGCGCATGACGGCTTCTGACAAACATCCTAGAGAATTATTATATAGGATTATAACAGTTCAGATTTTCAGAAAGTGAATATAAGTATTGTTCTTCCTGCAAGTTCACACTGACAAGAAGTGACTCAACAGGTTCTATCAAATTCTATGGAGAACTGTTTATCAGAACTCACCTCTCCCATAGACTGCAACATTACAAATCTGACCACTAGAGGACACTGTTAACATGCAGTTTAACTTACATGGGGAGAGAAACAGTGGAGTTGACTAAAGGGGAAACATAACCAATTAATGGCTCTAAGGGCCCTATGTTCAAAAGAAAAATGGAGTGATTCTGGGGCAAACCAACTGCACTATAGGGGTAAAAAATCCTCATTAATTTAAATTGAGCTTTTAACCCCTTCTGTGCTATTGTGGTCCCCCAAACATTGCTTCTCAATACATGGGAGACCTGTAGCATTGAAGAGGTTAAATTACAAAAGTCCCATTTAAAATCAGCTGGGGCTATGGGACATTTTACTTTGCCCTCTAGGGCGTAGTTGGTTGCCCCAGAATAACTTTCCTTTTGAACAAGGAGACCACAGTTGTACAGAAGACTAACATAGGCAGGTGTTCTTCATACAGCAGTACATTTTATGTATTGCATTGTATCTAGTTACCCTTGTTAACTGAGCTCCCTTTTAGACTAACTTTAGTTTAACATTTTTGTCTATTATGAGGAAGTTTAACATTCTAAGAAATCATATACAGAACATTCCTAAGAATGGTTCTTCAGAACACTGTAAGCATTGTCAGACAGTGGAATGCCTTTGTCTAGCTCTAAACAACTGGTCTAATGCCACAAATACAAATACCTGACTGCTATATGAAGGACATGTACCTAGAAAAGTCCATTTATTAAACAAAAGAAGAACCAATAATTCTATAGGAATCGTTCTTTTTAACCCTTTGAGTGCCAGAGGGGTACAAAATGCAAAGGGGTTAAGAAAACACTGCATTTTAACCCTTTTGGTGATAAAGAGGTCTCCAACACAAGTCATTGGAGATCTCTACTGCACAAGGGGTTAATAGATGCCCTCTGATTGTTTTACAGTAAGAGGGAAACGATTCAGGTGAGTTGTAAGAATTAGTTTGCAAAGATAAGTTTGGGTGAGCAACCTGTGGTTATACCACTTTTGTTGGACACATGCACATCACTCTGATCCTTAAATTGTTGACAGAAAACAAAATTGCACTTCTTAATCCACAAGTTCCCTGATATTCCTAGACCCACACTTACACTGGCTACCAAGTAAGCCTTGTTCCACCATCCACTATTATTTACCCATAGTACTTCCCTAAGGAATTACGTATAACCCAGTTTGAGAAGCATTGGCCTAATGCATTGGAAGTTTACATAGGGCATGTTACTGGAAGTGAAATATGTATAAATGTACCCCAGCATACATGCTTCATATCAAGCAAGTTCAGGCAGAGTCTAGGTCGGGAAAACAGTGGAGCTGCGGATAATTTAAAACCTCATCAAACAAACCAGTCTTTTGCTCAGCAATGTTCCTAAACTGAACCTGGAGAACAAAGAGCTAGAGATTGAGAATAGAATCTAAAAGAGGGAAAAGAGCCAAGAACAGGTCAATGCTTGCTCAGTTCCCAGAATTCCATTAGACTAGATTTCCTTTATGGTTCAGCTAGGGGTGGGGGGCTTTCTAACTAAATAAATGAGAAGAATGTTGAGGTATTCGTGTAATAGATGGCAAGCCCTGACAATATGGGTGACACTGATAGCATATTAGAATGAAATAAATTGTTATGCCTTTAATACCACTTCAACTACAGCAGATATGCCAAACATCTATCTTCTAAAGGAGACAAGTATCTCCTATTGTAAAGTACAAAGCAAATATTGTTACTGCATAACAACATGAGGTCCCAGCCCTCATGTGTAATGATTAAAGCTAATTAGGATGCAGCAACAGAAGAAACACCGATTGCAGGATTAACCATTTAAAGACCAGATTAGGTGTGCAATACATTGTAGAGCAATGTGTTACATGCTGTTCTGGTCCATAAAGAGTTAATGAAATGGCAACTCTTATTTCAACAGTTCCCTCTCAGCATGTCTCCTGTTCCAGCAGGCCTAATAAAAGATCCCAGCGTATTAGCAAACGAGCCCACAGGAGTCAGAAAAGCAACCTTGCTGTTACCTGGTTGACACCGTTGAGACACTGAACCGCAATCTTTGAAGTCTTGCTGTTCAGTCTCTACAGCTGCAAATGCAGCTACCATAGACTCCAAGTGTTGGGATTTAGACTGCAGGGGACAGTAGTGGAACAAGTGAAGCCTGGTTAGCAGGAGCCATTTTGGCTGTGGGTTAGGTCTTCTTCCATAGTAGATTACATGGTGTGTGCACTTTAATTAAAGCTCTTTTGCAGATTGCAGTTTACTGTATTGTAATGTGCAATCACATGAAGAAGAAGCCTGAGTCTTTTTCAAACTTTGCGTATATATGTCACTCTTCTGAGAATTATCCACAACCAACAGAAAAAGGCTTAAAAATTAAACAGGAAAAAAGTTGCTTTACCCATTTAAAAACCAAACGGGAATACAACACATTGCTTTACACCCCTTACAGTATGAATCTACCATTAAATTTAACTAAAATTGCAAAGAGTTGTGCCTCATTCTTTAGAATGCTGTGTCGTGATATTATTGGTCAAGTGTTGTACCAAATATCAGTGGTGATGTGTTCCTTGTTGTCAATATCTGCTATGAAATTATGAAAATGGAAATAGAAACATAGAATCTGACAGCAGATAAGAACCATTTGGCCCATCTAGTCTGCCCAATTTTTCTACTGCAAAAACATTAAACCTTATTGGATCCGTTTGCCTTTCTCATGTATTCTTAAATTTCCTCACTGTATTAAACACTACCACTTCTGCTGGTAGGCTATTGCACTTTTCTACCACCCTCTCAGTGCAGTAAAACTTTCTTTCGTTACATCTTAGTCTTTGCCCCTCTAGTTTTAGACTTTGACCTCTTGTCCAAACATTTCCACTTCTTTGAAATATACTTCCCTCCTATACTTGTTGAATCCCTTTATGTATTTGAATGTTTCTATCATACCCGCGCTCTCTTCACTCTTCCAAGCTATACATGTTCAGATCATTTAGTCTATCCTGATATTTCTTATCCTGTAAATCATTCAACATTTTAGTAGGCCTTCTCTGAATTCTCTCCGGAATATCTATATTTTATTTAGAAAATGTGTTAGCCAGAAGAATATATTTAGATTTCTCTGATTTTCAAGTATCTCTTGGGGAGCTTTTACATTAAGAAGTTACATATTTACACAAAATAGAGAAACAATAACAATATAAACAAAAATATTATATACGGTTACATATTGTTTTTAGGTACAAAGAAGCAGTTATTTTTAAGTGTTTTTGACTGGGAGAATACCTAATATTTTCAGAACGATTATTCCAGGCTTTCAAGCTCTGAAGGAGAAGGCAGATCAAATGATCTCTTTCTTTCTCGATGAGTTGTTAGTAGCAGAGGTTATGGTTAGTATGGAGAGCTGGAGTGAGCATACTGCTCAGGTAGTCTGGTAGCATTCTAGAGAAGTGGTTATAAACCAGACAAGAAAGATGAAGGGCATGTCTAGATTTGAGTGTTAGCCACTTTAGTTCTCTAAACTTATCACAATGATGAGTAGTGTAATTACAAAGTGACATAATGAATTATGCTGTGTCGCGTTTACCAAGATGGATTTGTGGCGCAGAAGCATACACTGCATCCCCTTAGTCTATGACTGGCATTAGCAGTGGCGTAATTACCATGGTCTATGACTGGCATTAGCAGTGGCGTAATTACCATGGTTGCAGGAGTCGCAACAGCGACTGGCCCATCACTCCAGGGGGCCTGGCCGACCCCTGAGACCACGGTCACCACGTCCTTGCTTGCGCCCTGCTTTGCGTCTGTTCGGCAGTTCTATTCAACCTGCTGCACAGGCCGCAAGTTGCACATGCATGTGCAGCCAGGTTGAGTTCAGGGTACAGAACATAGTTATGCGCATGCACAGGAAGAAGAGCGCGAACTAGCAGAGTTTCTCCTATGGCTGTCACCATTTTAGAATCCGGATGTATTGAGACAGGCTGGCTTCTGCTGACTGTGACTGAGGTGGTAGTTGGGAAGGGGTATAGACAGTTGAACTATGGGGCGTTAGGCATACATTGTGGTCTTGGCAGGGCTGGTGCAAGGATTTTTGCCACCCTAGGCAAAACCTCATTTTGTTGCCCCCTTGGCTCTGCCCCTTGTGTCATGCCCCTTTATGCCCCACCCCTGTATGTGTATAAGTGTCAATGTGTGTGTTCCCTTCATTTGTATTTGTTAATGTGTGTTCCCTATATGTGTATAAGTGTCAGTGTGTGTGTTCCCTATATGTGTATAAATGTGTTAGTGTGTGTGTTCCCTATATGTGTATAAGTGTGTTAATGTGTGTTTGTTCCCTATATGTGTATGTGTCAGTGTGTACTCCCTATATGTGTATAAATGTGTTAATGTGGGTGTTCCCTATATGTGTATAAGTGTGTCAGTTTGTTCCCTATATGTGCATATGTGTGTGTGTGTGTGTGTGTGTGTGTGTGTGTGTCAGTGTGTTTTCCCTATATGTGTATAAGTGTGTCAACGTGTGTGAGTCTCTGTAGGGGTATCAGTGCGTAAGTGTGTGTGTGTGTCTCTATATGTGTATCAGTGTGTCAGAGTGTTTATCTCTAAGTCTGTCAGTGTGTTAGTATGTGTGTCTGTGTGTGTGCTTATCTCTATGCACACCCTTACACACACACATTACACACACACACACACACTTACATTATACACACCCTTACACACATTATACACATACACACACATATTATACATATCCTTACATTATACACACACACACTGACATTATACACACACTTACATTATACACACATACATTATACACACATACTTACATTACACAGCCCTTACACACATTATACACACACATTATACATATACACACCTTAACCTTATACACACACTTACATTATACACACACACACACACACACATACATTATACACACCTTTACACACACATTATACACACCCTTACATTACACACACACACACTTACATTATACACGTACACACACCCACATTACACACACAATTATACACACACACATTATACACATCCTTACATTATACACACCCTTACACAGACGCTGTACACACAACCATAAACACAAGCATTAATTTCAGTGGGGTTTTTTCCCTTTGCGTGCTGGATATTAAAAGCTGAATTTAAATCAATGGGAACTTTTATTTGTTCTGTAACCCCCTATAACCCCAGAACTGATCCACATTTGACTTTAACCCCTTTAAAAACAGGAGGGAAGTTCCCCTAAGAATAAGTCACTCTAAATTTGTTTAACACATTGATTTACCTGGGTAGGTGTCTTTCATACAGTAGAAGGGTATCTAGCAATGTATTTTTTACATTACATCTGGAATTTCCAACAATGATCTCTATTAACGTCTACCTCTGAAACAGATTGAACTAACAGGAGACTAAGAAAAGAGATCAATTGCAAACAAACAGCAGTTAAATGTTGCTGTTATTTTATTGGCAGCCAGGGGGGACTGTGCAGAATGTGGTACTCACAGATACCACAGAGAGGAGGGTCTGTCCTATTGCATCTTCGTGTTCTTAAAACATGGTTGTTCCAGTTTGTTAAACTGGGCACCCAGGGAGGTCGGGCAGTGCCAGGCACCAGGAGAGTAGAGCAGAGTGCTTATGTAGAGGCTTCTGGGCTGGGCATAAGGTCATTGTGTGTATGAGATGCAGAGGGAAGCATCCATCACAGACACAGGAGGCTGCTGTTATTACATAGAAAAGCCCCAACACTGCCAGCCAAAGATACATCTGCTTATAATGACAAGTGACTGTGGCTCTACTGTGACTGCGCCCCTAGTAGATATGCACCTGAGGCCGGCGCCTACCTCTCCTATAGGTAGCGCCAGCCCTTGGTCTTGGGTGGCCATTGTGGAAGTGGACACAATGTAGAAGTGGACAATATGGAGCATTGTGGAGTGGAGTTGGAAACAATGGGGGCTAATGTGGAGATGACCAATGGGGGCTAATGTGGAGGTGGCCAATGGGGGCTAATGTGGATGTGGCCAATGGGGGCTAATGTGGAGGTGGCCAATGGGGGCTAATGTGGAGATGGCTAATGTGGAGGTGGACAATGGGGGGAATGTGGTTGGGGGGCACCATGGCAATTTTAGCACCAGGGCCTAGTTACGCCCAATATGTTTTCTTACCAGGGACTTAGACAGGATTTGATTCTAAACACTGTCTCAAGGTGTGATACTTTAGGATTGTCAATGTAGATTATAGTGCCATATGCATACATGTGCACAGAAGATGCTTTGCAAACCATGGGGCACATTGTTAATAAAGAGGGAAAAATAGAATAGGTCCAAGATTGGAGCCTTGGGGAACCCTGCTTGTTACTTTGAGCAGAATAGTAATATTGTCAGCAGAAGACACATATTGTACTTTTGAGTTTACTTATCAGAATATTATGGTCTATTATATCAAAGGCCTTTGCAAAATCAAGGAAAATAGTTCCAATATGTTCACCATTTTCCATGCCAGTCTAAATATCATTGCATACTTTTAGGAGGGAGGTGACTGTTGAGTGATTTGGATGAAAGCCTCATTGAAGTGGGGTGGAAAAATCTGGACTGTCGGTAGTGCTTTTAGCATTGCACGTGGACACGTTTTTCCAGGACTTTTGATACTGTGGGTAGTAAAAGGATATTGGTCTGTAATTTAATACCACATATACTTTTGGAGATGGGGTCTCAGTACTGTACACAATATAATAGGTGAGGTCTAACCAGGATTCTGTAGAGCGACGTGACCACTTCCCTCTTTCTGCTACTAATGGCTCTAGCTACACATCTCAGCACCCCCCACTTGCCTTTCCCACTGCTTTGTTACATTGCCTGCCTACCTTTAAGTAATCAGAAATAGTGACTGAAATGACATCCCTTCCAGTTCATGCTAGTTGACAGTGGGCTAGCACATCCTTTACCTTGAACAACATGGCTAAAAGGAACAGTACCGATGATTTACGAATCTTGGTAATAAATGCCAAATTAGCCCATTTTATGTTATCGAGACCTCTGCATTGTAGACCTATAGTATCCAGGGTATTTTACAGTTTTTAAAAGTGGTAGGAACATTTGCTGTCTGCCCTCTGATTGCCATTCACAGGTAAATTCCTCCAAAATCCTCCAATGTGTAGTTAGGATATATTTTCTCATTATGAAATACAGTTTATACTATATGAAATCGTGTATTTTCATTTGGCATACCTAGAACAGCTGAATTGTAATGTGAATTGTAATGCTTTATGGACCAGAGATTGTCTTGAATGTTGGTTGTATGGTGCATTACATTTTGGGTGATTATCTATTCATTGATGTGTCTTTCCATCTCCCAGCTGAATCAGGGTTTGGAAGACCCTCTGAAGAGGCCGGTTGTGTATATGAAGGGCATGGACGCAATTAAACTCATGAACATTGTTAACAAACAGAAAGGAGCTCGTGCAAGGATCCAACACCGACCACCTCGGGTAAGACAACAGGAAAGGCAGGAGCACGTAGGTAGGATTTTAGAAATGGAACTGTAAACGCACAGTTTTTTCCTAGTGCCAAATCTAGTCAACACTGTGTCTTGTGTAATAGGGCAGTCCCTTCTGGAATCAATTTACAATCAAGGCAGAGACTTTTCTTGCTTGAACTAATGAGCCTAATGGCAGTGACTTGCATATCCTCTTTGTTTTGCAAACTGTGGAGACCACGCTGGCATACAAGGGGTTTACAGATCACGTGGCACAATTTACATTGAGAGGGGAATTCCCAGTCCCCTTCTCTACAATCTATAGATAGTGGCTTTATCTGTTATTACAGGACTAGTTGAAGAGCCCGTTACACGGGCCACAGTGCCACTGCCAGCAGGTCGTGTGGCAGTCATGCGCAGTAGCGACTGCCCGCACCGCGGCTAATACAGTGCTGGACGCTCCAGAGGAGCACGCTCAGCAGTCTCTACTGCGCATGACTGCGGCGTTACACACGTTTTAGTGAATTATTATATAAGGATGAGAGTGATATCTTGTGTTCCCCTCTTTCTCCATTCACTACATTTAGCTGGGATCACATGATGAGAGCGATGATCATGGAAAAGCCATGACTAAAAACTGCAGCTAACCAATGACTTTTGCTGTCAGAGTACATAGCAGGAAAGCCCTACACTATATATTATTTTCTTAAATATTTATATCCTTTTCATCAGCAGATTATATTGGTTTTATGTGTGACCTCCCGTTTATTTATATTCAATAATTTTTCTCTGATTCTAGCAACCTGCAGAATATTTTGACATGGGCATCTTCCTGGCGTTTTTTGTGGTGGTGTCACTGGTTTGCCTTATTCTTCTCATCAAGATCAAATTGAAGCAGAGGAGAAGCCAGGTATGTGTTCTCCATGGTTTTGCGATACGGACTTATAGCAGAGGGAAGCACAACCAACAGCTGTACTATGTGACGTCTCTTCAGACTGCTTTAGTGTTTCTACCAAGGGACTGAACATACAGTTGGGTTTAGAGTCCGCACAGATTCTGCACAGTGATTGCACAGTTGTGTTTTGTGTAATTCTGCAGCCAAAATCCCTTGCAAGCTATGGCCTTCCAGCTGTTGTTGGACTACAACTCCCCATCAGTGGTGGGTAATGGGAGCTGTAGTCCAACAAAAGCTGGAGGGATACATGTTGCTCAGACATTCCCAAACCATTTCATATCATTTGGGTGCAAAAGCTTGCACTCCCTCTGATTTGATAAGGGCCAAAAAGTCAAAGAGGGAGGATAACTGAGAGCCCCCTCTCTCCACTGCCATTGGTACACAAGTGCATGCTTGTAATCTCCCTTTTTCTTCCCTTTCAGAACTCAATGAACAGGATGGCTGTTCAGGCCCTGGAAAAAATGGAGACCAGAAAATTTAAAGCCAAAGGCAAAGTGCCTCGGGAGGGGAGTTGTGGTGGCCTTGATACCCTTAGTAGTAGTTCCACTTCCGACTGTGCCATATGCCTTGAAAAATACATTGATGGAGAGGTAAGATGCAACAGACAATGCAATGCGTGTATTAATGTTTCCAAGATTTAAACCATGCTATGGTATAACACAAGATTCTAATACTCCCAGAGCTCTTTGCATATGGGTCATGTTTGTCGTTTGATAGAGATATTCCCCCTCATCTACAAACATACTCTCAGTATGGATCTGTATTTACAGACAGTCTGCCTTCTCTTCTGCTCACTTACTTCCTGCTTCTCACACATGGCTTCCTCCTCACAATTGAGTATATTGACATTGGACCAGATACTCTGTTCTTCACTTCGCTCATGGAGAAAAGCCTTCAGGCACTTATCAGTGAATGGGCTTCTTTCCAGGGCGATATGCTACATTAGGAAATATGATACACAATGAACATATGTAGGACTATCCAAAACGAAATCGCTGGTATATGCCATTGATCCCAGCATATACCATTTACATGTGTGTGTGCTGGCTCCCACTGAATACAATAAAGGAGGCCTGCTAGGACCAGGTGATGGTTGTTTGTTTATTACAGTAATGTATCGCTGTTCTCGCTCATTGATAAATATACAGATTGCAAGTATGCAAAAAACAAATTTTTTGTGTATTTAACCCTTTTCGTGCCAGAGATGTATCCAAATCGTACCTCTCTGGTACTCAAAGGGTTAAAAACATCTTTTTGTAAATCTACTCATTCCTGCACATAGCTTACCCTTCATAAGCTTTATGCAGAAAGCTAAAGATGAGCAATTCTGCATCATAGGGAAAGAATGAAAAGCCCATTTCTTTAAATTGGGCTTTTAACCCTTTGAATGCTAG
The DNA here is from genome assembly GCA_037306005.1 of Rhinophrynus dorsalis. Classification (NCBI taxonomy): domain Eukaryota; kingdom Metazoa; phylum Chordata; class Amphibia; order Anura; family Rhinophrynidae; genus Rhinophrynus; species Rhinophrynus dorsalis. The sequence goes on along the minus strand of CM074718.1, from coordinate 538,415,574 downwards.
AGAGGAGTCCAGTGCAGTGATTAGCAATGCAGTTGAAAACCTCTCAAGAATTCAAGGAATTAAAAACCCCATTTAAATGAATGGGAATTTGTATTTAACCCCACTTTTGCACTTGGTGTGCCCCCAAATAACAGATCTTTAGCTAACATATTCAGCAAGCTAAAGTGTTGCTCTTATGAGGACAAATCCACATTCCCATTGGTTTCATTGGATCATTCTTCATTTCCTTTAGGAGCTGAGAGTCATTCCCTGCACACATCGATTCCATAAGAGGTGTGTGGATCCGTGGCTTCTGCAGAACCACACTTGTCCACACTGCAGGCACAACATTATAGGTAAGTATCCATTCACCAACTTCCTCAACCCTTTAACCCTTTGAGTGCCGGAGAGGTATCCAATACAGTTGCAATGCGTTGGATACCTCCCTGACACTCAAAGGGTTATGAACCATCAGGATGTGCAATGCAGTGCGAAGCAATGTGCTTCACACCCACCTGGCGTTAACCCCAGCAATGCATTCCATACCCCTCTGGCATTCAAAGGGTTAAGGACCCATGACGATCCTGGCATGTCATGGGTTGAACGTGTGATAAGGACCCATGATGTGCCAGGACTGCCATGCTCCGTAGCCCTTAAGTGCCGACCACGAGCGCTTACGGCCGGTTCTTAAGGTGTTAAAGGATTACATTTCATGAATGTATTTTGGCAGTCTTGTGACACTGTGCAACAAAATATGTTGGTGCGTTAAATATATTTCACCCTGCACATAAACTTTTGCACTTAACCCTCTGAGCACAAAGCAATCTGATCGGTTTAATTATGGTGCCATAGGCATGTCTGCAGGGCTGGATTTCCAAATAGGCAGAGAAAGCAACTGCATAGAGCTCCAAGTGTTGAGGGGCACCTCAGATGTGCTGGCCACACCCACATAAATATTGTGGGTGTGGCCAGAGCAATCTCGGTTTCCCTGCACCAGTTCTGATTCCCTTTACAGGCTATTATTTAACCCCTTGGATGCTAGAGAGATCTCCAGTGCATTGAAGAGCAATAGGTTAGAGATCTCTATAGCAATCAAGAGGTTAAAGCTGTTTTTGTTCTTACTTGTTATAGGCCAAGGGTATTTTCTGTGCCAGTAAGTAGTATATGGGACTCATGTCATGTGAGGAAAGGAGGGTGTGGCTGTGGGAGGAGCTAAGTGAATAGGACTGGGGTAGTGTCTTGTGAGGAGTGGGAGTGTGGCCATGGGTGGCGCTAAGGATGCTTAGTGTACTTTGCCAGGGACACCAGGAATTTAAATCCGTCCCTGGATATCTATCATGCTACTACAAGTTTAGTGTGTTTTAAATAAAATCTACTTACCGTAAAATCTCAGGTATAATACGCAACTGTGTATAATACGCAGGTGCATATTATACCAAAGATTTTGGGGGAAAACAAGAGTGCCTATGTATAATACGCACCCTTGTTTTCCCCCCTTGCTAAAAAAATATAAAGGCTGACAGATCCCTTCCTCCCTCCCCCGGGTCAAACCCGCTGTCAGAACAAGCCTTACTTGCTTGAAGTTTGCCCTGATACACAGGGCATTACCATTGGTTGTAGGCGGAAGGTCCTGTAAGCCCATTGATGGAAGTGGGCGGCAAAGGGAAGCGTGCCACCCTCAGGGAAGCTGTGCATAACGCTGTGTTTTGCCTTCTCCACACAGCAGAAGATGCGGACTTCAAGTGGGGGCGTTAAATTTCAAGCAAGTAAGGCTTGTTCTGACAGCGGGTTTGACCTGGGGGAGGGAGGGAAGGGATCAGCCAACCCTAATTTTTTTTTATTTTTTAAACTCTCGTGCATAATACGCACCCCCCACTTCACATAAGGTGAAGTGGGGTAAAATTGTGCGTATTATACCCGAGATTTTACGGTATATGTTGCACTCACCATTTTAGTTTATCCTTTATATTGGTATGGCACAATGTGGCACTTTATGCTAATTCCCTGCAGAGTATGGTAATTATGTCAATTTCAAGCAAAACGTATTGCTTTCTGTGTAGCATAACTGCCCACAATGTGTGAGCTCTGTCTAGATTAATTTATAGCACAGCATGCAGTAATATTGGCCTAGCACACAAACTAATATGCATAAAGCGCCAAACTTGCCCCAGTTAATAATTCAAAGCATATTTATATCAGAAACCAAAGTCTAGTACAGCGTACAGGCAGCTTTTAATTATCTATAAATTAACTAAATTATATTATGGTGATAGTACCACTTTAAAGAGTTAAACGGAAGGGGGACGGGTAGTAAATCCTTAAACATGCATATAAAATCAGCATTTTCAAAGGCTTTTCCAGTTGAGAAAAACAAAGGTGTAGGCACTTTAATTTTTTGTGGCCATTGCATTGCTGGGGTCATTGTTGCTCTTTAACACTTTGCTCTTCATATACAATAATAACTGCATCCAGATTAAATGCAGTGGCCATATTTTTTTAACTGAGTAAAACCAGAGTATTCCCCGATCTGGAAGCTGCTTTTTTCAGGTGTTAGTGTTGTTTTGTGAGAATTTAAAGGGATATTCACTTCAGAGCTCTAGCTGAGAAACCTGTATTCTGGTCCCGGCACCAGACAGCTCGTCTGCAGGCACACTTTGTAGACCGTTCTCATGTATGCAGTGTTATTTCGGCTCTGCAGACGATCCGTCCGGTCATGGGACCAGCATACAGGTTTGTCAGCTAGAGCACTGATGTGGATTAAAGGGGAAGGAGGGGGAACTTTACAACGCTATTATATTAAAACTATACAAGTAATGAAAAAAAGACTTAGATAATTAGATTTTTTTTTAAGAATAAATATATTAAAGCTTGTATAAAGAAAGTATTACTATCCCTTCAAACTCTCACAAAACAACACTAACACCTGAAAAAAGCAGCTTCCAGATCGGGGAATAGTCTGGTTTTAATCAGCTGAAAAAGATGATAAAATCTTATTATGATCTGAGTAACTGTTGTTTTGTTTTGCGTATGAGTGAGGGACAGTAACATATGGATGCTGATATACCAAGAAGAACTGGATTCATTCTGTGTAAACCAGCTGCAGCACAGGGGAGAAGTAAAAATGGCCATTGATTTAACCCCTTCAGTGCCAGAGGGGTATGCAGCGCATTGCAGAGCAATGTGTTGCATACGCGCTGGCACTCAAAGCATTAAATGTTAGGTGAGTCTCTAATGCATTGCTTCACAATGTGTTGGAGATCTCTAGTATTCAGTGGTAAAAAGCCCTTTGGGGCAGTTGGTTTGCCCCAGAATTGCTCCACTTTTCTTGATGTATAAGGCTCATCATTTTTATTTGTTGATCTCTCTCTCTCTCTCTCTCTACAGAGCAAAAGAAAATGGGTCACGGTCCTGTCTGTGTAGAAAGTGCCTCTACCCGGGGTCGTCAGCAGCAGCAACAGAGGGTCATCCTTCCAGTTCATTACCCAGGGCGAGTACAACGCACTGGACCCATCGCTGCCTACCCGACCCGTACCAGCATGGGTCCTCATGGTAACCCCATCACAGTGCTGACTGTGGAACGACCAGTGGAGCCCGACTTGTACCCAGCACGTACCCCTGCTTACTTGGCAGGTTATCAGCCTGTACCACTGGACCACCCGTCTTCAGGGCATCACTGTGACCTGGAGCATCCTCCTTACCCAGCCCCACCAAGTGGTCATGCCTTCCGCCGCACCAAGTATAATGGGCGCAGTTTTAATACGGGCACTTGTTATTCTCAATATGAAACCATGTACCAGCACTACTACTTCCAGGGCTTGAGCTACCCCCATCAACAAGAGGCAGGGAGTAGTCAGGCCTCTAGGGGAATGGAAAGTGGCCTTACCCATCCCTTCCAAGCAGGCACTAATTTGTTATACCAGCCTTCCCCTGCCATGATGCACATGGCACCACCATCTTCCGGAGGAAGCTGCTACCTACACAGCCAACATCAGCATCGCTCTGTATGCAGTGGCTACTTAGCTGATGTTCCCTGCAGTGACTCTAGCTCTAGCACCAGCTCTGCCCAGGGACATGCATCATCAAGCGATTCCATGCTGGACTGCACCGAGGCCAGCAACCAGGGAGTATATGGCAGCTGCTCCACTTTCCGCAGCTCTCTCAGCAGTGACTTTGACCCATATGTGTACAGGAGTCGCAGCCCCGCCAGGACAGGAGGAGGCGAGGCTACTGGAAGTGGGGGGGAGGGTGGAGCAGGGACTGGGAGAGGGAGGGTGGATTGTAAATCTCACCAGGCCTTCCTCAATTCACCTTCACGGGACCGTCTGTCCAGCTGCAGCCTGGAAATGAATTACAGCAGCAATTCTTCCTTAGAACGCCGGGGGGCAGCTATTGCTTCTGGGACAGTTCCAGATGCCTCAGTCTCCATCTCCCAGGGGGGTGGGAGAGACTGGCGGGGGCCTGATAAAGGCTGCACCTGCTGCTTCCAAAAGCCAGCTGGAGATCCCAGCCCAGACTGCACTACCTTGTATCTGGGACCAGAGCCTTCCCAAGCAGCTGGCCCATCCTCCACTGGAGGCTTGTACAGTGTTACTTCCAGCCTCTTGCATCGGACAGACCCAGGGACAGTTCTGGGCCACCCTTCCAGGCCCTGCTGCCTTTATGAGGAGAACCATGGAAGCTGCTACACTGAGGACTATGCGGTCAGCATTCAGTATGCCTTGGCAGAGGCGGCTGCTGCAGCCGCTGCTGCTGCGGTGGCTGGTTGTGAGGCTGGCCAGCCTATCCCCATCATTCCTGAGGATCCAGGCTGTGAAGGGGGCCTCGACTGTGTGGGACATGTCTCTTGGGAAATGGAGGATGAAGAAGAAGAGGAGGATGAGGTACTGTACTGCCAGGAAGGACCCTGCTGCATGTTAGTGGAGGAGACTCATGTCCTATGTCGGAGCACAGGGACAGAAGGAGCAACAACCCTCACAGGTAATGGCAATGCAAATGAGAAAAAAATCATAGCTTAACCCCTTGAGGACCATAGGAGTTAGCAGCACTTTGCTCTATGGTGCCATATGGTGCAGTTGGTTCTTATTATTACATCAGCCTCAATATGATGCTCACTTCTCTGGCACACAAAACATTAAACTATAACTTAATTTGTCTAAAAGAAGTTCTTGCCTATTAGTTCCAGTGGGACTCCACTGAAGGCCATAGCATAAAAACTCCATTCCAGTGTTCTGCTGTATATTGGTGGGGATTTGTGACATAGGATTTCTCTTTCATTGGTTTTAAGCATGTTGTCTATTTTGCAGAGGGTGTCAGTATTATACAGGTTTGATATGGATATCTGTAAATACATCCAAGTGCAGGTCCAGTGAATGTCAACCACTTGAGTACTAGGTGGGTGCTCAACACATTGCGATGCAATGCGTTGTGCACCCATCTAGGTCTGAAGGGGTTAATGTGTATGTTTTTGTAACTAGTCTTAGAATCGGACATATGACAGTTTGTAAGGTTCATGTTACAAAGAAATATTTCTCTGTCGTCCAATACAGGTTACTGGTAACTCTGGGTAGGCGATCCGCAGGAACAATTCTAGAATTGTATGCAGGGTGTGGAGCCTACCTTCCCTCCTTGGCTGCAGCTAGCCAACCAGCTCCAGAAAGATTTGTTCCTTGGTGAAGATAACACAGGCAAGAGAACAGTTCTGCTATAGCTTTAGAAGTTTTTTATTTTTCTGTTAGAAATGGAATACCACCATTAGGCAGATTACCATAACTGACAATGCCCTTAGATGTGGCTAGCTCAGTGACCAGGTGCCTTTTGTGGACCTTAAGCCCTGGGGGGAAAATCTTCGCCACAAGTTCTCTCCTCAGGAGTTGCCCACTAAGGCTTCTTCTGTAAACATGGTAATCTGAAGACAGAAGATCTGCAGGAAAGGTGAGTAACCATTTGAGTGCTGCAGGTCCACATGTCCCACAATGCCCCTCCGCACAGGGGTTTTTCATTTGGAGTTCCTATTGCACACTCCAGCTCTCACTGGGTCTATCTGTATGCCTGTTGGGTGTTTGGAGCAGGTTTATGTGGTATTTATTAGCTGCTGGTTTGGCATTTATTTTTGCGGGGGGGGGGGTTCTAACACTTTTCCTATTGGTTCAGTGTTTTTTTGGGTATTCTATCATGTTCTAGTAATATTTCATGTCTTTTAGTTTTACACTTTCAATTTTGTAAAATTTGAGGCACGCTTTACCACATAGGCGCCATTGCTCCTTTCACTCCGTGCGGTCTTGGACATATCTCTGCAACCGTTTAACCTAGCGACTTCAGAGATGGCTCATTTTACTTGTCTGCCCTTGCTCTATCATCCGGTTCATGTTTCTAGTGTGTTAGGGGGCTCAGGGGGCTTCAGGCACTGTTTGGGGTACTTTTCTGGGAAAACTACATTTCCCATGAGCGCTTGCTTCATGCGCTTGTTTCTAATTGGCTCCCACCGCGGCAGCCATTTTGTGATCTTTCCAGAGCGAGTATCCTACGCAGGTCTTGGACTCTCCTTCTCTCCTTTGCTGATTAACCCTTCGCCTGCCAGATAAGTCTATTTTAGCGATTTGTGGGGTGAAACTTTAATCGTACACACTATAATTGGGCAATTTCTTATACAATAAGGTTATTGACACTGTGAGATTGTCTATACCATTGGAGCTTGGGGCCAGACCTAAGACTAAGGATGCTGGGTCTCTGTATCCTCTATTGTGCATTGCTCTTCCTGTCATTCAGGGTTACCTAGAGAATTTTCAGGTCATTTTTGCCCAGCAAGTTCTGATGTCCCTGAGAGTCTTCCAGGGGCCTCCAGCCATGCATTAGAGCCAGTTTGGGTGCAAGAGTTCAAGGCTGCTACTAGGGAACTCGGGTCCACTTTGCAACTCTTTCCATCCCAGTTACCGGGGGTCTTCCATTCTTGGCAGACCCCCTCCTCCATCAAGTCTTCCCTGCCCAAACCTCAGGGAGTACCAGATGTGTCAGATTCCTCTGAAGAGTAACTCCTGGTGGATTCAGATGTTGAGGAATGTTCTGCTGTGGGCTCCCCTCAGTTTTTTGGGGATCCTTTTAAGGCTGATCCTGAGCCCTCTCCTGAGTACCTGATCAGGACTGTCCTTAGTTCAGGAGGTTCCTTCTGACCCCTCTGATGTGTTTCAGGAGCCTAAAAAGCCCCTTACTTGCTTTACACCTAACCCCTCTCTTGACCACCTTCTATCTGAAGAGTGGAAGTCTCCGGACAGAAAGCCTTCTGTCTCCAAGAAATTTGCTAAACTTTATCCCTTTTCTGAGGCAGCGCTTGCTCGGTGGGTTCATCCTCCAAAAGTGGATTCTCCTATCTCCAGGCTATCCAAGTCTACTGCCTGCTCTAATGGACTGAACTGACAAGAAACTTGAGGTCTCCCTCAAGTCCATCTTTGCCACTGCTGGTTCTGCCATGCGCCCAGCATTCGCAGCAGCATGGGTGAATCGGGCCATTGCGGTCTGGACTGAACAGCTCACTCTTGCTGTTCGTGAAGGTGCTCCTACTTCGGATAAGTTGTTCTTCTTTGACCAAATTTCTGAGGCACAGCACTGTGTTTCTGCTGCCCTATTTGATGCCATCCATTTGGTGGCTAGGGTTTCCACCACGTCTGTGGTTGCTGATACTGCTTCTAAGAAAACATTGCTCTCCTTGCCTTTTCAAGGCACTTCTTTGTTTGGACCAGATCTGAAGGATCTGATAAGTGAGGGGGGAATTCCTTGCTTCTCTGGATCTTCAGGACGCGTACTTACACATTGCCATTCATCCAGAGAGCCGGCAGTACCTCCAGTTTGCCTGCGACCGGGGACATTTTCAGTTCTCAGCTCTTCCATTTGGTCTGACGACAGCTCCTCAGGTCTTCAACTGTGTCCTGGGAGCCTTAGTGTCCGTCCTCCACTGAGACGGCATCAGAGTTACTCCATACATGGACGATCTGCTTCTGAAAACCTCTTCTGCGGAACTTCTTCATCAGCAGGTTCAGCAATGCATTCATGCTCTCACCCATCACGGGTGGATCATCAGCTTGAACAAATCAGACCTTGTCCCATCCCAGCGTCTAGTTTTCCGGGGCCTCCTCTTCAGTACCCAGAAGAACATGGTGTTTCTCACGGACGAGGTGGCTCACCAGATCACCCACAGGGTTTCTGCAATACTTGCTCAGGATCCAGTTCCAGCCAAGAAGCTGTCATTTCTCATGGGGAAATTCATTTCCACCATAGAGGCAGTACCGTTCACCATGGCACACACCAGGGAACTCCAGAGGATTGTGATCCAGGTGTTCAGGGGTCGGCCGGACCTTCTAAAGACGTCGGTGTCACTTCCTCTTCATGTTGAACTGAGTTTGTCCTGGTGGCTCGACCTCTCCAATCTGCTGAAGGGCAAGTCCTTCCTAGTTTCCTTCTGGACCACAGTGACGACGGATGCCAGCCTCTCTGGATGGGGAGCGGTCCTGGGTCACCTGAGTGCACAGGATCGGAGGTCTCCAGAAAAATCTCTCCTTCCCATCAATGTCTTGGAGCTTCGGGTGATATTTCATGCCCTTCGTCACTGGACATCTCAGCTGGAAGAACGTTCAGTCAGGGTAGAGTCCGACAATGCCACGGCCATGACTTTCATCAACAAGCAGGATGGAACAAGAAGTCTCTCTGCTTGGTTAGAGGTCAAGGCTATTTTGTCCTGGGCAGAAGATCATGTTCCTGCCAAATCCGCAGTGCACATTCCTGGTGTAGACAGCGTCATGGCAGACTTCCTCAGTCGACACACAGTGGACAGCGGAGATTGGAAGCTGCACCCAGAGGTGTTCACCCTCATTGTTCAGAAATGGGGTTTTCCTTACATCGACCTGATGGCAACAAGACACAACAGTAAGGTTCTGAGGTTCTGCTCTCGATGGAGGGACCCTCTAGCTCTGGCGGTGGATGCAATGTCCATTCCTTGGTTATTCCTTCTGGCCTACATCCTTCCTTCCCTCCCCATGTTGCACAGGGTGTTACAGAAATTACGACTGGAGCATTGTCCAGTCATTCTGATTGCTCCATACTGGCCTCGCCGGGCTTGGTTTCCGGAGCTTCTGGATCTGTCAGCGGAGGAGCCATTCCAGCTCCCTTGCCGTCTGGATCTTACCTGTGGAAGGAGGATGTTCATCGTCTAGCATTGATGGCCTGGAAATTGAATCCTCAATATTGAGGAAGAAAGGGTTTTCTTCTGGTGTGGTGGCTACTATGCTCAGTTCCCGCAAACCTGTTTCTTCCAAGATCTACCATTATGTCTGGTCGACAATCCTATCTTGGAGTGCTGACAAGGACCTGTCTCAGGAATTTGATCTGCCTACGGTCCTGGCCTTTTTGCAGGACGGAGTGGATAAGGGCCTCAGTTTGAGTTCCCTTATAGTTCAGACGTCTGCTCTCTCTGTTTTCTTTCAGAGGCGCATTGCCATCTTTTCTGATGTCAAGGTTTTCTTCCAGGGTGTTGCTCATACTCGTCCTGCCTTCAAGATTCTTGCTTCTCCATGGGGTCTTAACTTGGTTTTGGCCATTCTTCAGCGCCTTCCATTTGAGTCTTCGGCTGTTGACGTGGAAAGTGGCCTTTCTCCTGGCAATTGTGTCTGCCGTGTCGCGGAGTTACGTGCTCTGTCCTGTAAACCACCCTGTGTGGTGTTTCACAAGGACAAGGCTGTGCTTCACACCTCTCAGGAGTTTCTCCCGAAGGTGATTTCGGAGTTTCATCACATCAATCAGGAGATTGTGGTGCCTTCTTTCTGCCCAGACCCCACGTCTGACAAGGAGAGGGATCTCCACTTGTTAAACGTCGTGCATTGTCTCAAGTTTTATGTACATCGCACTGAGTCTATCAGACAATCAGACGCATTGTTCATCATTCCTGAGGGTCCTAGGGCAGGAAGACCTGCATCCAAGGTGACTATTGCTTCTTGGATCAAGTCCACTATTCATTAGGCTTATGAGCTGAGGAAGAAGCTCATTCTACTCAATCTATTGGTGTCTATTGGGCTTACAAGAATCAGGCCTCTGCTGATCAGTTGTGCAAGGCTGCCACTTGGTCATCCGTGCACACCTTTTCGAAGAATTACCGTGTTGATGAACTGGCATCGGCTGAAGCCAGCTTTGGGAGGAACGTCCTGGAGGCAGTTTTGCCTGTCTAGGATTTTCTTCGGTTCTTTGTGCATCCTTCACTTTTGAGCCCCGTTGGCTATAGTCCATGTGCTGTGTAACAGATGGAGTGTTGTTGCCCCTGTTCAGTGTCCATTGACACTTCATTGTTTGTTGGGTTATCTCTGATCTGATGGTTCATATCTGCTCTGGTGACTTTGGGGGCCTTGCGTCTGGTCCTTACTTCCTGCCTCTGGGAAACTCAATGGTTGGACATCCCAGAATTACCAGTAACCTGTATTGGACGACAACTGGTCTCCCACCCTGTCAAGGGACCATGCTTGGCTCTCCTGTGGCAGACTGTGGAGATCCTTCAGGGTCATGCTCACTGGAGTCTTCTTTCCCTTCTACTATATAGTCAATAGTTAGTGTCTCAAATCTTTCTGGAGCTGGTTGGCTAGCTGCAGCCAAGGAGGGAAGGTAGGCTACACCCCCTGCATACAATTCTAGAATTGTTCCTGCTTACTTAAAGGGGCAGATCGCCTACCCAGAGTTAACAGTCACCTGTATGGACTAAGAGAAAAGGATTTAACAGGTAAGACTAAAATCCTCTTTTTTTTTTTTTTTTTGCAAATGTTGGCTCAAGTTACTATTTAACCTTTTGAGAGCCAGAGAGGTATCCAACACCTTGCCTTGTGTTGTGATAGCTCTCTGGCACATAAATGGTTAAATACACAATTATTTATTAACTTAATTATTTTGTGATACTGCCCCGGGAGCATAATAAGAATAAAATGGTGGAAGGTCTGGTTACCCTTATGAATGCTGGCGACTTCACCAGTGCATTGTTTCTCCAAGAGCTGGAAACATCGGTAGCATTTAACCTTCTGGGTGCCACAGGGTGGCCTACGTTGGCCATTCCTCTGGCAATCAAAAGGTTAAAGGCTTATACAACAAGTAATATCAAAGCGAAAAAGCAGAAGACAGACATCTGATTGATACATTAGTCTGCAGTTTTGATGTGGACGCTTATGTCTGAAAGGGGTAGTGCATTCTGGGACATAAATGGCGTAAGTACAAGGGGAGAAATAAAATCAGGTCTGTGTTTTTTATTTGTCTCCTGATTTCACTTATTCACATGCATTGCAGATATCTAAATAAAAGTTTAACAAGCTTCTTGTGTTCCTATGGAAAAGGGCAGCCTTTAATCTGCCTTCTAGCCTTCTCAGCTCATACTCTTCCTTCAAATTTCCTTCAGTGGTTTGTATTTTAATTTAGTTGATATTGAAAGGCCTTTCAAAATCACCTATTCTTGATTTAAAACTGTAGTTTAAGATTCATATCCTCATTTGTTTGTCAATTTAAGCAAAATAGCCAGTACTTCCTTGTAGGAACCAGCAGCTGGGAGGGAGAGTGGAATGTTAGTATCTGACACACCAAGTCGGGCGATCTAACACTGCCAAATTTGCATAAACTGGCAAAAAATAAAGCAAATGTCTCATAAACTAAAGTTTTCAATAAAGACTAGCTAATGTAAATATAGGTGAAAGCTCTTTCAAAATCACTGAAGACACAGAGAGAATATGGCAGAAGGTAGAGGAAACCAGGTGACTTTAGAGGTGTGGAGAAATTCAGAAAAGCTCAAACAAGTAATCAGCTCGGTCATTAGTAATATACAGGATCTGAGCAAGATTTGTTTCGTTCAAGTAATATATTGCTGGTTAAACACATGTTCCACTAAGGGGAGTAGGTGTAAAAATGTTGAAATTCTGGGAAAAAACAACTGCACCATATGTATAAAAGTAACCCTTTAGATCATGGGAGGACAGTTATTTTGGCAGGAGGACCACAACTCCTGATGTACAGCATCTCCAACCCAAACAAAGTGCATGGCGTCTGGCTAGCATTGTACTAAAGTGAAGACATTGTGGTGCAAACCAGCTGTACCATAAGGACGCAACAGTAAAGAAATCCTCTGATTTAAGTGCAGCTTTGAACCCATTGAATGATACAGTGTGCTGGAGACCTCTCTAGCATTCAAAAGGTTAAAACACTGATTTAAATCTGTGGGGACTTTGAGAATGTTATTTCAACCCTATAGTGTAGTTTGGTGCAAACATTAAGATATGTGCTGCTCTCAAGATAATGTATCAATTTTGGCTTTTTCAACTTGTAGAATGATACATTGTACCAAAGTTGTATTTTGTGATACTATGTATCACTCTTCATCTGCACGAAAAGCCAGAAGTGATCTTTGGTTCATACAGTAGCGCTGCTGTATGTGTACAACCATATAGCTAGATCTAATGATTATATTGTCCAACTCGTTAGTGTTTAAAGTGTCAGTAATTCCCGTATTTAACTTTATTTAATATTGTAGAGGTTAGAAAAATAAAGTTTTTGGAGAAAGTGCCATCTCTCAAAGCCTTACGGTTTGAGTGATATTCTCCACTAAAGTTTCCTTTTTCCTGCTGTCGACAGCAGGAGATTTGAGTTGGCCGACTCGAGGAGGCTCTTCAGCAGAGCTGAAATTTATTTAAAAAGAACTACTTCAATCGAACGGTCTACAAAATGTGCTTGCAAACCAGGCACACTTTGTAGACCGTTCCAATGAAGTAATTATTTTTAAATAACACAATTTCGACTCTGCTGAAGAGCCGCTGGCTGGTCCCAGGACCGGGATCTCCTGCTGTCAGCAGAGCGCGGACATCAAGAGAAAAGGATGGAAGGGGGAACTTTAGCGGCGAATATCTCTCAAACTGTAAGGGTTTGAGAGATAGCACTTTCTCCAAATACTTTATTTTTGTAACCTCTACAATATTAAATAAAGTTAAATATGGTCATTACTGACCTTTTAAGTGTGATCAGAAAGGGATGAAATGAAAATGTTGGTGTGTCCCGATTGCAAAAGTTGTGAATCACTAATCAAATGGATTAAATGATTCATGGAAATTTATTTTTTCAAATACAGTACTGTTATTTTGCATTAGAATTGCATTAGAATTCCTGTAATGCTGTCCCTGTTTTACGTATCTCAACATCCTCATATCTCCTTCATAGGCCGAGACTGCCACCCAACAGAGGGAGACTGAGCACTGTGGATCTGAAACTCTTGGACTATAAGGAACTTTGTGAAAAGCTGATCATCTTTTATGAACATTCTTTAAAGAAGAAAAACAAATCACTTTTTTTTATTAAAACAATGTTTTTAATGTAAGTTGGATGCAAAGCTCACATGATCTGGAATCCATCGCCCAATACAACCACTTTTACCTGTTTTATTCCCTGGACTCAAGAATTGGAGAATCTGTGTTATTTGTTTAGGTTTTTTTTTTTATTTTTTATCATTTATTTTATAAATATATATAAATATATAAAAATATAAATATATATTATTTTTGGTTGATGTTTAGAACATGTTTTACTTGTGAGTCTGTACATGCACAAGAACTGTCTTTTCCTGATGAAAAAAAGAGATATATATTTTTTCAATAAAATAAACAAGAAAATAATATTAATATTATTTTTATCTGTTGGCTTTTAGGCCAGACAAAAATATACAAGAGGTGTAGGAGCGATCAGGAGTTAACTTTTTCTGCCTCTTTAAAGAACTTAAAAGTAGTATTGATTTTCAGTTTTATTTAATTTAGATTCCTAATGTGGTTTCTATGTAGTTACAACTTATGATTTTTTTTTTAAATTGTTATTTAACCCTTTGAGTGGCAGAGAGGTACACAACACAGTTGGGTACCTCTCTGGCACCTAAAGGGTTAAATGGATAGTAATACCTGGATTTAATAAGGTTTAATATTGTTCATATGAAAAAAAAAATAAATGAAATGCAGTAAATCCCATTACTTAAAGATGTTTATTTTAAGATTTATGAGCTTTTAATGTCCCCCCCTCCCTTTTTACTCACGTCAGATCTCTAGCTGTCAGATTGAGATTCTGGTCATGTGATTAGACAGCTCTTCAGCAGAGCCGAAATAGCGTTATCTACAAAGAAATACTTCATTAGGAGGCAAGCACACTTTGTAGACCACTCTAATGAAGTATTTCTTGTAGATAATGCTATTTTGGCTCTGCTGAAGAGCAGTCCAGTCACATGACCAGAATCTCGAACTGACAGCTAGAGTGCTGATATGAGATAAAGGGGAGGGAGGAGGAGACTTTAAAAGCTTATAAATCTTAAATTATATATCTTTAAGCAACTGGATTTACAGCATTTCATTTATTTTTTTTTCATATGAACAATATTAAACCTTATTAAATACAGGTCCTTTTAAAACCCCTTGAATGTCTGGAGATCAGCAAAGAATTGCAACACGTCGAGGCTGGTATACTAAGAATTTAAATTGGGCTTTTAACTTCTTCAGTGCATGAGAGGTCTCAAAATCATTGTGACGCAATTCATGGAGACCTTTCTGATAGTCAATGTGTGAACCCTTTGAGCGCCAGGAACAACACATTGGGTTGCAATGTGTAGGATACCTCTTTGGCCCTCGAAGGGTTAAAACTCTTAAGTTAAATCAGTGCAGATGTAAGGAATGTTCAGTTGTCCTTAAAGCAGAACTATCATGGAGATATAAGTGTCCCTCTATTAATAGTATAGCGGTAATCATTTAAATACTGTTATGCAGGCATTATATGGATACATAAGTTCTTATGACTCATCTTGCTGAAGAGGCAGCTGTGCGCCTGTGCTGTCCATTCCTGTATTCTCACTGACAGGTTATTTGCCAAAGGGGGAGTTGCATTGTACTGCACTGTACAAGCAGGGGCGGACAGTGCAGGCACACAGATCCCTCTTCTGCGCTGTCATCTTGATGTGGGTCTCATAAGATCTTATGTTTCCCTATAATGCCTGCACTTAATAACCATTGTAACAGTATTTAAATGATTACCACTATACTAACTATTAATAAAGGAGCACTTATATCGCGTGATTGTTCTGCTTTAACAGTGTTGTTGATTTGCTGTATAATGACTCCAATTAATTCTAGTACATTATCCTCTGTGTTTCATAACCTTGCTGGCAATGGGGGTGGGGGTTAATGTTCATAAGCTAAATTCACTTTGGTGTCATGTACCAATCTATTAATGACCTTTTCTGCCTGAATGTGTTTGTGATCAATCTGTGGAAACATAAATGTTGGAGAAGCAGTCTAATGAAACCATTTCAGTGCAACATAAAAATCACATTTATTTTAACAGCGTTTTAGTCAGTTGTTGATAGCTGACTGAAATGCTGCTAACTTAACCCTTTCAGTGCCAGAGCTGGCACTGAAAGGGTTAAAAGTGTTGTTTCATTATTGTTTTGGGGGGCACTCAATTTTCCTGAGATTGCTGTAATTGTAAAACAAATACATACAATATTTTTGTACTGAACACTTATTCTCCAACATTTTGCAGCAAAATTGCCTCACATCCTGGCCTGTTAACCCTTTGAGTGTCAGAGGGGTACGCAACACATTGAGTAGCACTCAAAGGGTTTGTTTGTATGTATGTGTGTATACATGCGTCTGTATAATATTGTGTGTGCGTGCATTGACTACATGCTTACTTAAAAAAATACACATTTACTGTGTAAACAATCGGGGGGTTTAGCTCTGAACCCTAGGTGTTGTCAAGATTTCAGGTGTAATAGATATTAAGCCATGTGAAACTATGTCACTAAACTTTGTTCCTCTTAACCCAGATGGCAAAAACTTGTGACTCCTGGTGGTGGTAAATATAAAGTTTCCTAGAAAAAACACATCGGTATAGTGAGATTCTTACTCCATTTTCTCATTCTGATGCAAGACAACTGCACCATACTCAACAAATATACATTTCTATTAATTACATTTTTATTGTTTTGTTTTGGGGTTTTATGTATTGATGTTTTTATTGAATGTTTATTTGGTGAGAAATGAGCTAGAACAATTTACCATGTTAAGTACATTATATGATAAATAAGATGTTCCATGGTTTAATTGTACCCAATGCAGTACACTTGTGTCCATTCTTCTTGCTGGTGGATTACAGAACTTGGAGGCACTTAAGCACAGGGAAATGACTGTCCACGGGTATTGCATATCCATACTCTGAAGCTTCTTCCTATTTAAGGTCTTCAAGATGTTTTTTATTGGGCTGTTGGCTTTCTATCCAAAGACACAACAGTGCCTCTATCAGGATCACGTTTACCAGAGAAGCATGTTTCTTTGCGAGTGATAATATGGTATCATGGGTATGCTGGTTCACTGATCCCAGTATAGTGTTAGGGACCTAGGTGCTTCTCCTGGTCAATGATGACAAAAAATAGGAGAACCATAACAAAGGGGAAACATTTCCATCCATCATCTTCTCGGTTTTGTCACATAGTAAGAAGGTTGTATAAAGATTCTGCTAATTCAAGGATAATGTGTTTGTCCTCAGCATATAAATTAAGAAGCAGTGATGTGAGACCTTTCTGTAATATATAAGAATTGTCCAAGGAATGTCACAGCTTGCTTCCTGAAAGTGGTGTTGTCTTCAAAAGAGAATTCTGGAAGGTTTTTTTTAATAGAGATTTGCCATTCCTTCTTTGCCAAATTGTCCTTTTGCAATATTATTAATTTAGAGCAGGCCATTTGTTAACATTGTGGATACATCTTCCTTTTTGCCCACCTTCTCTGGGATATAGAGGTTATAAGGCGCTCTTGGATGATGCTACCCTCTGCAGGAGGAAAGTGGTATTTTCCTTTATCAAATCCTTGCTCAGTAATTTTGACAAGAGTAACCTATCTATCCACAATGAATGGCTTGATGGTGATTGTCACTGGATGCGACATGGAAAAACGTTTGATTCTTTATGATCGTATGAATGTCTGCAGAGGGGTAATAAAGGCAACAGTGTTAATGTTCTCCGCAGAAAGCCTTGTCTCTCCAATAGCTGATTCCATCCAGAGCAGACATCTTTTTTGTACACTTCTTACAGTTGAGATTTCCCTCTCATTTTTACCTGGGTGAGCTCTTTTTTTTTTCAATGGTCTAAGCAGCTGGGGAACTAGATACGAGTCCTGCATATTCTTCATTAAGACATGCACGATGGTTGTTGCAAAAGACAGATGTATATGTATGCTGCTTTTCAATTAGGTGGTCTATCCGCTCCTTCTCGTACACAAATCTCAGTTTCTTGCTAATGGTTTTTAACACCTGCAGTGCCACACCCAGTGCTATGAAAATTGCCTTTACAACATCAGATGACAGTGTTAGAAACTTGAATTCTATATATAACTTGGTTTGGAAGAGGTGTTATATTTTGTTTCATATATTCTTGAAACCCTTCATTGTTAAAAGCTTTTGCATCCTCATGGAGTATTTTTGGATGTTCCCCATATACAATGTTAGGTGGATTCTTTGAAAGCTGTTTTGGCATGTAGCCCAAGAGGTACAGGAAGAGGAACAGGCCAAACACCATCTAGTTGCTCACTAAGTCATTCAAAGTTCAACAGTACTGGGCATACAAGTCCTTCAGAGATTCCATGTATTCTGCCCTGAAACCCTTACTGCTGATAATTTTACTAAGTTCTGAACACCGCAGATATGACCAGTCTTTAAATGTTGCAGGAAAAGGGTGCAGCCAATTTATTTGATTGCTGATAAGACCTTTGACATTCTCATTCAGAGCTACTTCTGAGAGACCCACAAAATTATGTTGTAGCATTGCAGTCATATGATGGTCGATGGTTGTTTTTGTTTTGTTTTTGCTGGTAAGGATGCAACTGCAGCGTACATGTTCCAGTACAGTCTGGCAGAAGTACATTAAGATCCATGATCCATTTTGAGATATTGTCAGCTTCTGTTTTTTCTTCATATTCCCGATGAACTTTATGTATAAATTATTTGTATACTTCATCACTATGGAGGAACCGTTGGTCCCAATTCTAAAAATACACCTTAATAATCATTGTTTGGATTTTATTCATGTGTGTCATATGCTTGTCACTGTTCAGATCGCCGGAAAATTATTTGATGACGTGAACAGACTCTTCTATGTTTTTCAGAATATACATCTGTTTGTAGTATTGTCTTCAGCTGGATTGACACAAAGCTGGAATCCTAAGCATAGCACAGACTTGTCCTATGTACAGGAATTGCTTGTCCACAGATATGCTCTATTCTATGAGTTCCTCGATGAGAGTGTCTAAACAGCTTAAACCATTGGTGGCTCCTCAGCCATATTATACTATGCTCCTCACACTCAAATAGCTTCTCTCAACTGTTAGGTGGGCAAAATCCTCCTCCATCTGAGTCTTGACTTTTCTCTTTATAATCTGCCAGATATCTCAGGAGCTGTAGAAGTTCCTCAGCACAGCGAAGAGGATACTGGATGTCTGATGACAGAGCCAGTAACTTCAGTACATTTATTCCACACCCTCCTTCATAAGGGATGTAATTCTGAATCAGAATGTGTGCAAACATGTTTTGGGCTGTCCCTGCAGGTTCTTCTTCTGGTACCTTCAATATATTCCCTGTCAAGTTCACATCAAGTCATGAGCATCTTATTCACAAGGTTGTAGATTTGTAAGCTTGTGCCAGAGAGTCTTCCTGAATCACTTTTGAAGGGAGAGGATAGACCGCCTGAGCTCTGATCTGTCACGTCTACTACTGAAGAGTTTTATAAGGCAATCAATTATCTCTTCCTTAAAATCCACGTTGCTGCTTGTCACCATGATGTCTACAACTAATGGTTAGCACTACACATGCTTGTGCCAGGTGCAAGCACTTATTCTAGTGAAAAGTCTACTCTCTTATAGAGAAAAATAGTAGATGCAATGCATTGGAGACCTGTCTAGCATTCATAAGGGGTAAAAGCTCTATATAAAACATAGGTAATTTTAGGAATGCGTGTTTGTTCACTGTGCTGCAGTTGGATTGCACTAAAACTCCTCCACTTTCTCTTTCTGCATATGGTCCTGTATTTTAAATTCTTCACAACCAAAATTGTATCTGAAGTGTAGATTTGACAGCCAGTGTATAATTATTTGGGATTTTGCCTCCAAACTATGCCCATATCTCTTAATATGTATTAATATATGTAATTTCAGATAATGCCTTGTTACATTGCAATATTTAATTTATTAGGCCACTATTGAAATAAAATCTTACCATTAATTTTGTGTGCCATTACATGTGCTATTTTTCTGCAAGCAGGGAGAAGCCATTTTCCATTGTACTCCTCACTTCCTGCTTTCTTGGACAAACCAGGAAGTGAGGAGTGCAAAGAAAAATGTGTTCTGCTGACTTGCTGAAAAACAGCACATACAGTATCGTCTATTGTAACCCTTTAACAACAGCGAGATCTGGGGGTGGGTGGCCCTAGAGGACCACGGCTCTTTTTTTTTTCTTTGCTGAATTGCATTCTGGGATCGCAGAGCCGCGTGCAGCCGTGCTGCAATCCCAGAATTCTACTGAAACACTTTCTTATATCATATCTAAGCATGAGCAATAAAGGGCTGGATTGCATTGGTTTTATTTTCAGATATCCATCATGTATTACATGCAATGTAATCTAGCCCTAATTAAGTAGAATTGGAATATGCTTAATTGAGCAGAAAAACGAAACTTTTATCAGTCCTGTAGCTTAATAAGTAATCATATTGTGTCAGTATGGTGCTATCAAATGCAAAAACAAAAAAGGGAAAAAAAAAGGAAAATAAAACAACAAAAAAAACACAATGTAAATTTTAAAGAGGCAGAAAAATTTTAACTCAACTTTTCTTTGTTTAATACTACTGCGGTAAAAAGTTACAAATAGAGGGAGAGAGAGAGACTATGTTCAGTCAGCTGTTTTTTTTTATGAAACTGGTCTGTAATAAGCTCAGGGTAACACCTGCTTTAGGTAAAGATATGTGACAATTGGGGGGTTTTTTGTTCAAGCTATTACTGGATTTGGGTGCTTTGTTTGCTCTCTGATTTTGTTGAAGTTTCACAGAGTATTTTAAAACTGCAGTACTGAACAGAGTGGGATTTGTGTTTTACTAACTGGTGTTGCCTTAAGACTCTGCCAGAGGGGTGAGCAACACATTGCAAAGCAACTAGTTATTCAATCTTCTGGCACATTAAAGGTTAAAGGACCACTAAGACTAAAATACAAGCAGTATTATTTTGGGGGAAAAACATGTAACTTCCTTACATCAACATTTAACCTGTGTTTGTAGCTTGATCGAAATTACTATCCCTTATATTGAAGCCCTTAAAAAACTGAATTAAATGCCACCAGCGGCATCTCTCAAACCTTTATGGTTTGCGAGATAGTCACTTTTAAACTTCGCTCTCCCTTGCCTCTCCCCTGACGTCAGCGTTCTTGCTGCAGCAGAGGAATACGTTCATTGAATCAAGCAGAGGATCTTCAGCAGAGCCAGATCTCATTATAGAAGAAATTATCTTTCACCAAGACCGTTTTAGTGAAGGATCTTGTCTTCCATAATGAGATCTTGGCTCTGCTGAAGAGCCGGTCCCGGGACCGGATTTCCCTGCTGCAGCAAGAACGATGACGTCAGGGGAGAGGCAGGGGAGAGTGAAGTTTAAAAGCAGCTATCTCGCAGACTATAAAGATTTGAGAGATGCCGGTGGTGGCATTTAATTCAGTTTTTTAAGGGCTTCAATATGAGGGATAGTAATTTTGAAGTATTACTATCCCTTTAAGATACATGATATAGCATGTGCTATTTTTCAACGAGCTGGGAAAAGCCATTTTCTTTTGCACTCCTCCCTTGCTGCTTTGTCTCGGACAGACCAAAAAGTGAAGAGTTCAGAGAAAAATGGCGTCTCCTGGTTTGCTGAAAAATAGTACGTGGTGTCATGTATTTTAGTTCTATCAAGATACCAGAAGTTACATCATGTTACATCATGCGCTTTCATATAAGATCAGCTTGTGTTTTAGAAAGTGTTTCTTTAATTCATTCTGTCTGATTTTAACATTGATTCTGTACCTGAATGCCTTTTTTCCTCCTGCATTCTAGAGACCAGCAGTGTCTTATTGGCCTCAGAAGCACTGAGAGGGTTAATGCTGCTAACAAAACTAGTTTTTCTATGTAGTGCTAGATTAGGGTTTCCATAACTCCCCTTTGAAAGAGAATATGTATGAAAAATAAACACTTTTTGTCTTTAATGAAACTATTAACAATTTGAGTGCCAGAGGGCTACACAATGTATTGCAAAGCAAATATTTGCATACTCCTGCCATGGAAAGGGTTAAAGCCCGGCAGAATTCATTTTTCAGGGGCATCCTCTTCTGGTCTCTTGGATTCTATATAAAGGTGAGGTGCACATATTCTGACACAAACCAACATTACCATGGAATACAAAAATCCCATGTACCCAATGGGGCTTTTAACTCTTTTAATGCTAGATAGGTCTCCAGTATATTGCTTCACAATGCATTGGTGACAGCTGCAATGTTCCCTCTAAATTGAGAAAAACTGAGCAGCCCAGCACTGAAAGAGTTAACGGGGACCCATTTATGCCAGGACTACATTTTAATTACACAGGCAGCCCAGCACAGGTTTAATTACACCTTTACCTTGCACAGTGCTGGTTGCTCACCTTAGAGTGAACACAACTGTATCACTCAAGGGGTTAAAACCCTCCATTTAAATCAATGGGAATGTTTATTTGCCCCCCAGGGTGCGGCTGGTTTTCCCCAGACATGGTGCACTTTGCTTTTATACATAAGGCCCAGTATGTGACTTTGCATTGCATTTGTGATGACTCTAGTATCAAAGGAGTTAAAATCTAACCCTACATAGAGTGGTACGGCCCTATACTAGATACATATCCAACATCTTTTAAAGGAACACTAATGGTAAAATACAAGTTGTTCTTCTATGAAATATCATGAAGCATATAAGATGCAAGAAAAAAAACATATCTTGATAGAACTTAAAAGAACAGTAACATTATCAAATGGAAGAAAAACAATAAAAATACAGTTCAAACTGTCAGAGGGAGGTGGAACACCAGTCAGGAGAGGAAAAGTTACTAGTCCACCCGGTGTTAAAAATCATTTTTTACTCGTCTGGTAGATTTTTTAATAATCACAGACTAGTGGAAATTTCCAGCCCTGTTTATATACACTCCTTTTAGATATGATAAGGCATGTGCTGTTTTTCAACTCGAAGAAGGGAAGAATTTTTCCATTTGAGTGCCATAGAGGTATCTAACAGATTGCAATGCAATACGTTGAATACCTCTCAGGTACTTACAGGGTTAACGATTGACACTTCCTGTTAAACAAACCACTCTGTCATGTAATACAAAACAGGAAGTGACAAGTTCTGTGAAAAATTCCTCACCGCATGCTGAAGGTAAACAGCATTTGTTATAAATATCATATATCTTAACTTCTATTATCTATGGAATTTTGTTGCATTCTCATGAATGATAAAAAAAAATCCTCTTTCATATCAGAACAACTTGTGTAATGTTCCTTATGTCTGAAAAATTGTGGTAAAGTATCAAAGAGATTGATGTACTAAGGAAACGTGCAGTTCTGGGGGAATCCAAATGCACCATAGGTGATAAATAAAAAGTCTAAAAATGTCCATTGATTCAGATCCGGCTTTTAACTCCTTGAATGCTCTGGAGTCCTCCAGTGCATCACATTGGAGACCTCTAGCATTCAAGGGGTTAAACCCCATTTGACTCAATGGGAAATTTTATTTTTCCCATATGGTGCATTGGGTTGGCCACATAATTGCACCTCCCTTCCCACTGGCCTCCGATTTGTTTCAGGATGTCTGAATATCATAGTGTTGGCAACAATGTTTTAGCTGTTAAACCTCTGAGTGCCAGAGGGGTACACAAAGCAATGCATTGCATACCCCTCTGGCAATCAAAGAGTTAATGACATCTACACATTCAGAACAGCCTGGCCTGGTTTAGTTACCTATATTCTTCCTCATAGGTATACTGGCATGTGTAGTCTTGCTTAGAGAAATAGAACACACAGGATTAGAGATTCTGATTTGTGTCTGGGAATCTCAGTTTGAACGAACTGTCCATAAAAACAGGCTAGATATTATTACACTGGATGCAAGGCGATGCTTTGGAGACACCACTAGTATCCCAAAGGGTTACACGTGTATTCTCAGAGTATGCATACCAGCGCCAAGGACTTCTTCAGGAAGCTAAAGAGGAAGAAGAGATAAATAAACATTTCAAAATTACCATTGACTTCAATTGGGCTTTTAACCTCTTGAATACTAGATAGGCTAGAAAGCACTCTAGCATTCAAGAGGTTAAGAGACCCATTTCAAACAGAGAGAATTTTCATTTGTCCACTATGGTGCAGGTGGTTTGCGCCAGTTTTGCCCCTCTTTAGCTTTCTGAATACAGTGCCATGTGACAGATATTTATGGCCTGTGCAAAACGCAGGAATTTCTAACCTGTTTTTATCATTTCAAAATGCCCCAATGTAAACATTTATGGACTCCCACTTTCTTCCCATAAGTGCCTTGTGAGCTACTATTTAGAAAGGGACATTCTGATTGGTTCATCTTGAAAGGATCCAGGGTTTGGTTCAATCCCTTACACTCAGTTCAGTCATAAATATGTTATTGTACTTTCAAGCAGTAAATGGGGTTAAATTAAGATTATTCTTTCCCTTTCATAGAATTAACCCCTCAGGCGATGGCGAGGTCCGCAACAAATTATAGTACACTTCATTACTAAGCTATTCCTCTTTTTTCCCTAAAAAACACATTTGGGCAGAGGGAACAATAGTTGAATTTTCTAAATAAAATTTTTACTTGTTTTACTGTAATTTTTGTTGACGTTTGGTACTGCAGCTTTAACAGGTATTGTGTAGCACTTAAATGAATATTATGCTAATAAGAAAATGGCATAACACTTTTGATCTGTATCAATGTTTTGTTTTCCAAGCAAATTATCTCTTCAATTATCAACAATTTTTTAAAACCTGTTTGTAAAAAGCTTAAAAAAAAAAAAAAATCAACAACCGTGTGTATGTTATGTGTAAATGTGTGCCCTTTTCATTTATGGAAATGTTCTCAGAATATTTATTTACTAATATATTTATCTTATGGCAAGTCTTATGTTGAGTGTTATCGGGATAATCAATGAATATTTCTAACAAAAACCCTTTTTTTTGTAACTGTCCAGAAAATGCACATGGATGTAATTTTTTTTTTTTTTTTTGACCAAATTATGATTAAGCCTTTCCATGCCAAAGAGGTATCAGATGCATTGCAACACAATGTGTTGGATACCTCCCTGGCATTCAAGGGGTTAAGAAAAGAAATGAAATAATTTTAGTACTTCACAGTTTTGTAACAAAGTGTACAAATGTCAAAAATACAATTTTACCAAGCAATTTGCTAAACTGTCCTTTTTATTTATTTATTTTTTAATAACCTGTTTGGAATAAGCTCAATAACAAGAAACAACGCAGCAATCTTTACCCCATGGTTGCTTGAGAGGTCTCCTATACATGAAATCTTTCTAGCATCCAAGAGGTTAAATATTATTACTTTATGCTAAAAAATAGCTCCTGATTTTAGCATCCTAAGTCTATGGGTTCTTTAAATTAACTACAAAACCACAGCAGTGCCTTGCTGTAGTTTTGTTGTCTGTGTCATTTGGTTTACCTTCTCCTGCAATTCACCACAGATCTGGACACTGGAAGGGCGTGTCTGATGGCTGGCCTAAGTAATTTCTAGCCAATATTATTGGCTGGAGCCCATGTGGGTTAGCCATTCAATGGACATTGTTGTGTGGCTCAACCTTCAACAAAACTCAAGCGATAAGTCTGCCAGCAGCCTCAGGCCTCTGTGCAGACCTTCCATTCTGCATCTTTACTGCTTTCCTGTGTGAATGCTGTAAATAAGCAGTATACTGGACTTTGGGGTGTTCATATGAAAGGGTAGTCGCTCTTGTGAAAGGTATCTCAGGCCAGCAGTGAACCTTTCATAATGAGCAACATCACCAAATCAGCATTGTTGTTGTCTCCCTTGTAAAAAGGGGCCTAATGGAGCTGTTAACCCTTTGAGTGGCAGAGAGGTATGCAGTGCATTGCATACCCCTCTGGCACTCAAAGGGTTAAAGGAGCAGTAAACTTTTTAAAATGAAAACCCATATATCATATAGCTTTTCCAGCTAAGTAAAAAAGGAGTACTATGACCACTGTCAGTTGTTTTATTCAAATGTTCTAACAGTTCAAATAATCAGGAAGTTAATTTACTGTGAATTTATTCCTGAAAGTTCTAACTGACTATCTAAACATACTTTAGCACACACATAAATACAAACATATATCCATACGTACATACATTCATAAATATATATATACATATATGCCTATGCAACTAACTGCAACTAAAGTAGTATTAAACACACAAGCACTGTGTCTCTGTACCACAGCCCCATTCATCTTACTTAAAGCAGCATCCAGCAATGGAGGAGAGATTCTCTCAAATAAAATATGGAAATTATATTTTCCAGCATGTCTGCATGGAAAAACTGATCCATTGGTTTCAGCAGTAAGACTAAATGGTGTGTGTGCTAAAGTTGTAGTGAACACATTTTTCCACTAGATGGTAGTACCCACATATTGTACAACGCTGTCTGTTATCAATGACTGGTTATAAATAGTGATGAGCGAGCACCGTGATGCTCGGGTGCTCGGGTGCTCTGACCGAGCACCCCCTGCTGCTCGAGTGCTCGGCCGAGCACCCGAGCCCCATTGAATACAATGGGAGCACTCGAGCATCAAACCAGGCACCCCCTGCTCTGATGAGCGGAGGGTGCCTGGTCAATGTCCCCCTTCATGTCCGCTATGCCCCTCTTCCACAATGTCCCCCTTCATCTCCTCTATGCCATAGAGGAGATGAAGGGGGACATTGTGGAAGAGGGGCATAGCGGAGATGAAGGGGGACATTGTGGAAGACTCTTCCACAATGTCCCCCTTCATCTCCGCTATGCCCCTCTTCCACAATGTCCCCCTTCATCTCCTCTATGGCATAGAGGAGATGAAGGGGGACATTGTGGAAGAGGGGCATAGCGGACATGAAGGGGGACATTGTGTAAGACGGGCATAGCGGAGATGAAGGGGGACATTGTGGAAGAGGGGCATAGAGTCTATGCCCCTCTTCCACAATGTCCCCCTTCATGTCCGCAATGCCCCCTTCATCTCCGCAATGCCCCCGTACCTCCATTCCCTGGTGGTCCAGCGGAGCTTCTTCGGATCTGTGCCTCTTCCGGCACAGATCCTCTTCACCCGAGCTTGTCGGGCGAGCACATGGCGGTACTCGTACGAGTACCGCCATGTGCCGAGCAGAGCGATGCTCGAGCCGATCCGAGCATCGGCCGAGCACGCTCGCTCAACACTAGTTATAAACTCAAGTGTTGAGTTTTGGAAACATCTCACAGGTTTAGGTAATGAATCAGCCAGTGTAAAGAAGCAGCAGTCTCTGCCCCCTGCCTTGACTATCAACATCCCTGATATATTTGGAAAAGGGAGAATATTTCCTTTACAGTGATACCCAACATATGGTTATTCATGCCAGGGATTGTGCGACCGCTGGCATGAATACCTGTATGCTTGTTATCATTCAGTAATGTGTAGTTAGAAGTAGGAGGGGTTGGGCTCTAGAGAAGGTCATATCTCAGACCCCCTGCATCAGATCATGATTCAGTTAGTATAAATGAAAAGGAGAGAGTTTCTTCTTTCCAGAGAAGGCACTCATCATGATATTTCTGCTTTTGTTTCCCTCCTATCGTATGTAAGAAAGTGCAAAACAACAGCTGGATACAGGACTTCCTACCTCTTATTGGAAAGGGGAGAGTCTCTCTTCCTTTCCCTGGATGGTACTCATGGATTTTTAAATATTTTAGTATCTTTGGGATACCAGTTTATTGGAGTTTGGTTAAAAAAATAGCATATTTTAGGCATTCGGTGTATGTTTTTTGCACCATATTAGGGAGTACCACAAATCAGTTTTATTTTTTTAAAGAAAAAGGCTTGCTGAAAAAAAAACAAAAAAAACAACAACAACAATATATGTACTGTTCACAGAAAAATGACTGAAACATTCATTTGATAGTGAATAGCAACCAAAGTGTAAATGAGTAGCAAAATGTTATTATAAAAAAGAAATATATTCTGGACCTTTTTCTGCTAAGTAAATCAGGGATGCTGCCATTGCTAGGAAGTGGTTTGTTCCAAAATTATAACAGCTCAATCTGAAACTGTTAGCAACAGTGCCAGCCAGGGGGAGATGCAATAAGAGTCGATGCTATGTGTCTGTCGATGTGTGACAAGAACATTGGTGATAGAGACACACATCGCCATATGCACTAAGAATTAAAAATGCAAAGTGAGGGGGAGAATGTATTCATTAGCATGTTCTTCCTTACACACTGCCAGCCTTATGAGAACCCTGATGTCTGATCACATTCTTTCTGCACCCTTACTTGCCCAGTGGGGGAGGGTGTGCAGAGAATGTGCTTAGACTTCAGAACCACAAACTGCATCACTCCCTAAACCTTTCAGGTGGCACTGAAAGGGTTAGAACAGTACAAGCCATTTTCAAACTTGATTCATAAAACAGATCCCCCTTTTACTACACATAGAATATTCATCTTGCTTTCAAGAGCCCTGTACTCCAGATTACACAATCCAGTAGACAAATAACCATCCCCAGCCCTCCATCGCAGTACAAAGATATATATCCCAGTCTCCCACTTGACAGACAAACATCTTTAACCATACTGTACTCCATTCCATCTGAAACAGAGACATCCCACAGATCAGTGAATCCCAGTACTCACATCCCTTTATATAATGATTGCCTTTCCCAGTACCCCAGTCCCTGTACATAGATCTGCTAGTCCCTTGTATTGTGCACAGCTCCCTTCTGCATCCGTGCCTCTGCACCCATGTTCTGTGCTTGTAGCATAATAAATACTTCCGATGCCGAGTCCTTGCTTGGGGGTGGAAATGCAAGGATGACAGCAAGAGCTGGGGCACAGAATCTAGGCAGTGCCAACACTGGGAAGAAGGAGCTAGGAGGCATCACAAAGAGAATCAATTACAGTGTGAGCACAGGACACAGGTGAGAGTACTGTGGAAGCACGAGATACAGAAGAGGGCTGTACACAGTACGAGGGACTAGTAGAGTTGAATACAGGGATCTGGGTACAGGGAGCAGTGTTTCAGTGTACTGGGAGAAGGGTTTATATATGGGATGTGTGTGATGGGAGAGAGACTCATTATAGAGGAATGTGAATACTGGGATTGGGTAGCAAAACAGGGATCTGTTTTAAAAACCAGTTTTGGCAATGGCTTGTACTGTTCTACCCCTTTCAGTGCCACAAGGGTGTTCTCTGAAAGGGTTAAGGGAGGGCTGTTACTGTATATGAAGTTATAGGGAGATTACAAATTTGGGAATGTGAACTTCAACATCATTTAAACACACAAACATGAATAAGACAATGGCCCAATATATTCAAATGAACTATTGAGGTCTTGAAAGCTTGCATCCTAAATCTGCTTAGTTAGCCAATAAAGGTATCAACTTGACTATATTTGCCTCCTGTATTTCTACAGCTAACATGGTACCAACTCTCATCTATTGTTGAAGTAGTTACTGCAAAATTGTAGACCTACAAAGGCATGACATATTGAGGGCATATTTGTGCTGATTTGCAGGGATGTGATGGAGAAGACATCTTAGTGCATATGTTGAGATGTTATAGAAATACACCATCATATCACGGTCCTCTCATCTTATAAAACCTTAGTGCATCTCCACCCTGGTGTCCAGATAGTTATTCTATTGCATTCTATGGGAGAGGTGAGCCAATGGCTACAGTTTTCCATAGCATGGGATAGTGACAGCTCTTCCACATCATGACAGTTTTAACTGTAATCACTTTGAATAAAGCAACTGGCAGTAGTAGAAGTAGCCTTGCTGTATTTCATAAAGCTTTACTGATCCTTTAAAGCAGCTGTTGTTGGACAAAACTTCCATTATCTTCAGCCTGGTTAAAGATGATGAGAACTGTAGACCAACTACAACTGGAAAGTCATGGACTGCCCTCCCCTGGCTCTGAGGGACTAGAGGAGCTAAGTGCGTCATACAGTTGGTTAAACCATGACTTTGCTGGTATCCTATAAAAATGTCGCCCTCAACCAACCTTGGGGCACATTAAATATGTCTCCAGGATTAAAATGGCGACATAAGAATCTAACATGTCTTTATTTCACCAGCATGACAAGGGAGACATGCCTAACAAAGCGGGGAAAAGTCGAAGAAGTGTATGAGCTTAACATGCAGTTTGCAGAGCAGCAAGCATGAGTGTGATGCCCCATTGGCGTGATTGCAGGGGCTGTGATGTGGCACTCAAAGGGGTAATGGATGGAATGGCACTATACCTAGCTGTGCCATTCCAGCCATTACCCCATGCGAGATTCTTATGTCATCATTTTCAAGCTGGCAGCATATTTAATGCGCCCCCACGGTTGATCGCCAAAATGAGGGCAATATTTTGATGGTGAACCGACTCGGCCTATGGGCAAAATAGGGAGTGAACAAAGTGGTTTCTCTCATATCTGATTTCTTACTCTCTCTACTGAGATTTTTAGGTTAGTACAAAAAGGTTTGAATGATCTCTGCTAGTGTTGAGCGAGCATGCTCGGCCGATGCTCGGATCGGCTCGAGCATCGCTCTGCTCGGCACATGGCGGTACTCGTACGAGTACCGCCATGTGCTCGCCCGCCATGTTCGGGTGGAAGGGATCTGTGCCGGAGGAGGCACAGATCTTGCAGACGCTCCGCTGGACCACCAGGGACTGGAGGTAGGGGGCATTGCGGAGATGAAAGGGGCATTGCGGAGATGAAGGGGGGCATTGCGGAGATGAAGTGGGACATTGCGGAGATGAAGGGGGCATTGCGGAGATGAAGGGGGCATTGCGGAGATGAAGGGGCACTTTGTGGAAGGGGGACATTGTGGAAGAGGGGCATTGTGGAGATGAAGGGGGGCATTGACCAGGCACCCTCCCCTCATCAGAGCAGGGGGTGCCTGGTGTAATGCTCGTGTCGCCCCATTGGATTCAATGGGGCTCGGGTGCTCGGCCGAGCACTCGAGCCTCCGGCGGTGCTCGGTCAGAGCACCCGAGCATCGGGGTGCTCGCTCAACACTAATCTCTGCTTTTATTTTGCCTAGGCACATAAACTGATTTAAATCCACAGGAATCGGCAATGCATGTGGTCTCACATTACTTTTTACTATCATTTGTGATATCACATGTCATGTCAGATGTCACATACATCCTCAGTAAAGCAGAGGGACAGCCTTGTTAAACTTAATGCAAATCCACAATATGCCACCCAGGCCAAGCCCTCCCAAACTCTGTTTATCAAGGGATGATCAAGTGTGTGTGTGGGGGTGCCCCGTCTTCTACCCCTGCAGATGCCCATGCACAGAATACATTTGAAAAAAATGTATATGAACAGTTTTTACATTTTGTTCATAATGTCCCTTTAACAAAGATTTTTTTTTGCCATTGAAAACAAAGAGGTATTTAAAACTATGCATTCTTATTTTAACCCCTTAGGGTCCGACGATCCCACAGTGTCTGGTCCTTTAAGGACCAGATAGATGCGTTCTACGTGCCGTCCCACGTGACTGATCACGTGGGGCGGCACATCGAAAAGAGGACTGAAATAGATTGCTCCGGTCTTGGAGCGATCAGTTTCCTGCAGGAGCGCGGTGAGTAAAAATACGTGACGTACCAGGACCGTCACTGGTCCTTAAGTACCGGACCAGCGTGACAGTCCTGGTACGTCACAGGACGCGAAGGGGTTAAATAATCTTCTTCCTTCTCCCAGTACCTGTAATTTTCACTGCAGTAAATAATAAAATAATAGCTTACATGTGAAAAATATTACATCTCAAAATTTTAAAGATAGTGACATATTATTACCTTGTATATTTGTCATCAAATTATTTTAGGGATGTCTCGAGCTAAATATGGAAGTAAGTATAAAATATGAACAAAAGTGGAGCTGACTGAACACAAATACATATATTAAAGGGATAGTAATACTTTGTTTTATCTTTATTTTATTTTGTAGGCATTAAAAAAACATGAAGAACGATATAAGTCTTATTTCTCAAACTTTATGGTTAGAGAGATTTTCACAAGCAAAGTTTCCCCTCCCGCCCCTTTTACCTAGTGTAAGCCATCTCTTCTTAGATATGGAATGCAGTCCATAGACCAGACAGATAACAGAAGGGGACAATCTTCTTCCATTGAGCACCTTGACAAGCTTTTCAGGGTTTTCCCTTATCGTGAATGAAGATTGTCCCTCTTCAGTCTACCTGGTCACCTCCCTTCTGCTCTGGCTGAACAGTGTTACATCAGTAAAAGAATCAGGAGGGGGATACTTTGTCATTGAATTACTCTTGAACTACAACTCTGACAGAACTGAAATAACACTCTCCAAAGTCCAAATACTATGATGATTAATTAGAGCTGCTTTTATTATGAAACATTACTATCCCTTTAAGCAATAGTTGAACTAGTTGAGACATGGTATAATGTTCCTCTATAAATCTTTAAGGATTAACAGTTCCACTGCCTGCTAGGAATATCAAAGCGAAAAAGGGATCCATAGTCTTATAATGAAGAGCAGTTTTCTGATACGTAAGATATGAAATGGAAGGTGGCCATCAACATAAAGACTTAAATGCTCCAGAGAGGTTATTCTTATTTCCAAATGAAGAAAAATGAACATGTTTATGTAAGGAAACCGTCAACAACAGCAATGTCAAACATAAGGCCTCTTCCCTCTATGAAACACTTTTTGCTGTGCAATTTCTAATGTTATCTCATGTCCTGGTATGGGTAAATGTGGAACTGTTTGAACTGACATCTACAATTACTGTGACTGGTATTAATTCTATCTGTCACTTTATTATTTTACAGCCTAATCAGGTAGCTGGTTGAGACTATTTTCAACCTCAAATATTGCTGTGTTATGCTAATGAGTGAACAGCAAGTCTAAAGGACAGTAGTAGTAAGAAGGTAATCTAATTCTGTTTGCTCCACTGAAAGTACATAAAGATTAGGAACTCTTGGGATTGCACCATGTAAACAGCCACTGGAGGTCTCTGGGCAGTTCTGAGAACATTTCCCAATGTCAGTCTTGGTAGATGAGACCTTGCCTCCTCCATTGCCAGCTCACATATTTTATCCACCCCTGGCTCATCATCTACCTATCCCTGACTTATCCTCTATCCAAAAATGGCTTATCCTTTTCCTGTCCCTGGCTCATGTCAAAATTTAGACTT
Organism: Rhinophrynus dorsalis; assembly: GCA_037306005.1. Classification (NCBI taxonomy): domain Eukaryota; kingdom Metazoa; phylum Chordata; class Amphibia; order Anura; family Rhinophrynidae; genus Rhinophrynus; species Rhinophrynus dorsalis. The sequence goes on along the minus strand of CM074718.1, from coordinate 538,383,100 downwards.
ACTCCTAAGCCCTTATCACGTATTAATGGTCAGAGCTTCACTAATGGTGGACTGGTGATTAGCCATTCTGTCCCACAGAGTAGTAATATTTTTTCAAATATATAATAAGCTACAAGGGCAGCAAATCAAGTATATGACATAAATGGAAGTACATGAAAATGTATGCCTTATAGGTATGGTTTTGCCTGTATGTGGATGTTTGAAAGTGGCGCCTCTTTGAGTCCATGATAAGTAGTGCATGCAAAGCACTGAAAAGCATCCAGGTTTATCCTGTGGGAACCATGTTGTGTAGGCGCAGGTATAACAATATGTTGGGCCAGTCTATATCAACGCCTCTTAAATTGCAACACCTCTTATAGCTGAGAAGATGTTCAAGTTCTGATGAATGGACCGCTTGTTGTTGAAACTATGAGTTGTATAAGTAGTGGAAAAAACAGGTCTGTTAAGTGTCTGATGAGGTTTCTGACTTTGTACTACTTCTGCTTGTGAAAAAGAAAATGCCTTAGCCATGGCTGTGTCGATAATGTATTTTTTGTATCTGTGTAACAGAAGGTGTTGAAAAAGTTACCTAGTTTGTGTCAAAGCCTGTGATCTGTCAGAATCATTTCTTAATTATATTACTTATTTTAAGAACTGAGAGTAAGGTACTCCATGTTTCACATCTTTAGGGTGGAAACTCTGGAAAGCCAACAACATATTGTGGTCAGTTTCTTGGAAGTTGATTTTACCAAATGTTTTACCTGTGCGAAAAAAATAGAGGGTCAAGAAAATCAACCTGAGAAGTGTCCACATTCCAAATGAATTTAACTGGGCTGGTTAAATAATTGAGATTTAGTGCAAAGTTTTGAAAATATGTTTTATCTCCATGGCAGATGAGAAACAAGTCATCAATGTAGCGGGTGTAAAACTTGATGCGGCAGTGCATGTGAGGTGAGATGTGACAAGATTTATAGGTTATCATAAATAGATTTGCGAACGCTGGTGCCACATTCGAGCCTATTGAGGTCCCTGAGACCTGTAGGTAGAACTCAGATTCAAACCTAAAATAGTTGAGGATTAAACATTTTTCCAATAGATCTCCAAGGAATTTGGTGGGTAGGCAGTTAGTAACAAGAGTGAATTGGTAAGTGCTTCCAGGACAGCCTGAATCCCTTCAGAAATTGGAATGATGGTGTACAGTGACTTATCATCCATTGTGGTGAGCAGTATGTCCAAATCCAGGTACTGTAACAGCTGAATTTTATTAATAAAATCTGTGGAATCCTGTTTGTATGATGGTAGTGATTGAACCAGGTGTTGCAACTGTCAGAGACATGATGGGGAGGAAATGGTTAATTTTTCTTTTAAACCAAATTCTCTAAAAATCTGTGTTTCTAAAATGTGTTTAAATTACCTCATGTAACAGAGACAATGTGCCTCTCTTCCTCAGTGGAGGGGGGAGTTATTTGGGAGACTTTAATGGTGATTGATATAGAATTGCAGACAACCACAGTCTCAAGCAGTATTAGTATCTTATGAGAAAATATCAAAAGTCTAAAACAGAGACATACTCCCATATGGGAAAGTCTAGTAGGGTGACATATTTATGTGACGTAGAGTCAAGGTTCACATTCCAAATTTTGTCAGGACCCAGACCAGGTATCATTTTAGGTGTAAATTTTAATGTAGAGTAATGTCGCTATCTATAGATTACATGGTGTTATTACTAATGCTTTGGGATTTTTCCATAATTTATTCTGATGTCACTTCATAATGAGATGGCTCTCTAACCAATGAGAGCAGATTTTGATAAGAGGAATTTCATATTATAAATATGCAAGTTTAGAGAGAAAAGGGGTCTTTCCTCTTGAGTCTTGGCTGTTTTTTTTGCTCTTGGTTCCTGGCTCTTCAATTCCTGCTATATACCTGGCTGCCTGCTAAAGAAATCCTAAGAAATCCACACTTATTGGACTGGTAACTTTATATCTTTATTTAAATTCTGCAAAATTCAGAATCAAATATTTATTTTATATTAATAAAAATATTTTATATTTAAAATATTTTTTTATATTAATTTTTCTTATAATGTGTCTTAATTGGATTGGCCAACCATTTGGGATCATTTATAATAAGCTATATTAGCTGTAGTAATTCTGAATTAAGCGGAATTAATTAATTTATTGGTAAATTGTTATATTTTGCCAGATAAGTGTAATATAGTTAAATTACTTGGTTTATATATTAGTTAATATAATTCTTGGTATTTCTAGGATAATATATTGTGTTTCTGGAAAGGTTATAATAACTAATATTTGATCTGGGGAATTCTTTGAATTAACCCTTTAACTGCTATTTGTCTATTTACTTTGAGTTGTTTCTTGGATTTCTTTGTGTATGTTTTGGGTCTAAACTTTTGTACAGTGAAAAGTTTTTAAACTCTCACTAGACAAAAGAAGTTGCCATCTTGGGTGTGGCATTCTATTTTAATGGATTAACCCTTGAAGTACCCTACTGGTTTTACATAGGATTGCTATCATGTTTATGATATATGTTGCATGAAGTTTGGTATACTGTCTAGACCTATATTATTAGATTTGATTCTAAGTCTATTCTTGGTATAATCTATTATTGACTATATTAAATGCAATTTATATGTTTATTCAGAAGGTATACAATATTTGAAATCAGTACATCATTAAATTATAGTGATCTATATCTGGGATTTTATTCCAGTTAGTCTCTAAATTTGATTATTATATATAGTATAAGGGAATTGTCAGAGGACCTGGCTTAATATTAAAGCTTACTCATATGGCAATATACCTTAAACCTCAATTAGCATAGTTTATACAGTTTCTGGGGCAGAGGTATTCATATACACTGCTGCCAATTGTATTTTATTATGCTGCTGAGTGCAATTATTGTTATCTAATGCCTCTGAATATACCTATGTGTGGTTAACACTATAATTGTTGGTAATCCTAATGGTGATAATTGTGGTTTGAGTTACTATATATCTATAGTAATTGATGATCACTCATTTATATCATTGTTGTTTGCATTTTTTATGAATATAGTATATTGTACTTAAATTATATATATTTTTGCATAAATATGCAGAATTGACTATTTTAATCAATTTGTTACTGTGAAGTAGCGTGTCAATACCTAGTATTGTATAAAGTTCTCAAAATGATTTAATATTGTCATTTATCTATTTATGTGAAGATATCCAACCTGATTGGTTCTCTTGTTTTAACCCTTTGGATACCTTCAACATAACTGGTTCGACACAACCTATGGTTGCAAAAAAGACCCCCTGGCAGAAACAGGTGACCAGGTGGATTCCTGGTGACCTTAGTGTAGAAGATGGGGCATACAGGATGATCAATAGAAAAGAACCCGAATGTGGACTCATCTAACCATCAAGGGACATGGCATTACTTAAAGTCAAGTCAATAATACCTTTGTGTTTAACCATGGGATCAGATGCTTACAACTATAGATGGATTTACTGCCACATTCTTAATGGCTTCCTTGTCATGGCATGATCAGTTATTGCATATAATTTTGGGGGGTACAGACTTAGAGTCCATTTCAATAAGCCTTATAAAGGTTTTGAAAATGTTTTTGTGTAGAAGGATTATTTTTAAAATGATCCTTCAGTTTGAGTTGTATTTGGAATTTGCATAATTCAATTTGAGAATTTAAACTCCCTGTATTTATTAACAGGTACGAAGTATAAGCTTACCCTTTTGTCTGTTCCCCATGTCCTTTGGATCTTTTTGCCTGACTTGCGGAGCGGGTTGTGACCCCTGAAAAGGTTCTGTTGGTGGTTTTGTGATAAATGCAGCATTTGAGTCAGAGGAATTGCCAGAAGAAGTATCTACAGTATGTAAATTGCATTTTAAAATGTTTCTGCGTGTCCTGGAAAGAAACCTGGTTCTATCAAGTTGTACCAATCAACCACCAATATACTCTATTCCCCTTATAATCGGAGTTCACCTTTGCATTTAAGCCGTTTTATATCAATATAATTCAGTTCTGTATGTAGAGATTTCTTAAGCCAGTTTCTCTGCCCAATTATTGCTGGTATCATCAGTAAGTGTGGGTAGATGTACATTTTCAAAATTAGTGATATCAGAGCAAACCAATTTAATATCCCTGGAGATTCAGTCTATGACTAACAACATCAGGTCATGTGAACAATATTTAAGGATACATCACCATCTCTGTCAAAATTCTGGATTAGTGAGACCAATATTAGGGATGTTGTTGATCCGTGAGCCTCTAGGGGTGTGCTTGGCCCTGTAGTAATTGGACATGTAAACACCGTGGAGGTGTAAGTCCACCTCTCTTTGTTTGAGCTTAAGTAAATTATTATAGATGTCCAGGGGTACCTTACCAGGTAGCTGGCCTATGGCAGTGTGTGTATAAATATATATATATATATATATATATATATATATATATATATATATATATATATATGTATGTATACATACACGCACACATAGATACTAAAAAAGAAAAACACAAGGAGAGTGCCAATATTCTCAATAGAAGTATATTGATACAAAATGGTACAGACAACAATACAATTTCTACAATAAGTACAATGTACATGTGTAGATCCTCTGATAATCTCCACTCTCTAGTGGGCAGACTCACTAATGGATACAGCTCCTCTTCTCTCCTGTCTATTAATGAATATGGGCTGTAAATAGTAGGTGCCCAAGATAAATGGTGCCATGGGCAGATGTACTTGTAATTCAAGCTGATTCTCCCGTCACTTGCTCCACTACTTTTACACCAGATGGGAGGCTCTTTATAGGACCGACTTTTTTCTTCTGCCAGCTACTGTTATCTGGATAAACCCAGGACCATCCACACTGAGAGAGGTCAATCTCATATCACATATTATTGGAGCAAGTGACAGAAGAATCAGCTTGAATTACTGGTACATCTGCCAGCAGCACAACTTATCCTGGGCACCTACTATTTACAGCCCATATTCATTCATAGACAGGAGAGGAGCTGTAGCCATAGGTGAGTCTGCCCGCAAGAGAGTGGAGATTATCAGAGGATCTACATGTGTATTATCCATGTTATAGTTATTTCATTGGACATAGATACGTGAGCTTTTTCAGACTTTTATTCTACATATATTTTGCTTGACCAGTTTTTATATTAGTGATATCACTGTACAGGTGGATGGACTCTCATGTTACTTTTTTATATTTGTTTTATATTGTACTTATAGCTGAAATTGTACTGTTGTCTGTGTCATTTTGTATCAATATATTTATATTCATAATATTGGTACTCTCTTTATGTTTTTCTTGTTTAGTATATACACATATATGACTGATGAGGATTCCAGTCTTAAAAGTGCACAGGTCCTGAGAGTAGATCCCTGTGAATATGTCTCACAGCCACATTCAAAAGGTGTGTGGTAGTATTGATAGTTCTACACGCTGCTCTTCCTTTCTGTCAGTCCCATACCTGTTCTTCTCTCCCGAGGTAGCCTCTTTCAAGACTTTGCTAAATTTCTCCTCATGTTAGAAAGTCTTTATTATGGTTAGTGGTATCTTTAAGAAACCTGCACTCCTGGTGGGTATATTGGATCAGGCATATGCAGTAAGATGATTTCTGTTGCACTGGGTAATTCCAGTGGGCAAAACGCGGCTTATTTTTCTACCCTTTTTTGCTGCAGTTAGGGGATGCCCTTGGGGACACTCACTGACTGGACTGGATAGCCACTGAGCCATTATAGCTTTGGAGGGAGTTGAAATTACATTTCCAATGAGGCCATTTTTTCCCGGGCCATAGGGAATAGGAATAACTTCCTTTCTTTTCTTGAAACATGAGATAAATACCCTGGTTCACCTGAGTAGGGTCTTATCCAGGTAGTTCTTAAGACCCTGAAGGTCTCTGAGGCCTCATATTGAAGTTCTTCATCTCCAGATATTTTTAAGAAGCTCAAAAGGGACGCCACCATTTTTCCTCCTCGCCATTCCTTAGACCAGGTGGCTCTGGAAGAATGGAAGATGCCTGATAAGAGAATATTCCTTCCAAGACATATTAATCTTGTATATCTTTTCTCTTCTGATGCCTTATCACAACGGGCTACTTTATTCCCCCCCTCCCCGCTCCTAGTGGTAGACCCTCCAATTGATTTACTTCTAAGCTTACAGCTTTGCCACTTGAGCATGCAGTGGAGCTTAAAGACCAGACAGATAAGTGCCTGAATTTTCTCTTAAAGTAAAACTTTGAGGCTCCTTGTGCCACTTTACATCCCATATTCGCAGTGGCTTGGGTGGCTGAGGAAACTGCTGTCTGGAGGGACAACCTCTTTGAGGCAGTCCATGCAGATATGTCAAAACAGGATGTTGTTCTGGTAATTTCTAAGATCCTTAAGGCTAATGCGTATCTTTCTGAAACGGCCTTTGATGCTGCTGGGCTTACTGTGAAGGCCTCAGCACTTTTTGCTGCTGTGCGAAAACTCTGTGTCTAAAGATCTGGTCAGCTGACCAGACTTCCAAGAAATTATTGGTGTAATTCCCATTTCTGAACAAGCAGTTGTTTGGCAGAGATTTGGAGATTTGAATACACTCATAAAAAGTGCCATATTTTCTGCCATGTTTGCAGTTTTGGGCTTTTATAAATAGAACATAGAGTCTGGCTAAGGATATTGGGAGATGTAGTCAAACAGCAACTGAAGGACTGCACCTCTGGTGCAGATTAATATTGTATCTACTTTCAGTCTATAGAATTGTATTTGTATGGCATCCCCAGCTCTGAAATAACTTTATAACCCACATTTCAAAGATCTTAGTGCTTAGTCCTTTGATGACCTCTCTGCTCTATTGTCTTCCTGTCCCCATCTCACCAGTATGGTATCATCTGAAACCAGGCACTGCTTCCTTTCAAGGTAAGGGCGCTTTTCCTCCCTGGATATAAATCGTCCATTCATAATAATGGAACATGATACTTTCTAATGTTTGGGTACAAATCTGGGAATAGAAAGTCTCACAGTTCTCAATGTTACATATTTTTAACTTGCTGTTGACTGAAAGATGAGCAGCAATAGAGTGGTCATGTACATTGCAGCTGATTTCTTTATCAAGAGTATATTCACCCATATACTTCAATGTGATTATGTTACATAAAAACGGATGATGACATTAATCAGCTGCAAAGTAATAATGCTGTAAAATGAAGCACGTCTACCACTGGTGATATATATATATATATATATATATACAAAGCTGCGCACTCACGGACTTATAAAACAATATAATGATACAAACATATCTATAAATACTCTAATGAAACTCACCTCGTGTATTTCCGGTAGGCCCATAGTGATGACGTGCAAAGTCAGGAAGAAAAAGAGAAAGACAGATAGGTAGTCAGACAATGAACCCAAAAACAACCAGAGAAACAAAGACACCACAGTGCCACCCTGTGTTGGAGGAACAATGCAGCCTACAGAAGAGAAAAAGAAAAATTAAACAAATGATCAGTTATCATTGCAACTAATTAAACGAATATCTATGCAAGTACAAGTACACAATCAAAATGTTATGATTATTGAAATCCCATATGGGCTGACGTAACAGAATGGAACTTCCAAATTGAAGACTTAAATATATACAAACTAATCACTTTATCTTTCTGATAAAAAAACAACTGAAGACATTCTGTTCATTCAGTCCATAGGGACTCAAAGTTTTCAACTCCTTTATCCAAAAGCATTCCCTCTGCAACAATTTCTTTGCACAATCTCCTCCCCTTTTATTGTTAGGGACATGTTCAATAGCATGTCCAGGCTTGACCGGGCATATAAAAACAGTTTGCCCTTGCACTGTGTTTATGTATACCGGTAATAAGTAAATATCTAACGTTTGAATCAAGTGAATTCGGGTCAAGATAGGTAATTGCAAAAGCCTACATGTCCAATTTGGTACGAGAAAAGAAAACTGAGGGAATGCTAGTACATGTGAGAAATGTGAAAATCATGTGTAAACTGCCAAAAAGATAATACTAATAATAAAAATGAAATCCTGTCCTGTTGCCTAAATTGATAACTCTAGGTCTAAATAACACAAGAATATAAAGTGCTGTGCAAAAGACAGGTGGGAAAAATGCTGTAACGTAAGAATGCTTTTAAAAATAGACATGTTAATAGTTTATTTTTATCTATTAACAAAATGCGTAGTGAGTGAACAGAAGAAAAATCTAAATCAAATCAATATCTGATGTGACCACCCTTTGCCTTCAAAACAGCATCAATTCTTCAAGGTACACTTGCACACGGTTTGGTAAGGATCTCAGCAGGTAGGTTGTTCCAAACATCTTGGAGAACTAACCACATATTTTCTGTGGATTTAGGCAGCCTCAGTTACTTCTCTCTCTTCATGTAATCCCGGACAGACTCAATGATGTTGTGGGGGCCAAACAATCACTTCCAGGACTTCTTGATCTTCTTTACGTTGAAGATAGTTCTTATTAACTTTGGCTGTATGTCTGGGGTCGTTGTCATGCTGAAGAATAAATTTGGGGCCAGTCAGATCCCTCCCTGATGCTTGATGGATACATATCTGCCTGTACTTCTCAGCATTGAGGAGACCATTAATTCCCCAACTCCATTTGCAGAAATGCAGCCCAAAACGTGCAAGTAACCTCCACCATGCTTCACTGTTGCCTGCAAACACTAATTCTTGTACCGCTCTCCAGCCCTTCAGCAAACAAACTGTCTTCTACTATAGCCAAATATTTAAAATTTTGACTCATCAGTCTACAACACCTGTTACCATTTTTCTGCACCCCAGTTCCTGTGTTTTCGTGCATAGTTGAGTCACTTGGCCTTGTTTCCACATCAGAGGTAAGGCTTTTTGGCCGCAGGCCCAGACTTCTCCGGACAGTAAATAGGTATACCAGGATCCCACCGTTTTCTGCCGGTTCTGAGCTGATGACACTGCTGGACATCTTCCGATTGCGAAAAAAGTAAACATGCCTGTTTCTTTGTGCTTCTTCAAAAGAGCTTGGACAGCACATCTGGAATCCCTGGTCTGCCTTGAAATTTCTGCCTGGGAGAGACCTTGCTGATGCAGTATAACTACCTTGTGTCTTGTTGCTGTGCTGAGTCTTGACATGGTGTAGGACTTTTGACTTTAAACTGTCTGCAGCAACCTCACCTTGTTAGCTGAGTTTGGCTGTTCCTCACCCACTTTTATTCCTCCTACACAGATGCTTCAGTTAATGACTTTGTTTCAACCGACATATTAAATTTATGATCATTAGCACCTATTTGCTATAATTGTTTAATCATACACCTGACAATATGCCTGAAAAATCCCTTACTTTGTGGAAGTGTACCTAGAAGAACTGATTCTGTTTTGAAGGCAAAGGGTGGTCTCACAAAATATTTATTTGATTTAGATTTTTTTTCTGTTCACTCACTATCATTGTGTTAATTGCTAAATATAAACTATTAACATGTTTATTTTTTAAAGCATTCTTACTTTACATCATTTTTTCTCACCTGCCTAAGACTTTTGCACAGTACTATATATATATATATATATATATATATATATATATATATATATTAATCATATTGTTTACTCATTTACATAATATATCCCACTAAGGGCTCAGTTTTTAGAGCTGGTAAAATAAATGGTAGGGCAAAAATGAGTCGTGTTACACATGCAGTTGTACCATCAGAATTCAACTGCCCTACCCACATGAATTACAGCGAGCGTTGGGGCAAAACATGAGAACTGGTCCCAACGTTCATCGTAGCCGTGTGTTCCCAAAAGGCACACTAAATAGCATGAATAATGGGAACGTTAATGGGAACAGTGATCCTCCCCACCTCCCAAACACCTCCCCCTAGCCCTACACTACGCCTAACATTTACCATATAGATTAAAGATACTAGCCTTAACACTATCCCATAACTCATACCCCATAGCTGTAACACTTCCTCTTTAATTTGGCTTCTGTAAGAACGAAAGGTACCACAATGGTATTTTCTTTTTCTTTTTTTGCCACCAACAATAGTGGTGGTGGTTCTTTAAAGGGGCATTGGATTTACTGATTATTATTGTTTTATAGGGATGGAAGGAACTTGATAGAAGAAGAAAGAAGAAAAGGAAAGAAGAAGAAAGAAGCTTACAGAAGACGAATTAAAGAGGAAGGGTAGGGTGCAGAAAACCCCGCTGACCTCAGACTTCCAGGTAAGTGTTCAATGTTAATGGGATGGTGTTAGCTTTATGATGATTAATCCTTTGAGTGCCAGAGTGGTATGAAATGCTCTGCAATGCGTTGCATTCCCCAGTGGCACTCAAATGGTTACTTTTCTTTTCATTTCACTCGTGTTTTTGCTAACTTTTATGTATTGATATGCAGCTTAGGGCCTCATATTAATACATCCATAGGTCACTAGTGTAGGAATCCCTAGTTGTGCATGCTTGTATTTTTTTACACTTTTCAATTACACATCGCTGGTTATTAATACACATTAGGGACTCAATGCATAGGATTTCTGAGCACAAATTTAAAGCAAAAAAGAAAGTCCTTAACTCATGTTACTAGCCACCACATGTAATCGAATAGCAAATTCATCTGCTTTTTCATTGTTCTCAATGGGTGCTAATTTAACTCCCGTTCTGCATTTTTACCATTCAGTAGTTTGTCACAGCACAGGTTATAGAATACCTAACTGTAACTTAAAACTACCAATGGTACTTTGATTTTCATAACAAAGGTAATTGAATTGAGCCCTAAATGTGCAGCAAAAAAGATCAGATAACTGAACGCATAATGAGCTGATGATCAATGAATGACCTGCATAACCTTACGATCCAATGAAGATGAATGAAATGGAGGATGCACAGGTAAAATTGATTGAAAATGGGCGTCAAAGCTGATGACATCCCTTGAAGATGATGGGTCCTTAGATCGCTGTCATCAAGACAGACTTGTATGAAAGGTAGAAAAACAAAGAGCTTGCCATGATCAGTAAACATATTAGAGTACAATATATCAATATTCAAAAGAGTGCCATATAGGTGTAATATAGGCAGCAGTGCCAGTTCCCAATAATCAGTTTAGGAAGTAAATGAATCTAGGATGCTCACATAAAGAAAAACTTCCTGTCAGTGTTTAATAAATAAATACAAATAAAAAAGGAAGAAAAAGAAAACAATGGACAGGGACTCTAAGACCCATATCAATAAATCGAAAGCAATCCCAAAATGTGTGAAATGTTAGTAGAATTAACCCTGTGAGTGCCGCTGGGGTATGCTTAATCTGACTAAGTTAAAAAACAGCCCCTGACAATACACACTTACCATTAATCCTGATGTGGAGTCGTCAGCACCATGGTTAGCTACTGCCCGTCTTCTTCTTCAATCTCCTATCTTCCTTCTTCTTCGATCTCTCCATCTTCTTTCTTCTTCTCGTTTGTCTTCATATCTTCCTTATCTCAAATACTGTCCTGGAAATAGAAAACACATGAAACATTACATTTTGGCCAAAAACATAACTAGGAAATATGTGTATTGTTTAACCCTTTGACTTTCAGAGGGGTACACAACGTATTGCATAGTGACACACTAAGTTCCCCCAATTGAAAAACATTGTCCCAATAAATTTTGCTTAGAAATTAATTTTCACTCTCAAGAGAAAGATGAAGGCTAATGTGCAAATATTGTTTGTTTTGAAAAACACAAAGTTGTTGGCTACACCTCTGTCACTGACACTGGTGGCACAAAGTGAGAGTGGCACAATCCTTCACTTGGTACCTTTAGGCCGACCCCTGAGTCAGTGTGTGAAAATTTTATATGGCCAGTCTCTGTTAAAAATGTCTCCCAGACTTCCATTGGCTGGAATGTGAGTTTACACACCTCAAGCCAATTAACTCCCAGTGGGGGGATGAAGAATCCCACAAGGAGCTGATTGGCTGGGTGGTTTGTAAGCACACATCCCAGCCAATGAAAGTCTGGGAGACATTTTGAACAAAGACTGGCCATATAAAAAGCCAGTCTGTGTTCAAATTTCCCACACACTGGCTTCAGCATCGGCCCGAAAGGTTCTAAGTGAGAGATTTGCCACTTTCACTTTGTGCCACCACCATCGGTGACAGAGGTGTAGCCAACAATTTTGTCTTTTTCAAAACAAACAATATTTGTGCATTAGCCTTCATCTTTATCTTGAGAGCAAAAATGAATTTTTAAGCGAAATGTATTGGGAAAATGTTTCTCGATTGGGGAAATTTAGTGTGTTGCCTTGGACTATGTGCATTATGTTAACCCTTTCACTGCCAGCAAGGTACACAATGCATTGCTCTGCAATGAGTTATGTACCCCAATGGCAGTCAAAGGGTTAAACAATGCACATATTTCCAAGTTATGTTTTTGGCCAAAATGTAATGTTTCATGTGTTTTTTTTCTATTTACAGGACAATGTTTAACACAAGGAAGATAAGGGCACAGAAGATGGACAGTGGATGATAGAAAAGTGGATGGTGTTGGGGTAGTCTTGTTGCACTTTACTGTTAGGGGTAGTATAGGGTTAGTGTTTGGGAGGGTGACCAGGATTTTTACCACCCTAGGCAAAACCTAATTTTGCCGCCCCCTTAGCTCTGCCCCTTATGTCCCATCCCTTTATGCTGAGGTGCATATGGCTGTTAGGGTGTCCACATTTCCTGTCTGCCATTCAGAGGCACTGCCAAGACAAGAGTGGCAGAGTACTTCTCATTGGCTCCTGTGCAGCTGTGAGACCGCGGTCACATGACATTATGTGAACCTGCTCTGGTGTCCCTGGAAGTCAGTGTGCAAAATACGCTTCCTCCAGAGTACGGACGAGTGGTTCATACACACACACTCACACATACATATTTTTTTTCCAGTGGGCAGTTTTGTGTTTTCAGATGGATCCTTATATAAGTTCATCACATCACTCTGGGCCTATCGACTGACACAAAAAACATTTGGTTCTGCATGTTTAACACCAACAGGAACTTCTCTTGCATCATTAGTGAACACAATGCTATATTTTAATACAAACATTTAAGATGTCCTAACATTTGAAAAGCTGATTATTTTGGAACAAAGCACAGTTACATTATTTTATTAGTCAGGGTCACACCTTTAGCATATACCTAAATAAAATCTGTTGTAACTGACTGCTGTATGATGGACTCCTACCTAGGGAAGTGCTTCTGTTATACACACAGTAAGTATAGATCCACCTGACTGCTGTATGATGGACTCCTACCTAGGCAAGTGCTTCTGTTACACACAGTAATTATATAGATACACCTGACTGCTGTATGATGGACTCCTACCTAGATAAGTGCTTCTGTTACACACAGTAATTATACAGATACACCTGACTGCTGTATGATGGACTCCTACCTAGATAAATCCTTCTATTGCACACAGTAATTATATAGATCCACCTGACTGCTGTATGATGGACTTCTACCTAGGTAAGTGCTTCTGTTACACACGGTAATTATATAGATACACCCGACTGCTGTATGATGGACTCCTACCTAGATAAGTGCTTCTGTTACACACAGTAATTATACAGATACACCTGACTGCTGTATGATGGACTCCTACCTAGATAAGTGCTTCTGTTACACACAATAATTATACAGATCCACCTGACTGCTGTATGATGGACTCCTACCTAAATAAATCCTTCTATTGCACACAGTAATTATATAGATACACCTGACTGCTGTATGATGGACTTCTACCTAGGTAAGTGCTTCTGTTACACACAGTAATTATATAGATACACCTGACTGCTGTATGATGGACTCCTACCTAGATAAGTACTTCTGTTACCCACAGTAATTATACAGATACACCTGACTGCTGTATGATGAATTGCTACCTAGGTAAGTACTTCTGTTATACACAGTAATTATATAGATACACCTGACTGCTGTATGATGGACTCCTACCTAGGTAAGTGCTTCTGTTACACACGGTAATTATATAGATACACCCGACTGCTGTATGATGGACTCCTACCTAGATAAGTGCTTCTGTTACACACAGTAATTATACAGATACACCTGACTGCTGTATGATGGACTCCTACCTAGATAAGTGCTTCTGTTACACACAATAATTATACAGATCCACCTGACTGCTGTATGATGGACTCCTACCTAAATAAATCCTTCTATTGCACACAGTAATTATATAGATACACCTGACTGCTGTATGATGGACTTCTACCTAGGTAAGTGCTTCTGTTACACACAGTAATTATATAGATACACCTGACTGCTGTATGATGGACTCCTACCTAGATAAGTACTTCTGTTACCCACAGTAATTATACAGATACACCTGACTGCTGTATGATGAATTGCTACCTAGGTAAGTGCTTCTGTTACACACAGTAATTATATAGATGCACCTGACTGCTGTATGATGGACTTCTACCTAGGTAAATGCTTCTGTTACACACAGTAATTATATAGATACTCCTGACTGCTGTATGATGGACTCCTACCTAGGTAAGTGCTTCTGTTACACACAGTAATTATATAGATACACCTGACTGCTGTATGATGAATTGCTACCTAGGTAAGTGCTTCTGCTACACACAGTAATTATATAGATACACCTGACTGCTGTATGATGGGCTTCTACCTAGGTAAATGCTTGTGTTACACACAGTAATTATAGATACACCTGACTGCTGTATGGTGGAGAAATAAACATGACCATTGATTTAAATGGTGCTTTTAACCCCATGAATGATATAGAAGTATCCAACACATGTGAAGAAATGAGTTGGAGACCTCTGTAGCAGTCAACCTTTTAAAAGTCCCTTTTAAATCAGTGTGAATGTGAGGCAGTTTTGTTTGTCCTCTACACCTTTAGAGCATTCAACCCCACCATCACAAGACTGACTAAAGTCACAGTCATCAGCTCCACACCAACAATCATCATCTACTATCACAACCAAAAATCCCCCAAAAAACTTTCCGACGCAGCCCTGTTCCTCAGAATGCTCCTGCTACACACAGTCCCCAGTACCTCACAACTGAGTTTCTCTAACATTAGGGCAGTATTCCTATTATACGTAGACACAGGCACTCACAGGGTTATCCAATCATTGGATAACCCTTTGAGTGACTGTGCCCACAAAACTGTAGTGTAAACTAAGTACTGTGTGGGTAGCCAGGGTTAGGGAAGGAGTCCAGAGACATTACTTGTCTCTCTGTTTCCCTGGAGACACCTATACATTTTAAAACAGTGTCTAAACTGAAAATTAAATTGAATGCCAGAGAGAGGTACTCAATGCATTACTTCACTGGCATACAAAGGGTTAATTTTCAGTTTAGGCAGTTAGGCACAGTTTTTTATATTACTGGTGTCTCTAGATCAGGTGCCAGCTGGCCCAGTGGGCAGAGAGAGAACAAAAACAAATTAAGCAATGGATCAGGGCTCCCTTCCTAACCCTGGCTACCTCCACAGTGTATAGTTACTTGTCAAAACACAAAAAATAGGTGCACCACTGTACTGAGAGCATGAAAGGTACTACTGTGGTCAAGGGAAATGTGCTGGGGTAATTACAAATTAACAAAGAAAAAAGGAAGAAGAGAAAACCCCTATTTAGCAGCAATCCCACCATTATTCCATATATAGGTCATGGTTGATATAAACCCAGCATAGAAAGAAAATGGACATTTTAAAAATGAAACTTTATTATAAACTCATAAAAAGCTGGCAAATTAAAAACACAATTGGGCGGGGATCAAAAACCGCAAGAACAACCAGACAATCCGGGAATGTGAACAGGACTTAGCACCTATTCCAGATATTAATGTTATAAACCTTTCAAGTAGGGCTTTAACAGCTACAGAGTTACAGGTTTTGTATAAAGGACTGGGGTTTTTCCCCAATTATCCATTTCAATCTTTTGAAGACCCTACTTGATATTAATAGGTTTATTAGAATTTTGACATTAAGGAAGTTTTATCATATGGAAGATCATCATAGTATAGAGATGTCTGCGGGTAAACTGGGTTTGACGGAGAACACAGGGTTTGATAATAATCTTTCTAATGATAATCTTAATAATCAAACATATGAAGTAACCATGTGTCCTCCTTCTCCAGAACACATTCATACTCCACCAGTATGGTCATTTAATGAACAATGTGTTTTGTTAAATCTACAGTCTTTAGGTGCTGATAGTGTTAGAGACAATACCATTGGACGACTTCCAATTAATATTAAAACTAAGTCAACTTTCTATCCTGTACAGTGTAGAGGTAATGTCATTGATATATTTCAGCGGACAGCAGACTGTCTACAGTGACACCTCTGATAGATACAGGAAGAATTTGACAAAACAAGAATTTATATCATTGAATGAATTGATTAAAGATGACTCTATTGTCATTAGGAACTCTGATAAATGGGGAAGCGTGGTAGTGTTGAATAAAACGGATTATCATGCAGAAGCCTTCAGACAGTTGTCAGATCCTGATACTTATATTGTTCTTAAAGGAGATCCTACTAAAGGTTTTGTGGAGTATTTGAAGTTAGTGAAACAATTGGACGTTACCACCGAGTGCATCAGCGACAGACAGGCTGAACTTTTGGTAGTTAGGGAACCAGTGGTTCCTATATTTCATCATCTGCCGAAGACTCACAAGTCGTTGGTGCACCCGGTGGGCAGGCCCATAGTATCGGGTATAGGTTCACTTAATGAGAATTTGTCGGACCTGGTAGACCAATATTTGCAACCCCTTGTTATTGGTCTCCCCATGTACTTGAGGGACTCGTCCCATGTATTGCAAATTATGGGTAACGTTACATGGTGTAGTAATTATACCTGGCTTATTGTTGACGCAGTTTCTTTGTACTCTTGTATCCCACATGAAGTGGGTTTAACAGCTGTGGACTTTTTTTTAGATCAGGAAAGTAATTATACAGATGATCTTAAGAGATTCCTGAACTTGTCTATCAGATATCTCTTGACCCACATTTTTTTTTTTGTTTGATGGGGCTTTCTAGCTCCAGAGACGTGGAACTGCTATGGGCGCAAAGTTTGTGCCCTCCTTTGCCAACCTGTTTATGGGTTGGTGGGAGCGGCTGCACGTCTTTGGGGATAGGAACCCCTATCAAGCATTTATAGTATCTTTTTATAGATACACAGACGATCTTATTTTTGTTTGGTCAGGGGATGTATCTATGATAGACAAGTTCATTCAATATCTCAACGACAATACATGTGGTTTAAAGTTTACACATACTGCTCGGAATAATTGTGTTGATTTTTTAGATATGACACTCACAGGTGATGTGGATACAGGTAAAATTTATAGCAGTGTTTATAGAAAACCACATTCAGGCAATCCTCTCCTTTTGGCTAGTAGTTGCCATCCGAGACACCAAATAAAGAATATTCCCAAAGGACAATTTATTCATCTTAAACGGATTTGTTCTACTATAGATAGTTATTTGGAACAGGCTAATATTTTAACTGATAGGTTGTTACGGAGGGGATATTCTTTATCCATTATCAAACAGGCTAGAAGTTTTGTTGATCCATTGGATAGATTGGATTTGATAAAAAAATTGTTCAGTGGTAGATCATCTCGTAAAGTCAAATACAAAGAAAAGGGATTTTTTCCTGTTACTTTTGTAACAGATTACAGTCAAGAGTACAATAAAATCTGCAAAGTGATTAAAGATCTGTTGCCCATTTTACATGAGGACAAGGCTTTACAGCCTGTTATAAGAGATGGCTGTAGATTTACAAGTCAGATGGCACCTACTTTGGGTAATTTATTATCCCCAAGTTTCTTTTCCTGGAAGAGAAATGGTATAGGTGAAAAAAATTGGTTGAATATAAGGGGGTTTTTATAAATGTGGTGGCAGGTGTCGCTGCTGTAAATTTGCTAATATATCTAAAACATTTATTAGCAGCAACACTTCTAAAGAATATGCCATCAAGACTTTCATTAATTGTTCTACAACCAATGTTGTCTATCTAATCACTTGCTGGGAATGTAAGAAACAATATACTGGGAGGACAACTCGCCAATTAAAGAACAGGATCAGAGAGCATATCAGTGCTATAGAGAGAGGAGATGTGAGATAACCTGTTGCGAGACATTTTATGATTCATGATTCCGTTTTAGACCACTTTAGTTTTCAGGGCGTAGAAAAAGTATCCAGACCGGCTAGAGGTGCGGATATCTTTCCCAAATTAGCTCGTAGGGAGATATTCTGGATCTTTCAATTGAAGACTCGTATTCCGTATGGTCTGAATTTGGAATGGGATCTTAGTATATATTATTGACTTGTATGTAGTCGACTTGGTCTATATCTCTTACTCTCTATACATGATTATTTTTGATATGCTTAGAACTATTTTTAAGTAATAGCCCTCCGACTAATACTACATTATATATGTGTTTCCGTGTTGTTCCCTGTTGTCCTGTATATGAAGGTATGGTGGACGCATGTCTCTTTAAGAACTAAGATAAATAATTAATAGCCTTTCTTGCTTCTTACTAGATATTGGCAATAATATATTATTGTAGTGACTTCTTCTTTGACACATTGTGTTTAAAGTTTTTATTTCACAATAATTATATGTATACAATTTTTTAAAGTAGATGTGTGTTTGTTTAAGTTGAGCTCAAAGAGGTGGGGCTTAAAGTTTAAAAGCACACCTGCTAGTCAGGTGATTATACCTATGAGTAAGGACTTCGGTCCGAAACGCGTTAGGTGGTTGAATGTGTCTTTTTTGATGACACCTCATCAGTTTTGAGACAAAGTTTTTACTTTATGTAACAATAAAATTGGAGATTGTTGGAGCAGTGTTGCTGTTGATTTTTCCATTCTAAAAACACAATTGTGACTCAAATGGCGTTAACACACAGATTCAGATCACTAAGTAAGCAACTGGTGTTTAATACTTTGTGATTCAAGGTGGATGCATTAGCGATCACTCTGTATATCACTCTGTATATCTCTGTATATAGCGATCACTCTGTATATCTCTGTATATCACTCTGTATATCTCTGTATATAGCGATCACTCTGTATATCGGAACAAATTGCATTATAGAATCCACTGTCTATATACAGATACTTAGTGATCTGAATCTATGTGTTATTAACACCATGTGCTGATGGCATTCTGATTCCACTAACTCTTTATCACTAGTAGATTGCTTGCAAACCAGTCACACTTTGTAGACTGTTCCAATGAAATATTTCTTCATAAACATTGCGACTTTGGGTCTGCTGAAGAGCCTCGTCTGATCAAATGACCGGATTCTGCAGCTGTCAGCTACAGCACTGACGTATGAGAAAGAGGAGGAAGGGGGCAAGTTTAAATGCTACGAACACAAAAACTATACAGTTTTGAGACATGGGAAGTAGATTATTCTAATTTTATTATTAATATCTACAATTTTAGAGATTTTTATAACAAAGTATTACTATCCCTTTAATATTTGTGAAACCTTAACCTGGAATGTGTTAGACTTAGGGAAACACTAGTTTAATTATCCATTTAAAATAACATTATATGTTTCAGGCCATGTTTACAACATGTTTTTTATTATGCAGTGGGTTTGTACCATTTCTATTACAGTTCAATTTTGACAACTGTCACATTTTTATTATGCTTTTTACTAAGCCAGGGTGGACAACATTTGTAATTGACTACAAGTCCCAACATTCTCAAGCAGCTATTGGTCAATACAGAAAATTCATGGTTGTTGTAG
The DNA here is from genome assembly GCA_037306005.1 of Rhinophrynus dorsalis. Lineage (NCBI taxonomy): Eukaryota > Metazoa > Chordata > Amphibia > Anura > Rhinophrynidae > Rhinophrynus > Rhinophrynus dorsalis. The sequence goes on along the minus strand of CM074718.1, from coordinate 538,363,320 downwards.
TCTAACAACAGCTAGAAATGCATAGATTCTCCATCCATGTTACAAACATCTCTATTCTAAACAGGTAAGTGCCACAAACAAAGCTTGTGTTTACTTTTTGTTACATAAATTGTCACATCTGACTGTTTTTATACAATACGGTCTAGACATGATTCCTGTCTGTGTGTGTCCGTGTGTGAGTAGCAATGAACCTCTGGCTTAACTTTCTCAAGTGGAGATTCTTGTATAATTAAGCAGTCCATTAATTAAAGGGATAGTAACACTTAAGTATTACTAATCCCTATAGTAAAGTCCTACTAAAAATAAATGTATTGCCCCCATTGTCATCTTTCAAACCTTTATGGTTTGAGAGATGATCACTCCTAAAGTTGCCCTCTCCCTCCCCCTTCCCACGAAGTCAGCGTTGTAGCTGACTGAAGAGAAATCCAGTCATAGATCATCAGGCAGCTCTGCAGCAGAGCTGCAATCGCGTTTATTAAAAAAAAACTTTCACTAAAACGGTCTTCTACGTCTGCTTGCAAACCAAGCACACGTAGAAGACCATTTCAGTGAAAGTTTTCTTTTTTAGTAACGCGATTGCAGCTGTGCTGGAGAGCCGCCTGAAAGTACGACTTGCTTCCCTGCAGTCAGCTACAACTCTGACTACGGGGAAGGAGGAGGGAGAGGGCAACTTTAGGAGTGATCATCTCTCAAACCATAAAGGTTTGAAAGATGACACTGGGGGCAATACATTTATTTTTAATATGACTTTAATATAGGGATTAGTAATACTTAAGTATTACTATCCCTTTAAGCACTGTACAATAAGCTGACCACTCCTCACTTTTTCTTCATATGGTGGGGTTGCTTTTATTTAACTGCAGCCATGCAATATGTCGATTTCACGAGTCCCCAGTTATAGGAGAGGTTTGGTCAGCTTACAGTAGAATAACATAAGAATTAGGCAGCTATAAACTGCTTGGTCAGTCCAGACCAAAGTAAGATGTCTGAGAGATGGGAGGTGGGTATGGGAACTTGAGATAAGTAATAACGACTCAGAGAGACTAGGATAATGAGAAGTCAGATCTTTCACATGCTGACGACATTCTGAAAAAGCCTCAGTCTGCTTAGAGGTAATTTTGAAACCAGATGGATCTCTTACAATAGGCTTTCCTTAATTGAACTATGCCCTAGAAATAAATTACTCTTAACCCTTTGCATGACAGAGTGGTATCTGGCACTCAGTGGGTTAATATGTTAAACCTTTAAATGCTAGAGAGGTCTCCAGTGCATTGCAACCCAAGGGTTTAAAGCAGTGACTGGCAATCAGATTTCCCCAAAGGGCCACCAAAAACATCAAAGGGCTGCACATTGTAGTTTAACCCTTTGAATGCCAGAGGAGTGTCCGACACATTGCACTGCCATGTGTTGGGCACCCTGCTACAATCAAAGGGATAAAAGGTAAATAAGGTCTTAAAAAATAGATTAACCCCCTTAGATGTTTGGGAGATATCTAACACATTACTTCACAATTCCCTCCAGACATATCAAGCACCCAAAGGGTTAAGATAGAACAATGTAATATATGGCACCTTACAGTTTACTTACCCATGGGCCCTACAAAACCCAGTCTGATCCTGCCCAACTGATTAAACCTGTTCTTAAACATAAGTTATTTTGATTAAAATGTAATAATGAATTGATGACATCACATGGGTCATTTATAGCCCTTGTGGCTGCCAAAAGCTCATTTGTAAAGTTCATTTGGAACTTCATAAGCAATCAGCAGGATGGCTCTTATAAGTGATCTGTCAGTGATAGGAAGTCCAATCCTGACGGATGTATTGCCGAGGTGTGAATCACACCTCCATGCTGACCAGAGGAAATGCCAACACTTCAGAAGTATCAGTAACCCACTCGCTGTGGGAACTGGGAAACTCTTATCAATCACACTCTATTTCTTTGAAAAAAAGTATACAACCATGCTGCGCTTTTGTTGTGACCTGAGTAATTCCTATTGATTGAAAGTAGTTTTGTTTTCAGCTAAGGCTATTTTCTGTGCCAGGAAACAGTGGATGGGTCTGGGGACCTTTAATGAGTGGCGTGTGGCCATGGGTGGATCTAGTTAACAAGGTATCCTTAAAGTGATAGCAATGTTTCACAATAAAAGCAGCTCCAATTAATCGTCATAGCATTTGCTATGCATTGCATGCCGCACTGGCATTCAAAGGGTAAACAAGACACAGCTTAAATGGTGTAACTTTATGCCTGCAATGGGGCAGGAGTAAGGGGCTCACTAGCATTAAAGGGATAGTAATGTTTCATAATAAAAGCAGCTCTAATTAATCATCATAGTATTTGGACTTTGGAGAGTGTTATTTTAATTCTGTCAGAGTTGTAGTTCAGGAGTAATTCAATGACAAAGTATCCTCCTCCCGCCCCTTTTACTGATATAACATAGTTCAGCCAGATCAGAAGGGAGGTGCCCAGGTAGACTGCAGAGAGGGACAATCTTCAACTGAGATAAGGGAAAAACCTGAAAAGCTTGTCAAGGGGGGCAGGGCTTTCATTGTTCTCATAGGTAAAAGATTGTCCCCTGCTGTTATCTGTCTGGTCTATGGACTGCATTCCACATCTGAGAAGAGATGGCTTACACTAGGTAAAAGGGGTGGGGAGGGGAAACTTTGCTTGTGAATCTCTGTTAAACCATAAAGTTTTGAGAGATAAGACTTGTATGATTCTTCATGTTTTTTTAATGCCTACAAAATAAAATAAAGTTAAAATGAAGTATTACTATCCCTTTAAAGGATTAAAGGGATAGTAATGTTTCACAATAAAAGCAGTTCCATCTTCATAGTATTTGGGCCATGGAGAGTGTTATTTCCATACTGTCAGAGTTGTAGTTCAAGAGTAATTGAATGATAAAGTATCAACCTCCCGCCCTTTTGCTGATGTAACACTGCTCACTTCAGTGCAGCCAGACTGTCCCAATGGATTGTAGAGAGGGACAATCGTCAATAAGCATAAGGGAGAATCCTGCAAAACCTGTCAAGGGGGGCAGGGTTTTCCATATGCTTACAGTAAGAAGAATGTCCCTTGCTGTGAGCTGTCTGGTCCCAGGACCAGATTTCACATCTGAGGGGAGGTGGCTTACACTAGGTAAAAGGGACGGGAGGGGGATATTTTATCATTCAATTACTTTTGAACTACAACTCTGACAGTACTGAAATAACACTCTCCATGGCTCAAATACTATGACAATTAATTGGAGCTGCTGCTTTTGTGAAACATTACTATCCCTTTAACTGTGGGTTCTTCACTAAATCTTGTAACAAAAACAAGCGAATTTCAGTAAAATCAATATCATAGTAATAATAATTATAATAATACAAATCTTTAAGGGATAGTAATGGTTAGGTATTAATGTAAGATCGATTCTTCTACATACTTTTGTATAATGTTCTGTACCATTGTAACAGTGCATAACACTGCCGCTTTTCCATATGTCACAGATCATCTCCTCATATGTAGAATGCAGCCAGCAGACTGAACAGATTGCAGTGAGGTACAATCTTCTATCAATATAAGGAAAACTCTGCCCCCTTGAAGAAGCAGGGCAGGTTTTTCCTTATGCTGACAGAAGATTGTCCCTCATGGAGATCCATTCAACTTTCTGTTCTTAGGGGATGCATTGTGAAGTATGGAAAAGAGGTGGGAGGGGCGCAGTTTCATATAGAATAAAATGAAAATTACAAGGTTATGGATGGTTGCAAAGGTACACATCGTTGTTCAAAAGTATTAACATTAATACCTAACCATTACTAAACCTTTAAAAAAAAACAAAAAAAAGTTGGACAGACCAAGGGACATACATATATATATATATGTATATATATATATATATATATATACAGAAAGATAAAACAGGAGCAGTTCTGAGGTACTCTAGCTGTACAATAGCAAATAAATTTCTCCTTAACGTAAATGGGTCTTTTAAGTCCTTGAGTCCTAGGCCTTCTACTCATTGCTTCAAAATTCTTTGTTGACATCAGTAGCATTCAAGGGTTTAACCCTTTGAGTGCCAGAGAGGTATCCAACACATTGCAAAGCAACCCCTCTGGCACTCAGTGGGTTAAAAGATCCATTTAAATCACTGATAGTTTTTAATTATTTTTCTGCTGTTGCTTTTAGGGTGCCCACATGTCCCTGATTGCCCGGGACAGTCCTGGATTTTAAGCGTGTGTCCCTTGTCCTAGGCAGCCCTAGGGTTACCACCAAGCCGGTATTTTACCGGCAGGCCGGTAAAAAATTGGCTTCTGTCCAATGTTAAGTCTATGGACGGAATGCCATGGCTGGTATTTTTTAGAAGAAAAGGTGGCAACCCTAGGCAGCCCCTTTCTGTGACAATACAAAGTCCCGGACAGAAGACTCCAGAGCACATAGTTCTAAACACTAGAAGGAGAACTGCCCATTACCTACTGTGACAGGAAGTGCTGACTCTGCTGCACTACTAGAAAATGGTTTCCAGTCAGAGCTTAGAACACTAGAGAGAGAACTGAGCCTTGATCCGGGCATCAATCAAGAGCTGCCTGCAGTGTAATTGTGTTGTAGTGTAATGTTAGTTTAAGGCCTTGGGCTTGATATATATTTTCTTGTAGCCCTCAACAGGCATCACTTTCTGACACAGCAATTAATGGGCAGTTCTCCCTCTAGTGTTTAGACCTCTGTGGTGCGCTCTTCTCTCCTCAGTGTCCCTGAATGGCATAATACAAATGTTATCACCCTAGCTGCTTTGCCCCAATTTGGCTTTTTTACACAAATATGTTTTATCTGTAATTCAAGTCCAAGGCAATCGCTGTTCCCAGTTTTGTGAATAGCATTTCATGCAAACTGCGGACTGTAAAGGTAAATAGTAATGTTTACCAAAGGGAATGAAGAAATATATATGTAAAAACAAATCTGCACATTTGTCAGATAACTGTCAGTTGGTCTCAGTGCTAAAAATGAGCCTGGCAGCATGACATGCAACCTAATAAAGTCATAGGCAGACTGTCACATTTCATGTCTCCTTCAGATGCCTGGGAGACCATTGAGTTGGGCAAAGGGTTAAGACACCCACCTGACAATAGTATTTGAAAAACAAATTCCTTCGTCCTGTTGTCTACCCCACCCGCACTTAACAAAAGCTGGAAGGAGACAGCGGCCATGCATTCCATCTTTAACCATAGATACATTTCAAAAGCTGCTTCCAACACAAGCTGCATGTCTGAATGGCACCGGTAGGACAGCTGCAGAGCAGCAAGTCCACGCGTCAAACAGAACAGTGTACACAGCACAGGGAGGCTTTGATGTTATTTCCAGTAACATTTCCATCCAGTCCCTAGGAGACAGGGGGTGGTAATAGGAGAGTTCACCCAGCAAAGAAAGGAAATCATTCTCAAATCTCTTCCCCAAAAGAAGAAAATGAGATGGGATGCATATTGCCAGTGTGTGGGGAGGAAGAGTGGGGTAATGTACAAAACACGATTCCGCTCTAATTTGGGAGGTGGAACTGATTTTCTTGCCCTAAGGCCAATTTACAAAGCTATGTCTGCCAGAAATTCTCCCTTTAACCCTTGGAATGCCAGAGGGGTACGCAACGCATTGCAGAGCAATGGGTTGTATACCCCTCTGGAGCTCAAAGGGTTAATGTCTCTTGCACCAAGGGGAGGGCAAGTCTATGGGGGTTTCAGGTGTGTGCAACACATTGCAAAGCAATGCATTGCATGCCCCACTGGCATTCAAAGGGTAAACAAGGCACAGCTTAAATGGTGTAACTTTATGCCTGCAATGGGACAGGAGTAAGGGGCTCACTAGCATTAAAGGCTTAAAGGGATAGTAATGTTTCACAATAAAAGCAGCTCCATCTTCATAGTATTTGGACTTTGGAGAGGGTTATTTCAATACTGTCAGAGTTGTAGTTCAAGAGTAATTGAATGATAAAGTATCCCCCTCCCGCCCCTTTTACTGATGTAACACTGCTCACCTCAGAGCAGCAAGACTGTCTGTATGGATCGCAGAGAAGGACAATCTTTAGTGAGCATAAGGAAAAACCTGAAAAACCTGTCAAGGGGGCAGAGTTTTCATTGTTCTCAAAGTAAGAAGATTGTCCCTTGCTATGAGCTGTCTGGTCAAGGGAACAGATTCCATATCTGAGTCAAGGTGGCTTACACTAGGTAAAAGGGAGGGGGGGCATAATTTATCATTCAATTACTCTTGAACTACAACTCTGACAGTATTGATATAACACTCTCCTTGGCCCAAATACTATGAAGATTAATTGGAGCTGCTGTTTTGTGAAACATTACTATACCTTTAATGACAGAGGAGTTGTCCACTAGTTTGCACTATAGAGATCATTCACTCTAACTTACCCTGACGTGCGGCCACTGGTCTTGGGGCCTAAAGTCAGAAAATAGCTGTTTTCATAGCTGTTTGTGTTATAATGGTATATAAAAATATTTTCTAAAAACTGAAGATGATTTTCTAAGCCTTGAAAAATGAATGGGGCTGTTTGATTTCATGAAATGCTACACTGGGATGGATCAAATGTTCATTTTTTCTGCAGACTATGAAACATATTTCTTCTTTCAGTGGAAGTTACTGCAGGAAGGAATTATCTTCATCAGTCATGAGCTTAACATACCAGCACACACTCACACAACATTGAACATGCCCTCATACTTTACATTAAGAATGCATGTACACGAGTACACACACATAAATTCAAGCAGGCATGCTCATGTACAAACTTGCTGCAGGTAGACATCAGCAAGAACAGATTCCTGTGGAAGCCAGCACAGGGGATTCAAATCTATTAATGCCATTAAAACAAGCTTTACTACTAAATTAAGTGCCAACCTGAAACCCCATTTTCCAGAGGCATTCTATTACCTGGACAGCTGGACCAGTAACAAGCAGTCTTAACGCTCATCTAAACTTTCTGTTCCCGCAACTCATGCAAAATAGCACGAGAAGCAGGGTCATCAAAGGAAATTATCTAATGTGCAACGTTTTATGCAGTTTCAAACGGCGACTGTGTGCTAGTTTCACAGTCACCTACCTTTCCAAACACTAGCAGCACTAAGATAAAATGTGTGCACCCCCAACTAGATCTAACAATAATAGTAAAGTAATTTTCCCTCCACTAGACCCAACATTAACACAAATCTAGGCCCCATTACCCCTCTCCACATGTTTCCCATGTAAAGCACTTATCTTAATGTCAGAGGTCCAGAAGTGTCCTCGATACCTTAGTCCTCCGCTACATCCTACCCAACACTTTAATAAGAAAGTTTAAAAGAATAACAACCTACTACAACCTTTGCTTATTGGCCGCCATTAACATGTTTTAAATAAATCCTCTCCTTAGTCCTGCTTGGCCATTGTCTGAGCTAGGGTGGGAAAAACTAAACAGGGATTGGGTTTTATATGACCAATTAAAGTTCAAATCCTTCCCACTCTCCCATTTACTAGGAGGTGGAGTTATGCAGGGCACAGAACATGCACTAGAGTAACCTCACCTCTCAGCCAATAACCATGTAGATGAAGGGGTCTTGCATGAGCATCATGTCACCCCTCCATCTTTTCAATGGTTGACCACGTGGAGGGGTGAAGTTAAGCACGGACCAGGACCCCTTCATTTTGATGGTGATTGGCTGAGAGGTGAGGTCAATCTAGGACATATTCTGTGCCCTGTGTAAACCCCCTCCCAGACAGTTGGAGCATGGGGAAGAATTTGAACAAAACTTGGCTGTATAAAGGCTGATCCCTATTCATTTTTCCGCACTCTGGCACATGCAATGACTTGAGAAGGACTAAGGGAGGATTTTATTTTTTTTAACTCCAACATCAGGGTAGGTACTTCACATGGTAAACACAATGGATGGGTGAATGCAGCCTAGATAAGTGTTAGTGTTGGTTCTAGTGGGGATTTTCTTTAGGGAGGGTGTCCCTTGATATTTGGATGAATTGTTATGGAATTGGCCTTCATATTAATTCATCTTTGATTGACTGGAGTAGTGATACCTAGTTGCACATGTGTGTGTATTTTTTGCTGCTCTTATGTTGAACTACAATGGTTTTTAATGTGCATTGGGGACGCTGCTCCTGGGTTTTGTAGGTGCAGAATTACTGGCATCCCCTTAATGTGTGTTAACAGTCACCGCATACAGTTATTGGCTGTTACATTGATTTCTAAGAGTCACTAAGCTAGGGACCATCATGCATTTTTAACAGACAGCAAACCTGCGCTCCTCCAGGCTAAATGTGAATGGTATGCCCTGTATTAGGCATATTTTAATACTATGAATAAATTTGAGGCATTAGTGCCTACATTTTTAGGCCCAAAAACGAGGTTTAAGCTTACCAACCACACCAAGGTTCCTCAAGTGTGGCAAGTCCTACTCTAAACACTTAAAATCCATATCTAAACATAAAAAAAAAAAATAAAAAATTAAAAACAAAAATTAAAAACTAAGAACCCCAGAAGAATGATGGTAATAACGCGTTGGGCAAAAAGACCCTTTTTCCTTTATTTTTGTATGCATAAAGGTCCCTGTGAGTGCAATTAAAAACAAATGACAAACAATGTTTAAAAAGTGTAAGAGAAGACTTGCCCTATATGCCTGCATAGAGTGGACATCCAAAAGGTACTGAAACTCTGTCAGCCCTTACATACAGCTTACGACCACTCCCACAGGCAACATGAGGAAAAATCAGTTGGAAACAAACCTAAATGTAAAAGCCATAGTTAACCTCTTAAAGGCCCAAAATGTACAGAAAAAGAATTAGTGCAGTAAGACATTCATGTGTATTGATAGTGACAGTAAGAAGCAGCTACAATAAACTAAAGGAGATAGATAGAGAGTGAGACTAAAGAAAAAGAAACAGTTTAGAGCGCTAAATCACCGTGTGCATAGGGTTGCCACCTTTTCCTAAAAAAAATACCGGCCATAGCTGTGTGAGGGCGGAGTCACAAGTGGGAGGAGCTACAAAAGGGGCAGAACCACTCAATGATGCATGACCACTGTCAGACTAAGCACTCTCTCTTGGACCAAGCACACTCTCTCTCTCTCAGACTAAGCTCTCTCTCTCTCAGACTAAGCACTCTCTCTCTCCACAGACTAAGCACTCCCTCTCTCAGACTAAGCATTCTCTCTCTCTCAGACTAAGCACTCTCTCTCTCTCAGACTAAGCACTCTCTCTCTCAGACTAAGCATTCTCTCTCTCTCAGACTAAGCACTCTCTCTCTCACAGACTAAGCACTCTCTCTCTCACAGACTAAGCACTCTCTCTCTCAGACTAAGTTCTCCCACCCTGATTTATATTTAACTCTTTGAGCAGCAGTGATGTGTCAGAGTCTGACACATTGCAGTACCAATCTGTCCTTCAAAGTGTTGAACACAAAATTGATTAAATTCACAGTTCACTCACTGATATGTAAATGGTGTAATTCGTTAATATGGCTGCTAAACCAACAAATAAGTGACCATAATATGCGACAACCTCTCTAGTCCCGACTATGGTAAATGGAAGGGGTAGGCAAACTTTGGCTCCCCAGATTTTGGGAACTACCACACTCATCAATCCCAACCAGCCTACACATGGTATATGTCACAGCAGTATGTAATCATAACAACAGCAGTATAAACTCAATGGAAAGCTGTCAGCCAGAAGGGTCGGTGAGTATGTATCAGAGTAAGGTGCCCAAGTAACCATCCTCCTAAGGTGCCTGACGGGTGTCTCCGTTCCTTCCTCTGAACTCACCACCTCCTGGACTCTGCTATTGAACTCCCCACGTGGGCGGTTCCTCTTCATTATGTTGGTCTCAGGCAATGACACCCCCAGCTCCTTACTCCGTGTCTTTCTGTCTTAACGCTAGCTCCAACATATTTCCGACGGCTACACTGGTTCCTGCAATGGGGTTTCCGCTGCTCATCAACTGCTAGTAGCTATTGCTGTGTTGTATTCATTGGCGGTAAAAGTGAAACCAAAAGCTTGGTATATTGCCGCTATGACTTTTTTTATAGTAGCTAGAGAAAACACTCCAACTGTATTTTATTCCAGGTAGAGACTTGAATGTAGGGCTGCAACTAACGATTATTTTGATAATCGATTAGTTGGCCGATTATTTTTTCGATTAATCGGATAAAAAACCCAATATGCTAATTTTTCATTATTTAAAATGATTTAATGAACAAACTGAGTGTTAAAAACAAACAGCAGAATAAAAAACTTTACACATTTAACATGCGTCATTGTTATTATTTTACTATGGGGTCTATGCACCTCTTTCTCCCCCTTGCACCTCTATTTCTCCCCCCTTGCACCTCTATTTCTCCCCCCCTTGTGCCTCTCTTTCTCCCCCTTGTACTTCTTCCTCCCCCATGTACTTCTTTCTCCCCCATGTACTCCTTTCTCCCCCATGTACTCCTTTCTCCCCCTTGTGCCTTGCTTTCTCCCCCCTGTGCCTCTCTTTCTCCCCCTTGTACTTCTTTCTCCCCCATGTGCCTCTCTTTCTCCCCCCATGTACTTCTTTCTCCCCCATGTGCCTCTCTTTCTCCCCCCATGTACTTCTTTCTCCCCCATGTGCCTCTCTTTCTCCCCCCATGTACCTCTTTCTCCCCCCATGTACTTCTTTCTCCCCCTTGTGCCTCTCTTTCTCCATGTACTTCTTTCTCCCCCTTGTGCCTCTCTTTCTCCCCCCATGTACTTCTTTCTCCCCCATGTGCCTCTCTTTCTCCCCCCATGTACTTCTTTCTCCCCCATGTGCCTGTTTCTCCCCCTTGTACTTCTTTCTCCCCCATGTGCCTGTTTCTCCCTCTTGTACTTCTTTCTCCCCCTTGTGCCTCTTTCTCCCCCATGTACTTCTTTCTCCCCCGTGTGCCTCTTTCTCCCCTATGTGCCTCTTTCTCCCCCATGTACTTCTTTCTACCCCATGTGCCTCTCTTTCTCCCCCTTGTGCCTCTCTTTCTCCCCCATGAACTTCTTTCTCCCCCTTGTGCCTCTCTTTCTCCCCCTTGTACTTCTTTCTACCCCATGTGCCTCTTTCTCCCCCTTGTGCCTCTCTTTCTCCCCCATGTACTTTCTCCCCCTTGTGCCTCTCTTTCTCCCCCATGTACTTTCTCCCCCTTATGCATCTCTTTCTCCCCCATGTGTCTCTTTCTCCCCCCTTGCACCTCTCTTTCTCCCCTTTGTACCTCTCTTCCTCTAGACTGTCGCTCTCCTGGTCACTGCTGCACTTGCTGCCGGTCACCTGTGGCTGGCTGTCTCTGAGTTCCCTCCTGCCCGCCCGCATCATCACGCGCCCCTGCAGGCCGTGATGACATACAGACAGAGAAGAGGAAGAGGGCAGAGGCACCGGAAGAGAAGCGCTTGCAGCCAGACAGTAACGATCAGTCTGCTGGCAGCAAGCGCTTCTCTTCTGGTGCCTCTGCCCTCTTCCTCTTCTCTGTCTGTATGTCATCACGGCCCGCAGGGGCGCGTGATGATGCGGGCGGATGGGATTGGGAAGTGCAGGTTGACACTGGCGGCGGCGGCAGTCTGTTGTTGCAGACTGATTAGTTTTTGCAGCCCTACTTGCACAGAAATACCGGCTTTTTCAATTGCCGGTATAGTCCTTATACCGACACCGGCCCCAGTGCGCCAATTAGGTAAACCAGACTGCAACCACTGACAAACTGATAAAGGTAAGAAGTAAGAACAACTTTAAGAGGAAGCAACTCTTATTGGGGGATTCTATATTAAGAGGAGTGACTCTGGAGGATAGTCATGGTGATGGCAAAGAAGTCAGATGTCTTCCTGGTGCTACAGCTTACAGAGATAGAAAACGCATTTTAAAAATTGTTAAGGAAGCAAGACAGAATGGAGAGTTGGATGTCATAGTCCATTTAGGGACAAATGATTTGGCTTGTAATGAGGTAAGTGTGGTAAAAGATGTTTTTAAGAAGCTATGTAAGGATCTGCAGCAAGTTGCTTCCACTGTATCCGTTTCAGAAGTTCTGCCAGTGTATAAGGAAGATGATGGTAGGATGCAGCGAATAAGAGATTTTAATTCATGGCTAGGGAAATGGGGCCAAAAACATGGATTTGGCTTTGTTTCTCACACCAAACCTATTTGGTGTAACAAGGAATTGTACAAAAAGGATGGCTTGCATCTTTCTCAAAAGGGAACAGAGGTTCTCAGCAAGCAATTCAGAAGTTTTGTTAACAGGTATTTAAACTAGTAGAGGGGGGCAATGGAATGATACAGGAGATAATCAATTGCCCCCCACAGCATTGCACAGATGAATTTGATCAAGGTATGTCTGTGGCACATAGGTCAAAAAACAGTAGACTTCGAGCCATGTGTACAAATGCACGCAGTTTAGGGAACAAGATCCCTGAACTCATTGCAATAATAACTAGGGAAGATGTGGACTTAGTGGCAATTACCGAGACCTGGTACAATGATAAAAATGACTGGGATGTAGAAATACCGGGGTACTCTCTATTCAGAAAAGACAGGAAAGGCAGAAAAGGAGGAGGGGTTGCCATTTATGTCAAAAATAGCTTAAAGGTTAATCTTATACAGGGTATGGAGGACAACACAGAGACTGTTTGGATAACTTTAGAATATGGGAATAAGATGGTCACTCGTATAGGTGTGATCTATAGACCCCCAGGACAAACAGAGGAGTTGGATCAACTGTTGGTCAAGGAACTAACTAAGATGACTGTGAAAGGTGAGGTTATAATTATGGGGGACTTTAATCTTCCAGATGTGGACTGGAAAAACCAAGCAGCAGGTTCAGCCAGGAGTAGAGATATCCTAAATTCTTTACAAGGATTAGCTCTTAGTCAATTAGTAGAAGAGCCGACTAGGAAGGAAGCCACACTAGATTTATTATTTACTAATGGAGACTTGGTATCAGATGTAGCTGTAGGAGAGTGTTTGGGCTCCAGTGATCATCATTCTGTGTGGTTTAATATAAAAACAGAGGCTGAGTTGCACCACACAAAAACAAAGGTTCTAGACTTTAGAAAGGCTGATTTTTCTAAAATGGAAACATTTTTATGTCAGTCTTTAACAACTTGGAGATCTTTAGATGGAGTCCAGGAGAAATGGGATTATCTGAAATGTGTTTTACTAAACGCAACAGAGCATTGCATTAGACATGTCAGCAAGGGTAAAAGAAAGAGAAAACCACTGTGGTACTCAGCAGAAGTGGCAAATATAGTAAAAGAGAAAAAAGAAGCATTTAAGAAATATAAGCAGACGCAGAAGGAAGAAGATAGGTATCGGTACAAAACTAGGTTGAAGGAGGCCAAATGTATTATTAGATGTGCCAAAGCACACACAGAAGAAAAAATTGCCCAGTCAATAAAAAAGGGGGATAAAACATTTTTTAGATATATAAGTGAAAGGAGGAAAACGAAACAAGGAATAGTTAGACTAAAAACAAAAGATGGAAACTATGTAAATGAGAATAAAGGGCTAGCTGACTGTCTCAATGAATATTTCTGTTCAGTTTTTACACAGGAAGATGAAGGGAAGGGACCGCTGTTAGAAAAAAGAAATGGCAAGACACGGGAAACATGCATGTTTACAGAAGAAGAAGTTCTAATTCAACTTTCTAATGTAAAAACAGATAAATCAATGGGTCCAGATGGGATACACCCAAAGTTATTAAAAGAACTTAAGTGTGTTCTGGCAAAACTTTTAACAGATTTATTCAATCAGTCACTAGCAACAGGAATTGTTCCAGAAGATTGGAAGGTAGCAAATGTAGTACCGCTTCACAAAAAAGGTAGCAATGAAGAGTCTGGTAACTACAGACCAGTAAGTCTTACATCAGTAGTGGGAAAATTAATGGAGACTATGTTAAAGGAAAGAATTGTTGAATATCTGAATATAAATAGCTTGCAAGATACCAAACAGCATGGGTTTACAGCAGGGAGATCTTGTCAAACTAACCTCATAGATTTTTTTGACTGGGTAACTAAAATAATAGATCAAGGGGGAGCAGTAGATATAGCTTATCTAGATTTCAGTAAAGCATTTGACACTGTCCCTCATAGAAGACTCATAAATAAATTGCAGTGTTTGGGTCTAGATGTAAAAATAGTGAAATGGATAAGGCAATGGCTGAGTGACAGGAGACAGAAGGTGGTAGTCAATGGAGAATATTCGGACGAAAGGAGTGTTACTAGTGGAGTACCTCAGGGATCTGTACTGGGGCCCATTCTTTTTAATATTTTTATTAGTGATATTGCAAAAGGTCTTCAAGGAAAGGTATGCCTTTTTGCAGATGATGCAAAGATCTGCAATAGGGTAGACATTCCAGGGGGAAAAAGCCAAATGGCGAATGATTTAGGTAAATTAGAAGAATGGTCAAGAGTGTGGCAGATGCACTTTAACGTTGATAAATGTAAAATAATGCACTTGGGACATAAAAATCCAAAGGAAAAATATACCATTAAGGGTACTGTGCTGTCAGAGACAACAGAGGAAAGGGATTTGGGAGTAATTATTTCGAATGACTTAAAGGTAAGCAGGCAATGTAATAAAGCGATGGGGAATGCAAGCAGGGCACTGGGTTGTATAGCTAGGGGCATTAGTAGCAGAAAAAGGGAAGTAGTCATGCCACTGTACAGATCTCTAGTTAGACCTCACCTAGAATATTGTGTACAGTACTGGAGACCCATCTCCAGAAGGATATTGATACTCTAGAGAAAATTCAAAGAAGGGCTACTAAAATGGTGACTGGTCTACAGGAAAAGAAATATCAGGATAGACTAAAGGATCTGAATATGTATAGCTTGGAGGAGAGGAGAGAGAGAGGGGATATGATAGAAACATTCAAATACATGAAGGGATTCAACAAAGTACAGGATGGAAGTATATTTCAAAAGAGTAAAAACTTTAGGACAAGAGGCCATAGTCTAAAACTAGAGGGACACAGGTTTAGATGTAATGTAAGAAAGTTTTACTTCACTGAGAGGGTAATAGACAAGTGGAATAGCCTACCAGCAGAAGTGGTAGATGTCAATACAGTGACAGAATTTAAGCATGCATGGGATAGGCATAAGGCGGTCCTTAACATAAGAAAAGACCAAGGACCAAAAAAGGTTTGAGGTTTTTTTTTTTTTAACACAGTAGGAAATTGGGCAGACTAGATGGGCCGATTGGTTCTTATCTGCCGTCAAATTCTATGTTTCTATGTATTTAAATGGTTAAATGTCTGATTTAAATCAATGGGAATATTTACTTTCCCCCTATGGTACAGTTAGTTTAGGGATTAAGCAAATTTAGAGCCACTTATTTGCAGGGTATAGTTCAGCCTTATACTAAAGGGCTCCATGCTGGGAGGTGGAGTTGAGCTTAGAATTGTTAAAAAAAACCAACAACTTTCTTTATGAGAAAAAAAGATTTCAGGATATACCATGAAATAGATTCTGTTTGTCTTGATAATAAAATGAGTTTTGTATTTTAGATCTGATAATGAGATTTAAATGTGGATTAGGGCTATTTTACAGTAAGATTGCACAGTGAGGCTGATATACTAAGAGGTGGATCAATTCTGAGAGAAGTATACACAAGAAAAATATATGGGCCTTAATAACTTATCTTGTGTATACACAGTTGAATAGATAGGTCACAGAGTGCCGTTCTGCCCCACAGGCTGTCATCTGTGGTGTTTGCGGGGGGGGGGGGGGATATTTTACTAATGCCACAGCATGCTTGCTCCTGATATAAATTATTAGATTGCAAGCTCTGATATTTCATATAAATCATTAATAAGGATGAGCAAAAAGTCACATTTTGTTTTTTCTGGAATTTGGTCTGACAAAAATTAAAATGTTTATTTTCTTCATCGACATGGGCAATCGAGCTTATAGAAAATCCATGAAAAATCGTAGCTTTTTAATGATTCCCAGTGCAATACTACAGCTGCTAATCCACAGTTGAAAGTAAAAGTTTTTTGCAGGCTGAGTCTTGAGGCAACAGAGCAACATAAGCCTTGAAAAAATTGTTTGCAGTCTGGTAGGGGACCTCAGTTTGAAGCTAGTGATGGGGCAGGTGGTTAGGCTTTTTCAAGGAATATAATGAATTCTTAGCAGGCTAAGGCCTACGGCAATATAAGTCTTGAAAAATGTTTTGTTCCGGTGGTAGTGAAACTGACAACAAGAAGTTACTAGATAACACATGAAAAAATTAAAGGGATAGCAATACTTATAATAAAGTGCAGGTCCGAGTCTTCTTTATTCTTTTTTGAGCATGTAGCTCTGTATTTTAATACTTACAGTTTTGTAGTTCCAGCGGTATTGAATCCGGAAGGATCCCCCCCCTCCCCTTCTGGCTGCCTCCCATCAGATCTGGAATCCAATCATGGGACCCAACGGATCACGGCAAGGGACAATCTTCACTCAGTAAGTATAGGGAACACCCTGCCCCCTCCCAATGAAGGAGGGCAGGATTTTCCTTATGCTTACTGAAGTTTGTCCCTCGCTACGCTCCATCTAGACTAGCCTGAAAGGTATGAGTGACACAAGGAAATGGGCAGGGGATTTAATAGCGCTTGAACTACAAAACTGTAAGTATTGAAATATAGCGCTACTTACTCAAAAAAGAATAAAGACTGGGACCTCCACTTTATTAGAAGTATTACTAACCCTTTAAGCTCTAAAACCAACACTACAACCCAAATAAAGAGAAAAATACTATGTCTATTAAAAAAAATCTCTAAAAGATGCATAGATACATAAAATACATGATTAGTGCCCTATTCAAACTGTATAAGAACTTAAGGAGCGTGTCTATCACTATATAAAATTATATGGAATATACGCAATGATACTCTCTAAATCAGAGGTTCTCAACCCATGCCCTCAGTGGCCACTAACAGGCCAGAATTTCCCTGCTAGAACACAAGTGTGTTGATCAGTCAGTCATATTGATTAACTCACCTGTGCTCTTAAAAGGAAATTCTCAAATCCTGGCCTGTTAGTAGCCACTGAGGGCACGGGTTCAGAACCACTGCTCTAAATTATATACTGTGGCACCATCTGGAATAATACTCCAGATGGGTCACGGAATATCTCCACAGTAATACTATGACATTAGAAGTTATTATCATCCACTGATATTGATGTAACCACTTATTAGTAAGTAACAATTTTTAGTCACATACCATATACTTCGCAACATATAATGTAGCCAGTTATGTATATATAGCATGCACTTTACAGATAAAGGGGTCCTTTTCAGCGCTGCATGGCTTCATAAGCTCTATTCTCAATGGGCACCCTGTTGCTTGTGTTCCCCAATGACTTGTACCTGCTGCATCTCCAGTAGTTCCACCCCTGCATGGGGGTCACTAGATGGTAAGATCTGTTGTGTTATGTGAGTTACTTTAGACTGAAACCTCTGTTGTGTCATGTAGGTCACTTTATATTGCAAGTTTTGTGGTATCATGTGGGTCACTATACATTCAAGCTTTTCTGTATGATGTGGGTCACTATTTATTGCAAGCTCTATTGTATCATGTGGATCACTATAGATTGCTAGCTCTGTTGTATCATGTAGGGCATTTCAGACTGTACACAGATAGCCTAAGGGACACACATTTTCACAGAAAGTCAAAGGGACAGGCACACAGACAGACAGACAGACACACACACACACACACACACACACACACACACACACACGCACGCACGCACGCACGCACGCACACACACACACACACACACACTGTTTTTGTGAGACTGATGCACTAAGAAAGTGGTGTAATTATGGCTTCAAACTACCTGCACAAGAAGGAACAAGTTAACATTCCCATGGATTTAAACCTCTTGAATGCTAGAGGGATCCACAATTCATAGCTTCACAGTGAGTTGGAGACCTCTTTATAATTCAAGGGGCTAAAATTCCCATTTAAATCAGTTGCAATTGGGTCATTTTTATTTGTCCAGTTGGTTTGCTCCTGAATTGCAGCCCTTTACCTTAGTACATCAGGCACAGTATGTGTGAGGCAAGGAAAGAGGCATGTGAAAGAGGAAGAGTGAAAGAGATATTGAGACAAGGAACAAGAGCGTGAAAGAGAAAATAAGAGCAATCAAAGCAAGAGAGACAAAGAGACTGATACTGTGGTGACTTTGTATAACAGTGTGTATGTTTTAACACCCCAACCACCATTGTGCCATTTATGCTAGGACTTTGTGCTTTTTTTTTGGAGGAGGGCCACATTTTTCATGCACCTGGGCTGTCCACTGTGTCCTACAATATCCACTTAGAGCTTCCAGTGAAATATAGGAATGGATCAAGTAGTAAAAAACCATGGTCTACGATGGATCCTGTTCTGGTTTGCATGGAAAATTGGCCTGTTGCAGTTAACTCACAGGTTCCAGATCTTCACTCCATTTCTAAATGTAATTTCTCGTTGTTCATCAGTTGAACTTTCATTCACCTCTTATAATACATGTTCATTCTATTATCACAGGACTTATTACATGCCAGATGTCAGAGTCCTTCCATGAGTTCAAATCCTGCAGTGCACAGATGGGGGCATCTACTCTGGCCAGGGATACAGGCACATGTACTGCTGGCCTCACACTGTCACCACATTTAAGCTCTTGAAGAATTAATGAGGATATAAGCACCAATTAAGAAGACAGATGGGCCAAAGGGGCATCAAAGAAATGCCTCTGGGCCACGAAGATGAGCAAGTCATATTTCATTTGTGAAAGCATCTGACGCTGAACCTCATCTAGGTGAACACCAAACAGGATGAAAAGGACAAAATATGTATAAGGAAAATTACATTGTGATTCAGAGGAGAACCCCAGGTTGCCTATTTCTATAGAATATTCCAGGATTCTCTCTTTTGCATCCAAATAATCATACAATGAAACTGATTGTGATGTAATTCTGGGGCAAACCAACTGCACCATAGGGAACAAATAATAATTTCTATTGATTTAAATACACAAATAAGACAACAGAGTGGTCAGTAATAGTGTGAATCAGGAAATCACTGATAGTGAGGGTCTATGCATTAAATGGGTACTCATGTGATTGAAAAGACTCGTGCAGGATATCTCTGCCCCAGGCAGATGGCCAGGATGTATATGGGACTCCACTTGTTTTGTCACTGTTCTCTCCTCTAAATGCCAATGTTTGTTCAGATACCCTCAAGAGAGACAATGCAAAGGATCTTGTAGAGGAGTGATGAACAATTAAAATTACTTTACACACTTTCGCTAGACTGAATTAGAAGCTTACTCGATACAGAATATCAAAGTATTGATACTTTTGGGAGCTGGTGAAGAGAACTAACCTGTCTCTACTTTAGAGCCTCTAGTGTATGCACAACAAGGGACTCAGGATTATGATTACACATATAAGCCTAGATTCAATTACAGCTGAGCTTTTCTACCAAATGAGTTTTTGCCACTTTGGTAGAAAAACAAAATAGAAATATTGAAAAAGTATGTTGTAGCTGCAGCTGTGATTGAACTTTCTAAAAATGTTGGATCATCCCACCACTGTCACAATAGTGAATCGTGACAGTTGTCTAACTGAATCTTGCAACACTACCAAATGCCCATTTATAACCAACACATGAAAGACTGAAAACTTGATACCTGAATTTTAAACTTTGAAATCCAGAAACAGATTTAAGAATCACATTGGGCAGAACGACTAAGTGAATTTTATATCAGGGGCTTCTTGATGCCATTTTTTTCAGCTGTGTACCGGACTATATTGAGTTAGGAAACAGGAACTGTAGGTTTTTGCTAAAGCTAAGAGAGCTGTTGGTTGGGGATTATATATATAAAAGAAGAAACCTGCGTCTCTCACACACACACCCAGGGATGGCAGTAAGGAGGACATATTCAAATCTCCTCCATATTTCCAGTCCTGGACATATACAGGGGATGTGATTTTCACAGAGGTGGGCAGGGGCCAATGGCCCCCAGCACACTCCTGTGAAAATCACTACAAGGACTTGGCCTGCCTTCAACTTCTTAACAAAACAAAAAAAAAACAAGTCTGACTAAACACGTTACATCTAACTACACACGTTGCCAAAAGTCCAGTCCTCCACTACATACCTCATACCGCAATACATGACTCATGGACTACTGTTCCTCCACTAAATGCTTCATTCCCGATTAACGTCCGATACACGCCTGCTGCCCCACTCTGAATAACTCATGCAAGACTCACATCCTCCGCTGCATTGGGTGACTCCCACTCAGGCTCTACATGCAAAGCCTCATGGACCACTCACCTACTCCGCTACATGCCTGCTGTCAGACTCTATCCTCCTACACTAAGTGCTTCATGCCATAATAACTATGCCTCATTCCAAAATAATATATTGTATTAAATTAATGTTGCGACATGTGAAAATATCCTCTTTATTTACATTCATGTATTCTCTATGGCTCATGCTGGATTTGTCCTCGGCATTGACACAGACGATTGCTGTGCAATGCAGGGTTGCAGTGTCTCACACCTAACACGCTCTTCATTTCTTTAACCCGTTGAGTGGTAGAGGAGTGCAAAACGCATTGCTTTGCAATGTGTTGCATACCTCTCTGCTACTCAAAGGGTTAAGAACTTTCAGAGCTACAGACCCCCCCTAAGTATATTATTTTATTAATTAGTAGCTGGCTGTTATGTGCACCGTGGTTCCACTCTTTGCCAAGTCTTGCAGCACTAGCTGCCATTGTTGTCTACATACTCTTCTTATCCCTCTTATTTCCTGCTGTGTTTGAGGAAGGAGGTGCCCGGGCTGAGCAGCTCCCACTGAGGTGAGGAAGAGTGGAGGCCGGTACACCTTTAATCTGTGCCGCAATGGCTCTGAGGACTCGTGACAATGCGATTTTTACATTTTAACTAACATCTCCTCAACTAAAACTTACTTGCAACATTGTTTATTCTGGGAGGTACAATCTCCAAGCTTGCACTGTGATTATGTTACCCCCTTTGAGTGTACATCTCTGTCACTCAAAGGGTTAAAGGGGTGAGTAGCATGCTTCTGTTTCTATTGAGAGAACATCTTTACCTTTAGTAAAACTTGTCTGGTACCCCATTTTAGATCAGGAGAGGCCAAAACCAAAAAATATGTCAGCGGTACCCTCCCTGTGTCACACGCGTGTCTTCTTTGTATCCTCCCACCTTCCTCCATCATATCATCCCTCCGGTGACAGAGGTAAGTAGCTAGGTATATGTATATGTATGTATGTGTCCATGTGCATGTATGTATAATATGTATGTATCTGTCTCTGTGTTTGTATGTATGTTTGTGTGTGTATGTATGTATATCAAGGTTTCAACCCTTTACATAACTAAATAGAATAACAAAAGAAAGATGGCTATCCCACACTGCTAGTATTCATATAGCCCTACATAAAATACTACATTAATATACCACATATAGCATCACACATACATATATACACACTTACATACACACATCCCTACATATTACCCTTTTCCTCACACACTCCCCTTTACTCCACACTTTCCTTTTACCACCATATCAACCCATTTTATTTCTTGGTGATTTTTATGCTTTTTTTCAATTTGCTGTCCAATATTTTTATGATTTAGCTTTATATTTTCACTTCACATGCATTTGATTGACATCTTTTTTTTTTTTTTTTTTAATTTTGTTTATTTTTTTGCATTCAGATTTTCTTTGGGGAGTGTGTGCTCATGAGCAAGAGTGAGCTGGTGAGTGAGTGGGAGTATGGCTGCTAGTTCAGGGAGGGGGATGAAGAGGAGGGGAGAATGGCATGGGGTGATATCCAAGAGAAAATAGCTTAAAAGGGTTCCTAGGCAACCAGCATCCCCTTAAGCAGCAAAACTTGTGCATGCATCCCCAAATGTTAGGTCAGTCATCCACCCTTAAATCTCTGAGTGCCACTGCATTGCCAAATAAATATTTTTGGGCACTATAAGGGCCTTAGATTCACAAGAAAATGTCCAGCTGTCGTGGACTACCACTTCCATCATACCTGGCCGGCAGCAACCAGGGATAATGTGCACAGCAACTATTCAGGAGGCAGCTGGAGGCAATGGAGCAGCTTGTGTAGATGCTCCACCCACATCAGCTGCAGGACCTTATCCAGTAAGCTCAGCTCTGTAGCTGCACCACTAACCATGCCACTTCCAGATGCTGCACATGTGCCGCCCATCAGCATCTGAAACACTGTCTGTTGCCAGCCAGTCATCCTCTACATCTGGACCGATAGTTAAGAGGGATCTCAATTTGAGATCTTTTATTAACTGTTGCACTGTGAACTGTATATATGCAATCAAATGTCCCTGTGGACAAATATATGTTGGACAAACTACACAAATGTTAAAGACAAGAATACAGAAGCACGTCTCTTATTCGGAATGAGGAGAGAGACGCCTCCAGAGGTATTACACTCACTACAGTGGCACAACATTTTCTTCATGCACATTTGGGTTCCTTTATAGGATCCCAAATTTTTGGCCTGGAAAGAGTGAGTTTGGGCATTCGTAAGGGTAATCTTACTAAACGTCTTTTGAAACGTGAAACCTGGTGGATTTATATGCTTCAGCGTTGTAATCCTTTAGGGATAAATGAGGAGTTGTCCTTTACTAGTTTTATTCATTAGTATTTGTATAATACTGAAATAGGAATGATATATTCTTTACTAATTTTCTGTCTGTTTTTATAGGATTCTGAGGATTAATATCGAGATTTGACTTACCAGTCGTCCATCCTTTTTTGATCCATGTATATCTATGGAAGCTGATAATGGAAATACAAGCAATTTGTTTGGATGATGTACTATGCATATTATTTGTTTCATGATTGTGCTCTTACCTTATTTAATTTGTTGGTGGTTGTCCTTGGGAGCATTTATTGGCGCATTGGGGATGGCAATTATGCATATGATACATAAATCTATTTAGAAGAATGTTTATTTGAATATAAAAGGTTTTTTGTTTTTTTTTATGATTTTTGTCATAATTTTGTTGATGACATTATTGCATATAGGCTTTCATTATTTCGTCGTCTTAGTATTATATCAACATTATTGTTTTTGTAGTCGTCTTACTTTTTTATCATTTCGTCATTGTTTTTTTTTTTTTTTTTCCTTTCTTCTCGCCGATAATTTAATCTGTAAGTATAAATTAGGCAATATGATTGGGGGTTATAATGAGGGAGAGGTTTGACATATATGTCGTCGATAAATGTAGGTTTATAAGGGTTAACATATTGGGTGTTATAATGAGAGGGAGGATTGACACATAAGTCGTCGATATTTTTTATCAATTGTAGGTTTATGATGGGTAATATCATTGGGTGTATTATATAAGGGTGAGAATTGACCCATATGTTTGAGGTATATGAGCTATATCTTATTATATATATATGTGGTTGTTGTTTTATTTGTCACTACATATATTTATATTTTTTTGATATATTTTTTCACACATTTTTTCAATTGATAAATGATGCACTAGTTTTTAGGGATTTTCTGTATATGTAACAAATTGTATATGTAACACATTGGTGTTGAGTATATTACACAATGGTTTTTTATAATAATATATATATATTTTTTTTATATTCTTTTTATATTTTTTGGGAGATATTATTATATTATATTGTTATTATATTTTTTTATGTAATAAATAAATATTTGATTTTGGTTTATATGTATCTCATTTGTCGCTGTCCTCCTGATTTGTTGTCTCTGTCCAGGACTGGGACTTATGTAGTGTTTGTTCTGCATGTCTATACCTTTTGGGTCCGTTTCCTGGAGCTTGACGACATCAGATGTGATAGCGACAATTGCCGTTTTTTTGCCTTTCCCCAGTGTGCCAAGAATCTCGCGTCTCGCGAGGCTCACGTGGTTGACGTCTTTGGCTGACCTGTGTATTTCCGCATTCCTTTTTAGTCATGTGACTTTGTATGTGTGTAATTTTTTCGCGGTTTTTTTTAGCCTTTGACGTTGTTCCACGTGGACCCTTTGACTCGCGCGATTGGCTCCTCATGCTGATCACAACATTTAAATATTGAACGGCACCGCAAGTTCTGGTATCCCCTGACGAAGCCTAGTGGCGATACGCGTCGGGATATGTGGCTTTTCCGGGAGGGGTGACGGTCTTGTCTTGCTCGGAGGCTTGGAGGTTGGAGCTTTATTATTTGTATATTATATCTATTTATTATATGTTTTTTGCATTTAGCAGGATTCAGTATTGTAATGTTATTTAGTCATTATTGTATTGTATAGGTCTTTTTGCCCTCCAGACCTCCCAGTCAGGACAACCCCTTTTTTGTCTTTTGTATTTTGGTATTTGAGACTGATATATTGAGGGGTTTGATTGTTGATAGAATTAAGTCCCCCTCTTGGATTTTGTGTGTTTTTTACTTGTGTTTTAAATGTGAGTCTCTTATTATTTATGCTATATGTAATATTGATGCAAATAAATTTCTTGTCATATTCTGAAGAGTGTGTCTCATTGTATAGGACTTCTTTTTTTGGGGGTCTTCTATGACTTCTAATAATATATACATCCTCTACATCTGGTCTTGTTGCACCTCTTCTCCTCCACCCCAGCCAGTCCAGCCATATTGCGTCTGTGGCCAGCCTGGGGATGCAGTATTCTGCTCTGGATGAGTGGCACAGCTCTAGCACTTTGTGGTGAAAGCTCTCTAGGGTCCCTGCTGTTCTGCTTCTCCATTCCTAGCATAGTATAATGGGTAAAATTTTATTTTTTATCACAGTTTTTATTTATTTATTTGAAACTGGCAAAGTTGCCAGATAGCTTTTTTTTATCATGTTTTTGTCCTTCATTTTTAGAGGGTGCATGGTAGATACTTGCCACCATATTCAAATCAAAGAGGAACAATTGTATCAACTCCAGCTTAGAGGACAAATAATTAGCAAAGTGCAAAACTCACATAGCCTATAATGTTGCTTAAAAAAACCTAGAATGCCACTGAGGTCTCCAATAATTTGAGAACCCTGTAACTTTCAAACCATTTTCTTATCAAGATGCTGGTTATTCTGTGTTTTGTGAGAGTCTGCCTCAATCTAGCTTAAGGTGTGCCCAATAATATCACTTATTTTTCACCAGTCTCCATGTTCTTTTCTATTGTCTGTTCTGAGGATATCTGAGAGGTCCCATTGGCATTTAGAAGAAAAACCAGTGGCAACACATATGAAGCCCTGTATACGGGTCTACATAGGACAGAGATATCCACCACTCATCCCACACAGGTATCCCCTGACGAAGCCTAGTGACGATACGCGTCGGGATATGTGGCTTTTCCGGGAGGGGTGACGGTCTTGTCTTGCTCGGAGGCTTGGAGGTTGGAGCTTTATTATTTGTATATTATATCTATTTATTATACACATAAATACACACATAAATGAAGTGGGCACTTCATCCTCTACCTGCTTGTGTCTGCATGTCACCCGTACGATACTTAAATTGTAAGCTCTACTGGGCAGGGACCTGCTATCCTAATGTATGGTCACTAGTGTTTCCCTTATGATTGTTTATATAACCACTTATCGTACCCCCTCTATACTAAATGTAAACTGTAAAGTGCACCTTTTGGCACTATATAAATAAAAGTATGCATACATACATATGCATTTGACAGACATATCATTGACAGTGAGGATCTATGTATTTATTGTGTTGCCTCACTGTTTTCTTTTTATCCTTCTTAGTGTTGGATCTTGTCTTTGAGAGGGCTGCCTAGAAAATAATTATAGCTCTTCCTGTATGAAGGGTTTTATGGAGTTATCCAGACTTATAAGGGTTGGGTTAAAGGAGTTAAATGCCCCATTAATATTATTGGTAATTTTTGGAGACCTCTATCGTGTTCAAGGGGTCAAAGTCCCATTTAAAGCAATTTTAAAGTAATTTTTATTTCTCCCCTGTGGAGCAGATGGTTTGCTCCAGAAGTGCTCATGTCTTCTTACCACATCAGCCTCACTCTTTACACTATGATTACATCCCATGGTCCTCAGTATAATGTTAAAAGTAAATGAAATAATACACATGGGGCATATTTTGTAAGGTCTCTCTTTGTTGATAGCTATTACCAAGTATTTCCAGTTCCTGACAGTGAAATGAAATATCTGTGACGCCCATAGTGAAGCATTAGTTCATGCTCGGCAGTAGTATCACCTAACCCAGGGGGGATATGTGACCATTTCCTGGCCGCAGAATCAATTCAAGTACAAAAACATGAAATATACAGAGGAAACATTGTACCCCGAAGGACACCTTATCCAATACATCCATCTGATAATGCAGGTTTATTGCTTTGGTTTTCCAGTGGATATGTTGTTTTAACATTCTTATTTTTCTTGCTTTCTCTCTGTTGATAATACAATATTTTATTCCCTTTTATAAGATCTGAAGTACATCAAATATTGCTGGAAGTGATGCTAATCTGAAGATGAAACATGAGAGTAGAAATCATCTAGTACTCCAAGGGCTCTAGGAACAAAAGACATTCTGGGGCATCCTTTCCTGGGCACAAATAAAAACTCCTAAACATCCATATTAATTTAAATGGGTGATTTAATGCTTTAAATGCTAGAGAGGTGTCTAATGCATTGCTCATTGCTTTGGAATGCACTGGAGACCTCATAAGTATTTAAGAGGTTGAAAACCATGTTTAAATCAATTGGAATGTCTATTTGTTACTTTTTATGCATTTGGTTTGCCCCAGAACTGTCCCACTTTTCTTGTGTGCATGAGGCCCCAAAAACATAAGTATGTATATAAGTGATTGTGGTTATTTATTATGTTCAGATTCTACTTATCTAGGGTAATGTGCTAAAACAACATTAATTAACTTTATGGATAGAGGTGTTATGCATTATATTCTGATTGTGCCTCAACCAAAGGGTTAATTAGGATCTACTGGGGTGAATTCTGAGTCTGCCCCCCCCCCCATGTGCAAATGATCTGGAACAAGTTTGAATAATCTGAAGTCATTGTGATTCACTCACATGTGTTCATCCAAGATGGGAAGTCTTCAAGATCTGGTCAGCTGGGGGTCCTCTTATTGGTCCATTAATTGCTGTATCATACTAATGTATTAATGAAGAAAAAAATATGTAAATAGGAACACATGTGAATGTATGAATACAATGTGATGCTAAATCAGACACTTAAATACATTTTCCTACCCTACACCTGCATAAGGCCAGTTTACTAAGCTACGTAATTAAAATATTTTCCCAGCAATGGTGTAAATGTATGCCATTCCCTGTGCATGCTATGCGGCAGGCATGAGATGCTTTCTGAATGACAGAAGAGTGTGTGTGCCAGTGTATATTACAGAGACCATAAGGTGAAGCACTGCCACTGGTATTAGAGGCTAATACAAATAGAACAGTGCTGGTGCAATGGTACCTCAATCCCATTGCCACTAAGAAGTGATACATAGCTCCTCTTTGGGATGCTTACATGGATTTTTGTACATTGTTAGTGTATAGGCTCCATAGAGTAACAGAGGAATTGCAGAGTTCGTGGAGTAATGATATCCTCTTTATCAAGCATTTATCACCCCTTATTACATAACCCCCATGATATTTATTCACATCTATTACAATCAGCCCAGCTATTCCCAAATCTACCCTTATTTATTTTACCTTTATGAGAGTATGAGGTTTAAACTCACATCCTCCCATTTCACAAATGTCCCTTATTGCACCTCCAGCTCATCTCTTTAATAACACTTGAAGAGTTATTTCCTCTTTATCATGTCTTTATTCCACCATAGTGCATAGCTCCCATGTCTCTATGGGTAACAAAATGTTGGGCATTTAAGTTAGTGGTTTGGCATGGGGAGCAAAAGGCTGTAAAATTTGATGTCCCCTTAAATGCCTGTGTGTATATTGGTGATGAAAAGTGAGTTTGTTCTGAAAATACAAAGGCATGGCCAGAGGCCAAGGAGCATTTGTGGGTGTTGTTGGTGGTGGTAAGGGTTAAATAAACCAAATATCTTCATGCTGACCCATCATTAGATCATTAGTAAGAATCCTACAGGACTCCAGCTTTTGTTGTACCAGAATTCCCATCATTCACAGTGGTCCAACAACAACTTCATAACACAGGTTTGTACCCAGTTGAATTAGCGAGAACTCTCAGTGAGTTGTAACATTGGTGGTACCATGGCCATAGCTGCCACCTCTCTTCCTGCTGCTTATGATTAAGAGAAATAATAATGATGCAATTCTGCAGCAAGCCAACTTCACCATAAGGGACAAATAAAAATTCCCCACATTCCTACTGATTTCTATGGAGCTTTTAAACCACTGAATGCTAGAGAGGACTCCACAGCATTATAGACGGACATATCTTATGCTTATTTGCAGTTGCATTAGGTAATATTTATTTGTTCACTTTCTAAATCATGTAGCATTTTTGTTTTCTCTATAAAAATATGTATTAATAGATAAAAATGATATTCATGTTTGCTATGAAACAATGATACATTACTATTTTCATAGCTTCAACAAATGTAAATGGAAAATGATCAGCAAAAGCTAAACAGCTTTCATGACTGTATGACTGCGTAATCTGTGACTGAAGCATTGTACTGTTAATATAAGCACTGGGATTTGGCAAGCACATTTCTGTTTATATCTATAAGCACACACCCTCCAACACCTAAGGTGTGATCCATCTATACTGCAATTGCATCCAACAGCTGTCAATGCAAGAAGAATGACGACTTCCATATTACAAAGTTAGCTATTGGACATGATCCCTACTCCTCCATCTCTCTGATTGGTGGATATATCCTGATGTACAGACAGACTTGATATATGCACACTGTGAGGTTGATTTATAAAGAAATGGAACAATTATACAACTAACCAGCTGCACCACAGGGGACAAATACAAATTCCCATGGATTCAATTGAGGCTTTTAACTCTTTCAATGCAACAGAAGTCTCCAATGACACTGTCATGGTTTGGCCCTGAGACTCACAATTTTGACTCAAATCTCATGGTGAAGAGGGGCCAATTTCACTGGGTGCAAGAGTCCTGTGTTACCTACTAGAAGATATGCACCAATTAACTACTTCTTTACTCTCTAAACGTGGTACCATTTCTATTAGTGGGGCAGAGGGAGTGTCCCTGCTTTCCTTGTGTGTGTGTGTGTGTGTTTAACCCTTTTAGTGTCAGAGGGTTATGCAATGCATTGTGTACCCCTCTGGCACTCAAATGGTTAAGCAGTGACAGATCTAGCATGTAATAGGTTCCCTGTGGATCAACTGGAGCACCGCTGGGCAACTTTAACCCTCTGAGTGCCAGAAAGATATACCTCTCTGGTGCTCAAAGGGTTAAGGGATAATGTTTCAAATATCTCAGGGTTCAAAGTTCCCGGGTATGCCAATGCATCTGAAATGCGTTGGACACATCTCTGTCAATCAAGGAATTAAAAAGACCCATTTAAAATTATCGGAATTTGAGGAAAGTTATTTGTTCCCTATGGTGATTTTTGAATTGCCACAGAATTGCTTCTATTTGCGTTAATAAATAAAGCCCACTGATACCAAAAGGCCTTTTTCATGAAGTATTTTTGCTGCATCTAAGCTGCCCATGTAAACAGAGCCTTATTTGGATATTTGTCCAGAGGGAGGGGTCACAATGCACTGGACATGCCTCTTGCACTCAAAGGGTCAATGTCATACTATACTAATAATTATTGTTCATAGCTGTATTGCTGTGAAAATAATACAATTAATAAATGCTGTGGTTTTAACCCTTTGAGTGCCAGAGGAATAGTGTTGCATAACCCTCTGGCATTCAAAGGGTTAAAAGCAACATGACTCATTGTGTATCTTATTTTAAGCGCAGGACATTTAATGCATGGGCATCCCTATTGCAAGCCAGGGGCTATTCATTCCAACCTTACGTGTCTCCATGATCTACAAGGCTGGGTAGAATTACCTCTTCATTCTCATCTTCTGTGAGAGGTCTGTTCCCTGCATTGGAGCCCTGTATTGAAAAATTTCAAACAATGAGCTTCAATGGACTTTGCTTCCTCTCCCAGAAGTACACAGTGAAGAGCTGGTGTCCCCAAGCCTTGCAGATCACGGAGATGGATAGAGAATAGCAGAGGTTTAAGCTATGGGAATTCAGTTCTCATAGATATCAGGTAACCAACTATAGTTAGAAAGCCTTTTACTCTGATTCTTTAATCCTTTGTATGTTATAGATGTCTCCAGCGCTTTGAGAAGCAGTGTGTTGGATATATCGCTAAAATCAAAGGGATTAAGGAGATTCCCCTCAAAATTCTATATTTGGGACATATTTTCATAATTTCACCAGGGGCCTCAGAGGTTCTTTAAAAGGCCCTGCTATAATCCCTAGATTAGGATGACAAAGATGTCTCCAGTGTATTGCAAAGCAATGGTTTATAAACACATAATTTATTTCCAAGGGTTTAAATCAGTGGTGGCCAAGTTGAGGTAATCATGACAAGTGGAACAAGCTGACAGTGTGTTTGTCATCAGTGTTTCTCTGTGCTTAGTTTTTTATTCTGTAAGCATCCCCCACCTTTCTGGGATTGTAAACTGATTTTTCATATCAAATCATCACAGTATTCTGAATAAAAACTAGTTAACAGTGCAGCTCTGCAACAGTTATTTTTTTCAGACTTAAACCACGTTTATATGCAAGTCAGACCCTCTATAGCATTAAGGCACAATAATACTCTCATGGGTACATTAATAATGCAGCTACGTCTTTTGCATCAATGTCACATACTTATAATTAGCCAATAGATAAATATAATATAAATGACCAGTGACATAAGAGAACAACTTTCACTGAGCATGTTTTATGGACAAAGCTGAAACATGTTTCCAAGGAAAAACAGTGATGTAAAATCAATGCATTTGAAATAGAAGGTGTATGAATAATGAGCAGAATTACCATGTGATAATGGGTACAAATATCTGTGTTCTTAATGGTTGTACATACAGGGCTATAACAAGTTATAAAGTGAGACATGAAATGTTAACCCTTTTGAGTGACAAAGAGGTATCTAACGCATTTCATTGCATACCTCTCTGGCACAAAGAGTTAAAACCAATTTCATGCACCATCAAAAGCACCCATGCATGTTTTAGACCAACAGGTCTGCCTGAATTTCCAATCCCTTGTAAAGTATCCATTCATTCTTTGCAATTGAAAATGTAAACTCAAGAATGAGGAGAATCGCTTTCTAGTTTGGCTCAAATTAAGATGGTTCTAGCTCTGAATTGTGGCTTGTTCAGAAGCTTCTGTTTCAGTTCATTTTTTTCAGTGGAGATATATGCACAGTACAATATTCCATCCTGACTGCAGTTGTCCATAATGCAGTTGTTTATTAGAACCCCAGAACATTTCTGGTGCTCCATATTAAAGTTATATGTTCATAAATACAATAAAAAATAAGTAGGATCTGAAGGAAAGTCATATATCCTTTTAAATATGGGCTACCCCGCTGAGCAGAGCAGGGATGATTGCATGTTACGCCTGCAGCATTAAGCTGTGGTTCTTTCCGTCTCACCCAAACCACATATTCTCCTTGACCTGAAATTGATGGAGTATAGATAGGTAGGTCTGGCAACAACACCAGCATGTACAGTTTTATGACGTTCTCTTGAGAGATCTTCTATATGTGAAATGTTCATGGTTGTATGTGCCATAGCACACATCTGGGCTGTAGAGACACCTCACCCTTGAGTCAGAAGCCCAGGTAGATAGTGGGCGATCCACGTCTACTGATCATGACTGGTCTGGTTTTTATTGACAAATGCCTAAGCAGAAATTTGGCTGGAGTCTCCCAATATAGCCCTGTGGTATTGAAAAGTGTTAATCAAGAGTGCTAATTATTCTCCCACCAAGGGGTTACGATCATCATGCTGACTCTTAGTTTTCTTTGGGAAAATGGAAATGGATGTGGAAGGTTTGTAGAATATGCTCCAGATTTCTCCTGCAGATCCTCTGTGGCAGCTGTCCAGGCTAGTGGATGATCCCAGCCTGTGTGACCTTGGACAGAAAAGTAAAAAGGCGTTATGACAGAAGATGCGTCTTGTGTTTGTGTCAAACATGGGGTGTTGCATCATCTGTTGTTAGACTACAACTTCAATTATTCAAAGCAGAAGATGGTCATTTTATTCATTTTAAGACACTTGACCAACATCTCTCAAACGTACATCAACTCGCTGAGGACCAGAGAGGCGCACAAAGCATTGCACATTCCACTGGCCTTAAAGGGATAGTAATGTCAGAAAAAAGTATTAACTATATGGTAGATACAATTAAAAGAGAGTACTTGCACTTATTCGTATCTCTCAAACATTACGGTTTGAGAGATATAGGAAAATAAAGTACTCTGGTCCCTCCCATTTCTGCTTGACGAGCTGTAAAGCTGTCAGAAGCAGATTCTGGTCACTTGACCAGATGTGGCTCTTCAGCAGCGCCGATATAACGATATCTAAAGATAAATACTTAATTTGGAACGGTCTACAAAGTGTGCCTGGCTTGCAAGCACACTTTGTAGACCGTTCCAATGAAGTATTTATTTCTAAATAGCATGAATTTAGCTCTGCTGAAGAGCCTCTGTCTGGTCAAATGACTGGAATCTGCAGCTGTCAGCTAGATGGCAGACTTGAGTAAAACAGCCAGGAAAAGGTAACTTTAGCAAGTTATATCTCTCTAACCATAAAGGTTTGAGAGATAAGACTTACATTGATGTTAATCTTTTTTTAATGTCTACAATATTAAATCAACTTAAAATTAACCATTACTATCCCTTTAAAAAGGACAATATTGATAGATCTCAGCTAAGACGTATACACTATAGTATTCTATATCAGACAGATAATTATTGCTTAGAAATGCAAATTAATTATAATAACTTTAATAACATCAAGTAGTTGCTCGTTCTGTCCAAAATGAACATCAGTTCTTAAGACATTTTCAGACTGATTGCTCACTATCTGCTGTAACTGTATCTAGGGGTATGAAACCTGCTTATTTGTTGATCACATTAACCCTCTTAGTGCCAGAGGTGTTTGTAACACATTGTAAAGCAATATGTGGGGCAGTCCTCTGGCAGTATGAGGGTTAAACTCAGTTGCACAGAGTAATAATGCGCCTTAGGTATAATGGAAAGGCAAAATATTCTATTTCTGTATTTTTTAACACGGAAATATTTTTGAATTGTTTTATTCAAAAAAATATAAGAGTTCAAAACTGTTGTACTCTATGGAAACAGAGATTCAGGGAGGTTACTTCTCGAAAGTGCAAACTGACAGGAAGTGACTATCACACTCTACTGAGAACGGTTTGTCAGTGACTCACCTTTTCCTTACAATGCAACAGAATAAGAAATCTGAAATCTGGCCCCTATAGTTTAAACTGTAATAACTCAGGAGAGATGCATTTTCCAGCAGCACTCTTGCTTTACTTGGCAGAAAAGACATACAATATATAGTTGTCATAATAAAAAGTTTACTGCTCCTTTATAAAAGATGAGTGGAGCAATTCTGGAGAAAATCAACTGCACAAAAGGGGACAATTTAAAATCCCACAATTTCCAATTGATTTAAAATATTTTTTAATCCTTGGAATCCAACATTCAAGAAGTTAAAAGCTCTAATTACAATCAATGGTAATTGTAATGTGTCCTTCATGGTGCATCTGGTTTGTACCAGAATTACATTGCTTCGCTTTTAAACATAAGACTAATTAAAACACAAATTTAACCTTCATTTACTAAATCAAGAAGAATATTTATTAACATTTACACCTTCAAAGGGGATACCCACTCTACTTTGGTAGTGAAATGGTTATAATGGCTCTCACTAAGTGAGATTTTGCAGTTTCACTTATAACGTGTCCTCATTGAACAGCAAATCAGCAAAGCATTATGGGCCTTTGTATAAAAGTGGTGTTCTACATTTCTGGAACACACCAACTTCGTCATAGGGAACAACTAAAATTTGCAATTAATTTTAATAGAATTCTTAAACTCTTGAATGCTAGAGAGGGCTCCAAAGCATTGCTTTGCATATGTGTCCCCTTTATTGCAATTGGTTTAGCCAATAATTGCATAACTCCCGGTATACGCATTTGATATGATTTGATCTTCATTAGAATTATGGGGGCTGTGTATACATGGAGGCAGAGGAGTTGTTTGAATTCCAACTGACACTGTGTTTTGGGCATTATAATGCATTGTTAGCGTACAGTGCAGCCCAGTAGTGCCATTACATGCCCAAAAACAATCAGGGCTTAAAACATACCTAGCAATATAGCCCCTTATCCATTTAATTGCCAGAGAAGTAGTCAACACATTGCAATGTAATGTGTTGGATACCTCTCTAGCAATCAAAGGATTAAGGTAGTAGTTAGCAACACCCCTGCATGGAGGAATGAAATTAACTAAAGTCTCGAATTTAGAACTGGCGTTATAATGCCAAGACTAAGGGAAGGACTCATCAAGTTGGGAGAAAAGCAGTGTATCAAATACACTGCTCTTTGCCAGCACGTCACTGTGATCATTTGATGGATACCTTTGGGTATTCATTAATGATCAATTGTGTTTCGATGCCCTGCATATGTGAGGCAGGGAAATATGATGAAAACCTGGCTTAAATATCTGCATTCCGGTGATACAGACACAGGTGCATACAGAGTATATGTTTGCATGTGTTCATTCCCACTGACTATAGGATATTTCAGCTTGAAGCTGGTGAAGATGGTGGATGGAAATTGCATATCAAATTGGTCACTGCACATTGATGAATAAGTGATGGCCAGTTGTGATATGGACATTGTTGTATAGGTGATTGGCCAATGCACACGTTAATCCTCTGATTTTCTAGTGTATTGAGCCAATTGCTTAAGGAATTCCCCCTCCCCAATGGCTTTATATCCAAAATAAATCTGGAGTAATTCTGGGTCAAACCAACTGTACCACAGGGGAAAAATTCTAATTGATTTAACACCTTTGAATGCTAGAGACATCTACAGTGCATTGGAGATGTCTCTATCATTCAAGGAGTTAAAAATGTCCATTTAAATCCACGGGAAGTTTGATAATTTGTATGTGTTCCCTATGGTGCAGTTAGTTTCATCCAAACTACGGCAGTTTCTTTTGAAAACATAAACATCTATAAAGCAACTCTCCCCCATTCATTCCAGTGCATTATACTTACTTCATAGTGATGTGTAACAGTGCTTTTGTCAGGACTGCAATGACGGTCAGAATGAGAAGTCCTGTAAGTGCGTAGACTGTCCACCCTGTTGAAGAAATTAAGCAAAATAAATGATCCATTGGATGCATTTAAGAGAAGATTAGATACATTCTTTCAAAAGGGAACATACAGGGTTATACTGTATATGAGTAGGCAAACCGGGAAGGTCTGATAAAGACTAACTTATTTGGTAGCAGGAAAGCTATAGAGTTCTCATGTCACTGGGGTATGAGGCAAAGGCTGAACTTGATGGACTTGTGTCTTTATTCAGCCTAATTTACTATGTTACTATGACACCGTTAATGTATTTATTATGATAAGCCTTATGTAGCATGTCAAATCTAGTGTTAATTTGCAGGAACCCATGATATCAGGACATGCTGACATTTTTATTGGATTTACTTTAACCTTATAAGGACCAGTTTGCACACCCATCTGGTCCTTAAAGGGTTAAACTGCAAAGAAATTCCAAGTACTTGTACTGGCAGGGTGAGCATGCCTATCCAGGAACTGGAGACAGGGGAGTAACTAGGACTTGCTAGGCTTTGGGGTGAAATCTGTGGCTGGGCTCCCCTCTTGCACATGGACTGAAAAACACATTGTGACAGGCCTTTGCAATATGTTGGACACCTATCTGGTGCTCAGTGTGTTTGTAAAGAAAATGGAAGGGTCTCAGTGATACTGTTCTTATCTCATCTGCCTGCAGTGGCCATACGTGATATCAGAAACTACCAGAAACTGGCCTGATTGTAAGAGGCTTCAGGACAGTACAAAGGATCCTGAGTCTCAGCACAACAACATACTCTCCAACCCTGTAGTTACTCCCCTGAGTGACCGATAACTAGATTAAAATTAAGAGCCACACACACTGCTGTTCAAAATGTTGGAGTCACTTAGAAATGTCCTTGTTTTCCATCAAATGAGTTGCAAATTGAATAGGAAATATAGTCAATAAGTTAACAAGGTTAGAAATAATAATTTTTAATTTGAATAATAATTATGTCCTTCAAACTTTGCTATTATATATCTGCCTATATATTGTACAAACTGGTTTTCTGTAATGACAATAGTTTTTTAGAAATCAACATTTTGATAGCATAATGTGGCACCTTATGATAATTCCCTGCACAGTATGCTACTTACGTTTTAGAAAAAAGTATTAATTTTTATGCTGTTAAACATGAAGGTCTGGGCCTTACGTGGCACGCGGATGGTTTTTAAAGGGCTACGTACACAAAGATCACCATGCAAGTCGGTGGAATACTTATCTAATTAAGATGGCTGAACTGAAAGATGGAAGTTATGATCAGATACATCTGTAGTTTTCCAAACAACTAACTACATATTTATTTGTTTATCTCCAGATCATTGATGGGCAAAATACACACAGAAATATTACTGCTGTGTTTCTCTGCAAATAAGGAATTATATATTTATCACAAAGACCCCACTGGTACAATGTTTCACACTTCCAGAGAAGCGCGAGAGAGAATTGATACATTTTAACCCATTAATGCCAGACAGATCTCCAATTCATTGTGAAACCATTTATATTTACAATACATTATGAGATATTTAGCTTTATTTATTTGCCAGTTTTGCACATTAGACAGTGCTACTAAGCAAATCAGCTGCACACTAGCATCCCACACTGTTCTCCATCACAAATGCCAATACCTGCCAGCCAGCTCCTTACATTCCACACTGCTCCCCATTCCAAACGCCACTCCCTGCCAGCCAGATACTAACATTCCACATTGCTCCCCATTCCAACCGCCACTCCCTGCCAGCCAGATACTAACATTCCACATTGCTCCCCATTCCAACCGCCACTCCCTGCCAGCCAGATACTTATATTTCACACTGCTACTCTTTCCAACTTCCACTCCCTGCCAGCCAGCTACTTACATTCCACTCTTCTCCCCATCCCAACCGCCACTCCCTCCCAACCAGAAACTAACATTCCACACTGCTCCCCATCCCAACTGCCACTCCCTCCCAACCAGATACTAACATTCCACACTGCTACTCATTCCAACCGCCACTCCCTGCCACCCAGATACTAACAATCCACACTGCACCCCATTCTGACCTCCACTCCCTGCCAGCCAGATACTAATATTCCACATTGTGCTATGTCCCAACTGCTCAACCCTGACAGCCAGTACTAGTTCATTTGTATACAATGACAAATAAATAAAGCTAATTATCTCATAAACTATTATTTCAGATAAAAAAAATTGTAACATAAATGCAGGTGATCTTGAAAGACCATTCAAAATCAGTCATCTGGCAGTTCCACTTGAAATTAATGGGAAGTTTGATTTATCCCCTATAGTAAAATTAGTTTGCTGCACAATTCTCCCCTATAGTAAAGTTAGTTTGCTGGACAATTCTCCCCTATAGTAAAGTTAGTTTGCTGGACAATTCTCCCCTATAGTAAAGTTAGTTTGCTGAAGAATTGCTCCTCCTGACTTCTATGCATAAGTCCCTTGTGGTTACAACATTTTGCTAATCAAAGTCTGATTCAGTGAGTTAAACCTAAAATATAAAATATGTTGCAGTGATGTAACATGTAATCAACTCCTACCAATTCCTAGCATGGTGAACAGAATCAAATGTCTTGTAAGTTCCTTACCTGGCATGTGCCCAGTTGGACGGCTGGGGCTAGTCGTTATGACATAAAGAATCTTTGAAGAGCGTGCTGCATTGATGCTGAGATTAGTAGTTTGAGTGATCAGTTCTGTCTGTGTCTGATTGATGGGGGCTTTTGGCTTCTCTATGGTTCGCTCCTTGAATGCTGTGGAAAAAAAAGAACAAATCAAAGTCAAGAGGCAGCCTTGGTGCTGGAAACATAGAGTTAGTTCAACTTTAGTATTTTAATGCCAGAAAGCCCATTCACCCCCCACAATGTGTGCAGGAAAGTGAAGCAAAGTTAAATAATTATGAATGGTATTAAAGTGTCCATAGACTGCTGACTTATCACTGTCATTCTCATAGTACAAGCAGTGTTAAGAATTTTCAGTGGAAGTAGCTTAGTAAAATGGAGTTACGCAAGAATTGGTCTAGAAAATCCATTCTGGCTCCTGCTTTTGCATGGAATCTCATTCATACATTCTCACTATAGCATACAACTGTTGTACATTCCATAGCTGTGAACGTTCTCCCCATAGGGGACTCATGTGGTGCCGATGGGCAAAACTAAATTATGCAATTAGTGTAAAAAGGGGTGAGGCCTAATTTCAGGTGGAGTCAGGCTTATTGGTCATAAAGTGGGCGGGAAGTGGGGTAGAAGAGGGTGGGGAAGTGGGAGGAACAGTTTGAGAAGGAGAAGAAGTGTGCAGAGTTTTATAACAAACTCCCCACCACCGGAGAATCAGCCTCTGTCCCCGGTGATCCGGTAATTCACTGTATAAAC
The DNA here is from genome assembly GCA_037306005.1 of Rhinophrynus dorsalis. NCBI lineage: Eukaryota > Metazoa > Chordata > Amphibia > Anura > Rhinophrynidae > Rhinophrynus > Rhinophrynus dorsalis. The sequence goes on along the minus strand of CM074718.1, from coordinate 538,324,607 downwards.
CAGAGTTTCCGGGGCAAATCCTGAGAGTTCCCACGTACAATGATTTCTTAGCAGGAGATAACTTTATCGCTGTTTTTTTCTAACAGATTCCTATTGTAGTATTCAGGGAAATTTGGAGATAAAAAGTTATCAGCAACAGAATCCATAGGGTTGTATGCATAATGGATAAAGCAATTACATCATAAGGGACAAATGAAAATCCACATTGATTTAAATTAAGCTTTTAACCCTTTGAGTGCCAGAGAGGTATCTAACGCATGAATGCATGAGAAGTCTCCAATGGAGATTTATAGAATTGTAATTGTCCTCTTTGGTGCGGCAATATAAAGGGTTACTAACACAAAATACAAGTTGGTCTTATCTCAGCCAGTATATTGTAACATCTGCAGATGTAAAAGTTTTCATTCCACCGTAGAATTAACCTTTTAACCATTTGAATGCCAGAGCTGTAAGCAATGCTGATCTGCTCTTTTTGTAGAAAGCAATTTTCCTTCACTTCTCACTTAACCAAGGGGTTAAAATTCTTAAAGTAAACTTGTTATCAAAATCCATTTGGGGCATGTAGAAATGAATATACATGGGAATTGGAATAAACAGACTGGTATTATTTCAGGCACGGAGTGAAAGTGTACAAATAATGTACTACTCCCTTCTTACAACAGCTGAGATGGGGTGGAATTTCAGCCTTTAATTACCTGGATGCTAGAGATGTCTCCAACTTTTTGAAAAGTGACATGACTTGTTAATGTCCTCAAAGGGTTAATTGTGGCACATAGGAAATGAAGTACCTTTAACCCACTCTAATGTTCAGGCTACTGGGGAGGTCTTTGTGATTTGCCTGCATAAAAGTCATAAAGATATCTGCATACCTGGGAACTTTCATATGTGGAGTCCCGTCTGCTACGGCTGGGGAGTATAATTTCCGCAAATTGTGGAAAAAAAGGGGCAGGGTTTACCTGTGAGTGTGTGTGGGGGGTTGCTTTCTGGTGCATCACACAAGTTGGTGGGAAGTGGGAGGAACTGGGTGGGGAAGAAGAAAAAGTGGGAGGAACTGGGTGGGAAGGAGAAGTGGGCAAAAGAAAACTCCTCATATCTGGAGAATCAGCCACTGCCCTGCAGACCCGTTAATGCACTCTCAAAACCGGAGTCTCTGGGGCATATCTGGAGTGTTCCCAAGTATGGACATTGAGTTCATGCACTGGTATGCACTTGCCTAAAGCAATCATACTCTTTTGTGCATTCCCCAAAATGTAGGAGCAGGAGTCAGTGGCTAACACCTGCAGAGATGTGTTGAATGATTCGTACATTCTCCCCACTAAGGCTTATCCACTAATACTAACTGGAACAATTTTGGGAGAAGCTAACTTCAATAGAGGACAAATAAAAATACACACTTGATTTAAATGGAGCCTTTAACCCCCATGAACATATTTCCTTGTCTAGCATACACGAATGTTCCTCTTTAACAGGAACTGGAATTTTTGTAAACATATGCTGAATCTGCTTTGCTGTGTCCACTACAATATGCCACACAGGATTTAGCCTATGATATAGCTGACATACCTTTGTACCTTCTAATTGACAAATGAACAAGCATAAATCAATTGATAACTATATGAATAGTTTATCCCTATGTCACTGCCAGCTGCATTTTGATAAACGGATCTCCTAGTTACACTTTGTTCTACCACCAGCCTATTTAAAAACATTATTCTGTAGTATAAGCTTTCTAGACTACTAGGTCACTTTTTCGGATAACTTGCAATATCCTCTTTCTTTCTTTGTCAGGACATTTAGCCATTTCAAGATGAGGACTGCGGACATCTGTTTATTTCTTATGGCTGTGGTATGTGATGGGGTGTTGACAGCTCACCCTTGAATCTGCTTATGTTTTTGAGTACTGTCCCAACTGTAGGTATTCATATGTCCAATACTGTACATCATCTTAATAGATTCTCAGACGTCATTTGAAGAAGAAAAGCACTTGAAAGCTACAGCATGTCTTGCTACACTGACAAGTTAGTCTACTAAAATAATCAGTCTACAAGGAATGTTCTGATGCTCATGAAATTACATACAAATGTATTTTGTTAAGGACCTCTGAAAGTCAGAGTGATAATTGCTCAAGTCTTGTATCCATCTTAGATTTCCAACTGAACTAAAAAAGAGCAAAATGCTAAAATAAGGCAGACAAAGGGGTTGTGGCTGTACAATGCACTCAGATAGACTGAAAAAGGAACCCACAGTTAATCTGTTCATGGATTAATATTTGACAGACATAAATAAAAAATGCACTTATCACTCAGTTGTAAAACCTGAACTACTGCATTGACATTGGTGAGGCTCATGCACTTAGAAGAACTGTATTAATTCTAAAGCAAATTAACTGCACCTTAGGGAACACATAAAAATCCCTATTGATTTAAATGTGGCTTTTAAAACCTCGATTGCTAGAGACCGCTCTAGCATTCAAATGGATAAAAGCCCCATTTAAATAAAGGGATTTTTTAAATGTTTATTTGTCTCCTATGGTGTAGTTAGTTAGCTCCAGAATTAACATAGGTCTTTGTACATCAGCCTCAGTATATTTTGTTGGAGAAGAAGAGTTAAACAATTTAAGGCCTAGAAAAGAGGATCCAGCAACATCTCATCTGGAGCAAAAACTATTAAAAACAATTAATTAAACACAAATTAATAAAAAGAAAACCACTAACAAATTATAATAAAAAGCAAACGTTTACTTCATATTCACTAAGAATAAAAACACACTCTCACCATTTCAAAGAGAAACGCCCTTAATTCACATTAGTCAGGACTCAATGAACATAGACTTGTTGCTCCCTGCAATGGACTAGTACTGGGCATATAATGCACAGGACAGTGAATCCTTCACCCAGCTCCCTTTGTGGTTCTATGTCAGGGGAGGAAAGGCACATAAACCACTCACAGGGATCAGAAACAGGATTGCGCTGTATGCACAGTGCATTTTATGCCCAGTTTTGGTGCTATTGGGTGTTATAGGGCAGCAGTGGATATCGAGGTCCCTCTTAAATCATCGGATTTGAAGGTCCCTTTCCACCATTTGAGAAGGGCTATGTGCACATTTGTCAGTATCTGTGATCACCAACAAAGTAAGAGGCCATCTGGCTATTAAGCATTCATATAAGGGCCCTCTGATCCTTCTGTTCTCCACATTTCATTGTACTATTTAATACCTCTGTATGTATATTCCCAGTTGTACAGCACTGCGGAATTAGTTGGCGCTATATAAATAAAGAATAATAATAATATTGTTGCCTCCTTAAGTTTGTATACAAAGATGACCCCATTTCTTTTTAATTTCTTCTTATTTCAAGAAGAAAGGCTGATACATGAATATTTGTGTGTGTCTGTGACCACGATAACCATTCTGGTCCTCCACTCAAGTTTTAACTCTATGGCATTCATGCAGAAGGTCTTGCCCACTCCTGTTACAGAGAGACATCACCTTTGGGATATCAATGTATCTTTGTAAAGTTCTTCATGCTTGCTAGGCATACATCAGCTTTCTGTTTTGGTTACTCAATGTGTATTATATACACAATGCTTTGTGTATTTCACATAAACCTGATTCCTTTGTCATTGTTTTATACTCTTTTCATATGCCATTTATGCATACATTTTATGCAGGTGAAGATAGTCCTCTGAAGGCTGATGTCTCCTTCCTTGTATCCAACAAGAATGCTCACTTTCAATGGCATCCCTTTTATTTTTTTGTATTCAGGCCAATGCCCTCTTCCAAAGCTGAACCCACTTACACAAGTGCACAAAAATCCTGGTTTGGCTTCTGATGTCAGTGTTATGCCATAAACGCTTGCACTCAAGGTCTGGTCCAAGCAGAGGATAGTGTGTTGATGAAACAGATTGACTCAGGAAGAAGAAGCAACAGACTTATGGTGGACTCCTCTTTCATGCCATTTATAGGGCACGTTAAAGTGGATCCAATATCTTATGACAACCTCGGTTCATTTTAAAGTGCTTGCAAAATCACCTATGTCTTGTGTTAGCCATTCTTAATTTAACATAATAGTTTATGATATATTTAGCTTCTTTTATATATTAGTTTACACAGGTTTGACAGTGTGCTAGATACTATCCCCTAATATCCCAGGACATCCCTCTGGCACAAATACACTTAGTAATATTAATTTTTGACAGTAGAGAGGTGTCTTATGACCCACATCTCTCCTGTTACTAAAGTAAGTTAGACGTAAGAAGGAATAGCATGAGGCAGTTGGGAGGAGGATCAGAGGTGAATGTTAGTATTTGGCACATGGTTGTGTCAGCCAGCACTGCATTAACAAAAATAAATCTAAGTAAATGTAAACTATAATTTAAAAAAAAAGATTAACATAACATACAGGTGATTTTGAAAGGTCTGTCAAATGAACCCGAGATGCCATAAGAGGTTAGTTCCACTTTAAGGTTAGAATGGAGGGTGTCATACTTTCCTTATAAGAGGACTCATATCTATCTATCTATCTATCTATAAAAGAAGAAACCTGCTCATCTGTCACACATACCCAGGGGCAGCAGTAAGTACAAAATATTCAATTCTCTTCCATACTGCCTGTCCAGGATATATTGGGGGGTGATTTTGACAGAAGTGGCCACTCCTGTCAAAATCTCTGCAAGGACTTTGCACACCCTCAACATCTGCCTGAACAAAAAAAACATGGCCTACTGACATCGCTACATGAAATAACACACATACCTATCACGGTTCCCATGATCTCGCTGTCACTCTCTGCTGTGGTGCGCTCCCATTGGCGGAGCTTGTTTAGCCCGCCTAGTGTGGCCTTCATATACCGGGTCTCTGGCACCTGTCAGGTGCCCTTTCATGGTGTTCCTGTACCAGTGCTTCCGTTGCTGTGTTCCTGCCTTTCCAGTGTACCGACTTGGCCCGTCTGACTATTCTTGTTCGTTCCTGCTCCGTGATTGACCCGGCTTGGCTGACGTTCCTGCTCTGTGACTGACCCGGCTTGGCTGACGTTCCTGCTCCGTGACCTGATTCCGGTGTTCCTGTCGTCCTGAGAGTTTCCTGCGAGATCCTGTTTCTATGTCGCCTGGCAACATTTCGAACTGTAGAGTACAGTGCTGTGCAGACTGATCATCCACTTAACCCTTGCAGAACTTGTTGCCTCCGATACTGAGCCTGTCCGTTAAACACTTGCTGAGCACCGTTGCCTCCACTACTGAGCTTGTCCGTTAACACTTGCAGAGCTTGTTGCCTCCGATACTGAGCCTGTCCGTTAACACTTGCTGAGCTTGTTGCCTCAGATACTGAGCCTGTCCGTTAACACTTGCTGAGCTTGTTGCCTCCGTTACCGAGCCTGTCCGTTAACACTTGCAGAGCATTTGTGGCCTCCGTTAACTGTGCTTCCATCTTACACCTTACAAGCACAGGGTAGCAGTTGTCGCACCGCGTGGTGCTATTGGGCGATACCATTCAGCTCTTGCAGTGTTTGTGACTCCGTTACCGCACCGGAAGGGTGCTATTGGCTCTGGTCCCATTCAGCTCTCGCAGTGTTTATGACTCTGTTACCGCACCGGTAGGGTGCTTTTGGCTCTAGTTCCATTCAGCTCTTGCAGTAGTGTTGGGTATCTCGCTTATCGCCTGTCCTTGGAGTGTTTCAGCTCTGCCTCACTGCTAAGGTGCTTCTCACCTCCCACCACAGTCTCTTGCTGCTCTTACCATCTACTGGGTTTTGTCTAAACTCACCACAACAGAGACTGATTACTTGCATTGGACTTTAACCCTTGTGCCACTACTGTTTCTTTGCATATAACAGTATTGCTCCTAATCCATACTGTGCCTGCAAAGGCATCCATTATCTATATCCATTTACGTGTCATTACCTACTTTAGCCCATAGGGGGCAGTGTTCCTTGTTTCTCTCAATAAAACTGCGTTTTATTCTAACCTCTGGTCTGAGTGTCTTACAAAACCGTTACAATACCCCACTCACACACATAATATGAACTGCCCCTTCACCTGCATAAGCAACTTTACAAATATTCACATAATTTTAGTGTTGACAATCACACAAATGCCCTCACTCTGACCTCTCGGACGCAAAAACCTGCGCCTCAAAGGAAAAAACGGAGGGTAGTAGGGATAGGAGAACAGCTGTCTCGGTGATAGAACTGGGCAGAAAGTACTGCCCATGTTCCTGAACATGTACTATACGAGTAAGGGCCCCCACTGTCCTGCTCACATTTCAGTTTGTTCCATTTTTCTGGCCTGTTCCCTGTTTTGCCCATACACACTACCACTCCAGCAGCCTAAGACACACAGCACCATGCTCATCATGAGACTGTGAGCCACGTTGCATGCTCTGCTGAGCAGTGTCATCACTTCTATTCACACTGTGCGCACATGCTGAGTGGGACACAAGTAAGCACACTGACTGCTCAGTGCTGCTGTGCTCATCATGCTGCCTCAGTGCCTGCCTTCCTTGCCTGGACTCAGTCCAGTGACACCGGAGACATCAGGCTGACAGGAGAAGAGGATAGCTTAGCCTGGCCTGGCCGTGGTATTTCAGTGCACGATATGTGTGCCTAACTCAGAGTACCACTACTAGCAGAGCAGCTGTCAAAGACACGAGTCAGAGATATAGAGCTGGAAGCACAGCAGTGAGGATGGTCATATTGATCCTAGGCCATCAGGCACTTCGTGATTTACACTGGAGTAATATCTACACGTATTATATAACACAGACCCTAGTGCTCCTCTACAGTGAGTCTCTCTGTTGCTAACATTGTGTTCCTGTCACTGATCTTTACTGTACCAATCAGTTTTCTACGATTTCAATGTGACAGGTTTGAGCATTGTGTGAACTGGCGGAGGCTGGAACTGTCCCTGGTTGATATGGCAGGGGCTTACTGTAAAACTATTCATCTGCTTTACTGTAGGGCCAAACCTCTCCTAACCACTAGAACTATTTTCCATAAACGTTAACGTGTTGAGTGTCAGAGTTACGAGAAACAATTCTTCTGTCACTCAAAGCGTTAACTTACTTAAATATGTATATCCTTAACGTATTTATCTGGTATGAGTGCCACTGCATTTGTACGTAGCTATGCACATATTTTTTTACATGAAGGAGAATAAAGCAAACACAATACTTAAATAACTTTCAGGTGAATCAAGCACCTGGACCAGATGGTATACACCCAAGGGCATACCTCCCAAGTGTCCCTCTTTGAGACATAAATCCATCTTTCCCACCCTTGTGTCCCTGTGTCTAAGAGACAAGACTGTGTGGTGTGTATATAGGTGTGGACAATAAACAACCTCCCATTGGTCAGCACTCACCTCATCACCACACCTACACAACGCCCTATCAAGTACTTAAAGGGACAACTCTCCACACTCACTTGTGGCTTGTTTTCCACTCAGGGAGTGAGAGAGAGAGATATATAGAGAGAGATAGAGAGCGCAATCATTATGCTGGGTTACATATTGTTGCAAAGACTGTGGAGAAGGTGTGCAAGGGAGAGAGCTAGGGAACACCAGCAACCCCCAGGCACATCTGATCAACAGCCTTCACATGTTGCAAGTGAGGAGGCTCTGGCTCAGTAGCCACACAGGAGCCCATCCCCACCTGGAGGACAAAACCTGCCTGAAGATGCACAGCTGCAGTAACAGGATGCTCCACAGCAACAGGATGCTCCACAGCAGCAGAGGATGTATTGATGACCACCAAGGCCCAGAGTATACCGGCCAAGGGTCACTATCTTTGGAATGACCGATGACGAGGTGATTGATCGCTACAGGTTGAGGCCTGACAGCCTCATTGCCTTGTATGAGGTCATCAAGTGGATCCCATCTACATCCACAACCATGCCCTATCTTGCCTGCAAAAACTACTGTGTGCCATACACTTCATGGCAAGTGGGGCCTTCCAGTCCACTGACAGTTACGCATCTGTTATGTGCTGGCTCAGGTCTTGCCAGCCCTCAAAACAAGGCCAGTACTTATATACATTTTCCCACCACCGACATGGACTGGATACACCTCAAGCATGCCTTTTTCTCAAGGGGAGGCATGTCCAGGGTCATGGGTGCTATAGATTGCACCCATGTCCATATTAAAGCCCCAGCATGTGACGCACAGCTATTTATCAACAGGAAGAACTTCCACTCCATGAACGTGCAGATGGTGTGTGACAGCAACATGAGGATTATGAATGTCTGTGTAAAGTATCCTGGCAGCTCACATGATTCCTACATTCTCCAAAACTCCTCAGTCCACAGAGACTTCGAGAATGGAACTTATACAGGGGGATGGCTGTAAGGTGAGTTCACAATACAAAATCACACCACATCCACAGGTGTACACACAACGCTGCTCAGCATGCTCCTGACCCACAGCTAGTACGTCCACCACACAAAACATCATTCACACAACATGTGCTCCCTGTCTCACCATGTCACTCACATTCCACAGGTGATGATGGCTATGGCTGCAAGTCCTGGCTACTGACCCCTGTGGCCAATCCTCAAACAGATGCCCAGGAAAGGTACAACCAGGCTCATGGCAGAATGAGGAATGTGGACACCAGGCTGATAGATCACATCCAGGACCCCCCATATCTGAAGTGCCCATGGACATCGGCCATGATAAGGAGACCCTGAGAGGGGAGCAGATCAGAGACAGGCTCATCACGGAAAACTTTACCTGTGAGTATAACACAGGCATGCAAAAAATCCATGCAAGACCCCCGATAAGTCCTGTGAATTGGTGCCAACACACTAACCACACCACACATGATGTTCTGTCTCACCCCACAGGAACAATGACACAGCACTGCACTGGCAGCAGCATGGCCCCAAACATCAACCATACCATGGACATGGCATATTGTGTGTGGGAATTCCAAAACCATCTTCCATTCCCCTCTGCACGTTGACATACATACCTCAAGGATATCACGCACACCCCCAGGAGAAACAAGGTACAACATATAACCCATATTCATGACCTTACAGAGCTTGATTGACAGCAACTAACTTGATTTGCCATGATCATAGCCAGAGCAACCATGCTAGCCTTGTAGCGAAAGAGTGTTATCCAGTGCTATCAGGGTTTAAAGGGCCATTGGACTCAATATGGGACCTGTACTGTGCTAGAGATGAGAAGAGCAGCAGAGGGGTGGATGTACTGTTACACAACGTAGAGGTCATGAAACGTAGATCAGATCTCCAGGGACACCATGCTGACCTGTGTGTGTGCAGTGATATGTTCCAACACCTTTGCCCCCTAGGTGTGGCTTCAGAGGTCACATTGGAGGGGGTGGTGGGTGCAGTGGACCCCTCTGTGGAACGCAGGTTCTCCCTCTCTAACCGTAAGTTCTCCCTGCGGTTCTGCTCTCTCAACTCCACCAGCACCTGTGCAAACATGTACATCACCCTCGTGTGGAGCTGATGGAGTTGAGTGTTGATCCTCGTGACCTCCGACTCCAGGGCATGGATTCATGCCTCAATCCTGTTTGTATTTCTCCAGGATTCCCTATGGCTCCTGGTGATGTTGTCATTGGTGCAGTGGCTTTACCGGAGTAGTCTCCTTTGCAGGGCCATACACTCCACCTCCATCCCTGTGGAGCGTTCAATGCTGGAGATGGTTGTGCCCGGTGACTCTGCTGCTGCTGTGTACTCCTCAGCTGCTGCTGTGTTGGTGCTGTGTCCTCCTCAGCTGGTGCTGTGTCCTCCACAGCTGGTGAAGTGTCCTCCTCAGCTGGTGCTGTGTCCTCCTCAGCTGGTGCTGTGTGTGCTGCAGATGTGTATATGCCCATCACATCCATGGACTCACTGCTACCCACTGATGTCTGTGCTGGTGGAGGTGGTGGAGTAAACAGGTCCCTCGGCATAGGGTGCTGTGGCTCCCCAAGCAGGCCCAGGTGCTGGTAGTCGAGTGGCCAAGGGTCATACCTTGGCCACTGGTATGTGCTTGGCCCCCACCTGGGATCATACCTGGGGCCATGCTGGGGAGCCATCCAGGAGGGTATGTCAATCTGTGATGAGTATGGCCCATATTGGGTGGTGGCCACATTCCCGGGCAGCCATTGCCTCCCTGGTGGTGTTGGTGCTGCTGCTGCTGAAGGATAATAGCTCCTGGAGGTGGTGGGATGCATCCACCTCTCCTCCTGTTGCATCCAGTCACTGTAATTCGGTGGAGCAGGCAGAGGTGGTGTAGCCAGAGTTGGAGCAGCCAGAGGTGGTGCAGCCAGAGTTGGGACAGCCAGAGGGGGGGCAGCCAGCTGGGGAGGAGGTGTGGATGTTGGGTACGGTGCCCACTGGCTGGTCCCCTCCTCCGTATACTCCTCACTGGGTGGTGAGGTGGCCTCCTCCACGGGGTCCTGCTATACTGGAGGCACATAAGCTGTGTGGAGAATTGAGATTGTGTGATCAATAAACGTAGCCATGATGGTGTCAAATTGATATTAATACTTGAAATGTGGAGAGGGAAATATATGTTGTAGGGTTTATCCCCCTGAGTGAAACAACGGTATTCCCACTGCTGAAGGGTGTTTTATTCGACATGTATCACAGCTCAGAGTTGAATTCCTTTCGTGCCGCATCCCAGTGTCCTGAAATTGTACATTGATGCTGTTGCTACATCATCCTATATGGATTTATGGTCCCTGGACAAAAGCTGTTCAGAGGATGGTCTAGCAACATCGGCATTGTACAGTTTCAGGCCACTGTGATATTGCCCCTGAAATATTCAACTTTGAGCTGTTATACTTTTGGAGTAAAATACCTTTCAGCAGTGGGAATACCCTTGTTTTACTCTGGGGATAAATCCTATAACATATATTTTTCCTTTCACATTTTAGGCATTACTCTCCCTTTAACGGGATAGCAATGGTTAATTTCACCTTGATGTAACATTGTGGGCATTATAAGGAGATGGTTAGACAGATATCAGTCATTTGACTACAAGGAGGCTCTTCAGCAGAGCCAAAATTGACCCATTTGGAGATGGATAATTCATTGGAATGGTCCATAGAGTGTGCTTGCAAACCAGGAACACTTTGTAGACAATTCCAAAGATGTATTTATTTCCAAATGGGTCAATTCTGGCTCTGCTGTAGAGCCTCCGTGTGGTCAAATGACTGATATCTCCAGCTGTCACATACAGCAATATCTGTTTAACCATCTCTTAATAATGCCTACAATGTTACAGCAAGGTGAAATTAAACATTGCCGTCCCGTGCAAGGTACACAGAGAGGAATATGGTCTGATATGTGCAACCATCACAAACTAACTTTCATTGATACCTGAATGAAAACATACCTCGTATATCCCATCTAAGTAAGATGTAATATAGTAGGTATGTGTACTCTGATGATGATATCAGTAAGAGTTAGTTTGTGATGGGTGCACATATATGGGCAGTACGGCAATCACACGTACTGAACTGAACTCTGGGTTCACATCTTGTTGGGACATATTTGTACCCATTTGAAAGGGACATATCCACATACATATCTGACCGTTTTTCTTTCTGTACATATCTTTTTTTAATTGACCTGCAGTGTGATTCAAGTGGTATTCATCTCTATGTTATCAGTATATCCCGTACAGTGCAGGTTTTTTTCTGATTTTACATGTCACTCTCTGGTTGTCATGATGGTATCCTATATATTGCATTGTGATGCATGTGATACCACCGCGGCAGTCAGGGATTGATGTACTTTACAGGATCCTGTCCATGAGGTCTGTTCAAGTTGAATCCTGAAGAGCAACAATCAAGCCAGTATTGAAGGATATCTTTGATTGAAAGCTGTTTTTTTTTCTGGATCAGCCCATCCATCCTTCTGTGTGAGGCAGCCATACCCAATCATAGATATCCATAATTCATGGCCTGTTATTGACCAAACCTCAATGATTCATTCTTGGTTCCCATATGTATCCTGCAAATAGTGTCTGGTGTACCATCTGTCCTTGGCATCAGCACTCCTGAGGATCCATGTGTGAATCAAGTGTGAGATATGTAAATTCAGGTTAGAGTAAATGATTGCATACACAACACCAAGGCCAACTTTTTCACTTTTAGTTATGTGTAATTGTTTTTGACCTGTGTGTTGGACATACAACCAGTTATTCTCAGTGGCACTGTGATTTGTGACCTGCTCCATCCTTTTTGTGATTCAGTAAGCGGTTAAGAAGATCTGATGAACTGAACACAATGCTGACTTCTCCAGTGATCTCATTTCCCCATTTGCAATGTTTTCTATGGAGTCTATACAATGGGACCTTTGCAACTTGATTCACGTTATTGAATATTCTCCATAGACTAACACTGTAATTGGTAAAGTGAGGGTATGTAAGTGTAAAATTCTCGACATTAGCTCTTTTTCACCGCTTAGTGAATGTCCTCTGTGTGTCATGTAATCGTTAGACTATCGACTTGTGTTTGTTGTCTGGTTAACCCTTTGAGGACCAGAGGGATTGCCAAAGCATTGTTGATTGATGCATTGATAATCCCTCTAGCACTCATGGGGTTATGTGCTGGATTCCCTGTGGGTACATGGGTGACATTGTGTTGGAGCAGTTCTGATGTTTAACATACCACACTTTTCTGAGCATGGTTTGTGTGTATTGTGTGTGATCAGCACAGCAACATGAGGGTTAACCAGGAAGTCGGACAGGTTTGGGCCTTGTTGAACCTTGACATTTGTCCTTGTCTTGCGTCCTGTTTGAACCCTCAGGGTGCTGTGTTGGTGCAGTTGTGTGGATGAATAATAGGCAAATGTTGGGATGTGACTGTGTTTGTTTGTGATGAGTGTGTGGTTATGGGATGATGCACTTACCGGTAGTGTGGAGGCTCCTCTCATCCCCAGTGTCTGATCCTCCAGGGACCCCCTCAATAAATGTAGACAACAGGGTCTGCCGCAGCCTCTCCTCCCATCTGATGAAAGTGATGGGGACAGGTGGACCACCTCCGGTGCGTTGGGCGTGCAGGGCAGCATCCCCCATCTTCTTCTTAACCTGCCTTTTGCAGACGCCCCATCTCTTTTTGATTGAGTCCACATCCTGTCTGCAGGTGACAACCGCATTAACTCGGCTGCAGATTTGGTTCCAGGCAGCCTTACTCCTTGCAGCCAGGCCAGAGACCCTCTCCCTCAGAAAGAGGACACTCTCCCTCTCCAGCACAGCCTCCACGAGGGCCGTGTTCTCCTCCTATGTATATCGGGGATCACTGATCCTGTCCCTCTCAGCTCCGGCATGCAAGGAGTCAGAACCAGAGTGTCCTGCCTGCTCTGCCCCTGCCTGTGTGTGGTGGTTCCCAGGAACTACCCCTTGTCCCACTGCAGGTTCTGTCCCTGTCCTCCATGTGCCTGCTCTTCTGGGCCTGGTCCCCCTCCACCCTGCGGATCTCCCTCTCCCACCCCTACTCTCAACAGGGATGTCCTGCTCTCCTTCCTCCTCCTCCACTACTCTCCCCATTCCTCTCTCCTGTCCTCCTCTCCTTCCCATTATTCACCAACTCACACCCAAGCACTCCCACAGGCCCTCACAGACACAATCGATCCCACTCACTCTCTGTCATACACTTTCACTCACAGATTCAAACAAAAGTTAAAAAAATGTGTAAGGTAAGAAAAAAAAAGACTATGTGTATGTATGTGTACCACTTAAACTTTCAGGTTTTTATGTACAAGTGGCCTACACTAAGGGGCGGGCTAAATGTAAGTGGACTATTATCACTTTGTGAAGTGTGTGTATGTGTATATAGATAGATATATATATTTATTTATTTAAGTACTTTATCATATGGATAATGTCAGGTAAGTAAAGTACTTAAATAAATATATACTAGCAGGTTTGAGAGATCAGTCTGGCATCGATGGATTTATTTTTTCAGTATCTACAATAATACTTTTTATTTATATACTAGTGTAAAAGCCCATGTACACAGGCCAAGGTCCAGGTAATGTTAACCCTTTGAGTGCCAGAGGGGTATGCAACGCATAGCTTTGTAATGTGTTGCGTACCCCTCTGGCACTCAAAGGGTTAAGAGGCCACTACCTCACTGTTCCACGCGATGCGGTCTTGCATCGCCTCACTCACGAGATGCAATCATGCATCGTGACAAAAATCCTAGCAAATTATTATATAGGATGCTAACCCTTTAACAAGCAGGAAATTGTATGTCTGTAGTCCGCTTCAAAGATCTTTTAATTTTCTAAAGTACATTCTTTTACAGAAGGGTATACAACGCATTGCTGAGCAATGAGTAGCATACCCCTCTAGCATCAAAGGGTTAACAAACATAGCAACTGTTGACCTCTCTCCTCCTGGCACTTGCACCCCACTACCCGCTGGACATAAATCCCTTTTTGGAGTAAATATCTCAGCAAGAAAGAAATGGATATCTAAAGTATTGAGGCGTCAAAAGTCAATCAGACAGCTGCAGTCACATACTGAAATCTTCAGTGAGATAAACAAGTTGTCAGCTTTCTGAAAAGGTTAAATTACCATTTAAAGTGATAGTAAAGTTTCACAAAAACAGCAGCCTCAATTAATCCTCATAGTATTTGAGCCATAGAGAGTGTTATTTCATTACTGTGAGCATTGTAGTTCAAGAGTAATTGAATGATAACATCCCCCCCCCTGCCCGTTTTACCTAGTGTAAGCCCCCACTTCTCAGATGTGGAATCCAGTCCATAGACCAGACAGCTCACATCAAGGGTCAAAATTCTTACTGTGAGAACAATGAAATCCCTGGCCCCCTTGACAGGTTTTTCAGCTTTTTCCCTTATCTTAATTGAAGATTGTCCCTCTCTGCAGTCTACCTGGGCACCTCCCTTCTGCTCTAATCTGAGCAGTGTTACATCAGTAGAAGGCGCGGGAGGGGGATACTGTATCATTCAATTACTCTTGAACTACAACTCTGACAGAATTGAAATAACATTCTCCAAGGCCCAAATACTATGAAGATTAATCAGAGCTGCTTTTATTATGAAACATTACTATCCCTTTAAGATTTCCAGGGAAATATAGAGATTTGGGAAGCCAAACATGCATGACTGGTATTGTAAAGTACTAAAAAAAATAAATAAATCACAATCTCTTTAACCCCTTAAGGCCCACATGGCGTGCTATGACCATCACATGGTTTTAACTTAAAGGGATAGTAATGTTTCACAAAAACAGTAGCTCTAATTAACCTTCATAGTATTTGGGCCATGGAGAGTGTTATTTCAGTACTGTTAGAGTTGTAGTTCAAGAGTAATTGAATGGTAAGGTATCCCCCTCCCGCCCCTTTTACCTAGTATAAGCCACCTCCCCACAGATGTGGAATCTGGTCTTAAGACCAGACAGCTCACAGCAAGGGAAAATCTTCTTATTTTGAGAACAATGAAAACCTAACCCCCCTCCTTGACAGGTTTTTCCTTTATCCTAATTGAAGATTGTCCCTTTCTGCAAGCCATCTGAACACCACCTTTCTGTTCTGAAGTGAGCAGTGCTACATCAGTAAAAGGGATGGGAGGGGGATAATTTATCATTGAATTAATCTTGAACTACAACTCTGACAGTATTGAAATACCACTCTCCAAGGCCCAAATACTATGAAGATTAATTTGAGCTGCTTTTATTTTGAAACATTACTATCTCTTTAAGGACTGGTGAGGGTCATAGCACGTCACATACATTTTACTGGGAGAGCTGTAAGTAAAAACTGACTGTTTCAAAACTGGAGCGGTCTCTTTCAGAGCCCATGCTGGTACACATAACCATACCTGGGAACTTTTTCATGAGGACTACCCGGAGGGCATTCGTCTGGTGCAGCTGGGGGAGATGTATGACGTGAATTGCATCAGAAAAGGGGTGGGGCTTACTCGCGAGGGGGGCTTTAAAAACCACAAAAAAACCCTGAAAAATAGCTTGGGAAGGAGGGGAATTTGGCTGGAGTGCAAGGAGCATACACAGAAGTGGGTAGAGTTTTATGTAAAACTCCCCACACCCCGGAGAATCATCCTCTGCCCCGGAGACCCAGTAATTAGAAGACAAAACCCGAGTCTCCAGGGCAAATCCGGAGAGTTCCCAGCTATGCACATAACAGGTCATGTGTACTGGCAAGTCAGAATGGATCAAAGCTGGTCCTTCATGGGCTAAAGGGACCCTTTAACCTAAAAACAACTGATTTATAAAGCACTTTCAAAATGACATGTTATAAGCTCCATTTTTGTTATGAGTTATTTAGATTTATATGGTATGCTATGCAATGCAGATGCATCCATTCTTATCCCAACATTACCTTATCTATTCACTGACACTGCACAGCAAGCATTACCCATAGGGTGACCACATGTCCCTGACTGCCTTGGACAGTCCTGAATTTTAAGTGTGTGTCCCTTGTCCAGGGCAGCCATCTTCTGGGACAGTACAAAGTCCTGAAATGAAGACTCCACAGCACAGAGTTCTAGCACTAGAAGGAGAATTGCCCATTACCTACTGTGACAGGAAGTGATGACTGCTGGGCTACAAGGAAATGGTTTCCTGACAGAGCTCAGAATACCATACCTCCCAACATTTCAAATTCCCAAAGAGGGACAATTGTGTTTTAGGGGGTGTGGCTGGGGGTGTGGCAGGTGGGCGGGGCATTAACGAGAATTTTCAAGCTGTTTCATGACTTATTGACACCTCCTTGTGTTACCTAATAAATGACTTATAACAAGACCAAAGTATTTTATTTAAGCACACTAATTTATAAACACATATACTAACGTTTAAAGAAACAATAATGTGAGTTGTATTGCTGTGGAGCAATATGATACACTTGTATACACACCACACAGTCTGATCTCCTAAAAAGAGGGACATTAGGGTGGGAAAGAGGGACAGTGGGATTTGGGTCTAAAAGAGGGACTGTCCCTCCTAAAGAGGGACACTTGAGAGGTATGGAATACTAGAGAGAGAAATGAGCCTTGATCCGGGCATCAATCGGAAGCTGCAGTGTAATTGTGTTGTAGTGTAATGTTAGTTTAAGGTTTTGGGCTTGAGGTATATTTTCTTGTAGCCCTCAACAGACATCACTTTCTGACACAGCAATTAATGGGCAGTTCTCCCTCTAGTGTTTAGAACTGTGTGGTGTGCTCTTCACTCCTCAGTGTCCCTGAATGGCATAATGCAAATGTTATCACCCTAACTGCCCACCTATCCTAGCACTTAAAGGTGTAAGTATCACTGAGAGGGGGAGGATGTTTTTAGGGCAAGAGGTGTCTGCGTGCCATACCTTCTTTAGCATAATCTATAAATGTAACAAACTCCAAAATTAGTTTTATAAATGAAAAATAGTTAATATATCATAAGGTGATTCTAAATGCTCTTTCAAAATCATCAAAGTTGTTTTAGGTGATAGGGTCACTTTAAAGGGATAGTCTCTTTTAAATAAAATGTAATATTGTAGATATTATGAAAATAAACTAACTGATCCAAGTCCCGTCTCTCAAATCTTTATGGTTCAAGAGATATACGATGCTAAACTCCTCCCCCTCCCCTTTCACAGATGCAAGCAATGTGTTGTGTACTCTTCTGGCACTCAAAGGGTTAAGAGTTGTAAAGTATGGAATGCTCTGAACTGAACAGATCAGGGCTGTCCAAGTCCAGTCCTCAAGCGCCGCCTACAGGCCAGGATGTAAGGATTTCCCTGATTAAGCACAGGTGCGATAATCAGTGGATCATTCATTGTGACTGACTCAACTGTTCTTAATCAGGGAAATCCTTACATCCTGGCCTGTTGGTGGCCCTTAAGGACTGGACTTGGACAACCTTGGCATAGCATCTGCATTGCATAGCATAATCTATAAATCTAAATGATGCAAAAGCTAGTTTTATTAACAAAAATGGCTACCATAACAAAAGAACATATAATTCCAGATTATACCAACTGCAACATAGGGAACACATAAAAATTGCCACATATCACTAAATGGGGCTTATAAACACTTGAATTCTAAAGAAGCAATGCTTTGGAGACCACTCTAGCATTTAAGGAATTAAAATGATAATTTATATCAAACTATTGTAAAAACCCATGTACACGGGACAAGATTTCGGGCAGTGTCTACTGCGCATGACTGCATCGGACAAACGTACATCTGGCCTGCATTTGGGCAGTCTCTAGGGCACATGACTGCATTGGGCAAACATACATCTGGCATTATATATATATATATATATATACACTAGTTTATACTGTCTGTTGGAGTGCCTCAAGGATCAGTACTGGGACCCTTGCTCTTCTCAATCTACACTGCTTCCCTTGGAAAACTAATAAACTCCTTTGGGTTTCACCATCATCTCTATGCTGATGACACCCAAATATATCTTTCTTCCCCAGACCTCTCCCCTTCCCTCCTGTCCCGAGTGTCTGACTGTCTGTCTGCTGTGTCTTTCTGAATGTCCTCCCGTCAACTCAAACTTAACCTTGGCAAAAGTGAACTAATTCTCTTCCCTCCATCTACAACCAGCCTTATCCCAAATATTACCCTCACCGTTAACAACACTTCCATGACACCAACCCCTACAGCACGCTGCCTGGGGGTCACATTTGACTCTGCCCTATCCTTCATTCCTCACATCCAGTCAATCTCCAACTCATGCCGCCTCCACCTCCGCAACATCTCTAGAATCCGACCATTCTCACAGAAGACACTACCAAAATTCTAATCCAAACACTCATCATGTCCCGTCTTGACTACTGTAACTCTTTACTAATTGGCCTTCCTCTCATTCGACTAACCCCGCTGCAGTCTATAATGAACTCTGCTGCAAGACTAATCTACCTCACTCATCGCTTCTCTAACACCACACCCCTCTGTCAGTCCCTACACTGGCTCCCATTAGCATACAGAGTAAAATTCAAAATTCTGGTGCTAACTTATAGAGCCCTCACTAACACTGCACCCCCCTATATTTCATCTCTCATTTCCAAATATACTCCCGCCCGCCATCTTCACTCTGCACACAACCTTCTCCTCTCCACAGCTCTTATCACATCCTCCCACTCCCGCCTACAGGACTTCTCCCGTGCTGCACCTGAGCTGTGGAATTCCCTCCCCCGCCCCATCAGACTCTCACACAGCCTTCAAATCTTCAGACGCTCCCTGAAGACTCACCTCTTCAGGGAAGCCTATCAACTGCCTCCATAAACATTATCACCAAGATTCACCCCTTGGAAGGACTACTGCACTCAACGGCACTTCTCACTCCCACCCACTGACTGGCAGTTCATGTGGCAGGAGTCACTTAAACGCAATAGCACTTACTCCTTCTGTGTCAAACCTACCTTCCTCTAGACTGTAAGCTCTCACGAGCAAGGCCCTCTGATCCTCCTGTTCTCCACATCTGATTGTACTATTTAATACCTCTGTATGTCTATTCCCTATTGTACAGCGCTGCGGAATCAGTTGGCGCTATATAAATAAAGAATAATAATAATAATAATAATAATAAAAGCCAGTGTACACAGGCCACAGTGCCACCCTGCAGCCTCGGCTGGTGCCCAAAGCCTCTCTCTGCTCACTAAGCGGTCCCAGGAAGGTGCGCATAGAGGACTCCGGTCCGGATTCGTAGCGCCCCTCTCCGTATCAGCTGCAGAGCATTCAGGCAGTCTGTACTGTGCATGACTGCAGCGCGGCCAGTCTCTACTGCACATGACGCATTCTGACAAACATCCTAGCAAATTATTATATAGAATTGATGGAGATTTGATTTGGCCTCTGTGGCACTGGATTTGATCCATAATTGTTCCTCTTGTCTTCTGTGCATAAGGCAAATGTACAAGTGTTGGATACCTTTCTGGCACTCAAAACGTTTAAAAACCTCAGTGACATTATTGCCTGTAAAGGAACAGGAATCCAAATAGGGATCTATAGAATTGACCTAACACGGTCATTTTATTCCCTTTGTCAAGAGATAAAGAGGTTTCATGGTCAAGGCTGAGAACGGCTCTTTAAATCTTATGGATGTGGAAAGCAAAGGGATTCTGAATTCACACTCCTAAATTGTGTTTGTCTATTACACTGTCCCAACTGGGGAGCATTAGATGCACAGTATAGAATACGTTATCCAAACTCTTAAATGGTTTCTCCACAGGAGGCTCCCAGGGGCAAGAAAGATTCTGTAACTTATGTGAACACATTTTCTCCTAACAGAACATTATACCCTAGCAACCAACCTGTAGAAAGGATCCCAGGTGGAACTTTAAAGTCTGATATTTATGCTCTGCTGGTTACCTGGAATGCTGATGTTCTATTGAGCAAAGTATAATTCTGGAGTCTTCTTACAAAAACACCCTTAGATACCAGACAATGATGTCCTCTGTACAATCCCATTTCTCTTTTTATAGGTAGGGAGGGACGCTCAGGACAATAACGGATCTTATAATAGAGAATTCTCTCATTGAGTAGGGAAATTTTACACCTTGGAAGCTATTGAATCCTCCAAAGACAGGAGACTGGGCTGTTTTTCATGCATATTCTTACAATAGTGGAAAGCAATACTAGCTCTGCTACTGTGTGATAGCAGTTTGCACAGCTGTTAAAACAGAAAATAAATGGAGTTCCTTTTGTCTGTAGTCATTAATGATTACAGAACCACATACAAACTATGCGCTCCAGATCTTATCTTCACAAGTTGAGATACTTTTTGATTCTTTATTGAAAAAAACATACTTTTCATACCTTATAATATATCAAAAAGACAGTGTTTGTAGAGTTATCCAAACATCCTTTGTGTTGTCCCACCTCTGCCTTGTGAACATGGGCCTTAACCCTTTGAGTGCCTGAGGGGTATGCAACGCATTGCAAAGGGTTATGGACACAACAAAAGAGCAACAATTCTGGGACAAACCAATGCACTATAGGGGACAAATTAAAATTCCCCAAACTCCCTTTCATTTAAATAGATAATAAATTAATAAGAAAAACCATATACCTGCACCCTGATTTACTTTTTTAAATCACTAGTTAACCCATTCAGGACCAGAAGGATGCACAGCACATTGCAAAGCAATGTGATGCACTCCCCTCTGGTCCAGAAGGGGTTTGGCATTGAGAGGAGTGTTTTATACATTTCTAGTTGCCTTATAAATTGTTTTATATATTTCTATACTGATTACGTTTTAACCAGAAGTACAGATAAGATTACACATATTTATTAATTTAAATAGGCATTTGACTCCTTTAATGTTAGAGAACTCTCCAACACATGCTTCAATGGAAAGTTTTATGTGTCAAAAATATTGGTCAGGCAAATGCTCATCTAGTATTATGAACCTTCCAGGGTATGCAATAGGCTCATTAGTACTAGTGTCCCACCCAGGGTGCAATCTTTTTAGCTCACAAATGCCATATACAGAGAAGAAATATTCAGAATAATATCAAATAATAATACATATTAAACATATTTGATCATTTCTTAGGACATATTAGAAAACATATCATTGTAACACAGTAAATTACGTTGAAAAACATACATCAAGTTCAACTCCAGCCTCATAACCCAGAGAAATGAGAATTATATACCCATTCCTGCTGCCAAATAAGTTAGTCTTTATCTAAACGTCCTCTTTTGCCTACTAATACAAAGTATTACCCTGTTTGATCCCTCTTGAAAGAAATGTATCCAATCTTCCCTTAAATGCATCCATTGTATCTGCCATTAACACATACTTGGGCAAGGAATTCCACAATTTAACAAGGGTGGCCCCTGGTTATTTGATCAGGTCTTGGAATGAATAGCTCACCAGAGAGATCCTTGTATTGAACTCTCATATACTGATACACTGTGATAAGATCTCCTCTTAGTCGTCTTTTCTCTAGAGTAAATAAACTGGATGTTGCTCATACGTCAATTCTTCCATTCCCTTAATCTTGTTGCTCTTCGCTGTACTCTCTCCAGTTCTAGAATATCTTTTTTTCAGAACTGGTGCCAAAACCTGCACTGCATATTCGAGGTGAGGTCTTACCAACAGTTTGTACAATGGCAAAATTATGTTATCCATTCATGCTTCAATACACCTTTTCATGCAAGACAGGAGTGTATTTGCTTTTGCTACTGCTATTTGACACTGGTTACTGCTTCCAAGTCTGTAGTTTACAAGGATTCCCAGGTTTTTCTCTAGCAACAAGTCCCCTAAAATGATTCCACTTAATAAGTAGCATTGGGATTTTTTGTTTCCAAATGCATTACTTTTAATATTCCATTTGTTTACCCACTCTGCCATTTTATGTAAATCCCTCTGTAGAGAACAAATATCATGCTCTGAATGTATTGCCCTACATAATTTAGTGTCATTGGGTGACAATTTCCATTTACGCAAGAATACCTAGGAAATCTGGGATTTTAAAACAGGTCTTGCACCCTACCATGCAATGATGTTGTGTTTTATTAAATGAGCAATATGATTAAATACACAGTGCTGTGGGATTTGTTAGTGCTTTATAAGGTTAAATGAGAAATAATATTTTTTAAAGACATAACGGTTTTGGGGCTTTAGCTATGAGGGTACTCCCTCAGCTATTAGTAGCCAAAAGGCATTTTTATTACCAATATATGAGAGTGCTTGAATCATATACAACTCTCATAGTAAATGATAATAACAACACAACCTGGTAACCACAAACTTTTGTTTTTTTTTCACACCAAGAAAAACCCTTTAACATATATATTTCACATATAAAAAAAACTTACTGGGACTTAAAAATGATAGCTCACCTTGGTATACAACAGCAAACCCTTGCGCCTGATTTATCCGATCAGAGAAGAAATACAAGATGACAAAATCAAGTGAGATGTTGAAGACATGCGATGGGTGGTTCCTGCCATCAAACCGTACCAGGACCTGCTTAGTGTAACCATCCAGCAATTCCACCATGTCCCTGGAGTCTTTGATATCGAAGAAGGTGAAGTTAAAACGGATAAGAGATGCTCCGGGGACCTGAATTGTCCAGTAACAGGCTTTTCCTGCTCCATAAGTGTCTGGAAAATCAGGTGAGTAGATGACTGCAGAATCCATGGTGTAATTTCCACCACATGCTCCAATAAGTGCTATGTAAAAATGAGAATAAGAAATAAACACTACAATACATTTAAAATATACACATAATGAACTCTTGGAGTGGCAGAGGGGTGTGCAATGCATTTCTAAGCAATATGTTGCACACCCCCTGGCATTCAAAGGGTTAAAGTGAAAATATCAAGTCTCACTATGGACAGTAAATACAATAAACAGGAGCAATTCTGGGACAAACCATCTGCATCACAAGGAAGAAGCCACATTTCTGAAATTCCCTTTGATTTAAATGGTGGGTTTTAACTCCTTGAATGCTAAACAGAGGTCTACAATGCAATGTTTGCAATACACTGGAGACCTCTATAGCATTCAAGAGGTTTAAAGTGTTAGTAATGTCCCATAAAAAATTGTTATAGTTTTGTAGAGGATGGAAAAATAAGCGTAATGGTGCAAACCCTATCTCTCAAGCCTCTATGGTTTGAGAGATATAAGCATTGAAATTTTCCCCTCCATCCCCTTCTCCTGATGTCAGCGTCTAGCTGACAGCAGGAGATCCCGGTCTGGAGATCAGCCTGCGGCTCTGCAGCACAGCTGAAATCGCTTTATTGCAAAAGAATTACTTCATTGGAAAGGTCTACAATGTGTGCCTGGTTTGCAAGCACACTTTGTAGACCTTTCCAATTAAGTAATTATTTTTTCAATAACGCAATTTTGGCTCTGCTGCAGAGCCTCCTTGTGTTGGCCGACACGGATCTCCTGCTGTCAGATTTACAGCTAATGCTAATACAGTATCTCTCAAACCACATAGGCTTGAGAGATAGGGTTTGCACCATTAAGCTCATTTTTTAGTCCTCTACAAAACTATAACAAGTTTTTATGGGACATTACTTACACTTTAAAGTCTTGAAATCTAGGGGAATCTTTAGCTGTCATCTAGGTTCAATTGGTTTGCTCTATAATTGATCATCTTTTCTTTTGTGCATAAGGACCTATCTCCATTGTTTCAGTAGGCTGTTGATTCACTATTTTAGCTGTGTACACTGCAACCTTTGCACAGCATCTTCACTTAGCATATTGGCTCATATTTACTTTAACCCCTTCAGGTCCGACGATCCCGAGGGGTCTGGTCCTTTAAGGACCAGATAGACAAGTTCAACGTGCCGTCCCACGTGACTGATCACGTGGGGCGGCACATCAAAAGGAGGACTGAAAGAGATCGCTCCGGTCTTGGAGCGATCAATTTCAGTCCACGTTATTACTCACCGCTCTCCTACAGGAGCGCGGTGAGTAAAAGTACGTGATGTACCAGGACCGTCACTGGTCCTTAAGTGCTGGACCAGTGTGACTGTCCGGGTACATCACAGGACCCGAAGGGGTTAATAGGCCCATATTTTATATTCTTTTTGCAGTTGTTTTCCTGACCAGAACACATCATCTTGATACACCATGAGGTAACGACTTTGAATGCAATCCAAATGATAGGCTGTTATATGCTATAATAATTAACAGGGCCTGATTTCCCAAAAGGCAGAATAGGCAACTGCCTACAGCGGCAATTTTTGAGGGGTGCCTTAACTGTGCTGGCCACACTCACATTCTGAATTGTGGGTGTGGCCGGTGCAATTTCAATGTTACTGTATCAGTTTTATATGCCTTTTACAAGATAGTATTTAACTTCTTGGATGCCATAGAGATCTCCAAAGCATTGCAAAGAGATCCCTATAGCAACCAAGGGGTTAAATCTTTTTTTTTTTTTTTTTGTCCTTGCTTGTTATACGCCAAGTGTGTTTTCTGTGCCAGGAAACAGTGGATCAGACAGGGGATGGGGTCATATGAGGACTTCGGGTTTGGCAATGAGTGGAGCTAAGGTAGCCTAGAGTGCCTTGCATGGGGATGCCTAGGATGTAAATCGAGCTCTAGTAATTAATGTACACTAGTATACTACAGTCACTCATGTGCATTCAAGGACAATTTGTTGTGTTATTGCTGCTATAAAGACACACTTACATCTAAAATGGACTCTACGTTACATACTTACAGAACTGAAAACAGCCTGTGTTGTATTAGCTGATTTTTTATAATGTAAATCATTTTTTAGAAATTAACGTTTAATTGTCGGTGGCACAGTGTGGCACAGTATGTTAATTAGTTTCTGTGCTGGGCCATCATTACCCCACACTGTGCTATGAATTAATTTAGGAAGAGCCCACACGCTGGACACATTTTCTAATATTGCCACACTCAGTATGTCTGGCCTCAAACAAAACTACTTAGCATACTGTGCATACAATTAACATACAATTTCACACCGTACCACCAATAATTTAAAAATTATTTGACTGAAATGTGACTTTTGGCACCACAAAGGGATATAACTTTAGTAGGATCATTAATGACAACTTTATGTCCCAGCTATTAGTGGAGCCAAGAGGAACAAATTAAGATCAATGTAGTATAACAAAGAGGAATAAGAAGAATCATATACAATTATATACAATTATTTAAAGCAGTAGGGTCATCCTATAAAAATATAAAGAATACAGTAAAATCTACAAACAAGAAATTAGGCTAGTCTAATTTAAAAATGAGAAAAGTATTGCAAAAGAGCAAGAAAAATCCTCAACATTTCAAAAAGTACATCAATGGAAAAAATATGAATGTTGATATTAGACCCTTAAAACTGAGACAGGTAAATTAATTAGTGAAGATAAGACAACGGCACCTTAAACACATCCTTTTTCTGTGTATACAAAAGAAGGAACAATGACAGGCTTTGGACAAAGGGAAAATCACACAATTTACTCCATCATGTACATAGCTTACTATCAAAAGTGACTGGAAAAGTTAATGGGAATAAAGCACCCGGACCTGATGTTACTGAAAGAGCTTAGTTCAGTTATAGAAAGTCCATTATGATTAATATGTTTTTATTCACTCTCATTAGGCATAGTTCCCTGGGTAAGATATTGGAAGGATTACAAATCAGTATTATTCAGAACTATGTGATGACCAAGAAAACAATTACTGAGACATTTTCGAGTGGGTCTAAAGTTGTAAGTGTAGTGCCACATGAATCAGTCTTGGGCCTAATGCTCTTTAATTCGTTTATCAATGATCTTGAAGTGAGCATTGAAAGTAGTGTCTCACTCTTTGCTGATGACACTAATGTGTAAGCCAATACATACAGAGCAGGATGTTATTTGTCTGCAGAGAGATTTGTTTAAAATAAGTGAAATATGAGGTTTAATATATACCAGTGTATGTTTATGCATTTTGGCTACAGAAACAGATATGCTACATATATACTAAATGGGAAACTACTTTGGGAATCGTTAGTTGAAAAATATTTAGGAGTACTGATAGGAAATAGACTTCACAACAGTGTGCATAGTCACTCAGCCTCTACAACAGTCAATATGGTAATATAATGTATAAAATGGTGTATGGATGCATACCTCTATATACATTTTTGGTAAGGCTTCATCTGGAAAATGGTGTAGATTTTTGGGTACCAGGTTTTAAAAAGAATACATTATTGTACTGGAAAAGGGAAAGAGACGTGCAATAAAACTGATAAGGGGATTGGAAGATTTTAGTTATGAAGAAAGATATTCGACTGCCTTTTTGAGTCAGGAAATTTTTTACACATTGGGAATTACTTAGAAGTAGCTTCAATATGTTTTTCCCCCTTTCCCTGGATCAGCAAAGGTGATATGGCAAAAGCTAAATTCAAGAACACGTCGTTTTTCACCCTCATTAATTATGTTACTATGTGACTTAGGGTGACTGACAAGTTCACTTTAATTACAATTTGTATTCTTTTTTTTCTCAAAGGATACACTTTTCAATTTAATAACACCATATTATTCACTCAAAGACTGGGACATTTAAAAGCTACATACATGAACCTGTGAATTATGCCATTATTCAATGGATTTTGGCAATGTAAACCCCTAGAGTTGGGGAAATCAATGACATCCAAAAGGTTAATGCAGGTTTAGACCTCCTAGGGTGCAGGAAATTATGTGGAATATTTCTAACAATAACAGCTATAGAGCTACATGTTGTTCATTCCTGATCCATTCAAACACGCAAATCTTTATTCTTCATTTAAAAGAAAAACAATAGCTGAAGAGCTGCAGGTAGCTCTAACAGCACCATCACATTGCCTGATCTGGCTTCTAATTAGAACAAAAAATATATTTGTAACAACCCAATTTTATGGCATGTCTATCAGTTACAGAAGGGGTAATCAAGCTCTGCACTTCCAGCAGTTGGGGGCTACAACTCCCATCATCTCCAATGGTTGGCTGGGAATGGTGGGAATTGTAGTCTCCAACAGTTGGTGGAATTCTCATTTAGCCTCTTGTATGTGTAGTAGGGCAACCACTGGGTAGCTTTCCTTTAACTGGTTCTTTTCACCACCAGACAGGAATTCACGGGAGAGAAGGAGCAGATGCTGAGGCTCACCAGGGGAGAGCAGGGCCCTTTCTGGTTGCAGAGTCAGAGAGGTAAAGGATAGGAGTCCCTTTAAGGGGTGGAAGTCTATTAGTGAGACAGAAGAAGTAAGTGTGAGAAGAGAGTTCAGAGAGTGAGTGTTAGACGTGAAACTCAGGAAGTGAATAGGAGCGCTTAGAGAAACTGATGCGTGGAAACAAGTATCAACAGATGTACCCTGTGAGCTGCAAGGGCAAATGCCCACGATTTACAAAGACATCTTTTTAAAAATGTAAAGAAGTATACAATACTACATTATGCTGGCTGCTCTCCAGCTTACAAGGAGAAATCCTCCGTCATTGGAGGAGGCTGGATCGAGACGCTAGGTACGGAGGGGAGCACAGGAAGATTGACAGATTGCGGTGCCGAACTGTACCCACAGTATGTCTGGAAGTAAGGCCCTGGATCATTTTTAAATCTTTCAATTTAGCCATACCATGAGTTTTATAAAAAGGAAAACAAGTATTCAAGCTAATTGCTATATTTAGTTAATTATTAGCCAAATTTGTATAGGGGTGATAGACCCCCTTTAATAGACTTGATGTGCTCTCTAATTTTATCCTGTAATGCACCAACCATATGACTAACCTACTGTATATTACATTTCTAGCAGGTAAGAAGATAAACCATAAAAGTGGTGTAACATTTAATGTATTGTTTTATGGAGTAAGTTTTCCCTGTATTCATGCTGGCAAAACAATCTCCAATCTCCAAGAGAAACATTGTGTGGTTCCACAACCATACATGCCAACCGTATTGACACATGTGGGCATAGGTCATTGAGAACTCCTATATAAATTGAGCTCCTCTGCTTCTATACTTGAAGCCTTGCTAGAGGGACAACCTCACATGACTGTCACCCACTAAAATAAGAATATGTCTATTGATAATATCCCTTATTTGACTGAATTCTAGACTGTAATCAGAAATGAACATAAGATTGTTGGTTGGAATGTTGGTCCTGTCTAGTGATTAAAGCATTTCTTTTAGTATCAGCTGCTCTCAAAAATGCATGCTCTATGAGGCCTGGGGAATATTACTTTTGGAGGAAATGTGCTCTTATTCTCGTTCTACAATCCAAATTCCTCCTGTAGCAAATAATTTCTGCGAATCCGCAGAAATTGTCCAATAGGGACTCCCCTGATGGTATGTCTAGGATGACATGATCTAGCATGTAAAAGTGAATTTCCAGTGCAAGGATTCCTGTATATGATGATTTGGACCACATTACCGTAAAAAACAAGTTTGAGGTCAAGGAAAGCAATTTCTCTGACCTGAAATTCATAAGTGAACTTCAAATTGAGCTCATTAGAATTTAAATAGTCAGCAAAAGAGCAAACAGTTCTTGAGGCCCCAATCTGTTAAAAAATAAGTCATCTATGTACATATTATATGTAACTATGTACCGGAGATATTGATTCTGCATGCCATAGATAAATGTTTCCTCAAACCAACCAAGATACAGGTTTGCATATGATGGTGCAAATTTAATGCCCATTAAGGTTCCACACTTTTGTAGGTAGGAGACGCCATCATATTTGAAAAAATTATGTTAGAGTAAATACTCTATGGCTTATAACAAAAAAAGTCAAATCTATTGAATAGCTAACATACCTATCTAAATGGAACCTAATTGCCTGCAACCCCTTATCATGAGGTATGGTGGAATAAAGTAAGGAGATGTCCATCAAAGCTTAAGATAAACTATCATAAGCTTCAATATTAGAAAGAACAAAAACTATCTAGATGGTAAAACCCAACCTGGGAGGGCATTGGAGAAGACTTCTGCAGATTCAAGCTCCAGCCATGGGGCACCAGGATGAGGGCACAGTCTTAGACATGGCAAGCCATTTCTATTCTATTTATAGAAGAAAGAGGTCTTATTTTTAAAGGTGTAGTGCCTTAAATTCAGGTTGCTAACTTTTGCTCTACTCATTCCCAAAAAGCACAGTGTCTGTTAGAGGTAAGAGCAGGTTAGAGAGACCTGCTTCCTCTGTGTTCAGTTGAAGCACGGATACCAGGACAAGTCTGTATTTCCCAATAGGGAGCATAGGCAACTGCCTAGAGCTCTAACTTTTGAGAGGCTCCTCAGATATATGGGCTACATTCCCATTCTGAACTGTGGGTGTGGTCAACGAAATCTCAGTGTCCATGCACCAGTTTTATACCCCCTTTACTATCTATTATTTAATCCCTTGAATAATAGAGACAAACTTGGAGATGTATGATGTGGACCCGAAGACGTACAAGGTAAATGGCTGTGTAAAAATTGGTATTTCACAACCCTTTCTGATTCTGATGCCTGCGGCAAAATGGGAGTACGACATTGTGATACCTGCGTCATTCTCATAGCACTGTTTTCAACACATTTTTAATGTGACGTTGTGTTTCACGCCCAATAGAGGGCGATATTTTCAAAGTCAACCTCTGGGCCCATATCAGAGGCAACCCAGTGGTGTCACTGAGAGGGTGGGGTGAAATGAAATCAACGCACCATAGAGAACAAATAAATTGTTCCTAAATTCCTATTGATTTAAATAAGGTGTTTTAACCCCTTCAAACTAGAGCAAAGTGATGGAGAACTCAATACCATTTAAAAGTTGCATTTCAATCACTGGCAATTTTATGTGTCCCCATGGTACAGTTGGTTTGCTCCATAACTGCTTCACTTCTCATATGACCTAGTGATATTGAAATACTTTATTTTGTACTTGCAGAATATTTAACCCTTTGAGTGCCAAAGTGGTATGCAACGCATATAACATATATAACATATAACATCCTATATAATAATTTGTTTGGATGTTTGTCAGAAGCCGTCATGCACAGTAGAGACTGCATGCGTTTGTGCAGTCTCTACTGTGCATGATTGCATCACATGAGTGAGGAGACGCAAGACTGTATCGCGTGGAGCAGTGAGGTAGCGGCCACTAAACCCTTTGAGTACCAGAGGGGTACGCAACGCATTGCAAAGCAATACGTTGCGTACCCCGCTGGCACTCAAAGGGTTACCATTACCCGGACCTTGGCCCGTATACACGGGCTTTTACACTACTCTCCTTACTCTGGCCAGAGGTGAGTTAAGTGGCGAATTATTAAAAGGTGTGAATTCCCATTTAAGTAACTGACTTCCACTCACACAACTTCCAGAAAACTGGTGATGACTTTCTACCCCTCATTGGAAAAATGTAGCTTACTGGATTTTAATTCATTCATCTCAACTAAAGTAAGTAAAACCTAGAATAACATGTGTAAATAAAACAATCACTATTATTTCATCAAAAATGTAGGTATGTGTATATGTCACTGTCTTCCTACACATAGGAAGGCAGATAGTTCAGTGAAAAGTGGAATTCTGGGACAAGCCAGCTGCACCAGAGAGGACAAATATGCATGTCCATTGATATAAATGGTGCTTTTAACCCACTGAATGCTAAACACACCTTCAACAAATTGCTTCATAATGTATTGTGGAACTCCCTAGGATTCAAGGGGGAAACGCTTTGGATGCCAGAAAGGTATGCAACACATTTCTCTGCAATGCACTGAACACCCCACAGGCAGTCAAAGGGTTAAGACATTCATTTAAATCAATATCATGTTTTTCGAGCTAGCATGCAGACGAATTTGTTATTTTATATTTGATCCCTAAAATCGAATCCTAAACTGTACTAAAGTGACACAAGCAAGTTAAATTATTAGTATTCACTGATTTTGTATTACAGATCATATGGCATGATCACTTCAGAGACTCAGCCCATTTACAGATCAAATAGCATGATCACTTAACAGACACATTCCAAATGTTTTATGATAATGGGAGACACAGAGGGAAGGAGGGAATGGCTGCTTCCACAAAGAACATATGAGACTAGATTTTAGGCTTCAGAAAACAGTTACAACCCCAGATCATTTGTAGGTGTTAGGCCTTTAAATGGGACATTTCACTCCATTAAAAGTCCCATTTAAATTAATGCACTAGAAATGTCACTAGTATTCAAAGGGTTAGCCCTTTGAGTGCCAGATGGGTATACAATGCATTGCGAAGCACTCAATGAGTTAAAAAAAGACCAGTTTGCCTCAATGGGGCTTTTTAGTTCTCCCCCATGGTGCAGTTGATTTGCCCCTTAATTCTCCCTCTTTTGCCTCAAGCAGATGGCTCCTAGTGTAAATAGACAGCGTAAGCAAGATCTACAGGGTTGACAGGTCATTTGAAAATTATAGTTGGCATAACAGTCAAAATCACAGAGACTGAGGAAAGGCTCCAGAAATCCAGTGTTCGTCAGGTCCACCCACTTCCATTAAACACTAGACAACAATCTTCTGTTCTTCTTCCGTACGTCTGCCTACTAGGCTCTGAACCAAGGTCTAAATTCAGAGCCACATATTTGACTTCCCGCAAGCTAAGGGAGTGTGTGACCACAGCTGTGTCCTTTTCCTCAAATGTTCTTTCACAATGTGGCCTCTAAGTACACAATGGCCTGCCCACTCGCGCTAACAAGACTGCACCACATTGTTCTCACAGGCGGGGGTTTCGGAAGCTGGAAACAAGAAGCAGTAAATGTTTACTAGAAATAAGGATAGAATCTCTACCACATTCCCATGTGACTCTTGGACACTCATACATTTCCAGAGGGCAATGGACAAACGGTGGCAGACTCTGGCCCTCTGTAACCTTCTTACTGTGCCAGAGTGGAATGTTACAGTCTAAGGTCAGAGCAGATAGACATGTATTTGTATGTATGGGTGGGCATGTATAATACATTTCGGTTATGCTCACTCATTAAATAATGAGGTCATACTCACTGGGCCATACTCATCAAGGAAAAGTGGAAAAAAGTGGAAAGCAATGCATTGGAGACCTCTTAGCATTCAAGTGGTTAAAAGTCACCTTTAAATCACTGGACATTTGGGGAATGTGTCCTCTACAATGCAGTTGGTTTACTCCAGAATTATTGTAATTTAATTTAAGTGCATCGGTCTCACTCATTTATCAATGCTGAGCACAAATATACAACACAGCAATCCACTGACAACCTTTTGAGTGCCAGAAGGGTATTCAATGCATTGCTAAGCAATGCTCTTGGTACCCCCTGGAACTCAAAGGGTTAATCTGATGTACTAAGAAGTACTGGAACAATTCTGCAGTAAACCAAATGAACCATAGGGGGAATGTCACGGTTTTTGTAAAGAACACTCAGACAGTCAGGTAAGGTTAAAAAGCTTTATTGAGAAATAATAAGAAGATACCCCACTCAGGTCCAGATGAGGTCCGTACCAAGTACCTGCCACATCTGACGCAGGTCAGGGTGATTAAACACACAGAGAATAAATAGTCAGTACTATAATAGCTAGGACAGCTGGCAGGAACAACAGCAAGCAGGAACCAGGAACTCCTCAACAGCCCCACTCCGCAATAGGTGGCAACAGCGAACGGCAACTGCAGGGCAAACCCCTAGTAGGCTAGGGGGTATAGGCAACAAAGACTCTGGCAGAGAACTGACCCAGATAGGATAACGGAGGCAATAAGGCAGGACTCTGCCACAAGTTGACCCTAGCACGCTAGGGTTAACGAGGCAATGCTAAGATGGCTAGGCAGCGGACTACCCTAGACGCTAGGGTAAAAGAGGCAACACTGAGGCAACACAGAGGCAACACCGAGATGGCTAGGCAGCAGACTACCCTAGAACGCTAGGGTAAGGAGGCAACACGGAGGCAACTCTGAGCTGGCTAGGAAGCAGACTCCCCTAGAATGCTAGGGTTAAGGAGGAAACACGGAGACAACTTTTTTCAGTGGCTTAGCCCTAGAAGGCTCGGGTAAACGGAGGCAGACGAGATTGAGAGCTGGCAGCGACTAGGCCCTAGCATGCTAGGGGTAACGGAGGCACCGGAAACCAGACACAACTCAGGCAGAAGTCTGGTTTAGACTGGACCCTATAGCACAGGGTTACTGGAGGCAACACAGACACTGGGGAGTGAATGGCACAAGCAAGCTCCAGAAGGCTAAAGGAGCAAAGGAACTACCGGAGCTATAGTAAGCGCGCATGTAACGTAGGCAGACAGTATCGGTAGCCCTAATGGACCAATGGGACTAACGGCTAGTCCCGGTAGAGGCAAATACAGCAAGATAACCAGGTCGGCACACACGGAGGATATAACCAGTCTAAATGTACGGCCAGAACTAGCCCAGCCAGGTCGGAATACAAAAAGTAGTCAGCCAGTCCCAGTAGGTAACGGAATCAGGTACTCAGCCACACCAGTACGGTACACAAGGAGTTAGTCAGCCAGTCCTAGGTCAGCAACGGAATCAGATACTCAGCCAAGCCAGTTTGGTACACACGGGGGTATTCAGCCAGTCCTAGCCGGTAACGGAATCAGATACTCAGCCAAGCCGGTACGGTACACAGAGAGTTAGTCAGCCAGTCCTAGGTCAGCAACAACATCGAGATCAGTAACGTCAGGAACAACACGTAGTCAGGCGAGCTGGGTCATACACGGAAAACAAGAACAAGAGCTTCAGAACGGAAGGTTAAAATCCCCATTTAAATCAATGGAGATGTTCGGGAATTTATTTTTTCACTATGGTGCTGTTAATTTGATCCAGAATTGCTCAGTTTTTGTTCTTGTACATATGGCCCATAATGTTTGGGTATGTTATTATATATGCCATTCTTTTGGTATAAGAGAGCTGTGCTGGAGATGCTGCCTGCTGTATGCTGGGCTATGGTACCTTTCACATGGGCTGCTATCACCTTGCGCTCATCATCTAATGGGGGCCTGTGGGCTGCCTGCAGACCTTTAATATGAGTGATGCAGGAGGTTGTGGAGCTCACTGCAATCTTTAATGAATGGCTGATTCACACGGGCACCAGCCAATAATATTTTGCTGGCACTCATGTGGGCCTGCCTTCCTGTGTCAGGATCAGCAGTGGAATGCAGAACAAAGATGAGTTTGTAACACCGGTGACAGAACCATATAGGGGACTGCAACAACTCCGTCACCCATGTAAAACAAAAAGAAACATTTAGCAGCTCCCAGGACACCCAACCAGTACTCATCTACACTCCCGGCCTCAAAGCTCTCCCACCATTGAGGCGACCGTGCAAAGCCATGGCTCCTTCCAGCCACAGCACTGAAATATCAAAGAAATTGGGCTGCACTGGTTAACAACACGTAGTTTGAGAGCATTCATAAAAACTTGCAATTTATTAATAATCTTCATAAAATCAAAACAGGACATCAAACTTCAATAATTCACATATCTCAGCTATATACAGTACATGCCAGTGTGATCGGTCCATACGTTTAGCGTTATGCACGCTTATTCATGACCATCAAGATATTGTAGCAGACCATTGCAAATGTGAAAATTCAGGGTCCAATCAAAAGAGTTCAACTCAGGACAATGTAATCATGTGTCAGAGTCTTCAGACCAGTGTAATGAGCACCTATTAAAGAGTCATCTAAACAACAATGTAACCCTTCAATCCCCAAACTAAATAAACACATCAAATGTGCCATTCCAGCACTATGCATCTAAGGTGATATAATCACCCTCCATAAACCCAAGAGCTATAGGATGACACTGTATGAGTAAATGTCAAGCTTGGAACGAAATATGAAACATTTATGAAATAGAAAAGGCTCAAAACATTATCTTATAACCTTATCAAATAATAACAAATCTAGACAATCATATTCCTACTGACATAAAAAGACGAGTTGGTAAATATTGCACAACGCAAATTCTGTACATACCAACTAACAGATTATAAGCATACAAAAAAGACACTCAGTTCAATGTAATAAAATTACTATAAAGTATAATACAAACGCTCCACCAGTGTCTGACAAAAGGAATACTACTCTGTCATTACATAGGTGCACAGATATAACAAAGTGTAATAATACAAAGATATAAAAATATATAAGACTATGCAGAGTCTGTGTGATAAGCGATAAGGGCCTATAGTCAAAAACTCTGACCACACAATCCTAGTTCGAATGATTCAAAAGATGTAAATAAACAGAACAAAAATTAATATTCTCTAAATGATGTGGACTCCCAATCACGTAGGTCAAATTTCAATGGGCACAGATATATCACATATAAGGTATTTATTTATAAGCTATTTTAAACACTGATAGCCCAGTTCTATTATTGGAAAGATGTATACAAAAAACATGTATGATACAAAATACAATAAAGAATCTAAAAAACATAACATTCTAAAATACAAAGATATCTCAATACACTATACAGAATACAACATGGTTCATCTCAGCTAGGGTTGCCACCTTTTCTTCAAAAAAATACCGTCCATGGCATTCCCTCCATAGACTTAACATTGGACAGAAGCCAATTTTTTACCGGCCTGCCGGTAAAATACCGGCTGGGTGGCAACCCTAATCTCAGCCAACACTATGTATAACTTAAATGTTGCCTCACAAATAATCCCTAAGAGAGGAATTCTAAAGTAGGTTCACATCAAAACAAGGTGCATTTCTATAAAGTTAGTTGCCTCCTCTAACTCCTAATTCAACCCTCTCTATACCCTGAATAGATAAAGTTTCAAGACTTCTATTACAGGAAAAAAGGAGGAGCTTCCTAGTGCAATATCTTCAGTCTCACAATTGACACCTCACCACCACCAAGAGGAATGGTACTCACAATGAAATATGCTGGTGTTACAAATATATGAAAACCAGTAAATAAAGCTCAGGGATATTGTAAGCTGTCCCTTCTCCAGCTATCAGTGTGAGCTCACCCTTACCTCCCCTCATGGAGGAAATGATAGAAACCGAAAAAACAAAACAAATAGATGGTGCCAATAGTGCCGTATAACACACAGACAATGAAACAATATCTGACAGAAATAAAATCTGCTCACATTTAAAATAGGCTATGCAAATGCTTATGCAACTTAACAAACATGAACGTTTGGCCACAAGTCCGTTTGTGTGGCCCAATGTCCTTTGTGGTTTCAGTTGGTAGGGCATTTGAATACATAGACATTTTTTTGTCTGTTGGTAGCCATTTTGCCCTACCTCAAGTTTCACCGGCCTCAACTAAATCGAGGCCATAATGTGCAATTCTGGAGCAAACCAACTACATCATAGGTGACAAATAAGCATTCATATAATTTCCATTTACTTTAATGCAGCTTCTAACCCTCTGAATGCTAGAGAGGACCTAAATTCATTGCTTTGCAATGCACTGGAGACCTGTATATTATTCAAGGGTTTAAAAGCCCCATTAAAAGCAATGGAAATGTTTATGTGTCCCCTATGGTGTATTCGGTTTGCTCCAGAACTGTACCTCTCTAGCTCACTTATTATGTCCCTTGCTGCAAAACGTAAGATAACTGGATTGTAGTGTGCTGAAGACCTCATTAGCATCCAGTGGGTTAAAAGCCCCAATTGAAATCTATGTGAATATATGTCAGCTGCAGTGCAATTGGTTTGCACTATATTGCTCCAGTCCCTCAGTGTCAGTGAATAAGTTTATATAATACACAGGCTTAGTACAAGCAGAGTATATAATGTATACCGTGCAGCTCAATAAATGACACATTTATAACACGCATTCCCTAAAACCTATGGAAAAGACAAAAAATAGTTTCTGCCAAATGCTTGCTTTATGCATGACCATTCTTGCCTAAGGAGCTGATTACATTGCTGCTCTGTTTACATAACCATTATTTTTATTGTTAGTCAAGTGGAACAGTTGCTCTAGAAGACAGAGAAGAACTCATTCCTCAGATTATAGGGCTTGTTTGTGGTCTAACAGCCTGTGAGAGTATCCATGGATGATTCAGGCCACCCAGTCTTGACATTTTTCTGTCTAGATTGGCAAAGTTTTAGCGTCTACAATCCTTGTGCAGTATTTCATAAAGTTAGCGTATATGATAAGTGATTAGAGGCATTACAAATGTATAGAGGCGTAGAGGTCTCCATCTATGCCAATCTGTCCCCAGAGACTTCTTTGCAGGCGCCTCTTGGTCCGTATCATATTGTTCATGGTTATTCTTCATCTCTGGGCCATAGAGGTATGGAATGACGACAGTTAAGAAATGTTTGAGACCTGCTGCTGGCAGCTGTTGGTCTGGATGCCAAGCTGGTGAGATACTCTATTGTTAGACTCTTATTCTCAGAGGTGCTGGCCTTTTCCAGTCTTTCACTCAAGTCCTGTATTATGTTGTTGATCTTGTGATCTGGATACATAGCACCAACATCTATTCCGTATGTTCAGAAGGAAAGTAGAGGGATTTTCCCCTAACGTGCAGATGGTTTACTCCACTTTTCTTTTGTATCATGTTTCCCAGGGCTTTATGCACATGGAATAGTGAAGCAATTCTGTAGCAAACCAACTAGATTTTATATATATATGGTTAAATATTAACCCTTTGAGTGCCAGAGGGGTACGCAACACATTGCAAAGCAATGCCTTGCATACCCCTCTGGCACTCAAATGGTTAATGACCATTGAGTTAAACAGGGATTGCAAAGAAAATCCTTGGAGACCTCTTTAGCATTAAAGGGGTTAAAAGACTAATTTAAATAACTGGGAATTTGGGGAGTTTTTAATTTGTCAGCTAAGATGCTGTTTCCCCCATACTTCCTCCACTTTTTTCCAGAGTGTTAAAGGAAAACCAACATATAAATTATCTGGTGTTTATAGCCTCATAAAGGAACAGTAAACATTTTATTATAATTATATTCCTGCTGACTAAAACTATTGTACTCTTAATGCAAAGTGATTTTTTCATTCAAAGCTACTACAGATTCAACATTTTTTAAAGGAGCCATACAAGACCTTTTTAACCCTTTGAGTGCCACAGAGGTATGAAACTAATTACTCTGTAATGCACTGCATACACCTCTGACACTCAGACGGTTAAATCCTTTGCTGTGTCTGAAGTGCTATTGGAACCAAGTTCTCATAGTTCAAAAGTCCTTTGTTGTGCTCCAGTTTGCTTTGCAGATCACAGTGATGTCAGCACCTCTCTCAGTGCTCATGGGAGATTGGTCACCTCTCTAGATAGGCCAATTGACAGTGGATTCTTTGACATGGGGCTTCTATAGTGAGGAGAGCAATCTCCCATGAGCACTGAGTGAGGCTCTGATGTCACCGAATCTGCAAACCAAAGTACAACAGAGGAGTTTTTATTTATGGGAACCCAGTTCTCATAGCTCTTGGGACACAGCCAAGTATTTAAAAGGGTCTTGTATGAACCACGCACTGTGTGTTTACCAGATGGTGCTGTTCCTATGGAAAGCCATAGTTGGTGACTCAAAGGGGCTTATGCACTAAGGTGTGATGACATCTCCAGTGATATCACTTTCCCAATTCCTATGTTACTCTATTCTCTGCAGTCTTTCACTTATAGCAATGCATACAGCTCTCATGTATGCAAGTTGACCCCTAATGGTTGTATTGGAATGGAGAGATATTAAAAGTTTTACAAAAGATTATCGAGGAGCCAAGCAACATTATTTTGGAACCAATGCACTAAGATTTCTCCAATTTTGGAGGTCTTAGACTTAATGCATAGGCTCCATAGAATAACATAGGAACTTGAGAAGTGATATCTCTGGTGAAGTTATCTCCACATTACCTCTTTATCACACCTTAGTGCATAACCCCCATGGTCTTCCATCATTTGCATTGTTAAAACAGTTTTGCTGTTTGGATGTCAGTTGGTGCTGCTGTTAAAAAAGAAGTTTGAGCTGTAATAATTTTTGAATGAAACATCTATCCGTAGCAGGAGTATCTTTCAACATGATAGGAACATTAACATATTTTAATTAACTTGTTTTAATGCTCCTTTAATCCTTTGAGTGCCAGAGTAGTACGGAATGCATTGCAATGCATTCCGTACCACTCTTGCACTCAAAGGGTTAACTCTTTGACTGTCAGAGGAGTGGTAAATACATTGCTAAGCAATGTGTTGTGTACCCCTATGACACTCAAAGGGTTAAATGCCCTACAGTCTACACTAGCATACGAAAAAAAATTTTTTAGTGGGCGCCTGTTGAGTAAAATCTATCATTTTAAATGCCTTTTGCAGGGCCCCGGGACCCTCATTACATAATCAAGTTGAGAGTTGTCTCAAAAAGTTTTAGTATTGTATAATGTATCTGTAAACCGAGAAAAACATTTCGTAATAGAACATTTGTGGGTAATAATTTTAATAAATGAAATACCTTTTATCACTCCTTGCAAGTTATCGTTAACAAAAGTAATAAAGAACAGGCGACAGAATCTGGCCATAGGGACTTATTTTATAGAGATGTTCAGCAATCATGTTTATTCCCATTCTCCAACACATTTCTTTATATAGCTCTGCAGCATCCAAAAGATTCAAGTAAGGCCCTTTTCACAATAATACAGATGTCTACATGGATAGCAGGTCTGCTCTGCTTGGGGTGATACAGAATTTATAGCAGAAGTTATGTCACCTTAATCATGACTGCCTCAGCCTTTGGACCTTCTATTTGAAAGAGAGGTGGTAGGAGGGATGGAAGAATAGATGGATAGATAAGTAGATAGTTGAATGGATGGATATATTAGATAGGTACATTAGATCCAGGGAGTTGCTCGGTTCCCAAAAGACCAGGGGCTTAGGCCAAAAAGCAGTCCAATATTACATGCCCCAAGCTGGCATCAAAACATGGAACTTTAAGCACAAGACCTCTAGAGTAGACAGACAGACATATAAATGATACCTAGTAAAGAACAGAGAGGACAAACTCATGCATTGTATATGAAAGAATGTTACTAGTATTCTATACACTCTGCAGTCTCTCATATATAGAAATGTATACAGTGTTATATATGCAAGCCTTCTGACCCCTGAGATAACTGCCTAGCTTACTTAATAGTTGTACTGGCTTGGACAGATTTTAGAAGTTTTACAAAGGATTATTGAGGAGCCAAGCCACATTATTTTGAACTCCAGAGGCATTATGCTTCTGAGAATATCACTGATGTTTCTACTCCCCCCAGTAACATAAAGCACTGCCAAAGTGATGGTCCTTGTGAGCCAAACAGGAAACCAGCAACAGTTATCTGTCTGCTGGATGGCTGTGCAGTTTTACAGAATGAAGCATCACTAATTAAACCAGCATCTCATTGGTTATTGGTCAGGAAATTTAATAACTGGAGTTCTCAGTTTTAATGTTATTTACACAGTACCTCTAATTAAAAACTGTCATTGGCTACAGGCTCCTTTATTTTAGATTATAAATACACAAGGCCAAATTTCCTAAAATGACTGTGCGTGTATGTTCAGCTTTTAAAGGACAATTATCATCTTCTACTAAGTCTGCTTCTATGGGAGTAGATTTAGTAAAAAGCTTGGGCTGCACGATGCTGCGCTAAAAGGACCACTATCAGCCGTCTGAGTGGTTAGAAAACTGACCCGCTTGGCTGGAACTCAAGCTGGAGGTATGCAGCTTTCAGACTGTTTGTATAGACTACATAAACCCTATTTCAAGCTAGACATAGCACATCTAAGGAGATTGAGATACACAGGTCAATAAGATTGAAGTTAGAGACTTCAGTCTTGTAGTTTAGTCTCTTCCAGCAGTCTCTTTTCAAATCCCTGTTCTGTTCCCATGTTGGTACAACAGAACAAAAATACAGCCCTTGCTTAAATGGCAGGTCTTCTGCCAAGGGGCTACCTGAAAGTTACCCTTCAAGTCTTGATCACATGCAGACTGTTGGAGATTTTTTTCGACATACATCAATGCTTGTAAGGAGACTACCTACAAAGACTTGTTTGTAAGAAGCATGTCAGTAACACACTTACAGTCAAACAGGTTGATGCGTCCATCCCCTCCACATGGCTGAGTGTGATCCCCAAAACAAACACTGTTACAGTCAGTGCTGGGCGTCTCTCCATGTTTCCTGTAGTCAGCATTGTTACCGCAGAAACAGGCAAAGCCTGACTCCAGTCCGGCCATCTGGTGTAATAACAAGAGAGAGAACAGGGGTCAGATAGACATATAAAATATCCAAAGTGGTCAAAGAAAATGTCATTGGAAGTGTGTATGATTGGTTATAGGATGAAGAAACTTTTTCCTATGAAATATATGCTATGGGGCTTTTCTTGCTGAGTAAAACCAGGTTACTCTCACTGCAGATTTTTAATTAAAAAAGTATTACTTTTCATGTAAAACTTAGCTCAACATAATTTTTTTATATCACACTCATTTGTTCAAAAAGCAGATTGTTTTCTTCTATAATGTACTCTATGGCAGAGCAGGAGTCAGAAACTAAGACTCTCCATAGTAAGTGATAGTAGCAGCACCACCTGGTGGAAAGAACAAAAAGTTTCTGCTTAATGTAAAAAAAGTTTGAGCTTTAAAGGTATAGTAATGTTTAAAAATTAAAGCAGCTCCAATTCATCTTCGTAGTATTTGTGTCATGGAGAGTGTTATTTCAATACTGTCAGAGTTGTAGTTCAAGAATGGTAAACTATCCCACTCCTACCCTTTTTACTGATGTAACTCTGCTCACCGCAGAGCAGCAAGGTGGTATCCAGATACATTGCAGAGAGACAGTCTTCAATTAGCATGAGGGAAAAACCTGAAAATCCTGTCAAGGGAGGCAGGTATTTCATTGTTCGCACAGTAAAAAGATTGTCCCTTGCTCTGATTTGTCTGGTCTTAATACTAGATTCCACATATGAGTAGTCTTGGCTTACACTAGGTAAAAGGGGTGGGAGATGTAAACTATCATTCAATTACTAGAACTACAACTCTGACAGTATTGCAATAACACTCTCTATCCCTTTTATGCCTCAATGAACAATTTCCCAGCAGTGAGAGTAGCCTTGATTTACTTCAAGGTAAAAGCCATATAGCATATATATTTTTTCATAAAAATATTTTACTTTCTTTAGAGTACACTTTTTATACACATTACACATTTTTAAATATATAATTAATATGGAAAATGGGCAGAGGAAGGCATAAAAACCTCATAGAAGCCATTTCCAATTAAGACCCAATTGGGTAAAAAAATCCTTCCTGACTCCAAACGGCAATCAGATATTTCCCTGCATCAACATCCTGTCTGCTGTGAAACCAGCTGTCATTATGTAAATCATGGTACCTGAAGGAAACAGGTGCACTCGTGTGAAAGTAGTCAAGAATAAGGTACTTAATTTACCATGAGTGGTCCAGCACTTCATACCAATACAAGATAACGGCCAGTGTGTCCAAGAGGCTGGTTTTGTAAGAACTGGAGCAAATCTGGAGTAAACCAACTGAGCCATGGGGACAGATAAAAATTACTGTTAATTTAACTGGGACTTTTAACCCATTGAATGCTAGAAATGTATTCAGCTGTTCAAGCATTCAAGTTGTTAAAAATGCCAATTTGTAGAATATTTATTTGCCCCATTTACTTCAGTTGAATTTCTCCAGAATTGCAGTTTTCGTATTAAATCAGCCTCTACGTGTTTGCAGTGATGAGAACTAGTATCGGAATACATAAGTGCTATTATTGGGCAGACATAAGTATTCAGTATTTTGGTCCCCAGAGAAGACCATTAACAAGACCTATGAACCAGTTCAGACATTTTGATAAAGGTCCCCTCAGGGAAGTGAAACATAAACCTCTTATGTCTGCCTAATAAGCCACTTTTATTGCCCATGACATGTGGCACACGAATGCTCCAATTCCCATCATTGCATACATTTGCAGGTTAACACAGACAGGCCATTAACTTTTACTGGTACTGAGTGCTAGGTGAAAGCATCTCTCTCTCTCCTCCTCCTCTATGTCCTTACTTGCCTACTGTAGTACTCTATACATGGCTGAGTGGACACTGGGGTTCAAGTAGATCACTGGTGTGGAGGCGTATGGCCATCACTGCTAGTTCACAGCAGTATTGGCAGAAAAATATAGAACAAGGCATTGTTGAGTTATGTAGGCTACTGCTAGACAGTAGGGACCCATAGGCTATATGCATTGATTAAAGGCAATAGACATTAATATAAAGAGGTAAAATTCAGGGTGATATGAAAACTGCCAGTTATTTAAATGGGAATTTTTTATCCCTTGAGTGATAGAGTGGTAGTCTCCAACAAAGGTGTTGGATATCTATCTATCATTCAAGGGCAAAAAAGAAGTATTTATATCAATAGGCATGTGGGGCATTTTATTTGACATCCATTGTGCAATTGGTTTGCTCCAGAATTGCTCCTCTTTAGTGTATTGAATATGGCCCTGGTCCCTGTG
The DNA here is from genome assembly GCA_037306005.1 of Rhinophrynus dorsalis. Classification (NCBI taxonomy): domain Eukaryota; kingdom Metazoa; phylum Chordata; class Amphibia; order Anura; family Rhinophrynidae; genus Rhinophrynus; species Rhinophrynus dorsalis. Next base: position 538,280,783 of record CM074718.1, on the reverse strand, counting down.
GCAGGCAGGCTAGTGAAAATGACTATTAGTGAGAGTGAAGTTCATTGAGGTGGAATCTGCCTGTATGAATGTGGATAAGTACAGGTCCCAGTGACCTTGGTATGGTGTGTAAGACCTGTCATAACTGATAGACCAGAGCATTATACCTGGCCATTCAAGTGAAGGAGTAGAGCACAGCATTACACCTGGAGGAGTAGGGCAGAGCATTATACCTGTCCTTTCAAGTGAAGGACTAGACAGAACATTGCACCTGGCCATTCAAGTGAAGGAGTAGACAGAACATTATACCTGTCCATTCAAGTGAAGGAGCAGAGTGGCTTTCCTAAATTCCCCACAGGAGTGGTAGATATGACACATAGTGTTACAGGTTCATTTACTGAAGGCGACTTGAATGGTGTGTGTATTCAGGCCTCTGACTTATGAATGAACCAGTACAAGGATACCACCAAATACAGCAAAATTATTCTCCTTGGAGGGCAAACCAGCTGCACCATAGGGGACAAATAAATGTTCCCATAAATTGCCTTGCAATGTGTTGGGGACCTCTATAGCATACATGGGGTTAAAAGCCCAATTCAAATTCAATGGGAACTTGGTTAATTTTTTATTTGACTCCTTTGGTGCAGTTAGTTTGCACCAGATTTGCCACAGTTCTTAATAGTGTATTTGTAATTAGCTTTGTGCTTAGTTTATCATTGTATTTATCAGTGTTGTCATCTCCATAAAGTACAGTATGTTAAGCTGGGCCATAGCTGTTTCACATCATAATGCCTTGCTACTTACTCTCTAGCAGTAAGGGGTTAACAGAGGCATTATTAACCACTTAATGAACAGAGCGGTGTGCAACGCATTCACATGTTTTATTGTTTCTCCTTCCAGTTGGAATCCCTCCCTAGGGATGTGAAGTGGCTGGGCTTGCATCCAATCCCTCAGCACCTTGAATTATTCCTGCCTCGCAGTGCATCTCTTAATAATTCAGGAGGAGTCAATGTTGCCAGTTTGTAGTGAGGGAAAAGCCTCCAGCAGAGAGCACAATCAGCTCTTCTCCTTACCCCCCACAGTTACTGTAAATCAATCACTTTACAGACCCACATAAAGCAGCTAAAGAGCAACCTGATTAGGAACAGACTGTAATTTAGTTTACAGTACACACCGTATTGAGATTTTTTTTTAACCACTTGTATGCCAGATATGTCTCCAGTGCACTGCAAATCTCTAGCATTCACTGGATTATAAAAGGCTCAGCGCTGTGTTACTGTAAGCTAGATTTCAGAGACATCTTTAACACAAGTCAATATGTTACTCCCAAAGACATGTCATCAAATTTGAAGCAGACGGATTTACTCAATCTTCACCTTCTGAGTGCCAAGAGCGCAAAAACTTCAAAGGCCTTTAAGAGGTTTGTTTATGACTGGTGCATTCCATTCTGTAGGTTTACATGTGCATACTTAGTTATGTAGTTTGTAAGGTTGAAAGAAGACAAGTCCATTTCGTTAGAATTTTGCTATATTCCTATCAAACTAACAGGGCTGGTGCAAGGATTTTTGCCACCCTAGGCAAAACCTAATTTTGCCGCCCCTTGGCTCCACCCCTTGTTCCCTACCCATTTATGCCCCGCCTCTGTATGTGTTTAAGTGTCAGTGTGTTCCCTATATGTGTCAGTTTGTGTGTGTGTTCTCTATATGTGTATGTGTTCCCTGTATGGATATAAGCATACCTGGGAACTTTCAAAATGAGCTGACCCTGAGACTGTGTAAAAAATAACCCTTAAATTTCCCATAATATAGATTATCCGCAATGTATCCCTGATCACTGTAATTGAGACTCTCTCCAATCAGCATTCAAGGAGCCATTAACCCCTTAGTGACGGTCGCGTGCAGACGCGGCCGTCACTTAACGCCCGTCTAACATTTTATTTTTTTTTTCATTAGAATCCGGAGTCCCCGAACGGCGTGCAGCCGCGCGGGGATCCGGATTTCCTGGACGTACATGTACGTCCTCTGTCACTAAGTGACAGCCACAGAGGACGTACATGTACGTCCATTGTCGCTAAGGGGTTAATGCACAACAACTTACAAATATTGCTGCTTGGACACACACACAAATGAAGCAGGACTTCTCCCTCTGCCTTTCTGGTACAAGTGGGACCAGTTTAGAGACTAAAGAAGTACTTAACTGGAGCAGAATATATAACAGGGAGCACTGAACTCTCTCACCCTGAGATTTTGGCTCTTCACCCTGAGACCCTGAGATTTGGGTCAAAACCCTGAGTCTCAGGGTCAAATCCTGAGAGTTCCCAGGTATGGATATAAGAGTGTCAGTGTGCGTTCCCTATATGTATATAAGTGTGTCAGTGTGTGTGAGTCTCTGTAAGGATATCAGTGTGTAAGTATGTGTGTGTGCTTCTCTATATGTGTATCAGTGTGACAGAGTGTATGTTCTCTATATGTGACTCTCCCCCCCTTTGACTCTCTCCCTTGACTGTTGATCCTCCTTTGACTCTCTCTCTCCCCATCTGACTCTTGATCCCCCTCTTGACTGCTGATCCCCCCTTTGACTCTCTCTCTCCCCCATCTGACTCTTGATCCCCCTCTTGACTGCTGATCCCCCCTTTGACTCTCTCTCTCCCCCATTTGACTGTTGATCCCCCCTTTGATTCTCTCTCTCCGTCTGACTCTTGATCCCCCTCTTGACTGCTGATCCCCCCTTTGACTCTCTCTCTCCCCCGTCTGACTCTTGATCCCCCTCTTGACTGCTGATCCCCCCTTTGACTCTCTCTCTCCCCGTCTGACTGTTTATCCCCTCTTGACCCCTGTTCCACTTACTGTTTCCGGTGCACGTCTCTCTCTCCCCCAGTGAGTACTTTACGGTGCTCTCCCTTGGCTGGCTATTTTTTATCCTTTTCAGTGCCAGAGGGGTATACATCGTATTGAAAAGCTATGCTTTGCATACCCCTCTGGCACTGAAAGGGTTAATGTAGCACAGCGATGCCCGTTTCTCTCTCCCCCACCGCTTCTTCAATCCTGGTCCAGGATTGAAGGAGTGGAGGGGGAGAAAGAAACAGGTATCGCTGTGCTACATTAAAAAAATAGCCAGCTGAGGGAGCGCACCGAAACGTACGTTTTTTTTTTTGCTTCCGCAGTAAGTGGGGGCCGATGCGCACTCAGAGAATGTGTGCCCTAGGCCGGCGCCTACCTCGCCTATAGGTGGCGCCGGCCCTGCAAACTAAGGACCAGATTCCATTACGTCCAGTGGGGAGTTCAGCCTTTTTCTGACTGTTGTAATTTCATTAAAGCCGGTATGTATTCTGAATTTGGCAATGGAAATGTGAGATACACACAAAAGTATGACTGCAAAAGGCCATTCTACTATAACATTGTAGCAGAATGGACTTTGAAACATAAAGTAACATAGATAATGAGACTGACAAGAGACATTTGCCCATCAGGTTCAGCCCATGCCAAATCATATTTGTTGATCCAGTGGAAGGCAAAAAACCATACTGAAGCCATTTCAAATTAAGTGGGTAAAAAGTTAATTCCTGACTTCAAAAGACAAATGGATGTTTCCCTGCATCTGCATCATATCTGCTTTGAAACAAACTGTCATAATTCCCAATATTATTCCTAGCTAGGAAGGCATCGAATACTTTTTTGAAAATACCTACAGAATCTGCAAATACAGTTTCCTGAGGCAAAGACTGCCATAACCTTACTGCCCTTACTGTAAAAAAATCTGCCTTTGTTTTTGTCAAAAGTGCTTTCCTCTAGTCTTAATGGATGACTGTTTTGCTCAGCTTTCTGAGTAAGTAGTTCCTTAGAGAGATCTTTGTATGGATTTTGAACATATTTTTAAATGGTAATCATATTATCCTTTAGACATAGTTTCTCTAATATAAAGAAACTCAGTTTGGCTATGCTCTTTTTATAACTCAGATCCACCAATACTTTTATCAGTTTTGTTGACCCTTCTGTACTTTTTCTAGCTTAATAATGTCTTTTTTAAAATGTGGTGCCCAAATCTGTAATCCGTATTCTACATGAGGCCTTATCACAGATTTATATAATGGTAGAGTTATATTTTTATATATACCCCTTTTTATACATGATAGTACCCTACTGGCTCTTTCAGTTTCTGAGTGACACCGCGCATTGCTGTGAAATCGATTGACTATCAGTCTTTCCATAACAAGGATTCTCCAAGTAGATCCCCTTTTAGTGTATATATGTAGAATGTTTGTTTCTGCAATCTAAATGCATAACCTTACATTTATTATTTATCTATACCAAACCTCACCTGCCAGAGTGATATTTCAATACTGTCTGATTTGTAAATCAAGAGTAATTGAATAATCAAGTATCACCCTCCGTTTTACATTTACTAATATAACTGCTCACTTCAGAGCAGCAAGACTGACCGGATGGATAGCAGTGAGGGACAATCTTCAGAGAGCATAAGGAAAAACCTGAAAAACCTGTCAAGGGGGGCAGGGTTTCCCTTATGTTCACAGAAAGAGGACTGTCCCTCGCTATAATCTGTCCACTCAAGCAACCAGATTCCACATCTGAGGTGAGCAGTGTTACACTAGGTAAAAGGGGCAGGAGGGGGATCCTTTATCATTCAGTTACTCTTGAACTACAATTCAGACAGTATTGAAATAATGCTCTCCATGGCCCACATACTATGCTTTTTTTGTGAAAAATTACTATACAATGGGTTTATCATAACAAATTTACCTGTATGTTGTATAACATTTCAGAAACGTTTAAGACCACTAAGTCCAGCAAGGCCTCATTTATAGTTAGCTCCGCTACTAGTTCGCACATGACTAAGTCATTAAACATACTTAGAAATGTATTCCTCTTTGTTGTGCTGTATGTTGCATTTCTCCAGTCCATTTCATGGTAGTTAAAACATTTATAATTTGTTTTCTGAGGCATCAAATCTACTCTTAGGCCCCTTTCACACGGCCAACATCACTACAGTGATGCTGTGTTGGATCTGTCACCCATGGTGAAAGGTAATGTACTGGAATACGGTGATTTTCACATGAGCGACTATTGCCAAGTGTGATTGTACAAAAGACCAGCATGCAGCAACTTTACTGCTTCACCTTAGGAATGCAGTAAATCAGAGTAAGGAAGGTGTGCATAGTGGCCTATTCGGCTGCAGGAAGATCTTTCACACTAGCAGCATTGGAGCTTGTGCATTCTCCAATGAATGGCTGTGTTCACATGGGCCGGCCAGCACACTGCCCCCTTGTGTTCCAGTCAGCGGTACACTATAGGAGAGAGGTGTGTGTAGATGCATGGGAGATAGAACTGTCGTAAGGGACTGTAACAATCCTGTCACCTGTGTGAAAGATGCCTTACATATGCTCTGGGTGGAGCAGACTTTCCTGCCTTTTCCAGGGTCTCCATTGACTTTCCAGGACTATCTGTAAACTGGCTGAGATAAGGTAACTGCCTTTATAAATGGAAGAATGGTAGCACTAATAACAATCGACTTTAGATCTTACCTCTCAATACAAACAACATGAACAGGACAATTAACACATGTTAAAAAGTAAGTTTACATTATATTTTAGTTTTATAACAAATGAACAATTGTGTTTTACATATGCAAGCTGTAAGTATGTATTTTACGTTATATCACACTATTTAATTTTTCGTGTGTTAGTGTTCCTTTAATAAATGTTGTTGAAATTCTCTATACTTTTAATGACACTTTTTAGGAAGTGGTGCCCAAAAAATGTGAACCAACAACTAACCGCTCTGTACAGAACAAATAAAAATGTCCACTGATTTAAATGGGGCTTTCAACCTCTTGAATGCTACAGAGGACTTCAATTCAAAGCAAAGCAATGAAGGCGATGCACTAAGGTGTGATAAAGAGGTTATAAAGTGGAGATGACTTTACCAGTAATATCACTTCCCAATTCCTATGTTAGTCTATGGAGACAGTATACATTTCTTCAGCTTCAGTGCATTGGCTCCACAGAATAACATAGGAACTGTAGAAGTGATATCACTGGAGAAGTCTTCTCCAGTTATATCATCTCTTTATCACCGCTTAGTGCATCTCACTAAATTTGTGTTTTTGAGATTCTATCATTCAAGGAAGTTATAGACTCCATTTAACCCTTTGATGACCAGAGGGGTGTACAACACATTGGTTAGCAATGCGTTGAGCACCCCTCTGGCAATCACATGGTTACATCAGTGGTAATTCCTGTTTGTTTGTACTGGTGCATTTGGTTTTCCTCTAAGTATCACTGACTAAAGAAATCTTCACAAGGGGGGAAATGCACTAAGCCGTGACAAAAAGGAGATAAAATGGAGCTGACTTCTCCAGTGTCATCTCTTCTCCAGTTCCTATGTTATTCTATAGATCCTATGCACTAAGATCTCCAAAGATGGAAAAAAAACTAGGGCATAGGTTCCATAGAATAACACAGGAACTGGAGAAGTGTTATTACTGGAAAAGTTATCTCCACTTTATCACATCTTTGTGCATAACATCCAATGTGTTTTAGACTTCTCCTGCATTCAAGGGGTTAAAATCTCTATTTAAAGGGATAATAATATTTCACAATAAAAGCCTCTCCAATTAATCTTCATAGTATATGGGCCATGGAGAGTGTTATTTCAATACTGTCAGAGTTGTAATTCAAGAGTAATTGAATGATAAAGTATCCCCCTCCCGCCCCTTTTACTGATGTAACACTGCTCACCTCAGAGCAGCAAGACTGTTCGGATGGATCGTAGGGAGGGACAATCTTCAGTGAGCATAAGGAAAAACCTGAAAAACGTGTCAAGGGGGGCAGGGTTTTCCTTATGCTCACAGTAAGAAGATTGTCCCTTGCTGTGATCTCTCTGGTCTCAAGACCAGATTCCACATCTGAGGGGAGGAGGCTTACACTAGGTAAAAGGGGCGGGATGAGGATAATTTATCATTCAATTACTCTTGAACTACAACTCTGACAGAATTGAAATAACACTCTCCATGGCCCAAATAAAATGAAGATTAATTGGAGCTGCTGTTTTTGTGAATCCCTTAAAATCAATGGGAATATTAACTTGTGGCGCAGCTGGTTTGCCCCATAGTTGACACACTCTCTTTGTGTATATTGCCCTAAATAAGTAAACACTTCTAACACAACTGAAAACACTAGTCACGCTTCTGGTGGGTTACCTTGTAGCGCTGCCTCCGGCACATAGTAATGCAGGTCTGTATGGTCTGTTTGTTAGATGTCTCACTGATGCCAGTCAAGGGAGGAGGGTTACCATTGTCTTTGAAGCATCCCAGGTTGCCAGGCACTGAAAGACAATTAGAAGCAGTAATTATAAAATTGTTCAATCATGTGCCAAATCCTTACCTGGGAAGTTTTAAAAGAGAACCATCACCTAATATTATTTTTTGACAGTTTAACAGTGAAGCAATCATGTGGCAAAATAAACATTTCCACTAGTTTAAATTGGGCTATTAACCAGTGAATAGTGGGGAGGCCTCCAATCACATTGCTATGAAATTTGTTGGAGACCTATAGCATGCATATGGTTGAAAGCCCTATTTAAGGCTTTGAGTGTCAGAGGGGTATGCAACGCATTGCAGAGCAATGCATTGCATACCCTTCTGGCACTCAAAGGGTTAAAATCAATGAGAATTTGGGGGATTTTTCCCTATGGTAAACTTGGTTTACACTAGAATTGCTCCAGATCTTCACAGTATTCAGCTACACTGTGTGCAACTCTACAGTTACTTACCTGGTCCCACTGGTTCTTGAGGTAACCTTGCTTGAAGGTCAGACGGGTAAATGTACGAGTATGTACTAACCTACACCTGCCACTTTTCTTTTTTGAAATTATTTGGCTTCACTAAAATGGTCATAACATTTACATATATGCAGGAAATAGGTAGAGAGTTGTTTCATTTTGGAAAGTAGACATTTACCCACATCAAATGAGGGGTCATTTGCCTTTTTACCCCTGGACTGGTGTGCACAACTGTTTCCAGGAGGTGCTATAGAAAATAATTGAGCTGTTTTACATTTCTGCCTCTTCATAGATACAGATAGATTTGAAAATACATGGAATTTGTGACTGTAACCATTAGCTACTACTCTTTCATGAAAACTTACACCCTGTTGGTATGAGTGAACATACTGTAGAGAGCGCCAGAAGCACAAAACAACGCAAACTATAATCTATTATTATTTTTTTATTTTATTTTAAAAGTTTATTGAGAATAAGAAGTGTACAGAGTATAACAGAGCATAGGCATCAATAATAGGTATACATTGTTCATAAGTCAGCAAAAGGTAGGTAGAAAGTAAGATACATGAATTGCTCACATGTCCATTAATATGGAGGAAACCTCAAGTAGTATCGTACAAATCTGCTATAAAATCTTCTAAAAGGAGTTGAGTGAAGACAATCATGTAGAGCTAGAACTAAAGTGCAATGTTGAAGGCACTTCTTAGCAAAGAGGGAAGAGAAACGAAGAAAGAGAAAAGGAATCAGAGAAGTAAACAGAAAGAGGAGGAAGGAGAGAGGAAAGCATAGAAATAAAATAGAAGAGAGGGAGGGAGAGGGCATTCTGTAAAACCATATAGAAGAAATCATGGAACCACAGTAGGATGTTGGACCTCTAGTGGATGTCAGTCAAGCCAGGGGCCCCAAACATCAGTGAAGAAAGCCGTATGTCCAGAGCGGTAACAAGTCAGCCTTTCATATAGAGCTATATCATTCAACTTAGCCAACCACATGTGAGTAGAAGAGGGGGCCGTGCTCCTCCAACACAGCGGGATGAACATCCATGCTGCATTCAGAAGATGAGTAAGTAACAGTGTCAAAGCTTTAGTCTTGGTCAGAGAGCAAAGACCAATGGATAATAGTAAAAGCAGGGGGCCCGAGGGCAGGTCCAACGATAGGGTTACACAAAGCTCCGTGAGAACAGCAGTCCAATAGGGCTGTATGGACAGGCAGGACCACCAAATATGTGACATAGTCCCTTCCGCATTCTCACATCTCCAGCACGTGGATGGAGAGGTGGGGTAAAAGTCATGCAATACTGATGGGGATCTGTACCATCACAATAATAACTTGTAGTTGGTTTCCACCTCCGTCAAATTCCTAGAAGTGTAGAGAGAATCCCTAATCGCTAGGAACCATACGTTCTCCAGAATGGATATCCCCAAATCTTCCTCCCAAGAGAGACGATAGCGGGAGAAAGAAGGATCCTGATCACGAGAAGGGAATATAGCTTAGAGATAGAATGAGACAGAATGCTATGACAAGAGCTATCAGGGCGGCATAACTTCTCGAAAGGGGTCAGTTGTCTAAACAGAAGGGCTTTGGAAGGGTGGGAGAAATTTTAAGGTAACCCCAGTAGTCCTGTGATTGTAGGTGGAGCTTTTCTTGTAGCGAGGGGAAGTTGGCTAAAGAACCATCTCAAGATCAGCCACCAGAAGTCTACCTCTAGTTCACCAGGGCAAGAAAGCTAAATCAGGTCTACCCGGAGTAAATTCACTGTGTGACAGTAGAGACAGAAGTCGCAAAGATGGGGCATAGTATAGGACACTGAAGGAGGGACCGGGGTCTGGCCGATGAGGGAAAACATAGCCAATTTATCAAGGGAGCAGTTGAAGAGAAGGACTGAAGAATTGGAATCCAAGGCTTGTTCGCTGAGGAATGGAACCAATAGAAGACATAGGATAGGTGGATAGCCTGGTAATAGCGAAAGAGATCAGGTGCACCAAGACCACCAGTCTTGCGCGATCTTATGAGGATGGGGATGCGAATCCTAGCAGGTTTATAGTTCCAGGAGAAAGCAGTGAAAGTGCTCTGAAGAGACTTCAGGTAAGACTTGGAAAGCTATATAAGTACCGCCTGTATCACATACAGAACCTTAGGTAAGAAAACAGATTTTAGGAGATTTATGCGGCCAAACCAAGAGAGGAAGCAAGTCCACAGCACCCTCAATTCTCTGTCTATGCGGGATAAAAGAGATAGATAGTTAGCCTAGAAAAGAGAGTAAAAAAAGGAGGCCAGTCGAATACCCAGGTAGGTAAGTGAAGAGCCCACCCACTTAAATGTTAGTAATGTCCAAAAAAAGATTTTGCATTTAGAAGAGCTTAAAAAGCTGAGCTAAATGCAAAACAACGTATCTCTCAAACCACTATGGTTTAAGAGATACAGGCGTTTAAAGTTCGCTGTTTCCTACTGACAGCTGTAAAGCTGTCAACAGGAGATTCGTGTCGGTCGACACAGAGGCGCTTGAGAAGTACCGAGATCTCATTACTTACAAGGAATCCCTTCCTTGGAATGGTCTAAAACTTCTAAAAGGAAGTTGTTGAGAATTTGGTGCATAAAGCATTGCAAAAGTACAGGTTTGTGAACCTATTTTTCCTTTAAGGAAAAGGAAATGACCTTCTGAATCCACCAAAGAGTCCATGACAGTAAAGTGAAAAGACTTATGAAGCAGGGTAGCCACCCCGCAATGCTTGGTAGGAGCTGAGCTAATTAAGGCATTGTTGAGAATATAAGCGACTATGTAGTTTAGGTAAGTGAGAAGCAGAGAAATGGGTTTCCTGGACAAAGCAAACCTTGCCACCCAACCGAGAGCATTCTCGGTATAAGAGGGATCACTTCAGAGGCGTATTGAGGCCCCTGGCATTGATCAATAAGACTTTAGAATTAAATGTCATATTATAGTGCATGGGTTGTGTCGGCTAAACAAGGATAAACTGTAAGGGGCCAGAGTAGGGAAATACAGAATGCCCATCTGGGAAGGGGAGGAACAGCAAGGGAGAGAGGGGGGAAGGATGCAGAGAAGGACAAAAAAGACAGGAGAGAAGAGGAAAGAGTGAAGAACCAGGCCCAACAGAACCAGGCCTGTAAAGAAGAAGTGGTCTTAAACCAGCCATAATAACCTGCACTATAAGCGGTATTCCAAATCAGCTAGGCAACATACCGGCATTCAAAGGGGGTCCGCAACATTCTAAAACAAGAGGCAGAGCCGTATCAGATAATAGCTAGATCAAGATCACTAGAAAAGGGAGAAAATGAGTGAAGACAAAAAAGCAGCATTTAGTGGTACGAAGTGTAAAGAACAAAGTTCAGCGAAGTACACAGCACACACCCGAAAAAGTTAAGGAGAGGAGGCAGATATAGGGAAGGAAGGAGATGATCTAGGTCATCTACGAAATAGTGAAAGGCATGTAGAGCTGTAACATGTACAAAGATGAAACACTGACACAGCACACCCATTAGTAATGGAGATCAAACATCACAAGTAGGAAAATAAGGGCAAATATCAGAAGAGCAGTAATCGCAACATTTGGATTTAGGAGTCAGATGGTCACAACCCACACCTCCAGGCAAGGTCGAACGGAGACAGAATGCGGGTGCCAGAGTAGGGGACTCGGACAGATAAAGCCAAGGCTGAAAGGGGTGGGCCGCGACCACTGAGTCCACACTGCATTCAATTGTACACAGTGTAAAAACGTGCAGAAGCATATATATTCCAAACATAACAATGCAGTGAGATGAGTCAATAATAAACAATAATTTGTAACAAATCAACTTCGTGGCTAGGAAAGCCTAGAACTAAACCCACGAATGAGAGCGTCTCACTGCCCAGGGAATAGTCCATAAGCGAAGTCCACTGGTGGAGTCCAATAGGGGATTACCCACAGGCCACAATGTGACCTCGACTAGTGGGGCCCAGTCACTTGAACAGTAGCGTGATGTAAGAGGAAATAATATTCTCTATGAATGTATGAAGAAAGGCCCTCCGCAAGGCTCCCTGAGAAGGAATGAAGAGGGTCAAACAACTAGGGCTATAAAACAGGGGTAAAGGGAGTCGTTCAAGGAAGAACTTCATCACCCCTGGTCAGGGTCGCCAGACAGAGCCCCTGCAACAAGAAGAATGAGGGGGTCCAACCAGCGAGCCAGGGCGAGGATAACAAAGACTGTAGCACCATGGGATGAAACACCTGCCGAGGCGGGGGGAGAGCCATGAAGGCATGAAAGAGCAGGTAAGACAACAGTAATCAGCAATGTATAAGGCCTCGATAAGAGACTTAATGAAACCTGGGACTGCATCAGGTGTCAATGGGTGCTGCCGAGGGGTCCACAGGTATAGCTGAGCATCAGTGAGGAGCAGGCAGCCACCTATTTCGGCGAGGAAGGGGATCACCTTGCGGGGGAGCAGGTCGGAAGGGATTCACAAAACCGGGGCTGGAGAAAAGTTCAAGAGTTTGCAGAATTCTTGCACCCTCTCATCTTTCCTGATGTTGTAAGTTCGGCCTTCATAAGTAATCAGCATTGCAAAGGGAAATCCCCATCTGTAGGGGATATGATGATTCCTCAGCTCATCCATCAACGGTTTAAGCTGGCGTCTTTGCTGCAGAGTGCGTGGAGATAAGTCCTGGAAGAGGGAAATCTGGGCATCTGCAACGGGTATGGGGCCCACCTTCCTAGCCCAGGTCATGACTAATTCCTTCTGTTGAACGAGTGTAGGCAGCAGACTACATCTCTGGGTCGATCCCCTAGATGGCTTAGAGGGCGGAGTGCCCGATGAGCTCTCTCCAAACGTATAGCATCAGCAGGGGCATCTATGAGCTTGCCAAAGGCTTCCTGGACGGTCTGTGCCAGCATAGCGGGAGGGATTTATTCCAGGAGTCCACGTACCCTGAAATTGGACCTTCTACTGCAGTTCTCTAAGTCATCCACTTGGGCCTTCAGGAAATCTATGGCCTCTTCCTGGTAGACCAGCCTTTGCTGTAAGCAATCCTGTGCCGTAGTAAGAGAGTCCTGTGCAACCTCCAAGTCCCCCACTTTCAAGCCAAGGGAATGGAGATCAGATCACAATTCCACGATATCAGTCTTTATGGAGTCACGAATGGAGAACATTAGGCGTTCCATATCACTCCTAGTCAGGATATCACTCCAAGGAACTTCTGCAGCTGGGAGAGATTGGACGCCACGGGATTTGGCACCTGCCATATCATGTGCAGGTGAATGCACTTGTGAAGTTTTCGCTCCTTTTCCTCTGTGCGGCTCCTTAACACCAAAATAAGAACCTATAGGTAGCGATTTCTTCTTCCTACCCGGAATAAGGGAGCCTGGGAGGATAGGGAAAAACAGGGTAGAGAGGTATGCGTCCTTTGCTATAAGGTAGCTAGTGTCTAGCGATCATATCAGTAGAAGGGATCTGGAGCTCTGGAATCACACGTCCGCCATCTTGGACATCCAGACACACCCCCAACAATCTATTATTTTTTTAACATTTATTAGCTATGACTTCCCTGTAATAAAATGATTATAACAAGATATTAGAAGAAAAGGTAGAAAAATAGGCCATTTTGGAAGGTAGAAAACTACCTACATTAAATGAGGGGTCACTTGTCTTTCTACCCCTAAGACAGTGTACACAACTATTTCCAGAATGTAGCTTTATACCAGTCGCTTCAAAGATACTAAAATGACTCAAAACCATGGGATTTCCTGCGGACCTCCCAGTGGCACACACAAGGTAATTTTTTTTATAATTTATTTCAGACATCGTTGGAGGGGTATCAGAGCCCTTCCTGATTCTCCCAGCTACTGATTTCCAGCAAATTGTGCTACAAGATCAATTCTTTAGATCGTAAGCTTTCAAGCAGGGACCCCTGTATGATCTAAACCCTTAAATTTTGGTGCTATACAAATAATCATATTCATTCATTAATTCAATACTGGTGACTCAGGAGTGCAACATGCTCTCCTACTTCACTGCTACTGGAGCCCATAGGAGTGAGTGGGATCGGGGAAAGCCTTCTCACATCACCGGTGATGTGAGAAGGTCTTCCATGATCCACCCACTCTGACTCAGAAGTTCGGGTAGTAGTGAAGCAGGAGAACACGTTGTTTTTGTGCTTTCACTGTATTAATCTCCCTGTGCTATCAGCTGGGAAATTAATAGCTGGGGAGGCATCAGGAGGGGTGAAGCAGGCATATCCTGAAACATATACTGTTGGTGGCTCTTGAGGATAAAGGCTGGCTAGCTCTGTGACAATTCCTTTTAAGACCTTGAATGCTAAAGATGTATACAGTGTGTTGCTTTGCAATATGTTGAAAACATCTTAAACATCCAAGGGTTTAAATTCTCACTTCATATGTAAAACAATTGTGTTTAAAGTGGAATTATCATCAAAATTAAATTGCCCCCTAAATCCTTATTAACATAGCGATACACATATACATAATTTTATTATGCTGAATTAGTGAGAAATACAACAGATTCGGCAGTCATCAGCAGCAGGGACCTTGCTGTAGGCGTTCTGTGCGCCTTCGGTCCCTTCCGGAACCTTAAGGTACCAAATAACTGCATTCACCAATCCTGGAGGAGGCCGGACTAACAGATGCCTTTTCTGCAAGATGTCTGCACTGTTGCCCATTGATGCCTACCGAACAAGCTGTATTTCTCACTAATGCCGGACTTATTCAGCATAATAAAAGTATGTATATGTGTATTGCAATGTATTGCTATGTTAATATGGATTTGGGGGGCAATTTAATTTTGACGACAGTTCCGCTTAACTTGAATGCCAGAGGTAACTAATGCATTGCATACCTCTTTGGCACTCAATTAAATAAGATGCAGAGATAAACATTTTAGATATTTCTTTTTTAGTTTGCATTTTTTTTTCTTAAATTTAATATGGAACTGGAAAACAAATGTTTGTATATCAGCCTTCATCTAGTAAAAAGTTTTTTTCAGTCACCAGTGTAGTAATATAAAGTATTTACAGATTTATTTATCAATTTGAAATTGATAAAAATATTACACAAAAGGAAATCGAGTAAGGACACATCAGGGAAAAAAAACATTTTTTTGTAAGGAACAGTTAACAAATAGAACATTCCACTATCTAAGACTTTGCTTAAAGGTTAATGGGTTTATAAAAAATGTAACAAAAGTTTCCCTTTAAAGACTGGAGGCTGGTAAACCATTGATTATCTCACAACGTACCCAATGCATGCTGTGCATTCCAAGCAGAATTTTCCTCATTTACAAGCAAGATTTTTGAACAGGCAGGTTACAGGAACCTAACAGACTAGAGCAATTGGTTACTGGAAGCTATTCGGGAAGAGGAGACTTTAAACATTTAAAAGAATATTAACTCTTTATTATGAATTTATATATTCTGTAAGTACATAATATGTACAGTGAAATTGCTTGTGCTTTGTATTTTTTTCATCTTCACATATTTCTTCCCATTTTTATACCCGTGAAAATGAGATGCCTGAATCTGTTTGCAGTGAGCTTCCTGTCAGGGAACATTAAAGCAGGTCTAATGATACAAGGAAACAGTATAAAAAAAAGAAAGTACACAGACCATTTAGTGTTGCAGAGATACTGTAACATTGTATTACACATCCTGCTTTGATGGTTTATTTACCAAGAAACTCCCTGAAAAATGAGATCCAGGTAATTGACTCTCAGGGAAGTAAAGTCTAAAAAAACAGGTGTAGATGAAAAAAATATATAAAAAATATAGGTTATTTGACTTTACTTATTATGTACTTACTGAAATTGTAAAGTTGAAATAAAGGGCTACTATTCCTTTAACCAGTCCCAGAGGGGTACAGAATGCATTGAGGATGTGATTTAAATTGCATTCTTCCTCTGTTCTTTGTGTGTTTTGGGTGAAAGCTATCGTTTTTCAGGTAGGTTGGTCTGTCCGTTGGTTTACAGTACAAGGATGTGTGGATGGAATTGTTCTGAATATGATGGTCGTGTCTAGGAAGTTAATGTTTGTGCGTCAGTGACTAAGTGTTAGATTGATACGGGGGTGGAATGCATTGTAATTTTTGTGGAATTTGAGAAGTTCCTCTTCGCTGGCGGTCCAGATGTTAAGAACATCATCTATGTAGCGGCGATACACCAGGGGTTTTGCCTGGCAGGTGGACAGGAAGTCCTCTTCTATCTCTGCCATAAACAAGTTGGCATATTGTGGTGCCATTTGGATACCAATTACAGTCCCCATTTTCTGGAGGTAGAGGTCCTGTCCAAACCTGAAGTAGTTGTGAGTGAGTATAAAGTGTATGAGTTTTGTTACTGGTTCCGTGGCTGTGCAATTTAAATCACATCCTCTACCATTGACTGATCAAGGAATCTGTATCTGGACTAACGTTCTTATCTGATTTCCATTATAAACAATGTAATGTGTACTTGTATTTAAGAGAGACGTTTTCATATTTATCTGTATAACATGCCTGAGGAAGAGACCTAAGAAGTCTTGCATTTTAAATCTGTTTAGTTAGCCAATAAAGGTATCAACTTTACAAAAATTTTTGCATCCTGTATTTTTACGGGTAACACGGTACCAACTCTCATCTAGTAGAAATAGTAGGCGCTGTAGAATATTGGCACCTTATTGTACTCCGCATTGTTATATACCTCTTTCCAAACTCATTATCTACTAATTCATCAAATATAAATAGGGCAGGTAGCCTAATATTTTTACCACATCCTGACGTTTTAAGTTTCTTATGTATGCAAGTCGTACCCTTATTATGTTCCCAGTTACCTGGGTGCTGTTGAATGATATCAGATAGTAGGATTAAAAGGAAAAGGTGCTACTAACTGAAAATATTCAACAGTGGCCCGAGTGCCTTGGTGTAGTATCAGATACAGGCTCACTATAAGAGTACGTTGCTAACTAGAATTATTTGTACTACTCTGAAGTGGACTTGGAATTTCAATACACTGATATCTTTACAGTCCTTTCAGTGCCAATAACTGTATGAAGTATACTATGTCTAAAGAACGCCTATCGTCTCGGTTGGAATAGCAACTGATTATTAAAAAGAATTACTAAAGTGATAGTAATGCCCGCTGTTAATAAATTTTAATATTGTAGACATTAAAATATAAATTCAATGATGTTTGCATTGCCTCTCAGACTTGTATAGGTTCCCCCTCCTGCCCCTTTCACTGACGATCTAGATAGTGTGCCTGCTTAAGCAAGAACCCCTTGTGCCATTACTGACATTAACAATTATGTGATAGGGCCTTCCTGTGTCTCCCACTTGACCTTCAGGTTTGGAGATGCCAGGTCAAGCTGGTGCATTGTTATCCTGGGGCTGGGGCAGTGCGAGATCAGGGTCCCAATAACCTCCCCAATAAGGCCTTATAAAAACATTACAAACCTCCCCCTAAGAACTCTGGGGGAGGGCACACCAAACTGCTATGTTACCCTTGTTGAAGATCACTGTTCTAGCCCTAAGCCTGTCTAGCCCTAAGCTACTTGCACAAGGTAGGGGCAGTGTATGGGTGTTTTGGGGTTGTCCCTTTTCTCTACACCTTGAGTATTGCTATTTATTAACCCTTTCAGTGCCAGAGGGATAAGCAATGCATTGAAAAAATATGTTGCTTACCCCTCTGGCAATAAAATGGTTAAAAAAGCTGCATCTTTCCATGCTTTGGGTCAGGTATAAGGGTCTTGATGGTATAAATTGTAACGAAGGGGAATGCTTGTACCAGTATGCATTCGAGTGGTATTGGAGGCTAACACCACTGGAACTACATTGGCTAATTTGTACATAAACTCCAGAGTCTTTCTAAAAAAATAACAAAACAGTAAAACATCTAGGTACATTCCAGGACAATATTGTATCAACAATCACATTAAAACCACTGACGCCATTCCTTTTGACCATTCATCATAATGAGTATGAATATGGCAATAGTGTCTGCATGATGAGCATGTAAATAGAAAGGGACAGTTTTTTATGTCTAAAGTTGCAGCCAAGGATTCCAGGTTTCATAATACAGAGGCGGCCTATCGTCACTGACTAATGCCATTAAGCTTTCCCAGAGATGGACTGCCAAATTGTATTCTCCCATAATGACATAGAAGCTCCCAGGATTTCCATTTTCAAAACTAAGCCTCTAAATCTGGGTTATTAGCTTATTAGTAGCATTTGATAAGCTTTTTAAAGGACTGACTAACCCACTGATTAGCCTTCTGTCATTAAAAGGCTTAAAATGCAGTGCAGGTATCTATCTATCTATCTATCTATCTATCTATCTATCTATCTATCTATCCATCTATGTCCATGTCCCATAAGATGGAGTAGACTCCAAAAGTATATGCATGATGGCTGTGGACAATGGCATTAATCCTTTGCATGCCAGAGCGGAATCCAATGCACTGCAATGCATTGGCTACCTCTCTGGAACTCAAAGTGTAAGGAGCATGAGACTGTGTGTGGCCCTCTCATTGGTTGGTCAGCATAACCAGGCATTCTTGAGTGTAACACTTGTGTAAAAATGTGTTGCACACCTCTGTCCTTAAGTGCTTATGTTTTATGCATCTTTGGCCTTATTAACAAAATAATTAAGGAGCAATTCTAGAGCAAACCAACTCGACCATGGGGGAAGCAATGCGTAGGAGGCCACGCTAGCATTCATAGGGTTAAAAGCACCATTTAAAGGGATAGTAATGTTTCACAATAAAAGCAGCTCCAATTAATCTTCATAGTATTTGGGCCACGGAGAGTTTTATTTCAATACTGTCAGAGTTGTAGTTCAAGAGTAATTGAATGATAAAGTAACCCCCTCCTGCCCCTTTTACCTAGAGTAAGCCTCCTCGCCTCAGATGTGGAATCTGGTCTCTTGACCAGACAGCTCACAGCAAGGGACAATCTTCTTACTATGAGAACAATGAAAACCCTGCCCCCATTGACTGATTTTTCAGGTTTTTTCCTTATGGTCACTGAAGATTGTCCCTCTCTGCGATACATCAGGACAGTCTTGCTGCTCTGAGGTTAGCAGTGTTACATCAGTAAAAGGGGTGGGAGGGGGATATTTTTATCTTTCAATTACTCTTGAACTACAACTCTGTCAATACTGAAATAACACTCTCCATGGCCCAAATACTATGAAGATTAATTGGAGCCGCTATTATTGTGAAACATTACTATCCCTTTAAATTAATGGGAGGTTTTATTTGCCTCATATGGACAGATGGTTTGCTCTAGAACTGCTTCTCGTTTGGACTGTGAATAAGGCTCAAGATGATTTATATTTAAGGAAAAGAGAGGTATACAATGTATTGCATACCTCTCTGGCAGTCAAAGGGTTAAGGACTAGACATGTATACATGGCATTGTGAAGCAATGAATTGCACACCGTCCTTAAGGGGTTAACAAGACAAAAGGATGTTGATGTATGAAAAGAGCTAGATCAGTTCTGAAGCAACCCAGCTGCACCATCAGAGACAAATACAAACTCCTAAAATTCCCATTAATAAGGGACTTTAGGAACCCCTGAACGTGAGAGAGGCCTTCACCACACTGCTGTTAAACACTTTATTTAAATCAATGGGTATTTTTTATGGGTCCTCTATGGTGCACTTGGTTCTCTACAAAATTGATCCAGATCTTCTTAATACACCAATATCATGATGTCTCCTGCAAGAAGATATAAAGACGAAGGAAATATTTGATTGTCCTAGGTAAATCCTGAATTCACAGTAAAATGGAAAAAGTGAGTAGGCCAATGATTTTTTTTTCTGTTGTTACATGACTATCAATATAAACACATCTCTTCACATGAGGT
Organism: Rhinophrynus dorsalis; assembly: GCA_037306005.1. NCBI lineage: Eukaryota > Metazoa > Chordata > Amphibia > Anura > Rhinophrynidae > Rhinophrynus > Rhinophrynus dorsalis. The sequence continues at coordinate 538,261,169 of CM074718.1, read as the reverse complement.
CAGACTCCTTAGTTCACCACTCTTTTCATGGTCCAACCTAGTGTAACTATATGTGCCAGATTGTTCAGGAAAGTCCTGTTTTTTAAATTATCTCATGTCCTGGGTAGCCTCATGGGCATCTGGGGAGTGGAGCACTTGACTCCCCACCCTACTCTTGCCCCCACGACATAAACACAGGGGCTGGGTGGGCAGGCCTGGGGGTCATATTATGGGTTTTCCCATGGGCAGCCTCCTTCTAGGACAATACAAAATCCCAGAATGAAGATGCCAGAGCACTGAGTTCGAAACACTAAAAGGAGAGCTGCATATTGCCTGCTGTGACAGAATGTGATGCTTCTGTTGGGCTACAAAAATGGCTTCAAGACATATTTCTAAACACTAGAGAGAAAACTGAGCCTTGATCCTGACATGAAACAGGAGCTGCAGAGCAATTTCATTGTAGTGTAATTCTACATTAAGTTTTTGGGCTTGAGTTATATTTTCATGTAGTCCACCACAGGCATTGCTTTCTGTCACAGCTGTCAGCTGACAGTTCTCCCTCTAGTGTTTAGAACTCTGTGGTGCACTGCAGAGAAAGCAGGATGTGCACTCATATCCACTAATGTATAGTGACCCCTCCAGCATAGCTGCACTAGTGCCAAGGACGAATACTCTGCTGCTCTCTTCACACTAGTCCAACTGTACAGCTAGCCTAACTTTACTCTCACGTCTCACCTTGCGTCTTTCAGGTTCCTCATCCACTAGCTTGTAATCTCTCATGAGCAGTACCCTCACTACCATTTGATTTGATCTGGTTCTGTATGTCGTACGTTCTTGACTCTCTTGTTTGATACAGCAGTCAGTAAATAACAGATTATAATAATATAAATAATATAGACTAATATATTTTAAGATGTACATTCCTATGTTGATGTGTATCTGTCCATTATAACCTAGAATTTGCATACCAACATTAATAACTGGCTTTATATTAACAGTATAGAGCAGCTGATGTGAAAGACAAGAAGACTTTATAACATACCAGTCATCCCTAATTTACATACCGTTTTGGTTCTTTTCTCACAGTAAGTATATAATCTATAACTGCCTATCATATTATCCTTCCATGTGTTGGAAGAAACCAGATCAGCCGTGCTCTTAGCCAGGTAATTGTGCGTGACTATGACTATGACATGGGTGCTTCATTGTACTCTGTTATCCTAAAGACATTTCATAAGGAAAATGATCAGAGATTCTCTCCAGCTGGACACAGCTGTATTGCAAATGTCCCTATTATGTTCACAGTTGGTCAATACCATGCAGGCTATGAGTGGAATGTGCACTGCTAGACATTAGTAAAGACCCATAATCACTGTAAGCGGAGAGGCAGCCTTGTATGGTATATATCAAATGAACTGTCTTGAATAATGGGAAAGGACATATTTTTGTTGGGCATTGAACAATATGGAACATTAGGTGAATGTACAACAAACAATGGGCACTAAACCAGGCCCTGCACTGATTTGGAGACCCTAATAAGCTTTCTACACCAAAATTCCTCCCCTTAACCATTCGAGTGCCGGAGGGGTACAAAATGCATTACAGTGCAATGTGTTGCCCATCCTTGTGGTACTCCAAAGGTTAATGCCGCTTTCACCAAGAGTAGGACAATTAGTCTACAGGCGATTTGGGGCTACATCTTGTTTAACCCTTTGAGTTCCACAATTTGCAACGTGATGAGTTGGATACCTCTTTGGCTCTCAAAGGTTTACTGCACTGGATTAAACTAGGAATACATGAAACAATGTGATTTAATGCCATCTCCCCATGCATATTATGGAGCAAGTGTACAGGGTCTGATGGCATTAAAGTCCTAATACTGAGATAGTCTGCTGCTATGCACTACCTCCTCATACTTAGTATGGAGTGCAGTTACGGGCACTGCAAGGTCCTCCAGCTAATTCCAAATTACAATTCCCATCATTCCCTGCCAGAATGATGGGAGTTGTAGTCTGGCAGGAGTAAAAAGGCCTCACAGTGCTTATGCTCGATGAAGTGCATAACCTGAAGCACATTCACTGGGGATAAAGGATAAGGCAAGGGGAACTGCTCTAGTGAATTTGGATATTCACCCAACTGTCCAATATGTGTAAAAGTGAAGTGATACAGTTCTGGGGCAAACTACTGCACCATAGGGGACAAACATGCATCGCCATTGATTAGTATGGGTCTTTTAACCCATTGAATGCTAGAGAGGTCTTCAATGCATTACAATGCAATGAGTTAGACAATCCTCTAGCATTCATTGGGTTAAAAGCCCCATATAAATTAATGGGCATTTTCAGGGTTTTTTTTCTGTCCTATAGTATAGTTGGTTTTCTCCAGAATTCCACCACTTTTCTTTTACACATAAAGCCCATTTTGCCACATCTTATATTTTATACACAGTTTCACTAAGACTATGAATCTTTCTTCATTTAAAGCAAAGTATGATTTGTGCAGCCAATCACTCCAGCAGTGTCAGAATAAAGCTTTATTCCACTCTCTTTTAGAGACACAGTTACACACTGAGGTGGTGAACTTAATTAAAGTATGTGTTTAGATGGATCTTATCCTAATGGGGCCATCTTGTGGCCTTCAGGCTGTTGTTGAAAGGGATAGTAATACTTTGTTTTATCTTTATTTTATTTTGTAGGCATGAAGAACAATATAAGTCTTATCTCTCAAACCTTTATGGTTTATGAGATATTCTCAAGCAAAGTTCCCTTCCCGCCCCTTTTACCTAGTGTAAGACATCTCTTCACAGATGTGGAATGCAGTCCATAGACCAGACAGATAACAGAAGGGGACACTCTTCTTCCTATGAAAACAATGAAAGCCCTGCCCCCCTTAACAAGTTTTTCAGGTTTTTCCCTTATCTTAATTGAAGATTGTCCCTCTCTGTAGTCTACCCGGGCACCTCCCTTCTGATCTGGCTGAACAGTGTGACATCAGTAAAAGGGGTGGGAGGGGGATACTTTATTATTGAATTACTCTTGAACTACAACTCGAACAGAATTGAAATAACACTCTCCAAAGTCCAAATACTATGATGATTAATTAGAGCTGCTTTTATTATGAAACATTACTATCCCTTTAAGGCAGACCATACCTGGTCTAAAAAACATAAAATATCCAGCAACTTGGGCCATGTAATTTTGCTAGTCTGCTTACTGGTAATAGTGCAATTTTGCTGCACAGTTCACTAATTTTACATTATGTCTGGACAAGTCCTGGGTCTTTTTGGGAACTTACCACCTACCCTGCTGCTATGAAATGGTGTAATATAATATTTCAGATTGAAGACAACACTCTGGGCAGGGGACGGCTGATAGTATAACAGGTCTGATAAATGGGACAAGTCTACTGTTTAGGGGCATGAATACAACCAATCCAACATAAACATGATTATTAGGAGACGCAGGCATTATTAGCCAAGTTACTCAGTAAGGGACATATCTTAGTCAAATACCTCCCAAGTGTCCCTCTTTAGGAGGGACAGTCCCTCTTTTTGAACCAAATCCCTCTGTCCCTCTTTCCCACACTAGTGTCCCTTTTTTTAGGAGATCAGACTGTGTGGTCTGAATATTAGTTTATTAAATTGCTCCACAGCCATAAAACTCACATTAATGTTTGTATAAGCTTTAGTACGTGAGTATATAAATTAGTCTGTGTAAATAAAATACTTTGGTCTTGTTCTAAATAATTTATTCAGTTACAGAAAGAGGAGTCGATAGGTCATGAAATAACCTAAAAATACTTGGTAATGCCCCATCCACCAGCCGCACCCCCAGAAACACCCCCTAAAACTCAAGTGTCCCTCTTTGGCCATTTGAAATGTTGGGAGGTATGTAGTCATCAATAAAGTTAAAGTAGTATAGGAGACAGCAAGCTTAAAATATACTTTTTTTTTTTTACATAATCACATAGTAAATTAGGTTGATAAAACGACAGATGTTTAACAAGTTCAACCTTTGGCAAAGTATATTCCACAAAATGAGAGCTCTGGAACTCAAAGAGTTAAATAAAAGGGAATTTCTTATTGGTCCCTTATGATACAGTTAGTTTGTTCCAGAATTGTTCCTTTTCTTCTTAGCACACCAGCCTCGCTGTGTCTGAATACAGGAAGGCAGCACAGACAAATAAAGAAAACGTTAAAGGATTCAGAAAGGAGGGTGGGAAGTGATATGTGTGACAGATTAAAACAGGGAATGTAGGCAGGGGAGCGCAATGATATCACATTTATCTCAATGAAATGAGGTCATGGGGAAATTCAGTACGCTCCAAAAATTCAGCTCAGCCCTCTTTCTGATTGGCTATAAAAGCCTAAGCAGTGGGCACCGTCCTTGAGCTGTAATTCCTTATGATGGCTTACAATTTCCTCAGTATTTATGAATGCCAAGCTTAACGCATCCTGCTGGCAGGGGGGATAAAACCACTTAGTGAGCATCTGCCTCTGGCAAGGAGGCCCGGCAGGGATAAAGCAGCATGTAGATTCTTTGGGGAAATGTGCAGATGCATCCTACTCAGGCAGCTGCATGCAGTACAGAGAACAGACATTGGCACTTAACATTATCTTGTGTGTATAATACAGGTACCAACCAGAACTCCGTAAGGCTGATAGTCATAGAAGTTATGGAGCAATTCTAGGGCAATCCAACTGTAGCCTTGGGAAAAGATAAGGGTTTAACTCCTTGAAAGCTAGAGTGGTCTTTGGAATGCTTTGTAGACCTCTCTAGCATTCAAGGGGTTCTTTATACAATTAAATCAATGGGAATCTTGGGGATTATTTTTGTCCCCCTTTTATGCCTGTGAAACCACCACCAATCCACAGCAATACACAGACATTACCATATATCCACCATGCCTTTGACAAGTTTATGATTTTGCTTTAACAATGCCTCATGAGCATGGAAATGTAGGTGAATTACCTATTGTGTATTCATGTGAGTGTTTAAATATATATTAATGTGGCTGTTCCTCACATGCACTAAGCTCCGATAGCTGCCTCTGTTGTTGGCGTTTACAGTACCAACATTGCCAGCCTGAGGTTGACTATGTTGGGATTTCCCTTTAGCTCTGCCCTTCCTTAACCCTTTCAATGACATAGGGATGTGGACTGCTCAACTCTGTGGCACTGAAAGTGTTCCAAAATGAGAGAATGGCAAAGAAGCGATATATCACAGGTTCTTCACTCTTCTGAACTGACTGAACCAGCTGAGTGGGATAACCGCCAATCAGCTGATTCAGGTAAACACAGGACTTTCAAGGCATTCAGTTTCAGAGTGCCTTGCGAGTCCTATGTTTACCTGAATCACCTGATTGTGGATAACTTGCTCAGTTAATTCAATCAGTATAGAAGGGCAGAGTTCCTCTGCCGTTCAGTCATTTTGAAACCTTTTCAGTGCCACAGGGGTGTGCAAACCACATGCATATGGCAATGAAAGGGTTAAGGGGGCAATGCTGTTTGTGGTGCTGACGTTTAATAGGATCCTCTCCTCTTCCCCACTGGGCAACTGGGGGAGCAGAGAGGATGTGCTCAGACTTCAGGGTTGTCGAACTGATGGCGATGTGTAAGGGAGGACATCCTTTACATATAACCAGCATTTCGACAATCCTGTCTGCTAATGTATGAATTATCCCCTCTCCCCTTGCACCCCTAATTTTTAGTGCATATGGTGATGTGTGATTCCATCACCAGGGCGATGTGCTTCACACATCGCAAAACACATATTGCTATAGCATCGCACTTTAGTGCCCTTCCCCCCAGGAATTCTTAGTACGTCAGCTTCATTGGATCAAGATAGCAAGACGATGATCGGAAGCGGAAATGTCGTCATTATTTCTCTTATAAAATTATTTATTTACTTCTTTAATTATTTTACAACTTTACACAGATATGCAGCAAAATTGATAACGAGATTGGAAAAATTGAGTAAGAAAGAGAGACTAATCAAACTTGGTTAGTTTACTTTAGACAAGAGACGTCTTAGGCCCCTTTCACATAGGTGACACATGGGCAACAATGCTACATTGGTTACAGTAAAATCTTGGATATAATTCCCCTTTTTTGCCCTTTTTTACCTAATGTGAAGTGTGTGTGGTGAGTGCATATTACACACAAGAGGTCATCACTAGGCACTACCATAATTTCAGTTTGAAGTGGTTTGCTCACTGAAACTACGAACGTGTCCATCCAGGATCTATCAGGTCCCCACAGGGCAATATAGCCACCATAGTTTCAACTAGCAGTATATCATCACAGGGCAACACAGGAAGCAAATGCATATGAAATCATGTTGCCTGCTGGATGCATCTCCCAGCTGCCTCCAGAGGGGGTCATCACCATAATGAGGTGGGTAAAGGAGGGAAGGGGGGGGGAGGTCGGCAATATTTTATCATGTTGAGGTGGATGGGAGAGAGATCAAGAGGAGCAGACAACAGAACTGTAATATTTTTTGTGGGTAGAGGTAATGAAAGGTGGGAGAAATAATGGGTACATATTATGCACATGCACATTTTGAGTATAATTTACGCAGGTGTGTATTACACCCAAGATTTTACAACATGCTGAACTATGGTGTCTCTCACATGGGCAACTATCTCTTTATGTGATCACACAAAAGTACAGTATGTTTCAACTTTATTGCACCCCTCTAGGGACACAGTAATGTTGCAATAAAGAAGATATGCACAGTGGCCTATGTGGCTGCTTTCAAATATTTCACATGAGCCCTTGTGTAGGTCAGGATGCTCCCTGTAACCTCTAAGGAATGCCTCTCCTATGTCTGTCTGTGGTGGAACACAGGAAAGAAGTGAATGAGAAAACAAGGTGACAAAACTAATGCGGGGGTTGCAACAGTGTTGCCACCCATGTGACAGCGTCCAATGGTGGGGGATATAATTAATATTTGCAAATACAGCCAATACATAGAACTTCTAGGGGGACTCTTTGCTAAAAGGACTGATCAAACAAAAAGGGGGTTCTCAGTAACAAAGTCAGGGATATTTTACAGTAAGGGCAGTAAAGATATAGAATACTTTGCATCAGAAAGCTGTGTTGGCAGATAATGTAAATACTAATAAAAAAAAATTTGCACCTGAGCTAAAACCTCAGAAAGATATAGAGAATTATTATAGTTGAGTTAAATTCAACCAAGATGTTCATGGTCAACTGACTAGAGCTGTCCATAGGATGGTGTAGCAACAGTGCCACTGTAACATTTCAGGCCATTGAGATACTGCACCTAGAAAATTCAAGTTTGAGCTGCAATAACTTTTAAATGAAACACTTCTCAGGAGAATGAGTACCTTGTTTTACTTGGGAGGATAAACCCTACTATAAAAATATTTACATATAAAGTGTTACTATCCCTCTCAAGCTTTGAACTTATATTGAGGGAACAATAAACCCTATTTGTGTCCAAAGAAATAAGTTTGGTCAAGTGTCACGGACTACCAATAAACTAACTTAAAGGGATAGTAATACTTCGTTTTATCTTTATTTTATTTTGTAGGCATTAAAAAAACATGAAGAAAGATATGTCTTATCTCTCAAACCTTTATGGTTTAAGAGATATTCACTAGCAAAGTATCCCCCCCCCCTTTTCAGCCAGATCAGAAGGGAGGTGCCCAGGTAGACTGCAGAGAGGGACAATCTCTGAAAAACTTGTCAAGAGGGGAAGGGCTTTCATTCTTTTCATACAAAGAAGATTGTCCCCTGCTGTTATCTGTCTGGTCTTACAACCAGATTCACATCTGAGAAGAGATGGCTTACACTACGTAAAAGGGGCGGGAGGGGGAAACTTTGCTTGTGAATATCTCTTAAACCATAAAGGTTTGAGAGATAAGACTTATATCATTCTTCATGTTTTGTTAATGCCTACAAAATAAAATAAAGTTAAAATGAAGTATTACTATCCCTTTAAGCTTAAAGTTGTGTGGAAAAGGATTCAGTTTCCAGCAGGACAACAATCCTAAACACACACTGTGCCAGGTATATATGAAGTCCAAGGAAGAGCAAGGAGTGCAAATTTGCATAGCTTTCCCACCGCAATCTGTGGACCTCAACCCTATTAACATCTCTGAAAACATTTGAAAAGGGGAAAGGCGAAACACATTAGACACACTATAGACACTCTCTGGGATGCTGTAAAGGCACGCTGGAATAATGTGGATTGTAATTCTACACAAACTTATTGAATCAATGCCAGACAGAGTTAATGCTGTCATTAAGGCAAATGGTGGTCATACAAAATAATGAGAATTTTTTTATTTTCGGTATGTACTAACAAACATTTTTTTTTTTACTTTTATTAATGAAAATGATGCATTTTTGTTTGAGAAATACAGTATATTATGTCAAACAAATTTGTTTTTCAGAAATGCTAAAATAAAAGTAGATTGTGGTAGTGGACCTATCATATATATAGAGAGAGAGACAGAAACACTCACAGGAGTTTGAATTAACACAAGAATTATCCACAATGTTTCAGCCACAGTCCCTGGCCTTCATCAAAACTACAGTACAATTTGACTGTACATATAATGTACCTGCAGAATATGTAAAGTGAAAACAAAGATTTTACTTTGAAAACAAAGGGTTACTTTAGTTATCTCCCCAATACGAGTTTAGGTTATAATTATCTTCATATAGCGATAAGCTGTAATAGTTGTTTTACCTTCTTATAGAATGCTGGGGCCTTACTCCCAGGCAGACTGCGGTTACAGCTCTGAACTGCAGCCTGTCAATCTTTGTCTGCTCCCCTCCCCATGTAGCTTCTTGTTCCAACCTCATCTGATGAAGGAGGATTTCTCCATGTAAGCTGGAGCGGTCTCTAGCCAATGAGAGTGCTCCAGCTAACATGGAGAAATCCTCCGTCATCTGAGGAGGTTGGAACGAGGCTCTACGTGGGGAGGGGAACAGACAAAGATTGACAGGCTGCGAGTTGTACCAGAAGTCTATCCGGACGTAAGAGCCAGCTCATTTTTAAAACTTTAAATTTTGCCATAGCATGCATTCTATAAGAAAATAAAAGAACTATTACAGCCTCCCTCTATATGAAAATAATTATGAGCCAAATTTGTATAGGGGTGACAGTTCCCATTTAAACTAAATTGTCCATATTTTTTTGAATGAGAATGATCTCAATGTTTCACTTTACAAAGCACCTGTAACCCTGTATTGTTTAAACACTTAAATTGTAAAGCGCTGAGTACACTTGGGGCGCTATATAAATAAACATATTCATACTCATTCATTCTTTTTCTTTAACATAAGGTTTTGAATTTAGTAAGAAGATAACACAGAAAGAAAGGCACTAGGAATACATGACATGGCAAAATGTGGCTGGAGTTGGCTTTAACCATCACTGATTGGCTGAAACATTTGGGGGCAGCTCTTTAAAAAAGATATGTGAATACTGATGAGCAATGCTATGTCTTGGCCACACCTCCATATAGGAAAGACAGGTGCACATATTACAGTTAGTGTCTGAATTAGGCTTATGACATTATCTGACTAGTGTTGATATCCATCGTGAGTAGAGAATGTCCATTATGTAAATTAAATATATTTTATTGTTGTATGTGTTAAAATTAGTTATACGTGTAACTTTCTAAAGATAAAGGTATCAGATCACCTGAAGCATACACAATGGAAATTTGTTGATCTGAAATCCTGGATGTTTTTTCACTGAGCAAGCGTCAGAACACCATAGCATATGGTTTACTGTTTTTACAGATGTTTCCCAGTGATCCTCTCTGCTCTGGCAGATTAAAATGTATGTCAAATTAGAATTAGCATAATTCTGTACTGATATATTATCATCATTATTATTCTATAATATAAAAGGACAGAATGTTTGTCTGATGCAGTCATGTGCAGTAGAGACTGCCCGAATGCTGGAAGCATTCTGTACATTTGGGCAGTCTCTACTGAGCATGACTGCATCACGAGCATCATCATGGCGGCAGTACACAGAGCAGGACAGGCCTCTTTACCTCTGGCTTTTAGTTATTACTTATTTTATATTTTAATTGGATTCATTGTACTGCTTGCATAATTTCCACCAGAAAATATGTAGAAAATCAGTGAACATAGTCACATGATCATTTTTAATCGACTGATTTGCACCAGTAGAACATCTTCTCTCTCCCACTGTTCATCAAAGACTGAAAATTGTAAACGTTTCAGTGAATTGCACCCTTTGCAAAGGGCGTTGTGCAAAACTTTAATTCATTGCAAATACCAGTGACATTTAACCCTTTGAGTGCCAGAAGAGTAGGCAACGCATTGCAAAGCAATGCGTTGTGTACTCTTCTGGCACTAAAAGGGTTGTTAAATCTACAACAGACCTTTGAAGTAGTCAATACTATTAAAAATTCTACAGGGCTATTAATCAGTCTGCAATAGTGCTAATTGAAGGAACACAGCAGAGAACCAACTATTGATTTAGTGATTATTCATCGGTCTCAAAAAAGAGCCGTAAGTGAAAGCAGAGAACTGAGTTCATTTTTATAAAAGGGAATACTCTATAATATGATTTAAAACTCAAGAAGGACTCTTCTTAATGTAACATTCTTTTTAACTCGTTGTGCATGTGCACCACATATTTTTGAACCTCATATCTCGCATTTTATGAAGTGGAATATAAAAAAATTTAAAAAAAGCGGTCAGTGCAATAAAAAATTGCGCCTAATGTAACAAGCAAACAGTGGGGCAATTGAAGACCAAAATGAGACTGATGCACTAAGAAGAATTTGGGGGAGAGGCACTAAGGCGTGATAAAGTGGAGATGACTTCTCCAGTGACATCAATACTCCAATTGCTATGCTATCTCAAGTGGGACATCTCTTAGTGCATAGGCTCCATAGAATAACATAGGAATTGGAGAAGTGATATCACTAGAGAAGTCATCTCCACTTATTACATCTTTATGACACCTTATTACACCTTAGTGCATAAACCTCCAAGCAGCGGGGGGGTTATACAGTAAAGGTGTGATAAAGAGGTGATAAACTGGAGATCACTTGAGTTACTTGAGTGTGAAGCCTACGAACTAAGATATCTCAAGCTGACACATGTTATAGGCACCATATAATAACATGGGGACTGGAGAATTATTCACACTGGAGAAGTTACCTTCTCTTTATCACCTGTTTATCGCACCTTTAGTGCATCTCACCCCCGAGAGTAATTCTGAAGAAGAGCGATTGCTCCATAGGTGACAAATAAAATTCCCAAAGTTCCAAAATATATAAATGAGGCTTTTTACCATATTGTATGTGACATATTCAAAGCATTGTATGGCAATGCACTGGAGACCTAGTTCAAGGGCTTAAAAGTCCCATTTAAATCAACGGGAATATGTATAGTGCAGCTGTATAAATCAGTGTTACTCACTAAAGGTGATATTCAGTAAACTAAAGGTGTGCAATTCTGGAGCAAATAAACTGCACCATGGAGACCAATACCCATATCACAAATTTCCATTTATTTAAATTAATTGGACTTTAACCACTGAAATGCTAGAGAGGTCTCCAATACACTGATCTCTAACATTCAAAGGGTTAAAATGTCCATTTTATTGAATGGAAATTTTCATTTACTTTAGATTGTAAGCTTTTGGGCAGCGACCTCACTTCCAGTATTTCACTTTACAAAGCAGTTGTAACCCTGTACTGTCTAAACCCTTACACTGTAAAGTGCTGTGTACACTCTTTGTTCCACATAAATATATTATTTAATTCATTCATTCATTCCTGTCCGTGGTGCAGCTGATTTCCTCCAGAAAGCGTGATAAACTCTCCGACTTGTATGTTATTCTCCTATCCACCGCCTCTTCGTAAATACTCTTCCTTAACCTTGGAAGTGCCCCTCTGGCACTCAAAGGGTTATGTTTTAACCCACTGAGTGCCAGAAAGGTATCTAGCAGTGGCTACTTCTCTGGCACTCTAAGGTTTAAGAAAAGTCCAATTGAGGATATTGGTATTATTTTATACATTCAGGTATCCTTATAATGGCAAATCGGAAAAAATCAAAGTAAAAAAACATATAAAATGAATTCTTTGGGAACTCTAAAGATCTCCGTTACATCACAATACGAACTGAAGACTTTCTAGAAACCACCGGGAATGGGAATGTTTATAAATGATATGTGGTGCAGCTGATTTAAAGGGAAATTTCATCAACAGTTCATTTAGCTCCAAATCCTTAATATGTTAGCGATATACATATAAATACTTGTAATTTGCAGTATAAGTCCGGCATTAGTAAGAGATAGAACGTTTTGGGCAGGCATGCACCAGCTGGGATCTTGCTGTAGGAGCTTTCTGGGCCTGCATTGTCAGTCCCTTCCTGTGTCTTAAAGAGATATTAATACTTACATTTTACTATCCCCCATCTTGTAGCCCTTAAAACTGAATTAAATGAGCCCAGCGGCATCTCTCAAACCTTTATGGTTTGAGAGATATCCGCTTTCAAAGTTTTGTTTTTTCCCTCTCCCCTGACGTCAGCGCTCTATCTGACAGCAGGGGAATCCAGTCCCGGAACAGGCGGAGGCTCTTTAGCAGAGCTGAGATTGCATTATGGAAGAAGAAATCCTTCACTGAAATGGTCTTCTGAGTGTGATCTAGGCTCTGCTGAAGAGCCTCCGCTTGCTCAGGGACTGGATTCCCCTGCTGTCAGCTAGAACGCTGATGTCAGGGGAGAGGGAACTTTGAAAGCGTATATGTCTCAAACCATAAAGGTCTGATAGATGCTGCTGGGCTCATTTAATTCAGTTCTTTATGGGCTACAAGATGGGGGATAGTAAAATGTAAGTATTACTATCCCTTTAAAGCACAAGGTTTCCAACTCTCCAATCATGGAGCTGAAGGGGACGGACAGTGCAGACTCAGAGATGGTGTCTCCACAAGATGTCTGCGTGCTTCCCCACTGCTGCCTGCTGAAAAAGTTCTCTCTCTTACTTATGCCAGACTTATACTGCAAATTACAAGTATTTATATGTATATCGCTAACATATTAAGGATTTGGGGCTGAATGTAATGTTGATGAAAGTTCCCCTTTAACCTAGAATTGCTTGCCTTTTACCTTAGTAAATATGGTGCTATTATTTGCACTGACTATGTCAAAGAATTGCTTCCAGGACACTGACACCTCCTAATAATAAACTAGCAACACTTAAATCATCAAGAACAGAACATTCTAATGGCCCTTATTATTTTTTCCCTTGCACCTTGGCTCAACAGACATCTGCAATCAGTCCTAAATGTCATTTCCATGGAGGCAGACATGACTCCTGCGGTACTACTGTACCTCAAACTCCATCCACTTTTTTTAGTATACAAGTCTGCAGAAGATGTCAGTACTGTAGTGGGTGTAGTTTGGGGTATGGGAACCCTGTCAGCAACAGACATTTCCACCTGTTGGAGATAGTATCCAAGACTGACTGAAGGTGTTAGCTATAAAAAAACATAGTGGTCATTAGGATTTTATGGCCATAGTAAGATATGTGTGGGGGTTTATTATTAAAAGGCAATAAATAACCTTAAATAGCTAGTCCCTAGTGTAGTACCTCAGACAACAGATGCTGCATGATCCTCATAGAGAAGAAATTAATGAGGCATACCAAGAGTGAAGGCATTAAAAGAGACGTAAGAAGGTAGATTCTCAGGATTAAGAATCAGAGCCCTATGTGGAAAGCAAAATATAAGCTCTTCAGGAGCATACCAAATAAACAAGAGGGGCAAATAAAAATTCCCCACATTTCAGTTGATTCAAATGGGACTTTTAACTCCATCAATGATAGGGAGGCTTCAAATGCATTTTAAAGCAATGTTTTTTAGACATCTTTTGGCATTTTATGGGTTAAAATCCCATCTATATCAATAAAAATTTTATTTCCATCCTATATGGTTCAATTGGTTTTCTCCAGAATTGCTACTCTTGCTTCCTGCATAAGGTCCTTTGTGGCTTTTATTATATCTGAGCCCTAATTGTGACACCCTCAGAGTAGATATATCAAAACAGTTTTCAATAAGTCATTTCTCTCTCTCTGTCTCTCTCTTTCTCCCCAAGTTAAATGCATGGCTAAGTTGCTGCAAGTAACTGGAATGGGTGGGGGGTCAGACCAAGGACTGATTTCATTCTGCTCCATCCCAGGACTGTGAGTCTCACACAGGCGGCAACATCAGTTTCACATTAGGACTGGGATGGAAATCTTCACTGACTCTCATGCCCATTCAGTCCCCAGAGATCTGGTTTCAGAGAAATAATTAAAGCAGCTGCTACTTGTCAAGGGATCATTCTGTGAATTAAAGTCTTGGATTATCCAGGAGAACATAAAAAATATCCAGATATAACCTCCAAGTTACCTCTTGTAATTAGCAGCTCTCTGAGCACTGACTGAGGGAGAGATGACACTGACACTGAACAAGTGGTAAAGAAAAACTGCAATGCCTTCTGGGAAATCTCTTTCCCAGCCGATGATGAGCCCAGAGTTTAAAATGTCCTTTCCAGTAATGATGAGGTTCTGGCAGACATGCTACCTTTAAATGTCTTGAGATCAGCTTTCAGTATGTTGGACCATTATATACCTCTTACAGGTTCTACTTGAAACCGGCTATTAAGTCCCTGGATTCAAGAGAGGTTTCCAACACATCACTAAGTAATGCATTGGGGAACTTCTAGGATCCATGTGGTTAAAGAAGAAAAGAGTGTCACAGTTATCAAATAAACTCAGTCAAAAACAGCAAACAAGCAAGATGGTGGACCTTCATAAGTTTTCTTTCATATGTTAAGGGAGAATTCACCAACAGGTCAGAGGGGAACACACATGGCAATGAAATACAATACAAAAGACAGGGGAATACAATTTATTATTGTGATATAACCAAAAGTATTTGTAAGTGATCGTGGGGAAGAGCAGTATATCTGGTATGGTGCTCTTCCAAAATCTTGATGAATACAGGCCTTAGAGAGCAATGAGAACTTTTGTAAAAGGCTTCAGAAGTCAAATGTAGTGTGTGTGTGTTTCTCATACATATTTTACATACCCCTCAAAAAGACACCTCTATACTCTCTTGGCAATAGAAACTAAAGTGAGAAAAGTCTCTACAATTCTGATCTTATTCTATGGAACATCGTATTCAAGTTGGAGAGATCTTACACACTGTAGTGAATAGGCTCCCAAGAATATCCAAGAAAGTGTGAGAACGTTATCTCGCCTTATTACAACTCCCATTTACAAACGGATTTATGAGACACCAAGAACCGATTTCCCATTAGGCAGATGGGCAACTGCCTAGACCTCGATTACCAAAGTCTTAGGGAAGATTCATGTATACTGACCACACCCACATCCTAAATTATAGCTGTGGCCAATGCAATCTCACTGTCCCTGCATTAATTTTTATAAGTCTTACTGGCTATTAGTTAACCTATTGGACACTTGAGAGGTCTCCAACACATCTCTGTAGCAACAAGTGGGTTAAAAGCTTTTTTGTGTTTGTTATAGGCTAAGGGTATTTTTGGTATCATGAAATGGATGTGGCCATGGATGGAGCTAATGGTCTTAAGATGCCATGTCTAGGCCACCTGAGATGTAAATCCAGTCCTGATTCCACCAGAAACTCTGCAAGGCAACTCACCAAGGGGCATGTACGAAACCCTTCTGAAGTGCACGAGGTGTGTGTGTGTATATATATATATATATATATATATATATATATATATATATATATATATTTATATATGCAACACATAGAGAGGGATAAATTATTTAAAGGAAAAATTACTGAGGGAAAAAATTGTCAGAATTTAAATCTGTGTTGCAGAAATGTATTCAACAGTATATACCAGTGTGAATAAATGCAAAAGAAGTAGATCGCAGCCATTGTGGTTAAATACAAATGTGAAGAAAGAAATGGCAAGGGAAAAAAGGGCATTTAGACTATTTAATTATGAAGGAACAGAAAACCATTTCTTGAAATACAGGGAGTGCAACAAAGATTGCAAAAAGGCTATTAGGTTAGCAAAAATACATAATGAAACTTAGTTTACAAGGGAGAGCAAGACTAATTCCAAAAAGTTTTTCAAATACATAAATAGCAAAAAAAACTCGAGGGAGTGCATTGGATCTTTCAAATATGAAATGGGTGAGTTGATTAGAGAGGATAAGGAAAAGGCTAATGTTTTAAACACTTTCTTTTTATTGGTATATACAAGGGAACAAGAAATGGTAGAAGACCCTCAAAAAGTAACAAATAAAACCATAACATTATCAGATATTGGGTTAACTCAAGAAGAGGTCATGGGAAGATTGAACAAAATTAAGACTGACAAAGCACCGGGACCTGATAGCATACATCCAAGTGTTCTTCTGGAACTCAGTGCAGTGTTAGCAAGATCCCACGTTTTACTCTTTAAATATTCTCTCACCATAGGCTCAGTGCCTTAAGATTGGGATAAAGCCAATGAAGTACCACTATTTAAGAAGGGAACTAAAACAGAACCTGGGAATTATAGACTTGTGAGTTTGTCCTCTGTAGTTTGAAAAATGCTAGAAGAAATAATAAGGGATTATATTCAGGATTACGCCACAGAAAATAATATTGTTAGCAGGAATCAGCATGGTTTTAAGAGGAATAGAGCATGCCAAACTAGTAGCAACCTAGATAATGGTAAAGCAGTAGATGTAGTACATCTAAATTTTGCAAAGGCATTTGATAGAGTGCCACACAGGAGGCTGGGGTATAAAATAAGGAAATGATGGTATCCTTTGCAATTGGATAGAAAACTGGTTGAAGGATAGGGAACAGTGCGTTGTAAATTGAAAATTCTCTAATACAGTTAAAGCTGAGAGTGCTGTGGCTCAGGTTTCAGTACTTGTGCCTCTGCTTTTTAACATTTTTTATAAATGACCTGGAAATAGATATAGGAAGCAAAATATCAATATTTGCAGATGACACTAAATTATGCAGGGTAATTAATTCAGAACAGGATATTTGTTCTCTACAAAGGGATTAACATAAAATGTAAATGTAAAATAGGGCAAACAAATTGAATATAAAGCTTAATGTAGGAAAGTGTAAAGTCATGCATTTGGGAAGAAGAAATCCCAATGCTACTTCTGAACTTAGTAGAATCATTTTAGGGAAATGTCTCTAGAGAAAGACCTGGGAATCCTTATAAACTACAAACTTGGAAGCAGTGACTACTGTCAAATAACAGTAGAAAAAGCAAACAAAGTCTTGTCTTTCATAAAAAGCAGTATTGAAGGAAGAGTGGATGACATCATTTGGCCACTGTTCAAATCATTGGTAAGACCTCACCTCGAATATGCAATGCAGTTTTGGGCACCGGTTCTAAAAAGGATATACTAGAACTGGAGAGAGTACAGTGAAGAACAACCCAATTAATTAAGGGAATGGAAGGCATAGAAACATAAAATTTGATGGCAGATAGGAACCATTCTGCCCATCTAGTCTGCCCATTTTCCTGCTGCAAAAACCTCAAAACTTATTTGGTCCTTGGTCTTGCACTTTGTTGAATTTGTATGTTTCTATCATATCCCCTCTCTCTTTTCTCTTCCAGCTATACATGTTCAGATCATTTAGTCTATCCTGATATTTCTTTTCCTGTAAGCCATTCACCATTTTAGTAGCCCTTCTCTGAATTCTCTCTAGAGTATCTATATCCTTCTGGAGATGTGGTCTTCAGTATTGTACACAATACTCTAGGTGAGGTCTAACCAGATATCTGTAGAGTGGTATGACCACTTCTCTTTTTCTGCAACTAATGCCCCTAGCTATACAACCCAGTACCCTGCTTGCATTCCCCACCCCTTTGTTACATTGCCTGTACTGATAATTCCATCTTTGAAGAGTAAGTAGGGATACTAAACAATAGATTCAAAGAGGAAACAATTTTGGAAGAGAATTTGGAAACATGTTTATTAGAAGTAGTAGACTTAGAAAGACAAGACCTATTGAAAGTGAAACAAAAATATTTAAATAAGGAAAATGATAACAGTACAATAATTGTACCATTTAATACTGGATATAGAAATTTAAAAAAATTATATATAAACATTGGGATATCTTGATAATATAAACCAAATATCATATTCTCTAAGGATCCTAATTTGGGTATACAAATATCCCCTAGTATAAAACAGAGAGATAAAGAAAAACATAATTGGCTTCAGAAAAATAAGTTTTTTTTCAAATATGGGGTTTGCATGGGGTGTAAACTGTGCAAGAATAATCAGAATACTAAGAATTTTCAATCTAATACAACAGGAGACATTTTTGATATTAGGAAGATAATTTAAATGTAACACCAAAGAAGTATATTTGCTACAATGTAGCTGTGGCAAACAATACATTGGAGGAACTAAGAGATGTTTGAGAGAAAAATTAAAAATAATTCCCAAAAAAAACACATCTCATACTTCAGAATGCAGGGGTTTTAATTTGAATAATGCGGTGTTCCATGGGATTGATATAGTCTCTAAAAATTGGAGGGGAGGAAATTATCTAAATGATATGTCCAAACATGAAACAGAATGGATATATAGGGTGCAAACTAAACAACCTTTTGGGCTAAATGCAGAAGTAGAGCTATTTGGGTTCCTATAGGTGGTCTTTTGTGGACTATTTAGTATGCTGTCCCTTATTTCATAGCCCTCCATGTCTTGGATATTTTGGAATAATTATCTGTGTAAAGGTCCTGGACATTTGGGAATAAATGGAATAAAATATAAGTTGTCATCTAATATTGTTCCATTTTTCCGATTTATTATATTATAGGTATGTTGGGAAATAATCAGAATAATATATAATAACGCTTCATATATCTGATTCATTATACTGTATACATGTTGCAGGGTTATATTAGGTACCTCACATTTTATTTATTTTTATTTTAAACATTGAACTTATTCTTTATCTTACGGATGTTATATAATTTTTAAAATTTGGATATTTACTGTATGTATGCATTACTTAGATATAGCTAGTTTAGGTGTGTATATACCTTTATAGAGAGGAGGAGATTGGCTGAACCTTAGGTATTTATAGGATTACCTTTATTTTATATATGTCTCCATGAAGAAGAAGCTGGCTTAGATTTTGAAATGCGTTGGAGTATATCAATATGTGAGCGTCTGAGCAGCAGACACAACTTACAAGTCTGAATTGACAGATAGTTTGGACACAGAGGATGGCCAATGAGATCAAACAAGTGATTTGTCTAACCATCATGTGGCCGGAAATCTAAGTCCCAGATGCCGAAAGGAAGGAATACAATGTGGCACAGTCTGAAGTACCCATCAAATATGAAGGAAGAAAACTCTTACGCATGAAGAGAGTGTAAGTCTGGCCAAGAACATACCAGTCCAAGCAGGTGACTGAAGACCCCCACATACTGGTGAGAATATTTCTATATGTATGTTTGCCAGTGAAGATTCAGTATATGAGTAATAGAGATGCCTCCATATGTTTGTGGCCTCTAGTGTCTAAGGATGCTGTCATTAAGAATACCTAAAGAAATTACCTTGTATGAAATCAGAGGTTGTCATTTTTAGTAACTACTGTTTCACCCATATCTGATGCAGGAGGAAACATCAGAAAGAAGTTTCTTTGTATATAAGCAAAGGTTGTTATCTAGAGTTACATTTGTTATTTATATCTGACTCCTAATACAGAATATCAGACTTTGCCTTTAATACTGTTGTCTGCAGCTGCAATTGTTTTACTAACACTGGATCTCTAATATAGAGATTGCATTGTCTACGAAGGTTTTTTTGATGCTTACTTATTGAATTTTTTGCTTGATGTAATTTTATATTATTTTATTTCCATTTGTGGCACTTCGTTAATCCATATTTTTCCCAGATTACATTGCGTCCGTGGATGCATGTTACACAATATTTGTTATTAAAGTATTGTGATATTGTTTATATTATGAGTGGATTTTTTTTTTATAAATAAGAGGATTCCTGGTAATTTATTCCCAACCTATTTTCTCTGAGCACTGAACATTTAGAAATTGTTACATTGCCTGCCTACCTTTAAGTCATCAGAAATTATTACTCCCAAATCCCTTTCCTGTGTTGTCTCTGACAGCACAGTATCATTAACACTAGATTTTTCCTTTGGATTTTTACATCTCAAGTGCATTATTTTACATTTATCAACATTAAACTGCAGCTGCCACACTCCTGTCCATACTTCTAATTTACCTAAATCATTTGTCATTTGGCTTATGGCTTATTCCCCCTGGAAAATCTATCTTGTTGCAGATCATCTGCAAAAAGGCATACCTCACCTTGAAGACCTTTTGCAATATCACTAAGAAAATATTACAAAGAATTGACTAGCACCCTCTGTCTCCTGTTACTCAGCCATTACCTTATCCATTCAACTATTCTTACATCCAGACCTAAACAATGTAATTTATTAATGAGTCTTCTATAAGGGACAAAGTCAAATGCTTTACTGAAATCTAGATAAGCTATATCTACTGCCCCCCATATCTATTATTTTAGTTACCCAGTCAAAAAATCTATGAGGTTAGTTTGTCAAGATCTTCCTGCTGAAAACTCATGCTATTTGGGATCTTGTAAGCCATTTAAATTCAAATATTTAACAATTATTTTCTTTAAAATGTTTTCCCTCTACTGATGTAAGATTTACTGGTCTGTAATTGCCAGACTCTTCCATGCTACCTTTTTTGTGAAGCGGTACTACATTTGCTACCTTTATTTACTCTAGAGAAAAAATGACTAAGAGGAGATCTTATCACAACGTACAAGTATATGAGAGGTCAGTACAAGGATCTCTCTGGTGAGCTATTCATTCCAAGGCCTGATCAAATAACCAGGAGCCACCACTTGAAATTAGAGGAAAGAAGGTTTCAACTTCAGCAGAGGAAGGTTTTTTTTACAATAAAGTCAGTTAAATTGTGGAATTCCTTGACCAAGGATGTGGTAATGGCAGATACAATGGACACAATTAAGAGAAGAGGGAGCATACAGGGTTATATTGTATATTTGTAGGAAAAACAGGAACTTCAGAGAAATTCTAACTTATTTGGCACCAGGAAAGCTTATATAAAATTTCTCTGGGTTATGAGGCAAAGGTTGACCTTGATGGACTTCTTTTTTCAACCTAATTTACTGTATGTATATATGTGTGTATATTAGACTGTGAGTGTGTGTTTGTGCAAGGATATGCACGTATGTGTGTGAGTGTACGTGTCTATATGTGTGAGAGTTTGCATTTATGTGTAGTAACATAGTGTCACCTCTGAAAGGGACCTTCCTTCTTCCATGGCTCTTTGCGGCCTACCTCTTCCAGTTTAGATCCATGTATGACCTCTGCCTTGTCTCTGACCAGTCCTCTTGCCAACTGTTCCTGACCTGCTGGATCTTCCATGTATGACCCCTGGCTTGTCTCTTACCAATCCTCTTGCCAACCGTTCCTGACCTGCTGGATCTTCCGTGTATGACCTCTGGCTAGTCTCTGACCTATTCTCTTGCCAACCATTCCTGTCCTGCTGGATCTCCTGCGTATGATCACCTGGCCTGATTTTGAGCTTCCATTTGCCTCCCACTCTTGTCCAGTTGTTATACCGTGTCTGACCTTGGCTTCCCTACTGACGACTCTTACTTTCTGATGAACTGTGTTACCTAGCCTGTGTAAGGATCTCTTATTCCTTGCTCCCTGCGGAGTTGCTCTCTCTCTTGAACTGTTTGTACTCCAGACCTTGTTAGTCTCTTCACTTCTTTCCTTGGAGAGTTCAGGCTACCCTAGCCCATGCACCCTAGCCTCACTCCCTATTCCTCGCACCCCAGCCTTCACTATCCCCTGCAGGACAGCTTGTGCTGTCTCTAGTGGGGCTATCCTAATCTCTCTCCTTTCTCTCCTCGCCGCAGTACGGCCCCTTTACAGGCAGCCAACGTACCCGAGATCTGCACTCCAACCTTCGTACCCAAGCACTCACTCTCTTGCAGGCTACGGCCTGCGTGTGACACATAGGCCCATATTTATATAAAAGCAAGCTGGAGTTATTCTCCACCATAGGGAACCAATAAAAAATCCTGTTAAATCGGTCTTTTAACCCCTTGAATGCTAGAGAGGTCTCCAATGCATTGTGAAGCTATGCACTGATGACCTCTCTGGCAACTAAGGGGTTAAAAATCTCTATTCAAATGCATGGGAATTTTGTCCTCTATTTTTCAGCAGGTTTACTCAAGAATAATATAGGCTATAGTAACATAGTTGATGAGGTTGAAAAAAGACATGTGTCCATCAAGTCCAGCCCATGCCATATCACCCCTGTTGATTCAAAGGAAGGCAAAAAAATAAAATCGACACCATTTCCCATTAAGCACCAAGTGGGTAAAAAATATCCTTCCTAATTCCAAATGGCAGTCGATATTTTCGTTTGCATGTATGCAAGTGTGTATAAGTATGGGTGTGTTTATGTGTGTGTGTGTAATTGCATGTGTGTGAGAGTGTACGTGTGTGTTTATGAGAATATGTGTTGGAAGCAATGTGTCAAAGACCTCTCTGGCATTCAATAGGTTAAAAGGTCCTTTGAATCAGTTGATTTTTTAGGATATTTCATTTTCCCCCTACGGTGCAGCTGGTTTGCTCCAGAATTCTAATTTGCTTTTATCATAGGGCCAATCTGTTTTATATCACAGTGTTTACTGCAATCTAAATGTTACGACCAACTAGGTAGTCTAATATCACAGCTTCTCAGTGGTGTAGGATTAGTAATGTCCATATGTCCAATTAGAAGGGAGTCCCTCAACAAATGGGGACCTGGGTGATTGCCTTTTTTTTGCCTCTCCCAATCCTCTCTTAAAGCACACTAACATCTCCTAATAATAAAACACCACCTACCTTAATCTAGGCAAAACATTATAATGACCATTATGAGTCATTCTGTGTTGACTCTCCAGAATTAATCTTTAATTTGTAATGGATATCATGTCCATGGGGAAAGAGAGAATTATTTGCTGCAGGGTTCCTGAAAGCCAAACTCCTCCAACTGAAGGCGTCTTAAAAACACCAGTGAGAGGTGCAGAGTCCAGGAGTCCTAAAAAAGAACCATGTCAGACTCCATGTGCATGATATCAACAACTAATTAGAGATTTGCTTTTGTTTTGGAGACTCAGTCCATTCAGAATTGATTCAATGTGGCCATTAGCATTTTCTTCCCAGATTAAGTTTAGACAGAGTTTATTATTATTAAAAAGAATGGCAAGTTGTGGTATTGACTTCTCAATACTAAAAGTCCTGTTCATGTTCCATCAGGAGTACCTTATGTGAAGTCGTGTTATTCCTATGTATACTGGTGTACACTTTGCTCTGGTATTATTTATTATCTATAATAGTAACATAGTTGAAGTGTCCATTAAGTTCAGCCCATGCCAATTCAACCCTTTTGATCCAGAGAAAGGAAAAAAAAAACCTCCTTGAAGGTATTTCCAATTAAACCCCAAGTGGATAAAAAAACTCCAACCTGACTTGATCTGGCAGTCAGATATTCCCCTTTATCTATACCCTATCTGTTTTGAAGCCAACTGTCCTAATTCTCAATGTTCTGTGCTACATAGATATCCATTACTTTTTTGAAAGCAGTTACAGTATCTGCGAGCACAGCATCCTGAGGCAAAGAATTCCATAACTTTACTGCCCTTACTGTAAAAAAAAACCTGCTTTTGTTTTAGTTGAACGGTCCTTTCCTTTAGTCTTAATAGATGACCTCTTGTTCTTTACAGAGCTCTTTGAGTGCGTAGTTCCTTTGAGAGTTGTTTGTATTGACCTTGAATATATTTGTAAATGGTAGTCATATCACCCCTTAGACATATCACCCCTCAGATATATCTTCTCTAATGTAAACAAACCCAGTTTGACTCCATTAATAACTCAGATCCTCCAATGCCTTTATTTGTTCTGCTTCATGTTGCTGTGATTTTTCCAATTCAATAATGTATTTTTTAAGAACTGGTACTTAAAACTGTACTTCATATTCCAGATGAAGCCTTACCATGGATTTGTATAGAGGTCGAATGATATTCCCATCCCGTGCATCTTTACCCCTTTTATGCAGGCTAGTACCCTATTTGCTCTTGCAGCAGCTGACTGACACTGCTCACTGATGTGAAGTCTATCATCTATCAGTACTCCTAAATCTTTCTCCAATAAGGATTCCCCAAAGTAATTTCCCATTTTGTGCATGTGTAGCATGTTTGTTTCTACAGCCCAAATGCATAACAGTACATTTATCTACATTAAACCTCATCTGCCACTTTTCCACCCATTCCCTCTTTTTCTGCAAAGAAAAAGCATCCTGCTCAGTATGTATTTCTTTATACAGCTTAGGCCTAGATTTAAAGGCAACCGTTAAACCAGCCGCTAAGTGAAAAAGGCACATCGCTCGCAAATAATACAGGAGTTACGGCAGATTCAATAGCTACTCTACGAGAATAGCTATAGAGCGTAGGCACACAAAAAACACGTAACACAAAACCCGTTGTCGCTCATGTTAATGCACAACGGGCGGACAAATCACACGATAACTGAGCTCCAAACAACATCTAACATAACGGCTGCCGTTGTCAAGCAACCATGATTGATGCCAAAACAAATTCAAACACACATCCAATCCCAAAGCCCCAATGTATCAAATAACTTCAAATACACCTATATATACCCAAAAATAACCGCCACACACTGTCTGTTATCGAGTTCTTCAGAGCCAGATATCAGGACCCAGGAGCGGAGGATAGTGATCAGAGAGAGGGAGACAGGAGCGTTCATTGGAGGTAGAGGAGTTTTGGAGTTTGGAGAGAGGAGAGCATTGCACAGAATACGACACATAGCACACCTTTGCACATATTACATACACACATACAAACACATACACATACATACACATAGTCCTTTTATTTTATAACACCTCACACATTTTACTTTTATTTTTGACAGTGTGAATCTGGGAGTGAAAGTGTGTGACAGAGAGTGACTGGATCGAGTGTGTCTGTGAGGGCCTGTGGGAGTGCCTGGGTGTGACTGGGTGAATGATGGCGAGGAGAGGAGGACAGGAGAGAGGGATGGGGAGAGTAGTGGAGGAGGAGGAAGATCAGGAGGGGATCCCTCAGCAGAGCAGGGGTGGGAGAGGGAGATCCGCAGGGCGGAGGGGGACCCGGCCCACAAGAGCAGGAACACGCAGGACAGGGACAGAACCTGCAGTGGGACGAGGGGTAGTTGCTGGGGAGCACCCCACACAGTCAGGGTCAGACCAGGCAGGGCACTCCGGCTCTGAGTCATCCCATGCCGGAGCTGATGAGGCCAGGATCAGAGACCCAAAGTATACAGAGGAGGAGAACACGGCTCTTGTGGAAGCTGTCCTGGAGAGGCAGAGTGTTCTCCACCCGACAGCGAAGGTCCCTGGCCTGTCAGCGAGGAGGAAAGCAGCCTGGAACCAGATCTGCAGCCGGGTCAACGCGGTGGCTCCATGCAGACGGGACGTGGAGTCCATCAAAAAGCGATGGGGCGACTGCCGGAGGGTGGTCAAGAACAAGCTCTCCGAACTCGCCAAGCACGCCCGAGGCACTGGAGGTGGCCCACCTGTCCCTATCACCTTCTGCGGCTGGGAGGAGATGGTGCGCTAGAATATGTCCCCAACCCTGATCGAGGGGGTTGTTGGAGGAGCTGACACTGGGGATGAGAAGACCCTCCACACTACCGGTAAGTGCAACACTACAGAACAACACACTACAGCAACCAACACCAGCTGCACACACACTCACACCTCAACACATGGCCATCATTCATGCACACAACTGCACCAACACAGCACCCTGAGGGTTAAAAACAGGACACAACACAAGGACAAATATCAAGGTCCAACTTGGAACAAACCTGTCCAAGTCCTACTTCAACCCTCCTGTCGCTGTGCTCATCACACACAATACACAAACCATGCAGTTCCAAATGTCGACTGTCATCACTGTTCACACACAATGTCACCCATGTCCCCGCTGGGATGTCAGCACTTAACCCCTCGAGTGCTAGAGGGATCATCAATGCATCGATCAACAATGCTTTGGCAACCCCTCTGGGACTCAAAGGGTTAACCAGACAACAATCAAGTCAATAGGCCAACGATCACATGCTACACAGGGGACATTCACTAAGCGGTGACAAACACATGGTGGAGAGAAATTCACCCTCACACATCCTCATTTCACCAATACCAGTGTTAGCCTATGGAGAATATGCAATAACATGAATCAAGTTGCTAAGGTCCCATCGTATACACTCCATAGAAAACACTGGAAATGGGGAAATGAGATCACTGGAGAAGTCAGCATTATGTACACTCCATCATGTCAACAACACCGCTTACTGAATCACAAAAAGGATGGAGCAGGTCACACATCACAGTGGCACTGAGAATAACTGCTTGTATGTGCAACACACAGGCCTCAAACAATACCCCAGAATTAAAGGGGGAAAAAGTAGGCCTTGGTGTTGTGTCTGCAATCATTTACCCTAACTTCAAATGACATATCTCACATCTGATTCCCACATGGATCCTCAGGGGTGCTGATGCCATGGATGTATGGTACACCAGACACTGTTTGCAGGATACACATGGGAACCAAATATCATCCATTGTACCTTGGTCACCAACAGGCCATGAATGATAGATATCTCGGATTGAGTACGGTTGCCTCACTCAGAAGGATGGATGGGCTCATACTCAAAGAAAAACAGGCCTCAATCAGAGATATCCCTCACTACTGGCGTGATTGTTGCCCTTCAGGATTCAACTGGAACACACGACATGGACAGGATCCTGTCCAGTTCATCAATCTCTGATTGCCAGGGTGGTATCCCATGCCCTACAATGAAATGCATAGGATATGATCCTGACAACCAGAGAGTCACCTGTCAAGTAATGAAAAATTGTGAATTGGACGGGATCAGCTAAGAAGATAGGGTTGAATAACACTTGATTCCCACTGCACATCTGTTCAAACAAAGATATGCACACAAAGGAAAATGGTCAGATATGTACCTTTCAAATGGCTCAAAATATGTCCCAACACGATGTGAACCCAGAGATCATCTCACTGCCTGTGATTGCCCTACTGGCCAGATATGTGCATCCATCAGAAACTAACTTACATTGATACCATCCAAATACACATACCTAGTATATCCCACTCTACGTAGATGGGATATACGAGGTATGCTCATATCCATCATATCAATCCAATGTATATTTTGATGGGTGCACATATATAGCCAGTAAGGCAATCACACCTACTGAAATGATCTCTGGCTTCATATCTGGAAAGGATATATTCATATCCATATGAAAGGTACACATCCACATGCATATATGACCATTTCTCCTTGTATGTAACTGTAATGGCATAGCAATTGTTAATTTCACCAACATGTGGATCCATGTTAGTCCTATCCCGCCAACCCTCATGGTTAGACAGATATCGCTCTATTTGACAGCTGGAGATTCCAGTCATTAGAACACACGGAGGCTCTTCAGCAGAGCCTAAATTGCCCCATTCAGAGATGGAGACATCTTTGAGATGGTCAACAAAGTGTGCCAGGTTTGCAAGCACACTCTGTTCACCATTCCAATGAGGTTTACATCTCTGAATGGGGCAATTTACGCTCTGCTGAAGAGCCTCCGTGTGGTGAAATGACTGTCAAACATGTCAAAATGACTGTCAAATAGAGCAATATCTGTCTAACCATGTGGGTTGGAGGGATAGGACTAACATCGATCCACATCTATCTCTTACAATGCCTACAATATTACACCATGGTGAAATTAACCATTGCTATTCCGTTAAAGGGATAGTAATACCTAACATGTGAAAAGAAAAATATATTGCAGGGTTCATCCCCCGAGCAAAACAAGGGTATTCCCACTGCTCAAAGGTGTTTCATTCAAAATGTAGCACAGCTCATAGTTGACTACTCCAGCGGCAATATCACAGTGGCCTGGAACTCTAAAATGGCGATGTTGCTAGACCATCCTATGGACAGCTTACGTCCAGACGCAATAAATTCTCATAGGATAATGTAGCAACAGTGCCAATGTACAACTTCAGGCCACTGGGATATAGCACCAAAGCAATTCTACTCTGAGCTGGGAGACTTTTTGAACAAAAACCTCCTCCAGCAGTGGGAGTACCCTTGTTTCACTCAGGGTGATAAACCACAAAACATATATTTCCCTTTCTGCATTTCATGTATTAGTATCCCATTAATCCCATCATGGCTACGTTTACTAATCACACAATCTCAATTCTCCACACAGCTTATGGGCCTCCATCGCAGCAGGAGCCCATGGAGGAGCCGACCACACCACCCAGTGAGGAGGATACAGAGGAGGGGACTAGCCACTGGGAAGCGTCTACAACCACCACACCTCCTCCCCAACTGGCTGCATCACCACTGCCTGCCTCTCAACTGGCTGCCTCTCAACTGCCTGCCTCTCAACTGGCTGCCTCTCAACTGCCTGCCTCTCAAGTGGCTGCCTCTCAACTGCCTGCCTCTCAACTGGCTGCCTCTCAACTGCCTGCCTCTCAACTGCCTGCCTCTCAACTGCCTGCCCCACCACAGGATGCTCGACAAATGTACAGCGGCTGGATTCAGGGGGAGAGATGGATGCATCCCACTAGCACCGGGAGCTATTACCCTCCAGCAGCAGCACCACCACCACCAGGGAGGCAATGGCTGCCCGGGAATGTGGCCACCAGCCAATATGGGCCATATTCCACCGAGATGGATCTACCCTCCTGGATGGCTCCCCAGCATGGCCCCAGGTATGATCCCAGGTGGGGGCCAAGCACCTACCACTGGCCAAGGTATGACCCTTGGCCACTTGACTACCAACACCTGGGCCTGATTGGGGAGCCCCAGCGCCCTCAGCCAAGGGACTTGTTCACCCCACCACCTCAACCAGCACAGACATCAGTGGGCAGCAGTGGGTCCCTTGATGTGGTGGGCACCCACACACCGTCTGTGCAAGCCACTCCACCAACACAAACAGCAGTAGCAGCCACAGCACACCCAGTACCAGCAGAGGAGACAGCAGAGGCTGGGGAGATAGAGGCTGAGGAGACAGCTGAACCTGTTGAAGCAGAGGCTGAGGAGACAGCTGAAGCTGGGGAAACAGAGGCTGAGGAGACAGCTGAAGCTGGGGAAACAGAGGCTGAGGAGACAGCTGAAGCTGGGGAAACAGAGGCTGAGGAGACAGCTGAAGCTGGGGAAACAGCACATGTGTCACCGGCCACTCCCATCTCCAGCAGTCAACGCACCCCAGATCTGGAGGCTGAGTGCATGGCCCTTCAAAGAGGACAGCTCCGGGCAACCCACGCCACCAACGACAACCTCACGAGGAACCGGAGGGAATCCCGGAGGAACACGAACAGGTTGGAGACCAGAATCCAAGCTCTGGAGTCAGAGGTTGCCAGGGGGAACACACAACTCCACCAGATACATACGGGAATGATGGACATGTTTGCACAGGTGCTCGTGGAGTTGCGAGAGATTAACCGCAGGGAGAACCTGAGGATGGAGAGGGAGAACCTGCGTTCCACAGAGGGGTCCACTGCACCCACCACCCCTTCCAGTGTTACCCCAGAAGCCACACCTAGGGGACAGAGGGTGACAAGGCAATCAGCCAGGGCATCCACCTCTGGCACCAAGTCTAAGGCCCCCCCCCCAAAAAAAAAAGAAATGAAAGGCCCAACCTGTCATCTGCCCCCTCAATAAATGAAAATTGTGCTTTTGAATCCTGTCTGATCTGCTGTGTAATCACTTATAGATTGGGTGGCAGGGTTGTCTCCAATGCATTGCCAAACAATGCAGTGAACTCAACTCCTGCCTGGGGGAAATGTTTGTGTGATGTTACAACATGGGTTCACACACACCCACACCGTTGTCCAAATTCACCTGGCAACCCATCCCTGTAGCCATATAACACAACAGTGTTACATGGCCATGATGTGTGTCAGATTTGATCAGAACATACCCCTTAGCACAACAACTGGTGCAACACTGAACATTCGTCTGCATCAATTGTTGTGTTTGAGGGGAAAACCAAACTAACAGCTATGCGACTTAGCAGGGAAATAACAAGCAGGACAGATTGAACATGCATCAATATGGTCTTTAAATCAAAATTCTATTGTGCAGCTGACATACTGGGGAACACAATGTACACCCTAGGATCTCAATGTGTGTGTTACACATTGTGATCCTAGGGTGAGCATTGTGTTCTCCAGCAAGTCAGTTGCACAACAGGAGTTTGAATCACAGCCTAACTTACTGCATAACCCAAAAATCTTCCTAAGATTTCATTGTGTAGCACGCACATTGGAACCTTAGGCTGAGCATTGGCTTATGTATTAAAGGGATAGTAAACCTTGAAAATAAGTTCGTTCTATATTGTAGCCCTTAAAAAAACATGTAAAATGATATAAGTCTTATATCCCAAATCATATATGTTTGGTAGATAAGACTGATATCATTTTTCATGGTTTTTAAAGGGCTACAATGTGAAATAAACTTATTTTCAGGGTTTACTATCCCTTTAAGTTGTGTTGTTGTTTAACTAAGGTTATAACACACTTCACCAGTAATAACACTTGTCCACATGGTTGTTTTTGTTGATGTAGCCCATGTACTGAGATATGACAACCTACAGCAATCTCAGGACATTGATTATATTGAGCAACACACAAACCATGGACATCACATCACATTGGAAGTGTGTCCCCTGTATCACCAGCTAATCACTCACAACACACATCAGTGTATCATTGCCATCATGTCATTGCATGTATACATCACAAAGTCCACTCATGGTCAGGCAACTAGTGGACTCCTGTGATGTAAATCATGCCTTCCTTTGTATGAGGGATACTCTAGCCTTGGGTACGGTTCCACATTGACAGGTGTTTGATCCAACATTCATTCATACAGACACGGATTGAGTAGTGATGTTTCTTGTGTATGTAGCCAATATGCATTAAACACTTGTATGAGCACAAAAAGGTACATCTGAACTAAATAGGAATACATTAGAAATGCTAGTGAACTGCTCATGTGTTGTCTACATCGTTTGGCATCTGTGTATGAGCAGTCTTACTGTACAGGTCTGATACCTGGATGTTAGTACACACATAAATTTGTGTCCATATGTGAATGTTCCAGTAGAGGTTGCTGTGAACATTAGGTCAAACATTGCATCACCAACACAATCACTTGGAACGCCAAGGGGTGAGCTTCATGGAAGTGTTGTCCAGACTTCAGTCCAGTCATATGGAAACTCCTCTGTTCAAGGATGGATCGTGCTATGGATGCCTGTGGGACAAGAGGACAGGATTTGGAACATCACCCTCGAAGTGATTGTCATGCAACAGCTACAACATCATGATCCTCTTAATCTTTCCCGTTACATAAGTCTACACAAACCACTGCTTTGTAATGTGTTGTGTACTGGTCTATGAACCATCATGGGGGGAACTAAGGGGATGTTAACCATCCTTAGGGATATTTGCCCCTGACATGGTTACACACATCAACAAATATGTCCTAATAGCTTCCTGACAACAATATATTTGGGCTGCCACTGTCAGAGACAGGACAAATATGTTTGGTTCATGGAGCTAGTAGGACATATTTGTTAATGTGTGTATTTCTTTCTGGGGCACATATCACTGCACACACACACACACACACACACAGGGCAGCATGGTGTCCATGGAGATGTGATCCACATTTCATGAGCTCCATGTTGTGTAACACACTATTACTGTCGATCCACCCCTCTGCTGCTTTATTCAACTGTAGCAAGCTACTGGTCCCATGTCCCCACGAATGCCCCCTGAACCCCTTATATGACAGAGTTCTATCCGATGCATTGGCTTGGATGAGACTCCCTTGCTACAGGGGTACCATGTTTGCTATGGGTCTGATCCTAGCAGAACACTTTAGTTGGTGCCTAGGGAGCTGTGGGATATGCTGAACAAGGTTAAAGTGTTGTACCTTGGTTTCCAGGGGGGGCATGCATGATATCCTTGAGGTAGCAGTATCAACATGGACGACAGGTTGTCAGGTGTATTCGGAATCTCTAGGCCCAATCTGACTGGTCCACGGAATAGTTGATGCTGGTGGTCCATACTGCAGCCAGTGACAGGGCTGTGTCACTGATCCTGTGGGGTGAAACAGAACATGTGTGTTGTGGTGGGTGTGTATGCATGGATTGTGTGCATACATGTATTATACTCACAGCAGAAGTGATCCCTGATCAATCTGTCCCTTGTCTGCATCCCTGTTGGGGTTTCCTCACACTCAACGATATCCACAGGGTCTTCAGGTCTGGGTGGGGGATGGACATCGTCGATGAGTCTGGTGTCCACCGCGATATTATGTAGGATGGCACATGCCACGATGATGTCGCAGACCTTGCCTGGTGCATACTGCAATGCTCCCCCCGAGTGGTCCAGACATCGGAATCGGGACTTGAGGAGGCCGAAGGTCCGCTCAATGGCATTCCGTGTTCTGGCATGAGCCTGGTTATATCGTTCCTGGGCATCGTTTTGGGGATTGGCGACCGGGGTGAGGAGCCATGGCTTGCATCCATAGCCAGCATCACCTGTGGAAAGTGAGTGACATGGTGTGACAAGGAGCACATATTGTGGTGAACATACTAGCACATGTGTATGTGGTGTCATTTGGTGCTGTTAACTCACCCAGTAGCCATCCGCCTGTATAGGTCCCATTTTCGAAATCCCTCTGCACAGATGAATTTCTGAGTATATGTGAATCGTGACAGCTCCCGGGAAATTTCGCACAGACATTCATTATGGCCAGGTTGCTGTCACACACCATCTGCACATTCATGGAGTGGAAGTTTTTGCGGTTCAGGAACATATGTCCCTGACGTGCTGGTGCTTTGATACGGACATGGGTGCAATCTATTGCACCCATGACCCTGGGCATGCCTCCCCTTGCATAGAAGCCCTGCTTCAGATGTGTCCACTCCATATCGGTGATGGGGAAACGTATGTAGGTACTGGCCTTGGCTTTGAGGGCTGGCAAGACCTGGGCCAGCACCCTGGAGAATGTGGCCTGGGACATGCCAGATGCGTAACCCTCTGTCGACTGAAAGGCGCCACTTGCCATGAAGTGTATGGCACACAGGAGTTTTTGAAGGCCAGTTAGAGCATGGTTATGGGTGCATATGGGATCCACCTGCTCCTTGATGACCTCATACAGGGCTATGATGCTGTGTGGCCTCAACCTGTAGCGATCAATAACCTCGTCATCGGTCATTCCAAAGAGAGTGACCCTTGGACGGTATACCCTGGGCCTTGGTGGTCGTCTATGCATCCTGGGCTGCTGCAGGGGTCCCTGTGGCAGCTGGGGAGCATCCTGTTGCTGCAGCTGTGCATCTGCAGGCAGGTGTCCTCCGGGTGGGGATGGGCTCCTGTGTGGCTGCTGAGCCAGAGCCTCCTCACTTGCAACAGGTGGACGCTGTTGATGAGGCGTGCTTGGAGGTTGCTGATGTTCCCCAGCTCTCTCCCTTGCACGCCTTCTCCGCAGCCTTCGCAACAATATGTAACCCAACATACTGTTTGCTCTCTCTATCTGTCTCTATCTGTCTCTCTCTCTCTATCTATCTCTCTCTCTCTCTCTCCCTCCCTGAGTGGAAAACAAGCCACAAGTGAGTGTGTTGAGTTGTCCCTTTAAGTACTTGCTAGGGCGTTGTGTAGGTGTGTTGATGAGGTGAGTGCTGACCAATGGTGAGTTGTTTTTGTCCAGGTAAGTGTTAGCAGGTGTGTGTGTGTTATAAGATGTGGTGTGTTGTGCTTGTTCTGTGTGTGCCATTTGCGGACGTGCAGTTGTGGGGTGCAGGTGGCGTGTTGATGTTGCCCAGGTGAGCTTGTATTTGCAGGTGTCCGCTTTGTGTGATGACCCCCATTGTTCCGTGCCATGTTGTGTTGTTGTTTTTGTGTGTTGTTGTCCCTGTGGTGTTGGTTGTTGTTGTTTGTGTAGTGATTTGTGTTGTGTGTGCATGTTTTTGTGTTGTTTTGGCATTGCACGGGTTAATTTTCCCATTTACATGGTTGTGCGGTAAGCATTTGGTGTGTTTTCCTCTGTAACGGGTGTTTAGTTTTGGCCGTTAAGTGTCTAACGTGTGTGAGAAGTGGGTCTTAACTTTTAGCCGTTAGGTGTGTCTTTTTTTCAGCCGTTATCAGTACCGCAAGCCTTTGAATAGCTCTGGGGTATGTTGTTCCATGCGTCTGAATGCACGTAGGTGTATCGGCCGTTAGGATTGTGCAACTGCCGTTAGCTGTTGTTTAGACGGATCTTTGAATTGCAACATGACACTTAACGCACCTGTTTGTGAGTTTTTTGGCTAACGGCTGCCTTTAAATCGAGCCCTTAGTGTCATCAGCAAAGATTGAGACACTACTTTCACTTCCCACTTAAAGTTAATAGACAAGTTAAAAAACATTGGATGCAGGACTAAAACCAGTGGCATCCCACTAACAACTCTTGACCACCTTATTAAAACTACAAAATAAAAAAAATAAACAAAACATTCATCAGCCTGTGCATGAAGTCTTAATATATATTCTCCTTTAAACCAGATTTTTTAAGGCAGGGAACAAAACATTTCATTTTTGGAGACAGACAGCCCATTAAAAGGCAGAGCTTGTCTCCTGTAGGGTTGGTGCTAGGACTAGGTAAATTAGGCCACTTTCTTAGATAGAAGAATTAAAGGTTCGTTCAGATGGCTAAAATCACCATTTAAATCAATGGTTTACACTAAAATTGTGCCTCTTTAGCTTCCTGAATAAGTCTCGTAGGCCCATATGTATAGTTATTCTGGAGTAAACCAATTGCACCATGGGGACAAATAAAAAAGTCCTGTTAAATTATATTGGGCTTTTAACCCCTTGAATGCTAGATAGGTCTCCAATGCATTTCTTCACAATGCATTGAAGTCCTCTCTAGCAATCAAGGGGTTAAAAAAAGCTATAGTCAAGTGCCTGGGAAATTAGGAGTTTTGATTTTGTCTCCTATGATACAGCTGTTTTTCTCCAGAATTACTCCATTGTCTCTTCTTCATGGTATAGCATGTTTATGTGCTCTTTAACAGTAAATGAAAATGAGAGAGGAAACGGGCTGATAACTGTGTAATTATTATGTGAAACAAGACAATGTGGCTCTTTCTAAAAAAACAGCTGGATATGTTATAATGTGAGAGGCTGTCAGGTAACAGGTCAAATGAAAGACATGAATGGATAACAGTGGCGGATGCAGATAGGAAAAAAGGAAGAAGCCATCTGTCATGCTGGACAGCAAGTCCATGTAAAGAAGTGTAATGGTATTTGTGACACTACTAAACAGACAAGACCAGACTATGTGGACTTGAAGACGGCAGCTGCTGATCCTGTCTTGAATACTCGTAATACCCGTCAAGACTTCACAGACATCTACTATGGGAGAAGAAATGTATTGTCTTGTTCAGAAATGGACAGATGATTAGTGTTTGCTTCAAGTAGTGTCTGAATAAGCAATTAAATGAAGAGGGGTTAATAGAATTCTTTTAACACCCTGTCTGTTGGAGAGTGAACTTTTCATTTGAAAGACAGTTTGACTTTGTACACAGAGGAGACTATGGTGCCAGCATACAAAGCAACATCGGACACCCTTCAGACTGGCACTACAACACCCCACCAGAAATATAGCATATCATCTCTTAAACAAACAATAACACCTAGAAATGCTCTGGGGTTGTGCTAACATGTATACTAGGATCCCATTACCATAACTATCCTGATAGGATAACTTATAAGTGATAGTGTTTCATTGTCTGTAAATGAACTGATATAATGTACCAGCTTTTCTGAATAGAAGCACAGTGGGTCTGACAGAATTACATTAAAATCATTAGCTCTAAACATATATTTAATCAAATGATGTCTATACAGTACAGGCAATACCTGCATTTAAATGTAAGTTTAGGATTAGATTTTATGGATCTAGCATAAAATAACTAAATGTTTTCATATGCTAGCTAGAAATACATGATATTTTAAAGTGGAACTTTCCTGCTACAATAAGTTATTCCCATTTAATTGTTAGTAGCTTCTTATTTATTCTTATTTATGGAATCATAACATTGTATGCAACTTACATCAGTAGGACAGTGCAGACATCTTGCCTAGGAGTGATCTGTGCACCTGCTCTGTCCGCCCAGCCTGTACTCTGATACAGTGGTGTAACTATAAGGGTCGCAGGGGTCGCATCTGCGACCGGGCCCATCACTCCAGGGGACCGGCCGCCCCTGAGACCCCTTCGCCTGATGCCCGCAATTAGGTAATGCAGAGCACTGGGGCACTGCATTATAAGAGTGCCAGTCTGCTGGAGGGAGATCAATATTCCCTCCAGCAGACCGGCACTCTCGTAATGCAAAGCGCTGGGAGATTACATCATCTCCCAGCGCTCTGCATTACTGAAGAGGACCACGTGGGAGAAGAGGTATGTGCAGAAGGAGGCACAGACCTGTCCTCTGCCACTGGACCACTAGGGAGGTAGAAGATTGAGGGTCATTGTGGCGATTGGGGGCAATGTGGAGATGGGGGCAATATGGATGGGGCAATGTGGAGATTGAGGGGCATTGTGGAAGGGGCAATGTGGAGATGGGGGCATTGTGGAACGGGCAATGTGGAGATTGAGGGGCAGTATGGAGATTGTTGGGCAATGTGGAGATGGGTGGCAATGTGGAGGTGGCCAATGTGGATGAGGGGGGCCAATGTGGTTGGGGGGCCCATGGCAATTCTTGCACAAGGGCCCCGTGGCTTCTAGTTATGCCTCTGCTCTGATAGGTTATCTGCCAAAGGGGGAGTTGTACTGTATCTTAAGGTACAGGCAGGGATGGACAGCAGAGGAGAACATATTACTCTTCTGAGATGTCCTACTGATGTAAGCACTTAAGCAACATTATTATTCTATTTCCATGAATAAGAAGCTACTAACAATTACTTGGGATAACTTATTGTAGCATACAATTTCCGCTTTAAAATAAATTACTCTATGCCATGTTCAAGTATTAGTGATTATTTAACCCTTTGAGTACAGAGGGGTGTCCAATGAATTTATTCAACTAAATTAAAATGGGGATTTTAACTCCTTGTATGCTTGAGAGATCTCCAGAGACCTTGCTAGCACTCAACAAGTTAACCTCCCTCGCCATTTAAATCAATGGCAATGTTAGTTGTTCTGTATAGCACAGTCAGTTTGCTCCAGAATTACACCTCTTTAGTATTCTGAATATGACCTATAATATCTAAAGATCATATTATTTTTTTAATTAAAATGTCTTATAACATTAAAGAAAAAAAAAAAAATACCCTTGATTGCCAAGGCGTCTGGGAAATGTCCTCATCATACCCCTGAAAACTGCTAAGGATATTTTCCTGACATCCCCAGGGGGGATAAATTGTAGCTCAAAAAAGGTTGCAGGACTTAACTGTAGGTAAGCCCTGCACACAAGTATATAGTCCTCAGCTGCTGCACTCAGCACCTCCTAGTAATATCACAGGGGCAGAGATTTCTACTGGATCACCAGGGAAATAAAAGTACTTTGAGTTCATGGTTGTGCTCAGGTCATTCACATTTGTTTACCTTAGAGGAACACTGGGCATGACAAAAAAGGGGAACTACCTTAGGAATAAGTGGCTCTTAAATTGCCTAACAGATTAATTCACTTAAATAGGGGTCCTACATTCTCTAGTCAGCTGTGTCTATTTTTTGCATTTTATCTACAGTTGCCTGTATAGTAATATCTATTCAAGTCCTCTTCCTCCCCCTCTCTTTGCAGAGCTTGTGTGCTGGTTGCCATTTTCTCGGATCTGTTGCTACTACACCTGACTATAGGGCATATTTATAAAAGTCAAATGTGGAGAAATTCTAAAGTAACAAAAAATGCACCATAAAGAACAAATAAACATTACAATGATAAATGGGGCTTCTTACCCCTTAAATGCTTTGAGTCTCAGCATGGTGATATCATGACTATGGGACCAAGAGCAACACCTTTGGTTGTGACACTGCAGTTTATATGCATCGTAGTATGCCCATGAATATTGAACTGCTCTGGTGCTTACTTGACACAGCTGGCATTAGGTGAGACAACATGGTACTTTTTAGTGAAGAGCACTAGAGGACATTTCAATGACATTAAGATCTGTTACACTTGAAATGTAGCATTTTTAAAACTTGTGCACTATTCCTTGGCCGGAATCATCTGCTGTAGAGGCCAGCTGCTTTCCATGAAAAGATTCAGTTTGATTAGTGAAGATTCTGATGCAAAGTGACAGACTGACTGTCTGCATCAAAATAACAGAGCAAACTGTTGATTTGCCATTGTTGTTGTGTAATCAGGTATATTATGAAATAACTGTATTAAAACTAAAAAAATGACATAATAGAGTTCAAATAAAAATTGCTAATAGTAAACACCAAAGGTAGTATGACTTTTTTGCATGATGGATGTTATATATTCAGACATATTTTCAGTATATCTTTTGAAGTGTACATAATATGCTTAAGTTACTGGAAAGACCATCAAATCTTACTTCTGCAGGTTGGAATGTCACAGTATCTCCAGTATACCCCATCTTCATTATCTGGAATGTAACACCATGGACTGACATCACCATCTGGATTCCTGGCAAAGCAAAAAGACAAAGTCACGTGAATTAGTGGTGTTTGTGTTTGAACATTTAACCCTTCGAGTGCTAAACAGTAAACAACGCATTGCTCTACAATGTGTGGAGTAAATTTCTGCGTTTCCTATTAAGCATACAATACTTACACCAGGGATGGGAAACCTGCTATAGCCTAACTTTTGTTGGGCTTAAGTTTACATAAGGCTAAGTCTGAAGATGGTGGAAATTGCTGTAGAACAAATAAAGTTGACACATAGCCAGAATTTTACATGCAGGTCAGTAAAGCTTGGGCTTCCAACCACTATTAGGTACATGGGAGTAAGAAGATTGTAAAATGGTATTGTTTCAGGAAAACGGTGGTAAGTGTATCAGAAGGAGAACAATTTGAATCCAGTGTAACTCAAACATATGAGTTAAAAATGATCAGCGATGTAATCTTGACAAAATTGTGCCAGGACTCAGTCTTCTTTAACCCTTTGAATGCAAGAGGGGTACGCAACGCATTGTTTTACAATGCGTTGCGTACCCTTCTGGCACTCAATGGGTTAAACTTTCTTGTACCATTCAGCTCGATATACCTGCCTCTCATTCCTCAACAGGACTATAAATATTGCTTGTAAGTTAAAACAAATTCAGCTGCTGTTATCCACAGGATATGTACATCGAGACAAACACATCAAATGACGTCTTGCTAACATAGATCAAATCATTTGCACCAGTAGCAGAATGTTTTCTAAAACCATAATGCTCTGCACCTGTGTAATGGCCTCACATACTCTGTTCCTGCCTCTGATTTGATCAGAGCAGAGGGGCAGACAGAATAGGCAATGTCAGAGTAGTATTATTAATAAAATGGAAAGTTAAAACCCTTTATTGCCAGTAAGGATTAGATCTGATCAACAGGTTTTCATTGTTCAGTGTGGAAGAACAGAAAAGTTAATACCTCCAATTCAGTGTCCACAGGCAGCATGCACTGCTCATGTAAAGGTGAGTGTGTGTGTGTGTGTGTGTGTGTGAGTGTGTGTGTGAGTGTGTGTGTGTGTGTGTGTGTGTGTGTGTGTGTGTGTGTGTGTGTGTGGGTTAATACTAATATGATTCAAAGCTATAGTATACAGTTCTACAAGACAAAATAATGACCCAGTAAAAGAATTATAATTCAGTTAAGTTCCTCAATGCAGAAAACGGCATACTTCTGATCAAAGCAACAGCGCTGCCATAAAATATCAAGATAACAAAAAAATACACTGCATTCTTTCACAAAATGGTGTATTTTAGATTTATATTGTCAGACAGTGTACCATAGATCCCAGTTACATTTAGGGTTGCCACCTTTTCTTAAAAAAATACCGGCCATGGCATTCCCTCCATAGACTTAACATTAGACAGAAGCCAATTTTTTACCGGCCTGAAGGTAAAATACCGGCTGGGTGGCAACCCTAGTTACATACACACACATATACATACATACATAACAGCCAATGTTGCGGCCCTCTGTGCAGGGAAATGTTGTATGCTGCCCTTGATTGTATCTGAGTCTGACGTGCCTGCTGTGCACCATTCCCATATATTGTTCCTATCCATGACATATTATTCTGTTCTCTTAATAGTTAAGTAGTAATACACTTGGCTTGTGAAAGGAAATTAACTTCTTATTGACCAGAGGAGTATGTAATGCTTTGCTTCGCAATGCGCTGTGCATTCCTCCAGTCTGTATAGGTCACTGTACCCTTCACTTTCTTCCTCCTATACCACCCCAAGACCTAGCATCACAAGGAAAAATACAGCTTAACCTTTTGACAGTCAGAGGGGTATGTCCCTCCGGTGCACAAAGGGTTAAAAAAAAGCTTACAGAGCATACATTAGCTATATGTAGTTATCTCCCAATGTATTTCTTGTAGGAATTGGATTTAGATCAGGGAAAGCAACATATGGCTCTCCATCTGTTGAAGACTGCAATTCCCATCCCAGCCAGTCAATGTAGATAAAGTCCCCATCAGCTCAAGAAGCTGCCCACCCCTGTTTTACATAATGGAAACCACGGGGAATTTTCAAATGGAACCAAACAATATTCAGCTCCCAGTAAGCAAAATTACTGCACATTTCTACATGTGTCTGTGTTACAAGAAGAAAAACTAAAAATGCCTGTAAAATATTTATGCTAATGCCTTGTGCTGGAAGGGGGAGCAGTTTAGATGGCAATTTAAAGTAAGAGCCTCCTTTCTGACTATAAATATTGTAAGGTAAAATTGACTATACCTTTGTATAATTTTTTCCATCTGCACCTATTTTTTTTACACTTTAATGCCCCTGATAATGAGGTACCTGAATTTGTTTCTGTCTGGGACAGTGAAACCAAAGTGAGTGCAACAATGTAAAAAAAATGCAAAAAGAACATGAAACAATATAGAAAAGCATGTTCTACATCATAAAGAGAACTCGGAGCTGCAGGGAAACTGCTACATTGTATAAATATCTCTGCTTTCTCAGTCCCTGACCGAAAGCTCTCTGGGAACACATATTATTGGAGCTGAATGTCTGGGACATAAGCATGTAAAAAAAAAAAGGGTTCAGTAACAGTCATGTGCAGGCTGTGTCACTGTCTCCATGTCTATAGTCCAGGTGGACCCTATTTAATGTATTCCAACCTGTGTTTTGACAGCTTTTGTTGGACTTAACCTCCCACCATCCTCTTCTTCAAGAAGGCCAACAATGCATAGGGCTGTTACATGAAGATTGTAGACTTGTCACCTTGATTCAAGTTTGCACATATTGGAACTTCATTAAAAACTGCCTATGTGTCATGTTATCCAAATGTACAGTTAAGGAGATATTCATACTTGGTACTGTACGCTAATGTATGGTAATTGCTGTACTCATGTGGTACCAGTGATATTTCATATGCTAATTAACCATTTCAGTGATACTGAATTTTCTAATAAAGCCTTTCAGTGATTTTTCACATGCTGATCATAGCTGGGAACTTTTTATCGTGCTCTCCCAGGAGGGGGACTCCTTTGGTGCCGCTGTGGGAGATAGATGATGTGATTTGCGAAAAAAAGGGGGCAGGTTTTAATCGGGACTTGGGAGTGAGGACGGGGCTACATGTACCTGCAAAATCTGTAAGGAATACACTGAAGAAGGAGGATAAATTGGAGAAACAGACGGGGACGGAGCAGATGTGGGCAGAGTTTCAGAAGAAACTCCCCACATCTGGAGAATCAGTCTCTGCCCCGGAGACCCGGTAATACAGAGTGAAAACTGGAGTCTCCAGGGCAAAACCGGAGAGTTCCCAGCTATGATGCTAATTAAGGTTTTCAGTGATGTTTCACATACTAATTAAGTTCTGTGCTGCACCAGGAGACTTTCACTTTTCACAGAAATAAAAGTGTGAATATTTACTAAACATCTGAATATCGGCAGTTTTGAATGACATTTTCAAATACTTAAAAAAAAATGTCAGGTCCACTTTGAGGTGACAGATCCATTTAAGCCAATCTACGGTCTCACTTGGTCTCTTTGTATTCTATCTGTCCTTCACTGTCTCACCCTTCCTCTTTTCTGCCTGTTTGTTCCCATTCTATGAGGCTGATTTAGTAGGAGGAGCATGACCAACTTTGGTGCATACCAATTGTACCATGGGGATATGTAAAACTTCCCAAAATTTCCAATTATTTAAATGGGGCTCTATATGCCTTGAATCCCAGAGAGGCCAACATTAAATCAATGGCATGATGCAATTGATTGGCTTCAGAATTACTCCAATTCATCATATTAAATCAGTGTTCAACTCTCTGTTCTGTGTGTCCCTCACAGAGTGCCTGCTGGCAAGTCCACAATTCAGGCAAAAGATGGTTCCTGCAATGTAATGATCCATACATAGTTATATCTGATGTCATGCTCACATGTCATGCAAGTTGGATATATTTCTGTGATGGAGAAAAGTGTATTCTTTGCCTTTATCACAGTACCCAGACATAGAAATCCCCATACGAAGGATTCTTCGTATC
This sequence comes from Rhinophrynus dorsalis, assembly GCA_037306005.1. Lineage (NCBI taxonomy): Eukaryota > Metazoa > Chordata > Amphibia > Anura > Rhinophrynidae > Rhinophrynus > Rhinophrynus dorsalis. Next base: position 538,218,328 of record CM074718.1, on the reverse strand, counting down.
CAGATACTAAATTACAATTGGTGCAGCTGGTTGAAAGCACTGGGGGCCAGACATCTTTATGGCCCCACTATAAATGCTGACAATAGAAAATGTTTAGGATGTTTAGTAGTTTGCAGTGTATTTGGGGCCCAAAATGTTTTTGCACCAGGGTTTTCAATCACTATGTATAAACCTGTGCTTTTCGTTGTTCATTCTGTTTAATAGTTTTAGAGATTCTTGATTTAATAGTTGGGAAATCTCAGAAGTTTGCTTTCTGACCTGTCTGATAAAACCTACATAATTCCTTATTCATATTTCCAGAAAATCAGCTCTCTCCATCTTCTTAGACTGCTAGAATCTATCCGTTTCCACCAGAGGGTGGAATAAATTTACGGGGAGGAATAATCACGCAAATCCTTTCAAGGACTTACAAAAGGGACGGGTCCTCTATAACCCTTTGCGTGCCAGAGGGGTATGTGATACATTGCTCTGCAATGCCCTGTGTACCCCTCTGGCACGCAAAGGGTTAAAATTAAGAGTACCCCCATTTGGAGAATATGAACGCAGTCACCTTTACTTTCTACTACTGATTCACACAAAAATAGCCACTGTTTCCTTGTGTAGTAAAAACAGTTGTGCATGTGTGTGTGTATACATTATCTATCTATCTATCTATCTATCTATCTATCTATCTATCTACATGCATATATGTGTCTGAGAGAGAGCACATATTGGATATTCCAGACAGAACTGGACATTTTAAATGAGGGATTGCTTGTCTTCTAACAATGAGACATTAGAACTCTCCTGACTGCAAGGAATGCAGACTGAAATTGTTGAGAAGACATTCTTATCCGAAGTCTAGGACATATAATTAGGGCAGAAAGTAGCATAATTATAGAGCCAGCAGACAAACGAAGAGCCATTGATGTCAATGAATGTGAAAGGTTTTTTTAGCTGCATATTGGGAGCTTAAAGTGATAGTAATGTTTCATAAAAACAGCAGCTCCAATTAATCCTCATAATATTTGGGCCATAGAGAGTGTTATTTCAATATTGTCAGAGTTGTAGTTCAAGAGTAATTGAACAATAAAGTTCCCCCTCCCGCCCCTTTTACCTAGTGTAAGCCCCCACTCCTCAGATGTGAAATCCAGTCCATAGACCAAACAGCTCACATCGAAGCTCAATATTCTACTGTGAGAACAATGAAAATTACGCCCCCCTAAACAGGTTTTTCAGCATTTTCCCTTATCTTAATTGAAGATTGTCCCTCTCTGCAATCTACCTGGGCACTCCCTGCTGCTCTAAGCTGAGCAGTGTTACATCAGTAGAAGGGGCGGGAGGGGGGATACTGTATCATTCAATTACTCTTGAACTACAACTCTTGACAGTTGTTTGAAATAACACTCTCCAAAGTCCAAATACTATGAAGATTAATTAGAGCAGCTTTTATTATGAAACATTACTATCCCTTTAACTGCAGTTCCATATATAAAACACAAATGAAACAAAAAATTAGCATGGCCACCTTAGATCAGCTTAAAGAGACCCTATCACCTACAAATAACTTTAATGATTTTGAAAAAGCTTCTGCACCCCTGTAGAGATGTCACTGTTTTTTTTTTCGTTTCACACTTGATACTTCCCAATTAAGTCTGTGGCCAGAAATCAGTGATTCTGTGATAGGCAGGCAGTCTTCCTCACAGCTAAGTGAAGTACTCCCAACAAATCAGGAACATAAAAGGATTTCCAGTCCTGAAAGTTATTGAGATGCTACTTTCCAGTTGCTGAATGTTACTCAGATGCCATCGCTAAGGCTTGGTCACTTGGAGTCACTCACCTGTGGTCAAGTAGGGAAATTCTTCACTCTTTGTATGCCACTGCAATGTGCTGCCCACATCTCTGGCACTCAAAGAGTTAAATTCTACCTTATTAGTGTTACTTGATGTAGGCTGAAGAACTCCTGAGCTCATAGCACAAAAATGTTCTTAAAATAAAAGCTATCCAGAAATTAACTCTAATAAAGGTGCTTACTCTAAGATCAGTGCCATTTTACATATATATATGAAATGTGACCTCATTGATCTATTTAAGATCTGGCAGAGACTATTACCTCATCTTCATCAACGGACATTTTCAACACACCCCTCTTTGTTGGCACCAGTTCCTATTTGGATATTTATATTTCTACAAAGCACAGAATGGTATTTTGCACTGAGAAAATAACTGTTCACTAGAGGCCTTATACGTCAAGCTAAACAGGTGCAATTCTGGGACAAAACCAACTGCACCATAGGGGAGGGTGGAATCAACATTTCCATTGATTTAAATGCCATGTTTAACTCACTGAATGCTATAGAAATCACAAACATATTGCTATGCATTGTGTTGGAGACCTCGCTAGCATTCAAAGGGTTAAAAGTCCCATGTAAAATAATGAGAATTTACAAAATTTTAATTTTAACATTATGGTGCATTTGGTTTGCGCCATAACTAAAGTGGAGCTTTCACCTAATTTAAAGTCGCCCTGCAATAATTAAGCAGATGGTGACTAGCTTCATAATAGTTCTCTTACCTCCCAGAACTAGATGATCCTAATCTTCGGAGACTGATGGCCAGGTTAGTGCAGTCTGCATGCCTGGACCATCAATCCCTTCCGGTTACCTTGTGGCACACTGCCGCCTGCTACCCTGTGCCTTCTGCTGGAAGGAGTATTATCTGCAGCACACGGAGGTGCTCCAGCTGCCCACGTGTGATAACAAAAGTGTATAGTTCTCCTTTATTTTCTGTGCAGCACTCATTAGTGATCAACTGTTTAAAAGCCTTACATCAAGGGGTTTAAAAGGCCCAATAAATCAATAGGATTATGTGCAGCACACGGAGGCGCTCCAGCTGCCCACGTGTGCGTAACAAAAGTGTATAGTTCTCCTTTATTTTCTGTGCAGCACTCATTAGGGATCAACTGTTTAAAAGCCTTACATCAAGGGGTTTAAAAGGCCCAATAAATCAATAGGATTAAGTGCAGCACACGGAGGCGCTCCAGCTGCCTGCGTGTGCTTAACATGGCCATTGACATGTGACAATCTCACGCTGTCATGCACTGCAAGATTGTCACATTGCACTTTTTAGCCAGGCGACCTGCTGAAAGACTTGAATGCGTGCGGCCATTCAAAAGGATACTGATGCAATGTATTACTTAACAAGTATTTTGGGATTATGAAAATGAACCCTTTGAGTGCCAGAGGGGTACGCAATGCATTGCATATCCCTCTGGCACTCAAAGGGTTAATTTTCATCATCCATTTTTCCCTTATTTTCAAACATCCTTCAGTTAGCTCACAGGAAGGAAATGAGTGGTTTCCATCTGTTAACCTGCTGCTTGCCAGAGGGGTAAGCAATGCATTCCTTAGAAAAGCGTTGCGTAACCCTCTGGCACTCAAAGGGTTAAGAACTACAGCTCCCATCCTCCTCATCCAGTCATTAGAAGCTGTAGCAAAAGGCTGCCTACCTCTGGTCTTGCTATTTTAATTTGAGATTTGGAGTTATTTCTTTTTATTCACTCCTGCACGTAAAGAGGGGTGTGCAAGGCGTTGCGGATCAATGTTCACATCCCTCTAGAACTCAAAAGGTTACTGACAGCTTTAAGACTTTGACCCCTAGTAAGCTGTATGATATTGGATTGTAAAGGCAGTGTGGGGGAGTTCAGGATGCAAGAAGATTCCCCAATCACTGAAGTGATGCAAAGGATATTGTTCAGCCCCCGGCTGGGACAGGAAATGCTTTTTTAATATGATGCCATAATTCATCCACAAGGCACTTCTTGCATGAATGTCCATGCTAATCATGGACAAATGGAATAAAGATTACAATAAGTGCTACCTTTAATAAAAACACCTGTTGAGACTGTAAGGGTTAATGACCCAAAGGGTCAAAAAGTTAATCTAGTTTACATCATGGATGATGATTGTTAAATCCTTGCATACTTTGCTGTAGAGTTGTATGCCACAGAGTTATCCCGCAAGTTGGAGTGTAATGCGATGCATATCTCTCTGGCACTCAAAGGGTTAATTACAACCTTTTAGGGATCTTACACATACAACAGAAATTTAGCAGCCTCTCTACTACATTTGCATAAGCCAATTTCTAAACTCAACCTTGGGAAATTGATGATGGATGGCTAAGTGACCATCAGACTAACATGATTGCCTGAATATCCATGTGTCAGCCACTCATTTGAGATTGTTATGAGCAGTGTTGCTTTCACAAAACATCTGCTGGCAGTCCCATAGGCTGCTGTGAAGATCAGCAATGCTGCAACTTTACTGCATTCCTGTGTGAAAGCAGCAGAGATACATGCTGTATATTTGTGTGTTTGTCCGAGTTGATAGTTACTTAAGTGAAAGGAATCAGTATACGCTTCTGCACTGGTGACATCACTAACACAACATTGATGTCACCAATATGAATAGGGCCTTGATAAGAGGCTCCTCTGTACACCTGACTGAGAAATGCAGTCAGGATGAGATGGGCTTTGGGTACAGTAGCGATAGTCTGTCTAACATAAGGGTGGAAAATAAGCAGCAGCCTTTGTCGCCCACCTGTTATTGATACAAAAGTGAGTGACTATGACAGTTTCTTCTATAGTATTGTACATATAAGAGCAGTCATTTTTTGCTGTCTACTGCCATTACAGAGGAAAGCTTTCCACAAGCATACATTTGAGACCTTCATATCACTCAAGGGGTTATAAACCACATGAGTTTATGATGCAGTTGGATTGCTTTAAAATTCCTCCCCTTTTCTTTTGTGCATAAGGTCCTTAGAGTTTACAGAAGGGATAGACAACCTTTAGACATTCAGCTGTTGTTGGACTACACCTTTAACTTTGCTGAGGATGATGGGAGTTGAAGTTCAACAACAGCTGGTTTATTCATGCTTGGTTTTTATTTTCTTCAGGATTCAATAACGTGTGTAATTGCCAGTGTAATGGTCACATGAACGCCCCCCCCCCCCCCGTAAACTGGAAACAAAGAGTAGAAAAGCATTCTCCTATTCATTAGTAACCCTGGCCTCCAGTGGTGGACTCAACCTGTTTATAGCATCAGTTGTACAGGAAAATGCATTTTACACAAACTTTTTTTGGCACTAAAGATTTGTTTTGCCCTTTGTTGGTACAATGGGAAAAATGAACCCATAACTGTAATGGATATCTCTGCCATATTCTGCATCATTTCATACCTCCCAAGTGTCCCTTTTTAGGAGGGGCAGTCATTCTTTGAGACCCAAATCCATCTGTCCCTCTTTCCCATTCAGGTGTCCCTCTTGTAGGTGATCAGATGGTGTGGTGTATATATAAGTGTATCACATTGCTCCACATCAATAAAACTCACATTACTGTTTGTATACTCTTTATTATATGTTCTGTGTAAATAAAATACTTTGGTCTTGCTTTAAATTATTTTTTCAGTTACACAAAGGTGTGTCAGAAGGCCATGGAATAACCTAAAAATTCACGTTAATGCCCCACCCACTAGCCGCACCCCCAGAAATACCACCTAAAACAAAAGTGTTCCTCTTTGGCCATTTGAAATGTTTGGAGGCATGTCATTTAGACTTCTAAAAGTAATGTATAAAATATTGTTACTGTGTATATACATACACCCAAACATACACAAAGATGTTGAATAAACTTTATTTACATTCCAGCATTTGGTGTTTACAATACATAGATTCTAAGGGTCCTATCTTCAAAAGAAAAGCCAAATAATTTGAGGTCAAGCCAACTGCACTAAAGGGGAAAACTAAAATAGCCAATGGATTTTAATGATGCTTTTAACCCCCTGAATGCTAGAAAGGTAACCAACACTTCACAACAATTCTCAATGTGTTGGAGACCTCTCTAGCATTCAAGGGTTTAAAAGTGCCATTTAAATCAAAGGGGATTGGGGAATTTGTGATTGTCCCCTTTGGTGCAGTTGGTTTTCCTCAGAATTACTCTAGTTTCCTTAGAACATAAGATACATAATATGAACAAGAGCTAGGAAGGCTGTACTAGACTTGCAATAAAAAGAAGCCACCCAAGGTCATGTAAGGCTACCACGGTCACACCATGTTACAGAAGATTAGACAAGCTTGCTTTTATTAAAGCAATTATCACTCATTTCAAAGCCATTAACAACTGTTCAGCACAACTAATACAGTTAGCAGGTAATTAATGGGCAGTTAACAGGTATTCAATGTGTAAAGCAACAATATAATTGAAGATTGATATTTATTATCTACCCACAAATGTTAGGGATGAAATAACATTTAAAAAGACCAAAGGATAGGCAAGTTAAACAGAGGTTGGACTGGGATATATGGAATACATATATATATATATATATATATATATATATATATATATATACAGAGCACCCTCTTCAAATGAAATAGGATTGTGCAATAACAAACTTTTACTGAGTATAGAAACGGCAGTGTTTCAGTTCACATGCTGGAACCTTTATCAAGCTATATCTATACCCAGTAAATGTTTGTTCTTTTTATAAGTCAGTGAGTGCACAGTTCCGTTTTATATATTCTCATTAGCACCAAAATGAATTAGCTTTGTTCAATTGACAGGTATATCACAGTACAGAGGCAGGTCCTGCTTCTACAGTGCCATTCTTTATACTTTGTATAAAAATGAACGTCACAAACTAAAGTTTCTGGTTTTGTGCCTGCTTAGAAAACGTCAACCCAGAAAAACAAAAAATAAAGAATAAAGAGTTTCCATACTGTTAGTATAATACCTGTTGCTATAATTAGCACAGACTAAAGAAGTACTTGGAACCTGTGGTGCTCCAACACCAAACTTCCTCAGATAGAGAAAGAGGTAGGCACAGAAAGAGTGGAATGAAAAACAGGCTGAAAGAAAGAGAGAGACAGACTAAAAAAGAAAGACTTAAAGAAATACAAAGAGATAGACTGACCTGCTTTCAAACAGGATTAGCTTGCAGTAAGTGGGTGGAGACCCAAGAGGACAGGAGCTCCTATTTTGAAAGCAGGTCAGTCTTATCATGAAGATACTTTATTCCTCTATGTTTAGGTTTTTTTTTGTTTTTTGTTTTTTTTTTAAATCTGATGCGTTTCGTCATAAGAGTTTCTCAAGGGCAATTACAGACTTAGATAAGGATGGTAATAAGTATTAGATAGGACTAGTTTAAGATGGGGTACCTTGGCAAAGTATGAGAGCTTAAATATACTTTGACCAAACTATGTTTCAAAATCCTAATTTTTTTAAAACAAACGAACACAATCGTATAATATATGCTTTATATGGGTTCACGTTTGGGTAACTTTCATGGAGAATCGCAGCTTTGTTTTTCTTTCTTAGCCAATTATAAAGTAATAGAATACCTGAACCAAACAATCTTGCTTACCGTATAAGACAAAGTAATGATGCAGTAGCTGGGAAAAATCTCCAGAATCAAAAATACATGCAATTTTCACATGGGTGTAGCATATGGAGCTGTGATATAGTTCCACTGAAGTCACCTGATTACTTTCCTCTAATGCCCTGCTTTACCCAAGAAATCCTGAACCTGGGAACTCTCCAGATCTGCCCCAGAGACTCTGGTTTTCAGACTGAATTACCGGGTCCCATGGAAAAGATGCTTATTTTCCAGCGATTGTGGGTTCTTCTACTTCCCACCCTGTTCTGCCCACTTCCCACTCACTTGTTACCCTCTGTTTGACACAAAGCTGATTAAGCCATGTGCAGCCAATTAAGCCCCATCCTCTTTATGATGCGAAGTGCATCACTAACATCCTCTAGTCAGCAGGACATGAGCTCTCTCCAGGGGGCTCAAGATGAGCAAGTTCCCAGGTAAGGAAATCATGACAGGGGAGTGACTGACTGCAGCCCACATCTTGCTAGCCATAGATTTCCCTGATGCCCACATGGGCCTGCCAATTACTGAACCTTGTGATACGTCACTCAAGGCTGCAGTCAACCATGAGAACAGTCTGTGGGCAATGATATCTTTGAAGGTACTATTAGTGTAGTGTTTTCATCAACGAGCTAATGTCACCAAAGAAAACTAGTCTTATCAGTCCGGGACATCTGAAAGGATAAAACTTGTATATCTATTCTCTATTTAATTTATGTTGGACTAAGTTTAAATAAGGTTCTAAGGCTCAGGAGTTGGGGCAGATAGTAAGTAAATCAGGATGACAAATCTCATCATGAATTACTCTGCCTATTGCCAGTTATGGTTTTTCATTATTATACTGAAGTATATGTCACGCTAAACCAAAAGTGGACATCCTGTGGTCAGCTGAGGATGATGAGACATATAGTCCAACAACAACTGGAAGATCGCAGGTTTACTTTGTCTTTGCAAGTTTTAGCTGCAGCTATTCTACTAACAAACTGGAACACTGGTTCTAAATTCAGCAATTGTGGCAGAAAACAGATTACTGCATAATAAATAGAACTACAAATCCTGCTATGTATTACCCTGCCCATTTCTAGCTTATCACATACTTTGTAATCCAAGCCAATACTAAAACATATTGGGGAATATCTATAGGCGTGACAGAGCAGAGATAACTTCTCCAGTGGTATCACTTCTCCAATTCCTGTTTTATTCTATGAAGCCAATTGACTAATTTTCTAGAACTTTGGAGATCTTAGTGCATAGTCTCCATAGAATAACATAGGAACTGGAGAAGTCGATATCACTGGAGAAGTCATCTCTGCTTTATCACCTCTTTATCACACTTTAGTGTATAACCCCCAATAAAACATAATAGTTTTTCGAGAGGTGAACTCAGATGCACTGCTAAATGCACATAATGAATGCTAGCTCTCAAATGATTAAAATCCCCAGTTAAATAAACCAATTGGAATTTAGAGAAGTCTTATTTTGTCTATTATGGTTCAGATGGTTTACCCCAGAATTATTCTTCTTTATTTTATGCATGTTGCCATACGTGGCTAGAACAGGATCTTGCGACATGTGACACTTCAACTGCTGATGGACAACACAAATGCCACCTAAGCACGGTAGAAGCTGTAGTCCAAATGCAGTGAAGAGCCACATGTTGCCTACCCATTTGCTAAGACAATAAAAGGCAAGGTAGATTTACAATGGCTAATATTGCATGGCCTTTGTCAGCTACCCTCCGGTTTATTTCTACATAATGGTAAAATACAAAAATAAACAAAACATTTTTAAAGGGATAGTAACCCTTTATTTCAGCTTTACATATTCAAACATATATATATATATCCATAAAAGTACAGAATATGTAAAGTAAACTGCCTATACATTTTTTTAATCTTCACTTAATTTTTTATACTTTTTATGTTCCTGACAATGGGCTGCCTGCACCTGCACTATTATTTTGTTGGGGAGGTCTGGAGAGATGGATGAAATGTACATAGTTTGTTGCTCTGCTGTGGCAGTTTTGGAATGAGCTCAGGGTCTACATTAAATCTAGGACAAGGGGAATGAAACCTTTGGCTCTCAAGCTGTAGACTACAACTTCCTTCAACCCAAACCAAAAGTTTGCCTAACACTGATCTACAAGAGGATTTTAGTCTTACCTGTTAAATCCTTTTCTCTTAGTCCATACAGGTTACTGGTAACTTTGGGTAGGCGATCCGCCCCTTTAATTAGGCAGGAACAATTCTAGAATTGTATGCAGGGGGTGGAGCCTACCTTCCCTCCTTGGCTGCAGCTAGCCAACCAGCTCCAGTAAGATTTGAGACACTAACTATTGACTAGATAGTAGAAGGGAAAGAAGACTCCTGTGAGCATGACCCCAAAGGACCCCCACGGTCTGCCACAGGAGAGCCAAGCATGGTCTCTTGACAGGGTGGGAGACCAGTAACCTGTATGGACTAAGAGAAAAGGATTTAACAGGTAAGACTAAAATCCTCTTTTCTCTGTCGTCCAATACAGGTTACTAGTAACTTTGGGATGTCCAACCATTGAGTTTCCCAGAGGCAGGAAGTAAGGCAAGGAACAGGCACAAGGCCCCCAAAGTCACCAGAGCAGATATGAACCATCAGATCAGAGATAGCCCAACAACAATGAAGTGTCAACGGACACCGAACAGGGGTAACAACACCCCAAAACTGTTACACAGCACACTGAACTACAGCCAACAGGGCTCAAAAGTGAAGGAAGCACCAAGAACCGAAGAAGATCCTAGACAGGCAAGACTGCCTCCAGGATTTTCCTCCCAAAGCTGGCGTCAGCCGATGCCAGGACATCAACACGGAAGTACTTCAAAAAGGTGTGTACAGATGACCAAGTGCAGCCTTGCACAACTGATCAGCGGAGGCCTGATTCTTGTAAGCCCAAGAAGCTCCAATAGGTCTAGTAGAATGAGCCGTGACCCAAAAGGGAACAGGCTTCTTCCTCAGCTTGTAGGCCTTATGAATAGTGGACTTGATACAGGATGCAATAGTCACTTTGGTGCAGGTCTTCCTGCCCTGGGACCTTCAGGAATGACGAACAGCGCGTCAGATTGCCTGATTGACTCAGTGTAATGGACATAAAACTTGAGACAAAGCACCAAATCTAACAAGCAGAAATCCCTCTTCTTGTCAGAGGAAGGGTCAGGGCAGAAAGAAAGCACCACAATCTCCTCTTTGATGTGGAACTCCGAAACCACCTTCGGGAGAAACTCCTGAGAAGTGCGAAGCACCGCCTTGTACTTGTGAAACACCAAAAAGGGTGGTTTACAGGACAGACCATGTAACTCCGCGACACAGCGAATGGACATGATAGCGAGGAGAAAAGCCATTTTCCACGTCACCAGGTGCAGAAGAATAGTAGCCAAGGACTCAAAGGGAGGGCGTTGAAGAACGCCCAAAACCAAGTTAAGATCCCACTGAGAAGCGGGATTCTTAAAGACAGGACGAGTATGAGCAACACCCTGAAAGAAAACCTTGACATCAGGAAGAATTGTAATGCGCCTCTGAAAGAAAACAAAGAGAGAAGAAATCTTAACCTTAAGGCAACAGAAGCTCCAGGAACCAAGCCTGTCGAGGCCAGTACGGAGCAATCAGAATGACTGGACAGCGCTCCAGTCTCAATTTCCGTAACACCCTGTGCAACATTGGGAGGGGGGGAAAGATGTAAGCCAGAGGAAATAACCAAGGAATGGACACAGCATCCACCTCTATAGCTTGAGGATCTCTCAAGCGAGAGCAGAACCTCGGAACCTTCCGGTTGTGTCTTGTTGTCATCAGGTCGATGCAAGGAAGACCCCACTTCTGAACAATGAGGGCAAACACCTCTGGGTGCAGTTGCCACTTGCCGGTGTCCACTGTGTGTTGACTAAGGACGTCCGCCATGACGTTGCCAGGAATGTGCACTGCGGATATGGCAGGAACGTGTTCTTCTGTCCAGGAAAAAATAGCCTTGACCACTAACCAAGTGGTAAAACTTCTTGTTCCGCCCTGCTTGTTGATGTAAGCCAAGGCCGTGGCGTTGTCGGACTGTACCCGGAATGGGCAGTCTTGCAGCTGAGGTGTCCAATGACGAAGTGCATGAACTATCGCCTGAAGCTCCAACACATTTATGGGAAGGAGAGATTCCTCTGGAGACCACCGGCCCTGAGCACTCAGGGGACCCAGGACCGCTCCCCAGCCGGAGAGGCTGGCATCCGTCGTCACCGTGATCCAGAAGGATACCGGGAAGGACTTGCCCTTCAGCAGATTGGAGAGGTCGAGCCACCACAACAAACTCAGTTCCACATGAAGAGGAAGGGATACTGACATCTTCAGAAGGTCTGGCTGACCCTTGCACACCTGGATCACAAACCTCTGGAGTTCCGTGGTTTGAGCCATGGCAAATGGGACCACTTCGATGTGGAGATGAATTTCCCCACTAGAAAGGACAGCTTCTTTGCTGGAACTGGATCGTGAGCCAGAACAGCAGAAACCCTGTGGGCAATCTGGGGAGCTACCTCATCTGTGAGAAACACCATGCTCTGCTGAGTGTTGAAGAGAAGGCCCAGGATGGGACAAGATCTGACTTGTCCATGTTGATGATTCACCCATGATGGGTGGGAGCATGAATGCAGTCCTAAACCTGCTGATGAAGAAGTTCAGCAGAAGGGGCTTTCAGAAGCAGGTCGTCCATGTATGGAGTAACTCTGATGCCATCCCAGTGGACACTAAAGCTCCCAGAACACGGTTGAAGACTTTAGGAGCTGTAGTCAGACCAAAGGGAAGAGCTGAAAACTGAAAGTGCCCATGGTCGCAGGCAAATCTGAGATACTGCCGTCTCTCTGGATGAATGGAGATGTGTAGAGAATATAAAGAGAGGCAAGGAATTCCCCTGGGGACATACCCGCAATCACTGTCCTTAGGGACTCCTGGTGATAATGAGTCCTGATCACAAAGAAATTGAGATCCTTCAAATCCAAAATGGGACGACAACCGCCGTCCTTCTTGGAAACCACAAAGAGGTTTGAATAGAAACCCATACCTCTGTCCTGAACTGGAACAGGTTCTAGAACAGCCTTGTCCAGAAGGGCCTGGATAGCGCCATTGAACAGATGACGTTTCTGTGTGCCCTGGGGCGTATGAGAAGGGAAAAAGAGAAAGGGAGGAAGAGAGACGAAAGGAATTCTGTACCCTTCCGCCACCACCTATAAAACCCACGGGTCTGCCACTGAATCCTCCCAGACGTTGTGGTAGTGATGCAGATGGCTACCCACAGCAGAGTGGGGACCAGGGTTCGGAGAGTCATGCCGAAGAAGGCTTGGAAGCCTTAGGCTTGGAGGAGACCTTGGGCTTCCATTGCTGTTTGGGCTTGGAGGAGGCACGCAGAGCTGAGGGAACCGCCTGGTTTGCCAGATGTGTCTCAGTCTGGAAGGAACGAAAAAAACGATTACGCTTGAGAGGAGTTTTCTTCCTGGGGACCAAGGGAAGAAGGGTACTTTTACCCCCTGTGGCCTCACTAATCAGATCCTTGGGATCTGGCCCAAACAATGAAGTGCCTTGAAAATGCAAGGAGAGCAAAGCTTTCTTGGAAGCAGTGTCAGCAGACCAGATCTTGAGCCAAAGAGCCCATCTGCCAACCACAGACATGGTGGAAACCCTAGCCACCAAACGGATGGTATCAAATAAGGCAGGGGAAACATAGTGCTGGGCCTTAAAAATGTTTGCAAGAAGCCGCAACATATCCGAAGTAGGAGCACCCTGACAGCCAGCCAGGGTGAGCTGTTCAGTCCAGACCACAATGGCCCGGTTAACCCATGCCGCAGCGAATGCTGGACAAATGGCAGTACCAGCAGTGGCAAAAATGGACTTCAGAGACACCTCAAGCTTCTTGTCAGTCCAGTCTTTCAAAGTTGACGCATCAGAAACTGGCAAGGCAGTAGACTTAGATAGCCTGGAGATAGGAGCATCCATTTTGGGGGGATGAACCCACAGAGCAAGCGCCGCCTCAGAGAAGGGGTAAAGCTTGGCAAATTTGTTGGAAACGGAAGGTTTCCTGTCTGGGGATTTCCACTCATCAGACACAAGGGGGTCAAGAGTGGGGTTAGGTGGGAAACAAGTAAGGGGCTTTTCACGCTCCTGAAATACATTAGAGGGATCTGAAGAAACCTCCTGAACTAAGGTAATGTTTAGGGTAATCAAAACAGCCCTGATCAGGCCCTCAGCCGAGGGCTCAGGATCAGCCTCAAAGGGGTCCCCACAAAACTGAGAGAAGCCTGCAGCAGAACATTCTTCAAAGTCTGAATCCACCAAGAGTTCCTCCTCCTCAGAGGAATCTGATAAGACTACGGTTTTGGCAGGGCAGATTTGACTGAAGAAGGGGTCTGCCAAGAATGGAAGACCCCCTGTAACTGGGATGGAAAGAGTTGCAATGTAGACCGAAGGTCCCTAGTAGCAGCTTTGAACTCTTGCACCCAAACTGGCTCTAATGCATGGCTGGAGGTCCCTGGGTGAGACTCAGGGACATCAGAACATGCTGGGCATAAATGACCTGAGAATTTTCTAGGTAATCCTGAATGACATGAGGAAAAATGCGCAATAGGGGACACAGAGACCCCAGCGTCCTTAGTCTTAGGCCTGGCCCCAAGCTCCAACGGATTAGACATTCTCACAGTGTCAAAAAACGTTTAGAGTATAAGGAATCACCCAAATACAGTGTGTAAGATTAAAATTTCACCCCAGAAATTGCTAAGATACATTTATCTGGCAGGTGAAGGGTTAATCTGCAATGGAGAGAAGAAGAGTCCAAGCCCTGTGTAGGATACTCTTTCTGGAAAAGGCACAAAATGGCTGCTGCGGCGGAGGCCAATCAGAAATGAGCGTGCGAATCAAGCGCTCGTGGGAAATGTAGTTTCCCAGAAAAAGTACCCCAACAGTGCCCTAAGCCCCCCAACACACTTAAAACATTAACTGTGTGATAGAGCAAGTGCAGACAAATAAAATGAGCCATCTCTGAAGTTGCTATGTTGAGCAGTTGCAGAGATATGTCCCAAACTGTACAGTCCAATAGAAGTAAATGGAGCAATGGCGTCTATGCGGTAAAGCGCGCCCTCAAATTTTTTTCAAACTTGAAACAGTAAAATAAAAGTACATGAAACATCACTAGAACATGTTAGAAGACCCAAAAAACACTGAACCCAGTAGGGAAAGTGCCAATAATCCCCCCAAAGATGCAAAACACCCAGCAGACATACAGATAGGCCCAATGAGTGCAGGAGTGTGCAATAGGAACTCCAAGGAAAAAACCCCTGTGCGAAGGGGCACTGTGGGACATATGGACCTGCAGCACTCAAAGGGTTGCTCACCTTTCCTGCAGATCTTCTGTCTTCAGACTACCATGTATTAAGAAGAAGTCTTGGTGGGCAACTCCAGAGGAAAGAACTTGTACCCAAGATTTTCTCCCCAGGGCTTGAAGTCCACAAAAAGCACCTGGTTACTGAACTAGCCACATCTAAGGGATTGTCAGTTATGGTAATCCGCCTAATGGTGGTATTTCATTTCTAACAGAAAAATATTTTTTTTTTCTAAAACTATAGCAGAACTGTTCTCTTGCCTGTGTCTTCACCAAGGAACAAATCTAATTGGACCTGGTTGGCTAGCTGCAGCCAAGGAGGGAAGGTAGGCTCCACCCCTTCATACAATTCTAGGATTGTTCCTGCCTAATTAAAGAGGTGGATCGCCTACCCAAAGTTACCAGTAACCTGCATTGGAGGACAGAGAAAATGGAATAAAGACCAGAAGGGCTACACCGTATTAACACTTTGAATGTCACAGAGATATTCAACACATTGCAAAGCATAAAGTAGACTGATTAATGTGTGGACCCAGTTTGAAAAACTCAGTTTTATGACAATATGGGTATGAAAACTCAGTATTATATTAAGCTACTGTATGTGCAAGTGCTTATCACTGTGTGAAATTTTTTATAGAAACACCTATGCTTTGGAGACCTCTCTGGCATCCAAGGGGTTAATGAGATCTGCTACTTTACCCACGACAAATTAGATGTTTAAAACAGCCTGATTATAATGGACATTTTTGTAATAAAACCTAGCTTATTAATAGAAAACATGAACACAGAAATCTTAGTGCTGAGTTGCCTAGTACGGGGGGGGGAGGGGGGCACTTGCCCCCCCAACCCACTCAGAGGGATTTGGGTTTCACAGAGGGACGGTCCCTTCTACAGATGGACTCTTGGGAAGTATAGTGTACCTATACTCAACTCTAGAGAATCATGTCAATCTAGGACAGGAAAACCACATCCCTCCAACTGGTATTGGCTTCCAAATCCCATCATCCTCATCCATCCATTCTAGCCCAGCAATAGCTAGTGGTTCTCAGTTTACCTGGCATGCTAAAACTAAATAAACATAGGTTGGATTATTTCTGATAAATACCCTTAACGGCCCTTGACGGTCATGGCACGTCATGGGTTGTTTTGCATTCATGACCCATGATGTGCCAGGACCGTCATGGAATTCCGGGCTCCCCATGCGGCTGCACGCTGTTCGGGAACTGGAAGGGGAAAAAAAAAAGATCTGTGGCACCCGGTCAGTCCTTAATGGGTTAAAGTAAACCTGATACCATATCACACAATTAGTTTGTTTTATAGATAATTAAACCTTTGAGGGCATTGCAGTGCGTTGGATACCTCTCTGGCACTCAAAGGGTTAAAATCTGCACTAGTAATTTTACTGCAAAACAAATAGTATTTGAAAAATTTACTGTTATGTACTGGTGGAACAGTGTGGCACTTTATGTTAATTCCTTGCACAGGATGTTAATCAGTTATGTTCAAGGCCAAACTTACCTTTCAATATGCTATTAGAAATAACCCCAGTGTGTGGGCTGTGTTCCCATTCATAGCACAACATGCAGTTGTATTGGCCCAGCACAGAATTAGAATAAAGTAGTAGGTTGTACCACCAACAAATAGAGGTTAAAATCTCAAAAACACCTTATAAATTAATGACAGTTTTAGAATTTATTTAAAATTCACTAATATTATCTTAAGGTGACAGTACTGATTTTAGAGTACCTATTTTGAAAATATCTTATTCTCTGTTATCCCTTTTTTGTATTATCTTTTAGAAATCCCAAAGCCTGATGTAAAAAGATGTTTACATGATTCACCAACACTCTGAAGCCTTACAGACATCAAAGAAACGTGTCTAAACATATCTTGTCTTAATCTTCCTAGATACACCTTTTGAAGTCTGCTAACATCACATAATGACCACCTGTGGGGTCAATGTACTAATTTGTGAAGGTTAAACCCAAAGGAAACTACTCAGGCATATGCATGAGTTTTGCCATTCATGTATTTAAATAATATGTGTACTATCTGTTATACCAATGAATGAGTACAGAGTTATGCAAAGGAAATACACTGGGTACATTATTGCTATGCAAATCTAGGGCAAACTGGAACATATAAAAATTATCATTGTTTTAAATGGGGCTTTAAAACCATTGAATCCTCGAGAGGATAATGTAGCCTGCTGAAACTTTTCATTCATGAACCTTTAACACCCCTTAAAGGATAGGTTTCAATGGAATTCCAATTGAATTGAACAAATATCACAGGAAGTTGCATTTTCCATGTTTCTGCTGATATTTATATTGAGCAAAAGGAATTCTGGGAGAAAAAATACTACAGTCTGGATGATGCACTAAGAGTAACAGGATCAAATCCTGAACAAACCAATTGTACAATAGGGGACCAACAACATTTTCCAGAAATCCCGCTGATTTAAATGGTGATTTTAATTTAGATGCTTGAGACACCTTCAGACATTGCTTTGAAATGCTCTGGATCTCTATCTTGCATTCATTTCATTTTTTATTTGTTTGGGTTTGCTCGATTTGTACCTTTTGGTAGGCAAAGGGTAAACAAAGCACACTTTGCATACCATTCGAATGAAGTATTTGTTTTTTGAGCTCGCGATTTCGGCTCTGCTGAGGAGCCTCTGCCGGTCCCAGGACCAGGATCTCTTGCTCTAAGATCTGAGAGATAAAACTGGCCTCAAATACTTTATTTTTTGAATAGCTACAATTTTAAATTAAGTTTTAAAGATCCATTACTATCCCTTTAAATGGGGATCATAACCCCTTGAATGCTAGAGAGGTGTCCATTGAACTGCAAAGCATGCATTGGGGACCTCTCTAGCATTCAAAGGGTTAATATTCCCATTTAAATCAATGGGAATTTTTAGCTTCTCACCTATAGTACAGTTGGTTTGATCTAGAATTCCTCCACTTTTCTTCCAAACATACATCCCTAAACCACATCAATAGCGCTCAAGTCTGGAACCTGCTGGGACAAAAAGGTCATAAACTACTGAAACTGGCCTCCATTTAGCGACTCAGTTAACTATTACAACCAGATTACAAGTCTGCAGGTGGCACTTTGCAGATAGGTAGCCTGGGCCACATGCCAAAGAACAGACTGACGAAAAGCCAAGGGCTACAGAGGAATGCCAAGCTGTGACAACTATATTTTTCTCTTTACAAGTTCATCCTGTCACATAATGCTGTAGAAGCCAAGCCAGGGTCTAAAAATATCCCTTTTTGCCTGCTGCTCTGTTGGCAACTCTGTGTTTTCCAGTCAGAGATGCCAGCACTCCAGGGGTACGTACACAACAGCTCCAGTACATACTTCTGGTAATAGCTAGGAATGAAGTAACTTAGCACAGTGAGAATAGAGTAGCAAATAACGAGAACATTTATTAAGTGATCACTGCTGCTAAAAGGATCAAAGATTAACAGTGTAGCGGGGTCATTGTTAGATATGAAGTAGCTGAAGGCTAGACAGGCTTCAACTGTGGATTGCATGTTTGAAGTAATATATTCTGTGGCCTGTCAGTGATGCTGAAATACTCTGCTGATCCCCTAATGGAAATTGTGCAGTTTGGCTGCTTATTGCACTTATTCTTCATTAGATGGAATAAAGTCCAGGGTACTTTGAGAACCTAGAAATATCCCTGCCTTACTGTCTCAGCAGATTCCTTTGCAATTAGTTAGCAGGACCTTAGTACCTCTTGTGATCAAGGTCGGATTTACAATCCAGGTGCCCCTAGGCAAGGCATTCTAAATGTCCTTATCTCCACCCATGACTCCTCATATTATCATGCCCCCAGTCTCACCCACTGTTTCCTGGCAGAGAAAATACCCTTGGCCAGAGCCAGATCATCCATTATGTCTACCTAAGCTACTGCTTGGGGCCCACAGCACCATGAGGGGCCCTGGGTGCAAGTGATGGATCAGAGACAGAGGCCATGCTTTTGCTGCCACTAACATCTTTTGCCATATGCCCCCTATTTTTTTTTTTTTTTAAAGAGACCAGCACAGCATCTTCCAGTTACTCCCACTTCCATTAGAGCCACAATGCCAGTAACTACTAGCAGCACTGGGTCAGAAGCACCGTATCAAGAGATATGGGGCCCCAAATTGGCACCTTGACTAGGGCTCTATGGAGCCTTAATCCAACTCTGCCTTGGGCCCACAACAAACAAGGACAAAAAAGGCTTTAACGCCTTGTTTGCTATAGAAATTTCCAATGAATTGCTCCCCAGTACTGTGTTTATTAAAGGGATAGTAATATTTAATTTTATCGTTATTTTATTTTGTAGGCATTAAAAAAACATGAAGAACGATATAAGTCTTATCTCTCAAACCTTTATGGTTTAAGAGATATTCACAAACAAAGTATCCCCCCCTGTTTAGCCGGATCAGAAGTGAGGTTCCCAGGTAGACTGCAGAGAGGGACAATCTTCAATTAAGATAAGGGAAAAAGCTGAAAAACTTGTCAAGGGGGAAGGGCTTTCATTGTTTTCATACAAAGAAGATTGTCCCCTTCTGTTATCTGTCTGGTCTTACAACCAGATTCACATTTGAGAAGAGATGGCTTACACTAAGAAAAAGGGGCGGGAGGGGGAAACTTTGCTTGTGAATATCTCGTAGACCATAAAGGTTTGAGAGATAAGACTTATATCATTCTTTATGTTTTTTTAATGCCTACAAAATAAAGTTAAAATGAAGTATTACTATCCCTTTAAGGAATGTACTGACCCTTTGACCCAGTGATTTTCAGCAGACACATCAATATTGTTCCAGTTGATCTTAGGCAATCAGCTTCAATATTTAATCTATCTTCATCCATACCTGCAATAGTTGTGTTCTCCCAGGCCTCCCTCACCATTGGGGTATTTCAAGGTGTTGTAAGGATGCTGGAAGGTCTCATTCCAGAAAAGGCAAGGCTTCCCACCATCTAGAGACGTCTGGTCCTGTGTGCCTCTGTAATCTGCTCCGTTTACAGTGTAGCATTCTAATCAAGAGATTAAAAAAAGTTGAGCTGTAATATTTGATCATGGTTTACTCACTGAAGACATTTATTACTGGGAAACTTATGATAACATTTCTTTTATAATCCTACTTAATCCTAAACACAGTCTTAATAAAGTGATGGTAACTTTTATTTTGATTTATTCATTTTGCAAATGTATACACAAATGCATATATAAAAACACAAATTGCCTATAACTATTACCACCAGTTTTTCATATTTACCTTTTTATTTTTTTACACAGTTTTGTCCCTGACAGGGAGCTGTCTGTATTTCTATTTTTAGACTGATATAATGTGACAGTATCCCTGCAGCCTGGAGTTCGGTGTATGCTGTCTTTAATAAACTGGAGGCAGTCTTTTCTACATTGTATCACTGTTTGTTTTTTTTTTTTTTTTACTTTACAACATTTCTACATTCTAACACTACTCTTGTGTTCACGTTCCCTTAAAGTTCTCCAGAAACAGATTCAGGAGCCTCAATGTCAAGGATATAAAAGTGTAAGGAAATAGGTGAAAATTATAGGCAATGTCACTTTAAATACTAATTTGCAGAATGCATAATGTCAAAATAAAAGGTCACTATTCTTTGAATAGTGAAGTGTGTTTTTCTGTTTTCTACTACATAAAATTGTATGTTTTTGAATTTGTTATAGTTGTATTCTTATTGATATGTGTTTTTTCTTATTTTTACTGTTCTGATCTCTCCCACTCTGCTTAACCCTTTTGATGCTACCAATACATTCAAACTGGTAAAAAAAAACATTGTTATTAAAGGAGAAATGTATATATATATATATATATATATATATATATATATATATATAGAGAGAGAGAGAGAGAGAGAGAGAGAGAGAGATAGTGGCACACACTAAAGCTAATACCGAAATTCAAAATATTTCAAATAATTGGTGCACGTCCCATAGAAAAATGATAATAGGTATTCAAATATATTCAGCCTGGGTTGCTCCTGGCTTCATAAGAGACAGCACTCAGATATAGCAAAAAAATGGTCAATTTATATGCCTAACGTTTTCGGTCCACTAGGGACCTTCCTCAGGGCAAATGAGTGCTGTCTCTTATGAAGTCAGGAGCAACCCAGGCTTATATATCCTATATAATAATTCTCTCTCTGTTTGACAGAAGCCATCATGCACAGCAGAGACTGCCTGAATGCACAGAATGCTGGGAGTTCTGTGCTGGGAGCATTCTGTGCTTTCGGGCAGTCTCTACAGTGCATGACTGCGTCGGCGGCAGGACACAGAGCAGGACTGGCCTCTTAACCCTTTGAATGCCAGATGGGTACGAAACGTATTGCAAAGTGTTAACATCACCCGGACCTTGGCCCGTGTACACGGGCTTTTACACTAGTATATATATATATATGTGTTATACTTCCATTGCTATTAGTTTTTTAATTCAAACAGTATTACAACTGTAACTCATATATGTATATTTTTTAAATCACTGCCAACTAGTGCACAAAAAA
Source organism: Rhinophrynus dorsalis (assembly GCA_037306005.1). Taxonomy (NCBI): domain Eukaryota; kingdom Metazoa; phylum Chordata; class Amphibia; order Anura; family Rhinophrynidae; genus Rhinophrynus; species Rhinophrynus dorsalis. The sequence continues at coordinate 538,197,011 of CM074718.1, read as the reverse complement.
CAAATATATATGTCTTATAATGCACTGTAGAGAGCATGTAGAGAGATTGAGTCAATGACTACAGCTCTTCCTAGTAAATGATACGTGAAACATCATCTGGTGACCACAATACAAAACTGCAGTTTATAGTAAGAAGAGCAAAGAAAAATTTCTCAGCAGTGAAAGTACCCTTAATACACACACACACACACACACACACACACACACACATATATATATATTTTTTTTTTTTATTGTTAAAAGTTTACCGCTCTTACAACAATAACCTGCAAGCTCTTTAGAATCCTCTTCACAGAGAACAACACACCCTGAGGTAAATAGGTTTTCAGTGGAAATGAGCTGTGCATCTCAGGTATAAGCAGACAGGAATTTCAGAATAAACTAGAATAAGGAACTCAATGTAAAAAGGTGTAAAAAAAAACCCACACACACAACAAAATCCTCTGCACTACTGTATTTCCATCACAAAAAATATACAGGCACAAATAAATGTTTTATTTTGAAAGTTTGTATTATTTCTAAACTCTGATGAGTATTGTTATACACAATAATAATGTTATTCTTAATTTAGTAGATTAAAAAAATGACAAAGAAAGTGCTTTAGTCCCACAATGATTTGATTGCTAGCAAATGTGCCCAGCAATCATACTGTATTTTATCAGTGTGTGTGTATCGGTTTCCCAGACCAGATAATCACATTGCTGTTTGTGTGTGGTCTTAACAGGCCAAACCACAGAGATCTGTGTATTTGGACTGTGGGATTGGGTCAGTTCGATATGGTTTGAGAAGCTCCTACACACACACACATACACAATCAAACATATATACATACACATGCAGTTTGACTGCTGAGTGTTCAGACTGCCTGGAATTCAGCTGGATGTGGAAAGATCAAGCCATTAGGGCTTCCATCGTTTTAAAAGGGGTCACTCCCCCTCAAAAAAATAATTTGCATCCATCAAGTTCAGCCTTTGCAAGATTTCCGTTGTTGATCCAAATAGCAACTTATGAGATTCATAACAACATGTCTGTAGACATAGACTGCAGTGAGTTTGTGTGGTTACTAAGACCTCCCCAAGAAAGGATGCTCGGTAATGGGACCAGTGAGTCTGATATCATTTCTCCAATTTCTTACATGATCAATCCCTATGGCAGTAGTTCTCAACTAGGGTGCTGTGGAACTTTTGTGTACCACAGATTCCTATTTAGGGTGCCCCTTCATTTCTATTAAGCCAAATTCTATGTTTTGAATACATTTTTATGGAAACTGTTCTACACAATAAGTTTGCTTTAATTCAGTGTTTCTCAACCAGGGTGCCGTGGCACTTTGGTGTGCCACGAACATCCATGTAGGGTGCCCCATTTTATCTATAAGGCTTTGACAAAAATTGAAATGTAGCCTTCCAACTGTACATTTAAGGATATTACTATGCACAATATGTTTATTTTAGTTATGAGATCTAACAATAACTCTCAAGTTATGTATTTGTAACCTTCATTTCACCATTGACAAATGACATAAAATGATAGGGGTGCCCAGAAAATGCCAGACTGCGTGTTAGGTGTGCCGTGAACTAAAAAAGCTAGAGAACCACTGCTTTAAGTATTCTGATTGAGAGTCCTAATAATACTACATATTTGTGGATTACTATGAAAATGTCACCTTGCAGTTACCAAGTGGCTGACCTGAAAATGTTGCCCATGGCAAAATGTCACTGGCATCAAAATGGTGACATCAATATGTTACTGTTTAAAATGTTGCATTTTAAACCTGTTCAAAAGTTGCTAAATCGTACCAGGCCCTGCTGCTGCCTGGTGATCTGCTTTTTCCTTGCATCTTGTAGTGTGCTTGTGTTCTGCTTCCTTACATGCTCTTCAATCCCCCTTCTAGCGCCTCCGCCATGCAGGTCACCAGTGATCAGTGATCACCTTTTCTGCAGGGCAAAATCCAGGGCAGGAAAGAACCAGCACATACAGGGAGAAGTAGTGTGTACACATAAGCTCAGCTAATAGCAGCATCTGAGCCTGATGAAAAACATGTAGGAGACATGTTTTGACAAGGGCAGAGAGGGAGATTTACAAAAATGGAGTTAAGCAAAAAGACACGGTAAAATGGCTGTAACACGTCTTCAATTGTTATATAAGTAAGAACGCCAGTTTCAGAGGGCTGTATGCTGTGTAGTACGTTTTAAAAAAAATGGAGTAGCCAATTTGTAAAAAGATGTGCAGCTAATTTATAAAGAAATGCTGCATCTCCAGAATCTTAACGCCATGTATATGCTGTCCTTAAGCATTCCAGGCATTAAAATATGGATAATAACGCCATATTTATAAAAATGTCTTTAATCGTTTATAAATCAGACCTGTCATTATAAATCCACTTGACATGCCATAATGACTGTCCTTTAAAAGGTAAGAAGAACGTTTTTATAAATCTCCCTCAACATGTTTTATGCCACCCATCGTGCCCTTTTAACAAGGGCAACATGGTTCACATTTCACATTTCTAAGTCTGACTTATGACATTTAATGCAAGGGGAGGGATGGGGGAACTTTGGAAGCTTATATCTCTCAAACCATAAAGGTTTGAGAGATCGGATAGGACGCAATTAATTTATTTTTTTACTAGGTACAGTATTAAATATCATGAAATAGATGTATTACTATCACTTTAATAAAGAGTTTTGCAGGGAAATGAGAAATAAAAAGCAGACATTTAAACTGTTTAAGTCTGAAGAGCCAGCTGTATCATTTAAAAAAATTATAATAAACTCTGCAAAAAAGCAATAAGGCTTGTTAAAATTTAAAATGAGAAAAGCATTACAAAAGAGAGCAAATAAAATCCCAAAGAATTCTAGAAGCATATAAATAATAAAAGGCTGATAATAGTCCTCCTAAATGAATAGTAATACTTCATTTTACCTTTATTTTATTTTGTAGGCATTAAAAAACACGAAGATCAACATACGTCTTATCTCTTAAACCTTTATGGTTTGAGAGATAATCACAAGCAAAGTTTCCCCTCAGTAACCGAAACGGTCAAGTCTGCCATCTAGCTGTCAGATTTGCAATACGGTCCGCAGATCAACTGGTGGCTCTTCAGCAGAGACGAGATCGCAAGATATAAAAATAACTATTTCATTGGAAGAGCCTAAAAAGTGTGCTTGCAAACCAGGCACACTTTGTAGACTATTCGAATGAAGTAGTTCTTCTTATATCTCGCAAACTCGGCTCTACTGTAGAGCCGCGGCCAGTCCGCGGACCGGATTCCAAATCTGACAGCTAGATGGCAGACTTGACCGTTTTGGTCAGTGAGGGGAAGCTTTGCTTGTGAATATCTCTCAAACCATATAGGTTTGGGAGATAAGACTTATATCGTTCGTCATGTTTTTTTAATGCCTACAAAATAAAATAAAGATAAAACAAAGTACTACTATTCCTTTAAGGCTGGGACAGTTGAATTGATTAGTGAGGATAAGGCTATGGCTGACAAATTAAACAGATTCTTTTTTTATGTATATACAAAGGAAGCAACAATGGTAGGCAATGGGCAATATACATAGCTTACTGAGGGCAAAATTGTAAAAAGACTTGAAAAGGTTATGGTAAATAAAGCACCTGAACCTGAAGGCATACACCCAAGGTTACTTAAGGAATGTAGTTCAGCAACAGTAAGACCCTTATACTTAATATTTATTAATTCACTGGGTAAGATAATAGATGGGTTACTAACTGATAGTATTCAGGACTTTGTCATGACCAGTGATTATTATTAGTAGGAGCCAGCATGGTTTTATGAAGAATAGATCATGTCAAACTAATTTACTTGCATTTTACGAAAGGGAAAGCAGTAATTTGGACAGGGGAATTGCTGTTGATGTAGTATACTTGGATTTTGCAAAAGCCTTTGATATTGTGCTTACGAAAGTTTACTGCCTACATCAAAAGGCTTTGGCTTGGGAGGTGATATCTGTGTATGGATAAAGAACTGGCTAAATTATAGATAAAAGAGAGTTGTTGTAAATGGAACCTTTTCAAGTTGGTCTAACATTTAAAGGGATAGTAATACTTAATTATTACTAACCCCTATATTAAAGTCATATTAAAAATAAATGTATTGCCCCCAGTGTCATCTCTCAAACCTTTATGGTTTGAGAGATAATCACTCCTAAAGTTGCCCTCTCCCTCCCCCTTCACCGTAGTCAGCGTTCTAGCTGACTGCAGGGAAGCCTGTCGTACGTCTTTCAGACGGCTCTGCAGCACAGCCACGATCGCGTTAATAAAAAAGATATCTTTCACTGAAATGGTCTTCTACGTGTGCTTGGTTTGCAAGCACATGTAGAAAACCGTTTTAGTGAAAGTTTTTTTTTTTATTAACGCGATCGCGGAGCTGCTGCAGAGCCGTCTGATGATCGTAAGACCGGATTTCCCTTCAGTCAGCTACAACTCTGACTTCAGGGAAGGGGGAGGGAGAGGGCAACTTTAGGAGCGATTATCTCTCAAACCAATACGTTTATTTTTAATATGACTTTAATATAGGGATTAGTAATAATTAAATATTACTATCCCTTTAAGTGGGGTGCTACAGGGTTTAGTCCTAGGTCCAACGCTTTTCTTTTTACTTTGCTTATTATTGATCAAGAAGTGGGTATTAAAAGTAATGTCTCTGTCTTTGCTGATGACACTAAGGTGTGCAATGAAATTAATATACAACAGGATGATTGTTTTCTTTGGAAAGATTTGGATAAACTGAGTGAATGGGCAGCAAAGTGGCAGATAAAATGCAATATAGATAAATGTAATGTTATTGTAATGCTAATGTACATTTGGACTGAAGAAACAAACATGCTACATATACACTTGATGGGAAACTACCTGGGGAATCCTCATTACGGAAAGATTTAGGAGTACACGAACTATGTTACTATCTTATTAACCCTTTGAGTGCCAGGGAAGTACACAAAATGCATTGCATACCCCTCTGGCACTCAAAGGGTTAATATTGTGAGGGACCGGGTACATGTTTCTAGGTACTGGTAACACTATTTTCCCACTTTTTTCAACACATCTTTGGTAATTGGTTTACATTGTTTAATTTTATGTTATTTTAGTATTGAATTTTTGGGGTTTACAGTATCTTTATCCATTTGTTTTCAGTTATTTACCAGTTGTTAGATTTATCTTATCTTGACTTTTTTTTGTTTCACCTAGTGATGAAATCTGGTACTACACCTATTTTGAGTTTATTTCCCTGTGAGCTTTCTATTAGGCATGTGCACCAGTTACATTATAATCATTAATATATTTTTTTAAACTTTAAACACTAATAACTCTGGTTCTAATATCTACTGAATTACTAGCTTTAACCGATTAATGACCCATGACGTGCCAGGACCGTCGTGGGTAAACTTCTCATAAGGACCCACGATGGCCCTGGCATGAAATGAGTTAAATTATAGCATCGTGCCTGGGTGCACTCTGCTATCATTCTGAGGATGCTGAATCTGAGCCCTCCAGGACTGGAGCACTCAGTTTCAGTACTTCTCTCTTCTGCCGGGACATGTGATCGCTCCAGGTGCGATCACATGTACTGGCATTTTCATTCACAAAGGCAATGTGTTTCCATATTGCCTTTGTGACTGTTCTCTGCCTCTCTCTTCCTTACTGTGAGAGTAAGGAAGAGAGAAGCAGAAAGCAGACATAAAATCAAACAAACAAGGCCAAGTTTGGAGGTATAAACCCCTTCAATGTTGGTGCTGGGGTCCAGATAAATGTAGGTCTCTTTATGACCTATTTACACCTTTCTTAGTATTTTAAAATTTTGTTGAGCAAGTTCAAAGTATTTTAACCACAAAATATAATTTAAAAACACAAATAATGATGTTTAACCCCTTAAGGACCAGGAAAATCTGAGGTGGATTTCACTTAAGGACCGAGCAATTCTGACCTTTTTGACTATGTCTTTGTTCAACAGTGTTTTCCCTCTAAGTCTTTTATTCCACCCCCATAAATTATATACTGTTTTTTTAAGCACAAATAGGGCTTTAATTTGATACCCTACGTATATGGATAACCCACCATTTACTTTATTAAAATTAAAAAAAAGGTAAAAAAAATGTAAAAAAACCCCACAATTTTTGTTTTTTCTCTTGGGATCAATTGGGCACAAAGGGTTAAATTTTTATGGAGACTGTATGAAAGGTATGACCGGTCAGTCATACCTACAAAATACGCAGTTTAAAGTGGCCACTGTCCCCCCTGGGTGAAGTATTATTGCAGGTCAGAAATTGACCTGCATTTAGAAAGCCTTTGGCACCAGCAGTGAAGGGGTTAATACCCCTAGCTGCTGTATTTTCTTTCACCACTAGGTGTCTCCTGTCTACTTCTGTCTCCCTTACTTTCATAGCAACGGAGACAGAGGCAGACGTGACAGGCAAAGACAGCATGCTTTCTCTGCTGCCTCTGTCTGTCACTATGCCGGTACATGTGATCGCTGCTACGGCGATCACATGAACTGGCAAGGGCAAGAAGGGCTGAGGCTGAACGCCCCAGTCTCGGAGTGCTCAGTCTCAGCCTGGCATTAATGATAGCAGCATGCACAGTGGCACGCTGCTATCATTTTAGCCATGACGGTCCTGGTATGTCAGTGGTCCTTAACTCAAATCCAGGCATGATGTGCCAGGACCGTCAAGGGTCCTTAAGGGGTTAATGTAAGTTTAATGTGAGTTTTATTAATGCGGAGCACAGCAATACACTTATATACACACTACACAGTAATGCACAAAAAATGGAAAATCCATGAGGGAAAGAGGGACATGGGGATTTTCACACCGGAGGAACAGTGTCCACTTAAAACTGCCCATTTTGTAGGTATGACTGACCAGTCATACCTTTTATGCAGTCTCCATAAAAATTTAACTGATTGTGCCCAAATGATCACAAGAGAAAAAATAAAAATGGTGTTTTTTAAAAATGTTTCAACCATTTTCTTTAATTTTAATACAATAAATGGTGGGCTATCCATATAAGTGTGGTATCAAAAGAAAGCCCTTCTTGTAGAGGGAAAACACTGTTGAACAAAGACATAATCAAAAAGGTCAGAATTGCTCCGGTCCTTAAGTGCAATCCACCTCTGGTCCTTAAAAAAACAAAAGCATGCAATTCACATCAGGTGCTTTCCAATCCAAAAGATAATACATTTTTCCATAGCGCTAAATGGGTAAAATGTACTTTTTACACAGGTTGATACCCGAAAACTACATAACCAATTTTTATTTAAACTGCAGAGTTTGAAGGGACTGACTATCACACCTGTAAAACAAAATTTGTGGATTCTATCAAATGTTATGGGGAAAATAAAAATGTCATATAACATAGAACCTTTGTTCAAATGAATATGTAAAAATGGAAGAAAGTACATAAACCAACAAGTGTAAAACATATATAAAGCCCTCCACCTGTATAGGTAGACAGAGCTGTCTCCCCTTTCCTTTGGAACCCTGGGTAATTTATAGCAGCAAAACAAAAGACTCTAAACTGGATAGGATGAACCCTCTGGGCTGTGAAGCTTCTGAGATATAATAGCTCTGCTAATCTTCTTGCTTTGCTTCAAACGAAGGTGTTTTTGTTTTCAACATTCAATGATTTAATGAATGATGAGAATGTTAGTTATGCTATGAGATCGGTCAAGTGGCTAAATCTTCTTTTTGATTTGACAACCAAGTTGGAACCGCCTATTACAGATTGCTGGAATAATTGCTAGCAGTCTTCCACAGAGAAGCTTCAGATCTCCAAGTCAAACATGCTCAGAATTGCAATGGCTAATTAAGGTTTCAGGGAGCTGACACGTCTTCTTGGGAGAACAGCAGGAGATTACATGAGGTAGTTGTGCATCAGGTAGTTTGTTGTCTGTTTTCAGGATATCTTTCTTCAGGATCTCAAATTGTTGAAGCCTGTAACCAAGCACATGCCTTATCAGTACGCTTCCTTAAAGGTAAACTATACCTTAGGAATAAGTTGCTCCATTTTTCGGAAGGACTTACCTAGTAGGAGTCCTTCATACAGCAGTCAGGCAAAGCCTATGTTTTTAATGTTTTTCTTTTTTTTTATTTGATCCCTGTCATAGTCTTTAACTGAATATGGCATTTTACCATACATGGTTGGTCCTCTGGAATTGCCTCTTCCTGGGCTTGAGACTGCAACCTTCAGTTTGTGGGGCCTGCCACTTCCACCTCTGCCACCAGAGGATCTTTTAATCAGCTGGCTGTTCTGTCACAGCACTAACCAGGGGTGGGATACCTGGATTTGTAGCTAGCACCTTTAATATAGTTTAGACAAAAGCAAGGTTACACTGGTTTCCAGTTCTTCCTTATGCTTGTTATCAGCTCTTTGTCACCCCACCTACCAGTCCCTCTATATTCCTAACTGAATCTCTCTCTCACTCTCACTCCACTGGATATGAAATGAAACAATGACTGAGGGGATAAAGTGTGTACTATCATGTTAAATGTGAGGGTGTTTACATCCATAAATTTTGAGCCATGTTGGAATTACTGTTCTTTTTAGTCTATCCATTCCATTTTAGGGGACCAAAAGTAATTGGATAAACTGCATAGATTTAAACAAAGTTGTAGGTTGTTGCAAAGTCTTTGAATTCAATTACTGCCTGAAACTTGTGACCAGTTGACATTACCCAACACTTGGTGTTTTCCCTGCAGATGCTCTGCCAGGCCTGTACTGTAGTCATCCTCAGTTCTCTTTTGTTTCAGGGCATTTTTTCTTTCAATCTTGTCTTCAGCAAGTAAAGCAAAAGCTGAATTGGATTCAGGTGAGGTGACTGTCTTGGCCATTCTAGAAGATTCCACGTTTTTGGCCGTGAAAATTCAGTGGCTGCTTTAGCAGTATGATTGGAATCATTGTCCTGCCATGAGGCATTTGGTTGGATCAGAGCAGATAAGATGTTTCTATACACTTATGGATTCACCCTGCTGCTGCAGTCAGATGTCACATCATCAACAAAGACAAGTAATCCAGTGCCAGAGCCAGCCATACATGCTCAAGCCACAACACTACCTCCACCATTTTTCACAGAATCGTAACCTTCAGTCTATGTGCAGTTCCTTTCTTTTCATCACTCTGGTACAGGTCGATCTTCATCTTATTTGTCTTTAAGACTTTGTTCCAGAACTCTATGTGTTTGTTTGTTGTTTTTAGCAAACTGTAACCTAGCCTTTCTATGCTTGAAGTTTGCATCTCGTGGTAAACCCTGTTTGGTTACGCTGGAGTAGTCTTCTCTTTATGGTACTTAGACAATTCTATGCATACATCCTAGAGAGTGTTTTTGATCTGTTCAACAGCTGAAAAGGGGTTTTTCTTCACAAACTGCAACCATTCTTCAGTCCTGCACTACAATGGTCTTCTGAAGTCTACACGTCCTTTCCTATTGCTGAGCTCACCTGGGCATTCTTATTTCTTAATAATATATCACAGAGCTGATTTTGATCCATGTAATGTTTTGACTATGTTTCTACTGGCACTTCTTCGTGGCCTCGTGTTGAAAGACAACCACAAAAACACGCCAGGCCAAGAAACACCTGATCAGACAATTGTCCAATTACGTTTGGATCCCGAAAATGGATGGGCTATGTATAAAAAGACCTGTTTATGTATGTAAATTCCCTCAAATTAAAACTGACAGTTTCCACTCCATCATCTTAGTCATTCATCCAATGTGCTGGAGTACAAATCAAAAAACTGTCCAAATACTAATGGGCTGAACTGTATATGTATAAGGTCTATTGTTTAATATGAAGAAATGTGAACTAATCACAGACCTAAAATGTGGATGAACAAATATACGTAATTGTAGAAAAAATGTAAAAAATAAATCAATAGATTAATTAGACTGCTATTTGAAGGAAAACTTAAGTAGGTGATTCTGTTAAACAAATTAAGATGACATTCAGGTTACATTCTCGCTTATTCCTACAAGCCTCCACTGTTCTTCATTATTCTAATTCTAGACCAGAAGTTCTCAACCCGTGCCCTCAGTGGCCACTAACAGGCCAGGACTTAGGACTTTCCCTGCTACAACACAAGTATGTTGATCAGGGCTCATTCATATTGATTAACTCATCTGTGCTCTTGAAAGGAAATTCTCAAATCCAGGCCTATTAGTAGCCACTGAGGGCACGGGTTGAGAACCACTGTTCTAGACAAGCATATTCTATAGACCACCAGCACACAATGGGCCATAAGCATAAAACAATATAGTAGTGCTTGGAAAACTATGCAGTTACATTACCATCCGTTTGAGTGCACACAAGACCTGAATGTTAAAAAGAAAATGGTGCAGGAGCCTTCTGATCTCTGACTCAATATTACTCATCACATGAGTCCCTGGGGGAGATTCCCTAAGCGGTGATAAAGTGGAGATTACTTCTCCAGTTTATCACTTCTCCAATTCCTATATTATTCTATGGAGCCTATGCACTAAGCTTTCTTCATCTTAGTGCATCAGATAAAACAGGAACTGGAGAAGTGATAAATTGGAGAAGTCATCTCAACTCTATCATGTCTTTATCGCCGTTTTGTGAATATCCCCCCACTGTTTGTTGATGTTGATTGTAGCTTAGGTATACCAAAGCTCTAGTCAATAAATACAGACACACATTTCAATAGCAGCGAAGTCACTGTATAGGTATTACAAAATGCAGTTAGACCATATTAAGTTGTCTCTTTGTCAAGGTTATCAAGAAACTAATTTATATTTTGCTAAAGGGCATTTGTAGGTTATTATAGAGATAAACAACTAAATTGCTTAGTCCTTTGCAAAAAAAATTTTTTCCTGGACTGGCTAAGTGATTCAAAAGGTTAAGCGGACTTTTTGTCAGATTCCTAAACCGAAAATTAGGACAAGATGCAAAGAGTGTCCTTTAACCCCTTGGATGTTAAAGACATCTCCAAGCTGAGAAATGCATTAAAGACATATCTAGCATCCTAGGGGTTAAAAAAATATTGGGTTGTAAAACAGCATCCCTCCTTCTGCACCCATGACTAAATGAATCTGCCCCAGCTAAACCTGATCCTGTAATTAAATTTCTTTTTAATGTTTTCCTTCTGATCTTCTGCTCTCTTGCCCAGCAGGATAATGGATTCCATCTCCCTTCATGGTACATCTGCATTCCATCTATTAAGCAGGTTGTGTGAAGTTTACCTGTGAGGTCCGGCTTGTAAGTTTTATTGCTTCTCATTCCATGTACGGACACCTCCCTAGGGAAGGCTCAATCCCCTTTGTTCAAGAGATGGCTGGACAGACTATTGAGTACAGGCCTAAGAGAGATTCGCTCAGGAAATCATTAACAGCTCATTTGTGGCATTTTTGGGAACTGAAAATTGGTAATCGGAACATTGTTGCCACCGGGCAGTGATTAAAGAGAACAAGTGTTGAGATCTCAGGTGAACATAGTGGCTCTGCTGAATATGTATAATAAGTAACATGAGTTTGTATATGAAATTTGAAGTAAGGAGCATGTGATAGAACTCAATAACTAAGAGGTGTGTGTATGCAGTTCTGGGGCAAACCAAATGCATTATAGGGAACAAATACATTTTTCCATTGACTAAAAGTGGACCTGACAATTGCCAGCATTTTAGTCTCATTATTGTATCTATTTAAACTGCTTATACTTTGCTTTTTGTTTTTCACTTTTTATTGTGTTAGAGAGTATTTTTTCATTACTGGAAAAACAAAACTCAGCAGAGCTTTGTTCTTTGGCTTGGTCAGATAAAGACTGCATAATTATTTTGTTCAGAGTATCACCTCTCTCCACTTACTTAGGTTGATGGAACCTATCAGTTTCCACCAGAGTGTGGAATAAGTTAATGGTGAGGAAAAATCATGCAAATCCTTTCAAGATGGCGGCTCACACTGAGGGACGGATTTGGAAATGTAACAGGACACAGCAATATGTTGGAGACCCCTCTAGAATTGAAAGGGTTACAAGATCTAAAAATGATTCATAGGAATCTGGGGATTTTTTAAATTTGTCTCCTCCAATTAAGATTGTTTGCCTCCTAACTGCTCCACTATGCTTTTACACATACAGCCCAGTGTCAATAAAAACAGCAACATTCAATTTAGCAGATGTCCCAGACACACCTGCAGCTAGAAATTACACAGATCAAAGCAGGGGAGGGAAGCCTGTAGGGCTCCAGCTATTACTGAAGAACCATCAACTTCAATTGACTAATAGGTACCTAATAATGATGAGAGATGTAGTTCAATAACAACTAGAGCACCAGTTTGTTAACCCATCTTAGGAACCTACTAAATGTACAATTTACTAGATATTGATATTATACAAACTTTCCATCACCTGGGCAATCATTTTTTTTCTTTTGTTAATAATATACATTTATATACACAAACATGAAGCTCACAGCATATTCACTAAAGGTGAGAGCAAAAATGCATTTACATAGAAGTAGGGGGTGTAACATAGTGGCCATTTGTGCAAGTGTATCATGTTTTTGCACCATATCGCTCCTGGACATGTAAACTGGGCATGTATTGGATTATTGGATATGGGAAAGGGATGTGTTAACCAAATGCAGAGCCATTCAAAGTGAAGGGTTTTTTGTGGTAGGTTTAAGCTCTCTTCTGGGACACCATTATTTTTAGTTGTGTTAGTATGCATTTAGTGCAGGTTTGGCTGTATTTTTCCAGTATCTCCAGACTCTGTCAGAGACAGTTGGTAACAACAGGAGAAGGACATCTGTGTATAACAAATGTTATCTCTGTGATGCATAAGGGGAGTTCAGGAAATGAGGAGTTTAATAGGGTTGTAGCCTGCTTATAGATATAGATGTTGTAAAGTGTTGTGCTCATATTGCAGTCATGTCTGACTACATACTGGTGGAAGAATTATATCCTATTGTCATTTCTCCTAACACACATGGACACACACACATCACTCTCTATCTCTCTTTTACACATACAAACACACCTCTTTCTATCACACACACCTCTCTTTCTAACTCTTACACACACACACACATAGATATACACATACACCCACATCACAGCAATGCTTCTCCTGTCTCTAGTACTAACACTGAAGTGAAATGGTCACTGCACAGACAATGTTGTCTTGTAGCTTGCCTTACATTCTAAATTCTGCTGCCTGTGTCCAGCAATGCATTATGAAAGAGTTAATAAAACTCTAGTGATCTGAGACTGCCCTTGATAGCAGAAGCAGTTAGCAGCTGGAAACTATGTGTCATACCCCATAAAACAGTAGATATTTAGGGTGGTTTTGAGAAAAAGCCAACTGTCTTGAAAGCAAAATACCCCATTTTTAGTAAGGTCCCTGCACTCCGCCACAGGATGAGGTTAAAACGTTTAATTACAGGGGTCAGCTGCTGAAAGCCATCATCAGTCTAGAGAAGGGTTTTTCTGGCAGGACTTTCAACTACAGAATGTTTTCTCTGTGGGGTGGAGAGAAGAAGTACCATTGTTGTGTCATACTGTAGGTTGTGATTACAAACAGCTAAAAGACAATTTTCCACCCCAATAACTGCATCACTGGTGTCACTGGGACACCCGGTCTCAGAGAGATAAAAATACTCTCTGAGTCATTTCCATCCCGTTATTTATAAAAGGGTCATATGGATCTTTGAAAGCAATTATTTCCAGTCTATTTTCTTCTTCGCTGATTGTTAATGTGAAAAAAGTTAAGGTGGCCCCAGCGGAAAAGTCTAGATATGCATTCTGGCTGGTTAACTCTTTGAGGCCAGAAGGTTTTGCAATGCGTTGCGTATCCCCTCTGGTACTCAAAGGGTTAATACTAAACTATATTCATACAGGTTTGTTTTTTTAGCAGTATTTCATATGACAAAATAATGATAGTTATTGTGAGGCTGGTGTACAAAGAGAAAGAGGAAAAATTCTGGGGTTAACCAATGTCAACATAAGGAGCAAATAAAAATCCATATTGATTCAAATTGGGCTGTTAACCCCTTGAAGGCTAAGCAGGTCTCCAAAGAAATGCTTTGCAATGCACTGGAGACCGCTTTAGCATTCAAGGGGTTAAACACACCATTTAAATCAATTGAAATTTTAATTTGCCCTCACTCTGGTGCAGTTGGTTAACCTCAGAGTTGCCCCACTTCTTTAGTACATCAGCCTTAAACTGTTAACCCTTTGAGTGCCAAGGGGCTTTGCAATGCGTTGCGTACCCTACGGCACGTACATCATTCAAATCAGGCAGAGACTTATTTTCTTTGTGTATTTATTTAAATAGAAGGCATCCAGTTAAAAAGGACCATATTAACCCTTTGAGTGCCAGAGGGGTATGCAACGCATTGCTTTGCAATGTACTGTGTACCTCTCTGGCATCAAAGGGTTAAGTCAGTTTAACAATGTGATAAAAACATCTACTGAAAATCCGTTAGATACTCAGATTCTAGACATCAAACTTTTGATGTAAGTGCAATGCACAGACACAGAAGACTATTAACCCTGTCAATGCCAAAGAGGTGTCCACTGCACTGGTTTCCAAGAGGATGTACAATTTCCTGGCGGGGTGGGATTTATAGCTCAGTAACCCCTAGACACGAAGCTTAGGTGCTGCTAGTCCCACCTATGGCCACACCCCTTTTACTACATTACTCCACCCCCATCTGCACACTCTATTGACTCACACAAAACATACCCTTAGCATGTAATAGGGACAGGCAATTTCCAGCAGTTGGGGACTACAAGCCTCATAATCCTCAACCAGCCACTGTAGACTCCAACAACTGGAGAACCAAACTGGCTGCCTTTGGCCTTTAAATTACATATACACAAAATAAACCTCTGGGCAGTAAAGGGGTATATAAACTGGTAAAGAAATTGATCTAATTCATATATGAACTTGACATTACAACAATATAGATATTGGCATAGTGGGAACTCTCAGGGTTTGACCATGAGACTCAGGGTTTTGACCTAAATCTCAGGAGCTCAGTTTTTCTTACTATGTGATTTGCCCCAATTAAATGTTTCTTTCGTCTCTAAATTGTTGCAGTTGATGGAAGTCTGAGGGAGTCCATTGTGTCTTGTGAGCTCTCAAGCAGTGACATATCTAAGTTGTTGTATGTTAATGGTTCCATGATGACTGTTTGAGGCACCTCTCGATTAGATCAAGCAGGGATATTTCGTCAAGAATTTATATTGTGGGTAACTTTAAGAGCTAATATTTACAAGATCTGAGGGTCAGCTCACTTTGAAAGTTCCCAGGTATGCATATTGGTACATAAATTGGCCACCATAAACCAGAAGTGGCTAGCTCAAACCTCCCAACATTTCAGATGGCCAAAGAAGAACATTTTTGTTTTAGGTGGTGTTTCTAGAGGTGTGGCTGGTGGATGGGGCATTACATAGAAATGTTAGGTTATTTCATAACATATTAATACCTCTTTTTGTAACTGAATAAATTATTTAGAGCAAGACCAAAGTATTTTATTTACACCGCACAGTCTGGTCTCCTAATGAGGGGGACACCAGGGTATGAAAGAGGAACAGAAGGATTTGAGTCCTAAAGAGGGAAATTTGGGAGATATGGCTAACTGGTGCAAGGCAACTCAGGGCCAGATTTCCCAACTGTCTAGCGCTCCAAATTTTGAGGGGAGCCTCAGCTGTTCTGGCCATATCCACATTCTTAATTACTGGGGTAGCCAAAGCAATCTCAATATCCCCGCACCAGTTTATAAACCTCTTTACAGGTTATTATTTAGCTCCTTGGATTTTATGAGTTGGATATTTCTCTATCAACCAAAGGGTTAAAGCTTTTTGTCCTTGTTTCGTAAAGGCCAAAGGTATTTTCTGTTTCAGGACTAGGGGTGAGGTCATGTGAGGAGTAAGGGTGTGACCACTGGAAGAGCTAAGGGCACATAGACTGCCCTGCATAGGAAAACCTGAGATACAAATGAGGAGACAGATTATGCAGGCTGGGGATGGCCAGCAGACCTGAGATGCCCTCAAAATGAGGTGCTTATGATGTCTAATGGGAAATTATTGTCTGTCTCTGCCACTGTAATATACGTATTACAGACACACACACACACACACACACAATGCTCATGTAGCACTCTGAATACATTTTAAAGGGATAGTAATACTTAAAATGTAAAAAAAAATATGTTGTAGGGTTTATCCCCCTGAGTAAAACAAGAGTACTCCCACTGCTGAAAGGTGTTTCATTCAAAAGTTATTAATTTTCAAAGTTTAATTTTTTAGGTGCAATATCACAGTGGCCTGAAATTGTATAGTGGCGCTGTTGCTACACGATCCTATGGACAACTCTGGTCAGTTGACCATAAATTTCCATAGGATGGTGTAGCAACAGCGCCACTTTACAATTTCAGGCCACTGTGATATTGCACCTAAAAAATTCAACTTTGAAAATTAATAACTTTTGAATGAAACACCTTTCAGCAGTGGGAGTACTCTTGTTTTACTCAGGGGGATAAACGCTACAACATATTTTTTTTTACATTTTAAGTATTACTATCCCTTTAAACAGAGATGTGTCCCTCAGGTCAAACTAACTGGCCACACAAATTGAACACAGCATGAATTCAAATGACCTTGTAGTCAATATCATGAACACATATGAATACACAGGAAAACTCTTGGAACACATATGCACATTCTCCTCCAGCACTAGCACATCCGCTTCACTTATTGACTTGGAGGCATGTACAGAGCTAAAATGCTCTGTACATGCTACTTTCCTTAAAGTGGCTATACAGATATGACTGTGTACTAGAAACATAGAATTTGAGAGCAGATACGAACCATTCAGCCCATCTAATCTGCCCATTTATCCTACTGTAACAACCTCAAACCTTATTTGCTTCTTGATCTTGTCTTATGTCCAGGATAGCCTTATCCCTCTCAGGATAAAGTATTTTAAGGTTAGTAATTGCCTAAAATAGGGGAGATTCAGCTCATAAGACAAAGCATATTAAGGTTAGGAATTTGCCAATATTGAGGTACCTTGGCTGGTGGTAAGCTTAGCATTCTATGGTCATATGATGTGACTAAATCCTCATCTTTAATATAGTAATGATATGCAGTCACAATGCCACAGAGTAAAGGATTAATGTTGATGAAAATTTGGATGTGCACCAGTATTTTGTTTATTTGCTTTTAGCCTTATCCCTATCCCGTGCACACTTAAATTCCTTCACTGTATTAACCTCTACCACTTCTGCTGTTTGGTTGTACCATTTATCTACCACTGTCTCTGTGAAGTCAAACATTCTTATATCACATCAAAGACTCTGTCACCTAGGTTTAGACTATGACCTCTTGTCCTAACATTTTTATTCCCTTCAAAGAAACCAATAGGAAACCCACAGGGCATAGGGCCATATTTATAAAGAAAATGGAGTTATTGTGGAGTGAACCAACTGCACCATAGGGGACAATGCACTTGAATAAAGCTTTTCAACCCCTTGAATGCTAGAGAGGTTTCCAATGCATTGGAGAGCTCTCTAGCATTCAAGGGATGAAAAGCCCAGTTTAACGGGGATTTTTATCTGCCCCCTATGATGCAGTTGATTCTCCATGAATGCTAGACAGGTCTCTAATGCATTGCACATAAATGTATTGGAACCCTGTTTAGCATTCCAATGGATTAAAAGCTTAATTTAACCCTTTGCGTGCCAGAGAGGTATCCAACACACTGCAACACATTGCGCTGGATACCTCTCTGGCATTCAAAGTGGTAAATCAATGGTAATTGCAAGCATTTCTCTCTCCCCTGTAGTGCGATTGGTTTGTCTCAGTATTTCTCCTCTTTTCTTTGTGCATACTGTACTGATAAAGATCAATATACTTTCAAGGCACACTTAGCAGTTTCCAGTTGACCCAAATCCACTGTACACTATAAAGCCCCTATAACACGAGGGAGACAAGCATTTTAACCCAACTCTTATTTTGATATTGCAGTGCATATGTGTAGTTCTCAGATCTGCAACTTGTAGCCCTGAGTCTGTTGTCGGACTTCAAGACCCATCATTGTCAGCAGAGCAATGGGAATTGTTCAACAGCTAGAAATGTATGCAGGTTAAACGTATGCGACCATTAAGTAGGCGAATGACAATCTCGCGCTGTCATGCAGTGCGCGATTGTCATGTCGTCATTTTGATCATGGCGACACGGTGAATTAGTTACATGGTTACACACTCTTTCACACGTGACCTTTTAAAAGAATCCCTGTATTGGAGAGCCCAAGTCTTACACTACAGTTTTCATGGTAATTACTATGAATAACAGCATGTGGTTATCACAATAGAAAATTACAGTTTAATTAAAAGAAACAGCTGTAATGACATTAGAATGAAGCATCTTTAAACAGGAAAAACAGTACTATATAAGATATATATATATATATATATATATATATATATATATATATATGTTCTTTTTCATAAAGAAACATTATTTCTCATTTAATCCTTTGAGTGCTGGACAGGTATCCAATTAATTTAGTTGCTATGCACATTGAGTTGTTATTGAGTTAACCCTTTCAGTACCAGAGGTGTACACAACGTGTTGCTTTGCAATGCGTTGTGTACCCCCTCTGGCACTCAAAGGATTAAACAACTTCTCAACAAGACCCCCTTGCCTACACTTTACAAGTATTCTAAGTCTGTATGGTTACAGCACTATTGAATGCATGCAAATAAAATGTATGCTTGAATACAAATAAAGAGACACATCTTATGTCCACCTGGGTCTTCTCCACCCTGCGTACAACCTTCTCATTTATCTCAAAGATTTCCTCCTCCCCAGCCCTCTGATCCTTTATTTATTGTTCCATAAACACAAAGCTTTTTGGTTTGACTTCAGGTCACTTAGTTCTCCAGTCATGCTGCCCTTCTGTTAATGGCTTCAGGGCTTTCTGAATTGATGCGGCTTCTCCCACACAGACAGCAGGAGCAAACCTACGGTGCTGTCGGCACATTTCATGTTCCCTTGTAGTTGCTTTGTGCTATGTATACATTCACTGGAGCTCAGTATAGGCAATTGGATCTGATAAGGTGTCCAGATGTGTTTATGCTTAAACACCCCAGTCTAAGATTGAAGAAAAAAGGAACTGACATTCCACCGTAATTTGCACCAGGATTCTAAACTAAAACATTCATTGTGTGTTTGTGTTTACATGCACTCTTGTGTGGGCTGTAGGAAAAATGAAGTCCAAGTTTATTCATTGATTCTTGATGGTAATATTGCATTAACTCATTTGAAGCCACAGAGGTCTCACAATGAGCTGAAGACTGCTCTACAATCCAGAGAAAGACCATCCGCATTTATGCGGTTGAAATTAAAATTGTGCAAATTCATATTGATTTAACCCTTTGAGTGCCAGAGGGGTACACAACACATTGCAAAGCCATGCGTTGCGTACCCCTCTGTCACTCAAAGGTTTCATGTTTTTTACACCTTGGAGAGGTCTCCAAGCCATTGCGAAGCTGAAGATGAACTATAGTCTGATAGCTCCTTTTGGTAGATATGCTAATTTGAGATCAGTCCAGCAGAGTTATCCAGACCTGCATTATGCATCCTGTCTCATCTCACAATGGAAATGAACTGTAAGAAGTGGAAGTCTCTCATTCCAGATTCAATAGCCAGATCACCCACAGAATCACCAGATAACAGGTTTCTTATCCCTACAATTACTGCCTATGGCAGTGATGTCCAAACTTTTTTCGTCAAGGGCCAGACCGAGAAAAGAACACTTAATTGACAGCCAGACACTGAAAATAGCATGATGCATTAAAGGTAAGCATGCACAACAAGTGAGTTTATACAAAGTACTGTATACAGTCCATAGCCAGGTTAATAAATTAACTTACCATACATACTCAGCATCATATGCCTGTCATATAAAGATCAGGTAAGGATTATTATGTTTTGTAGCAAGTTTAATTTTAAAATGTTAACATAATTTGCACAAAGACCCACAATGACCATGTTTGAGGACCACAAATGGCCTCCAGGCCTTAATTTTGGACATCCCTGACCTATGGGAATGTCTTTGCAGCAAGTAAAGCCAAGGGCCTTTTGTGTAGTACAAGCTCCTGGCCAACAACAGGGATCAGTTTCCTGACCTCTAAAATGGCTGCACATTGGCGATTTGGGGCTACACAATGCAATCCATTCTGTTCCTATAGGAGCAAAATTATTAAAACAGTTTCCTTTTAGCCTCGTGGTAGTAGATAAGTCTCCAAATCATTGCAGAAAAAATTAGCTGACACATATCTAGCAGCCAAAGTGTTAACTCTTTAAGGACCAGTGTTTTGCAATGCATTGCGCAAACCCCTGATACTTATAGGTTTAAGTAGTGGGTGGCAGCATGGTCACAGTTTTTACCATTATACCTTTAGCACAGTAACAGTAAGTAGCATCCTCAAGGTTACAATAATTTTCTTTCAACTAAGCAATAAAACCTACTTTGTTCACTAAAATGGAAACATGTCTTGAAACATGAAGTACTTATAGAGCATAATACCTATACCACAACTATCAACTTAAAAAAAAAAAAAAAACACCTCAGAACTGGATTTTGCCCTATTGGTGCAGTTATTTGATCTGGAATTGTTTTACTATGTCCTTCTTACATTTGTGCGTATAGCAAGGACAAACTTTCCTTTAACCATTTGAGTGCCAGAGTGGTACGGAATGCATTTTGCATCTCTGGAACTCAAAGGGTTAACCCTTTAAGGATGAGGCGGCCCTGGGGTGGGGTACACTGGAGGACCAGCACACTTTTTTTTGTGCCATCAGGCCAAGTGATCACAGCACCCCATGTGATGACAAAATTCCATGAAGTGCCAGGACCGACACTGGTCCTTAAGGCACATCCACCAATGATGGTCCTTGCACATAATTGGTCGTTAAGGGGTTAAGTGTATTAGGCAAGCACTTAGAGCAGGGTTGGGGAGCCTCAGGCTTTCTAGTTGTTTTGAACTACAGCTGTTGGACGGCCAGGTATGATGGCAATGGTAGTCCTCAACAACTGGAGGGCCTGAGGTTGCCCATCCTGGGCCTTGAGTGATAAGATTTGTGGGGCTCCTCAGCAGTTGCTGTGGCCAATATTCTGAGCTGTGGGAGTAGAAAGAGCAATACTAATGCCCTTGAACCAGACACCTATTCCTTGTTTATGGTAGCTGACTTACTTAGTATTAGCTGCCAAGGGGTTAAGTGCTTCACTCTGTACTGGTATGTTATCAGACAACATTTGGTGGGGATAGGGGTGAAGTCAAGTGATGAGTGGGGTGATTATGGGTGGAGCTAAGAGGCACCAGGAGTAACTTTGTTTCTGGGTGTCTGTGATGTAAATATGGACCCAGGGCCATTTCAGCTGTTGATTTAATTGGGTACTTCTCTGGCACTGAAAATGTTAAGCCGCTGCTGTACCATGGCCAAACTATAAAGTAGCAGGCCCCCTTAACACCCTGGCTGCTAGCCTGCTAGAACAGGCTCCAAAGAATTGCTTGACAGTGTGTTAAAGACCTCTTTAACGTCCAAGGGGTTAATAAATAACCTTCACACAATTTTAAGCTAATATTAAATAAACAACCCAGAATATTTGAGTGCTTACACCTAGGTTCCCACAATGGTATGCCTACATTCATTTTACAAAAAAACTAAAGTTTCCACACCCACCTTCACACAATGCTGGGTTTTCACACCTGGCTTCACACATTGATCAGACTGTATTGTGTGCCCAAGACCATGAGGGAGGTCTTAACTGCTTGTATGTCAGTCTGAACTTCTCCTTGACTGTGAGGAAGTCTCTTCCACAGGTGGTCTCTAAGCAGCTGACCATTTTACCTTATTGTTGAAATGGCCCTGTCTAGGCTAAAAGTCTCCCTTTAAATCTAATCTTAATTAACATTTTCAGAGCCAGAGGGGGGCGCAACACACCACCCCTCTGGCACTCAAAGGGTTAAAAATGATATACCTCTTGATCATTTCTTGCAATCCAAAATAGCCTAAATTTACTCATCCGCCTCCCTCAGCTAGTTCATAAACAGCAAGAACTGAGACTATTATTCACCTCATTGAAGGCACTCTAAGGGGTATAACCTAACGCTGATTAGCAGAGTAAACATAATTGTCATACTAATAATAATTCCTAATTCAGCCTTTCCATTTCATGTCATCTCTTAGTTACATTAAGGTGAAATATCTGATCTTTGTTGACTATGATTTTTTAATTTAAAAAAACTGTAGTTCCATTTACTGGGTTAGATTTTAGGAAGTGTTACAAGTATAGCAACCATTACAAGGATAGTGCATTCTCTGCATGTCTGCTCCCCTAAAACCAGACCTGGTGACGAATCTGAGGCTGTAAGACGAGACCCGATAGACCAATAGGAAAGTAGAACTGGAGTCTGAAAAGAGACCCTAGATGTATCCTTGTTGGTTACACAAGAAGGACTGAACTACGATTGGATTGTGTTTTGTTACATACTGGAGGAATTTACTTCTGTTTTAAATGAAACTGTAGATTAACCCTTTGGGTGCCATTGCTTTGCAATGCTTTGAATACCCCTCTGCCACTCAAAGGGTTAATATTAAAATAATAATTGCTTTAACCCCTTGGATGCTAGAGAGGCATCCAACATATTGCTTCACAATGAACTGGAGACCTTTCTAGCATCCACGAAGTTAATGCCACTTTTATACAAAGAAGATCTTGAAGGCAATAAACTCCATTTAACTTCCCTGTTCAGGCACTTCATACCTGCATGGGGTGTGTCTCTTTAAAATGCTCTCATTCTTTCCACCCCTTTCACTTCTTGTGTGTTTTAGATAACAAGCATTCTTATGTCACATTTTCTGCCTGCGGAAGATTTGGATATGATCTGTACAATCAAACTGTGTGTTCAAAACATCCAAACATTCCAGTTATTATTAAAGAGAAACTATTATAAGACATCAAAGCTCCATTTTGATACACTAAAGAAATGCAAACCAAATACTAATTTTAAGGGTAATATTAGTGAGGAAACTAGCCATAATGTGGAGTCCTTGGGGGTATACGTTGAAGCTAACTGTAGCGTACAAGGTAAAAAAACGGTGTTGGTGGGTATATGCTACAAACCACCAAACACTGCTGAGAATGTTAAGGCCCAATTAGGGTTGCCACCCAGCCGGTATTTTACCGGCAGGCCGGTAAAAAATTGGCTTCCTTCCAATGTTAAGTCTATGGAGGGAATGCCTTGGCCGGTATTTTTTCGAAGAAAAGGTGGCAACCCTAGGCCCAATTGACATTGCAAATGAGGAAAGCTGCACATTTTGTGAATACTGTAATTATGGAAGATTTTAACCATCCAGATATCAACTGGAAACATGAGATCTGTGAGATTGCAGGGAAGCAGGTCTGTGAACATGCTCAGTGAAAGCTACATGTCACAAATGGTGGAAGTGCCAACAAGAAATAACAATGTATTGGACCTAGTAATAACATTGACATGGTATCCAATATTAACCCCTTAAAGGCCAGCTGGCAGTTAAGGACCACAGAGCTTTTTGGTTTTTTTTAACAAAATGGATTCAGGGGTCCCCGAGCAGCTGCGTGGGGACCCCTGCATTCCATGATGTGCCAGGACCATCATGGGTCCTTAAGGGTTTAAGGTAGGTGAACATTTGGGAAACATTAATCACAACATGGTTACATTTGAGATCAGTGTGGCAAAGCAAAACTGTATAGGTTCAACCAAAACTCTTTATTTTAAAAGAGCTCAATTCAAAATGTTAAGAGCATCAATGCAACACATAGACTGGTATAAACTATTTAAATACAAAAATACTAAGGAAAATGGTCAGAATTTAAATTTAGGTTGCAGAAATGTATTTAGTAGTATATACCAGTGGGGAAGAAATGCAAAAGTAGATCACAGCCAATGTGGTTAACTGCAAATGTAAAGAAGGAAATGGCAAGGTAAAAAAGGCATTTAAACTATTTAAGTCTGAAGGAACAGAACATTATTTCTTGAAATACAGGAAGTGCAACAAATATTGCAAAAAGGCAATTGCGTTAGCAAAAAAAAATAATGAAACTCGAACTGCAAGGGAGAGCAAGACTAATCAATAAAAGTATTTCAAATATATAAATAGTAAAAAAATTAAGAGGGATTACATCAGACCATTCAAAAATTAGATAGATGAGTTGATTAGTGTGGATAAGGAAAAGGCTGATGTTCTAAACACTTTCTTTGCATCAGTATATACAAGGGAACAAGGAATGATAGAAGAGCCTCAACAAGTAACAAATAAAACCATACCATTATCAGATATTGGGTTAAGACAATAAAAGAACATTGGAAGACTGAACAATATTAAGACTGACAAAGCACCGGGTTCTGATGGTATAAATCCAAGGGTTCTTCAGGAACTCAGTGCAGTGTTAGCAAGACCCCTCTTTTTACTCTTTTAAAATTCTCTAACCACAGGCTCAGTGCCACAAGACTGGCATAGAGCCAACATAGTGCCCTTTTTAAGACGGGAACTAAAACAGAACCTGGAATTATAGACCTGTGAGTTTGACCTCTATAGTGGGAAAACTGCTAGAAGGGATAATAAGGGATTATATTCAAGATTGCAACACAAAAAATAAGATTATTAGCAGGAATCAACATGGTTTTATGAGGAACAGATCATGACAAACTAATATTTTCAGCTTCTATGAAGAAGTAAATAGCAACCTAGATAATGGTAAGGCAGTTGATGTAGTATATCCAGATTTGGCAAAGGCATTTGATACAGTGCCAAACATGAGGCTGGGGTATAAAATAAGGAAATTGGGGCTAGGAGATAACCTTTGCAATTGGACAGAAAACTGGTTGAAGGATAAGGAACAGTGTGTGGTTGTAAATGGACAATTCTCAAATATAGTTAAAGTTGAGAGTGGAGTACCTCAGGGTTCAGTATTAGGTCCACTGCTTTTTAACATGTTGATAAATGACCTGGAAATAGATATAGAAAGCAAAATATCAATATCTGCAGATGACACTAAATTATGTAGGGTAATAAATTCAGGGGGATTTACATAAAATGGCAGATTGGGGAAACAAATGGAATATGAAGTTTAATGTGGGAAAGTATAAAGTCAGGCATTTGGGAAGAAAAATCTCAATGCTACTTAATTTAAGGGGACTTGTTGCTAGGGAAAGACCTAGGAATCCTTGTAAACTACAAACTTGGAAACAGTGACCAGTGTCAAATAGCAGTAGCGAAAGCAAAGAAAGTCCTGTCTTGCATAAAAAGGGGTTTTGAAGTAAGAGTGGATAACATAAATTTGCCATTGTACTAATCATTGGTAAGACCTCATCTCGAGTATACAGTGCAGTTTTGGGCACCATTTCTGAAAAAGGGTATTCCAAAACTCAAGAGAGTACAGCGAAGAGCAACAAAATTAATTAAGGGAAAGGAAGACTTGACATATGAGGAACAACTAGACTAGACAAACTTGGTTTATTTAGTCTACAGAAAAGACAACTAAGAGGAGATCTTATCACAGTGTACAAGTACTTTCTCTCTGGTGAGCTATTCATTCTAAGGCCTGATCAAATAATCAAAGGCCACCCCTTGAGATTAGAGAAAAGGAGGTTTCAGCTTCAGCAGAGGAAGGTTTTTTTTTTTTTTTTACAGTAAGGTATGTTAAATTATGGAATTAATTTCCCAAGGATGTGGTTATGGCAGATACAATGGATACTTTTAAGAAAAGATTAGATACATTTCTTTCAAAAGGGAATTTACAGGGTTATACTGAGTATTAGTAGGCAAGTATCACGGTGCCCGTGCTCCTGGTTGCGGACGCTGACATTCTCACTTCCTTGTTTTGACTGCCATATTTCTTATTGGTCCTTGTAATTGACTCCACCCAGGGCCAACCCTTTTTATACCCTGTCATGTCAGTAGACAAGCGCCCTTTCATGGTGTACCTGTACTTAGCGCTAGTTCCAGCTGCTGCTTTGTTCGTGTATGACCTGGCCTGCCTGACGACATTTCTGCGTATCCTGATCTGTTACGATTCCTTTGCTGACTGATCTGACTGAGAACCCGCTACGTTGCTGACTGATCTGGCTGAGAACCCTCTACACTGCCGACTGGACTGGCTGAGAACCCGCTACGTTACTGACTGATCTGGCTGAGAACCCTCTACATTGCCGACTGGACTGGCTGAGAACCGGCTACGTTGTTGACCGATCTGGCTGAGAACCCGTTACGTTGCAGACTGATCTGGCCGAGACCCAATACGTTGCTGACTGCTCTGCCTGAGTACCCATTACATTGCTGCCCCGACTGGCTGAGTATCAGCCTCTGTTGCTGACCGTACTGGTTGAGACACAGCTGTTGTGGCTGGCTGTGCTAGCTCTAACCCTTTTACATTGCCGACTGTTGGCTGAGCACTCGCGCTTCAGCCGTTCAAACTGGTATCTTCCGCCTCAGGCTATCTTTAGTTCAGCCGTGTTACTCACTACTCTATACGTGTCCATATACCACTTCCTTAAGCTGGGCTCACTCCCTGTGGGGAGTTACAGGCTGTTCTCTGGGCGCATTACCATCCGTGAACCTTGCTGTACCTAGGTATCCTAGGCCCGGTTCACTGCTTGTCCTGCCTAACATCTGCTGTAGCCTTTGGGATTAAGAGCCAGCTGTAGGGTGGTATACCAGTTGCCTTCCGTGGTCTGTTGCCTCCGTTTCACCCCTAGTGTTCTAGGGTCTCTGCTATCAGTAGCTGTGTCTTGGGCCTCCCTATACCCTAGTGCTCTAGGGTCCATGCTGCCAGCATACGTATTAGGGCCTCCGATTTACCCTAGTGTTCTAGGATCTGTGTCACCAGTTGAGAGCCTTGGGACTCCTAGCGTTCTAGGGTTCTTGCGCCAGTACTCGTGGTCCATGTGCCATTGGTTACCCTAGCGTTCTAGGGGCTAAGTTGCCAGTATCAGTTGGTCTTGGGGCTTCCAGTCATCCCTAGAGTTCTAGGGTTTTAAGGTCCAGTGTAACATCAGCAGGTCGCTGCCTATTCCTCACCCTAGCTATCTAGGGAACTTGCTGCTTGTCTGCTCTTTGTTGACATACTGTACCTTCCTACCATTGTGTATTGTAGACAGTACCTGTACCGTCTTATTCTGGGCTTGTGTGGGTAGGAACGTTTAAGCTGTTCGCACTTTATTTTCAATAAATATATTTTAACCTTACAAGTCCTGTCTGAGTGTTCATCAAAAACCGTGACAGCAAGACAGGAATGTCTGATAAAGACTAACTTATTTGGCAGAAGGAAAGCTATAAAATATTCATGTCTCTGGGTTACGAGGCAAAGAATGAACTTGATGGACTTGTGACTTTTTTCAACTTAATTTACTATGTTACTAAATTCTCAATAAGGGACAAATCCCCTTGGAGATCTCTCTAGCATTCAAGGTGTGAAATGGGGCTTTTAACCTGTTAGAGAGTTTTTCCTTCTCACTGAGAAACAATGAGGGTTATGCCTTAAGATGTGATAAAGAGGTGATAAAGTGGAGATTACTTCTCTAGTGATATCATTTCTCTAATTCCTGTGTTATTCTCTGGAAACTATGCACTAAGTTCTCTCATGTTAGAGAAATTTTAGTGAATATTTAACCTTTTGAATACCAGAGAGGTATGCAAAGTACTATCCAAGGTACACTCCCTCACTGTCCTCCCAATAGTGCATATTGCATAAATAGAAGTATTTTTATCATAAATAGGTTATATAGGTGTTAATACATAGACAAGCAAGAAATAAACCTCCGATCCCCAAAAAAGATTTGGTGAAGCCCCGATTTTTAACAAGAAATTGTATTAACATAAGCCCCCTACTGAGGTTACTGTATTAAGAAAATTGGGATAATCCTGAGGCAAACCAGCTGCATCACAATGCATCACAATTATCTGGTTTTCACAGGGTGAAGCTGTAGTAACGGCAATCTAGGATTTGAGTTTTGATTTTCTAGGACCTGTTCTGTTTCCTGACATAAAAAAACAAAACATCCCAATCTGCAAATGTTCAAAACTTTGGCTCTATCCTATATAATAATTCGCTAAAATGTGCGTAACACCACAGTCATACGCAGTAGAGACTGCTGCAGTCATGTACAGTAGAGACTGCCCGCGCCGCGGCTGATTCAGAGCGGGGCGCTCCGAAGAAGTGTCTCGCTCTGTATCACCCATGGCGCGGGCAGTCTCTACTGCACATGACTACCCCGCGACCGGCTGCCAGTGGCACTGTGGCCCATGTAACAGGCTCTTCAGCTAGTATGTGATATAAAAATATGTTTCAGAGTTTCAGTTGTCCCGGACTGTTAGTGGTGGGGTTGGACAAAACCTAGGCACCAGATCACCATGGCAACTAAAAACTGGGACCTAGGGTGGAATGCAAGAAAGTGGAGCATTCTCTGTTTTATAAAAGCAAGACATTTGTATTTTTGATATGATATGTATCTACTGCATTTATTTGTATTTATGTTCTTCTTCATTGCTGATCCAATAAAAATGATTTAAACAATAAAAATGATTTAAACAAAAAGAGATTTATGTGCTTTTTGCAACTGCTCACGTTTTGATGCAAGAAACATATTAACGCCTTCATTCTGAATAGCACATGCTCCTAAATTAATGGCAATGTTAGCCAGACGTATGAAATTGTGTGCTAATTGCTTTGCTGAATTAGACACAACTGCTAATCCTCTCAGAAAATGGCGGACATTTTACCTGCGTCCACTTTTAGAAACTCATTTGCTAAAAAATGAGCAAACTTTAACTGAGAAAAAACATGCACAATCCAGTAACATTTTGGTGCTAACCTTTTTGCCATCAAAAGTACACTGTAAAAAGAGATTGCAATGTTTAGCTCTTCTCAATGAAAGTTTTTAATTACTTGGTGAAGAATCCTGAAGGGTTTTCCTTCCAGTGCATTGTGGGAAGTGCAGTAGCCAAGTCCCTGATCCATGACCCTGGTTCCATTCAGTAAGAAGAAGGTGACATTTGTGACTGAGCAATCCCGCTCCATCCTTTAACACCTCCCAGAAGTGAGTCTGTCTGGGGCCCCGCAGTGCTCTCTGCACTCCAGGATATGTACCCTGGGCCAGGAAGTCGGCCTGGGGTAGAGATAGTCAGGTGTGTGCACCCAGGGCTGCAATTAAGGGGTGACTGCTTTACCAGGCCCTGTGAAGAAGGAGGATAAGGCTGGACAGGTCACTTGTACAATGCTTAAGTCATTTAATAAAATAAGCAACATTAACACATATGGTCAGTGTATAGATTTAGTGGGTCAGGGTAAAGGGTGGTACCATGTTAAGTGCAGAAAAAGCAGGAGATTGGTACAGTAAAAGTGATATCTTTATTGGCTAAGTGGATCAAGAAGGAAAGCTTTTAGGTCTCTTATTTCTAAATATGCCTGTCTCCTGCTTGTACCAGGAAGGCAGAGGGGGAAGTCCTGCTCATCTTGTGTGTGATCATGCAGTGATATCTTTAAGTTGTTGTATATTAATGGCTCCTTGAGGACTGATTGGAGCAACTCTCAATTACAGTGATCAGGGACAAATCTCAGAGAATCTATATTATGGGACATTTAAGGGTTAAACTTTACAATATCTCTGGGTCAGCTCATTTTCAAAGTACCCAGGTATGACTATTTTCCTAAGATGTGTCCTCATTCACTAGTCTTGATAACAGCCAATTTATCTTCTCATTTATCCATCAGTTTAGGAATCGGTCTAGAAGATCTGCCACTTATCCTTAGACCTTGGTATCTGCCAGGTAGCTCCGGTAGTTATTCAACAGTCTAGGTATCCATCCAGAAATGCTTTCAGTTATTTTGATATTGTGTATAGCTGTGAAACAATATTACATTTAAATAAAGCAAAGGTGAAATATTGTGCTCTGTTGCAGATATATGAGAGATTATTTTAAAATATTGTGGAGCTGGACTGAATTGGGAAGCACCCAAAGAGTGGGTTGAGATAAGGACTAGGGTTGGGGGGCTATCAGTTAAATTTGTCCTGGCTGCAGTGATTATTGATGGCGACCCTGTATGTATTTATCTTCTTTATGCACCAGTGCTTATTTTCCTTAGGGAAATTGCTGGTTCCCAGGTTTTCAGTGCTGGCACCTAGATTTTAAAATATTTTTCCAGACCTGGTTAGTAGAACACCCACTGCTCTAATTACACTGCCTCAAACAGGAGATGACATTATGTGGCTGTTGTATTTCCCATCATCCTCAGAATAAGGCAGAGAACTGAGACACATAGATACAGAAGGGGATAGACTAATGAAGAGATACACAGAAACAGGGGAGGGCTGGCAACTTGTGGCACGGAGGGCAAATACGATCAAGTGGCCCATTTCTACTATCGTTTGAGCCCACTGTCCCAGCCCACACCCTTTTGTTAATTTTAAAAGTGGCATTAATATCATGAAGTAAAGCAATACCACGTAGCTCACAGTAGAAATGGGCTATACTACTGATACTACAGAGCTTATAATTTAAGCAAAGCTACACTAGTAATACTATAGAGCTTACAAGGGAAATGCATTATACTACTAGTGTAGCTCCATTTGGATTGTAGCTCTGTGATATAATTTGTGTAGTTCTGTTTCAGTTGGAAGCGCTGTGGTATCACTAGTATAACTTGATTATAGCAACAAGATGGAGATTAAGTAAGGCAGTGGCCCACTGGCCCAGACATATTGCCGGCCCAGGGGGCAATTGCCCCCCTGCCCCCCAGGCCAGCCCTCCCCTGCACAGAAACAGTGAAAGGAAAGTGAGCACACTAAAGACCGAAAGAGAGCAACAAGGAAGTAGGAGCAGAGCACATGCACAAAAGAGAGCGCACAAAAGAGAAACATCCACAGAAAGAGAGATGGGGAAAATAAATCAGCAATATAATGTCATTACTAAGCTGGGAAAAGACATGTGCTGATTATTTTGGCCTTAACACTCATCGCTGCATTTGATAACTTTATCACTGGTTTTAACTACACATTTCCCAATAGACTCCAATAGAAATCAGTGAGATCAAATCTGGGATCACTCTTATCACTTTCAATGTAATCTAGGTTATGGTTCTATGCTTTGAAAATTCTGCATAGGCATAAAAAGTGAATAAAGGTTTTTGTGCAAGGACCTAGTAGAAATGAATGGGAGGAATAGCTTCTATAAGGCAATAAAGAGTCAATATCTTCTCATATTGCCTGCATGCAAGCTGAGACAAAGGCTGATGTACTAAATAAATAGAACAATTATGGGACAAATCAACTGTAGTATAGAGAACAACTAACATTTCTAATTTATATTAGTGGGACTTTTAACAACTTGAATGCTTTATAGGTTGCCAATGCTTTGCAGTGCATCTAAGTCCTCTCTAGCATATAACGGCTCCATTTAAATCCATGGGAATAAACTTTGAGCTGTGAATAATTGCCTGCTCTGCCTTATAGGAAATTCAGCTCTGGTCCTTGGTATAAGGAACACCCAGCCTTAGCTGACATTAGGGCATCTGTTATTCTGGAAAGCCAAACTGAAGACCTAATCTCTAAGAACACAACTAGATAGAAATAACCTTTACCTTAGCAGAGCCACCAATATTTTAAGTTTTCAGAGGAATTGTTCTGCAGCAACAGTAACAATTACTAACAGTCCTGACTCAGTAGGTCATATGCACAATGCAAAGTAGAAGCAAATCAGAAACAAATCAGTTGTACCAAAAGGGACAAATAGAAATTTTCAAATTCCCACTAATTTAAAACCATCACTAGGACAGTGCCCTATTGGCAGATGTGTTTCCCTGAAAGCAGACATGAAATGAAGCCAGGACTGCATTGTGGACCATAGCAGACTAATGGAGAAGCGGGATGGGAGACAGAAAAAAGAGACTCCTGGGGCTCCCTCAATAGTTCTTCAAGAAGACAGTGAACTGCAAGACTGAAGTCTCACAGCTCACTGAGCTATGCAGTCACAT
The DNA here is from genome assembly GCA_037306005.1 of Rhinophrynus dorsalis. NCBI lineage: Eukaryota > Metazoa > Chordata > Amphibia > Anura > Rhinophrynidae > Rhinophrynus > Rhinophrynus dorsalis. The sequence goes on along the minus strand of CM074718.1, from coordinate 538,164,957 downwards.
CGGATCCTCTTCTGTATTGGGCTTAAAAGCCCAGGACAGAGAGTCTATGGAGTCTGAGCATATAACCAGCAAAGCTTGTGTCTGAGAGCCACATACTTCCGGACTAATTTCCAGCAGATGGGGGACAGTTTTTTGACTTACATAAGACTTAGTAATATGTAATATGATGATTCCCCCTTAAATGGAGCTTATAACTACTTGCCACAGATACAGGTGATATACTGCCCAGAACACCACGTAGACGTTTTTATTGGGGAGAACAGGCCATAGATTTAATGAATACTATTTCAACATTGTAGAAAATGTTTTATATACTTTGACTTATTATGATACTAACAGTTCTTGCCAATGTAATAATTCTTTTAAAACCAAGGATGGCTAAATTGACCTGGCTCATGCTCCAAACACCAACAACCTTGAAAGTCTTGTATCTGATTATTAAAATTGTAATTATCTCATTAGTCAGCCACTTCCTTCAAATGGGTAAAGTCATGACTCACAACCAGTATGTCTGGGGACATACTTCCTAAAGGCTATTTTTCCCAAATGAATAAATCCATGTATCTTTCACTTAAAACTTCTCAGATATATCCCAACCATGCAAGGACTACCTGCCAAGTGGTGACATTACGTAACCACTCAGAACCCACCAGAAACCTACTAAAAAAATGGGGCAGGAGAAAGGGCTATTGATTTGTGGTCTGCTGCCTGTGGCTATTCCGTGTCTAGGCAGATTAACATCCTCCTCCTCCTGTTCATTTTATTTCTTATCTGGGGAAACTGTGAATGGTAGCTGGGTCTCCAACACATTATACCAGGCTTCAGATTGGTAATATCATGACTTACAACCTATGTCTGGGGGCATATTTCCACAGGCTTTTCCCCCAAATGAATAAGTCCACATAATCATCACATACAACTTCTCACCTATATCAAACCATGTAAGGACTACCTGTCAAGTTATGATATTACATAAGCACTAAACATAAAAGTACTAAACAAAAAAGAGAGCAGGACAGAGTACTACTGATTCTTGGCCTGCTAACTGTGGCTATTCCATGTCTAGGCAATATCCTCCTCCTATCTTATCCTATACTTTTCCCAATGACCTTTCTCATTGACATATTTCTCTTCTCCGTCCATTTTATTTCCTATCTGGGGAAATATTAAATGGTAGCTTGGTCTCAAACACATTACAAAGTGTGTGAGACCTCTTTAAAATTCAAGAGGTGGACATGCTTTCTGGTGCCCCGTAGCTGAACCGCTATATTTCTAAATTAGCTGCTTGTAATTTAAATGAATTTCTTGAGGTGGAGCAGCTGCGGCACCTTTAGAGGGTCTAACCGGACGGGAAAGTTTATTTTCTGCTGGGAAATAGTCAAAATCACGGAATTCCTTTTTCGTGCCCACTGAACCACACAATGTAGGTGACAATCATGGCGGTCCATGAGTGGAATAGACCGGAGGTAGTTTGCCCTGAGCCTTCGAGGATCTCCACTGGGTCTCTTGTTGTGGAGGACCCTTGCCGGATTCTCTGCTCTCAAGCGCCTACCTCCTCTCCTCACTTACTCACGACGGATGATATTATGCATCAACTACTATCTAAAATGGAGTTGACAGCTTTCATGGAGGAATTGAGAGGATTGATACACGAGGTCTTCACTACAATGCACAATGCTATTGAAGAATGTGTACCCTGTAACGTGCATCAAGTACCAGGGGAGACAGCCGTGGTCCTGCAACAGGTGGCCATGGAAAGTTTCGGGTGCGTGCAAGACGTTATGTCGGAGAGTCCTGAGGATCGCACAGAGGTCTCTGATGGCATAGCTGTGAAGAGTATCTCCAATATTCAATATTTACCTACGCTTGCCTCTACTCTATTTCTGAAGGATTCTATGGGTAGTTTAATCTATGAAGACCTAGGGCAATTGGAGCAGTGGGTCTCTTTACAATCCAATCTGGGAGGATCAAAGACTGTTTGGGGTGTTTATCTTTGGGATCCAGGGATTCATACCCCACTGTTCAGTATGATACCCCGAGGTGTCACCCAATGATCTGTATACCGTTTCTGTTCTATGCTGGTAACGCTTCATCTATGCTGGGTCGCAAAATCAAGAAGCTGTCAGAGACACAATCCTATATCTTTCCATTGCTTTGATGTGGTCCCTATATACGTAACCATTGCCTGTTCATCCGTTGCTCTGAGATTCTCATGCAGTGAATTTGGATGCTCCCCTGATGGGACTGTCTACATTGGTCTGACATGGGTGGTCCTCCCTGGGCCTGGGGGGTCGGCCCTGGTTCTCTCTAGCCCGTGTCTACTCTGGAGGCATGTATGTTTGCTGTCGGAGAACTGTTGGGACATTTCTATGGACTTGTGTTTGAAGATAAAAGGTTATTTGTCCAATTACATTGTAACGGAGGTTAAAGGATGCCGGGTTGTCCTACTCCGTTGTGCCACTCACCTCTCCTTCGACCTCGGTCAGGCAACGCTGTCCATTCCGGTGAACAGGAAACGAAGTGTGATTTGACCTCGCCAGAGGGAACAAGCCAGATGTCGAATTCAGGATTATCGAAGGTGAGCCAGGTCGAGAGTCGATGGGGAGTCGAAGAGTCAAACTGCATCGCCAAAACCCGTCAGAGGTTGAATACAGCACTCCTAGCTTGGTCGACTAAGCCAGTAGTCGAAGTTGCAGTTCCCGATCTCATTGTCCACTACAGAGTCTGGTGAATTCAGCTCAAAGCGTCTCGCCCTTAGATGGCCCTTTCATAAGTTAGTCCAAGAGGCTCCACTCCCGTCCAATGGGAATTGGAGCGACAAAAGTCCACGGCAACCCAACTGGCCCATCAGTGCGACCAATGGGCGTGAAGTCTTTGGGCGTAGACAAAGTCCTACTCCTCGAGTGACCTGACGTCACTCAAGTCAACAGCCAATCCAATGACCGCTTGCCGAGTCCATTCAACGGAATGAAAGTCTTACGACCCAGGGTTAATCCCAGCAAAGTTGGTGAATAACTTGGCGTTGAGAATACAGTCTTTAGGTAGACTATAAGTCGATGAATATAAATCCCAGTGTTTGAAATAATCCCTCCACAGGGTGCCCGGTGGCCAAGTGAGTCTTAAGGTAGGGAGTTCGACCAGCCCCTTTTTAGTAATGGCCTAAGGCCAGTTACAGACATATCTAGCGGTCACTTTGTACTGCTACGAGTCCTAAACATGGTGATGTTATTTTTCAAATAGTTTTTAACACATTATATAGTGGATCTGTAGGGTATTTTGCAGTCTTCAATGTAGTATCGGTGGGTCTATAGGTTATATTCACACTACTGCTACTAGGACAATTGTCAGGAATTGTTATTGAGTTCTGTCGGACATGATGTTACTATGCTGTAGGATATATATCTGGAATTTTTGTCTGGTGTTTCGGGAATGTTGCTACTTGATTGGCCAGGAATCTACTCCTTGTATATCTTTCTTATCTAGCTCCCTTGGTGTATAACAGCACCTTGGTCACTTGTGGAGTCCCTGAGATACCAGATGATCTATTTTGTGTAGCTGTTCGGTACATCCAGGTGTGGGTCTGTTCCCAGTTACCGGCCCTTTTACCTGCTCTTCCTCATGTACTACATTATATTACTTTTATCGCGTGTCTGTATATCTTATATCCTCCGCTAATGCTATTGATTAATTTCTGCACATTTTGCAGCTCACGTTCACGCCCCAGGCTGCTTTGTTACAGCTATTAGATAGGATTCTCCCTCCCCCCCATTACCTCTTGGAGGTTCCTGCATGTTATACAGGCAGGGTGCTGGGCATCTTGCCCGATTATCCTGTCCACGCTAATTTGTAGTATGGTTTACACTTGTTTAATTTTGGGCATGACTGTTGGTTGCGCCCCTTTATCATGTGGGTGTGCTGATAGCCATGTTCAAGCACTTTCTCATTTGCATTTACCTAAATACTATGGCTGATATGCTTAGCTCTCATTTATTTCATAATATCTCTGTTATATTTGTGAGTCTTGGGTCTATATTTTTTCACTTTTTGCTCTGTTTCTGGAAGAGTGTGCACCTGTAATGCATTATGTTACGTACCTATGCAGCTAGAATACAAGAGTTATTTACTCTCTCTTCCAAGTAGATTGGTCTAATAGATGTTCAGGCACCTTCTCATGTTGCTTAATCTACTACCCAGGGCTCAAACACACTGCTCATGTACAATACATGATATCCTAATTGCATTGCTGAGTCTTTAAGTTTTATTACTTACATCTCTGTATGTATTTGTAAGAATGTGCATCTGCAACACTTTTATTTTGTGTATGTTTTCATCATTATTTCAATAAAGCTTTGAAAATAAAAAAAATAAATAAAAAAATAAAATTCAAGCGATATAAAAACAGTTTAAATTAATAGGAATTATTTTTGTCTGAAATTGTGCAGTTGGTTTTGCCCAAGAATTGCTCCAGTTCTTCCCAGCCTCACTAAATTTACCATGAAGACAGCATTTCCTGGCTGATTGTGTCATCTACCAAAAGGTCAAAGCAAACCTGTTATGCATCCTGTTATAATCCTCTTCGTTAATTAATTCCTCTACCCCAGACTAAATTTCAGCATTTGTTTTAAACCTGTTGGCAAAAATTTGTTTCCATCTCTAAAAGGGAAGTGGAATGATTCCAGTGTGCAGAATAAGAACAGAATAAACTTTCCTATATTCCCTTGTTGTTGAAAGTCTGGTTCACAGCTGGTACAGCATAGTTGTTATTATGGAAATAAATTCTACTTTTTATAATAGATTTACTTTGTTTTTCTTGTTTTGATTTTGTTCATCACTTCCTCTTACCTAATCAACAACCAGTGAGGACCTTGAGGAGCTGCCTATTTTTATAGAACAAAAAGGACAAAGTAAAAGAGGAATGATACCCACAGGACAGGACACTTCCTCTTAACATCTGAAGGACCTGATTGGCGTGCAATACATATACTGGTGTTGGATACTTCTAGCATTCAAGGAGTTTATATCAGTGGGAATTTAGAGGATTTTCATTGGTTCGCTATAGAGCAAATGATTTGTCTCAGAGTTATTCCACTTGTTATTTGTATATCAAGTGAGTGGCACTGTTTCTATGCAGAGCTGCTTCCCATATAATAAAATGTTTATAGGGCAAATAACATGAACCAATAAAACTATATACAGTAAATGATAGTCTTTATTAGTTAATGAAGCTACTCGCACATTACAAGCAGCATTATAATAGCACTGCCCTCAGTCTACAGGTTCCCCTCACCTACCCAGGGCTGTAATCTCTGTAGATGTAACTAATCATTTCTATTGGTTGCTTTTACGTCACGCCCACATGCACAGCCAATAGAAAATTAGGCTTTCAGGGGGTAGCCTTGGCTCTTACAGGAAGTTGGATAAGAAGTCCTTTAAAAACCTGTACATGCAGGGTGGCAAGGTTAGAATGCTACTACCCGCAGAGGTGGAGGTAGCCGTGAGAAACCAGTAAAAGACTGATCTTTACATATATTTTTTATATGTTCATGTTAGTTGCACTTTAAGGATCCTTAGGTGATACCAGTCACAGATAATGGAGGATAAGCTCAGACATCCAACTCAGTATTGGATCCATGTTAAAAATTCAGCTGTACACCAATGATAGATGGAGAATAAGCATCTTTATAACCAGAGAGCCAGGTAGAGACTGCTCAAGGAAGAAAGAGCTTACGTGTTATCTTCAAGGCATGCAATGGACTATCCTTTCCCTAGGTAGACCCTTCTGGAACAGCTTAATTTAACTTTCAGTCAGCTTGCACAGAGAGCCCTCCCACCAACTGTATGCAGTATTCCAGTGCAGGATCACTGCATTCTAATACTGTTATTCTGGATGAAATGAAGCACCAGTATAGGTCACCTGTATTGGTGTCCAGTCTACTGGACATTGTACTGATACATACTACTCAGGGGTTGAATAACCTTTTTCTAATGTGATATTACTTTCAGTTTTCCCTTTCCATATGATTCTAAATCCTGTAAGCTCATAGTGAGCATGCTGGTTCCTAAATCTGTCCTCATCTACCACCAACAACCTAAGATGTAAATATTCTGCTTGAGCAAAGATAAGGAAATAGTGACTAACAAGACAATACTGCTCTCTTTGAGTTCAGTTCCTGTGGGAAAAGATCTGCAGAGCATGCTGGGGATGCAATGCCCACCCCAGGTAATTAGCCAGGGAGCCAATAAGTTGTCACAAAAGTCATCTCCAGGCCTCCTCTGGCTGATCTCAGAGCACACTCTTTCCAAAAACTGTGATATTTAAGTAATATGGTTCTATTACAAGCAGACCCTTATGGCAAGACTATATATACTGTATCGGGCTCAAATATAGTTACAACCAAAAGTAAAGATTGCACAGAAGTTTCAAGAGATAGTAGTAATGTCAAAAAATAAATCTATATTTGATTGCTCAAATCCTTTACCTTCATATTCGTCTTGAAAATTGAGTTAGATGTTTCCCCCACCTGCCCCTTTCCATCACCTCATGAAGAGTTCCCTGAGATCTGAAATCCGGCCCGGACGGATAGCAATGAGGGACAATATTGTATGTATCAGCATAAGGAAAACTCTGCCCCCTTTATGAAAGGGGCAGGGTTTTTCTTACACTGACACAATAGTGTCCCTCGTTGCTATCCTCGATGCATTATAAAAAATGAAATTGAACAATAGTATATAGATTTATTTTTTGACATTACTATCCCTTAAAAAAAAGTATACATTTTTATATTCAATAATCAACATTTCGGTCTCAATATGACACCTTTCCTGGGTCTCGCATTGAGCCTGAAACTTTTATTATTGAATAAAACTGATACTTTTTAAAGTCCCCTAAGTGCAATCCTTACTTTTGGTTATATAGATAGATCGATATATACATACAATTTACTAGATCAGGTGCAAATCTATTGTATCAACGTTTCCACCCTGTCCTGTGAGTGTTGTACTACAGAAAGCAGCACTCATCAGGAATTTTCAGACTGTACAAGTCATCATACGTTTATTGCTTAGTTCAGCATTTCGGCACCTTGTGTTTTTCCCAAGGCATTTTTGCCTTTCTTAACAGTGCTAATATACCCTTCTAATACCCCAAACAATTAACCCTAAACTCCTAAACACAAAACAAGCAAGAAATGCTTAGTAATTGTATAATTCACTAATTGCTGTTCATTAAGACTTTTAGACAAATCAGCCTGCTTTCATGATGGGCTGTTACATTAATTCCCTGATAGTAATCATTCACATTCGTACATAATAACCAAGACCATAGAGTATTCATTTATTCCAGTATGTGTATAGAACCAAAAAAGGAATGCTAAATAAATAAGGACGAGGTCCCTGATGAGACCTACACACTGTGGAACACACATTCAGTTTGTTTCTCGTATGGTTGCTTCCTATGTTCATTCTGTTGGTATAAACCTCATGAAAAAATGATATAAAATCATTAATCATTAAATCACCAGTTATATTCACACTCAAATACACCAAAGTACAGGAATACAGGATAGGTTCTTCCAACTTAACGCCACTCCCCCATATGCTCTCAGAAAAATACTAAAAAAACCTGGAATTCCACATAATACCCAAACTATCATATACTGTACTGTATTTCTCATCTTTTATGCATTTGAGTGACAGCTTTAATAAAAGGTTTTGGAATTAAATTTTGCTCTGCAATGCATTGCGTACCCCTCTGGCACTGAAGAGGTTAAAATCCCCAATCAAAACAATATAAATTCAGGGAATTTTTATTTCTCCCCTACTGTGAAATTGGTTTGTTCCTGATATCCTCCTGTTTTCTTTTGAACATTTGGAATTTACTAAATGTAGTTCTCAGATGGAAAGATCTGCCCACCCCTGCACTAAGGTGGGATAAAGAGACGATAACTTCTCCAGTGAGATAAACACTCAAATTCCTGTGTACTAACACATCTCCAGCTTGATGGATCTTAGTGCATAGGCTCCACAGAATAACATGGGAAATGGAGAATTGATCACACTGGAGCTATCTTTTCTTTAGCAACACTTTAGTGCATCTCCCCCATTTCTTAGTAAATCAGTCTCAAAGTGGTGCAGTGCTGGAGTAAAACAATTGCTTTGCAATGTATTGAAGACCTTCCTAGCATCCATGTGCTTTATAAATAGCGTGAAACTGTTTTGACCCAAAATTTCACCACGTTGCCTTTATACACATCTCAACGTGTGTGTGTATGGGGGGGGGATGCAAGAAAGTGGACCATTAGCTATTTATTGAAAGCCATACATTTATGCACTATTTTTTATTGCTCACATTTTGATGCAAGAATCATACTAACACATTGCTACTGAATAGCGCATGATCCGAAATTAACTGCAACATTAGCACATGCTCCTAAATTAAAGACAAATTTAACCAGACGTATGGTAATATGTGATAATTTCTTTGCTGTTCAAATGCTAATTCTCTCACAAAACAGTTGACATTTTAGCCATGCCCACTTTTCCTAAAGTGTTCGCTAAAAAAAAGCTCATACATTCGTTAATTCAGAAAAAACGTGAGCAGTTCAGTAACAATTTGGAGCTAATCATTTTGCCATTAAAAGTACACTGTAAATAGCGATTGCACATGTTTTTCCATTCTGCCTGTAGTCTAATTTGGCCATTAGTTTTGAACCCACTGAGTACCAGAGGGGTGTGAAGCGTATTGTTTCACGGTTGCACACTGTATAACCCTCTGGCATACAAAAGTTTTAAATCTCATCTACTGGACAAATTTAAATAAGCCATAATCAGATATTCATTGGTGTCACTGAGCATGGGGAAGCGGTAAATAACAGTTTCATTTTTCAAGTATGTTTTGTGATCAAGTTGCATGTAAAATTTTCAAAAGGGAAAAATGAAGGAGTAGAAATCTGTGAAGCCAAACAGTTAATTAAACATATTCAGATACTTTGGGTTAGTTTTTTGTTGCTAGGGTCTGTAAGCCCAAGGTGCAGGGGAAGCATGTCTGGCAGTTGGTTAGAAGTCTAAAAGAGTTATAGGTTGGTATTATGGGTACGAGGAAGAAGTGGGACTTAAGTACAAAAGGAGAAGCATGCCACCGTTGCTTCGTATTTGTTTCTAATGCTATTTCTCATTTCAGATTTGCCTGAGATAAATGGCAGAGGACTTCCTACCAGATGTAATGACGTTAAGGTTGAAGGTTAACAAAGAGGTGATGCATGGTAAATTTTCGATCAGTGGCCTAGTAATATTGCTCCAGCAGGGGAGTTGCTAGGCTCCCAAAAGTCTCAGGACATAGGCCAACCGAATGCATTATTAATGGGCTGTGCAGCCAACTGTAGCCAATTGCACTATTACCAGTAGAGATATTTGCAAGATGACATTCTCCGGCCCATGCACTTATATTGTGGGTTATTTGACCATGCCCACTGACCTTCTGATGGAACATTGTAGTATATTTACAAGGAGGTAAATGGGTGGTTTGACCTGCATTGAAGAGTTCATTGAAGAATTTAACCTTCCAAGACCGTAAATGGTAAGTAGTACTGAACCATGCTTTCCTGCATATTATGTACATAAAACTGTAGCTTTGGTTTTCCAAAATCTGCTACGGAGTAATAAAGTAATTGGGTATAGAGACATGTATGTACCACAACCAAACACCTCAAAGATGAGTTTGTTCATAAAAATTAGAATATTACAATTACAGACAACAAAGAGTATGGCTAAATATGTTATAACATTGCTTTATTACATGAATGAGAAGTAATGAAATATGTGTGATTTCTAATTCTTGATTAGGGCAAATAATGTGACAGTTTTCACAGATGGAAAACAAGTAAATTATCTAATTAAGGGTGTTAAATCCAGTAAGCATAATAAGCATTAAATACATAAGCACGGTGACCTTAGCTTACCTTGATTACATCACATCAGAGACTTAGGGTGCGGTTTCAGTGAGCCATAGATGGATTTCCGCAGAGAATCTTAGGTGCAAATGTGGAAGCTAAAGATGTGCAATTGTGGTGCAAACCAACCGAACCACAGGGAACAAATGAAAGCTGACACTTATTTCAATGGGGCTTTTAGACTCCTGAATGATAGAGCTCTCCAATGCATGGAGCTGTGTTAAAAACCACTACGGGCAACAATAATCCGACAGTTCCCTACTGGCAGATCTGTTCTCCTGGTCAATGAAGCTGAGGTTGCATTGTGAGCCCTGGCACACCAATGGGGTAGAAGAACAGAAGTCTATAAAGAGACCCCGATGTTCCCCTGGGAAGAGACTGAACTGTGAGACTGAAGTCTTATGAGTTCAGTTTCCTGTCCTGAGTAATGCAGATCCCCATAGACCCTCTGTAGTGGGTATGATACTATGACACAGTAGGTGTATGTGGACTGCACATGCAACACAGAAGTCTGTGGTTAGGAGCAACAGTTTTATGGTTGCTCTAATGGCTAACAGGAACCATACTGGGGCTGCATAGTGGAGCCACAAATGTTTTACTAAGACTGTTCTTAGTAAAATGTGATAATTACTCTTTAAGTCAATGGTGCAGTTGGATTGCTCCAAAATTGCACCTCTAGAACTGCATTCTCATGTATTATCTCCAGTGACTCCCAGACTGAGGGCATAATTCATCCAACAACATGTTATTTAATGCAAATGCAACTTTAATCATCAAAGAAATCCATGGATAAAGGGGTTAACAGAGATAAAAGGGTTAGTAAAACCGCCTTAAATATGGCATTGCACACCCCTCCCTTATTTGGGGAGGGGGGAAGAATCCTGTTTAGGCAGAGAGGACTTCATTCCAAACCACTGCAGATGGGAATGGTTACAGAGACACTGCAGCCAGATGCGTACTCTCTAATTTAGTCCAAAGCATATAATTAGCAGGCAAAAAGTCTGTAATGAAAGACCAAAACGCAGAGGCGAAGGAACCATCACTGTCAAAAAGCCTGGGATCTAACCCTGTCCTGCAGAGCAAGAGGCTGGCAGTTTATAAAAACTATTGTAGGGGAGGGCAACCTATGGCTTTTCAGCTGTTTTGGACTATAATCCACATTATCCTAATTAGGGCAACCTGTGACTTTCCAGCTGAGGCTGGATTAGAAAGTCCATTATCGTAAGGCCAACCACAATTGTACTAGTATGGTGGGTGTACTAATATGATTCCTAGCTAATGCCACTTTACTAAGCTGTCCATGGAGAAAACGACCCTCTGTACTGTGATTGCCTTGTTATGTCAGGGCTTTTAGTCTGGAAGTAGCGATGCTGGTATTCTATAACTTTATTAAATTAAATTACTATATGTTAATGCGATTTTTGTTTATTGTTTGGAAATAAGGTGCAGGCATTGAGAACCCCTGAGTACTCCCACAAAAAAGCCCTGTTTAAGACTGTGTACTAACAAGGTGCAGGGGAAATCAGCATAAATTGGTGCATTTTCCTGTGCGTTGTATAGAGAAGACACCGGGGCATGTTAAAGCCTTAGCTATGGAAGAGTGTGTCCACCAGTATGCTTTAACATACCTCCCTCTTTGCAACCCAAATCCATCTGTCCCTCTTTCCCACCCTGATGATCCTCTTCTTTATAGGAGATCACACTGCGTGGTGTGCATATTAGTTTTTCACATTGCTCCAGAGCAATAAAACTCACATTAATGTTTGTGTAAACTTCAGTATGTATGTTTATAATTTAGTCTGTATAAATAAAATACTTTGGTGTTGCTCTAAATTGTTTATTTAGTTACACAAAGAGATGTCAATAGGTCATGAAATAGCCTACAAATTATCGGTAATGCCCTGCCACCAGCCACACCCTGAGAAACACCACCTAAAACTAATGTGTCCCTCTTTGGCCATTTGAAATGTTGGGAGATATGCTTTAAATAGAATAATACATGAATGCACATAAACGAAAGTGCAGCCACATAATTTTACACCAATGTTAAAGCTCAGAAAATGAACTGCATTGGTGGATTCATGCATCCCCCCAACCATCCACCCACCCACTGTGTCCTGAGCTATCCTCATCTGTAAAGATTCAGAAGCCTTATGCAGGATCTAATTAAACTAATGACAGTGATTTCTTTTATATGGTAAAAGGAGACAATTGTTTAAATTATGAGAAAAGTAAGTCATTGTTGGCAGTTTTTTAATGGCGTACATTAAATCACCTGCTGCACTATCATTTATAATTAGAATACTGCAGTTTTTGCACACACAACGTAACTTATCAGAAACTCCCATTTTTATATATTTATTTAAGTATTGATAGGAAATGAGAATAAACTAGGATAAGATCAATTAGACTTTTTTCCCTTTTGGGTAAATATTCAGTTTGTTGGTCCCAATTATATATGACTTTGATATATGAACCCAAGGTCTTTTCAGACAGTGACTATTCACCTGATGCAATCTGGCAGGGGAGTAGGAGTGATTTATATTTATGGATACTTAACTCTGCATTTACAAACGTGCTTGAGATGTTCTTGTAACCTACAGCTGTTGAAGTTCAATGGCTTATTGATCATTGTTATGGAGTCTGGAGATGAAGAAATGCACCACAGGGAACATCTTGTTCCCTATTATAAAGAAAAACCTTTAATAATAACTGAGCTGTAATATGTGTGTTCTTTATTTAAAGTCACTGCTTCAGAGCCGGTTGTCTTAGACACCATTTGAAGACCTTATTCATAATTCCAAACATTCTAGAAAGTGCATCCAAGCACAATAACAGGCAAAGCAGATCTATTATGAATATTCAAACTCTGTTAGTGGGTGCACCATTTAAAATAAAAAAGTGTTCAAGACACTTTCCTCCACTTTGTGAAGCTAGTGACAACCAGTAACAAAATAGCAACTTTATATTATAAACCCATGAGCATTTTGAAGTGGAGAATAAAATTATAATTGTAAGGAATTGGCCCTTTTATGCCCATCTTGTCCTGTATGCTTTCCTGCTGCTCTTCAGATTAGTGATTCCATAGACTCCTCCATCTGACCTTACAAACATGAGTATTTCAGTCACTGTTGTGTATTATAGTAAAAGTCTATCTTGAATTTTAGCAATTTCTTATGTAGTGTGACATTGTGTTGATAAAGTTTTTTTAATCTTATTAAGTAAAATACCATTGCTTTAACTAGAATTTGTGTGGTAGTTAGTATTATATTGTAGAGGAATAATGTTTCATATGTAGTCCACACAAAGTAGAGGCACTGTTATTCACCAGAGGTACTCGGTAGCTGTCCTCAGGGCACAGCAACACGCCAGAGGATTCCAAGGTTCAAAGGTATGGTTCCATTATCACAGGTACATAATCTGAGATATCATTAAAACATCACCTGTTGGCATGCCCCACAAGAGCAGAATCACTGGACTAACCCTGCACTGCTGAAATCAAGCAGTCTAAGAGTTCCTGAAGCTATCGGGTGAGAGCAACAGTGTTATAGAAGGAAAATGGGTTAAAGTCATTAAGTAAAGTTTGTTCTTTTATCTCTTAGACACTAGTAATATCTCCAAAGCATTCCAACAAAATGACTCCTTTATATAGTACCAGATATGCTCACAGAGGTGTACGTGATTCTTTCTTGCTTGATTCAAGAACCCGAGACACCTCCCAATGTGAATTTCCTAGGAAAGAAAGAGGCCTTGAAGTGGGAACAGTCTGAGGTTCTAGAATCCAGTGACAAAGAATCAGATCCATTTCTGTGGGGTTAGTAATTCATTTTGGGGGACTAATCCATTCAGAATTGATTTGTAGTGTCTATTATTAGGAGGTGTTAGTGTTCCTTTAATGTTTTGAAATTCATTAGGAGGGAGACTCCCATTAGTTCCACAGTTTTGTTTTTGGCTGATGAAGCTGATTCAGACACACACCCTAAGACGACTGAGGTTGATATTTATCAAGCGTTATTATGGAGATTTGCTGGTTCAGTTATAAAGAAATTGCTTGCTAGAAAGATTTCAATGGCAGATAAGAACCAGCTGGCCATCCAGTCTGCCCATTTTCCTATCTAATTAAAATGCAGAACATTACATACTTCTCAGAAGAAATTTATGCCCGTCACAGCCATTTTAAACTCCCTTATGGTAATAATTCCTTCCACCGTGCAGTGAAGTGTTCCACGAGTCTATCACACTTTCCATAAAGCAGTAATTACACACATTACTTCTGAGTTTTTCACCATTGTGCTGTACTGTTCATATTCCTCTGAAAAAGCTTCTCCCCTGCACTATATTGATTCCCTTAATATATCTAATTGATTTATCATATCATCCTTCTCCCTCATTTCATCTGTGCTATATTACTATCCTGGTATCCTTTGTCATGAAGGCCCAGAACAAGTTTAGTTACGTTTCTTTGAATTGCTTCCAAATGTACTAACATTCTTCTAGAGTTATGGTCTCTACAACTATACACAGTACTCCAGTGGCATTAGTACCTCTCTCTTCCTGTTGCAAATCCCTCTTCCTATAAACCCAGTTGCTATCTAGGTTTTCCTACTGCTTTACCACATTGCTTGCATACCTTCAAGTCATCTGAAATAACAACAAACAAATCCATCTGGAGTTTTATGTCCAAAGTTGCACTTTTTAAGAATTAAACTTTAGAGCTCTCTTGTCCATTCTTCCAATTTTCCTAAATCCTTATGCATTTTGTTTATTTCTCGTTGCATATTTTTAAATAACTTGCAAAAGGCACATTACCTTGAATGCCATTAGTTGAATCATCCTCCGAAGGAAATACCATTTACTAACACACTGTCACCCGTTCTTCAGCATATATCTTATCCAATCATCAACCTTTAAGTCTAGTCCTAAACTATCCGATTCCTAGGTTGGACATTGTCAATAGCTTTACTAAAATCCAGATAAGCAATTACTGCTCCAGTCTTGTCTATCAATTGAGTATCAACCTTTAAAGAGGACCTGTAACCTGATAAATCTTTTGAATATTAATTAACACCTTAAAGACCCATGACATGCTATAACCATCATGCTAAAACCTTATCCCCTTAAGGATGAAGGACGTACATGTATGTCATGGGTAAGACATGCCTAGAGGACCTATGACATGCATGTACGTCATAGAATTCAGGGGTCCCTGCGCAGCTGCACATTTGAGGGCCCCTGAATCCACTGGAGCAAAAAAAAAAAAAGCTCCATGATCCTTAACTGCTGGCTGGGTGTTAAGGGGTTAAAAATGAAAAGATACCTATTCATTGTGTTTTCTGAGGTGAACTGTTTTCTTTCAATTTAACTTTTCAAATTTGGACTTCAATGACCTCTTTGAACTCCACAAATCTAGCTCTTGTTCTCAAACGCAATAATTAATTCACACAGAACTAACACATTTAAGGCAATATTTACCAAGCTAAAAAAAAGTGCAATTGCTAAAAAAGCAACTACACCACAGGGCTAAAGTGAAAAAGAAACACATTTCCATTGATTTAAAGGGGGGCTTTTACCACTTGAATGATAGACAGGTTTCCAATGCATTGCTTCTTAATGCGTTGGAAATGTCTTTAAAGTGGATCTCTCACATATATACAAGTAATGCTCATTAGTAAGAGCATTTTGCAAAAACGTTTAAAATGTTATTTAAAAAAAAAAAAAAAAAGTTATCTGCGCAAAAATTAATGTTTAAAAAGTGCCCATCAGCCTACTTCAGGCTTGCCGCACTGCCTCTGCTCCCATCCCACTACCCAGCATCCTGGGTCTCATTGGCTAGATATCGATCCCAGCCAGTGAGATAGCTCCAGCTTAGAGAAAGCCTCCGTCATCGGAGGATGCTGGGTAGTGGGACAGAAGCAGAGGCACTGCGGCAAGCCAGAAGTAGGCTGCTAGGCTCTTTTTAAACATTAATTTTTGCACAGATAACATTTTTTTTAACAATCAAGCGGTTAAAAACTCCATTTTAATCAATGCACATTTTTATTTTAAATATGCTGTGTTTTTGGTTTGCTCCAGACCTGCACCCCTCTAGCACACACAGTCTTCCTCGCATAGTCTCTCTTTTACATACAGTCACTCACAATATAAATCACACACACAGGGTCCCTCTCACACACACACACAGATGCATGCATTCGCGCACATACTCACACCCAGTCTCTTTCCATCACACAGTCTCTCACACACAGTTACAGTCATACACACAGTGTTTCTCAGACACACACACACACACACACACACAGAATGAGCGCACACAAACACACACATGAAATATTCATAGTATTCAAACTGCAGGTTCATTGAAAACCTTGTGCTAGTTGATGATGTAGTTCCTTACTATACCTTCTCAGTCAGAACAATGACCATGATTTCACTTGGAAACAAATATGAGTAGATATCTACAATCAAGAGAAGCACAAGTTGCAAAATGTTTTAAATTCATATATGCCTCCTGAGAGGTGTATTGTGTGTTTGATATTGAAGGTGTTCACAATATGTTTCATACTGTCCATTTATCATATTTTATTATGATGTTTTATAGTAATTTGGTGGGATAGTCTTGGGCTATACAAGCTAGATTCTATTCTGCACTATTATCTGTTGGTGCCATGCTAGATAGTGATGTTATGCATTCGAGTATCCAGCAGAAAATGTCTCTGCTAATGTTTTTTTTTAAAGTTTGCACATATATGAATAACAGTTCAGTAAATCCTTCCCAGAGGATAGTCATGAAGAGTGCATACCAAAACCACACTCCCACAATGCACTGAGCATCCATAATATCAACCAGAAGTCAACGTTTCAGAGGTAACATAAGCAGTAATATCAAGTGATTTAATCTCTCACAGAGGTGAGCAGCTATATACATATATATATATATATATATATATATATATATATATATATATATATATATACCATTACCTAAATTGCCTTCAGTTGGTAAACACACACACATCCCAACCACTGCCAAAGGATGATGCAACAATCATTTCTTATAAGCTACCTACATTCTTACCACATATACCTTTGGAAGAGGTAAAGTTCATTATAATCTAAGAAGTAAAATACTGCTTTAAATCAATAACATATGCACAAGAATGAAGAATATTACTTATACAAAATATACTGAAAGGACTGACTGTGATATCTTATAAGGTGTCCCTAGATACCTACATACAGGGCTATCATATTAAATGTCAGGAAAGACATTGGTATAATATAATCTCATTGAGAGGGTAGCATATTGAATTTCTTCAATAAATACAAAACATGTCACTAGAGTATTCTGATTGCCTTTTTCTAGAATGAGACAAAGGGGTTTATGTATACATTTTCACCTGAAAATCACAAAGCAAATATGTAGGAAGCTTAATTTATTAGTAAGCTAGCACTATCTGCATTTTTCTTGATAAACTAAAAAAATGTAATTGCATCTAAAAAATCTGTATAGAAAAACATAACCCTTTAGATGTTCAAAACATTTCATTAGTAGTGCTACCTTTAATGAGATGAGAATTTTATTAGCAGAAATATTTTTTGTTACCACTAACGTTTCTTATAAGGAATGCAAATTTTTATCAGCATTGCTATTTTTAAAGGGATATTAATACTTTGTTTTATCTTAATTTTATTTTGTAGGCATTAAAAAAACATGAAGAACGATATAAGTCTTATCTCTCAAACCTTTATGGTTTGAGAGATATTCACAAGCAATGTTTCCCCTCTCGCCCCTTTTATTTAGTGTAAATCATCTCTTCTCAGATGTGGAACCCAGTCCATAGACCAGACAGATAA
Source organism: Rhinophrynus dorsalis (assembly GCA_037306005.1). Lineage (NCBI taxonomy): Eukaryota > Metazoa > Chordata > Amphibia > Anura > Rhinophrynidae > Rhinophrynus > Rhinophrynus dorsalis. Next base: position 538,147,156 of record CM074718.1, on the reverse strand, counting down.
CAGAAGGGGACAATCTTCTTCCTATGAGAACAATGAAAGCCCTACCCCCCTTGACAAGTTTTTCAGGTTTTTCCCTTATCTTAATTGAAGATTGTTCCTCTCTGCAATCTACCTGGGCACTTTCCTTCTGCTCTGGCTGAACAGTATTACATCAGTAAAAGGGGCAGGAGGGGAATACTTTGTCATTGAATTACTCTTGAACTACAAATCTGACAGAATTGAAATAACACTCTCCAAAGTCCATATACTATGATGATTAATTAGAGCTGCTTTTATTATGAAACATTACTATCCCTTTAAGCAGCAATGCCAAATGAACAAACTGATATTTTTTCTTAAAGTAATGCAATTTTTGACCTAAAATTACTTTCTATCATTATTAAATATGAATAATGCAATCATAATTGTTATTTGTTTTACATTGTGTCTCTCAAAGAGACTGATGTATTAGGAATAATTAGATTAATTATGGGGCAAACCAACTGCAACATAGTGGAGATATAACATATCCATTGATTTAAAAGGGACTTTTAAACCTATGAATGTTAGAGAGATCTCCAACACATTGCAAAGCAGTGTACTGGAGATTTTTAACATTTAAGGGGTTAAAGGTACAGTAACACTTAATATTTTAAAAAATATATATTGTAAGGTTTTTGTTTCTGAGTAAATAAGGGTACTCCCACTGATAAGAGTTGGTTTATTCAAAAGCTATTGCAGCTGAAACTTGGATTTTTTAGGTGCAATATCTCAATGGCCTGAAATTATACAGTGGCGCTGTTGCTACACCCTCCTATGGTCCGCTCTGGTCAGTTGACATAAATCTCCATAGGATGTTGCAGCAACAGATGTACTATATAGTTTTAGGCCATTGAGACACAGCGCCTAAAAAACTTGAGTTTTGACTGCAATAACTTTCGAACAAAACAGATCACAGCAGTGAGAGTTCTCTTGTTTTACTCAGGAGGATACAATACAATAAACATTTTTACATATAATGTGTTACTATCCCTTTAAAAGGTCCTTTTGTCTCAATGGGGATTTTTATTTGTCATTCATGTTGCAGATGGTTTGCGGCAGAATTGTTCTTCTATTCTTTTGAAAACACAATCCTACTCCTAGAAAAGGGTTTTTACTAAATATTGCATTACCGATAACTGTTGCATTCCTCCCAAGTGCCCCTTTTTAGGAGGGATAGTCCCTCTTTGAGACCTAAATCCATCTGTTCCTCTTTCCCACCCAGGTGTCCCTATTTTAGGAGCTCATATAGTGTGGTGTGTATATAAGTGTATCACATTGCTCCAAAGCAATAAAACTCACATTAATATTTGTGCACACTTCTGTGTATGTTTATAAATTAGTCTGTGTAAGTAAAATACTTTGGTCTTGCTCTAAATCATTTATTCAGTTACACAAAGAGGTGTCAGTAGGCCATGAAATAACCCACTACCCCCCTCCCAGCAACACCATCTAAAACACAACTGTCCGTCTTTGGCCATTTGAAACGTTGGGAGGTATGTTGTTGAATCTCTCCAATTGGAAACTTAGGACTTTATTTATCAAGGTTAAGAGGTGCAGTTCTGTAGAAATCAACTACACCACAGGGGCAAATTACATTTCCCATTGATTTAAATATAGAATTTAGTCCCTTGAATGCCAGCGTGGTCTCCAACCCATTGCGAATCAGTGGGTAGGAGACTTTTCTAGCACTCAATAGGTTAAAATAACCATTTAAATCAATGGGGATATGGGGAATTTTTGTCACCTATAGTGCAGTTGGTTTCCCCCAGAATTGCACCTCTTAACCCTTTGCATTCCAGCGGGGTAAGCAACGCATTTCTGCAATGCGTTGCGTACCACTCTGGCACTCAGAGGGTTAAGCTTGATACATAAGGTCCTTTGGATGACCAAAAACTCAAGTTATATGGAATTAGAATCCAGACCTTCTTGGTTGCTAGAGCTTTTTCCAGCGCATTACAAAGCAATATACTGGAGACCTCTCTAGAATCCAAGGGGTTAATCAATCAATATTAAAGGGATAGCAATGTCAGAAAAAAGTATTAACTATGTGGAAGATACAATTAAAAGAAGATATTTAGTTGATTCGTATCTCTCAAGCCATTATGGTTTGAGAGATATAGGAAAATAAAGTTCTCAGCTCCCTCCCCTTTCTGCTTGACAAGCTGTACAGCTGTCAGAAGAAGATTCTGGTCGCTCTTCAGCAGTGCCACTATAATGATATCTAAAGATAAATACTTAATCACAATGGTCTACAACTTGTGCTTGCAAACCAGGCACACGTTGTAGACCTTTCCAATGAAGTATTTATTTTTAGGTATCGCTATGTCTGCGCTGCTGAAATGCCGCCGTGTGATCCAGGAACCAGAATCTGCTTCTGACAGCTTTACAGCTCGTCAAGCAGAAAGGGGAGGGAGCGGAAAACTTTATTTTCCTATATCTCTCAAACCATTACGGTCTGAGAGATACGAATAAGTGCCAGTACTCTCTTTTAATTGTATCTACTATAGAGTTAATACTTTTTTCTGACATTACTATCCCTTTAAATAAATCCTCAACTCAAACCGGCATCTTGATCTACTACAACAAGTAGCAGTTTAACAGTCTGACATCTCTCAGTACTGAATCAGCTGCTTGACAGATATACTATTTATTCCTTCCATAGCGTAACTTAAAGCTCTCCGTAATGACAATGCCATGCAATCCATCAGATGGAAGGAACCTATGGTCCTTGGTGTCAATGCCAGCACACAGTGGTTAATATTAGAGGGAATGTACACTCAAGTGTATCAAATGTTAAGTCAATAAGCAATGTTATTACCGTCTACCACAGTGGACCCCATCCACTTTCATTCCAACACGAGTGTCACTTCCTATATAAAATCATTTATCATTATGTATATTTGTCTGGCTTCTCACTGTTTATTGCGGTGCCCAGTTATTTCCCTGGCTAGTCTCTGTTACATTAAGTAGTAGGATCTTCTCAAATGCTGCCAATTGTAAATATCGTAACAGAAGAGTTAAAAAGAACAGAGCCAAGTTCTGTACGGACAGCATGTGTAAAAGATTTATAGTTCCTGGATATAAAATGATAATAAGAAAAAAAAAACATTATTCAAGTAGCAGATTTACAGGCCCACACAGAACCATTGTAACTTAGTTCACCCTTTGAGGACCAGAGTGCCAAAACCTAAGCTCTTGTATGCAAATGAGTTAACCCTTTAAACGCCAGAGGGGTATCTGATGCATTGTGAAGCACTCAAATGCTTTCATCTCCATGCATTGGAAATGTCTATAAACTATTTTACCAGCTGACCTGCAGCAGTTGCAGTATTACAAGATCTGGAAGTCAAAAGGTTGTCCAGCCTTATACATGATAATTATGATTGGACAATCTTGAATCAGTGGGTCAAAAGTGTGACTTAGCCAGTGGAGATCAGAGGCATTAGCCTCTAATGCCAGCGGCTGCTTTTCAGGGTATGGACTACAGAGTATGACCATGATAGTACAAATCTCCACCATTATTACGACTCTAATGCCAGAAAGTCCCACAGGGAAACAGCATAAATCAAACCATTTTCTCCATGTCTTTTTTAGTACATCTCCTTAACCCTCTGAATGACAGAGAAGTATGCAATACATTGCCCTCGAAAGGGTAAACATGATGTAGAGAAAAGGAACATCCTGAGAGGTCTACAGACTGTCCAGTTGTCCGATTGGTGAAAGTGGCAGCATTAAGGGGAGGAATTTTGGCACACCTATGTTCACAAATAAATGTTTGGCAGCTTAAGGGTCATGAGTTTTGGAATTTTAAAACTGACATAAAATGTCAGATAACTTAATAAATAATAAACCCCTATATACCTTAATTTGAGCAGAAATTCCTAATGGCCATTATGAAAATGTTCTGCATGGAATGGTTCTCCAGAATTGATATTTAAATTATATTGGATATCATGTGCAAAGAGGCAAACATCAATGTTTCTCCAACTGAAGTCTTTGCTCCTAAGAAGAATTCAGTGGGAGGAGTTTGGTGTCCTGGAGTCTGACAACATAGAGTCTGTGGACACAATACCTAGTGCTAAAGACTAATTTTAGGAGCCAATCCACAAAGATTCAGGTAAATGGGTTTATAATTAGGATGTGTTGGTGTTGCATTATTTCAATAAGGTGTGAGCAAGGCAATGCTTTGCAATATATTGCTCACAAGTTGGCACTTAAAGGGATAGTAATGTTTCATAATAAAAACAGCTCTAATTAATCATCATAGTATTTGGACTTTGGAGAGTGTTATTTCAATTCTGTCAGAGTTGTTGTTCCAGAGTAATTCAATGACAAAGTGTCCCCCTCCCTCCCCTTTTACTGACGTAACACTGCTCAGCCAGAGCAGAAGGGAGGTGCCCAGGTAGATTGCAGAGAGGGACAATCTTCAATTAATATAAGGGTAACACCTGAAAAACTTTTCAAGGGAGGCAGGGCTTTCATTGTTCTCATAGGAAGAAGATTGTCCCCTTCTGTTATCTGTCTGGTCTATGGACTGCATTCCATATCTGAGAAGAGATGGCTTACACTAGGTAAAAGGGGCAGGAGGGGAAACTTTGCTTGTAAATATCTCTCAAACCATAAATGTTTGAGAGATAAGGCTTATATCGTTCTTCATGTTTTTTTAATGCCTACAAAATAAAATAAAGATAAAATGAAGTATTACTATCCCGTTAAAGGCATCCCTGGGAACTCTCCGGATCTGCCCTGTTGAGGCTGATTTTTCAGTGGTAGTGAGTTTCATCTGAAACTCTGCCCACTTCTCTTCTTTCTCATCCTGTTCCACACACTTCCCACCCACTTTCCTCCCACTTTATGACAGGACAATAAGCCACACCCACCCAATTAAGTCACACCCCTTTAAGATATTAATCGTATCATTTACACCCTCCTGGTCGAATCACGTGAGCTTTTTCCGGTAGCTCAAGAGGAATAAATTCCCATGTATGCTTAACGGGTTAAGTATCTCATTCAGTAGTGGAAGGGTGCAATGTTTACCTTCCAAGCAGGACAAGTTACCCCTTGAGTACCAGAGAGATATGCAACACAATGCTTCACAATGTTTTGCACTCCCCCTATGGCCCCCAAGGGTTAAATAACTAGTGGTTTTATTACTACTTGTGTCAACTTTCCACTGAGACAAAGGAATCAATTATCTCTGTTTCCGTCTATTTTATCTCACTTGAAACAAATGCACATAAAGCAATTCAAATTAATTATGATCTGGGCACAGAACAAAGGACATTTGCGTTTCCTTGGGTTGAACAGAGGAGACAAGGACATCTATTGTCTTATTTTCTTTCCCTTTTTTTTCGTTTGCAGGTCGGTCTGTGGCATGGAAGTTCAAGTTTAAAGCTATGCATGCATTCCAGATCATCCTGGATCCCCTCCATAAACCTACACACAGGGTACAGAAATAAATCTTACCTAAATCACTTGGCACTAGAATATAATGTGGAGCAGATGTTAATGCCAGTCATGTCAAGAGGGGGCACAGTATGAAATGCTAGGTTCCAGATCACCTCTGCAAATTGTAGTGTTACAGGCCACGTGCAGAGAAAAAAAAATTAGCAATGCTGGAGCAAACCAACTGTAGCACAGGGAGGAAATAAAAAAATTCTTTCATTGCCAGTGGGGCAATACATTGCATACCCATCTGGCACTGAAAGAGTTAAAATGGGTGTTTTAACCCCTTGAATATCAGTGCGAAACATTGGGAGATATGCACTAAAGTATGATAAAGAGGTGTTAAAACAGAGATAACTTCTCCAGTGATATCACTTCTCCAGTTCCTATGTTATTCTATGGAGTCAATTCACCAAGATCTCCAAAGTTCTAGAAACCTTCGGCTCCATAGAATAACATAGGAATTGGAGAAGTGATATCACTGGAGAAGTTATCTCTGCTTAATTACCTCTTTATCACGTCTTAGTGAATCTCCCCCAATGTTATGTAAAGCGCACAATCATTCAGATTCACCCCACAGATCAAAAGATAACACTAATGGCCCTCACGTTCAACAAAAGCACAACATGTTATGTGCAACAATTTTAAACAGGAGTTGAAAAAAGTATATTAACCCCTTTGATGCTAAAGAGTCTTCAGTGTATTGCTTTAAAATAGGGTGTATCTGATGTGGGTAGAGGGTGGTGCTGGATGGGTGTGCAACACATTACTTCGCAATGCATTTCATACCCCTCTAACACCCAAAGGGTTAACTCTTGGTTGACAGTCAGAGAAGTACCCTGCATACCTCTCTGGCACAGAGAGTTAAATCAGTTTATATTTGTGCCCCATGGTACAATTTGCTCCAGAATTGCATATAAGTACACATATACACAAAGTCAGTGGAAAGGGATGGGCTACCAGGGTCACTACCCATATGACCCACTTAGAACTAATGTTCCTTCTAATGCAAGGGTTATCAAGTCAGAGAGTATCCAGTTGTTGTGGGACTACAATGGCCAGCTGAGAATGATGGAGTTGCAGTAAAACAACTGCTGGTGGGCTACACGTTGCTCACCACATGTGATTTCTAACGTCCTATTCCTTGTTCTCTAAGGGCTGTATGTTCAAAGAAGTAGCAAAATAGCTTTTGTTGTTTGTAACAACTTTTGAAAGTAGTGTCGTTGGGATCATTAATATTTTTAGAGAGTGTCGGTTATGATCGGAAATATGTTGTTTGTCCTGACTGAAATCGTCGTTTGTAGACAAAAATATCATAAAAAAATGTCTTAACTAACGACAAAAATTTCTTAATTAACGACAAAAATGTCATAACTAAAGACAAAAATCTCACATTCAGAACGTCACTTTCCCTCCACTTTTTTCTTAACGTACAAATTTTGTGTTTTGCAAGACGTTTTTTGTCATTAGTTATGACAAATTTCCTTTTCCTCTATACAACACTGGAGAATAGTTTAGCCACGCCCTTGCCCTGCCCCTTTGCCCATCAATTCCGGAGTTGTGTCGTACACAACGGACATTACTAGTTTTTTGTCATATACTCTATAGAAAATATGTTGTTCATGCATACAATTACTTATTTTTGTCATTCATACAACATTTTTGTGTCATTATCCCTTTGAACATACGGCCCTATATGTATTACACAAAGAATGTCAGACGCAGTAAAACTAAATATACTTAGACAGAAGCTGCATAAGCAGAGGCCTTTTAGTCCTTATCTGGATATACATTATAACTATGGATTACACAAGTTTGAGTTTCTTCTAGGCAAAAAGTCTCACAGGAAGGAAATATAGATGACATTTACCTCCAGGAGGTAAAGCCCAATGCAAAATCTTCCCATGCCAGGAACTGTCATTCCATATCCGCATTCCTTCATTTCTACCACATGTTTCTGATGCCCTTCTGCTTATGCATACCTCCCAACATTTCAAATGGCCAAAGAGGGACACTTGTGTTTTAGGGGGTGATGCTGGGAATGTGGCTGGTGGGTGGGACATTACCAAGAATTTTTAGGTTATTTCATGATCTATTGACACCTATTTATGTAACTGAATAAATGATTTATCATAAGACCAAAGTATTTTATTTACAGATTATGATTTATAAACACATTTACTAAACGCATGGCGACTAGCTTTGAAATAGATGTTTTACCTTTAAAAAATAGCCCAGTGTAAAGGAATCCTTCCCGTTTGGGGACTGATGGGCAGGTAAGTGCAGTCCGCGCGCCTGCGCCGTCATTCCCTTTTGGTAACCATATGGTGCACTGCAGTGCTACTCAATGGAGACCGGGACTGATAGCGCAGGTGCGCGGACAAGATGTCTGCGCTGTAGCCTGGGTTCCGGTCTCCAAACGAGAACAATTCCTTTATGCTGGGCTATTTTTTAAAGGTAAGACATCTATTTCAAAGCTAGTCGTCATGCGTTTAATGAATGGCGACTAAGTATGAACTGGAAGTTCCACTTTAAATTTCAGTGTTTATAAATTAGTCTGTGTAAATAGAATACTTTGATCTAAATAATTTTTAAATTACACAAAGAGATGTCAATCAATAGGTCATGAAATAACCCCAAAATCCTTGGTAATGCCCTACCCATCATCCACTCCCCAGCAACACCACCTACAACAAAATCGTCCCTCTGGTTATTTGAATATTGGGAGGTATACAAACACACATATGCAAGGCTGCACCTGGATTTGTGGGAGGGGCTGGAGGCTTTAAAAAGGCCGATCTGGCCCTTCCATCTTCCTCTCTCGCACTACCGTGCTCCCCACCCATTTCCATTTATTTCTATTTATTCTCTAGGTGGGCCTTCTAATCAGGCCTGCTGATGTTCAACCCTGGACTTAGCTCCCAGGTTTCAGCCACACTCTCATGTCAGTCACGCTCTTATCTCAGTATACAATACCATCTAGTTACTCCCACATCCGACTTCTCTTACAGTATCATTATCTATCAGCAACGTCCTTATCCTGGTCATAAGCCTTGACCACAAATAAACACACACAAACACAGACATGAATACACACACACACACCACTATACACATACACATACAAACATTTCCATATACCCCCAGTTCCACACACATTCTCCCATCCACACACTTACTCACTCACTCTCTGTTACGGTTTTCTGACACACAGACCAGGTTATGAAGTAAAAACACAGTTTTATTGAACTGGATAGTAAAATAGTGCCCCGAAGGGCCAGTGCAAGAATAACAGTAATGGTAACACTGACAAGTGAATGCACACAATGATATAATGGAGAATAACCCCTAAGGGTTAATAGGTGCACAACAGCAGAGAGGATCAGGATAGGCCAATGCCCAGGATATATCGAACAGTCTCTAGCAAGTAATGATAGAAGTGGTGTCTGACTGAATACACTCTCAAGTAGAAATAGGACTGCGCCCTTATGACCAAAGCTGAACCAATACCACCTCCGTGGGCTGTCTGGGAATACTACTGCCAGTGCTGGAAACCAGAACCATAAACGCCCTTACTAGTTTACGTAATAACCCTGCGAGTGCCAAACAGATGGGGCCTGGACACCCCTTGTATGCCACAGTGAAGGTTACTGCACAAGCTGTATGGAGCCGGCGCACTGGAAGTGCGGCTGAAAGCGTATCCTCTATCGTGAATAGGCCGGAGCCAGAGCACCCCTCCGGTGCAGCTACTACTGTAGCGAGCGGACTAACAGACACCGAGCACCGGCCGTCGGTGCACAGAGGGAGCTCGTAAGATACAGAGAGGAACACAAATAAGCGGCTCAGCAGTTAACCATATACTTGGATATTACGGAAGGCACACCACGGAGACCAATGGCACCGCACGGGTTAAGTGGTTTGGTATTAGAGGGAGTGACAGCAACCAGCATAAGGCAGAGTACCCTAGGTCACAGCTTACTGCCGAGAGAGAGAAACAGTGAGTCTCTATAAAGTTCAGAATGTCGCCGGAGCGACTGCAGAGTACTGGAACACCGGAACAGGAACCGGACAGCAGGTCAATCACGGAGCAGATTCAGCAGCCAGCAACGAGTCAGTTCACGAAGTCGGGTCCTCAGCCCGAATCGAGTCAGATCACAGAGCAGGGTCTTCAGCCAGAATCGGGTCAGATCACGGAGCAGGGTCGTCAGCCAGAATCGAGTCAGATCACGGAGCAGGGTCTTCAGCCAGAATCGGGTCAGATCACGGAGCAGGGTCGTCAGCCAGAATCGAGTCAGATCACGGAGCAGGGTCGTCAGCCAGAACCGGGTCAGATCACGGAGCAGGAACCGCAGAGTAGTCAGGCAAGCCGGGTCGGTACACAGGAGATACTGGAACTAGCAACAAAGCGTAGGAACAGGAACACCACGAAAGGGCAACTGACAAGTGCCCAACCTCCAGCATATAAAGGAACATCCTGGGCGGGCCAATCAGCTTCCTCCAATGCATAGGTATACAGCCAAGATTGACAGCAAAAACACGGGGACCGTGATACTCTCAAGGCCATTAATACTATGGAATCTTCTGCACTCCCCTAATTATTACATTAATTCCATTAAAAATTGTAGACTTCATACAAAGCGGGGGCAGAGGTTCTATATTCATTCTCCATATACAAGCCACAGGTTTCATGCATAAAGTATCTGGTTGTTAGCATGTCATGGCACTAATCTACCTACTAGTAATGGTGCAACTGGGCAGCAAAGTGCATTAATACTAAATTAGGTTGGCTCAAGTCTTGTGTCCTTTGGGAAGCTAGCAACTATCCTGGTACAAAGGAGGCTCTACCCTGAAAAGCTTATGTTTTAAGTAGTAAAAGGCTATTCACCCATAGGGACTGATGACATCATCCAAACCAGAAGATCACAGAGGACTGCAGAAAGGATTAGATACAAGGTAATGTGTTTTAAATAATGGGATATTGATTCCCATAATTGTCTACAATTAATATTTGTTTTCAAAATGTATTATTATTATTCTTTATTTATACTGTGCCAACTAATTCCGCAGCACTGTACAATAGGGAATAGACATGCAGGGGTATTAAAAAATACAGTCAAATGTGGAGAACAGAAGGATCAGAGGGCCCTGTTCGTGAGAGCTTATAGTCTAGAGGAAGGTAGGCTGGACACAGATGGAGTAAGTGCTGTTGGGTGTAAGTGCCTCCTGCCAATAAATTGTCAGAATCCTTTACTGTCCCTTGAAGAACTTCTGAAGGATTTTGCTAAAATATTTAATGTATCCCCAAACACAGAAGTAATTTAAGTCTTTAAGTCCGATAGAATTACTACTTAGGCTGATCGATATTTGAGGAAATAGAGGTTACAATGGTATGTTGTACACTCGTTACAGCATAAATTCTCCTAAACAATCTGACCATAAGATTAAATTGTATTCCTCCTATAAAACTGGGCTGATGGGTATTTTAGGCCAACAATAGCTGGAGGACCACAGGTTGCTCACCACTGCTCTTTGAGGAAGTTTCTGAACAACAGTGCCACATGCCAACATTCTGTTGGTTATAGCATTGAAGTATGATATCCTCCAGAGAGGAGTATACATCAAAACAAGAGAGACACAGATAAGAATGGTAAACAAACCAAACTCAAGTAAGATTTTAGTAGCCATAAACAGAACTTTATGATAACTAGCAGCCATGTTAATAGGAAGCTTCAATACATCTGCATTTCAAGGTAAATCACATAATAATATGATTAATTTGAGGTTCTCTTTAAGATTTATTACTGGAAAATAAATACATCATGTACTCTTTAGGTCTCCAGTCTCATCAAATTAAATATAGCAAGGTCAGAGTGGCAAACTCTTCATAAATCACGTGATCAGATCAATCAATTATCATTGATCTGTGAGTGTGTTTCACCGACAAGCCAAAGGGAACATTTTACATTACGGTCCCTTTCACTTGGGTGGCATTGTAGCAGTGACAGCAACGCAGGGCACGAGTTCTAAATCATATTGTATCCTGTGGGGTATTTCACATAGGCACATGTGCTGCAATTATTGCTGCATGCTTCAACTTTCATCTTATAAATCAGTTATAAATTATTATGGGTTTCAATGGAATCACATTGAAATTTCCATACCTGGAAAACTTCTTCTGTTTCTTCATGGGCTGCTTGTCCTAATTATGCATTTTGCATCATAAAATGGATGGTGCTTAATCGGGTAGGTGGAATTTAACCCTTTGAGTGCCAGAGGGGGTACGGAACGCATTGCAAAGCAATGCATTCCATACCCCTCTGGCACTCAAAGGGTTAATTGTGATTAAGAGGGGAATTTGGCGTAAAGTGGGTAGAACAGGGTAAGAAGTAGCCATGTATGAGAAGCGGGCAGTCAACTTCTGGCGATCCTGTAACTCTACAGTCTGGAGTCTCTATGTCAGATCCAGAGAGTTTCCAGGTATGGGAACCATCACAAGTAACTCACACAAGTATCACAAGTTTTCCCTGTGACTTTCACACATCTGTTTATATTGTGAGAATGGGAGGCTGTGAAAACCTTATTACACTGTAGCATTAAGGCCCCTTCACACCAAATCAATGCATTGGAGACCTCAGTAGCATGCAATGGGTTATAAGTCCCATTATAATTAATGGAAATATAGGCTTTTTTTTTTGCCTCCTAAGATGCAGTTTGTTTGCCGTTTGCACGCCTATCCCTTCCGCTACCTTAAAGGGATAGTAATACTTAAGTATTACTAATCCCTATAGCAAAGTACTACAAAAAAGCATATTGCCCCCAGTGTCATCTCTCACACCTTTATGCCCTCTCCCTCCCCCTTCCCCGTAGTCAGCGTTGTAGCTGACTGAAGGGAAGAAAGTCGTATGACTTTCAGGTGGCTCTCCAGCACAGCCGGATCGCGTTCCTAAAAAAGAAAACTTTCACTGAAATGGTCTTCTACGTGTGCTTGGTTTGCAAGCACACGTAGAAGACCGTTTTAGTGAAAGTTTTTTTTTTTAATTAATGCGATCGCGGCTCTGCTGCAGAGCCGCCTGATGATCTATGACCGGATTTCCCTTCAGTCAGCTAGCATGCTGACTTCGGGGAAGGGGGAGGGGGAGGGCAACTTTAGAAGTGTTCATCTCTCAAACCATAAAGGATTGAGAGATGACACTGCGGGCAATACGTTTTTTTTAGTAGTACTTTCCTATAGGGATTAGTAATACTTAAGTATTACTATCCCTTTAAGGTACCATGCAATGCCTCCTAGCAGAGACTGGGACGGACAGCGCAGGTGTTCAGATGTCTCTAAGCCAAGATGTCAGCTTGCAAGCCTGGCCGCTGGTCTCAGAAGAAGGAGGATTACTTCACAACTTGGTACTTTTGCCCGATAATAGTGATGTTAAGAACCTAATCACCATATGCCTAATTATTGGAGGGGACTTAGTATAGGGTGATAGTTCCACTTTAAAGGAATACCTGGTCTAGTCAGCTTAGTAGTACTATTTTAGGAATTTCATTTAAAAAAAAGATAAAGAATGCATCACGATTTGTATCACATCACGCTTGATTCTAAATTCCCCCCCCCCCCAATTACTGCTATAATCTCTTGCTATGCAAACATAAATCTACAAATTTAGGGAGGAATGCAAGAAACTTGAGCATGAGCTATTTTCAGTGTGAAACCCACTAGCGAATAGTGTTGTGTATGATTTTGTTGAATTGTGCATGAAAATTAGAGTCAAGATTAGCAAACAGCTGCCATATTCTTTTGTGGGAGTGGTCAGGATTAACAAATCTATGTGAGTGGAATACTGAACGCACCTAATACAGGAAGTGCAATTGAGGATTATTTTATACATCTGTGTAGTGTTGTCGTAAAAGCTAATTTTTTAGGTGCAATTCAAGAAGAGTTCGTATACAGTTTCCTAGATTGGAACATGCCTTCAGCACACTCACAAACACACATTTCTTACATTCTGCCTTAGTGCCTATTAAACAGACAGCTTGCTTTATGTGCATTTAATTGTCTAGAACAGGACTATCCGAGTTCTGCTGTTCTGCCATCTACAGATCAAGCACCTTTGGGATGTTCGGAGAGAAAGGAAAGCACAAGCAGATCATGTGCATGTTAATACAGGAAAAAAGACCTTCCTCTTACAAAGCCAATTGCATTGATCCTGTCTACCTAGATTTTTATGCTAATGGATTTCTGTTGCTCCAAGCCTATTCACCTGAGAAATCCATTTTTACAGCTGAACCTCCTGATGACTTATATTAAATGGTTTTCAATAAAGCAAATTAGTTTAACCCTTTAATTTACAGGTGTGTTGAGCATGCCTCAAAGAGTTAAGAGGGAACTCCCAACTCACAATGTCTTTAACCCCTTGAAGTATAGAACACCCTGCAACTTGCAGTAAAATTCCCTACTTTGCAATTCAACACATAACTCCTGTATATTGTTACCATTTGTTTCTTAAACCATGGAATTTTAGCAGATCTATATTTGTACAATTCCGTAGCTCTACAGATGGCATGTTAAAAATGTTACTGCCTAACAAATTGTTTATAAAATTATTAGGATTATTTCAATCTCTTAGACAAATTCCAGATTCCATAAATATGCATTTATTTTTTTCCTCTCTTAGTTTAACCCTGTGGTGCTCAAATTGTTTTCTGTGGAACCCCAAGGTTCCCTAAAGAACAGAAAGGAGTTCCCACAGAAATTTTTTATAATGTTGGACATTGGAACAAGGTTGGGTTGGAAATGAAGCAATAAAATAGGTACAGAGTAAAATATCAAAAATATGACACTAAACAGTAAATGGATACCAATAAAATGAATATACGTATAACCCCAGAGAATAAGCTCTGAGAGAAACAGTGAATATATAAAAATTATATGAATAAAATCACAGTTAAAATGGAAAGTTCACACCTGATAATCCAAAGCCAATGAGAGACTGTCCCAGTAGTCAAATGGAAATGCAATGATCATGGATGAGGGATGATTATGAAATGAGATGGAAGATGATGGATCAATATCCTGTTGGCCAATTCCAATGCTGCTAGGCCGGGTTGATGGCATTATAAACCACCATCCAATCACATACAAACACAAATCCAGACTGCGCTCACATGAAATAGGCTCCAAAGATGATCCACATAATAAAGGGATATATAATAAAAAATATATCTAAGAGCAACAGTTTTAATAGAACAATATAAAAACAGTAAAATAATTCACTCACAAGTGTAAAATAAATATAGGCTTCTCTGTGTCCCCAGCACTCCCTAACAGTATTGATACTTCTATCTCCCTTTATTATGTGGATCATCCTTGGACCTTTTTTTTTGTTTTTTGTTTTTTTTAAGCTTTATTGGAGATTTTTCAAAAATAACACTTGGAGCCTATTTTATGTGAGCTCAGTCCCGATTTCTGTCTATATTGGGTTGGCAATGAAGCTGTCGTACTATGAGAAACTAGAACAACTGTGGAGAAAACTAAGTGCACTACACTAGTAAACAAACACAAATTCACACTGATTCAATGTTTCACAAGTCGTTGGAAACCTCTCTAAATTAACTGGAGGTATGGGAATTTTTCCATGATCTCCCGATCCTAGTTTAAGTACTAACCAGCATTTCAGTACGTTTGATATTGAAATCAAGCTAACCCCAATCCATTCAAGACCTGTCAAGAATCACAACCTTCAAGATGTCGTTTGAAATGGAAGGGTTTCGAGAAATGATTAAAAAAAAACCTTTGTGTATCAATTATTGCATCTGTTTTTCCTTCATGCATATTTAAACGGAGAAATATGGAGAAAAAAATCAGTAGAACTAGAACTATCCTTAACCCTTTGAATGCCAGATGTGTGCACATTTAAAGGTTTAAAGGGATAGTAATACTTAGAATGTAAAAAAAATATGTTGTAGGGTTTATCCCCCTGAGTAAAACAAGGTTACTCCCACTGCTGAACGGTGTTTCATTCAAAAGTTATTAATTTTCAAAGTTGAATTTTTTAGGTGCAGTATCACAGTGGCCTGAAATTTTACAGTGGCGCTGTTGCTACACCATCCTATGGAGATTTATGGTCCCGGGAACAGAGCTGTCCATAGGATCGTGTAGCAACAGCGCCACTATACAATTTCAGGCCACTGTGATATTGCACCTAAAAAATTCAAATTTGAAAATTAATAACTTTTGAATGCTATACCTTTCAGCAGTGGGAGTACTCTTGTTTTACTCAGGGGGATAAACCCTACAACATATTTTTTTTTACAGTTTAAGTATTAATATCCCTTTAAGAATGCTCTTAATTTTCTTACACAGAATACAAATATACAGTATATAACAGTGCATGTGTGCTCTCATTCATAGAGCAAAACAGGATACATTGGGGGAGATGTACTAAGGTGTGATAAAGAAGTGATAAAGTGGACATAACTTCTTCTGTCATATAATTTCTCCATTTCCTATGCTATTCTTTAGAGCCTATGTACTAAGATCTCCAAAGTTGGAGACATCTTTGTGCATAGGCTCCACAGAATAACACAGGAACCGAGTGATATCACTGGAGAAGTCATCTCCACTTTATCAACTCTTTATCACACCTTAGTGTGAGTCCCCCCCAGACTCAGGAAATTATGGGGGAGGGGTTATCACTAAAGTGTGATAAAGAGGTGATAGTGAAGATGACTTCTCCAGTGATATCACTTCTCCAGTTTCTATGTTATTCTATGGAGCCAAATCTCTAACATTTCTCCAACTTTGGGGATCTTAGAGCATAAGCTCCATAGAATAACATTAAAGAGGTACATGTCTAGAACGTACTAACTGGGCATCATAGAGAACATAATTGATTGAAATTGAGCTTTTAACCCCCTTAACTCGAGAGAGGTCTCCCTCGCACACTAACCTGTTGTGTGCCAGAAGGGTATGCAATGCACTCAAAGGGTTAAGGGCTTAAGATCCCCATTTAAATTGATGAGTCTTTTCTCCCACATGGCAACATTGATTGCCTGAAACTGAAACAGGACAAAAATGGCACTTCCTGGCAAAGTGACTGCAAGTTCATTGCATTTAGATAAATGCTAAGACTGAAGTTTCCCTTCCTTTCCTGCTTGGACAGTATAAATGGATGTCATGTTCCCTCAGCATGTAATTCTGAGTTTGTTAGAGAGAGAGAGAGAGAGAGAGAGAGAAACCAGCACAATTAAGATAAAAAAAGTGAAGTTTGGGTTTAGTTTAGGGAGTCTCTGTGTTAGGAGAGTTTGGGAGACTCTGGGGGAGTATAAAGGGAGAAAAATAGATTACCCAAATACCCCAAAATCTTATTTGACTGAGAAGAAAGAGGAGGGTGATTCAAGTTTCTTCCTGAGCAGGCTGAGCCTCTGCATTAGGAGAGTCTGGGGGAGTTTGAAGAGAGAAAGGAGATTTAACCAAATGTCACGGGTGACTTGTAAATAATAACTCAGACAGGTACATAAAATCAGTTCCACATTATTAAGAATAATCACAAGCAAAGGAAATACAGAAACTTCCCCAACCTTCCCGGGGTCAGGCGTGGGGACAGTGTGCAGTCCACTACCAGGAGCTGACAATGAACCTTAGCCAGACTGATGCACAAGCTAGGAGCGAACCAGTAGCGAGAGTAGAACCACTGAGGTAGCGAAAGTGGTAAGAGTGCTCTAAAGTGGAGCGGACAAGGGAGGCTCACCAGCTAGAAGGCAAGGACACAACCGCAATACCCTAGAATGCTAGGGTCACAGAACACTGTGCACCCTAGAACGCTAGAGGCACCACAAATCCCAGAGGACTTAGGTGCTGCTGCACTACTGACAGGACTTACCTGACCAAGGACTGAGAATGAGAACCGGCAAGGGTGAGCCAGGCCTTAGGGAGCAACAGAGACTAACCAGCCAATGGTCAAACGATTCGGGTAGTCAGACAAGCCAAAGTACTTAGCACGGAACGGGAAGTCAGACTAGCCACAGTACTTAGCATGGAGCAGGTAGTCAGCCAGGCCAGAGGTCATATAAGGAGTGGGTAGTCAGACAAGCCAAGGTCGGCACTGAGCGGTTAGTCAGCCAGGCCAGAAGTCATACACGGAGCGGGTAGTCAGACAAGGCCAAAGTCGGTACAGAGAGGACAATCAGCTAGGCAAGAGCTTCCGGCACAAATTGGTAGTCAGACGGAGCCAGGGTCATACACAAATCAGATTCAGCAGTCAGGAACGGATCACAACGGAGGATTCAGAAAGCGTTCAGGTATACCATGAAAGGGCACTGAGGCAATGATAGAATGCAGCATATAAGGCCTCTCTAGGAGGCGGAGTCACATAGGTCAATCAAGGTGGAAACTATAAAATAGCGAGCGCTCAGAATGACGTGTCAGTGACCAGGAAGTAGTCACCCGCCATGCTGCCACCAAGCAATCACAAGAAAGTGAATAGGCCAGTAAGAGCGCTATAATCACGGGCACCGTGATACCAAAATACCCCAAAATCTTGTTTGACTGAGACGAGGCAAGCAGGTGATCAGAATATCTTCCTGAGCTGGCTGAGCCTCTGTGACTGATGGCTGACAGGATAATTTGCAGACTGATACTCAATAGACAGACAGTTCGCCTGACACTGACTCCTAAAACATCCAGTAGCAGAGGATTCAGCATACTGAGTAAGGTCTATAGTCAACTGTACTGTAAAAAATTAAGACTGTTGTGACATTGGGAAAGAGAGAGAAAGCAACAGCTGAAATCCTCTTTACATTGCCTACAGTCAAATTGGGGAAGAAGCAACAGTAATAGGGACAATTAATAAAAATAAATAAATAAATAAATAAATAATAATAATAAAAAAAAAAAATAGAGTAACTTATAGGACAGATACACGGACCCTGATGTGAACTGTGACTGAGGCTGATAGATACTAAAGACAAAAAGTCTTATTGTGTACATGATGGAAAAACTTTCAGTCATAGAGAGCACAGGAGAAAAATGGAAATGTTTGCAAAGAAAATGTATTGGTAGTGGCTAGAAGGCAGAATGTTATGTATTTTCTATGGGTGGGAATTTTTTCTGGAAATGTGTGAAATTCCTAGTTTTTCATGAAAATTCCTGCTATATTTTGTTTTTACTTTTCACCCATCCCTAGCAGTCGGTTTGCTCAATTGTACCTCTTAATCTTCCTG
The DNA here is from genome assembly GCA_037306005.1 of Rhinophrynus dorsalis. Classification (NCBI taxonomy): domain Eukaryota; kingdom Metazoa; phylum Chordata; class Amphibia; order Anura; family Rhinophrynidae; genus Rhinophrynus; species Rhinophrynus dorsalis. Next base: position 538,128,478 of record CM074718.1, on the reverse strand, counting down.
TATAAGACCCAATACCCTCGACAGTATCTTTATATTAATTTACAATGTGCAAGTCATAAGTTGCCCCTTCCTTGCCTCTTCAACCAAAAACACATCATTCCTCAGGACCCCATGCCCTTTGACAAATCCAGAATTCCAAGCAGGCTTACAGTGTCAAGGACCGCTGCCTAGTCTTTTCTAACAATAATTTGTTCTTACCTTTTTTTTCCCAATTTTTATTCCGTATATATTACACAGTTAATAAGGATAATAAAATACACGTCAATCCAGTTAAGCCTTTGCCCCAGAAGATTCCAGAAAGTGAAAACTAAATAATCCTGCCTAACTCCATCATGGATGTCTATTTACCAGATTATCTTGTTTTTTAACCCTGCATAGGAATGCTAGAAATGCATCTAATCCACTTTAAATGTATCCATTGTATATGCCATCAACATATCCTTATGTAATATAAAAATATTGTTCCAAATCAGAAACAATCATAAACAGCAATTTCTAAGAATAGATTCTCAGCAAAAACAAGCATTCCATTCCATTGTCCAAATTAAAGGCACCCTGAAAAGCAATCACTATACACTAACATTTTTGAAACAGAGCACCCATTTTAATACCCAACCTTCATAGACCCTTTACATTATTAGTGCATCACCTTTACTGTCAAAAAGAATTATAGATATATCTGACAATCTTTTCCGGAATGTCTTGTTTTGAGCCAGAAACATACAAAAACGTTCTTAAACACCACACATACATTGCTTTACAAGAATGGCATACACACAATGCATACCTTTACATATAGGTGCACCATACAGAGTTCTCTGTGTACTAAGCCTTGAAATAGCTATTTGCATGCCTTTACATGAAGGAATGATATTATAAAAAACATCTAATTCACTCAGTCAAATTTGATCAGGGTATATTGAAATGAATGGGGGTTGTTGGTTTTATGCTATGTTGAAAGCTACTTCAACATGTAAAACTGTCATGAGCAATAATCATTGAGAGCACCTGGCCAGGTGAGACATCAACTTAGCAAAGCTAATGAGATAACAAATGAATGAAGACTGTCAAGAACACATCCTGTTTCTTACTGAACTGGGCCTCCCATCGTTCCCCATTTAAGCTACATCTGCATACAGAATCAGATTTCACCACCATATCTTTTTATAGTAACTGGAACCCCACATATTATCATGATGGCAGGGCACAAAATTTAATATATGGACATAATCAAATATAAAATTCCTGAAATACTGAACAACATTACTAAACTGCTACCAAAATGCAGAATCATTAGTTATAGTCTAGACTGTAAGCTCTCACGAGCAGGGTCCTCTGATCCTTCTGTTCTCCACATTTAATTTGTACTATTTAATATCTCTGTATGTCCATTCCCTATTGTCCCTATTGCCCAACCTTCCTTCCTCTAGACTGTAAGGTCACACGAGCAGGGCCCTCTGATCCTTCTGTTCTCCACATTTAATTTGTACTATTTAATACCTCTGTATGTCTATTCCCTATTGTCCCTACTGTCCAGCCTTCCTTCCTCTAGACTGTAAGCTCTCAAGAGCAGGGCCCTCTGATCCTTCTGTTCTCCACATTTAATTTGTACTATTTAATATCTCTGTATGTCCATTCCCTATTGTCCCTATTGCCCAACCTTCCTTCCTCTAGACTGTAAGGTCACACGAGCAGGGCCCTCTGATCCTTCTGTTCTCCACATTTAATTTGTACTATTTAATACCTCTGTATGTCTATTCCCTATTGTTCCTACTGTCCAGCCTTCCTTCCTCTAGACTGTAAGCTCTCAAGAGCAGGGCCCTCTGATCCTTCTGTTCTCCACATTTAATTTGTACTATTTAATATCTCTGTATGTCCATTCCCTATTGTCCCTATTGCCCAACCTTCCTTCCTCTAGACTGTAAGGTCTCATGAGCAGGGCCCTCTGATCCTTCTGTTCTCCACATTTAATTTGTACTATTTAATATCTCTGTATGTCCATTCCCTATTGTCCCTATTGCCCAACCTTCCTTCCTCTAGACTGTAAGGTCACACGAGCAGGGCCCTCTGATCCTTCTGTTCTCCACATTTAATTTGTACTATTTAATATCTCTGTATGTCTATTCCCATTTGTACAGCGCTGCGGAATTAGTTGGTGCTATATAAATAAAGAATAATAATAATAATAATAGTAATTTCAATTTGTGGAATGTATCCTACATGATAAGTACACCTCTCTGGGTTGAAGGGTCATGACCAGAGAAAAATATTGCACCCTCCTTTTTATATTATTATGGAGTAATTTTTTTATGACATCACCACAGTGTCAATATTTCCAATAAAATTATATAAAAAGCAAACAAAAAAAAACAAACGTATCTGTTATTAGCAAACCAATTGGGTCAGAGGAGGGCTATCTCCTCTGAATGGTGTTAATTCCAGATGCTATATAACACCTTCATTCCTCATGTCCTTTTGACCCATAGCCTGGAGGACTTCTATAACTGGATCAATCAGTTCAGTCAGCTAGGAACAGACATGACAAGCAGTGTGTAGCTTCTCCTGTGTGCCCAGGGGAATGTATTTTAACAATGCTTTTCTGTGTTGTGCTGGCTCAAAGCTACTCCCTCCAACTCATGCATGCCCAGACTTACCAAACAGGTTCGTTCTTTCTTTTACAAGCCACTAAAGATTGAAATTTAATCTGCAAAAGTACTTTTTTAGGATTCTTTATAACAAAACCACCAAAGACAGCAACATTAAACAAAACAGACAAAGGACAATCTGTCCTGATTGATGTTCAAGCTACAGTTCCTCAGTCTGAGATGCTTTAAACAACATCTATCATCAACATATAAATATTGCTTATTTATATTGGTATACGGCGAACACCTAAACTATAACTTTGTTATTGCTATAAGTTGCATAATTCTAGAGTAATAATACATTTGAGGACTTCTAAGGTGATAGCCATGTTTTTTTGCCCACATGAAAGACAAGAGCCTGCACACTAGAGCAGCGGTTCTCAACCCTTCTAGTGCCACAACCCTTTGATAACATTTCCCAAGTTGTGGCGACCCCTAACAGTAAAATTATTTTTGTTGGTCCTTCATCGCTGTAATTTTGCTACTGTTATGAATCGAAATATAAATATCTGATGGTTTTAGGCGACCCCTGGCAAATCGTCATTCGACCCCCTAAGGGGTCCCGACCCACAGGTTGAGAACCACTGCACTAGAGGAAGCTCTTCTGTTTTATGGAGACTTAATGCAGTTACAGTGTAGGATTGATTCAGTGTCATACCAGCTGCACCATATGGGAGAAATAAAAATTCCATTGATTTAAATGGGGCTTTCCACCTCTTCAGTGTTAGAGAAGACCATGTGCATCAGTACAAGAAACACTGTCACGATGGACAGTTTTATATAACAATTTATATAATGCTGTCATGTCCAGGTTATGTACTCATTTTAATGTTTTATTTCCAAGTTTATGTACCTCTTTACTGACAAGTTTACTTAACCCTTTGAATCCCGTGGCACTATCCAAAGAAGATATTGTTTTTGTGTTGTATTATGTTGTCTTTGTCAGTGGCATTATGCCCACCCTCAGTATATGCCCGCAATAGTTAGCCAAAATATAACTATTGCTAACAGTTTACTAATATTTATTTTGTTAAATGGGAACTATACTTATAGGAATAAGTGTTTCTTAGCATTCATAGGATTAAGGACATGTCACTTGAAAAAAAAAAACAACTCTTGGCATTTAAAGCGGGACTACCACCTATTTTAAACTTTATGTCAAATAGTTCCCCATCAGGCAACTAGCTCCTAGCAACGCCTCCTAGAGCAGGCTGGGACTGACAGCGCAGGCATGAAGACATCACTATGGAAAGATGTCTGCGCTCTCTATTGCCTGTCAGCCCCGGAGCAGGGTATCATTCTATTTAACCAATAATTATTCTGGCGACTAGCACTACTGAGCAGCTAGTTGCCAGATGGAGAATTATTTGTCATAAAGTTTAAAATAGGTGGTAGTTCCGCTTTAATTAACAGTAAAGCACTAATCTGTTATTGTGTTTTTATACATTTTTCCTAAAATGCACCAAATGTTTTAATTATAACTTTTAAGAACCCTTTGAGTGCAAAAGGGGCTGCACAATGCATTCAAAGGGTTCAAAGATAACCCTTTGAGTGCCAGGAGGGTACGCAACGCATTGCAAAGCAATGCGTTGCGTACCCCTCTGGCACTCAAAGGGTTACATTTTGGAGGCTTCTGTGCTGTCCTTTGTTACAGGTCTGACATTTGGACTCCACAGCACAACCTGTTGGTTAAACAGCTCTACTACATGTACTATTTGAATATAAAGGTCAGTTGTAATTGTATGTGCAGTACAGGCATTGAACCAACAGGGGGGTATGCTAGAGAGTCCTCATGTCACACTCCTAAACACAGACAGCAGAGAGTCAATCCAAAGACGTTAGACTGAAAGAAAATGTTGCATTTAGAAAAAGAATAAAACATCATGTATAGTTAGAAAATTAATAAAACATCATGTATAATTTTATACTTTTTACAACATTAGTTAAACACTTTGAGTCCCAGAGGGCAGCCTAATGCATTGGACACTTCTGTAGCACTCAAAGCGTTAACAATGCGTATTAGAGAAACAATATATATTGTAGGGGTTAAGCTACTGAGTAACAAAGGGTACTTCCACTGCTGAGAAATGTTTTATTCAAATGTTATTGCAGCTCAGTCTTGTATGAGTACTTGGTGGCTCAGTGTCGTTATGCGCTGAATTATGCTTCCCCACAGCCTCCTTACCAGGTGGATAGATCGCTACTGTGGCCTCCATTTGATCTGTCACAATTTCTGCATGGAGGACTACCAGTATTTAGGTAACAAACCCCTCTAGCCTGGGTTCTTTACAATGCCTGGATGTCTGTACAGAAACTTACGGATACACTGCCATGGATCCACACACCCCTTTGTGGGGCACCGCTGGATTGAAACAATTGCTTGGCAGGCATTTTGGTTCTAGCTGGGCTAGATATGGTATCACTAACTTGGGACATCTGTATCAGGACAATCAGATTGAATAATTTACACAACTACATACTGAATTCCAAATACCGAACAATCTCTTTTATTCGTACCTACTGACTCAGTGGGGGAAACTGGCTCTGGTAATAGACAGGTTTCTGCTGCTTGCCAGACTGGTCCTTAGAGACCCCTCAAAACCACTTTTATTTATCAACGGCCGCGGATCAGGAAGGACCTATGCAAAATAGGTGGGAAAGGGATGTAGGTTCTATGGAAAACTGGGAATGAGACATAGCCAAGGCAAGTCCAGAGCAGGTGGCAACATCAACTAGACTCCTTATGATACAATTAAATATATTGCACAGGATCTATTATACACCGGTCATGGTTGAACAAAATGGGGAACTCTCACAGCACAGCACTAACTTGTGATGTGGTCCAGGGAATGATATGGGATTGTTGACATGTTCAAAAGTTTTTGGGAGAGGTAATGCACATTATAACCCAGGTAATGGGGAGACCTGTACAAACAACACCAAAACTTTGTTTGCTTTCTATCTCCACCAACGAGATCAATGGTATGGCTGATAAAACCCTACTGGGTGAGCGTTTGGTGATGGCAAGAAAGGTGGTGGCTATGAACTGGATGTCAAACAGTGCTCCTAGGTGCAAGATATGGCTAAACTTGGTATCTCAAAACATACCACATTATAAACTTGTTTACTTGCATCATGGATCACCAATGAAATTTGATAAAATATGGGGGAGATGGCAGGACTGGTGTTCGGATGGGGCAGATGGGTTTCCTTTGGGTGGATGTGAGTGACTGGATGGCAGAGAGAGAGGGGGTAAGTGACAGGAAATTACTGAGTGAGGGAAGGAGGATGAAAGAGCAACAAAAAAAAAGGATAATGGTCACATACTGTTGGTTGATGGGTGGACATGGGGTGGGTGCTTCGGGTGCAGGGGAGAGAGGACTTGGGGATTGGGGTAGTTTAGTTTAATTGTTAGCTAGGAAGTGGGGTGTTGGGGGAAAAAATTGAAAAACCTCAAGCTGTTCTGAATGGAATGGAAACTTGCTCCTCATATTTAAAAACTATACAATTATTGCGGTTGGTACTGTTATGGAAGATACTGATATATGTACCCTCTTGTGTATTTGCCATGTGTTTGGACAGGATTGATAATAAAATGTTTTAAAAAAACAACATAACAATGTAGAGTACTATCCCTTTAAGAAAATTATTCACTAAGGTGTATATGTTCTCAATATGTCAGTCAGGCTGTTGTTTCCTATTGTGTTTTGTGATATGGTGTGAACTAACTGAAGACTTAAAGGGGGAAGAGGAACTAATACAACCCTGACTAGCATACATTTACTTGTACATTAAGTTACTAGAGCATTTACACATTTTTCAAGTGAGTCAAGTATCATGAAAAAATCAGAATCACTATCGCTCACCTGCTGCTGTATTATCTAATTGTGTAGGTAATATTTTTTTACATTTAATTTTAACCATACTGTTGCTGTATTACATAATTGTGCAGGGAGCTTATTTTTTAAAAAAACCCTTAGTGTGCCAGAAAGGTATCAACGCATTGCAACGCAAACCATTCAAAAGGTTGAAAGCCCCTTTTAAATCAATGTGAATTTTCAGTTCCCCCTATGGTGTAGTTGGTTTGTTCCAGAACTGAGGCTCTTTAACTTTATAGAGACCTTGGTGTCTTCTGTGTCAGCTCATTAGAGGAATTCAGGATATTTCCTGTATTGAGGGACTGAGGACTGGACTAAAAAGGATGCCTTAATATGTTGCAGAACAATACTTTCAAAACCTCAGTGGAATCCAAGGGTTAAATCTTCCCAGTACCAGTCACCTAACCCACCACATTAGCCCATCTCATCCAGAAATTGGTTACAAACCAGTGAGGAGAGACCTTTTAATAATTGTCCACTTCCATGGAGAGGATCAAGCAAATATAATTTTATAACCTTATGTTAAGAGGTGTAACTGGAAACTACTAACCTGTGGCAGTCCCTGCAGCAAAACTAAACAATGTACCACCACAGGCCTTATATAAAGTTCCAGATCAAATCTGAAAAGGGGTATCTTAGTGCATGGAGGTACTCAGTATTTGTTCTAGGGGGCCCCTGCTTGGGTTCCCAACAGTCCCCATTATGTTTTTGAATTAAATACTGAAACAGACCAAAGGCCAAGTTCACCATCAAAGTATCTCAGCAGGTGTTTGCATTAGAGGGAAAGACAAAAAGCATTTTGTTTGCAGTGCCAGTGAACTGGGGGGGATGATGCACTAAGGGTCAATGTTATGGTGATGTATGTCTGTTGAGGTGTTTTGGGCAGACATCACCATATACACTAAACATGAGGTATGCAAGGGTAGGTGGGGGTATACTCTGATCATATCATTCTGTCGTAAAGCTGTCAATGTGTTGGAGAGGGAAGAAAATACAGAAAGGATCCAGAGATATTTCAGCAAAGCTGGCCTTGCACAGTTCTGGCAATGAAGACTCCAAGTACCCATCATTCCAAGGTTTTGTTTTGCTATGTTTTTGTTTTGTTACGGTAAATTATTTATTTATGTATGTGAGATACCCTCTGTCAGTAGTGTTTTATCTAACACTTTTTAACAAAATTTCACTCCATGTATTTTTGTCTTTCATTTTGTTCTCATTTATTTACTTTCTGGTTCTCAATTTGTTTATTGACTTTCATATGTTGTCCATTTGTTTTTACAGATTTGTTTAAAGACATCCATTTTAACTATAGGGATGAGGAGCGTATCATACTTGGTGTTTATTTTATCCCTTCCTTTGAGACACATCCCTTTAGTCCTGATTGGCTTTTTACAAATAAAGTAGATTTAGTGCTTTTTGGCACCATCCTGCACCTCCAGAACAAAAAAGAAGAATAAGCGGCTGCTTCAAAACACATAGGGCCGTATGTTCAAAAGGATAACGTTAAAAAATGTTGTATGAATGACAAAAATAAGTAATTGTATGTCGGAATGACATATTTTCTATAGAGTGTACAACAAAAAACTAGTAATGTCCGTCATGTGCAAAATAAAATAAGATTGTCGTTGAAAGGCGCGTGGCAAAGGCGTGGCTTGAATATCCACCAGTGTCCTTATAGTAGCAATGAAAATATGTCAGTTTCAATGAAAAACAAATTTACGTCTGTTAAAAAGTGTAGTAAAATGTGGAGATATGAATCTGGAAAATCTTTTATAGGGAAATAAATATGTATCTATTGATAAATTAGAAATAGCCAGGTATATTTATAATATTCATTAAAATAGTTATTCTACATTCTAACAGTGTTTATAAATGCTAAATTATAATATTTTATTCAAAAATCTTATTAATTATATGAATAATCTTAATTGCTATCTACAAAATAAACACTTGTAACATTCCAATATTCTTGTCACTACTCACAATAGCATTTCCACTACATTCACTACAATATTTCCAGTCAGAAATCATACTTCAAAGACAAAACGACATTCTTTGAAAATATATATGAAGACTACGACAACGTACAATAAAATGTTGTTAAAAACAAGATAAGCTATTTCGTTACTTCTTTGAACATACGGCCCATAGAGGAGGCATACTCATGTTTTACCAGAGTATTGCCTCAATCATGCCTGCACTCCCAGCATGCAAGGTGTTAACCCTTTGAGTGCAGAGCAATGTGATGCGAAGCTCTCTTGCACTCAAAGGGTTAATCAAGCAAAAACCCAAATCTGTAACACTTATGATTTTTTTTATATAAAATAACTAAAATAAAATTGTTAAAATATGTCAGTTGTCCCACAAATCATTAAAGGGAATGAACGCTAATGCTTCATAATAATAAACCCCATATGACCTTAATCTGGGGAACCAAATCCTAATGACCCTATAGGTAATTTCTACATATTGGTCATACAGTCATATCCAGAGAGGTATGTTCATCAAGCGAAAAAGGTGCAATTCTGCACCAAAACCAACTGCAATATTGGGATAAATAAGGTTTAAATGCAGCTTTTTACTACTTGAATGCTAGGCAGGTTTATAGTGCATTGTGAACAACGTGTTGGAGACTGCTTTAGCATATAAGGAGTGGTGGGCAATGTGTGGCCCTCCAGCTGCTGCCAGACTACATTGCCCGTCATCACAGGCAATGCAGTCTGGCAGCAGCTGGAGGGTCTCATGTTGCCCAGGACTGATACCAGGGGTTACAGAACTACATTAAAATCAATGGGCATTTGTGGAACTTTCATTCACCCATATATGATGCAGTTGGTTTCCTCCACAATTGCACCTCTTGATTTACTGCACCCTTGTTTAATTTGCCTCTTGATATTCACAGTACAGAGCTCTTGAAACGGAACCAATATCACACTTTCTTTAGCTATGCGTATCAAGGATTGCCAGATATTACTGAATCAGTTCTTGGATATTTCATTAGTTACATGATGGTGATGTCATAGTATAAATAAAACAATCCCTGTCTATCTGTTTGTCCAGGGGATAAGATCTCATTACTGAAGGCTTCAGGTCAATCCTTTCTATAGCAGTTTGGCTTTGGAAGTAGAGCTATATTTTGTTATTTGGTATTTGGAGTTTTTCATCAAACAAATTCCAGTTCCACCGGGGGTAAGAAAAAGATAAGTGATATTGAAACAATGTATTGTCACAAAACAGCCATATTCAACAATGTAAAGAGGCACAATTCAGGAGCAAACCAACTGTTCAGTAGGGGACAAATTAAAATTCCCATTGATTTTAAAGGGGCTTTTAACATCATGAATGCCAGAGAGATATGCATTGCTAAGCAATAGGAGACCACTTTAGCATTCATGTGGTTAAAAGCCCCATTTAAATAAATAGTAATTTATAGAATTTCTAATGGTGCAGTTGGTGTGTTCCAGACTTGTACCTCTTTACCTTCAGCCCAGCTATAAATATCAAAGCAACTTTATTGCAAACCTTTACACAAAACACAAAAAGATGAATACAATTCAATAACAGGTCATTGGTTAGGATGCAAAATTCCACTCAATCCTTTTGCATGACATTATTAATGATATCAAAATATACTAAAGTTACTATAGTGATGGCTTAACCCCTTGGGTGAGGCAGGCTTATATTATGTGTTGTTTTGCAATGCTAAAATTGGTTTTCCCCAGAATGAATCCAATTCTTCATTGTACCTCATCCTCACTGACCCTAGTATTTTAACTGTGTTAACTCAGGGGAAGAAATGTAACATTATTGAAAGCCTCATTACGTGCACTTTACTATGAACTAATGGCCCATTCACATAGATAATTATATGTGAAGATACAAGAGCTTTCTGCACAGACTGTAGATTCATTAATATATAAACCCTAGCACCATAACATAAAAAGCCCATACTTCCCTATATGCAAAGGCAGACAGAAGTACTGTGCACATCACTGATCTTTCCAAAAGGCACAGAAATGTTCATGCACTATTCCCAGAGTCATCTGCCAAAGGGATTTCGTGGGACACGATCACCTAAAAACAAATTTAGTGATTCAGACACAGCTTTCAAAATCTCCTATATTGTTATATTAGCCATTTTTATTTTAAAAAAATAGTTTTTAGGTTATTCAGATTTGTAGATTATGCTAATTAAGGCATGCCTTGCACATTCTGTCATACCCATACATTACCTCCCTCACTCGATGACACTGCTCAGCACAGCATTGCCTGTATTTACTAGTACTGAAAGTGTTAAATGTCAGTAAGTGGGGGAGGTAATTTAGGGGTAAAGCATGATTTTTCCTGCATGGCATGCCTTAATTAATATAATCTAAAAGTAGAAATAATACAAAAGCTAGTTTTCTAAATAAAAAGTTATTAATACAATATATGGGTGATTTTGAAAGCTCTCACCAGAGTTGTTTTTAGGTGACAGAGCCCCTTTCATCATCCCTTTCATCATGAAACTATTGGCTGTGTGTGCAGATTAATGGGACAACATAACCCAGATTTCCCAAAACACTCATGTAATTTAAATGTGTGTACTGAATCCAGGTTAGTCCCCTTTCAGAAAATTACAGTGTCCTAAGAACTGAAGGCTCTGTAGCACCACAGAGTTCTAAACAATAAGGGAGAACTGCCATTTGATTACAATTACAGAAAGTGATGCTTGTGATGGGCTACAAGAAAATGGCCACCAAGTCTCAGCATACAGCCAAGAATATTGAGTTTCAGCAGCCCCTGTTTGAAATTAAAAAGTAGTGTTCATAGTATGTAGAGCTGTGTGCAGAGGTTAGTTTTCCTTTTAATGTTTAGAATTATGTGGTTCTAGGGAGAACGCAGACTGTGCAAGGAAGCTGAGCAATGTCATTGCAGCATACCCCCCAACATTTCAAAAGTCCGGAGAGGGATATGTTTAATTTGGGTGGTGTTACTGGGGGTGTGACTGATTAGCAGGGCATATGAAGAATTTCTAGACAATTTTTTATTAACTGAATAAATATTAAGAACAAGATTAAAGTATTTTATTTACACAAATGAGTTTGTATATTTAAGTTTAAACAAACATTCTTAGTGTTATTGCTGAGGAGCAATGTGATATACGCATACCTTCCACCATTTCAAATGACCTGAGGGAGACTTCTGTTTTCAGTAGTGTTGCTGTAGGATGGAATGGTGGGTTGGGTATTACTGAGAATGTTTAGGTTATTTCATGACCTGTTGACAGGCCTTTATGTAAGTGAATGAAATATTTAGTACACACCAAAGTATTTTCCATACACAGACTAATTTAAAAACACGTAAACTGAAGTTCAAACAACAACATTAACCCCTTAAGGACCGGCTGCACACGCACGTGGCGGAGCACTTTTTTTTTTTTTTAATTTTATTCCGGACTCCCCGAATGGCGTGCAGCCGCGCGGGGAGCCTGGAATTCCATGACGGTCCTGGTATGTCATAGGTCCTTCAAGCAAATCCAGCAATGACGTACCAGGACCGTCAAGGGTCCTTAAGGGGTTAATGTGAGTTTTGTTGTTGTGGCATAATATGATACACACCTATACACACTACACATGCTGATCTCCTAAAAGAGGGACATCAGGGTAGGAATGAGGGACAGAAGGACTGAGTGTGAAAGAGGACCTGTCTCTCCTAAAGAGGGACATTTGGGAGGTATGGTGCAGAGTCTCATGACCTCTGCATGCACAACTGCACTAGAGCCAATGAGAAGTACTGTACCAGCCTCTGAAAGGTCCCTGAATGGAAGAAAGGAATTGTGGTCACTCTAGTGCAGATGCCACAGCAAAGTAAAAGTACAGTAACACTTTGAGTGCCACAGGGGTGTGTAAGTCATTGTATATCAATGCATTAAACATCCCTATGGTACTCACAGGGTTAAATGCATGAAAATGTTGTGTGATTGCTCCCTGCCTTTTAATCACGTGTATCCTATCTAGTAAAGGTGGTTTATCAGGAGACCACTACCACGTTGTCACACAGGGTACCACTACTGAATAAGTTAAAACAGGTCTCATTTTGAAGCAATCCAGCCATAGCATAAGGGAGACTTGAAAATATCCAGTGTCGTAAACAGCACTTTTAACCCCCTGAATGCTAGAAAAGTCTCCAGCTCAATGTATTCAAGAGCTTAAAATTGTAATACGAATCAATGATGGTTTGGGGATTTTTTATCTGTTCCCTATGGTTAATATGACTAGATAACCATTTTAAGTTACAATGACTTATGACAATTTAACTCTGCAGGACTGCACAGGAACAGTGCAATCCTACAGTGGTTGTTTAATGTGTCCCACATTAAGATGGCATTCTGGTCAAATGATTTGTGGCGCAATTGGTTCGTACCAGAACTGTGCCTCTTTGGCTTACTGAAAGTGACATGCAGATTGTGGAGCCCAGGATAAAACATTGCTTTGATTTCACTAATCTTTTTTTCCTGCTACAGCAGCCTGACTAAGGGCTTGTTAATGGGTAATTGTTAATAAATTAAACAGTATCCTTTCAAATGGTCATTTAAGTAAATACAAACATAACTTGTAGTAGTTAGTAAAACACACAGGCAAATGCTTATACAAATGCATCACAAGATAATACTGTACCAAATTCAATCATGGAGCAGGATTCCATTGCCTGTGATAAGTGTATTAATGGTTTTAACTACAAATTCCCCCTAGACTTCAACAGCAGTCTGTGATATATACCTCCCAAATGTCCCTCTTTGAGACCCATATCCCTGTGTCCCTTTTTTCCCACCCTATATTTCAGAGATCAGACTGTGTGGTCTGTATATAAGTGTATCGCATTGCACCACAGCAATAAAAAACTCACATTAAATTAGTCTGTGTAAATAAAATACTTTGATCTTGCTGTAAATCATTTAATTGATTACACTAAAAGGTGTCAGTGAGTCATCAAATAACCTAAAAAATCTGAGTAATGCCACTCCCACCAGCCACGAACACAGTAACATCACTTAAAACACAAGTGTCCCTCTTTGGCTATTTCAAACGTTGGGAGGTATGTAAGAACTAGTGATGACAAGTATCATATGCAGTGTAATCTAGGACATGAATTGGTGAATAACATTGTAAACCCTTGAGTATTATAGACATCTACATTAGACTGTATTTTTAGTTAATGCAGCAGATGTACATCATTAGAGGTAATATTTATTTATACCAACACATTCCCAGTAATTAAACTTGCCAGAATTCAACTTTAATGCAGGAAATGTATGGAAAATATATGCAGAAGGGTTGTACTTATGGTCTATCTAGTAAGCTACCTGCAGGCTGGTAAAAATGTTGCTTGAAGCTAATGTTAAGTCAATGGCAACTGAGGGAAGGCTGCTATTTTTTCCAGCAAAAATTGCAATGTTAATTGTACTAGTTATTTTGCAGCCTTGCAGAATGAACTTTTCATAAATTTAGTGTATTAAAGGGATAGTAACACTTCGTTTTAACTTTATTTTATTTTGTAGGCATTAAAAAAACATGAAGAATGATATAAGTCTTATCTCTCAAACCTTTATGGTTTATGAGATATTCACAAGCAAAGTTCCCCTCCCCGCCCCTTTTTCCTAGTGTAAGCCATCTCTTCTCAGATGTGGATCAGGTTGTATGACAGTACAGATAACAGAAGGGGACAATTTTCTTTGTATGAAAACAATGAAAGCCCTTCCCCCTTTGAAAAGTTTTTCAGCTTTTTCCATTATCTTAATTGAAGATTGTCCCTCTCTGCAGTCTACCTGGGCATCTCCCTTCTTATCTGGTTGAACAGGGGGGGGATACTTTGTTTGTGAATATCTCTTAAACCATAAAGGTTTCAGAGATAAGACTTATATCATTCTTCATGTTTTTTTAATGCCTACAAAATAAAATAAAGTAAAAATGAAGTATTACTATCCCTTTAAAGTGGAGGAAGTCACCTCAGCAGTCATAGTCATACCCTTTAACTTTGTCTTATGGAGTGCCTGGAGGGCACACCTGTGGTGCTGATGGGGGACATAAATGACAACATTTGTGTCAAAAAGGGTTGGGGCTTACTCACGAGTGGTGCTAAGCTTAATGAGCATGTCACAAAAGTGGGAGGAGAAGTGGGGAAGGAGTAGAAGAGGGAGGGAAATGGGAGGGTGCAGAAGTGGACAGAGTTTCTCATGAAACTCCCCACCACTGGAAAATAAGTGCCAGTCCTGGAGACCCAGTAATCAGCTGCAAAAAATGGTCTCCAGGGCAGATTCAGAGAGTTCCCATATTGTGTGAAACTATTATAAGATCACCAGCTGTCCCCTATAAGTGGGGTTATACATGACATATGTATATATATAATTCAGGACTGAATTGAAAACAAAGAAGCCACGCAATATGCATTTTTCACATGTGTCCCAGGTTAAGAGGTCTGATCAGCCTAGCCATAATTTTAACATTTCTAGGTTCCACTTTAGCATTAATGCTAAATTGTAATTGAGGGGAATACACGGAAATGTACAATCTGTTCCGAATATATACTTGGGAGCCGGGCTCGATTTACAGCCCAGGTGCCCTTAGCTCCAGGCATGGCAAACCACCACTCCTTAATTGATCCTGCCCACGGCCCCATACACTGTTCTCCTCTACAGAAAATACACTTAGCCTTTAACATACGAGCACAAAAAAGCTTTTCAGCCTTGGTTGCAAGTGATATCTCCTGTGTATTGCTTTGGAATGCAGTGGAGATCTATCTAGCATCCAAAGAGTAACTTAATGCCCAGATAAAGGGTATATATACTGGTGCAGGGACAATGAGTTTGCATCGACCATATCCACAACTCAGAATGTGGTTGTGGCCAATATAGCTCAGATGTCCCTAAAAATTTGAAGCTCTAGGCAGTTGCTTATTCTCAGGCCCAGACTGGGACAAAAAATAGGCCCGGGCATTTAAGGATGAGCAGCCCATGGGGGGCGGCAATGGGCGTTCATTCGTTTTGTTTTTTTTAAATGCCCGGACCCAGGGCCAGTGCAAGATTTTTGGTATATACAGGTGAAGGTGCATTTTGATGCCCCCACCCCCCTCCGACCCGGACACAATCCTATGCCCCCCCCTTGCCACAATCCCCTGCCTCCGCCCACATAATCACCTCCACACTCTGCCCACCTCCACACTGCCCACCCCATCCTCCTCCCCACCTCCACATTGCCCACACTGTCCACCTCCACAATGCCCCTTCCACACTGCCCCCTTCATCTCCACATTTCCCCTTCCACAATGCCCCCTTCATCTCCACATTTCCCCTTCCACAATGCCCCCTTCATCGCCACATTTCCCCTTCCACAATCCCCCCTTCATCTCCACATTGCCCCTTCCACAATGCCCCCTTCATCTCCACATTGCCCCTTCCACAATTCCCCTTCATCTCCACATTGCCCCTTCATCAATGCCCCATAAAGCCCCTTCATCTCCACATTGCCCCTTCCACAATTCCCCTTCATCAATGCCCCATAAAGCCCCTTCATCTCCACATTGTCCCTTGATCCCCTACCTTGAGTCCCTGGTAGTCTAGCGGTGTGCTATAGAAGAGATCTGTGCCTCCTTCGGCACAGAGCTCCTGCACGTGGTTCTCAGTAATACAGAGTGCTGGGAGATGATGTCATCTCCCAGCGCTCTGTATTGCTTCAGAGCCTGGGTCGCCGAACCGGCCCACCGGGCAAATGCTCGGTATGCCCGATGGCCAGTCCGGGCCTGCTTATTCTGTCTAATGGGAAATTTAGCCCTGTTGCCAGCACTTCAAAATATACTGGTGTTCCGTTTTACTTACACCCATACCTGCTGCATTAACACTTGGGGGTTATGCACTGAGGTATAATAAAGACATTATAACGCGGGGTGGGAGAGATGCCTATATTATTCTGTGAAGCCTATGCACTAAAATACACTAAGATTTGTCTTCTTTATCACCTGTTTATCATAAGAGGCTATGATTATATTGGTGCCTACTCTGTGCTAACTGACTAGGGTGTGAGAAAAAAGGTTATGAAGAGGAAATCATTTCTCCAGTGAATTCACTCTTCTAATTCCTATGTTAGTCTATGGAGTCTGTGCACTAACTTCTCTCCCACTGGAGAAATCTTAGTACAACTGACTCCACAGAATAATAAAGGAACTGCAGAAGTCATCTCCTCTTTATCACACTTTGGTGCATACCCTCCAGAGTAACTGTGGAGGAATCTATACCAATAGAGACTAATAAAAATGCTCCAAATTCCCACTGATTTAAATGTGGCTTTTAACCCCTTGACTGCTAGAGAGGTCTCAAATGCATTGCAAAGAAAACCATTGGACACATGTCTAGCATTCAGTGGTTTATAATCCCCATTTACATCAGTGGATATAATTATTCACAGGGCTTCCATCAGGAGATTACAAGCAGTACACATGTATGGGGTCCAGAGAAGTGGGGCACCCACCTCCCTGATCAGATATCAAGGCCCCACAGCCAATTTAATGTGTGTGTGTGTGGGGGGGGGGGTCTGTATCAAAGGGGTCTCCAGATGACCAGACTGGACCATGGCGATTAAAGAGAATCTCCCAGTAGGCCCACTTTTTAAGTATTCTGTAGGTAACGTAGTGGAGAACTGGAGCACACTTTTGTCATTCTGTCCTTTGCGTATCATACCGTATAGTGGAGACGTTCCATGAGCTCCATCTTTATACATACTCCAAGGTTGCAGTGCAGATGTGTAGCATGGGAGGCCCTATATTTATTTTGTAATGGGCCCCAGGATTTCTGATGAATGCCCTGCTTTTTTGCCCATTATAATACCGTTAGTTTGCCCTTAGTTTGCTCTTCTTTGTAAATCAGCCCCAGTAACTCAGTATAGTTGACCTTTAATCCCTTGGATACTGGAGATGTATACCATTCAATAGGGTTAATTTGTTATACCAAGTTTAATTATATCTTATTCAAGGTTTTGTGTTTCACTAAAATCTGACCTATTTGTGAGTCTGGATTGAATTTGAAACCTGTCACTTTTAACTGTTTAACCACTTGAACCACTTTAATATTCAAGGGACTAATATTGTTTAATATCCTCTTAAGGACCATCATAATATATATATGTATATTTATTTATATATATATATATCATGAGCTATTGTGTCTTAACCAACAGTACCATACAGACTGTATATGTCATTAGCCCTTTAAATAGATGGGAAACATTGCCAGCAGGGAAAGCACTCCCCGTCTGTTTGCAGGAGACTCAAGCCAGCTGTCTCTGACAGCAGGGATCTCATCAGTGTAGGGAGCAAATACGATACATTTACATTTTAACATTAAACATATAGAAGAAAATGGAGGAACTCACCTGCATTTGTATGAAATTGTTACATTTATTCAAGAACATCTGTGTATTTAATAGACACCCATGACTAGAATAGCAAATCATGGAGTATAGCTGGTTTGCATCTCTTGTCACAGGTGTGTGCTAAAGCCATGGATCTTGTAGGATATACTGGACTTTTCCATATAACTATAGGTGAGTGCTGCCATATTCTACTATATGATTGATGTCAAGACTATTCTGTATTTGGAGCTAGAACTGAGGAATACATTAAGGAAAGGTGAACCAGGTAAAACCTCCTGATAACCTATTCACCCTATATGAAATTTGACTTGCAGTCTCCCATTGAAGGCTACTATACAACACTGCTTTGAGTGCGGCCTTACCTTTCTCTATACGCATTTAACCCTTTGCAAACCCCTCAGGCACTCAAAGGGTTAAAAGAAAAGTAACAATTAATATGTTGTAGGGATTATCTGCCTGAGTAAAACAGGTATTCCCACTGCTGAAAGGTATTTTATTCAAAAGTTATTACAGCTTAAACTAGAATGTTTAAGTGCATTATCACAGTGGCCTGTTATTGTACAGTGGTGCTGTTGCTACAACATCCTATGGAGATTTATGGTCAACAGACCAAAGCTGTACATAGGATGGTGTAGCAACAGCACCACTGTACAATTTTAGGCCACTGAGATAATGCACTTAAAAAAATCAAGTTAGAGCTGTAATAACATTTGAATAAAACACCTTTCAGCAGTAGGAGGTCCCTTGTTTTACTCAGGGGGATAAAACATACAGCATATATTTTTACATATTAAGTATTACTATTCCTTTAAAGGTATACTAATACTTTTAAGTTTATTTAATTTGCTAGGCATAAAAAATATGAACAAAGATGTAAGGTTTATCTCTCAAACCTTTTTGGTTTAAGATATACCTTCCTAAAATTGACTCATGAGAGGAGCCCGCGCTCTAGCTGACAGCTGCAGAATCCGGTCATTTGACCATATGGGGGCTCTTCAGCAGAACCGAAAACGCACAACCTAAATATTAATACTTGACTGGAACGGTCTACAAAGTGTGCCTGGTTTGCAAGCACGCTTTGTAGACCATTCCAATGAAGGATTAATACTTAGATTGCGCGTTTTCGGCTATGCTGAAGAGCCTCCATCTGGTCAAATGACCGGATTCTGCAGCTGTCAGCTACAGCTCTGACTTCTCTCATGTGTCAACTTTAGGAAAGTATATCTCTCAAACCATAAAGGTTTGAGAGATAAGCCTAACATTGTTGTTCATATTTTTGTAAGCCTACCAAATTAAATAAACTTAAATGTAAGTATTACTATCTCTTTATGTTTTAACTCAATGCGTTTTTGTGCCGGGTCAATATCAGCACACAAACACTGTGCTATGAATGATCACAGCCCGCAGTAGGGGGTCATTTCTAATAGCACAGTAAGTGAAGATGTTTGCCTTGAACAGAACAAAATTAGCAAATTGTGCAGGGAATTGGCACAGAATGCCACACTGTGCCATGAAAAAATACTATAAACAGTGTATACACAGATACTATACACAGTGTATACACAGATTTTATTTCTGTCAAAAATACTAATCTTCTCTTAGGTCCACTATAAGGTACAGAACTAAGGCCCATATTTATATAAAAGCAAACTGGAGTTATTCTGGTATAAACTAACTGCAACATGGGGACAAAATAAAAACTCTTACATTCCCATGCACTTAAATAGAGCTTTTTAACCCCTTGAATGGTAAAAAGGTTTCCAGTGCATTGCTTTGCAGTGTGTTGGAGACCTTTCTAGCATGCAAGTGGTTAAAAGTCCAATTTAATTTACCAGGCGTTTTAATTTGTCCCCTACTTTGCAGATGATTCACTCCAGAACAACTCCAGTTTGCTTTTTATAAATATGGGCCAAACTGCCTTCCATAGTTATACCCATTTTATCATCACTAGTGCAGTGGGACTCAGTCTGCATCCTTTTATGCTTCTGACACTGCAGGTTTAAGGAACAGCCTGGCTTTTACACAGGTGTCACTATAACTGGTTATTTTGCTTGTAAGCCCTGTTCAAAACAAGAGATTAATCTTAAAAGCTGTCTCTTGGCCTTGAAGGAAAGTTATGATAGAAAGCAGTATCTTATCCCTGTATTTGTTGCTTTTACGCACACCTGCAGTGCCTATGAATGGAGCTCCACCAAACCCCCAAGCCAAACAACTATAAAAGATGTCACAATACTACCTTTAAAGAATCAATATTGGTTACAATGAAAACAATCATGGCACATTTTCATAGACTGATAACCATTATAAACATCAGTGACGGTGCTTCATACAGAATAAGAATGGGTAAGTGAGGGGGAGGGAAGGAAATGTATATTTGTATGAAAAGCAGAAAAGTTGATTCAACATTTTCGCTCCATACTCTACACTTTCACTTAAAGGGTTAGTTATATCCAAAAAATGTTGTTTTTTTTGCATTTAGAAGACCTTAAAACGCTGCGCTAAATGCATAAAAACATATCTCCTAAACCGCTATGGTTTGAGAGATACAGGCATTTAAAGTTCGATGTCTCCTACTGACAGCTGTAAAGCTGTCAGCAGAAGATCCGTGTCGGTCGACACAGAGGCTCTGCAGCAGAGCCACAATCTTGTTAATTACAACGAATACCTTCATTGGAATGGTCTATAACGTGTGCTTGCAAACCAAGCTGTCAGTAGGAGACATTGAGCTTTAAATGCCTGTATCTCTCAAAGCACAGCGGTTTAAGAGATACGTTTTTTTGCATTTAGCTCAGCTTTTTAAGCTCTTCTAAATGCAGAAAACTTTTTGGACATTACTAACCCTTTAAAGGGATAGTATTGCTTATATTTAACTAACTTTAATATTGTAGATATTAAAAATATGAATAGAATGAGGTATGTCCCATCTCTCAAACGTGTATAGTTTGAGAGATCGAAGCATCTAAAGTTCCAGTTTCACAAGAAGTCTGCCATCTAGCTGAGAGAAGCAGATTCTGGTCCCGGGACCAGAATCTGGCTCTTCAGCAGAGCCGAATTAGCACAATATAGAAATACATAATTCATTAGAACAGTCTACAAAGTGTGCTTGCAAACCAGGCACACTTTGTAGACCGTTCCAATGAAGTATTTCTTCCTGCATCGGGCTATTTCGGCTCTGCTGAAGAGCAGCAGGACATCACCAGGAAAGAATTGTGCTTTTCTCAGCTAGATGACAGACTTCTGGGAAACCCAAACTTTACATGTTTTGATCTCTCAAGCTATAAAAGTTTGAGAAATGGGAGATAGCTCTTTCTATTCATATTTTTAATCTCTACAATATTAAAATCAGTTAAACTTAAGCAATACTATCACTTTTAAAACAGCCAACAAATATTAGGAAATACAGAGGGATATCAAGATAGATAGATATATCGACAGACAGACAGATGATAGAATATGTAGATGGATATGGAATATAGATGAGAAGCACTCTCACTCACCTAGATCTTGAGCCAGAGGGCTATATCCAAAGAGGTTGATATACATTTAATATAAGAAAAATGGCAAGCACACTCAGAAAATGAATAGTGGATTTAAGGTATCAGTGTTTCAATGTGACGAAAATGTGTCCATTCACACTAAACCATTGACACCTTAATAAACTCATTCTTCATTTTCAAGACCTGAGAGAGCTTGCTATATATATATATATATATATATATATATATATATATATATAGCTACACATCACTAAAGTTCCCAAATAATCGATATAAATTGTCTTTAATAAAGACTGCGAGTAGATTGTGATATTAACCCATTGAGTGAATACGACAACCTGAGCTGCTGTTAATTTTAATGCACAAAGTCTAAAAATATGTTTCCTACTTTGTCTCTAACAGCATATTTGATAAATATGCCTTTAAGGGTCGCTGTAGCTTTTTCTGGGAATTCAATTTTATGTGTTGAATTAGTCACTAATTTTATTTTCTATCACTATTTTGTTTAAAAATTTTGCACAAATCATTCCCAATTGCATTTGTAACCAATGTTTTAATTAGTGACACACTGATAACTACTTCCCATAGAGTGGTGACACAAAAAGAGAGGAATTCCCAAAACAGTCTCCTTACACAGACCTCACACACCCACGCTGGTGTGGGCTAAGAATTTCTCTTCTACCCTGTCCAAATATCTTGCTGTCACACTCCATAAAGTGAGAAGGAATGAATGAAGTGGCCAGACTGTGCAAGAATACAAAAATGTGGCTCAGACAGGCATATTACTGCAACACGTTACTGCAAAGTAATTAGGACAATACTCTGCTCTGAATCCTCCTAGTGGTTCAGAACCTAGAATGCATAAACAGTTAACAATTAAAGTATTGGCTGGTGAAGTCATCTCGTAGCACAGGGCTCTGCTAGTTAGGATATGTCTTTCGACTTGAAAAACAATTGTTTAGTAATAACACAGCATTACTGAGCTGTCAACCGAGTAATTCCTTCACTATAGTTGATTCACTTGCCTTGCCTCTAACCTGTTAACCTGTTGACTGCCAGAGTGCGATGCATGTGAACGCATCTGAGATGAGCAAATTGGTGTGCTACTGTTGTTGTTAGACTACGCTGTAATCCAGAGGATTATGGGAGATGTATTCCAACAACAGCTGCAGGATACTTTCCCCTAATCCTTTGAGTGCCAATAGGGGCATGCAACGCATTGCACACCCCTCTGCCACTCAATGGGTTAATACACTCTAATATCTTCTTTATGATTTTTTTTTTCCCATTCTGATTCCAAATATCAGTCTTTCCTTTTCTGATATCAGTATAACTCCTCAAAATGAGCAGTTCTGAGCTGTATATGAGGAATCTATCTGGGGTTGATCCTGAAATTAGAGTTTAGACACAAATCTCAAGGTGAAAGGCCAAATTCTCAGGGTGAGAGAGTCCACTTTTACCTTCTACATGATCTTCAACAATTTTCTCCTTTTTTAATGTTTAAACTGGTGTCATTTCTATCACATAAGAAGAGAGAGGTCCTGCTCATCTTGTGTGTGTTCATGCAGTTATATCTCTAAATTGTAGTATGTTAAGAGTTCCTTGAGAACTGATTGGAGCACCTCCGATTGAGACCAAGCAAGGACATATCACCTAGAACAATGGTTCTCAATCCTTTTTGCTTAAGGCACCCTTATTACGGAATCTGGCATTTTTTGGATACTCCTATCATTTTATAGGCCATTTATCATGGGTGTGATGAGGGGTACAAATGCATAATATATACCGGTAGTTAAACCAGAATAATGAATAAAAAAACAAGTATATTGACATAATAATTTCCATAATTATACATCTGAAACTCAAACATTCACATTTTTGTCAAAGTCTTCATAGAAAAACATTGGTGCCTATGGCACCCTAGTTGAGAGCCAGTGACCTAGAAGCTCTGCTCTGTGGAGCTTTAAGGACTAATCTTTCATAGACCTCAGTGTTAGGTCATTTTGAAAACTCTCAGGTATGGTGATCTGATGTATACACAACACAAACCCTATATCACATTTATTTTCAGACTAAACA
Organism: Rhinophrynus dorsalis; assembly: GCA_037306005.1. Lineage (NCBI taxonomy): Eukaryota > Metazoa > Chordata > Amphibia > Anura > Rhinophrynidae > Rhinophrynus > Rhinophrynus dorsalis. The sequence continues at coordinate 538,104,977 of CM074718.1, read as the reverse complement.
GTATGGCATTCAACAGACAATAACATGTGAGCAATCAGTTCTATTTTACACAGCAGTGCTCTAGAACAGAGGTTCTCAACCGTGCCCTCAGTGGCCACTAACAGGCCAGGACTTAGGAATTTCCCTGCTAGAACACAAGTGTGTTGATCAGAGGCTCATTCATATTGATTAACTCACCTGTGCTCTTAAAAGGAAATTCTCAAATCCTGGCCTGTTAGTAGCCACTGAGGGCATGGGCAGAGAACCACTGCTCTAGAACACACATAAGATACTACTGTAGAGGTAGCTCCCTATATCGTTCTATTATTATTATTATTATTACCATTTATATTTAAAGCACTACCAGGCTCTGCAGCTCTGTATAATACAGACACAAACAAAAAACCATGAGACACAATTACAGATTTGCTTGCACATAGAAAGGATTATTAAATGTGACCAGATCCCCATTTTAACGACTTAGACTTATGAAAAACACAAACTGCAGGGCTGAATTGAATGATAATTTCATAATCATCTGTATTAAAATAAAGATCTGATTACCTTAGATTTATTTAACCCTTTGAGTGCCAGAGGGGTACGCAACGCATTGCAAAGCAATGCGTTGCGTACCCCTCTGGCACTCAAAGGGTTAAACCTTTTAGGACCAAAGCAGAATGCAACACATTGCACACTACTCTGATCATTAAACAGTTACCAAACAGCAGACAAGGCAGTGCATGATTTGTATTACTGCTCAGCTTGCTCATTGATAAAATAAATAAACAGATATATATATCAATACATAAATGTATTTCCCTGTGTAGTGTAATTTGCCTAGATATGAAAAAAGTACAAACACAATGAGTGGAACTGTATTGTACAGCTCTCTGGAATAGGCCAGCCAGCTCCTAACACTTTTTTTTGCATATTTGACATATCCTTGTTCTTACATATGTTTAAATTAATACATTCAAGTTTAGAATCACTTCAAGTACATCATAAAATGACCATATGTTTGGTTGTATTCACACTTTAGTAAATGATCTTCATTTAGTGAGCCTTCTAAGTGCCACACAGGTGCCCAACACACTGCTCCACAATACACTTTACACCACTGTGGCGTATAAAGGATTAATCACCTATACATTATATAATATCTTTGGCATCAAAAGGTAAGATAAATAGAGGTACACTGGCTAAAAATAATTAAAAAAAAACAGTATAATTCACATGTGTGTCATATTGCTAGATATAAAACAAATTAACACTTCAAGGATGGGGGGGAGAAATGCCTGTATGAGTTAAAAATGTAGACATAGTAACACAGTGCAGCTTTCAACTACAAAATAAAATTAGAGGCATGATTCTGTCATACAGGGCAATTTAGTCCTAGTTTCAGGTGTTATTTCGAGACCAGCAAGATGGAATATGAATATGTTTTGATTATGCAAAATAATTTGAATACTTGCAAAATGTCATATTTACACTTACAGGTCTTTGAGGTAACCCTTCAATAGCTCAGTAGTTGTTTCAAGTCAAAATATATGCTCTATATTAAAGGACTTTTGGACAACAATGTGTGGCATACCCCGGCACTTAAAGGATTAACCCATTGAATGCTGCTACTGGTGCCTTCTGCACTGGATATGCCTCTAAAAAACAAGGGGTTAAATAAGGAGGATACTGTGTAAAGGGATAGATTTGCCTAACTATTTTGCCTAACCTTATTACTTGATACCAGGTCATCAAACTGTTGTATTAAAGGGAACGTATCACATAATATAAAAAAAATATAAACTGTGTGGTTTATCCTGCTCAGTAACACAAAGGTAATCCCACTGAGGAGAGATGTTTATTCAAAAGATATTGCAGTTCAAAGTTGCATTTTTCCATATGCGGTGCTTCCAAGGCCTGATATTTTACAGAAGCTCTTTTGCTAAAACAACTTATGTAAGGTTATTGTTGTTGACAAAAATGGCGTATTTACTTCTTTAGCAACAATGTCCCAATAAATGTTTAGGGCACCTTGTGCTGTAATAACTTTTGAATAATTAATTTCTTATCAATCAGACAAACAGAGAAATATACATTTTTCTATATGATTCTGTACTTTCCATTTAAGAGGACAAGCAGCTTTTTGCTAGATAACAGGACAGAGAACCTGGCCTCACTGGGGCAGTTGAAAGAATCTCAGTCTAGTGATCCCTGCACATATGGTAATGCACTAAACTCTTATTAAAAGTAAAAGGGTTTTGTCCTTATCTTACTTTTAAAGAGTTGTTTTAAAAGAGAAACAAAGTTACAAGAATGTATTCATATTAACCCTCTGAGTTCCAGAGAGGTATGCAAGGCATTGCAAAGCAATGCGCTGAGTACACCTCTGGCACTCAAAGGGGTTAAGGAATGTGTCAGGTGGGCAACATGGGGTCCTTCTGCTGTTGCTAGACTGCACTCGTATGATCCTCCGGCAGCCAGGATGATGGGAACTGTAGTCTATCAACAGCTGGGGGGCCACGTGTTGTCCACCCCCTCATTTTATTGCACTTTGAATAAAATGTCCCCAATCCCACACTGCTTTGTGTTATCATTTACATTAAGTCTTATATTAGCTTTAGCAGAACATTATGGGAAATATTTATTGCAGCAAAAAAAAAATCAATCCTTAAGGTGTTTTATTTCCTGCATGTCACGGTAATAGTAATAAATTGTGTTATGTTCAGTTTTTTCTTCACCTGGATGAAATTTCAGAATTCACCTAAGATTTCTTGCACTGACAATAACGGTATGTATTTATATGTTACAACCTTGTAATGACCAGAGGGATGTTGGCGTATACTTATAATAAATGGTGTTATTCTGGAGTAAACCAACTGCACCACAGGAGACAAATAAAAAATGCCTTTAACCCTTTGAGTGCCAGAGTAATGTGTTGTGTACCACTCTGGCAAAAGGGTTAAATTAAATTGGGCTTTTAACCCACAATGCATGGGAGACCTCACCAGAATTCAAGGGTTTAAAAGGCTCTATTCAAGTGCACAGGAATTTATGATTTGTTTTGTCCCCTATGGTGCAGTTGGTTTACTCCAGAATAGAATCAAAACTGAGTATAGACTATAGATTAGAATATATCCTACTAATGTAAGTGACCCTTTATCCGGAACTCTGTATACTGCACTAGGTGTGCACTGCATTGCTCTGGTATGCACAAGGTAAATATGAGCACATCCCGAATTATGTAGTGTCAATTTACTGCCAAGTGCCAACGCTTTACCTGTAGCAGGTCATTTGTGTCAAAGGTAAGCAATCTGTGCCTATCCAGTATTTGTTAGACTCAGTGAGGAGGATGAAAAGTGTAGTCCTACAACAGCTGGAGAGCCACAGATTGCTCCTGTTATGTAAAGACGGGACAAACAGTACAGAATCAACACTATGACGATCACCTTATTATGCATATAGTATCCTGGATTACCCTTATTCCCCAAGTCATTCAACAAGCAGTCTGTAATCCCAAAGCATACTGCTGTTTCCCTCCCTTCTCCCCCAAAATCCTGCTGCACCAATGACAGGACTGGAGGTTGCTGCTGGTCAATTGCAAGCCCTCCACCCTCCTGCACTCACCAGAATGAAAGAGATCAGAGCAGAACACCAAAGCTGAGGGGAACAGCAGGATCCTCAATGAAACTGTCCAAATATCCATCACCCTTGTTGTGCTGTAGCTGGAGGGGCTGTCTGCAGAACAGTGTGACAAGTCTTCTAGTGAGAGAGGCACGGGATCCCCCTGGATGTAGCAGGTTGCTAATTTTCTCAGATCCTAAGAGGGACTGACTGAGCTTGGGGGATGCCTTTTATTTTTGGTTGTTGTTACGGATTGGAGAGGGAAACAGAGAGATATTGTAGGATCAGGCAAAGGGGAACCCTACAGACGCTTCACAGCAACTGCAGTCAGTTACAAATACGAGAAGTGCTTCTAAGGACTGGGTTAGGGATCCTATTACCATGATCATGTGACAGGATACATACTAGGGAGAGACAAATGATTTTTTTTCTTTCTCTTTTTAAAACGGGCTCATAGTAAGCGATGATACCATTTAGTGAACAGCAACAGAATTACTTTACTGGGTATACTACTGAGCTTTTCACTGGTCACGCAGGTATTTTCTTCAGGTGTGCCCTGAGAGGTTGGGACAATACTGGCCTCTGCCAAGGGTGAAGAAGAGTGTGACATTAATTTCACCTTAGTCATAGTTCATCTAGTGCATACATCATGTGGCTCTCCAGCTTTTGTTGGAGCACACAAAAAGTTTTTTTCTACTGCAGGGGTAAGAAACATGTCTTCCTCCTGATACTGTTGATGGACTACAAATTCCATCATAAGCAGCCACTCATAGGCCTGCCGAGGATGGAGTTGTAGTCCAACAACAGCTGGAGTGTCATATGTTGCCAGCCTCCGATTTATTGCCACGGAGACCTCTCTCCAGTGTTTTTATCTCTGATCATTTCATGTCTTTACACTTAATGTGAACAGGTGCTTGATAAATACTCCAAAAGTTTTCAGTTGCGCAAAAGACGTAAACTGACATTTTTTATTATTTCTTTTAACACTCTCTGTGCCAGAGGGGTGTCTGCGTTGGACACCCTTCTGGCGCTCAAAGGGTTAAATCTTAAATAAATAAAGCATTGAAAGCATGACTACACCCTTTCTTCTCATTGTAAATTAAGTATAAATATACTACTAATTGTATTACATTTAACCCTTTGCGTGCCAGAGAGGTAATGTTGTATACCTCTCTGGTACGCAAAGGGTTAAAGGGTATATGTTTAAAGAGGACCCATTCAACCTAGATAACTTCGGTTTATTTAATGATTATTTACAACTTTATATATACTAGTAGCCATTTGTTTGTAATATAACTGTTTTTTCAGAAATTTACCTTTATTATTAGTGTGAATTAATTTATATTCTGGGTCAATATTAGCACATAGTGTGGTAAGGGTAAATATAGGCAGAGCCCAAACACTGGGGCCATTTACAATAGTACAAGATATAAGTTTTGTTTGGAAAATAAGTAATTAGCATAATATGCAGGGAATTAGCATAAAGTGCCACACCATAGCAAGAAGACACAAAGGTTGATTTTTGAAAAACTATTTATTTTACAGCAATATGCTTAGTCCACGATAGCCATAATTTATAATTATATGCAACTACCACTTTTTTATACCTACATATTTAACATCTTTGTTAGTGTAATTTAGATAAAACTACACTTTTCAATCACAATATTTCCTTTACATTAATTACCAAGACTATCTACAAATGTACTGGATTTACAGAATTACTTTGACATTGCCTGTTTCAGTCCCCACCAACAGGGGTTCTGTCAGAATCTATGCCCTGTCCTGGTGAGAGAGATCAGGGTTTAGCCATCCAGCAAAAATAAGGAATCAAAGGGACATTCACACCTCCACAAATCTCCCCACCAGAACAATTACATTGTATTAATATGCTTTAACCCTTTGAGTGCCAAAGAATCAGCTAATGCATAGTAGCACAATGCATTGGATACGATACTGGCACTCAAAGGGTTAATGCTATATATATATATATATATATATATATATATATATATATATATATATATATACATATCCTAACAGCTTTTACTTTTTATTCAATTAACTTGCTTTCGTTGATGGCTTTGGCTCCGTAATAAACCATTAAAGGGAGCATGCTACACTCTGGGAGGGCTTGAAAGATGGGGAGAAGTTCCTACCCCAGATGATACCATGCATCATGATTGCACCGAGGGATGACGTAACAGAAATCAACAATTCGTGGAACAGGAGAATCAATTTCAGATTCTGGAATCATATTCGTGAGGCTGATATACCAAGGAGATCTGAGTTAATTCTGGAGCAAGCCAACTGCTCTATAGGAGACAAAAACTTATATGGATTTAAATGGGGATTTTAACCCCCCTCGAAGTTAGAAAGTTGAACAACCTATAGCTGCGTTAGAGACTTCTCTAACATTCAAGGGCAGAAATGGGGATTTTTAATTTGTTTATTATAGTGCAGTTGGTTTGTTCCAAAGTTACTCTACCTTTTGTATGAAAATAAGGCCCTAAGCTACAGGTATCTGATGTGAGAGAAAAGCGGATTGCAGTGGTTTTACTGATAGTGCTACATAAGAAATAACCCTCATAAAACTTTAATAAAATAAATGTGACACAAAGAGCTGTTACCCCCAGGGCAGACATGGCATTACAAGTGAACAGACTGAGGTGCGTCAAGAAAAATAGTCAACATTGTTCAACTAAAGAATAAAAAAAAAAGTAATGTAACCCTTTAAGTGCCAGAGGGCTAAGCAACTCATTGCTCATTGTGTACCCCTATTGCACTCAAAGGGTAAAAATATGCATGGTAACTGTAAGCTTTCATTATAACAATGGGGCACATGTACCAAGCCAGTTCTATGCAATAATTGGTGTTAGAATTCGATTTTCTATCCCTTTGCCTGCCAAATATCAAATTACTAAGCTATGTATACACCAATTCCTCCTCTCACTGCCACTTGTGACAGTCTGTGGTTATTTCAGGACATTCCTTTCCTCTACGCCTTGCTTAGGTCAATGTACTAAGCAAAACACAGAGGAAATGTCCTATGCGTATGCCATTCTATCTGCTCATGCTATAGTGAAGGCTTACTGGGCTTGTTGGCATAAAGTCCTAACTGCGCCAGTATTCATTACAGCCATCATACACTGTAGTGCATTATCTGTGGTTCAGCCACTTGTATTATAGAGATTATTACCAGTGTGGCTGCACTGGAGAATTTCTACTTTCATTCCACTGATTATGATGCTGACTAAACCCATTCAAACCAAGTGACATGCTGTCATGATTTAGGGACATCATTTTTCTCAGGCTGGCAGTAGATAGTAAGTACAGCAGGAAAGTCCATGAATTCCAAAGATGGTATCTTTGAGGTGATGGAAATGTACACAAACCCCTATTTTACCTTATATCACAAAATTCTGGCCACATATGTGACCACTAGGCTACAGGTAGAAAGGCAAGTGACCCCTCATTATAATGAGCCCAGTTGTCTACTTCCCTACCTTTTTTTCATATCTGTACTTGATGCAAACATTTATTTGTTATATTTTGCAAAATGTAAGTACAAACAAATAGTGGTAGATTCAGTTTAGTGCCCTTGGTACCCCTATAATATATCAGTTCAAACCATTTTTCTTGGGCTGGCAATAGGTGCTGAGTACAGTAGGTAATCTATTGTTTCTCAAAGATATAAGTATATTTGAAGTCAGGGAAATGTTAAAAAAGCCCTATTTTCCTATATTGCCATCTTCTGGTCATGTTTGTGCTCACCTGCCTGTGGGAACAAAAGCAAGTTACTCCTCATCTTCATGCCTGTGTTTAATCCATTTTATGCAGGTGTGTTTAATCTAAAACACATGACAAAACAACAAATTGAGGTAGGTGCAGTTTTGCGCCCTTGGCACTCTTATGGCATTTCAGTTCATGCCAATGGGTTATTGTTTTTCCCAGACTGGCAGTAGGTCTCGAGTTCAGTAGGAAAATCCATAGATTCCAAAGATATTTGTATCTTTGAAGTGGGTGAAATGTAAAACACTGCTGTTTTTCTATATTGCCTAGGATTATAATGGCAAGTGACCCCTCATTTAACGATGAGGCCAGTTGTCTGATTTCCATAATTGTATGACGTGTCTATGTTTTGTTGATTCCTGTCTGTCACGGACCACAGCAATAGGTAAAGCGGTGCTAAACTCCATCTTTGTCTTTTACTACCAGTTATGTCCATACTATTCCTGGGACATTATTTACTACTCTAACTTTTGCCAGTAAGAAAGAGGCTACATTTCAGCATGTAATAACATCTTGACAAAGACAAGCACCATTTACCAATGAAAGCAGCTACTTGGGTAGCAGAAGGACACAGCTCGATTGGCTAAAAGGGATAAGGACCCGACTGATACCCATAAAGCCCAAGAAGGGCCTTTGTAAGTGCAAAATCTATATTTTACTAAATTTTCTTCTTGTCAAATAAATTGCTGTACTCAGATTTTACCTTTTTTATATGTGCTTTTTTGAGTTTATCCAGACCTTGATTTCTGTACTTGTTTCAACCATTTGAGTCTAAGCATGTCATATTTGAAAAAATGTATGAAAACCAAAGATTATGCTATGTGCAATTTAGTGCTATGGACACCAATTACATGATGTCAGCTCATACCAGTAGGCTACCTAAGCAGATATATACTTCTATTATTTTAAAATATTCCAGCATTTTCAAAATACTGAAAAGTAAAAAAAAAAAACTTTTATTTTATTTTGTCATCTTCTGTAAAATGCAATACAATCCTTTATTTGGGTAGAAATTCAAATTGCACTTCTCTGAAATTAAAAATGTGTGCACTTTTTTAAAATATATACGATTTTAGGTATATTTTATCTTCTTGGATTCAGATTTAAGTTCCAAACCCTGTACTTCAATCTCTGAAAATCTCCAGTTGGGAACTACAATTCACACCTTGTAAATAGGACACAGTAACTCCAAAAATACAGAGACAATGTTTACATAAATGGTATTTCCAAAATTGGAAGAAGTAGTCAAATGCCATAACTGCATTAGTTGTGTGGGAACAATCATAATAAAAAATCATACAGTATTGTCTGTATCTTTTGATGTTTTACAAAAAACTATTATTTTATGTATATACTTAGAAATTTTACTAAATGAAAACGTATGCAATCCTGACAAAAATATATATGAGTACACTAAACAATAACAAACTGAACCCCTTAAGGACTGGGAAAATCTGAGGTCAATTTCACTTAAGGACCGGAGCAATTCTGACCTTTTTGACTATGTCTTAGTTCAACAGTGTTTTCCCTCTAAGTATTTTATTTTACCCATGAACATTATATACCGTTTTTTTACACACAAATAGCGCTTTCTTTTGATCCCATACTTATATGGATAGCCCACCATTTATTGTAGTAAAATTTATGAAAAAATGTAAAAAAACACCATTTTTTTTTCTCTTGGGATCATTTGGGCACAATGGGTTACATTTTTATGGACACTGCATGAAAGGTATGACCGGTCAGCCATACCTACAAAATGGGCAGATTTAAGTGGTCACTGTCCCCCCTGGGTGAAAATCCCCATGTCCCTTTTTCCCACCCTATTTTCCTACTTTTTTTATTGATGATATTTGGCGGTGTATGTAAATGTATTTCATAGCTCCACAACAATCACACTTCCTATTTTGGTAATTGACATGTTTTTTATTTAAATAAAAGTTTTGTTAAAAAAAAGTGTTGTTTCTTTTTCAAAAACCGGTCAGTCATACCTACAAAATGGGCAGATTTAAGTGGTTACTGTCCCCCCTGGGTGAAAAGCCCCATATCCCTTTTTCCCACCCTATTTTCCCACTTTTTTATTGATGACATTTGGCGGTGTGTATAAATGTATTTCATAGCTCCACAACAATCACACTTCCTATTTTGGTAATTGACATGTTTTTTTATTTAAATAACATTTTTGTTAAAAAAAAAAAGTGTTGTGTCTTTAAAAAAAAAAAAAAAAGTAAATTTTAGCAGGTCAAATATGGACCTGCATTTAGCCAACCTCCAGCACAGCAGTGAAGGGGTTAATACTCCCAACTGCTGCATTTTGTTTATCCACTAGGTGTCTCCTCTCTGCTCCGCATTGCGTACACCTCTGGCACTCAAAGGGTTAATCATGGAAACATGCAAATTATTCACAGCCATGGCAGAACTCCATTAATTAAGAAAGTCTTAGCTGACAAACTAAAAACTAACCAAAAAAATGCATTTTTGTTACATATTTGATGTATTGGAGTGGATAAAATCTCCCCTATAATGTGACGCAGGCCCTGTTATTACTCATAAATGTGTATTTTAGTGACTATTTTTATGATGGTACATTTTTTGTAGTATAGTACATTTCCGTATTACTAAATGTAGAGTTTTGTTACTATAGTACTCTCCATTTGTGGCTCCTAGGTTGCTGTATTTACTGAGCCATGAAATTTGTCTTGTAATTAATTTCGCAGCTCCACATACTAAATTGAAAGTGTAAAAATATATTATTCATTAAAAAGTCGAAGCAAATTTCTATGCACCAGTTGGCTTGTAGAAAAATCAATGGTCAGATGGTTTTATGGGGCAATATGCTCAGAAAACAGCTTTTTCTGTTCGTCAAGATAAAAACCATGCCATTATGATCCCTGCAATGAAAATCCCTCTTAAGGTAGATTTGCCTTCCTACATTATTTATGGTTGAGAAAGTATAACTTTTTACGCACATTTCTCTTGGGCATATAAAAAATATTTGGAGGGTAAGCTATACGACGCATGGTCCTTCTATTCTAATGTATGAATTCCTACTCTACCTCCTATAACAATGTCTTTATAACTGCTGCACTTACTATGCCTCCCCAGTACTGTAATTTAAATTGCAAAGTGCTAAGCACAAATGATGGCGCCAAATCAATAAAAATATAAACACAGACATGAGCGCAAATGTTTAAAGTGATAGTAATAGATCCCAATAAGTGGTGCTCTGATTAATCTGCCTAGTTTGTAGTCCAAGTAGAGCTGTGTGGCAATGTTTTCAAAAAATTGTATAATGCCAAGAGACACCTTTGTATATTGTGTTTGTATAGAGAATCGACTTTTGGTATTAGTCTCAGGGAAAGGGTGCAGGAGTGCCATCCTGTCTAGAGTATGAGCTTTTTGAAGTGCTTTATTGAGCTCAGCGTTGGAATAACCTCTTTCTTTGAATTTTTCAAACATGTTAAGCAAGGCTATCCTACATTCCTCCTGGTCAGTGATGGTAAGTACCACCTTGAGCATTTGTGAATAAGGTAGGCCCCGCATAGGTGGTATTGGGTGGTTGCTGCTAGCATGCAGTAATGTATTTCTATTGGTAGCTTTCCTGTATATTTTGGTGTAGATATTACCACAATTTCTTTATACCGACATGCCTAAAAAATGTATAGTTTGTCAAAATACAATGTAAATCTGATCTTGGAGTCAATGCTGTTAAAGGGATAGTAATACTTAAAATGTAAAAAAATATATGTTGTAGGGTTTATCCCCCTGAGTAAAACAAGAGTACTCCCACTGCTGAAAGGTGTTTCATTCAAAAGTTATTAATTTTCAAAGTTGAATTTTTAGGTGCAATATCACAGTGGCCTTAAATTGTACAGTGGCGCTGTTGCTACACCATCCTATGGAGATTTATGGTCCCGGGACCAGAGCTGTCCATAGGGTCGTGTAGCAATAGTGCCACTGTACAATTTCAGGCCACTGTGATATTGCACCTAAAAAATTCTACTTTGAAAATTAATAACTTTTGAATGAAACACCTTTCAGCAGTGGGAGTATTCTTGTTATACTCAGGGGATAAACCCTACAACATATATTTTTTTACATTTTAAGTATTACTATCCCTTTAAGGTAGTCCAGAAACTACTTGAAGAGCTCCTCACCTCCTTACCGCAACATAAAAATATTTTCAATAAAACATTTAAAAAAATTATCTTCTCAGCGTAACAACATGCAGAAAATATATGTATTTGCTCATAATAATCCATGAAGATTGAAGCATACAAGGGTGCCATGTTGGAACCCCATGGATATGGCGCCCAGCTTTGCACAAGATAAAACAATAAAAATTGAAAAAACAAATGGGAGGAAAAAGTATAAAAATGGAAACATTGCTTGACATGATTATTGGCATAATGGAATATCATCGCTGTGAAATTAGACTCACCTGTGATAAATTTTCAATTCTCACATGCCTTGAATGAACCAAGCAATGATGGATTTAATGCTTAAAAATGCCACTTTTATTTCATGTTCTATTTTCAAAATGGTGAAGACAGGAGTGCTGCCTGAGAACATCAGAAATGGTATTATCACCAAACATAAGAATTGTAAAGGGTGCAAGGCCATCTCCAAAAACATTGGTATACCTGTTTTAATAATCTGCAATCTTGTTAAGAAGTTTGCTGCTCATGAAACTGTCAAGAACCTCCCAGGATGTGGTGGCAAGAGGAAAATTGATCAGAGAAGTCTTCGAACTTTGGTGGGAAAAAAATATGACGTAAGACATGAACACAGCTTAAAGTGTAACTTTCACCCCCAATGAAGTTGAGTGGAGTACATCTATATCCTTAATGTATCTCCAAATTGTGCAATAATTTTTTCCAAATCACAGCAGTTTTTGTTTTTTTTAATAAAAAAAGCTAATACAGAGTGACATGGTGAGGCTTGGTGCAGTATGTATGGATCTGTCCTCTGCACTAATTCCCCACCCACTGCCCACCCCAGGCTCATTCATTTCATTGGATATTCACCTGCCTCCAAATGAAGAGGCAGGCTTCAGGACTGAGATTGGCAGTGAAAGAAAGCACTGCCAATCATTAGAAACATAGTGAACATGGCACCGCTCACCCTCACACTGTCGGGAAAGGAATAGGTATTTTTTTACATTTGAATAGACATTTTAAAACAAGGTTAGTATGTTTCCAGTTGTTTCATGGAGATCAAAACATGGGACAGGTGATCGGACAGTGTGATAGTTCCACATTAAGGCTAACCTGGAGCAATCTGGAATGATGGTTTCGACCCAAACCATGCGCCGTACACTAAACAAAGAAGGGCTTTATGGAAGAGGGCCAAGGAGAACCCCACTGCTGAAAGCAAGCCATCTGGACACTACCTTTTAGTGTTACATCAGTAAAATGGGCTGAAGGGGGATACTCTATTATTCATTTACTCTTGAACTACAACTCTGACAGTATTGAAATAAAACTCTCCATTGCCCATATACTATGAAGATTAATTGGAGATACTTTTTATTTTGAAACATTACTATCCCTTTAAGTAACATAGTAACATAGTAGATGAGGCTGAAAAAAGACATGCGTCCATCAAGTCCAGCCCATGCCAAAAACACTCCTGTTGATCCAGAGGAAAGCAAAAAAAAGCCCTCTGAAGCCATTTCCAATCTAGCCCCTAGTGGGGAAAAAATGTATTCCTTCCTGACTCCAATTGGTAGTCAAATAGTTCCCCGGATCAATATCCTATCTGCTTTGAAGCCATCTGTCATAATTTTCAATATTGTTCTGTGCTAGATAGGCACCCATTGATTTTTGAATGCAGTTGCATTATCTGCAAGTACAACATCCCTGGGGGATTCTTTACATTAAAGGGATAGTAATACTTAAAATGTAAAAAAAAATATGTTGTAGGGGTTATCCCCCTGAGTAAAACAAGAGTACTCCCACTGCTGAAAGGTGTTTCATTCAAAAGTTATTAATTTTCAAAGGTGAATTTTTTAGGTGCAATATCACAGTGGCCTGAAATTGTACAGTGGCGCTGTTGCTACACCATCCTATGGAGATTTATGGTTCAACTGACCAGAGCTGTCCATAGGATCGTGTAGCAACAGCGCCACTGTACAATTTCAGGCCACTGTGATATTGCACCTAAAAAATTCATCTTTGAAAATTAATAACTTTTGAATGAAACACCTTTTAGCAGTGGGAGTACTCTTGTTTTACTCAGGGGGATACACCCTACAACATATTTTTTTTTACATTTTAAGTATTACTATCCCTTTAATGTAAAGAATCCCTGCCTTTGTTTTAGTCGAATGCGCCTTTCCTCTAATCTTAATGGATGACCTCTTGTTCTTAGCTCAGCTGTTTGCGTAAATAATTCATTGGATAGTTCTTTGTATTGGCCTTGAATGTATTTGTAAATAATAATCATATCACCCCTTAGAAGTCTCTCCTCTAATGTAAACAAACCCACTTTGGCTAGTCTCTCTTTATAACTCAGTTCTTCCAATCACTATACCAATTTTGTTGCATGTCTCTGCACCTTTTCCAGTTCAGTAATGTCTTTTTTAAGAACAGGTGCCCAAAATTGTACTCCATATTCTAGATGAGGCCTAACCAAGGATTTATACAGAGGTAGGATAATATTAGCATCCCTTACTACTACACCTCTTTTTATGCAGGCTAGTACTCTATTTGCTCTTGCAGCACCTTTCTGTTCTGAGGTGAGCAGTGTTACATCAGTAAAAGGGATGGGAGAGGATACTTTATCATTCAATTACTCTTGCACTACAACTCTGACAGTATTGAAATAACACTCTCCATGGCCAAATACTATGAAGATTAATTGGAGCTGCTTTTATTTTGAAACACTACTATTCCGTTTTAAGAGCTTGAACAAATTGCAATGGAAGAGTCGGAGAAACTGGCAGCAGACAGGTGTAAGAAGCCTATAGAAGGCTACAAGAAACATTTGGAGGCCGTCATTGTTGCCATGGGTTGTGCAACCCAATATTAAGGAAGCGTGATTTTAATGCTGTCCACATCATATTTTATGTTTCTTTTGTGAAATCACATATCAGTTGAAAAGGCATCTTTTTTGTTGAATACATTTAGACATCTCATTAAAATATTCTAATAATACAAATTAGGTACATTTCCATTTTTTTCTGAAGATACATGATGTATAAAATATTCAATAGATATCATCATCATCTACAGCCGTTATCGATCCAATGCAGGATAAAGGCCTCCTCAGTAAGCCTCCAACAATTTTGGTCCTGTGCCTTTTGTTGCCAATGTGTACTAACAAATTTGGTAATTTCATCTATCCATCTTGTCTTTGGTCTTCTTCTTGGGAGTTTAGTATCAAGTAGAATCCATTCTAAAATTAGTTTGGTCCATCTACCATCAGGTTTTCTTGCTATGTGGCCTGCCCATTTCCATTTCAGGAGCTTTACTCTTTCAATTATGTCATAGACCATTGTTTGCTGATGAATCCATGCGCACGGTTTTTGGTCTCTTTTTTTGTTATGATTAGAATTCGCCACACCATACTTCTCAGTGTAACCTTAAAGGGATAGTAATACCTAGTTTAAACTTAATTTATTATTATAGGCATTAAACAAATATTAAGGACTATGTAAGTCTTATCTTGCTAACCTTTATGGTTTGAGAGATATTCAAAATTAAAGTTCCCTCTTCATGTCTGTTTTAGCCAAGACTGCTATCTAGCTGACAGACTTAGATTCTGGTCCACAGACTGGCCAGCGGCTCTTCAGCAGAGCCGAGATCGCGATCTTTAAAAAGAACTTCTTCACTGGAACGGTCTACAAAGTGTATTTGCAAACCAGGCACACTTTGTAGACCGTTCTAATGAAGTAGTTCTTTTTAAAGATTGTTATCTCTGCTCTGCTGAAGAGCCGCCAGCCAGTCTGAGGACCAGAATCAAAATCTGTCAGCTAGAGTGCTGAAGTCACAATGGGGGGAACTTTAGTTTCGAATATCTCTCAAACCATAAAGGTTTGAGAGATAAGACTTACATAGTTCTTAATATTTTTTTATTCCTATAATAATAAATAAAGTTTAAACTAGGTATTACTATTCCTTTAAGTTTTTGTATGGCTTTGGCATTTAGTGTCCATGTTTCAAAGCCATATGTAAGGACTGGAAAGAAACATTGGTTAAAAACCTTTTGCTTTTGGCAGACTGGTAAATTTGTCTTAAAGACAGTACTACTAAATTTCCCAAATGCTTGCAATCCCAGTTTTAGTAGATGCTCAGTTTCCATCATGGTGTTTACATCTATTGACATTTCCTGTCCGAGGTAAACATACTTGTCGATGACTTCTAGTTCTTGTCCTTATACAGTGATTTTCCTTGGTATGGTAAATTTGTTAACCATGACTTGTATTTTGTTGATATTCATCTTCAGACCAAGATATTTGCATTCATGTAGTAGTTCTTCAATATGTTCTTGTAGTTCTTTGGTAACAAGATCCACTTTTTTGGGGGTCTTTCCTATGTGTATGTTCTTGCAGTTCTTCAGGACTAATAGCAAAGGGTATGATATTGTCTATACAACTTAAGTCATGTAGGTAGTCTCTCGATCTCTCTCTCTAGAAAACACCATGTCCATCAGATTATTCTTGATGCAAATGTTTTGCGACCTAACAAGTATTGCAACTGATTTAAAGGGGAAGAATCACCCCTATACAAGTTTAGCTTATTTTAATCCTTATCTAGCGATAAGCTTAAATTGTTTGTTATTTTTGTTTAAAAAAAGCATGCTGTGGCACAATCTACATTGTTAAAAATGAGCCTGTGCCTTACTTCTGGACAGACTGTGGTTACAGTTCTGTATCGAGTCTGTCAATCATCTTCTGTTCCCTCCCCCAGCATGGTCACTTTCCACCTCCTCTGATGATGGAGGAGTTCTCCATACAAGCTGGTTGGAACACGACCATGCTTGGGGAGGGAACAGAAGAAGATTGACAGACTACAGTGCAGAGCTGTAATCTCAGTCTGTCGGGAAGCAAGGCACAGGCTTTTTTTTTAACAATGTAGATTTCACAACAAAAATAATAAACAATTTAAGCTTATCACTAGGTAAGGTTTAAAATAAGCTAAACTTGTATAGGGGTGATAGTTCCCCTTTAATTGTAACGTCTTGGCTTTCAAGACTAAACCAAAACCATCCTTCAGCTTCACAAACATATTCTCTGGTAATCTAAGTTCCATTCGAATTGTATTAATGACAATACTCAAGAAAGAAATTTATTTTTTTGGGCCAACTGACCTTTCAGATGCTAACGGAATGCCAAATTCAGCTGCCAACACCGTTGAGCTGTTGCTGTTGAGCTCCTAAAACCCTCTTGAAACACTGAGATGTAAGATGTCCACCTGAGCAAATTCATGCTTGTACTTACAAATGGTAGAGTGCATATATTGGCTTTAACTGAAAGCCCAACAGCAACCTTTCCTAGTCCCTGTGGAGCCAACATTTTGCTTCTGATAAGAGGTACTAACCTATGGGCAACATAAGAGTAATCCATAAACCCACATCTTTCATACCTCAGCTCAAATGCCAGTTTTTGTTTAATAATCTCATCTATATGCTGAAAAAGGGCAACACATTTACCAGAAAATGTTTTATGTAGGATGGATGATAATATACAACAGGCCTAGAGTAAATAGTTAAATGAACTTGCTAGTGTCCACTTACCATAATCATGATCTCTCTTACCTTCAACCCTTTTATTACATCAATTGTTTCCTTGTAACAAGTCTCAGACACTATATTAGCCACTCCTGCTGCATCCAAGACTAGCTGACTTGTTCCTTGGGACTCGGTAGCCAAAGGAGCACCAGACAAATGCAACAAGGAAGGAAATGTATTATGCATATCTTGCTGTTTATCCACCACTGGCACTAAAGTATTCTGAACTAAATTACTATTAGCTTTTACATTTGCAAACGTAACTGCAGTTGGTAAAGTAACATTATGACAGTGTATATTGTGCAAAGTTTACTGCATACTAGAATCAAGAGCTTCCCAAGCCCCAAAATCCCCAAATGCACCCTGCTACATATTCATCAACTTCTGCACAAACATGGTAAAGAACTTATTAGCTCCCCAGATTGACCGGTTTGGAGCTGAACAGCTATGCTCACCAGCATTGCAACATTGCTCACTGCTGCTCAAACCAGAGGTACCTGGTACTGTCTCTGTTTGACTGGTCAATGAACTCTTCTGTGTTGTACTGTTGTACTGTACCGTCCCTACAGGAAGCTTCTGCTAGTCTGCCGGTCATGTCACATCAAGCTGCATCTGACATCAGCTCCCTCTTATCTCCAGTGCATCAGTGGAGGTAAAAATCTACTGCTTGGAACTGCTTTCTCTTTTGTTGACTTGTGGCTGAAAGTATGCAACAAAAATTACTCAATGCACACCTATTTATACCACAAAATCCCACCGCTTTACCTGGCATGTTCCAACTAAATTCTGAAAAACAATCAGCATACGCACCTATCGGATTAGAAATAAACCAATCATCAACTTAGATTTGAAGGTAACTCCACTCCTTAGTCCCTTTACTTCTCAACCTTATACTTAATAACAAACTCAATAAGAAAAACCATACATCCTCATGGGGCAACATTTCTTACAGAACAAGAACAAGTTCCTACATTATCTATAAATGTAAATAACCAAGAACTAGTTTTCAAATAAGAAAAATGCTTAATAAAACAGGTAGGTGATTTTGAAAGTTGTTTCTTTGTTATAATATCTCTTTAAATGATGGTTGACTGGACATACCAGGTGTCAAAATAACTACAAAGATACAGTAGTTGTAAATGCAGTTTTTGAATGTTTGTTTCTGGCATTAAAGACAATGGAGGCACCAAGGCTAAGTGCATGTATAAATAACATTTTCCTCACAAAACTTCCTCTTTAGTTTAGGGTAAGCCTGAGATAAGCAGAGAAGTACTGTTGATTATTTATAAAAAGCATAAGATATAAGCAGAGAAGTACTGTTGATTATTTATAAAAAGCATAAGATATTTATTAAAGTGGACCTTTCACCTTAATTAAAGTTTGCATAATGGAAAAATGCATTAACCCTTTGAGTGCCAGAGAGGTACACAACACATTGCTTTGCAATGCATTGCATACCCCTCAGGCACTCAGTGGTTTAAAAATCTCCTATGCATCATGTTAACCAAAAGGTCAGCAAATGTACAGTTAAGGAGACATTCACACTTGTTGCCATATGCTAATATATGCTAATTGCAGTAACCTGTGGTACCAATGAAGTTTCATATGCTAATGATGTGATGTGTCATATGCTAATTAATGTTTTTAGTGATGTTCCTATGCTAATGAAGCTCTGCACTGTACCATTCACCAAGTGTGAATATCTCCTAAACTATACATCTGCTGGAATTTTGTTTAACATGACACATAGGCAGTTTTGAAGGAAGTTCAGGATGATAGCTCCACTTTAAAAATTGCTCAAAGAGTGACTAATGTCTAATGATAAAGAAAACAAAACACTATTTGGACATCTGATGGGATTAAAATTCCAAAAACAAGTTATCACAGCTTAAACTATTTTTTTTCTTTTTTTTTGCATTAAACTACAGTTGTTTATTGTAGTTATTGTAGTCTCCAGGCAGTGCTCTTCTTATGACTTACTATATAGGTAAAAGCTGGTACTGTATTCGCCATGGAAAAACCAGGCAACTGGTAGAAAATGTATCTTTACTGGCTAAATAAGCAGCTTTGTATTGCAAGCTTTGAAGAACAAAGTGATCATGAATGCTTGAACTGTAAAGCTATTCGGCCAATAAAGGTGTCACATTTAGTCTACCAGTCTCCTGCTTAGTTATATAGAGTCATAGTCAATGAACTCCGTTTCAGCACAGTGTTTATAAATTAGTTTTTTTACAATAGTTGGTGGTGTTGCAAAGAGTTTAATGTATGAATACTTAAAAAAGACAGTCCTGCGCTCCTCTATATACTGTGAACATAAGTGCCCTGTATTTAGCATATGTAATAACTCTTAGTAAATCTAAGTGAAACTAAGTGAGAATTTCGTCCCACAAATTGGCCAATCCGTGTGTAAGCTTACCACTGCGCCAAGGTATCTCACTTTGCAGTAAGTCCTACTCTAATACACCTATAAAGACCCTATCTAAATTAAAAACAGACATTCTCTGAATATAGATGTTATAATAAATTCGTCAGTGGGGACCCTTTAAATATCATTTTGATGTTTTTATTTCTTGTGGGTCCCAGTGTACTGCAATTAAAAATAAGAGACATACAACAAGACAAAAACACCAAAATAGGTGTAGAGGGAGGACCTACCTGATACATGGCCCATGAGGGCCTGCATTGAAAACTAAGTTCCATTTATATCCTTCCCCACAAGTCATGTGAGGAATGGATGATACCAAACAGGCAAGGGGGATTGCATACTGGAACAGGCCAAAAAGCCTTGTTCTTAAAGGCCAAGTGAGAAAAAAAAAAGAATGGTGAAATGAAATAAAGTAATCATGTGTTTTTATATCTTTGTGAGTAAATTGGATAAAGTAAGAAGCTGCTTAGTTGAGCTAAAGGAGAAATTTACTAAGAGTTATTACATATGCTAAATACAGGGCACTAATGTTCACAGTATATAGAGGAGCGCAGGGCTGTCTTTTTTGTATGTGTTTTCACTTTTGGGTTTAGGCCTAATGTTAGGGGGACTGGAGAACCCTCTCATTCCTTGCTGCTATCCATATTTCTAACTTCATTCTTTTATTTAATTTATAATATGATATGGATATTTTATGGTGAGTAAGCGCTGTGAGCTTTCTTCTCTTTTCTGCTTTTGTTTTAATGTAAGAATAAACTCATTTTTTAGCTGTAACATAGTAACATAGTTGACGAGGCTGAAAAAAGATATGCGTCTATCAAATCCTGTCCATGTCACAATACCCCTGTCAATCCAGAGGAAGTGAAAAAAAACCCTGAAACCATTTCCAGTTTAGCCCCAAATGGGTGAAAAAAATCCTTCCTGACTCCAAATGGCAGTCAGATAGTTCCCTGGATAAGCAACTTATCTGCAATGAAGCCATCTGTCATAATTCTCAATATTGTTCTGTGCTAGATAGGCATCCGTTGCTTTTATAAAAGCAGTTACATTATCTGCAAGAACAGCATCCGCGGCAAAGAATTCCATAGCTTTACAGCGCTTACTGTAAAAAATCGTTGCCTTTGTTTTAGTCGAAACCACCTTTACTCTAGTCTTAATGGCTGACCTCTCATTCTTAGCTCATCTCTTTGCATAAATAATAGTAATAAAAGTAATAACTTTTGAATAGAAACTGTCTAGGCAATGGGAGTATTCTTGTTTTACTCAGTAGGAGAAACCTATAACATACTCACAAGTATGTATATACAGGAATTGGCCTGGGTTCAGTCTTAACCTTTGAACTACTGGGCTAGGATAGTGGTAGTTAGGGGCACAAAGCCATTTAGAAACAGGGTTTACTGGTCCTTTAACACTCCTATTCTCCACTACTTCAATTCCTCCTTCTTCCCTCCTTCACTTTCTTACATTGATTTATCTGCATTTTATCACCTACATTCTACCCTCTTCCTTCTTCTCCTCCTTTGAACACCTCTCAGACTTCTCGCATCTCATACTCTTCTCCTCTTTCTTGTTATCCACATTTTCATTCTTCATCCTCTCAACCACTTTTAAGTCAAATTTCCCCTTCGTGTCACTCCATGTTTTTTTGTCACATGACCTCTATTTTCATTTTATGTCTTCTTCAGTTTCCATGGCCCACTATTGCAACTAGCTGAAACCTGGAGCTTGGTCCAATCCTTTGCTTTATTAGTGCACTATCACAGCTTACCTTGAAATGTCGCTTCAGGGTCATCCCGCGTGTTGTTTTGGGCATTGGGTCTGGACGTGCTTGGCATCTGTAGTGGCCGCCCGGGATGAGTGTAGGCGTTTGACGCATCTCGGATAGATGCGTCAATTACGGATGCAAGGCTGCGTATTGACGCCGGCCTCAACTTTATACAGGAAGGTCTGTCTGTCTCCTCCTGTCTACTTCCTGGTTATTAGTATTTAAGGGAACTGGATTCATATCCAGTGACCCTTACGTTGTTGTTCAGCGCAATTGTATCTAGCTTATATCCTGATATCCTGTGTATGACCCTGGCTTGTCTGACCATCCATCCTGGTGCTGGCCTGTGGCTCTGTCTAACTGTTCTCTGTGCGCTCCTTGTCTGTTTGGATATCGAATCTGGTGCAGACCTGTGGCTCTGGCTCACTACCCACTCCGTGTATGACTCTGGCTTGTCTAACTATCCAACCTGGTGATGACCTGGGGCTCTGTCCAGCTACTCTCTGTGTTGCCTCCTGATTAGTGGACATCATAACTGGTGCAGAGACCTGTGGCTCTGGCTGACTACCCGATCCGTGTATGACCCTGGCTTGTCCGACTATCCAACCTGGTGCTGACCTGGGGCTCTGTCCAGATACCTTCTGTGTTGCCTCCTGTTTAGTGGACATCCTAACCGGTGAAGACCTGTGGCTCTGGTAGACTCTAGCTTTACTGACTGCAGACGTGAGTCAGTAGTCTCCATCATTGCCTTCCCTTTTGGGAGACGACCTTCTCCTTACTGACTGCAGGCGTGAGTCGGTCTTCTCCCCAGTTACCATCCTTAGGGGAGACCGTTTGGGTCTATGCTATTTCTATCTGGCGCATGAGACTACCATTGGCTTCGGCCTAGTCTCGGCAGTTTGGGGACTTGGAGGCATCCTCCTATTTCTGGTAGAGTTCCTGCCTCTTTGGTTTCTATCTGTCTTTTACTATACTGTCTGACTCTTGTCTTTGCTTGCAAACCGTGACAGCTATGCAACGCTGTTACACCAATACTAGTAGGTACATTAACAACATTACATGTTTCAAGCTGGCAACAATACCAGAGGGGTTATGCACTAATGTTTGATAAAGAGGTGATAAAGCGGAGAAGACTTCTCCAGTTACACCACTTATCTAGTTACTAGGTTATTCTATAAAGTCTGTTCACTAAGCTCTCCAGAGTTGGAGAAATCTTAGTTCCTTGGCTCCATAGAATAACATAAGAATTGGAGAAGTAATATCACTGGAGAAGTCATCTCTGCATTATCACCTCTTTATCATGCCTTAGCGAATCTCCACCAGGAGCCCTGGAGCTTTAGTCAGAACCTAGTAACGCTCCTGATAATGGAATAGAAAGAACTAATATGAATTCTGTAATCACAAAATTAGATTTTAAGTGAATAAAATATTTACATTACACTGTAGGTCTCATTAACTCTAATGAGCAACAAAAAAAGGTTGGGGTGCGGGATATAAAAAGTTCAGGACCAATGCTTCTTATTGTTTGAAGCAACAAACTATGCTCCTTTCCTAATGGAAACCATTTCAGTGTATATTCATGTTTGAAATGTGGTCATAAGACTATGTTCATAAGTTTTTTAAAATCTGGATGCAGTGAACTTATATTTTGAGATTCAGTCAGGTTAAATGTTATGTAAACAAAGTTAACTCTCACATAGGACCAGTAAGTAATGCTCCACATTCAGAAAAACAAAACAAAAACAAACCTGCATGTGTGTTTTAGTGCCATTTCTAACCTCTTAGCCTTATGGCAATTATAGGCTTCTTTTGGGAAGTGTAATGATCCTTTCCAGGTACACAACTGAAATAATGGCTCAGCCAAACAAGTGGTCAGCAGAGAGACACCGAGCCAGGGAAAAAGTGAGCAGTAGGCGACTCAGTCTCACCAGGTAGAGCTCAGGCTGAGGTGTACAGAAAAACTGAAAGTCTGAGCAGGTACAATCAGGTGGAACCTTTCTAGGTATGAGCTGATCTAGTGTTTATTTTGGCAGGATTCTCCTGTTTCTTCTGGTACTCATAGAGAGACCCTGTTCTTCTATTACCTGCAGTTATGTCTGCTTCTCTGTATAGACCCACTTCACTTACTCCTGTTCTAGTATTACCTCCACCACTGTCGCGTAAGTAGCTAGTTTTCCTCCGATGACCTGTTAGTCAGCGTGACACTGGAATGCTGAAGAGGAGGCAAAGCATGGAGTTTTGGGGGGGGGGCTGTCCAAGATGGCTGCTCCTTTCCCTGAGATATCAGACCACACGTTTTCAGGATTTTGTGATTGTGTGGAAGGATTTCATTGTTGATAGCTATATTTGGCAGTGTATAGAGAAAATGCAGGTGATAGTTCCCCTTTAAAGATATGCCACACAGAAAAAGTTAAAGCAATGCAAAGTGGTAAGCTATTGTTTCCTCACAGTATTTTGTTAAAGGGATAGTAATAACAACAAAATGCAGCTCTGATTCTTCTTCATACTATTTGTCTGGTTCATTTTTAAAATGTTGCACACGAAACATCGTGCAACCTCATAAAGCATTAACTATGTCACCCTGATAAAAATGGCGACATGAGAATCTCGCATGACAGTGCAAGATTCTCTTGTGTGGTGAATAGTCACATAGCTTTAATCAGTCCTCCCCTCCTGAAACACTATAGAGCCGGTAGCTAGCCAGTTTGTGTTAGAACTCGTTGTCTTTGCCTCTACTATCCACACATGGCCTGATTATCCCACTAACATTCAAGTGATAGCATTCTGAACTTTTTTTTTCATAAAAACATGAATGTTATCACTTGAATTTTAGTGGCATAACCAGGCCATGTGTGTATAACAGGGGCAAAGACAACGAGTTCTGGCACAAACTGGCCACCGGCTCTATAACGATTCAGGAAAGGAGGGCAGATTAAAGCTATGCAAACTTTCACTACAAGACATGAGAATCCCACTCTGTCATGCAGTGCGAGATTCTCATGTCGCCATTTTTATCAGGGCGACATAGTTAATGCTTCATGAGGTCGCACGCTCTTTTGTGTGTGACCTTTTAAATGCATAGCATTTGTCCCACGTAGCTCTATATTTCAATATTATCAGTCTTGTAGTTCAGCAGCTACCTCTCATCAGATGTAGAATACGTTTGCCCGGACAGCTCGCAGTGAGGGACAATCTCCATGCTGTGAGCTCAAGGAAAATTCTGCCCCCTTGTGCTCACAGTAGTTTGTCCTTTGCTGCACGCCATCTGGACCTGCTTGGAGAGCAGTGTGATATAAGTAAAAGGGGCAGAAGGGGGATACTGTCTCATTCAGTTGCTACTGAACTACAAGACTGATAGTACTGAAATACAGAGCTTCATGGGACAAATTGTATGAAGAAGAATCGGAGCTGCATTTTGTTTGAGGCATTACTATCCCTTTAATTCAAGATAGAAAAAAACAGACAAATAAATAAATACATACATAAATAAAGCACTTGATGAAGTATGAGAAACCTGTATTTATAAAATGTTGATAACAAAAGCATCTCATTAGATTAAACAACTGCCTAGGGGCACCTAATTATGATGGGTATATCAAATATCCTGGCCAACCCACTGTGCTATGTTATAGGCATGGTCATCACAATTCAGCTCCATCTGCACCAAAATCCAAATTTATAGTAGGCCAGTTTATTTACCAGTTTACTACAATGTCCAGTTTATTTTTTAATTTTGACAGCATATTCCCCCATTTAATACATATCTTTACTGGACAGATTATTCAACCCCGTGTATTCTAGAAAGGTATAATGTATTGGTTTGATATGCGTTAGATAACTCTTGCATACAAGAGGTTGAGTTTTTTTTTGTTAGTATATAATAAATTAGGAGTATTTTCCATGCCAGGTAAAAAGGGGGAAGAGGCTGGGGACAAGAGTAATGAGTGCCTCTGGTATTTTATCTGAAATATTATAAAATATTAGAAGAGACATAAATCACTATTTCTCAAACTGGTACCTACAATACACAGGGAGAACTCATTGAAACAAGTAAGCACTGGACTATACCACTATTCACATAACTGCAGGGAGCATATGGATAAGACAAACTATTGATCTACCTGTCATATGTCTTTCTTTTTATGTAAACAATGAAGAACATTTTTACTTCAACCAAGTTTTTAAAAAATATTTAACGTCTGCAAAGATCTATAGCCCGTCTTAACATTGTTCAGTGAGTGGATATGATTTTCTAGCTGTTCACCCAACATTTGTTTGTTTGGCTTTATTTGAATCATTTAAGACAAGTCTGTGAAACGTTGTAAGGTTTCTTGTTGTCACTGATACCTGAACAGCAGAGATAAGGAAGAATGCCCTGTAACACTATCCAACACATCTCAAGTAGCTGTAGATGATGCCCCAAGCCCAGTCATGCTACAGCCTACTTCATTCTAAAGGTGCTGACCTCAAGGTCAGAGACCCCCGCTCTGATGACTGGACTGGGGACATAAGAGGTGGTGATGATGGAGAGTATCGCAGACCAGTAGTGCCCTAAGGCAACTAAAGAAAACTAAAGCTAATGAATGACAAGGGATATCTTGAAACAGTGATCAGCAAAATACAGGTAAAGGGAATCAGAATTAAGGGGATTAATATACACATTGAATATAAAAGATCCTTGCAGTTTTATAAGCAGAAAAATACAGAAGATATTTGAAAAGCAGAAAGTAAAGCAAACAAGAACAAGATCACAGAACAGGACAAATACAACTTTAGTGCATCTACCGATTTCCAGCAGCTGTGCTGCAAAGGAAAGGAAAAACACTAGATCAGAACGGTAGCACAACTATGCCAATCAGCAGACAAAGAAACTGACTAAATAACTGAAACCAGGAAAAAGGGAAAACACTTATCTCAAAGGGAAATAGAGCAGAGATGAAGCCATTGGGCAGGACTGCAAAACAGTAAGTGGAACAATGCTTGACACAGCAGGAATAACAGGAAGGTAGATGAAAACCTGGACCAGAATGACTGCAAGCACCACAGCCATAATGAAGGCGGAGAAGCAAGGAAAGGACCAAGGTTCAAAGAAAACTTGGAACTTGACTTGCATATATCTTCATTACCAAGTTCAAGGGAGCGTTATTGTCAGAGTTTCTTTTTCTGTCATCAAATTTAATCAATGATTAAAGAGATAATAGACAAATGTCAAAAATTCCAACAAACGTGTTGTCCTTGATTAGTTTAAACTATATAAGATGTGGGATAATATTACTGGATTTCACTTCTTTCAGAAATCCAGTTATTTGAAGTTTGCACACATATAGGTGTTTGTACCTGGATATAAAACAAAACATGAAGAAGTTATCCTCTATAGTATATTGTATTAATAAATATCCCAATATAAATACAGATCACAGTAACAGCTTC
This sequence comes from Rhinophrynus dorsalis, assembly GCA_037306005.1. NCBI lineage: Eukaryota > Metazoa > Chordata > Amphibia > Anura > Rhinophrynidae > Rhinophrynus > Rhinophrynus dorsalis. The sequence continues at coordinate 538,078,236 of CM074718.1, read as the reverse complement.
CTCTGTCCTTCAGTGATACCTGCATGTGTTCTCACACACATTCAACTGATAGTATCATGGGCTGCAGGAATGATAATTACATTGGCCTGTCTGGTGTAAGATTAAAGTGAGGGTGAAATGAGGTTCAGCCACAAAATAGAGTGGTGTGAAATAGGGAATAATGTTACAGGGAAGGAAGTCATAGCTGTTGTGGAGGAGATTATGACGGTAATGGTACAATACCTGATAATCTTCTCTGAAGGGGAAGGAATACTACAATACAACGTAGTACAACATTAGATAAGACAACTGCAGAAATACTTACTTATGGGAAAAACAGTCAAGTCATGCCAGCGATAATCTGAACAATACAACATTAAATAAAACAAGCACAGCTATTACTTACTCAGTAGTGTATTACATAAGATCAGTAGTGCAATACACCAGCCAATACTATAATAGAATATTGCTCTGCTAACACGTACTGGTATATTATCCTACTGGTGGTATGTGATGGCGTATTGCCCAGCTGAGCTCATGTAATACTAGCTAAAATGTTTATTATGTCATCAACCTAACATGACTTGCCTGGACTTTCTGTAGAGGACTTGCAGCTCTTTTGAAATATTCATCCCATTTTGTTTGGAGTCTCACCTTGGATTCTATTATACCTTCCATCTAAATTTTTGGGGGTTTCAGAACTGGTAGCCATGTTGCTAGCTGTCAAACAACAATTCTGCTGGCAACTTCCCAACTTCAGTCTTGTAGCATTATAACTGAGAAAACTGAAATATGAATCCTCTGCTGCTTTGTTATGGCTGCACAATAGCACATCCATAGTTTTAGGTTGAACAAGATTTCTATGCTGAATGTCGATTTTCAAATGTTTATAATTTTTGACAAAAATGTTGACTTAAGCTGAATTTTGCAGTTTATGAGTAAGTGCCAGTGCCCAGAAACCCAGCAGTCATGGGGGGTGGAGATGCACCAAGGCATGATAAAGTGGTGATAAAGCTGAGATAACTTCTCCAGTTGTGTCACTTCTCCAATCCCTATGTTATTATATGATGCCAATGCTCTAAGATCTCTTCAACTCTGGAGATCTTAGTGCATAAACTCTATAGAATAACACAGATACTGGAGAACTGATTTCACTAGAGAAGTCATCTCCATTTTATCCCCACTTTATCACGCCTTAGTGCATAACACCCATGCAGTCACAAAAATGTAATCTATGCTACAGACAAATTCTCTGAATGGATATCCACCAAATTTTACAAAGAGGCAATTTGCTTTTGTTTACTTATTTTAAAAATTGTGGACACATATCTGATATATTTAATAATACGTTTGCCTATATATATATTATGTATACATACTGTATGTATATGTATGTGTATATATATATATATATATATATATATATATATATATATATATATATATATATGTGTGTGTGTGTTTGTGTGCGTGAGTGTGTGTGTTCTTTTGGAAAAACAGTCGCCATATTTGGTTGACTCCTCAAACAACTCTGAGCATATTTTATGCAGTAAAATGAATTCTAGGGTATCCCCCTATCTGTAATCCCTGATAATTTCTGTACACCCCTCTCCATATCACTCTCTGTGAGCTTGTATAATTACTTGAAGGATTTATATGATCTACTCCTTAGGTCCTTAGAGAACTGAGAATCCACAGCCCTTTCGTCACAATACAGAGAATAAATAGGAATTGTGCTATCATCAACAGCTGAATTTAAAATTATATAAACCATAATTTATTAAAATCTACAAAGCATAAAACCACATTAAGGCCTCTTTTGGTGAATGTGGGCTATTAGTTAGTGCAAAAGGTCTGTTTTTTTAGTCTTTTTTCTCTTTATCATGACCCCAAAGGCTTCTTTGTACTTGGCCAACAGTCAAAAGTGGAATTGAAATTTGCTACAATGTACTTCATGTTTAAAAACATTGGACAACAGATTGTCCAGGGTTATCAAAAAACAAAACAAAACAAATGAGAGCAGCACTAGGTACAGCAGATTTTCAGCTCTTATAGATTTTCAAGCAAGGTACTCACCTTTTTAAGAGTCTAACTGGTTTGCTTGATGTGTTTGGCAGTCACTGTAGAACCCACAATGGGAATACCCCATCACTTTCGCTCTCCACTTGTTCTCACAGTCTCCAGTGTGTTGTTCTTCTTTGATTTCCTTTCAGCCAGCTCCTCTGTCCAGGAATAGGTACAAATAACATCCCAATGCTCTTCCAGTGAACCAAGTGTTCAGGTGCTTATCAGGGACAGAACTTAAGCATGTACCCGAATTGGGGATGCACTGTAGATGCACCACCTGTACAAAAAGGCTTAAACATAAAATGACATTTATTAAAATGGATTGCATAATTTGGTCTGATGCCATAAGTTACTACCATATACATTTGACCGGAAGCTACTGTTTCATGAGGGCTACAGGGAGTGTCAACCGGTTGTTAATTTTAGCCAGTTTTTTGGGCACCTAACTGCATGTCTCCTCCAGTCAGCAGGGTTCTCTAAGCACCTACCAATAGCCTCCAATTTCTTAGATTCACTCCAGTGATTGCTTCCAGTCACCATTCAGTGGCCTACCAGAAATGCAATTAAAACCACTTTATCATGAGCATTGGCCTCTAACAGATGTGCATGAGCAGATATTGTATATGAAACAACTATAGAGCACCAGTCTCCCCCCCATGCCGTAGGATCACACTGAGAATTTCCCAATGTCCCATAAACAAACTGGCATAGCTTCCTTACCTGGTAACCACTGCAGATAATGGGGTCTCTGGATGAGTTTTAGGAGTTGATATATCCATACACATGAAAGGAAGAGCTATTTGAAGTAGAATCCAAGGAGGGACAACACAGTGGAGATGATGAGAATGAGCAGAGGGAGAGATAGGAGTACCCATCCTACAATGTGTAGTGAAGGGCAATTGTCCACAGTGTCTGGAATAAACAGCAAAGTTAAGAGGAATCCCTTCTAAAGTAGTATTGTTGGACATTCCTACGCAAAAGGCTTTTTATTTGAGAAACATATCTAAGGGTTTGTTTGTAGGGGAAAACCTTACTGTGTGTTGTCCCATTTTAGCTGAGTGCATATATGTGTGTGTTGTGTGTGTTTGTATGTGCTTGTGTGTGTGTGTTTGTGTGGATTCTGGAGTCCATTTTCTGTATCTATTGATGCTAGCATTACTCTACAACATTTTGGTATAGCAGGCAAAAGAGGAACAATTCTGGGGCAAACCAACTGTACCATAGGAGGGAAATAAAAATACAATAAGGCTTTTAATTAGGGCTAGGCGAAAACTTTCCACTCAAACCAAAATTGGCGAAAAATGGCACTTTCCACTTAGAAAAAAATTTTCAGAGAAAAGTGCAATTTTCCCGCTTTTTTCGCCTAGCTTATTGCATTGCAATCAATGGGAAGAAAAGTTTTTCCCCACCACATGAAATTTTTCTCTACTCTTCTACAGCATTATAAAAGGTTGTCAGGCTCTCACAGCATGTTATTTTGAGCTACAGAAGATATATCAATAAAGGGGAATTGAAGCTTAGTTTAGGGAGTCTTTTAGGTTGGACATTTGTGCTCTGTATTAGGGGATTCTGGGGGCACTCTGGTGAGGAAGAAGGGAGGAAGAAGGTTGACCCCAAATACCCCAAAATTTGGTGTGACTGACTGGCAAGATACAGACAGCTGGAGTCCAAATTACTTGCTGATTTTGCCTTTATTGTCTCTGTGCTGGGGAAATGTGGGGAAAGAAGCTATTGATTTTGATATATATATATATATATATATATATATATATATATATATATATATATATATATGGGAAACATTTTTAAAGCACTACTTTTTTGTATCAGCTGAAAATGTTGTTACATTTTTTAGTGCTACAGTGTAACAACATTTTCCCAGAATCCACTATCAATGTAAACAGAATTTACAAAGTTGCAGGTAAATGCAGCTATCTGCAATACTTCAATAGTGCTTACAGACATTGTTAGGTTCCAAAAACATCTGAGGCTAGAGCCATCCATGGTAGTGATAATAACACTGTTCCACACTGATAAGTGATAAGAACCAATGGAATCAATAGACCCATGTCATTCTATTAATTGTGGGACCCCTGTGACTTTAAAACCCATTTTTTATGTTATGTTAATTTTGTTTTAATATGTTCATGCAGGGGAAATCAGACCCCAGCACCTACAAATACATCAAATTATCAGTGAACTGGGCAGCGTGTTATGATGTAGATATTTCATTGCCCACTGGCATAAAAAGTGGTGGCGTACTGGTTATGGTTCACTGGGCAGGTCGGAGGGCTAATTATTTGCTGGGGTAGGGGGATAGCAAGTCAGGAATGAGGGTTCACTTTATTAATATAATAATACTATTCTTATTGCAGTAATTGCACACACGCACACTTCCTCTGTTCCCTGCCTTGCACTTGTCTCTGTTTTTCCAGTTCCTCAGCTCACTGGTCATTCCTCTAGGAGTGAAGAAGTTCTGGCTTACAGACCTAGCACTTCTTGGCTCTCAGCCCCTCATCTGGTCATCTTATCAGAGATTTCACCTTCAGGGGAGAGCTTGCAACCTTTGGTCTGGAGGAGTAAGCAAGTACAATCAAGTGACCCATTTTGCTATCGTCCCAGCCAAACCCCTTTGGTTAGTTTTATAATTGGCATTAATTTTGTGAAGTAAACCAAGTATCAATCAGTAATGTAATGCTGACTAACATAATGTAAACAAATGTAGCCGATGAGTAGCATTGCCTTGCAGTGTTCCTTTTCTCATGTAATATGAGTGGTAATATGACAGTCCCATTATTAACTTTGGTTTAGTTTTAATAGTCAACCTAAATACATGTGAGATGCCACAGAGCTCAGAATTTAAATGAGGATGCAAAAGTGATACCACAGAGCTTACAATTTAAATTGAGCTACACTCCTGATACCACAGAGCTACACATGTGATATCACTCACCTTACAATTGAAGTGGAGCTACGTTAGTGAGACCACAGAACTTACAATTGAAATTGAGATACACTATTGATACCATCAAGTATTTGCTCCTAGAATTAGAATAAGTAAATACCATAGCCCAATGAATCTACTGCCTGCAAGCTAGTATGACTAATTGGGGCTACTTGCAATGTCAGACATGCATGCTGCACCAAATTTGATCCATCTCCAGAACACAAAGAAAAGACAGAGCCAGAAAGTGAGTGATCCTTTAATCCCAGGGATCACTGTCCGTAGGTTGGCAAGTGAAATACATGCTCATTGGTGTTCCCAGGCTCCCTCCTTAACCCCAGATTAGGCTTGGTAGGCTACTGTACAATGTCTGCCTCATCAGTCCTTTTTTGTTCTCACACAAACAGATACATACGCTGGACCAAAATAAACCATGTGACCGCAATCAACACAGCCTGCCCAAGAGAGAGCTGAAGATAGCATTGGCAATGCATATTTGAAATATAGTTTGAGCATGGATGTACCTGTTTGCAACCATTCCAGTGCCATGTGGCTTCAAGTGTACCCACCTCTGTGGTTTCTATGTGCTTAGAGGAAACCAGTATACCCACTTCCTCAGGGCTGCTTCCTCTCACAATCATGCCTATCTCCCATCTGGTCAACCACCTCTTCTCTCCCCTAGCTTACTTACCGATATAAGTAGAAAGGAGGGCCTGCATGCACACATTTAGTACTATTAGTATCAGTAAGTAAGCGCAAGCCCAGAGGAAGCGGCTATACTGGCTGGACTTTTCTATGCACATTGTACATAGAAGCTAGGAACATGATGGAAGAATTTTAATCCACTGATTGCCAGAGGGGTACACAGCACATTGAAGAACAATACACTGTGTACCCCCTGGCACCCAAGGGGTTAATTAAGTGAGTGAAAAGATATGGGGTTGACAAGATGGGAAATAGGCATGAGGATTAGAGGAAACAGCTCTGAGGAAGTGGATCAGTCAGAACTGTAAGCAAGCTGCTTTATCAACATGATGATACTAGTGTCTACTCTCAGGCTCATTAAAAAAGGACTTGGTGCATGATAAAGCAATGGTGTTATGTTTCATGATGCTCTCTACTTCTGACTTCAGTGGTTCAATCACACTTGCTGGTTTTAACCCTTTGGATAACAAAGGGTGTGTACCCCTCTGGCATCTAAGCGGTTACAACTAGCAAGCGTAATTTAAGTGCAGGCTAGAGCTGTATATAAGGCTGCTCCATTTTCATAGTAAGCACAGTATATTGGCTAACTTTTAATTAAACATAGCTGCTGGGATTCCCCTTTCTTCACTGCACCCTCATGCTTCTTCGTCTGGCAGCACGGGATGTCTCGTGTCTCCTCTTCCCTTGATGGCTTCTTGGGGGAGAAGCTTCACACACATTTCAATGACAGTAGAGACTATGTGGGGCTTTGTGAGATAATTGAGCCTGAATCTTCCCACATTGCCCTTGGCTCTCCTTCTCTCCCGGGCCACCACACCAGTCTCTCTTGTTCACATTTTAAGGCAGCCCTGGCTGGAGAGTGTGTAATTAAGTACTGGGCCGACTTCACACAGACCTCCTGTTGCTGCTTTACAAGCTGGAGAATGGGCTGGCCCAGATTTATAATTACAATTGCCCCCCCCCCCCACCACCACATAGCCTGGCCCTGCAGAGGCACCTCTATTCTAATAGGGGAGTTGTATTTGAAGATCTACTGATACGCTGCAACATGGGGTTGGGGTTTTCATCATCTTTCTGCCAATTTTAAACTTGTTCTTAGCACAGATTCACAGTGCAAGTTTGTAAGTGGAGACACAACTGAAGAAGAAAATCCCAGCATGTAGCTCGTTGCCACATGTCACGTGGATCTACACATACAGGTCTCATATTCCTTGCAATGATTTAGCTAACTATAGCCCCCTTAGCCCCCTAGCAATGCCTCTGGTTGTGCTATCTCTATTGCTGTGACAATGCAACCATGTCAAAGGACATAGACATAGTATCTAAATAACATAACGAGCTAGCCCGCGAAGCTCCCTGTGCGTGAAACAGCACATGTGCAGTAGAAACTGCAGGAAAGATGCAGTCATGCGCAGTAGAGACTGCAGGAAAGATGCAGTCATGCGCAGGACATACTGGCCAAACGTGCTGATCTGGAGTGGGGCGCTCCGGACGGCTCACCGCCTGTCTGTGCTCCCAGCTCCGGGGAAGCAGCTGAGGCCACTGGGTGGCACTTTAGCCCATGTATACGGGCTTTCCTACTAGTTATATAATACGATGTGAAGACATAAGGAGGCTGATGTTCTAAGAAGAATCGGTACCAACTGCAACATAGGAGATAAATATAAATTCCAACCTTTTAAATATTTTGACCCCTCGAATGCTAGCCATGTCACCAATGCGTTGTATTCCTAGGATTCAAGAGGTTAAAATCCCTATTTAAATGACATTTTTGGTTAAATTGTATATATCCCCTATGGTCTAGTTGTTTTTGCTCCATAATTGCTCCATTTTTTAGTATATTATTGTCGAAGATATCCAAGAAATGAAAGAGTTAATAGGAGAACTAATTAAGATGGATATCATCACGTACATAGATAAAATTAAATTTGAGAACTTTACACTATATTAGGTATTGACACGCTACTTCACAGTATATATATTTGTACAAAAATACATATAATTTATTTAAGTAAAATATACTATATATAAAGTGTAAACAACAATGATATAAATGAGTGACCAGCAATTACAATAGATATACAGTAACTCAAACCACAATTACCACCATTAGGATTACCAGCAATTCAAGGGTTAACCACCCCTATGTATATTCAGAGGTATTAGATAACAATATTTAAACTCAGCAGCATAGAAAAGGATAATTGATCCTATAATTAATTAAAATACAGTTGGCAGCAGCATCTATGAATACCTCTGCCCCAGAAACTGTATAAACTATGCTAATTGAGGTTTAAGGTATGTTGTGAGGTTGTCAGCTTTACTCTTAATCCAGGTCCTCTGACAATTTCCTTATACCATATATAATAACCAAATTTATAGAAACTAACTAGAATAAAATCCCAGTTTTAGATCACTATAATTTAATTATCTACCGATTTCAAATATTGCATACCTTCTGAATAAAACATATAAATTGCATTTAATATAGTCAATAATAGATTATACCAATAATATACTCAGAATCAATCTAATAATATATGTATAGACAGCATACCAAACTTCATGCAACATATATCAAACACATGACCATAGCAATCCTATGTAAAATATGTATGGTACTTTAAGGGTTAAGCCACACCCAAGATGGCAACTTCTTTTGTCTAGTGTGAGGTTTAAATAAACTTCTCACTGTACAAAAATGTATACCCATAACACACACAAAGAAATAAAAAAAAAATCTTAATTTAAATAGACAAACAGCAGTTGAAGGGTTAATAACTGAATTCCAAGAATTCCCCCAGATCAAATATTAGCTATAATAACATTTCTAGAAACACAATATATTCTAGAAATATCAATGATAATATTAACTAATTTATAAACAAGGATAAATAGATCTCACTGCTATCCTATTTTACATTTATCTGGCAAAATATAACAAATTACCAATTAATTAATAAATTCTGCTTAATTCAGAATTACTAGAGCCAATATAGCTTATTATAATTGGTCACAATGGGTGGCCAGTCCAATTAAGACAAATTATAATATAATATAGAATAATATATAATCAAATATAGAAGAAATATATATTTGATTCTGAATTTTGCAGAATTAAAATAAGGAAATATATAGTTACCAGTCCAGTAAGTGTTTCTTAGTATCTCTTTACCAGCCATCCAGGTACACTTCAGTAAATTAAGAGCCAGGAAACCAAGAGGAAAAAGCCCCCTCTCTCTCAAAACTTACATTTTTATAATGTAAAATTAGAATCTCCTCTGATTAGATAGAGATCCATCTCATTATGCAGTGACATCATCAGTATTATCTGATTTGATACTCTTAATCCATAATTTCCCTATGACATAATGCATATTATTATGGAAAAATTCCAAAGCACTAGTAATAATGCTATGCACTCTCTTGATGGTGCTCTTACTGTACATTAAAATTTTACATATGATACCTGTATCTGTCTTATATCAACAGATAAGAATGGCCACAGAGTCATTAGACTTGACATAAATATGTCACCTACCAGACTTTACCATATGGGAGTATATCATCCTTTAGATTTGGTGTCTAGCACGTAATCTTTTATATCCCCATATTATTTTCACCCCCTACCTTGAAGCAAAGGGCCATTGTTTTAACATGAGATCATTTAATCACATCTTAAAAACAGACTTTCAGAAAATGTTGTTTAAAATAAAAATTAACCATTTTCTCCCCATCATGGCAATGTCTCTGACATCATCCTCAACAATACTGTACAGTTGTGGTACAAAGAATAAAGGGTATTGACAATCAAGATTAAATATACTGAGATAAAAAGACTGAACCTTTGACGGCCAGAGGGGTGGACACCCCTCTGCCACTCAAAGGGTTAAGAAGGTCTTTCTCACTAGAGCTTGCCATGTTTAGTAAGTAAGTCATTGGGAGGCAGCCTAAGGATCTCCAGCTGTTCTGGATGACAGTTTCCATAATTACCAGTTGCTGGCTAGGCATGATGGGAATTAAAGTGCAGAACAGTTGTAGGACCTCAGAATGCCCATCCCTGGTCTAAGTGTTTCAGTTTGCAGTGTGATCTAGCTACAGAATCTTATCCAGTTTTTAGAGAAGAGTGACAGATGCTACAAGGTACCGTATAATTGAACATTCGCAATGTAACCATACACCCACTGATAATACAGTCACCTTAGACCATTTTAGCTATCAAGAAATGTCAGCTTACCTTAGACTCCTCCAGCTGAGCGGCGCGTTCCCCAAGCCTCCGGTTGCTAAGGGTGACGCTGCTGCCTGGTGGAGCGTCCCCTCGCAATGGACATATGCTCAGATCACGTGATGAGTCGGCGTGTGCATCATCAAGCCACATCATCGGCAGCCTACCAGGAGGTGGGGAAGGCTGCTGCTCAGCGTTCCGGATGCTCCCAGGAGTCAAGGTAAGTGTGGGAGGTTCTTGCTCACAAATGGCACCAACAGGTATCTATTTAACCCCTAAATGTCCCTGTCTCAGGTCTCAGTTATTCTGTTCCATTTGTTTATCTGACCTCGTTTGTTTGAGCTCCTGTATCCTGCTTTTGTTGACCTCTGGCATCCAAGACATCTGCTATACTACTGCCCACTCTGACCTCTGGCATCCAAGACCTCTGCTATACTACTGACCACTCTGACCTCTGCCATCCAAGACCACTGCTGTGCTACTGACCACTCTGACCTCTATCATCCAAGACCTCTGCTACACTACTGACCACTCTGACCTCTGGCATAAAAGACCTCTGCTATGCACTGACCTCTGGCATCCCTGTACTCCTGCTATGCTACTGACCACTCTGACCTTAGGCAATCCCTGAACCTCTGATACACTGCTGACCACTGTGTTCGCAGTCTTCCTAGTCCTGTGGTCTCTCTGTTCCAGATTATACTTCTGTTTGCTGCCTTGAATCCTCCAACTTCTCCTGTTGACCCCTTCTCTTCATATAGCCCCTGTGTTGCGGCCTACTCTTCAGCAGGTCTGTTCACTCCAGCCTCCTGGTTAGTGGTGCACTTATACGGGTGTGCACATCCCTGCTCCTGGGCTCCAGTGACTTTCAAACCAGACTGACAAGACACCACATATACACTACCGTTAAAAAGCTTGGGATCACTTCAGTAATTCCCTTGTTTCCCATGAAAACATACATCAAATACATTGCAAAATGAATAGGAAATACAGTCAAGATGTTGACATGGTTAGAAATAATGAGTTTTAATTTAAATAATAATTGTGTCCTTCAAACGTTGCTTTTGTCGATGAATCCTCCATTTGCAGTAAATGTAGATATTCCATTAAAAATCATCCGTTTCCAGCTACAATAGACATTTACAACATTATCAATGTCTACCATATATTTCTCATCCATTTGATGTTATTTTAATGGACAAGATTTGCTTGTCTTTCAAAAACAATGGCATTTCTAAGTGGCCACAAACTTTTGAACGGTAGTATATATACTGTATATATATATATATATATATATATATATATATATATATATCAATAAAGGCTTCTAGAGCAGTTAGAGAGTTAATTGTGTCATCAGTTTCACTTGCTCACCAACTATTCTCATTTCTATATTTCATTTAGACTAAGATCTGTTCTTTGATTTAACGTCTCTTTCATATCCAGACTATTCTGCTTATGACTGACCTAATTCTTTCAGTAGAGAGTTTTTAAACTGACCTAATTAAAACTTATATGATTATCTACTTGGTATGATGACAATGACCTTGTTGTTCCTATGCAAGAAGTAAGTTTGATCGTCCACATTAAAGCAGGAAATACACTTTTCTTCATTAGCTGTGTTATATTGATTGCTTCTGGTATTCTTATCTGATCTCCCATATTGGTATGTAGACCTCATCAATTTAAATTTGCAAAATATTGTTTTGTTAAAAGAGTTAAAAAATTTTTGTATAGATATTGAAATGCTTTAATTTACCTTTGCCATCATGTAGAATTATTTTCTCTGGCTGTAATTATTAAAAGGAATCTACTGAACAGACACTTGCAATCCTGAAAATTCACTATGTAGAATTATTTATCAAACGTGATTGCCCATAAAAAGTATCACAGCCTACAAAGTGAAAGAGACTGATGTAGTTTGTAGAACTGGAACAATTCTTAGGTAAGCCAACTGCATTTATATGGAAGAATTGAACTCTGTTGATTTATACTGAAATGGAGACTCATTCATACTCATCTGAGGCTCCCCCATCCCGTTTCCTCCATGGTGCAGAGCAAGTTTGAATAATGTGCACAGACAGAGGCCTTTGAAATTAGTTGGACACCTCTCTGATGCTTAAAGGATAAAAGGAAAAAAAATGGAAGAGACCCTTACAATGGCTGATAAACAGGAAATCCTGTAATTGCTCTCATAATGGGTGACCTCAAATAAAGGGTGACCCCCACAACTTTTAAACCAAAGTTGAGTGGGAAAAAAGCTGAATGTAAGGTGACCCCCTCTTATCCTTCTCCCTCCTATTCGTTCCCTCCCTTTAAATGTAAACTGCAGTAACATGTAAAAAAGCAGGCTTCCAGATGACCGGTCCGGTATGTTTGAATTTGCCACCTACCTTTGCACTGTCATTGTCATTTAATACCTTTCTATTAATGTGCATAGAAGGGTCCTGGAAGGACCTCCCCATCAATGTGCTAGACAGGTGCTGGAAACCTACTTTTTTACATATTACCAGGACTTGGTTTAAGATAGCAGTCAGGAGGATCTACCGAGTTGCCTGCTGGATAGAATTTTACCACATTTTTCTATCCTCATTACTACTCATCTGAACAAGGTAAGGGAAGTGTTTGTGTGAGAGGATATTAAAGGGCCTATTCAATAAGACAGATGCAATTCTTGAGCAAATAAGCTGCACCAGGGGGCAAATAAAAATTGCTCAAATTTACACTGATTTAAATTCAGCTTTTTAACACTTTACATTCTAGAGAGGTCTCCAATATATTGTAAAGCTAAGTATCAGAGACAGAAATGTATACAGGCTTTCTCTTAGCCTAGGCCCAGTCAAGTACATACAGCTCACAAATACACATTTTGCCACTACCCCGCACTTTATCTGGCCACATTCACAATCCTCACCTCTTTTCTTAAAAACACCAAAGCATGAATTTCAAACTGCATTTGGATTCAACAGCAGCATATTTAGGCCTTGGTCTAGGTAGACAGGTTCATGTTGGGTAGTGAAAAACGGCTATTTATTTCAGATAATAAATATTTTTTTAATATCTGCTTTTTGCAGCCATTGCAGTTCATATAACTCTGACCTGCTTACATGGTCATGATGTCACAACGCCAGACACACTCCCTGCACTTCCTTATACTAGATATGGATGAGCATCTCATTTAACTCCTTGGATGTTTCTGTGTACATGAAGAAGCCAGAAGTTAATATTATTAACTGAGATTTTTATGATCATTTCATTGTTTTTCTTTTTTTCCTTCTTGCGTTTTTTTCACTGGGCTGTAATAGGTTTCTGATGATAAATTCATCAGTTTTTGTCTCTAAACTCTGCACGAACTGCATTACACATTTTTGAGAATTGTTTTTTGGGAGATGTTGGGGTAAATTAATATGGTTAATGTGTGTGGTGAACACTTTGCATATTTATCAAGCATTATTTGCTAGACTTAAAGGGATAGTAACACTTCATTTTATCTTTATTGTATTTTGTAGGGATTAAAAAAAACATGAAGAACGATATAAGTCTTATCTCTCAAACCTTTATGGTTTGAGAGATATTCACAAGCAAAGTTTTCCCTCCCGCCCCTTTTACCTAGTGTAAGCCATCTCTTCTCAGGTGTGGAATCTGGTTGTAAGACCAGACAGATAACAGCAGGGGACAATTTTCTTCCTATGAGAACAATGAAAGCCCTGCCCCCCTTGACAAGTTTTTCAGCTTTTTCCCTTATCTTAATTGAAGTTTGTCCCTCTCTGCAGTCTACCTGGGCACCTCCCTTCTGCTATGGCTGAACACTTTGTCATTGAATTACTCTTGAACTACAACTCTGACAGAATTGAAATAACACTCTCCAAAGTCCAAATACTATGATGATTAATTAGAGCTGCTTTTATTATGAAACATTACTATCCCTTTAACTAAATATATTTGCCTATCCATAACTTCCCTTGACTTTTTACCGGCAGTTGAAAAAGGTGATGACTTTTATTTAAAAGAGAAACAATTAGCAGCTCCAGTATCTGATTGGACTCTCAGTGTATCTTGAAATACACAAGCTGGAATGCTTAAATATATATATCATAGTGTGTGTAAGAAAGTCTGTATTGTGTGGTTACAAGTGTGCTGGTCAAATTGGCTTCCCAGTCCTGTTCAGATCACATAATCACAAGGCATAACTGCACTAACTTGTAATAACACAGCTCCAGACAGTATTAAAATCAACAATTCTGTACATTTATTTCTTCGATTAATAACATTTCTTCTGGGGCTATACTATTAATCATGATATTATCATATTAGTATCATAATTAAGCCTAAATACGCAAAAAGCCTTGATCGGTTCAGTGACTCTAAAATCTCCATATGTAACCTGTTTGCTGACCTCAGCCCGACATACAGCCCTGGAATAAATGTTATTAATCAAAGGAATAAAGGTTCAGAATTGTTGATTTTAAAACTGTCTGGAGTTGTGTTATTACAAGTTGGTGCGGTTATGCCTTGTGACTATGTGATTACTTTTATTTACTCTTTCTACAATTACACAAAGTTCAGAAATCCCCATTGCAATTCCAGTTGCTCAGTGATTAATATGCTTCTATGTGATACTGTATGTCCATTCCCACTTGTATACTCACAGAGTTATTACATATATAGAACTCCCAGTAACTGTTATTTTCATTTACTAAGCATGATTTTTAATATATTTCCTTATTCCCATTCTTTAATCCTGTTACTTCCCAGCCTAGCATGGTAACCCAATAAATATAACAATAAATTCCATTAATTGCTGAATAGAAGGGTGGGGTATCAGATGGGTTAGTTAAAACAGGACATATCGTCTTTAATAATAATTTGCATTGTATGTTGTACTTCTTAGAAATCAGGTAAAAAATCCTCATTACCAGGTGCCTGTTCAGGTACATTATCCTGTTGCTAATAAATGCCTGGATTGTAGTGTTGAGCGAGCATGCTCGGCCGATGCTCGGATCGGCTCGAGCATCGCTCTGCTCGGCACATGGCGGTACTCGTACGAGTACCGCATGTGCTCGCCCGCCATGTTCGGGTCTCCTCCCCGCACGTTTTGCGGCTGCGCAGCCAATAAACGTGCAGGGAGGCTCTGACATCGGTGTAATGCCAGCAGCCATGTTGGCTGCTGGCATTACACTGATTGGCTGGCCAGAACCCGTGGTCGGGTGCTGTATAGCACCTGACCATCGAGTTCGGCTCAGTCTTAGCCAGGGAGAGCTGAGGATAGGAAGGGAAAGTCAGTGTAGGGAGGAAAAAAAGAAAAATTGTGAAAAAAAAGAACCAAAAGTCCTTTTTAGGACTACTGTGTGTGGGGGCAGCAGGTTATTTTGTGTGGGGGAAAAAAAAAAAAAAAAAAAATATATATTCTGTTTAGTGTGCAAAGTTGCAGATTAGAGCACATTCTGTTTAGTGTGCAAAGTTGCAGATTAGAGCACATTCTGTTTAGTGTGCAAAGTTGCAGATTAGAGCACATTCTGTTTAGTGTGCAAAGTTGCAGATTAGAGCACATTCTGTTAAGTCTTCAAACTAAAATATCAAAGTCACATATTCCATTCAGTGTGCTTCGCCGCAGTTTAGCAGCACATTCTGTGTACTGTGCAGAGTTGCAGAATAGGAAGAAATACTGTTAAGTCTTCAAACTAAAATATCAAAGTCACATATTCCATTCAGTGTGCTTCGCCGCAGTTTAGCAGCACATTCTGTGTACTGTGCAGAGTTGCAGAATAGGAAGAAATACTGTTAAGTTTTCAAACTCAAATATTAAAGTCACTTATTCCATTCAGTGTGTGTCACCGCAGTTTAGCAGCCTATTCTGTGTACTCTGCACAGTTGCAGAATAGGAAGAAATACTGTTAAGTTTTCAAACTCAAATAATAAAGTCACATATTCCATTCAGTGTGTGTCACCGCCGTTTAGCAGCCTATTCTGTGTACTCTGCACAGTTGCAGAATAGGAAGAAATACTGTTAAGTTTTCAAACTCAAATATTAAAGTCACATATTCCATTCTGTGTGTGTCACCGCCGTTTAGCAGCCTATTCTGTGTACTCTGCACAGTTGCAGAATAGGAAGAAATACTGTTAAGTTTTCAAACTCAAATATTAAAGTCACATTTTCCATTCAGTGTGTGTCACCGCAGTTTAGCAGCCTATTCTGTGTACTCTGCACAGTTGCAGAATAGGAAGAAATACTGTTAAGTTTTCAAACTCAAATATTAAAGTCACATTTTCCATTCAGTGTGTGTCACCGCAGTTTAGCAGCCTATTCTGTGTACTCTGCACAGTTGCAGAATAGGAAGAAATACTGTTAAGTTTTCAAACTCAAATATTAAAGTCACATATTCCATTCTGTGTGTGTCACCGCCGTTTAGCAGCCTATTCTGTGTACTCTGCACAGTTGCAGAATAGTAAGAAATACTGTTAAGTTTTCAAACTCAAATATTAAAGTCACATTTTCCATTCAGTGTGTGTCACCGCCGTTTAGCAGCCTATTCTGTGTACTCTGCACAGTTGCAGAATAGGAAGAAATACTGTTAAGTTTTCAAACTCAAATATTAAAGTCACATATTCCATTCTGTGTGTGTCACCGCCGTTTAGCAGCCTATTCTGTGTACTCTGCACAGTTGCAGAATAGGAAGAAATACTGTTAAGTTTTCAAACTCAAATATTAAAGTCACATATTCCATTCAGTGTGTGTCACCGCCGTTTAGCAGCCTATTCTGTGTACTCTGCACAGTTGCAGAATAGGAAGAAATACTGTTAAGTTTTCAAACTCAAATATTAAAGTTACATATTCCATTCTGTGTGTGTCACCGCCGTTTAGCAGCCTATTCTGTGTACTCTGCACAGTTGCAGAATAGGAAGAAATACTGTTAAGTTTTCAAACTCAAATATTAAAGTCACATTTTCCATTCAGTGTGTGTCACCGCCGTTTAGCAGCCTATTCTGTGTACTCTGCACAGTTGCAGAATAGGAAGAAATACTGTTAAGTTTTCAAACTCAAATATTAAAGTCACATATTCCGTGTAAGATGAAGAAGGCGGGTAAAAAGGGACGGGGAAGTGGACGTGATCCTGATAGTTCAGGGCGCGGGTCAGGACGCGTAGAAACTGTGCCTGGTGCCAGAGCACAAGAAAGAAAGACATCCACCATACCTAGCTTCATGTCTAATTTTACAGGGCGTCGCAGGACATCACTCTCGAGGTCCGACCACTGCGAACAGGTGGTCGGTTGGATGACAGCTGATACTGCTTCCAGTCGGTTAAGCACCACCCTGTCTTCCACCAAGTCCACTCTCAGTAGCCAAGAGTCTGGTCAACATAATCCTCACTCTGATCATCCTTCCTCCCACCATACACGGTCTGGTCAAAGAAGTGATCCCACACTGGGATATAGTGAGGAGCTCGTCTCATCACCAATCCTTCATTTGACCCTCTCTCCAAGCATGCTTGCAGAGGAACATGACATCTTGTGCCCTGATTCACAACCTCTAGAGGCTACCCAATCACAAGAAGATGACAGATGTGAACGGCATTTAAGGTCAAAGGAAGTAGTGGATGATGATGATGATGATGATGAGACACAGTTGCCATTAAATCAACCACTATTTCCGTCTCAAGACCTTGTTGAGGAGAATGTTATACAGTTGTCAATGACTGAGTATGTGGTGGGATCAAGACATGAGGAGGATGATCAGAGTGAGGAAGTGGAGGAGGACTTGGTGGACGATGAGGTGACTGACCCCACCTGGGAAGGTGTAGAGCCGAGCGATGACAGCAGTCCTGAGGGTGAGCCATCTGCAGCACCGCAACAGGCTGGAAGAGGCAGTGGTGTGGCTACAGAAAGAAGGCGGACCGCACCAAACCGGCCCGCAAATGTTCCACGGAGCACCCCCTTGCGTAAATCTACCTTGCCAAAGGGTAGGTGTTCCGCGGTATGGCGTTTTTTTAAGGAAAGTGCGGACGACAAAAGAATTGTAGTTTGCAACCTGTGCCACACCAGAATGAGCCGAGGCATGAACACTAGAAACCTCACCACCACCAGCATGATCCGACACATGGCATCCAAGCACCGTAGTAAGTGGGAGGAACGCCTGGATCGCCCATCTGTTTCTGCAGGCCACACCACTGCCTCCTCTTCCCCTGTTTTCGGTGCCGGCCAATCGCCTGTCGAAGGCGCAGGCCCGCATACCTCCCGCCCTGCACCTGTAGCATCTGAAGCACCATCAGCGACCACATCCACTTCCCTGTCCCAGCACAGCGTCCAAATGTCGTTACCCCAGGCATTTGAGCGCAAGAGAAAGTACCCAGCCACCCACCCACAGGCCATAGCACTAACCTCACACCTTTCCAAATTACTGGCCATCGAAATGCTGCCATTTAGGCTTGTGGACACTGAGTCCTTCCGCAGCCTGATGGCAGCAGCTGTCCCTCGGTACGCGGTCCCCAGCCGCCACTACTTTTCCCGGTGTGCCATCCCCGCATTACACCACCATGTGTCCCGTAACATCACCCGTGCCCTGACCAACGCAGTTACTGGGAAGGTCCACTTAACGACTGACACATGGACAAGTGCTTGTGGCCAGGGACGCTACATTTCCCTGACGGCATACTGGGTGAATGTCGTGGAGGCTGGGAGCGACTCGGACCCTGGGATGGCACGGGTGCTACCCACGCCGAGGATTGCGGGCCCTACCTCCATCAGGGTTTCCGCCAGCACCTACGTTATTGGCTCCTCCTCCTCCGTTTCCACTTCCGAATTCTCTACACGCAGCGCCACTCCCCCATCAGCCAGTAGCTGGAAGCAGTGTAGCACTGCAGTGGGGAAGCGTCAACAGGCCGTGCTGAAGCTGATCTGCCTTGGGGACAAACAGCACACGGCCTCAGAGCTGTTGCAGGGGATTAGTCACCAGACCGAGCAGTGGCTCTCGCCACTCAACCTGCAACCAGGCATGGTTGTGTGTGATAATGGGCGTAACTTGGTGGCGGCTTTGGAGCTCGGCAAGCTCACACACGTACCATGCCTAGCGCATGTATTTAATTTAGTGGTGCAGCGATTTCTAAAAACCTACCCCAATGTGCATGATCTCTTGACCAAGGTGCGCCGCGTGTGTGCACATTTCCGTAAGTCATCTACAGCTTCGGCCGGCCTGTTGAAGCTGCAGCAGCGCTTACAATTGCCAGCTCACCGGCTGCTGTGTGACGTGAGCACGCGCTGGAACTCCACCTTCCACATGTTGGCCCGGCTTTGTGAGCAGCAGAGGGCAGTAGTGGAGTACCAGCTGTTACACGGTCGTCGCCTCTCCGTTCAACTTCCTGTAATCAGAAGTGAGGAGTGGGAATGGATGTCAGACCTCTGCGAGGTTTTACGCAATTTTGAGGAATCGACACAGATGGTGAGCGGCGATAACGCTATTATCAGTGTAACCATCCCACTTCTGTGTCTACTGAAACGCTCGCTGCTCACAATTAAAACCGACGCTTTGCATGTGGAAGAGGTGGAAATGGGGGAGGAAGAGCTTACACAAGGTGATAGCCAGAGCACCCTCACTTCATCATCTCAGCGACAATTGGAGGAGGCGGAGGAGGAGGAGGAGGAAGACACGGTTGCCTCCGCTACAGAGGGTAGCCATGGAACTTTAGTTCCATCTCTTCAGCGTGGGTGGGCAGAAGAGGAGGAAGAGGATGAGGATATTGAGAGTCATCCTCCTGGTGAGGACAGCGAAATCTTGACTGTTGGTACTCTGGCACACATGGCTGACTTTATGTTAGGCTGCCTTTCCCGTGACCCACGCGTTATACGCATTTTAAACAACACGGATTACTGGGTGTTCACCCTTCTGGACCCCCGCTATAAAGAGAATTTCTCATCTCTCATTCCTCCGGTGGAGAGGACAAGCAAAATGGTGCAATACCAGAAGGTTCTTGTTGAAAAATTGCTCCAAAATTTTCCATCTGACAACGCTGGCGGCAGAGTACGTGCTACCTTGGCCAACAGAGAAGGGGAGAAAAGGGGAGCACACAGCAGTTCCGAGAAAGGCAGGGCAACACTCTCCAAGGCGTGGGACACCTTCATGACACCCCGCCAGCACCCTCACCCTGATGCGCAGCCTAGTGTCACAAGGAGGGAAAAGTTTTGGAAGATGGTGAAGGAGTACGTAGCAGACCGTGTCAGCGTCCTCAATGATCCCTCTGTGCCTTACAACTACTGGGTGTCCAAGCTGGACACGTGGTATGAACTGGCACTCTACGCCTTGGAGGTGCTGGCCTGCCCTGCCGCCAGCGTTCTGTCTGAGCGGGTATTTAGTGCTGCTGGTGGCATCATAACAGATAAGCGTATCCGCCTTTCCACCGACAATGCTGATAGGTTGACACTTATAAAAATGAACAAGGCCTGGATTTCCCCTGACTTCTCCACTCCACTGGAGGAAAGCCCCGGGGGAACATAAACTCACTTTATATATGTTATTTACAATGATGGGAATACTCTGTATTCCCATTCACCCCTTCCACCCAAAAAACGGGTATATGGTTGACTCTTAATCTTCTCATCCTCCTCCTCCTCTTCCATATGCCCTGGGATATAATTTTTATATAGGGCCAGCTCACCAGCGGGCCCTGTGATATAATTTTTATATAGGGCCAGCTCACCAGCGGGCCCTGTGATATAATTTTTATATAGGGCCAGCTCACCAGCGGGCCCTGTTTGACAATTTTTATATAGGTCAGCTCACCAGCGGGCCTTCTCATATAATGTTTTATTGGGTCAGCTCTCTAGCGGGCCCTCTCATATAATGTTTTATAGCGTCAGCTCACTAGCGGGCCTTCGCATATAATGTTTAGGATGGTCAGCTCTGCAGCAGACCCTCACCCATAATGTTTTAGATGGTCAGCTCAGCGCACGTTTCCCTCTTAATCATGGCCTCAGTTCAATAAAATCAAGGAAATTTTTGGGATAATTTGCCTCTGCGCACGTTTCCCTCTTAATCATGGCCCCAGTTCAGAAAATCAAGGAAATTTTTGGGATAATTTGCCTCTGCGCATGTTTCCCTCTTAATCATGGCCTCAGTTCTGAAAATCAAGAAAATTTTTGGGAGTATTTGCCTCTGCGCACGTTTCCCTCTTAATCATGGCCTCAGTTCTGAAAATCAAGGAAATTTTTGGGAGAATTTGCCTCTGCGCACGTTTCCCTCTTAATCATGGCCTCAGTTCTGAAAATCAAGGAAATTTTTGGGAGAATTTGCCTCTGCGCACGTTTCCCTCTTAGTCATGGCCTCAGTTCTGAAAATCAAGGAAATTTTTGGGAGAATTTGCCTCTGCGCACATTTCCCTCTTAATCATGGTCTCACTTCAGAAAATCAAGGAAATTTTTGGGAGAATTTGCAGATGATATACAAGTAAATATACAGCAAATATTGTTTGGTATCAATTTTTCGCCTAAAGTCGTTTTTATTTTCCTTTTTGTGTGTTTTATGGTCAGTCTGTAAAAATGGCGTACTACGGGCGAAAGATCGTTCCCAGCAGCGATGTTGGAGTCCAAGATGCATCCAGACATCCTCCCTATGCTGTCCCTGAACCATTTCTGTGGTGTTTCCATCCTTTTCTGCCATTTTCCTATGGACCAGGCACCCTCCCCTCATCAGAGCAGGGGGTGCCTGGTGTAATGCTCGAGTCCTCCCATTGACTTCAATGGGGCTCGGGTGCTCGGCCGAGCACTCGAGCCTCAGGGGGTGCTCGGTCAGAGCACCCGAACACCCGAGCATTGGGGTGCTCGCTCATCACTACTGGATTGCATTAGGTACATATTTGAATCTGTGTGGGGCTTGTAACATTAAGCTATTACATACATAGGCACTTCAGAAGTTGGACTCTCAAGTAAGCCTTATTCAAAACATTTCAATGAACATTGGGAGAGTAGTAAATTGCTGCCAAACAGTACCAAGATCAAGTCCCCAAATAGCCTGAATTTATCAATAGGAGCAAGAAAAGTTGGGGGATCATTCATTAGCCTATTTTCTTGCTCATGGATCAGGAAAGTCTTCTGTTGAAGGTAGCAAAAGCCTTCCATGCCCCCTTTCTGACTTTACAGTGAACCATTTTTTTTTAAATACTTCCATGGAAGAAAAACCTTACTATATGTTTTTTTTTTAAATTATAGAAGTTTACTAGCATAAATTGCCCGGCTTTGCCCAGGGTTTGTAACATACCAAGTAATACATTCCCTAGGTGTCAGTCATATCTTGCATTCATATTTTTGGCACTCTCGCTTTCAATCTCTTGCTGTCTCTCTTATAAACCCATACCTCCCAAGTGTCCCTCTTTAGGATGGACAGTCCCTCTTTGATAACCAAATCCCTCTGTCCCTCTTTCCCACCCTGATGTCCCTCTTTTTAGGAGGTCAGACAGTGGAGTGTGTATCACATTGCTCCACAGCAATAAAACTCACATTAATGCTTGATTGTAAATAAAATACTTTGGTCTTATGATAAATTATTTATTCAATTACATAATTAGGTGTCAATAGTTCATGAAATAACCTAAAAATGATTGGTAATGTCCGCCCACCAGCCACGCCCTGAGCAACATCCCCTAAAACAAAAGTGTCCCTCTTTGGCCATTTGAAATGTTGGGAAGTATGTAAACCTCTCAATTTCTCATCCATCTCACTACTGTCGTCTTGCAGTCACCACCTCAGTTTATCTGTGTGTCTCTCTCTTGTATGTGCTCTTGTGACCCTATATTTTGTGTGTTCTCTTTCTTGCAGGTGTTCATTCTCTATTGAGACTTTTCTTCCCTGAGTGCATATTCTTGCAGGCACTCTCCCTCACTCCTACGTAGAAACCACTGGCCCATCAAGTCTGCCCATTTTCTTATTCAGATAAAATGCAGTCTCACACTGATCACACTTTCTGCTCTCATGCTTTTTCTTGCCGTATTTTGCATCACATTTTCTCTTGCATGTGCTCTCTTTCTGCACTCTCCTGCATGCTCTATATTGCTGTCTTGTAATGACTCAGTCTTGTGTCATCTGTCTTGCTCTCTCTTGCATGTGTTCTCTTTTGTGTGTGTTCTCTGTCTTGTGTGTGCTCCCTCTCTTGCATATGCTCTTTCTTCTGTTTCTTTCTCTATCTCTCTCTCTCTTACTGTGACTCTTTGTCTCTGTCTCCTTATCTGTCTGTCTCTTACCATCTGTCTTTGCCTGAGGATGATGGGAATTGAAATACATGTTGCCAGACCCTGTTTTAGTCTGTGTAATTAGAGCTACAGGTGTTCCACTAACAATCTGCAACATCTGTGATGTTAATATATTGTGACTTTATATTCCAGACACACAGCTAAATTTATGAACATGTATAAATGGGATGTGTAGTTTTTCATTTATGGAAACAGAAGAGACCGTAGGAAATCAAGACTACAGATCCCAGGACACCTTTACTCCAGCCTACTGCCAAAGGGATAAGGTGGCAATCATACTTATTTTGGTGTTGCTAACAATGTTTTCTTGTCCTCTAGTCACCTATCCAGTAGAGGAGGGAGTTTTGGAGCAAGAGCAGACAGTGTTGCCACACCTGACTTGGTACCTTAGGAAAAGTCAGTAGTCTAATTGGTCTGTAAATAAATAAAAAATTTAAATATATAACTCTTTTTTAAAAATAAACATGGAGCAATTCTGGGGCAAACCTACACTCATTGATTTAACCATTGCATATAACCCCTTAAATGCTAGAGTATGTTGAATGGTAGAATATGTCTTGATTGAAAGCCTTGTTTAAGTCAGTGGTGACTTGGCCATTTTTTTTTATTTGTTCCCTTTGACACAGTCCTGACTTTCCCCAGCTTTTTCCCATTTTTTCATTGACCAAATGGCCCTATATGCATGTGATTATACCTTAGTAGGAGGATGAGTCCACCTTACTGTTAGCTGGAGGAAGATGATGAGAGTTGTAGTTCCCTCAGGTTGCCCACCTCTGTTTTTTACAATTCAATAAATTAGTTCCTTTATTCAAAGAGAGTGGTAGATGGATTTGAAGTAAAAGTGAAAGGTGAGTTGTGGACCAGATGCAGAAAGATGGGGTGAATGTAAATTGGAGCTTCTGTGCTAAATCTGGAGCTGGAATCCATTTCAAGACCCTGTGCCTGCTTTACATCAGTTTACATAGGTACGTATGTCACAGTTCCTCCCTTTAATACTCCTAGAGCCAAGTGGAGGGCAATGAGGCAGTCTATGTCGATTCTGAGGCATTTCTTTCCTATCCACCATCTTTAAAGGGATAGTAATGTTTCAAAATAAATGCAGCTCTAATTATTCTTTATAGTTTTTGGGCCATGAAGAGTCTTATTATCATTCTCTATGACGTGTAGTTCCAGAGTAATAAATCATAAAGTGTCACCCTCCATTCCTTTTACCTATGTAAAACTGCACAGCAAGTCCATCCGTATGGATTGCAGCCAGGGACAATCTTCGGTTAGCATAAGGAAAAACCTGCCCTCCTCCTTCCAGAAGCCAGAAGATTGTCTCTTGCTGTGAGCGGCCCTGTTAAGCGACCAGATTCCACATCTCAGGGAAGGCAGCTTACACTAGGTAAAAGGGGCTGGAGAGGAAGGGAAATTTATAATTGAATTACTCTGGAACCACACATCGTAGAGAATGATAGTACCACTCTACATAGCCCCAAAACTATAAAGAATAATTGGAGCTGCATTTATTTTGAAACATTACTATCTCTTTAAGGCAATATATTAAACCCTTCAGTGAGAAGCAATGAGTTACTCCCACCTCTGACACTCAAAGGGTTAAACAAGGCTTAGCGGAAACAGAAGACCATATGGTTGGATTGGGTCACTGGCATACCATTTGGGCCCCATTGTGATTTTGCAAGTAGGACTGGCACTATTCGTTTACCACCTTGAGTGTCATTTTAACATGTAAAGTTGTGGAGAGGTGCCATCTTGGAGTTTCCCAGAGATAGTGCAAAAGCATTTCTCCGTAGTTCCATCTGATAGCACTACATTGCAAATAGAATGTATCTCCTCAGTGGTAAAATGCATTCTGTCAATTTAAATTCTATTTTGTGTCATCATTAGTGATTTAAATCTACTCTTTGACTTTGTCTGCCATGGTGCAGATTTAAATTACTCATGCCAAGTCAAAACAAAATTTAAAGATACAGAATGAATTTTACCACTGAGGAGACACATGCTATTTGTAATGCAGTGCTGTCAGATGGAACCACAGAGAAATGATTTTGCACTGTCTCTGGGGAGAGGGGGCTGCACAACAAACAGGCTGTGAGTCTAATATAGAATATCTGCAATTCAGGGAAACGTGATTGGATCTGTATTTCATCTTCAGCTGAAGAGCCACAGATTTATGCATTAATGTGATTAATATGATTTTAAGTAAAAAATCATATGTAACCCCATATATACTCATATACCCCACCCCATTCCTATCTCATGCATTTGTACTTAGGCACATTCTATCACACACATACTGCTTCACATTACAGTGGAGACCTCTCTAGCATTCAATGAGGTAAAATAATCATTTAATTCAATGGGAATTTGTATTTGTTCACTATTGTAAAGTTGTCTTACCCCAGAACTGCACCACTCTTCTTTAGTACATCAGCTTCATTGTGTATGTTTTTGTGTACTTTTTTCATTTTTTTGTGTGTCTGTGTATGTTTGCATATATGTGTGTGCTTCTGTGTTTGTATGCATGCCTGTGTGAGTGTGTATGTCTGAGTATGTACCTCTGTGTGTGTATGTGTGTGTGCAGGTCTGTAGGTGTATGTACCTGTGTCTTTGTATGTGTGCATATATCTGTGTGTATGTGTATGACTGTGTGTGTGCCTGTGTGTGTTTATGTCTGTGTCTTTGTGTGCATGTCTGTATGTGTCAGTGCGTGTGTCTTTGTATGTGTCCATATATCTATGTGTATGTGTATGACTGTGTGTGCCTGTGTGTGTTTATGTCTGTGTCTTTGTGTGCATGTCTGTTTGTATGCCTGTGTGTGACTTTGTATGTATGTCTGTGTGTGTGTGCATATAACTGTATGTGTGTATATATCTGTGTGTGGATGTCTGTGTATGTATCTATGTACGCGTTTATGCCTGTGTGTGTGTGTGTCTCTGTATGTCTTTGTGTGTGTGT
The DNA here is from genome assembly GCA_037306005.1 of Rhinophrynus dorsalis. Taxonomy (NCBI): domain Eukaryota; kingdom Metazoa; phylum Chordata; class Amphibia; order Anura; family Rhinophrynidae; genus Rhinophrynus; species Rhinophrynus dorsalis. Next base: position 538,052,123 of record CM074718.1, on the reverse strand, counting down.
GTGTGTGTGTCTGTTTGCGTGTGCAAGAATGTGCACCTGTGTATGTATGCTTGTATGTGTCTGTGTAAATATGTGTGTATGTCTGTGTGTCTGTATATGTGTCTCTATGTGAGAACAATTCTGTGGCACAAAAGAAACATTGAAATGTCCCCAAAATTTCCTTTCATTTAAATGAGGTTTTAACCACACAAATACTGAAATGCATTGCAGATCTTTAGCAATGACCAGGTTAAAATGCCTAATTTAAATTAGTGGGAATTTGTATTTATCTCCAATGGTGGAGTATGTTTCTGCATGTGGCATATGTGCGTGATAAGTAGGTACAATAATGTCCACTAGAAATATGTGAATATTAAACATGTATATTGCTATTTAATGTCTCTTAGGGGACCAAAATGGGTAGGGGTCGAATAGTGGGATGGGACATTGAATAAAAGAGGGCCCATCCAAATGCTCTTGTCCTAGATTGCACCATTTCTGACAGTGATCCTGTTGCACTGAAATTCCTGTTTTGTTAAGTGTTATTCAGATTGCCCCATGAATGTAAACGTGGATGGGTACATACAAACCTATGGAATGGATTACAGAGATTCCTGTAAACAATCAGATGAAAAACTTCTTTTATAGTTGATACAAATAAACAATTTCATGGAGAAATTCTCTTTATGCTTCTATCTGATATCAATTAAAAGGCCATATTTATTTTTGTTTATGTGTCACTTGCTGAGCCACATAGACCTTTCCCTTAAGCGTTGTCTGCTTTTATTTTTCTGATGTAGCCAAGAAACATGTCATAGTTACTGCCCAGGGGGCTTCAAGAGAACATTGCACAGTAATTAATATCAGAAGATGCACTGACCATTTTAATTCAATAACATAATGAATAATGTGTGTTCCATTTTGTTTTTGATGTGAGCTCAGATCATACATAAATGCAAGAAGGAGTCCAGTATACAGTATACAGAGTGGAGGTATATTGTACAAGGACCACACCTTATTCTCTTATAGTGGTAAATATTCACAGATAGAAAAATGGACAGATATACTTGTCCTGTACTGTGTCTCTGAATGTCAGTGTTACAGAATGCACATGCACAAGAGGTATTTTTTAAGCAATGAATTATCAGTATTTTCTTTTCATTTCAATGGACAAATGGAAGGGGCCTTCTGTTTCTTATAAAATCTGGCTTGGTGGAAACCATAATATGTTAAATCCCCTCATATCAAAAAGCTCTGTATTATAATGTTTAAGACCCACCTTATTGCTATGAGCTGGGGTCTAGTAGGGTCCATAGGCCCAGAATTTAAATGTTTATCTACCTCATCACCACAAGGCCCTTCATGTAGAGGAAGGCACAAAAGCTTAATGAGGTCTTCAGTACTGAGGGGTGCCGTCATCTTGCTTCTGGAAGTCAGATAGATTAGATATAATAGACTATAGACAGATAGATTAGATATAATAGACTATTAGCGGGTGTTAGCTTAATTTGGTTGAGTTTAGTGCTAATGTTCCACCTGGTATCTGTTAAACCACAAAAGAGCTCCAGAGATTCGTGTCTGATGAGACATCAAAGATATAAGAGAGTCTCATAGAGAAGAGAGGAGAAGAAGTTAGGAAGAAGCTGTCAGGTGAAGGAATTTGATAGTTACATAGTGTTCTCTAACAGCACCAGTGGAATCAAAGATACATTACTCCATCATTGTGGAAGGCACAAATTGTGGACTACGGAGGGGACACCTTGAGGCTAGGGAGAGTGGGTTTTGTGACTTTTATATCAATATATGTTTCTTGTTTCAGGCTACCCTACTGGGTATAGGCCTCAAGTCATTGGGGTTTGTAGCTCATCTGGTCTCAGCTACAGATGAGTAAAACATCTGTGATTCTTTTTTTCATTAGATTCCTAGGAATTAAAAAAAAATCTGGGTCTGAATTGATCTGAAATAAATTGTGAAGGGAGATTGGGAAGGGCAAGAGGGCAAAAAAAGAACACGGAATATGGAATTTGGTGTAAAGGGGTCCAGAGGATGAATGTGACTATAGGCCAAGGGGAGGAAGTGGGAGGGGACCAATGGAAAGATCTTACCAGAGAGGAAAAGGGATTGGCCCAGAAAGGAGGGCAGGGCCTGGTGGAAAGAGGAAGGGCTATAAAAGAGAGTAGGCCATGGTACAAGACAGTGAGAAGGGCCATTATGCATACAGTAGTTAGGAGACATTAAATATAGTGATGAAGTACAGGTGATAGAGGGAGAAAGAAGGATGGGGGGAGTGATGGAGTGAGCAGAAAGAGGAAATAGGAAGAGATATATTCAGCAGTAGGGATGGGCGAAAAATTTCACCTCAAACTGAACTAGGCAGAAAATGGCACTTTTCACTTGGCAAAAATTTCCTGCAAAAAGTGACGATTTTCCACTTTTTTCACCTAGCTCTTTGCATTGAAATCAATGGGAACATTTAAATTACACACAACACATAACAAATATTATTTTATCCTAAATACAAATAAATAACATTATAAGGCACGGTATAAAAGGGTCTGAGGAGGGTGCCTGTGTTGGTGGGTGGAGTCTAGGGAATTAATCAGTTGAACAGGGAATTTGTTTTAGGGAGGATTTCCTGACTGGTTAATAAAAATAAATATATGTAAAGTGATAGATACAGGAACCCCCTGACATAAGCTGCCACTGGAGGGGACTGATAATTGACTTGATTATTGAGTATTTTGTAGAGGATGATTTGTTAGAGGCACAAGCTCTAAAGAAACATTGATCTGTAGAACTTAGGCTTCTTAGAAACAAACCCCCAAAAATTGTTTTTTTGTAGGGCTATGTTTTTTTTTATAATTTTTTTTTCTTCAAAGCAGAAGCCCTGAGAAAAAAAATGCCCTGCTGGATTAGTGCCAGCAGGTCATGTTGGCCAGTGGCCACTGGCCATTGTCAAACATCCTCCTGAGTCCATAACTGAGGAATTTACAACTGCTGTTCTTGCTGCTGCTGAGTTGTTTAAGCAACAGGATGATTAGGCAGCTGAAAGGGAATGGGATCAACAATAACAGTGACATGGGTGATGAATGATGAACCTTCCACTTGCCACGACTATCCCCAGTGAATCGCCTGAGGCAGTAGCAGCACAGTAAGTAGCCCCCAATCTATGTAGAGAAAAGAAGCTGGCCAATAATTCTTCACCTCCTGCCCCTCCTCCAAAATCATGGGTGTGTTGTTATTAGAATAGAAATGTTTCCCTTGAGAGCAGGAACTGTGGCTCTCATCAGCAACTGCAATGTGAGCAGTGTTTGTGGTAAATAACATCTAGGAGCACAACTGTATACAAACACCATGACACCAGAACCCATGTACTGCCACTGTCACTATACCTCCTTGTCCAGACCCCGCTAAGGACACATGACAACTTGATGACAGTTTAATAGTAATGATGAACCATCCCTGCCAGCATCCTAGAATATTATGTGGGATGGCATCTCCTCAGATGCCGCTTGATGACCTGGTGTTGATTCTCCTCCACCACATTGGCATGTGTGGTCAGTGCACCACACACTGTGCAATGAATAGAAATGAACTGCCACACAGAGTTACTATCATTTGGTGGGAGAGGTAATGATGAACTAGGTGGACTGGCAGAAGATGTAGTTGTTACCTTAAAGAAACAAGGTGATGGCGAGCTAGTTGTTTCGCTCGTCATGGAACTTCCAGTCTCTGTCTCGGTTTCTCTATTCTTCCTCCTCTTTGATTTCCACCTCGCTTCTTGTTGCCTTTCTGAAGAGTCAGGGGGTACAGTAACAGTGGTCTTGATTTCTGTGATGGGTGTTTGGCTTTAACATGTTTGACATAAATGTCATGGTGTCTGTGTTTCATGTGTGATATCAGAGAGGTTGTGCCAAGGTGTGTTCCCTCCATTCCCCTTCTCACAAATTTTGCACAGTGCCATTGGTGATGACTGCACTGTGCCTGCCCCAAGAGAAAAATAGTCCCACACCCATGACTTCATGGGGGAGGGAACAGGTGGAGAAGAATGGCCTTTTTCTTCTTGTCCTCCACATTCTCCTTCACTGTCTATACTGGCAGCTGATGATGTTGCTGCTGTTACTGCTACTTCATCAAAATCAGCACTGCAACTAGGACCAGGAGTAATGCTGGTGCTGGCAAGTGGAACCTGTCTTAGTCTGTGGCACTTAAGCCTGCTCCTCAGCATTCTACTGCCCTTGTATCTCAGCAGCAGCAGGAATTAGAGCTGTTGCAAATTCCAGAAGCTCATTGCCAGTGGTGGGGATACCCATCCTCATCCCTGTCTCCCATTCCTTCTCAGTTTCTGATAAAAAGGCCATCAATATCTCTTCCACCCCAGCTTCTCTATCATCATCCCCACCACCACTAGCCCCACTCCCTACGTGCTGCTGCTGCTCTGTTTCAGACATCTCACTGCTGCATGGAGGAGGTGATGAGCAATGTAACAGAGGGTCCCCTGATGTTACACTTGGTATTCCCTTTTGACCTGAAGAAGAAGACAGACTATCAGCAGTAGCAGCAGGCACAGGCAGCTGATCTGTGCTTCTGCTGGTGGTGGGGGTATTAATTCTGAGCCTGCACTACCCCAACACCAGTTCTTGTCACTTCAGGATCATGTTCAACTTGGACACTGTATTGAAGGGAAGGGGAGGAGGACTCCCAAAGCCAGAGGAATGGTGTGGGCTCCCTTGACCACTAGCCGGGACACTCTCAAATGCTTCCCCTACCACTCCCCTAACACTAGTCCCACTGGCTGCTTCACCATCACTGTTACTACTACTACTACTAATACCACGCACATCAAGTTCAGCCCAGGGTCTTCATCCTCACAGTCACAAGTAATATGAGGATATTGATTATTCCCTCCTTCATTCCTAACACTAACAAACTGCTGGACCTTCTTAGTAGTACTAGTAGTAGTACTAGCACTGGCGGGACTTCTTGGGGATGGCAAGTGTGACTTAGGGTCCTCTGCTGTCACACTTGCCATCATCTTCTCCTTCCCCCCTCCCGAGTATTACAAGACACACTAGCAGCTTCAGCAATGGTGGTAGTAGCTTCAACACTGGCAGCAGGCACAACACTGGTTGCAACAGGGGCAGCACGTCTGACAGCAGGCACAGTATTGGTGGTAGTAGGTTCAGCACTGGCAGCAGGCACAGTACTGGTTTCAACAGGGGCAGCACATCTGACAGCACGCAAGCACTAGTGGCAGCAGAGGCAGCTGACCTGTCCTTCTCTCACTAGTACTACCTTTTTCTCCCTCCCTTCCCATTCCCTTTTCTCCCTCCCTTCCCGTTAGATTCCCCAAGATCCCTTGGGGTGATTTAGGGGGACTGGACAGCATTGGTTCAGTAATCCTCACTTCCTACTTCTCCTCAGATTCAATGGACACATAAGGGTCCTTCCAGCTCCTCCATTTATTATTTTTAAATCTACTCATAGTGATAGCAGTCACTATGAGCCTCTCCTGCCTCAGTTTTGCCTCAAGTTCATAGCAGAATAGCACAGCACATCTACCCTGCTCTGTAGCTGCTTCGATTGTGTTTGATTTCCACAAACACGTCACGTTTTTATAGTGAGAATGGGGAAAACAACAAAAATCAATGGGCCGAAACTTTCTAGCCATTGAAAAAATGGCAAAAAATTTTGTCCAGTGAGTGAAAAACCCGAAAAATGTAATCGCTAGTTTTAAAGCTGATTTTCCTGCAAAAAAAGCAGACAACAACAAGGTTTTCAGGAGATTTCTCGCGGGAACACGGCGAGAGATTTTGCCCACCCCTATTCAGAAGACCTGCCTGAATAAGCTCTCCTACTCTGTTCAGATGATTGCCTTGGATGTGAACTTATTGTGACTGAAATGTTTATGGGGATAATATAACCACATTTCCAGCATGCTAATTGGCTGAAAACAGAAAAGAAACAGCTGTTTCTTAAGAAGTTGTTTCAGCCTTGTGAAACAGCATGTTTTGTACAAAATCTGGCCTTACAAAACCATTTCTCTCATCACTAGTCTGACCTATCCTTATAACATGAAGGAAACTCGGAGTTCTCCTGAAAAGCACCTCAACTTTAGGAAGGTAGAGGGCTAATATCTCTATTAATATTAATGACTGTATAATAGACACAATGCATGTCTCTCAATCATGTTTTTATTTTTTTATTTATAATTATTTTATCTTTTACCAATCAATATCAATGGTAAACCCTGAGTTTCTAGTCTTGTATACATCAGTGTTAGTAGTGAAGATGCTGAATATAGATTGTTTGACATCTCTACTCCTATTGACAGTTCCCCCACAAGGCTGTATATTCATTTGCAAGTGCTCCTACTGCATTTCTGGAATAGCCATTGTCATAAGTAATTAGTGTGAGATTCTGAAAATGTAAGCTTTTAAATGGTCTACAAAGAAGAAAACCTAAATGATTTGGGGACGTGTATAAAAACAAAAGTAGACTTTAGCATACCTCCCAACATTTAAAATTGCCAAAGAGGGACACTTTTGTTTTAGGGGGTGTTGCTGTGGGCGTGACTGGTGGGTGGGGCATTACTGAGAATTTATAGGCTATTTCATAACCTATTGACACCTCCTTGTGTAACCTATTAAATGACTTAAAACAAGACCAATTTTTTTTTACTTACACAATCTAATTTATAAACACGTATACTGACATGTATACAAACATTAATGTGAGTTTTATTGCTGTGGAGCGATGTGATACACTTATATACACATCACACAGTCTGATCTCTTAAAAAGAGGGACATCAGGGTGGGAAAGAGGGACAGAGGGATTTGGGTGTAAAAGAGGGGCTGTCCCTCCTAAAAAGGGACACTTAGGAGGTATGCTATAGTAACAAAAGTGGGGTTATAATTACAATGTGTTGGTTCTCCTTTATGTTTCAAGTAGTGCTGCATTTTTCTTTGTGTACTGTAATAAAGTACTAGCGCACATGCTTGTGGTTCCAGGAAGTCTACTTTGAAATGTGGTCATATTTCTTGGAAGCATTGCCACCAATTTAAAAATAAATATTTATTATGATAATAAGAAATTGCAAAACAGAAAACATGACCAGCTCATGATCGACACACCATATATGTGTTATAATATATTTTGATAAATGTTTACTTCTGTGAATTTATCAGTTATACCTAGGTGTATGTTTTTCAAGAATCAATGTTGTTTAAGACTGCAATGAACTTTATGACCATTTGACTGCTAGATAGGAGACCTCTTTAGAACTGAAGGGGTAATGCAAAGGTATGATGCAGTAAATATCAGTATAGAGAATGAATCAAAAAGAATGATTAATCATTAAGGTAATAAATAATGAGATGAATGTGCAAATACAGTTTCTGTACCTGTGTATCTGGTAGCACACAACTTTAATGCAAACAAGCCCTAATGCCACTCTATAACTCGAGTGAGAAAATGGAAGTTTTTTTAGCTAATTTCTACATGGTATCAAACATGACACCACTGAGTGATATGCCCCCCAAATCCATACACTGCCAACCTGCCCACTGCTTGGCACAAGCATAGCACGGTTGCTATTTTTTAACACTAAGAACTTAGTACATAGTAGTTAGATAGGCAGGATATGGAAAAGACTGGGTAGAGTTTGGACACGCCTTATTTTGGCTTTATCATCTATGTTACTATGTAAATGTCTTTCTGTACCTACCCCTATATGAGACAATATTCTGGAGTAAAATGTCACATTTCTACATAACCAAGTAAAACATCTTGGGAATGTTATTATGATTCAGGTACCACTCTGACTAGTAGAACTTGTTTTCATTGTTGAAATGTGACGTTTAATTCTACTCTCCTTTTGTTCTTTACTGGACAGCTAGCTGTAATGTAATTGCCAACTTCACGTTCATTAAACATCCACTAACCTCTAATTTTGTGAAATCAGATGCTCATAGTCAGAAATGATGTGCTGCACCCCGAATCCTCTAGGACACCCTCTCCTGGCTTGCACAAGTGATGAGAGGAGTTAGTAGTAAGAATTCTGAAAAAAAATATCCATCCTCGTCCTTTAAAGCCTGATAATGTGTGTGCTAGCATATATTACATACAGGTAATAGTATCCCATAAAACTAAACATGACTAAAACAAAGCTATTGGAGCTATTATACACATTTCTGCTATTGTGGCATACCTCAAGACAGGTACGCGGCCTTGATTAATTCTGGTAGTTGAAAACAGAACCAAGGTGCCTGTTTCACTTCTTCCCTTCTCTGACTACTCCTGCTTGATCCTACAGGTAGAGACAACCTTATTTCTTCAATTTACAAGCTGCAGTAGATTCACAGCTCATAATAATATATAATTTATGAACAGCTGGAGAGCCATTCTGAATTCTAAACATGAATCTAGCTCCAGTTTTCCTCAATAGTGCCTACATTATCTGCTATACATGATTAACATGATTTCTGCTTATTTTGTTTTACTTCTACTGCAGGCAGATGTGCTCCACATCTTTAGTCAGAAATGTTTATTCTGGGCACATAATGGCTTTTCACCTTTGCTCCAATATTTTAATACTTGTGAAATTAAATGAGATGCTGCCTTTCCATTGTGAATTGCCACAGATAGGTGATCCATGGTCCACTCTTATACTATTATTTAATATCATAGGCTTAGCCTGTCTTACTCCACATTCTTGCTTTTCAGATGCACCATGGGCAGATATATTGGAAAACAGGAGAAAATTATGAATAAATGAGGAGAGAAATTAGATGGGACACCAAGAAAAATACAAACTCTCAAAACCCTGCATGATAGGTCTTCTCCCTCACCTGAACACCCGACTCATACATCCTCCTCCACCTCAGAGGAAATAGCTGAAACAACAGGTTACCTGCTTTTGCAACTTTTTGATAAGAAGATCACTGCAGTTACTACCAGTATTAACACAGTATTATCTGAGCTCAAAAATCAGAATGAATGCCTGAGTAAAGTGGAATAAACAGTAAATAGTAAATAATAGGCTTAATTGGGGGATTGAACAGTCCCACATCAATCAATAAAATAATATATCAAGCTAAGAGAATCTTTGCCTGAACCATCTCCTTTAAGGTCACTTTTAAACTAAACATGTCTGGTGGGTGTAAAGTGGAGTACCGAGGAAGTCCCTGCCTCCAGAGTGCATTTTTATGCCCTGCCTACCTGTGGGAGGATATTTTACCCCATGGTTCCATCTTGTTTACTTAACCTCTTAAGGACAGGCGCACGAATGCACAGAGCATTTATTTTTTCGGATCTGATTCAGGGCTCGGGAACCCTGAATTCCATGACGTGCCAGGACCGTCACTGCTCCTTAAGTGCTGGACAGCCGTGACGGTCCTGGAAAGGCATTGGACGTTAAGGGGTTAAGTTGTTTTTTTCTGTCCCCCACTTCCTTTCTTCCCAGCTTATGTTTCCTTTTTGGTTTTCTTGTTCTTTCACATGTTTTGTAATTCCATCACTTCTTTATTCTTCCTCTAACTTTGATTTTGCACTCTTCTTTTTGCCACAGTTACTGTCCAGTATTTTCTGGTTGACCTTCAATATCTTACTTTCACTGGCTAGTTCCCCAATACGTAATGCCCCAATGAATGCTAAGTTGAAGGCCTTTAGAAAAAGTACCACTTCATACTGATCCCGACACACTGCCGGTAATGTATCAATTAAGTCCCACAACAGTTAGAATGACACCAGTCTGCTCTCATCTTTTATAACAGTACCTTTTCGAAGGCCTTTAAATGTCATCCTCACCACAAACTCTTTGGTGATGTCTTTCTTACCCATTAATTCTAACCAAAAGCTTTTCCTGCCTTTTTTGCTGTTATGGCAGCTGGGGTTAAACCTTTTTCCAACCATAATCACAATAGTCATAACAACCTCTCCATCCTCTCCATATTCATCCTCCATCCCCCAGTGAATTTGTCCTGAGTTGTAGATTCCTCCTGCTGCTTTAAACCGTGCCCAGGTGGCCGGTGACACCACGTTCTCTCTCGATTGTGGGACTTCTTCCGTCCAAGCTCCCAGAGTGATATGGGACACTGAACCCCTACTTCTGCTGCACCGGCCATATTTTCTTAACAGTCTCTATCTGCAGTCGAGACAATGCATCAGCTGCCACGTTCTTGACCTCCAATGCATGCAATGCTTTAAATGTTACGTTGAGCCTTAAGTAGCCCAATATCAATTCCCTCAATAATCTCAACACTAGAGGAGTTGATGCTGATAAGCTGTTAATTGCCCATACAATCCCCATGTTGTCAGTATGGAACGTGATCCTGTGATTTCTCATTATCTCACTCCGTATCACCACCGTCACCACAAAACTCCGGAAAGACTAAATTCCTGATTATCTCTGTGTCCCACCACTCAAGCCAACTTACCACACACAATTCAGATTTGAAGATTGCCCCAAAGTCCACCAAACTGGCTGCATCCATGTAAAGATTGAGGTCAGTGTTCGTTGTGGACTGTACCTGCCAAATTGCTTTCCCATTAAAGTCCTCCAGGAAACTCTCCCAAGCCTCCATATCCAGTCTCAATGGTGCTGTTATTCATATATAGTGCTGAGGTTGTGTCACCCCTGCCCTTGCCTGCACCGATCTGCTGTTGAAAACTCGTCCCATAGGTATTATCCTGCAGGCAAAATTCAGTTTCCCTAACATGAGCAGAAATTGTTTGAGCGTCACCTTCTTGGCCCTCTATCCAATCCAACCATTTCTTTTAAATCAACCACCTTATCCCATGGCAACTGGCACTCCATGGCCACCAAATCAATTTCTATGCCCAGAAATTACAAACAGGTCGTGGGCCCTTTTGTATTTCCATGGGCCAAAGACATAACAAAATGATGTGCCACCCACTGCAACGTTCTTGCACATATAACCTAAAGCGCCGGTCCTATACACAAGAAGTTATCAAGTGCAAAATGGAATCACACCCCAATTCCCTCCTCACTACCCAATACAAGAAGGTACTAAAAGTTTTGGACGGTGTGTAAGAGATCGAACATGCCATATCAGACAAAGGTCCACATAGTACCCTTCTTGTGATTTATATCCTGGCACTCTGGATGTACTTGCAAAGGACGAAAAGGTGATTCTATGTCAGCCTTCGCCACCAATGCACCTTTGCCTGCCCTGGTGACCATTCAAACATCCTTGACGAATGACTGATATGATACATTGTACAACACCTTTGCAATTCCATCCTTTGCTGACTCCCCTTTTTGAAATGATATATGGTGTATTATCCTATATTTTTGCAGTTTTCATTTTGGAATGCCCCCCCAAGGGAGAAATCATCAGATTCCCCAATGGAGGCACTCTAAAAGGACCCATCATCTGCCCAAGTTCTACCTCCCTTTTTAATTTCTCCCTTAACACCTGAGGGAAAGTTATGGCAGATCTTAAATTACCTGCTTCTTGTACCCTTTTACATTCCTGAAAGGGAATCCGAAAAAAAACGACCCTGAACCATGTATCCAGTACCCTTGCTGTTTCCTTATCCTTGTAAGCGTCTAGCCAAGGTTGCATCCTTTCTACGCATATTGGCATCTTCTCCCTTGCCTCTCAGTTTTGTTCCTTTATCCCCTCCTTTCTGTTTCTTAAAAAAGCTGAATCCCTAAAGCTTGGCTCCACACCATGAACATTTGTGTCGAATGCAGTGTCCTTCATTAAACTGTGACTAGTGATGAGCGAGCATGCTCGGCCGAAGCTCGGTTCGGCTCGAGCATCGCTCTGCTCGGCACATGGCGGTACTCGTACGAGTACCGCATGTGCTCGCCCGCCATGTTCGGGTCTCCTCCCCGCACGTTTCGCGGCTGTGGCGCAGCCAATAAACGTGCGGGGAGGCTCTGACATCAGTGTAATGCCAGCAGCCATGTTGGCTGCTGGCATTACACTGATTGGCTGGCCAGAACCCGTGATCGGATGCTGTATAGCACCCGACCAGCGAGTTTGGCTCAGTCTTAGCCAGGGAGAGATGAGGATAGGAAGGGAAAGTCAGTGTAGGCAGAAAAAAAGTTTTGGAACTCTTTCAAGACCCAAAAGTCCTTTTTAGGACTGTTGTGTGTGGGGGCAGCATTTATATTTTGTTTGGGGGGGGCACAATTTCATTTTTTTTGTGGGGGGGGGATATTTAGGTGACATTGTACTAGGTGCACAGGGACAAATATTGTACAACGCAGCGACAAAAAGGGCCATTTTAAACGTGTGCCTAGCCATAGATTATTGTCACATTCTGTTTAGTGTGCAAATTGACAAATTAACGTCACATATTCCGTTCACTGTGCCTAGCCGCAGATTAGCGTCACATTCTGTTTAGTGTGCCTAGCCGCAGATTAGCATCACATTCTGTTTAGTGTGCAAATTTTCAAATTAACGTCACATATTCCGTTCACTGAAAATAGCCGCAGATTAGCGTCACATTCTGTTTAGTGTGCCTAGCCGCAGATTATTTTCACATTCTGTTTAGTGTGCAAATTTCAAAAATAAACGTCACATATTCCGTTCACTGTGCCTAGCCGCAGATTAGCGTCACATTCTGTTTAGTGTGGAAATTTCAAAAATAAACGTCACATATTCCGTTCACTGTGCCTAGCCGCAGATTAGCGTCACATTCTGTTTAGTGTGCAAATTTCAAAAATAAACGTCACATATTCCGTTCACTGTGCCTAGCCGCAGATTAGCGTCACATTCTGTTTAGTGTGCCTAGCCGCAGATTATTTTCACATTCTGTTTAGTGTGCAAATTTAAAAAATAAACGTCACATATTCCGTTCACTGTGCCTAGCCGCAGATTAGCGTCACATTCTGTTTAGTGTGCCTAGCCGCAGATTAGCGTCACATTCTGTTTAGTGTGCCTAGCCGCAGATTAGCGGCACATATTCCGTTTAATATGAAGAAGGCGGGTAAAAAGGGACGGGGAAGTGGACGTGATCCTGATAGTTCAGGGCGCGGGTCAGGATGCGTAGAAACTGTGCCTGGTGCCAGAGCACAAGACAGAAAGACATCCACCATACCTAGCTTCATGTCTCAGTTTACAGGGCGTCGCAGGACATCACTCTCGAGGTCAGACCACTGCGAACAGGTGGTCGGTTGGATTTCAGCTGATACTGCTTCCAGTCGGTTAAGCACCACCCTGTCTTCCACCAAGTCCACTCTCAGTAGCCAAGAGTCTGGTCAACATAATCCTCACCCTGATCATCCTTCCTCCCACCATAGAGGGTCTGGCCAAAGAAGTGATCCCACACTGGGATATAGTGAGGAGCTCGTCTCATCACCAATCCTTCATTTGAACCTCTCTCCAAGCAAGCTTGCAGAGGAACATGAGATCTTGTGCCCTGATTCACAACCTCTAGAGGGTACCCAATCACAAGAAGATGACAGAGGGGAACGGCATTTAAGGTCAAAGGAAGTGGATGATGATGATGATGAGACACAGTTGCCATCAAATCAACCACAATTACTGTCTCAAGACCTTGATGAGGAGGATGATACACAGTTGTCAATGACTGAGGATGTGGTGGGATCAAGAAATGAGGAGGATGATCAGAGTGAGGAAGTGGAGGAGGACTTGGTGGACGATGAGGTCACTGACCCCACCTGGGAAGGTGGAGAGCCGAGCGATGACAGCAGTCCTGAGGGTGAGCCATCTGCAGCACCTCAACAGGCTGGAAGAGGCAGTGGTGTGGCTAAAGAAAGAAGGCGGACCGCACCAAACCGGCCCGCAAATGTTCCACGGAGCACCCCCTTGCGTAAATCTCCCTTGCCAAGGGCTAGGTGTTCCGCGGTATGGCGTTTTTTTAAGGAAAGTGCGGACGACAAAAAAATTGTAGTTTGCAACCTGTGCCACACCAGAATGAGCCGAGGCATGAACACTAGAAACCTCACCACCACCAGCATGATCCGACACATGGCATCCAAGCACCGTAATAAGTGGGAGGAACGCCCGGATCGCCAATCTGTGTCTGCAGGCCACACCACTGCCTCCTCTTCCCCTGTTTTCGGTACCGGCCAATCGCCTGTCGAAGGCGCAGGCCCGCATACCTCCCGCCCTGCACCTGTACCATCTGAAGCACCATCAGCGACCACATCCACTTCCCTGTCCCAGCGCAGCATCCAAATGTCGTTACCCCAGGCATTTGAGCGCAAGCGAAAATACCCAGCCTCCCACCCACAGGCCATAGCACTAACCTCACACCTTTCCAAATTACTGGCCATCGAAATGCTGCCATTTAGGCTTGTGGAGACTGAGTCCTTCCGCAGCCTGATGGCAGCAGCTGTCCCTCGGTACGCAGTCCCCAGCCGCCACTACTTTTCCCGGTGTGCCGTCCCCGCCTTACACCACCATGTGTCCCGTAACATCACCCGTGCCCTGACCAACGCAGTTACTGGGAAGGTCCACTTAACGACTGACACATGGACAAGTGCTTGTGGCCAGGGACGCTACATTTCCCTGACGGCACACTGGGTGAATGTCGTGGAGGCTGGGAGCGACTCGGACCCTGGGATGGCACAGGTGCTACCCACGCCGAGGATTGCGGGCCCTACCTCCATCAGGGTTTCCGCCAGCACCTACGTTATTGGCTCCTCCTCCTCCTCCTCCGTTTCCACCTCCGAATTCTCTGTGCGCATCGCCACTCACCCATCAGCCGGTAGCTGGAAGCAGTGTAGCACTGCAGTGGGGAAGCGTCAACAGGCCGTGCTGAAGCTGATCTGCCTTGGGGACAAACAGCACACGGCCTCAGAGCTGTTGCAGGGGATTAGTCACCAGACCGAGCAGTGGCTCTCGCCACTCAACCTGCAACCAGGCATGGTTGTGTGTGATAATGGGCGTAACTTGGTGGCGGCTTTGGAGCTCGGCAAGCTCACACACGTACCATGCCTAGCGCATGTATTTAATTTAGTGGTTCAGCGATTTCTAAAAACCTACCCCAATTTGCATGATCTCTTGACCAAGGTGCGCCGCGTGTGTGCACATTTCCATAAGTCATCTACAGCTTCAGCCGGCCTGTTGAAGCTGCAGCAGCGCTTACAATTGCCAGCTCACCGGCTGCTGTGTGACGTGAGCACGCGCTGGAACTCCACCTTCCACATGTTGGCCCGGCTTTGTGAGCAGCAGAGGGCAGTAGTGGAGTACCAGCTGTTACATGGTCGTCGCCTCTCCGTTCAACTTCCTCTAATCAGAAGTGAGGAGTGGGAATGGATGTCAGACCTCTGTGAGGTTTTACGCAATTTTGAGGAATCGACACAGATGGTGAGCGGCGATAACGCTATTATCAGTGTAACCATCCCACTTCTGTGTCTACTGAAACGCTCGCTGCTCACAATTAAAACCGACGCTTTGCATGTGGAAGAGGTGGAAATGGGGGAGGAAGAACTTACACAAGGTGATAGCCAGAGCACCCTCACTTCGTCTTCTCAGCGACAATTGGAGGAGGCGGAGGAGGAGGAGGAGGAGGAGGAGGAAGACACTGTTGCCTCCGCTACAGAGGGTAGCCATGGAACTTTAGTTCCATCTCTTCAGCGTGGGTGGGCAGAAGAGGAGGAAGAGGATGAGGAGATTGAGAGTCATCCTCCTGGTGAGGACAGCGAAATCTTGCCTGTTGGTACTCTGGCACACATGGCTGACTTTATGTTAGGCTGCCTTTCCCGTGACCCACGCGTTATACGCATTTTAGACAACACGGATTACTGGGTGTTCACCCTTCTGGACCCCCGCTACAAAGAGAATTTCTCATCTCTCATTCCTCCGGTGGAGAGGACAAGCAAAATGGTGCAATACCAGAAGGTTCTTGTCGAAAAATTGCTCCAAAATTTTCCATCTGACAACGCTGGTGGCAGAGTACGTGCTAACTTGGCCAACCGAGAAGGGGAGAAAAGGGGAGCACACAGCAGTTCCGACAAAGGCAGGGCAACACTCTCCAAGGCGTGGGACACCTTCATGACACCCCGCCAGCACCCTCACCCTTATGCGCGGCCTAGTGTCACAAGGAGGGAAAAGTTTTGGAAGATGGTGAAGGAGTATGTAGCAGACCATGTCAGCGTCCTCAATGATCCCTCTGTGCCTTACAACTACTGGGTGTCCAAGCTGGACACGTGGTATGAACGGGCACTCTACGCCTTGGAGGTGCTGGCCTGCCCTGCCGCCAGCGTTCTGTCTGAGCGGGTATTTAGTGCTGCTGGTTGCATCATAACAGATAAGCGTATCCGCCTTTCCACCGAAAATGCTGATAGGTTGACACTTATAAAAATGAACAAGGCCTGGATTTCCCCTGACTTCTCCACTCCACTGGAGGAAAGCCCCGGGTGAACATAAAGTCACTTTAGATATGTTATTTACAATGATGGGAATCCCATTCACCCCTTCCACCCAAAAAACGGGTATATGGTTGACTCTTAATCTTCTCATCCTCCTCCTCCTCTTCCATATGCCCTGTGATATAATTTTTATATAGGGCCAGCTCACCAGCGGGCCCTGTGATATAATTTTTATATAGGGCCAGCTCACCAGCGGGCCCTGTGATATAATTTTTATATAGGGCCAGCTCACCAGCGGGCCCTGTTTGACAATTTTTGTATAGGTCAGCTCACCAGCGGGCCTTCTCATATAATGTTTTATTGGGTCAGCTCTCTAGCGGGCCCTCTCATATAATGTTTTATAGCGTCAGCTCACTAGCGGGCCTTCGCATATAATGTTTAGGATGGTCAGCTCCGCAGCAGACCCTCACCCATAATGTTTTAGATGGTCGGCTCAGCAGCAGACCCTCATTCCTAATGTTTTAGATGGTCAGCTTAGCGGCATGCCCTCGCCCCTAATGTTTTAGAGGGTCACCAGCAGGCCATTAATCCTAATTTTTCAAGGGTGTGTATGATGCCCTCCTTTATGTGTAATAAAGGGTGTATTGGAGTGACATTTCAGTCTAATTTTTGGTAGCCCTTTCACTTAGTGCATAGGCTTTATGAGTGTTGGACCACTACCTGAACTATTGTACCACAATGTGAATGAGGCCCTCCATTTTGTGATATACAGGTTGTATTGGAGTGCCTCAGGTCCTCCCATTGAATTAAATAGGGCTGGGGTGTTCGACAGAGCAGAAGGTAGTTCTTGGCTTCATCCACTAAGTCACTTCGTCACTTTTACTGAATGGATAAGACCCCACTGTTACGACTATAAATTTTGGACTTAACAAGGGCAAATGGACATGTTGTAAAACCTGTGGTAGCTGCGGCCTCCGTTCCTGAATGCTGTACCTTACCCGGGCCATAACCACGTTGAACACCTGCTTTACGCTGCGCACGTTTCCCTCTTAATCATGGCCCCAGTTCCGAAAAATCTATGAAATTTTTTGCAGAATTTGCAGATGATATACAAGTAAATATACAGCAAATACTGTTTGGTAACAATTTTTCGCCTAAAATCATTTTTATCTTCCTTTTTGTGTGTTTTACGGTCAGTCTGTAAAAATGGCGTACTACGGGCGAAACATCGTTCCCAGCAGCGACGTTGGAGTCCAAGATGCATCCAGACATCCTCCCTATGCTGTCCCTGAACCATTTCTGTGGTGTTTCCATCATTTTCTGACCTTTTCCTATGGACCAGGCACCCTCCCCTCATCAGAGCAGGGGGTGCCTGGTGTAATGCTCGAGTCCTCCCATTGACTTCAATGGGGCTCGGGTGCTCGGCCGAGCACTCGAGCCTCCGGGGGCGCTCGGTCAGAGCACCCGAACACCCGAGCATTGGGGTGCTCGATCATCACTAACTGCGACCAATAACCTGCCTTTCTGGTTGCAGGCAGTGCTGTGGGAAGCCCTAACCCCCAGGTGCCTGACTGAAAATATGAAAGGACACTCTGAAAGTTGTAAGACCTCATCATGATGGAGAGCCATAGACCTATATCCTTTTGGTCCCACTCCATTGTGGGTCTCACTGCCATCCTCTGGCTAAATTGTTCATCATATCTCCACCATGACAGGCCCCATATATCTGACACGTGTTCGATATCATGTCTTGGTACCCGAACAATGTCGAGCACTTTTGCGGAAAACGCTCGCCTATTATGCTGGTCAAGATCACAAATGCCCTTACTCAATTTCCAAATACTTTTGGTATCTTTCTATTTCTCTTCCTTTTTTTCAGCATCCTTCTCTTTTTTCCCAGATGTACCTATTCCAAAGGAATTATCTCCTCCAAATCTTCTCCTTCACTTTCTGTTTTAAATGTAACCCTAGTTGTCCCATAAGCCACATCTCTGACAACCCCAACACTGCCTGCATTCCTAACCCACACGCGGACCCCATCAGTAACACTGGTGTCCTAATGCCCGCTACTGTCGCCGTCCCAGTGTTTATTCCTAATCCCTTGACAGTTGCTGAAATTGTTTCACTGTCTACTTGCATCCCTTTTGTCACCAACACCAGGTCTTTCACTTGCCACTTGTTCTCCTGCTCCTGTTAAACCTGCTGCTTTTACTACTGCTCTACTGTCCCCATAACTCCTCCTCCCAATTCCTTTCACTTGCCACTTGTTCTCCTGCTCCTGTTAAACTTGCTGCTTTTACTGCTGCTCTACTGTCCCCATAACTCCTCCTCCCAATTCCACCACAGCTCTCGGCCCTACCCTGCCGCTGCACTCTGATTGTTACCCAAATCCCCCACCCCTTGGAATTCCCCTCATTGTCCTAGTCCCTTGTTGTGACTTTCCCATCCCCCGCCCCTTATCTGCCCTCCTCTACAATGATTGCTCCCCAAGAGCTTTATCTTGCAATACCCCCAACAGGTGTTGTATGCTACCCCATTAGTCAGAAAAGTCTTCCCCCCCACATGCTTATTGTATGCTTCAGCAGCACGAACTTCATGTCCTCCAAGCTATCCTCCTCATTCCCTCTTCCTGCCAAGCACTGGGCTCTCCGCTCCTCCTCTGTCACCAGCACCCCAGTCTTCTTGCCCCACTTACTTATCCCTTCCTTTATTTTTGCATAGCTAAACTCCTGTATGCCTTCTACCAGACGTCCCCTCCTTGTCCCCTCATCCCTCTCCTTCTGTGCTGCCACTGATGTTTTTTATTAAATTATTATTTATTTATTTTTATATTTGTATATATATATATATATATATATATATATATATATATATTGTATAGATGGGCACTCCAATACAAAAAATAATAAAACGAATGTCTCGGTGTTATGTCATAATCAAAAATATAAAAATGTATGTGGTAAGGTAACCAGCAAGGGCAAAACAGCACTCAAAGGACTTGATTATCAAAAAACTCTGGGTTTTTATTTGTTAATTGTTCAAGAAAGGCTTGTAATGGAGTCGAAATGTTGAGCAAATAAAAACCCACAGTTCTTTTTATAATCAAGTCCTGTGAGTGCTGTTTTGTTCTTGTTGGTTACCTTACCTACCTTACCACATCTATCTATCTATCTATCTATCTATCTATCTATCTATCTATCTATATACATGACCTGGCTAAGCACCACCAGATCCCTGGGTTAACAGCTTTTTCCTTTCTGTCTTGCCCTTTTTTGAGATTCGGATCATCTCACACGACTCTATCGTCCTATTTCTCTCTCCGCCCCATCTCAAGTCTCTACCCGCATGACATGATGCGCTAGTTCCTCCTTTTTTCCTCCCTTCTCTCCATCACTCCCACCATTCGTATTGCTCTCCAGGACCTCACCACCACCCTGCTCCTGCTCTTCCTTCTTCTCTGCCTTCCACTCAGGCTCAGTTGCTCTGGAGGTCATGCCGTCGTCTTCCTCACCTGCCTTTCAAACGCTCCAGCTGATGTAGCTTCCTCACTGGCCTTCTTATTTAGTTGTTCTTGCAGTCATCCTCCATCTCCCGCTTCCAGCAACCTTTTTACTGCCTCCAAGATACCCAACTCACCTTCCATCTGGTCTTCAGGTCACTTTTGTACAATGCCACTGCCTACAGTGCTGTTCTCCACAGTGGTGATCCAGCCTTTCTTTCTGTTGCTTTTGTTCTCTCACTCTGGCTCCACCCCTTTTATTTCCATCCTACTTCTGCCCCACAACCCCTCTTCCTCTAATAATGCACCTAGACATGATTCCCTTCCCTTCCCTGCTCTGCTTGTTGGGGAATTCTCGTGTAAGAAAAAAAGAGAGAGAGTGAGGGTGTATGACTCTGTGTGTGTGAAAGCAATGATCACTGTGCTACACAAATTATGTTCCTTTGTTTTGTTCTTTGTAGAGAAACAGATGTGATAATCCACTATGAAGTGTACAACAATGTTTACTAGTAGTTATAGAAGTTTTTGTTTCATTTGCTTTGGAGTGTTAGTGCAATAAATAGACATCTACATTTGCAGAATCTTAGATTATAAATGTCTTAGTCAAAGGCCAGGGCCAGAATAAAATACTGTGAAAAGAATGTGAATGCTGAAGGCAGCTTACCATATGTGATACTGGTGAAGTACTGGTGCAGCAGTGGGCGGTTACTATGCAACCACCATATTGTGTCCCAAGTTCGTAGGCAGGGAACATGTACGAGGAAGTGAAAGTGAACTAAACAGGTGAGCACATGGTGAAGTGGTGCTGTGAGAGTGTATGCCTGATTTGGTCTATGCCTGCAATAAAGAGACAAACTGGGACTTCTCATATTGCTTACTGAACCACAATATTCAATAAATGGAGACAATCTGTTGCTGCAAAACTACCCGTGTGGAGTGTGTTGGGATCTTTGACCACAGATAATCTGTTGCAAATACATCTTCTTATTTAACATAATAAAAATCTAATTCTCACAGTGAAACAGTCCCAAATGCCTGACTACAACAAAGCCTTGACATTTCATTAAATAATTACACAGTATCCCATCCAAGGAGAGGATTTGGTTAATAATTTGAATTTGAAAAGTATGTAAGGTACAGCATCAATTTAACTAACAAACTAGCCTGTAACATTTGTTCCCTGGTATAAATGCCAGCACATGACATAATCTACCACAAAGATTTGGTAGGAAAATGAAAAAATCTTAATCATTTACTGGTACAGAGTGGAAGAACTGAATGTTTAACTGGAAGCCAGATGGGAAATTAATTATATAGTCTTTAGATGAGTATCAAGGTTTTGCCCTAATAATTATAGTTGGCAAGTCCTGGTGATGTAGTGCTCATACATTTAGCAATTAAACAGTGGCACCTACAGTACTCAGAAATAAAATGAAAATGTACAGAATTAGGGTCATTTACTCAGTAATGCATTTAGGCTTTCTGCTACCCTAGGCTCAATCAAATGCATGCACCCCCACCCACTAATACACACCCACACTTACCTATACACTTACTTTTTCCATCTATGTCCACTGGCCACTCTCCTTCCCTTACAGGCACAGAGAATAAGCATGGCAAATAACCAGCATTTAAAGGGATAGTAATGTTTCACAATAAAAGCATCTCCAATTAATCTTCGTAGTGTTTGGGCCATGGAGAGTGTTATTTCAATACTGTCAGAGTTGTAATTTAACAGTAATTGAATGGTATGCTTATTTCCACCCCTTTTACTGATTATAACACTGCTCACCTTAGAGCAGCAAGACTATCCACATGGATTGCAGAGAGGGACAATTTTCAGTGAGCATAAGGAAAAACCAGTAAAACCTGTCAAGGGGGCAGGGTTTTCCCTTTTGCTTACAGTAAGAAGATTGCCCCTTTCTGTGATCTGTCTGGTCTTAAGACCACATTCCAAATCTGAGGGGAGGTAGCTTATACTAGGTAAAAGGGGAGGGAAGGGGATGCTTTATCATTCAATTACTCTTGAACTACAACTCTGACAGTATTGAAATAACACTCTCCATGGCCCAAATACTATGAAGATTAATTGGTGTGCTTTCTTTGTGAAACATTACTATCCCTTTAAGGGGCTAAATTAGTGGAGATTTTGATTTATGAAGTAAGAACATGAGAATGAGGTGCTGAAAAGGAGGCTAAAAAAAGCATTCTCTTTAGAAAGTGGACTGGGGCTCAAAGTAGCACCACCACCCAGTCTGCTGTTCCTGCTAATCTGTCATCCTAGGCTTACTTGGCCTAAGCCTAAATACATCACTGCAAGTACTAAGAAAATGTAGTGCAAACCATCTGCATCATTGATTTCAAGTATGTTTTAACCCCCTTGAATTCAAAATGCCTTGAAGATCTCATCCTCATTGAAGTGGTTAAAAGCTTCTTTTAAATCAATGGGAATTTTTTCAGTTTTTATTTATTCAATATTGTGCAGTTAGTTTGCAGCAGAATTTCACCACTTTTCTTAGTACATCAGTCTCAATCTGTATGTATAATTTCATTGACAAGGTGCCTGATTACCTGGATACACCGGATCACTTACTCCAGCTCTGTTATTACTTTCATATATGGGAACTTCCTCCTGTGGAGCTCCAAGAGAGGGCTCATAGTCTGTGAACAGGCTTAAGTGACACGTGACTCGTGTCATAAAGTGGGTGGGGCTTAATTGGGTAGGCAGGATTTAATCTAGATTGGACTGGGAAGTGGGTGAGAAGTGGGGGGAACAGGGTGGGAAAGAAGAGAATCAGCCTCTGTGCCCAGGGTCCCGTTAATTAACAGTAAAAAACAGTTACCAGGGCAGATACAGAGAGTTCCTGGGATTACTTTTCATTCTGTCTGCATTCCTATACACACCGCAGAGGCCTGTATCAAACAACCTCACATACATTTTAGTGCACATGTATAGTGTCTTTCTGACTAGCATTACAGAACTTTGAGTCCTTTTTCCTGTGTTTGACCTTGACTTGTAAATCCTGGCCACACTTGTTTGCTGTCTGCCCTGATTTTAGCTATGTTCCTGACCTGGGTTTGAACACCAATATTGATCCTGTGAGCTTGATTAATTTGTAAGCGTCAATTATGGTTTCTTGCCTGTGTGTGTGCGCCACTTACCTGTGTATGTTGCTGCTTTCATCATCAAGCAAGTGTGATTAACCTGGTCCAGGTCCGGCTCAGCAAGTCCTGACTAAATGACCTTGCAGTCGACAAGTTTCCCACCGCTTGTGTCCAAAGCAAAACTGCTTACCAACTGTGAACCACGGCTTGGCTCTCACACAGATCTTTAGTGGGAGCCTTTAGAGGGTTTTTTTGTTTGCCAACCCATGGCTCCCTAGTCACCCTTTTCCTCTCTGGTGAGTAAGAAGTTATCATATTGTATTTCCACTCTCCTGTATCTGTTCCTGGCTGGTGTTTCAGTGTTTCTTCTGCCTAGTAGGCCTCCCCTGCCCTGCAGGTTGCCCTCTTGTCCTGTTAGTCAGTGTAACAACCCTAGAGCATATGAATACTTTAGTGCATACCAGTGCACACATTCCACCATCATTATGACTATATTGTGGTCAAGCCTTGAATGCTTGCCTTATAACATTGACGAGAAAATTGAGTACAGTTATGGCAGTTTCCTCTAATCTTTGTAACTTCACCATGTTAAATAAGATGCACAAGAAAAGAATCCCCCAAAAATACACATATCCACTGCTCTTCCCTTTGTACAAGCAGCATACAGAGGCTAATTTCTTTGTAAGGAGCTTAGTTAAAGGGATAGTAATGTTTCACAAAATCATCAACTCCAGTTAATCTTCATAGTATTTGAGCCATGTAGAGTTTTATTTCAGTACTGTCAGAGTTGTAGTTCAAGAGTAATTGAATGATAAAGTATCCACCTCCCGCCTCTTTTACCTAGTGTAAGCCACCTCCCCTCAGATGTCGAATCTGGTCCACAGACCAAGCAGCTCACAGTAAGGGACAATAGTCTTACTGTGAGAACAAAGAAAACCCTGCCCCATTGACAGTTTTTTTAGGTTTTTGCCTTATGTTGTCCCAAGACATCAATGTATTAAACCCTATAAGCGCCGGACAAACATACAAAGGAGCACACTAAAAAATAGACAGATCCTCATAACAATAGCCCATAAAAAAATACAAGATCTTGTAAAAACCCCATTGAAAACCACTGGGAATACACCACTTCTGTCCGGTCCAAAGTTTTCAAACGTCTCGTCAAATAGTGAATAAAATGCAACTCAACTCAAATCGTATATGTGTATATACAAAACGTACATGCACTTAAAATTAGTACATTCAAAACGTCGGCTTTGGAGCTTGAGTGTGATTGGTTGTTTACCAACTTTGTAAACGTTTATGTGGAGTTAAATTTAGTGCTCTTGTGTATTAAAAAGCTGACGTCCTTATGATGTATCTTGGATTTGATTATTATTAGTGATGAGCGAGCATGCTCGGCCGAAGCTCGGTTCGGCTCGAGCATCGCTCTGCTCGGCACATGGCGGTACTCGTACGAGTACCGCATGTGCTCGCCCGCCATGTTCGGGTCTCCTCCCCGCACGTTTTGCGGCTGCTGCGCAGCCAATAAACGTGCGGGGAGGCTCTGACATCAGTGTAATGCCAGCAGCCATGTTGGCTGCTGGCATTACACTGATTGGCTGGCCAGAACCCGTGATCGGGTGCTGTATAGCACCTGACCAGCGAGTTCGGCTCAGTCTTAGCCAGGGAGAGATGAGGATAGGAAGGGAAAGTCAGTGTAGGGAGAAGAAAAGCGAGTTTGAACAAAAAAAAGACCCAAAAGTCCTTTTTAGGACTACTGTGTGTGGGGGCAGCAGATATATTTTGTTTTGGGGGGCAGAGTTTAAAAAAAAAACGTCACATATTCCGTTCACTGTGCCTAGCCGCAGATTAGCAGCACATTCTGTTTAGTGTGCAAAGTTTCAGATTAGCAGCACATTCTGTTTAGTGTGCAAAGTTGGAGATTAGCAGCACATTATTTTTAGTGTGCAAAGTTGCAGATTAGCAGCACATTCTGTTTAGTGTGCAAAGTTGGAGATTAGCAGCACATTCTGTTCAGTGTGCAAAGTTGCAGATTAGCAGCACATTCTTTTTAGTGTGCAAAGTTGCAGATTATCAGCACATTCTGTTTAGTGTGCAAAGTGTAAAAAATAAAAGTGACTTATTCCGTTCACTGATCCTAGCCGCAGATAAGCAGCACATTCTGTTTAGTGTGCAAAGTTGCAGATTATCAGCACATTCAGTTTAGTGTGTAAAGTGTAAAAATTAAAAGTCACTTATTCCGTTCACTGATCCTAGCCGCAGATAAGCAGCACATTCTGTTTAGTGTGCAAAGTTGCAGATTAGCAGAACATTCTGTTTAGTGTGCAAAGTGTAAAAACTAAAAGTCACATATTCCATTCACTGTGCCTAGCCGCAGATAAGCAGCATATTCTGTTTAGTGTGCAAAGTTGCAGATTATCAGCACATTCAGTTTAGTGTGTAAAGTGTAAAAATTAAAAGTCACTTATTCCGTTCACTGATCCTAGCCGCAGATAAGCAGCATATTCTGTTTAGTGTGCAAAGTTGCAGATTATCAGCACATTCAGTTTAGTGTGTAAAGTGTAAAAATTAAAAGTCACTTATTCCGTTCACTGATCCTAGCCGCAGATAAGCAGCACATTCTGTTTAGTGTGCAAAGTTGCAGATTAGCAGAACATTCTGTTTAGTGTGCAAAGTGTAAAAACTAAAAGTCACATATTCCATTCACTGTGCCTAGCCGCAGATAAGCAGCATATTCTGTTTAGTGTGCAAAGTTGCAGATTATCAGCACATTCAGTTTAGTGTGTAAAGTTTAAAAATTAAAAGTCACTTATTCCGTTCACTGATCCTAGCCGCAGATAAGCAGCATATTCTGTTTAGTGTGCAAAGTTGCAGATTAGCAGAACATTCTGTTTAGTGTGCAAAGTGTTAAAAATAAAAGTCACATATTCTGTTCACTGTGCCTAGCCGCAGATAAGCAGCACATTCTGTTTAGTGTGCAAAGTTGCAGATTTGCAGCACATATTCCGTGTACTATGAAGAAGGCGGGTAAAAAGGGACGGGGAAGTGGACGTGATCCTGATAGTTCAGGGCGCGGGTCAGGACGCGTAGAAACTGTGCCTGGTGCCAGAGCACAAGAAAGAAAGACATCCACCATACCTAGCTTCATGTCTCAGTTTACAGGGCGTCGCAGGACATCACTCTCGAGGTCAGACCACTGCGAACAGGTGGTCGGTTGGATTTCAGGTGATACTGCTTCCAGTCGGTTAAGCACCACCCTGTCTTCCACCAAGTCCACTCTCAGTAGCCAAGAGTCTGGTCAACATAATCCTCACCCTGATCATCCTTCCTCCCACCATAGAGGGTCTGGTCAAAGAAGTGATCCCACACTGGGATATAGTGAGGAGCTCGTCTCATCACCAATCCTTAATTTGAACCTCTCTCCAAGCACGCTTGCAGAGGAACATGAAATCTTGTGCCCTGATTCACAACCTCTAGAGGGTACCCAATCACAAGAAGATGACAGAGGGGAACGGCATTTAAGGTCAAAGGAAGTGGATGATGATGATGATGAGACACAGTTGCCATCAAATCAACCACTTTTACTGTCTCAAGACCTTGATGAGGAGGATGATATACAGTTGTCAATGACTGAGTATGTGGTGGGATCAAGACATGAGGAGGATGATCAGAGTGAGGAAGTGGAGGAGGACTTGGTGGACGATGAGGTGACTGACCCCACCTGGGAAGGTGGAGAGCCGAGCGATGACAGCAGTCCTGAGGGTGAGCCATCTGCAGCACCGCAACAGGCTGGAAGAGGCAGTGGTGTGGCTACAGAAAGAAGGCGGACCGCACCAAACCGGCCCGCAAATGTTCCACGGAGCACCCCCTTGCGTAAATCTCCCTTGCCAAGGGGTAGGTGTTCCGCGGTATGGCGTTTTTTTAAGGAAAGTGCGGACGACAAAAGAATTGTAGTTTGCAACCTGTGCCACACCAGAATGAGCCGAGGCATGAACACTAGAAACCTCACCACCACCAGCATGATCCGACACATGGCATCCAAGCACCGTAATAAGTGGGAGGAACGCCCGGATCGCCAATCTGTGTCTGCAGGCCACACCACTGCCTCCTCTTCCCCTGTTTTCGGTGCCGGCCAATCGCCTGTCGAAGGCGCAGGCCCGCATACCTCCCGCCCTGCACCTGTACCATCTGAAGCACCATCAGCGACCACATCCACTTCCCTGTCCCAGCGCAGCGTCCAAATGTCGTTACCCCAGGCATTTGAGCGCAAGCGAAAATACCCAGCCACCCACCCACAGGCCATAGCACTAACCTCACACCTTTCCAAATTACTGGCCATCGAAATGCTGCCATTTAGGCTTGTGGAGACTGAGTCCTTCCGCAGCCTGATGGCAGCAGCTGTCCCTCGGTACGCAGTCCCCAGCCGCCACTACTTTTCCCGGTGTGCCGTCCCCGCCTTACACCACCATGTGTCCCGTAACATCACCCGTGCCCTGACCAACGCAGTTACTGGGAAGGTCCACTTAACGACTGACACATGGACAAGTGCTTGTGGCCAGGGACGCTACATTTCCCTGACGGCACACTGGGTGAATGTCGTGGAGGCTGGGAGCGACTCGGACCCTGGGATGGCACAGGTGCTACCCACGCCGAGGATTGCGGGCCCTACCTCCATCAGGGTTTCCGCCAGCACCTACGTTATTGGCTCCTCCTCCTCCGTTTCCACCTCCGAATTCTCTGCGCGCAGCGCCACTCACCCATCAGCCGGTAGCTGGAAGCAGTGTAGCACTGCAGTGGGGAAGCGTCAACAGGCCGTGCTGAAGCTGATCTGCCTTGGGGACAAACAGCACACGGCCTCAGAGCTGTTGCAGGGGATTAGTCTCCAGACCGAGCAATGGCTCTCGCCACTCAACCTGCAACCAGGCATGGTTGTGTGTGATAATGGGCGTAACTTGGTGGCGGCTTTGGAGCTCGGTAAGCTCACACACGTACCATGCCTAGCGCATGTATTTAATTTAGTGGTTCAGCGATTTCTAAAAACCTACCCCAATGTGCATGATCTCTTGACCAAGGTGCGCCGCGTGTGTGCACATTTCCGTAAGTCATCAACAGCTTCAGCCTTCCTGTTGAAGCTGCAGCAGCGCTTACAATTGCCAGCTCACCGGCTGCTGTGTGACGTGAGCACGCGCTGGAACTCCACCTTCCACATGTTGGCCCGGCTTTGTGAGCAGCAGAGGGCAGTAGTGGAGTACCAGCTGTTACACGGTCGTCGCCTCTCCGTTCAACTTCCTGTAATCAGAAGTGAGGAGTGGGAATGGATGTCAGACCTCTGTGAGGTTTTACGCAATTTTGAGGAATCGACACAGATGGTGAGCGGCGATAACGCTATTATCAGTGTAACCATCCCACTTCTGTGTTTACTGAAACGCTCGCTGCTCACAATTAAAACCGACGCTTTGCATGTGGAAGAGGTGGAAATGCGGGAGGAAGAGCTTACACAAGGTAATAGCCAGAGCACCCTCACTTCGTCTTCTCAGCGACAATTGGAGGAGGCGGACGAGGAGGAGGAGGAAGACACGGTTGCCTCCGCTACAGAGGGTAGCTATGGAACTTTAGTTCCATCTCTTCAGCGTGGGTGGGCAGAAGAGGAGGAAGAGGTTGAGGAGATTGAGAGTC
Organism: Rhinophrynus dorsalis; assembly: GCA_037306005.1. Lineage (NCBI taxonomy): Eukaryota > Metazoa > Chordata > Amphibia > Anura > Rhinophrynidae > Rhinophrynus > Rhinophrynus dorsalis. Next base: position 538,023,544 of record CM074718.1, on the reverse strand, counting down.
ATCCTCCTGGTGAGGACAGCGAAATCTTGCCTGTTGGTACTCTGGCACACATGGCTGACTTTATGTTAGGCTGCCTTTCCCGTGACCCACGCGTTATACTCATTTTAGACAACACGGATTACTGGGTGTTCACCCTTCTGGACCCCCGCTACAAAGAGAATTTCTCATCTCTCATTCCTCCGGTGGAGAGGACAAGCAAAATGGTGCAATACCAGAAGGTTCTTGTCGAAAAATTGCTCCAAAATTTTCCATCTGACAACGCTGGCGGCAGAGTACGTGCTACCTTGGCCAACCGAGAAGGGGAGAAAAGGGGAGCACACAGCAGTTCCGACAAAGGCAGGGCAACACTCTCCAAGGCGTGGGACACCTTCATGACACCCCGCCAGCACCCTCACCCTGATGCGCAGCCTAGTGTCACAAGGAGGGAAAACTACTGGGTGTCCAAGCTGGACACGTGGTATGAACTGGCACTCTACGCCTTGGAGGTGCTGGCCTGCCCTGCCGCCAGCGTTCTGTCTGAACGGGTATTTAGTGCTGCTGGTGGCATCATAACAGATAAGCGTATCCGCCTTTCCACCGAAAATGCTGATAGGTTGACACTTATAAAAATGAACAAGGCCTGGATTTCCCCTGACTTCTCCACTCCACTGGAGGAAAGCCCCGGGTGAACATAAAGTCACTTTATATATGTTATTTACAATGATGGGAATACTCTGTATTCCCATTCACCCCTTCCACCCAAAAAATGGGTATATGGTTGACTCGCTTCCATATACCCTGGGATATAATTTTTATATAGGGCCAGCTCACCAACGGGCCCTGTGATATAATTTTTATATAGGGCCAGCTCACCAGCGGGCGCTGTTTGACAATTTTTGTATAGGTCAGCTCACCAGCGGGCCTTCTCATATAATGTTTTATTGGGTCAGCTCTCTAGCGGGCCCTCTCATATAATGTTTTATAGCGTCAGCTCACTAGCGGGCCTTCGCATATAATGTTTAGGATGGTCAGCTCCGGAGCAGACCCTCACCCATAATGTTTTAGATGGTCGGCTCAGCGCACGTTTCCCTCTTAATCATGGCCTCAGTTGAGAAAAATCGAGGAAATTTTTGGGAGAATGTACCTCTGCGCACGTTTCCCACTTAATCATGGCCCCAGTTCAGAAAAATCGAGGAAATTTTTGGGAGAATTTGACTCTGCGTACGTTTCCCTCTTAATCATGGCCCCAGTTCCGAAAAATCGAGGACATTTTTTGCAGAATTTGCCTCTGCGCACGTTTCCCTCTTAATCATGGCCCCAGTTCCGAAAAATTGATGACATATTTTGCAGAATTTGCAGATGATATACAAGTAAATATACAGCAAATACTGTTTGGTAACAATTTTTCGCCTAAAGTCGTTTTTATCTTCCTTTTTGTGTGTTTTACGGTCAGTCTGTAAAAATGGCGTACTACGGGCGAAACATCGTTCCCAGCAGCGACGTTGGAGTCCAAGATGCATCCAGACATCCTCCCTATGCTGTCCCTGAACCATTTCTGTGGTGTTTCCATCATTTTCTGCCCTTTTCCTATGGACCAGGCACCCTCCCCTCATCAGAGCAGGGGGTGCCTGGTGTAATGCTCGAGTCCTCCCATTGACTTCAATGGGGCTCGGGTGCTCGGCCGAGCACTCGAGCCTCCGGGGGCGCTCGGTCAGAGCACCCGAACACCCGAGCATTGGGGTGCTCGATCATCACTAATTATTATCTTTTTGTCTTATCCCATTCTGATATTTCTGGCTTTACACCTTATATATCTGACCCGGTGTGAACTTTTTCTCGTAGTCACATGTGAATTAAAACCAATCTGATTGCAGCACAATTCAATTGGATGTGAGATGGATTTGAACACCGATCATGATTAAGCGCAGATTAGCGCGAAACATGTAGGTCTGAAACATCTAGGCATCTAACTAAAAGGTACCCACTAGCTTTTTCTCCGGTTGTTTGTTCAACTGTAAAAGGTACACTTGGTTGTTTTTATTTTTGTACTAAATAAAGGACTATATTGATTTTATTCTCTGCAAGGCAATATGGTCATTTAAAAGTGTTAGTGCACCTATTTTCTTGGTATTTGAGCGTGGCTGTACTCACCTCTGCCATCCCTGAATTCATTGAGAAAAAAAAGAATGCGTTGTGTTCCTTACCGGCCGCACCCTGACGGATTGGGCAGTCATTAAGGGGGTTAAAAGATGGTGACTAATGGTTGGATGATACCATTTTGTTTTGTCCCAATAAGTTGACCAGTTAGCAGAAACAAAAGAAACTCAAGAAATTCAAGTAATCTAACCTGTATCACCAAATACAGATTCTATTAATGTATGAATAGCTGAATTTTCCCCTTCTAATTGCTGTTTTGCCACTACTGCATGTGGCTTCCTCAGAGGACTCACTATCATTACCAAGTCAGGTGAGTGAGTGCTTATGTTTTCACAATAGCAACTGAATGTTATTTTACTAGTTATATGCACACACAGACTCCCACTCTTACACCCACACACAAACACACACACAGTCTTTCTTTTGCTCTTCTCTCTCTCTTTTTATTATACACACACACACACACATACACAACATCTCTTTCTCATGCTCGTTATCTCTCTGTCACACACAATATCTTTCTCTTGCTCTTCTTTCTCTCTCTCTTTCTCTTATACACACACACACACACACACACATACACAACATCTCTTTCTCATGCTCGTTATCTCTCTGTCACACACAATATCTTTCTCTTGCTCTTTATCTCTCTGTCACACACACACAAACACACACAGTCTTTTTCTCTTTCACTCACAGTTTCCCTTTCTCTCTCTCACACACACACACACACACACACACACACACACACACACACACACAAACACACACACACACACACACACACACATGGATGGTGGATGGTCTGGATCACAAGCACATGCAGTTGATTGGCTGAAGGCAGATTCCAATAGACAAACTGAATACAGGGCTGAAAGAGATCAAAGACAAAGCCCACTCAACAAGCAGAGAAATACTCAAGCAAATACTCAAAAAGCAAACTCTTTCATAAAGCTTCTTGCTTAGCCAGGAATGCTGGGACTTAAGAGTATGGTAAAGCTGGAGTAAGGTAAGGCCAGTTTATAATTGTAAAATACATGTGCTCTATATCCAGTTATACCATCTTGGATAAGGTAAACAGGTTATGGAGATAGTACCAAAAGACATAGAAAGGAGAAAGCATCATACTGTTTCAGGTGCAAACTGGAAATATATCAGATAGAGGAAGGTATACTACTCACATTCCTCTTTGGCTACTAATATCAATACTTTAGCAAACACGCTTGTGGGGAGAGTTGTGCACTCCTTCACAAAATGTCCACAGGAATGCTGGAAAACAACAGAGAAATACACACAGGAGGAGAACCCAAACTTACATATCCATGTCCCACATCTTTTTGAAGCAAGTGTATATTTTCACAGAATATTCTTTTGGGCTCTCCTCCTGTGTGTATTTCTCTATTTTGGACATAGTGGCCTTCTTGGCTTAACTTTGGCTGTGAATGCTTATCTCATGGCATCTTTAGACATGGCTGTTTAATAGAATGATGGGTAATTTCTTCAAGGTATGGCAGCCTTATTTATTGGACCTATTCACACAACAAAGGGAAATAATCTTGTAACACTTGGCCATCTACAAAGAGATGCCTCTATTGGAGTCTAAGGAATAATTTACACAGATAATCATGAGTCACCACCAGTGGAATTTAAATTTTAAAAGAATTTTCATGACTGTGTAACCTGCCATGCATTTTGTAGCCTTCATTCTAGATATGCTTGAAGAAGAGACCTAAGTTATCTGGAAAGTGTGCATTCTAAAGCTACTCAGCCAATAAAGTTATCACTTTTACTCTTTCAGTCTCATATAAAATGCCTGACTCTCCCTCTATTCATGAGTAAAGCTGGACAAAATTCAACTCTCATGTTAAAGTAAATTAAGGTAAATAAGTAGGAGAGATTCAGGTCATAGGACAAAGCTAATTAAGGTTAGGACTTGCCTGTAATGGGTGCCTTTGTATGGTAGCAATGTTTGCATACTATGGCCAAATTGTGTGCCAAAACCTCATCTTTAAAGGGATAGAAATGTTAGAACATAAATGCAGCTTTGATTATTCTTCATAGTTGTTGGACCATGTCGAGAGTTATTACAATTCAGCAAGAAGTGTAGTTCAAGAGTAACTAAATAATAAAGTGTCCCCCTCCCACCCGTTTTACCTACATAATGTTGCTCTCCTCATAGCAGCAAGACCATCCAGATGGATCTCGATGAGGAACATCTTCTTTGAGCATAAGGAAAAACCTGTTCTCCTTCATCAAGGGGGTAAGAGTTTTCCTTTTGCTTACTGCCAGAAGATTGTCCCTCACTGCGATCTGTCTGGTCTGATGACTGGATTCCACATCTGAGGGGAGGCAGCTTACAATAGGTAAAAGGGGCAGGAGGGGGACACTTTTTAATAATACTCTTGAACTACCCCTCGTACAGAATGGTAATAATGCTATACATGGTCCAAGAACTATGAAGAATAATATAAAGCTGCATTTATGTTCTAACATTACTATCCCTTGATATATAGGCAATATGTCATAGACTAAAGGGTTAATAGTGATTTGCGGTTTTGCTTTTAGGTCTTTAGAAGTATTTTTTTTCTTTCTTTCTTTGTTTTTTGGTCCATACCTCTTCACAACAAAACATAATACTTCTAGAGCCCTAAATGGTTCATATGAATCAATTCTGTAAACACAAAAGAGAGGGGGAACACACCGGAGTGCCATTATGCAGATCAATTAAATTTTTTGAGACCACCACCGTGTAAAACACCCCACGTGTGGGTACTCACTATAAGCTTATGCTGTCAGACACTTAAATGCAATACAGCTCAAATTGCCTTTCTGGGATATTCCTGACCTAGAACCAGGGTACCATATGACTCCTCAATGGAAATTTGGGGGCTGCACGTCCTCCCCAGATGGAAAAATATACCAATAAAAACACAGAGAGAGCTGGAAGGTGCCCAATTGTATAATACTGTCTTGCATGATGGAATAAATCAATTGTAACAATGTCTACTCACATGTAACTGTGGCCAAAAAGGAATATTCCCAGCTGACAATAGAGCGTATGGCGAAATCTCACTGTCTCTACTCAGTGTAGCTGCTGCTCACTTCCAAAGATCACGAGCCACTCGGCCCAGTGTAGCAAACGTTTCATTATTAATGATATTATTGGAACACAATCTCTGGCACTGACAGGGTTAAAAAAATAATAATTAAAAAAAAAAAAAAAGATATATATATATATATATATATATATATATATATAGATATATAGATAGATATATATAATTATACATAGAAAACTAGACTACTACATGAAAGAGAAATGTTTAGGTTAGTTCACCAAACTTTAGTTAAACAAATTACTTTTATTACTAGTTGTGAAATCTCTTCATATCAGATGATAAGAACTCTAGTCTATCAATATCCCCCCCGTCATCCTGGCTCATCTGACTCATCTGACTCATGCTGCCCATGTGTTTATGTTTCCTTTCTTTGCAAGGATAAGAAACAAGAGCCAGCAGGCCCTGGGCCACTCCAGCTGTTCCATTCCCATACTACAAAGCAAAGCTGAAGAGCGCAGTGTATGTACCGTCTAATCCTCACCATAGAGACAGACAAATACAAGTGCACTGAAGGATGTGGGATGGTATTCTGGAAGTCCTGACATGCCTTCTGTATTATACAGTAGATTATTCTATTATTGCAGTTATCAGCAGAGTGTTAAGAGAGGAGAGAAAGGCGTGTAGTTATAGAAGAGCAGAATCACACAGAACACACTGAGGCTTATATAGTAAGAGAGTGGAGCAATTCTTGTGACCGGTTGTCTTTTGATCCCTATACACAGTTTTGCCCCGGAGACTCCGGATTTGCCCCTGTATTACCGGGTCTCTGGGGCAGAGGCTGATTCTCTTCTGAAATTCTACCCACATCTGCTCCTTCCCGTCTGTTTCTTCCATTTCTCCTCCTTCTCTCCCATTTCTTCTCCTTCCACAGCATATTCCTTGCAGGTCTGTGAAGCCCCACCCCCTCTTGTGATTAAGCCCTGCCCCTTTTTGACACAAATCATCTCATATATCTCCCACAGCAGCACCAAAGGAGTCCCCCCTCCGGAGAGATCAAAATGAAAAGTTCCCAGGTATGTTTATACATCCTTATTTTCGGAATGTTCCTGTTGGGATGTGCATTGTGTTCAAGATCTAGGGTTTTTTTCAGTGAAGATTCATTCACACATTTAATGAAGTAGACAGTCTTTATTTTATTTAAAGTTGGGTTTACTAGAAATCTGCAAAGTGCAATATATATATATATATATATAAACATACAATAATCATCTTGCCTCTGGTTTTCCATTCTTATAATCTCCTTTCTCTGTTCAGGCTTGCTATTAAACTATATCTGAGTCACATAGATGCAACTGTCTCATGAGTTACAATAAATTTGGGACCTGATGTTCCAATAGTTAGAGTAGGCAACTGCCACCCAAACTCTGAGGGGCGGTGCCTTCTTTGTGCTGGCCAAACCCATATTGTGAATTGTGGGTGTGGTCAGAGCAATATCAATGCCCCTGCACCAGTTTTATACCCCTTTACAAGTGATTATTTATCCCCTGGATATTAGAGAGGTTTTTCTAGCAACCAAGGGGATAAAGTTTTTTTGTATTTTCTTATTATAGGCCAAGGGTATTTTCTGTGCCAGGAAATAGTGGATGGGTCTGGGGGTGGGGCCATGTGGAGAACAGGGGTGTGGCCATGGGTGAAGCTCAGGATGCCTAGAGTGCCTTGCCTAGGATCGTCTGGGGTGTAAATCCAACTCTACACCTCATACACAATTCTCCATATTTTCCTTTGTTATAACCACTCAACAATGATAAATACTGATAACAAATACACTGATGAAGCACTCTAAGAATTACAGTTGATATAATAACTTACATCTGTATTAGCACTATTATTGAATGTGTATGCCAGCAATATATAAAAACAAATATTTCCATCTCCTACAAAGAGGGTTGCCTTCAGTACAAACAGAGAGACAATGCCCCTTCCCCATCCATTTCCTCCACCCACTTCTCCACCCTGTCCTGTCAAACCTACTCCCACTGGGAGACACCCTACCATCCACCATGCCATTGTAGGCACAGATCCCACATACCCTGTCTGACATCCCAGCCTTATTCTATTGTCCCTTGTTAGTCACAGATCTACACATACCCTGTCTGACATCCCAGCCTTGTTCCACTGTCCCTTAGTAGTCACAGATCTACACATACCCTGTCTCACATCCCAGCCTTGTTCCACTGTCCCTTGTTAGTCACAGATCTACACATACCCTGTCTCACATCCCAGCCTTGTTCCACTGTCCCTTAGTAGTCACAGATCTACACATACCCTGTCTCACATCCCAGCCTTGTTCCACTGTCCCTTAGTAGTCACAGATCTACACATACACTGTCTGACACCCAGCCTTGCTCCACCGGTAGACTCAGATCCCTATATACATGGTCTGACCCCCAACCTAGTTCCACTGGTACTCAGAGTCCCCAAAAACACTTCTGACACCCAGCCTGGTTCCACTGGTAGTCTCAGATGCCCACAAACAGCATCTAACACTCCCAGCCTTGTTCCACTGATAGTCACAAATCTCCACATACATTGTTTGCCCCCCACCCCAAGTTGGCTCCACTGGTAGTCACAAATCCCCACATTATCTGACCCCAAGCTTGGCAATGTATTGCAATGCACTGAATACCTTCCTGGTGCTCAAAGGGTTCATGAATAAGCATGTAGCATCTTCTGCATAGAATGCCGGTTTGTTCTTTGCACCTATCTTTTTAGCATTTTGTGTATCTGTAAAACTGCTCATCTCTGAAAGTGGAACAGTCAGGTTTCAAAACAAAAATACATCTCATCTTATAGGTCATAATAAAATAAATAGAAGTCTGCCTCGTAAACAAGTATTATACTAATAACGATCTAGATTCCCATTGATATAAATGGAGGTTTTAACACCTAGAATGCTATGCAATACGTTCGAGACATCTCTAGCATTAAAAAGGGGTTGAACCTCCATCAACGAGAATTTCTGGAATTTTAATTCTTCTCTATAGTGTAAATGGTTTGCCCCAGAACTCCTCCACTTTTCTATTGAACATATGGCCCTTACTAGCCAGCCCATCCATGGCTAATGGATTTTTGTGCAATTGCTCTTCAAGCCTTACAGCTACCACTACACACCTGGGATAGCTTTGACATGCTTGGGAAGATGTACTATTACAGTTCCCTGCTAAATTGGTGATGGTGTTTATATTTTATCCATATACCAGCCTAAGGCAGATTTGCAAAGCTACTGTACCTTTAACACCTATTGTGCTAATGGGAGTGCTGTTGGGAAGTGCATCTGAGGGCCTTTCTTTCCTCAGTGCCTTGTTTTAACCCCTTAAGAACCAGATATCCTGGGGTGGAGTGCGGTTAAGGACCACAAAGAGGACGTTTGGCGTGACGGCACACGTGACTGATGAGGTGTACTGGCATGCCGAACAGGGGTCTGAGAGAGACTGCTTCAGTCTTGGAACAGTCAATTTCAGACCCTGCTAGTGCTTACAGTGCTCCCGCAGGAGTGATGTAAACACAAAATATGGGACATGCCAAGACTGTAACATGTCCTTTATCCCTTAAGGGGTTAAATTATGCATGAAATAAGGCACAGAGGAAATAAGGTAACTTTATTACATTGCTCTGTGCATGCAAGAGAGACAGCATTTGGGGCTTGCTCATATTGAAGTCTTATGGACAGTGGAGAATATGCCCAGCATGCACTAGAGCCATCACAAATTGCAGTGCATACCCCAGCCTGAAGTGTAGCCGCTGGCAATGGAGGCTAATGGCAGATTTTTACATTCCTCCCACTATCTGGTGGTTGCAGTTGTATGGAATGTAGGGAGATAAGTGTATTTTTTTTTATCTCAAAAACTATAATGGCTTCAAATCTGAAATGAATGACACCAATATTGGTTTGGAAAAAAAATATGATTTGATTTTATGACTAGGTGTTTGTTTTACTTTAGTGACCCCTGTGAATGCTGCTCTAGTGGAATGCTAAATGAGAAAACTACAAGTGGAATGCAATGTGTGGTTTGTACACACATGCAACCTGTATGCCTAGGTCCTGTGCATGAGTTCCTATTTATACAACAGTGTTTGATGTGATGGAATTGCATGAAAAAAGCAGATAAACGATACTGACAATAAAGCACACAAACAAAACATGCTATCTATGTTATTTAAGCAATCCCATGAAACCCATACTACAGGCTAACAGGTGCATTAATGCACTATTGGTGGAACGTTGCAGCACTCTGAATCTCTATGTGATGTACTTCAGTAGTCATCTGTGGACAGTCCCATAAAACACAATAACAAATGTATGTGTATTTTTTTGTTTGTGTTTTTTGCTTGAAGAATTCTTCCATTTGAATTACCCTTAATGGCCCAAAACAATGATGGTCTTTGTAGCTCCAGCCAAAGGCAACTCTGTATAAAAGTTGGATAAAAACTATGGGCCACCACAGCAACTGCTGGAAAGGGAAAGGTGTACATGGGGCATCAGACGGATTTCATCAGGTGATGTACCATGCTGCTCATTGATTGGCCAATACTTGATATTTTTATGAATAGGGTTGCCACTCAGCCAGTATTTTACCAGCAGGCGGGTAAAAAATTGGCTTCTGTCCAATGTTAAGTCAATGGCGGGAATGCCATGGCCGGTATTTTTTTGAAGAAAAGGTGGCAACCCTATTTATGAACAATGTCACTAAACTTTACATCCTGATTGCATTGTGTCATGTTCTCTTGAGAAGGTTTTAATTTATTTATTGTGCATAAATACTTTCACCATATCAATACTTCTCCCTGTTTATAACAGTATGATTCTGGGATAAGTTATAGTTTGGACTAGTTTTTAGATCTATCCCTGTTGACCCATTTTTGCTTATGTGATAGCATCCTTATATAACCAGGGGGGAGATTCATTAACCGGTGATAAACAGGTGATAAAGTGGAGGTGACTTCTCCAATTCCTATGTTATTAAATGGAGCCTATGCACTAAGAGCTCCAAATCTGAAGAAAACGTAGTGCATAGGCTCCATAGAATAACATAGGAATTGGAGAAGTGATAAACTGGAGAGGTCATCTCTACTTTATCACCTCATTATCACCGCTTTATCACCACTTAGCAAATCTCCCCCTTGGTCTCTATGGGTCACTGAGGATTTGAAGTGACAGCCAAGCAGAAAATGGTTTTCCCTGCTAGTTTAACTTTTACATGCAGCACTTTTTGAAGACGTTAATTCTAGTACACATATTGCTTTTACATGAAAGCATATTTAAAAAGCATTTTATAATACTCGGAGATGAATGTGTAAATGGCCCATACCTTGAGAGAAGATAAAATGTATGATGTCGAATGTACCATTTTTAACAGGTGGGGTAAGCAGTTTTTCTTTACATGCATTACTTCCTGCTCCATTTTACACAGCAGAGTACAGCTTCCTAAACAGGAAGTGAAGAGTACAACAATAAATCACTTCTCACAGTCTGAGGAAAATCATCACCTCCAGTATTAAATGTATACATATAGTTTTATCAGGGTATGAAAACTTAATATATCTGTAAATGTTACCATATACTCATGTAATTTAGGCTTAGTGCTACTTTAAGATGGGAAAATCTTATTATTCAAAACAGATGGCCTCAGTTAGAGTGTGTGTTCTAAAAGCATCAGTTGTTCAGCTAGAGCCTGATTTGAATTTTGTACTACTTGAAGATTGTACCCACTAAGCTATATTTACTAATAAAAGCTGGAAATTAAATTACATTTGTATACTGATGTTTTTTCCAACAGAAACAAAACACATTAGGCTAATAAAACATAGAGGCTCTTTTTTATATGCCAACAAGTAAACTCACTGTTATAATTTATATGACTCATCGACTATTCCAAACTACAAGAAAGAAGTAGGTCGATCTGCCTAAAGATCTCCGAAAGTCTGGAATAACCTACCTGAAAAAATCAAAACTTCTACCAATTTAAAATTCCTAAATTTACTGCATCTTTGTATTTAAAGGAGCATACAACTTTTTTTTATGAAAACCTATATGTTAAAGGGCTTCAAAAGTTATAATAGTTCAAATAATCAGGAAGTGAATTACAGAGCTTCTGCTTCTTGGTAGTTCTGACAGCATAACTCAGCAGTTTCTATCACATTTTATGGAAAACTGTTAGTGACTTTCCTCTCAAATAGAATGTAACAGAATAACTAATTGGAATCTGACCACTAGAGGTCGCTGCTAATGTAAAACCCCTCCACAAGTTTAAACTGCATTGATGCTGGAAATATGCATCTCTCATCAGTGGGAGTACCCTGTTTTACTCAACAGGAAAAGTTATGTATTTTTTTATAACAAAAGTTTACTGCTACTTTAAAACAACTTGTAAATGTATATAAAATTTAATCTGGTGTTTTTTATTTATTTATTGCTTATATTTGTATATAAATGTGTAACTTTCTATTATAAATACTCTACAGGACATATTTGAAAATATCTCAATGTATCCTTATCAATATAACACTTTATACATAAATAAATAAATAAATAAATAAATAAATAAATAGATACATCACATTTAACTATTTTATGTATTGTACATTTTGTATGACTATGTACATTGACCCCTTAGATGTTAGAAAGGTCTCAAACACAATGCTTTGTAATGCAGTAACACATCTACCATCCAAAGGTTATAAAATGAAAGCACCATAGTTTTCAGGACAGCTTATCTCACACCTTAAAATGCTGTAGGGAATGTGAGAAGGAGGTGGGGGTTTGTTAATCTCTAAACTATACCACGGTGTCACTCATCTCAAATTAAGATAAGGAAGAGTTAAATGATTGACAAGCTGCACCTGGCATCTAGGTTTGCAATGAAGACTTGAAAATCTGATTTTGAAACATGCACGGACTGTCTCTAGTAGTCAATCAACAATTGCACGTGAATCTGTGCATTATGGGTTTTTATTACTGCACCACTTTTCTGACACCATTTAATATGCAGTGAACATTAGTACTGATAGCTATTGCTGGATTTGCTCTAATACATGTGCTTTACATACAGAGACACTTGTTTAGAAAAAATAGGCAATTGTGCTTCAGTGCTTTGCTAGTTCATCTCCAACAGAGTTTAAGCTGGAAGTAATACTTTGTGACAACTTAAGTTCATATGAAAGAGCGTTCAAAATGACCTACATTTATTTAACAAAAGCTTTGAAGATATTTTGCTTTATTTATTTGCCAGTTTATACAAGTTAGACAGTTCTGGCTGGCACCTCCATGAATTTGATACCATCATTCCACACTGCTCTCTTTCCCACCTGCCACTCCATCATGATCTTCCTTATGGAAAGGCTGGCAACTTGTGCCCCAGGGGGAGGATACAATCAAATAGCCCATTTCTACAGTCGTTCAGCCCATCCCCTTATGCTGATTTTAAAACTGGCATTAATGTTGCAAAATAAGGCAAGTGATACCACATAGCTTATGGTTAAAATGAGGCTACTTTTCTGATACTAGAGAGCATATCATTTAACCCCTTAACGACAGATGACTTACCAGGTACGTCCCGCAGAAACTGTCACTTAGTGACAGAGGACGTACCTGGTAAGTCACGGAAGTCCGAGTCTCCGTGCGGCTGCACGCCGCTCGGAGACTCCGGACTTCTTTGAAAAAAAAAAAAAAAAATGTTCGGCGGGCGTTAAGGTGACAGCCGCGTACGAACGCGGCAGCTGTCACTAAGGGGTTAAAGGGATAGTAATGTTTCATAATAAAAGCAGCTCTAATTAATCATCATAGTATTTGGACTTTGGAGAGTGTTATTTCAGTCCTGTCAGAGTTGTAGTTCATGAGTAATTCAATGACAAAGTATCCCCCTCCCGACCCTTTTACTGACGTAACACTGTTCAGCCAGAGTAGAAGGGAGGTGCCCAGGTAGACTGCAGAGAGGGACAATCTTCAGTTAAGATAAGGGAAAAACCTGAAAAACTTGTCAAGGGGGGCAGGGCTTTCATTGTTCTCATAGGAAGAAGATTGTCCCCTTCTGTTATCTGTCTGGTCTATGGACTGCAGTCCACATCTGAGAAGAGATGATTTACACTAGGTAAAAGAGGCAGGAGGGGAATTTTGCTTGTGAATATCTCTCAAACCATAAAGGTTTGAGAGATAAGACATATCTTTCTTCATGTTTTCTTAATGCCTACAAAATAAAATAAAGATAAAACAAAGTATTACTATCCCTTTAAGTAAAGTTATACTAGTGATACTATAGAGTTTACAAGGGAAATGAGTTATGCTACAGTGTAGATCCATTTGGATTATAGCTCTGTGGTATCATTTGTGTAGCTCCATTTCAACTGTAAGCTCTGTGGTATCACTAGTTTAGCTCCATATACAGTAGCAAGTGGGATATTGAATGAGGCAGTGGCCCACCGGCCTAGACATGTCACTGGCCCAGGTGGCAATTGCCCCCTTGACCCCCAGGCCAGGCTTCCCCTGCTCTTCCTTGTTCTTCCTTGCTCCTTCCTTTATTTTCATCTGAGAGTCTAAAGTATAAAAACAATATGACAAGTTTATTTTTATCCCGTTGAGTTCCAGAGAGATGTCTAGGGAGAGATGCATTAAACAGAATGCAGGGCTATTTTACATAAAGGGATAATAATGTTTAAAAATAAAACCAGCTCCAATTAATCTTCATAGTTTTTATTTCATGGAGAGGGTTATTTCAATACTGTCAGAGTTGTAGTTCAAGAGTAACTGAATGATAAAGTATCCCCCTCCCACCTCTTTTACTGATGTAACACTGCTCACCTTAGAACAGAAAGGTGGTGTCCAGATGGCTTGCAGAGAGGGACAATCTTCAATTAGCATAAGGGAAAAACCTGTCAAGGGGGTAGGTTGTCAATGCTCTCACAGTAAGAAGATTGTCCTTTGCTGTGGGCTGTCTGGTCTGTCGACCAGATTCCACATCTGAGGGAAGGTGGCTTACACTAGGCAAACACGGCGGGAGGGGGATATTTCATCATTGAATTACTCTTGAACTACAACTCTGACAGTATTGAAATAACACTCTCCATGGCCTAAATATTATGAAGATTAATTGGAGCTGCTTTTATTTGGAGATATTACTATCCCTTTAAAGGATGCAGCCATTTAGAGACTTGTGGCACCACTGTCCTTTATCTCTCTCTTTGTGTCCAGGGAGTTCCCGAGCATTCAGTGATATTCACTTTACCCTTTGAGGCAGTCACGTTTTGGTTGGGCATCACATAGTTCTTAATAATTGCTGGCAACGCTGCACAATGTAACGAGTTGGGGATTTCTAACTCAGAGAAAAAGCCTATACTTACAAAACATTCTCTGCAAGAACCACTCACTCAGTAATTATCAATCAACATACTGAGTATTAATTAAATCCTCTAACTTGCTGGATATTTTATTTGTGTTTTTCTGTAATTCACAAAAGATACAACCTCATGCTCAGCTGTTCAAAGAATAGTCCACAGGGTGCTTGGTGTTGAAGTATCCTATGACTCATACATATATTAGAAATTATAGTGGTTTTTGCTAATCATCAGTAGACCTCAGAATTGGTGACAAAGAAAATAATTAGGTACCCCTTTAGATGATAGCGCTAATTACAATTGATAGACAGAAATTAAGCTCTTATCGTCACATTTATTTTTGATCTAAATTTATGTAGCATTCATATTTATATTCAACTTTTTTTAAAAAATCCAATAAATATTTTTCTTTTAATTCTTTCCACTCATAGTCAGTACCTCCTGACATTTCTAATTTTTGGGACATTCTGAATAGGAGTGCAGCTTTAAGGTAGTCTCTCTTTTTTCCATGTACCCAGATGGAGAATCCATGGTCACGGGAGCTGGAAACTGTATACTGTAATTCAGAGTGCTTGTAGCAAAACTTTGTCCACAAAGGTAATCTGTCTTTGTTCTTAACCCTTAGAGTCTCAGAGTTAGTGTGCGACACATTGTGATGCAATACAGTGCACACCCCTCTGATCCTGAAAGGGTTAACCAAGATTAATTTAGGTGGGATATCCATAACATATTCTAGGTACACCATTGATTATTGGTAGTCCTGTAATACAAACACTCACTCTGAAGTGATACCTGTTTATTCACATTGCATTCTATATGATACAATGTGCAGTGTGGTAACCATACCTGGGAACTTGACAGGCAGGGCTACCCAGAGGGCAGCCCTGCCAGCGCAATAGGGAAGGGTGGGACTTAGTCGAGAGGCGGGCGGGACAAAAAAATATAAAAAAAGGCAAAATATATATTGAATGAGGGTAAGAGGGCGGGGAATGGGAGGAACTGGGGCGGGATGGAGAACAACCCGGAGATTGAGAGACTGCCCCGGAGACCCGGTAATTCAATGTGAAATCCGGAGGCAAAACCGGAGAGTACCCAGGTATGGTGGTAACTGGAAGATGTAGTGAAAGGGAAAGATTCCATTCATTATTCCGTAACACTTTTTTAATTCATTCTCCACCCTATTCTCTTGTCCCTCTTTTTCTATTTATGTTTTTTACCACTTATAGACCACTAGTTGAAGAGCCTGTTACACGGGCCACAGTGCCACTGCCAGCCGGTTGCGGGGCAGTCATGAGCAGTAGAGACTGCCCATGCCGCGGCTGATACAATGCCAGCCGGTCGCAGGGCAGTCATGCACAGTAGAGACTGCCAGCACCATGGCTGATACAGAGCGGGACGCTCCTTCGAAGCGCCCAGCTCTGTATCAGCCTCGTTGCAGGCAATCTCTACTGCGCATGACTACAGCACGCGCAGCAGTCTCTACTACGCATGACTGCATTGTTACACATGTTTTAGCGAATTATTATATAGGATTCATGAAGATAAGCTCCACATCGATAACACTGAGTACCATTTTATTTAAATATCTTTTTACTTTACAAATACACTGCTATCTACTATGCAGATGTAGCATTACAATATATTAAAGTGATAGTAATGTTTACTGAAAGGTATTTTGTTGTCTTCTTTATATTAAAACTAAGAGATTGCACTATATTTCAGTGCTTACTGTTGTATAGTTCAAAAGTTATGCAAAGGTAAAGATCCCCCTCCCACCCCTTTCTGACCGCCTCCATGGATTCTCTATTGTCGTGCGACTCGACGGCAGCAGCAAGGGATAAACTTCAGTAACTTCAAGGGGGGCAGGATTTCCCTTTGCATACTGAAGTTTGTCCCTCGCTGCAACCGTCTGGACCAGAGAGAGCTGCAGCAGTGACGTGCAAGAAAGGGGCAGTGGTAGATATTTAGTTCTGCATAACTTTTAAACTACATGAAAGTCAGCACTTAAATATAGTGCAATCTCTTAGTTTTAATATAAATAAGACTCAACCAAATACTTTTAAGTAGACATTACTAACCATTTAACAGCATAACAACAACATGATATGCTAATATACAATGTCTTTCTCCCCTTGCATAACTAATTCTTAGCGTTTATGGTGAAATGTGTTTTTTTCCCCATGGTAAAATGATCTCCACACATTCCCAGTAGTTGTTTTTTTATCTTTGATTCACCTCACTTTAAAAAAATATATGGACAATAGAAAAAAACTTTAGCCGACTTCTAGTTTGCTCTGGTAACAGAGAGAGTGAAACTTGCTCTTAGTTTTTCCTACTCTTGTGATGACACCTGCTTGAATCCAACCCATCCTTCTCAGCTCATGAAGCACCTTCAACATTCTTTCAGTTGACTTGCTTTTGATCATTGAAGGAAGGTTTATAGCAAGAAGTGAGAAGTAAGAAAGAGAAATTATTTTACAGGACACAGAAAAATTAATAAGAAGGTATATGTCAAAAATGCACATTTTAAGGTTTCTGGGGCACAATGGTTTATCAGGGAGTAGGTGTCATATGGTGTATTTATCATGAAAGGTAATAGGAACTTCCCCTTAAAAGATATATAAGCACTTTGCTTTATGATACTCTGCTAACCCAACAGCATCCAGTGTATTTAAGGGGAACTTTACCTTAGAGGTAAGTGGCTCTTATATAGGTAGGTGTCCTTAACATATGGCAGACACATCCACCTATATATTTTTGCATTATATCTGCTGTTCCCTGTAGATAGGGATCTCCACTGTAACCTGCCTTAGGTCCACCTCTGAACAGCAAAGAGTGGGTTTCAATAGATCTAAATGACACATAATGGATGCTAAAATTTTGATTTTAAACAAACAATTAGCAAGGGAATACAAGAGTGATCAATAACAATTAAAACTGCTGTTTGAATGTCATGTTCCTAGATAAATTCTTCTGTTAGAATTAAAAGTCCCCACTATTTATATAATACTGAAAATGTATAGTTTGTAGTATATGAAGGTTGAGTACAGCAAGGGTTGTTTTAGTCAGCTTTCATAAGTTTAGCTCTCACCTGAAAATGTTAGTCCATTGAACTGCTACACCTAAAGCTGGCTTGGTATGAAAGACAGCCATCTTAGGGTGGTGCCGTTACTACAACAGCCTATAGTAATCCTCCATAGACTGCTGAAGCAAAAGTGTAAATTTCAGTGGCACCTAAATGCAAGTTTGAGCTGTAATAACTTTGAATGAAGCATCAGGCTTCCCATCCCTGGAATAATTTCTCTTTTTATTTTTATATGATTATTTTCTACATACAGTTTTTGTTTGTATGTTAATACACTAGTTATGTAACATACATTATGTAATATTAAAAGTTCAATGCCTGAAAATGCTATATTAATACAATAATAAGAATCTTGGAACAAAAGGTGCTACGAGTAATTAGACATGCCTAAAATGACAAGGACTAAATGTTTGATAAAAAAAGGGAGGGATGAATAAGAACTGAATAAATACATCTCAAAATGAGGGCCTTGTATTTGAAAAAAATGACAGAAGACTGATCTGGTATGTAGTGTTTTGGGGATACTATAATAATATAAGATGGAGACTATGAAATTTTGAGAAATTATAAAAAGTTATAAAAAGGAGGTGAAACCGAGATCTAGATTGAGACCACGGGATGCAAGGTACCCAATTCATGAATCCAAAAGGATTCCCATTGTCGATCTCCCACTCTGTGCCCCAAATCTACCTGTTCTATACCCAGAATGTTAAGATTTTTATGGTTGCAATTATGGCCAATCTTGAAATGATTGGATAGACTATGACTCTCCAATCCTCTTTTGAATGTTGCACAGATGTTCATTAAATCTGATTTGTAACTTTCGTTTGGTTCATCCTACATACTGAAGACCACAGGAGCAAGATATGAGATAAACCACAAAGATACTGGCACAAGTAATAAATTATTTGATGCTATATTGTTTCTTTGTTGTGTATGAAGTGAAATGAGTGATTCAGATTAATGCAATATTTGCAGTTAGCTCTGCCACATTGATACATGCCTTTCCTTTTTCCTTGTAAAGGATAGGAATATAGCAAGCTATGTGGCACCTAGCAATATCCATCATAAAATCACAAAGCACTTACAAGATACTTTTCTAACAAGGAAAGGTATGTATCGATGTGGCAGAACTAACTGCAAATATATCCTGACATTACTATCTCTTTAAAAGGTTATCCTCTAGGCCCGATTATCTTATTTATACACCAGCGTCCTGTGTGGTGCTATATCAAATACCTTTGCAAAATCTAGATCAGTGGTTCTCAACCCAGCCCTCAGGCTTTACTGGCCAGGATTCATTATATAATATATATATAATGTAGTATATATATATATATATATATATATATATATATAAAATATATAAAAAAGGGGTTTTGCATCATTCCAATTCCTGTGAGGGGTAGATTGGTTTGGAAATTAATGGCATGTTTATATTTTTTATTTACTATTCTTTATTTTTAATTAAATTTTTTACTTTTATTTCTATTATTGTTTGTGAGTATTCGGGGTTATATACTTAACCCACAAAGGAGGAGTTCAATTATTAGACTACATCACTTAGTTAAATATGATCATTAAAAACACCTGAGATACCTTACCCTTAAGTGATAGGGCAAAGGATTATGGTACCTCCATTTAAAAATGACGATTTCAAATGCTAGGAATTCAAAACTAAAATCGTTCTCCTTCATATTTGTATAGTCTGTTTTTGTAATATTTTAACCAGTGCACTTGTGGTCAGTGGATTGTAGTCAGCACTTTTTTGACTATATTTAGTTAATTTTCTCCAGAGGAGATACTCCAGGATAGCACAATTGTACACCTAGGTATCACAGTGCCTGTGATCTGTCTGTCACTCTCATCTGTGGCAGATTGTGATTTGCTCGGTTGGTTTGGCCCGCCCCTTGGTGACCTTTTTATACCTGACGCTTACATCTGTCAGATGCCCCTGTGTTCCTGATCGTGTATGACCCGGCTTGTCTGAGAATCCTCTACGTGCTACGATCCGGCCTGTCTGAGAATCTTCTACGTGCTACGACCCGGCTTGTCTGAGAATCCTCTACGTGCTACGACCCGGCTTGTCTGAGAATCTTCTACGTGCTACGGCCCGGCTGGCTGACTTCCCGCTTCAAGTCCTTCACGGCTGCCTGGCTGGTTGTCGCCGCTGCAACATTCTGAATCCTGCATTGCTGTGCCAAGCTAGTGTGACCATTACCCTCCTGGGTAACCCATCCATCTGTGCAGAGTTCCTTGCCGACTTGCAGAAGCTGTGCCTCTCGTACCGAGCCTTTACACGTTGCAGAGCTAAGCTACCATACCGAGCCTGGGAGATTCAAACGTACCTATTAACCCTTGCACTGCCGCTCCTCACTGACCGGACCTCCTTGCTCAATATAGAACCGTTGCCTTGTAATTCTACTGCTGCTGAGTTGGCCGCTACTTGGTCGGCGACTCCCGGTGATATTTGCAGAGTAGTAAATCCCGGTAGGCCGTTTGGGCGTTCTTGGTCTCACGGTTAACGACGGAGGTGTCCGGTGCGGCTATTCTTGCTCAATCTGTAGGTAAACGCCCGTGGGGGCTCTTGGCTCGTGTTGTGCTTACAGTGGTCCTCCGTGATACGCCCGTGGGGGCTAACACGCCAGCTTCGCATCCTGGGCTAGTCTCGATCACGCCCGTGGGGGCTACATACTCTCGCACTTGCAGGCTCTCTGGTCTATTCACTAACGCCCGTGGGGGCTATTGTGTGTTACTGTGCTGCTATAACTTATATTGGTCACTGAACATCATCGACTCATCTTCATATGAACTCTGTGCTCTGCACATTTGCTCAGTTTATCTAGACACCACACGGGTGTGCCAAACCCCACAGCTGAGATTGACTAACTGTTTTCATACATCCTTTAGGGTCCTATTCCCTATTCTCTGTACCTATGTTGGGTGCCTTTTGAATATTGTATTAAAGTTATATGTACTGTGTAATAGCTTGCAATTGTTGCAGTCAACTGTAGAGGGCGATCCTTTGCATTTTATTTCTTTCAATAAAAGATTGATTTATTTTACCTACTGGTCTGAGTGTCTAACAAACCGTAACACTAGGTTTTTACCAATTTTTGTTTTTTCAGTAACATACTAACGGGTTTAAACATTGGCAGCTTGTGTCACCTATAAAACAGCCAATTTGAATTATCTTCAGCAAAATAGAGAAATATTGGAGAAAAAAATTAGAAACTAAAAAGTACACATCAACAGACCTCCTAACACATGGTATTTGGTGCAGAATTAAGTATAACATTTCTCTATATAGCTGCAGGCGTCTTGGAAAAATGTTAAACCGCTTGTTTATGTTTCCATATTATAAGGGATGCCAAATGCACTATGCAGAGCCTACCACTGTCCACACATTTTAGAAAATTATTTTCAATATTTTTAAACATGATATGCTTGAACTTAAATGGTGACATCATACCATTTTGCAAATAAGACATATTGATGCTTCAAATGACAGGTTACTTCCATTACTAACCCTAGGTTGCAATGCTCAAACATTTACAAAAACATGGCACTGTAGAAAAAAAAATAAAAATAAATAATAATAAAAAAAAAAAAAAAAAATATATATACATATATATATATACATACACTCGCAAACTGCAACAATGTGTTGCCAGTATAATGGTTTTTCAGGGCATGCATTTGTCTGTGCTCTGTTCCATGTCGTGTAATAACAGGATGCAGAGTGAATTAGTGCAGATTCTTCAATTTCCCTACACGTGCTAGATGTATGGTGTTAAGTACACATTCACATTAAAGTTGTGGACTGGGAGAGTTGTGTACTCCTGCATGTACTAAAGTGTCTGTACATAAGCACATGCGGGTTGGTACATTTGCAGCCCTAGCCCCTATGTTTTGTTAATATTATAAAATAGTACATAGAGTTTGCAATCTTCAGAAAAATATATAATGCTTGGCCCAGAGATGGAGAGGGAGAGAATGAAGACAGAAAAGAAAGAATAAAGGGTTATAAGGGGAGGAAAGAAGTGAGTCAGAGAAAGGATGAAGAGAAGAATGAAGGGGGTGAGAGAGAATAAAGGGGTCAGGGTGAGCAGAAGAATTATAGTAAGATAGAAGCACTGACTCTTTTGAAATAGGCTACACTCTGCATCATCACCTCTGCTTCTTGTAATCATTGCTTCCTGTTGCATGGGAAATCAGCTGGGTGTCCCTGAAATCAGACACTCCTTCTTCACTCCTTCAACTGAAAGGGGGGTTGACTGGAGTAAGGAGGGAGGCAGTTAAAGCACGGAGCTATAGAGTGGTCAGAGAGAAGGGATAACATTCTACTCTCCTCTCGTCTGGCCTATGCAGATAAAGGAACAAAAACACACATACAAGCTGAGGGTACTGTCTTTATTGCCGTTCGGGTTTGATGTAATTGTGTACCACCTATTGATTGAAGGGCCATTAGCTTTCTATGTAATTGGAACTCACCTCTATTCTTTAATTAGTTGTCGTTATTAGTGATGAGCGAGCACCCCAATGCTCGGATGTTCGGGTGCTCTGACCGAGCACCCCCTGAGGCTCGAGTGCTCGGCCGAGCACCCGAGCCCCATTGAAGTCAATGGGAGGACTCGAGCATTACACCAGGCACCCCCTGCTCTGATGAGGGGAGGGTGCCTGGTCCATAGGAAAAGGGCAGAAAAAGATGGAAACACCACAGAAATGGTTCAGGGACAGCATAGGGAGGATGTCTGGATGCACCTTGGACTCCAACATCGCTGCTGGGAACGATCTTTCGCCCGTAGTACGCCATTTTTACAGACTGACCGTAAAACACACAAAAAGGAAAATAAAAACGACTTTAGGCGAAAAATTGTTACCAAACAGTATTTGCTGTATATTTACTTGTATATCATCTGCAAATTCTCCCAAAAATTTCATCGATTTTCTGAAGTGAGGCCATGATTAAGAGGGAAACGTGCGCAGAGGCAAATTATCCCAAAAATTTCCTTGATTTTCAGAACTGAGGCCATGATTAAGAGGGAAACGTGCGCAGAGGCAAATTCTCCCAAAAATTTCCTTGATTTTCAGAACTGAGGCCATGATTAAGAGGGAAACGTGCGCAGAGGCAAATTCTCCCAAAAATTTCCTTGATTTTCAGAACTGAGGCCATGATTAAGAGGGAAACGTGCACAGAGGCAAATTCTCCCAAAAATTTCCTTGATTTTATTGAACTGAGGCCATGATTAAGAGGGAAACGTGCGCTGAGCTGACCATCTAAAACATTATGGGTGAGGGTCTGCTGCAGAGCTGACCATCCTAAACATTATATGCGAAGGCCCGCTAGTGAGCTGACGCTATAAAACATTATATGAGAGGGCCCGCTAGAGAGCTGACCCAATAAAACATTATATGAGAAGGCCCGCTGGTGAGCTGACCTATATAAAAATTGGCAAACAGGGCCCGCTGGTGAGCTGGCCCTATATAAAAATTATATCACAGGGCCCGCTGGTGAGCTGGCCCTATATAAAAATTATATCCCAGGGCACGCTGGTGAGCTGGCCCTATATAAAAATTATATCCCAGGGCATATGGAAGAGGAGGAGGAGGATGAGAACATTAAGAGTCAACCATATACCCGTTTTTGGGGTGGAAGGGGTGAATGGGAATACAGAGTATTCCCATCATTGTAAATAACATATATAAAGTGAGTTTATGTTCCCCCGGGGCTTTCCTCCAGTGGAGTGGAGAAGTCAGGGGAAATCCAGGCCTTGTTCATTTTTATAAGTGTCAACCTATCAGCATTGTCGGTGGAAAGGCGGATACGCTTATCTGTTATGATGCCACCAGCAGCACTAAATACCCGCTCAGACAGAACGCTGGCGGCAGGGCAGGCCAGCACCTCCAAGGCGTAGAGTGCCAGTTCATACCACGTGTCCAGCTTGGACACCCAGTAGTTGTAAGGCACAGAGGGATCATTGAGGACGCTGACACGGTCTGCTACGTACTCCTTCACCATCTTCCAAAACTTTTCCCTCCTTGTGACACTAGGCTGCGCATCAGGGTGAGGGTGCTGGCGGGGTGTCATGAAGGTGTCCCACGCCTTGGAGAGTGTTGCCCTGCCTTTGTCGGAACTGCTGTGTGCTCCCCTTTTCTCCCCTTCTCGGTTGGCCAAGGTAGCACGTACTCTGCCGCCAGCGTTGTCAGATGGAAAATTTTGGAGCAATTTTTCAACAAGAACCTTCTGGTATTGCACCATTTTGCTTGTCCTCTCCACCGGAGGAATGAGAGATGAGAAATTCTCTTTGTAGCGGGGGTCCAGAAGGGTGAACACCCAGTAATCCGTGTTGTCTAAAATGCGTACAACGCGTGGGTCACGGGAAAGGCAGCCTAACATAAAGTCAGCCATGTGTGCCAGAGTACCAACAGTCAAGATTTCGCTGTCCTCACCAGGAGGCTGACTCTCAATATCCTCATCCTCTTCCTCCTCTTCTGCCCACCCACGCTGAAGAGATGGAACTAAAGTTCCATGGCTACCCTCTGTAGCGGAGGCAACCGTGTCTTCCTCCTCCTCCTCCTCCTCCTCCTCCTCCTCCGCCTCCTCCAATTGTCGCTGAGAAGACGAAGTGAGGGTGCTCTGGCTATCACCTTGTGTAAGCTCTTCCTCCCCCATTTCCACCTCTTCCACATGCAAAGCGTCGGTTTTAATTGTGAGCAGCGAGCGTTTCAGTAGACACAGAAGTGGGATGGTTACACTGATAATAGCGTTATCGCCGCTCACCATCTGTGTCGATTCCTCAAAATTGCGTAAAACCTCACAGAGGTCTGACATCCATTCCCACTCCTCACTTCTGATTAGAGGAAGTTGAACGGAGAGGCGACGACCGTGTAACAGCTGGTACTCCACTACTGCCCTCTGCTGCTCACAAAGCCGGGCCAACATGTGGAAGGTGGAGTTCCAGCGCGTGCTCACGTCACACAGCAGCCGGTGAGCTGGCAATTGTAAGCGCTGCTGCAGCTTCAACAGGCCGGCCGAAGCTGTAGATGACTTACGGAAATGTGCACACACGCGGCGCACCTTGGTCAAGAGATCATGCACATTGGGGTAGGTTTTTAGAAATCGCTGCACCACTAAATTAAATACATGCGCTAGGCATGGTACGTGTGTGAGCTTGCCGAGCTCCAAAGCCGCCACCAAGTTACGCCCATTATCACACACAACCATGCCTGCTTGCAGGTTGAGTGGCGAGAGCCACTGCTCGGTCTGGTGACTAATCCCCTGCAACAGCTCTGAGGCCGTGTGCTGTTTGTCCCCAAGGCAGATCAGCTTCAGCACGGCCTGTTGACGCTTCCCCACTGCAGTGCTACACTGCTTCCAGCTACTGGCTGATGGGGGAGTGGCGGTGTGTGTAGAGAATTCGGAGGTGGAAACGGAGGAGGAGGAGCCAATAACGTAGGTGCTGGTGGAAACCCTGATGGAGGTAGGGCCCGCAATCCTCGGCGTGGGTAGCACCCGTGCCATCCCAGGGTCCGAGTCGCTCCCAGCCTCCACGACATTCACCCAGTGTGCCGTCAGGGAAATGTAGCGTCCCTGGCCACAAGCACTTGTCCATGTGTCAGTCGTTAAGTGGACCTTCCCAGTAACTGCGTTGGTCAGGGCACGGGTGATGTTACGGGACACATGGTGGTGTAATGCGGGGATGGCACACCGGGAAAAGTAGTGGCGGCTGGGGACCGCGTACCGAGGGACAGCTGCTGCCATCAGGCTGCGGAAGGACTCAGTGTCCACAAGCCTAAATGGCAGCATTTCGATGGCCAGTAATTTTGAAAGGTGTGAGGTTAGTGCTATGGCCTGTGGGTGGGTGGCTGGGTATTTTCTCTTGCGCTCAAATGCCTGGGGTAACGACATTTGGACGCTGTGCTGGGACAGGGAAGTGGATGTGGTCGCTGATGGTGCTTCAGATGCTACAGGTGCAGGGCGGGAGGTATGCGGGCCTGCGCCTTCGACAGGCGATTGGCCGGCACCGAAAACAGGGGAAGAGGAGGCAGTGGTGTGGCCTGCAGACACAGATGGGCGATCCAGGCGTTCCTCCCACTTACTACGGTGCTTGGATGCCATGTGTCGGATCATGCTGGTGGTGGTGAGGTTTCTAGTGTTCATGCCTCGGCTCATTCTGGTGTGGCACAGGTTGCAAACTACAAATCTTTTGTCGTCCGCACTTTCCTTAAAAAAACGCCATACCGCGGAACACCTACCCCTTGGCAAGGTAGATTTACGCAAGGGGGTGCTCCGTGGAACATTTGCGGGCCGGTTTGGTGCGGTCCGCCTTCTTTCTTTAGCCACACCACTGCCTCTTCCAGCCTGTTGCGGTGCTGCAGATGGCTCACCCTCAGGACTGCTGTCATCGCTCGGCTCTACACCTTCCCAGGTGGGGTCAGTCACCTCATCGTCCACCAAGTCCTCCTCCACTTCCTCACTCTGATCATCCTCCTCAAGTCTTGATCCCACCACATACTCAGTCATTGACAACTGTATAACATTCTCCTCAACAAGGTCTTGAGAAGGAAATAGTGGTTGATTTAATGGCAACTGTGTCTCATCATCATCATCATCATCCACTACTTCCTTTGACCTTAAATGCCGTTCACATCTGTCATCTTCTTGTGATTGGGTAGCCTCTAGAGGTTGTGAATCAGGGCACAAGATGTCATGTTCCTCTGCAAGCGTGCTTGGAGAGAGGGTCAAATGAAGGATTGGTGATGAGACGAGCTCATCACTATATCCCAGTGTGGGATCACTTCTTTGACCAGACCGTGTATGGTGGGAGGAAGGATGATCAGAGTGAGGATTATGTTGACCAGACTCTTGGCTACTGAGAGTGGACTTGGTGGAAGACAGGGTGGTGCTTAACCGACTGGAAGCAGTATCAGCTGTCATCCAACCGACCACCTGTTCGCACTGGTCGGACCTCGAGAGTGATGTCCTGCGACGCCCTGTGAAATCAGACATGAAGCTAGGTATGGTGGATGTCTTTCTTTCTTGTGCTCTGGCACCAGGCACAGTTTCTCCGCGTCCTGACCCGCGCCCTGAACTTTCAGGATCACGTCCACTTCCCCGTCCCTTTTTACCCGCCTTCTTCATCTTACACGATATATATGACTTTAATATATATGAGTTTGAAAACTTAACAGTATTTCTTACTATTCTGCAACTCTGCAGAGTACACAGAATAGGCTGCTAAACTGCGGTGACACACACTGAATGGAATAAGTGACTTTAATATTTGAGTTTGAAAAATTAACAGTATTTCTTACTATTCTGCAACTCTGCAGAGTACACAGAATAGGCTGCTAAACTGCGGTGACACACACTGAATGGAATAAGTGACTTTAATATTTGAGTTTGAAAAATTAACAGTATTTCTTACTATTCTGCAACTCTGCAGAGTACACAGAATAGGCTGTTAAACGGCGTTGAAACACACTGAATGGAATATGTGACTTTAATATTTGAGTTTGAAAACTTAACAGTATTTCTTATAATTCTGGAACTGTACAGAGTACACAGAATAGGCTGTTAAACGGCGGTGAAAGACACTGAATGGAATATGTGACTTTAATATTTGAGTTTGAAAACTTAACAGTATTTCTTATAATTCTGCAACTCTGCAGAGTACACAGAATAGGCTGTTAAACGGCGGTGAAAGACACTGAATGGAATATGTGACTTTGATATTTGAGTTTGAAAAATTAACAGTATTTCTTACTATTCTGCAACTCTGCAGAGTACACAGAATAGGCTGTTAAACGGCGTTGAAACACACTGAATGGAATATGTGACTTTAATATTTGAGTTTGAAAACTTAACAGTATTTCTTATAATTCTGCAACTGTACAGAGTACACAGAATAGGCTGTTAAACGGCGGTGAAAGACACTGAATGGAATATGTGACTTTAATATTTGAGTTTGAAAACTTAACAGTATTTCTTATAATTCTGGAACTGTACAGAGTACACAGAATAGGCTGTTAAACGGCGGTGAAAGACACTGAATGGAATATGTGACTTTAATATTTGAGTTTGAAAACTTAACAGTATTTCTTATAATTCTGCAACTGTACAGAGTACACAGAATAGGCTGTTAAACGGCGGTGAAAGACACTGAATGGAATATGTGACTTTAATATTTGAGTTTGAAAACTTAACAGTATTTCTTATAATTCTGCAACTCTGCAGAGTACACAGAATAGGCTGTTAAACGGCGGTGAAAGACACTGAATGGAATATGTGACTTTGATATTTTAGTTTGAAGACTTAACAGTATTTCTTCCTATTCTGCAACTCTGCACAGTACACAGAATGTGCTGCTACACTGCGGCGAAGCACACTGAATGGAATATGTGACTTTGATATTTGAGTTTGAAAACTTAACAGTATTTCTTATAATTCTGGAACTGTACAGAGTACACAGAATAGGCTGTTAAACGGCGGTGAAAGACACTGAATGGAATATGTGACTTTAATATTTGAGTTTGAAAACTTAACAGTATTTCTTACTATTCTGCAACTCTGCAGAGTACACAGAATAGGCTGTTAAACGGCGTTGAAACACACTGAATGGAATATGTGACTTTAATATTTGAGTTTGAAAACTTAACAGTATTTCTTATAATTCTGGAACTGTACAGAGTACACAGAATAGGCTGTTAAACGGCGGTGAAAGACACTGAATGGAATATGTGACTTTAATATTTGAGTTTGAAAACTTAACAGTATTTCTTATAATTCTGCAACTGTACAGAGTACACAGAATAGGCTGTTAAACGGCGGTGAAAGACACTGAATGGAATATGTGACTTTAATATTTGAGTTTGAAAACTTAACAGTATTTCTTATAATTCTGCAACTCTGCAGAGTACACAGAATAGGCTGTTAAACGGCGGTGAAAGACACTGAATGGAATATGTGACTTTGATATTTTAGTTTGAAGACTTAACAGTATTTCTTCCTATTCTGCAACTCTGCACAGTACACAGAATGTGCTGCTACACTGCGGCGAAGCACACTGAATGGAATATGTGACTTTGATATTTTAGTTTGAAGACTTAACAGTATTTCTTCCTATTCTGCAACTCTGCACAGTACACAGAATGTGCTGCTACACTGCGGCGAAGCACACTGAATGGAATATGTGACTTTGATATTTTAGTTTGAAGACTTAACAGTATTTCTTCCTATTCTGCAACTCTGCACAGTACACAGAATGTGCTGCTAAACTGCGGCGAAGCACACTGAATGGAATATGTGACTTTGATATTTTAGTTTGAAGACTTAACAGTATTTCTTCCTATTCTGCAACTCTGCACAGTACACAGAATGTGCTGCTACACTGCGGCGAAGCACACTGAATGGAATATGTGACTTTGATATTTTAGTTTGAAGACTTAACAGTATTTCTTCCTATTCTGCAACTCTGCACAGTACACAGAATGTGCTGCTACACTGCGGCGAAGCACACTGAATGGAATATGTGACTTTGATATTTTAGTTTGAAGACTTAACAGTATTTCTTCCTATTCTGCAACTCTGCACAGTACACAGAATGTGCTGCTACACTGCGGCGAAGCACACTGAATGGAATATGTGACTTTGATATTTTAGTTTGAAGACTTAACAGTATTTCTTCCTATTCTGCAACTCTGCACAGTACACAGAATGTGCTGCTAAACTGCGGCGAAGCACACTGAATGGAATATGTGACTTTGATATTTTAGTTTGAAGACTTAACAGTATTTCTTCCTATTCTGCAACTCTGCACAGTACTCAGAATGTGCTGCTAAACTGCGGCGACGCACACTGAATGGAATACGTGACTTTGATATTTTAGTTTGAAGACTTAACAGAATGTGCTCTAATCTGCAACTTTGCACACTAAACAGAATGTGCTCTAATCTGCAACTTTGCACACTAAACAGAATGTGCTCTAATCTGCAACTTTGCACACTAAACAGAATGTGCTCTAATCTGCAACTGTGCACACTAAACAGAATGTGCTCTAATCTGCAACTTTGCACACTAAACAGAATATATATATTTTTTTTTTTTTTTTTTTGTTTTTTTCCCCCCACACCAAATAACCTGCTGCCCCCACACACAGTAGTCCTAAAAAGGACTTTTGGTTCTTTTTTTTTCACAATTTTTGTTTTTTTCCTCCCTACACTGCCTTTCCCTTCCTATCCTCAGCTCTCCCTGGCTCAGACTGAGCCGAACTCGATGGTCAGGTGCTATACAGCACCTGACCACGGGTTCTGGCCAGCCAATCAGTGTAATGCCAGCAGCCAACATGGCTGCTGGCATTACACCGATGTCAGAGCCTCCCTGCACGTTTATTGGCTGCGCAGCAGCCGCAAAACGTGCGGGGAGGAGACCCGAACATGGCGGGCGAGCACATGCGGTACTCGTACGAGTACCACCATGTGCCGAGCAGAGCGATGCTCGAGCCGATCCGAGCATCGGCCGAGCATGCTCGCTCAACACTAGTCGTTATTAAAGGATAATGTGGAAATCCTAATTCTTTAGGAGATCCTGAGGTGCACCTTACTGTTTAGCACAGTACAGTCACCCAGAGTACGTACTACACAAATCATCTCAGATACTTTGGTAAAAATGACAGTAATATACTCATGCACACAAAAAGCTAATAACTCCAGAAAGTAAGACAATGACTACAGAAAATGGTGGAGGGCTCAATATTAAGCCCAAAAGCCATCATAAGACCACTAGCCCACGGGCCTCCTTCCTCCATTTTGCTTGGGGGAAGTGTAGTCCCTAATGAAAACAATAGGTGGTAACATACATTGTAACGTAGTAAATTAGGTTGAATAAAGACACAAGTCCATCAGGTTCAACTGATATATATACTGTATAGCTTTCCTGCTACCAAACAAGTTAGTCTTTATCAGACCTTCCTGATCTGCCTACTAAAAAACAGTGTAACTCTGTATGTTCCCTTTTGAAAGAAATATATCTAATCTTCTCTTAAACGTATCCATTGTATCTGCCATAACCACCTCCTTGGGCAAGGAATTCCTCAATTTAACAGACCTTACTGTAAAAAAACCCTTCCTCTGCTGAAGTCTAAACCTCCTTTCCTCTAATTTCAAGGGGTGTCCCCTGGTCACCTGATCAGGCCTTGGAATAAATAGTTCATCACCAAGATCCTTGTATTGGCCTCTCATATACTTGTACAATGTTATAAGGTCTCCTCTTAGTTGTCTTTTCTCTAGAGTAAATAAACCAAGTTTGTCTAGTCGTTCCTCATACGTCAAGTCCTCCATTCCTTTAATTAATTTTGTTGCTCTTTTCTGTACCCTCTCTAGTTCTAGTATATCCTTTTTCAGAATTGGTGACCAAAACTGCACTGCATACTCAAAGTGTGGTCTTACCAATGATTTGTATAACGGCAAAATAATGTTTTCCACTCTTGCTTCAATACCTCTTTTTATGCAAGACAGGATTTTGTTTACCTTTGCTACTGCTGTTTGACACTGGTCACTGTTTCCAAGTTAGTCGTTGACAAGAATACCCAGGTCTTTCTCTACCAATGAGTCCCTTAGAATGATTCCATTAAGTTTATAATTAGCCATGGGATTATTTCCTCCCAAATGCATGACTTTACACTTTCCCACATTAAACTTCATATTCCATTTGTTTGCCCAATCTGCCATTTTATGTAAATCCCTCTGTAGAGAGCAAATATCCTGTTCTGAATTAATTACCCTGCATAATTTAGTGTCATCTGCAAATATTGATATTTTGCTTTCTATATCTATTTCCAGGTCATTTATAAACATGTTTAAAAGCAGCGGACCTAATACTGAACCGAGGTACTCCACTCTCCACTTTAACTGTATTGGATAATTTTCCATTTACAACCACATACTGTTCCCTATCCTTCAACCAGTTTTGCATCCAATTGCAAAGGTTATCGCCTAGTCCCAATTTCCTTATTTTATACCCCAGCCTTTTGTGTGGCACTGCATCAAATGCCTTTGCAAAATCTAAATATACTACATCAACTGCCTTGCCAACTGCATAAGTTGATGCTTACTTCCTCATGGAAGCTGAAAAGATTAGTTTGGCATGATCTATTCTTCATAAAACCATGTTGATTAGTGCTAATGATCTTATTTTTGTGTTGTAATCCTGAATATAGTCCCTTATTATCCCTTCTAGCAGTTTTCCCACTACAGATGTCAAACTCACAGGTCTATAATTTCCAGGTTCTGTTTTAGTTCCCTTCTTAAATAGAGGCACTGCATTTGCTCTTCACCAATCTTGTGGCACTGAGCCTGTGGTGAGGGAATATTTAAAGAGTAAATATAGGGGTTTTGCGAGGGTTCCTGAAGAACCCTTGGATGTATATTGTCAGGACCCGGTCTTTTGTCAGTCTTAATTTTGTTCAGTCTTCCCATGACATCTTCTTGAGTTAACCCAATATCTGATAATCGTATTGTTTTATTTGTTACTTGAGGCTCTTCTACCATTCCTTGCTCCCTCGTGTATATTGATACAAAGAAAGTGTTTAAAACATCGGCCTTTTCCTTATCCTCACTAATCAACTCACCCATCTCATTTTTGAAAGGTCCAATGCACTCCCTCTTAAGTTTTTTGCTATTTATATATTTGAAAAACTTTTTTGGATTAGTCTTGCTTTCCCTTGCAATTCGAGTTTCATTATCTATTTTTACTACCTTAATTGCCTTTTTGCAATCTTTGTTGCACTTCCTGTATTTTAAGAAAGATTGTTCAGTTACTTCAGACTTAAATAGTTTGAATGCTTTATTTTCCTTGCCATTTCCTTCTTTACATGTGCAGTTAATCACATTGACTGTGATGTACTTCTTTTGCATTTGTTCCCCATTGGTATATACTGTTGGGTACATTTCTGCAATCTAAATTTGAATTCTGACCATTTTTCCTCAGTATTTTTGCCTTTAAATAAATTATACCAGTCTATGTGTTGCATTGAAGCCCTTAACAATTTGAATTTAGTTTTGGTTGAACCTCTACAGTTTTGCTTTGCCAGACTAATCTCAAATGTAACCATGTTGTGATCACTGTTTCCCAAATTTTCTCTTACTTTAATATTGGATACCATTTCTGCCTTATTCGTTATCATTAGGTCCAATATATTGTTCTTTCTTGTCGGTACTTCCACCATTTGTGACAAGTAGCTTTCCCGAAGCATGGTCACAAACCTGCATCACTTAGCACTCTGACAGGTCTCATTTTTCCAGTTGATATCTGGATAATTAAAATCTCTCATAATTATAGTATGCCCAAGCTGGGCAGCTTTCCTCATTTGCAATAGCAGTTGGGCCTCAACATTGTCATCAATATTTGGTGGTTTGTAGCATTTACCCACTACCACCTTTTTTTTTACCTTTTACACCACATTTAGCCTCAGTTTCCAGCTTCCTCACTAATATCACCCCTCAAAAATTGGATTTAGTTCTGGTTTCAAATATAAGCACACACATCCCCCTTTTCTATTAATCCTGTCTCTTCTAAACAGGGAATAGCCCTCTATATTTACAGCCCAGTCATGTGCATCATTCCACCATGTTTCTGTTATACCAAGTATGTCCAATTTCTCATTAACCACCATCAATTCTAGTTATCCTATTTTATCTACCATACTTCTTGCATTTGCTAGCATTCAATTCATTTTGAAGTCTTTTATATATATATTACTCCCTACATGTCTTTTTTCTACATCTTCATTTACTATGAGTTCCTCCCTATTGAGTACATTTATCCCAACCCTTACTCCACCCCCCTGATAATTTACTTGGACCTGGTTCTTATCTGCTCTATCTACCCCATTTTTGCTATCTATACCCTCCCCCCTTTTCCTGGTTTAAAAGCTCCTCCAAGCTTCTTAGCATTCTCTCCCCTAGCACAGAGGCTCCTCTAGCATTTGGTTGGCTTTCATCAGGTGAGGGAAAGGTAAGGGGGTGGGAAAGATTTAAGAGGGGGGAGAGGGACATAAAAGGTGGCTGTAGGCTATGGGACTGTAGCTTTTCCTTTTATTTTTTTTTGCCCTGCAGGTGTTTCAGTGTCCAGTGACACAGAGAGTGATGTCTGGAAAGATAACCATATCATGAGAACCATATCCTTGACAAATCAGCCACAATCTAATCTAGGCCTTGCAGTGTAGCCTTCCAAAGACTTGGGGAAGAATATTTTGGTATAACATGAATCTATATATGAAGAAATTCAATGGCTCAAGCATGATCTATGGATACAGTGGAATCGAACCTCTTCAGTATGTTCTAGATTGAAGCAACATTATAAATTACAGATCACTTTCAACTCCAAAGATCTGACTGTATGCTATGCCTTTGTCCTCTAAGATGAGACCTGCAGAATTAGGTAACTCTTATATTTTCTCTACTGACCTTCAGAGCCTGGTAATGCAATCCTGGAATATGACTCTGCAGAGTAACATTGTTTTAGTGGCACCTGAGTGGACATTACCATGACATCATTAAAATTGGCACTGCAACCATCAGAAATATCTGTACCACTTTGGGATATCTGTAATTGCAGTGGTGTTAGATATGGTTATTTAAACATCAAGTGGATTGTTAATTTATTTTTCTGTTTAATAGAGAAATATTCAATTAAAAAGCATTTGCTAAAAATTAAACATTTTATTTGAGCAAAGTGGAAAACAAGGTCTGAATATTAAACAGCTAGTGTTAAACTAGAGATTTACAGGAGATTTTATCCACCCAGCTACTTTTCCCTTACAAATCTATTTGTTCATAGTGTGCACACTAAGGGCTCGATTTAAAGGCAACCGTTAAACCAGCCGCTAAGTGAAAAAGGCACATCGCTCGCAAATAATACAGGAGTTACGGCAGATTCAATAACTACTCTACGAGAATAGCTATCGAGCGTAGGCACACAAAAAACACGTAACACAAAACCCGTTGTCGCTCATGTTAATGCACAACGGGCGGACAAATCACACGATAACTGAGCTCCAAACAACATGTAACATAACGGCTGCCGTTGTCAAGCAACCATGATTGATGCCAAAACAAATTCAAACACACATCCAATCCCAAAGGCCCAATGTATCAAATAACTTCAAATACACCTATATATACCCAAAAATAACCGCCACACACTGTCTGTTATCGAGTTCTTCAGAGCCAGATATCAGGACCCAGGAGCGGAGGATAGTCATTAGAGAGAGGGAGAGAGGCGCGTTCATTGGAGGTAGAGGAGTTTTGCAGTTTGGAGAGAGGAGAGAGGTGCACCATATATACACATATCACACTTTTGCACATATTACATACACACATACAAACACAAACACATACACATACATACACATAGTCCTTTTATTTCATAACACCTTACACATTTTACTTTTTATTTTGACAGTGTGAATCTGGGAGTGAAAGTGTGTGACAGAGAGTGACTGGATCGAGTGTGTCTGTGAGGGCCTGTGGGAGTGCCTGGGTGTGACTGGGTGAGTGATGTCAAGGAGAGGAGGACAGGAGAGAGGGATGGGGAGAGTAGTGGAGGAGGAGGAAGGTCAGGAGGGGATCCCTCAGCAGAGCAGGGGTGGGAGAGGGAGATCCGCAGGGCGGAGGGGGACCAGGCCCACCAGAGCAGGAACACGCAGGACAGGGACAGAACCTGCAGTGGGACGAGGGGTAGTTCCTGGGGAGCACCCCACACAGGCAGGGTCAGACCAGGCAGGGCACTCCGGCTCTGAATCCTCCCATGCCGGAGCTGATGAGGGCAGGATCAGGGATCCCAGATATAGTGAGGAGGAGAACACGGCTCTTGTGGAAGCTGTCCTGGAGAGGCAGAGTGTTCTCCACCCGACGGCAAAGGTCCCTGGCCTGGCAGCGCGGAGGAAGGCAGCCTGGAACCAGATCTGCAGCCAGGTGAACGCGGTGGCAACATGCAGGCGGGACGTGGAGTCTGTGAAGAAGAGATGGGGCGACTGCCAGAGGGTGGTCAAGAACAAGATGTCTGACATGGCCAAGCAAGCCCGAGGCACCGGAGGTGGCCCATCTGTGCCCATCACATTCTGCGGCTGGGAGGAGATGGTGCGGCAGAACATGTCCCCGACCATGATCGAGGGGGTCGTGGGAGGAACTGACACTGGGGATGAGAGGAGCCTCCACACTACCGGTAAGTGCAACACTACAGAACAACACACTACAGCAACCAACACCAGCTGCACACACACTCACACCTCAACACATGGCCATCACTCAGCCATACAACTGCACCAACACAGCACCATGAGGGTTAAAAAAAGGACACAACACCTGGACAAATGGCAACGTCCAACTTGGGACAAACCTGTCAAAGTCCTACTTCAACCCTCCTGTCGCTGTGCTCATTACACACAATACACAAACCTTCATTTTCAAATTGTCGACTGTCATAGATCATCACTGTTCACACACAATGTCACCCATGTCCCCACCCCCACCCTAACCCCTTGAGTGCTAGAGGGATCATCAATGCATCGATCAACAATGCATTGGCAACCCCTCTGGGACTCAAGGGGTTAACCTGACAACAAACAAGTCAATAGGACAACGATCACATGCTACACAGGGGACATTCACTAAGCGGTGACAAACACATGGTGGACACAAAGTAACCCTCACACACCCTCACTTCACCAGTACCAGTGTTAGTCCATGGAGAATATGCCAAAACAAGAATCAAGTTCATAGGGTCCCATTGTACAGACTCCATGGAAAACACTGGAAATGGGGAAAGGAGATCACTGGAGAAGTCACCATCATGTTCATGTCATCGGTTCAACATCACCGCTTACTGAATCACAAAAGGGGGCATCAGATCACACATCACAGTGTCACACAGAATAAATGCTTGTAGGTGCAACACACAGGCCGAAAACTATTTTACAGAATTCAAGCTGGAAAAAGTAGGCATTGGTGTTGTGGCTGCAATCATTTACTCTGACTTGAAATGACATATCCCATATCTGATTCCCACATGGATCCACAGGGGTGCTGATGCCATGGATCGATGGTACACCAGCATCTCTATGCAGGATACATATGGGAAACAAATAGCAAACATTGTACCTTGGTCACCAACAGGCCATGACTGATGGATATCTAGGACTGAGTACGGTTGCCTCACACAGAAGGATGGATGGGCTCATACACAGAGAAAAAACAGGCCTCAATCAAAGATATCCCTCACTACTGGCTGGATTGTTGCCCTTAGGATTCAAATGTTACTAAATATGTTCCAACATGATGTGAACACAGAGATCACTTCACTGGATGTGATTGCCTTACTGGCCAGATATGTGCACCCATCACATATCAACCTACATTGCTACCATCCAAATACACATACATAGTATATCACACTCTACGTAGATGGGATATACGAGGTATGTTCATATCCATCATATCAATACAATGTCTTGTTGGATGGGTGCACATATATAGCCAGTAAGGCAATCACACCTAATGAAATGCTCTCTGGCATCACATCTTGGAAGGATATTACTCCATCCATATGAAGGGTACATATCCACATACATATATGACCATTTCTACTTGTGTGTCACTGTAATGGGATAGCAATGGGTAATGTCATCATGATGTCATATCATTGCCATCGTTAACAGATGTGTCTTGATCTAAGTCCCATCCCTCCAACACTCATGGTTATACAGATATTGCTCCATGTGACAGGTGAAGATATCCATCATTTGACCACACGGAGGCTCTTCAGCAGAGCCAAAGTCACAACATATCGAGAGAAATACCTCTTTGGAATGGTCCACAGAGTGTGCTTGTAAATCATGCACACCCTGTGCACCATTCCAATTAAGTATTGTTCTCTAAATGGGTTGATTTTGTCTCTGCTGAAAATCCCTCGTGTGGACAAATGACTGAAATCTACATCCGTCACATAGAGCAATATCTGAACAACCAGGAGGGTAGGAGGGATAGGACTAACAGAGAACAACATCTGTTCCCACAATGTCTACAATCTGACATCAAGGTGGACTTAACCTTTGCCACCCCCCTGGAGGGATAGCCATCCCTACAAGTTGTGAAGACAAATATATGTTGTTGGATCCCCCCCCCCCCCCGAGTTAAACAATGGTATTCCTACTGCTGAAAGGTGTGTTGATGCAAAAGGTATCACAGCTCAGACATGGATATGTCAGGGGCAATATCCCAGTGGCCTGATATTGTACAGTGGTGCTGTTACTACACAATCATATGGACAGCTCTGGTACAGGGACCAGATATCTACATGGGAGGGTGTAGCAACAGCCCCACTGTACTATTTCTGGACACTGTGATATTGCACCTCAAAATGAAACCTTCACCCGTAATAACTCAAACAACACCTTTCAGCAGTGGGAGTACCCTTGTTTACCCAGGGGGATTAACACAAACACATATATTTTTCTTCACCACATATCAAAGTAGAATTGTCTCCACAAACATATGGCTAAGGTCACTAATCACAACATCTTCTTCCTCCACACAGCTTACGGCCGTCAAGCCCAGCGGGAGACAGTGGAGGAGGCTATGTCACCCCCCAGTGAGGAGGACACAGAGGAGGGGACCAGCCGGTGGTCACCTTACCCACCATCACCATCCCCTCCAACACAGGCTGCATCACCACCTACTGCACCACCACAGGCTGCATCACCACCTACTGCACCACCACAGGCTGCACCACCCTTTCCAGCTGCACCACCACAGGCTGCACCACCCTTTCCAGCTGCACCACCACAGGCTGCACCAGCCCTTCCAGCTGCACCACCACAGGCTGCACCACCCTTTCCAGCTGCACCTCCCCAGTACAGTGGCTGGATGCCACAGGAGGAGAGGTGGACACATCCATCCACCTCCACCAGCTACTACCCTCCATCAGCAGCACCACCACCGCCAGGGAGGCAATGGCTGCCAGGGACAGTGGCCAACACCCAATATGGGCCATATGCCTCCCAGATCAACCCACCCTCCTGGATGGCTCCACAGCATGCCCCAAGGTATGATCCGAGGTGGGGTCCCACCACCTATCAGTGGCCACCATATGACCCTTGGCCACTGGACTACACACACCTGGGCCTGATTGGTGAGCCCCAGCGCCCCCTACCCAGGGACATATTCACACCTCCACCAGCACACACATCTCTGGGCAGCTCTGCATCACTTGATGTGGTGGGCATATGCCCATCATCTGCACCAGCCACTCCAACAGCAGCCACAGCACCCTCAACAGCAGCAGAGAAGGAAAGAGCACCCTCAGCAGCAGCAGAGGAGGAAAGAGCACCCTCAGCAGCAGCAGAGGAGGAAAGAGCACCCTCAGCAGCGGAGGAGGAGGAAAGAGCACCCTCAGCAGCGGAGGAGGAGGAAAGAGCACCCTCAACAGCAGAGGAGGAGGAAAGAGCACCCTCAACAGCAGCAGAGGAAACAGCAGCACCAGGGACACCGGGCACATCCACCTCCAGGACCGCACGCCTCACAGGCATGGAGGCGGAGTGTATGGCCCTTCAAAGAAGACTACTCCGGTCCAGTAGAAGTACAGACAGCAACATCACCAGGAGCAGGAGGCAATCCAGGAGGAACATTGCCCAATTGGAGACCAGAATCCAAGCTCTGGAGTCGGAGGTGGCCAGGGGGAACACACTACTCCACCAGCTCAGGACTGGTCTCATGGACATGATGACACAGGTCCTTGTGGAGTTAAGGGAGATCAACCGCAGAGAGAACCTGAGGATGGAGAGGTCGAACTTGCGTTCCACCGAGGGGTCTACTGCTACCACCACCCCCTCCAGTGTTACCCCTGAAGCAACACCTAGGGGGCAGAGGGTTACCAGGAGATCCACAAGGGCATCCACCTCTGGCACCCAGGCCAAGGCCCCCCACCCAAAGAAGAAAAAATGAAAGGCCCAACCTGTTAAGTTTCCCTTCAATAAAGAAAACATTTTTTTTTTTAATTCCAGTCTGATCTGTTGTGTCTTCAGTTATGGATTGGGTGGCAGGGTTGTCTCCAATGCATTGCCATACAATGCAGTGAACACAACCTCTGCCTATGTGAAATGTTATTGGGATGCTACAACATGGGTTCACACACACACCGTTGTACAAATTCAACTTGTAATACATCCCTGGAGCCATATTACACCACTGTGTTATATGGCGGTGTTGTGTGTTGAATTTGAACAACAAAACATACCCCTTAGCACAACAAATTGTACAACACTGAACATTCGTCTACTTCATATGTTGTGTTTAACCCTTTGAGTGCCAGAGTGGTAGACAACGCATTGTAAAGAAATGCGTTGGGGACCACTCTTGCACTCAGTGGGTTAATGGGATAACCAGGCAAACAGCTCTGTGATTTAGCAGGGACATTATAAGCAGGATAGATAAATGGGACATGTATCCATGTTGTCTTGGATTCACACACTCATTGTGCAACTGACTTACTGGAGAAGCCAATGTTTTTAACCTAGGATTTCAATGTGTAGCACACACATTGATATCCTGGGCTGAGCATTGGGGTCTCCTGTAAGTTGAGTTGCTGTTTCCCTAAGGGTGTAACAGACTTCACCAGTGATAACACATGTCCACTTAGTCTGGTTGTTCGTTAGCCCATGTACTGAGATATGTCAAAGTGGAGCCAAATCTCAGAACATGGATTATACTGAGCAATACAGATACTGTGGACAGGTATTCACTGTGGAAGTATGTCCCCTGTATCACCTCTTCATCACTCCCACAACACATTGGTGCATCACTGCCACCATCATCTGTTTACATGGATACATCACAGAGTCCAGTCACTGGCAAACAAGTGGTGGACTCCTGTGATGTGGGTGATGCCTTTCCATGTATGGGGCATACTCTACCCTGGGTGTGGTAACACATTGACATATGTGTTCTCAAATATATCCTCCTACAGTCACAGATAGAATGGTGATGGTTCATCTTTATTGTGTCTCAAAGTACATTAGAATGTACATGTGTTTTGTGTGTGTATTGCCTATATGCATTGAACACCTGTATGAGAACACTAAATGTACTTTGAAACTAAATCGTAATACTTCAGTAACACTGCTGCCCTGCTCATGTGTTGTCCATGAGGTTTGACAACTCTGTAGCTGAGCATCCTGACTGTACAGGTTAAAACACTCAAGAATTAGTGTTTTCTGTGTCTCTATGAGAATGTTCCAGTAGAGGTTTGTGCGAACCTCAGGTCAAACTTTGCATCACCAACAACATCACCATAAACAGCAAGGGGTGATCTTCATGAAGGTGTTGTCAAGACATCAATCCAGTCACATGGAAGATCCTCAGTTCAAGGATGGATCATGTTACGGATGCCTGCGGGACAAGAGGACAGGATTTGGAGCAGTAGACCTGAACTGATCATCAAGCAACAACAATTTAGTCTTTTTCATCCCCTCAGTTTTCACAGTTACAGGTGAGTGCACAAACCATTGCTTGACAATGTGTTGTGTACTCATCTGTAACCAATTTTGTGGGGAACTAAGGACATGTGCATCAGTCCTAGGGATATGTGCCCCTGACATGTATACACACATTAACAAGTGTTCTGAGAGCTCCATGGAAGTAATGACATTGTGCTGCCACTGTGAAAGTGACAGTGGCAGCCCAATGTCATTTGTTCCATGGAACTGTTAGGACACATTTGTGGATGTGTGTATTCATGTCAGGGGCACATATGTCTGCACACTCACAGGTCTGCATGGAGTCCGTGGTAATCTGATCTACGTCTCATGACCTCTACATTGTGTGCCCATACCACTGTACATCCACCCCTGTGCTGCTCTTCTCAGCTGTAGCACAGTACAGGTCCCATATTGAGTCTGATGTCCCTTCCAATGCATATCATTAGATAATACTCTTTCGCTACTGGGCTAGCATGGTTGTTCAGGCTATAATCATGGCATATCCAGTTAGTTGCTGTCAATCAAGCCGTGTAAGGTGATGAACATGGGTAATATGTTGTACCTTGTTTCTCCTGGGGGTGTGCGTGATATCCTTGGGGTCTGTATGTCAACGTGGAGAGTGGAATGGAGGATGGTTGTTGAGTCCACACACACAATTTTCCACGTCCACTGCCAGTGCAGTGCTGTGTCACTGTTCCTGTGGGGTGAGACAGAACAAAATGTGCAGTGTGGTTAGTGTCACAGGACTGCTGGGGGACTTGCATGGATTGTTTGCATGCATGTGTTATACTCACAGGTGAAGTATTCCGTGATGAGCCTGTCTCTGATCTGTGCCCCTCTCATAGTCTCCTCCACATGCCCGATGTCCATGGCCACTTCCTGTATGGGGGGGTCCGGGATGTGCTCCAGCAGCCTGGTGTCCACTGCGATGTTGTGCAGTATTGCGCACGCCACAATGATGTCACACACCTTAGCTGGTGCATACTGCAGTGCTCCCCCAGAGTGGTCCAGACATCGGAATCTTGACTTGAGGAGCCCAAATGTCCGCTCAATAGCATTCCTGGTTCTGGCATGAGCCTGGTTGTAGCTTTCCTGGGCATGTGTTTGGGGATTGGCCAGAGGGGTCAGTAGCCAGGACTTGCATCCATAGCCAGCATCACCTGTGTAATGTGAGTGACATGGTGAAACAGGGAGCACATGTTGTGTGAATGATGTTTTGTGTGGTGGACGTAGTAGCTGTGGGTCAGGTGCATGCTGAGCTGAGTGGTGTGTACGCCTGTGTATGTGGTGTGATTTTGTTTTGTGAACTCACCCAGTAGCCATCCCCCTGTAAAGGTTCCATTCTCAAAATCTCTGTGGACTGAGGAGTTTTGTAGAATGTATGCATCATGTGTGCTGCCAGGATATTTTGCACAGACATTCATGATCCTCATGTTGCTGTCACACACCATCTGCACGTTGATGGAGTGGAAGTTCTTCCTGTTGATGAATATCTGTGCGTCACGTGCTGGGGCCTTAATCCGGACATGGGTGCAATCTATAGCACCCATGACCCTGGGCATGCCTCCCTTTGCGTAAAAGGCCTGCTTGACGTGTATCCAGTCCATGTCGGTGGTGGGAAAATGTATATAGGTACTGGCCTTGCTTTTGAGGGCTGGCAGGACCTGGGCCAGCACTCTGGAGAATGTGGCCTGTGACATGCCAGATGCGTAACCCTCAGTGGACTGGAAGGCCCCGCTTGCCATGAAGTGTATGGCACAGAGTAGTTTCTGCAGGCCAGTTAGGGCATGGTTGTGGATGTAGATGGGATCCACC
Source organism: Rhinophrynus dorsalis (assembly GCA_037306005.1). Classification (NCBI taxonomy): domain Eukaryota; kingdom Metazoa; phylum Chordata; class Amphibia; order Anura; family Rhinophrynidae; genus Rhinophrynus; species Rhinophrynus dorsalis. The sequence continues at coordinate 537,980,528 of CM074718.1, read as the reverse complement.
TGCTCCTTGATGACCTCATACAAGGCAATGATGCTGTCAGGCCTCAACCTGTAGCGATCAATGACCTCGTCATCAGCCATTCCAAAGAGTGTGACCCTTGGGCGGTATATCCTGGGCCTTGGTGGTCGTCTATACATCCTGTGCCCTCCAGGTGGGGATGGACTTCTGTGTGGCTGCTGAGCCAGAGCCTCCTCACTTGCAACAGGTGAAGGCTGTTGATGAGGCGTGCTTGGAGTTTGCTGATGTTCCCTAGCTCTCTCCCTTGCACGCCTTCTCCGCAGTCTTCGCAACAATATGTAACCCAACATACTGTTTGCTCTCTCTATCTGTCTTTATCTCTCTCTCTCTCTCTCTCTCTCTACCTCTCTCTCTCTCTCTCTCTCTCTATCTCTCTCTCTCCCTCCCTGAGTGGAAAACAAGCCACAAGTGAGTGTGTTGAGTTGTCCCTTTAAGTACTTGCTAGGGCGTTGTGTGGGTGTGGTGATGAGGTGAGTGCTGACCAATGGTGAGTTGTTTTTGTCCAGGTAAGTGTTAGCAGGTGTGTGTGTGTTATAAGATGTGGTGTGTTGTGCTTGTTCTGTGTGTGCCATTTGCGGGCGTGCAGTTGTGGGGTGCAGGTCGCGTGTTGATGTTGCCCAGGTGAGCTTGTATTTGCAGGGTCCGCTTTGTGTGATGACCCCCATTGTTCCGTGCCATGTTGTGTTGTTGTTTTTTTGTGTGTCATTGTTCCTGTGGTGTTGGTTGTTGTTGTGTGTGTAGTGATTTGTGTTGTGTGTGCATGTTTTTGTGTTGTTTTGGCATTGCACGGGTTAATTTTCCCATTTACATGGTTGTGCGGTAAGCCTTTTGTGTCATTTCCTCTGTAACGGGTGTTTAGTTTTGGCCGTTAAGTGTCTAACGTGTGTGGGAAGTGGGTCTTAACTTTTAGCCGTTAGGTGTGTCTTTTTTTCAGCCGTTATCAGTACCGCAAGCCTTTGAATAGCTCTGGGGTATCTTGTTCCATGCGTCTGAATGCACGTAAGTGTATCGGCCGTAAGGATTCTGCAACTGCCGTTAGCTGTTGTTTAGACGGATCTTTGAATTGCAACATGACACTTAACGCACCCGTTAGTGATTTTTTTGGTTAACGGCTGCCTTTAAATCGAGCCCTAAGTTCTTCTTTTGGAATGTGTTATGTTCTTCACAGGTTTCGCAAGATTCTGTAAAACTATCCAGGACTCTATAACTAAGTAGATTCAGATTCTATACCTTTTGGTACTTGGAGCTCAGTACTATGACCACTGGTAAAATAAAAAAGTGGCGACGCTGGTTTTGAAAGCACAGTTTGGTATTCTATGAACTGTGCTGTGACAAACTACCAATGCATAAAAATGTCCAATGGAGCAAAAAAAGTGAAAAAGTAGTTGAATTTGTCATTCTATTACATGGCTTTAACACACGTTAAGGGACTTTTGGAGTAAAAATTGCATCTATCAAACCTAGGCTCAGAGACGCTAACGTGCGTTGAAAACATCGACTTGTAGTAGAACAGTGGTTTCTAACACACACACATGCATGACTAGTGATCCCTACACTCAGGGCCGGATTTACATCTCAGACACCCCTAGGCACAACACAGCCCAGCGCCCCTAGTCTCGCCTTTGCCCCACCCCTAACCACACCCTCACTTAGCCACACCCCTCCACTAACCACATTCTCTCATGACCAAACCCATTTTTAGATGTATTATTGTTCATAAGGATGGCTGATACTCATAGCATAATGCAACAGTCCCTTTAGAGACAAACGTGTCATTATTTGCATGTGCTGCTTAAAAAGTAATCTGTAAATGACAGTAGGTATTATTTTCAATTATATATAAACTTTTTTCTAAGACAAACTTATCTAACAAAAAGAATAAGCCTGTCATATGCTGAGCATTAATTTATGTAGCAACATTTTTTTTTAAATATGTTAATTGACAATAAAGGGTTACAAGTAGTGTTTTAACACTTCATAGTCCTAAATATTCGGAAAAAAGCATTTGCCATCAGTCCCTCCCTAAAATGCTTTGCCATGGATACCATTTACATACATATTAATTCAGAGAGCCCCAAAGAACTCTTCTGAATGAGCCCCTAACACCTGTGTAAGAGTACATAAAATCCCAGTTCAAGTCGAGTAGTGGTGGAGATAGGCTCCCCAGCTTAGCACTGCCTGTTTAGGAGTGGCAGGAGGTGACAGCTGGGAGCTCTTGAACACCAGGTGCTCCTTGATCCATTTGGTCATGCTGCCCGTGCATTGCTGTCCCCTTCCACAGCAGCAGCTACGCACTGCAGATTCCAAGGCCCCCGCAAGATATAACCAACACTGATTGGATCATCAGGCGGCCGAGGTCAGAAGGGTGGCTGGAGAGTGGGAAGCTCTGAGGCCCCGGCAGCTCAGAATAGAGTGCACTAGTCCAAGGTAACAGCGCCTCGCGTCTGCGCCCTCGAGTCCAAAGCATAGCTAAGGCTCACGTGCACAGCATAGATTTAAATGGCAGTGTGAGGCAGCCACACAGCAATGTTATTCTTATACACCCGGAATTGTGGGCGTGACAATGGCATTGCCAGGCGCCCCTGAAAATCGGGCGCCCTAGGCAAGTGCCTTGTCTGCCTATTCACAAATCCGGGCCTGCCTACACTAGTGACATGTGGATGTATAGATATGGGATCTTAAGTTCTATATCAATACATCCAAGGAACTAAAAACATGAGTGAAAAAAAAAGAATATTAACCCTTTGAGTGCCAGTGGGTTATGCATAATCCACTGGCACTCAGGAAACTCACTAGAAGCTGATTGGCTGGGAGTTGTGGAAGTACACATTCCAGCTAAATGTAGCATGGGAACCATTTTGAACAGAGACTGGCCATATAAAAGCCAGTCTCTGTTCAAATTTCTCACAGCATGGCTTGTGAAATGGCCGAGAGGTAACTAAGGGGGGTTCTTGATCTGTTTTCCAGCTGCCTCCGCCAGCAGTAACATCGGTGGTGGCATGCCATGTGTTTGGAGGCATCATAGACATATATATTTGGGGGCATCATGGACATATGTTTTTATATTTCTTTGGAGCATCACGGACGTTTTAAAAAAAAAATTTTGGCCATCATGGACTTATATTTTGTATTTCAACGATTTCAACCTTTTTTTTTTAATTATTATAGCAGCAACGGATATATCTGAAGACAGAAGATAAAAAGACATCAATATGAAGAATGAAGAATATGGAAGATAGAAGAAGACAGTGAATGACAGGTAAGTGTTACACCTATGGGTGTAGGGATGTTAGGAGAGTGTTAGGGCTAGTATTGTTTTACTTTCTTGTTCATGTTAGGGGTAGTGTAGAGTAAGTGTTTTAGAGGTGGAGGAGGGGGAAGGTGTTTTGAGCTCACTCAAAACTCACACACTGTGTCAAACAACAATAATCGGCTATTTTCCATTTATGTTTCTACAACTCATGCTATTTATTTTATTTGTGGGAACAAATAACCTGGGTTTTGGCCACCAGCGCTCATTGTTCCATATACTAGTGCAGTTATAGGATAGCAGCAGAACACATGTATGTTTCTTGTTCGATGCTGGTTTTTCCATTACCGACTGTTTTACCAGTAGTCATAGCATCGAGCCCTTGATCAGACCTTTTATTACACAATTGTTGCCCCAAGTGAAGAACAACAGTGCCCCAAGTGAAGTACAGAGAGAAGAAGGTTACAGTAGTCCATAACCCTCTGGCACTCAAATGGTTAAAATCCCAATTTAATTTAACATATTTTTTATTTGTCCCCTATGGTACAGTTGCTTTACTCCAGAATAACTCCAGTTTGCTTCTTTAATCTCTTCCTGTAAACACAAACATGTGCCCATTTTCCTCTTTGCATTTTCTTTAAACACATTCATGTTAAACAAAAACATTTGTTTTCACAATACATAATTGTTATATTTTACATTTGAAAATGTCATATGGCAATAAATATAATTGTCACTGTAGGGTGATCACATGTTTGGATTGCCCAGGACAGTCAGGAACTTTCTGGGACTATACAAAGGCCTGTAATGAAGCCTCCAAAGTAGAGAATGCTAAATACAGGAGGGACAATTGTCCAATGACTGTTGCAACCCCTGTGAAGGGCTTCAAGAAAGTGGCCTCCCAAGAAGTTCTAAACAGGAGCTACAGTGCATTTTCTTGGAGTGAAAGACATGCTGTTCATTTTCATGTAGCCAGACACAAGCATCACTTTCAAAGCATTCACTGGGCGGATCCCTCTGTCGCATTTCGAACTCTGAGGTGCTACATACTGCATACAACTTGTGAATGGACATCCAGTGATTCCATTGTTTTCACCCACGCAGTGCGTTCTTTTCTCTGTAGTGTCCCTGAATGGCAGAAGGGAAATGTGGTCATCCTATTTTGCGGCCCTTTTTAGAAGGAAATGTTGAGCATGCGATAATCTTCTACTGTGGAAAGTTTCGTTGGTTTCCCCTGCTCCTAGAAAATGGAAAAGCCTTTTAGTGCCAGAAAGGTGTCAGACACATTTTATGCAATGCTTTGGATACCCCTCTCACACTCAAAGCGTTAAACAAGGTGCGGAGGAATAGAAAACCATGAAACACACACATGCTTCCCCACAACCTTCCCCTTGGTGCAAGTTGCATTATGGGAAGAATTTTCAAAGTAAAGAGGTTAGTAGAGAGGAGGTAGGAACTGTATTATTGCATCCCTCTTATCATACCTCCCAACATATATGCTTTCCAAGGAGGGATACTAGTATTTAAAGGGATAGTAATACTTAATTTTACATTTATTTAATATTGTAGGCATAAAAAAAAATATGAAAAACGATGTAAGGTTTATCTCTCAAACCTTTATGGTGTGAGATATATACATCGCTAAAGTAACCTTGTGAGAGAAGTCAGCGCTCTAGCTGACAGCTGCAGAATCCGGTCATTTGACCGTATGGAGGCTCTTCAGCAGAGCTGAAAACACACAATCTAAACATCAATACTTCATTGGAATGGTCTACAAAGTGTGTCTGGTTTGCAAGCACACTTTGTAGACCGTTCCAATGAAGTAATGTTTACATTGCGCGTTTTTGGCTCTGCTAAAGAGCCTCCATCCGGTCAGACCGGATTCTGCAGCTGTCAGCTAGAGCGCTGACTTCACTCAAGAGGTAACTTTAGCGAGGTATATATCTCATACCATAAAGGTTTGAGAGATATAAACCTTACATTGTTTTTCATATTAAGTATTACTATACCTTTAATAAGTGATTTACAAACAACATTTGTCATCCCTCAAGAAAAATATAAATTTAAGTGCTGTACAGATCACGCATATAAATCAATAAGTTTCACATCCTTCTGGTCTTTAAAGGGTTAAGGTAAATATATATGATTCTAAACCATGATTTGTTATTTAACCCCCTTGAATTCCAGAAGTCTCCAATGCATTGCACACTGCCTACCATGCAAGGGATTAGGAAACGTGGAATTAGGACAGCCCTTATTTTTCTCTGAATGTTGTGTAGGTAATTAGGGTCATATACAAGAGAAAGGTGGAACAATTCTGGGTAAAATCAATATCATCATAGGGACAAATAAAATGTTCCACTAATTTAAATGCAGCTTTTAACCCTTCAATGTTAGAGAAGTCTTCAACATATCTGAGACCTCCCCTGTATTCAAGGGGTAAAAAGCCTCATGTAAATCAGCTGGACTTTGGGGACATATTATTTATTACCTGTGGCTTGTTTGTCACAGAATGATTCCAGGGGGGAGATTCACTAAGCGGTGATAAAGAGGTGATAAAGTGGAGATAACTTCTCCAGTGATATCACTTCTCCAGTTCCTATGTTATTCTATGGAGCCTATGCACTAAGATTGCTTCCACTTTGGAGCTCTTAGTGATTAGGCTCCATAGAATAATATAGGGATGGGTGAAATGATATCACTGGAGAAGTAATCTCCACTTTATCACCTCTTTATCATCTCTTTATCACCGCTTAGTGAATCTCCCCCAATGTTTTGTTATTCATTAGGCTAATATTCCTTTTTGACTACAGAGCCCTATGTAAAAAGGCAGAGCGCTGCAATCCTGGTATAAAGCAATTGCACCAGACAAATAGAGAAAAATTTGCACTGATTTATAAGGGGTTTTAACCCCTTTAATACTAGAGAAGTTCCCAAAGCTTTGCAAAGCAATTGGTTTGACCTAGAGTTGCTAGAAGGGTTCAGAGCAGGTAGAGAAAGAGGTTTAAAAAAAGAGGAAAGAATAGAGAGGGGAGATATACTGGGTATATTTCAGGACTCCCCTGAAGCCAAACGTGAAGCAAGTCTTGGTCAAACCATCCGCACCCTAGGGAAAAGAGAAACACTGCCATTGGCTTAAATTGTGCATTTAACCTCATAAAACGCTAGTAATGCTATCAACACACTGCTTTTCACTCATATGGTGAAGTCAAGATTTTTTTTATGGGGCAATAAAGAGTTGCAATAATTATGTATTCACATGGCTTATAACTTATTATTGCCCTGTAAATCCATGGAATGTTATAGTAACAGAAAACCATCTCTAACATCCAAGGGGTTACACAACTCTACTTAAGCCCCTTCTTTAAATAGGTTATGCACTATGAATACAGTTCATTCCATTATTGATGTATCAGTGTTTCCCTTATCTTCTATTACTTCTTCTGTCATTACTTCTCATTGGTCCGTATATACACAAAGACAGGAGTAAATGTTTATTTGTTCACTATGCTGGTAGATTTGGATTGCCCATACTTTCAATAATTTCAAAATAATTTCGGGGTAATCTATAAATGCACAATATTAAAATGTGAAGAAGATCTTAACCTATTAACCTTTTCATGACATACACATAATACGTTGGGCTGAAATTTTAAAACCAGGGACAGAGGAGCAAAACCAGAGACTGTGTGTACCTCGAAATCTGGTATAGGTGGTATGAATGGGTTTGCCCCAGATTTGTTTTACTTTACTTAGTGAATATGACCTGCTGTTTCCCTGCCATATTAACACCTTCGCTCCCTCTCATCTGTGCTTCCTTTTCCTTCCCCAATCCATCATGTCATGACACCAGCAAGCTTCTATTTAATTAAGATCAGCTTACTCGTTGACCTGTGCAGTCTCCTCAGTTCACTTATGCCTTAGTTTAGGCTTTTGACCTGCTCACCTCTTAGACAAACACAAGTCTGGTGAAAAATATAAAGTTCATACCCCCAAAACAAACGTCATCAAAATCTTGTTGAGATCTCTAATACATTGTTACTTTAATCTAGACCCCCTCCTATCATACATTCAAGTCAATTATTTCCCTGGTTGTGCCCCTTTCCCTATCCCCCATACCCTTCCTTTGTTCTGTTTGATTGATGTAGAAGAGTTGATGCACACATATTAACTTTATTAATTACTGCCTCTGAATGGTTACCAGGAAACCAGCCCATGCATGTCTAAAATCAGGAGCCTCACAGAACAGTTAAAAATAAAAATGTGAGAAGTATGATTGTATTTTCCTGTTGTTTTGGAAACAAGGATTTTAGCAGTGATCTTAATAGTCTATGCTTGCTCTCAAGTTCTGAACATATCCTATTTCATCCTCATAGATGTGCCTTAGATATACTGAGCAACAAACTGAATTTAACAGAAAAAGACAGTAAACTTTATTTTAAATGAAAAATTTATGTTAAATTTCTTATTCCGCTGAGTAAAACAGAGGCACTCTCATTGCAGGTGTTCAGTCAAATGTTACAGCTCAAACCTATTTTTAAATCATATTGTTAGCACAGTGACAACTAGTGTCAAAATGGTATAGTCTTTTTATAATGCAATCTATGGAAGAGGTTGAGTCACTGACTACAGCTCTCCATAGTATGTGATAGGAATTGAACCAGCTAGTCACCAGATTAGAAAACTGCAGTTTGAGCTTAATAACTTTAGAATGAAAATCTCTTGGCAGTGGAAGTATCGTTATTTTACTCAACAGGAAAAGCACTATAACATATTTTTTGAAAAACAAGTTTATTGTTTTTGTGCCACAGAGGTCTCCAATGCATTGCAACGCAAACCCTAAGGTGCTAGCAACATCCCAAGTGCATTGCAATGTAAAGCATAGATCCATCTAAAGCATTCAAGGGGTTAAACTGGAGCTAGGTAAAAATCTTAACATTATAATTTATTTTGATTCTGAAGGCGGAAAAAATGTACTTGGAGTAATTATAGCTCAGAAGTTAAATATTATAATTTGCAACATGATTAAACATCTATGTTCTTTTTATCACTGTTCTATCTTGATTTAACTGTTTGAAAACTAGGGTGTTCTCTAAATGAACTGCAAAGAAATATACTGAAGATGTCCCTAGCATTCAAAAGCTTAATCATTAGTTAGCACAGAGGTGAAAATCATATGTTTGCTATGAAATGTAGCTCATGTTTTACTCCAAAAGATGGGGGATGACGGAGATTCATCCTCATCTTCTCTGTATATGCAATAAGGACCTTAATTATTGAGCTAAAAAGGTTCAGTTGCGGAGCAAACCAGCTGCACCATAGAGTTGCAATGAAAATTCCCCAAAGTCAAATCAACTGAAATGGGACTGTGGGACTTTTAGATGCTTAAAGGTATAGTAATACTTAAGTATTACTAATCCCTATAGTAAAGTACTACTAAAAAAAAACATATTGCCCCCAGTGTCAGCTCTCAAACCTTTATGGTTTAAGAGATGATCGCTTCTAAAGTTGCCCTCTCCCTCCCCCTTCCCCATAGTCAGCATGCTAGCTGACTGAAGGGAAGAAAGTCGTACGACTTTCAGGCGGCTCTCCAGCACAGCCGGATCTGGTTCCTAAAAAAGAAAACTTTCACTGAAATGGTCTTCTACGTGTGCTTGGTTTGCAAGCACACGTAGAAGACCGTTTTGGTGAAAGTTTTTTTTTTTTAATTAACGCTATCGCGGCTCTGCTGCAGAGCCACCTGATGATCTATGACCGGATTTCCCTTCAGTCAGCTAGCATGCTGACTACAGGGAAGGGGGAGGGAGAGGGCAACTTTAAAAGCGATCATCTCTCAAACCATAAAGGTTTGAGAGATGACACTGGGGGCAATACTTTTTTTTAGTAGTACTTTCCTATAGGGATTAGTAATACTTAAGTATTACTATCCCTTTAAAAGATACACTTAAATCAACAGGAATTTTAATTTCCGCCCTATGGTGCAGTTGGTCTACTCCAGAATTTAAAATCTTTAGCTTGATAAACAAGACTGTAAAAATCTACTAAGCATGTGTTTGTGATGTTTTCCTGGCTGCAATGATCGTAATCTATTGATCAAAGTGTCACAGATTCATGTTTCTTCCATGAATATTTTTATAGAAAAAATAAGGTTGCCGGTATTAGGGATGGGCAAAAAATTTTGCTTCAAATCAAAATCGGTAAATCATGGCTTTTCCTGCTTGGCGAATAATTTCCAACGAAAAGTGCATTTTTTCCACATTTTTTCACCTAGCTCATTGTGTTGAAACCAATGAGAACATTGAATTTACACACAACACATATCAAGTATTTTTTTATTTCCCAAAAGCATGGTATAAGAGGGGCATGAGGGTGCCTGTGTTGGTGGAGTGTGGGATAGAATCAATTGAACAGGGAATTTTTTTTTTGCGGGGTTGTTGACTGGGATTGGAGGACAGTTAATAGAAATAAATAAATAATATAAAAAAAAATAAGTCATAGTATAAAAGGGGTCTGAAGAGGGTGCCTATGTTGGTGGGTGGAGTCTGGGAAAGAATCAGTTGAACAGGGAATCTTTTTTTTGGGGGGGTTGTTGACTGGTTTAGGGGAAACAGTTAATAAAAATAAATAAATAAATAAATAAATAAAATTAAAAATAAAATAAGAAAGTATACTTAATATGAAAGAGACAGGGACCTCTTGACTTTAGCTGTGACTGGGGCAGACTGATGCATGACAGGATTATTTTGTAGATGATGATTTGTAGGACTTGTTGTTAGAGGCCCATGCCCTGAAGAAACATTGAGTTGCAGGACTTAGTCTTATTAGAGGCACAAACCCTGTGGAAACATTCATTTGTTGTAGGACTTAGACATGTTAGACACAAGCCCTAAGGAAACATTGATTTATTGTAGGACTTAGACTTTTGTTAGTCCTAAACCCTGAGGAAACATTTATTTGTAGGACTTAAACTTGTGGTAGGCCCATGTCCCGAGGAAACATTGTTTTGTAGGATTTAGACTTATGTTAGGCCCAAGCCCTGAGGAAAAATTGATTTGTAGGACTTTGGCTTGTTTGTGTCACAAGCCCTGAGGAATTAGAGATGATTTTTATCAATTCAACTTGTTAGCTTCACAAGCCCTGAGGACTTGTGTTTTTTGTAGGCCTCTGTTTTTTGTTTTTTTTTAAAAAAAAACAATCCCTGAGAAAAAAAATAAATATGCCTTGCTAGCCTAGTGCCAGCAGGTCATGTTATGGTGGCCACTTGCCGCTGACTACTGTCAAGTGTCCCGGTGTTATTGTGGAATTTGTGACTACTGGTCTTGCTGCTGCTGAGTTGCTAAAGCAGCATTACGACTAGGCAGCTCAAAGAGAATGGTATCAACAACAGCCGTAACATGGGTGATGGATGGTCATGGTTCCACTTGCTACTACTAGCTCCAGTGATGCGCCTGAGGTAGTAGCAGAACCACAACTAGCCCTCACCACTTCAGGTATATGTGGAAAAAAGAAGTTGGCCAATAATGCTTCTCCACCTGCCCCTCCTCCAGATTCATGGGTGTGTTGTTGGAATATACATTTCTTCCTTGAGCGCAGAACTGTGCCTCTCATCAGCAACTGCAATGTACACAGTGTGTGTTTTAAATAATTGAAGAACTGCGAACAATGGGCACATCTGCACTCACATCAAACATCTTGGCATAACTGTAACCAAACACCATGACGCTTAGGGTCCCCAATGTGAAATCATCCCATCAGAAACCAAGTAATGCTGCTGTCACTATGCCCCTTGTCCATTCCCCACTAAGGACACGTGACAATTTGCAGTTTAATAATAATGAGGAACTCTTCCTGCCACCAGTTTAGCATATCTCTTCAGGTGCCGCTTGATGCCCTGGTTACGATTATCCGCCACCACACTGCCATGTTCGGTCAACTTACCACATAGTGTGCAATGGGTGGATATGAACTGCCATATACTGACATCTACTGAATGGCTATCAGGTGGTGGGGGAGGTAAAAATGAACAAGGTGGCTCTTCAGAACATGTAGTTACATGATCTTCCCTGGCCCGTACCCTAGAGCAAGAACATGAAAGCCAGGATTTTCACTTGCCATAGAACTTTCAGGTTCTGGCTGGGTTTCTTTTCCTTCCTCCTCTTTGATTTCCACCTCACCTCAGGGGTCAGGGGGTATAGCAACAGCAGTGCCCAATTACTACTCTGGGGGTTTGGCTTTAACATGCTTCACATAAATGTCATTGTGTCTGTGTTTCATATCTGTGATAAGGGTAGTTGTGCTAAGTTGCATTCCCTCCTTTCCCCTTTTCACCGATTTATCACAAATTGTGCACAGGGCCATCGCTGATGACTGTACTGTGCCTGCCCAAAGAGAAAAAAAGTCCCACACCCAGAGAGGAGGGGAAAGGTGGAGAAAAATTGCCTCTTTTTTCTTCTCTTCCACATTCCCCTTCACTGGCTGGGGCAGAGGAAAATGTTGCTGCTGTTGCTGCTACTGCCTCCTAATCAACACTGCAACTAGGACCATGCTGATTTCAAGTGGAACCCGTCCTAGTCCTGCATCACTGGGCCCCGTTCCCACTGTGTTCATGGTAGTCTGTGGAACACTATCCTGCTCTTCAGCATCCTACTGCTTGTGCAACTGAGTAGCAGCTCAGGCCATTAATGTCTCTTGCACTCCAGCTTCTCTACTGTCATAATCACATCCACCATCTCTTTTTGCTGCTACTGCTCTTTTACAGAAATCTCCCTGGTTGGAGTGGATGAGAAATGTAACAGAGGGTCCCCTACTGTCACACTTGCCATCTGGTGTTGAGCGGAAGAAGGCAGACTGGCAACACTAGCAGCAGACACAGTGAGCTGATCTGTGCTCCTGGTGGTGGTGGTATTATTGCTGCTATGCAACAATTCTGCCTTTTTCAGGATCATAATACATCTGGGCAATACCATGAGGGTAAGGGGACTCCCAAGGTTGTGGGCTCCCTTGACTGCTAGTCTGGCCTCTCTGCATTACTTCCCCTACTACCTCAGCATCAGTAGGAGGATCTACTGTGGTAACTCTAGTCCCACCAGCTGCTTCACCATCACTTTTACTACTCGCACCAACCACATCAATTTCAGTCCCTGAGTCTTCCTCCTCACTAGTAGGATAATTAATCCCTACCTCACTCCTAACACTGAGTCTGTAGCTGCTGGACCTTTTTAGTAGTAGGAGTAGTGGCGGGACTGCTTTGGTATGGCAAGTGTAACTTAGGGTCCCCTGCTGACACACTTAGCATCATCTCTTCCTCCCCCCCCTCCGGAGAATCACAAGATACCCTGGCAGACGCAGCACTGTCAGCAGGTACAGCTGGATGACCAGTACAACTCACACTACTACCCTCTTTTTCCTCTGCCTGTGATACAAATTTCCCCAGGATCCATAGGGGTGATGTGGGGGGGGGCTGGCCATCACTGGGTCTGGGGAATCAGGGCATCCAGACTATTTAAAGCTAGTTTTGGTCAATTCGTCCTCCTCAGAGTCACTGGAAGCATAACAAACCTTCCAGCTTCTCCTTTTATTAGTATTCCAGTTGTGTATAGTAATAGCAGTCACTATGAGCCTCTCCTGCCTCAATTTTGCTAAATAACTCATAACTTGGGCCTTAAATAAAAATGTCTAATACAATATATAAGTGATTTCTTGAAAGCGCTTTCAAAATCACCAAAGTTGTTTATATGTAATAGGATCTATTTAACAGACAATGTCAAAACAGCATTAAATAAACCCACTTCAATTTAGATATGGGGCCATTGAAAACTCTTCTGTGCTAGATAGAAAGTCATTGTTATGGTATCCATATCCTGTCTGTTTGACCAGAGACAATGATAAATGAACCCAAGGATTGCATAGGACAGTTTTGAAATGGGAACATTAAAGTGGATGTGTCACCTATGCACAACATCCCATAAATAGTTAGGTGACACATCCAATAGCATAACAACATTGTTTATTTTTTATTTTAAGCTTCCGTTTCGTATAAATTTAACTTCCAAAAGTCTGGGCTGCAGCCACTTCTGTATGGACTGCAGCCCAATGCTCTGCCTCTGCTCTCCTCCTTCCTCCAATGACCGCGGCCTCTGTCTGGAAGCTGGAGCGGTCTCATTGGCTAGATATCGATCTCTGCCAATGAGATCGCTCCAGCTTACAGACAGATTCCTCCGTCATCGAACGAGGGAGGAGAGCAGAGGCAGAGCGTTGGGCTGCAGTCTATATGAAAGTGGATACAGCCCAGACTTTTGTAAGTTAAATTTAAAAGAAACAGAAGCTTAAAATAAAAAATAAATAACGTTTTTATGCTATTGAATGTGTCACCTAACTATTTATGAGATGTTGTCCATAGGTGACACATCCACTTTAATTACAGGGGGACCATGCTCTATGTATGTATTAGTTTACAATCTAATAAAAACTAGTGTCCCTTATGAATTACTCAGGTCTGTTGAAGTACATTGGCCCAGACTTTTAGCAAACTGGTGTTATTCTGGAATAAATCAACTGTACCACAGGCAACATATAAACATTCCTGTTAAACTAGGCTTTTGACTCCTTGATTGCTAGAGAGGTCTCCACTGCATTGCAAAGCATTACACTGGAGACCTTTCAGACAATCAAAGGGTTAAAAGGCTTTATTTGAGTTCATGGGAATGTATGAATGTTTATTTGTCCCCTATGGTGTATTTGGTTTACTCCAGAATAACTCCAGTTTGCTTTTATAAATATGGGCTGATGTTTGTTGTGTGACCTATTACCAGACTTCAAAGAGATCACTACATACTAGAAACTGCAGACCTAATGCAAAAGATAGATAGATAGATAGATAGATAGATAGATAGATAGATAGATAGATAGATAGACAGACAGATGAACAAAGTTCCCCATAAGTCAAAGTAAAAGGTGGTACCATATTAGCCATGGACAATCCAAAATAATCAAGAATAGGGGTGGACGAAAGGTCCTGTTGAGTTCCAGTGGAAAAATCTGAGAAAAGTACACATCTGCTTTTCTAAAGGGAAAATCTGCCTTAAACAAACACCTTGAAATAGTCACCTTTTTCGCCTACTGCCAAAATGTTTTCGCAAGTTTTTTCAATGGCCACAAAGTTCCCTCCCCTTAACGTGTACTTTGTGTTTTTGCTCCAAAAATTTGATGTTTCCAGGAAGTGAAACACAAAATTAAGCAGCTAGAGAGGGTGTAGGTGATTTTATAGCAATTTATCTATAGCAAATAAGGTGCTCAGACTGCTGGCTAAGAGTATGAGGAGCCATCTAAAAAAATTAGTTGCCGGAAGGACAGTGATGTCTCCAGTGAGTTGGAGGAGGAAGTGGCCACCACCATCATAGAAGGGTCTAGGAGCCCTGATTCCCCCGACCCAATGATGCCCAGTCCCCTGACACCACCTCTTGGGTTCTGGGGGAAAACAGTGTCATCTTCAGCAAAGCACAGGAAGAAGTGGGTAGCAGTGTGAGTAGGACAGGTCAGCTGCCTGTACCTGCTGCTACTGCTACCAGTGTGCCTTCTGATACTCAGGAGGAGGAGGAGATGATGGCAAGTGTGACAGAAGCATGCGAGCTGGAGCCCTCTCTTGCCAATGATACTGCTCCAGCTCACATGCTGGAATCCTCCATCATCAGAGGAGGTGGTAACAGGAAGCAACTGAGGAGGGGGAAAAGGCTAAGAAGGACAGGCTGAGATACAGAGCTGTCCCACAGCCTGTCATGAATGGACGTTGTGCTCTTACTTTAAGAAACAGATATCTCCATCAATACAGTATTCTTTTAAAAAAGAAAAACAGATTTAAAATGTATTGGCATGGAACATTCATTTAAGAAGCACTTTACTGGAGGTAAGAGTTCCCCTTTAATTGTCCCCCCAATCCCAGTCAACAAGCCCCCCCTAAAAAAGAATCCCTATTCAAATAATTTAGAGAGCGATTGGCAAACAATTGGTCAACGATCAGGGAGGCCATTCAGACTAACAAAACTGATAAACCTGTTGCAGAAACACAGTTTACCCTTGTTGTGGTACATGATTATTGATCATGTTCCTCCACTGAAATGAGGCGGTAACAGTGACTTACACAGCCTACAGCATGAAAAAAGGTGGATACACAAACTAAATACTGTGGTCCCACATGGAAATAACAGTCATGAGCTTCTCTGCATTTTTTTAACAGCCAGCATTGTCACTTGCGTAGTGCAGGGAGTTTACACCAGCAAGTTATGCACAACAGTGCATGAACCAGTGCATTTTCTGTGCCTCTCCCCTAACTAAATACTTCTTCTATTCAGCCTCTATATAACTCATGGGTCACTGCGAAAGGTGGGTCACGCATATGATGGATTTTTCAACCAATGCATTTTCCACGCCTCCCCTTGGTGTGCCAGTACTTGTTCTTCGTCATGGACTCAAATCCTGTGTTTGCTATTCACACACCCTATGAATCAATTAAACCCCTGTATATGACACTATTGTACGCTAGGTCACTGATCATTTGGTTCTGCCCCACTCCCTTGATATTGGTGGTGGATGCCCCTATGTTACATGTACACTTTGGGATATCATATTTATTATGCCTGAACATAATGTTTGCTCTGTTTGAATTTAAGTCCCCTTTATTTTTCCCATAAATCTTGGGTTTCTGTAGTAGGATTATGCACTGTATATGAACCACTTCATTTTTCTCTATGATGTTTGGTCAGTGTCAAGGGATTTTACCTCCTAGTCTCTATCCTATATAATAATTAATGCGTTGCATACCCCTATGGCACTCAAAGGGTTAACATTACCCAGACCCTGACCCGTGTACAAGGGCTTTTACACTAGTTTGACTATATTTAGACAATTCTCTTATCCTAACTAGTGGGGTTTACTACAACTATGGATGATTTCCTCGTTCAGCTGAGACTTACCTTATTGGACTTATTATTGATGAACCTAATAAGTCGCAAGATTTGTCATACGATTTGGCATAGTGTCGCATATTCTTCTATCAAGTAATTTAAGCTGAAGCATGATATGTTATATCTCCATTGTGACATTGTTCATATGTTTTGTGCCCTTACCATGTTTGTACACTGATTCTCATCTTTATATTATGCACTACCATTCTTCCTGAGGATTGATATTCATTTGCCAGCATCTGTCCTATACACACCATAGATATTAATCTCTGGGGTGAGGTAATGATGCTGATAACAGGATGATCTCTACTGATGAAAAACCTGGAAGTGACTTATTCCGGTTTACATGCTTGTCCAGCATGTCTCCTTTGGCTACTCTGTGTACACTTTTGATAATGAAAACTGTAATCAGTATGAATTACGAGGGCTTGAGCTTTGATTTTATAATACGCCTCACTTATGAAACATTGTCCCTGGAACATTTCACTGATAGAGTGTATCCTAGGGTTTTCCTAGAATAGATACCTATGCTTACTAGAATTTGTTCCAATAATTAACTCAAATATATGTAAAATGTTGATGAAGTTTGTCCACGTAGCAAGCCTTGTATTGTATCCCATTGGTGTTACCTTTCACCACTAGATGTTCCAGGAGCACTGCCTCCAGCTGGGAGCTCCATACACACTTTGCCTTGGAGCCCGGTTGGATGCTTGCTCTTTTGCTAGCTGGAACTGATTTTGAACACCAATTGGAAATATACTAGAATCTTTAGTCAGACTTATATACCACTATGGCTATAGCACGGTACCAGTTGCGATACTACTCTTAAGCAACAGAAGACTGATGATAGGGATGCATTGCAATGCACTGGCATCCCAATCACTCTGGATGCAAAAGATGTACCGCGTATGCTAGCAGACCTTCTTTCTTCTGTGTAGATTTCATCTGCAGTCTTGTTTGCAAATCATTTATACGCAATACTCCTTTCTCCCTCGTTGACATCATTACATTTTATTTTTAATCGTTTGTCCAGAACAATTTTATGTTATAATCTCAATAAAGGTTATATTTTAAGTATGCGCCAAACACATCATTTTCCCACTTATAGGGCAATATGTGATAAGTAATGGATGAATTCAAGAGTACCTAAGAAGTACCAGGGCCCTCCAATGACTAGTTATGCCACTGCTTACACCTTAACATTTAAATATCTAACACTGTAAATTATATATTACTTCTAACTACTTACTTTATGTTGGGACTTGCAGGGTTCTTACTTTGTGTTGGGACTTGCATGTCCTTTATATTCTGAAAATATGTTTTTCATTCTAAACTTTACAAGCAATTAGTACTTTACCACATATAAGGAATGTTTGCATGTCACTCTGATAAATACTTGCTTTTCACTAAAAAATTGTCATCCCACTGCAAGAAGCTGAAGCAATCCAACTGTGACAAATGAAAATTCCCCAAATTCCATTCAATGTACATGGCCTTTTAACACCCTGTTAGCCTATTCAATTCTAGAGAGATATCCACTTTATTGGAGGTCTCCCTGTTAAAAGCAGTGTTTAGTTTTCTTGGTCTTCTATAGTGTTGTGGAGTTTTCTCAGAATCACTCTACTTTGCCTTTTTACATAAGGTCCAATGTGATTACTACTCAAATGGTAACTATTAATCTGGTTTATTTAAACCTGGGGGAGGGGAGTTTCAGCTGAATGGCCTCAGGATCCTCACCTCTGGTTTAAACTGTCATATTCTGATGACTGTTGGTATAGGATATTTTGCAGTGGTAGACCCCTTTGGTGTCAGTGGAAATATCTGTAGAGCCCTAGTAATCGAAACATTTAGTCCAATAGATGTTACATAGGTATCCAACATATTATACCATGAAACAGTGCCTATAAAGCACAACACCTGTAAGACCAGTGGGTGAGATGGGTTCATATGCCAGTTTTTAGTTGAGAGTGGAGGCATAGGCTCATTTTTAATGTTCATTATATCTGTCTTCAATGAATGGAATTTGAAGAGTGTTTTTTGTGTGAGTTGGGGGGGGGGGGTCTGATCTGAGTATGAGTCAAGTGCATTTTAACTTTTTGAAATCTAAGTAAAAGGAAATTTCCATTTTATAGAATTTCAATATGAAGTAACAAGCAAGTCCCAAATAATGCCAAAGCCATTTGTAGACAGTTACATTCATACATGTGTGAGACAGTGATGATTTTGGGGATACTCCTGATTTTGAACAGGCGTTGCTTTTAAGTGAGCCAGTGATTGTGGCAACTGTTTACCCTCTGGAGAAGTTTTAACCAATGATGTTATCAGTTCTGAAATGTGTCCTATCTCATGTGTATCTTTCCATGCAGCAACTGAACCTATATTGCAGAGATTGAGAATTGGAAAACTTGATATAAAAAAATGTTTTAGGCAGTTGTGAAAAAATGCTGTAAAGTATGAATGCTTTCAAAAAATAGACATGTTAATAGTTTATATTTAGCAAATAACAAAATGATAGTAAGTGAACAGAAGGAAAATCTAAATCAAATAAATATTTGGTCTCACCACCCTTCAAAGCAGCATCAATTCTACTAGGTACACTTGTACGAAGTCAGGGATTTTGTATGATTAAACAATTACACCAAACGGGTTCCAATGATCATCAATGTAATATGTAGGTTGAAACACAATCATTAATTGAAACAGAAACAGGAATAAAGCTGGGTGAGAAACAGCCAAACTTGGCTAACAAGGTGAGGTTGCTGAAGACAATTTAATGTCTAAAGTCATACACCATGGCAAGACTGAGCACAGCAACAAGACACAAAGTAGTTAGACTGCCTGAGCAAGGTCTCTCCCAGGCAGAAATGTCAAGGCAGACAGAGGTTTCCAGATATGCTGTCCAAGCGCTTTTGAAGAAGCACAAAGAAACAGCAAATTTGAGGACCATAGAATCAGTGGTTGGCCAAGGAAACTTAATGCAGCAGATGAAAGACACATCATGCTTACTTCCCTTCACAATCAGAAAATGTCCAGTACTGCCATCAGCTCAGAATTGGCAGAAAACAGTGGGACCCTGGTACACGCATTTACTGTCCGGAGACGTCTGCGGCCAAAAAGCCTTACCTCTGATGTGGAAACAAGGCCAAGTGACTCAAATATGCATGAAAACACAGGAACTGGGGTGCAGAAAATGGCAGAAGGTGCTCTGGATTGGTGAGGTGAGTCAAAATTTTAAATATTTGGCTGTAGCAGAAGACAGTTTGTTTACCTAAAAGGCTGGAGAGCGGAACAAGAATGAGTGTCTGCAGGCAACAGTGAAACATGGTGAAGGTTCCTTGCAAGTTTCAGGCTGCATTTTGCAAATGGAGTTGGGGATTTGGTCAGAATGAATGGTCTCCTCAATGCTGAGAAGTACAGGCAGACACTTATCCATCATGCAGTACCATCAGAGAGGCATCTGATTGACCCCAAATTTATTCTGCAGCATGACAACGACCCCAAACATACAGCCCAAATGATTAAGAATTATCTTCAGCTTAAAGAAGAACAAGGAGCCCTGGAACTGATGGTATGGCCCCCACAGAACCCTGATCTCAACATCACTGAGTCTGTCTGGGATTCCATGAAGAGAGCGAGAAGCAACTAAGGCTGTCTAAATCCACAGAAGAACTGTGGTTAGTTCTCCAAGATGTTTAGAACAACCTACCTGCCGAGTTCGTTAACAAACTGTGTGCAAGTAGACCTAGAAGAATTGATGCTGTTTTTGAAGGCAACAGGTGGTCACACCAAATATAGATTTCACTTAGATTTTTCTTTTGTTCACTCACTATGGATTTTGCTAATTGATGAATATGTCTGTTTTTTTAACATATTCTCACTTTACAGCATTTTTTCCACTCCTGCTGTACTGTACATATGTATATATATATATATATATATATACATATATATAGTTAAGATTGTAGCTGTATTAGTCCAGTGATGTAGATGTAAAATAACAAACAAATTTAATATCTTGTAATACCTTTTTTATTGGGCTAACAGAATTATGGATTGACAAGCTTTCGGGATAAACTCCCTTTCTGAATCCACTGAATCCTAAAACCTCTTGTCACCAACACCAACAGCTTCATAAAAGATACTACTGATTTCCTCAATAAACTCAGCCAAATCACCAACCTCCCTGCTAACACCATCCTAGCAACCATGGACGTGGAATCTCTGTACAGCAATATTCCACATAAAGATGGCATCAACGCATGATTCAATTTTCTCTCCTACACTGGCGACCAAAAATACAGCCCCCAAATTATCTCAGAACTGATACTTTTCATCCTCACACATAATTATTTCAGTTTCAACAATGAGGTCTACCTACAAACCATGGGTACTACTATGGGTACTAAGATGGCACCCCAATATGCTAATCTATTTATGGCAGACCTAGAACAGAGATTCCTAGACATACAACATACCAAACCATACAAGTATTACTGACACATCAATGATATTTCCATCATCTGGACCGAGAGTGAGGAAAAACTCATACAATTCCATGATTCTTTTAACTCATTCCACCCTTCAATCAAACTAAAAATGGAATACTCTGCAAAATCTGTAAGCTTTCTGGACACAACAGTGGCATGTGCCAATGGCACAATCCACATCTTGCTCTACAAAAAGTCCACAGACAGATGCAGCTACCTTCACAGCTCCAGCTTCCTCCACTCCCATACTAAACAGGGCATCATCTAAAGCCAAGCAACTAGGTACCATCGAATTTTCTCTGACCCTAATGACCGTAACTCAATGACCTAAATGTACTCTCCCAGTCTATGAGACAGAAAGGCTACAAATCTAGGATTATTATCAAACAAATCCACTCTGCTCTAAAAACACCACGCACGCACCTGCTGCAGTACAGGAAGAAAAAAATCTCTACACGGGTACCACTTGTAGTCACCTACAACCCAGTTCTTGAAGAAATACGAAAAATTATTAAAGATTTACAACCAATGCTAGAAGAAGATGATACTCTGAAAAATATCTTCTCTGAAACCCCCAATTTGGCCTTTAGACAACCACCAAACCTTCAACAAAAACTAATCAGCAGGAAACTACACACTGATGAGAAGAATACAGAAAAAGGTACCAGACAATGCAAGAAACCTCGCTGCAAACTATGCCAGCATATATGCCCAGACAATAAAGTCACCCACAACAACAAAATCTACAGCATTAAAGGATCATACTCCTGCACATCTAGCAATGTGGTATATATGATACGTTGCACCAAATGCTACCTAGGGTGCTACATTGGGGAAATCACCCAGCAATTAAATGGCAGAATGAACATGCACAGACACTCTATCAAACATCACAAAGAAGGATCCTACTGCACCCCTGTGGGACACCATTTTACCCAGCCTGAACACTCAATTAAGGACCTAAAAATCAAAGTACTCAAAGGGAACTTTAGAAATACCCAAGAAACAAAAACTTTTGAAGCCAGAATGATTATATTTTTTAACAGCAAGAACAGAGGGTTACATGTTGATTTGGGTTTCCTATCCCACTATCAAAGTTTCACATGAACCCTCTATCAGTATCTTACTCCTCATATATATCCACATGTTAACATACATTCTAATGACAGGTTTCATATTATTATTAACATATTAAGTATACATACTGACATATGGTTTCCCATACTCTTATACATGCAGGCGTATATATATATGTGGGTGGACTATTCTATATGTATATATGGCTTTATGTGCATGTATGTACATGTAGGTATGCATGCATGTATGTATGTGTTTATGTATATATATGTATATGTATATGTACTAGTACATATATATAGGTATGTATGTATGTGCATATGCATCTGTATATATATATATATATATATATATATATATATATATATATATATATATGTATATATATATACATATATATATATATACATACTAGTATCAAAGCCCGCATACACGGGCTAAAGTGCACCCAGCGGCCCCGGCTACTGCCCCGGAGCAGAGACAGGTGGTGAGCTGCCCAGAGCCCGGATCCTCAACGGGGAGCTCCAGGCAGCTCACAGCGAAGCTCCCTGTGTGAGAAACCACACATGCACAGTCTCTACTGTGCATGTGCGGTTACGCTCACAGGGAGCGACGCATCCTATCACTTTATGTTATAGGATATTTCTATATATATATATATATATATATATTATATATATATATATATATATATATATATATATATATGTGTGTGTGTGTGTATGTACAGGGTATTTACTACCCTCTGCAAGAAGAGTGTGGATTTTCTCTTGGTCCCTGTCTTATCAGCAGTCCCGCTGTGTTAACCCCAGCAAACAACACAGCTTTGAATTCAATGTATTAACTGTGAATTCTGTGTCCTTGTGCTCAGAAATGCTTTAGACTTGAGAAAGGGAGTTTATCCCGAAAGCTTGTCAAGCCATAATTCTGGTAATCCAATAAAAAAGGTATTACAAGATATTAATTTTGTTTGTTATTTTACATCTCTCTCTCTCTCTCTCTCTCTCTATATATATATACATAGTGTGTGGTAAGATGCACACCTGTCACTGTTGCAACGAACCTGGGTGCTATGTCTAGAAATTAACAATGATACATATAGTTTTTTTGTAGACAAACAGCACTCATAGGATTTTTTGCTGGAAAAACATTATCAGTGTTTATTGAATCAATAAACATTGATTATGTTTCTTCAGCAAAACATCATGTGAGTGCTTTTTGTCTACAAAAAAACTATACATATATATATATATATATATATATATATATATATATATATATATATATATATATATATATATGAACTAGCAAAAGGGGCACAGTGTTGCCCGTGGGGATTAACAGGGGAGGGCTGGCCTGGGGGGCAGGAGGGCAATTGTCCCCTGGGACTGTCAAATTTCTGGGCCACCAGGCCACTGCCTCACTCAAACTCCAGCATGCTGCTGTAAATGGGGCTACACAAGTGATACCAAAGAGCTTACCACTGAAATGGAGCTAGACTAGCAGCATAACCCATTTCCATTGTAAGCTCTATGGTCTCTCTTGTGTAGGTTTACTTACATTGTAAGCTCTTTAGTATCAGTAGTGTAGTCTCACTTCAACTGTAAGCTCAGTGGTATCACTTGCCTTAATTCACAACATTAATACCAATTTTAAAATTAACTAAAGGGGGTGGACTGGGACCGTGGGCTTGAACAATAGTAGAAACAGGCCACTGGATTGTATTTGCCCCCCAGGCCACATGTTGCCAGCTCTCCCCTGGGGATTAAGTAGTTTGAGTGCTTGAGGGTTTGGGTATGTTTGCAGCAGGGGTTAAGTGTAGAGACCTTTTTGGAAAAGAGAGAAGAGAGACAAATGCTGAATAAGGGGGATAGAGAGAGGGAGAGAGATGTAGAAGGGAAACATGTTGGAGAAGGGTGAGAGCGAGAGAGAAAGACATGAAAGGGAGGAGAGAGAGAGCGAGAGCGAGAGAGAGAGAGAGAGAGACATGATGGAGAAGGGGGAGAGAGATGATGGAGAAGGGGTGAGAGAGATGATGGAGAAGGGGTGAGAGAGATTATGGAGAAGGCGGGGAGAGAGATGCTGGAGAAGGGTTGAGAGAGATTATGGAGAAGGGGGAGAGAGAGAGAGAGACATGATGGAGAAGGGGGGAGAGAGAGACATGATGGAGAAGGGGGGAGAGAGACATGATAGAGAACGGGGAGAGACATGATGGAGAAGGGGGAGAGAGACATGATGGAGAAGGGGGAGATAGATGATGGAGAAGGGGTGAGAGAGATGATGGAGAAGGGGGGAGAGATGATGGAGAAGGGGGAGAGAGAGACATGATGGAGATGAGGGGGAGAGAGACATGATGGAGAAGGGGGGAGAGACATGATGGAGAAGGGGAAGAGAGAGACATGATGGAGAAGGGGGAGAGATATGATGGAGAAGGGGTGAGAGAGATTATGGAGAAGGCGGGGAGAGAGATGATGGAGAAGGGGAGAGAAATGATGGAGAAGGGGGTAGAGAGAGAGAGACAGAGAGAGAGATACATGATGGAGAAGGGGGGAGAGAGAGAGACATGATGGAGAAGGGGGAGAGAGACATGATGGAGAAGGGGGAGAGAGAGACATGATGGAGAAGGGGGAGAGACATGATGGAGAAGGGGGAGAGAGAGACATGATGGAGAAGGGGGAGAGAGATGATGGAGAAGGGGGAGATGATGGAGAAGGGGGAGACAGAGACATGATGGAGAAAGGGGGAGAGAGACATGATGGAGAAGGGGGAGAGAGAGATGATGGAGAAGGGGTGAGAGAGATGATGGAGAAGGGGTGAGAGAGATGATGGAGAAGGTGGAGAGAGATGATGGAGAAGGGGTGAGAGAGATAATGGAGAAGGGGTGAGAGAGATGATGGAGAAGAGGAGAGAGATGATGAGATGGGAGAGAGTGAGACATGATAGTGAAGGGGGAGAGATGATGGAGAAGAGGGGAAAAGAGAGACATGATGGAGAAGGGGGAGAGAGACATGATGGAGAAGGGGGGGAGAGTGAGACATGATAGAGAAGGGAGGAGAGAGAAACATGATGGAGAAGGGGGAGAGAGAACCATGATAGAAAGAGACCTGATGGAAAAGGGGAGAGACACACACATGCTAAATAAGGGGGAGCAGACATATCATGGCATGGATAGGGGGAGAGAGGGAGAGAGACACATGGTTAATAAGGGGGAGAAGAGCAGAAGTTAACCTTTTGAGTGTCAGAAGTAGGCATTGCAAAGCAATGTGTAGCCCTGGCAGTGAAAGAGTTAAATGGTAGATAAGAACCATGTAGCTTGTAAGTAAGAATGCCGTCTGGTTTGCAGCCACATTAAATAGTGTAGGTGCAAATGGGATGGCATGAGCACTTACAATGTACATGGTTATTATCTACCATTTAACCCTTTGAGTGCCAGGTTTGTGGGAAGTCTTGTAAATAATCCTTTGTCCCGTTGCATATGTAGTGGAGCAAAGAAGTAATCACAATGGGACAAAGGATTATTTACAAGATTTCCCACAAAGCCCTTTTTCTTGTCGTACATGGAAAGAGTAAAACACCCCTTTAGTGCCTAAGCGATACCTCCTTTTCTGTCCTTCAATACCAGCTTCTTCCTCCACTCCATGTTCAATGTAGCTTCTTTCAGTTTATTGCCCTCTCCATCCTTATATTTCCTCCTGCGCTTCATCTTCATCCTCCCTCCAAACTCGGTTCCCCGCTCCTCACAAGGGCAGCCCCACTCAGGAGGATCCCTGCCAACACACACCGAGGACTGAGGGGAGGACTCCCCGCCCCAGATCAGGAAACATGGAACATGAGACAGTGACAGGGACAGTTTGCATTGGGTCTCACATATTAGTGCAATAGCGGCTCTCCATGTCCCAGACTCCTTCCTGTCAGCAGCTCCTGTCACCTCCGAATTTACAGCAACCACCTTGCTGAAACTTCGGAGGTGACAGGAGTCAGTGACAGGAAGGAGTCTGGGAGATGGAGTCCATGTAGTCAGGGCAGGGGACGGTTCCAGGAGGTAACAACAGCAGGGCTGGCAGGCATAATACAAAAAAGTGGCAAAGCTGAGGCCACAGAATAAGCGACGGGGCTAGCTAGAAAATGAGCGGCAGAAACAGAGAGGTAGAACCGCACTCTTGACACCTCCTACTCCCCCTCCACCCCGATAGCAACAACTGCACAGCGCACAGGCACTGGGATAAAAAACAACAACTTTGTTCCCCAGGCCCCACCATGAGCCTGACACAGTGAAGCAGGGCTCTTTATCTTAGCAGTGCACACGGTGCCACCCTTCCATTACTTTGTGCGGCTGTCCCCTGCCTTCCGCAGACACACGGGCAATGAATAAAGGTGCCTGTGCAGGCCACTGTTTTTTTTATTTTTTTGATTTTTGTATGTGTGGGGCTAGTGTGTGTGTGTGTGTGGGAGGGGCTTGTGCATGTGTCTATGGTGTAGGAGTGAATGGCAGCCATTTTTTTTCCCTCACTTGGATAGTGGTGGGCGGGCTGGAAAGTGGGGGCGGGCCAACCCCCTGCATGATTTTCACACCAGTAGCAACTTGTGTGAAAATCATGCCCCCATTGAATCACCCAATGGGACCAGTAACTCCTCCTTACTGCCGCCCCTGGTTGTGTGCCAGGCACACAGAAGTCTTCTTCTATATATATATATATATATATATATATATATATATATATATATATATATATTTACCACTTCCCCTTAAGCTAAAGGTTTTTGGCCAGTGTGTCCTCCCAGTTCGTACGTAATACTGTGAAATATGGACATTGAATGGCAAAAGCCATACAAAAACTTACGGTTACACAGTATGGAACATTGAGTTCTGAACACAACAAAAAGAGTCCAAAACCATGTGCCTGGATTCATCAGCAAAAAAAGGTTTCTGACATCACTGAAAGAGTAAAGCTCCTAGAATGGAAATGGTCAGGTCACACAGCAAGAAGTCCTGATGGTAGATGGACCAAACACATTTTGGAATGGCTTCCACTTGATACTTAACAGCAAAGAAAAAGACCAAAGACAAAATGGGTTGATGAAATTAGCAACAGGGCCGGCGCTACCATTAAGGCAGGGCAGGCAGCTTCCTTAGGGCGCCGCAACGGAGGACCGCCGATAAGGGGGAGGCTGGGAATTTTTTAAATTATTTTTTTAATATATATATCTGCTATGAGGGATCGCTGATTTACACTACCAAGCGATCCCTCGCTGCTTCTATTTGACACTGACAACGCAGAGCGACCCAGGCTCTGTAGTAATACAGAGCGCTGGGAGATGACATAATCTCCCAGCGCTCTGCATTACTGAGAACAGCGCACGGGAGCTTCAGCTCTGTGCCGAAGGGGGCACAGAGCTCCCTTATGGCACGCCGTTGACTATCAGGGACTCAAGGTAGGGGATCAAGGGGCATGTGGAGATGAAGGGGCATTGTGGAAGGGGCATTGTGGAAGGGGCAATGTGGAGATGAAAGGGCATTATGGAAGGGGCATTGTGGAGATGAAGGGGCAATGTGGAGATGAAGGGGGCATTGTGGAGATGAAGGGGCATTATGGAAGGGGTAATGTGGAGATAAAGGGAACATTGTGGAAGGGGCAATGTGAAGGTGGGGAGAGTGTTGAGGTGAATATGTGGGCGGGGCAGGGGATTGTGGTAAAGTCGGGGGGAGGGGGCAGGGGATTGTGTCCATGTTGGGGGGGGGCATCAAAATGCACCTTCGCCTGTGTACACAAAAGTCCTTGCACCGGCCCTGATTAGCAAATTTGTTGATACACTGTGGCAACAAAAAGCAGAAGACCGAAGTTGTTGGAATCTTGCTGAGGAGGCCTTCATCCTGCAAGGGATCGACAACAGCTGAAGAGGATGATGGCAATGATGATATGTTATATAGTAAATTAGGTCTATCAAATTCATCCTTTGCCATAACCAAGAAACTAAAATTATATAAGCCTTCCAGACTATCTTTACCAGAACTTCCTGTTGCATCTATTAACCCCTTAAGGACCCATGATGGTCCTGGACCGTCATAGGTTGTTATACCCTTAAGGACCCATGATGGTCCTGGACCGTCATGGCTTAAATGATAGCAGCGTGCCTCCGTGCACGCTGCTATCATTAACTCCAGGATGAGACTGAACGCTCCGAGACCGAGGTGTTCAGTCTCATCCCTTCTTGCTTGTGCCGGCTCATATGATCGCCGTAGCAGCGATCACATGTACCAGCATTCTGAGTGACAGAGGCAGTACACAGAGCATACTGCCTCTATGTCTCTCCTCTGCCTCTGTCTCCCTTGCTATCAAAGTAAGGGAGAGAGAAGCAGAGAGGAGACACCTAGTGGAAAAACAAAATACAGCAGCTGGGGGTATTAACCCCTTCACTGCTGGTGCTGGAGGCCGGCTAAATGCAGGTCAATTTCTGACCTACAATGATACACTTTAAAAAAAACAAACAAACAAAAAAAACAAACACTTTTTTTACAAAAAAATATTTTATTTAAAAAAAAAAAATCTCATTAAACAAAACTGGAAGTGTGATTGTTGTGGAGCCATGTAATACACTTATACACACCACCAAATGTCATCGATAAAAAAGTGGGAAAATAGGGTGGGAAGAAAGGACATGGGGATTGTAATCCAGGGGGGGACAGTGTCCACTTTAAACTGCGCATTTTGTAGGAATGACTGACCGGTCATACCTTTCATGCAGTCGCCATAAAAATGTAACCCTTTGCGCCCAATTGATCCCAAGAGAAAAAGCAAGAATGGTATTTTTTTTACCTTTTTTTTTTTTTTTTTACCTTTTTTAATTCTAATAAAGTAAATGGTGGGTTATCCATATAAGTGGGGTATCAAAGAAAAGCCCTATTTGTGCTTAAAAAACAGTATATAATTTATGGGGGTGGAATAAAAGTCTGTTTTTTTGGATGCGTGTGAAGTAGTGTTTTTTCTTTGTAAACTACTCATAGTTAATCTCAATTTATTGCAGTCTAGCATATAAGGCGTTAACCATTTGTGTGGATGGGGTGAATAGGTGTAGGGTGACAGGGTACTTTATATTTTCTTATTAAAAATGAATGTTAATCCCTCTGTTGTCTGATCACAAAGGTTGCTGCTATCTGGTGGCAACAGAGGGTTAAATGGGGTAATTATTCTTCAGTGAGTGATAAGCTACGATGTGTCCTTATACTGTCCTTATACTACTGCTCCCCGTCTGGTAATACTGAAATCTCTATATTTGCTGTGAAATCATATTGTAAATCTTCCCACTCCTGCCCCTTTTCAGTAGGGTAAGCCGCCTCTCCTCAGATCTGAAATCCGGACAGATAACCTGGGATAATCTTTCTTTAGTCATTTTAAGGAAAACCCTGCCCTCCTTGATGAAGAAGGGCAGGTGTTTCCTTACACTGAAAGAAGATTGGCCCTCGTTGTAATCCACTTTCAGGTTGGATGGGGGGTGGCTTACCTATCTGAAAAGGGATGAGAGGGGGACAATGTACAATATGATTTCACAGAAAATGTAATGATTTCAGCATTACCACTGAGGGGAGAAATGGTATGCAGTATAAGGACACATCGTAGCATACCAAGTATTACTAACCCTTTAACATTCTTAGTGTCAGAGGGGTATCCAACACATTGTGAAGCAATGCGTTGGATACCCCTCCAGCACTCAAAGGATTAACCTCAGGTGTGGTAGGGATGTGGGAATGGTGTTCGGGCTCCCCTGCCTCATCCAGCCCAATAAAAGTGGCCAAAATCTGGCTGATTTCTTTGTACTTCCTAGTCTCACTTTGGGGTTGTTTGGGGGAGTTTTTCATCCCTCCAAAAGGATTTCAAAGGCTTGTTTGGGGGGAAAAAGCAACTGGCAATCCAGTTCTGAATTTCTGTAAGAATGTGGTGATCACAGCTTGATTAGCTGGAAATATCTGCAGACGGAAAATAGCCATTAAGCAAACATTTCTGTCTGGAATGGAATCTCTGCCTATGTCTTAGCATGTCAATACCATCCATGGGGTTAATAAAGTTAAGTGAAATCTCTAGAGTTTTTTCCTTTTTATTTTGACAGCTTGTCAATTGTTGTGTGGTTGATGTGGCTGAAGGATGTGGCATGGAGATGGGGATTTGAGATGGGGAGACAAAATGACTAAACACTAATCACAGTCTTTTTTGAATTAGAACAAATCTGGGCAAGCCAACTGGGACAAATACAAATTTCCATTGATTTACAGGGGACCAGAGCTGACCATAGGATGGTGTAGCAACAGTGCCACTGTACATTTTCAGGCCACTGTGATATTGCACCTAAAAAATTCAACTTTGAGCTGTAATAACTTTTGTATAAAAGACCTTTCAGCAGTGGGAGTACCCTTGTTTTACTCAAGGTAATTACTATCCCTTTAACTCCTTGAATGCACTGAAGCAACAATTCAGGGAGCAGTAAACATTTTTTATGAAAGCCAATATGTATAGATATTTTATTGCTGTGTAAATCAAGGTCACTCTCACCTTTGTCTGTTGTTTTATTGAAATATGATAAAAGCTAAAATAATTAGGAAGTGAATTTACTGTGCGTTTACGTCCTGGAAATTCTTCTTCTTCTTCTTCTATATTAGAATGTAACAGAAAAACATGCCGCTCGGGGATCCCTGAATCGGTTGCTAAAAAAAAATTAAGGTCTATGGTCCTTAAGTGCTGTCCTTAAGTGGTTAAACTAAAATAAATAAAACAAATATGCATCTCTCAGCAGTGGGAGTATTCTTATTTTACTCAATGGGAAATGTCCTACAATGTATATTTTTCGTAAAAAAAGTTTACTGCTCCTTTAAGTAATTGTTACTTGTATAATGTTTGTCTCTATAGTGTAGATGGTTAATCCAGAATTGCTCAGAATCGTCCTAGTGAATCAGCCTCCTTGTTTTTTTGTTGGGTATAAATATATTTGTATACACACTGTACATTTGTAGGCACACAAGTAATTATTACTTTTTTTCATGCATTTGTTAGGCCTCAAATGGCTGGCACGACCATATAACACAAAATAGCCTGCCCCCCCAAGAAAAACATATCAGCTAACAAAGAAAGAAGAAAATTAAAACCTCTGATTTGAAATGTTTTCTGCCCCAAAATATTTGGTCTTGAAGCAAACACATAGCTAATATTTATGTGGCTTGCTCATTTCAGAATATCTTACTCTGTAATTAGAAATTCCTCATAACGTTATCAAAGAGTCTCAGGCAGCCACGTCCTTGTGGTCTGAGGCTTCAGTCATTTCCCTGCTGAACTGAACACAAATCCAGCATAGGCAAATCATCAAATCACTGCTAACCCTTGTGTTGCCTTTAACCCTTTGAGTGCCAGAGGGGTATGCAACACATTTGCTTTCATCAGTACATCAATTCTAGTCTTAAAGGAACAGTAATATATTATTATGAACAAAAATGTACAGGTTGTAATGTTTTTCCTGGTGAGTAAAATACCAGTGTGACTACTGATAGAAACTATTACAGTTCAAACTTTTTTAATAGTTTCAATGCATTTTATAATTGACACCACTAAATTGTCCAGTTGCTGTCTTCAGAGAAATGTAGTCAGTGGTCATAAATGCCCAAAAGACAGCAACAGAAAAATACACTTTGTGGTCTGGCTTGAGCTGCAATAATGACTTATTGGAGCATTTCCTAGCAGTGGGTCCCCCCACTCTTCATGAAAGTAAAAGGAAAAGCCCTATAATGTGCATTTCGTAATTGAAAAAACTACTATTCTGATAAGATACTCATTTAGTCTCAAAGTGATTAATTAATAGAAAACAAGCAATCTGACAAGACAGTGTCCCTTAAGAAAAAACAAGCTGCACTAGCGGATCTGTACATTCCCCCCCATAGTGATCTCAGACCAATCAGATTGCCAGTAATTCAATAACCTTGAATGTGTAGGGAACATGCTAACAATCACTATATGACTGATTGCTAGTCATTTACAACTGAAACCTTTATGTGAGTATAAATACCAGAGAGGTCAGCACAGGTGAAAAAAATTAACATTCAGTAACATTACACTCTCGTTTATTTTACATCCACTATATTCATCAATATCTATTGCAAATCTTTAGATATATGAATGCGTTCACCAGGAGGATTATTTAAAAGGGAAATGTCCCTGGGATATAATGTATATTTATTTTTTGTTGATGCATCTTTTATATATTCAGGGTATATACATATTTCCATTTATTTAACCTTCTGTTTGCCGGAGTAGTATCCAATGCATTGCAAATGCGTCTGGCACTCAACGGGTTAAATAAGGATTTTTACCCCTTAATGCCAGCAAGGTCTTCAACACATGGAAAACCAATGCATTCTTGATCTCTTTAGCATTTGAGGGGTTAAAAGCCTTATTTAACCCTTTGACTGCCAGAGGGGCATAGTCCTCTGGAAGTCAAAGGGTTAGATCGATCGGACCGTGATATTTACTTGTTCCCTATGGTGCAGATAGGTTGCCCCAGAATTGATATTTTGTACATATGGTTATTGGGTGTGTCAGTCCTCCAGGTGTGCACAGTTACATTAGTAAAATATGTTTTAATTTACATTTTCTTGCTACTGTTGCCTCTCATATTAAATGAACACTAACACGTCCTCCTAATAATAAAGCCATACTTATCTTAATTTAGGTAGAAGATCATATTGGCCCACATGGATCAGTTTTGGTTTGACTTGTTCTCCAAAATTGATTTTAGCACTGGACTTAATGTCCACGGAGACAGACATGATTTTTAGGAAACCTTCAGTGTGAAGAGTCTAAGGTCATTGAGTGCTGCAATAAAGAATCATGCCCGCCTCCATGGTAGTTATATCTAGTGCCAACAGGAAGTCAGGGCACTTCTATAAAGAAGAGCTCCACTTTGCACCCACCAAACATGCTCAGTTTTAATGTATTCAATGATTGAAAAAAGAAGTAGGTCAGGAGGGTGGTCACCTGAACCAGAGAACCCCTAAGGAACCCCTTGTCCAGAGCTCCAACAGCTTGTTTTTCTCTAGGAAGGAATTCCTGTGTT
Source organism: Rhinophrynus dorsalis (assembly GCA_037306005.1). NCBI lineage: Eukaryota > Metazoa > Chordata > Amphibia > Anura > Rhinophrynidae > Rhinophrynus > Rhinophrynus dorsalis. Next base: position 537,947,646 of record CM074718.1, on the reverse strand, counting down.
TCACATGGACTTAGAGGAAAGGATTTCTAGATAAGTACACAAAAATCCCATTTTCTCTTTCTTCCACTATGGAACACAGGAACCATAGGGGTTATACCAAAGCTAATCCACCAAAATTCCCAGAAAGGAGAGGAAAAACCCCTCAAAACACAAACCAGTTTCAACAGAAATAAACCGGAGCAATCTTGCACCTTAGGTATCAACAGAGACCAACACACCAAACAAAGTAACAATAAAGAGGTTAAGGGAAGAAAAAACATGAAGGACATGTACAATGGCTTGCAGAGCTTTCTGTTCAAAACAGGCTCCAGCCGAAGCAAGTAAGAGAACATCAGAATGGGCAATCACATCCTAGCCTTGGACAACTGCTCTGTAGAAGTCTGATTCATGTAGGCCCAGAAGCACCCACCATTCTTGGCACAGGCTATTTTTCAGAAGGATATAGGCTTGGCATCTTGATTCAAGAAGCTATTGTCACCTTAGATACAGATTGGCCCACATGAGGGCCCTCAGGAATTACAAGAAAATAGTAAAATTTTTGGAAAGGTTCTGTGCAATGAATGTAGTACTCCAAACATCTAACTATGATGAAACAGTGAAGCTCCTGCTCCTATCTATTAGATGGAGCGGGACAAAGAGGAAGAACAATTTCTTGTTAAATGGGAAATTCAGAAACTATGTTAGGGAGAAAGCCAAAGGAAGTTTGCAAAGGCCAGTAAGGATGCATCCATTCCATCCTGATCTCCCTTAACACTCTGGGGATTTGTGTGAAAGGAGGAAACACATATGGCAGGGGAAACAGCCACGGAATGTCCAACACATTATCTGAAAGAGTGAGAGGGTCCCTGGACCTGGAACAAAATAGGGAATTGTAGTTCGACTGAGATACCATCAGATCCACAGCTGGGAGACTCCCCAGTTGAACTAGGGAGTTAAAAGCCACCTGGTTGACTTCCCTGCCAAGATCCAGATGTTGGTGGCTTAGAAAATCTGCTGGAATCTTGTCTATCCCTGGAATAGGAATGGCTGAGAGAGCTTCAATCCAAGCAAGAATTAGACAGACTTCTGACCACTTGGCCTCTTTATGTTAACACTCATTGGTGGTTGACATAAGCCATCACCATTGCATTTTTGGTTCGAGTCTGTACCAGGGGACCCCAGAGAAGCTGGGACTAATGCAGCAGAGCAAGGAAAATCACCCACAGCTACAACATGTTGATGGACAGAACACTCTCTTTCTCTCTCTCTCTCTCTGACCAAAAGCCCTGGGCCATCGAGATTCAAAAGCAGTTAATCAGTCTGTTAGGCTGGCATCTGTCATGACTACCACCCAATTTAGGATGACCGGTAGTCGATTCAGATTTAGATGAGACATTTGAAGCCACCATAGATAACTCAAGAGAGATGACACTGCTCTCTGAACCAATTCCTAAGAATCCCCTGCTGCAGCTTCTTAATACGGAACTGGGCAAATGGAACTGCCTCCCAGGCAGGAACCAGAAAACCCAGCACCTTCATGTACTCCCTTAAGTTTTCTGATGGATGATTTAAAGCCTGGGACACCCACTGAGACAAATGAATGTTGTCCTCTGGCAAAAAGACCCATACCTGAAGAATGTCAAATCTCATGCCAAGAAAGACTAGAACCTGGGATGGAATCAAAGAATATTTTTTTAATTTGATCAGCCAACCATGATCAGATCTGTCCATAGGATGGTGTAGCAGTGGCGCCACTGTACAATTTCAAGCCACTTTGATACTGCACCTAATAAAATTCAAGTCTGAACTGTAACAGTTTGAATAAAACACCTTTCTGCAGAGGGAGTACCCTTGTTTTACTCAGGAGGATAAACACTACATTATATATATATATATATATATATATATATATATATATATATATATAAGCCCTGGTGGTCTTAGACCTGCCCATGTCTAGCCTGTGCTCAGACATAGCCAGAAGACCTCCAAAGAGAGAATACAGGACAGAAACTAAATAAACATACATATCTGTCTGCAAGGGATTGAAGAGGGAGAATAAGCCACAGCAGAGGCAACTCAAAAACAGGTGCCTTGTGGGTCACCCACTGCAGAAAAAAAGGAAGTGGAGTTACACTGCACCTCCCATTCTACTTTCTTGAGACACAGGAAAGAAAACTGGGACTAATGACAGAAAATGTTCCCTCCAAATGGACTGCATAGTGGCTATCCTGCCGTCATGTTCGTTCACCACTCCGGTGGTGGGGAAACCCCTGACAATATTCCTCTTCATAGTAATCCAAAAATATATGTATTATCCCCTTCTAGACACCAAAGCCCACCCGGTGCTGCGGGAGACTAGACATTACATCTGATGCTCCATTATTATTATTATTATTATTATTATTATTATTCTTTATTTATATAGCGCCAACTAATTCCGCAGTGCTGTACAATAGGGAATAGACATACAGAGGTATTAAATAATACAATCAGATGTGGAGAACAGGAGGATCAGAGGACCCTGCTCGTGAGAGCTTACAGTCTAGAGGAAGGTAGGTTTGACACAGAAGGAGTAAGTGCTATTGGGTGTAAGTGCCTCCTGCCACATGAACTGCCAGTCAGTGGGTGGGAGTGAGAAGTGCCGTTGAGTGCAGTAGTCCGTGCAAGGGGTGAATCTTGGTGAGAATGTTTATGGAGGCAGTTGATAGGCTTCCCTGAAGAGGTGAGTCTTCAGGGAGCGTCTGAAGATTTGAAGGCTGGGGGAGAGTCTGATGGGGCAAGGGAGGGAATTCCACAGCTCAGGTGCAGCACGGGAGAAGTCCTGTAGGCAGGAGTGGGAGGATGTGATAAGAGCTGTGGAGAGGAGAAGGTCATGTGCAGAGCGAAGATGGCGGGCGGGAGTATATTTGGAAATGAGAGATGAAATATAGGGGGGTGCAGTGTTAGTGAGGGCTCTATAAGTTAGCACCAGAATTTTGAATTTTACTCTGTATGCTATTGGGAGCCAGTGTAGGGACTGACAGAGGGGTGTGGTGTTAGAGAAGCGATGAGTGAGGTAGATTAGTCTTGCAGCATCCAATATGGCTTCCATGAGCACTGCATTTTAAAGATACATCCACCCAATATAAGTACAAAATACAACAAGTTTAAAAAGTAAAATAAAACAAATGAAGAGAAAGAACCCACACAGAAGGTGGGGGTGAGGACAACAGGGGCTAACAGAATGAGAAGCCAGAATGCCAAACTAGCCAAATCACCACAGACCTCAGAATGTGGCTGCTAGACAAACAGACAGACAGGTGCATAGTCACAGGATATGTGCAGTCTGAGAGCTGGAATCCTCTTCTGTCTTCAGGCTCCTATATGAAATGAGAGAAAGAAGAAATGGGTATGTGAAAACCATCCTCTAGCAGATCCCAATCCCTGGTCCAATTCCATCAATGAGACACAGGGATAGGAGCCTGCCTATTGAACAGCCCCATGTAAGTTAAGTAAACAAAAAAGCTAGCTAAGAGAAGCTTTGCCCTGATCATCTCCTTTGAGGTCACTTTTAAAACTGAACATGTATGGTGTGAGTAAAGTTGAGTAGGGATGGAGTCTCTGCCTCCAGAGTGCTCTGTTTATGGAAGTGCCTTGCCCTCCTGTGGGATGTACTTTACCCCATGGTTCCTTTGTTCCACAGTGGACTAAAGAGAAAATTACTTTCTATTATGCTCACACTTACCTTAATTTGTGCACAGCATACTAATGGTCACTATGAAACAATGAGGTTTGGTTCTTCCGACTTAATTTGTAATCAGCACTGGATCTTTCATGCGTGGAGACAGACATGATTATTTTTGCAATGATTCAGTTACCGTAACTCCTCTCAAGTTGTTCACCCATGGGAGTAAGCTATTCATTTCAAATTGCAATGAGAAACTCAGTTTCCATCTATGCTTGTATATAAGGTTTGTCAACAGCTGCATGGGAGCTGACCAGATCCTCCTTTCTGCACCTTGAGTGTGTTCCTGTGTGAATGCAATAAAATGAAGAATGCTGAACTTTGGTTCATTCACATGAGGAGATAATCACCCATGAGAAAGGCAGCATAGCCCAGCAAAGCACCTTGCACAACTAGCAACATAACTAAAATCACATTATAGCATTAGTGTTACCTGTCCAAAAGGGGCCTTACTAGGTGTTAGTTCTCATTTAATATTTCAGCCTTATTGAATTTACATGCCTATACCAAGACATGTTGGACTTGTGTTTTAGTGTGAAAAAGATTACATAGTAAGGTTAATTATTTTTTTTTACCATATTCATAACCATAAACAGGTGTTGACACTGATTGTGAGTATGTACATGGTTAGGACTTTGTCCAGTTAATCATGATAGAAAAGTAATAAAGTATAGTTAACTTACTCACTGCTAAAAATGAATAGTTCTCTAGCTTGATATATAGAGTTGGCAACTAATGAAAGATGCATATGACAGGGCTACATAGGCATTACTGTAGCCCTAGGACAGTTTTAACCCTTTGAGAGGCAGCGTTATATGCGAAGCAATGAGTTACACATCCTTATAGCACTCAAAGGGTTAAAGCAGAAACCATCAGCCTTTGGATCTCCACCTTTTGTTTGATTACAGTTCACATCATCCTTCCTTGCTGTGAATAATGGGAGTTATAATCCAAAAATTGCAGTGGTTCCTATGGTATCATATATATTTATCATAAGCGTATGGAATTAAGGGAAAGGTGTCGGTCTTAATGGATGCCGTGTCTTTAATCATTGAGGAAATAGTTGGTGGTGAAGATGGCCTTGAGGAAGCCTGACATTCTCTCCTTCATGTTGTTAAGAAAACATCAAAAGTGTACCTGAAGGGTTAATAGTATTCCTACTGGTATAACGGAAATGAAGTATTTTGTAACCCAGCTCCAATTCACTCTACTGTATAATACTAACACTGACATGGTTTTTATGGTTTGTATCATTGGCCTTCACATCCATCTGCTCTCGCCTGGTTATCTGCAGAGCATGATGTGTTTAATGTTGGCTTCTTCTGAGCAATTGTAGGGATTTGTGGTTGTATGGAAGCAATTGATGTGGGTGTATTGGATTTACTTGACTCCAACTTGTTGATTGACACACTGCATGAAGTTACAATACACTTTTTGATACATGGCCAAACCCATCTTTTCTGGAAACAGGGATCAGGCTGTGGGTGGACAGAGAAAATTGCAAATACTCTTACATTTTTCAAAATTCATAGTCAAATTACAAAACCTGCAACTTACATATCAAACTTTTTTTTTTAACCCTGGGTGCTAGAGACTTCTTCAATGTATTGGACAGCAATGCACTGGAGAGGATTAAGAAACAATGTGGTGCATTACTAGTTATTTAATGCGTGACCTGCTGCATCTAAAATAGTACTGTACAACAGGATGACTTTTGAACAATAGGAATAACGGCTGGATTTTTACCTATTACGAAAGTAAATTATAAAGCACATACTTTCTGAATTATGCCAGACCTTGTCTTAGTCTAGCTGGTATTAGTAGACATTGCTGTATCATTTTATTGTTTCACTAGGACTGAAGGCCCGTTAGCTCGGGCCAGGGTGCCTCTCGGCGGCCTCGGCTGCTACCCCAGGACCAGGGGTGGGGATGGGCGGTGAGCCGTTCGGGGCGCCCTGCTCCTTATGGGCCATGCCTCGGACTGGGGGCCAGCGTGCTTCTGCAGTCTCTGCTGCGCATAACTGCTGCGCATGACTGCTGCTCATGACTGCATCGTTCTACTGCGTATGTGCATGTTATTCAGAAGGGAGCTTTGCATCCTAGAAAATTATATATATATATATATATATATATATATATATATATAGGAGGAAGAGGATATTTATTCTATTTATGCTGTTGCTGTTTATGCTGTTACCCACTACTATTCATTACATACCTTTTCAGTTCTTCATTGTAAATTAGAAGAATGGGGTTTATCAATACTGCCAAAATGTTGCAAGAGTAACAAGCCTCCAATTTAACCAAAGGTCTAAAAGCTCTCTCACAAAACTGTTGATTGCAAGCCCCATGGTCCAGGCTGTATCTGTACTGTAAACACTGTTGGTCAGCTTCTTAAATATATAATGAGCTCTGAACATTCAGTTTGCCTGTTGATTGGAAGCTCTGTTGTTCAATGTGTGTCTGTTCTTTAATCAAACCAATGGTTTTGTTTTGTATATTGAAGTAGAAGGTTTCTTTGCATTTGAAGAAGTGGCCAGTGAGCCACGAAACGTTTTGCCGAACCTTTTCTTTTAGAATTTATATTTTGTTTTTTATATTCAGCTTTTTGGAGCAATTTTATCTGTATTATTACATTTTTATATTAAATATTATTTGAAACCGACTGCAGCACAGCCTCTGGATTCCTTCGACATCTAAGGTGACCTGAGCAGAGTCAGGTTAATATTCTCTGCAAGCTCGTTCAGTTATTTGCGGATATAAGCCCCCAAGTAACATTCACTTTTGTGAGTATAATTATACATTCATCTCTATACCAGTTATCTTGTGATAATAGGCACAATTGGGCGCCCTCCTGTTTGTGTTTTTTTCTGTGCTTTAACTTCCTTTGAGCTAAGAAGAGAAGCAGCCCAGATGTGGAAAGAAAATCATTTTGGGTGAATATCACTGCATGGGGGACAGTGTATAAACAAGATCCCCTGAGCACGATAGTCAGTGAGCATATATATGCAACACTGACCACATATTTTGTGAGTATCCTTCCTATTGAGGTGAAGGGTGGTGAATTGATCTATATATCAACAATATTGCACCAGAAGCTCCTTCTTTTTCTTTTGTTATTTCAGTGAAAATACCACTCTAACCTAGTTTACAATTAATTAATAGGTTTATCCACCTCCCATCAATATCTGACATCAACTACCTATAAATGCTAAGGCCTGTAACTAGAAGCAAGACTCAAGAACCCTGCTCCAACAAAGCTCAACCATTGGGTGAAATGAAAGAGACGGGACCAGAACTTAAGTAGCCACCAGTCAAAAGAAAAAAGGATCATTAGTAATGTGGAAGAGACTATGGACAGCTAAGCTCATGAGAGCTCCACTGACTGAAGAGTGCCATGATGAACATTCATTCAGCATTGTTTTCTTCCCTGCTCTTTGCAACAACACCAACCCTCCCACACTATCATCGAACCAGACTTGCAAAGTTCACTGCACCGTGTGAGGGGGTAACATCAGAAATGGGTGTGGAGGACATCCAAAAATGCAGACTTCATTCTAAGAGGGACAATCAACATTAAGAATGTGCAGTCTAAGAGGTAGGGATGCATTAGAGTATCAAAGATTGTTGCTGAAGAAGCAACTGCTATAGATTGCAGTGTTTGATCACAATGTAATTTGTGAGACAAGGTGTGCTCAATTTAATCAAGTGTGATGGCGTTAATACATGTTGGCAAGTAGGTTTTTCAGCTTCAGTCAGTCTGTTTACAAATGTTATCATTTACCTAGTCCCATTTGCCCTGTTGGCAGGCCAGGTGGTCCTTCCATCAACTGTCATGGCTGCCTCCATAGACATTACCGTATGTAAAACAACAAACAAAATTTACGATGCGCTCTAAGGAAAGGGGTCAGGGAAATTAATGCAAAATAGTCCACAAGGATAGTAAGATAAAGTCAATACTTAGGTGTAGCTTTGCTTCTTCTTTCTCGGCTCTGCAGCTTCCTCCATAGTGCCCACAGTATCGCCAATGCAACAAAGCTCTAGAGAAGAATCGAAAAAGAAGAGTGTGAAAACCTCTTTGAGAGTAGCATCTGTGTTTAAACAGTAAGTGTAGATTTATCCATTGTGCTTGTACTCACTAGAAGGATGTAGTAAGTAGGGGTGAGAGAAAGTTGTCGCCGTGTTCCCGTGAGAAAACCATGCTGTTGTCTGCCTTTTCATGGGAAAATCCATTTTTAAACCAGTGATTAAAATCTTTGCGTTTTTTGAACACTGGCCAAAATTCTTCACCATTTTTTCAATGCTTAGAAAGTTTCCACTCATTGATTTATGTGGTTTTCGCTTTTTCGCAATAAAAACGTAACATATATGTGGAAGTGAAACACAATAGAAGCAGCTACAAAGCGAGGTAGATGTGCTGTGATGTTCTGCTGTGATCTTGAGGCAAAATTGAGGCAGGAGAGGCTCATAGTGACTGCTATCACTATGAGAAAGTTTAAAAATAGTAAAAGGAGGAACTGGAAGGACCCTTATGTGTCCACTGAGTCTGGGGAGAAGGAGGAAGTGAGCACTACTGAACCAATGCTATCCAGTCCCTCTAAATCAACCCTAGGGATCTTGGGGAATTTAATGGGAAGGGGGGAAGAAGAGGGTAGTACTAGTGGGAGCAGGTTAGGTCAGCTGCCTGTGCCTGCTGCCAGATGTGCTACCCCTGCTGCCACTAATGCTTTGCCTGCTGTCAGACATGCTGCCCCTGCTGCCACCAGTGCTGTGCCTGCTGCTAGTACTGCCCTTGCTGCCACCAGTGCTGTGCCTGCCGCCAGTGCTGAACCTGCTGCCACCAGTACTGTGCCTGCTGTCAGATGTGCTGCCCCTGCTTCCACCAGTGTTGGGCCTGCTGCCATTGCTGAACCTGCTGCCACCAATACTGTGCCTGCTGTCAGATGTGCTGCCTCTGCTGCCACCAGTGCAGTGCCTGCTGCCAGTGCTGAACCTGCTGCCTCCAGTGCTGAACCTGCTGCTAGTGTGTCCTGCAATACTCAGGAGGGGGGGAGGAGAAGATGATGCCAAGAGTGACAGCAGGGGACCCTCAGTCACACTTGCCATGCCCAAGTAGTTCCTCCAGTGCTAGTACTACTACTACTACTAATAAGGTCCAGCAGATTTTTGGGACGGAGTAATCAATGTCCTCATATTACTAGTGACTGTGAGGAGGAAGACTCTGGGGCTGAACTTGATGTGGTTGGTGTTAGTAGTAGAAGTAACAGTAATGGTGAAGCAGCCGGTGGGACTAGTGTTAGGGGAGTGTTAGGGGTTGCATTTGAGAGCATCCACGCTAGCAATCAAGGGAGCCCACACCATTCTGCTGTCGCTGGGAGTCCCCTTCCCTTCACTAAAATGTCCAAGATGAACATGATCCTGAAGAGGCCAGAACTTCTGGGGGAGAGCAGGTGCAAAATTAATACCACCACCACCAGGAGGGGCACAGATCTGCTGCCTGTGCCTGCTGCTACAGCTGCCAGTCTGCCTTCTTCATGTCACCAAGAAATGATAAGTGTGACATATTGCTCATCAGCTCCTCCAACCAGCAGTGAGATGTCTTTAATAGACCAGCAGCAGCATGGAGTAACTAATGGTGCTGCTGATGATGATGCTCGAGAAGGTGGGGTGGAAGAGACATTAATGGCCTTTTTAGCAGAAACTAAGAAGGAATGGGAGACAGGGATGAGGATGGGCATCACCACCATCACGAGCAGTGAACTTTTGGAATTTGCGGAATTTGCATTTGCTCTAATTCCTGCTGCTGCTGAGAGGCAAGGGTAGCAGGATTCTGAGGAGCAAGCTAGTGTGGCACAGACCACCGTTGACACAGTGGGAATGTGGTCAACAAATGATGTGGGACAGGTTCCGCTTGCCAGTACTCCTAGTCCTGTTGATTCTGAGGCAGTAGCAGCAACAGCAGCAACATCATCTGCTGACATTGAAGGGGAATGTGGAGGAGTAGAAGAAAGAGACCGTTGTTCTCCACCTATTCTCTATCCCTTCCCCCTGAAGTCATGGGTGTGGGACTATTTTTCTCTTGCGGCAAGCACAGTGCAGCCATCACCAATGGCACTGTGCACAATTTGTGATAAATCAGTGAGAAGAGCAAAGGAGGGAACACAGCTTAGCACAAGCTCCCTGATGTCACACATGAAACACAGATACCATGACATTTATGTTAAACATGTTTAAGCCAAACACCCACCACAGAAATCAAGCACCACTGTTGCTGTACCCCCTGACTCTCCAGAAAGGCAACAAGAGGTGAGGTGGAGATCAAAAAGGAGGAAGAAAAGAGAAAGCCAGGCAGAGACTGGAAGTTCCATGATGAGTGAAACAACTAGCTCACCATCACCTTCTTCCTCTAGGGTAACTATATCTTCTGCCAATCCACCTCGTTCATCATTACCTCCCCAAATGAAAGCCACTTTGTTGATGTTAGGATGTGGCAGTTTGCCTCCACCCATTGCACACTGTGTTGTGCACTGACCATACATGTCATTGTGGTGGAGGACAATCACAAACATTTCTATTCTAATAACAACACACCCATGATTTTGGAGGAGGGGCAGGTGGAGAAGAATTATTGGCCAACTTTTTCTATTCTCCACATATACTGGGGGCTACTTATTGTGCTGCTACTGCCTCAGACGCATCACTGGAGCTAGTCGTGGCAAGTGGAACCATCATCACCCGTCACCCATGTTAATGCTATTGTTGATCCCATCCCCTTTCAGCTGCTTAATCATCCTGCTGCTGAAACAACTCAGCAGCAGCAAGAACAGCATTTGCAAATTCTGCAATTATGGACTCAGGAGGACATTTGACAATGGCCAGTGGCCACTGCCCAACATGACCTGCTGGCACTGGGCCAGAAGAGCATTTTTTTCCCTCAGTGCTTGTGCTGGTCCTACAATCAATTTTTGGGGGTTTGTTTCTAATAAGCCTAAGTCCTTCAAATCAATGTTTCCTTAGGGCAAGTGCCACACAAACTTAAGTCCTATAAATCAATATTTCTTCAGGGCTTGTGCCTCTAATAAGTCTAAGTCCTACAAATCAATGTTTCCTCAGGCCTTGGGCCTCTATCAACAAATCTAACAAATCATCCTCTACAAAATGCTCTATCAAGTCAAGTATCAGTCCACCCCAGTGGAAGCTTATGTCAGGGGTTCCTGTCTCTATCACTTACACATTTCTTATTCTATTTTGTTGATTTATTTTTTTATTAACTGTCCCCCAATTCCACTCAAGAAACCCCACCCAAAACAAATTCTCTGTTCAACTGATTCATTCCCTAGACTCCCCCCAAAGGCACCCTCCTCAGGCCCTTTTTATACCATGTCTTATGGGTTTTTTTTAATTGTAATTAGGTTTTTTTATTAAGTGCCCCCAATTCTAGTAAATAAACCCCCCAAAACACATTCCCAGTTCAACTGATTCTTTCCCCACACCCCACCAACACAGGCACCCTCATGCCTCTTTTATACTATGCCTTTGGGAAATAAAATAATATTTGCTATGTGTTGTGTGTAAAGTGAATGTTCCGATTGATTTCATTGGAATGAGCTAGGTGAAAAAAGCAGAAAACCGGCATTTTTGCAGGAAATTATTTGCAAAACAGGAAATGCCATTATTTGCCGATTTCAGTTTGAGGCGAAAATTTTCACCCATCCTAGTAGTAAGTGTGCCTTGTATCAATCCCATAACCGGGAACGGATCTCTTGGTGTGGTCCTGGACCTCGTTCTTCAGAATGTAGTAGTGGAGGTCAAGCCGAGTGGTCTTTCCATATGATGTTGTTAATCAACTCGCTTAGCTTTGTATCATTCACTAGATCTCATGGGGAATAAACACAAAAACACACGCCAGGCAAAAAGCCAACTAAGGGTTACCCTGAGATGGAATAGAAGTTCCCCGCATGCAAAGTTCCCCCTACAACGTTGTATAGATACACTTTTATCCTATACATATATACCACTTTTATAAGTATTTTCTAAATACATTTTGCTGTTTGACTGTTTACCCATCTATCTCATTACCTCCTGGGTTGATTCTTTTATATGCTGATTTTCCTGTTCCATCTGGTAAGTAGGGGTAACTTATCCATGTAGGGAAATTCTATTCCATCTCAGTGTTACTCAGAGGGCTTTTTGCCTGACATGTGTTTGTGTATTTTACCCATGAGAACCAGTGACTGATATGAAGCTCAGCGAGTGGATTGGAGACATCATACGGAAAGACCACTCTGCTTGACCTCCACTACTACATTGTGAAGAACGAGGTACAGGACCACACCAAGTGATCCATTCCCGGCTATGGGATTATGATACAAGGCACACTTACAACATTGTTCTAGTGAGTACAAGAATAACAGATAAATCTATACTTACTGTTTAAACACAGATGCTACTCTCAAAGAGGTTTTTATGTGCTTATTTTTTGATTCTTCTCCATAGTCATGATATACAGGACTGATGTAATATGTTATATTTTGAAAAAAGGCAAAATGGCTAAATTCATAAAGGCCATTAGGGTTTTTGACCATAGTGAGGAAAGTGGTAAGTTACTATTAGAAGGTGTTACCTCTTCTCTGAAGGAACTTTTCCACCTTAACTTAACTTTTAAGTTAGTCCTGGATGTCAAGTCCATGGACCCAAACATGACCATTGCTATAAGGCCAACAGGAAATATACTCTGCCCACTACATATGGTATTACTAACCATTTAACCCACTGAGTGCAAGAGAGGTATCCAATGCATTACAATGATTAAGGAACAGAAGGATATGAAATGCATTGGGAAACAATGTGCTACACACCCTCCAAAAAGGTTTAAGTAGACTCATGCAGTCTGCCTCTTTCAGTCTGTAGAACACTTGCAGAGAATGTTCCATTTTGAAACAACTGCCAGCAACTGTCATGTCTGCCTCCATTGACATAACATTCATGATTGATTGAATATATTATCTCTTGAACAAAGGCAAAGGGGCAAAATTCATAGGGACAGTTAGGATTTTCTGATCATAGCAAGGTAAATGAGGGGTTTATTAGGAGGTATTACATTATATTTGCATGCAATCACATCTTAGTAGCTATGAGTTAATGCAACAGATTTGCTATTGTGTAATCATGTTGGGGATGCTGACACAGGAATGGCTTTGCTGGAGAGGACTGTTCTCTCTTACAGTTCGGAGAACAGCCCCTCTAGCACTGATGGGATACAGGACTCAGGCAGACCTAGACAGATGTTGGTGGTAGGGGATTCTATTATTAGGGAGACAGACAGGGTAATATGTCACCAAGATTGCCACAATCTTGCAGTTTGTTGTCTCCTGGGAGCTCGGGTTCGACATTTGGCTGATCGTGTTGATAGATTGTTGGGAGGGTCTGGGCATGATCCGGCTGTCACAGTACATGTTGGTATTAATGACAAAGTCAGAGGAAAATGGAGGTCCATTAAGAAGGATTTCAGGGACTTAGGATATAAGCTTAAGCAGAGGACCTCTAAGTTAGTATTTTCTGAAATACTACCTGTGCCACGCGCTACATTAGAAAGGCAATGGGAGATTAGGGAGTTAAATGCGTGGATAAAGACTTGGTGTAAGTAGGAGGGGTTTGGGTTCCTAGAGCACTGGGCAGCCTTGGGGCAATCTTTATTGTAGTGATGGATTGCACCTTAGCGGAAGGGGGCCACGGTGCTGGGCAATAGGATGGTTAGAGGGCTGGAGGGGGAGGGAGCAGCAACACAGGCTGGGGAAGATAGTATAATCGAGGAAATGGGATTAGAAAACAGGCATGGGGAGTGGAGAGGGGGAATGGGCTAGTTCATTTAATAGGGAGTTGCCATTGTTACAGCCTGATAAAAGGCAAATACATTTGACAAAGAATGAAATCTTTAGGAATGGCAAAATGATAAAATGTATGCATGCAAATGCTTGCAGTCTGGTTGGTAAAATGGGGAAACTAGAAATGATTGTAACACATGAGCAGTGTCTGAAACCCGGTTAGATGATACATATGACTTAGCAGTCAATCAAGAGTGTTATTCACTTTTTAGGAGGGATAGGGTTAATAAAAGGGGAGGAGGGGTATGACTATATGTAAAGCAGGCCTTAAAACCTAGTTTAAGGGAAGATATAAATGAAGGGTCCAATGAAAAGATAGAGACCTTGTGGGTTGAAATACACACTGGGGGCACACATAATAAAAAGATACTAGTGGGGATTTGCTACAAGCCACCTAATATTGGGGAGTTGGAGGAAGCCCAACTTTTACTGCAAATGGAAAAGGCTTCTAGGTCAGCAAAGGTAATTATAATGGGAGATTTCAACTATCCTGAAATTGAATGGAGCATTATGACTTCTGGCACAACAAAGGGAAATATTTTTCTAAGTATGATAAATGATAATTTTATGTCCAAAGTAGTAGAGAAGCCAACTAGAAAAGAGGCCTTGCTTGACCTAGTGCTCTCAAACAATTATAATATGATAAACAATGTACAAGTAAGGGAACATTTGGGCATCAGTGACCACAATATTGTATCCTTTGAAGTTTGTTATGAGAAACCCAGTAGCAAGGTTTTAACCAAAACATTAAATTTTAAAAAGACTGATTTTACAAAGTTAAAAGAAGTATCAAAGGATATCCAGTGGAATGTAATTTTCAAAGATAAAAATGCACAAGAATCATGGAATGTATTTAAAATGCTCATAGGCAAATATACACGTCAATATATACCATTGGGGAATAAGCACAAAAGGAGTAAAGCGAAACCAATGTGGCTTAATAATGTGGTTAGCAGGGAAATGAGAAATAAAATGCAGGCTTTTAAAGTGTTTAAGTCAAACGGGTAAGATGCATCATTTTAAAAATATAAAGTACGTAATAAAATCTGCAAACAAGCAATTCAGCTAGCTAAATTAGAAAATGAGAGAAATATTGCAAATGAGATCAAGAAAAACCCTAAACAATTCTGCAAGTATATTAATAACAAAAAAGTTAAGGTTGATAAGGACTGAGACAGGTGAATTGATTAGTGAGGATAAAGCTATGGCTGACACCCTAAATACATTCTTTGTTTCAGCATATACAGAGGAGGCAGCAGTGACAGGCTATGGGCAAACAGTCAGAACCACAGAATTTCATCCAATATCTACATGGCTTACTGAGGACAAGGTCCAAAAGAGACTGGAAAGGGTTATAGTGAATAAAGCGCCTGGAACGGACGGTATACACCCAAGGGTACTCAAGGAACTTAGTTCAGTAATAGCAAAACCATTATACTTAATATTTATTGGTTCACTTTCATCAGGCATAGTGCCCTGTGATTGGAGGAAAGTTGATATGGTTCCATTGTTTAAAAAGGGTGCTCCAAACCAAGAAATTATAGACCTGTGAGCTTGACTTCCATAGTGGGTAAGATATGACAGTATTCAGAACTATATGAAGACGAACAATATCATTATTCTGAATCAGCATGGTTTCATGAAGAATAGATCATGTCAGACTAATTTACTTGCATTTTATGAAAGAGTAAGTAGTAATTTGGACAGGGGAATTGCTGTTGATGTAGTATACTTGGATTTTGCAAAAGCCTTTGATACAGTGCCGCACAAAAGGTAACTGCATAAATTAAAAGGCTTCGGTTTGGGTGGTATTATCTGTACATGGATTGAGAACTGGTTAAATGCTAGGTGGCAGAGAATTGTTATAAATGGAACTTTTTCAAATTGGTCTGTTATAAGTGGGGTGGTGCAGGGTTCAGCCCTGGGACCAATGCTTTTTAATTTGTTTATTAATGATCTAGAAGTGGGAATTGAAAGTAGCATCTCAATATTTGCTGATGACACTAAGCTATGTAAGGAAAGTCTGTAGAAAGACTTAGATAAACTAAGTGAATAGGCAGAAAAGTGGCAGATGTCATTTAAAGGGATAGTAATACTTCGTTTTATCTTTATTTTATTTTGTAGGCATTAAAAAAACATGAAGAACGATATAAGTCTTATCTCTCAAACCTTTATGGTTTAAGAGATATTCACAAGCAAAGTATCCCCCCCTGTTCAGCTAGATCAGAAGGAAGGTGCCCAGGTAGACTGCAGAGAGGGACAATCTTCAATTAAGATAAGGGGAAAAGCTTGTCAAGGGGGTCAGGGATTTCATTGTTTTCATACAAAGAAAATTGTCCCCTTCTGTTATCTGTCTGGTCATACAACCAGATTCACATCTGAGAAGAGATGGCTTACACTAGGTAAAAGGGGCGGGGGGGGGGGAAACTTTGCTTGTGAATATCTCATAAACCATAAAGGTTTGAGAGATAAGACTTATATCATTCTTCATGTTTTTTTAATGCCTACAAAATAAAATAAAGTTAAAACGAAGTGTTACTATCCCTTTAATGTAGATAAATGGTTATGCATTTGGGCTGTAGAAACAAACTTGCAACATATACTCTAAATGGGAAACAACTTGGGGAATCCTCATTAGAAAAAGATTTAGGAGTACTGATAGATGATAGACTTCACAGCAGTGTGCAGAGTCACTCAGCTGCTACAAGAGCAAATAGGGTGCTAGCCTGCATAAAAACAGGTGTAGAAGTAAGCGATGCTAATATTATCCTACCTCTGTAAATCCTTGGTTAGGCCTCATCGAGAATATGGAATACAATTTTGGGCGCGTGTTCTTAAAAAAGACATTACTGAAGTGGAAAAGGTGCAGAGACGTGCAACAAAACTGGTAAAGGGATTGGAGGACCTGAGTTATAAAGAGAGACTAGCCAAACTGGGTTTGTTTACATTAGAGAAGAGACATCTAAGGGGTGATATGATTACTATTTACAAATAAATTCAAGGTCAATACAAAGAACTATCCAATGAATTATTTAAGCAAAGAGCTGAGCTAAGAACAAGAGGTCATCCATTAAGACTAGAGGAACGGCACTTTTGACTAAAACAAAGGCAGGGATTCTTTACAGTAAGGGTGGTAAGGCTATGGAATTATTTGCCTCGGGATATTATGCTTGCAGATAATGCAACTGCATTCAAAAAAGCAATGGATGCCTATCTAGCACAAAACAATATTGAAAACTATGACAGATGGCTTCAAAGCATATAGGATATTGATCCGGGGAACTATTTGACTACCAATTGGAGTCAGGAAGGAATACATTTTCCCCCCCCCCACTTGGGGCTAGATTGGAAATGGCTCCAGAGGGCTTTTTTGCCTTCCTCTGGATCAACGGGGGTGTTGATGCCAGACTAATTGTTTCTTATTCATAAGTGGATTGATAATAGTTTCACAGTAGACGTATTAATAGAAATTAGTAAACACAGCAATGAATCACATGATGACATAGGGGTATGTAACCCTATGAGGACCATACTGGTGCCTTGCCATTTAATGTGTTGTGCATTCCTCTGGTACGAAAAGGAATAATAAAAGCCTGCAACTGCTCATTTTTATTTTTAAAGAATGACATTGGCCATTTATTATTATTATTATTATTATTATTATTATTATTATTTAACTTTGCATATTGCAAAAAAACAGAAAGATGGTTTCCACAGGAACATGCCTTGGGAACATGCATGTAGTCAGGACTTATGGCAAGAAAAGCATAATTAATTTGGACTTCAATGTAGAAGCAATCAATATCACAAAAAGAGGCACCCACATGAGCAGGGATACACCTGATGTGTTTCCATATTATTTTCCTTTCAATGAAAATACCTTTTCTTGTACTTGTTGATTACTTATTGTTGATGTCTAAGTAACTAAATAAATAAAACTTTTATTATTGGATGTCCTGACTGTACTCATCTTCACTCTTATGTTTTAACTGTGTAGGTTCCAGTGGAAACCCTTTGGGCTTGACAGAGCTAGGCAGGAAGGGGAAGATGGTAGGCAGCTGGAGTGGTTCTGGGAAGGAGGAGGCCCTTGAAGATACTGGTTGCAGAGACTTCTTCCCCGCAACCATTTTAAGCATGCAGTGCCACAGAAAAGGAGTTCCCAGCTCATCCACCCCTGTCATGACTGTGTGCTTCCCTTTGGTATGTATACTGGTTGTAAATGGGTCTGGGGCCATTAGTAAAGGGGTTTGTTCAGGTTCCTTGGCCACCTTTTGTGGGAGACCTCTTGTGGGTTGTGGTGTCAAAGCTTGCCGGGGTGCTTGCTGGATGAAGCATGGGCCTTTGTAGTGATGGTACTGGTGCATGACTCTTGGGCCAGGTCATTAGAGTCATGACGTATGGCTGATGGGCCAACACGTGTCACGTTCATGTAGTTTAAAGTTGGATGGAGGCATGGCTTTCAGTCAAGTAGTGTTAAGAAAGTATGTGTAGTTATTATTTATGATTTAATTTATTATTATACAGTGCTAGTCAGGCAATGACTGTGTATTAGCAAGCATTAGGATGTTTATGCATGTGGATTATTTATTTGGGTAGTAATTGTAAATTTAGTGCGCAGAAATTTGTTCTCATGGGCATCCTGAACGTGGGGAATGGGGGAGCACTCGCCCCCCCAAACACTTGCTCCTCCATACAAACATAGAGGATGGGTGGACTGGTCTGGGAGTCCTATTATGGCTTTGCCCTCCCCCCTGGAAAATTTTCTGCAGACGCCCATTTTGTTTTTGTATCTATATATATATATATATATATATATACAAGAAGACTTCTGTGTGCCTGGCAAACACACACAGAGGCGGCAGTAAGGAGGAGTTAGTTACTACTCCCATTGGGTGATACAATGGGGAATACGATTTTCACACGAGTTTCAGAGGCCAAAGGCCACTGCTACTCATGTGAAAATCATGCAGGGGGTTGGCCCGACCCCACTATCCAGCCCGCCCACCACTATCCAAGTAAGGGAAAAAAAATGGCTGCCATTCACTCCTACACCATAGACACACACACACAAGCCCCCCCCACACACACACTAGCCCTACACACAAAAAGCCAAAAAATAAAAAAACAGTGACCTGCCCGTGTGTCTGGGGAAGGCAGGGGACAGCCGCACAAAGTGATGGAAAGGTGGCACCGCATGCACTGCTAAGGTAAAGAGCCCTGCTTCACTGTGTTGGGCTCATGATGGGGCCTGGGGGACAAAGTTGTTATTTTTTATCCCAGTGTCTGTGCGCTGTGCAGTTGTTGCTGTCGGGATGGAGGAGGAGTAGGAGGTGTCAAGAATGCAGCTCTACTCTCTGTTTCTGCTGCTCATTTACCAGCTAGCCTCTTCTCCATCATGTCTTTCTCTCCCCCTTCTCCATCATGTCTCTCGCCCCCTTTTCCATCATGTCTCTCTCCCCCCTTCTCCATCATGTCTCTCTCTCCCCCTTCTCCATCATGTATCTCTCTCTCCCCCTTCTCCATCATGTCTCTCTCCCCCTTCTCCATCATGTCTCTCTCCCCTTCTCCATTATCTCTCTCTCCCCCTTCTCCATCATCTCTTTCCCCCTTCTCCATCATCTCTCTCCCCCTTTTCATCATGTTTCTCTCTCGCTCTCTTCCCCTTCATGTCTCTCTCTCTCGCTCTCACCCTTCTCCAACATGTCTCCCTTCTACCTCTCTCTATCCCCCTTTTTCAGCATGTGCGTCTCTCTCCTCCCCAAAAGGTCTCTACTCTCTACATTTAACCCCTGCTGCAAACATACCCAAACTTTATCCCCACGGGCAACACCATGCCCCTTTTGCTAGTGTATAATAAAAATAAAATTATTTGGCCTTTTAACCATCCAAGGTGTCTGCAAATTAATTCTTATGTGTCTGGGGGAGATAAAGTGGGATGGATGACTTGACAATGCCTCTGTCACATCAACTGTTCAAAAGGGTAGCCTTTCAGCACCTATATACAGTCCATATTTTTTTCCTCCCTTATTTAAAACTAAAATAATATTTACATTGCTTTTTACTAATAAGTGGCTTGCGTCAGAAAAATCTGTACAGTGTGGGACTACAGCTTTTCTACTCTTATATGGAGGGTTAGGGATAGTGCCCCCCTATGACAGAACCAATAAAGTTTATGGGTTGGGGAGTCCTTGGTAATATTTGAATCTGGGGAATTTGCTGTTACATTGGATCTTTTTTTTTCATGTGCAACCATTCTATTACCTGATCCTCTGCTGTGTATATTCATTCATATTAATTTTCCAGGCCCTTATTTCTTTGATGACCCCCCTTTTGACACATTGAGGTGTAATTCTGGAGCAAACCATCAGCACCATGGTGGAAAAATAAACATTCACATTGGGTTAAATGGGACTTTTAACCATTTGAAGCTAGAGAGGTCCCCAATGCATTAATTCTCTATCATTCAAGGGGTATAAACTATTTTACATCATTTGCCATATTTTGTCTTCTGTGGTATGGTTATTCCATAGTTGACTGTTATTGTGAGATATCAGCCATTAATGTTTCATGGTGCGATCTTTGGGTTTGTGCAGCTGAGAAATAAATTAGACTTAACACCATCAACCATTGCACTGGCACTCTGGTACCAAGCAGTAGACAGTCCACAGACCATGGACCTTATGCACAAAAGAATTGTGGGAAAAACCGACTGCACAGTTGGGGAAAAGTAAACATACAGAACATCCACATTATTTTAAATGGGGCTTTCAACCCAGTGGATGCTAGGGATGTCTCCGATGCATCGTGATGCAATGAATTGGAGATGTCTCCAGAATTCAAGTGGTTAAAAGCCAAATTTAAATTAATCAGACATTTTATTTCTTCCCTATGGTACAGCTGATCTGCCCCATATCTTTTGGCCCTTAAGATCTTATGAGTTGGAAACATATATTTTATTTTTGCTTTAGTAACATTTTATAGAACACCACAATGTTTTATTGTCCTGAAACATGTTTATTGAAATGAATTTCATTGTACAGAATGACTGGAATAAAATGACAAGGACCAAAGTACATAAAGGTGAATGGAACAAATCAGAATGGCTCAGTTCAAATTTACTATTCAGCTATCTTCCAGAGAGGAAACAATGGGACATATATATAGAAAAAAGTGGAAAAAATTATTTTGTTAACCAACTGCATCACACAAACATTCCTGTTAATTTAATTAAAACCTCATGAATCCTAGAGACATCTCCAAACACTTTTCCCAATGCTTTGGAGATATAGCTAGCATCCAAGGAGTTAAAGGTACATAAAAATGAAAATGGGTTATATATTTTTAAATATCATCTATTTCCAGCTATTTTAGTTCTCTAAACTTGCATGTTTAATGCCTGTCTTAACCCTTTGAGTGCCAGAGGGTATACAATATATTGTAGAGCAATGCATTGCATACCTCTCTGGCACTCAAAAGGTTAAATAAACTCAATTTGGTACATTTTCTTTGTGCAGTCTTAATTAAGAGCTGAGAGTCAGTCAGTTAATTTATTGAGATGAGTACCCACCACTCTTATATTAAGAAAAACTGTTACCTTATATCAGCCCATTTACAGACAATACAATTGCTATGGTAATGGACACATTACTGTGGTAATGGTAGCCCTGATCCCTGGAATATACAGGAATTGCTGCTGCCTCAGAGCATACGTAACGCTAGGCCTCAGAAAACAAACAGAAAATATGTACAGATGCTAGCATGAAGTACAGGGTATTTAAAGGGATAGTAATGTGTCTATTAAAGTGCAGCTCCGAGGCTGCTTTATGTTTTTTTATAACACGTAGAGCTATATTTCTTTACTTACATAGTTGTAGTTTAAACACTATCCAAGCCAAAAGGATCCCACTCCCGCCCCTTTCCCCTACGTCACTGATCCTTTCTATCTGGTCTGGATGGAGAGCGGTGAGGGACAATCTTCAGTAAGTAAAAGGAAAATCCTGCCCTCCTTTGTCTAGGGGGTCAGGGTTTTCCTTATACTTACTGAGGGAAGATTGTCCCTCACTGCATCCATCCAGTCCCATGACCGGATTCCACATCTAAGAGGACATGGGAAGAAGGGGTGGGGTATCCATTTGGCTTGAATCGTGTTTAAACTACAAATATGTAAGTAAAGAAATATAGCGCTACGTGTTATAAAAACATAAGAAAACTCAGAGCTGCACTTTAATAGACACATTAGTATCCCTTTAAGTGTATATAACTCCAGCTCATTTTAGGTGGTAGTGTTCCTTTAGTTTTATAATTTTTTTGCAATTGGTTTGCTCCATTATTGTTCCACTTTCGTCTCTGTACATATATCATAATGTTGATGAATAAATAACGGTGATTAAACAAGAAAATTAAATTAATCACCTAGTTTTTTTATTATTGTTATAACTGTTTACTGCTTCTTAAAAGAAATAGTAATGCTTCCTATAAAAATATTTAAATTCAATAGCTTTTACAAATGCTATATTTGTCCAGTTACTTAACTTTAATTATTGTCTCTCCTTCTGTTTATGTGACATCAGCCCCTTCACCTTGGAAAGGGTTGACTGGTCCACTTCTCCAGCAAAGCTGGGGTTGCTGTGGCAAACCTAAATGTGATCTGCCAACTGAGACACTTCCCAGTTTCTGAGCCTTGTAAATAAAGCCTGAGCGCTAACTGTACTGTTGCTAGTGCAGCAGGAAAGTAACTATCATGGGAACCTTAGCTCTGGTAGTCAAGGAGAAGAAGCTGATATCACTTAAAGGAGGTAAGGAGTAACAAAAGTTAAATAACTGACAAAATATAGCTTTTTTAAGTTCCATCATGCTCATAAATTGCAAACTGTTGATTTAACCAGTCATTTAGGAAGAATTACTGTTCCTTTAAGAGGTTTTGCAATATCAGCTCCAATTCAGTCTTCAGATGGTGAGATCTGACTTGATTCTCCAGAGTATGAGCAAGTGTAAATGTTCTCCTTATGCAAACTCAGTATCATAACTGAGCATTCTCAAAAAGTTTTGCTCAGCTAGAGTAGGGTTCACCAAGTTGAAGAAACTGATTTACCTGAAGCCCCTATTAATATGATGAGGGAAGGTAAGCATGTTGAGTTAACTCCATTTAAGGTAAAGATCCTTTAACTGCTTGAATACTAGGAAATGAACTGAAGACATTTCTAGCATAAATTGGGCTAACATTAGATGTATATCTAACACACATCTTTAAACAGCTGTTCCTTCTTAGGTCCTAATGTGGAAAAGAAAAGTGGAATAATTTTGGGACAAAGCAACTGCATTATAAGGGGCAAATAAATACAGCGCAATATTTTTGAAACTCTGTAGCATATGAGGGGTTAAAAAACAAATTTAAATTAATGGAAATTGAACAATTCGTATTTCTCCCCCTATGGTTCAGTTAGTTTGCCCCGTAATTATTCCACCTTTATTTAGGATTTAAGGATTTAAGTCTTTGATTTCGAGAGGGGTGTGCGACCCATTTCTTTGCAATATGCTGCTTACACCTCTGGCAGACGAAGGTTTAATGTCTTGTCCAGCAGGGGGCATTGCCAAGTACTAAGTAAATGGGCTTAAGCCACAGATCTCATGCTTAACTCCCTGGATCTTGTTGTTAGCACAGAGCATGTAATGGTCCTAATTTCCCCATTATTAATGGATGGTGCAATAATAATAATAATAATAATGCACTAAGGGCTGGATTCTATTGCAGGAGATAAATGTTACCTCCCATTTTATCAAACATTTTCCTATTGAAGTGTATGGGGAAACCTGGAGATAAAAGCAGTTAAAAAATTAGCACCTGCAATAGAATCCAGCCCAAGGTTGGCTCATGGATCTTTTGGGAGCCTAGCAAAGTTTACTGTGTTCCAACTTTTCTACAAGCAGAGAGGTGTAGATGCTTGTGTCAATATTTAACACTTATGACTTAATGTGGAACTAATAATTTGTAATGACTTGGGAGATTTTGAAATGGTTTTCAAAATCACTTGCATTTTTGTTAGCCATTCTTTACTTAAAACACTATTTTATGAGATATTTAGCTGCATTTATCAGTTTATTCAAATTAACTTATACTTCCTGGTAGGAAGTGGCAGTTGAGCTTGAGAGTGGAATGTTAGTATCTGACACAGTGGGCTTGGCCAATATTGCCTAATGTCTCTACTTATTTTTAAGAAGAAATTCAAGAATGTGTTTCTTAACCCTTTGTGTGCCAGAGGGGTATGCAATGCATTGCTCTGCAATACGTTGCCTATCACTCTGGCACTCAAAGGGTTCAAAGCATGATAACAATGTTCAACTTGTTCTTTTTTGTATTGTCCCTTTAAGAAAATTCTAAGAAGTGGTTATCATTCTGAACACAAAGAGCCCTATGTATTTAGAAAAACTGGAGCACTGCAACGGCAAACCAACTGCACTGTAGGGAACAAATACGATTATCAATTGATTTAAATTGGGCCTGTATTAAACCCCTTGAGTGCTTAACCCCTTATACCCTTAAGGACCAGTGACGGTCATAGCACGTCACGTACTTTTTACTTACAGCGCTCTACCGGGAGCGCTGTAAGTAAAAATGGGGTCTAAAATTGATCGCTCCAAGACCGGAGCAATCTCTCTTAGGCCTCCAAGCGGCGCGCCGGTATGCGTAACAGGTCACGTGTACCGGCGTGTCGGCAAAGATCAAAGCGGTCCTTAAGGGAAGGTAACTTCCCTGGACCGCTGGTACTTAAGGGGTTAAAAGGTCTCCAGTCAATGAGTCAAATTTTTCTATAGCATTCCAGGGGGTAAAAGCACTATTAAATCTATGGCAATTTGGGGAATTACCATTTGTCCCCTGCAGTGCAGTTGGTTTGCCCCCAGAATTGCTCCAGTTTCCCTTTATAAATAAGATCCAGTGTCTAGTAAGATTTGCCTTAGTGTAGATACAGCTATGTTGGTCTTCAAGTCTCAGACTGCACGTCAGTTTATGATGACTACATAGCAGGGTGCTGAAATGCTGTTTAGCATTTGGAATAACAAGTATATATGGTGTCAAGTGCTACTATGAAAAAAGGCACTTACCCTTTCATGTTTTGATTCTTGTATTCAAGGTCAATCAG
The DNA here is from genome assembly GCA_037306005.1 of Rhinophrynus dorsalis. Classification (NCBI taxonomy): domain Eukaryota; kingdom Metazoa; phylum Chordata; class Amphibia; order Anura; family Rhinophrynidae; genus Rhinophrynus; species Rhinophrynus dorsalis. The sequence goes on along the minus strand of CM074718.1, from coordinate 537,922,918 downwards.
TGTTCTTCATGTAGTGAATTTTCTTACTATTTTATCACATTTCCCTCCCCACATTTCGCTAGAACTCATATGTATAAAAAACAAAGTAGACCAACTGCATCATAGGGGATAAATAAAGATTCCTAAATTCCTATGCACTTGAATAGATATTTTAACCTCTTGAATGCTAACAAGGTATCCAATCCTCTCTAGCATTCAAGGGATTAAAAGCCCAATTTAATTTAACAGGAATTTTTAGTTGTCCCCTATGGTGCAGTTGGTTTACTCCAGAATAACTCCAGTTTTTTAGGTCTATGAGACCTTATTATACAGTTTTTATTTTGAAATTATAATGAGGTAGGATATCAGTGTGTTTAATCATGAGTAAGTGCTGGCAAGGCGCAAAACGCGTAGATTGTCACCATTGTTTGTAACCTGCTAAAACCCACTCATTAAGCCTTGTTACTTGGAGGCTGAGATATCTTTACTGCAGGTATGATATTTCATGTTTCATAATAAAGATTGAGATAAAGAGAAGACTTGTTACAAGTGATGCATTATTTTTCAGTTGTGGATTCATTTGAGAGGTAAAGGAAAACCTTTATTTTGCACACCCACGATGTTCAGTTGGTATTCTCAGTTAAAAAGTATTTCTTATTGGAAGCAGTCCCTAATATACATTGTTATGTATATTGGGTTAAACCTGTTTGGAGTCACTGAATCTGTGTATATGTTGTTCTGAGGATATCAGTGATGACCATTAGTAGACTGATGTGTTAAGAAGGACAGGGGTGTGATGCAATAAGGTGTGAGAAAGAGAAGATGACTTCTTCAGTGTGATCAACTCTCCATTTCCTATCATAGTCTATGGAGCCTGCACTATAACATAAGAGATCTAAGTGCATAAGCTCCTTAGAATGGGAGAGGAAAGGAAACACTCATCTCACTGAAGAAGTTATCTGCTTTTTAATAACAATTTAGTGCAACTCTCACTGAAGCAGTTATGGATCAAACCAACCACACAACAGTGGAAAAAGAAAAATATGCAGTATTACCATTGCAAAGCAACAGTGTTTCACAACCCTCTGGTCCTTAAAGTGTTAAGTCAATAATAATTTGGGGAATTTGCATTTGTCCCCTGTGGTGCAGATGGTTTGCTCCAGAATACATCTAGCGTTAGGGCCATATGTTTAACCCTTCGAGTGCCAGAGGGGTACGCAATGCATTGCATACCCCTCCGGCACTCATAGGGTTAAAAGAAAAAAATGGAGGAATTCTGGGGCAAAGCAACCATGCCATAGTGAAGAAATAACCCTTCCCATTCATTTTATTGGGCTGTTAACCCCCAGAATGCTAAAATGGCCATCAATTCATAGCAAAACTAAACATTAGAGACCCCTCTAGCACTCAAGAGGTTAAAACCTCCCCTTTCACCCTTTGAGTGCCAGATAGGTATCCAACTCACTGAACACAATGCGTTCAGTGTGTTCTGTGGCAGCTGGTTTGCTCCAGAACTCCTCCATTTTTGTTAACATAACATCAAGGGCCATAGGTTGAAAAGTGGAGGAATTCTGGAGCGATCCAGTTGTACTATAGGGGAGAAATAAAAATGTCCTTTGATTTAAATGGGGATTTCAAACCCTTGAATGGTAAAGATGTCTGCCATGTATTGAAAAACAATGCGTGGTAGAGCTCTCTAGAATTCAAGGGGTAAAAATCCCCATTTAAATCGATAGGGGTTTTTGGAATTTTTAGTTTTTCCCTGTAGAGCAATTGGTTTGGCCCAGAATTCCTTCACTTTTCTTCTGAACATACAACCTTCAGTGTTATCCTCACAGGTCAAAAAGATATGATAAGGTGTATGAATGATTTTCTTTCATTGTAGAAGAGAATGAACTAAGAACAGAGAGGTTACTTGCTATTGGATATCTCTGACATTTCATCTGCTCTTTACCTGAGGTATTTTTAGATTAATGAATCTATTCATTGTCTGTATGTACTTGTGTTATATTCAGTGTTGTATCATTACCCAATAACATTTCCCACAGTCCATACAGGATGTTTTGGCCACAGGATATTTTATATTATAAAAACCGTATAAGAGGCAGCTATAGTGGTTCTTGTTTTGAAATCATTTTCAAATAGTCCACTGGAAACAAAAGTCTCTTCCATGAATTCCCAAAATGTCTTGAATGAACGTATCTTCCTACGGTTCACTGGATGCTTGGTACGTCACTGGTGGAACATTTATATCCTTCCTCCTGCAAAATCAAATATATCATATTAATTTATATGGTTCTGGTCAATATTTCCTTACTATGAATGTTTAATGTGTAATAAAACATTTATCATGCTCATCCAGCTAAAATCCAGCTGCTGTACAGCAAGGAAATCTGGGGGGTTATGCATAAGGTGTGATAAAGAGGTGAAAAAGCGGAAATTACTTCTCCAGTGATATCACTTCTCCAATTCCTATGTTATTCCAAAGAGCTTATGCACTAAGTTCTCCAAAGTTGGAGAAATCTTACTCCACTAAAGCAATTTAACAAACACATTGCAAGAAAAGTGACATTTGAAACAGTTCTTAAAGTGTGATCCTTGATGGGGTAATGTTGGCTATCTATAATCTAACCTTTAACTTGCTTTTCCAAAAAATGTTTAGACTGTCCTACATGTATACCATTCACATATGCCATTTGGGTAATTTTGGCCTAGATTACATTGCACAATTAAGTTTCATCACTGGTTTTATCTCCCACATTCATACTTGAAGTCTATGGGGAAACCAATGATAACACTATCACCTGCTTTGGAATATGCAGATTTGGCCTTAATGTCATTGGAGTCTATGGAAATATTTGTAGATATAACCACTGTTAAAGCTGTTAGAAAAAAAACAGCTCAAAACACTTATGAACTGCAATATAATCTGACTTTTGCTCAGACAGAAAAAAGCTACTGCTCTTCTATTCATAAAATGAGGAGCATAATCTGAACCTACTTGGCCCTGGGACGGAATCTGAGGCTGGGCACCCCCTACCTGCCGTCCCATTTGGTTTGGAGCACCTTTGAATAATACACACCAACACAGACTGTATTGCCTGGAACAACTATAAATCATGTGTCAACAGCCCCAAAGGACAATCTCAGTGGGAGGATCTCAGAAGTTCTTTGCATGATGGGAAAAGATCGAAAACAAGTAATCACCAGCAACAGGGAGCTGCTACATAATAATTCATGACACACATGCTGACAGTAAATCCTTCAAGTCCCTGTATGTTGTTCAATGTCATAATGAAGAAACGGTAAGGAGCTCAACATTGCTATTATTATTTTATCTCATCGTAAGAAGCTGCAAGAGAGTGTAGATATGCTAGGCCCTATCTTTAATTCACCCTCTGCACCACCTGTAGTTTTGCCCCATCAGAAACCATTTTCTTGCATCTATGATAAATATATAGAAAACACTGCACTATCACTTCTGAGATACCTTATCAAGATTGTTAATCTAATAGTGTCAGTGGAAGCTTCCTCAAGGCATTTGTAAGACTATATAATAGTCTGCCCCTCCCCTTCTCCCCACCACCACTATCACACATGCTTGGTCTGAATAACGTGCACCGGCACAAATATTATTTACATATTTAGCAAGTTGGAATCATGTGGCAACACAAACCAAAGATGAAATTCACCACTGGAGGATCTCAAAAGGTCTTTGCATGACAGTCAAAAATAGAGAGGAAAAGCAATTTGTTTGTAGCAATAGAGAACTGCTGCATCATTATTCAAGGCTGACAATTAACCCTAGTACCAGAGGGGGTGTCCAGCATATTGCTTTGAAATGCCTTGGATACATCTCTGGTGTTCAAAAGGTTAATTATGACAAGGGAAGGGGCTCACTGACGCTAATCTTATCTTGCTGGCGGCATGTCTGAGTGATGATGCCAATTGTCACTGGACAAGATAGGAAATTGGCCTCATTGAAAGGGGTCATGGGATAGTACAGAGCCAATGGACCTCTATGGATTCTAGTCTCCCTGTCACAACAGCACCATCCTCACCCCCTTTAGTTATACCCCTATTTAAGTATATATAACTCCATTTAATTTCTGTGCTTCTTTATACTTTTTTGGCAAGAACATTCAATGTAGTGCAGACATATTTATCAGATATGATATAAACTGTATGAGTGAGACTTAAATCAGCAGCGTAAGAGCTATATCACAGCTGGGTGCTATTTCAGGAGCCAGCTGTGATCTATCTCATACAGTTTGCATCTAAGTTCCACTCATTCCGTTTTGTATCATATCTGATGAAGAAATCTCTGTAGCTTTGAGAAATGATGCAATTTAATATCTAGGTTTACTTTAAAGTTGGCCTATTAAAAGATATTGCAATCTAAAAATAATTTGCAGTATTTTGTAATTCTAGTTTTGGGAATTCTAAAAGTAATGAACAATTCAGTCTAAGGCCAAACTGGTGTCAACTATCATGCCTGAGTTCTCATCTCCTGCCAAGTAAAGAGAGCAAGGCGGAAGACAAGGCACGCATAAGAATATCATGTAAAGATGTGAGTGTCATCCAAGAAAAGGGTGAAACTATATTTTGATCTCTTGTGGGGGAGAAACATATACTGATCATTATGTTGGATTTCATAATGTAGAAATTTGACACACATACCCAGTAAGATTTATGCTCCCAAGTCAAGAGATCCCTGGAATTATTGTGGAGGGAATGCATAGAGAAGGAGGGGAGTTCGGAGAGAAGGTGGGGTTTTGGGTTAAGGGGGTCCTAGGGGGTCTTTAAAAGGGGGAGGAAACGGAAGTCTTCTCAGTCACAAGAACAGCGGCTCAAGGAAGCATCCTTCCCTCCCTTCCCTGTGTTTTAAAAGGGGTAATGGCTGGTAGAGGATTATCCTCACCTTGTATGGGGGGCTTGGGTTAAGTTGTAACAAATAAGTGATGGTAGTTCTTTACGGAGGAAACCCTTATGGAGATTTGCCCCAGGCTTGTTCCAAAGGTAGTGACGTTACCCATTTGAGCTGGAAGGGGTCTGGCCCAATTAGGATAATTGTGGAATTTGGGTTTAAAATTGTTACAAACTGTTAAAAGTCTAGGCATGAGCCCAGTTTTGTTTGCCCATGCAAGACGTGTGTGGATGGGGAAAAGGAACTTGGAGTGAGGATGTTGTTACAGTTTTGTGCTATGTGTAAGTTGTTAATCTAAGTTACTGATTAATAAAGAGTCCTGTTCATGCGCGTTAAAGGTATTGGTGTGTTTTGTCCTTTGCCTTCTGCATGCATTAAACTCCTTCACATTCTTATTACTATATTTTCTGTATTTTTTCATACCTTCTTCTAAAAGGGTGATTTAATATGAAGAAAAGGAGCAACTCTGGACAAAACCAACCGCACCATAGGGGAAAAATAAAAATTACCATTGTTTTAAATATGGCTTTTGTATTGGGGACTGCTAGCATTCAGATAAAGCCACTTTAAATCAATGAAAATTTGGGGAATGTTTAATTGTCCTGTATGGCATCATTGGTTTTCTCTATAATTGCTCCAGTTCTTATAACATTTTAGATTACTTTAGAGACAGATTTGGCTTTTGATTTGGTTATTTTTCATTCTGATTTTTTCAAAAACTCTAGTGATGATATTGCCATTACCTTCCTGTTGGTCTCCCAAATAAGGTTTTGTTGAATAATGAAACCTTTGGGAGAGCTGAAACTGGTTCCCAGGACAAGGCGGTGAATGTAGGAATCGGACAGTACAGCGCTAATGGTTTTAGCCTCCAGTGATGTTAGCCTTCAGTGGTGTTAGCCTCCAATGCCTAAGGCTGCACTTCAGGGTATGTATGTCCTTAAGGCTTTAAAGCCAGTAAGCCCTTACCCTTGCCCCACAGGGTGCATAGAAAAATGAAGCTACACCATGTACATCACATAAAACAAGGTACAGAGCAAAGGAAAAAAACAAACAAAAAAACAATATAATCCCAAGTTACCATGCCCTTGGCGCAGCCAGTGTTAGTCTGGGTTTCCACAGGTGACTATTACAATGTACATCTCAACCTTTAATAGCTGGCAACCCACAAAGGCATCATCCAGTAATATACAGCTGACGTTTACGTGGATCAGACCTAATCACACCTCTGCCACACCCTACGATGCACGACTGGGGGGGATCAAAGGAGACTGGTAGAGAGTACACAGCTAGCTTAAAGGGATAGTAATACTTAAAATGTAAAAAAAAATATGTTGTAGGGTTTGCTACATGATCCTATGGACAGCTCTGGTCAGTTGACCATAAATCTCCATAGGGTGTTGTAGCAACAGCGCCACTGTACAATTTCAGGCCACTGTGATATTGCACCTAAAAAATTCAACTTTGAAAATTAATAACTTTTGAATGAAACACCTTTCAGCAGTGGGAGTACTCTTGTTTTACTCAGGGAGATAAACCCTACAACATATTTTTTTTACATTTTAAGTATTACTATCCCTTTAAAAACTGCAGAATCATAGCACTATTTAGATGTCCCATGAGAACCCCAGATAAAGTTGAGAATTATAGGTGTATAAATAACTAAGTTAATTGGCATTAGGGAGATGTAGGGTTGGAAATCAGTTCAAGTGCCTATTTTAGCATGTAAATGTATTTGTGCATTCCTCTATGGGTCCAGAATGTCCTGAAAATAGAAATTCTGCATTTATAATGGAAACTTTCAAACTCCCTAGATTGCTGTTTGTTTTAACCATTTGCTCGCCAGTGGGTGTTCACCCTTTGAGTGCCAGCGCATTTAAATAGGTAAAGAAGTATAATGTGTGACAACATATTGTAAAGCCTATAAATAAAAAAAACTCATACTAGTCACCATAAAGACTAACAAATTCTTCATTGTACTGGAGAGATATTAAAAGCAAACTTGCTCAGTTGTATATATTTTTTTTATAGAACAAAACAATAGGAGAGTGCTAGAAATAGTCTAAACAATCTATATGAAAATAAATATAGCAATGAAGTAACAAAAGTAATGTAATAAGCAATTAATTAAAATAAATATGCACTATGAATAAAAATAAACCAATATATTGTTAATGGTGCTTGCAAATATCTGATAAAATAGTCCACATAATGTGATATATCACTGACATTATAATGCTGTTTTATAACAATATAACAATTTGCAAGCAGCATTATCAATATATTGTTTAATTTTTATTCATAGTGTATTATTTTAATAAACTGGTTATTACATTACTTTTTTTACTTCTTTGCTATGTATATTTTCATATAGATTGTTTAGAATATTTTTAGCCCTCGCCTATTGTTTTGTTCTATGCATTTAGTACTCTGATCATAGTACACTTTGGTCAGCTAAGATAAAAGCCAGATTTTTTGGGGGCCTGTTTTACATATTGCTATACATATCCTATATAATAATTCACTAAAACGTGTGTAACGCCACAGTCATGCTCAGTAGAGACTGCTGCAAGTGCTGCAGTCATGCGCAGTAGACTGCCAGTGATGAGGCTGATGAGGCTCTGTATCAGCCGCGGCACAGGCACTCTCTACAGAGCATGACTGCACCGCGACCGGCTGGCACTGTATCATCCGTGGTGTGGGCAGTCTCTACTGTGCATGACTGCCCAGCGACCAGCTGCCAGTGGCACTGTGGATAAAAAGTGTGTAACGCCACAGTCATGCTCAGTAGAGACTGCTGCGAGTGCTGCAGTCATGCGCAGTAGAGACTGCCAGTGACAAGGCTGATACAGAGGAGGGAGCTCCGAAGGAGCGTTCCGCTCTGTATCAGCCGTGTCGCAGGCAGTCTCTACAGAGCATGACTGCACCGCGACCGGCTGGCACTGTATCATCCGTGGTGTGGGCAGTCTCTACTGTGCATGAGTGCCCCGCGACCAGCTGCCAGTGGCACTGTGGCCCATGTAACAGGCTCTTCAACTAGTTATTAATATTTTTATTCTTCTAAATGGAGCTCCTATACCAGCACAAGACTTTGCATTTTTTTGCCACTTCCAGACTGTCTGTTTTATTCTACTCATATGCAAAGGGTACATTTCTCTAAGTCATGTTTGAGGCTGCCATAGCAGCTCATTTTCAATGACAGAGAGCCAAACTGGCTTCAGAAAGCCTCTTCAGCTACAACCAAATCACTTGGAACATTGTTTATATTGGTCTATTGGTCAACTCCAGAAGTCTTTGAATTTGGTTATTGGGATAACTAGATGAGAAAAAAACTCACAGAGAAACTTTTTATGTGTTATTTTGCTTCCAAATAGCTTCAATATAATATGGGCCTAAACCGTGCTCTAAATTAATAGTAGTATCAATTCATAAGCAATATTTTGTTGATTTAGGACATATCTTTTTGTCACTTGGCACTAGCATAGAATTTACAGCAGGTGTCTCCAAACTTTTCTTCAACAAGAGCTACTTTTATTCAACATATATTACACTACCTTAAAATGTATATTGAAAATAAATGAATATATAACTGTATGTATTAAACTATATCCAAAGCTGCTCTTGCCAACACTTTGTTCCTTCCAGCACCTTCCTATAACAGAGCTGCACAGAAACAAGTGACCTCCATAACAGGTCAAGGTGATACAATTTTGCTACAAATCTTCTAATTTTTAGCGGAGCAAAATATATTGACAAAACATGTCTCTCCAGTGAGCCACGCATTTTCTGATTGATAGTGCCTTCCTATCCTTAACAACACTGTCCCATATTACTATGCAATTTAAAGTTATTAGGGTAGTTTATGAAAATGTTAAATGGATATAACAGGAAGTATGCAACTTTTGTTACAATGGGTGAGTGACTACGGAGTTTCACTGTGGCCCACGTATTTCCCACAACACTTACAACACTTACATGTACAAATCATTCAGAATAATCCATAGGCAGCTATTATGACAGTGGGGCAGGTCCCGTTGTGTTCCAGTGAAAAATTTGTGAAAACCACATGGTTGTCCGCTTTAAAAAAAGTGATTAAAATCTTTGCAGTCCCTCCACTAGTACTACTACTAAGAATATCCAGCAGCTTGCACAGACTCATATTTCTACAGTATCATACTTCTAGTGAGGAGGAAGACTTGGGTATTGAAATTGATATGGTTGGTGTTAGTAGTAATAGTGATGGCAAAGCAGCTGGTGGGACTAGCATTAGGAGAGTGGTAGGGGAAGTAATGTGGAGCTCCCAGACAAGCGGTCAAGGGAGTCCACATTCCCCTGAACCATTGGAGTCCCCTTTTCCCAATCCCCACGGAAGTGTCAACATGGAACAATATCCTGAAGAAGTCAGATCTGGTGGCTAGCAGCAATAATACTAACACCAATAGGAGCACAGATCAGCTGCCTGTGTCTGCTGGTAGTGCTGCCGGGACCCTCTGTCACAATTGTCATCACCTCCTCCAAGCAGTGAGACATCTGTACTAGGGCAGCATCAGCAAAGAGGGACGTCTGGTGGTGGTGGTGGTGATGGTGGAGAAGCTGTGGGGGAAGAGACATTAATGGCCTTTTTAGCCAAAACTGAGAAGGAATGGGAGACAGAAATGGGGATGGACACCACCACTATCACCAGCTGTGAGCTTTGGAATTTGCAGAGTTTGCTACTGCTCTAACTCCTGCTACTGCTGAGGAGATTCCATCCCATAGAATATGCTAAGCTGATGGCAGGGAGGGTTCATCATTATTAAACTGTCTGTAAGTTGTCATGTGTCCTTAGCAGGGAGTGAACAAAGGGCATAGTGACATCAGCAGTACTTGGTTTCTAGTGGGATGATTTCACATTGGGGACCCTAAGCATCATGGTGTTTGGTTACAGTTATGCCAGGTGTTTGATGTGAGTGCAGATGTGTCCATTGTTCCCAGTCCTTCCCTTATTTATCACACACATTGTGCACATTGCAATTGCTGAAGGGAGGCACAGTTCCTTCTCTCAAGGGAAACCTGTGTATTCTAACAACACATCCACAATTTTTGAGTAGACGGAGGTGGAGAAGCATTTTTGGCCACCTTCTTCTTTTCTCCCCATATATGTGAAGTGGTTGGGGCCAGTTATGGTGCTGCTACTGCCTCAGGTGCATCACTGGAGATATTAATGGCAAGTGGAATGTTCATCATCTATCACTCATGTAACTGCTGTTGTTGATCCCATTCCCTTTGAGCTGCCTGATCACCCTGCTGTTTAAACAAAACATCAGCAGCAAGAACAGCAGTTGCAAATTCTGCAATTACATAGGGGCATTTGACAATAGCCAGTGACCACTGGTCAACATATAATAACCTGCTAGCACTAGGCCAGTAGGCATTTTTCCCTCAGGGGTTGTTCTTTAAAATAGAAAGAAAAACAGAGGCTTATGTATAAAAAGCAAAACAATTTTTAGGGGCTTATTTCTAACTAGCCTAAATCCTACAAATCAGTGTTTCCTTAGGGTTTGTGGCAAACAAGTCTAAGTCCTACAAAACAATCTTTCCTCAAGGCTTGGGCCTAACAAAGTCTAATTTCCTACAACTAATCAATGTTTCCTCAGGGCTTGTGCCTCTAACAACAAGTCCTACAAATCATCCTCTACAAAATACTCCCGCCAAGTATCAGTTTGCCCCAGTTGCAGCTTACATCAGGGGGTCCCTGTCTCTGTAATGTTACGTACCAATGTCTTATTTTATTTTTAATTTAATTGTTTTTATAAACTGTCCCCACAATACCAGTCAACAACCCCACCCCAAAAAAACTCCATGTTCAACTGATTCTTTCCCCAGACTCCATGCACCAACACAGGCACCCTCCTCAGACCACTTTTTATACTATATGCAAACATTTTTTGTAAAGCTGATACCTTTACTGGCTAACTAAACAGATTTAAAATGCAAGCTTTCAAGACTTCTTAGGTCTCTTCCTCCTAAGAAGTCTTGAAAGCTTGCATTTTAAATCTGTTTAGTTAGACAATAAAGGTATCAATTTTACAAAAACTTTTTGCATCCTGTATTTCTACGACTAACACGGTACCAACCCTCATCTTTTTATACTATATCTTTCCCTTTTTTATTGTATTTATCTTTTTTTTTTTTTTTTAACTGCCCCCCAATCCTAGTCAACAAAACCTCCCAAAAATTCCCTGTTCAACTGATTGTTTCCCCACACTCCACCAACACAGGCAGCCTCATACCCCTTTTATACTATGCCTTTGTGAAATAAAACAACATTTACTATTTATTTTGTGTAAATGAAATGTTCCCATTGATTTCAATGGAAAGAGCTAGGTGAAAAATGTGGAAAATAAACAACACTTTTCACTGGAAATTATTTACCACAAGCAGGAAGAGCCATAATTTGGCTATTTTAGTTTGAGGTGAACATTTTCACTCATGAGTTACTTGTTGAAGTCCCCTGGATTACAGTATTCCACACAATACAACAGACAACATGATAGTTAGAATATCTCTACTGTAATTATAACACTGGAAGGTGTGTTCAGGGGAGACCGCAAAATCACACAAATATAGAAACAGATCACTGAGACCAGCTTCTGGCACTATAAACCCACATGAACACTCACTAGGGGTCCACCAGCAGGTGTATGATTAAACTCCTCATGGAAACTGTTTTAAGAGTAGACACAAGAACATCAGAAGCAGGAATGCTGGATTATTCTTTAGAGCCATAATCCTTCAAGTTCACCAGTTATTGAAGCTTGCCCCTGAAGCAATGAAAATCCAGACTTCTATGAATAACATGTTTCCATTTGTTTCTTCATGTGTTTCCATATGTTTCTTAATGTATTTCCAGGGACATGGGTGAGAGGAAGCGGCATAACATGTAAAATACTTGATGTATATTTTGCCAGACTGTGAGCGCTAATATATTGAGGCCCAAGTTTGTTAGATGGTTGTCTCAGCTTCTTGATTTTGGTAGAAAGCCACACCGTGTCATCAGGCACAAACCGAGGAACAAAAGCCTGATTTTTATCAGCGTCCATTCCTTGCTTGGCAGTAGCAGAGAGGAAAGTTTAAAGAATGCCTTGCCATATCTCCACCAAGGAGATGTCAAGTTCTGGGTATTCATTTTGCTCTTGTCCTCATTTTGTATTGTCACTGTACCTTTAAATCCTCCCTTTCTGGTTGCTTGGCATGCGTTCATAGCCCAGATTTTCAAGCCTGCGTGTCTCCTGTTTGCTGCTGTTTCAAGTTGTTTCCAGATTTGCCTTTGTCAAGCTTTTTGGTTCGTTCTGAGTTGTTCTGAGCTTCAAGCAATTTTTCCAGTTCATGCCATGATTCACTTTGATGTTTGTCCTTGTCCAGGGCCTTCTCCATCTTCAGTATTGCTGTGCTGCTTGCAGACATTCCGGTCCAGATTTTCATCTATTCTTCTGTGATTCCTTATGATACTGCTGTGTCAAGCATTGTTCCAGTTACTGTTTGCACTCCTTCTCAGTGACTTCAGACTTGCTCTATTTCCTTGTGAAGCTGAGTCCTTCTGGACAGTTATTGATAAATCAGTGCTGTTTCTGTCAAGCCTTAGATAAGTGTTTTTTTTTATTTATTTCTGGATTTGCAGTGATTTGTTAATTTCTTTGTGATCTGATTGGCATTACAGTGTTGCTTTCATATCCTGTGTTTTCTCTAGTTTTATTTCATTTGTTCTGTTTACCTGCCTCTCTGTGGTACTTTCAATCATCACTAGTCTTGACTCCTCACTTGTGTGACCAGTGACAGAGTATCTGACCTTTCAGTCATCACCATTAGTTCAGCTTAGGCTTCAGCAAGACTGGACTTGGGACATCATTGCTCTTTTGCAATGAATGCTATCTAAGCTACCCAGCTACATGAGATGAGATGTGGGACAGGGTTACAGGGCATTCCTATTTAGCTTTGCTATTCGGGTACTTATGACTGAAGGCAGCTTTACAAATTTGCATCAGGAACTCTACCAGATTAAAATTCCCAGATGAATGTTTTATTATACTGTAAGACATAAACAAAAGATGAATAGCTTAAGGATTCAGTAATAGGAAGTTATAGGAGAAATGTGCCAAAGGTAACAATCCTTTAGTTGTCCTTGTGTTGGTTATAGTAACAGCAAAGAAAACTGTTCCAGGTTCTGATTTAAATGCTCAGTCTGCACTTTGAATTGAGGAACAGTAGAGAAGTATATATTTATTCCTAATCATTTGCAGAAGGCTCTGAAGAATCTTGAAAGGAAATGTGAACCACTAGCTGACACAGTGTACTCCAGAAAACCATGATGAAATTATACTCTTTGATGAAATGGGCTGGCAGTAGGGATGGACGTAAAGTCCCATTTTATTCTGTGAAATATACACAATATTCCACTTTTTCAGTGGGAATTTACACCCATAGAGAAACCCATAATCTTATCATAATTTGGCTAACACTACAGATTTTCCCACAAGAACAGTTCCATTTTCCACCATGTTTTCAATGCTGGTAAAAATTTCCGCTGCAAACTATAATGATCTGGAACTTCCCATGATGCAGCATGTTGGAAAAAAAAAAAAAGTTTTCACCTTTTGAATGCCAGAGGGGTAAGCAATGAGTTGTGTACCCCTCTGGCACTCAAAGGGATAACAAATTAAGTTGTTTGGATTGCTGGCTAGCACAAATGAGCAACAGGAGAAGTAGGATGACCACTGCTGCTGCTGCTACTGAATCAGAAGTGGAGGAATTCAGCAGCAGCAGCAGTGAGAGAGCTCCCTTCACTCTGCCCAAATAATCTACAGTCCCCTGTTCTCTTTCCTAGGGATCTGGGAAAGTATAATAAAATGGGGTCACTGGGTAGTAGTATCAGCAGCACAGGTAAGTTGCTACTGCTATCAGTTTCCCTTCTCAGGTGATGACAAATATGAGAGCTTGGGACCCTCATTCATTACCAACCAGTCCTAGAGATCAGTAAGAGACTGATGGTGGTGGTGATTAGAGTGAGGGATGTGTAGCAGCTGGTGTACAAGAGAGTATGAGAGAGTTCTTGGAAGATAAGGAATGGGAGAAAGAGATGCAAATGGGAATGAGCATCACCACCACCACCAGTTGTGACATTCTGGTATTTGTTGCTACTGTAGCAGGCTGATGACCAGGTGAGTATGTCACAGACCACTATGAACACCGTGGGACTGTGTTCAATAAGCAGTGATATGGTAAAGGAAGTTAAGTTATTGCGGGGTGGTAGTTCCCTTTTAAGTATTTTCCATCTCTACCTGCTCAAGTGTACGAGATAACAATAAATATTACAATTAAGCAGTCAGATAGGGCAAAATAAATCAGTCTACAAGAGTTTCGGCTGTAGATTAATTTATCTATCAAATAGGTGTGGATTTCACCTCTGTCACTGGAAAACCAATTTCCAAAATGCAGTAGCGGTGTCTCTAATGAGATAAGATCAGGGAATTTTGAACAAGCATCCAAATACTAATTTTGATATAATGTGGCCCATAGTAGCATATATTCTTTGCGCTGGTGGGACCATTGAAGTTATTCTAGTGGTCAAAACAATATTTTTGATTGAAAAAAATGTACAAATACAGTTGCAGGATAGGACAGAAGCCTGAGATGACTAAACAGGCCTGTAGCAAAGATTTGTAGCTAATGCAAAAAAATGAGGAGGTGGAGAAGGAAATAAAGTAAGGGCACGTGGTGCCAAATAGTCCACGTGTGCAAGGACAGTGAGGCTAAAAGAAGGAAGACTTCTCTTTACTGTAGGCATCTATCTCAGGGTAAAGAAGGGGCCAGGGGTGTTACTGCAGGGGTTGCATTGGGTACAGTTGAGCTGGGGCTGAGCATTCAAGGGGGGCCTAATCTCTCCCGGGCTTCAGGAGGGTCTAATTATGCCACTGTGAAAATATTTTTGTATTAGGAGGCCCAAAAACATATGGGCTCCGGGGCTCTACAATTACTAGTTATGCCACTGGAAAGGGCAATGTGAGATCTGTCAGTTAGTCTTCCTTAAGTAGGATACCCTCCACCATAAAACAACTTGTAAAAAGGAAATTGTGTTATATACACTTAAAGCTGAACTGTCACCGTGTAACAAATAGACAATTTGGAGTCATATATCTTTATTTTGTTCACTTTTTATTTCAAATAATAGATTATAAGATGTTTATATCTGATATTTTATCAGTTTAAACAACTGGCTGAGTGTTGAATGTTAATATTTGCCAGGCGTGCCTGCTAGACTTGAATTAACGGACAAATAAATAAAGCAAAATATATCATTATCCATTGCTTTGAATACAAATGAACAACATAAATATACCATATGTGCTTATAAAATATTTTTCTAAATCACCTGTTTATTACAAAGCGACAGTTCAACTTTAAATACTTTGTTCAAGCAAGTACTTGTAACATTTTGCTATTTAGTACAAATCAAAACTCTAAATTAAAGTATGCATTGTGTGGGTATCTTTGCATAATCTGAGCAGCTCACCTTGACCTTCATTTGCTACAAGTCAGCTTGATAGGTGTCTAGGGTCCCTGGCAGAATTAAGAATGGAGGCAACCCAGATATTAACAAAACACTTAGCATCCCCTTAAGTTTAGCTTTTCTTGCTATTTTTGGGAAAAGCAAACACAATGCTGTGTTATGCATAGAGTACAGCCTTACTCATCCATGACCATCTGACCACAGGATAAAATAAGTTCATTTCTGTTAAACTGGGACTTTTTGGAAACCAAGGGAAAAGCCACAAATCAAGAGGCAAAAAAGGTTGGGAGCATGCAAATACCTTAATGGGATGAGTATGTTAATAATAATGTCCCTAATAAAATAAATGAAAGTTTCAGTATCATTGCAATAAACAACAACAAAAATATGATTCTCCAAAAATGTGCAGTAAGTGTATACAGCAAAAAAGTCACAAATTCTCCAAAACACTGCTCTAAGCAAAATTCTCAAGTGGAAGATCCACTTGATATGCAGAAAATACAGATCATGGATATAGAACCCAAAGTATCCAACCAAAACTAGTGTTGCCACCTCCGTTAGTGTAGCTTTAAACACTGCAGGTCTCAAAGAAGCAGTGAGGCAGGGCAGAAAGGACCATAGTGTAGTATAAACCAATGTTTTCCAAGTTCAATCCTCAAGGGCCCCCAACAGACCAGGATTTAAAGCTTTCCCTGATTAAGCATAGGAGAGTTTCTCAGTGTCTCATTCATTGTGATTGGCCAGCCTGTGCTCAAATAGGGGAATCCTTATCTCTTGGTCTGTTAGTAACTCTTGAGGACTGAACATGGACACCCCTGGTATAAATGCTACACTACAGTATATTTGTAAATATAGCCAAATGTCAGAAGTAGTGATGATCGAGCACCCCAATGCTCGGGTGTTCGGGTGCTCTGACCGAGCGCCCCCGGAGGCTCGAGTGCTCGGCCGAGCACCCGAGCCCCATTGAAGTCAAAGGGAGGACTCGAGCATTACACCAGGCACCCCCTGCTCTGATGAGGGGAGGGTGCCTGGTCCATAGGAAAAGGGCAGAAAATGATGGAAACACCACAGAAATGGTTCAGGGACAGCATAGGGAGGATGTCTGGATGCATCTTGGACTCCAACGTCGCTGCTGGGAACGATGTTTCGCCCGTAGTACGCCATTTTTACAGACTGACCGTAAAACACACAAAAAGGAAGATAAAAACGACTTTAGGCGAAAAATTGTTACCAAACAGTATTTGCTGTATATTTACTTGTATATCATCTGCAAATTCTGCAAAAAATTTCATAGATTTTTCGGAACTGGGGCCATGATTAAGAGGGAAACGTGCACAGAGGCAAATTCTCCCAAAAATTTCCTCGATTTTTCTGAACTGAGGCCATGATTAAGAGGGAAACGTGCGCAGAGGCAAATTCTCCCAAAAATTTCCTCGATTTTTCTGAACTGAGGCCATGATTAAGAGGGAAACGTGCGCAGAGGCAAATTCTCCCAAAAATTTCCTTGATTTTTCTGAACTGAGGCCATGATTAAGAGGGAAACGTGCGCAAAGGCAAATTCTCCCAAAAATTTCCTCGATTTTTCTGAACTGGGGCCATGATTAAGAGGGAAACGTGCGCTGAGCCGACCATCTAAAACATTATGGGTGAGGGTCTGCTGCGGAGCTGACCATCCTAAACATTATATGCGAAGGCCCGCTAGTGAGCTGACGCTATAAAACATTATATGAGAGGGCCCGCTAGAGAGCTGACCCAATAAAACATTATATGAGAAGGCCCGCTGGTGAGCTGACCTATACAAAAATTGTCAAACTGCGCCCGCTGGTGAGCTGGCCCTATATAAAAATTATATCACAGGGCCCGCTGGTGAGCTGGCCCTATATAAAAATTATATCACTGGGCCCGCTGGTGAGCTGGCCCTATATAAAAATTATATCACTGGGCATATGGAAGAGAGTCAACCATATACCCGTTTTTTGGGTGGAAGGGGTGAATGGGAATACAGAGTATTCCCATCATTGTAAATAACATATCTAAAGTGACTTTATGTTCACCCGGGGCTTTCCTCCAGTGGAGTGGAGAAGTCAGGGGAAATCCAGGCCTTGTTCATTTTTATAAGTGTCAACCTATCAGCATTTTCGGTGGAAAGGCGGATACGCTTATCTGTTATGATGCCACCAGCAGCACTAAATACCCGCTCAGACAGAACGCTGGCGGCAGGGCAGGCCAGCACCTCCAAGGCGTAGAGTGCCAGTTCATACCACGTGTCCAGCTTGGACACCCAGTAGTTGTAAGGCACAGAGGGATCATTGAGGACGCTGACACGGTCTGCTACGTACTCCTTCACCATCTTCCAAAACTTTTCCCTCCTTGTGACACTAGGCTGCGCATCAGGGTGAGGGTGCTGGCGGGGTGTCATGAAGGTGTCCCACGCCTTGGAGAGTGTTGCCCTGCCTTTGTCGGAACTGCTGTGTGCTCCCCTTTTCTCCCCTTCTCGGTTGGCCAAGGTAGCACGTACTCTGCCGCCAGCGTTGTCAGATGGAAAATTTTGGAGCAATTTTTCAACAAGAACCTTCTGGTATTGCACCATTTTGCTTGTCCTCTCCACCGGAGGAATGAGGGATGAGAAATTCTCTTTGTAGCGGGGGTCCAGAAGGGTGAACACCCAGTAATCCGTGTTGTCTAAAATGCGTGTAACGCGTGGGTCACGGGAAAGGCAGCCTAACATAAAGTCAGCCATGTGTGCCAGAGTACCAACAGGCAAGATTTCGCTGTCCTCACCAGGAGGATGACTCTCAATCTCCTCATCCTCTTCCTCCTCTTCTGCCCACCCACGCTGAAGAGATGGAACTAAAGTTCCATGGCTACCCTCTGTAGCGGAGGCAACCGTGTCTTCCTCCTCCTCCTCCTCCGCCTCCTCCAATTGTCGCTGAGAAGACGAAGTGAGGGTGCTCTGGCTATCACCTTGTGTAAGCTCTTCCTCCCCCATTTCCACCTCTTCCACATGCAAAGCGTCGGTTTTAATTGTGAGCAGCGAGCGTTTCAGTAGACACAGAAGTGGGATGGTTACACTGATAATAGCGTTATCGCCGCTCACCATCTGTGTCGATTCCTCAAAATTGCGTAAAACCTCACAGAGGTCTGACATCCATTCCCACTCCTCACTTCTGATTAGAGGAAGTTGAACGGAGAGGCGACGACCGTGTAACAGCTGGTACTCCACTACTGCCCTCTGCTGCTCACAAAGCCGGGCCAACATGTGGAAGGTGGAGTTCCAGCGCGTGCTCACGTCACACAGCAGCCGGTGAGCTGGCAATTGTAAGCGCTGCTGCAGCTTCAACAGGCCGGCTGAAGCTGTAGATGACTTACGGAAATGTGCACACACGCGGCGCACCTTGGTCAAGAGATCATGCAAATTGGGGTAGGTTTTTAGAAATCGCTGAACCACTAAATTAAATACATGCGCTAGGCATGGTACGTGTGTGAGCTTGCCGAGCTCCAAAGCCGCCACCAAGTTACGCCCATTATCACACACAACCATGCCTGGTTGCAGGTTGAGTGGCGAGAGCCACTGCTCGGTCTGGTGACTAATCTCCTGCAACAGCTCTGAGGCCGTGTGCTGTTTGTCCCCAAGGCAGATCAGCTTCAGCACGGCCTGTTGACGCTTCCCCACTGCAGTGCTACACTGCTTCCAGCTACCGGCTGATGGGTGAGTGGCGCTGCGCGCAGAGAATTCGGAGGTGGAAATGGAGGAGGAGGAGCCAATAACGTAGGTGCTGGCGGAAACCCTGATGGAGGTAGGGCCCGCAATCCTCGGCGTGGGTAGCACCTGTGCCATCCCAGGGTCCGAGTCGCTCCCAGCCTCCACGACATTCACCCAGTGTGCCGTCAGGGAAATGTAGCGTCCCTGGCCACAAGCACTTGTCCATGTGTCAGTCGTTAAGTGGACCTTCCCAGTAACTGCGTTGGTCAGGGCACGGGTGATGTTACGGGACACATGGTGGTGTAAGGCGGGGACGGCACACCGGGAAAAGTAGTGGCGGCTGGGGACTGCGTACCGAGGGACAGCTGCTGCCATCAGGCTGCGGAAGGACTCAGTCTCCACAAGCCTAAATGGCAGCATTTCGATGGCCAGTAATTTGGAAAGGTGTGAGGTTAGTGCTATGGCCTGTGGGTGGGTGGCTGGGTATTTTCGCTTGCGCTCAAATGCCTGGGGTAACGACATTTGGACGCTGCGCTGGGACAGGGAAGTGGATGTGGTCGCTGATGGTGCTTCAGATGGTACAGGTGCAGGGCGGGAGGTATGCGGGCCTGCGCCTTCGACAGGCGATTGGCCGGCACCGAAAACAGGGGAAGAGGAGGCAGTGGTGTGGCCTGCAGACACAGATTGGCGATCCGGGCGTTCCTCCCACTTATTACGGTGCTTGGATGCCATGTGTCGGATCATGCTGGTGGTGGTGAGGTTTCTAGTGTTCATGCCTCGGCTCATTCTGGTGTGGCACAGGTTGCAAACTACAATTCTTTTGTCGTCCGCACTTTCCTTAAAAAAACGCCATACCGCGGAACACCTACCCCTTGGCAAGGGAGATTTACGCAAGGGGGTGCTCCGTGGAACATTTGCGGGCCGGTTTGGTGCGGTCCGCCTTCTTTCTGTAGCCACACCACTGCCTCTTCCAGCCTGTTGCGGTGCTGCAGATGGCTCACCCTCAGGACTGCTGTCATCGCTCGGCTCTCCACCTTCCCAGGTGGGGTCAGTCACCTCATCGTCCACCAAGTCCTCCTCCACTTCCTCACTCTGATCATCCTCCTCATGTCTTGATCCCACCACATACTCAGTCATTGACAACTGTATATCATCCTCCTCATCAAGGTCTTGAGACAGTAATAGTGGTTGATTTAATGGCAACTGTGTCTCATCATCATCATCATCATCCACTTCCTTTGACCTTAAATGCCGTTCCCCTCTGTCATCTTCTTGTGATTGGGTACCCTCTAGAGGTTGTGAATCAGGGCACAAGATGTCATGTTCCTCTGCAAGCGTGCTTGGAGAGAGGTTCAAATTAAGGATTGGTGATGAGACGAGCTCCTCACTATATCCCAGTGTGGGATCACTTCTTTGACCATACCCTCTATGGTGGGAGGAAGGATGATCAGGGTGAGGATTATGTTGACCAGACTTTTGGCTACTGAGAGTGGACTTGGTGGAAGACAGGGTGGTGCTTAACCGACTGGAAGCAGTATCAGCTGAAATCCAACCGACCACCTGTTCGCAGTGGTCTGACCTCGAGAGTGATATCCTGCGACGCCCTGTAAACTGAGACATGAAGCTAGGTATGGTGGATGTCTTTCTTTCTTGTGCTCTGGCACCAGGCACAGTTTCTATGCGTCCTGACCCGCGCCCTGAACTATCAGGATCACGTCCACTTCCCCGTCCCTTTTTACCCGCCTTCTTCATATTACACGGAATATGTGCTGCAACTTTGCACACTAAACAGAATGTGCTGCTTATCTGCGGCTCGGCACAGTGAATGGAATATGTGACTTTGATATTTTACACTTTGCACAGTAAACAGAATGTTCTGCTAATCTGCAACTTTGCACACTAAACAGAATGTGCTGCTTATCTGCGGCTCGGCACAGTGAATGGAATATGTGACTTTGATATTTTACACTTTGCACAGTAAACAGAATGTTCTGCTAATCTGAAACTTTGCACAATAAACAGAATGTGCTTCTTATCTGCGGCTAGGCACAGTGAATGGAATATGTGACTTTGGTATTTTACACTTTGCACAGTAAACAGAATGTTCTCCTAATATGCAACTTTGCACACTAAACAGAATGTGCTTCTTATCTGCGGTTAGACACAGTGAATGGAATATGTGACTTTGATATTTTACACTTTGCACAGTAAACAGAATGTTCTCCTAATATGCAACTTTGCACACTAAACAGAATGTGCTGCTTATCTGCGGCTCGGCACAGTGAATGGAATATGTGACTTTGATATTTTACACTTTGCACAGTAAACAGAATGTTCTCCTAATATGCAACTTTGCACACTAAACAGAATGTGCTGCTTATCTGCGGCTCGGCACAGTGAATGGAATATGTGACTTTGATATTTTACACTTTGCACAGTAAACAGAATTTTCTCCTAATATGCAACTTTGCACACTAAACAGAATGTGCTTCTTATCTGCGGTTAGACACAGTGAATGGAATATGTGACTTTGATATTTTACACTTTGCACAGTAAACAGAATGTTCTCCTAATATGCAACTTTGCACACTAAACAGAATGTGCTTCTTATCTGCGGTTAGACACAGTGAATGGAATATGTGACTTTGATATTTTACACTTTGCACAGTAAACAGAATGTTCTCCTAATATGCAACTTTGCACACTAAACAGAATGTGCTGCTTATCTGCGGCTCGGCACAGTGAATGGAATATGTGACTTTGATATTTTACACTTTGCACAGTAAACAGAATGTTCTCCTAATATGCAACTTTGCACACTAAACAGAATGTGCTTCTTATCTGCGGTTAGACACAGTGAATGGAATATGTGACTTTGATATTTTACACTTTGCACAGTAAACAGAATGTTCTCCTAATATGCAACTTTGCACACTAAACAGAATGTGCTTCTTATCTGCGGTTAGACACAGTGAATGGAATATGTGACTTTGATATTTTACACTTTGCAAAGTAAACAGAATGTTCTCCTAATATGCAACTTTGCACACTAAACAGAATGTGCTTCTTATCTGCGGTTAGACACAGTGAATGGAATATGTGACTTTGATATTTTACACTTTGCACACTAAACAGAATGTTCTGCTAATCTGAAACTTTGCACACTAAACAGAATGTGCTGCTTATCTGCGGCTCGGCACAGTGAATGGAATATGTGACTTTGATATTTTACACTTTGCACACTAAACAGAATGTTCTGCTAATCTGAAACTTTGCACACTAAACAGAATGTGCTGCTAATCTGAAACTTTGCGCACTAAAAAGAATGTGCTGCTAATCTGCAACT
Source organism: Rhinophrynus dorsalis (assembly GCA_037306005.1). Classification (NCBI taxonomy): domain Eukaryota; kingdom Metazoa; phylum Chordata; class Amphibia; order Anura; family Rhinophrynidae; genus Rhinophrynus; species Rhinophrynus dorsalis. Next base: position 537,900,420 of record CM074718.1, on the reverse strand, counting down.
TTGCACACTGAACAGAATGTGCTGCTAATCTGCAACTTTGCACACTAAACAGAATGTGCTGCTAATCTGCAACTTTGCACACTAAAAAGAATGTGCTGCTAATCTGCAACTTTGCACACTAACCAGAATGTGCTGCTAATCTGCAACTTTGCACACTAAACAGAATGTGCTGCTAATCTGCGGCTAGGCACAGTGAACAGAATATGTGAAATTTTTTTTTTTTAAATCTCTGCCCCCCCAAACAAAATAAACTGCTGCCCCCACACACAGTAGTCCTAAAAAGGACTTTTGGGTCTTTTTTTTTTCAAAATCGCTTTTCTTCTCCCTACACTGACTTTCCCTTCCTATCCTCATCTCTCCCTGGCTAAGACTGAGCCGAACTCGCTGGTCAGGTGCTATACAGCACCCGATCACGGGTTCTGGCCAGCCAATCAGTGTAATGCCAGCAGCCAACATGGCTGCTGGCATTACACTGATGTCAGAGCCTCCCTGCACGTTTATTACCCGCCTTCTTCATATTACACGGAATATGTGCTGCAACTTTGCACACTAAACAGAATGTGCTGCTTATCTGCGGCTCGGCACAGTGAATGGAATATGTGACTTTGATATTTTACACTTTGCACAGTAAACAGAATGTTCTGCTAATCTGCAACTTTGCACACTAAACAGAATGTGCTGCTTATCTGCGGCTCGGCACAGTGAATGGAATATGTGACTTTGATATTTTACACTTTGCACAGTAAACAGAATGTTCTGCTAATCTGAAACTTTGCACAATAAACAGAATGTGCTTCTTATCTGCGGCTAGGCACAGTGAATGGAATATGTGACTTTGGTATTTTACACTTTGCACAGTAAACAGAATGTTCTCCTAATATGCAACTTTGCACACTAAACAGAATGTGCTTCTTATCTGCGGTTAGACACAGTGAATGGAATATGTGACTTTGATATTTTACACTTTGCACAGTAAACAGAATGTTCTGCTAATCTGAAACTTTGCACACTAAACAGAATATGCTTCTTATCTGCGGCTAGGCACAGTGAATGGAATATGTGACTTTGATATTTTACACTTTGCACAGTAAACAGAATGTTCTCCTAATATGCAACTTTGCACACTAAACAGAATGTGCTTCTTATCTGCGGTTAGACACAGTGAATGGAATATGTGACTTTGATAATTTACACTTTGCACAGTAAACAGAATGTTCTTCTAATATGCAACTTTGCACACTAAACAGAATGTGCTGCTTATCTGCGGCTCGGCACAGTGAATGGAATATGTGATTTTGATATTTTACACTTTGCACAGTAAACAGAATGTTCTCCTAATATGCAACTTTGCACACTAAACAGAATGTGCTGCTTATCTGCGGCTCGGCACAGTGAATGGAATATGTGACTTTGATATTTTACACTTTGCACAGTAAACAGAATGTTCTCCTAATATGCAACTTTGCACACTAAACAGAATGTGCTGCTTATCTGCGGTTAGACACAGTGAATGGAATATGTGACTTTGATATTTTACACTTTGCACAGTAAACAGAATGTTCTCCTAATATGCAACTTTGCACACTAAACAGAATGTGCTGCTTATCTGCGGCTCGGCACAGTGAATGGAATATGTGACTTTGATATTTTACACTTTGCACAGTAAACAGAATGTTCTCCTAATATGCAACTTTGCACACTAAACAGAATGTGCTTCTTATCTGCGGTTAGACACAGTGAATGGAATATGTGACTTTGATATTTTACACTTTGCACAGTAAACAGAATGTTCTCCTAATATGCAACTTTGCACACTAAACAGAATGTGCTTCTTATCTGCGGTTAGACACAGTGAATGGAATATGTGACTTTGATATTTTACACTTTGCAAAGTAAACAGAATGTTCTCCTAATATGCAACTTTGCACACTAAACAGAATGTGCTTCTTATCTGCGGTTAGACACAGTGAATGGAATATGTGACTTTGATATTTTACACTTTGCACACTAAACAGAATGTTCTGCTAATCTGAAACTTTGCACACTAAACAGAATGTGCTGCTTATCTGCGGCTCGGCACAGTGAATGGAATATGTGACTTTGATATTTTACACTTTGCACACTAAACAGAATGTTCTGCTAATCTGAAACTTTGCACACTAAACAGAATGTGCTGCTAATCTGAAACTTTGCGCACTAAAAAGAATGTGCTGCTAATCTGCAACTTTGCACACTGAACAGAATGTGCTGCTAATCTGCAACTTTGCACACTAAACAGAATGTGCTGCTAATCTGCAACTTTGCACACTAAAAAGAATGTGCTGCTAATCTGCAACTTTGCACACTAACCAGAATGTGCTGCTAATCTGCATCTTTGCACACTAAACAGAATGTGCTGCTAATCTGCGGCTAGGCACAGTGAACGGAATATGTGACTTTTTTTTTTTAAATCTCTGCCCCCCCAAACAAAATAAACTGCTGCCCCCACACACAGTGGTCCTAAAAAGGACTTTTGGGTCTTTTTTTTTTCAAAATCGCTTTTCTTCTCCCTACACTGACTTTCCCTTCCTATCCTCATCTCTCCCTGGCTAAGACTGAGCCGAACTCGCTGGTCAGGTGCTATACAGCACCCGATCACGGGTTCTGGCCAGCCAATCAGTGTAATGCCAGCAGCCAACATGGCTGCTGGCATTACACTGATGTCAGAGCCTTCCTGCACGTTTATTGGCTGCGCAGCAGCCGCGAAACGTGCGGGGAGGAGACCCGAACATGGCGGGCGAGCACATGCGGTACTGGTACGAGTACCGCCATGTGCCGAGCAGAGCGATGCTCGAGCCGAACCGAGCTTCGGCCGAGCATGCTCGCTCATCACTAGTCAGAAGTATAATAGGCACATCATTGACCCTTTGAGTGCCAGAGGGGTACACAACGCATCTAGATCTGTACTTCCACATCTGTCTCTTCCCAGCTCTGCAAACCGTTCCACTGTATCTGAAGTATTCAGGAAACTTACAAGAGATGTGGGGTGGGTGTATAGGAGTTAAAGGGATAGTAATACTTAAAATATAAAACAAAATATGTTGTAGGGTTTATCCTCCAGAGTAAAACAAGAGTACTCCCACTTCTGAAAGGTGTTTTATTCAAAAGTCATTATAGCTCAAAATTGAATTATCTAGGTGGAGTATCACAGTGGCCTGAAATAGTACAGTGGTGCTGTTGCTACACCATCCTATGGAGATTTATGGTCAACTGAACAGAGCTGTCCATAGGATGGCATAACAACAGCGCCACTGTACAATTTCAGGCCACTGTGATACTGCACCTAAAAAATTAAAGTTTGAACTCTAATAACGTTTGAATAAAACATCTTTGAGCAGTGGGATTTGCTTTGTTTTACTCAGGAGGATAATCCCTACAACATTTTTTTTTTACATTTCAAGTATCACTATCCCTTTAAGGGAGGATGGCTATAGCAGTAGACCTCTAGGACACACTGTAAAAAAGCTCCAGCTCTGACACATTTAATGATAATGCAGTCACTTTTCCAAAAGGTTTTTTAAATACTGAATGCACATCAAGTGGCTGGGGGCAAAGGGGGCTGCCATCATTCTGCCCATGTTCCTGTAGGAGTGGTCAGAGAGTCAGATGTAATCTTTGTTGATGTGCCTATTGTACTTTGTACTTTTATAAGTGCCCTTTTGGCTATTTTAATAGATTTATATTTTTAAGTTTATACCAAACCATGGTCTTTTGTGAGCTGTTTCCACTATTTGTTTTGTATGAAACAGGAGGCCTGAGCCAAACACTTTAAACTTTCTAAATTTGATTCCTTATGAAGCAATCTCTTTTTATTTTTTTGACGACACTTATGAGAAGCTGAGGTACAACCTCTGTTTGAAGTCTTATAGGACATATGATTTTTTGGAAAAATTATATCCTATCTATAACTGATATTGTAGGAGTAAAACTATTTTAGATGAGGCATTAAAACCAAACCAAAATTGAACAAAATTAGAGTATCAATGTTGATTCATGAGGCTGCTCTATAGAGAGGAACCAGGGTCCTGATTGTTATGCAACACTGCCAATACCCAAAACACTTTACAAGAATAATTGCCTGGTGTGCTCAATGTGGCTGTGAGACTCTTACATGTTCTGCAATACATATGTAATGAAATCAAGAGGTCATGTCATTTTGTGGTTTTATGATGTAGATCTTGTAATCAAATTTAAGTCTTTCTTCAGTGCATATAACATGGACGTTCGGGAATTAAAAGTTCCAGGTGAACATGAGATCAACCCCTCCGCCCCCAAAGCCTACATCTTTAGTTACTAGTTAACCCTTTGAAGATCAAAGGGGTCTGCAATGCAGTGCTTCTCGGGGTCTTGTACACTCTGCTGGTATTCAGAAGGTGAAGGATGAAAAACAGAGGAATTACTAATAAAATACGTACAAATTATATGGTTCCAGCTTAGTATCTAGCTAAGGAAAACTAATAACGCTTAATAATAAACTCTCACTTATCTTAACCCTTTGAGTGCCAGAGATGTACTCAACACACATTTTAAAGCAATGTGGTGTGTACCCCTCTGGCACTCAAAGGGTTAGTCTGTGCAGAAAACCCTAATGGCTACAGTGAATCACTTCTGTGTGGACTGGTTCTCCAAAGTGAATATTTATATTGTAGTAGATATCATGTTCAATGGGGCAAACATGATTCTTTGTTTCACTGCTCCAAGACCACTGATTCCTGCCACTGAAATCATCCTAGGGATCCTCACCGGGGGGAGTTTGGAGCTTTGCAACAATAAAATAATGTCTGCCTCCATAGATATGATATCAAGCACTAATTAAATCTACTCAGAATTGATTCATAGTGGCCATTATGGTTTTTTTACTCAGATTAAGATAAACTGGGATTTAAAATTAGGAGTTATTAGTGTTTCTTTTAGCTTCATTAGACCTGAGATCATTTTGCGCTACCCCTGCAACCTAGAACAGGCTGGCCGGAATAATGACAATTGTAGGTCACAACAGCCTAAGAGCCAAAGGTTGCCTATGCCTGGTCTAGAAGAGTTCCATGTTGTAGGACACTGATTCCCAACAGATGTATTGCGACAAACTGATGTGTCATCTTTCCAAATATATTCATCATGTTATAATGTCTTTTCTGCCCCATGTGGCATGCAAATGGCAATTTTTTCAGCATACATGTCACTCTTTGTTACTTTGATCTGCTATTGTAGGCAGATAACTATTCAGGGTATCTAGTCTTCCTGGTTTTCATACTGTAACAACCTCAAACCTTATTTGGTGCTTGATCTTGTCTTATGGTCAGGACAGCCTTATGCCTATCCCATGCATGCTTACATTCCATCACTGTATTAACCTCTACCATTTCTGCTGGTAGGTTTTCCACTTATTTACCACCCTCTCAGCATGGGTAACAGGAACAGTCCTATCCTTCTTGCCTAGGCTAGCTAAATGCTTAAATTAATGAATTAAACACTAAGTGCAGTATTCAGTAAGCTAAAGAAGTGCAATTCTGGAGCAAACCACGTTCACCATAGATGAGGAATAAAAATTAACAATAATTCAATGTATACAGGCTTTTAACTACTTGAATGCTAGAGTGGTCTCCAATGCATAGCTTCTCAATGGAAATGTTAAGTCCATGGGAACACTTGGAATTTTTATTTGTCCCCTATAGTGCAGATGGTTTGCTCCAGCATTGTACCTCTTTAGCTTGTAGAACACGGCCTTAAGGGGATTACTAAACATTTCCCTAAACTCCCATTCATTTTGATGGGCCTTTTAACTCTCTGAGTGCCAGAGAGGTGTGCAATGCATTGCAGAGCATCATATTGCAGAGCAATCTGTTGTTTACCCCTCTGGTACTCAAAGGGTTAAAAGGCCCACTTAAATAATATGTTATTTTTATTTGTCCCCATTTTCTCCAGAAACGTATCTCATTAGGTATTTTCAGTTTGGAGTCCTGAACATCCTGAGAGATGATTGGCTGTGTCTGCCTCTTACCTGCTGTGTTTTTTTTCATGTAAGGCGATCAGCACTACCAGAACTAACAGAGTGAGGAAACCAAACACACATCCAAGGACAATTCCAAGGGTATTATCTGTAATGAGAAGGAGATCAATGTTTTATTATTTAAAGAGAAACAGTATTGGCCTTATACAAAACGTAAAAGTGAAACAATTCTGGGATATGGCAACAGCACCATAGGGAACAAATGTTAATGCCTACATTCTCCAGTTTATTTAAATGGGGCTATTAATGCATTGAATTCATTGCTTTGTAATGTGTTTGCGGCCTCCCTAGCATTAAAAGGGTTATAAGTGCCATTTAATTAAATGGGAATTTGTGTCCCCTATGGTGTAATTGGTTTGATTGAACTGCTCCACTTTTGTACATATAGACCAATGGGCAATAATGTGCTCAATACATTCATTTTTACATATAGTTACTTAGTTACAAATTAGGATGACAAAAGACACAAGTCCATCAAATTCAACCTTTGATACAGCATAATCAAGAAAACAAGAATTATTTGAGTCTTCCTTAACTCCAAAATGGGCATTCGTCTATTTACCAGAACTTGCTCTTTTAACTAGGATGCCTTGGCACTCAAAGGGTTAATGACGCATCCAGAGAATGAATGTAGATAAAAGCTAGCACATGATAAAGATCACTCTACAGCAGCGGTATGGTAAGCTTTTGCTCTCCTGCTTTTGCAGACTATGGCCTATATTTATAAAAGCTAACTGGAGTTATTGTGAAGTAAACCAGCTATATGGGCCTATGCTGAGATGTAGTCCACAACAGCTGGAGAACAAGAGGTTGTCTTTTCCCTGCTCTGTTTGTTGGTTAAATGTAAAACCTGTCTCTTGAATCCTGCTGTCCTCATGTTTGTCCTTTGATTAGACAGATTTCACTTTCATAAGTGTATCTCTTGGAGTTAGAGTGTATTCCCAGCTGGAGGCCCAGGTAATTGCAGATGACCTCCACCTTATTCTTGAGACATCCTGGATTATATACTAGGAGACCTAAGCTAGTGCCTAGAGTCTGTGCCAATCTGGGGGCCCCCATATATAGCCTGGCTAAACTGTTGAGACCTCATTGGGGGGCATAGGGACCCCTTGTTATGTCCCTCTAGGTATTGATCTCCTAGATGAGACAGCTGGGAGAGCAATAGAGTTTACCAGGAAGGGTAGTGTGGTTCCCCTGCTTCCATCTACCAGATCTTCCAGGTACAAGTTGACAGAACTGGGAAAAGTCTTCCTATCAGCTGGGAAATCAATAGCTGGGGGATATGAGGAAGGGGCCCTGATGTCCTCCCCAACAGGTCTGATTACTGAAGTATAAAAAAAGTGTTCCAGAGGGTATTCAATGGTTTACTTTGCAATGTGTTGGGTACCGCTCTGGAAGTCACACCTGAGCTTTCCTAGCCCTGTGTTTCACTGTCCATTGGTGGTCACAGACTCCAACACAACTCTGACACCTCAGCCTTGTCCACAATTTGGGATCCTGCCTAGGGCCCTGTGGAGTCTTAATCTGGCTCTGATTCTAATATCAACTGGAGTTAACTTTGCATTTCCAACCTTTTTCTTGTAATTTTGTCCCTCAGTTTGTTAAATATCTCTAAGAGGTATAACCCCCTTAAGGTCCTGAAGGGCATGCAACAGATTGCAAAGCACCACCTCTCTGGTCCTTAATGGGTTATGTCTTATCCAGCCTTATGCATAAGGTCCCTTTAACACAGGTGACATCAATGCAACAGTGCTGTGCTAGATCTGTTTTTGTGGTGAAAGGCAACACTCTGGATCATGGGGCCATTGACTTCAGTGAAAACACCAGAGTCCAGTGTGCTGGAAATTTATCACATTTCATCAGGAACATTTAGGTAAGCAAGGTCTACAGATTGGCCAATATGTAACTATCCATACATTGTATACATTGTACATTGTAATTATCGTAAGTATTCATTTGTCTTTTGTATTAAAAATTTGATACTTTGTGCTTTGAGTTTCTTTTTATATAACAGATTATTCAAAAGACCCTGTGTCCAAAAGAAAACTGGAGTAATTCTGGGACAAACCAACAGAAACATAGGGTTGAAATACACATTCCCATTGATTTAAATTGAGCTTTTAATAGTGTTGAGCGAGCATGCTCGGCCGATGCTCGGATCGGCTCGAGCATCGCTCTGCTCGGCACATGGCGGTACTCGTACGAGTACCGCCATGTGCTCGCCCGGCATGTTCGGGTGGCGGGGATCTGTGCCGAAGGAGGCACAGATCTGAAGATGCTCCGCTGGACCACCAGGGACTGGAGGTAGGGGGCATTGCGGAGATGAAGGGGGCATAGCGGAGATGAAGGGGGACATTGCGGAGATGAAGGGGGTATAGCGGAGATGAAGGGGGCATAGCGGAGATGAAGGGGGACATAGCGGAGATGAAGGGGGCATTGCGGAGATGAAGGGGGTATAGCGGAGATGAAGGGGGCATAGCGGAGATGAAGGGGGACATTGCGGAGATGAAGGGGGCATTGCGGAGATGAAGGGGGCATAGCGGAGATGAAGGGGGACATTGCGGAGATGAAGGGGGCATTGCGGAGATGAAGGGGGCATTGCGGAGATGAAGGGGGTATAGCGGAGATGAAGGGGGCATAGCGGAGATGAAGGGGGACATTGCGGAGATGAAGGGGGCATTGCGGAGATGAAGGGGGCATAGCGGAGATGAAGGGGGACATTGCGGAGATGAAGGGGGACATTGTGGAAGAGGGGCATTGTGGAGATGAAGGGGGGCATTGACCAGGCACCCTCCCCTCATCAGAGCAGGGGGTGCCTGGTGTAATGCTCGTGTCGCCCCATTCAATTCAATGGGGCTCGGGTGCTCGGCCGAGCACTCGAGCCTCCGGCGGTGCTCGGTCAGAGCACCCGAGCACCCGAGCATCGGGGTGCTCGCTCAACACTAGCTTTTAACCCACTGAATGCTAGAGAGGTCTATGACATATTATAAAGCAGTGGATGACAATAATGGGTGAATGAGGCTGAGAGAGAATGGGAGGATAAAGATGTGAGAATGAGAGGATGATAATTATTTTATAGAATTTTAATACGCTGTATGGTTGTCTTGTACACCTCCAATAAAGGAGCATTATATTAAAATACCTCTCCAAGTTATATTTATTGGTCCATTAAGTCTTATATTAATGAGAACACATTAGAAGCCCAGAGGGAAAAATGTTGACGACAGAGTGGTATATATTGAGACGTGTTTACGTACCTAGAGGCTGGTTTAGCCTCCAACGAAAGTGAGTACCCACCCTGAGGGGAGGCAAAAGTGGGAGAAGTATCTCTGTATCTATCAGTCTGCACTTATAGGTGCCTATGAGCGGTTCTTCTTTTGTACTTTTGAATGAGAGGATGATGCTGAGTGGGAAAGAGTGGGAGAATGAAGCTGAGAGAGAGGATAGGAGACTGAAGCTGAAAGAGAAAGTATGGGAGAATTAAGCTAAGAGACAGGATGGGAGGATGAAGCTGAGACACCTACAATGGGAGGATGAAGCTGAGACACCTAGAGTGGGAGGATGAAGTTGAGACACCTAGAATGGGAGTATGAAGCTGAGAGAATGGGAGCATGAAGCTGAGAGAATGGGAGGATGAAGCTGAGACACCTAGAATGGGAGGATGAAGCTGAGAGAATGGGAGGATGAAGCTGAGAGAATGGGAGGATGAAGCTGAGAGGATGGGAGGATGAAGTTGAGACACCTAGAATGGGAGTATGAAGCTAAGAGAATGGGAGTATGAAGCTGAGAGAATGGGAGGATGAAGCTGAGAGAATGGGAGGATGAAGCTGAGACACCTAGAATCGGAGGATGAAGCTGAGAGAATGGGAGGATGAAGTAGATGGGTGAGTAAACCTGAGAAGGAACGGGAAACATACTCTGAAAGGATGATTGTGGTCTGAGACAGTACAGAAACACACTCTAATGCTCTCACACACACATTAATTATTTGAGGTCCAGAGTGGTATACAACACATTGCTTTTCAATCCAATGCAACCCCCTGCGAAACACAAAAGGTTGAAGCACAGAGGGGTGGGTATTTCATTGTCAGTGGTGGCACTCCCTGTGTACTGCACTTTGATATCATTCTCCTATGACTGTTGCCCCAGTCTGTTTTGGAGCTCAGAGCTAGATTAACCCCTTAGGACCAGAGAAAGTTGTATAACGCATTGCAAAGCATTAGCAGTGCAAATCCTATTGGTCTTTAAAGGCTTAAAGATGTGCTGTGACAGGTGAATGAAAGCAACATGCTGCAAAGAGGGCCACCCTGTTTTAGAATTAGAGTGAGAATATTTATTTTTAAGCTTTTACTTAAAAAAAAGGAATTTAAATATTGTTCTTTCCTTTTGGTGACCATATTAGCTCTATGCTCTCATATAGTGTTGTGAATAAATTCTTTATTCTTTGTGCCTTTGGATACAGTATTGGTCACAAATTCAATACAAATCAATGCTTTGGATATTCTACAGAATTGAACAGGTTAACTGGCTGCATACACAGTGCATGGAATTGTTAAGGCTCTATTATGTGTTAGATTACTATGGATTATATAAAGCATAAACAATAAGTATGCAACTTCAATTAATACATTTTGGTCCCAGGAAGGACTGACCCAGTAAATATCGTCATTAATGTACTTTGGATTAGGACAAACTGCCCTATAAACATCACTTATTAGAATACTAGTGTAAAAGCCTGTGTACACGGGCCAAGGTCCAGGTGATGTTAAGAGGCCGGTCCTGCTCTGTGTCCTGCTGCCGACGCAGTCATGCACTGTAGAGACTGCCCGAAAGTACAGAATGTTCCCATCATTCTGTGCATTCGGGCAGTCTCTACTGTGCATGACTGCTTCTGACAAACATCGTAGCGAATTATTATATTGGATGAGCACACTTTGGTGAATGCCATATGACAGTAAGCGACAGAGAGTTGCCTTAGTCATTTCTTGTATTGTTGGTATAGAGGTACCTTAACCCTTTGTAAAATATGGTCTCAATACTTTGAGACATAACATATTGCACAGTTGGCCTCATGCACAAAAGAAAATATAAGCAATTATGGGGCAAACCTATGGAACCAGATTGGAAACTGTACTAAACTGTACTAGTTTATCATTTGCTGCACAGGCACACAGCCCTTCTTCCTTTTCTCTGCCTGGAGAAGGGTAGCCTACCAGGAGAACAATAGGTGGTGGGATGGCTTTCCCCATGTGTTGAGAAGGTAAGGGGGCACGTAGGAGTTAGGGATGAAGGGACATAAAAGATGGCTGTATGTCTTGTGAATGATAGACTGATCTTTTGTTTTTTCCATCCATCCTAAACCAACCGTTTTGTTTTTTCTCCAAGATATGCAGTAGCATCTGCTGCAGAAGAGGTTCACATGTAGGCCAAGATGTCCTCCATTGTAGGTAGAATCCCATTTTAGGGCTGTCATATGGTGCTCCTGGGCCCAGCAAGTGTGGATTAGCCAAGATGGTTCTGGTGCAGGAGGCTCTGACCTGGTGGCCAGGCCACCTTTAAGGTGAGCGATTGCCAAGGTGCATTGAGGTTAAGGGGAAGGATGGTGGGCAGGCTGTGGTTGATTGGCAATGCCCAATTTGTCTCCTCAGGTTTGAAGTAGCCACCCCTGGGGGTCTGGGTATATGGAAACCACAAGTCATGAGAAGCTTCCTCCACCCCCAGTGACAGAAGATAGGGTGCAGGCGCTGGCCCACACTGCAGCTATGGGCTTGGAGCATTAGGCAAATGTGCTCTCTCTTTTTTTGTAACTTACTTTTTAAGATATTCAACATCAGTTATCCACTTCCGCATACTGCGGCACGTTGTAGCTGCAGCACGGCTCTCAGGACTTCCTAGCAGTCTATCATTCTCCTCCCTGCTGCCCCCAGGAGCGCTTTCACGATTCGTTGCAACCTCAGTATAACGCTAATCGCCGCTTTCTGTAACGCTAGGAGCCATTCACACCACACCGAAGTGAAGTGTGAATGAGCTCCCGGAGGCAGCTGGGAGGGAGGTAGGAGGAGAATGACAGGCTGCTGGGAAGTCCTGAGAGCTGTGCCACAGCTACATTATGCAGAAGTGGATAACTTTGAAGTTGAATGTCTTAAAAAGTAAGTTACAAAAAAAAGAGAGAGCACATTTGCCTAATACTTTTTAGCTGATTAAACAAGTGCTCAAAAGTTTTCCCAATGTGAATGTTCCCCTTTAAGCCACATTGGTTTCCCTTTACTTCTCTTGTGCTTATTCCCCAATGGTATATATTAATGTGTATATTTGCCTAAGAGCATTTTAAATACATTCCATGATTCTTGTGCATTTTTTCTTTGAAAATTACATCCCACTGAATATCCTTTAATTCTTCTTTTAACTTTGTAAAATTAGCCTTTTTAAAATTGAATGTTTTAGTTAAATGCTTGCTACTGGGTTTCTCATAACAAATTTCAAAGGATACTATATTGTGGTAACTGCTACCCAAATGTTCCCTTACTTGTACATTGTTTATCATGTCAGAATTGTTTGAGATCACTAGGTCAAGCAAGGCCTCTTTTCTAGTTGGCTCCTCTACTAGTTGGGACATAAAATTATAATTTATCATTCTTAAAAAATTATTTCTCTTTGTTGTGCCGGAAGTCATATCGCTCCAGTCAGTTTCACGATAGTTGAAATCTCCCATTATGATTACCTTTGCTGACCTAGAAGCCTTTTCCATTTGCAGCAAAAGTTGGGCTTCCTCCAATATTAGGTGGCTTGTTGCAAATCCCCACTAACATTTTTTGTTATGTGTGCCCCCATGTGTATTTCAACCCACAAGGCCTCTACCTTTTCATTGGACCCTCTAGATTGACTGAAGGGAATTTAATAAAGTACAGGATGAAAGTACATTTCAAAGGAATAAGAATGTAAGGACAAGAGGACATAGTCTAATACTAGAGGGACAGAAGTCTAGATATAATGTAAAACAGTTTTACTTCACAGAGAGAGGGTATTAGAGAAGTGGGATAGCCTGCCAGCAGAAGTGGTAGCAGTTAAACAGTGAGGGAATTTAAGCATGCATGGGATAGGCATAAGGCTGTCCTGAACACAAGACAAGTCCAAGGACTAAATAAGGTTTGAGGTTTTTACAGTAGAAAAAATGGGCAGACTAGATGGGCCAAATGGTTCTTATCTGCCATCAGTTTCTATGTTTATATGTTAAATAATGGATAAAGAGAGTGTCAATGTGTGTGTGTGTATAGAAATAGAGAGAGAAAGAATTAAAGAGCAAGAGGTGGGGGCAGGCCAACAAACAGGCAGGATTTTAAATGTACTTCACCTCTGAAGACTAGATTAGGTCAAGGAAGGATACTTAATAATAACATCAAAGTATTTGACCAGAAAGGATACATTGAGACTGTCTCTCATTTTCAAGTATGTCCTGGAGGTAGAAGTATTATTACCCAAATTAATGGTACTCATTTTTTCTGCCTTGGAAGGATGAAAGACTGAGTTGACCCTGCTGAGACTAGAACCTTTGACCTCACACTTTGAGCAGATTATATAGGAGGTGCTCTAACCGACTGAGCCATCTCACCAGCTAAGAATGGAGGGATCTGATCCTGCCTCCTGCCTTTGTGGGAGGGATAAAGGAAGCCGTACGATGGCTGGCTAAGGTGCAATACATTGGGAGGAGAGTTAGGGCTTAACTCTGAATTCCAGAGGGTGTCCTTGCATTAACCCCTTGAATGCTAGTGCCATCTCCCCTGCCTTAAAGTCTGGAGTTCTGCAGAGTGTTTCAGAACTGGCATGATAAGAATTAGTCCTTTGCCAGGTCCCCCACTCAATATGCGCTTTACACCTACCTGGGTGCCCTTTCATTGGATCTTGACCAGCAGAGGGTACAAACCCCAAACAACCACTTAAAAGTTTTAAGTATTTCTTGGCCTTCAACATCATTGTAGCTGTCATTTTGAATTTTTAAATACTCTTTTTTTTATTAAATTGTTGTTATAATTATCTCAAGATCATTTTACAGATATGTTATTTAGACATCGCCTGTGCTTTAGAGGGCAAATGAGAATAACATAACAGAAAGAAGTAATTAAGCTGACAGATTTTCAAGTGTAACATAATAGAATAAAGCAAATGTTTTAAATGGGGATTACTTCATCTATAACAATTTAGATAATACAGAAACATTCCCATGATTATGCTGCATTATTTGGAAACTTGCCAAACATCAAAAGAGTTAAATATAAACTTTTAAGACTAATGTTAGAGTTGTCAGAGCCTACAAATTAGGGTTCTGGATTGCCCGGGACAGTCCCGGATTTTAAATATGTGTCCCTTATTCCGGGCATCCCCATTCTGGGACAATACAAAATCCAGGAATGAAGACTCCAGAGCACAGAATTCTAAACAATAGAAGCAGAATGGTTCCTTGATACTATGACAGAAAAAGATGTCTCTGCTGGGCTACAACAAAATGGCTTCCAAACAGACCTCTAAACACTAGAGAGAGAACTGAGTTGACATCAATCTGGAGCTGAAGTGCAATTTTGTTGTAGCTAGTCTAAGACTTTGGGCTTGATTAACCCTTTGAGTGCCAGAGGGGTACAGAATGCATTGCTTGAAATGCGTTCTGTACCCCTCTGGCACTCAAAGGGTTAACATTATCTTGTAGCCCACCAAAGAATCACTTTCTGTCACAGCAGACAAAGGGAGTTTCTCCCTTCAGTGTTTAGAACTGTGTGGTGTGCTCTTCTCTCCTCAGTGTGCCTGAATGGCAGAACTGAAATGTGGTCACCCTACTACAAATGAACATTTCTTTTTAACCATTTGGATGCCAGAGGGGTGTGCAACGCATTGCTTTGAAATGCGTTGCACAACCCTCTGACAGTCAAAGGGTTAAGGACCAGGAAAGTGTGCAGTGTATTGAATTGCAAGTTGTGTGGGGAGATTCTTCAATTTAATTCTTTCTGTTCATTGCATTTCTGGTGTGTTTATGTGTGTGCGCATGTGTGCTTGCGTTCGTGCATGCGTGTGTGAGGAATCCTTCCTGTAGAGGTGTAGTGGTTTATACTGCAACATGCTTGTTTCCAAACGACAGTAACCAACAGAAAGCTCAACAAACTGAACTGGTTTGACAGAATTTTGACAAATGTTCACTGTTATTCAGGCTCCGCTTACACAGACACATCTCAAATTTAGTTTCTGCTTCAATGATATATAATAAAGCAGAATCAGTAGTTATTCAGTAAAGATATTAGCTCATCTCATATCACAGCCCAGTTTCTAATCCACTCCATCTACATTACTGTGTGTGTTTTCCAGGAAGTAAACACAAATATAATGTTCCATTACTATTAAGCTAGGATGAGCATCACAATGTGTTCATTGATAACCTGATAATAGCCAGTGTGAGTGATCGACACTAAGACTTTCACCTTCAGGGCTAAGTACAGTAGTTTAAGATGCAGCTGAATATATTACATAGTGTTCTAGCCATAGGGATTTGTTTATTAAGGAAATCTGAAACTTTAATCTTGTAAATAAATAGACAGGTTAATATCAAGCTAGCCAGCTTTTTATCTCCCGGGTTGGGATACTCATTGTGGGGCCAACTCATCAAGTTAAAGAGGTTCGGTTATGAAGCAAACCAACTAAACTATTCAATTTAATGAGAATTTGCTGAATTTTCATTGCAGCTCAGTAATTGTACCTCTTTACTCTGATGAATGAGGCCAGATGTTTCATATCCAAAGAACAGTTTCTAGTTTAGTGTCACTGTATGAGTTCTGCTTACACGTATTGTATTATTATTCTTTGTTTATATAGAGCCAATTTATTCCACAGCACTGATGCTGGTAGCAATAACAGCAGTAAACTATAGGGCTGTATTCAGGTGCAGTTATGGGACATATCAACTGCACTAAAGGGGACAAATATAAAATCTCAAAATTCCCTCTGACCGAAATGGAGTTTTTAACCCCTTGAATGCAAGAGAGGTCTCCAATGCATTGCAAAGCAATGTATTTGAGACCTGTGTGTTGGAGGACATGCCATGAAGACAGGAGTCTCTGCTGTTGCACTCAAAGAAAGGGTTAAAGGCCCCTAAATCAATAGGATTTTTGTGTTCCTGATAATGCATTTGGTTTGCCCCAGCATTGCTCAGTTTTTTTTTCCATGAACACTGGGGTGAATGTGTCATGATGATTCCATTCAATAACAGGTGCTGGAATCGGCACTCTGTTCCTACACCTGTCTCTAGAATTAATCCTCTTCTGTTATGCATGACAAACATTTTCGGTAAAATTCGATGTCGGACGAATTTTTTTTTCATTCGTTGACTCCGCAATCCGGATCCGACCTGTTCGACTCGGACAAAAGTTAGAGACATTCTGAATTATTCGGCGACTTAAAAAAAACTTTAAAAATACAATAAAAAATTAAAATCAAATGAATGGAACCATTTCCAGCCTTATGGTACTATGGATGAAGTAGATGAAGTATGGATATAGCAATAAGGTACCCTGCCTGCCTACACAATACACATACACAACTGTGAGACTGGCTGATGTGTCACTCTAAAAATTATTCAAACAAATCACTACTATTACTTTTAATATTTTACACAGGAACAAAGGTGCCTATCCCTTGCGGACACAATAAGGTACTAGGCCTGCCTATAGAACTGTGAGACTGGCTGATGTGTCGCTCTGAAAATTATTCAAACAAATCCCTACTATTAATTTGAATGTTTAACACACAAACAAAGGTGACTCTCCCTTGTGGTGGTAATAAAGTACTAGGCCTGCCTGCAGAACTGTGTGACTGGCTGATGTGTCACTGAAAATTATTCAAACAAATCACTACTATTACTTTTAATATTTTACACAGGAACAAAGGTGCCTATCCCTTGCTGACACGATAAGGTACTAGGCCTGCCTATAGAACTATGATAATGGCTGATGTGTCACTCTGAAAATTATTCAAACAAATCCCTAATATTAATTTTAATATTTAACACAGAAACAAAGGTGACTTTCCCTTGCGGTGGTAATAAGGTACTAGGTCTGCCTACACAACAACTGGACACTTTCTGTCTCCTTCTTCTCTCTCTGAGCTCCAACAACACAATGAGGAAATGCAGGCTGTCTGCATGGGTGTCTGTGTCATTAGTCCAACCCCCATCATGAAACGAAGAAGCCAACTGAAATAGAGACAAAGCAGGAAAGTAGTGCATGAAACGGAGAATCTAATTGGACTAGAGACATGGAGGGAAAGTATGGAGTGAAAGTAATTGAGCACGGGTAGTAATCTCCGAATTTCCAAAAGGTACAACAACATTTGGACCAGGGCTAGCTGGATTCGTATTTTTTTTGGCGAACGACCCTTGCCTGTTGGAAGGTCCAAATGTCGCAGAATTACCCCATTTTCGTCGAATTCCGAATGTCGCTGACCTGAATCGCACAAGTCTGTTCTGTTAATAAGGTCTTAAATTTGTGTGTATACAGACTTTTTAGGCTAAATTCACATGGACACAATGAATGTGCTGAGACACAGATCTATTCAAGCTGTCAGTTCTAATATACCTGTCATGGTTACCCAGAGAAGTTCAGGAGTCAGTACGGTTTAGTTAATGTAGTTTAGTTAATGCAGTTTATTAACAAATGACATAAAGAGGATATATATAATATATACAATAGGAATAAGCACAGGGTAATAGCCAGCAAGCCTGCTATCAGAAATAATAGGTTGCAATGCTAAACCACTGTGCTGGAGTCTAGGCCTTAGCCACTGGAAGTCTCAGCTGGAACCAGGAACTGGAACAGGAACCCAGGATCTTGATCCGATGAGGAATGAGGTCTGACTCAGCCTGCAGTCAGAAGGAAATATCACTGACTCACACCTGGAGCCAGTAAGGTGAAAAACTGATTCACATCTGCAGTCAGCTATGCAAGTCTGCCAGAGCCCCAGGCCCGCACTATATTGGGTGTCTGATCACCAGGGGAAAAGACGAAAGAATAGTCAGACAGAGCCACAAGTCAGCACCAGAGGGGGTAGTCAGACAAGCCGGATCATACACAGTTCAGGTAGTCAGCCAGAGCCACAAGTCTGCACCAGATTGGATGTCCACTATTAGAGGTTAGGCAAAAAAATAGTCAGACAGAGCCACAGGTCAGCACTAGAATGGATGGAAGACTAGCCAGGTCATACACAGAGCCCAAGGTAACAGAACTGCTATGAACAACAATGCAAGGGCAACTGAGTCAGGCCTCAGTCTGCCCTTTAAACCCCTCCACAGGAAGTAGGAGGAGCAGCTCAGAGGGAGGAAGTAGGAAGCTGGTAGGAGGAGACTACAGGAAGCAAACAGATAAAACAGAGGTCTGCAGCATGCTTGAAGCCTCGCGCCTGCAGATGATGCTGAAGTCAGGGTAAACTGTAACAATACCCTTGATACCCTGCAGTCCCCTGGCATTTGTATTGATGGGCAGGGGTCATGGAAAGCCACGTTGTGGGGTTTGGGAGAGTTCTCCCCAGGGGTTCTTAAATTGGTCACATCCCTTATTAAAAGCTATAACCTCTTTATTTGCCTCCTACATCTGTGTTACTGTGCTTATTTCAGTGTGTTTTTTACTTGATGTATACTCATTTTGTTTCATTATGATGCAATGTGTTAATGAAAAGGAAAGGTCACTCAGAAAGAGTCAAGGGCATTGCAACCTTAAAGTTCCTTGAGTATTGATTTGAGCACCCTTGTGTTAGTGCAATCAGGGACATAGTGCTACAATCTGCATCCATGGAAGCTTTAAGGAGTAATATTTCAAAATTATCATGGTCAGCTCATTTTGAATGTTCTCAGGTTTGGTCATTGGCAGGAGTGAATTTCTAAAAAAGGTACCAGGTCACCATATTCTTGGAGGACAAAGTGCCAAAAAGTTCTGCAGAGACATTGAAAAAAGGTTCAGGGACAAGAAAAAAAGGTACAGGGTCACTGACAAAAGTTAGAGGGTCATTGATAAAATGTACAGAGTCACTGACAAAAGGTACAGGGTCACTGACCTGGCATTATTGCTGAAAATCAGCTGTGGTCATTGGAGGTTGCAAATTGTACGGTAGCCTCCAATGGTGCCTGGGTAGGCAGGCAATGTAAAAAATATAGCCAGTCAGGCAATGTAATAAAGCAGTGGGGAATGCAGACAGGGTGTTCAGTTGTTTAGCTAGAGGCATTACTTACAGAAAGAGAAAGGTGGTCATGCCACTCTCCAGATCTCTGGTTAGACTTCACCTATAGTACTGTGTACAGTACTGGAGACCCCACCTCCAGAAGGATATAGATAATCTGGAGAGCGTTCAGGGAAAGGCTACTAAAATGGCAAATGGTTTACAGGATAAAAATTATCAGGAAAGACTAAATGACCTGAACATATATGTAGCTTGGAGGGAAAAAGAGGGGTTATGATAAAAGCATTCAAATACATGATGGAAATACAGTGCATTTCAAAGGAGTATAAATTTAAGAATAAGAGGTCATAGTCTAAATCTAGAGGACAGTGGCTCAGATGTAACATAAGAAAAATTTACTTCACTAAGAGGGCGGTAGATGACTGGAATAACCTACCAGCAGAAGTTGAAGCGGTTACTACAGTGAGGAAATTTAAGCATGCATGGGGCAGGCATAAGGCTGTCCTGAACATAAGACAAGACCAAAGACCAAATAAGGTCTGAGTTTTTTTCCTCAATAAGAAAATGGGCAGACTAGATGGGCCAAGTGTGTATTATCTGTTGTCTAATTCTATGTTTCTGTATGTAAATAATCTGCACGGGGGCCCCATAGGCCACCATGTATATCAGGCATGCAGCACTGATGCAATGTGCTCTGAAAACATTTCGGTGGCAGCACTCTGTTTTCTGGTGCATTACATACTTCAAAAACCTGCCACGTGAACAGCACAATAGGAAGCAAATGGCTTCATTAATATGAATTTAGCTTAGTGATAAAACACTGAGGCTGATGTATTAAAGGGATTGTAATACTTCGTTTTAACTTTATTTTATTTTGTAGGCATTAAAAAAACATGAAGAACGATATAAGTCTTATCTCTCAAACGTTTATGGTTTAAGAGATATTCACAAGCAAAGTTTCCCCTCCCCGCCCCTTTTACCTAGTGTAAGCAATCTCTTCTCAGATGTGAATCTGGTTGTAAGACCAGACAGATAACAGCAGGGGACAATCTTCTTTATATGAAGACAATGAAAGCCCTGCCCCCCTTGACAAGCTTTTCAGGTTTTTCCCTTATCTTAACTGAAGATTGTCCCTCTCTGCAATCTACCTGGGCACCTCCCTTCTGCTCTGGCTGAGCAGTGTTACATCAGTAAAATGGGCGGGAGGGGGATACTTTGTCATTGAATTACTCTTGAACTACAACTCTGACAGAATTGAAATAACACTCTCCAAAGTCCAAATACTATGATGACTAATTGAAGCTGCTTTTATTATGAAACATTACTATCCCTTTAAGAAAGTGGTGCAATTCTAGAGCAAACAAGCCCCACAATAGGGAAGAAATTAAAAATTCATATTCCATTGATTTAAATAATAAAAAAATCCTATTCCGTTGATTTAAATATAACCCTTTCACAGCTCTCCAACAGATTGCTTCACAGTCTAACTCAATGGGGATTTTTGTTTATTCCTTGTAATGAAGTAGATTTGTTCTGGAACTGCACCATTTACCCGTAACACTTTGAGTGCCAGAAGGAAGTGCAAGGCATTATAAAGCCAAAGGGCAGTCAAAGGGTTAAAGTAAATTTCCTAGGGAATGACCAGGTTCTTGAAAATTGCACTTTTTGATATTTCATTGTCTGTACTGAATCAGTAATTTGAGTGCCAGTGGGATTGCTCTCTGTCATTCAATGGGTTAAGAAGGAGCCATATGGAGTTACATGGTGTGCATCTTATTTAAATAAGATTCCAGTTAAATCATTTTCCATTCTCCTTTATTCACTACTCAACTGTATTATTTAATGATTTTCCTGGAAGGACCCAAAACTTTGCTGAAAATCTTTAATGCCCCATAATGCCAGGTGTCTTTGATATTGTGTGGACAATCTTATGCTCTTTTTAGATGGAATCACAAAGCAGAAAACCAGCTGAACACTTACACACCATTTTCTCAGTCTGTACTTCCATTATAAAACAATGATGAGAATCCCTGACTCTGCTCTCATATTTTTCAACAGTTTACACCCATATGTCATATGATCAGAGATGAGCAGCCTAGGGTCCCTTAGCTGTTCAGTTCCCATCATGGATGGCTGGAAAAAGTGGGAATTGCAGTTCTGAGCAACTGGAGGGACTGATGTTGACCAAGCGTGTCATAGATGCACTTGCTTTACTAGGTCAGCTCAGACCTCATAGATCTTGGAATTTCCACTTTACATAAAAGATCAACTATGATAGGTCATTCCACTGAGAACTCAGATGGAAGACATGAGCGCTTTGATATTTTCCCCAACTGAATATGATCTGCTTTTGTTTTGTTTTTTTCTATAAAAAGGAGGAATGAAGCCTTAATATATTGTTATAACAGCTCGATATTTAGTTTTTTTGAAACAAGCTATTTTCAACTGTGCCATATTATGTTCAGAAGTTTTCTTTCAGTGCTTGAGTTTTTCTACCACACTCCATAGTGAGTGATAAGAACAGCATCATCTAGTATCCAGAAATAGCTTAAAGGGATAGTAATGTTTCACAAAACACTGGGCCATGGCGAGTGTTATTTCAAAACTATCAGAGTTGTAGTTCAAGAGTAATTGAATTATAACGTATTCCCTCCTGCCCCTTTTACCTGGTATAAGCCACCTTATATGTGGCATCTGGTCACTTGACCAGAAAGCTCAAAGCAAGAGATAATCCTCTTACTGTGAGCATAAGGAAAACCCTGCCCCCCTTGACAGGTTTTTCAGGTTTTTCCTTATGCTCACTGAAGATTGTCCCTCTCTGTGATCCATCCAGACAGTCTTGCTGCTCTGAGGTGAGTAGTGTTACATTAGTAAAAGGGGCAGGAGAGGGATACTTTATAATTCAATTACTCTTGAACTACAACTCTGACAGTATTGAAATAACACTCTGCATGGCCCAAATACTATGAAGATTAATTGGAACTGCTTTTAGTGTGAAACATTACTATCCCATTAACCCTTTGAGTGCCATGGAGGTATCCAGTTTATTGCAACACAATTCATTTGATACCTCACTGACACTGAAAGGGTTGAAAGGTAACTATCATGTCAAGAAAGCAAAAACAAAAAGTGTGACTAAAGCACACCGAAAAATAACTACATTAAATGTTTTCTTCAAGGCATAGTAGCCTCTCAGGTGCTACTCAAGTCACATTTTTCACTCTTATGTGCCATTGCAGAGTGGACATTTTCATATTCATATCAGACTGATCCTGCCCTCAAACAGTCCCGCTCCGAAATGTCAGTCAAATTCCCTCTGCACAAGAGAAATAGCACAACCCCATAAGTATGTTTCGGCCTATGTAGGCCTCATCAGTGGGGTGCAGCTGATTCCCTCTAGGTACATGAAAGCAAGAGCCCATGTTTGGGATACCCTTCCACTTAGGAAGATTACAAAAACAAAAAGTATGACAAACACACACTGAGAAAGAACAAAATTGCTTTGTTCAAGGCATGTTAGCCTCTCAGGTGTTGCCCAAGTTATACTTTTCACTCCTATGTTCCGTTGCAGAGAAAAAATTTTCATATTCATATCAGACTGATCCCGCCTTTAAACAGTCCATCTCCAAAATGTAAGGCAAATCCTTTCTACAAGTGAGAAACAACCCCAGACATACATTTTAGCCCATGTGGGCCTTATCAGTAGGGTACACCTGATTTCCGCTAGGCCCATCAAAGTAAGGGCCCATGCCTGGGATTCCCTTCCATTTAGGGACACTACAAAAACAAAAAGTGTGATGAATGCACACCAAGAAAGAATAAAATTAAGTGTTTTGTTCAAGTCATGTTAACCTCTCAGGTGCTGCTCAAGTCATGTTTTTACTTCCATGTGCCCTTGCAGAGAGGAAATTTCCATATTCATATCAGACTGATCCCACCCTCAGACAGTCCAGCTCCAATATGTCAGGCAAATCCTTTCTGCATGAAAGAAACAGCATGTCAAGAAAGTCATATCAGCTGGGGCTGTGCTGTGAAACCTGACAGATCAGGGGACAAGCTAAATGTGTTGTTCTACTTCCAGTCTTGCATTTTGGGATCACATAGTGCATGACCCAGGATCCTGTTAGACTTCTGTGATGGTATTAAAAACCTTACCCTTCCACAGTCTATGGGCTGCCTGCTCTACTCTGTTTGCGGCTGTAAACCATAAACATATGGATTTAGTCCAGCTCTGCTGCCAGCCCAGTGAATAATTTTCTAAATACTCTAACTGGCTTGGGGCTGCACAGGACAGTGATAATAATGATCCCTTAAATTAAGTTTGAGATGAAACATTCATCAGGAACAACAGCTGATATTGTCCACCACTTCTTTAAATCACTGCAATGTATAAATTAAATTATTTAATCTTCTATCATAAATACATACACTTCAAATGATTATGCAGTGTTGTACACATACTCCTGACAGTGAACACCTCTCTAAGGCCTCAGTTCAATTACCTCCTTTAGCAAACATAAACTGACATTGTTTGTTTTAAGTAGCAGTTTGGTACTCTATCACCTGTGTTGTGACAAACTAGTGACAGTTAAAAAAGCACAATGGAGCAAAATTGGCTCCCATTGAAAACAATGAATATGAATTTTTATTCAATTACATACGGTGAAGAGTATCACGTGTTAAGGAACTCACTTTGATTGAGTTATCTTAGCTCCTAGAAAACCTAGGTGTTGAGTTAGTAACATGTTTTAAGAACCACAACGTGTAAGTGAACATAGTAAAACAAACAATACATTCATGCCCAACTAGGCATGACTACACTAGTGACCCACAGATGTATTGAAATAGGGCCGCAAGCTCCATATCAATACATCCAAGGTACCAAAAACATGAATGAAACCAAAAAAATAACTCTGTAAAACAACAATAAATTAAATTCAATGCCCAGGTAAATACTCTCCACCCGCCAGGAAAAAAATTCCCATTGTTATACCTTTTTGGGCCTTTGCCTGAGCCAAAGTAAGGGAAATCTGAACAGAGTCTGACTTTTATATGGCCAGTCTCTGTTCAAATTTTGTTCTCATTGGTTGGGTTGTGGGACTACGCAGGTCACGCAATGTGCCCTGCAGTAACCACACCTCCCAGCTTCATCATCCCTCCAGCTATTCAATGATTGACTAGCTGCAGGGATGATGAAATAGTCATTTATGACACCTCCAGCTAGAAGCTGATTGGTTGGGAGTTATGGTTACTGCAGGGCACATTTCGTGCCCTCCATAACCGCACATCTCAGAGAATGGAAACTTGGGAACAAATCTGAACAGAGACTGAACTTGTAAAAGCAAGTCTCTGTTCAGATTTCCCTCTCTTTGGCTCAGGAAACATCTCAAAAAGGTACATAAATGGGGATTATTTTTCTGGTGGCGTCAGGGGAGAACGTTACGGGAGCATTTAATTTAATTTATTACTGCTGTTTTACAGAGACAGAAGAAAACTTTAAAGAAGAAGAAGAAGAAGAAAGAAGAATACTTAAAGACAAACTAAAGAGGGAGACCAGGGTACAAAAACCATGCTGGATCTCAGACTTCAAGGTAAGTGTTACAGCTCTGGGGTATTGGTCATGATATATTGTTAGGGCTAGTTTTTATGTTATGTTATTGTTAATGTCAGATGTAGTGTAGGGCCAGATGGGTACTGTTAGGGTTAGTGTTTAGGAGGGTGGGGGGAGGGCGATTGTTAGCTCACTCTCGATGTTTGGCACTGTGTCAAACATCAAGCATTAGCTAGTTTCCTTTGCTGTGCCCATTATTCATGCTATTTAGCATGCGTTGTGGAAACAAAAAAGCTGCATTAAACATTGGGCTGCAAGTCATGTTATGGAAACCAGTGTTCATTGTAGTTCATGTTGGTAGGGCAATTGAATTCTGATTATTCAACTATAACTCAATTTGACCCAACTTATGTTTTACTGGATCATACTGAATAGATTCCTAAGTGAGTAGAGCACAGACAGAGCTTGTTGAGGCAGGCAAATCCATCACAGAGCATGAAGCCTGCATCCAAGTGGACAGGTGGTAGAGGCCATACAATTAACCATTATGAGTCACCAAAGCCCATGCTTTTAATTCATGTGCCCTAGTAATTACATTTTTATATATGCCTATCTGTTTTCTGTAAATGCTATACCACAGTGCTGACCAAGTCCAGAGCCCATTAGGGGCAGGGCTCCCCACAGTCAAAGAGAAAATCTGACTGTACTAGAACTCAGTTTAGAGTTCCCTGGATCTTCTAACTCCCTGAAGGTCTGGGACACACAAAAGAGTCTGATCTATATGGAGATAGGTGGGAAAACTCAGCATTGTGTGTAGTTAAAATCTAGCATTCCCTATTATAATGTAGGTATAAGAGCTTAGCATTGTGTGTACCTAGATGTGGGCAGACAGCATTCTATGATTTTAATATAAGGTCAAGTTTGGTAAAGCTACATGTAGATTTTATTTAACCCTTTGTAATCTACTAATGTCTCCAGCACATTGCAATGGAGACCTTTGTAGCATCCTAGGGGGTTAAAGTGGTCTTCTGCCTTATACTTTACTCAAGGGCCACCAGTTGTATAAAAGAGGGGGTCTGCTGTCAAGCCCTCTCTGTATTTCTGCAGCTTTCTCAGAGATGCTATGTTCTTGTTCATCAAGCAGGGGTGAGTAACTGCTGCCAGACTATAACTCCCATCATCCCCTACCAGTCAGTGGCTGGTAGGGGATGATGAGAGTTGTAGTTTGGCAGCAGCTGGAGGGACTCATGTTGTTCAGCTCTTCTATTGAGTGTATGAGTATATGGAATGCTTTCTTATTTATATTTTATCACAAGGTCACTTTTCAGTAGTCACAACAGAAATCTGCAGTCTGGCTGCTGCTGCTGCTACAAAATTATTATTTGTGATTGTTTCCAAAAGTTGATTCAACTGTTACTTGTCATATCTATGCACATCAATAAAAATATCCACAGCGTAATGCAATAGCACACATTTCTTATTGCTTTCTGCACTGCAGAATTCTATAGCTATCGACCTGGTAGATTGTTTTCTTTTGCCATAGCAAGGCAGACATATTAAGAAGCACTAGAACAATCCAACAAACCAAGTGCATGTATGGGGACACAAAATTCCCCCACATTTCCACTGATTAAAATGAGGATTTTAACACCTTGAATACTAGATACATCACCAATGCATTGTTTCACAACACATTGAAGACCATTCTAGCATACTGCTGGTTTGAGCCAGAACTAATCCAGTAATAAGAAATGAAGTAATTGTGGGTCAAACCAAGTGCACCATAGGGGATAATAGTAATCATCAAAATGCCCTTTGATAACAATGGGCCTTTTAAAGCAGAACTATCACTTAAAGGGATAGTAATGTTTCATAATAAAATCGGCTCTAATAAATCATCATAGTATTTGGACTTTGGAGAGTGTTATTTCAATTCTGTCAGAGTTGTAGTTCAAGAGTAATTCAATGACAAAGTATCCCCCTCCTGCCCCTTTTACTGATGTAACACTGTTCAGCCAGAGCAGAAGGGAGGTGCCCAGGTAGACTGCAGAGAGGGACAATCTTCAATTAAGATAAGGGAAAAAGCTGAAAACCTTGTCAAGGGGGGCAGGGCTTTCATTGTTTTCATAGGAAGAAAATTGTCCCCTTCTGTTATCTGACTGGTCTTACAACCAGATTCCACATCTGAGAAGAGATGGCTTACACTAGGTAAAAGGGGTGGGAGGGGAAACTTTGCTTGTGAATATCTCTCAAACCATAAAGGTTTGAGAGATAAGACTTATATCATTCTTCATGTTTTTGTAATGCCTACAAAATAAAATAAAGATAAAACGAAGTATTACTATCGATTTAAATATAAGTATTGCCCAATTAAAGTGGAACTATCACCCTATATCAAGGCCCCCCACAATCATTAGGCATAATGTGAGTAGCTACTTAACAGTGATATTATCAGGCAGAAGTACCACAATCTGAAGTAATCCTCCTTCTACTGAGACTGGTGGCCAGGCTTGCACGTAGACATCTTGTCTTAGAGACATCTGTGTGCCCGTGCTGTCATCCCAGTCTCCTGTAGGAGGCATTGCACTGTACCTTAAGGTACCAGAAGGGCTGACGGCGCGGGTGTGCAGAATACTCTACAGGAAGAAGCCTGGCCATCAGTCTGAGAAAAAAAAGGATTACTTCAGATTGTGGCACTTGCTCTGGATAATATCTCTTTTAAGAAGCTAATTGCAATATGCCTAATTATTGTGGGGGAGACTTGATATAGGGTGATAGTTCAGCTTTAATTCTTAGTATAGCGGTAAGCATAGAAACCCTGTTATAATCTTTATTAAATGCTGACATTATTTAGAAATATAATTTCTTATGAGACTCACCGCCAGATGTGCAGACATCTTGCAGAAGAGGGATCTGTGTAACTGCGCTGTTCATCCCTGTACCGCTGTACCGTGTGGTGCAATGCAACCCCTCCTTTAGGTTATTTGTCAGTCAGTGAGGAGACAGGGATGGACAGTGCAGGCACACAGACCCCTCTGGCAAGATGTCGTCTAGCGGTGAGTCTCATAAAAACTTTCTAAATATTGCCAGCACTTAACCCCTTAAGGACCAGAAAAATCTGAGGTGGATTTCACCGGAGCAATTCTGACCTTTTTGACTATGACTTTGTTCAACAGTGTTTTCCCTCTAAGGATTTTATTCCATCTACATAAATTATATATTGTTTTTTTTACGCACAAATAGGGCTTTTTTATGATACAACATTTACATGGATAACCCACAATTTACTTTATTAAAATTAAATAAAACGGTAAAAAAAATGTAAAAAAACTCCATTTTTATTTTTTCTCTTGGCATTATTTGGGTGCAGTGGGTTACATTTTTATGGAGACTGCATGAAAGGTTGACCAGTCAGTCATACCTACAAAATGGGCAGTTTTAAGTGGGCACTGTTCCCCCGGGTGAAAATCCCCATGTCCCTCTTTCCCTCTCTATTTTCCCACTTTTTTTATTTATATGATTTGGCGGTGTGTATAACTCTATTACATAGCTCTACAACAATCACATTGCCATTATTTTTTCTTATACACTTAAAATATTTATTTTATTAATACAATTTTTAATTTACATATTTATTCTTTTTTAATTTTATAAAAAAAAAAGTTGCTTTTAGCAGGTCAGAAATGGACCTGCATCCTGCCAGCCCCCAGCACCAGCACTGAAGGGGTTAATAACTCAACTATTGCCCGATTTAATCTGACTATATGTCTGCTCTCTGCTTCTCTCTCCCCTACTTTGATAGTAAGAAATAGAGAGAGACACAGAGCAGACACAAAGGCAGTGTGTAAAGCACACTGCCGTTTTCAACCTAAATGCCGGTACATGTGATCGCTCCTGGAGCGATCACATGAACCGGCAGACTAGACAAGGACTGAAGCTGAGTGCTCCAGTTCCGGAGCCCTCAGTTTCAGATTGAAAAGAATGACAGCAGCGTGCACGGAGGCGCGCTGCTATCATTTAACTTGTGACGTGCCAGGACCATCATGGGTCCTTAAGGGAAGTTTACCCATGATGGTCCTGGCATGTCTAGTGTCATTAAGGGGTTATTAAAGGTTATAAGAGGGTTTTTATGCTTACCGCTATACTAAGAATTAATTGGGGGGCACTTTTATTTAAGTGATAGTTCTGCTTTAACATCTTCAGTGCTAGAGAGGTCTCAAATGTATTGCAAAGCAATAAAGTAGAGACCTCTTTGGGGTAAACCTTTAAATCAACATCAATTTTGATTTGTTTTTTATTTTTGCAGTGGTGCAGATAGTTTAAACTAGATTTCTCCATCTCTTTTGATATTTTAAATAAGTTTGGGTTTCTGTAAATAGATAGAAACATGGGCACACTAGATGGGAAACTGCTTCTTAACTGCAATCAGATTCTAGTGTCTAGGTACAGTATTAAGGGTTGCATGCAATAAGCTAAAGAGATGCAGTTCTTCAGCCAACCAACAGCACTCTATAGGGAAATGAACATTTCTAGTTACTTAAATTGGACTTTTGATCCTTTTAATTCTAGAGAGGTCTCTATCACATTGCATTGTAATGCATTAGAGAGCTCTAGCATACCAGGAGTTAAAAGCCTTGATTAAACCAAGGATGCTTTTTATTTCTTCAGGAGAACACAGATCAGCTGATTCATGTAAACACAAGACTCATGCATACTTGTGGAGTGTGGAGCACAGCGGAATAAGTTGGTGCTATATTAACCCTTTGAGTTCCAGAGTGGTACGGAATGCATTGCAAAGCAATGCAAAGGGTTAATAAATTATAATTATATTATATATTATATTAAATAATTATGAGCCAGCAGTCCAATGTGTACACGTAACAGCTGATCTACCCCTTCTGTGTTATCCTAAATCAGCAGTTAAACAGCCAGGACAGGGGACTGTGTAAGTTGTAATCCTCTGAGTGCCACAGAGGTTCACAATGCATCCTTATGGCACTCAAAGGGTTAACCCTTTGAGTTTCAGAAAGGTGATTATCTCTTTACTCTCAATGTGCTGCACACTCCTCTGGCACACACAGGTTTAAGAAAGGGCCGGTTCTGTGTCTGCTCTCTGGCAGAGACATAGCAAACTGTCCTCGTGGCTGCATAGAAATCTATGGGATGCAAATTTGTTTTTGTGAACTCCGAAACCAAAACCAGCTATTGGGTCTTAGTGCATGCGGTGAATAGCCACATTAACAGCAAAATAACTCTAACACCCACAGGAATCCAGCAATGGCTTACTATGATACATTTCAATATACACATTAATCATTTTTGAAGGAGATACTGGAACATTTTAAACCTGGTGAAGTTATGGAGAAAGCATAGCAATGTAGGCATATTTCAGTTGTAATCACAGGAATGAGATGACAAAGGCATGAGATGCATTCAGGTCCAGTTAATTTCCATATAAACAAACTGAATCCTTATTGAACCTTACTGCATCTTCCCAAAGTTCTTGTTAGTCTCTTGGCTTCAGTAAATCAGAGTACCAGAGCTTAATATAAATGTTTTTATTTCTTGCTAATTGCTAACTTGACTGTGATTATAATTACAAATTTAGCCTGCTGCCACCAATACTGTGCCTGCGGTCAGATGTGCTGCCCCTGTTGCCAACAGTGCTGTGTCTGCTGCCAGTGCTTACCCTCCTGTCACAACACTGGGTCTGCTGTCAGACATGCTGCCCCTTTTGCCACCAGTGCTGTGTCTGCTGCCAGTGCTGACCCTGCTGCTACCAGTACTGTGCCTGCTGTCAGACGTGCTGCCCCTGCTGTAACCAGAGCTGTGCCTGCTGCCACCTGTACTGAACCTGCTGCTAGTGTGTCTTGTAATACTCAGGAGGAGGGGGAGGAAAAGATGATATGACAGCAAGGGACCCTAAGTCACACTTGCCATCCCTAAGCAGTCCCACCAGTGCTAGTACTATGAAGATCCAGAAACTTGTTAGTGTTAGGAGTGAAGGAGGGGGTAATCAATATCTTCATCTTACTAGTGACTGTGAGGAGGAATACTCTGTGGCTGAACTTGATGTGGTTTGTATTATTAGTAGTAGTAGCATTAATGGTGAAGCAGCCGATGAGACTAGTGTTAGGGGAGTGGTAGGGGAAGCATTTGAGAGCATCTGGACTAGTGGTCAAGTGAGCACACACCATTCTACTGGTTCTGGGAATCCTCCCCTTCCCTTCACTACAGTGTCCAAGTGGAACACGATCCTGAAGAGGCCAGAACTGTTGTTGGGGGAGAGCAGGCAAAGAATTAATACCACCACCACCAGCAGGAGCACATATCAGCTGCCTGTGCCTGCTGCCAGTCTGCCTTCTTCAGGTCAAAAAGAAATGCCAAGTGTGACATTAGGGGACCCTCTGTCACACTGATTGTCACCTCCTTCAAGCAGCAATGAGTTGTCTGTAATAGAGCAGCAGCAGCACCAGCACATAGGTGGTGGTGGTGATGATGATGGTGGAGAAACTGGGGCGAAAGGGACATTGATGGCCCTTTTAGCAGAAACTGATAGGGAAGGGGAGACAGGTATGAGGATGGGCATCACCACCATCATTACTACCTCTAGCAATGAGCTGTTGGAATTTGCGAAATTTGCAACTGCTGTAATTCCATCTGCTGCTGAGTTGCAAGGGCAGCAGGATGCTGAGGAGTAAGCTAGTGTACCACAGACCACAGTGTACACAGTGGGATTGGGGTCAACAAGTGATGCAGGACTAGGACAGGTTCCATTTGCCAGCAGTAGCAATACTCCTGGTCCTAGCTGCAGTGCTGATTCTGAGGCAGTAGCAGCAACATCATCCGCTGCCACCACAGACAGTGAAGGGGAATGTGGAGGACAAGAAGAAAGAGACATTCTTATCCACCTGCTCCCTATCCATATCCCCCTGAAGTCATGGGAGTGGGACTATTTTTCTCTTGGGGCATGCACAGTGCAGTCATCACCAATGGCACTGTGTAAAATTTGTGACAAGTCAGTGAGAAGGGGAAAGGAGGGAACACACCTTGGCACAACTGTCAAGACACCATGACATTTATGTCAAACATGTTAAAGCCAAACATTCACCACAGAAATCAAGCACCACTGTTGCTGTACCCCCTGACTCTCCAGAAAGGCAACAAGAGGAGAGGTGGAGATTAATGTTGAGCGAGCACCACGATGCTCGGGTGCTCGGGTGCTCTGACCGAGCACCCCCTGAGGCTCGAGTGCTCGGCCGAGCACCCGAGCCCCATTGGAATGAATGGGGCAACACCAGGCACCCCCTGCTCTGATGAGGGGAGGGTGCCTGGTCAATGCCCCCTTCATCTCCGCTATGCCCCCTTCATCTCAGAATGCCCCCTTCAGCTCCGCAATGTCCCCCTTCAGCTCCGCTATGCCCCTCTTCCACAATGTGCCCCTTCATCTCCGCTATGCCCCTCTTCCACAATGTGCCCCTTCATCTCCGCTATGCCCCTCTTCCACAATGTCCCCCTTCATCTCCTCTATGCCATAGAGGAGATGAAGGGGGACATTGTGGAAGAGGGGCATAGCGGAGATGAAGGGGCACATTGTGGAAGAGGGGCATAGCGGAGATGAAGGGGCACATTGTGGAAGACGGGCATAGCGGAGATGAAGGGGGACATTGTGGAAGAGGGGCATAGAGTCTATGCCCCTCTTCCACAATGTCCCCCTTCATCTCCGCAATGCCCCCTTCATCTCCGCAATGCCCCCGTACCTCCAGTCCCTGGTGGTCCAGCGGAGCTTCTTCGGATCTGTGCCTCTTCCGGCACAGATCCCCGCCACCCGAACATGTCGGGCGAGCACATGGCGGTACTCGACGAGTACCGCCATGTGCCGAGCAGAGCGATGCTCGAGCCGATCCGAGCATCGGCCGAGCACGCTCGCTCATCACTAGTGGAGATCAAAGAGGAGGAAGAATAGAGAAACCCAGGCAGAAACTGGAAGTTCCATGATGAGTTAAACAACTAGCTCTCCATCACCTTCTTCCTCTAGGGTAACTACATCTTCTGCCAATCCACCTCGTTCATTGTTACCTTCCCTGCCAAATGATAGCCACTCTGTTGATGTTAGGATGTGGCAGTTCATCTCCATCCATTGCACACCGTGTGGTGCACTGTCCACACATGGCAGTGTGGTGGAGGAGACTTGGAAGCAAGCCATCAAGTGGCATCTGAGGAGATTCCATCCCACAGAATATGCTAAGATGGTGGCAGGGAGGGTTCATCATTACTATTAAACTGTCAACAAGTTGTCATGTATCCTTAGCGGGGTGTGGACAAGGGGTATAGTGACAGCGGCAGTACTTGGTTTCTGAAGTAATGGTGTTTGGATACAGTTGTGCACCCAGATGTTATTTACCATGCACACTGTACACATTGCAGTTGCTGATGAGAGGCACAGTTCCTGCTCTCAAGGGAAACATTTCTATTCTAATAACAACGCACCCATGATTTTGAAGGATGGGCAGGTAGAGAAGAATTATTGGCCAACTTCTTCTTTTCTCCACATAAACTGGGGGCTACTTATTGTGCTGCTACTGCCTCAGATGCATCACTGGAGCTAGTTGTGGCAAGTGGAACCTTCATCATCCATCACCATGTTACTGCTGTTGTTGATCCCATTCCATTTCAGTTGTCTAATCATCCTGCTGCTTAAACAACTCAGCAACAGCAAGAACAGCAGTTGCAAATTCCGCATCTACATCAGGGCATTTGACAATGGCCAGTGGCCAACAGGACATCACCTGCTGGCACTAGGCCAGTAGGGATTTTTTTTCTCAGGGCTTGTGCTTTAAAAAAATACACACACACACATACACACACACACACACACAAAAGCATAGCCCTACAAAAAAAATGTTGGGGGGTTTGTTTCTAATAAGCCTAAGCCCTACAAATCATTTTTACTTGGGTCTTGTGCCAAACAAGCTGAAGTTCTACAAATCAATGTTTTTTTCAGGGCTTGTGCCTCTAATAAGTCTAAGTCCTACAAATCAATTTTCCTCAGGGCTTAGGACTCTAATAACAAGTCTAACAAATAATCCTCTACAAAATACTCTATCAAGTCATGTATCAGTCCACCCCAGTGCAGCTTATGTCAGGGGGTTCCTGTCTTTATCACTTTACATACACATTTCTTATTTTATTGATTTTTTTTATTAACTGTCCCCCCAATACCAGTCAAGAACCCCCCAAAACAAATTCCCTGTTAAACTTATTCATTCCCCAGACTCTACCCACCAA
The DNA here is from genome assembly GCA_037306005.1 of Rhinophrynus dorsalis. Lineage (NCBI taxonomy): Eukaryota > Metazoa > Chordata > Amphibia > Anura > Rhinophrynidae > Rhinophrynus > Rhinophrynus dorsalis. Next base: position 537,866,332 of record CM074718.1, on the reverse strand, counting down.
CACAGGCACCATCCTCAGACTCCTTTTCTACCATGTCTTAGGAGTTTTCTTATTTGTATTTAGGATTTATTTTGTATTAACTGCCCACCAATCCCAGTAAACAAACCCCCCAAAAAAACATTCCCTATTCAACTGATTCCTTCCCCACAGTCCACCAACACAGGCACCTTCATGCCCCTTTTGTACTATGCCTTTGAAAAATTAAAAACAAATTTGCTTTACGTTGTGTATAAATTCAATGTTGCCGTTGATTTCAATAGAATGAGTTAGGTGAAAAAAAGCAGTAAGTCAGCACTTTTCGCAGGAAATTACTCGCCAAGCGCGAAGTGCCATTATTCGCCAATTTTAGTTTGAGGTGAATATTTTCGCCCCTCCCTACAGTCAAGTATGGTATGTAATACAATTAGTAGTAAAGTCAATGAGATTAAAATAATGCTATCATCTGAAAATGGAACTGTATAATTTTAAACATCATATTGTTATATACACATTATTATACAGCATCTAGACACATTAGTTATGTTATATACAGGTATATAATATATTGGGTATACAATGTGCAGTTTTGACTGTGTCCCATGGCCCAATAGATTCTAGTTATGTCCTTGAGATAATATTTTTGTTGCAGGGGACCCAAAATAATATTTGCACCAGTGCCCTCCAATGGCTAGTTTTACCACTGGTTACATATCTAAAATCCAGTCTTAAAGTAGAACTATCATGCACACATAAGTTATGCCCATTTAAAGGGGATCTTTCACATCTACTACACTTTGACTCATATGATTCTTCTATTAAAATATGTGTATTTTTTTTTTTTACACTTACATACTTTAGTAGATATTCTGTCTAAAATATATACTTCATGCGATCACTTTCGCATTCGGTGCCACAGGTTAAGGTTGGCACATAGGAGCAGGACTTCCCAGATCTCAAATTCTCCTCCCACCTCCCTCCCAGCTCTCCAAGGGAGCAAGTTCACGCTTCCCTTCGTATTCATGTGAATCCAAGCTCCGTTTGTCATTATACTGAGCTAGCAAGAGCATTTTTGGCATTTTTTGTATGCCTTTGTACAACCATATTTCCCTCTAATTCATTTAATACACCCACACAAATTATATACCATTTTTTATAAGCATAAGTAGGATTTTCTTTTAATACTACATTTATATATATAACCCACTATTTAATTTGATAATAATAAAATAAATTGAGGGGGTAATGTCACTCTTTGACGTAAATCCCTCTGTCTCTCTCCCTCCCCAGTAACCCTCTTTTTGGCGATCAGACTATGTGGTGTGTATATAAGTGTATCACATTGATCCACAGTAATAAAACTCACATAATATTTGTTTAAAGTTGTCACTGCCAGAGGGGAATCTAACACATTGATTTGCTCTGACACTAAAAGGGTTAAACTTCTGTATATGTGTTCTAAAATTAATCTTTGTAAAAAAAATCCTTTGGTCTTGTTCTAAATAATTTATTTAGTAACAAAAAGATGGGGTAATAGGTTATAAAGTGACCAAACCTACTCTACCCCTCTGCCCCAGGAGTACAATTCAATTAAAACTACCCTCATTTTGGCAATTCCCCCTGTGCCTGATGTGTGTTCTCTGCTTCTATCTTCCTCACAGTCACAGTGAGGAAGAGAGAGGCAGTGAATGCTGACAAAGGCAATGTATACAATATGTTGCCTTTGTCAGTGTCTCCACCTGCACATTTCAACGCAGTAGCAGTGATCACATGTTCTGGGCCACCGGAGAAAAGGCTGAATCTGACTGCTCCAGTTCTGGGGCAGTCAGTTACAGAATCCCTGCATTGATCAGGGTGCACTGTGATCTATAAGTCTTCCAGGACTGTCACCCGTCCTTGATAGGGTTAAAATGTGACCTGTTGGTGTACCCCAAAAACCGTAGATGAGAACCACTGGTATATAACACCAGTTCAGTTTTGGGTGTTAATGTTACATTAAGTAAATATATTATACAGGGCGACAAAAAGGCAATGTTTTCTGTGTTTAATATGTGACTAAATATTTGACTTCAGTTATTGTTATTGATCATTCTTCTATTTTCTGTATATATGAAGGCAAATAATATTGGTGACAGGAGAAAAGATATAAAGCAAGGTAATTCTAAAAGTTTATTGATTTTCTCTCCTCTGTCTCTTTAAGGGGCTGAAAGGCAGGTTTGATACATGTGAAAGGGAGGATACCTCTTTCCCCATTATAACTATATCTCTGTTACATCCAATGGGTTAATCTGCTTCTTTAACCACTATTTACAATGCAACCCTTTTGGGACTTGAGGGCCACACATGCAGTGAACCTGGTTGCCTGTCACTGAGGCCAATGTACCGTAAAATCTCAGATATAATATACACTTGTGTATAATACTCAGGTGTAAATTTTACCCAAGATTTTAGGGGAAACAAGAGTGCATATGTATAACACCCAACCTTATTTTTCCCCTGTCTCACTAAAATAAATGTCATCTTGCCACTCTGATTCTCTCCCTCCCTCCCTGTTCACCCCCAACAGAGTTCATTATGACAGGGCCCCAACAGGCAGCATGCTTGCATTTGATGACTGCTTCCCAGTGGAGTAACTATAGGGGTCGCAGAGGTTGCACCTGTGACCGGGCCTGTGCACTCCAGGGGCCCGGCCTCCCCCTGCGACCCCTCTGCCTGGTGCCCACAATCTCCCGCTGGCGCTCTAGTAATGCAAAGCACTGGGAGATGACATCATCATCCAGAGCTTTGCATTACTAAGAGGACTAAGCGGGAGCTTCAGGTAGGTGATGGGGGCATTGTGTAGGGGGTCAATGTGGTCGGGGGGCCAATGCGGTGGGGAGGGGGGAGCTGTCGCACTTCTTGTACCAGGGCCCGGAGGCTTCTAGTTATGCCTTTGCCGCTTCCAGAAATGACCTGTCAGGCCTCTTCCTTTCAGCCAATGGTATTGCCCTGTCAGGGTATTGCCACAGATCCAATGCTCATAGCTAATACTCATTGGATCTAAAGTACTGCCCTGTGAGGTACTAATAAAGCGTATCCAGGAGAACAAATAAAAGCTCCCAAAATTGGCATTACTTTAAATTAGGCTTTTAACCCCTCAAATTCTAGAGAGGTCAAAAACTCACTGCTTCACAATGCGGTTAGACCCTCTCTTGCATTCAAGGGGTGTAAAGCACGTTAAATAATTGGTCATTTTAATTGGTCCCTGTGGTGCCATTTGTTTGTCCACATTGTTTTGTAGCACGTCAGCCTCACTGCCCTAAGGGCTATAGTTTCACATGTAAAGTGGATTATTTCTGAAGCAAACTAGCTACAATATAGGGGACAGATACATTTCCCAAAATATCCATTGATTTAAAGGGATATTAATATTTTAAATGTAAAAAAAAATCTTGTAAGGTTTATCGCCCTGAGTGAAAAAAGGTTACGTCTACTGCTGACAGGTGTTTTATTCAAAAGTTATTACAGCTCAAACTTGAATTTTTTAGGTACAATTTCAGGACACTCAGATATTGCATCTAAAAAAATTGAGTTTGAGCTATAATAACTTTTGAATAAACCACCTCTCAGCAGTATGGATACCCTTGTTTTACTCAAGAGAATAAACACTACGATATAATAGTAATATTAAGTATTACTATCCCTTTAAATCTGGCTTTTATCCATTTGAATACTAAAGAGTTCTCCAATGCATTGCTTTGCATTGAAGGGGTTAAACGCCCTATTTAAATCAGTGGGACATTGTAGAGCTCATCTATAGTCCTATTGGTTGCCCCAGAAGTGCTCTAGTTTTTCTATTAAAATATGGAACTAATAGTGATTGGCTCACTTCATTTTTATCTACTGCCCACTGGCCATTTCAACAGATACATACCATATTATCATGTACTTCAAATGATACAGCTGGACTTGTAAGCGATTTGCATGAAATGAGCTGTGCAGAACTATAATTACTGTTATTGTGCACGGTTGGAATCCCTAGTTGAAGGAACGTGCTTTTGTACGTCTGTTTCTGTATAAGTATCTGATTATTGGAATGTAAACTATGCTGCACTTGATTCCGCAAGAAGAGAGATAGCATAGCTCCAACAGACCCAGCAATCCAGTTCTTTTATAATTAGAAGCATATTAAAAGTAATCATCAACAGAATAGCTCCATGGAAACTTTCATTAAATCCAACAACACAGAAAAAAGAGCACAAATTCTGCCTTCCAGCAGTTTGTGGTTTTGCATTTTGAAAGGACAAAGAAACTGGAGGAAAATGTTGCTTTTTAAAAAAAAAATGTATTCCTTGTGATGAAATAATTCAATCATTTCCCAAGCCATTAGAACAAATTTTATTGGTGTGAGCACTGCACCACAAATATATATTGGAGTGGGGGTGGTTAGTTGCAGAGAGCAAATGCAAATATGCTTATGGAATGCACAATAAGAGACAGGGAAAGCTGGGTTCTAGTATAAAGAAGGTGTCATAAAAACATTCTTACATTATAAACTGGGTTCCATGTGGTAAAGGCACACATGTGCACTATGACAGGATCTCCCCCCATCTGTTGCTAAATATGACTAAACATAGTCCTTATGGTTTTTATGACTCTAAGTACACTGATGATGTGTCCTTAAGTACATGAAACGCATAAGGTCTATGTTTTATCATATTTATTAAAAGGTATGGGGGATCTCTGTACTACACAGAACCCAGTTAATAAAGTAATGATGTCTTATGATACTTAGTGTATTTATAAACACTCAGCCTTCTCTGTCTTAGATTGTGCATTCCTTAAATATACTTGTGCTTGGCCTACACATGGTGTCAGTGGATGTTGGTTCCAAAATGGGACTGCTCCTGCTTACAGCAGGTACATAAGAGGTCAGGTATAAAGTGTGCACCTACATTCCTTCTTCCTCACATCAAATCAAAGTAGGGAAAGAGATCACACAGAGACATGTATTCTGCTATTGTGATCTCTCACCCCCAGTTACTTATTCTCTCGAAGTTCTTTAAACTTTATACTGCTTATTTTTAAGCCAATACGAGTTAAAAAAAAATCCTTGGAATCAGCTCAGGAAGAAGCTGGTTTTGCAGATTCGTTTTACTAGTTTTATTTTTGCTCATTGGATTTTTTTAAACAATTTTGGAATAAAAATGAGAGGAGTAATGTGCTGCTGAGGGACTGAGGGACAGCTCTGAATGGGTAAAAAAAAGATTAGTAGTGCTGACTTGTCTTTTTTCTGTGTGTGTTTTTAATTTAGGAATTTATGGAGAGTCCCTTCATTTATTATTCATTCATTTATTTATTCATCTTCATGGGAACACCAAAGGTGAGTGTATTCAATTTTGTGTTCCCATAACCTACCATTCCCATTGTAACCTATCAAAATATTTCCCCATGTGACCATTCCAAGAAGCAGACTAGACACTGCTGCACCACCTTTAGGTTTTTGTAACGTTTCCAAAGCCCAAACAGGTGGACTCTTGCAAAAGACTAGATTTCATAGAGACATTGTTTGCATTCTTTCAGAAACTTCATCAAGCTTCAAGAAATCCCTGACTAATGTGAGAAAATAACATTCATGGTATGTTCCCAACAGCAGCACACAATGCATCCCTACAGTTGTCTTGTATAAATTAAGGAATGCATAGACCCTTCCTCTGGCCCCCCCACTCCTTTTCCACCAACTCAAAGAAACACGCATTCTTCTCATATGAATACGTTCTGTGCTAATCTCCCATCATCCATATTACAGTTTGTTATTGAAAGAAACCATAGAGAAATCATGTCCATACAAAAAGTAACTTAGTATTCAGATTAGAAATGAATGGAAGTCATTGAACTATGTAACATGTAGGTGGCATGAATTGGTTACTGAGGATTACTTATAGGCCTGCAGAACCAGACCAGATGGGCACTGACACTTGTATCAGCTAGTAAAATAGATGAGCTTTATGTATAAAAGCAAAGTTCAACAATTTTGGAACAAACCAATTGCACCTTAGGGGACAAACAAAAATTATAATTGATTCAAAACCTTAAATGCTAGAAGGATATCTAATTCATTGCTCTCTAGCATTCAAGAGAGTAAACCCCCATTTTGGTTCTGTTCAGACAGATGAATGAAATAGCAATTCAATGCCACCTCATTTAAGATACCAATTTTTGAATGCTTCTCCCCTTCAATATCTTGAATTCCCTTGACAATGCCCTCACTTTGGGGGGGGGGGATGTCAGGAGGGTGACAGAATGTTGAACGTCAGCCATCAATATTGCAGCATATGTAGGTATTGAGTTAGAAGTCCATAGACATTAATGTGTTATGTTGCATTATTAAGAACCCAGAAAGACTGAAATAATTAGTTGTTTTGGGAAATGTTATCTATCACCTATGGTGCAGTTAACCTACCACATAATTGTTACGCTCTTCTTTTCTGCTTAAGGCCATGAGGGCCTTATTCATTAAGTTAAAGATGTGTGATCCTGCACCATAGGGTTGAAATGCAAATTCTATACATTCTTATTGATTTAAATTGGATTTTTTTAACCCCTTCTAGCATAAAAGAAAATAGGTGAGGCCATGAGTCTTCACAGGGAGCCAGGGAACAAGTCATCCGTAAGTTCCAGGAGTTAAGTCAGGAGAACAGATATTAAAAAGTATGGGTGTAACAAGGGGAACTCCAGTATCTGGGACCAGAAATTAGCAGTGTGCGGGCAGGACCAGGTCATATTTAAGAAGATATCGCTATTCACATGACATCTAGGACAAAGATCATCAAATATCTACCAATATGTATGAGTGTAATAAATGTACAATATGTCCTGTGAAAGAAAGGAGAATAAGTTTATTAAGTAGCTGACAGCAGTTTGTGTAAGAGCCCTTCAGATTCTCATTCGCTAAAGCAGGAATATCTGTTTTCCAGTTAGTAAAAGATCTTTGAAGGGGTGAAGAAAAATTCTATTATATAGTTTAGGTATAATTGTTTTGGAGGAGGGTCTTCAGACCATATTTTCAATATTAGATTATGGAAAATAACAAAAAGGGAGTAAAACTGAGACTGAAGGGCATGTCTAAGCTGAAGATACCTGAATCCTAGTCAGTTGAGAAGGTAAAATTCAGACATAAGCCATCATTGTGTCACTTATGGTATATGCTTTTTACCATTAGTAGGTCACGCTATTTATCCCACCATATTGGTCATGATTTTAAGGTGGTCCTACTGTATATACATATACTTTGTGTAAATTGTGCATATAATCTATTCCTCTTCTCTTTTTATTGATTTTGTCTGTTATTCTTTCTTTTTTGGCTTCACTAGACACAGGGTGTTCCGGAATTTACATATATATATTGCATTTGTGTATAGGGGCTCATCCTTTTGATGCCTGTGTATCAGGGGAAGGTTATGACTAGGCATGGGTGAAATATTTAGCCTCAGTGGAGAAACAGGAGTAAAATGGCACTTTTCGCCAAGTGGGAAATATTTCTCCAAAGTGCCATTTTTTTCACTTCTTTTTTACCTAGCTCATTGAATTGAAATAATTGGAAAGACATAATTATTCCCCAACACATGGCAAGTTTCTCTTCTTTTCCTCCAGGCACATAAAAGCATGTCAGATTCTCACAGCATGACATTCTGTGTTTGTCAGAGGAAGAGATTGCAGCACATTTTTGAGCTAGAGAAGACAGGCTAATACAGTGGAGATGAAGCTTAGCTTAGGGAGTCTTCTAGGCAGGAAATCTGTTCTCTGTATTAGGGGAGTCTGGGGGACAGGAAGGGACAAACAAGTTTGACCCGTAATACCCCAAAATGCAGTGTGACTGACTGGAAAGACACATACAGGTGTGTTCCAAGTTTTTTTCTGATCTGGCTATTATCTCTGTCCTACGGGAGTCTGGAGGTTCGAGAAGGGAGTAAAGAAGGTTTACCCCAAATTTTGTGTGACAGGGTAGACACAGGTAGCTGTTATCCAAGTTCCTTCCTGATCTGGCTGTTATCTCTATGCTAGGGGAGCCTATGGATGTGAGAAGGGAGCAAAGGAGAATTATCCCAAATACTCCAAAATTCGGTGTGACTGACTGGGAACACACAGGCAACCAGGATCCAAGTTTCTTCCTGATCTGGCTCTTAGCTCTGTCCTAGGGGTGTGTATTTTTTGTTTTTAAATTGATAGGGGGACTGTTATTTAAATAAATAAATAAATAAATACAATTTTCATTCAGTTGAGGGGAGACAGAGTCAGGGACCCTGATGTGAGCTGAGACTGAGGCAGACTGAGACTTGATGAGAAAAAGTAATTTGTAGAGGGCAAATGCATGACATAACACAAAGTCAGTTCTATTGTGTATTTTACAGTACAAACACACACAGTAGTTGAGTAATGTCCAGAAAACCCACAAGAGATATGGGGAAAGTGAAAGTATTAGGAGCAGTTGAGGGATGTGGGAGTAAATTGATAGTTCAAAAACTGACTGCAGCCAAGGTTGCTGAAGTGTGTGCAATAAATGATGGTGATCTCTCTCCACCCTAGGATGATATAGCTTGTCAAAGTCCCACCAAAGGTTCCATCACCACCAGCACCAGTACTATTAATGAACCATCTAAAATCACTGAAGACCACAATGAGTCATATTCCAGTGTTGATGGCATAGTGCAAGAAGGTGTAACAGCTCAACCGACTACTACATCTGGCAGTAAGAAAAACAAGCACGGAACACCTCTAATGAAAGTAGTAGCAAACAATGTAAAAATTCTCAAAGAGGAAAAGTAAAAAGAAATTGTTTGAGACCTCTAAAAGCCTAGTGGAATATAAAAGTAGTGGGGTAGAAGCTGCTGGTGATGCTGAGGATAACCATATAACTGATGATGGTGATGTAAACCTAGATTATATCCCTCCAGCATCCTCTTCTTCTTCGGATACAGATGAAAGTGACAGAGATGATGACATGGCCAGAAAGTTAGCTGAAAGGCAAAGGCTCAATCTTCCACCACTGAAAAGGAGCATTATGTATGTCTATAAACTAAAAAAACAATTGTTAAGTCTGATCTTATACAAGCAAAGATGCCGAAAAATACAGTCATACTGTCAGTAATCATCAGCATCAGCACCACTTCCAAGTCCAAGTCCCACTCAGCCACACACACACACTAATAGTGTTTAGTAACCAGCAACAGCATAAGTTATCAGCATCTTTTATGAGTGCCTCTGCTTCTCTTGGAAGTACAGCACCTGTGACACCTAGTAGTAGTACAAATTCAGCAACATCTAGCACGAATAGAAGTATTAGCAGCTTCTTCGGAACCCCACTGTCTATGAAGTCCACAGTATGGAGATACTTCACTCAGGATTCAAAAGCTAAGCATGTTGCTATCTGTTGTATGTGTAAGAAGCATGTGAGCAGTAGGGATGGGCGAAAATTTTCGCCTGAAACTGAAATTGGTGACAAATGGCACTTTTTGCTTGGCTAAAAATTTCTCGCGAAAAGTGCAGATTTTCCACTTTTTTCCGCTTTTTTCGCCTAGCTCATTCCATTGAAATCAATGGGAACATAGAAGTTACATACAGCACATAGCAAATATTATTTTATTTCACAAAAGCAGAGTATAAAAGGGGCATGAGGCTGCCTGTGTTGGTGGGGTGCGAGGAAAGAATCAGTTGAACAGGGGATGATTTTTGGGGGGTTGTTTATGGGGATTGGGGGCAGTTAATAAAAAATAAATCCTAAATAAAATAGAAGCCATACGACATGGTATAAAGGGGTCTGATGAGGGTGCCTGTGTTGGTAAATGAATTAATCAGTTGAGCAGGGAATTTGTTTTGGGGGGTTTCTTGACTGCTATTGGGGGGACAGTTAATACAAAAAAAATAAGACATTTGTATGTAAAGTGATAGAGACAGGAACCCCCTGACATAAGCTGCCACTGGGGTGGACTGATACTTGACTTGATAGAGTATTTTGTAGGGGATGATTTGCTTGATTTGTTGTTAGAGGCCTTTGTAGGACTTAGACTTATTAAAGCCCAAGCCCTGAAGAAAAATTGATTTGTAGGACTTAAGCTTGTTTGGCACAAGCCCTAAGGAAACATTGATTTGTAGGACTTTGGCTTGTTAGAAACAAACCTCCTAAAATTGTTTATTTGTTGTAGGACTGTTTTTTTTTCTTTTTTTTTTCTTCAAAACAAAAGCCCTGACAAAAAAAATAAAAATGCCCTCCTGAGTTGCAACTGCTGTTCATACTGCTGCTGCTGAGTTGTTTAAGCAGCAGGATAATTAAGCAGTTGAAAGGGAATGGGATCAACAATAGAAGTAACATGGAAGATGGATGATGAAGGTTCCACTTGCCACAAATGGCTCCAGTGATCCAACTGTATCGAAACACCATGACACCCGAAACCAAGTACTGCCGCTGTCACTGTACTCCTTTTCCAGACCCCTTAAGAACACATGACAACTTGCTGAAAGGTTAATAGTAATGATGGACCCTCCCTGCCAACATCTTAGCATATTCTGCAGGATGGAATCTCCTCAGATGCCACTTGATGCACTGATTGTGATTCTCCTCCACCACACTGGCATGTGTGGTCAGTGCACCACACAGTGTGCAATGGGTAGAGACAAATTGCCACATCCTAACATCAACAGAGTGGCTATCATTTGGCAGGGGAGATAATGAATGGGGGGGATTGGCAGAAGATGTAGTTAACCTAGAAGGTGATGGCGAGCTAGTTGTTTCACTGGTCCTGGAACTTTCAGTCTCTGCTTGGGTTGTTCTATTCCTCCTCCTCTTTGACCTCCGCCTCGCCTCTTGTTGCCTTTCTGGCGAGTCATGGACAGCAAAAGTGGTGCTTGATTTCTTTGGTGGGTGTTTGTCTTTCATGTGTTTGGAGTAAATGTCATGGTGTCTGTGTTTCATGTGTGATATCGGGGAGCTTGTGCCAAAGTGTGTTCCCTCCTTTCCTCTTCTCACTGACTTGTCACAAATTGTGCACAATTCTGTTGCTGATGACTGCACTGTGCCTGCCCCAACAGAAAAATAGTCCCACACCCATGATGACTTCAGGGGGAAGGGAACAGCTGGAGAAGAATGGCCTCTTTCTTCTTGTCCTCCACATTCCCCTTCATTGTCTGTGGCAGAGGATAATGTTGCTGCTGTTGCTGCTATTGCCTCAGAGTCAGCACTGCAACTAGGATCAGGAGTATTGCTACTGCTGGCAAGTAGCACCTGTCCTAGTCCCGCATCACTTGTGGACCCCATTCCCACTGTGTCCATGGTGGTCTGTGGCACACTAGCCTGCTCCTCAGCATCCTGCTGTCCTTGCATCTCAGCATCAGAAGGAATTAGAGCAGTTGCAAATTCCTCTAATTCCAAAATGTCATTGCTAGTGGTGGTGTTGATGCCCATCCTCATCCCTGTCTCCCATTCCTTCTCAGTATCTGCTAAAAAGGCCATCAATGTCTCTTCCACCCCAGCTTCTCTAGCATCATCACCACCACCACCACCACCAGTCCCTATATGCTGTTGTTGCTGCTGCTCTATTCCAGATATCTCACTGCTGCTTGGAGGAGGTGATGAGCAATGTGACAGAGGGTCCCCTGCTGTCACACTTGGCATCATTTTCTCCTTCACCCCCTGAGTACTACAAGAAACACTAGCAGCAGGCAAAGTATTGGTGCCAGCAGGTTCAGCACTGGCAGCAGGTTCAGTACTAGCAACAGGTACAACACTAGTGGCTGCAGTTACAGAAATGGTAGCACTGGCAGCAGGGGCAGCACGTCTGGCAGCAGGTACAACACTAGTGGCTGCAGTTACAGCAATGGTGGTACTGGCAGCAGGGGCAGCATGTCTGGCAGAAGGTACAACACTAGTGGCTGCAGGAACAGCAGTATGGCACTGGCAGCAGGTACAACACTAGTGGCTGCAGAAACAGCAATGGTGGCACTGGCAGCAGGGGCAGCACGTCTTGCAGCAGGAACAGGCAGCTGACCTGTCCTGCTATTACTAGTACTACCCTTTTCTCCCTCCCTTCCCATTCCCTTCTCTTCCTTCCTTCCATTCCCTTTTCTCCATCCCTTCCCTTTTCTCCCTTCCTTTCCATTCCCTTTTCTCCCTCCCTTCTCATTAAATTCCCCAAGATCCCTTGGGGTGATTTAGCGGGACTGGACAGCATTATTCCAGTACTACTCACTTCCTCCTCCTCTTGCTCCTCAGACTCAGTGGACACATAATAAGGGTTCTTCCATTTCCTCTTTTTGCTGCTCATAGTGATAGGAGTCACTATGAGCATCTCCTGCTTCAATTTTTGCTAAATATCACAAGAGAACAGCACAGCACGTCTATCTCGCTCTGTAGCTGCTTCTGTTGTGTCTGCCTTCAGAGAAAACGTCATGTTTTTATAGTGGAAGTGCGAAAACAATGTAAATCAATGGGCAGAAACTTTTTAGCCATTGAAAAAATGGTGAAAGATTTTGGCCAGATTTGGGCAGATTTTCTCTCGAAAAAGCAGATAACAACGTGGTTTTTCACGAAATTTCCAGCAGGAATACGGTGACAAGTTTTTCCCATCCCTAAGCAGGACTATGGATTGTTAGAAACATGCCCCCAAAATAGTTTTTTTAGGCCTCTGGTTTATATAAAGGACAATCCCTGAAAATAAAATGCACTGCTGGTCTAGTTCCAGCAGGTCATGTATGTTATGGTGGCTAGTGGCCACTGGCCATTGGCAGATGCCATGGTGTCATTGTGGGATTTGCGACTGTTGTTCTTGCTGCTGAGTTAATTAACACTTTGAGTGGCGGAGGAGTATGCAACGCATTGTGAAGCAATGCATTGTATACTCCTTTGGCACTCAAAGGATTAAGCAGCAGGGCAATTAGGCAGCTCCAAGGGAATGGGATCAACAACAGAAGTGATATGGGTGATGATGATTATGCTTCCATTTGGCACTACTAGCTTCAGTGATGCACCTGAGGCAGTAGCAGCACAACTAGCCCCCATCACTTCAGGTATATGTGGAGAAAAAGACGTTGGCCAATAATTTAATTTAATAATTTCAGGCTCTGTCTGGTTTTCTCTATTCTTTTTCCTCTTTGATTTCTTCCATGCCTCTTGTTGCCTTTGGGGAGAGACTGGGGTGCAGCAACAGCGGTGCCCAATTTCCTTTATGGGGGTTTGGCTTTAACATGTTTCACATAAATATGATGGTGTCTGTATTTCATTTGTGTTATTAGAGAGGTTTTGCCAAGGTGAGTTCCCTCCTTTCCCCTTTTCATGGACTTCTCACAAATCGTGCACAGTGCCATCACTGATGATGGCACTATGCCTGCCCCAAGACAAAAATAGTCCCAAACCCACATCCACTCTTCACTGGCTGGGGTAGAGGGTGATTTTGCCTCACTATTCCTGTGACACTATTTCCTCCCAGATCCCAATGGACTATTTAGGGCGACTGGGCATCATTGGGTCTGGGGAATCAGGGCTTCCAGACCCTTCTATACTGGTGGTGGTACACTTACTCCTCCTCTTCAGAGTCACTGGACACATTAAAGTCCTTCCAGCTCCTCCTTTTCTTTGTAATCCAGGTGCTCATAGTGATAGCACACACTTTGTGACTCTTCTGCCTTAAAGCGGAACTACCACCTGTTTTAAAGTTCATGTCATCTGTTTCCCCATCTGGCAACTAGCTGCTCAGTAGTGCTAGTCACCAGAATAATTAACTGCTCTGGGTTGACAGGCAAAATATGAACTGCAAAACAGCCTAAAACCCTCTCTCTATCTCTCTCTAGCTGCTTGAGTTGTGTTCCACTTCCTGGAAATGTAATTAAATGTATATGTAAGTAAAGGGGCAGGAATTTTGTAGCCACTGAAAAAAATAGCGAAAACATTTTGGCAAAAGGCGAAAAAGGCAATGATTTTAAGGGATTTATTTTTTTCGGTGGAAAATCAGACAACCACATGGTTTTCGTAGATTTTTTTGCAGGAGCACAACGAGACCTTTCTCACACCCCCACTGCCTACACTGTCATTAACTCTGTACTATAGACATTAATACTAGGAAAGAAAGGAGAGAGATAATAGGGGAGAGAGCTACTTGGGGGAAATAAATACTGGGGGGGAAGAAGAAGACTGGAAGCATGGAAAGAGAGGGAAAGGTGGAGGAAAGAGAATGAACTGGTAGGGAAAATGAAGGAAAGAAAGAGCAGATATAGAAATTAGGGAAGAAAATACCTATTAGGGGAGAAATATGCTAGGGGAAGAAGGTAAGAGGGAATAATGAAGAAAGTAGGCAGTGATGGAGGAACACTACTTGGGGAAAAAAAGAGATTATGTGAAGAAAGACAACCATCTGCATGCCAGAGAGGATTCCAAAGCATTGCAAAGCAGTCCACATGTTCAGATAACATTCCCCTTCTGACATATGAGAAGTGACATGTGAGAGCAAAGTTATCCACACTATAGGGTATATCAATATATATATATATATATATATATATATATATATATATAAAATAGTGTAAAAGCCTGTGTACACGGGCCAAGGTCCGGGTGATGTTAACCCTTTGAGTGCCAGAGGGGTACGCAACGCATTGCAAAGCAATGCGTTGCATACCCCTCTGGCACTCAAAGGTTTAAGGGGCCAGTCCTGCTCTGCGTCCTGCCGCCGATGCAGTCATGCACTGTAGAGACTGCCCGAAAGCACAGAATGCTCCCAGCACAGAACTCTCAGCATTCCATGTTCCCAGCATTCTGTGCTCCCAGCATTCCATGCTCCCAACATTCTGTGCTCCCTGCATTCCGTGCTCCCAGCATTCCGTGTGTTTGGGCATTCTCTACTGCACATGATGGCTTCTGACAAACATCCTAGCAAATTATTATATAGGATATCTGAGTGATTTCTGGTTTGCTGTCTTCCCATCCCCTGGCAAAAGGGAAGAGATTGGCAGCACACAGAGAATCAAGAGCGGTAATTTCACAGGAGTGGGTGGATGGCAAAGTCTTGCAAAGCGGCAGCGCTCCAGTGGGTCTCTGACATCCACTGTTTGCCCAATTGTACAGGCAACACTGTGCACCATTCGCTGGTAGTAACACCCCTCATCTCTCAGTCATCATAGCAAGCTTACTTAGTTCTCTGATGGCTGAATAAATGTACTCAGCATGCACTGGGATCCCATAGTGCTTATGCGTCTCTCTTCGTTCACCACATAAATGGCATACAATCGGTCACAATCTCATTATAGGATCCCAATGTATGAATAATAAATTAATTCAGCCGACCATGTGTTAGTAAACCTGCTATAACACAAAGTAGGTCTGAGTGTAGTGCTCTGATGGCTGAGGGGAGTTTACTATTAGATAGTGCAGCCCAACTCCGCTCCCTCCTATCACTTCTCACTTCTCAGTAGGGAGAAATAATAAATGTCAGGAGGGAAGGATAGGAAGCTATGGCAAGATCCACAATTCACCAGCTTCAGGGAGGCAAATTGTTTTTCTGAGCTATGAAAGCATTGCCAGTTATCAGTATGTAGTGCTTGTGATGAATCGCCACATTAGCATATAAGCAAGGCCTAAAGGATATGAAAATGGCTCAAGGCAGATTTCAATATGCAGATGAGACACTGGTGAAGAAGACACTTGAACATGGTAAATGTGACAAAGGCATAGAGAAGACATGGAGGTGTATGCACATCTGAAGTGCAATCACAGGGAAAAGATGACAAAGACAGCTTGGTGCATAATGAAAGATGGTTTTGGGTCCAGTTTGCCACAATTTCTCCAAACTAGGCCCTTATTGAACCTTAATGCATTTCCCTTGTATAATTCTGGAGCAAACCAACTGCACCACAGGGGGTATGTAAACATTCGGATGATACAAATGGGGTTTTAAGTCTCCTGCACTGAAACATCTCCAATACATTATTCAAAGGATTACAAGCCTCATTTTGGTACTTTTAATGTGACCTCTATGGTACAGTTGGTTTTCTCCAGAATGAGTCCAGTACTGTTTAGTATAACCCCTTCCATGTACCTGGATATTGTG
Source organism: Rhinophrynus dorsalis (assembly GCA_037306005.1). NCBI lineage: Eukaryota > Metazoa > Chordata > Amphibia > Anura > Rhinophrynidae > Rhinophrynus > Rhinophrynus dorsalis. The sequence goes on along the minus strand of CM074718.1, from coordinate 537,850,286 downwards.
CTGCATCTTAGTAGGCCAAAATATGTTATTATTTTCTATTTAGAGTGCAGATTTGCCAATAGTTATTGAATGCCTCTTATGTAGCAAAAAACCCTCCAACCTCCAAAAAACAAACAGAAAAAACAATAACAAATGTATTGTACCTGCTGTGTAATTTATATGGTTTACAAAGACTGCCCATGTGGAGGCAGATATAGTACAAATCTCAGGACTGGATTGAGTAGTCCCAAAATGGTTTCTCTCAACTATTCAGTGAGTGTGAAAACTGACCCTTTCATCTGGTATCAGGCTGGAATGCATCCCATAAGTATGTGGCTAACAGCCGCAAACTTCCCTGGTTGTGAATGCAATCCCTATGGCTCTCAAGGTTTAGGCTTGAAAACCCTTCACTGCAACCTACTGGGACTGCACATGCAAGTAATGAAAAAATCTTGATATCGTGGAACAAAAATATTCCCAGAGTTATAGGCAGAATTTTAAAGGCAATTTTAAAGGCAAACTCTCCAACTGGACTATATAATGTGTTTAATAGAATTACTTCTAATAGATGTGAATCCTTCACACAGACATTTCTATGTATATGTATATTGCCTCCACAGTAAGCATATTCAGATGATGGTGACATTGACTTTTTATAGACTACAGTAGAGTTCTAATGCATTAAGAGGATAAAGATATACTGAACTGCAGAATGAAGGACTCATATCGTCCTTGATACAAATAAGAGTCACTTAGCAATATAGACAGTCCCCTTCTAAAGGAGCAGTAAACTTGTTTTTATGTAAACCTATCCTATATAATAAAAGGTCAGAAAGTTTGTCATGATGCAGTCATGCACAGTAGAGACTGCCTGCGTTCGGCCAGTCTCTGCTGCGCATGATTGCATTGCATGAGGAGGCGGCGCAATCATGTGGAGCAGTGAGGTAACGGCAGTATGCAGAGCAGGTCTGGGTAATGTTAACCCTTTGAGTTCCAGAGGGGTACACAACGTATTGATTTGCAACCCGTTGCGTACCCCTCTGGCACTCAAAGGGTTAAGAGGCCAGTCCTGCTCTGCATACTGCCGTTACCTCACTGCTCCAAGGCCTGTGCACACTGGCTTTATCACTAGTATGTTATAAAGCTTTCCTTGCTGAGTAAAGCAAGGTCACTCCCGCTGTTGTCAGTTGTTTTTTTTCAAATGATGTAACAGTTCAAATAATCAGAAAGTGAATTTGCTGTGCATGTACTTCCTGATAGTTCGAAGTGACAGGCAGTTTCTATCACATTCTATGGATAACTGTGTCACTGACTTTCCTCTCCATTAGAATGCAACTGAATAACTAATTTGAATTTGACCACTAGGTGGCACTGCTAATGTAAAAAAACAACAACAAACCCACAGGTTTAAACAACACTAACTCTGGAAATATGCATCTCTCAATGGTGGGAGTACCCTTATTCTACTCACCAGGAAACACCCTACAATATATATTTTTTCATAATGATTGTGACCCAAAAGATATACAGAAACAATACAGCTTGCTGATACAGAAGCATTACATGTGCCTATCAGTCCTGCTACGAATAATCACAATAATTCTGCAGAAGATATCTGTATTACCCAATCATTGTCCTAGCCAAAAATGGCCAAAATTAAGACCATCTGATGAACAAAGGAAGAATGTACATCCCATGACAGATCTCTTATGTGAAACACATGGGGCGATGGTTAATAGTGAGTGTTTGCTCTTCTCTGTTATGCAAATAGCCTTCTGAGTCCAAAAAGCTGTAAATGTCTGTTTTAGATAATCCATGTGTATATATCCATTTCTACATGTCCACAAATTAACTCCAAGAGCAGTGAAATTTCCCACATCACAGCGAGTGTGTTCTCAGCATTATGTTTTAGTTAAACTCAACTTCTCACCATGACATTAGTTATTGATTAGTGATTGTGATGCCTACTGCCATAGTATACAGCAGAGGCTCTGAACTTAAAGAGCAATGAGTTGCACACCCCTGGCACTCAAAGGGTTAAAAGACATTCTTCAAAGAAAAATGAAGTCATTTTGGAGCAAACCAGCTGTACTAGAGGAAACATATACAAATTCCCCAAATCCCCATAGCTTTAAATCTGGATTTTAATCAGTGATATATTTAGGCCTAGGTCTAGGGACAGCAGAACGAGCAGTTTTGTGGCTTTGTACCTATTTCCATTTTTTAACGAAAATGCATTATTTAAAAAATTTGCAGCTCTGAGGCTCATAGGCATTTATTTCCCAAAGTAAATATATATGCATTTTTTTTCAGTGATCAAATGTTCCACTCTCTTTTAATCCTTTGTGTGTGGCCTGCAAAAGCAGCAGGATAAAATCTGGGTGTAGGCAAATGTATACGAGGGGGTTGTGTGCACTTGACTGTTTGCAAGGCAGCAGAATGCCTAAACATATCACTGATTTTAAAGGGTTAGTAATGTCCAAAAAAAAAGATTTTTGCATTTAGAAGAGCTTAAAATCTGGGCTGAATGCAAAAAAACATATATCTCAAACCGCTATGCTTTGAGAGATACAGGCAGTTAAAGTTCGATGTCTCCTACTGACAGCTGTACAGCTGTCAGCACGAGATCAGTGTTGGTCGACACGGAGGCTCTGCAGCAGAGCCACAATCTCATTAGTTACAACAAATCCCTTCATTGGAATGGTCTAAAATGTGTGCTTGAACAGATCTCCTGCTGACAGCTTTACAGCTGTCAATAGGAGACATCAAACTTTAACTACCTGTATCTCTCAAACCATAGTGGTTTGAGAGATACAGTTTTTTGCATTTAGGTCAGCTTTTTAAGCTCTTCTAAATGCAAAAAAAACTTTTTGGGGGACATTACTAACCCTTTAACCCATTTAATGCAACACAGGTCCCCAACAAATTGGGAAGCAATGTGTTGGATACCATTCTAGCATTTACATTGTTAAAAATCCCATTTAATTCAATGGGAAGTTTTATTTGCCCCATGGTGTAAATGGTGTACCCCAGAACTACCCCCACATTCCTTTTGAACATAAGACCTGTACATTGTAACATACCATCACTTCAGCAGCAATTTGACATAAACAGCATCACTACAGACAGAAGTTGAAGTGCAAACAATATATAATGATTATATTGTAGCTCTTATCTTTACATGAAGCTACAAAGTAGCTGTACTGTATTTCTGTGCATCTGTCAATTTCTCTATTGCTATATCACATATACACACGCCTGCTGTCTAAACCAAGTTCAGGTCCAAGGTCATGTTATTTTTCTACTTCACATCTAACTTTGGGTTTGGATTTATATAGAAATGCTCAACATATCTGTCTGACTCTTGATGTCATCTATTCTCTTGATCATTCATTGGTATTTTAACATGCTCGCTGCTAATCAGAAGACTTGGTGGGATTTTTTTAGAAGCATTTGTCTTCTTTAGTTGCTCCTGTGGGAAAACAGTACAGTTTTATCTTGCAAAGGAGGAATGCATTGTTAGAGCTTTCATCCCACAGCTGTTTCCTTAAGAGCAACATGCAAGGAAAGCTCAGTGTATCAAGCAGATCTCCATAGACAGCAGACACTGCCTTGTCAGGGTGACTATCTTCAGAAAATAGAAACAAAAGGTCAGATTCTTCACTAAGTCAGATGGGTAACTTGAATGAACTTTGATGATACTATTATTGAATGTGAGCTGTTAGTTTTTTAACTTTTCGGTGCCAGAGAGGTATCCAACACAATGTAATAGTTACCTGTCTGGCAGTGAAAGGGTTAATATCTATCTATCTGTATATCTATCTATCTATCTATCTATCTATCTATCTATCTATCTGTCTGTCTATCTATCTCTAGATAGACAGACAGACAGATAGATATGTAGGAGGCCTGTAGTATAAAATCATCATCTTCAACCATTGTCCATCCACAGCAGGATGAAGGCCTATGCAACAAGCCTCCAACAATTTTCGTCGGTCCTGTGCCTTATTTGCCACTGTGTACTGACAAATTCATACACATATATAGGAGGAAGAGTGCCACATTGTTCCCTTGAGTTGATAAAAAGACACATATACAGTTCCTATTGGTGAACGTGAAAGGACTGGGGAGATGGAGGACAGGGAGGGAGGGATGTGGTGATTATCTCCTCCTTAATAAAGCCCCAAGGTGTAGACAGAGAATCTCTGTCATATATGTTAATATATATTATTTGTTTATGTTATTTAGTTATTTATTTTAGAGAGATTTCCAACACACTGTGAAGCAAATGCTTTGGGAGAAACCTACTGCGTCCAGTACAATCCCCTAAAACTATTTTTTTCAGTACTTCATGTGAAAATAGTCTTTTCCTATTCTGTACACTAGAGTGCACACAAAATGGACTGAACACTTAAAAAAACAAGATAAATTCTGGGTCAAATCAGCTGTGGCACAGGGGAGACAAAAAATAACAATTGATTTAAATTGGAATTTAAAAAGTCTCATTTATGTAGATGGATATTTATATTTGTTTGCTTTGCTGCAGTTGGTTTACCCCAGAATTTCTCCTATATTTATTTTTGCATAAGGCCATTAGGTAAGGATTGATGTGACATTCTGAACTATTTAAGAAGTGTTTCCAAATGCACAGACATAGCTCTTTCCTGTAGTCTGTGATCAGCATTTCAGAGGCAGTTTGAGGCATTCCGTCTGAGGTGTTAGTACTGCAGTCACCTGTTGCAGTAAGCACATTGCAGAATATTTACCAAGCAACAATTGATATTGTAAATAATCTAGAGCATTGGATATCAAACTTTTTGTTTATCTCGCTTTTTGTGGTTCTCAAACTTGTTTATATCTTAAATTAAACTGACTTTTTAATGAATACACCATTTGGTGCTATTCATATCACTTACTATAGAGAGATGTAATCTATGACCAACAAAATGAATTATAAATAATAACTTTTTGGACACTGGTGAGCATTGCCCCCTAAATCTTCCTTCTTCTTTAATTGTAACTTAGGGAAGGTTGGACATCCCCCTTCCCACACACTTATATATGGGACATATATATATATATATATATATATATATATATATATATATATATATATATATATAGAACAAAGTCAATCTTCCACATGGCACGTCTTGAATAAAAGAATATCCTTGATAAGTTTTGGGAGCTAATGTCAGGATTCTGTATGTGGCATGCCTTGATCTATTTATCTGCAAAGAGACAATGGTTAGAGATGACAAGGCAAAGATGGAAGACTTCAAGATCTGTCTGTTCACATATCTACATTTTCTGTTACCATCCTATTTTTTTTCATGAAATGGTTCTCAAGTTGCTCCTCTCTTACCAGTTCAATATATCTAGTTTCATCCAACCCAGTATAATTTCCTATCCAATTCACACCTTTCCTCCATCAACTCCCCTATCCCAGTTTCCCTCCCCTACAACACTGCAATACACCTTCACCTTTTCTGTGTCATCTCCTTTCCTATTCATTCCATGTGTCTCCACATTCCTCCTCATTCAGTGTTTCTAATCTTCCTCTGGTGTCTATCAGCTACCCAACATCTCTGTCATTCCTCTCCATATTTCACCACATGATACATTTCCTTTAACTTTATAATGTATCTCAGTTGTTATCCCTTCTCATTTGGGCAATATATGAAAAAAAGTGATGTCATTCCCTCTCGGGCACTTGAATTGTGCATATTGCCTCAAAGGTATATTAATACTTCATTTTATCTTTATTTTGTAGGCATTAAAAAACATGAAGAACAATATAAGTCTTATCTCTCAAACCTTTATGGATTGAGAGATATTCACAAGCAAAGTTTCCCCCTCCCACCCCTTCTACCTAGTATAACACTGTTCTCCACAGATGTGGAATGCAGTCCATAGACCAGACAGATAACAGCAGGGGACATTCTTCTTCCTAGGAGTACAATGAAATCCCTGCCCCCCTTGACAAGTTTTTCAGGTTTTCCCTTATCTTAATTGAAAATTGTCCCTCTCTGCAATCTACCTGGGCACCTCACTTCTGCTCTAGCTGAGCAGTGTTACATCAGTAAAAGGGGCGGGAGGGGGATACTTTGTCATTGAATTACTGTTGAACTATAACTCTGACAGAATTGAAATGACACTCTCCAAGGTCCAAATACTATGATGATTAATTAGAGCTTGTTTTATTATGAAACATTACTATCCCTTTAAAGGGATAGTAATGTTTCAAAATAAAAGCAGCTCCAAGTAATCTTCATAGTATTTGGGCCATGGAGAGTGTTATTTCAATGCTGTCACAGTTGTAGTTCAGGAGTAATTGAATGATAAAGTATCCCCCCTCCCGCCCCTTTTACCTAGTGTAAGGCACCTCCCCGCAGATGTGGAATCTGGTCTTAAGACAAGACAGATCACAGCAAGGGACAATCTTCTTATTGTGAGAACAATGAAAGCCCTGCCCCCCTTGACAGGTTTTTCAGGTTTTTCTCACCTAATTGAAGATTGTCCCTCTCTGTGAGCCATGTGGGCACCACGTTTCTGCTCTGAGGTGAGCAGTGTTACATCAGTAAAACGGGTGGGAGGGGATACTTTATCATTCAATTACTCTTGAAATACAAAACTCTGACAGTATTGAAATAACACTATTCATTTGTTTTAATCTACAGGGGGTCCTGAGAAGTATACTAACACTCAGGAACGCAAACTTCCATTAGCGTTTAGCTTCTAATATTAAAGCACATATTGTTTAACCAATTGTATGTTAGAGGTGCCCTTCAACACACTAGGAAATATTGCATTAATGATGTCTCTGTCAGGAATGATTCTCAAATTTAGTCCTCAAGGCACACTAATAATGCATGTTTTCAAAATATAACTCTTGATTACAAGTGGTTAATCAGTACTACTAATGTTTTAGTAGTGAGATTCTGAAAATATGACCTGTTAGAGTGCCCCGAGGACTGGAGCTGAGAAGGGTTAATCCAAGCTAAGGGGTTAATCCAAGTATAGTAAAACAACTGCCATAAACCAAAACATCTATTCGTAAAGATCCTTATGCATATGTTAGGTCCAAGCTCTTCTATCCCTGATACCTATCACTTTGTTTTCTTCAGCATTGTATATTGTATAAAGGAATACATTGCTGAGAATTTATTGGTTGACCGTTGTATGGACTCGAAGGGAACAAATAAAAAAGTGCATAGATTTCATTAGGTTCTCTGCAGATTTTTGCATATGGTCCCAGATGTACTCTTTACTTGGAGTAAGGTACAGAAAGGACAACACAGATGATTCTGCTTTTAAAGCTTCATATAAGTGGTTCACAATCTTTTTGACCCAGTCACCCCTAACATTCAGTAGGGCAATTCCAGGATGTCCTTAACATTCTAGTGGTCATATGTCAAGTACATAATGAAGGATTCCAATACATAAATATATTTGTACTAGTGTAAAAGCCCGTGTACACGGGCCAAGGTCCGGGTAATGTTAACCATTCGAGTGCCAGAGGGGTATGCAGTGCATTGCTTTGCAATGTGTTGCGCGCCTCTCTGGCACTCAAAGGGTTAAGAGATCGCTACCTCACTGCTCCACACGATGCAGTCTTGCTTCACCTCACTCACATGATGCAAATCTGCGTAGTAGAGACTGCCCGAACACGCGCAGTCTCTACTGCACATGACTGCATCGTGACAAACATCCTAGCAAATTATTATATAGGGTTAATAGGTCTCACAATCAGAATAACAAAAACGAAATCCATTTGAAACTCAACATTCACCTGTTGGCACACTACAGAGCCACTACACTTTGGTTGAGAAGTAATGCCATAGATGCTAGAAAGGTCCATGTTTTATAATCTAAGGGATAAACCCTTTGAGTGCCAGAGGGGTAGGCAACACACTGCTTTGCAATGCGTTGTGTACCCCTCTGGTGCTCAAAGGGTTAACCCCTTAACAACCATAGAGGAGCACAATGCACTGCTTTGCAATACACTGCAAACCCCTCTGGTCCTTGGCGGTTAACCCTCTGAGTGCCTGAGAGGTATCCAATTCATTGCTTTGCAATGTGTTGGATACCCCTCTGGCACTCAAATGGTGAAGCCTTGTGTCATTGTATGCAGTCATTTTCTTATGGAGCAATTGGTTACCCTGGGAATTGCTTCACTTTTGTCTTTTTGCAAAGGACCATTAGTTTCAGCTTATGGTATAGAGTCCTTATAGGAGTGGGATAATGTACCCATTGTGTGAAATTCTGGGTCCCTCTGCATTATATTACTGTTAAATTAGACTTGGTCTAAATATATCTAATGATCTGTGTCAAATCTAAGACACTTGTTCAGATGGGTCACTTCTCTTTTCTGTGAGTTTATTAATTTGGAAACAATTCCCATGAATTTTTTGTTACCAGACACTCCAGTATCATATGGGCTGTTGAAACAGAGGGAGCAGAATGTAGTTCAGTGCCAAAGTCATGAAAACTGCAATCTTATACTCCTAACTGAAAACTCCAGTTTGTCTGGATTGTATAATATGTGGAACATTTTCATGGTTTATGTTGAACATTCACGTAATGTTAGAACCTGGAGTCCTCTAGTTGATGAAGACTTATTCCCATCATCCCTGGCTAACCATTGGGAAATTGTTGTCCTAATCAGGTGGAAGGACTACACTAGAACATAAAACCCAATGATAACTTTTCACATGTAATGGTACCCAAATCAATTTTAGGTTCTTGGACAATGATTTGAAGCGTAGGACACTTATACAGAAATAGCATTACATTAAAATGTGCTCTTTCATGCAAGATTAGGGCTTTATGGCCTGTTTTTATAAAAACTATATAATAACTGGAGTTATTCTGGAGTAAACCAAATGTACAATAGGGGGCAAATAAACATTCCTGTTGAACTGAATTTGGCTTTTAACCCCTTGAATGCTACAGATCTACAGTGCATTGTGTTCAAAGGCATTGTAGACCTGACATTCAAGGGGTTAAAAAGCTCTAGTTAAGTGCATGGGAATTTAGGCAGTTTGCTTTGATAAATATGGGCCTTTAAAGGGTCAAATTCTAGATGTTTGAGCTGCACCATAGAGGACAAATAAAATACCCATTGATTTAACCCTTTGAATGTCAGAGGGGCAGGCAACGCTTTGCTTTATAATGTGTTCCATACCCCTCTGGCACTCAAAGGGTTAATTTGGACTTTTCATTCTTTGAGATCTAGAGAGGTCTCCAATACATTACTGTTCAAAAGAAGGTGCGTTTCCATTGACTTACACTGGGTATTTAACCATTTGAATGCCAGAGAGTTAGGCAACACATTGCAAAATAAAGTGTTGCGCACCCTCTGGCACTCAAAGGGTTACGACCTTGAATGTTTGAGAGGTCTCCAACAGCACCATAGGGGACAAATTAACATTCGTATTGATTTACATGATGCTTTTAAACCCTTTAGTGCAATGTGCTTAAGACTTCTCTAGCACATACAAGGTTAAAAGCCCCAGTTTAATCAATAGAAATGCTTACTTGTCCCCTATGGTGCTGTTGGTTTCCCCAGCACTTGTGCACTTTTCTTCTGAACATAAACAAATATACAATAAATATATAAATAATGTTTACATACATATATACAGGAAGGGTTTAAACCACCTGGCACTCATATAGTTAAATGGCAATATTATGGTGTCTCTAACCCCTCCCCCCTACTGAAAGTATCTGGCTTGGTTAGCACATTCTCAGCTACCATAGATGAAAGAACAAACGAATAGCTAGAAAAAAATACTGGTTTTCAGAGGCTGCAAAATATTTTCAGGCAAATGCATATTTTATGATTTGTGTATATTTTCCATTTAAGACAATATATACATCCATATGTACAAAGAAAGAAGAGCAAATTGGGCCTGACAAATTGCACTATAGGGAACATATAAAAATTCCCTCAATTTTCATTGATTTAAATGGGGCTTTTAACCTGTTGAATTCTAGAGAGGTCTTCAATCCTCAATGTTTTCCTTGTGCATATGGCTCTAATTTATATGGCATAGGTGCCATTTCTGACAAATTTGTTTCCCCACAAGTCACTTTTCGATTTGTGACACTTTGTTGAATACAAGTTCAATCAATTACATTGTTGTGCACATCTGTAATTTCTCAGATGAAACATTCCCATCAGAGAATCTAGACAAGCAGAGATAGAGCCAAAGAACCCTCCGGAAAGTTCTTGAACTAGACTTGTCCTGTTCCATCTTTAAGTTTTGCCTGCTTCTGTCAGTGTTTAACCTGCCTGTCCTACACATGTGTTGAGTAGTCCTGTTAGGTCCTGCCACCTATCCTGTCTGAGAAGTTAATCCTACATCTTGCCAGATCTCTAGTTGTGTACTCCGTCCATATATTTAATCTTGTAACTTACCATGTACCTACTCTTTTATCTTCTCCAAGTGTATTGTATCTTTTTACCCAAGTATATAGTCTTGTATTTTAAAAGAGGATCTATTCCTGTATACTGTCCATGTTACCAGTTCTGTGTCTTGTCCACATATCTAATCCTGTATTTGGTAAAAATGCAGAGTCCTTTAACCTGTCCAAGTATATATCCTTGTATCGTGTCCATTATATAGTCTTGTATTCTTTGCAGGTTTCTTTCTAGTCCTATATCTATTCTAATGATGTATTTTATCTGAGTGACTGGCTCTGTCTGACATTTTAGTCCTGTGTATTGGCTGTCTAATACTTAATTCTGTCTGACTCCCTGCCTGACGTTGTAGCCAACTATTGTGTCTGACAGCTTAGCCTTGTATTTTGTCTGACTTGGTATTTCCATCTGACTTTGTAGAGCATTTTCTGCCTTTACCTACAAAATACTTTGGGTCAATTCAGAGTATATTAATATTTTAATAAATTGATTTATTTTCTATTCTGTCTACTGCTGGAATAAGGAAGATGTTGTATTCACCAGAGGCCAGTAAGAGGTATGGGCCAGCATGGTATTTGTGTCTGTTCCACTTCATGCTCAAGAACTAAGGGGCGGTTTTTGCCAGTTTAAATTGTGGGTAGTTGACCTACAGCCACAAGGGCTTGAATGGCAGGGAAATGCTACATCTAGAGGGTGTGTGTGCTGCTCTTTGTTGTATGTTTTCTGTATCATGTCTGACTCTCTTGTTCTTATGAGGGAGCACTGCAGGCCCATTCTTTCTATATTCAGTAAGTATATTTTAAGCATATCTTGCTTGTGTTAATGTTAACATTAAGATGCTGCATGTGAACCTACATTAAAGGGATAGTAATACTTAAAATGTAAAAAAAAAAATATGTTGTAGGGTTTATCCCCCTGAGTAAAACAGGGGGAACTCCCCCTGTTGAAAGGTGTTTTATTCAAAATTTATTACAGCTCAAAGTTGATTTTTTTAGGGGCAATATCACAAGTCATGAAATTGTACAGTGGCGCTGTTGCTACACCATCCTATTGAGATTTATGGTCTACGGACCAGAGCTGTCCATAGGATGGTGTAACAACAGCACCACTGTACAATTTCAGGGCACTGTGATATTGCACCTAAAAAATTCAACTTTGAGCTGTAATAACTTTTGAATAAAACACGTCTCAGAAGTGAGAGTACCCTTTTTTTACTCAGGGGGATAAACACTATAATATATATTTTTTACATATTAAGGATTACTATCCCTTTAAGACAAATAAGACTGGACTTGCAGGGTTTCTTTAAATGGGATTGATACTTGCTGGCCTGCAGTGACCAGCTTTACTAGCACCCGGCACCTCTAAGGGCTGTATGTTCAAAAGAAAAGTGGAGGGGATCTGGGGAAAGCCAACTGCACTACAGGGAAGAACTACAAATTTGCAAAATACCCATTGATTTAAATGGGAATTTTAATCCCTCGAATGCTAGAGAGGTCTCCAACGCATTGCTGAGAGACCTCTCTAGCATTCAAGTGTTAAATTACCCGTTTAAATAAATGGGAATTTGTAGTCCTTCCCTATAGAGCAAATGATGTGCCCCAGATCTCTTCCACTTTTCTTTTGAACATATGGCTCATGTACACACAATGTCTGTAGATATAGCTACATGATCCTGTAATGGCCTCTAACTTTGTAGCCCTGTATATTATCTTGCATTCCTTCTGTTTAAGTCTCAACCTGTAACCTGTCTTATTTTCTTGTCCTGATTTCAAACCGATTTATCATACCTATACCCCAAACATCTAGACTTATATCCTGTTTGACTTCCTTGTCCTGTATGATTATTAATCCATTTGAGGTATCCTGCCCATATTTATTGAATCCTGTTCTTCAGGTCTTCAAGGATAGCTATGTTCAGCCACTGGTGTGCATGTACACAGCTATAGTGATTCACTGCTTATATCTGTACGCTGAAGAGGACAGTGGAGAATTTCAAGTCCAACTTGTGGCCCACACCAGGGGTGAGCAACTTGAGGATCTCCAATTGTGGATGATAGTTCCCATCAAGTGATGGGAGTTGTAGTCCTCTACATCTGAAGGCCCCAAGCTGTCCACCTTTGGCTACACTCTGTGCACTTTATCTCAACCCAAAGCAGCGCCACGCGACACATTTGGAACATTTACGGCTGGGCAGCTCCTGAAAAATAAACTCTTATTCTGATGTCTGGAAGCATGGATGAATGACACAGAGCTGCCTTTAAACTATAGCCAAGCCTGGCTTATATCTAAACCCTCTGCCTGAGCACAGGGGACAGCTGAAAATTCCATGTGGGGACAGACAAGGTTTAATTGCAGTGCGTCAAAAGAGAGGCTGGACAAAGAAGCATCATTTACTTTGATTAATACTTCGCTGAATAAGGTTAAAATTAGGGTTGAGAGCACTTGCTGTGGTTCATAATAGGTTTGTGTCACTGATTTGTTTACTGGAGTCTTCAAAGAGATGACTGGAAAAGATAGAGGGAGATCTATGTACTGAGCTCTCAAGCCGGCAGAATACCTCACCTCTGTCACACACCTAAAGCACAGAAAGACACTCACTAAATACAGGATCTGTGACTGCCAACTGGAAGTACAGGGCTCCAGATATGAATCTAAACAGGAACCATAAATAGCTACAGAGTGCACATAGTGTGATAGTGGGGAGGCAAAACAACAAAGAAAATGACAAACTTCAATTGACACTTGTATACTGGGGCTGATGCAGGGCCGAATTTACATCTCAGGCGCCCCTAGGCACAACACCCTTCGGCGCCCCTAGCCTCACCTTTGCCCCACCCCAACCACTCCTCTCACTTGGCCACACCCTCCATTAACCATGCCCTATTGTGGCCACACCCATTTTTAGATTTGTTTTTATTCTGCACTGCTAGTGACTGTACAGACGAGTGGACACATACATCAAATTAAACTGCAGGGCAGGCTATTATACACAGGCCATATATGCCATCACCTCTTTATATTGTCAGTGAGTGGACAGAGCAGAGGTCACATATACTGCATTACACTACAGTGTGATTGTACAGAGGGAACATATGCCAGTAATGTCACAGTACAGTGCATTTTGATTGTACAGACAAACATACCATACACTGCAGGAAGATTGTATAATGGTCAATGGACACATATACCACATGACAATACAGGTGATTTTATAGAGGAATTAAATATGAATGGTATCATCATCATTATGGTCCATGAGGAGGATACCATTCACCTGTATTTTTTCATGTGGTGTATGTGTCCACTGACCACTATACAATCTTCCTGCAGTGTATGGTGTGTCTTGTCTGTACAATCAAAATGCACTGTAATGTGGCATTACTGGCATTATTGCTTATGTTCACTCTGTGTACAATCACGTCCAATCACCCATGAATATCAGATTTAGTTTTATTCCATGTAGAGTTATGTATGTACTAAAGAAAATGGTGCAATTCTGGAATACACAATCTGCACAACAGAGGACACATAAATTGGCCATTGATTATACATAGAACTTTTAATCCCTTAAATGCAAGAGATGTCTTTCCAGCATTCAACTGGTTCAAAGTCTCATTTAGCCCTTTGAGTGCCAGAGGGGCACATAACGCGTTCCAAAGCAATGGGAATTATGGGAATTTTTATTTGTTGTCTACGGTGCAGTTGGTTTGCTCCAGAATTGCACCACTTTTTGTTAGTACATCATCCTCAGTGCTTTCTGAATGGTTGTGGCATACCACCTATGACAACTCCCATCATCCTCAGCTGGCCAAACAAGATGACATATCTCTGTATCACTTTCTAGAGACGAATAACTCTGAGCAGGCCAGAGTTATCACTGCTTGGGAAGGAAACGGTCTTACTTCCTGTCATCAAAAAAATGGTCAGTTATCAGCGAGAGTTAGCTCCATACCCTACATTATATCTGTTCTGTGGTGGATCAAGAACGGAGTGTTTGGACTCCAGAGAGGGTGAAAGGCTGCAAGGCCTCCAGATTCAAACAGAAATTTTACCCTGTGGACATTGGTCAAGTCTCCTGACACACAACTAAATCCAGTCTCCATATTGGTTATCACTTGATATCTGTACATAGTGTCATTAATACTAATTCAGTTCTAAACTCTTTGGGGCAGGGACTCTCTTCTTAACACTTTGAGTGTTGGATGGGAATTATGGGAATTTTTATTTGTTGTCTACGGTGCAGTTGGTTTGCTCCAGAATTGCACCACTTTTTGTTAGTACATCATCCTCAGTGCTTTCTGAATGGTTGCGGCATACCACCTATGACAACTCCCATCATCCTCAGCTGGCCAAACAAGATGACATATCTCTGTATCACTTTCTAGAGACGAATAACTCTGAGCAGGCCAGAGTTATCACTGCTTGGGAAGGAAACGGTCTTACTTCCTGTCGTCAAAAAAAATGGTCAGTTATCAGCGAGAGTTAGCTCCATACCCTACATTATATCTGTTCTGTGGTGGATTAAGAATGGAGTGTTTGGACTCCAGAGAGGGTGAAAGGCTGCAAGGCCTCCAGATTCAAACAGAAATTTTACCCTGTGGACATTGGTCAAGTCTCCTGACACACAACTAAATCCAGTCTCCATATTGGTTATCACTTGATATCTGTACATAGTGTCATTAATACTAATTCAGTTCTAAACTCTTTGGGGCAGGGACTCTCTTCTTAACACTTTGAGTGTTGGATAGGATGTGCAATGCATTGCACATCCCTCTGGCACTCAGAAGATTATTGTATGATTAATTTGTCCCTCACCAGACATGCAAGGTTTGCACTTTGCACTGATTCTGTTTTACTTTTGTACTTCTGAACATTACTTCATTACTACTACTTCTGTAATGCACTGTTTACATGTATGGTGCTATACAAATTAACCCAGTTAATGATGGATGACATGCCAAGACTGTCCCGGCGGTCCCAGCATTACGGACTGGTGATGGTCCTGGCACGTCATGAAATTTCGTGATCATAGTGCACCCGGCAGGCCGAACAAAAAAAATTGTGTTGGTCCTCCAGCGCCCCCCCGACCCCTGGACAGTGCAGACCACATAGAAAAGGACAATAAAGAGTTTATTATGAATATATTCTTGCTACAACTGATTTTATTGATGCGTTAAAGGGATAGTAATACCTAGATGTAAGAAGGTTTAATTTTGTTCATATCAAAAACAGGCACACTTTGTAGAGCGTTCTAATGAAGTATTCTTTGTAGATAACACTATTTCGGCTCTGCTGAAGTGCCGTCCAGTCTCATGACCAGAATCTCGATCTGTCAGCTACAGCACTGATGTGAGTAAAAGCGGACAGAGGGACTTTAAAAGCTTATAAATCTTAAACTATACACATTTAAGCAACTAGATTTACTGCATTTCATTTTTTTTTTATATGAACAATATTAAACCTTCTTACATCTAGCTATTACTATCCCTTTAACCTTTTGGATGTTAGCAATGTCTAAGCCGTTAAAAAATGCTCCTTGAGGCTGAAGTACTAAGAACAGGTGAGTTATACGCTAGATCCTATAAAGGTAAGAAAAACTCTCCAGTGTGATAAATTCTCAGTATGCTGTGTTAGTCTATGGAACCTATGCACTAAGGTCTCTCTAGTGAAAGGCTCCATAGAATAACACAGTATACAAAGTTTTTGTCATCAGAGAACTTTTACCAAACCTTTATTTCACTTTACTACATCTCCTGAAGTAAATATGATGCAAACCAATCACACTGAGGACAACTAAACATTTTCATTGATTTAAATGGGGCTTTTAACTCTTTGACAACTGGAGAGTATGCTAAAACATTGCCTTAAAATGTGTTCAAGAGCTCTAGCATTCAATGAGTTAAAGTCCCATGGGAATTTGGGGAATTTTTATTTGTCTCCTATGGTGCAATTGTTTTTCTCCAGAATATCTTCAGTTCAGTTCAGAAAATAGAAAGTTAAGTCTGGTTGCATCTGTACATCAGCCTCATTAACATCTACTTAAAATAAGAGGTTATTGCTTTAAAAAATACCTGTTTACTTGATAACATCTCTAAGGAGACGCGCAAAGGTGAAATAAACTTGAGCAAATGCTCCAATACTCATCTGTGTATATAAAAGGTTAGCCCTGCTTTGGGTGCCTCAAAAAAGGTTTCTGGATTAGTGGAAGCCACACCTTGGGCGGGCTTACTGCCAGTGCCAACCAATGGGATGTTTGGGGCAGGGTTTGTGTTGGTTGCGGAGGAGGCAGGGGGCAGCCAAGCAGATAATGTTATTTGCCTCAGAAGAAGGAGGCAGGTGCTGACCTCCTTTACCAAATACATATTGTGTGTTGGCTGAACTCCCCCTGCCTCCTCAGCCAAGCATATCTACTTCAAGTTCATCTTCCCCTACCTTACAGTGGCCTCCATCTCCCTACAGTTTGCTGCTTAATCCTCACATACCTTCCATTCACCATTTTCCTCCCCCTTTCCTTCCACAAAAAAACAAACAGACCTCGTGGTGGAGCTTCCTTGCTTCCATTCTACCTGGAAAGCATGGGTAGGAATGGACAGGATCGGGAAACTCCGTTATGTAATGAGTAAGAGCCTCCCTCATTGACGTAAAAGGGTTTGCCGATCCCACACACTCCTACCAGGCTCTGGGTAGAATGGAAGCAGGGGAGCTCTCTTGCTCTCCTGCATCAACTCTATTGATCTCCCAGACAAATTGACTGGGTAATCAGTAGCTGGGGGCATCAGGAGGGCCCATTCCCATGCTTTAGTGCATAACTACCTTGTGACACAACAATCTCTTCAGAGTACCCGTGTGCCTTTACATGGTAACAGAAATGTTTAGTAATTAGGCTGGAGAAGTATTTACTCCATGGTCTGCCAATTCTCAAACAAATTACTGTCATTTTTACTTTTCTACTGTAGCCATCAAAGGGAAAAGTCTAAAAGTGCCATGGTTTAATCTACCATCATATTGTAAAACAGAAGACAACATTTTATTTACTGCCATTTTTTGTCTGGTAAAAGCTAGAGCAGGAGACACATTTTCAAAAGTGATTAACTAACTTCTTAAAATACCAATACAAAAAGTGAGAGGCTTCTGAAGATAAACAAACAACACAATGGCCTGTTCTACAGCTCAGAAGCATCACGTTGTAGCTCTCTAGTGCCATTACAGAGAAGAAACTTCCACTTACATATTAGACTAATCCCACCCAAAAGGGAAATCTAGTTCCAAAATCACGGACAAGTCTCCTCTGCACAGGAACACCAGCTAACCCCTTGCTCTCACTGCCTAGGAAATCCAGCTGAACCTCACTGACAAGGCCCAACAAGGCCGAAATATATGTCTGGGATTAGCTGGTGTTCCCATGGACAGGGGACTTGCCTGTCATTTTGGAATTGGACTGATCTTTTGGGTGGGATTAGTCTAATATGTACATGGAAATTTCTTCTCTTTAATGGCACTAGAAAGCTAAAATGTGATGCTTCTGAGCAGGATTAATCTAATATGTATGTGGAGATTTCTCCTCTGTAATGGCACTGGAGAGCTGAAACATGATGCTTATGGGCGGTGACTAGCCGCAGGACAGGCCATTGTGCTGTTTCTTTGTCCTCAGAAGCCTCTCACATTTTGTATGTATATTAAAATACCAGCCTCCTTTTACTACGAAGCCACAAACTGACATTTTTATCATTATGATGCTTTTGAACATCACACCCTTCACAAGTCAAAACAATACCTGGGGCCCATGCATGGTATGAGAAACCTGCAAGCCAGTGGTAACCCCTTAGATGCATTGTTAACCCCTTGGGTGTTACAGATCTCTCCAAGTATTGTTTTGCAATTCTCTGGAGATAACTCTAGCATCCAAGGGATTAACAGAATTACTATTACGACTAACATGTGAACCCTAGGTATGCGAGTCAATATATTCCATATTCCCTGATACATATGGATATATAAGTATGCAAAAAATCTATAATTATTTGGCACTGATTGTATAACTGTTTCATGTATCCATTTTCAAGATTGAACTGAGCATTTTTCAAAGGAGAAAAGGGGATATTTAACGTCTCTTTTCATTAAAAATGCTTTCATCTTATTTATTTAGTTTTTTTAACTGGACTCATAACTGAGCCAGATCTTAAATCAAAGCCATCAGCAGGAGATTGTTAACCATTCTCCCCATGAACAGACAGAGGACACCAGTGTGGGAAAATAGCACAGCAAAATTACATATTGCTCCATTAAAGTGTTTACAAACAAAAGCTGACCACTTGATCACATAGATGAAACCTGATATCTAAATTAAACTAAATTAAAAATAAATAAAAAAATGTTTAGCCTGTTTATTGCCAACAGGCAGATTAATGTCCAACATTTTGTCAATCCAGAGCTCATTTCCCATTAGACAATCTACTAGAGCTCCACATGTTGTGGGTTCACTCACCTGGCCACATCCACATTCAGAATTGTGTATGTGGCCAGTGTAATCTCATTGCCTGTGAACCAGACATCTGCCCATGGTTTATTGAGGCTGGCCATTTTACTAGTTTACATACCACTTTACTTGATATTAAATAACCCCTTGGATGCTAGCAGGGTCACTAAAATAAGTATTTTTTTGTATTTGTCTGTTACAGGCTAAGGGATTTTTCTGTGTAGGGGAACAGTGGATGGAGCTAGAGGTGGGGTCATGTGAGTGGTGGGAGTTTGACCATGGACATAGCTAAGATTGCCTACGGTGCTTTTCCAAGGGACAACTGAGACGTAAATTGCAAAGAAAAGTGTTTAGTACTACTCTGATACTACAGCTTTTGAAGTTAAAATAATTTTTAACCCTTTGAGTGCCAGAGGGGTATGCAATGCATTGCATACCCCTCTGGCACTCAGTGGGTTAACATTTTTGAAACTTTCTCTGTGTTATTGGCTGCATTTACTGTTTCCTTTCTTTTACAAGTTTGTTTTCTGTACCAGAATACTTTATTTATTTTGTAATTTGTGATCATGTTCTAAAGTGTACTGAGCCTAGTACTGCTTGTGGACAGTAACCAACTACAAAGTAATCTTGGCTCTCTCATTATTTACATATTCTATGAAAAATTATTTTGGATACATGAAAAGAGGAGAAGTTCTGGAGCTCACCAACTGTACCATATAGGACAACTAAAACTTCCTATTGATTTAAAAGATACTTTTCTACCCTTGAATGCTTCTCAATGTGGTGGAGACCTTTCTAGGATTCAGGAGGTTAAACACCTCATTTAAAGTGGATTTGTTACCTTTACAGCGTTTATTCTTGTTAAAGGTACACTAATGTCCCATAAAAAATTATTCTTGTTTTTAGTTGAAAAAAAAACTTGAAGCAACTCCCATCTCTCAAACCGCTATGGTTTGAGAGATATGCGCAGTGAAAGTTACCCCCTCCCTCCCCTTCTCCTGACATCAGCGTTGTGCTCACAGCAGGAGAACCCGGTCCGGGGACAAGCTGGTGCCTTTGCAGTAGAGCCGAAATTGCGTTATTTAAAAAGAATTACTTCATTGAAAAGAGCTACAAAGTGTGCCTGGTGTGCAAGCACACTTTGTAGACTGATCCAATGAAGTAATTCTTTTTAAATAATGCAATTTTGGCTCTGCTGAAGAGCCTTCTCGAGTCAGCCGACTCAAATCTCCTGCTGTCAGCTTTACAGGAGAAGGGAAGGGAGGGGGGAACTTTCAATGCCTATATTTCTCAAACCATAGTGGTTTGAGAGATGGGAGTTGCTTCAAGTATTTTTTTTTTTCAACTACAAATTGAGAATAATTTTTTATAGGACATTACTGTCCCTTTAAACGTATTGTTTAAACTGCTTATAACTTGTGTTTTTGTTTTCCAAACAGTTAATACTGGTATTAAGAGATATTTGATTCAACAGTTGAGGAATCTAACCTCAGCAGAGCTTTGTTCACTGGCTAAAGCTGCATAATGAATTACTCACATGTCCCTAAAATTACCTGGCTCCAGCTTCTTCGGCTACTAGAACCTATAAGTTTCCATAAGAGGGGTGGAATAAATCAATAAGGCGGAATAATCATGCACATCCTTTGAAGATGGACATCCCCACTGAAGGGAGGACTTGGAAATGTAAAGCCATTTTAAAAAAATAAAGAAAATGGTTCTTCTTAGAAAAGAAAGCATAATATAACATATATTTTTATTTTATAATTAATGGGCAAATATATTTTAGGAATGTTTATTTTTCCTCCGTGAAGCAGTTGGTTTGCTCCAGAACTTTCTTCCTCCCCTTTACTTTGTGCATAGCTCCCAATGTATATATTGACACATGGAAACATGGACACTTAGAGCTGTCAACTGCTTTGTTTTGGTCTCTGTGACTAAGATAAGTAAGGTTCCTAAGATAACTGACAAGCTCTTATTAGTACCAGTCTTCAAGTATCTCAGAAATAAAAGTGTTTAGGTGTAATGCTTGAATATACAATATCTTAAGAACCTGTATTTGGCTTTGCTCTCCAACAAAGAAATCGGGTCTGATTTATTTAGATATCCAACCATATTAGACCCTTCAAGGCTTGAAGACATCCATTGGCCAACTTACGAGAGTTTTTAAAAAATGAATAGAAAAACTAATAGTAATAAGTGGTAATAAATGGACACATTACAGCTTATTTACTTCCAGTTCTGTCAAAGAAGAAATAATAACCAAGTCACATACAGTCTTGCAACTTAATAGTAGCATGAGTCTTATCTTCTGATGGTAATGTGCCCATCAACCATTCAGTAATGAGGAAGTTACTAAGATTTATGTGTTTACACAAAACACAGTCTTAGTAACAGGCAACATAAGTCACACCAAGGGCTGAAAACAAAGCCCTTAAGTTCTCCAAAGGGCTACACTAATGGTTTCAAATTTTAAACAGAGGTTCCAATAAGTATATTAACACCTAGGATGCTAATGATGTCCCCAAAGTATTGATTTGCGATGCACTGCAGACCTCTCTAGTGCTAAGGGACTAAAGTGGAAAAGTGTGAGTAAATGGAGGTATGAAAGGCAAAAGAAAAACAAAATATGACCTCTTTGGGGTGAAAATAGTGGTGATGATGGAGAGGAAAATGATCTATCCTTCCTTAGGATTAGAGCAGGTGAGGTCTCTGAGGGCCACAAGTGGATCCAGGACTGCCTGTTGTCCACATTGCTCTTCCTATGGAGAATGAATGAACGCACTGGAGTGCATTCTTACGATTTGGATCCCAATCTATGTTGAGTGACCTTGTCCTGTTATTCTGTGTACCCTATATAAAGCATGACAAGCATTATAAGTCTGCTCTAAAAATATATTATTAAAGAGGCAGTATAGGGTCTATACAATACCCTTTTAAATGTTTGATTGTGTCCCACAATTATCTAAATACTAATAATTAATGTAAATTGTACTATATTTTGTACCATGACCTTATGTGTTCTCTCTTCTTTTTAGAAGTTTATACAGTTTGGATTACTTTGATTGTCTTGCCTTTGTGAAATATGATGAACATCGTGTACATAATATCCACAAGGAATAACCCTTCATATCTTTTACATTGATGTCCCTAGTAAGAATTGGGCCTACTTGGATTACTGTTGTCATGATCAAACATAAGAGGATAGGATCATATGATTCTGGATGAGTTCAGAACGATATAATCTTTTTCCAATATAAGGAGAGACAGAATAATTTTCAATATCGTTATCTATTTATTTAACCCAACCAATGGATTGATAATGTATTCATCTGCAAATTATGTGATACGGAGAGCCAGAGATACGGATAGACAGCATTGTTTCTCAATTTGGTTATCTACTTATTCATTGATTGATGATGCAGCTTTAGTGAATTTTGGAATCAGGATGACTCCTGTTGATTAGCTGAGGATCACTCACCT
The DNA here is from genome assembly GCA_037306005.1 of Rhinophrynus dorsalis. Lineage (NCBI taxonomy): Eukaryota > Metazoa > Chordata > Amphibia > Anura > Rhinophrynidae > Rhinophrynus > Rhinophrynus dorsalis. The sequence goes on along the minus strand of CM074718.1, from coordinate 537,827,922 downwards.
GCAAAACTCATGAGGAATGAGGATGATCCTTGTGAATCCTTGGGAATTCACTAAGAATTACCTTGAATTCCCATGGAGTTATCATTGTCTGACACTTACAAGAATGTATAATTTTACATTTTCCCAATCAATATTGATTTTGTGAACACATATCATACAAACTGTGATTAGAGGGACTGTTGAAAAAGATTAACAATGGTAGAAGGATACATGGAAGGATAATATTGATAAAAATTAGAGGCAGAATGGTAAAGACGGTGGTTAAAAATGGATAGAGAACAGCTGTGTTTGGGCTTCTTCTTCTTCGTTTTTTTATTCAAATACGAACTGTAACATATTGATTCATTTGAGTCCTCCCAATAAGCTTTGCAATATTGGCAAAGGTACGTATTTAATTGTTGTACGATGTGTGTTATATGATGTACTGTTACATTTCATGATGAGACTCGATTCTCATAAGTGTGTCATAACAATAGCCATTATAATATTCTTTGTGATCACTTGCCATATTGTTGTATCCATACCTGTATATAGAATACTCAGATATGAAGTGGTGTGTATGCCCCTTTTGGTGCCGAATTTTCATACACTTGACTGTTCAATTGGCATTAGATTTGATATACTTCCAATGAGGGATGTAAGTCCTGATAGATTACAATAGCTAACTGCACATTTACTACAATTACTTGATTGATTTGATTTGCTCGTCTACTACTAATACTATGGCATAATATATCGCTTTTTTTTTATTTTATTTTCAAAAGCTTTATTGAAAGATAAAACAGTAAAATTAAGTAAAGTAGTGGAAAAAATAACACGGCAGCAAGAAAAATGTTTACAGACCATTAGGAATGCCTTACTTGAGCCAATGAGTGGTTAATCATAATACAATATATGTGCTAGTTAGGCATATGTAGGCTACAATAGCCCACTAATCCTGTAAATCAAAGCAGGGAAGACAAAAGAAAGAAGTTAGAGAGAGTGGGGAAGAAGTGAAGCAAAGAGAAAGGATTAGAAGTGGAGCGAGAGAGAGAAACAGCAAAAGAGAGGAGAGTAGAGGAAGGAGTGAGTAGGAAGGGTAGGCAAGGGTGTGAGAGAGAAAAGAAAAGAAAGAGGGGGGGATGGGAGAACCGGGTACACAGAAGTATGTAAGCCTATGAGCTATTATCTTGCTTTCTTATCATGTTTTTCACATCATCATAGTGTCCGGATAATGACCTTGCTAAGCATCGCCAGGTCCAATCGTCTGTTTGTTGTTCGTATTCCTGATTGGGTGATGATTACTCTATGTACACTTATCTGAGTTGTTCTAATTACCCCTGATGAAGTCACTTAAGTGGCGATACTCGTAGGGTGTAGGGAAGACAGGAGATTTACTACTTGATGTTTCCCTTGTGCTCTGATTTATAGAGATAAGTATACTCTTTTCTGTTTTCTATACCATGCACTTTATGTTTATGTTTGTTTGAACACACTAATTAGTATTGTATAAGCAAGCTCTGTTTTGGATTTATTAGGGATAAGGAACACTATATTTCTTTTTCCAGAGCGTACTTGTCCATGTACTCTGAATCATTATTTTGGGGTTACATCACTTATTATTATTATTCTCCTGTGCTTTCTGTTTTTAATTGATTTTATGATGCTTACCTTATACTTTATATGTATTGTTTAATAAAGTATTTTATATGCATATTTCAATACTCCTTGTGGAGTGCCACATTAATTAGGTTTTTTTGGGGAGGGGGACATCCCTTGGTTGTTTATATGCAGTGTGATCTCTCTTCGCTCTTTCTTTATTCTAAGACTGTGCCCAAAGAACTACTGCAACTGAGTTCCCATTGCTTTTCACTCCTCCATTGTGCACCAGTTTGCTTGCAGGTCTCAATGATCTACAGGGCTGGGTGACATCAGTGCCTCACTTGGTGCTCTTTGGAGATTACGCTCCCCTCATTAATAGCCCCATGCCAGAAAATCTAGTGTCAATGGGCTTCTATAGAGAGGATAGCAATCTCTCATGAATGCAGCTTGAAGTGCTGACATCACTCAGCCCTGCAGACCATTGTGACCTACAATTCAAGGCAACTGCAGGACAACGGACCCTCTGAGTGACACTGTGAAATACTGTGTTGCATACAGAGGCATAGGAACCCCAACAGATCTGGGGGGGGGGGATAGCATTTTTACACTTTGCCCCCCCAGGCCCTCTGTACCTTCTTGTAGATTGGCTGAGTGTACCGCAGAAGAGGAGCTTCTGATCCTCTACCCGTCTGACAGGAAGCTGCTCTCTGCACTCTGCGAGCAGCTTCCTGTCGGACCAGGGTAGATGATAAAGAAGCTCCTCTACCAGCAGTCCACTCTGCTCGGCCATGCTACATGGAGGTGACCAGCAGGAGGGAGCTCTGTGCAGTGCGCTCCCCTCCAGCTGTTCACCCAAAGCCTAGCGCCTGGGGGGCATTTCTACATAGACTGTCCCCTACATGATTTCCTGAGGGGAATTCATCCCCCCGTCCGCCCGGTTCCTATGCCCCTGGTTGCATACCCATCTGGCATGGACTACATGCACAGAAAAAATGGAGTTGTGTAAAACAGTGCAGACTGATTTATTACTAACATGAATAGCAACGGAAGAGCAACACTTCTAGAGCAAACCAAATGCACCATTGGAGACAAATAAAAACTTCCAATGATATACATAGGCCTATTAACACTTTGAATGCTAGAGGATTCCAAAACATTACAATGTTTTGATGACCTTTCCAGCATTCAAGGGGTTTGTAAGACCCATTTAAATCAATGAAAATTTTCATTTGTCCCCTGTGGTGCAGTTGGTTTGGTCCAAAATTGCTCCTCTTATGCTCAGAGGTGTTGGTAAATTCCAGTGCTATTCACCTCAGTTATAAATCAGTCTGTACTTGTTTACATAACATGGAAAGACCTGCACTTTTTATTTTTAGTTATAGTACAACTTTGCATTGCAAAGCACTCAAACAGTTAAATTCAAAGGGTTAAACAGTCATATAAACTCCCTATGAGTGGACACTTCACACAGGCATCATTTTGAAAATATACACAATGAATAGAAACACAGGCATTTATGGAGCAAATGTTGGGAGAACAGTTGGTGGGCCTGGTACTGCATGTCTATTTTATTAGTACAAAGAGAACAAATGGATTCCTAATATTAAAATCAAAGAGTACGTTCAGCGATATGCTTCTGGACTTTATACTTTATGGCTGTGAATACATTTTTCTGCAAATTCCATTAAGCACCCTCAGACTTCACTGACGACTTGACTGCTTTATACCAGACTGTTCTTTTATGTCACTAACATATTGCTTCCAGGCTGTGAAAATTGATACTTAAGTGAGTTTTGGTTTTAATCTGACATTTCTTTCTCCCTTCACCACCAACACCAGCAACGAAACAGACATGATCCAGAATACCATCCCCCTGCTCGTAATTCCAAGTGTTTATGCAAGTCACTTTTGATATCCAGGATGGAAAAGGATTTTATAGAATATCTTTGTACAAATCATAGTAATATTCAGTTATGTTCCTGTAACCCTTGTAGGTTATAGGAACATACTTATAATACGGAGATGCTTTACATGCACAAAAGAGCAATTCTGGGTTAGACCTATTGCACTATAAGGGAATCAAATGACTTCTTATTGATTTAACCCTTTGAGTGCCAAAAAGTTAGCCAACACATTGCACTACAATGTGCTGGATACCTCTCTCACTCAGAGGGTTAAAGCAGAACTATTACTTTGAGACAAATATGGGATTTTGAAAGAGCTTTCAAAATCACATATATATGCCATTTTTATCTATTTGTCAGTTTATATAAGAAATGTCAGCCAGGAAGGGGCAGCTGGGATGGGGAGAGCAGTGTTGAATGTTAGTATGCCTAACTGCAATGTCTAATTTGCATAACCGGGCAAGTGAATAAAGCTAAAGATCTTATACCATTGAATTTAATAAAAATGTCTAAAATATAGTTGAATTTAAAGTCACTTTAAAAACACATCTGTGCTGCAAAGGGACAGTTCAATATTAAGCTTCTGCATTTTAGCTTATTCAGTGCCAGAGTGGACTCCAACGCATTGTGACACAATAGATTATAATCCCCATTTAAATCAACATGCATTGAAGAAGTTAAAAGCCTCAGTTAAGTCAGTGAGAATTGCTTTGTCCCCTTTGGTGCAATAGGTTTACCCATGAATTTCTCCTCATATCCTTGCTTATATGACCCAAATAGTCACTCTAGAATAAAAAAAGTTTTTCAAGCAGTTTAGAGAGAGTTTTAGCCATTATGATGGAATAGGACTAAAATGTAAAGATTTCTATAAATGTAAACGATACCTATAGGTATACGTGGCTCTTATTTTGTTTAACATGGACCTTTTGCCTACACAGTTTTTGATCTCATTAAATTTATCTATTTATATGGCTGATATCTTGTGTTTTTTTTTGTTTTCCATTCAGCTTAATATTTTTAGAAATGTTTGTTTTAGTATTTGAGGAATTTAATCTCAGAAGAGTTTTGTTTTCAGATAAAGCCTACGTAATTAATTACTTGCATCCAGAAATCACCTCTCCCCACCTTCTTTGGCTGCTAAAACATATCAGTTTCCACTAAAGGGTGGCATACATTATTATGGTGGAAGTGTTATGCAATTATTCAAATGGAAGCTCCCACTGATGGGACGACTGGAAAGGTGATATGTCCTCTTTAACAGATAGATTACTTTGGTAAGAGTCCTTCGTATTGCAGTCATTTATATATGTTTTATAATGTATCTGCAGTTGGCTCTATTTGGTGACCTTTTTTAAATCTGACTTTAACTTAAACCTATTATTTCTGACTAGTTGAAGAGCCCGTTACACGGGCCACAGAGCCACTGCCAGCCGGTAGCGGGGCAGTCATGCGCAGTAGAGACTGCCCGCACCGTGGCTGATCCAGCTCTGTATCAACCACTGCAGCACGCGCAGCAGTCTCTACTGAGCATGACTTAGTTGTTACACACGTTTTAGCGAATTGTTATATAGGATGAGGAAGTGTAAACAGTTTGAATTAGTTAATCTATAGAGATTAGCCTTACTCATGGTTCTTTAGAAACATGCAAGAATTCAAAAGATAATGAAATCCCACTACCACTATCTATAGACTATAATACAGCTCCAATGCAAAAACATAAATAGATCTGCCAGATTGTTGTATGAGGGTCACATACCTAGGTCATTTTTGTTAAATAAACTCAGTCACTTATGTTATAGGTATAGTTGACCTTTAAGTTCCCAGAGTAGAGAAACATATTCATAGCTACTTTTCCATATAGCCAAACACTGAGAAACCAAAAGCCTCAGAAGACAGATGTGGAAAAATTAGTGACTATGGCAAAAAGAAAAGAGAAAGCAAATAGAATATTGCACTTACTTGTTACACACTGTGTGGGTTGACCACTCCAAGTCCCATCTGCCTGGCAGGTCCTTGTGTTTGACCCCACTAGCATGTATCCTTTGTTGCAGGTGAAAGTCAACTCTGAGTTTTCCAGATAACTATTTCCTTCTTTCTTGCCATTCTTGGGGTGTCCAAGCCAACCACATGAGACCACTAGGCAATAAATACAAATTGTGCAATATAATGTTATGCCTTGCATTTCACTGCTCTAGACAATGAATTAAACTTAAAAGTAATAATGTTAATGTAATTATTACTAGAAGTGTGATTTAACTGCGAGCAAAGCTAAGACTTTGGATAATGGATGCCAGAGTCCTCTTTAATATCCAGGAGAAGAAAATTACGACACACCAACAGGCAAGGTTTTCAGGATATCTCTACTTGATTGTTGGTGGGTAATCAGTGGGTCAATCATTGTGATTTGTACACCTTTGCAGATGTAACCAAAGGATTGGAGCCGAGAATCACTGAGTTAAAATAACATTAAAGAGAAAACAGCTATAACCCAAAAATGTATTAGCACATTAAGGGCTGTATTAAAATGCAGGTGCTAATTTCATCCCTGCTTTTATCTTCAGGTATCCCCATAGACTTCAATAGGACCATTTCTGATAAAATATGAGGTAACATTTATCTTCTGCATTTGAATCCAGTCCAAAATGAGCAGTAATGAATCATAATGAACAAATATACCGTAGGACTTTTCTTGCTGAGTAATATAAGGATGCCCTCATTTTTGGAAGATACTTTACTCAAACATTATTACAACTGCATTTTTTATTTTGTGGCTTAGTCTAGCAGTAGAAAACATTGCCACCCGGACACCAGTTAGTGCTGTTGCTTACAGACTGATTAAATAAAATAGTTTGAACTATTGAAACTTTTGACTGATGCACCACACAGCAGCAACAGTTTATATCTTTTTTATAATAAAACTTTAATGCTCTTTTATGTACTCTGGTCCATATTTAATAAAGCTATTTTCTGCACCATAAGGCAGTTAAATGAGACATAATCTGTAAGGTGTCTCCAAGCACTAGAAGGTTCTTTGTGATAGAACACTGGCCAGAATATCCATCTCCATGTGTTCTAAAGTGGAGGTTCAGTTTCATATATCACTTACCAGTAGAAGAGATATTGGTGGACCAATGTGTGTGTCTCTGTCCTGCCCTAAGGCTGAAGTAGAAATTTAATAAGCAGTAATACCATCCTGACTTTTATTATGTTACAGTTGGAGGTCAAGAATTCAAGTGACAACTGTGAGTAAATAATAAATGTCAGAGTATGTTCTTACTGTGGGATAATGTTGGATATTAATCCAATCTCTGATGTCAGTTAGCCCTTTGCTGACACCAGTAACATTTTGGTATAATCTATTATTTCTTCAAACTAATAGTCCATGAGCGTGTCTTATAAAAGCCAGCTCAGAAAGATTTACTGTCAACTCTTGCGCATTAGTTCTGTCCTGTTTAAGACAGTAAACACAGTGAAGTCTGTCCTCATCCTACCTGGCTGCAAGCTCTCCACCAAGCTCTTGTGGCTGGAATACGATAATTTGGTAGCATTCCCAACCTGTAGATCTCGTGTAGTGAGTACATCAAACCTGCAGAATGAATTAGTATCACATAACTTGTCCATTTCTTCCTTGATTGGATCATTTGGATCTTCCTGTACTGAAAAGATGGGCACAAATTCTGGATCATGTTTTACTTGGTATTTCTCAATCAGAAACTGAGAGTCATAGGTAAAGAGGGAGCTGTCACTGGTCACGGCCCCTAAAAAAAAAAAAAAAAAAATTGTATAAATGTATGTATTTATTATATGTGAAAACACTCTCCAAGGAACATGTTTTTTATCAAGAGGATAAAGTCCTCAGAATCATTGACAAAGAGGCTCCTTAGAATAGCATATGAATTTGAGAGATTTAAAGTGGACCTGCGACCTTAAGTTTTTTTTGTTTTACAGAGAATAAAAATATGCATGTGTTGTAGTAGCTGTTTTCAGTAAAATAACTATTTTTTAAAGATATTAACCTTTACATTTTGGTGACACAGTATGCCACATTATGCTAATTTCTCACACAATATTCTAATTAACTCATTTCAAAACCAATTATATTGATTGCTGTGCTATTAGAAATTACCCTGTGTGGACTCTGCCAAGATGCATTCATAGCACAGAGAGTGGAAAACTTGCCTAGCACAGAAATAACGATTTATTTTACAAACAAATGACTAGGATAACACATAGGCAATTAACTTTACATTTCAACCTTTGAGTGCCAGAGGGGTTCGCAAAGCATTGCATACTCATCTGGCACTCAAAGGGTTAACTCTTTGAGTGCCAGAGGGGTACGCAATGCATTGCTTTGCAATGAGTTGCGTACCCCTCTGGCACTCAAAGGGTTAACTAACCATATCTAAGGATGACAGGCCCTCTGTAAAATCTGTGGGCAAATATGAACATTCTTTCTCAGCAGTGGCACAAGGGAGGGTAAATGAGAGCACCTGAGGGGGGCACCATGTCTCCCCAACAAAACTGGACGTTTTTCTAAGTATAAGTGTATCGCAGGCATGGGGCCTTACTTTCTGTAAGGTGAATGTATTATGATAATTCTGCTCAATAACAGGCACTGTACTGGCCTTCTGTCTCTATGCCTGCCTAACTTCAGCATATCAACCTATTCTTTCCTGAAAACTACTAGCAGAGGGCAAGAGGGCAGTCTGTGGGTATTTAAGGATGGTAATTTCCTCTCTGCCTTGCTTTGAGTAAGGTACTTAAAAAGGCATAGAGAAAATGGCATTAGTGTACACCATTTCTTTGTGGCATGCTGTGGGATTGGTGGTTCAAGGCTTGCTAAGTTGCTGGTATTAACATACAATGTTGACAGAGTGTGCAGTAACACACAGCAGTGATTTAGCTAGGAAGATTTAAATGTTCTTAATGTTCATACTAAAGGGAAAAATAAACAATACAACTATATTCAAAATGTAATGCTCTTTCTAATGATACATTGGTTATTCTGTATAACAGGTTATTTTTAAGTCTGCAGGGACGCACCTTGTGTTTCCAGAAAGGAGTTTCCAAAATATAAAAAGAACTTTCAATAGCGATATCTAAAACATATTCATGTAATTATGCATCCAAAAGACATGTCAGCTGCTTAAAATAAGACTGCAGAATCTTTATTGTCAAGTTGTAGCTGGATTCCAACTCCCATCACCCTCAACCAGCTGTTTACTGGACTGAGAATGATGGGAGTTGTAATTCAAAAATAGCTGAAAAAATAGTATAACCTTATGCACATCAACAGCAAACACTTCTCACTACAGGAGTTGCTTCATTTTGTTTCTCACTGATCTGGTAGTGATGAGATTTCTAGAAAACGGAAAACTTCCTCTTGGTTTGCCCTTGGTCCAAGGAGTGGCATCTCATTGGTTTGTGTATCTCACCCAATGTGCCAGACGCATACACAACATATTGCTTTGAAATGCGTTGTGTACACCTCTGGAACGCGTAATGTTAAATGAACATTATCATCCAAAAGAGTATGATATTTAAATGCTTTTATATATAGTGTATTTCTTACTAACATGTATAAAAAATATATTTTACATCCATATGTCTCAAAATATAAATCTTGTTTTTCCTGTGGGTATTTAGGCAGATATACATAATCATTTGCTTATTTACTTTGCAATGAATGTCATGATAGAGGTAAGTATCAAATCAAAGAGTTTCCATGTACCAAAATGGAAGGCTCCTAATATCAAAGCAATAATCTCTGTTTAAGGTTTGAGCAGGTTTTAACAAGAGATATTTACCCTTTTTATTTTTGGAGAAATGTAGTAATGCTCATTTATAACTGTATTCAGACCTATAGAGGAATGGGTGGAGGAAATAATGGGATTTGAGTTGTGCCGTAAAGATTATAGGCAGACCAGCATAAATGACTTGAGGAACCACCTTTTATGGTATAAAAAGAGATAATATAAAATCATGGAAGAAAAGGGAGGGATTTATGGTTCCCACAATTGTGAATGCTAGTGCAGAGGTGATTTCTAAATATATAAATATGTATATTTATTTGTAAAGTGATTTCAGCTCCTCCCATAAATCTAGATAAATTACCTTAATACGAAAGCCTGTATTTTAGAAGCCATAAGTTGGAATGATGTACCCTCAGCTACATTTAGTCATTGCAGAAGAGGGCAGTATGTTGAAAAGAAAAGTCCAGAGTTCTGAGACAAACTATTTGCAATATAAGGAAGAACTAAAAATTCCAAAAATGTCCATTGATTTAAATAGGGATTTTAATGCTACAGAGGTATCCAATGCATTGTGAAGCTATACGTTTTAGACCTCTCTAGCATTCAAGGGGTTAAAATCCTCATTTAAATCAATGGGAGATTTTAGTTCTCCCCTGTAGTATAAATGATTTTCCCCAGAACAGATCCACCCTAACCCTATGAGTGCCAGAGGGGTATCCAATGCACTGAAAAGCAATGCATTGAATACCCCCTGGGACTCAAATGGTTAATTTACCTTTACAAAGAAACCCCATCATTTATAGTTTGAATGTAGTTCACATATTTGTAATTAACTCCCTTAGATGTTAAAGACATCACCTCATTGTGTAATGGTGCATTGCCCTGTAGTGCTAATGACATTTAATGGTTTAATTATCTTCTTAACTCATATAATACCTGAACAAAAGTTATCACATCTTTAACCTGGCACAACCTGACTGAAATTCAGAGACCTTGGGGGAGATTCACTAAGCGGTGATGAAAGAAGTTTATCACTTCTCTAGTTCCTATGTTATTCTATAGAGCCCATACACTAAGATCTCCAAAGCTGAAGAAATCTTAGTGCATAGGTTCTCTAGAATAATACAGGAACTGGAGAAGTGATATCACTGGAGAAAGTCATCTTCACTTTATCACCGCTTAGTGAATCTCCTCCATTCTGTATCATCTAAGAGGTCTATGGTCTAAACCAGTGGTTCTCAAACCATGCCCTCAGTGGCTACTAACAGGCTAGGATTTGAGAATTTCTTTTTAAGAGCACAGGTGAGTTAATCAATATGACCGAGCCTCTGATCAACACACTTGTGTTCTAGCAGGGAAATGCATAAGTCCTGGCCTGTTAGTGGCCACTGAGGGCACGGGTTGAGAACCTCTGGTCTAAACAGTTTCACCTAAAAACTCCCAAAAATCAATCCGCTGATACAGCTTACTCTTGGTAATAATACACCATTAGTAAAATCTAATTTTTGGACTTTTTTAATGTCCAGGTCAGACATGTGCCTTTTCCCAGATTTTTGTAGTTTTAGCTCCCTGCTACTTGGATCACTATTATGTGAATTTCTCTCTCCAACAATGCAATTTATTAATAACATAATGGAATCCTTGGAAATGGACTTCACATTTTATAGAGCAATTCATACAAGATGAACAAGCGGGAAAATCTAGCTTGTGCCAGTTTAGAGTGATATGTAACAGGCTTCTGAACAGGTTCATTGGGCTTTGTGATTATATGATACCTGAGTCACAGAGGTTGCTGTACTAAGAGATATGGAGCAATTTGTAAAAAGACAAACCGATTCCCATTGATTTAACCCATTAAGGACCAAATGTGTTACCCACCCCTCTGGTCCTTAAGGGGTTAAATTGTCCTTTTAAAGTGGATCTGTCACATATAGAAAAGTAATGCTCATTAGTTAGAGCATTTAGTGGAAAAGTTAAACATCCCTGTTATCTGCACACAAATTAATGTTTAAAAGGTGCCCAGCAGCATACTTCCGCTTGCCGCTGCAGCAAGCTGCTTGCCTCACAGAGGCAGCTCCCTTCCCACTACCCATCATCCTCCAATGACAGAGGCCATCTGTCTCTAAGCTGGATGTGATAGATCCACTTTAAGCCTGAGAATACTAGAAAGATCTCCAAGTCAATGATCTGCAACAAACTGCAGATCTCTTTAGCGTACAAGATTAATTTAAATCAGTTCGATTTTTTATATCCCTTTGAGTGCCAGAGGGGTATGCAACGCATTGCAGAGCAATGCGTTGCATACCCCTCTGGCACTCAAGGGGATATGCCCCCTATAGTGCATTTGGTTTGCCCCAGGATTTACAACTGGCTTAACAGACTAATCTGTAAAATATGAATGTAATCTGGATCAGTACAGAACTTTGAAAATGTTATTGCAGATGTTCTCTATTGACTTTTTTATTTATATAACCGTTATCTGCTTGGAGTGTAGTCTATATGGAACAACACAGAATTCAATGCATTTCTATAATTTCTATAATTTACCCTGTAATAGCTGTAAAAGATAAAAAGGTAAATTAAAATGCTACTGCACTGTAAAAGTATATCCCTGAAAATTCACCGCAGACAATTCACAAATGGGTTAAGTCCATTCCTGCATCACCCGGTGAGGACCTATTTTAATTAAAGCTAATGCAAGCTAATTGTAGTGCCCTGTGAGGACTTTGTTTCATTGTGCATATGTCTGCTGTATGGATATCCTGGTTTCCTACGGAGGGGGTCAAAGTGAATGAAGTAGGTGCATTGAGGTGGTTGGAGGGAGGGAAGGAGGGCATAGTAATTTTATTTCTTGTGTATAATATGACTCCCCCACTTCACATCAAGTGAAAAAGGGTAAATATGTGAGTATTATACCCAATATTTTACAGCATTTGATGTATTTGCTTTTTTTTTTTTTTTAAACAGCTTACGCATTTTTGATGTAATGTAGTGAGTGTTCAGTTTGACACAGCTTTGACGCTCTGTGACACTTTGACACACTGGGAATTTTCACATAGCATGTGCACTTTCATACAATATGGCAATTGTGTGCTTTGATGCAGTGTTTCAGTGCTTTGATGAACTGGGACTCACTGTGATACTTGTACACTCTGATGATGCATGCATGAATTTTGATGCATGGTTGTGTGTGGTCACTCTGATGTTGTAGATGGGTTTTGCTGCACTGTGGGGCATTGGCACTTCGATGCACAGTGATGTGTGGTCACTTTGACACTATGTGACAGCTTTGTGTGCATTTCAACACAATGTGCGTTCTTTTTCGCATTGTGGCATGTGCACATTTTAGTTGCAATGTGTGTGCCTTGGTGCACTGCGGCATGGGTGTGTTTGCATGCAATGTCCACACTATGCAGCCTGTGGTGTGTGTGTGCATTTTGATGTAATGTGTGCACTTTGGCTCATTGTGGTGTGTGCGCGTTGATGCAATATGTGTACTTTAGCACACTATGGCGTGTGTGCGCTTTAATGCAATGTGTGCATTTTGGTGAACTGTGTCATTTATGCACTTTGATGCAATGTTTGTTCTTTGGATCTTGTGCACTTTTACACACTACAGTATATGCTTTTATGCACTGGCGTGGGTGCACTTTGACACACCATATGCAATTATGTACTTGTGTGTATGCACTTAGACACACTATATACTTTATGCATTGGCATGTCTGTGCTTTGACCCACAGTGGGTGCTGTCATGCACTGTGGCACGTACACTTTAATGCTATTATCAAAGAAATATTGACTCATGGTCAGAGATGTATTTTCCTCTTGAGGACTCACACCCCTCGAGAAGTCATAGCTTTTTCAGAGTGGATTCAAATCTTTTCCAGAGCACGCAAGAGGGTCATTTGGATCATTTAATTTTGAGTATTTAGTATTTTGGTTTCATCCCCCCCACCTTTTTTACTTGCTTGGGCACTAACCCATTGGTGAATTACCTGTCATGGATGTCCAGGAATGTAGAGCATTGTTTTAGCATACTGTAATTTTTTCCTTGTTATGTTCATGGCAGCATTCACCAACATTCCTGTCCTTTGTTTGGCTAGTTGGAGCTTGGAGACTAGACAACAGGAGGAAGGGGAGAAGCCTTGCTTAAACTATGAATGTTGTTTTGATTGGTTCACTGTCCTTTCAGCTATAGGGGTGGACTTAAAGCTTTTGCAAATGATTCCATGGACATATCCAGGACACTTTTCTACATGATAGATGCACCTACCTTTATGTTCAGTTTCTGAGGCTGGAACAACCCAATTCTATAGCAACCCAACTGTATCATGAGGGCCTAAGAAAAATTCCCTGACTGCCATTGATTTAAATAGGTCTTTTAATTCCATTGAATAGAGAGGTCTTCAGCACCTGGTCTTGCATTCTGTATGGGACTAATATAGAATTCAAGGGACTAACACCACCATTAAAATCGAAAGTAGTTTTGATTAGCCTCTTATGGTGCAGTTGTGTTGCCCCAGAATTGTCCCAGTTCTTCTTAGTAAATCAGTCTCTCTGTTTCTATGTAGCCAAATAGCTTTCATTAATCCCTAGACAAATTATTGTGCATTTAGGTACAGGTACACTTCCTTTATCTCACACAGTGTGGCAATATTCACTTACAATCAGCACCAAACTGGAAAAGCTCCTGTGGATTGGCATTAGGGGGCAGAACAGTTCCATTCCTGAGAGTGAAATCATCCATGGCATTGTGGTTCATTACTCCCAGAAGCCCTTGTGTATGGTTCAGGAACTCCTCAGGAAGTAAGACAGAAACACTCAGGAACCCACCTCTTCCTCTCACTTCGACCCCAGCTCCAGATGGGAGCATCACAGTTACATTTTGGTTAGCAGAAGAATAAACAAAGACCCCTTGGAAAGAAACATATTGTTAATGAATTGTCAATATGATCAACCACCAGTTCCCAAGATGTGTAAGAAGTCTGGAAGGTCTAAAGTCTGGAAGGTCTAAAGTAAAAGTATAGAAATGTCCGAACTGTACCTTCAAATCAACTTCATCACAGGGAACAAGTACAAACTCTTAGATTGCTCAATGCCATAAATGTGTTGTTCACTGCAAAATACTAGAGATATCTACATTGTACTGTATGAAACAATCAGTTGGGGACCTCTATATCTTCTTAGGGCTTAAAGTGGACCTGTTAGTACTCAGCATTTAGTCTCACTAAATGTATCTACTTAAACTGTCTATAAGTTTGGCTTTTTGTTTTCCTAAACAGGCTCATAGTTTTTATAGTTGGAGAATCCTCTCAGTGGAGCTTTGTCATCTGACTTGGACTGATAAAGGTGCATAATTACTTACTCAAATGTGCAGAAAATCACCTTTTTCCACTTTTCTAGACTCCTAAACTGTCCAGTTTCCACCAGGAGCTGAAATAAACTGATAAAGGATCAAGAATTCTGCAGATCCCTTCAACACTGAAATTCCCACTGAGTGGAGGACTTGGAAAGGGGAGAAGTCTTCTTTAACCCCTTCTGGCACTCAAAGGGTTAAAAATACAGAAAACATGTATTCGCCCCTATGGTGCAGTTGATTTGCATCAGAATTTCTTGAATTATTATTAATACATCAAAAGATGGAAGAGAGAGATTCAGATAAAATACAATTGTTATATTTTATTTGCTGATCATTTATAAGAAACTGTTAGATGTCATAAGTGCAGTCAAGGTTATAATATGTTTGTTTGTTACCCAAACTCTGGAATTGTACCATTGACCATATGATTTGAGTTAGATTGTGTGCTAGGATGCAATACATTGCATACATAAGGTGTAGGTAATAATGTACACATAGTGGCAGTAGAAGTGTGTACACCTTGCAACATTTGGGATTATAGTTCAATGGATTGTCTCCACTTCTCAGCCTCATAACTCTCAACCACAAAACAGTGATAATCATTGCTCTGCAATGCCTTGCTCACACCTCTGTCATGAAAAGGGTTAAGCCTATGTTTTCTAAACTATGCTCAGATCCAGGCACTTAAGAAGGAAAAGACCTGGAAACTTATAATTGGAATGTAAAGCAAAAAAGAGCATGGCTCAGAATATTTTGGAAGGTAAGCTTTAGGTACTACTAAGTGCTCTATAATTTTTGCCTCTATAAAAGTTAAAAAGGGTAGTTCATTATACAGATTAACTAAGTATAGGCTAATGTAAAATGGTGCTGCACTACTTCATGATGTTACAGCTACTTCTGAACTCACCTTTGAGATCCATCCAACTCCTATTGAAGCTGAGCACTTCCTGGTTCAGGAGAACTTCTATATTCCCTGATGATTGTGCTAGACGCACTTCAACCACATCCGAATCCCCCTCCCTCATAGCAACAGAAGAGAATCCAGTAACAAAAGAGGTAGATCCTTTAGTTAAAGAGTAAAAAAAAAATGTTGGTTAAATAAGTTTTACTTATTTTCTTTAAATAAGCAGAACATTATGCTGACAACAGTATAGTATTATAATCAAAGAATCTAATGTCTGCTTCAGTGAATCTAACACAATATAATACAAGTACTTATCAATAGCGGTTCCTCTGCTCTTCCTCTGAATGGTTTACCATTCTAGACTATAAGAGGCACATATCAGTATTGGCTTATTGAGAAAGCATATACCAACTTATCTGTATTTGCCCAAATTTACAGCGGTGTACCTAGGACTGAATATCTGGAGGGCCCTGATGTTTACACGTATGAGTCCAAGAGGTGCCTTTCTGGAGCAAACCAAATGCACTATAGGGAAGAAGTGAAAATTATGCAATTCCCATTGATATAAATGGGGCTTCTAACACCCTGAATTCAATGAAATACATTGGAGACCTCACAAGCACTGCAGGAATTAAAGGCCCTATTTATGTCAACGGGATTTTTTCATTTCCTCCTATGGTGCAGTTGGTTTGCTTTAGAATTGCACACATGCTTTAATGTATAAAGGGCACATTCAGTAATATAAAGTTTGTGCATCTGGGTGGGTGGGTCTTTGTTCAAACTAGTTGGGTCATAACCCACCCAAACCCTTCTGTGGCTACAACACTGAGCATATATGTATACCCTACTCCCTAGTTGTTTCCTATTTGTTCCACAAATTTAGCAGTATATCTAGGCATTCCTAATGTATTTGTTTGATGCTAAAAATATGTCATAACTCAAATCTTGCTTCATTGATGCATAATAAGTGGGAACAAATCATGTTTTTCATGTTGTGTTATCACAGTTTCTAATAAAATGAGACTAAGCAAAACTGAGGTATATTGGAACATCACTAATGTTTTGTTTACATATGGGCTTGAAAACATTAATAATACTGCCCAGTTTAAACTTACTGAGCTGCCCTACTATCTGTTGGTAAACTTACTGAGCGGTTGGCCACTAGGGGTGGGCGAAAGCTTTCGCCATCTTTCTGCAAGAAATCCAGCAAAAACCATGTTGTTTGCTTTTTTGCGGGCAAATCCTCTTTAAAACCAGAGATTAAAATCTTCACATTTTTCGTCCATTGGACAAAATTCTTCACCGTTTTTTCAATAGCAACAAAGTTTTCACCCATTAATGTACGTGTTTTTCATCTTGTCGCTATAAAAATGTGATGTGTTCCAGGAAGTTAAACACAATAGAAGCAGCTACAGAGCGAGGTAGACATGCTGTGCTATTCTTCTGTGATCTTGAGGCAAAATTGAGGCAGGAGAGGCTCATAGTGACTGCTATCACTAAAGGAAAATGTAAAAGTAATAAAAGGAGGAGCTGGAAGGACCCTTATGTGTCCTCTGAGTCTGAGAAGGAAGTGAGCACCACAGAAGCAATGCTGTCCAGTCCCCCTAAATCACCCCCAGGGATCTTGAGGAAATTAATGTCAAGGGAGGAAGGAAATGGTAGCAGTACTGGGAGAAGGACAGATCAGCTGTCTGTGCCTGCTGCCAGACATGATGTGTCTGCTGTAAGATGTGCTATGCCTGCTGTCAGGCATGCTGCCACTAGTACTGTGCCTGCTGCCAGTGCTGCCCCTGCTGCCATCAGTGCTGTGCCTTCTGCCAGTGCTGAACCTGCTGCCACCAGTGCTGAAACTGCTGCTATTGTGGCTTGTAATACTCTGGAGGGGTGGAAGGAGAAATGTGACAGCAGGGGACCCTAAGTCATACTTGCCATTCCAAGCAGTCCTGGCAGTGCTAGTACTACTATTAAGAAGGTCCAACAGCTTGTTAGCATTAGGAGTGAAGGCGAGGGTAATCAATATCCTCATATTATTAGTGACTGTGAGGAGGAATACTCAGGGGCCGAAAGTGATGTGGTTGGTTTTAGCAGTAGTAGTAGTAACAGTGATGGTGAAGCAGCCGGTGGGACTAGTGTTAGGAGAGTGGTAGGGGAAGCAACTAAGAACATCCAGACTGGAGATCAAGGGAGTCCACACCATACCCCTGACCCTGAGAGTTCCCTTCCCCCCACGTCATGTGGAACATGATCCTGAAGAAAGCAGAATTGTTACCATTGCAATAATACCACCACCAGGTGCACAGATCAGCTGCCTGTGCCTACTGCTAGTGCTGCCAGTCTGCCTTCTTCAGGTCAGCAAGAAATGGCAAGTGTGACATTAGGGGACCCTCTGTCACATTTCTCTTCACCTCCTCCAACCAGCAGTGAGATATCTGTAATAGAGCAGCAGCAATGAGGGACTAGTGGTGGTGGTGATGATGATGGTGGAGAAGCTGGGGTGGCAGAGACATTGATGGCCTTTTTAGCCCAAACTGAGAAGGAATGGGAAACCAGGGATGGGGATGGGCATAACCACCACCTCTATCAGTGAGCTTTTGGAATTTGCAGAGTTTGCTACTGCTTTAATACCTGCTGCTGCTGAGTTGCAAGGGTAGCAGGATGCTGAGGAGTAGACTAGTGTGCCGCAACAGCAGCAACATCATCCTTTGCCCCAGAAAGTGAAGGGGAATGTGGAGGAGAAGAAGAAAGAGGCCATTCTTCTCCACCTGTTCCCTACCCCTATCCCCTGAAGTCATGGGTGTGGGACTATTTTTCTCTTGGGCATGCACAGTGCAGTCATCACCAATGGCACTGTGCACAATTTCTGATAAGTCAGTGAGAAGAGGAAAGGAGAGAACACACCTTGCACCATGATATTTATGTCAAACATATTAAAGGGATAGTAATGTTTCATAATAAAAGTAGCTCTGATTAATCTTCATAGTATTTGGGTCATGGAGAATGTTATTTCAAGGGATAGTATTGCTTGAAAATAATTTTATTTTATCTTGTAGCCCTTAAAAAAACATTAAACATTATATAAGTCTTATCTCCCAAACCTGTATGGTTTGGGAGATATTAGCAAGTAAGGTTTCCCCTGGAGTGACGTCACTGCTCAAGCCTTCAGATTTGGAATCCAGTCCGCAGACAGGCCGCGGCTCTTCAGCACTGCAGAGATCACAATCTTTAAAAAGAATTTCTTCATTGGCATGGTCTACAAAGTGTGCTTGCAAGCCAGGTACACTTTGTAGACAGTTCCAATGAAGTAGTTCTTTTTAAAGATCGTGATCTCGGCACTGCTAAAGAGCTGCTGGTTGATCTGTGGACTGGATTCCAAATCTGTCCACTAGATGGCAGACTTGGCTAAAACAGCCAGGAAAAGGGAACTTCACTTTTATTATTATTAACTTTACTTGCTAAGACTTATATTTTTAATGGTTTTATAAGGGCTACAATATAAAATAAAATTATTTCAAGCAATTCTATCCCTTTCAGTACTGTCAGAGTTGTAGTTCAAGGGTAATTGAATGATAAAGTATCCCCCTCCGACCCCTTTTTCTGATGTAACACTGTTCAGCTCAGAGCAGCAGAGTGGTATCCAAGTGGGTTGCAGAGAGGGAAAATCTTCAATTAACATAAGGGAAAACCCTGTCAATGGGGGCAGGGCTTTCATTGTTCTCACAGTAAGAAGATTGTCCCTTGCTGTGAACTGTCTGGTCTGTGGACCAGATTCCACATCTGAGGGGAGGTGGCTTACACTAGGTAAAAGGGGCGGGATGGGGAAAGTTTATCATTCAATTACTCTTGAACTACAACTCTGACAATATTGAAATACCACTCTCTATGGCTCAAATTCTATGAAGATTAATTGGAGCTGCTGTTTTTGTGAAACATTAATATCCCTTTAAAGCCAAACACCCACTACAGAAATCAAGCACCGCTGTTGCTGTACCCCTGACTCTCCAGAAAGACAAGAGGTGAGGTGTAGATCAAAGAGGAGGAAGAATAGAGAAACCCAGGCAGAGACTGGAAGTTCGATGACGAGCAAAACAACTAGCTCGCCATCACCTTCTTTCTTTAGGGTAACTACATCTTCTGCCAATCCACCTCGTTTATCAGTACCTCCCCCGCCAAAAGATAGCCACTTGTAGATGTTAGGATGTGGCAGTTCGTGTCCACCCATTGCACACTGTGTTGGGCATTGACCACACATGGCAACGTGGTGGAGGAGACTAGCAAGAAGGGCAACATATGCTAAGATGCTGGCAGGGAGGGTTCATCATTACTATTAAACTGTCAGCACCATTACTATTAAACTGTTTGGATAGAGTTGTGCCCCAAAGTGTTATTTACCACACACACTGTGCATATTGCAGTTACTGATGAGAGGCACAGTTCCTGCTCTCAAGGGGAACATTTCTATTGTAATAACAACACACCCATGATTTTGGAGGAGGGGCAGTGTGAAATAAGGACTAAAGGGACTCAGGACTCATGACATAGATATATAATAGGAAATCTAGTCCTTGATGGTAATTATATATTTTTATTCATATAAAAAATCTGCACAGAATTAAACAATAAAAATAAAAATGAAAGACAACCATATATTGTCTAAAAAACAAAATATAAATAAAATAATACATCGCCCTACGCGTTTCACAGCCTCCCGCAGCTTCTTCAGGGGCTTACTATTGTATCAATCACCTTATTTCACACGGTGCTAGAGAGCCCTAGATAGAGGGTAGGAGAGTATTGGAGACGTCAAGTAAAGGAAGATCTGGACGGTGGAGGGACATTGAAGGAGGTGACGACAGGCGGAGAGAAAGAGACGGAGATCTGGTACCGACACTGGGGGTTATCCAGTGAAGGCGCTTATACCAAGAGGCTGGTTCGCCTCTGGTAAAGGTAAGTGCAAATCTATTAAGCTCACCATTGAAGGGAATTCCCACGGTGAAGGAGGTGGAACAAAGAATATCTTACACGTTGAAGGTTTCCGATAAGAAGGAATATACAGTCTGCACTTACTTTGTGTGCTCTTGTTCTTTTTTGTATTTTTTGTATGTGGTAAGAACAAATTCTGCAATTATAGACTCAGGACATTTGACAGTGTCCAGTGGCCACTGACCAACACAACATGACCTGCTGGCACTAGGCCAGTAGGACATTTTTTTTCTCAGGGTTTGTGCTTCAAAAAAATACGAAAAAAATAATTAAAAAAAAATATAGTCCTACAAAAAAAATAAAAACATTTTGGGTGTTTGTTTCTAACACGCCTAAGTCCTACAAATCAAATTTGCTCAGGGCTTGGGCCTCTAACAACACATCCTCTACAAAATACTCTATCACGTCAAGTATCATTTTACCCCAGTGGCAACATATGTCAGGGTGTTCCTTCTCTCTATCACTTTACATACAAATGTCTTATTTTATTTTATTTTTTTTTTATTAACTGTCCCCCCAATACCAGTCAAGAACCCCCCACCAAAATTCATTGTTCAACTGATTAATTCCCCAGATTCCACCCATCAACACAGGTACCCTCCTCAGACCCCTTTTATACCATATATTTTTTTTAATTGTATTTAGGATTTATTTTTTTATTAACTGCCCCCCCCAATCCCAGTAAACACCCCCCAAAAAAAACACTCCCTGTTCAATGGATTCTTTCTCCACACCCCACCAACATAGGCACCCTCATGCCCCTTTTCTACTGTGCCTTTGGGAAATAAAATAATATTTGTTATGTGTTGTGTGGAAATTTCAATGGAATGAGCTAGGAAAAAAAAGTGGAAAAACTGCACTTTTTGCTGGAAATTATTTGCCAAATGGGAAGTGCCATTATTCACTGGTTTCAGTTTGAGGCAAATATTTTCTCCCATCCCTATTGGCCATCACACATCATCACCAACCATAAATTATTGGCTGATGTCCACAAGTACCAGCTATACATTGGAAGTAGAGATGAACATTGTAACATCCAAGTAACCTATATGAGCAATTTAAACTTTAGCTCCATAGTCCGCCATACAGATCATCAGTGTTGACACTTCCATGAATTCTGTGCTGAACTTGGGAAATGTTGTCTGCTGCAACAGACTGCTTCATCCAAGATACTCCATTCACCCATGGGAACAACCGAATTCCACCTCCCTATTTTATTTTTTTGCAAGGACAATATCAAGCAGACATCAATATTGCACTGATGTTGGTATTGTGAACATAACCTAATACATATAAGGCCCTATGCACAACAGATTCACTATCATGGATCAAATCATATGTGCAATGGGAGAGAAACAGTCATTTCCAAAAGTGCAATTTAAATAGGGATTTTAACCCTTTGAATTCTAGAAAAGTCACCACAGATTGCAATCATCACTAGCATTCAATAAGAAGCTATATTTGTCCTTTATAGTGTAGTTGGTTGGCTCCAGAACGACTAATATTTTTTACATAAGACCCCTAGTTTTAGATGTGTCACTAATTGTATCTAAATAAAGATGATGACACTTTATGAATCTCACTGACTGGGCCTTATTCTACATTAACAGAAAAACAGTTCTATAATAGACCAATAATCCTTTGCACAGTAGCACATCTATTGGCCATACATACCATTTGCAAATGTAACAGGTTGTGTTCGGCCCTGAATGTCGAGTGACTGGATTGGTGAAGTAACCAGAATATATTCCCCTCTCCCCTTAAAAGTGTAATTGGCGCCATCGAAGGTGATGAAGTGAGGATCCCCAAATGCAGAAGCTATGAATGAATAAAGCAGGACAGAGTCCATGTTACATCTTGAAAAAGGCATTCTGGGTAAATGTATGATCTGATAGAGTAATCATATTATATTCAGTGAGTTAGTGACTGGCATGCAATTGCTGTAATTACAGTATCAGCATCTGTGCAAAATACTAATTTACTTCACTAGCAACTTGGATGCTAGAGAAGTCTTCAATACATTGGAGGAGATGGACTAAGACAGGATAAAGAGGTGATAAAGTGGAGATGACTTCCCCAGTGATATCACTTCTCTGGATCCTATGTTATTCTATGGAACCAGTGCACTGAGATCTCTAAAGTTGGAGAAATCTTACTGCATTGGCCCCATAGAATAGCATACAAATTGGAGAAGTGATATCATTGGAGAAGTCATCTCCACTTTATCACCTCTTTATCACACCTTAGTGCATCTTTCCCCATTGTTTCACAGGGCACTGGAGAGCTGTCTAACATCCAAGGGATTGAATAAAAAGTGGAATAGCAATGTAATTCTTTAAAGGGATATAAATGTCTACAATACAAGTAGATGTCAGATTCTCCTCTATTGTAAAACTGACACATTGCTCTATGTTTAATAACTTACTTTTATGTAGTTCAAATTATATTACATGTAAAAAGATCCCCCTCCCACCCCTTCTGGTCTCCTCCTCTTGGAGCTGCAATCCGGTTGTGGGACCGGACGGATGCAGTGAGGGACAAACTTAAGTCAGTAAGTATAGGGAAAACCCTGTCCCCTTGACGAAGGAGGGCAGTATTTTCCTTTGCTTACTGAAGATTGTCCCTCGCCGCTCTCCATCTAGACCATAGTTAGAGGAAGCGTGACATGGCCAGACGGGGCAGGAGGGGATCTTTTTAGATGTAATATCTTTTGAACTACATACAAGTAAATTATTAAACACAGCGCAATATGTTAGTTTTACAATAGAGAAGACTCAGAGATCTACTTTATGGCAGACAATACTATTCCTTTTACAAAAATGCATTCTCTGGATTAGTATTTTATGTAATTGAATGCTAATATGAATTACATTATATGAAATCCTACATACCCTACAATAACCACAGTTAAATGTTCAATTTTTTTATTACTCATTTCTAACCATTAGAGGACACTCAGCTGCTGACAAATAAGCATATAGTAACAAGAGATTATTATTTACCTTTCAAAATACTAACCAGAATAAATGGCTTTGTTTGTGATAATATATTAACCCTTTGAGTTCCAGAGGGGTACGCAACGCATTGCAAAGCAATGCGTTGCGTACCCCTCTGGCACTCAAAGGGTTAAACATTTACCTTTATAAAATGAAACAACTTTCAATAAATCATCAGTCCACTAGATGGCAGTATTATCCTGAAAACAGCAGTCTACTGATTTTTGTATTGTACAGCAAAACCTGTCAACAGTGGTGTTTGGTGGACTTTCAAGTTAGATTTGTGTGTGATCCTAATACCATTAATGCTAATAAACAATTTCCTTTTCAATGAAACAGCAAGTTGTAATGCTCATAGTCCGACTTAATATTGGGTTAATTGAAGTGGTTTGATCTTCAGTGTAGTAAAGAAACATGGCTGGATGACTGGGTAGCTCATGCACAGTTAAATGCACTTATTAGGTGGGATAGCGTAAACAAAACTATGGTAATTCAGGGTTATAGTTCAGTGGCATTCTTTGTTGATGACATTATATATAACATCATAATTAACACAGTTAAACAAAATGCATGGGGGGAAGCAGAGTTAATGTCCACATAACTATAACCATGAATTTTGAACACTACAATATTGGCTTTAATATATGTTTTTTTGCCTTTTAAATTCCATGGTGTTTTTTGTTATCTGTTTAGCTCAATAAAGGTCACTTGTACTGGATCAAGGAAGCATGCTCTTCACATACTCATGAATTTTGACTATCTGTCTCTCTCTGTCTCTCACTCTTTCTCTCTATATATCTATTTTTATTTTATTATTATTTACAGATTATATTTATGTAAAATTTGCAGGATTTGTTAGTACTGGAAATGAGTCCCCACTTATCCAAATAAGCCTCTGAAAATCTTCATACAAAGGGGAACTACCACCCGACACAATCTTTAGCTTCACTAAGTCCCCACTGGTGACTAGATGCTTAGTAGAGCTAGTTGCCAGAATAAGTACCTTATTTAATAGATTTCTGCTCTCTTTCATGGGTGACAGGCAGGACGGAGAGCGAACATGTTGCCATTGTGACGTCCGTGCGCCTGCGCTGTCAGTCCCAGTTGGGTCTAGAAGGTGTTGCTAGGAGCCTGGCTGGGACTGACAGCGCAGGTGCACGGACGTCACAATGGCAAGATGTCCGCACTCCGTCCTGCCTGTCACCCATGAAAGAGAGCAGCAATCTATTAAATCAGGTAATCATTCTAGTGACTGGCACTGCTAAGCAGCTAGTCGCCAGATGGGGACTTAGTGAAGTTAAAGATTGTGTCGGGTGGTAGTTCCACTTTGACATACAACTGGCATTCAAACATTAATTATGGCAGTAATCTTGAGCTGTCATACTACATTAGACCCAACCATATGCTGGATATTTACCTACTCTTGGTGGCTTGTACGTGCGGCAGTCACTGGATGGCCTGAGCTGTAAGTAGTATTGGCAGTTATCTGACCACAGGCAGCAGTAATAGAACGTGATCACGTCATATAACCAGTGAGAAAAACCAGGTACTCTGGGAGGCTTCCTGTATGGTGGTGAACCCCAGTCATGGCCCCGATCTGGCGTACTGCCCCCTACAGAGTCACTGGTGAGCACTTGAAACCCTTTGGAATCATAGCAACATTGCTGACCAGCTCCATATTTAGGACTGTAGAAAGAGGCAGAATTATGATAAGAGGCAAAGAGATTAAGAAACCCTTATACATACATAATACAGGAAACAATTGCTTGTCTCTCATTCTCCTTAGAACATGGGTGGGAAAACTGGGGAAATGACTCCTCAATGCACCCCATAAGTATCCTGCAGACTGCCCTAAAAATCTGTGTATGGTGCGTGTATGTATAAACACAAGGTTAGCAATAGGGGTTTCTATTAAGTAGCAGAGAAAACAGCATATATCTTTAAATATGGATCAATAAGTGAGAGTATTTCATTAAAAATAGATTGGAATGTTTTATTTTGAATTTTCATATTCTGCAAATGTATTATAGGTACAGTCAAATTACTGTACTTTTCATTATTTTTTTTCCTTCTTCACATGTTCTTTTAAATTTTTATATCCATTACAGTGAGATTCCTGTACGTCTGTATGCAGGGAGCTTTCCGGTCAGTGAATGAGAAAACAGGGATAACAGTATCTTTTTGTTTACATCGTAGGTGTTTACATTGTATCAATATTGCTGCTGTCACAGTCTCTGACAGAAACCTCTCTGGAAACAAAGATCAAAGACCCAGGGAGCTTACTGTCAGGGTCATGATAGAAAGTTTATAAAAGTAGATGAATATGAAAAAGTTAATACAAATTATAGAGAAATTAAATGTAACCTTTTGAGAGAAGAGGGGTATCCAATGCAATGCACTGAATACCCCTCTGGTACTCAAATGATTAAGTTCAGTATATGTGAAGACAAAATAAAAGGCTACTATACCTTTAACTAGTGTATACAAGTATTTGGCAGTCAACATACTCAAATAGACCATAGAAGAGAGGAATTTCCACTTGCATACTGAAGTTGAAATATTAAGAAGATCTGGGCCTAGATTCACTAAAAATCAATGAGGGCTAAAAATGTTGATGTCCTGTCGGATTAGTGTCATGGGTACATCGACAGTATTGACTTAAGTGTCTTCGACATCACATCACCGGCACTGTGACAAAAATATGGCTACATCGACATCAATCTGACAGGTTTACGAATTTTCATTGATCACATCGACAATGGCCAATTTCCATGTGGAAATGAGGCATAATGAGACACTTTCATATGCAAGGGGGTGTGTTGATATGTTAATGTGATACTTTGACACATTCACTAAACTCCTATAGCAGCCTTTGCTGCCAGAGTTCACAGTTGCAACTTAACCTACCTCAGGTTGTCGAATTTGGGATCTCCCTGTACTTTCCTATGCAGCAAAAGCCCTCAGGCAATCACAAGCAGGGAGGGCTGTGGCCTGTTGTCAGTGTGGAAGGGACTTCCTCCTTTCACACATCACCAACACTACAACAATTCTGAATTTGAACAGCATTCTCTCTGCTTCCTTACTTGGCCAGTAGGGGAATAAAGAGAAAGCTTTCAGGACCATGGACAGCACTGAGTGTCATAGGGATGTGCATTTAACCCTTTGAGTGGCACATGGGTGAGCAATGCACAGTCCTATGGCACTCAAGGCTGTCCATGGTGCTGAAACTGGCCAAGTAGGGAAGCAGCGAGAGAATGCTGTTCAACTGCAGAATTGTCATAATGTTGGAGATGTGTGAAGGGAGGACATCCCTTCCACATTGATAGCACTTTGACAATCCTGTATGCTAATAGGGACCTTCTCCAACCCTGCCCTTGCATCCAACAATTTTAGTGAATATGTGGATGTGTGTAGATCGAAATGTAGAAGTGTTCCAAACACATCAACAAGATCATATCGCCACAGCATCGTCCTTTAGTGAATCTAGGCCCTGGATTACTGAGAAACAATGTCTTGGATATGTTCTTTGTATTCATAGAAACAGAAGAAGTCAGAGATGCTCAACTAGACTCATGAGCTTGCAAGGGTATGCAAAAGCTCACTGGGACTGTGTCCTCATGCCCAGGGTGCAATCTCTTTTAGTTCACAAATACCATACACAGAGAAGAAATATTCTGAAGCATATCATACAGGTCCTGCCAAAATGATAGTCCAGCCATAAAATGCCAGACAATTCTTCTCTGAACAAGTGAAGCAGCTAACCCCAGACGTACGTTTCGACCTTCTTGGCCCTCTTTGGCAAGTTGCAGCTGATTCCTCTGGGCACTTGTGAGCAAGTGGTCCACGTCTGGACTCCCCCATTACCCTTAGGGTGACTAACCCTAAGAGCAATTTGCATAGAAGTAGAAGAAGTCAGAGATGCTCAGCTAGACTCATGAGCTTACAAGGGTATGCAAAATCTCACTATAGAATCATTGAATTTGACCAAAGATAAGAATAACTCGGCCCATCTAGTCTTTTCATTTTCCCTACTGTAAAAACCTCAAACCTTATTTGGTCCTTGATCTTGTCTTATGCCTATCCACTGTATGCTTACATTCCCTCACTGTATTACCGCTTTTGCTGGTAGGCTATACCACTTATCTACCACCCTCTCAGTGAAGTAAAACTTTCTCATATTATATCTAAGTCTCTGTCCCTCTAGTTTTAGACTATGGCCTCTTGTCCTAATATTTTTATTCCTTTGAAATGTACTTCCCTCCTGCAATTTGTAGAACCCCTTCATGTATTTGAATGTTTCTATCAAATCTCCTCGCTCTTTTCTCTCCTCCAAGCCATACATGTTCAGATCCTTTAGTTCTGATATTTCTTTTCCTGTAAACCAGTCACCGTTTTAGAAGGCCTCCTTTGAATTCTCTCTAGAGTATCTATATCCATCTGAAAATAGGGTCTTCAATACTCTAGGTGAGGTCTAACAAGAGATCTGTAGAGTGGCATGACCACTTCCCTTTTTCTGCTACTGATGTCTCTAGCTATATAACCTAGCACCCTGCTTGCATTCCCCACTGCTTTGTTACACTGCCTGCCTACCTTTAAGTCACTGGAAAAAATTGCCCCCTAATCTCTTTCCTCTGTTGTGTCTGACAGCACAGTACCCTTAATACTATATTCTCTCTTTGGATTTTTATGTCCAAAGTGCATTACATTTAACAACATTAATCAGCAATTGCGACACACGTGTCCATTCTTCCAATTTACCTAAATCATTTGTCATTTGGCTTATTCCACCTGGAATGTCTACCCTGTTGCAGATCTTTGTATCATCTGCAAAAAGGCGTATCTTACCTTGAAGCTCTTTTGCAAACACTGCAAGTTATTAATGAGCCTTTTATGAGGTGTTAAAACCCAATTTAAATAAAATAGTTTGCCCCAGAATTACTCCAGTTCTCCTTAGTACATCAGCCTAATTGTGTATGTTTATGAGTGTATTCACAAAACAAAGAATACTCCAGCCAAAGGAAGGCAAACAAAATTGTGTATTTCACAGCATAGGCTTGCACTGGCGCAATCAGGGTGGGATTTACATCCTTAGCACCCTAGACACGGAATTATAGATCCTCTTAGCTCCACCCATAACCACACCCCACATTGCAGTAATGGGCTCCACCCCCTGCCGTATCCACTAGTTGCTGGCACAGAAAATACCTTTGACCTATAATAAGCAAGAACAAAAAAAAATCTTGAATATCATGGTTGCTTTGCAATGCTTTGGAGATCTCCTTAACATTCAAAGGGTTAAGTAATAGCATATAAAGGAAAAAAATGGCACAGGGACATTGAGATTGCTCTGGCCACATCCACAATTCAGAAAAGTAGGTGTGGTCAGCATAATTGGAGCTCTAAGCAGTTGCCTATTCTGCATATTGGGAAATCTGGCTTTTAACTCACTAATAAGTCAGAGGACACAATATATCATTACCCAGTTGGTAAATGGCAGTAGATCTGGATATCTGGATTTATTTGCGTATTTAGAATTTTGACATTTGAGGAACAGACTCTATTAACTACACTTTTTACAGCACTACTCTACCCATTTCTATATGATTTACTAGGATAAATAAATTATTTTTATGATTGTTTTGCTGATATTCCCGGATAACCAAGCATGTGATCTGGTTTTGGATTGATGACAGTGTGTTGGACCCATAACTGATAATAATACAATGCTAAATGCTGATTACGTGCAGAAAGTAAAATAAAAAATAAAACTCAGTTGGTATTTTTTGCTGTTTATTAAAGTGATGCCGCACCTAGCCTGAGCGCCACTTTTTGTGTCTGGGACAGAAGTGGAATACCGTTATAACGAATGAATAATCTCTAGTCTAAGTCTGGGAGAAATGGGCATTATACATAAAATAGTAACGTTTCATGTGTTTTGTCTGAATTCATGCTTGGTTTTGTATTCCATGTTCTACTTGCCCAGATACTTGTAGACACTACATTCCCACTGATTTAAATGGGGATTTAACCTATTTTTTTAAGTTTTATTGAAGATGGAGAAAGTACATGACAAACATCATAAAACACAGATGGTGACAGCAGTATTAAACACTGGTAGGACAATAGAGGCCTACGCAGAGACCTAATATTACATAGAACTGCAGCAAAATGTCATGATAGTTGCATAGAGTGCCAGAGAAGCCAATGAAACTTCCTCCGAAGAGGAGATACGAGAAAATGTAAGAGAGGCGCGGAAGGGCGTCTCATTACCTGAGAGTAAAGAGGAGAAAAAGGATAGATGTGAGAAAGTAATCAAAATGAGAAAGAGAACAAGGAAAGACAGGAAGAAAAGTAGGGTGGGGGAAGGGAAAAAGGCCAGAAGGGGGAGGACAGGGGAACTTCCCTGACCCAGATCGAGGCCACTGAAGGAGGATCTGAAGAAGGAGAAGAAGTGTCACATGAGGGGACCAGTGATTCTCTAATTGCATCAAAAGTTTCAGACGACAAAGGAGAAGGGACTGGTGAAGCAGATATTCAAAGGAACCAGACACCTGCAAAAGAGGGCTCTTCACCAGAGAGCAGGTGTGTTAATATCTCAAACAACAAAATGTCCTGAACCTTTCTCCTCCACGAATCAAGGGAGGGAGGCAGTTCCGACTTCCAACACATCAGGACACACATCCTAGCTGCAGCAATCATCTGGGATTTAACCCCTTTAATGCTAGAGAGGCCTCCAATGCATTGCCTCACAATTCACTGGGAACCTCTCTAGCATTCAAGGGGATAAAATCTGGATTTAAAACAATGGGAATTTTTAGTTCTCCCCTATAGTGCAAATGATTTGCCCCAGAACTCCACCACTTTGCTTTTGAACATATGGACAATATAGCTACATATTTGATGAAGAGGAGAGCATAAGAATGTTACCTGCCATAGATTCCTCTTACACAATGCACTGCCCCAGGATGGTAGGTGCACACACTGCCAGTCTCTATGTCACATCCGTAGTCTGGCTGCAATACAAAATCAGGAATTAATATCCATAGGGCCCTATGTTAGAAAATATTTATCTAAATTTAAAAGAAACTTTAACATAACATTTTTTAGTCCAGAATGTTTGAAAGCATGTTCATTCTACAGACATTTTAAGATAATAATTTTTGGAGGTAATTTTTGTATTTAAAAATGAAGTTTGGGGCCTAATTTAACATTCCTTCAAGAACTTCCTTCCAGTGAGACATTAAATCTGTGAAGTGAGATTTCCAGTGCACAGATTCTATTCTCACAGAACAGAAGCATAACTTTAAAATTATTTCTCTCTCTTATTTTCACACATTGCGGTAAGCCCAGGAAGCTTACTCTGCTTATCACATGTTAACCCCTTGAGGGCCAGAGGGGTGCAGAACTAATCTGAAGCAATAAACTGCACACCCCTCAGGACCTCAAGGGAGTAATCAACATGTCAACTTTGCACTGAATGAGATGGAACATACTAGGTACCATGTCTAGAAAATCTCTACTGATCCTGCACATACTAATCCTCTACCTACCTCATCTCTGCTTGTAAATCCTCCCTCCCAATATCATTGCTGATGTAGACAGTGCTCCAGAAGCTTACTGCACCTAGGCTCTAGGTGTATTGTGTTAAAGTTTTAGAGGGTTAGCAATTTGCAGGTTGTTTCAGCTTATTGAGGCATCTTTCAGATGTCTTCCATTCTGCAAAGTTTTTCACTTCTTTCCTTATTTTAGTCTGGCCCTGTCATGGCCATCTGAAGACTTACGTATTCTGGACAGCATCCTCAGTGTCCCATGGAAAGCTAGGGATGATGGGACAGTAGCCCAGGAGCTGGAGAGCCACATATTGTAAATACAGCAAAGGTGAAATAAAGTTGAGAAAACAAACTACCTTGCACATTTAACTTACCCCACAATTGGTCCAACAACATGCAGCATTCCCGCTTGTGAACTACAATCCCATCATCCTCAGTCTGCCACTTGGATTCTGAGGATGGTGAATGTGTAGTCCAGAAGAGGAGAACCACATGTTGCTTAACACTTTGCTGTAAGTAAAAATGTAGGTGGTGAAAACTATCTGGGAGTTTTTTTGTTGGATTTTGATTTCTGTGGGTGAAGGAGATGCTGTGGTAAAACATCAATAAATCTCCTATTCACTTACAGGTTCAGACTCACCATGATTGTGTTTGAAGACATTAGCCCAATTCCTAGAAGATCCAGTTAACTTGGGATTAATAATATTGCAGGACTGTGATGTACCAATCCTCATGATGAGTGTGAGTCTGTGAGGGCTAATTAGTCCCTTGCATGCTGGATATCTCCAATGCATTGATTTTCAATGCACTGAAACTTTCTCGATCATCCCAGAGGTTAATGTATTATATTGTGCTCATTTAAGCCCATCTTGTAATGTACTTTTAATTTCTCTGTATAGTACCCCCAAGTAGGATTCAGACTGGGCAGTAGAAAAAATACTTGTGGCTCGCCTGACTTTAGAGAACACAGTGGTAAATTTTGCACATTTTTTTTTATGTAAATAAATGGGTTATGGCCAACTGACAGTCAATATTACCATCACCCTCAGAGCATTCCTTCTACAATTTGTAAACTGGACATATTTAGTTATAATGAATTACAATGGAGAGTGCAAGACCTCTGGGTTGCTTCCACTAGGACAGTGGTGACCAATTCTAGTCCTTGTGAGTTACTAACACTTCAGGTTTTCAGGATATTCCTGCTGGAACACAAGTGGGTCACTTCAAGTGACGGATCCACTGATAATCCACCTGTGATTAAGAAGATAAGGCCTGAAAACATGCACTGCTGGTAGCCCTTGAGGACCAGGGTTGACATCCTGTGCTCAAGGAACTCCTTGAAACACATTTTGCTTACCTTTTCCTATTGTCTGCTCTTATAGATCAAAATTTGACGAATGCATACAGTGGTGCATATAAATGTAGCGGAATCAAGATGATTTGTGCATAATCATGTGTGCTGCTTATTGCTGCCTCCACTTCTCTCTGTCACAAAGTTTCCTGTCACCCAGGTCAATGTTTCCCAGTTGTCACATAAAAATAAACACAATTAATAGTGTAACTCAATATGGACAGTGGACTATCTGCTTTGTATGGGCCTCTACTTACAGGATCTCTATCTTGTCTTAGCAGTTTATGTTACTCTACATCACCAAACTTCTCGAATTATTTTTCTAGCATGTCGGCATTCTTACCACAAGGGCCACCAGAAGGGCCAGGAGGGAGAGAATGGGGAAAAGACAATGACACTAGTCACTTGTTCATTTTGGAATACTCTGTTGTCTTTTTCCTTGTGCATGTTATCACTGCAGGGAGCAATAAAGAAAAATAAGTGGAAGGAGGATTTTGACATATTAAGACACAATACAAGCCAATACTTTACATGTATATGTCTAAGAACTATCTGCTTGGTGTGTTGGGAGTGCATTGTCCTCTTTTTCTCTTTGTGCTTGTTACAAACAGGTTTGTGCTTGTTACAAACAGGTGGCGTAAGGATATCACATAAAGTACATCAGATGATGAGCATATACTGTATCTTCCAAGAATCCTTTAAGTATATTTTTACAAGTGCAATTAGAAGTGTTGGGACACCCTACAGTATACATTTTTTATTTTCTATTTTGCATGACATGTGGTGACATAGTGTAACAAATAGTGTTAAACTAATGGTTGAGTTTTACTTTTCATGTGATATATTTTTATGTGACATATTGGACACTTTGACTGTTGGGAAGGTAAATTCTGAAACAGCAGGGAGGAGAGGAAGAAGAAAAACATATAGCACACATATCACTATGAATGTATAAAGGTATATATATTATAAGTAGCTTGCCCTGGTGCACAATCCTATAACAAGATACCATAGTAGAAGAAAGAGGGCAGCACCAGTGGGATTTTAAAGTTGTCCTCTTTCTTCTTCTAGCAGATGTGGTACTATTGACCACAAAAGGAGCAAAATCTAAACACGGTAAATTATAGACCTATGAATTTTGATTGCCATAGTGGTAAGATACTATTAAGATTGCTAAGTGATAATACTCAGGACTAGATGACAACAAACAACTTTATTAGTAGGAGTCTGCTTGCTTTTATAAAGAATAGATCATGTCAGACTAATTTACATTCTATGAAAGAATATGCAGAAACTTGGACAAAAATATTACTGTTGATGTAGTATACTTCGATGTGCATAAAACGACTTTGGCTTTATGAGGTGATCTGTGCATACGTAGAGAATGAGTAAATTATAAAATGCATAGAGTTGCTGAAAATTTAACTTTTTTCATGTGTCTCAAATTGTAAGTGGAGTGCCACAAGGCTCAATTCTTTGTTTAGTGCAGTGGATCTCAATCTTTACTGGGTCAAGGCATCCCTAACACTCAATCTGGAATTCTCAAGGCATACCTAATATTCATAGGTCTTTTGTCATGTGCAAAATAAACAATACACATACATAAATATATAGTTAATTTTAGCAAGTAACTTGTGCATAAGGATTTCAACAAATATACATGTGAAACTCAAGATTCCCATGTTTATCAAATACTTCAAAAGAAAACAGTGGCACATTAAGCTTGTGCCCATGGCACACCAAAGTGCCATAGCTTCTGGTTGAGAATCACTGGTCTAGGGAAGCTGTGTTTACAGATACTGTAGATACTTAAAAAATGTAATGGATCCCTTTCTAGCTCAGAATAATACTGTGAATTATGACAGTTGGTTTCAAAGCAGAGGTGATCAGAGGTATTATTGTGGGTCTTTGCTTTCTACAAAAAATGTATCAATCAATATCATTCACTAACATATATCAATGAAGTAGCCAATGTTCTTCTTTTTTTTTCTCGATTTATATCAACAATTTAAAACCATTCTGATTTGATTTAAACATTAATACATTTAACTGATCTTGTTATTTAAACAGGTGATAATCACATAGCCAGCTGGTTTACTGTTTACTCACTACATGCATTGTAATTTGAACTATATTGGTATTATATTTTTTCTGCATTCAGCTTTATTTTCTAGTTTTAGGTGCTATTTGCTTTATTGTATTAGTTTTTGGTTTTCTCAAGCTCAGTGGAAGACATCATCCCAACTCAGATGTAGTTGAAATTTTGAATGTGACAGTGCTGAGTGGTCATTGCTGGACACAGGCTATAAAACTATTTAATATTAGTATGCAAAACTGTATTTTAATTACACATGTATGTGTTCTTTGTATAATTAAATAGCTTACATTTTTTGTATATAAGCTGGAACTCTCTTTACTATACAGAAATGTGGAGCTAAAGGAACTTCTCTGTTATTTCATTTTGATAAACACTCAGTGAGGTGTTGCTTTAGCTATTTACTAGCCTTACTTTGTATATTTACTGTTCTGTGATACTTTGTTTTTACGTTGTTTGTTCATAACAATTTGAAACAATTTCTCTAGAATTGTCTTTCATGGTTTAACTAGTAAAAATGTCTTTATCTCTGAAAAACGTAAAAACAAAAAAACAACAATTTTGAAGATGATTATTCCCTTTCAAAATAGGGCCTGGAGTGTTTGTTATATATAGTGCATACCTAAAGCAGTAGAAACATTAGGAATATTACAGATTAGTATATTAACATTAAGTGCTTGTTTTAAGGGCAAAATATGTACATCAAT
This sequence comes from Rhinophrynus dorsalis, assembly GCA_037306005.1. Taxonomy (NCBI): domain Eukaryota; kingdom Metazoa; phylum Chordata; class Amphibia; order Anura; family Rhinophrynidae; genus Rhinophrynus; species Rhinophrynus dorsalis. Next base: position 537,792,739 of record CM074718.1, on the reverse strand, counting down.
CATTCCTATTCTGCACCCAACCCATCCATACTACTGTTCATCCTGTTGTCTTTTCTACCATCCATCCATCCATCCATCCATCCATCCATCCAGTCATGTATCCTACATATATTGTGTATTCTATATTTTATCCATTCTAATACTGTTCATCCACCCACCCATCTGTACACTCTTTCTACCATCACATTCCCATGCTTCTCTCCATCCATCCTGCATCTTACAATTTATACGCCATTCAGCCTATATTCTAATTTTTGTTTCATTAATTCTGCCTCCATTCCTCCATCTTTTGGACCACCCATTCTATCACCCATCTATCCAACACACAATCCATCTACACAGCCATGCATGCTTCCATATCTCCTTCCATATATTTCTCAATATGACGTACATGAAACCTGCCAGTATCTGCTCTTGACTGTGCCAATGTGCATGGGCAATCAATAATCTCAGAGAGAAAATCAGGAAGCTTCTGGTCACTTTGGTGCCACTTCAGACACTTATTATGTGCCCATGCAGCAGAGTCCTTGCGGAAGTCTTCTCCTAGATGCCAGGCCATGGCATGGTCCACACTCCATAGTGAATGCGCATCCCTAGAGAGAACTGAATCATTAATAAAAGATAAAAAGATAGCAGCCAACCAGTTTTATTTGATGTTCTAATGTTTTCATATCTATTTATTATTTAGTATAATAAAGTTTAACGGTTCCGCCTATAAATGCAGTTATATCTCGGTGATACCATACTACAGATTGTTGAAGCTAATGGAACTGTGATTCCCTTATCAATTACATTACTATGTAGAAAGGAAAGGAGGTTAATCAATTACATATTTTAGAGATATCTAACTATTCTGAGAACTCTTTATTGTATACACTGATTTCAATAATGTCATTTTTTTATTCAGAATTGTTTATTAGTTTTTTTATTGCAAAATACTATAGGGAATGTAAGAATCCATCAACACAGCTCGTTTTATGCATTGGAATTATGGTTCCCTATGCATACACCTGTAATTCAGCTTATGTACTGGAGTATATAATCTCTTATGTACTAGAGAATATGATTGCAACTGTACCACTGTTAAGACTTTAATGAAGCAAAACCCTTATGTTTCCCTCATAGCATGCACCGTTACACCACTTTTGTCTGTGCCTTTTTAGTGCATAACATTAAACAATGAACAAAGGAAAGGTATTCCTCAAAATGCCCATAATTCACTGCTGTCCTCAGATCGGTGCACGCGGCATACAGGTGATGATTTTCAGCTTAGTAAATTGACAGTTGGCTGGTGGGGTTCCAAGAAATTAGTTCAGTTTTAGTGTGGAAGTGTAGTAATACATCCATCCTACTGTTCCATCATTTCTAAAGGGGTTTTATTCAAAAACTTAAGGTGTATATATTTGTCTGTAATTGCATTTTACACATATTAACATGTTTACTATGCACTCCTACTTTTTTGATTGGATTGAAAACAGCCATTTCACTATGTTACATCATTTAGCTTGATGCAATATAGATACTTACCATGACATGATGCTGTATAGCAGGGACTGGTAGAGTATAAAGTTATACCTTTATTGGCTGAGTGGCTCTAGGATGCAAATTTTCAAGACAGCTTGGTCTCTTCTTCAGGCATAATAAGAGTGTACCTAGTGACTTGAAAACTTGCATCCTACAGCCACTCAGCCAATAAAGCTATCATTTTTACTCTACCAGCCCCTTGCTTTTTCTACGACTAACATGGCACCACCTTTTACCTATTCTAAACAGGTCGTTTTTCATTGAAACAAGAAAGCATGGAGCATATTGATCCATACACACAAAGTAAAAGTGGAGTAATTCTGAGTCAAACCAACTGTAAAGAGGCATCCCCAGTGGATACAGGGCTTTTACCACCACGAAAAGAAATGTGTTGGAGGCTTCGCTAACATTCAAATGGTTTAAAGCCCCTTTTAACTCAAAGGAATTTTTGGAAATTCTTATTTCTTCCCATGGTTTGCTCCAGAGTTAACACCATTCTTTGTGCATATTGATCATATTCTTCTAATCCAATCACAACTATGTGCTGTTGACGAATCTTACTCTTCTGTACTTTTGTTTGATATCAATAGTAATATTTACACTCACCAGTGCCCATCTTCATAGTGACTTGGATTAATTCTGAGGCTTCCAAACTCAAATATGCTATGTTCAGGCTTAGCTGGTTGGGGCGTGAATGTGAAAGACCCGCTATTGAAATGGTTTTGTGCTAGTGAATACAAATACTTCCAGGAACCAGACCAGGAGCTTGAGTATGGATCTCCTAATAAAATAAACAAGTTAAAATATAAATATCACATTGTGGGTTGCATTCTATTGCAGGTGCTAATTTTATCACTGCTTTTATCTCCAGGTTTCCCCATAGACTTCAATAAGAAAATGGTTGATAAAATGGGTGGTAGCATTTATCTCCTGCAATAGAATCCAGCCCTGTATCTCCAGTGTGTACAAATAAAATAATCACTTGATGCAGGAAAGAGAAGTATTTAAACAGTTTGGATGTTAGCAATGTATCCAGTGCATTGCAAAGCAGTGAGTTGGAGACATCCCTAGTATCCACAGGTTTATGGGAATTTACCATAAAAATAACAAAATAACGACATTACATGTTAATACTTAATAGTTGTGTGCTATCAGTAGGTGTGATTGAAAAGAAACATAACACCAAAAATGCTAAGGTTTAGACAGTGTTGCATAGTTTTCTGCTTAAAGGGGAACTTTCACCCCTTAATAACTAAAGCTCCCCTTACTGCTGACCTGGCGACTAGCTGCTTAGTAGCGCTAGTCGCCAGAAAACTTACCCCGTTCTCAAGATTTCGCCGTTTGAAAGGATCAGGAAGCACGGACGTCTCTTCACAGTGACATCCGTGCGCCTGCGCTGTCAGTCCCTTGTCAGTCCCTTGTGCACCGTATGCACCGTACGGTGCACAAGGGACTGACAAGGGACTGACAGCGCAGGCGCACAGACGTCACTGTGAAGAGACGTCCGTGCTTCCTGATCCTTTCAAACGGCGAAATCTTGAGAACGGGGTAAGTTTTCTGGCGACTAGCGCTACTAAGCAGCTAGTCGCCAGGTCAGCAGTAAAGGGAGCTTTAGTTATTAAGGGGTGAAAGTTCCCCTTTAACCTTTAACCCTTCCCTCTAGCACTCAAAGGGTTAAAGGACCAGGGGGATGTGTAATGCATTGCTGCTTCCCCCCCTGGTTCTTCAATAGTTAATATTGTCCATATCCCACTACAGCTTTGTTAACATAACTTTACCTGTTTCTTCATAGCCCCAGACTTCAATGTTGACTGTTTCATCCTTAAATGTCGTCTGGTCCCATGTGACAGTTAGGGTGCCAGAAACATTTGGGGTACCATAATATTGCCACTTTGTATCATTGACCAGGGTACATTTCTCTGATTCTAACACTTTTCCAGGATGCACTGGGGGGAAAAAGCACCACGGAATCAGCAAAACATGACAAATAATTTGAAAAGATATAAAAGGAAATATATGTACTGGAAAAAGAGGTAGCCACATGTTCCATAAAAGTTCTGAACTTGCATTAGCACAGAAAACAGTAATATTACTGCATATAGACATTGTAGGGGAAGACATGAAAAAGAACATTATGGATGTGCCTCCTTTTGGCTGAATCAACTTAAGGGAATAGTAATGTTTCACAAAAGCAGCAGCTCCAATTAATCTTCATAGTATTTGGGCCATGGAGAGTGTTATTTCAATTGTGTCAGAGTTGTAAAGAGTAATTGAATTATAAAGTATTCCTCTCCTGCCCCTTTTACCTAGTGTAAGCCACTTCCCCTCAGATGTGGAATCCGGTCCTGAGGCCAGACAGCTCACAGCAAGGGACAATCTTCTTACTGTGAACATAAGGAAACCCTGCCCCCCTTGACATGTTTTTCAGGTTTTCCCTTATGCTAATTGAAGATTGTCCTTCTCTGCGATCCATCTGGACAATCTTTCTACTCTGAGGTGAGCAGTGTTACATCAGTAAAAGGGGATACTTTATCATTCAATTACTCTTGAAATACAACTCTGACAGTATTTAAATAACACTCTTCATGGCCCAAATACTATCAAGATTAACTGGAGCTAATTTGATTGTGAAACATTACTATCCCTTTAACCCTTTGAGTGCCAGAGGGGTATGCAATGCATTGCTTTGCATACTCTTCTGGCAGTCAAAAGGTTAACATGCTAGGGGCTAAACACACATTGTGGTGTGACAAAGAGGTGATAAAGTGGAGATTACTTCTCCAGTTTCTATGTTATTATGTGGGGCCAATGCACTAGAATGTCAGCAGGTGGTGAAATCTTAGTGCATTGGCTCCATTCATTAACATAGGACTTGGAGAAGTAATATAATTGGAAAAGCCATCTCCACTTTATCACAGCTTTATCACACCTTAGTGCGTCTAACCCAGTGGAGCAAACTAACGCTACATAGTGGAAAACAAAAAAAATGAATAACAATTCCTATTGATTTAAAAGGAGCTTTTAACACCTTGAATGCTAGAGAGGACTCCAACACATTGTTTTTGCAATACGTTGGAGACCTCTCCAGTACTGATGGCGGTTAAAAGTCTCATTTATATCAATGGGAGTTTGTATTTGTCCGCTGTGGTGCAGTTTGTTTCTGCCAGAATTTCTCCATGTTTGTGTTTGTGCATGTAGCCCTAGGGTTTTGAAGCACAGCCTGGGAGACAGCAAAATCAGAAAACGGACTTACAGACCATTGTTTCACCCTTAGTGGCTTTCCTCAGTTTTTATTCTGATTGGACATTGCCCTCCTGTGGGGAGTGTTCACACTAGTGTGTGAAAGACAGGAAGTGCCTACCTGTATGTGAGTATCCACCAGTATATGTGTAAGAGCTTGCTATTGCTATACACATGTAGCCAGCGGAGTAACTAGCTATTGCAGTTACCTGTCAAATATTATTTGTGACCCATAATACAAAAATATCTTTATAGAGCAAATGGGCCCCCCATGTATGCTGTGTCCCTGCACAACTGCAGCCCCTGTAGTTATACCCTTGCATGTAGTCGCTGATTAATTCTTGGCATGACATTTATTTGACTCCTAGTGTTTGTTTATAATCTGTCACTTTTAATATTGCCTTTGAATTCAATCACTTTTGTTTTAACCTTTTACCCTTCCAGTGCCAGAGGTGTATGCAATGCATTACCATGCAATGCGCTGCACACCCCTCTGGCCACAAAGGGTAATGCAGCAGTTCTCAAACTGTGTTCCATGGAACCACACTGTTCCCTGAAGGTACTGAAGGGGATGTACAGAACAGATTACAGTAAGAAACAAGGCTAGGGTAGAAGACAATGGACTCTATGGAGGAACAAGTGCTGATCAAACCATCTGCACCACAGTGGACAAATACACTTTTTCCATATTCCATTTGATTTAAACTGCCTTTTTAACCCTTTGAATTATAGAAGTCTCCAATTCATTGTTTTGCAATGTGCTGGAGACTTTTCTAACATTCAGGGGATAAAGCCCCATTTAAATCAGTGTGAATTTGGAGTATTAGCATTTCTTTTCTTATGGTGACATTAGTTTTCCGGGTAGGGTTGCCACCTTTTCTTACAAAAAATACCGGCCCTGGCATTCTCTCCATAGACTTAATATTGGACAGAAGCCAATTTTTTACCGGCCTGCCGGTAAAATACCGGCTGGGTGGTAACCCTATTTCCAGGGAATGGCCTACATACAATTTTCTGTAAAAGGTTACTTGAAGTGCTAGGGTGGCTTTAGCCTAACAATTAATTCTAAAATTTCCAGTAGACATTAATACACTGATCGATTTGGTACTGATTAATGTCTGGGATACTTAAGTCCACCAAAGTATTATGAATCAATGGATTGGATACCTTTACAGCATTCATGGGGGTTAAAGGATTTATTTGTTGGGTTCTACCAGTGAAAAACATTTGAGAACCCCTGCTTTATTGGATGTGGAATCTTTACATTCCAGACCAGGCTGTGTACGCCTGTACTCTTCTCTTATATGGGTCGTAAGTGAAATTTAGTTTCTCTGTACTGTACCACAAGACTGAACAGGTCATAATACCAGGTCCACAAATGAACGTGAGAGAAATCCCTTCATTGCCCATTGTATAGCAGTGGCCTAGATTACATTTTAGCCAAATGGTTCTTCGGGAGCAAAATTCGTCAACAAAGAGCTGTCTAGGAGCTTTTTCTTCAAGTCTAGTCAACAGTTTCTACTAATTATGTTCCTTCTAGAGGTCACTTCAGGACACATCGGGAAAAGCTGATCAAAGCGCCCATAGATCATCATTCAAGTTATGACATTATAGCAGACTAGTGTAAAAGCCCGTATACACAGGCCAAGGTCTGGTAATTTTAACCCTTTGAGTGCCAGAGGGGTACGCAATGTATTGCTTTGCAATGCATGTGGCACTCAAAGGGTTAAGAGGCCGCTACCTCACTGCTCCACGCGATGCAGTCTTTTGTCGCCTCACTCACTCACGCAATCATGTGCACTAGAGACTGTGCGAACGCGGGCAGTCTCTACTGCGCATGACTGCATTGTGACAAACTTCCTAGCGAATTATTATATAGGATAGGCATTTCCTGTGCCACTTCTGCCCCCTATAGGTGATATTCTGCTTTGTCATCTAGCGTTCTTAGATCAAGAGCCAAATCCTGGTTCTCCAAATACCCCAAAAGTGTCCCCAAACACCCTTGCTATATACAAAAAGGCCATCCTTAACCCTCCCATTGCCAGGTGAGCAATAAATTGCTGCAACAGAAGGGTATAAGTAACATTGATATTCAACTGTCAGTAGATTGTGAATCAAAGTGTTACACACCTCTCTAGTCCTTTAAAGCTTAAAAAAGACGCTTCCTAATATTCTGTGGACCCATAGATTTGGCTTTAAATTAATGATTTTAAGATCTTTTGGCGAACAAGAGGTAATAAAAAAAAGCCCCATTTAACCCTTTGAGTGCCAAAGTGATATGCAGTGCATCCCGACGTAATGCTTTGGATACCCCTCTGGCGCTAAAATTGTTAAAATGAAGTTTGAGGAATTTGAACTTGTCCACTATGGTGCTGTTGGTTTTCTCCAGAATTGTTCTATTTTTCTTAGTACATCCACATAATCCACATAATCATCACCTGATAGCCACGTGCCAGAGTAAGGATAGGTTCTTCCACCATCTACAGACATCTCAAAGGAAATCCGTCCTGTCTCATACAGGAGAGGGGATATACAGTGCGCACGCCCAGCATCGTCCACATAACCACTTGTTATTATCTCGTATTTAAACCTGATTTAATAAAGCATATGAATATATTAGAGGTTTTACTCAAAAAGGAATGACAAGCGACTCTGTATCAAATCAGCTTCACCACAGGGGACAAATAACTGTCAGTATTCACATAACCGCTTGAATACTTGAGAGGTTTCATCTAAGGTACAATTGGTATGATATGTTATTGGTTTTCTTTTATGTTTTAACTAAGGAGTTTACACACACACAGCCTCGCTGAACATGTGACAAAGAGAGAACAAAGGAGAACAGGACTCACTCAGGCAGTTTCCATTTAGGAGTAAATACAGTGGGCAAGTGGTGGGTTTAATAATGAAAAGAACACATTTATGCACAAACATTCACAAAGTAAATGAGAATGGAGCTCTCTCTCTCTCTCTTACTATTTTAATGTCTGAACAAATGTTACTTTTCATTGAAATGGCCTATACTTTATTTTAATCTTCACTTATTTTTTAAACATTTATGTCTTTGACAGAGAGGTTTCTGTCATGGACTGTGAAAGCAGGTGTAGTAGGGGTGCATGTTTTCAGGAATCCATGTATAAAGTGGAATCTGAGGCAAAAAGGTGATTCCTTGTTAAACTTATTTGCATATGCCTACCCAGAATCCCTTGCAGTAGTAACAACACTGAAAATGTGAGATTTCTGTGGGAAAAGCAAGTCTTATGGCATGACTGGTGTGTCAAATTTTTGTTTAACATTGTATCTACCACCCACCAAATTCAGGTGGAAGGGGTTTTCATTCACTTTTCCCCACCATAACCTTTTCAGGATGTAAAGACAAATTGTTTATACTTTTTTACACCTTTACATCTTCATGTCTCTGAGATTAAAGGGATAGTAATACTTTGTTTTATCTCTATTTTATTTTGTAGGCATTAAAAAAACATGAAGAACGATATAAGACTTATCTCTCAAACCTTTATGGTTTAAGAGATATTCACAAGCAAAGTTTCCCCCTCCCGCCCCTTTTTCCTAGAGTAAGCCATCTCTTCTCAAATGTGAATCTGGTTGTAAGACCAGACAGATAACAGAGGGGGACAATCTTCTTTGTATGAAACCAATGAAAGCCCTTCCCCCCCCATGACAAGTTTTTCAGCTTTTTCCCTTATCTTAATTGAAGATTGTCCCTCTCTGCAGTCTACCTGGGCACCTCCCTTCTGATCTGGCTGAACGGGGGGGGGGGGGGATACTTTGCTTGTGAATATCTCTTAAACCATAACGGTTTGAGAGATAAGACTTATATCGTTCTTCATGTTTTTTTAATGCCTACAAAATAAAATAAAGCTAAAACAAAGTATTACTATCCCTTTAAGCACCCTGATGGACTATTTTCATAGGCTTTTCTGTCAGGGCATGTCAAAGTAAGATAGTGATACAATGAAAAAGATAGCATATCTACATATAGTTAAATAGTTACATAGTAAGTTAGGTTGAAGTCCAAGTTCAATCTTTGCCACAGTATAAAAAAGAACATAAGACTTATATAAACCTTCCCAACTCCTAAATGGGTATTACTCTGTTTTCCAGAACTTTCTGTTTTACCTTCTAATACACAATATAACCATATATGACTTAACATATTAAGCACTTAAAAATGTCAAATTAAAATAAAGCATTTGCAGTCTATAGTTGGAATATGTTTTGAATTTATCATGCACAACTTTTGTGGGTAAGTTGAGTGGCTCATGTATTGCCATCCAGTGCTTTCTTATAGAACATTGGTTCCACACCTCTCTCTTCAGGGGTATCTAACAGGCCATTTCTTTAGGGTTTTCCTGCTTGTGCACAGATGAGTTAATTAGAGGCTCAAACACTTCATTAACTTACCTGTGTATAAGTGTATAAAAGATATGGCCTATTAGGCTCCACCATGGAGAGGGTTATGAACCACTGATGTAGATGATGTACTAAAAACAGCAAATATAAGTTAAGTGACCCATGTTTAAATTGGTTTAGTATCTAAAAGTGGCTGAAATGTGAGCTCTCATTTGCTTGATGTCTGATGGAAGTCTGGGAATGCAATGGAAACATTTTAAGCTTTGGATTATTTGCTGGAGTTTTCTGATTTGTTTCCGAGATGTTCATGTACATACAAGTGTATTATACAGGTATCATGCTCAATAGAAATTTCACTTTTATTCACCATTATTAACCACCTGGATGCTAGAGACAATGCATTGCATTGTTATTTACATTTATTTGTCCAGTCAAAATATGACATTTTACATAGAAATATAGAACTCAATTAGTGAAAAGAACCAATAGGCACATGCAGTCTGCCCATTTAACTACCAGTTAAAAGGATCAGATTTGTACTGGGAAGCTATTCTACATTTGTATCTCCCCTTCTGTAAATCAGTAGTTTCCAAATGTTTTACCATCATGCCCCCCCTTTTATTCACCAAACTCTGATTCCTTTTCCCCTTTTTATTTAATCAAATGTACATGTATTTATATAATTAATATGCATGTTATTTGTTTAATATTGTTTTAGTGTATAGTTATGTGCAAAATATTTAGGCAGGTGGGAAAAATGCTGTAAAGGAAGAATGCTTTCAATATAAGCATGTTAATAGTTTATATTCATCAATTAACAAAATGTGAGTGAACAGAATAAACATTTAAATCAAATCAATCTTTGTTGTGACCACCCTTTGCCTTCAAAACAGCACCAATTCGTCTAGGTACACTTTCACGAACTCAGGGATTTTATAGCCATACAGTCAGGTGTATGATTAACCCCTTCAGTGCCAGAGGCTTGGGCCATTTCCTGTACCCTGCAGGCCAGACACTTTTTCAGCATTTTTGCTATCCTTCTGTTTATGCTTGATTTCCTCTGGGGATTTTTAGTTAAATATGGAAAACTATATATTGTTTTTTTCAGAACGAATTGGGCTTTCTCCTGGTACCTTACATGAAGAGAATTTTACATCGTGCAAAAAGCTATGATGTCATAATGACAAAAAAAAGTGAAAATGTACTCATTTTCCTAAAATCACATAATATGTATCAAAAACATTTACCTTGATTGAAAAAGTTTCAATTATTTGAAAAAGCCCCAAGTCCCCCAAGTAAAAAAATACCAAATTTGTATAGTTTTACCAACGTCCATGGCTAGCGTAGAGCCCTAATCACCAGCAGCGCAAAATGACATTTTCAACTTTATAAACTAATATGCGCATTCTAGGGTTTTTGTGGTAAAACTACCCTAAAACAGTGGAATAACTATATAAAACTATATATTTCGGAAAAGTAGACAACCTGCCGCATCTAATGAGGGGTAACTTGCCTTCTTACCCCAAGCCTGGTGTGCACAAATGCCTCCAGAAGATGGCGCTAATGAAAAAAAAGGCATTTTCTTACATTTCTGCCCCTTCAAATGTACTGAAATTTGCGAAAACCATGGCATTTCCAACTGTATTCATTAGCTAGCGCTCTTAGGAGAAAAATGACACCCCATTGGTATGAGTTCAACTACCTCAGGGGGCGCTAGAAGTGCAAAATGACACCTACTACAACCTCAAATGTTTCTAACATTTTCTCAAACATTACTTGTCTGTTCCCAAATGGTTATAACAACTACAGAAGTGAAGAAAGGGTACACAAACCATACCATTTTGAAAAGAAGACACCCTGCCGCATCTAATGATGGGTGACTTGCCTTGTTACCCCAAGCCTGAAGTGCACAAATGCCTCCAGAAGGTGGCGCTAATGAAAAAAAAAGGTATTTTCATACATTTCTGCCCCTTCAAATGTATGGAAATTTGTGAAAACCATGGCATTTCCAACTGTATTCATTAGCTAGCGCTCTTAGGAGAAAAATGACACCCCATTGGTATGAGTTCAACTACCTCAGGGGGCGCTAGAAGTGCAAAATGACACCTACTACAACCTCAAATGTTTCTAACATTTTCTCAAGCATTACTTGTCTGTTCCCAAATGGTTATAACAACTACAGAAGTGAAGAAAGGGTACACAAACCATACCATTTTGAAAAGAAGACACCCTGCTGCATCTAATGATGGGTGACTTGCCTTGTTACCCCAAGCCTGAAGTGCACAAATGCCTCCAGAAGGTGGCACTAATGAAAAAAAAAGGCATTTTCATACATTTCTGCCCCTTCAAATGTACGGAAATTTGTGAAAACCATGGCATTTCCAACTGTATTCATTAGCTAGCGCACTTAGGAGAAAAATGACACCCCATTGGTATGAGTTTAACTACCTCAGGGGGCGCTAGAAGTGCAAAACGACACCTACTACAACCTGAAATTTTTCTAACATTTTCTCAAACGTTACTTGTCTGTACAGAAATGGTTATAACAACTACAGAAGTGAAGAAAGGGTACACAAACCATACCATTTTGAAAAGAAGACACCCTACCGCATCTAATGATGGGTGACTTGCCTTGTTACCCCAAGCCTGGAGAGCACAAATGCCTCCAGAAGGTGGCGCTAATGAAAAAAAATGGCATTTTCATACATTTCTGCCCCTTCAAATGTACTGAAATTTGTGAAAACAATGGCATTTCCAACTGTATTCATTAGCTAGTGCTCTTAGGAGAAAAATGACATCCCACTGGAATGAGTCGACCTACCTTAGGGGTGCCAGAAGCACATCACTACACCTACCTGTTTGCTTCTTCGAAAATGGCGGCTTGTACTAAAATGTCCATAACTGTTAGAGACATGAAGGAAAGGTATAAAAGGTATACCATTTTGGAAAGTAGACATTCTCCCGCATCAATTGAGGGGTCACTTGCCTTTCTACCCCCTGGGCTGAAGTGCACAAATATTTCCAAAATGTGGCGCTATGGGAATAAATACATGTTTTTTTACATTTCCACCACTTCAAAGATACTAAAATCTTTGAAAACCATAACATTTCCTGCTGTATTCAGTACCTGCTACCAACATGAGAAAAATGGTAGCCTATTTGTGTGGGTTAACATACAATATGTGGGTGCTAGGAACACGTACGTAAACCTGACACTTTTGTTTTTGAAATTATCTGCTTGCACTAAAATGGTTATAACCATAATAGATATGCAGAAAAGGTAGAGAAACAATGCCATTTTGGAAAGAAAACAACCTTCCGCATCTAATGAGGGGTCACTTGCCTTCTTACCCAAAGGCTGGTATGCACAAATGCTTCCAGGAGGTGGCGCTAGTGAAAAAAAAGGCATTTTCTTACATTTCTGCCCCTTCAAATGTATGGAACTTTGTAAAAACCATGGAATTTTCAACTGCATTCATTAGCTAGTGCTCTTAGGAGTCAAACGACACCCCATTGGTATGAGTTGACCTACCTTAGGGGGTGCTAGAAGTAGAAAACTACACCTACTACAACCTCTGATGTTTCTAACATTTTCTCAAATGTGACTTGCCTGTACAAAAATGGCTATAACACATTCAGAATTGAAGAAAAGGTAGATAAACCATACCATTTTGGAAAGAAGACAACCTGCCGCATCTAATGAGGGGTCACTTGCCTTCTTACCCCAATACTGGTGTGCATAAATGTTTCCAGAAGGAGGCGATATAGGAAGAAAATTGCATTTTTTTACATTTCTGCTCCTTCAAATGTATGGAGCGCTGTGAAAACCATGGAATTTTCAACTGCATTTGTTTGCTAGTGCTCTTAGGAGTCAAACGACACCCCATTGGTATGAGTTGAACTACCTTAGGGGGTGCTAGAAGTAGAAAACTACACCAACTACAAACTCTGATGTTTCAAACATTTTCTCAAACCTGACTTGCCTGAACGAAAATGGCTATAACACCTTCAGAATTGAAGAAAAGGTAGATAAACCATACCATTTTGGAAAGAAGACAACCTGCCGCATCTAATGAGGCATCACTTGCCTTTGTACCCCTAAGTTAATTGGCACAACTATTTCCAGAATGTGGTGCTACAGGAAAGAAAAACAAACATTTGTTTTACACATCAGTCACTTCAAAGATACTAAAATGGTTCAATGGCGTGGGATTTCCTAGGAGGACTTCTTGCCAGCCAAAAAAAAATGGTACCCCACTGCTCTGGGTTGACATACCAATTTACGCTACAAGAGCTTAGCTACCAGTGAAACAGAAATGGGAAAGCAAACAGTGTATGTGTGATTTTATGGCTAACAGATGAAAGAAGCTAGGACGTCAGCCGGTGTACGTGCGGACCTGTGACTACAAGTCTAACAAAATGTGGGAGAGGGTGAGGGATTAGGCAGTGTGTGTGGGTATGAGCAGAGGAGCAAGGATGGTGGTGATGGTGGGGCAATGTCTGATAGAGTGTATGGGAGATCTCTGACTACCATTGTGCACTGTATGTCCCCTCATACAAAGCACTGCGTTGGACCCCCTTCCTGTTGCACGTGCATTTTTTGGGGCTTTTTCCCCCCAATATTTTTGTGTAGACCTCGTTGGGGGCATCAGAACCCATACAATGAGGTCTAAATAAAAAATAAAGGGGGAAAAAATCCTTTATGTGCGACAGGGGTGTCCAGCACACAAAGGGTTAATTTTTTTTATCGTTACTTTGTATTCAGATGGCCACCAAACAAGCTCTGATCACAAAGTAATGATAAAAAGTCCTGTGTGTACCACAGGAAGGGGGTCTGCATTGAACCCCCCTCCCAGTGGCACACACAGGGTTAATTTTTTATTGAATTTTTTTTATTATATACCTCATTGAGGGACATCAGGACCCCCTGATCCCTCCCCAATGAGGTCTTAGTAAAAAAAAAAATATATGTCCACAAACGGAGTGACCCTGTGAGTGCCACAGCGGTCTCCAGCGCATTGCAAAGAAATGCATTGGATCCTTGTGGCACTCAGAGGGTTAATTTTTTTTTTTTATCATTACTTGGTAATCAGAGCTTGTTGGGGGGCCATCAGGACCAATCATGATGGCCCCCCAACAATCTCTGATAACGAAGTAATGATAAATGCCCTGTGTGTGCAGCAGAAGGGGGGCTGCATTGGCCCCCCTTGTGGCACACACAGGGTTAATTTTTTTTTCTTTACATTTTTTTTATTATGGACCTCATTGGTGGGTATCAGGACCCCTCTGATTCCCCCCAATGAGGTCTTAAAAAAAAAAAAAAAAAGGAATCAAAATAAATGTCCCTGTGAGTGCCAAAGGGGTCTCCAGTGCATTGGACCCTTCTGGCACTCAGAGGGTTAATTTTTTTATTATTACTTTGTAATCAGAGCTTGTTGGGGGGCCATCAGGACCAATCTTGATGGCCCCCCAACAATCTCTAGTAACAAAGTAATGATAGAAGCCCTGTGTGTGCCACAGGAGGGGGGGGGGGTGCATTGGACCCCCCCTGTGGCACACACAGGGTTAAAAAAAAAATTTTTTTTTTTTTTATAATAGACCTCATTGAGGGGCATCAGGATCCCCCCTGATCCCCCCAATGAGGTCTTTCAAAAAAAACAAAAAAACCCAAAGAAATGACCCTGTGAGTGCCACAAGGGTCTCCAGCACATTTCAAAGCAATGTGCTGGGGACCCCTGCGGCACTCACAGGGTTACTTAGCCGTTTTTTTTTTTATTATTTATTTATTTAACTTCAGACCTCGTGGGGGACATCAGGACCCCTCCTGGTGTCCCCCCAGTTATTGATCTCCCAGCTGATCGGCTGGGAGATCAATAAGGCGACTTGAAGGAGAGCAAAAGCTCTCCTGCCCTTCACTCCTACCACCGGTAGGAGTGAATGGGACCGGGGAAACTACCCCAACGTCATCAGTGACCATGTCACTGATGACGTTGGGAGGCTTCCCCCGGTCCCGCCCACTCCTACCCAGAAGTTCGGGTAGGAGAGAAGGAAGAGGAGAAGCTGCGCTTCTGCTGCGCTTCTGCTGCGCTTCTCCTCTTCTTTCATTGATCTCCCAGCGCGATCGGCTGGGAGATCAATAACAGGGGGGACATGAGGAGTGATCCTCATGTCCCCCCACAATTGCCCAGCTTTTTTTTTTTTTTAAATGCGGCCACTGCATGCCGGTTATACCGGCTCATGCAGTGACCGCATTTTAGTGGGTACAACGTACGAGATTGGCACAGCGGGTACAGCTGTCCAAACTCGTACATTGTACCCACCTGGCACTCTAGGGGTTAAACAGTTATACCAAATAGGTGCTAATTATCATCAGTTTAATGTGTACTTTGAAACACAATCATTAACTGAAACAGAAACAGCTGTGTAGGAGAAATAAAACTGGGTGAGGAACAGCCGAACTCAGCTAACAAGGTGAGGTTGCTGAAGATAGTTTAATGTCAAGAGTCATACACCGTGGCAAGACTGACCACAGCAACAAGACACAAGTTAGTTATATTGCATCAGCAAGGTATCTTCCAGGCAGACATTTCCAGGCAGACATGGGTTTCCAAATGTGCTGTCCAAGATCTTTTGAAGAAGCACAAAGAAACTGACAACAATGAGGACCATAGATGCAATGGTCAGCCAAGGAAACTTAGAACAGCAGATGAAAGACACAGTGCTTACTTCCCTTCATAATTGGAAGATGTCCAGCAGGCCATCAGCTCAGAACTGGCAAAAAACAGTGGGTCTCTGGTACACCCACCTACTGTCTGGAGAAGTCTGGTCAGAAGTGGTCTTCATGGAAAACTTGTGGCCAAAAAGCCACACCTCCAACGTGGAAACAAGGCCAGGCGACTTGCATGAAAATACAGGAACTGGGTGCAGAAAAATGACACCAGTTGCTCTGGACTGATGAATCAAAATTTGAAATATTTGGCTGTAGAAGAAGGCAGTTTGTTCAATGAAGGGATGGAAAGTGGTATAATAATATGTGTCTGTAGGCAACAGTGAAGCATGGTGGAGGTCCCTTTCAAGTTTGGGGCTGCATTTCTGCAAATGGAGTTGGGTATTTGGTCAGAATTAATGGTTTCCTCAATGCTGAGAAGTACAGGCAGATACTGATCCATCATACAATACCATCAGGGTGAAATCTGATTGGCCCCAAATTTATTCTGCAGTATGACAACAACCCTAAACATGCATCCAAAGAACTATCTTCAGCGTAAGGAAGTACAAGGAGTGCTGGAAGTGATGGTATGGCACCCACAGAGTCCTGATCTCAACATCATCAAGTTTGTCTGGGATTACGTGAAGAGAGAGAAGCAACTGAGGCTGCATAAATCCACAGACGAATTGTGGTTTGTTCTCCAAACCATGTTTCATGTTTGGAACAACCTACCTGCCGAGTTCCTCTAAAAAACTGTGTACAAGTGTACCTAGAAGAATTGATGCTGTTTTGAAGGCAAAGGGTGGTCACACCAAATATTGATTTATATTTTTCTTCTATTCACTCACTATGCATTTTGTTAAACTATTAACAGGTCTATTTTTGAAAGCATTCTTACTTTACAGCATTTTTTCACGCCTGCCTAAAACTTTTGCACATTACTGTATATTTTGAAGAAACCAGTTTGCGAATCAGTGCTGTAAATGAATAATGAATGTTGATTTTTTTATACTACAGCAGTGATCAATAGAGTAGTTCAATCTTTATTCCAATACATTTATCAGAAGTATATCTGAGTCAAAGTAACCATAAATACTGTAACTGTAGGACTGAAACATTTTGGTATTCCACTATTTGCCATTTTATTACTGATATTTCTTTTGCAATGTTGTTGTACCTGCATGTCACATTTGAACTGCTATTGAAGACCACGTTTAAAACCACAAAGTCTCTGCCTCCCATTAGCAGGCCAGACTCCGGTGAAATCTGAACACAGAAGGTGTGGTAGTCTGGACAGCAGGTTCCGAGGTTCTTGCAGGTCACATGGCATGAGCACTCTTGCAGGATTTGCCCACACTGACTTGCACAAGAACCTTTGTCTCCTGAGGGAATGCAAGGTATGGAAACAGGCATAAAATATTCAGAATATTTGTTTAACATCATTCACTGAAAGTATATTTGGACAAAATTTTATAAAGCAATTCACTATAAAAAAATGTGCATATTGCTATTTTCAGAAGATTTAGAATTAATTCAGCGTAGCTGACCAGTTGAAAAAGTCATATAAAAATATTAGAAATGTAAATCTCATTATTTCAAGAACACAAGTTGAAACCGAAATATACAGACAGGGTTCTTACCTAGAAGACACTGAACTGGATCCCCTGACCATGTCCCATCAGTCAAGCAAGTCCGTTGCCTGGATCCATTTAGGATAAAGCCTTTGTCACAGCTGAATATGATAACAGAACCAGCCAGGTAGGTTGTTCCATTCTTTGTGCCATTTGCTGGGGGAGCCAGCCAACCACAGGTGACCACTGGTGTGAGGAAGGTGATTATAATATCCAATTACAAATGCTATAATAAAATATATAAATAAATACATCAAGTCATAGATGAAAGATATTCAAAATAGCTAAAAAGAAAAGAAAGCTAACCAATGGTAAAATGTTATTAAGAGTCCATTACAAGAAGTAAATTGCTAGAATGTAGTCTCACAAAATCTCAGCAATGATTAAGAATGGGTCCTGAAATAACATTTCACAGAGTCTATGCTTCACCTTCATTGTATTTGGACCATGTAGAGTGTTATTTCAATACTGTCAGAGTTGTAGTTCAAAAGTAATTGAATGATAAAGTATCCCTCTCCTGCCCCTTTTATTGATGTAACACTGCTCACCTCAGAGCAGCAAGACTGTGTGGATGGATCGCAGCGAGGGACAATCTTCATTGAGCATAAGGAAAAACCTGAAAAATCTGTCAAGGGCTGGGTATGGTTTTCCTTATGCTCACAGTAAGAAGATTGTCCCTTGCTGCGAGCTGTGTGGTCTCAAGACCAGATTCCACATCTGAGGGAAGGTGCCTTACACTAGGTAAAAGGGGCAGGAGGGGGGTACTTTATCATTCAATTACTCTTGAATTACAACTCTGACAGTATTGAAATAACACTCTCCATGGCACAAGTAATATGAAGAATAATTAGAGCTGCTGTTTTTGTGAAACATTACTATCCCTTTAAAAGCTGATTGTTAGGTCCACACTGAGAGTCGGGAACATAATGACATTTCCAAGATAATGATGGCCACCACGAGAAGTGGAAGACTGCACACTTATAATGTATAGTGGTAAAATAGAGCTATTCAGGAGCACACCAGCTGCACCACAAGGACAAATTTTAATTCCAAAAATCCTCATTGAACTTAATGGGGCTTTTAACCTCTGGATGCCAGAAAGACCTCTAAAGCATTGTGTTGGAAATGTTTGGAAATGTATCTAGAATTCAGGGAGTTAAAATCCCTATATAAACTTAAGTTAATTATTATTTCACTCCTCTTTGGTTTGATCCAGAATACCCAAACTTTTCCTTTATACATTAGTCCTTAATCAATGTGGGGATATTGTTTTATTATTTAATAACCTAAAATAACTATAATTTTAGCTATTGTTTCCATTTCACCTAGTTACACTGGAGAGAATGTATGAATTTGCCAAAGCAACCTCACTTGCAATTAACCTCTGCTGCCAGTGGTAGCACTAGAAGTATGCACTGAAGCACATGACTGCTGTAGTGCATACTGGTGGAACTCCTGGCTTTCATTTGACTTTAATACCAGCAAGTCCTATACACCAGTTCTGTAGTGTGTGCAGGGAAATAGTGTACACTGACACCATTTCCTCTATGTTTTGTCTAGTACAATAACCTAAACCAAGAGTACAGGAAAGGAATGCACCAAATGCCCACAAACAGCACCACAGTCCTCCCCTTGGTTCAAGCATCATTAAGGGTAGGAAGTCTTTAATAAAAGTTTAATTATGTGACATTAGACAGGTATAGGGGCTGAAGAATGAGCCCAGTATCTGTTTTTAAATGGAATCACCATCATCCAGTCAGCCATTGTGCTAACAGAAATTGCCGCTTCTTTTTGCTGCTTCTTTTATTGCTTTCAAATTGATTTTCAAATCCTTAAGGGGGTTAAACAAAATGATTCAATGCTTTCTTTTTTCTATAACAAATAAACAATTGGATATAAAAAAGAAAGCACTGAAACATTTTGTTTAACTCCTTAAGGCCTGGAGGTTTGGAACATTTTTTGTCTGTCTGGACAATGGCTGTTTAACACTTCTACCGTGTTTGTGTTTAGCTGTAATTTTCCTCTTACTCATTTAATGTACTCACATATATTATATACTGCTTTTCTTGCCATAAGATGGGCTTTCTACAGATACCATTATTTTCATCATATCATATAATTTACTATAAAAAAGTATAAAATATGATGAAAAAAAGTAACAAAAGCAATTTTTTAGCTTACACAAAAAATCGTCTACACATCCACAAACACAAAAAAAACCCCTGCTAAATAGATTATAATATTTGTCTTGAGTTTAGAAATACCCAATGTAAACATTGGTTATTTCTAAACTCAAGACAAATATTATGTTTTTGCCAAGATAAATGGCAATTCTAAAAGTAGCAAACATTGAGGTGTTCTAAAACTTTTGACCAGTAGTGTATATACACACAATTCTAGCACAGTAAATCAGTATATATCTGAGGTCCCATAAAACAAAAGGGGGCAACCTGTTAGCAATTTGCAATCTAGTCTCTATGTGTAAGAAAACTGATCAATCGATTAGGCTGTTACAGCCTGAGCCTACCATCAGTGAAAGAAGCTGATCTGTTCATCTCCTTTTACTTTTTTCACTTTTTACCAGAATTAGATCCATGTGATTGCAGTAAGTAAGAGAATGGGGCACCCTGTTAGTATTGACAGAGCTCTTCACATACATGTTTATGCAGGATAGAAACACATCCAGGAGCATGGCTTCATGGTTCCCATCTTCTGATGTCAGCTGTAAAGCTGGAGGAGATTCGAGTTGTACGACACGAGGAGGCTCTGCAGCAGAGCCGAAATCGCGGTATTGCAAAAGAATTACTTCATTGGAAAAGTCTACAAAGTGTGCTGCAGAGCCACCGACTGGTCCCCGGACTGGAATCTCCTGCTGTCAGCTAGACTCTGACGTCAGGAGAAGGAGAGAGAGAGGCGAACTTTCAGTGCCTATATCTCTCAGACCTTTGCGGTTTGAGAGATAGGGTTTGCACCATTCTTCATATTTTCTTGAGCTCTACAAAACTATAAAAAGCTTTTATGGGACATTACAGTCCCTTTAAAAGAACAAAGATATCTTTGAGATTGTCCCAAATTGAGGGGTAAAGGCCTTTGCAGACACCATGTAACCCTCACAAAAAATCAAGAGTAAAACATAAAAAAAAAAGTAAAAATAAGAGAAGTACAATTAGTGTGTAATTAGAAAATATTCCCTCCATTTTTTTCTTAACGTACAAATTTTGTCTTTTGTAAGACATTTTTTTTCGTTCGTTACGACAAATTTTCGTTTCCTCTATACGACACTGGAGAATAATTTGCTAAAAAAAAAAAAAAAAAAAGCTCTGTGGTCCTTAACTGTCGTTAAACGGTTAAAGGAGTAGTATAGGGTCCATACAAGGCCCATTTATTCCTTTGCTATGCCCCATGAGCTATAAGAACTAAGTTCCCATAGTTCAACCCTTTGAGTGTGTTGCATCCCCCTCTGGCAGTCAAACGGTTAAAATACCTCTGTTGTTCTCTAGTCTGCCTTGTAGATCATAGTGATCTGCAGGGTTGGTGATGTAAGCTCCCCACTCAGAATTCATGGGAGATTGTTCTCATTATACAGGCCTATAGAAGGTATTTGATGGCATATCTTCTATCAGTGGGCTTCTACAATGAATATGTACATGATTCTAAAAAGACGTCTATCTGGCTGATCTAGCTTATACTGACATAGGCCGGGATTCATCAAACGGCAGGAATAACAGCGTATCAAATACGCTGCTGTTTGCTGCAATCATTGATGGATACCTTCGGATATTCTTAATTGATTTTGCGTATTTACGCAAAGCAGGGAAATTGCGTAAATTGGTCAGTCATGGGAAAACACACGTATACGCATAAGCGAAAATGTGTATGCGCGTGTTTGCTCCATGCATTCACATGGGATATGCCAGCTTATCTGGCCATCACTTACTGAAGAATAAGAGATGGCCAGAGACAATCTGAAAGTTGCTGAATGGGTGAATAGTTAATACGCATAGAAATCCTCTGATTTTCCTGCGTATTAATCCATTCACACCTTGATGAATCCAGGCCATAGTCTGTTGTTTATTGGCATACCTGGGAACTTTCAAGTGGAAGCCTCCCAGAGAATCACAGTAGAATGTTGATGAGACTATCCACATGACACAATTAGCATCATAATGTGGGCAATGGGAGACTGTGGGCAGGGAAATAGGTGGAACTGGCAGGAGTGGCAGATCCAGGACGGGAATGTGAGGGGATACCAGGGACTTCCAGGTTCAGCCTTTGTCCCCCAGAGACCTGATAATTAAATCTGAAAACTGAAGTATATTGGGTAGATCCAGGTATGTTTTTTGGGAGCAGATTTTGTAAAAAAAGGAAAAAATATCATGGGTCTGTACTGTGCCTATTAATCAACCTGGTCAGTGGCCAGACCACAAACTGGAAGCCTGTGGTTCTCATACGTGAGCTCCAATTTGTGTCTGCATTCTCCATAGATCCATTGTGTTGGCCTTTCAAGACAGCACTGAGCAGGAAAGGAAACTGCCCTGAGTGACCCAGCACAGATAGGTCTACTTTCAGACACCCATTCTGCTTCTCTGTCGCTCCACCAGGGGTCACAAAACAGCCCAAGCTTAATTAGCAGGTCAGTACCCAGGGGAGCAGATCTGCCAATAGGATAACTATCAGATGATAGTTGCCCTTTAAATAGAGCTCTACAAATACATGCAACTGTAGACACAATGCAACAAATAGTTCAATAAATATACCTGGCTGCTGTATGAAAGACTTCAATTTAAGTTATTACTTCTGCTACAAAATTGAGAAACTTAATTACTAGGTAAAATTCCCATTTAACATGTCAAATAGAAATGACATTTCACACTGAGTGTGCTACTGGGCCCATTTACCTGGCTGAAGATTGTCTATCAGGCTTGTGTGACTGAGATGTGATATTTTGGTGGCGTTGCCGACCTTCAGATCTTTAGTGGTCAGGACATCAAACCTGCAAAATGGGTCAAGGTCACATAATTCCTTCATCTGGGCAACTAATGGGTCATTGGGATCTTCAACAACATCAAAAGTAGGGAGGAAATGTGGGTCATGCTTGTCTTTGTAGTCATTGATGAGTTTCTGAGAGTCATAGGTAAAGAGGGAGCTCTCATTTGTCACTGCCCCTTAAAGATAAATAGGTAATAAACAACAAAATTAATATAATGCATTGGTTATGATTACAGATTTCCTAAGCTATCCTCCATAGGATATCTTTTATCACAAGAAACAAAGGGCTGGATTACATTGCAGTTGACAAATGTTATCAATGGTCTATCTTACAGATTCCTATTGAAACTCGTGGCTGAAATTCATCAAATGGTGAATTGCATAATAAGTAAGGACATCAGAGGACTTCATTGCATATTAGTTATTTGTCTTTTCTGCAATGGCGTAAAGGTAACAATGAGCGAGAGCCAGATAGATCTACCAATTCCATCTGCCATGTTCAGGAGGATCCCATAGAATACCATGGGGGAGATTCACTAAGCGGTGATAAAGAGGTGATACATTGATGATGACTTCTACAGTTTATCACTTCTCCAATTCCTATATTATTCTATGGAGCCTATGCACTATGACTTAGTTAATAGGCTCCATAGAATAACATAGGATCTGGAGAAGTGATAAACTGTAGAAGTCATCTTTGTCACCTCTTTATCACTGCTTAATGAATCTTCCCCATGAGGGTCGGCACATGCATACGCATATACTGTGAGACTGATGTACTAAGAAAGTGGTTCAGTTCTGGGGAAAACCTTCTGCACCACAGCAAACAAGTTAAAATTCCCAATGATGAAAACAAGGCTTCTAACCCTTTGCTTAGCAATATGTCAGAGAACTTTGTAGTGTTCAAGGGGATAAAAGACACATTTAGATCAATGAAAATGTTTGGAATTTTTATTTATTCCCTAGGGTGCACATGTTGGCACAAGAATTACACCACATTTTTTTAGTACATAAGCACCAGTATGCATGTGTGTAAATCACCAGAATGGTGGCATATACTCAATTTTTCATTGTATTTGCCTGTCTCACATACTCAAGGGAGGAGAATACAATTCCTCATTGATGAATACCTAAAGGTATCCATCAATGGTATCAGTGTAGAGGTGATAAACAGCATTGAATCTGCTGCTCTTTTCCTCTATTTGTTAAATCCTGGCCTGTGGGTGAACTACGAATTCAAGACAGTGATACAGTTGTCACCTCAAAGGAATCCAACCCAAAATGAGATAGAAACATAGATTTCGATGGCAGAAAAGAACAGTCTGGCCCATTCAGTCTGTGTATTTCACTATCTAATAAAATGCACATGTAATGCACATACTTCTTACAATAACAGAAGTATAGATTTTGTTGGCAGAAAAGAAACAACATACAGATCAACCCTTTGAGTGCCAAAGAGGTGTCAAACGCATTGCGCTGCAATGCCTTGGACACCTCTCTGGCCATCAAAGGGTTAAGTGCAATATGTAGGAGAGTAGGGTAGGACTTATTTGTCCTGTTTCGATAGACACTTGCTTCATTGTGTTTATTCATCCATGTAATATCAACGTATATTATGAAAGGTGTCATCAATAATTGCTTGTTTGCCATAATATTTAACCCCCCTCAGATGCAAAGCATTAGAGACATCTCAAGCATCATAGGGGTTAAATCTGGGGTAGACAACCTTTGAGTCTCCAACTGTTGAAGACTACAACACTCATCATTCCCAGCTATTAGAGCAATTCTGGGGCAAGCAAATTCATTTTCACATGAACAGTGACATATAACCAATTGAATGTTAGACAAGTCTACAATTCATTGCTCAGCATTGGAGGTTTTGCTAACACTCAATGGGTCAGAATCTTGGAATGATTTTTTTTTCCAAAGACTTTATTGAAGATTGAATAGTTACAAGGGGTAACAAGGTATTATAACATATGAGTATCTTGGAATGTTATAATGTGTTCTCTTCAGTGCAGTTAAATTGCTCCAGAATTGCTCTACTTTGTCTTTATAGATAAGGTTCACCATGCCTTATTATCATTTTATAGTCTGAAGCACACTTGATTTTGTGCTAAAATGTATTAAAACACTATGTACTCCTAGACACAATTTTTTAAAAATATTTTTCTTTGGAAAGAAAAATTCTAATATCTTTCAGAATAAAAGGTAAAATCGGTCACTATTTATCTGGCTTGTTAAAAAACTGATTAAACCATAAACCGTGGGAAATGATAGGAAATAACAACCCACCATATTTAGTTCTCTAATCTCTTATTTACTTAAATCACAACATATATTGTCTTAATCACTTGTATAAACAAAGAAGGTCAAATGCTTCTGCACAGTTGTTTCCAGATGAATAGGAATTTTTAAAATGTATCTTGGGGTTTATGCACCGAATAATTAAGGATTACAAATGAGGCCTAAGAGTATATGATATTTAATAGAACTTGAGCTGTTTAACTGTTTTAATTTTTGATGATAATGTCCCTTTAATAAAATTAAAGTAGTGGAATGCAAAAAAAAAAAGAGGCTTAGATTCCATTGCAGTTAATAACGGGGATCAGAGATTTTATCTAATAGATTCCCATTGAAGTCTATGGAGATATTTGGAGATAAAACCCTTTATAAAGTTGCAGATCAGCTGCAGTGGAATCCAGGAGTCAGATAAGTTCAACCCTTTGAGTGACAGAACTTAACCCTTTGAGTTCCAGAGAGATATCCAAGGCATTGCGTTGCAATGCCTTGGATACTTCTCTGGCAATCAAAAAGTTAAATGATTAACTCAATATAGACCGCTGAAGGAATCTGTACTTACAGTCAGCACCAAGCTGGAAAAGCTCCTCAGGGGTGGCATTATTAGGCAACACAGTGCCATTTCTAAATGTGAAATCATCAGAGACATTGTGATTCATCACTCCCATAAGCCCCTGTGTTCTGTCCAGAAAGTCCTCAGGAAGCAGAACTGTGATGCTCAGGAACCCTCCTCTTCCTCTCACTTCCACCCCAGCTCCAGAGGGGAACATCACAGTTACATTTGAGCTCACAGCAGAATATACAAAGACTCCTGAGAAAGCAAAGTAGAGAAAGTATTTTGTCCAACATTATTTAGCTTCTTTTTTCTGCATGGATTTGGCACTCTTTAGCATTGTATTTGTGTCAATAATATTATCTGATGTTCTATTTGGGTTCAGGAAGTGGGACAGTAACAACCAGGATCCAGGATAACAATCATAGGTGTCTGAAGGGTGGGCAAGGATGGAGGCACTTATAGACAGTATAAGCGTCACACTGTGATTAACATTGAGCACTTCATCAAGGCAGTCCATCACAGAGTGTAGGTGTCATTCCCAATGGACACTTGAACAAGTTTGGGTGTCACACTGTATGTGTTATGCTGTCTTTTCCAGTGGAATCACTCACAATTCACAATTAATATACATCCATTCAAATACAAATTATTTACATTTTTAAATGTGCAAAACTGTGCTGCTATTGCTAATATATTAATATATATATATATAGATAATAGACAAAATTATGGTTGAAACGTTGACCAAATAAAGTGTCCTTATTGAGCCACTGAAGATGTTACCTGTGAGTGTATCTATGTCTACATCTAGCAATGTTTGTATGGAGTGCTACTTCCCAGGCATTTCAACATTTAACAATAAGGACTTCTATTGTAATAGCCAGTATAGAACCCAGCACTCACAGGTCCTTATAATATGAAATCCAAAATAAATTTATGTCCATAGTCAACAATTCAGTCCCATTCTTGGATCCTTTTCAAAGGTGCTTAGTCATGTAAATTCATTTATTTTGTACTTCATTTTGTAAAGACCTGTATCCACACAAATGTATTACTGCTCCTTTAAATCCTAGAGAGAGGTCTCCAGTGCATTGTTGGCATGTCTCTAACATCCAAGGAGTTAAATGAATGGGATCATTGAACACTCAATTGTAGATGAATAGATTTCTAAAATATTAGAGGTGCTTAACCCTTTGAGTGCCAGAGGGGGACGCAACACATTGCAAAGCAATGCGTTGCATCCCCCTCTGGCACTCAAAGGGTTGACTCTTTGAATGTCAGAGGGGTATCCAACATAATGCTGCCACTCAAAGTTAAAGTTTGTTTTACAGACAATTTAAATCTTATTTGATGTATTAGCCATTTTTTCTGTAAAGTAAATAGTTTTGGAGAAATGAAACGGTATATTTTAATTGCAGTGTGGCACTTTATGCAAATTTTCTACAACTATACTTATTATTTATATTCCAGGTCACTTAGAATTGTCCCCAGTGTGTGGGCCCTGCCTAGATTCATTCATAGAACTGTGTGTGGTAATAATAAACTAATTAGCATCCACCAGCAGCAAATAGAAGCTAATCAATTATAAATTACTTATATTAAAACAAATGGTTAGTTCAACATATAGACAGCTGTTAATTTCAGATTAACTAAACTTTTCTTTGGGTGAAACTTTCACAATCCAAAAATAAGCAGTGTTGCCTGGTATGGAACAGTTACAGCAGTGAAAAAATGAGAGAAAATAAAAGCAACAGATCAAATGTAGCCAAGATGTTATCATGTAAAAGGGTTGGAACAGAATGACATTTTAGTCTCTAAAAAAGAAATATATGCACTCCCCACAGTGAGACAAACCTGAAAATCATGCAGAAAAACATGATTAAGACACACACTGCGTCATTTGTTTTTCTAGACTACTGAGTCCTTCTGCTGCTTTATGCATAACGTCTGGGCACCTTAGTCAATGTTTCTATTTCAGAGTCAAGGTCTTGAGCACTGCTTTTGATATCTGCCTTCTTTCTATTTATTTTTAGCTGTTGTTTCATTAGGTTAAAGGGATGGTAATACTTCGTTTTATCTTTATTTTATTTTGTAGGCATTAAAAAAACATGAAGAACGATATAAGTCTTATCTCTCAAACCTTTATCGTTTAAGAGATATTCACAAGCAAAGTTTCCCCTCCCGCCCCTTTTACCTAGTGTAAGCCATCTCTTCTCAGATGTGGAATGCAGTCCATAGACCAGACAGATAACAGAAGGGGACAGTCTTCTTCCTATGAGAACAATGAAAGCCCTGCCCCCCTTGACATGTTTTTCAGGTTTTTCCCTTATCTTAATTGAAGATTGTCCCTCTCTGCAGTCTACCTGGGCACCTCCCTTCTGCTCTGGCTGAGCAGTGTTACATCAGTAAAAGGGGCGGGAGGGGGATACTTTGTCATTGAATTACTCTTGAACTACAACTCTGACAGAATTGAAATAACACTCACCGAAGTCCAAATACTATGATGATTAATTAGAGCTGCTTTTATTATGAAACATTACTATCCCTTTAAGCACTAACAATGAAACAAATCAAAAGCAATGTTGTCTGTTCTGCGGCTAGTCACCGCTCAAGATCAGCAGATTTTAGGTTTCTAGTACCATTATAGAGGAGAAATTTCCACGTACATATTAGACTAATCCCGCCCAAAAGGGAGGTACAGTTCCAAAATGATGAGCAAGTCCCCTCTGAACGGGAAATACTAGCTAACTTGTGGAGACGTTTTTGAAACCTTGCATTAGACATTATCATGAACAGAGAAGAGAATAAAAAATGTTCTCTAGCAGTAAAATTGAAGATTATAGTAACAGCTTGTAACATCTGTCTTGGATGGAAAACACACAACTAACCTTTCAAATCCATCCAGCTCTGCTCCTCAAAGGTAATGACTTCTTGATTCAGCAGGGTTTGCAGCTCCTCTGTGGACCCCTCTTTTAGACGCACCTCGATCACATCCGAGCCGTTCTCTTGCATGGCCACTGAAGAAAAGCTAGCCACGTTTATCCCTGTATGAAAAATAGCACTTACTGAGCTGACACGGGCCACTGAATTAGGAAGGGAAGTGACTGTAAAATCACTGGTCATACAAAGTAATGCTTGTATTTATTATCTCACTATATATTTGGTTATGCAAGCCATGTATCATTTCACTATTTGTATGTGATATTGACTTTTTTTTCCTTTTTCTTTTTTTATTCTTTAGTTTAACCCTTTGAGTGTCAGAGTGGTACGCAACGCATTGCATACCACTCTGACACTCAAAGGGTTAACCCCATGAATGCTAAAGACATCTCTAGCACATTGCTTCTCAGTGCATTGCAGACGTATTTAGCTGCTAAGGGGTTAAACAATGTTAAGTCATAAGCAGACAACAAAAAAGCAGCAGTTCTGGAGAAAACCAGCCATAGAGGAGAAATAAAGATTCATAAAGGGATAGTATTGTTTCACAATAAAAGCAGATTAATCTTCATAGTATTTGGGCCATGGAAAGTGTCATTTCAATACTGTCAGAGTTGTAGTTCAATAGTAATTGTACGATAAAGTATCCCCCTCCCTCCCCTTTTACTGATGTAACACTGCTCATCTCAGAGCAGCAAGATTGTCTGTATGGATTGCAGAGAGGGACAGTCTTCAGTGAGCATAAAGAAAAACCTGTCAAGGGGAGCAGGGTTTTCCTTATGCTCACAGTAAGAAGATTGTCCCTTGCTGTGAGCTGTCTGGTCCCTGGACCAGATCCACATCTGAGGGGAATTAGCTTACACTAGGTAAAAGGAGCGGGAGGGAGAAACTTTATCATTCAATTACTCTTGAACTACAACTTGGACAGTAATGAAATAACACTCTCCATGGAACAAATACTATGAAGATTAATCGGAGCTGCTGTTTTTGTGAAACATTACTGTCCCTTAAAGGAGAAATAGTATTGCCTAATAACAACACAACACAATCTTTTATGGCCAAGAAATCCTAATCACCCCAATTATTTTTGCCCTTGTGTCATTATTCAAGAGATCACATGTTCAGCCAGTCCTGATGTCCATAGAGGAGGATGTTACATGACAGCTGCTTGCAGAACTACAGGATACAAACTCTGCCTATTGCACGTGGTTATCTTACCCTTTAAGGACCAGATTTATGTGCAGCACATTACTCCATAGAGTGTTTCATGCCCCTCTGGTTATGTAAGCTCATGAACTCTGCCACCTTCAAATGGAAAAAACTGCCAGCAATCGTCATGCTCACCTCCATACAATTGAAGATGTTATCTCTTGAACAAAGGCCAAAGGCAATATTCATAGGGGTCATTGAGATTTTTTGGTCATAGTAATGTAACAATACAGATTTGTGCATAGATTTCTATAGTCAAATCGCTGCAAGTCTAATACTGACATACAAGAAAACAAAGAAGATTGAAGAAAATGATTTTATTGCTTCAGTGTATCTCAAATTCTAATTGTCTCGCTCATTTTCCTCAACATAGAGGCAAGTTCGGTGTGATGAATTTATGGCCATATACTGTCATTAAGACATAAATTTTATTGGCTTAAATAAAAAAAAAAAAACGTATTTACCTTCCTTTAATAAGCTGATATGGTTACAATTTCCCTTGTGCCATTGCTTGTGACACCTCAGGAAGTTTAAAATCAACACCTTATTTCTTTGTAATGTCAAAGTGTTGTCAACTATACTAGTTAAGCAGGCATGTTTTAGGTAAAAAAGATCATGTAGAATATCCTGATCTATATTACTTGTTCGTGGTGATCCACATCACCTAGGTATATGTCAGTTATTGCTAAGTGATTAATATTTACAGGCTTATGGGAGAGCCATGCCCACCATACATCTCTGTTTATCTCTCTGTTCTATTAATTATCGGTATGATCTTATAGAGGCTCAGTTTTCATAGTATTGTGGATTGTTTGGTAAACCAATGTGATTTCAAATAGAGTCTGAAGTCCGCTATTGACACTTCAAAAACCAAGTTTGTAGATTGGCAACTCGGGGATATTGCTTAAATGCTTTAATTAATTAACCCCTTCAATGCCATAAAGGAATAAGGATTTCTCTATTACTCACTTCTTAATTCCATTCGGAGTTGATATTATGTGTCTCAACTCTGTTTCATTTGTAACAGGTTTTGGTGGTATATCTTAATGCTGTACAGTGAAATGCAGCTTTTGTTTCTAATACTGTAATCACCACCTTTAATGATACCTCAAAAGCTCTTAATGTATGAGCTAGATAACAGTATTTATCACGTCATATTACTCATATAAACCACTCGAGTTAAGCTTTCTAAGCAAAAAAGTTATAGATTGATTTGCATTTTACTGAGTGAAATAAGTATTTGACCCCTTTGCAAAACATGACTTAGTACTTGGTGGCAAAACCCTTGCTGGCAATCACATAGGTCAGACGTTTCTTGTAGTTGGCCGCCAGGTTTACACATATCTCAGGAGGGATTTTGTCCCACTCCTCTTTGCAGATCCTCTCCAAGTCATTAAGGTTTCGAAGCTGACATTTTGCAACTCGAACCTTCAGCTCCAGCCACAGATTTTCTATGGGATTCAGGTCTAGAGACTGGCTAGGCCAATTTATAACTTTTTTTAAATGCGTTTTTCAGGATTTTTTTGTTGTTATTCTGTCTCTCATTGTTCATATAAACTTACCATTAAAATTATAGACTGATCATTTCTTCGTCAGTGGGCAAACGTACAAAATCAGCAGGGGATCAAATAATTTTTTCCCTCACTGTGTATCTATCTATCTATATATATATATATATATATATATATATATATATATATATATCTCCTTTTGATAAATGAGCACCTCCTTCTATGTGCAAGCAAGCCAAAGCAATTTCAATGCCCCTGTACCAGTTACTATTTAGCCCCTTGAATGCTAGGGATATATAAAATGTACTGTGGAGCACTGCATTGGAGATCTCTCTAGCAACCAAGGTTTTTTTTGTTTTTTGTTCTTGC
Source organism: Rhinophrynus dorsalis (assembly GCA_037306005.1). Taxonomy (NCBI): domain Eukaryota; kingdom Metazoa; phylum Chordata; class Amphibia; order Anura; family Rhinophrynidae; genus Rhinophrynus; species Rhinophrynus dorsalis. The sequence goes on along the minus strand of CM074718.1, from coordinate 537,761,389 downwards.
TTGTTATAGGCATAACTGGGATCTCTCAGGGTTTGACCCTGAGACTTAGGGTTTAGACCCAAATCTCTGGTTGAAGAGCCAAATTCTCAGGGTGAGAGAGTTATGTTACTTACTATAGGATTTGCCCCAATGAGATGTCGCTTTAGTCTCTAAATTGGTGGCGATTGTACCAGAAAGGCAGGGGGAGATGCCCTGCTTGTTTTCTTTGTGTTTATGTAGTGAGATATCTGAGTTGAAACATGTTAAATGTTCTTTGTGGACCAACTGGAGCATCTCTGGGTTAGAACAAACAGGTTCATATTGCATAAAATGTATGTGATGGATGGCTTTGAGGGATAATATTCCAAAGATCTCAGAGTCAGCCAAATTTGAAAGTACCCAGGTATGGTTATACACCAATGTTTTTCTGTGCCAAGAAAATGTAAATGGGGCTGGGGGTGGGGCCATGTGAGAAGTTGGGGTGTGGTCTTGGGCAGAGATAAGGGAGCCTAGAGTGCCTTGCCTAGGGGTGCCTGGGATGTCAATACGGCCCAGGGTGCAAGCAAGAGCAAGTTATGTTGCCCTTTAATATTCACTGTGATTGAAAACTACTGCATACATCACAAAGAGATCTACTTTATGTATATTTTGTGCATTGAAAGAGTAGATACAAAACAATGTTCCTCATGTAAACTGAGCCTTAATGTTAATGTATTTTTATTTATACATGTATTGATGCATTGCTCTTGGCATAGGGCCATGTTATGTTGTGACTTGTTCTAGTTCTTGGGGGAGATGTAATGTTTGATGTAATGGAGAAGTTATCTGATAATGTGTGGAAATCTCTTTTCCACTGAAAATAATGCACACTTTTCCATTTGCACTAAGAATTAAGTAGTAGGTGACTTTGATCATTAGCATATGATTTAGGTGTAAAGATGCAGATGGGTTGGGAGAGCAAGGGATGGTTCAGAGAGAATGCCTTCAGTGCCAGCACCAAGAACAGCAACAAATCACCCTTAACCTTTGAGTGCCAGGGAGTGAGCAAGACAGTGTAGTGCAATGAGCCATTTTTGTATATTCCTGAGGGAGTGTTTATATGTTAACGTGGCTATTCTGCAAACACACTAAGCTCCGATAGCGGAATCAGGGATTTTGAAATAGCTGTCATTCAGTTTATCAATGTATACAATGCAGACCCCACTAATATGAGCTGATTGATGTAAACAGTTTAGAATGCCTGCATTTGAGGTGTTGGATTAATTACAATATTGTTGTTTAAGTTGTGTAATATGAGGCATGCAGCCTCATTTCATAAGTTGCACAACAGCACTGTAAGTTGATCAGAGCCGTCAGATGCCAGCATAGCTCTGCATTATTTACATCAATCAGCTCATATTAGTGGGGTCTGCATTGTATAGATTGATCAGCTGAATGGCAGCTATTTCTAAATCCCCAATTCCGTAACATCAGGGAGGTGAATTTTTTTTTCTGTGAGCTCCAAGAGCATTGACAGCTATCAGAGCTTAGTGTGCTTGCAGAATAGCCACAATAACATATAAACACTCCCTCAGCAATATACAAAAATGGCTTATTAAACTAAATTTATTTATGAAAATGACATTGCAATGCTGTAAACCTGGGGATGGCATGGAGACAGCATGTTGATGTCAATACCTTTAAGGTGTTATTGAAATGATGAAATGGCGAAGGCACAGTTGTCACGCCATCTAATTTTTCTCCACCCATCTTCAGTGTTACTGGAGCTTAGCCCTTTAAAGCCTTCCTGGTTTTGGCTTCCTGTGCTCGATCTTCAAGCTACCAGCATGATTTGTAAGTTTTGCCTTTTGCTTCAGTCTTTGATCATGATCCTGATACCGACGGCATCTTAGTTCCTGACCTCTACCTGGTTTGACCTGGCTTGCATACCTCAACTACAACTTTCTCTGCTGCCCTCCAGGTTGACCTCGGCCTTTGTTCCCGACATCAGCTTCAGTCTTCTCTCCATGGTACACGACTAGTTGATCTCTGCCTAGGCCGCTACCATTGTCCGGCTAGTAGGATTGATCCCAGTGCGGCAGGTTGAGCTCCTGCAGGGCCAGCTACTCTCCAATGGCCTGTGTGATAGATCCCAGCCAGGTACCCCAGCAGTTTGAGCTCTGGTTAGGCCTACACCATTGACAGCTGACCGGATTGATCCAAGCCTCTTTGACTCCCTGTCAGAGACCTCTGCTGTACTCAACACTCCGGTGTCATTGTCTTCTGACTATTTGACCTCTAGCTGGTCCTTGACAGTGTCACCTACCGACTCTGAGAGTTCCTGCAACTATCAGACCGCATCAACCTTCTATTTATCGACTTCCCTGAGGGTCTTGGGCCCTGCTACCAACACCTTGTGGGCTCCTACTAACACACTCATCAGAGTTCTTTCGCTGACAAGCAGGCCTCCACAGCCACCAAGCTGTTCCAACCATCAGAACAGAGTTCAGGCTCCACATAGAGGTTCTTTCATCTTCCGTTGGCCCTGTGACAACCGCAGTGCAAACCAAAGATGTATTTGGTCCAGTTCACTACCATATTACCAAACTGGACCTTTATCGAAATTCAGTGCAGATCTCTCTGGAATTGTGCCAGATAGTTGAGCAGTTATACCACCCCTTCCCAGTTTCTGTGTGTTTATGGCACAGAACCAGTCATTTGATTTAAAATTTGAGTAACATTTATTTGTGCCATGATTTCATAGCTATACTATTAAATGTCATTAAAAGGATATTTGGCATCATGTCAAGCGTTCTGACGTGCACCATCATGCTCCTTGTGCCTCATGTTGTTATTGAAGAGATGAGATGGCGAAGGCACCATAGTGCAAATCAAAAATGGATTTGGGCCCAGTTCACCACCATATCATAAAAAACTGTACCTTTATAGAAATCCTGCACTTATGTGATTTAAAATTTGGGTAACAACTTAGTCGTGCCATAAATTCATGTCTATAATGGTAAATGTCATTAAAATGATATTTTGCATCATGTCAAGCTTTCTGACCTGCAACATCCTGCTCCTTGTGCCTCATTTTCATTTTTTTATTTCACTTTTGACTCTCTGTCACCTGTTCCCCTCTATTTCCTTTCTCATGTCCATCTTGCACCATAAACTTATTCGGTGTATACAGCTTTCGTCTATAGAAGTTTTTAGCCTCCTGGATGACTGACTAATGTTTGCATCAGCCTTTTATACAAGCAGTATTACACTCAGTATCACAAAATGACAGTAGATACAGAAACCTGTATAGTTAATTGGTTGTATTAAGGTAGATAGCAATTTACCAGTCGATCACTACGTGGTTACTGGTAGACAGCAAGAAGATTTCTGCTGACACATGACATTTGCTTTCAACACTGAAGGAGTTAATGCGGTCACCGTCTTGACACTTAAATAGACAGCTGAAAATTTCCATTGATTTAAACTGCTAAGTTCCAGAGGGGTGCTGAATGCATTGTTTTTCATTGTGTTGCATACCCCTTTGGTATTGAAAGGGTAATGTGACTTGCATCCTCTTGAATGCCAGATGCACTAAATCTCAATACAATCGTTACATCTCTAGCATTCAAGGGGTTAAAGCCATTTTTAAATCAATGGGAACGTTGGAAGGTTTTATTTGCTCTTGAGTGCAGTTGGTTTAGTCAGAATTACTTGTTTTTAGCAGATGCTTTACAATAATGGTGCAATTGTATTGTATATATAAAGGTTAAATATGCATACATATGCTGGGCACTATGTTTAAATGTAATTGGCAAGGGACCATTGACACATGCTGCTAAGGTAGTAGATGGTGATAGAAGGATTAAAAGCTAGATCCCATGTCACTGAAGTCTGGACACCCCTGCCTTAGGATATATGTATAAAGAAAAAGAAGAGCAATTCCTGGGCAAAACAGCAGCACCACAGGGAACTAATCAAAAGTCCCACTGATTTAAATGGAGCTTTAACCCCTTGAATGCTAAAAGTCTCCAACTCATTGTGAAGAAATGTATTAGTGACCACCTTAGCATTCAAGTGGTTAAAAGCCCAATCAAAAACACTGGGAATGTGTTTTCTATAATTATGTTATTTTGTGCCAGAATTGATCCATTCCATTTCATTACTCTATTCACCAAACTGAAAAGTGATGTCTAGGTGCCCTATTTTACCCAATCTAATTAAAGATAGACAGAGCTTTAGGACTCCAATAATTAGAATTGTTACTGCTGTTGTATGTGTGACTTTGCTAGGCATGTGATACCTGCATGCCTCCAGCTGTTTTTTGGGCTACAACTCCTATCACTGCCAGCTAAGGATGATTCTAATTGTAGTACAGCTGCATGAGAGCTTTGGTTTGGCCACTGCTAATAGCTTATGCACAGGAAGCCAAGTACTTTATATCTGGCCCAGTGTGTCATCATCCAATGGATTTACCTTGAAAAGGAGTTGTCCGACCTTGAATAGAGAGAGACCGGTGAGGGGAACTGACCAGTGTGTATTCTCCTTTCCCTTTGAAGGTGTAATTGGCTCCATCAAAGGTAACAATGTGAGGATCACCAAATGCAGAGGCTGTTAATACAAGTTCATGGAATTAAAAAGGAACAGTTATCCCAACTAACAAACTACATAAAAATTGCCTTTTTAAACCTGGCTACCACTAACTTGCTCCAGTTGCTCAGGTGTTAATTATTACTGAGCCACATGGTCAATCCCACAATGCTACCTTAAGACTAGGAAGAGGGAGCCTTCACTTCTGGCCCAAGATCTGTGACTGGTGCTATAATAGTTGGAACTGACATCTCAAGCCAACATAGAGCCAGTATGATGTACATTGCCTAAATCCAGAGAGATTTCAATTCTACATAAACACTCTGGTTCTATGGGGGTTTGAGGCAGCACGCCTTCTGAGTCACAGATCTGCAACTCGGTAAGTATTCACCACGGAGTAAGATAGTGGTAGCAAGGGGCATATAGCCAACCATTTAATTGGATGCTAAATACATAATTACATTCATTGTTCTCTGCTCCCAGCAGATTCAGTAAAACTATTAATTAAACATATTAAAGGGACACTGTCTCCTAAAAACAATTTTTGATATTTTTAAAGCCCTTTCAAAATCTTGTTTGTATTAGCCATTTTGTATTTAGAAAATGTTTTGAGTTATTTCAATTATTAGATTATGCTATCCAATCTTTTGAGTTCCAGAGAGGTATGTAATGCATTGGATACCTTTCTGGCACTCAAAGGGTTAAGGCTTGCTGTGCAGGCATTGGCATATTTAGGATGTATTCTTCCTTAATAAATACCTGTTTCTTGTTCGTCATATTGTGTTGCAAAGTTTATAGTGCATTACTCCTTGAGCTTTTAGAAAATGTCTGCCTCAAACGTTAGTTTAATAAATAACACAACATGTGGGTGTTGTAATGTTTTGTTTCCCTTTCTTTTTTCTATGCATTGATATGTGAGCAGAAGTTCTTATTGAAATGTTAGTAAATCAGTAGTCTGTACAGCAAATTCAGGGGGATGATTTTGCAGCTAAGCATTTTCCCTCATTAGTAAGTACTTACCAGCTCTGGGAGGCTTGTATGTTCGGCAGTCACTGGATGGTCTGAGCTGTAAGTAGTATTGGCAGTTATCTGACCACAGGCAGCAGTAATAGAATGTGATCACGTCATACATCCAGTGAGAGAACCCAGGTACTCTGGGAGGCTTCCTGTATGGTGGGGAACCCCAGTCATGGCCTCGGTCAGGAGTACTGCCCCCTACAGAGTCACTGGTGAGCACCTGAGCTCCAGTAGAATCATAGCAGCATTGCTGTCCTGCTGCATACTGAAGGCTGCAAGCAGAGGGGGAGGAACAGATGTTCAGTGTTATTGATATCACTCTTGGTAGGAGGACACATCACCTGGTTGCATCAAGAAACAGATGAACCTGTGCTAATTAAAGTGATTGCTCCAAAGGGAACCTATGAATAGCATACTTCACAGCCAACTCACTAATTTCTCAGCTGAGGTTTTGATATATATATATATATATATATATATATATATATATATATATATATATATATATACACACACACTAGTGTAAAAGCCCGTGTACACGGGCCAAGGTCCGGGTAATGTTAACCCTTTGAGTGCCAGAGGGGTACGCAATGCATTGCTTTGCAATGCTTTGCATACCCCTCTGGCACTCAGAGGGTTAAGCGGCCGCTCTCACTGCTCCACTCAATGCAGTCTTGCGTCGCTTCACTCACGCAATGCAATCATGCGCAGGAGAGACTGCTCAAACGCTCACAGTCTCTACAGTGCATGACGGCTTCTGACAGACATCCTAGCGAATTATTATGTAGGATATAGAGTCTTATTCCTCAAGCTACAAATATGCACTTCTGGAATAAACGAACTGCATCACAAAGGAAAAATTAAGGTTCCTGAAGTTCCATTGATTTAAATTATCGTTTTAACCCTCTTGAATGCTAGAGAAGTCAACAATGCATTGAGACCTCTGCAGCATTTAAGGGGTTAAAAATCTCAATTTAAATCAACAGGAATTGTAATTTTCCCCATATGGTGCAGTTGGTTTGCACCAGAAATGCATCTCTTTAGCATGATGAACAAGGCCCCTAGTTTGGTTCAAATATGTACAAGTTTTTATGTCATGTTTAGGCTCTCTTTTTAAGTCAAGTACTTATTTTAATGTGAAATATACATTACACACGGGGGGAAATTTTTAAAAGTGGAGTTAATGGAAAATAGGTAAAATGGCTGTAAGGTTTATGTATTGTTCACCTGTTGGTTGTACTGGATGATCCACAAAGTTCTGTTTAAATCAACATATGTATCACAGTTCTAGACCATGGCTGCTTACTGTGCACTGAGCTCTCAGCCTCTGCCTGCTAGATCTTCCTGGGGCATGATCTCACTTCCTGTTATCTCACCATTATGCAAATACATTACAGGCTCAGCTCAGCACAGTTGCCGCGGGTAGTATTAAGCACAGTTTAGGAGGATATAACACCATGTAGTACTTTTTTATAAAATGGAGTAAGGCTTTTGTCAAAAGCGGCTCAGTGAATTTATAAAGAAATGTCGCTATTTGCTACAATTTAGTCACAGAATTTTGTCAAAATATTTAAGGACATGTCTGATCTGTTCTTATTCTTTACTGTCAGCGCATTTTTAAAAGGATAGTGATGTTTCACAATAAAATCAGCTCCAGTTAATCTCCATAGCATTTGGGCCATGGAGAGTGTTATTTCAATGCTGTCAGAGTTGTATTTCAAGAGTACTTGAATGATAAAGTATCCCCCTCTCGCCCCTTTTACTGATGTAACACTGCTCGGCTCAGAGTAGCAAGGTGGTGTCCAGGTGGATCGCAGAGAGGGAGAATCTTCAATCTAGCATAAGGGAAAAACCTGTCAGGGGGGGCAGAGTTTTCATTGTTCTCACAGTAAGAAGAGACCCATGATATGCCAGGACCGTCACACCAGTACCGGCACTTAAAGACCACTGATGGTCCTGGCATATCATAGAATTCTGGGATGGCAGCGTGGCTGCACGTCACTCTACCATCCCAGATATCAATGAGTGGGGAAAAAAAAAAAAAAGATCTGTGGACCTTAACACCCACCCATGAGCCAGATGGGGCAGTCGTTAAGGGGTTCTCTAATTACCACATGTCAGACTGTGCCACCAGCAAATAATTTCTCAAAACCTATTTATATTACAAATGGCTAAAACAATATATATGGAGTTTTTATATAAATATTTTTTTTTAAATTAACTCCTATTAACATGCCAGATCTGCTTTAATGTCTCTAATGCAAAGGGAACTACAACTAATTGACTACATAAGTGAAAACATTAAAGGGATAAGACTGTTTTACAACAAAAGCAGCTCCAATTAATCTTCATAGTATTTGGGCCATGGAGAGTGTTATTTCAATACTGTCATAGTTGTCGTTCAAGAATAATTGAATGAGAAAGTAATCCCCTCCCACCATTTTTACTGATGTAACACTGCTCAGCTCAGAGCAGCAAGGTGGTGTTCAGGTGAGGGACAATCTTCAATTAACATAAAGGGAAAAACCTGTCAAGGGGGGCAGGGTTTTCATTGTTCTCACAGTAAGAAGATTGTCCCTTGCTGTGAGCTGTCTGGTCTCAAGACCAGATTCCACATCTGAGGGAAGGTGGCTTACACTAGGTAAAAGGGGCGGAAGGGGGATACTTCATCATTCAATTACTCTTGAACTACAACTCTGATAGTATTGAAATAACACTCTCCATTGCCTCTTACTATGAAGATTAATTGGAGGTGCTGTTTTTGTGAAACATTACTATACCTTTAAATGTAACTAGAATACTTTATAAATACCAATACTCATAATAAGGAATAAGGAGATTTTATGGATCTGTTCACAAAAACGAACAAGAACAATTTATATAAATCTCCACCACTGTTCCTTAAAAGGAACTGCCGTTAATACTTTTATAATTAACAGAGACAATCTTACAGCCATTTTAACATGTTTTTTCTAGGGGTGTGCAAAACGTGAGAAAAATTTACCGCATGAAAAACGGACGATTTTTATAATAATTTTTCAAGAAAGTTTTCTCCTTTTCTCCAATGCAAAATGTTCCTCCTTTTCGCCTATTCCAGCAAAGTTTTCACCTATTTTAACACATTTTCTCCTATTTTTCCTATAGTGCAACATTTTCCAGCACAATATTACTTCTTCTGAGGGCTGTAGTGGAGAAATAAGTAGCTGAAAGTCAAAGTTGTGAGTCCTACAGCAACATATACCTTGATAAATGTGTTAGCATGCAGAGTGCATTTGTCCTTTACCCACAACACTAACTTCCTACATAGGTGACCCAGGCACATATTAATGATGATGTCAAGTGATTAAAAAAAAAATAAAGTACAACCTACAATGTGGCAGATGTGTATGGTAGTGGGGGTGGAGGACTGGCATGGTGTGATTGCTGGGACCTTGACAAACTGCATCCACAGCAAGGGGGAGAGGGATTATCAAAATTTATTGTACATGCTGCAGCAACCATTGCTGTAGTCAGTTTTTGAACTACCACTTTACTCCCACGTCCCTGCACTGCTCCATCTTTCCCCCTCCCCTTGTACATTTGGTGGACATTACTCAACTACTGTGTGTGTTTTTACTCTCTGCAGTACACGACTGATTGTGATGTCTTGCCTTGGCCCTCAACAAAATTCTCAATGTCGTCTGCTGTCTATCAAGTGTGCCTCAATCACAGAGCTCACATCAGGCTCCCAGTCAGCTGTCTAATATATTTGTTTGTTTAATTATTTATGTATTCATTTATTACAATTTTTATTTTATTTATTATTATTATTTAAGTTGTCCATCCTATCTTATCACAGTTAGTTAAAAAAAATATATATAACTAAAAATAAAATCAACAACTTCTTTCCCCAGACTTCCCCAGCACAGAGACAATAAAAGCAAAATCAGCAAGTAATTTGGACCCCAGCTGCCTGACACCAGCTTTACTCAATCTTTGGACTCCAACTGCTTGAGACTACAGCTCCAATAATTTCCTACCCACCACTGGTTGGTTGGGGGTGATGGGAACTCTACTCCTCAACAATTGGAGGTCCAGAGATAGACTACTCTTGGCAATACTTACTTGAACTGGAGCGGTTAAACAACAAACCAACTACACCAGAGGAAAGAAACAAAATTCCTTATTTTCTTAGTAGACTAGCCTCAAAGAATCAAGAGTTACACATCACCTTGGCTGGATGCTCCTCACACAGTGGACGGCCCCTGGGTGGTATGTGCACACACTGTTCTTTTCAATGTCACAGCCATAATCAGTCTAAAACACAGAGAAGAAACATGTTACAGTCAGTGAGGCTGAGTTACTGTTAACTCTTTGAGTGGCAGGGAGGTATGCAACGCATTGCTTTGTAATTCATTGCAAACCCCTCAGGCACTCAATGGGTTAATGTACAGATACCATGAGATATTTTCCCTGTTGGCAGATCTGCTCCCATAGTAAAAGACCTGCTGATTAAGTTACGGCTCCCTTGCCATATTTATGAGCCTGTTTGAAGAACTTCAACGACTAATATATAAGAGTTGTACAGAGAGGGAGGTGTTTTCATCAGAATGGGAGGGGTGCACAACTGATACTATGAGATACATTGATTATAGGGTTTTTGTTCATTTTATGTACATTTTCAAATGTAATTGTAAAATTCCATTTTATAGTATCGATTGTGTTCCTTTTTTCAACCCTTTGAGTGCCAGGGGGTATCCAACGCATTGAATTGCTTTGGATATCTCTCTGGCACTCAAAGAGTTGAGTCAGCACAAATCCCTTTGATCTCAAAAGGATATTTTCTCAGCCACAAGCTCTTGAATGTGCACTTTATCTCTGTATTATACAGTTCCTGCTTGTTAATGCCTCTTCTACCATTTATGTTCTCACTACTATGCATCAACATTTTCCCATTCACAAATACTGAGAAATGTTGCTCTTGTAACATAATTTTGTTGCAAAGTTCTATTAATGCTATTGTAATTCTCCTCTTATTTAAAGAGTCCCAGTAATACTCACAGTTCCTTGAAAGTCGAAGGTCCTGAGCTGCTGCTGTTAGATTAAAATTGTAACTACACTATATGAACAAAAGTATGTGGACACCTGACCGTCACATCTATATGAGCTTGTTGGACATCCCATTACAAAACCATAGGAATTAATCTAGAGTTGCCCCCCCCCCTTGTGGCTATGACAGCTTCCACTCTCCTGGGAGTGCACTCCACAAGATTTTGGAATGTATCTGTTGGAATTTGTGCCCATTCAGCCAAAAGAGCATTTGCGAGGTCAGGCACAGATGTTAGACGAGAAGGCCTGGCTTGCAATTGGAATTCCAGTTTATCCCAAAGGTGTTCAGTGGTGTTACGGTCAGGGCTGTGTGCAGGACACTCGAGTTCAACCACACTAGACTCATCAAACCATGTCTTTATGGATCTTGCTTTGTGCACAGGGGCACAGTCATGCTGGAATAGGAAAGGGCCTTCCCCAAAGTTGGAAGCATACAGTTGTCTACAATGTCTTTGTATGCGTTAACATTAACCTTCGCTAGAACTATAGGACGTACCCAAACCCAGAAAACAGCCTCAGACCATTATCCTTCCTCCACCAAACTCTGCAGTAGGCATTATGCATTCCGGTAGGTAGAGTTCTCCTGGCATCCGCGAAACCCAGATTCGTCCATCAGATTGCCAGATAGTGAAGCGTGATTCATCACTCCAGAGAACGTTTCCAGTGCTCCAGAGTCCAATGGCATTGTGCTTTACACCACTACAGTAGTTGTTTGGCATTGAGCATTATGATCTTAGGTTTATATACAGACCCTCGACCAAGGAAACCCATTTCATGAAGCTCCCAACACACAGTGCTTGTGCTGATGTTGCTTCCAGAGGCAGTTTGGAACTCTGTAGTGAGTGATACCACAGAGGATAAGCAATTTTTACTCATTATGCAATTCACCACTCAGCAGCCCCGCTCTTGGAGTGTACATGGTCTATCGCTTCATGGTTGAGCTGTTGTTACTCCTAGATGCTTCCACTTCGCATTAATTGCACATACAGTGTACTGGGGCAGATCTAGCAAGGCAGAAATGTTAACAAACTGACTTGTGGTATAGGTGGCATCCTATGCCACATTTAAAGTGAGTGAGCTCTTCAGTATGACCTGTCACGGTTTTCAGACAAAGAAGGACAGACACGAATATAAAATACAAATTCACACTACAGTAATAATCATTTAGCCCACACAACCCCGGAACACAGGATGATAGGACCAAGGCTCCTACCCTGAGCTGCACACTGCACTACTGTGAGATATGGGAGACTCGGACCGAGGTTTGGGTGGGATGCCAAAGGAAATGGTAACTGAGGCACAAGTCTCCACCCTGGGTCATGTGACCAGAGGCAACAGGGAGTGAGAGCAGGCCTGAACCATGAAACCCTGAGACTGATGGTTAGGCAAGTTTGGAGAGTACAGAGCAAGTAGTCAGCCAGAGCCACAGGTCAGACAAGCCAGGGACTATATGGAGAGATAGACAGCAAGAGCCAGAGGCGAGTAACTTCCGGTCACCTACATTGTATAAACTCTCAGGTGACCAGTCTCAAGGATTAGCTCCCTTCTGAGTCAAGAGAGGTTTGACTACCATCGAGAAGTTTCGAATGAACTTTCTGTAGTAATTCGTGAAGCCCAGGAACCTCTGTATGGACTTTAGTCCCACTGGAAGTGGCCACTGTAATACGGCAGTCAGTTTTTGCGGATCCATGGCTAGGCCAGAGGATGAAATAACGTACCCTAGGAAAGTCACCTGGGTTTTATGGAACTCACACTTCTCTAGCTTGCAGAACAGCTTGTTCTTTCTTAGCAGTTATAGGACCCGGGCTACAACTGCTCTGTGTGTTTCCAAAGTAGGAGAATGTCACGGTTTGTTATGACTCTCAGACACAGAGATAGGTAAAAACATAACTTTATTGAAAAGTTAGAGAGCACCCTGTTGGGTAGTATACACATACAAGATATATATTTAGATCAATTTACATAGAAGCATAGTAATGATACATGAAATGGGATACAGGCTCTACCGGCCCTGCCAATACCGGGTAAGGCAACCTTAGATGGTACAAGATGGTAACAGGTTCTACCGGCCTTATCAATATACCGGGCAAGGCAGCCTGGAGACTCATGCAAGGAATACTGAAGGCTCTACCGACCCTGCCAATATACTGGGCAAGGCAGCCAAGATACTGGGACTGTAGGTAATGAGGCTCTACCGGCCTTGCCAATATACCGGGCAAGGGAGCCAAGACACTGGGACTGTAGGTAATGAGGCTTTACCGGCCTTGCCAATACCGGGTAAGGCAACCCCTTAAGGAATAGACACGACCAGGTTCTACTGGCCTTACCAATACCGGGCAAGGCAGCCCACTTCTGATAAAGATGGCAGCAAAGGTGGCCGAGGTAACTGGCTAGATGGAGACAACCAGTCGCCAGTGATAACAAGCGAGGCCACAGGATTTATGGATAGAAATGGACTGCCACTCATAAAAGGATGGAACAATAACGAGCTGTGTACCACAGTCACCACTGGTGTAGTCTGGAAGTGCAACTAGCCACCAGTTAAGCGAGAGCAAACCAGTACCCGTGTACTGGGAGAAACCTTCAATCTGTCAGGCTGTCTAGGACAGAACAGCCCCAATCATGGAGCGAACCAGTACCCGCGTACTGGAGTAACCAATGACTCTACCGGTGCCACAGCAACAGGTTACAGTGGAGCGAACCAGTACCCGCGTACTGGAGATAACCAATAACTCTACCAGTGCAACAGCAGCCGGTTACAGTGGAGCGAACCAGTACCCACGTACTGGAATAACCAAGGACTCATTCGGTGCATCAGCAGCCAGTTTCAATGGAGCGAACCAGTACCCGCGTACTGGAGTAACCCATGACTCTTCCGGTGCAACAGCAGCCGGTTACAGTGGAGCGAACCAGTACCCGCGTACCGGGATAACCTATTACTCTTTCGGTGCAACAGCAGCCGGTTACAATGGAGCGAACCAGTACCCGCGTACTGGAGATAACCTATGACTCTTCCGGTGCAACAGCAACCGGTTACAATGGAGCGAACCAGTACCCGAGTACCGGAGATAACCTATGACTCTTCCGGTGCAACAGAAACCGGTTACAATGGAGCGAACCAGTACCCGCATACCGGGATATCCTATGACTCTTCCGGTGCAACAACAACTGGTTACAGTGGAGTGAACCAGTATCCATGTACAGGAATAACCAATGGCTCATATAAGTGCAATAGCAGCCAGACTCAGTGGAGCGAACCAATACCCGCGTACTGGAGAAACCAATGACTCTCCCAGTGCAACAGCAGCCAGTTACAGTGGAGCGAACCAGTACCCGCGTACCGGGATATCCTATGACTCTTCAGTGCAACAACAACAGGATACAGTGGAGTGAACCAGTATCCATGTACTGGAATAACCAATGGCTCATATAAGTGCAATAGCAGCCAGACTCAGTGGAGCGAACCAATACCCGCGTACTGGAGAAACCAATGACTCTCCCAGTGCAACAGCAGCCAGTTACAGTGGAGCGAACCAGTACCCGTGTACCGGAATAACCAATGAGAGAATAATAATGTCGCCCAGACCACAAGGGATGGCAGGCACCCGGTAGATGACGCGACAGGAACCCAGCAGAGAATGAAGAAGATCAGCACTGCAGACGGTCAACCAGATATGGAACGGCAGCAGGAACAACAACAGGAACAGCAACTCAAACCGGATCAGGAATAGATGCAGGAACCAGGAGACTAGGAGGCAGGAGCTAGAATACTACTGGCAAGCAGGAACCGCGACAAGGCCCAGGAAGCACAGGAACACAATGCAGGAGCAGCAGCATAGAGACAACACGAAAGGGCAACCAAAGGGTGCCCAAGCTCAATCTAAAAAGGCAGTGCAAGGTGGGCTGAAGGCAAGCAGCCAGTGGAGAGCCCCCTAAAGGTAACTGACATGTAAAGGCAGCAATCACGGGCACCGTGATAGAGAAGGAATGAGTATGTCATCCAAATAGACCACCACACAACTCTGCAGTAGGTCTCTCAACACATCATTAATTAATTCCGGGAATACAGCAGGAGCATTGCACAGTCCGAAGGGCATCACCAAGTATTCATAGTGCCCGCTCCGGGTGTTAAACGCTGTCTTCCATTGATAGCCTTCTTTAATTCGTACCAGTTTGTACGCAGCCCTCAAGTCAAGTTTCGTGAATACAGCAGAGCCGTTGATACGATCAAATAGCTCCATGATCAATGTAATCGGATATGCATTCTTTACCGTCGGTTTATTCAGTCCTCTGAAATCAATGCATGGTCTATGCTCCCCAGCTTTTTTCTTAACAAAAAAGAAGCCTGCGCCTGCAGGTGAGGAGGACTTCTGGATAATGTCCCTGGATAATGCGTCAGCCACATAATCCTCCATGGCCTTGTTCTCCTCCACCGACAAGGGGTATACTCGGCCCCTAGGAGGTCTGGCCCCCTGTACCAGATCAACAGTGCAATCATAAGGCTTATGTGGTGGCAACGTACTGGCCTCTACTTTATTAAATACCTCTTTGTAGGACTGGTACTCAGCAGGTAAAGAGGTAGAGGTACACAATATTCTAGTAGGCTGCTGGAGGCAAGATTTCGTAGATTGGGAGGACCATGACAGAATATTGCAAGTCTGCAAAATAAATTCTTGGGGTGTGAGTCAGCAACCAAGGAAAACCCAGAATCATCGCATGATGGGGATACTGTATGACCTGGAACTGTTGTGTCTCCACATGGAGTGCCCCTACCCTTAGAGACAAAGGATGAGTCTCATGTGTAACATGTGCCGTCTGTAGGGGTCTGCCGTGAATGGCCTCAATCACCAATGGCTCGGAGCGAGGCAGCAAAGGGATAGTATGTATGGCCGCAAAGTCTGCATCGATGAAAAAGCCCGTGGCCCCTTAGTCCAGTAGTGACGAAGCCACTACCGATGACTCTGACCAAGACAATATTACTTCAAGAATAGGCTTGTCTTGAAGTCTTTCTGGGGACTTGAAATTCCACCCAGGGTTTGTCCCCTACCTGACCCTAGGTGCGAAAATTTTCCCGGCCGGATAGGGCAATCATGCCACATATGGCCTGGCTCCCCACAGTATAAGCAAAGACCCCTCCTTCTGCGCCAATCCCTCTCCTCCACTGTCAGGCGTGTGAAGCCTAGTTGCATTGGTTCCCCCCCGGCAGGGTCAGAACTATGAGGTATGGGAGGTGAGGGAGGACAGGGTGGGAGTAAGAAATTAGGTGCCAGCCGAGGTAAATGTTTGCTCCTCTGTTCCTTGAACGAAGGCCTCTCACGGATTCTTGTGTCTATCAGGATGTTGAGTGAGATTAGCTCCTCTAGATCACCAGGGATGTCTCAGGCTGCTGTCTTGTCTTTAATCGTTTCAGACAAGCCCTGGGAGAAAGTGGCAACTAGAGCTTCATTGTTCCATCCTACCTCCACTGCCAGAGTAAGGAACTCAATAGCATAGTCCGCTACTGTACGTGCGCCCTGCTGTCTAGTCATAAGTCTTTTGGCAGAGAAGGTTGTACGCCCAGGTACATTAAAACGATGGCCACAAATTCCATGAAGTTATGAAATATGGGTTTCTCAGTCTCCCAGATTGGGTTGGCCCAGGCCAATGCCTTGCCGGACAGGAGGGAGATCAGGAATCCCACCTTACTTCGCTCAGTAGGGAAAGCATGTGGTATCATTTCCAAAAAAAATCCCAGCTGATTGAGGAACCCCCGGCATAGTGTATAGAGCCGTGCGATTCAATCTAGCAAAAGACAGCTGGTCAATTCTCTGGTCCTGAGAATTCATCCTGGACAGGATGCTCTGATCCTTCAGTAGACGTGGCCCTTACGTATTGTCAGGGTTCTCAGGCAAAGAAGGACAGACATGAATATAAAAAACAAATCCACCTTTATTTAATAAGTACAGTAAAAATCGTATAGCCCACACAACCCCAGAACACAGGATGATAGGACCAAGGCTCCTACCCGGAGCTGCACATTGTGCTGAGTACTGCACTACTGCGAGATACTGGAAACTAGGACCGAGGTGCAGGTGGTACGCCAGAGGGAACGGTAACTGAGGCACAAGTCTCCACCCTGGGTCATTCGACCAGAGGCAACAGGGAGCGAGAGCAGGCCTGAACCAGGAAACACTGAGACTGATGGTCAGGCAAGTTCTGAGAGAACAGAGCAACTAGTCAGCCAGAGCCACAGGTCAGAACCAATGTGGGTAGTCAGAAAAGCCGGGGTCATATGCGGAGCGAGTTAGTCAGCAAGAGCCACAGGTCAGAACCGATGTAGGTAGTCAGACAAGCCGGGGTCATACACTGAGCAAGTTTGTCAGCCAGAGTCACAGATCAGAACTGATGTGGGTAGTCAGACAAGCCGGAATCATACACGGAGTGGATTCTCAATGGATCACAAGAGGCAATATCAGAAACACCACGTAAGGCCAATGACTCCCAGGAGCAGGAGAAGGTGGGACCCAATTAGGCCACACAGAATAGGCCCATAAAAAGGTTTCATGATGTCAGCAATGTGGAGGTGGCCGCAACTATGCAGGCTGACACACCACAGAGGAAGGAAGCACAGGATAACTAGGCCTCTAAAGCAGACTGTGATAGATCCATTTTACTGACAATGTTTTTCTATGGAGATGGAATGCCTATGTACTTAAGTTTATACACCTGTTAGCAATGGGTGTGGCTGAAACACCTAAACTCAATAATTAGGAGTGTGTAAATACTGTAGTTTTGGTCATATAGTGTATCAAAGGATCAGATAACAGATCCAATGGACATTGCATTCATTAAATTGCCCACTATGTCGCTGATCAGTGTAACTCAGGGTGCATATTTCCCAGTAGGCAGAATATCACCTGAGGGAACCTAATCATGATTGGTGCCTCAGTTGTGCTTGCCACGGCCGGCATGCTGAGTTGAGTGTTTGACCAGCACATTTCCTGTTTAACTATTGCTACAATTCCAGTTTATATTCTAATTTGGATACTTTACTGTTTAGCAGATATACACTTGTGTTGTCCAATTTATTCAATCCCTTGAGAGGTTTCCAATTCACTGTGTAGCAAAGCTTTGGTGACCTCTATAGCATCCAAACCACTGAGCTTTTTCTACTTGTACTGTACAGTATAGTCTATAGGTCTCTTCTGTATCAGACAATAGCAGATGGGTCTGAGGTGGGTTCATTTGAGAAGTGGGAGTGTAACCATCAAACACTGAGTAAGGTCTCTTTAGCAGGGATGTTTTAAGAAATTCTAAGGCCTTTAGCAAAAATGTTAAAAGAGGCCCCAAATAAAGAAATATGTGTTAGAATCCTTTTAACCTCTTGAATGATAGAGTGCTTTCTGGGAATTGGGAAAACTGAAATAAAAGACAGTAAAACAATGTACCTCTATATAGCATATAGATCAGTTAGAGGTGCACTGAGAATGCTATATTGTATACGTATCACAGTCCCAGACAGAAAGCTCTCTGGAAACACAAATCCACAGAGTGCATAAAAAGTGTAAAAAAAATAAAATAAAAAAATATGGGAAACTAAAAAAAAAGTAATGAAAAGTACAGGCACTTTGCCTTTACATATCATGCACTTGCAGAGTATATCAAGTCAAAAGGTTTGACTATCTCTTTAAATATGAACTAAGGACATTTCATTCCCTCCACATCTTAAGTGTTAATAAATTTTATACACACACAAGTGAAGGAAACTATGTTTTCCTTCCACTGAACACATACATGATATCTACCAGTGTCTGCTCTGGATTGTGCCAGTGTACAAGGGCAGTCTGGTGTTTCTGACAAGAAGTTGGGCAGTGTTTTCATTTCAGCCTCTCGCCAGTTCATACACTTATCATATGCCCAAGCAGCAGAATTATTTCTGAAGTTCTCTTCTAGATGCCAGGCTAAGGCATGGACAGGACTCCAGACGGCTTGCACATTGCTATGGGAGAATAATGAAGAGGTGGACTCATAATTATATCTATGCAAAGAGCCTTACAACATGGTGAAATTCTAGGGGAAACCAAGTACATTACAGGGGACAAATAAAAAATAGAGCTTATATTAGAAACCTTTGAATGGTAAAGAGTTCACCAATGTTGGAGACCTCTCTAGCATTCAAAGGGTTAAAACCCTATTTAAATAAATGAGAATTCTAATTAGTCCTCTATAGTGCAGCTGGTTTGCCCCAGAATTGTACCACTTCGGTTTTATACACGTTATACATTGTTTTATACATATTTATACAAAACATTTACAAAACACGTATTACATATGACCCAATAAAAGGAATATTAATATATACTTTTATTAATGTCCTAGAAAAGAGGTAATAAAGAGCAGATAAGAAGTGATATCCCTTCTCCAGTTCCCATGTTATTCTATGGAGCCTATGCACTAAGATCTCTCCAACTTAAGACATCATAGCACATGGGCTCCATGAAATAACATAGGAATTCAAGTAACTGATCTCATTGGAGAAGTTACCTCCTCTTTATCACACCTTAGTGCATCTTCCCCTGATGTTGTTGGCATTTGGGACATATATTGGAGGTAATCTCTCAATTATTAATAGGGCTGCATAGTGCACTGATAATGCATTAGGTTAGTCCAAACCCCAGGTCTTTTGGGAACGTTCTGAATTCTGCGAGCAACCAGAAGTTCTCCAGTTGTTGTTGGACAACAATTCCTGTCACCCTTAGATGGCCAATCACAATCTGAGGATGATGTGAGTTGTAGTCCAACAGCTAAAAAAGGGTTAATATCAGGGGCATAATTACAGAGGTGCAGAGGGTACAGTTGTGCCATGATCCAGCATCCAAAGCAGCCCCACATGCACCAGAGTCCAGTACCTTCTAGTTTTGCCTCTGTGAAAATATTTTTGTGTAGGGGGCCCAAATAATTATTTGTACCACGGTCCTCAAATTACTAATTAATTAATTGGTTCATATGCACGACAGCAGCAAACATTTCCCATCATCTGGGTGCTATAGATTTGTGCTTTCTTAACCCTTTGAGTGACAGAGGGGTATGCAATGCATTGCTTTGCAATGCTTTGTGTACCCGTCTGGAATTCAAAGGGTTAATGTAATGGAAGAAAAGAGTCGATCAGAGAGGTTTATGCCAGAAGGGTTACAGATCTCATCAGAGGTTAAGCCACACCTCTCCATCAAAAGGTCATTGTGATAGGTCCAATATTAAAACCGTGTAAAATTTCCCTTTATACATGTTGAGCATAAGAGTGTTTTTAGAAAGCAGATCCGATAAACCCAAGGTAATTTTACATAAAGTAAACCTGCTAAAATGAAAATGCTAAATATGTCACGATGAAGCACTTAAAAGAGAGAATATTTCCCTTTCATTTAAATGTCCCACGTTAATGTTATGGTAAATAATTAGAAATCCCATAAAAGTATCCTATGTATTATAAAGCCCGTGTACATGGGCCACAGTGCCACCCAGCAACGGCCGCAGTGCAATCATGCGCAGTAGAGACTGCCTGTGCCAAGGCTGATACGAAGCGGGGCACTCCACATTCAGATCTTAGTCCTCTCTGAATTTGGAGCCCCTCTCCATTATCAGCTGTGGTACGGGCAATCTATAGTCATATGACTGCAGCGCGCGCAGCCATCTCTACTGTGCATGATGGCTTCTGACAAACACACATTTAGCAAATTATTATATAGGAGGATTTTGTTGCTGAACTCTCTACCATTCAAGGGGTTAAACGCCCTAATTAAACAAATGAGAATTGTTTGGGAATGTATTTATCTCTTATAATTGTTTACAGATGGTTTTCCCTAGAATTACAAAGCAGTGTATTGGAGACCTCTATAGAATTTTTATGTGCTTAAAGGAACAGCAACAATTAACTATGAAAAATATGTATTGTAGAGCTCTTTCTATTGAGTAAAACTAGGATACTCCAATTGCTGCAAGCAGGGTAATCTTGCTTTCCTATTTGTCAGATCATCTGATCAGGGGATTAAATGTTTCCTGTGTGTAATTTTGGACATGAATATACAGGAGACTGGTAGAGTAAAAGTGAAACCTTTATTAGCTAACTGAATGGCTTTGGATGCAAGCTTTCAGGACAACTAGGTCTCGTCTTCAGGGATAACAAGAATGAAGGCTGAATGCAAAATATATGACTTTAAAACTCATACACATAGTTTTAATATCTTACCCCTCGACTGCCAGAGAGGCATCCACCACACTACAACACAATGCACTGGATTTGTCTGTGGCATCCAAAAGGTTAAATTCCATTAGCAGAATATTTTATCAGTGTGGGTAATTACACTCTAGGCTCTGTTACTACTCTTTGAAGTGAACTAAAAAATGTAAACAAGAGATAAAGGCCTTGATTCAATAGTCCCTGTTAAAATGGCTCTGTAACTGAAAAAAAAGTCCAAATTATAGATGCCCCCCTAAGATATGCAACACAGATATACAGGCATTAACCCTCAGAGTGTGGAGGGGGGCTACGCAACCCATTGCAGGGCAATGCGTTGCATACCCCACCGCCATTCCAATGGTTGATTCATCATCCAAGAGTTTTGTCATCCCCCTGACCGAAGCTGATTGGCTGGGAGGTGCGTAAGCACACATCCCAGCCAACTGTAGCATGGGAACCATTTTGAACAGAGACTGGACATATAAAAGCCAGTCTCTGTTCAATTTTTCCCCAGAGTGGCTTGGGCAATGGCCAGAGAGGTAGCTATGGGGGGGGGGGAGGGATATTTTTGCTCTGCATTCCTGCTGTCGCCGCTGCCGCTGAGCTGCCACTCTTGGAATGCCAGCATACTTTTTTCACTCTTGTAATGCCAGCATACTTCTCTTCACTCTTGGAATGCCAGCATACAATTAACCCTTGCAATGCATTAAGTACCCATCCAGCAGGTTAATACCTGCATATCTTTGTTGCATATCTTTGGATGGCATCTATAATTTGGACATTTTTTTTTCAATCACAGTGTAGTTATTTGGGGACAAGGATGAAGAATAGAAGACAGATGATAAGAACAATGAAGATGGAAAAAAGAAGAAGACGCAAGATAGAAGATAAAAAAAAATATGTATACTGCATAACCAGGGTGCTGAAGACCCCGCTGTACATCAGGATTACATGTGTTTATTTTCAGGGGATGTTGTTAACTTTAGCGGGACTAACCCTGTGAATGTCAGTTGGGTATGCAACGCTCTTCAATGTGTTGCATACCTCACTGGCACTAATAGAGTACATTTTTCTAACATTACACACATTTTTTGAGTACTTTGGATGTATTGATATGTGGCTTAGTGGTTACGTCCACTGGTCCAGTGTCAACAGTTACAAACATGCTTTAGGGGACTCTGCTCCAAGAAAAGTTGGTGCAGATTTTTGCCGATAAAATGGGATCCCTTAATGCATGTTACTGCCCAATGCATGGAATTTAATTGGAAACTGAAATTATTTTTAATTGGTAACAATGGGTGCAAAACTTGGTGCCCAACCAGTTTTTTTCATGTAGTACATGTCACAGCACAGGTAATTGGATGGCTTACTGTGCTTGAAAAACTAAAAAAAAAAGTTGTTTTTTAACGGGGCATATTGAATCGAGGCCCTAGTTGTCTTGAAAGGTTGCATCCAAAGCCACTCAGCCAATAAAGGTATAATTTTTACTCTGTTAGTCTCTTGCATTTTCTATTGCTAACACGGTACCAGGCTTTACCCATGACATGAATATATAATCCTCTGGTGAATGTCATCTACGGACATGCATTAAATGCCTCTGTCTGGCAGATGCTTCTTTCAGATGATTATGTTTTCATTGAATTACAAATTTCTGCTCTGGTCACACAATGCAGTCACTTACTGTGGAGTAGTAAATATTGCTACTGGTTAAAAAAGTTTGAGCTACATTAGTATTTGAATGAAATCTCAGTGGAAATAGCCTTGTGTTTACAATTTTGCATTTTAAAGTATTACTTTTTCTTTAAACCAACATTTCGTATGTTTATATCTTCCCTACATTGCAGTTGCTTTGTCTCAGAGCAGTTTCTTCTTTATGCATATGCTCTTAGGAATACAGGAAGTAAACTAAAGACCCTTTTATATACCTCTCTCCTTTGGACATATCACTTGAAATTATCCTCAACATTCCGACCTCCCACTGGTCATAAGGTGCCGCTGCTGGAGCTGGAGTGAAGGTGAAGCTTCCGTTGTTGAAGTGATTTGGAGTCAGTGTGTAGAGATAGGACCAATTAGCCTGCCAGGAATCATTGTATGGAATGCCTGGGAAATCAGAGACAAACTGACACATAGTAACATAGTTGATGAGCCTAGAAAAAGACATGAATCCATCATGTTAAGTTTAGCCCATGCCATATCATCCTTGTTGGTCCAGAGAAAGGCAAAAAAAAAAAAAAAAAAAAAAACCCTACCAATGCCATTTCCAATCAAGATCCAAGTGGGTAAAGAAATCCTTCCTGACTTCAAAAGGAAGTCAGATATTTCCGTGGATCAACACCCAATCAACTTTGAAACCATTCATAGAAATGCACTGGTGATGATCAGTATAGAATCACCCCAAATGTGTACATTCTGGTAACCTGACAAATAATATGCAAAATTTAGACACATCCAGATAATCATGGTGATCATAAAAATATTATTTCCTTGTTACACATACATAAATACTGATTACATATCAAGATCAATTCTTTTTATAACTCAATGGATGTTTGAGAGGTCTTTAACTCATTGCAAAGCTTCAATAAATACTATGGTGAGAATTTATCATGTCATGAATGTGTCAATGCTCAAGTAAAGCAGAGGATTCCTTTGCACATTAGCCAATTGATTATTCAGCAATGACTGCATCATATCTGTCAAACTGTTATTCATCAGTAAGCGATGGCCAGATAGACCTGCAAATTCCATCCGACAGCTTCATTCCAGCAGATTGCATTCTAGGCAACGTATGTGATTGTGCATGTATATTGCCAAAATGGTGCCATTTATGGCAAGTTTTCATTTAATTTCCATATTTATACTCAAGGCCGGTAATTACTATTGAATACCCAAAAGTATACATCAATAATTGCAGAAAAGTGCTGGTGAAGAGCATTAATTCACCGCTTTTTCCTTACCACCCACTGTTATTTTATTAAATTAATGCTGTAAGTGAATTTGAATAGTGAGTGAACTGGGAATCAAAGGCTTGAAGGCACTTTAAGTTTGTGTTCATGCTGGCAATTCAAATATGGGGGTCAAAACCTCAAGTGTTTGAATCACCCGTGTTTCCTATCAGTTAGTTACTGCACTCTTCCTGAAATATAATCACTTGGAGGCATGCCCTAAGGAAGAGAGGGCTAGCCCACATGGATGTCAGCCATACACGACTGGCTGATGTAAATCTGGGGCAGCAAGTGATTGACTTATTACAAAGAGTATCTCAACTATTTAATCACGTCAGAACAATGTTCAGACCTTCCTTAGGCTTTGTCCACATTGATGACTTTTAAAAGATGTTGCAGCAGCATGAGGTCATCAAAGTGAATTACCCCATAGAAAACCATGATAACCTTTTAAAATCCCAGTTACTTGTGAACTAGGCTTTACTGCAATTCCTGAGCAGCAATCTGCATAACTGGTTAAGGTCAAACTAGGGACATTAGCACAGAGCTTTGAAAGCTGTGCTAATTAGCCAAAATTAAAACGTCCAGTGGTGTTATTCACATTTGGCTATCTTGTCCATGTGAGCAATATTGGCAGCTGAGATGCTCACTGCGACCTTCAAAAAATGACTGACCAACAAGGATATCAGCTAATCATATTTGTTTGATGCTATATGGGCCAGGGATATATCACACCTGTGCCACGCTCTCCATACAATGGGATTCCCAGGGGGAAAACAGTAGTTAGAAGGTAAGTAAATCAGGGTTGGTTGGTCTGTACTAAACAGATGTGCAGCCAAGCCCTCCTTGTGAACTTAGCATACATTTAGCTCTCAGACAATGTAGTCACCCATATGAACATCCCCTCAGAATATAATGCATCCTATTTTTGACAACTGTGACTTTGTGTCTGAGGAGCAGGGTATCCTATATAAATTTAACTAAGAAGCATGACACTCATACACCTGTGAACTGCACTTAAGGACTACAATTAGAATCACCATTTCATATATTGTTTTATTTCACAGGTTGTGCATTATAGAACATATAAGTGGTATCTGAAACTCTGCATTGCAATGTATTGCTTGTTCACTCAAAGCATATTGCTTGTTACCTGTTTCATTGTAACCCCAGACTTCTATGCTAATGTTTTCTCCATTTATGATTTTGGGGTTCCAGGTCATAGTCAGGGTTCCATCATAGCCAGGGGTTCCATAATATTGCCATTTCTTGGTCTCATTCAACGTACTCTTTTCAGCAGCAGATGCTTTACTGTGATGGACTGGTACAAAAAGACAAATGATACAGGGTCACATGAATTAATTACACTAAGGACCAAGAAGGACTGGACCAATAAAAATTACCCAAATAGTCCTTTAATTTAAATGTGTCCTTTTTCCCCTTAAATGATAGAGAGGTTACCAAAGCATTTCTTTGCCATGCTTTGGTGACCTCTCAAGCATTCAAAGGTTTAAAAGCTACATTTAAATCTGACTTGCCACCTCAAATTCAAGTTTGCACATCTGAAAATGAGATTAGGGACACTAACACCTACTAATTAAGGTGTACCTATTGCCTTAACATAAGAAGAGAAGTATCCTTGAGCCATCTAAAGTTTTCTGGAGGGCTCCATGTGCCAGATAGCCCCCCGCCCCCCAACGGGAAACCTACAGCCACTGGTCTCTGAGAGGCAAAGCAGCCATTTAAAAAGCTACCTGTCTCCTTTCTGGGAGCACATCTAGAGATGCAGAGTTTAAAAGAAGCTGGTCATGCATCGTCATGCAGCCCGAGAGCCTGACAGACAAGGAGGATGGCTGATGCTCTGGCAATGGGGTTCCGGAAATAGGCTCCATCTAGTACACGGACCCCCAGAAAACCATATGCAGCTCCAGGATGCATTGCTACTTATTTTAAGGTAATACTGGCTCCTTTATTAGAAGAGGTTATTGTCCTTTTAAAAATCGCTTATTTATCGTGTTAGCCAAAAGACAAGCAAATGCAGTTTAGTAGATATTATAGTTAGCCCACTGCATCTAGTGCAATGCTACATTGTAGCCCTTGGAGTGCTGTAAGTGTGGGTATGTAGTGGATGAAGACGTCAAAATGTGTATGTCCAGGCCACTACTACTTGCAGGTGTAAATGAGACTGGATAGGTCGAAGGAGTATGGGAGAGGAAAGGGTGTATTGGATTGCAGGTAACACCCAGCCGAGACTCAGAAAGTAACAGGCATAGCACTGACATGAGTGGTTAAATGGTGTGGCTCTTTAACAATATCCAGTGTTTTGAAGGTTACTGGGAAATGTGGGTTCACTATTGATATGTCGTCATCGATTAGGCGACCATATAAACAGTGAGTTTTCCTGATATGAGAATGTCGGGAGAATCAAAACATTGATATTCTGATGTCGCAAAGTTAAAGGTCGACAAATGCAGGGCAACATATCAATAATAAATATGCTGAATATCTTAGTACATATCCCCTATGTTTTCAGTCTCCCCACTTAATTCAATCATCCGCTCAAAGCTGATTGGCTGGGAGGTGCGTAAGCAGACATCCCAGCCAATGGCTGTGAGTCCTTTTGAACAGAAACTGCCCATATATAAAGACAGGCTCTGTTCAAAGTTCCCTCACAGTGGAACAGGCATCAGTCCATCAGGCACTAAATGGGGGGGTCTGCTGACTTGCCCTTCGTCTGCCACCGCCACCACCGCCGGCAATGGTAGATAAAACAATAGAGCCATATGTATTTCTATATTTGCGGGCCACTTCAGTTAACTTTTTTTGAGAACAAATATTGTGATTTTAACTGTATTTATGGGGCAATTGATTAAGTTGGCATTCTCTATCTTTGTAACCCTGACATTTGTGCATTGTTTAACCATTTGGGTGTCAGAGAGGTACGCAGTGTATTGCTCTGCAATGCATTGTGTACCCCTCTGGCACTCAAGGGGTTAAACTATGTACAAATGTCAGGGTTATGTTTGGGCACGCATTATTTAATATGACTTCTTTTCTTTTTTCACAGAAATGACAGAACAGAGAGAAAGAAGATAGAAGATGAAGATTAGAAAAAAGAAGAAGGAAGATAGAAGAAGACAGACAGTGGATGACAGGTTAGTGTTACACAGATGAGCTAACAATCTGTGCTTGAAAATATATCAGGCACCGATCATTAGCTTTTTTCCTTGAATGTTCCCATTAGTCACTCTATTTAGAATGGAACTTATGGCACAAAACGGACGTTTGGCCAAGAGTCCTTTTCTATGGCCTAACATCCGTTGTGCCTCAACTGGACAATTGAATAGCTCTTAGACATTTTTTATGTCAGTCGGTAGACAATTTAGCCCTACTGGCTGTTTTACCGCACACAATTGAATCTAGGCCATAATCTCTTATGCATTTGATTGTCTACAGTGCAGCTACTTTAGTTAGTCGGATGGGGTCCTTGATTCATTATCATTTTCTCAGTATGGGCCCTTGAAGAAAAAAGCATGGTAGGCTAACAAGCAAGCATGGTAGGCTAACAAGTTACGTAAACTATCATAAAATGCCTCCTAAATGTTGAAGAAAAATAATTAAAATATAGCACTGATATGTTTGTCCCTGGCACTCATAATGGCATCCCAATCCTTAAACCATTAGAAACCAGAGGGTGTGCAATGGACCTTAGGAGTTTAAATGTACATCCAAATATTGATGAAAAGTCCTGTTTTTTTCTCACAGAAATTTTCAGGCTTATGACACATAGAGTCAGTAGAATGCAAAGAATGTCCACCATCCCACTGTTTTCAATTATTTTTTTGCAAGAAATTTGCCTTATATGGCAGTATTAATACTACAAAACCTGGAAATTCCCATCATGTTGCAAAGTGTAGTTTAGTAACTAGAGTCTACAGACTGGATATCATGGTGCCTGTGCTATTCAGCGACATTCTGTCAGTCTACACTCCTGCTTAACACCTATTGGCTCAACTGTGATTGTCCCGTCCAGTATTGTCCTTAAATACTGGGTTCTGGCACATCTCTGGTGCCCTTTCGTGGTGTTCCAGTACCAGCGCTTGTTCCTGATTATTGTGTGCTCTCAGTGTATCGACCCGGCCTGCCTGACTACTCTGCATCTCGTCTCCTGCCTGTGCACCGACCCTGAGTGCCTGACCATTCTGCTTCTCATATCCTGTGTACCGACCCGGCTTGGCTGACGTTCCTGCTCCGTGTACCGACTTGGATTGGCTGACGTTCCTGCTCTGTGTACCGACCCGGCCTGGCTGGCATTCCTGCTCCGTGTACCGACTTGGATTGGACTGACGTTCCTGCTCCGGCTCCGGTTGGGCTGCTGCCTCCTTTGCACTCCCTGACCGGTCTCCGGTTTAGGGTGGTGCTTCTCTCTCGCTGTCTGTGAACAGCTGTGCAGTTTGGTCTCGGTTGCCTCTGTGTCGCCCCGGTGACATTCCTATTGGCCTGCCTTACTATCCATTCCAGGTTGGGTGCCTCCCAGGGCGAGTTGCTCAGTTTCCGTTACCATTACGGCAGTGCTCAGTTGCTCAGTCTCCATTACTGCCATGGCAGTGTCCAGTCGCCTAGTCTCCGTTACTGCTAAGGCAGAGCTCAAGTGGGTTAGTCTCCGTTACTGCTACGGCAGTGCCCCTGTGGCTCAGATTCCGTTATTGCCATGAGAGATCCTCCGTTGCTCAGTCTCCGTTTATGCCACAGCAGTAGCCAAGTGCATAGTCTCCTTTAATGCCACAGCAGTATTCAATTTCCTAGTCTCCGTTTATGCTACGGCAGTCTCCAGTTGCCTAGTATCCACTACTGCTACGGCAGCATTCTCGTGGCTTGGTCTCCGTTACTGCTACGGCAGTGCTCTAGTTGCCTGGTCTCCGTTACTTGTCACTCAGCCTCCGTTACTGCTGCGGCAGTGTTCATGTGGCCTAGTCTCCATTACTGCTCCGGCAGTGCTCAAGTTGCTCAGCCTCCGTTACTGCTAAGGCAGTTCACCATTGCCTGGTATACTTATTCTTGGGCGTTACTCGTACTTAAGCTCTCAACCATATGTGAGCTCCTTAAAAGGCCTTACCACACATGGGACTGTTTACACTCGCTGTCTGCTATTAACCCATGCAGTACCGATAAACTGGGACTCATACAAGATCTGCCTGACCTGTGTCAGTATAATGTATTATGGACTCTTTACTTATACTGGACCTGTGTGGGCTTACCTACATATAACCTGTCTTGTGGCTGTACTATACTAAGTGTATATTACAGGACCTGTGAGGGTTATTGTGATCTTAATTGTTTATTAAAACTGTGTTTTATCCAAACCTACTGTGTCTGTGTGTCAAACAAACCATTACACTGGAGGCCAGAGACAGAGAGGAGAGCTTAACTATAGTTAAAAATAGTTTGCAGCAGTTCTATTTTCTGTTGCTGATATTGATGCACTAAGTGCATTATTTATACTGGGGCACCTCCATCATATCACCAAGACCCTGGGGTTTTTTTTGAAGAGGGGGACATTTGATTTTGTTCAGATGGAGAGGAGTAGAGGCACAACTGATTGTATCTGCCTCAGCTTGATCCTGAGCCTGTCGCTGTGAGTGTGGCACCAGCTGGACCTACACCAATGTCATACTCATGACAATCACCACTACCACCATCACCAACAAGAAAGGAGAAAGAATATGGTGGTGATGTTACTGCTAATGATTAGGGTGACAATAGTTGCAATGTGATTCAGAGAAGATTATGAGAGCTTTCCTATCTCAGGAGTGGGAATGTAAGATAACAGGTATCACCAGCAGTCAAGCTTGCTGATACAGTAGTTCCTACTGATGATAAATTGCTTTAGCAAATGTCACAATCATAGCAGGATCAGGCTGGCGTGTCCACCATCCTTGGTAGTAGTCATGGTGGGAGTGGGATCATATCCCTTCCACAGACTGTGGTAGTTGAAGTACCAGGCCCACCAGTGATATGGGACAGGTGATGTGTATTCTACTAGTACTAGTCCTCAGGTAGCAGCAGCACCAGAAGCCACTTCCAATGCATCTGGGGAGAAGGTGTGCATTTAAGAAGATCTCTCTCTACCTCCTCCCCCAAAGTTCATGTATGTGGAAATACTTTTCTTTGGGAGCCTAAATCATCCTGAACTGTAATGTGACAAGGTCGTGAAGAGGAGGAGGGAGGGGTCACACTTTGGCTCACCCACCCAAACAAGACAACATCTAGCACAAACACCCCAAGGTGCATGTAGAGCAAGTGCAACTATCCCCCAAGGAAAAATCAGGTGCTATAGTCAATATGCCCCCTGTCCTTTTCCAACTACAAGAACATGACACAACCACCCCACACTCATAAATTTCATTAATTCACCCCCACCACCACCACCAGTCCAGAATGCTGACAATGTCACCTGTGTCATCATCATTTACTACTAGGGTCTGAGACAAGATTACTACTAATACCTCAGTCAAGGTCCTCCTTCCCAGTCCTGCCACTGACAAATTTGCCACCAGTACCACCATAATACAGTGATTCTGTAGATGTAAGGATCTGGCAATATATCTTCACGAATTGCACAGTGTGGCAAGGTGTAAGCGAGAATCTGCAGATTGTCCACCTTGCAGAATATGCCAGGCTCATATCAGGTAGGGTCTTTTTTATTGAGTGTACTAATGACCTATATGAAGTGTCAGGTAGTTTAACATTGTCAATATGCTGATTAGGGATGGGAGAAAGTTTTCTCCTCAAACCAAAATAGGCGAAAATGGCACTTCCCACCTAGTGGAAAAATTTCACATGAAACGTGCAGTTTTCTCGCTTTTTTCGCCTAGCTCATTGCAATGTAATCAATGGGAAGACTGAATTTCTCCCCACCACGTGGCAGTTTTCTCTTATTTACCTGCAGGCCTATAAAAGTGTGTCAGGCTGTCACAGCATTCCATTCGATGTTTGTAAGAGGAGAAAGCAGCAAATTTTTTGAGCTAGAGAAGATAGGCGAATAAAGTGGAGTTGAATCTTATTTTAGGGAGTCTTTTAGGCAGGACATTTGTTCTTTGTATTATGGGTGATTGGGAGCATTCTGACAAGAAAAGAGAGAAAGGAGGTTGACCCCAAATGCTCCAACATTCTGTCTGACTGTGTTTTTTTAAAGACACAGGCAGCTGCAGTCCAATTTCCTTGCTGATCTTGCTGTTATTATCTCTGCGCTGGACATGTCTTGGGGTGAGAAGGGAGCAAAGGAGGTTGATCTCAAATACCTCAACATACTGTCTCACTGATTTGATTTGAAAGACACAGACAGCTGTGGTCCAAACAATTTCCATGCTGATCTTGCTGTTATTATCTTAATGTTGGACATGTCTGGGGATTATGGGAAGGGAACTGATTTGAATTGAAAGACAAAGACAGCGACAGAACAATATCGTTGCTGATCTTGCTTTTATTATCTCTGTGCTAGGGAACTCTGGGGAAAGAACCTGGGACCCTAACGTGATCTGTGTGACTGAGGCAGACTCGATAGATAGCAGACAAGATTAAGTATTTTGCTGAAAACCAAGGCAAGATACCACCCTCAGTCAGTTGTGTTGTGTACTTTAGAGTAAAAACCACACACAGTAGTTGAGTAATGTCCAGCAAAAGCACAAGCATCAGAGAAGGAGAAAAAGTGGAGCAGTGAAGGGACTTGGGAGTAAAGTGGTAGTTCAAAAACTGATTGTAGGCATGGTTTCTGCAGCGTGAGCAATAAAAGATGATGACCCCTCTCCACCTGGGGAGTATGCAGTTTGTCAAGGTCCCACCAAAAGTTCCACCATACACAGTGCCAGTACTATAAAAAAAGCATATAAAAAGAACACTGAAGACGATGAGTCGCATTCTAGTGTTGATTAACAGAGGAAGGTGTAGCAGCTGAACCAACTACTGAGATAAACAAGCACCAAAATACCTGTCCTGAAAGTAGTAGCGAACTTTGTGAAAGTAAAAAAGAAATTGTTTGAGACCTCTAAAAGCTTAGAAGAATATAAAGATAGTAGGCAAGAAGTGGCAGAAGATGCTGAGGATAAACTAATCATGACTAATGATGATGCAGATCTATAATATATCCCGCCAGCATCCTCCTCTTGTTCAGATACAGATGAAGTTGAGAATGAGAGAGATGATGACATGGCCAGAAATTTAGCTGAAAGGCAAAGGTTCAATCTTCCACGCCTGAAAATGAGTACTGTGCATGTCTGTAAACCGTCTGAGAAAACAATTGGAATGTCTGAGCCTGGACATGCAAAGATGCCTAAAAATACATAGTCATCCTGTATGTCATTATCAGCATTGTCACTGCTTCCAAGTCCAAGCCCCACTCAGTCACACACACACTTGTGTTGAGTAACCAGCAGCAACAAAAACAACATCACAGGTTATTAACATCCACAGCGTTATCTATGATGAGTGCCTCTGCTGCTGCTGTAAGTGCTGCACCTTTGATACCTAGTAGTAGCAGTTGAATCAACATCTAGCACCAGTAGTAGTAGCAGCCCCTCAGTAACCCTGCAGTCCATGAACTCCACAAAATGGAGATACTTCACTCAGGATCCGAAAGCTAAGCATGTTTTCTGTTGTCTCTGCAAAAGACATTTGAGCGGGGGGGGGGGGGGAAGCAGGCTTACACCTAGGCACCTCCTTAATGAGATCCCACCTGAAGCACAACCACAGGTCTGACTTGGAGGTAAACAATCAATAGGTTAGAGGTGCCACAACTAGCAGCAGAAGCACTTCAAAAAGTTCCCAGGGTTCTGGGGCAGATAAAAGAAGTAGTGATGTTATTGATGTGTCAGGGAATGTGCCACTGCCAACAGTAAGTTAATTCCAAATAAAACCTATGGCTCCTGATGCAGAGGAGTATGATGACTCTGGGTTTGCTGTAGGAGATGAGTCATAGAGTGCCTACACATACCTCCACCACCTCCACAAGTTATGACATTAAATCAATAAAGTTACACAGTTCTTCTACTATGTACTGCCATCCCACACTTACTAAGCTCTTAGAAAAAGCCAAAACCTGCTCAAAAATAATGCAAATGTATACTTATGTAATAGTAAACTTGCCAAAATGTTGTCAGTTGACATGCTTCCCTTTTCATTTGTTGAAAACAGAGGCTTTAAAGAACTGATGTCATGTGTGAGCCCTGCTGGAATATCCCAAGCCACAGTTACTTTTCAAAGATGGGTGTGCCAATTTTACATAAACAGGAAGTTAGTGTTGTTGGAAAAGGACAAAGGCATTCAGCATGCTAACAACTATTTCAAGGCATATGTTGCTGTAGGATTCACAACTTTTACTTTCAGCTATTTATTTCTCCAATTCAGCCCACAGAAGAAGAAATATTGTGATTGGAAATGTTGCAGTCATAATATCACGGTGCCCGTGTTATTACTGGCAACATTTTGACAGTGCTTGTTCCTGATTCAGTTTTATTGGCTAACGTGGTGTGGCTCTGCCCAGTGGTAACTCTTAAATACTGAGCCCTGTTATTTCAGTTTTGCACTTTAGTGGTGTTCCTGTTACTAAGCGATGTCTCCAGTATTCGTGTGTTTCCCGTGTATGACCCGGACTGCCTGACTACTCTGCCTGTATTGTTCCTGCCCTGTGTAGCGAACCGGATTGGCTGACGTTCCTGCTCTGTGTACCGACCCGGCCTGGCTGACGTTCCTGTTCTGTGTACCGACTTGGATTGACTGATGTTCCTGCTCTGTGTACCGACCCGGCCTGGCTGATGTTCCTGCTGTGTGTACTGGCTGTCGCTTCTGTTCTGGGTGCCAACCCGGGCCTGCTTACTGTTCCATCCGGTATACGGTTAAGGGCCTGTCTCCGATCTCTCTGTCTATGGACAGATCCGTTGTTGCCTCCGTTACTGCTCCGGCAGCCTTGTACTGATACCTGACCAGTATTGTGCCTCGTTATTCATCCCGTGCTCGTAGCACCCATTCGGTAGCACCACGGTATGCTTGACCTATATTGCCCTCGCTGAGGTTGGGTTATCTTGGGCTCCTCAGGCGTTATCTAATCTGGCAGTCAACTCTGGCAGGTCTGAGCGTTCGTTAACCCCTTGTGGGTTGGTGCCTGGCACGTTGGGTACAGTTGTTACAGTTCCTTATTTGCGTTATTCCGTGCCTCTGTGGCAGTCCTCCTTTGGCAGCTCTGGTAGCCTACCGCTTGTCCAGGGCCTCCGTTGCTTTTGTGGCCTTAGTCACCATTGTGTCACTCTCTGTGTAGAGAGTGTACTAAGAGCCATTGCACTATTAGGGCCTATCTGTCCTCCCGGCCTAATAGTAACCACATTTATCTTTATAAGTTTGGATTCACACGAACCGTGCCTGACCTGTGTCAGTATTGTATTGTGTATTGTATATACTGGACCTGTGTGGGTACTTATAACTGTAACCTGACCTGTGTCAGAAGAGTTCTGTCTTCATACCTACTGGACCTGTGTGGGTTATTCTGTTACTGTGATTCTTTAATAAAATTGCATTTTAACCTAAACCTAATGTGCCTGAGTGTCCATAAAACCTGTTACACATAGGAAACATAGGCAAAAAAAGGAGAAAACTTTTGCAGTGGTGAACAGGAGAAAACTTTCGTGAAAACATCAAAAATATTTTTTTCTTAAAGAGTCATGCAGTACATTTTTCTGACTCTTCACCCATCCCTGCTGATGAATCAAGGTGTGTCATCACAGTCTTTCTCACTCTTCACAACCTTTTCATACACTGTGCACATTGCAGTTGTTGATAACTGCACAGTCCCACCCTGATGCCAAGAAAAAATATTCCAATACCCAAGAGGATAAGGAGTATGGTGACCGGAAAACTTGTAACCAGATGCATCTGAGTGGTGCTGGCTTTTTGTGTTGGCGGTGTTGGTTCTGCTGCTGCCTCAGCACTAAGGCTAGTAGGGCCACTGCCACCACTTGTCCTATGTTACCACTGGTGCTGGTTCTGCCACCAAAGTCTGTAGGCATGGTGATGGCAGTCTCAGTCCTACTACCATTTCTACTACTCTTACCTTGTAGGCAGGGCGTGCTACTACTAATAATGTTTTCAAGGCTTGCCTTGCTGTAAGTCTGTTAACAATTTTTTCAAGTTTTGCCTTGCTGTAGGCCTGGCCCTCCAACCACCGCCATGTTGCTCTAGTAGGCATTTTTTGGAATGGCACATCTACTGACTATGTATGCTACATGAGCACGAGCGTAACTAGTCACTATCTGAATCAAAAACACTGTAACTCTTTATAGTGTAATATTAGAATACAAATAAAGACAAAAATATGATTAAAATAAAGTAGAAGGATCTCCCAGTCTCTCCTTCAAAATAAAGTGTTACATTTTGGTGAAGATTGATTGTGAGTGTTTGAATGCTGAAAACTACTCTGTATTTTGTCTTTGTACACTATATCAAAATACAGTATTAAATTATATTCATAAACAACATAAACACTAATTAAAAAACTCACTAAATTGTAATCTACATCAATCAACAAAGCAAAGATAAAAAATAAACTAAATTTAACATGGTGGATGTGGATGGTGGTGGTGAATGTTTTAATGATGACTAGGAAGAAATGCTAGACAAATTATGTGCAGTATAACTGCAATATAGCTTTGGATTTATTATTTGTTAGTCTTTCATCAATGATCATAGCATTGGTCCCAAATGTCGTAAGGGTGGCAACTGTGCAAATGCATCCTCTTCCTCCTCATCCTTTTCCTTCTCAATGCTGCTGTAACTACATGTGCTGTAAACGTCTCTGTCTTTTTCTACTCCTGCTACATGATATTTCGATGGTATTAGATGCTGGTTCATTTTTGTTAAGTCTACCAATACAGCTGCTGGATAGATGTTTCCTACAGTCATTAATGATAAAATCAGCTGCACTAAAAACCTGCTTGCTGGTGGGCAGCTAAGATTTTCCACAGCAGTACGCTGGAGTTCTGGGCACACACTGTTTTGTATGCCAATATGCAAATGGGTCACCTTTCAGCCCAGACCATAGTTATCCTGCACGTATGCTGCAACCATCTCGTATGTAGTGGTGCCACTCCTGGGAGATATATAGTGTTCATGTGCATCCGTCCCATACAGATGTGCCAGTGCCACCACCACAACATTTAGACTGTCTCCACTGAAATACATTAATTGCTTTCAGTGATGATGTGTTCTGCAAAATGTTGCGATATTGTTATTGTTGCTGATGCTGCTGAGGGTATAATTATTTTGCTTGCTTCATTTTCACTAAGATTTTCTAGTATTTTTGCCAATATATTATCTCTCTAATCCTCCTCATCCTCCACAAAGCAAACTTACAGCCATGGGTGAAGGAGACCAAAAAGTTCTGTATAGTATAGAATTTTAATGATTCAAAACCTCCAATATCAAAGGCTGGTCATGGGCAAGAAAGCCATTGTTAATATTGTGGACTCTATCCCTTGTTTGCATGAAGCAAGTGACAAGAGCAGGGGCTGGTATTTGAGCCTCAGTGGTAATATGTGGTTCATGTTGTGGAGTTTTCTTCAGAGCAAGTTTGAAATTGGTCCCCAGTCCTTGCTCCTGTTACCAGCTTAATGCAAGAAATAATATAGAAGGATGTGCTACATGGAACTATACATTTTTAATTATTGAATCTGGGTGGAGGGATTGTCCACCATCCTCCTGTTTTTTTGCCCACGTTTACATTCAATATTTATGTGCTCTGATTACTCAGAGTGCTTGGCACAAAATTAGACATTTTATATTTAAAGCAAGAGTCCAACAATGTAATTAGAATGTATTGCTCATTGATTTTAACCCCTTAACATCCAGTGCCGTGCCAGAACCATCAAGCCTGTGCGGCACTTAAGGACCAGTGACAGTCCTGGCACGTCATTGAATTCAGGGCTCCCCGCATGCCTGTACGCCGCTTGGAGAGCCCTGTATCGGATCTACAAAAAAAAAATAAATGCCCTGTGGTCTTCAAGTGCCGGCTGCACATGCACGCACCAGTCATTAAGGGGTGAAAGGGATAGTAATGTTTGATATCATGTGTAGCTCAGAAACTTCAGCATATGTAATTGTAGTGCTGCACAATGCTTATACGATTCAAAACTTGATAGTTACAGTGTAATAATATTTTGAAGTTGATCTTTCCCGCCCCTTTACCCGATAGCAAGCCACCTACCCATAGATCTAAAAACCTGTTCTGGGACCGGAAAGATCACAACAAGGTCAATCTTCACTCGTTCAGGATAAAGAAAACCCTGACCTCCTTGATGAAGGAGGACAGGTTTTTCCTAATACTGCATGAAGATTGTCCTTCATTGTGATCCGCTGTCGGATCTGGGACAAAATTGCTTACGTTGAGGGAAAGGGGCAGTAGGGATCAACTTCAAAATGTTGTTACACTGTAATTAGCAAGTTTTGATGCGTAGGAGCATCACACTGCAGTTCTGAGCTACACATAATATGAAACATTATTATCCCTTTAATGGAGACAACGCGAGGATCCTGCTCAAAGCAAGCTAATATGTCATTCACCAGCTGCTTCATGTCTGTGTTGTCGTTATTGTAAAGGACATGCTCTTAATTTTTCCTTTAATAAATATATTAGTTAAAGTATCTCTCTGATTCCTGCAATGCCACAACTATCCAGCA
The DNA here is from genome assembly GCA_037306005.1 of Rhinophrynus dorsalis. Lineage (NCBI taxonomy): Eukaryota > Metazoa > Chordata > Amphibia > Anura > Rhinophrynidae > Rhinophrynus > Rhinophrynus dorsalis. Next base: position 537,723,859 of record CM074718.1, on the reverse strand, counting down.
AGCTGGCCTCCAGAAAGGCTTTAGTATCTCAATAAGTCATACATTAGCTGCCATTGACCAGGTGACAAAGCAGCCCCACAGTTAAACATTCTAAATTCAATAAGAGCCTTGTACTGTTCACACAAATACACAAGAATGTAGAATTTGACATTTCACCTCCATTTTAAAGCACAGATGTACAGACATCACTAGGGAAAGATGTCCGTGCACAGTCCTGCCTGTCAGTCCTGGAGTAGAGTCTCATTCTCATAAATGGGTAAGAATTCTGACGACTAGTGCTACTGAGCAGCTAGTCGCCAGATGGGGGATTATTATTAGATACAGCATATTTTAAGGGTGGTAGTTCTGCTTTAAGCTGGTGCCACACATATTGCTCCATCCATGTCTCACAATCCAGTCATGGAAATTTAGTCTGGTAGTAGCTGGAGGGATTCACATTGTTCATCTCTGCCATAGAAACACAAATACTGCCCCCCCTCCAGTCTTTTCCCACTGTAGCCATAGAATACTACAATCTGACCCCCAGTTATGTCCTATGGTAACCAAAGAACCGCGCATACTGAGTCTGAGGCCCTTGTCAAGTATTCTCTGTCATAGGCAGAAACAGGCAAAGTCTTGTGGGAAATCTATTGTGGTTAGAGAAAAGACAGATTCTTTTCCTTGCCTGTTAATTTCTGCTGAAAAAGCAGCAAATTGTGAGGTTTTCTACAAAAAAGCCACCTGGAAAAAAATGGGCTTTTTGCCCATCCCTAGTACAAGCCATTTATCTATGAACTGCTGCATTTTTCTTTTTAACACATCTACAGCTTAGTGCAATTGTCTCTCAAAGCCTTGTATGTAGCAGCAGCAGGCAGGTTGTATGTGCTTCCTTGCAGCTGGTCTTTACTACTAGTGCCAGAGCCAGAGGCAATATTGGTGGTTGGCTGCTGTATGTTGTTGTCCACTGATAAGAAAGATACACAATGAGCAGTGACAGTAATGTAGTCTGTACTCTGGTCACTTGTCCACATTTTTGTGGTCTGGTGATATTTCTTGCTGTATGATGTTTCCTGCCCTTTGCCTGTGACACTAAAAGCCTGTTTGTACAACTCTGTCACTGCAATTCTGGAATAATAACTGTGGCTTGGAATATACCAGTGTTGCGCAACACATAATATCAGTTCTTTAAAACCTCTTTTTTTCTACAAAAGTATAGGACAGCATGTCAGTTTCCAATATTCTGACACAGGTGTACTTTTGGTTTATTTTTTGTACAGTTTTTCACTTCTTTCTAAGAACTCAGTAAGTGGTATGGGTTTGAAGCACAAAGAAGAAATATGTAACTTAATCATACCTCCCAAGTGTCCCTCTTTTAGACCCAAATCCCTCTATCCCTCTTTCCTACCCTGATGTCCCATTTTTTAGGAGATCAGACTATGTGGTGTGTATATACGTGTATCACATTGCTCACATTACTGTTTGTATAAATGTCAATATATGTGTTTATAAATTAGTCTGTGTAAATAAAATACTTTGGCCTTGTTCTAAATCATTTATTAGGTTTCACAAGTAGGTGTCAATAGGTCATGAAATAGTCTAAAAATTCTTGGTAATGCCATGCCCACCAGACACGCCCCCCGCTACATCCTCTAAAACACAAGGGTCCCACTTTGGCAGTTTGAAATGTTGGGAGGTATGCGTAATTGCTTTAAAGAGATAGTAATGCTTGACAAAAAAAGCAGCTTCAATTAATCTTCATAGTATTTGGGCCATGTAGAGTGTTATTTCAATACTGTCAGAGTTGTAGTTCAAGAGTATTTGAATGAGAAAATATCCCCTCCCTCCCCTTTTACCTACTGTAAGCCTCCTCCCCTCAGTTGTGGAATCTGGTCTCTTAATCGGACGGGTCGCAGCAAGGGACAATCTTCTTTCTGTGAGCATAAGGAAAACCCTGCCCCCCTTGACAGGTTTTCCTTATGCTCACTAAAGATTGTCCCTTGCTGTGATCCATCCGGACAATCTTGCTGCTCTGAGGTGAGTAGTGTTACATCAGTAAAAGGGGTGGGGAGTGGGATACTTTATCATTCAATTACTCTTGAACTACAACTCTGACAGTATTAAAATAACACTCTCCATGGCCCAAATACTATGAAGATTAATTGGAGCTGCTTTTATTGTGAAACATTACTATCCCTTTAACCCTTTGATTGCCAGAGAGGCATCCAACGCATTGCAGTGCAGTGCGTTGGATACCTCTCTGGCACTCAGACGATTAAATGTGGCTTTTAACTACATAAATGACAGAGAGGTCACCAGTGCATTGCTTCACAATGTGTTGGAAACCTCTCCAGCATTCAAGGGGTTGAAAATCCAATTTAAAGCAAAAGGAACTAATTTCTACTCTGTACATACCTCCCAACATTTGAAATGACGAAAGAGGGACACTTGTGTTTTAGGTGGTGTTTCTGGGGGTGTGGCTGGTGGGCAGGGTATTACTGAGAACTTTTAGGTTACGTTTCAACCTATTGACATCTCTTTGTGTAACTGAATAAAGGATTTAAAGCATGACCAAATAATTGTATTTATACATATTCATTTACAAACACATATAATGAAGATTATATGTGAGTTTTATTTCTATGGAGCAATATGATACAATTATATACACACTATAAAGTCTGATCTACTAAAAAGAGGGACACCAGGGTAGAAAAGAGGGACAGGAGGATTTGGGTCTCAAAGAGGGACAGTCCTCCTAAAGAAGGACACTTGGGAGGTATGCTCTGTGGGAGAGTTGGTTTGCACCAGAACTGCACCCTTTAGCTTCCAGAATTACACCTATATTTTATTGGAAATACCAGCCACACATTGATGTCATGTTAACTCACCAGCTAGCCAGGCTCCCGATAGTGTAGACGTGTTCCCTCCATTCAGGGATACTGTAAAAGGGATGCGTCCGGTCTCAAATAACAGTGGGGAAATGCAGTGAGCATGCCCATTTTCATCTATGTAACCTTGGGTATTTGTTTCATTGTTGAATCTGTTGGTAAGTAAAAAATCTTTATACTGATCAATAATAAGTGACAATCTTCTTGTCATACTCATAAAAAAGTGGATCAGTTCTCAGGCAAACCAGCTGCATTATAGTGGACAAATAAAATTCCTAAAATTCCTGTTGATTTAACCATTTGTGTGCCAGCGTGGTATGCAATGCATTGCATACCACTCTGGCACTCAAAGGGTTAAATGGGACTTGTAACCCTTAGAGCGTGGAGCAATGTGTTATGCATTTCTCAGGCACTACAAGGGTTAAAAGTCCCATTTAAACAAGGATTAACCAATTGAATGCTAGCAAGCTCTTCAAATTTTGTAGCAGGTAGTTAAAAGTCCCATTTCATTCAATAGGAAATGTATTTGTTCCCTGCAGTGTAGTCATTTTCTCCCAATCTTTTATGCATATGGATCTTCCTATTTTCCCTTCCCTGTCTCCATCATGGGCTAGATATGGAATTTACACAAGCGTATTCTCATGTCATATAACTATAATTTAACCTGATGGGTTGGATTCTATTGCATGTGATAAATCTATCAATGGTTGGTACATCTCTAAATTTTCCCACTGAATACAACAGAAAACTTGTTAGATAAAATCACCTGCACTAGAATCTAGTCAATTAAGTCTCATCTATGATTTTGCATCATTCTTCCATTCCCCCACATCTTATATATGACTTTACTCAGGAAATGAGTTCATCTGTTTAAAGTAATGTTTCACAAAAACAGCAGCTCCAATGTGACACCAAAAGCCTGCTTGTACAACCCTGTTACAGCAATCCTTGAATAATAACTGCAGCTTGGACTATACCAGTGCTGTGCAACACATAATATCAGTTCTTTAAAACCTCTTTTTTCTACAACATTATAGGACAGCATGTCAACTGCCAACATTCTGACACAGTTGTTATTCCAGAGGTGTACTTTTGGATATTTTTTGTGCAGTTTTTCACTTCTTTCTAAGAACTCAGTGAGTGTTATTGGTTGGAAGCATAAAGAAGAAATATGTAGCTTAATTGCTTTAAAGGGATAGTAATGTTTGACAAAAAAGTATTTCCAATTAATATTCACAATATTTGGGCCATGAAGAGTGTTATTTCAGTACTGTTAGAGTTATAGTTCAAGAGTAATTGAATGATAAAGTATCCCCTTCCCACCCCTGTTACCTAGTGTAAGCCACTTCCCCTCAGATGTGGAATCTGGTCACTTGACCGGACAGCTCACGGCTAGGGGCAATCTTCTTACTGTGAACATAAGGAAAACCTGGCCCCCTTGACAGGTTTTCCCTTATGCTAATTGAAGATTGTCCCATTCTGAGATCATCTGGACAGTCTTGCTGCTCTGAGCTGAGCAGTGTTACATCAGTAAAAAGGGAGGGAGGGGGATACTTTATCATTCAATTACTCTTGAACTACAACTCTAACAGTACTGAAATAACACTCTCCATGGCCCAAATACTATGAAGATTAATTGGAGCTGCTTTTGTTGTGAAACATAACTATCCCTTTAATGTTTTCACTCATGTAGTCAATTAGTTGTAGTTTCCTATGCAGTAGAACGTTAAAGCAGATCTGGCACGTTAATATGAGTTAATTTAAAAATAAAAAACTCCCTATATATTGTTCTAGCCATTTGTAATATAGTTTTTGAGAAACGATTTGCTGGTGGCACAGTCTGACATATGGTAATTAGTGAGCCCCTTAACGACTGCCTCATCTGGCTCATGGGTGGGTGTTAAGGTCCACAGAGCTTTTTTTTTCACTCATAGAATTCAGGGATGGTAGAGCAATGTGCAACCACTCTCCCATCCCAGAATTCCATGACGTGCCAGGTCCTTAAGTGCCATTACTGGCGTGACAGTCCTGGCATATCATGGGTCCTTAAGGGGTTAATGTGTGGTAACAATGTTACCACACTGATCTTTGAAGTAATCTAGTAAGACCCCATGCACTGGGAACATTTCTAATGGGACAGAAAGAGAAAAGTGTGGGATCAAATATAACTAATTAGCATAATGCACACAAAATAGTGAAACAATTCTGGGACAAACCAACTATACCCTAGGAAACAAATAAATATTCCCCAAATGCTCATTCCTTTAAAGGGGTTTGTAATGAACTGAATGCTAGAGAGGTCTCTTACACACAAGAGTGAATGTCTGAATCCACTGGTGCTTGCCTCCAGTACCAGTGACTGTACTCAGGAGTATACACAAGAGCAAGTCCTCTGTAGTACATACTATCTTACACACCCCACCATTGTTAAGACTTTATGCCTGCCCCATAGAATGTGCAAGAAAATAGCTCAATACTTCACCTTTCACTCTGTGCCTTTTTTAAATCCTTTAAAGGGATAATAACTCTTGGCATGGAAACATATGTAGCTTGCTGAGTAAAACAAGTATACTCTCACTGCTGAGAGATGTTTTATTCAAAATGTATTGAAGCTCACACTTTAATTATTTTAGATGCAGTAACACCGTGGCCTGAAACGTTATGGTGGGTGTTGTTACAGCATTCCATGGACAACTGTCGTTAGCTGGCAATAAAACTCCATAGGATGATGTTGCAGTAGCAACAATGCAAAGTATCAGCCTATGGAAGTACTGCATCCAAAACGTTCATATTATACGTCCAGTGTTGGAAGAAGCACTCTCAGGTCTTAGTAAAATGTGACAAGAAAGGTTTTATTTCTTCAGATCAACATTTCAGTTAGCACATAGTAACCTTCATCAAGATAACAAACAGTGAAAGATCCCCCCCCCCATATATACCCTAAGTGAACAGAAAGGTACCAAACAGAGGTGTCTGCAGTGAGCATGCCATCATATACAGTGTTAATTATGGTGTGACAGTTGACAGTCACAAAAAACAATGGAAATCGTCAGTTTTCTGGGTCCATTAGCTACTGCTTGAAGTATCCTACAGATATAGCGAATAAACAACGATATCGGATAGGGCCAACTAGAAATGTTGGAGTATTTTGTCCCAGGGTTCATTCTATTGGTTTCAGCCAATACCCTCCTTTTGAATGTTTTAATAGCAGGATCTGTATTTGGGGGGTCGAATGTGCTTCTAGGTCTGAGTCCAGGTGAAATAGTGGATGTTTGATCTTTAAAAAAATGTTTTAAATTAATTTTGAATTTGTTTATTTTTGTGGTGGGGACAAAATGAACTTCAGTGTCAGAGGTTTGAGAATTGGGGTCTGTAGTGTTAGTGTTAGAAATGTGAGGTTCCTCTGTGTCTGATTAGGAAAAATTTCCACTAGAGTCGACTATGTTCAGTTTTTTTGGTTTGATAGGTCGTCTTGGTTGACATCTAGGTATAGTTGTGCATTCCTTTTGTCCTGAGAGCCAGAGGTATACACGATTATCTTTATAATCTTCCTGGACTCTCTAGAGCTTGTTGTTTTTAATGTTAATGAGTTCCTGCTTATATTTTGTAACTGTACTGTTAATCTTAGTGTACCAGTCAGTAGTGGAATCTTCAAGCATGTAACTCAAGCTCCTTGTATTCGAAAGCCAGGTGGAGTTTTGATATAACCAAGAGAACCATGTATTGCAATGCGCTGGTGTCCCGTGATGTTCTGTTAGCTTTACCTTTAGGCTTTACGAAAACGGCAGCACCATTATACATTATGTGTCTAATCATGTATTCTAATTGAAAAGTATCTTTTGGTATTAAACTTTATATAATTTCCAAGTGACACATTATAAACTCAGAAAGTTTTTTTGTTTTAATATTTAATCACATTAGCTCATATCTGATATTGTTGTGTTTGTTCACTATATGTAGGATACTTCAAGCAGTAGCTAATGGACCCAGAAAACTAGCGATTTCCACTGTTTTTTGTGACTGTCACTCACACGCTAATTAACACTGTATATGACGTCATGCTCACTGCAGACACCTCTGTTTGGCGCCATGCTGTTCACTTAGGGTATATATGGGGGGGGGGGTTCTTTCACTGTGTGTTTTCTTGATGAAGGTTACTATGTGGTAACCGAAAAGTTGATCTGAAGAAATAAAACCTTTCTTGTTACATTTAACAAAGACCCGAGAGTGCTTCTTCCAATACTGGACGTCCCTGCAATTTTGTCTGGATTCCTAGCACCCAGGCAATCGTCCCTACTAAGCATGAGTGCTTCTCCACAGACTTCCTATATATATATATATATATATATATATATATATATATATACAGTTAAGATTGTAGCCGTAGTAGTCCAGTGATGTATATATAAATTCCCATACTAAAAATTGCTATCCATTTACTGACTTCAGGAATGTGCTTCATAATGCATTATGGATATTGGTGTAGAGGAAAGGAATGCTACAGAATGCCTGTAGACTGCTACATGGTTCACTTTCAAAAGAGTGTGCGACCATATGCTACATTAACTATGTTGCCATGATAAAAATGGTGACATGCAAATCTCGCACTGCATGATAGCACGAGATTCTCGTGTTGCTAGTGAAAGGTTGCATACCTCTAAGCAGAATTGTAGCACCATCTCGGCCAGCAGTTACTAATAAGAAATTGCTGTTACATTTGAAATGTTTAAACAATTCCAACATTCCACACTTAAATTATACTACTAATATACTTAATACTACTGAGAGAGAGCTGGTGAAGAGCTCAGCAAGACTGGGATGAGGTTGCATTAAAACTCCCATCATCCTTACCCATCTGGCAGCTGCAGAGAAGAAGGAAAGGATCACCCCAGTGTTGCTGAGAGCTGCCCGGCTCTTTCTCCCCTTCTCTGCATGCAGAACATGCAATAGTATTATTGATGGACTAGTTGAACAGCCCGTTACACGGGCCACAGTGCCTCAGGCAGCCGGTCGCGGGGCAGTCACACGCAGTGGAGACTGCCCGCGCCTCGGCTGATACAGAGCCTCTGGCAGCCGGTCGCGGGGCAGTCACACGCAGTGGAGACTGCCCGCGCCTCGGCTGATACAGAGCTGGACGCTCCTTCGGAGCGCCCAGCTCTGTATCAGCCACGGTGCGGGCAGTCTCTACTGCGCATGACTGCCGCACGCGCAGGAGTGTCTACTGCGCATGTCGGGCGTTACACACAACTTGGCGAATTATTATATAGGATAAGGATGATGGGAGTTGTAGTGCAACCTCATCCAAGTCTTGCTCGGTGCTGCCTTGGCTCTCTCTCAATAGTATCAAGTATATCAGTAGTATAATTTATGTGTAGAACAATCGGGATTGTTTAAGCATTTCAAAAGTAACAACAATTTCTTATTAGTAACTGCTGGCTGAGATGGTGCTACGATTCAACTTAAAGGTATGTGACCTTTCACTAGCAACATGAGAATCTTGCACTGTCATGCAGAGCGAGATTCACATGTCGCCATTTTTATCATGTGACATAGTTAATGTGGCATATGGTCGCACATTCTTTTGCGTGCAACCTTTTAAAAGGATACCCTGTTACATTACCAGCCACCTGGCATAAGCTGTAATTAGTGGATCAGTTTTGGAGAAAACGCATAGCAGTTGGCATTATGACCCAACAGCGCTAGAAAATCTATTCTAGTGTATGTTCTTCCACAGAATCTCATTTGCATATTCTCTCAAATTGTTGGGGAGCTTTCTATCCCTATTTAAATCAAAGAAATGTTTAATTTTTTTCCCTATGATGCCATTTATTTGCCCCAGAATTGCTCCAGTGCTGCTTTGTCTAAACACAGACTATACTGAAATTATATGGATACATTTAAATATCTTCCATTTTCTGGAGGGCACTGATCTATTTTGAAGAATGAAGGATCCTAATATTGTAAACAGTCACTGCGAAGTAAAATATGAACATTTGGCACTGGAAAGCAGAAGTGGCTTGAAAAATTGCAGTTCTAAATTCTAACTCTTTTGACAGAAAACTGATAAAAATGCTAATTCAGCTGTCTTATTTTCTGATCTTTGTTCCATACATGTTATCTCTTAGTAAAGCGATTTTTTCCATGTCATCAAACATTGTAGCAAGATTAGCTGTTAGGTGCAACTGGACAGAAGGAAATTAGTCTAAAGTGTCTTGAGGGACATATGCCATAGCATACTGTATAACGCTATGCAGACATACCAATTTCCATTTATTGAAATTGGACTTTTAACCCCTTCAATTCCAGAGAGGTTTTGGAGACTTCACTATTAGTCAAGGGATTAAAAGTACCAAATCAATAGAAATTTGGGGAATGTTTCTTTGCTCTCTGTGGTGCAGTTGGTTTACCCATTAATTTATTTACTTGGCATTTATACATGATATGGGCCAGAAATTCATTATTTCTTCAGGTCTCTTGGAAGAATACATGTAAGATATCCCACAAACGCTTTAACAAATTCACCCCCATGAGACATGTATTTCTGTCCTACGAAGATCAGGACAGTTGAATTAGTGTCTGCATCCCTCTTTTTTATTTTTCTAGAGATCCTAGAATTGTCTTTCCTTACTGGATCCTTTGTAGTCCATCCAGCTGGGTTGGAGATATGAGGGGCTCATGCTCTTTACCATCAACTAGCATTACGGTCCAGAGTAGGGATGGGTGAAATATCTCTCCTTAAACCAAAATCGGCATTAAATGGTACTTCCTGCCTAGCGTAAAATTTCCTGCAAAAGAGTGCAGTTTTTCTGCTTTTTTTCATAGCTCATTGTATTGAATGAATGAGAAGACTGAATTTACATACAACACATAGCAAATTGTATTCCTTACAGGTAAGGGATCTGAGGGTGCCTGCATTGTTGCCTGCTTTGGTGGAGTCTGAGGAAAGAATAAGTTGAACAGGGAATTCAATTGATTCTTTCCCCAGACTCCACCAACGCAGGGGAAAGGGGCTTCTGACTGGGATTGGGGGGGACAGTTGAGAAATAAATAAATAAATAAAAACTTAACGTGACAGGGACCCCCCTGACATAAGCTGTGACGTGGCAGATTGATAAGACTGATACTTGACAAGATAGAGTATTTTGTAAAGGATGATTTTTAGGACTTAGACTTGTTTTTAGAGGCCCAAGCCCTGAAGAAATATTGATCTGTAGGAATTACGCTTGTTTGGCACAAGCCCAGAGGAAACATTGATTTGAAAGACTTTAACTTGTTTGGCACAAACCCTGAGGATACATTGATTTGTAGGACTTAGACTTGTGTTAGTCCAAAGCTCTGAGGAATTAGTGATTATTTTTTGAGACTCAGGATTGTTAGAGTCACATGCCCTGTGAAATCAGTAATGATATTTTGCACTCAGGATTGTTACAGTCACAAGCCCTGAGGAAACAGTGTTTTGTAGGACTTAGGTTTGTTAGAAACAAGCCCCCATAATTGTTTTTGTAGGCCTCTGGGAAATAAATATGCCTTACTGGCCTAGTGACAGCAGGGCATGTTATGGTGGCTGGTGGCCACTGGCCATTGGTAATTGCGACTGCTGTTCTTGTTAATGCTGCTGAGTTGTTTAAGCAGCAGGAAGATTAGGCAGCTCCAAGTGAAAGAGATCAACAACATCAGATATGGGTGATGATAATGATGATGGTCCCACTCGTCACTAGCTCCAGTGATATTCCTGCAGCAGTAGCAGCACCACAACTATCCCCTACCACTACATGTATATTTGGAAAAAAAAAAGTTGGCTAATAATGCTTCTCCTGCACCTCCTCCAAAATCATGGATGTGTTGTTAGAATATACATTTTTCCCTTGAGAGCAAGAAGGAACCGTGCCTTTCATCAGCAACGTGCACAGTGTGTGTGTGTGTGGGAAAATTGTGAAATAAGGGTAGGACTGGGAAAAATGGGCAAATCTGCATTCACATAAAACAACTGAGACAACTGTAACCAAACACCATGACGCCTAGGTGCGCAATGCCAAATCATCCCCCAGAAACCAAATACTGCTGTGTCACTATGATCCTTTGTCATGGTTTGTTTGACTCACAGACACAGAGTTAAGATAAAAACACAGCTTTATTGAAAAAATAATAAAAAACCCTCACAGGTCCTGAACATCACACATATGTTACAGACACGACAGGTTCAAGTAATATAGCATACAATGTATACATATATAGGCTCTACCGGCCTTACCAAAATACCGGGAAAGATAGCCTAGAAGATGGTGCAATAGGACTGAGGAGGCTCTACCGGCCTTACCAATATACTGGGCAAGGCAGCCTAAACTGGTACAGCAAGGAACTGAGGAGGCTCTACCGGCCTTACCAAAATACAGAGTAAGGCAGCCAAATCTGGTACAACAAGGAACTGAGGAGGCTCTACCAGCCTTACCAGATACCGGGTAAGGCAGCCTCTGACTGGTGGGACACGGTTTAGCGGAGGCTCTACCGGTGCTATAAAGGAGGTAGCAAAGCAGCCGGTTAGATGGAGTGGAGCAAACCAATTACTGTATACCAGTGCATTCACGGAGGCAACACATGCTACTGGAGGTTCAGAGTGGAACGAACCAGTGCCATAAACTGAGCAACACGGAGGCCCTACCGGTGCTATAATGGAGGCAGAACTAGCAACCAGTGTCAGAGTGGACCAAACCAACTACGATATACCAGCGCAATCACGGAGGCAACACTTGCGACTGGAAGGAGAGAGTGGAGTGAACCAGTACCACGTACTGGACAAACACGAAGGCCCTACTGGTGCTATAACGGAGGCAGCACTAGCAACCGGTGACTGAGTGGAGCAAACCAACTACTGAATACCAGTGCAATCATGGAGGCAACTCTTGCGACTGGAAGGTCAGAGTAGAGCAAACCAGTACCACGTACTGGACAAACATGGAGGCCCTACCGGTGCTATAATGGAGGCAGCACTAGCAACCGGTGACTGAGTGGAGCGAACCAGCTACTGAATACCAGTGTAATCACGGAGGCAAGACAAGCCTGTGGGCAGCGGTGCCATACCAGGAAGTCACGGGAAGTCACAATGTCGCCGAGGCGACCAGAGTCAAAGCGGAACACAGCCAGGAACAGGAACGTCAGCCAGGCCGGGTCAGATATGGGAGCAAGAACGTCAGCCAGGCCGGAACAGTACACAGGAACAATACAGAGAGTAGTCAGGCTATCCCGGTCGGTACACAGGCGCAGGAACAGGAGAGAAGTCAGGCAGGCCAAGGAAGTACACTGGAATCCACAGACAGGCGTTGCACTGGCATAGAAACACCACAAAAGGGCAGTGAAAGGGTGCAGGAGCCCAGTCTATATAGGCAATACTGGGCGGGCTAATCACAGGCAACAAATGGGAAGCACCCATTGCTAACTGACAGGAAAAAAAAGCAATCACGGGCACCGTGGTACTCTTGTCCTCTCCGCTAAGGACACTTGACAAGTAGTGGAGGTAATAATAATGGTCAATCCTCACTGCCACTAGTTTAGCATATTCTGTCAGAGGGAGTCACCTCAGATCAGACTTGATGGCCTTGTTGCAATTATCCCCTACCACATTGTCATGTGTGGTCACCGCACCACACAGTGTGCAATAGGTGGACACGAACTGCTACATCCTGACATCTACAGAATGGCTATAAGTGGGTGAGGGAGGTAATGATGACAGAGGTGGATCACCAGAAGACTTTTCCTCCTCTTCAATTCCCACCTCAGTTCTTGGTGCCCTTAGGGAGAGACTCCTGATTTTCATTGTGGGAGTTTGGCTTTAACATGCTTCACATAAATGTCATGGTGCCTGTATTTTAAGTGTGTTATCAGGGTGGTTGTGCCAAGGTGCATTCCCTCCTTTCCCCTTTTCACTGACATCACAAATCATGCACACTTCTGTCGCTGATGATGGCACTGTACCTGCCCCAAGTGAAAAGGACTTCATGGGGGAGGGGAATGGTGGAGAAGAATGGACTATTTCTTCTTCTCCTCCACAATTCCCTTCACTGATGGGGCAGAGGATGAAGATGCTGCTACTGACTCAGAATCAACACTAGAACTAGGGCCAGGAGTATTTCTAGCAAGTGGAGCCTGTCCTAGTCCATCATCACTAGTGCTGGACCCCATTCCCACAGTTACCACAGTGGTCTGTGGCACACTAGCCTGCTCCTAATCAGTCTGCTTCCCTTGTAACTGAGCAGCAGGAGCAGGAATTACAGCAGCAGAAAACTCTGCAAATTACGTTGATGGTAGAGGTGGTGATGCCCATCCCCATTTGCATCTATTTCCAATTCCTTCTCGCTTTGGGCTCAAAAGGCCATTAATGTCTCTTTCACCCCAGCTGCTCCACCATCACCCTCATCATTACCACCACCAGTCCCTCCTTGCTGCTGCTGCTCTATGACAGTCTCATTGGTTGGCGATGATGACAAATATGACAGAGGGTTCACTTCTGTCACAATTGCCTTCTCTACAGGTGGAGAAGACAGATTGGCAGCACTAGCAGCAGGCACAAGCAGTCAATCCATGCTGATGCTATTACTTCTGCTAGCCAGTTCTGCCTTCCTCATCTTCAGGTCCCAGAAGCACAATGTTGGGGGAAGGAGAATCACAGGGTCACAGGGATGTTGTGAGCTCCCTTGACCATTAGTCTGGCTGCTGTGCTTCATTTCCCCTTACTCCACAGCAGGAGGATCTACTGTGGTCATTCTAGTCCCACCATCAGCTGCTTCACTACCATCACCTTCACCATCACCCCAACAGTCTCTAGCTGCTGTGTGGTGGTAGTAGTAGTGGAACTGCATGGGGATGGTAAGTGTGACTTAGGCTCCCCTGCTGTCACACTTGCCATTATCTCCTACTGCCTTGAGTATCAGAATACACACTGGCAACAGTAGCAGCAGCAGGCACAGGTAGCTGACCTGTGCTGCTCACACTGGTACCCAGCTCTCCATGTGTCTTTATTGCTTTGCTCATAAATGTCCCTCAGATCCCAAGGAACAATGTTGGGGGACTTGGCATCATTGGGTCTGGTGAACCAGGGCTTCCAGACCCTTCTATGCTGGTGGTGGTCACTTCCTCCTCCTCTCCTCAGACTCACTGGACACATCATGGTCCTTCCAGCTCCTCGTTTTTTTTTTTCAGATGGGTGCTAATCCTGTTAGCCAACAGTCTGAGCCTCAGCTGCCTTAATTTTGCTAAATAAATCACTGCAAAACAGCATAGCACCACATCTATCTATCTATCTATCTATCTATCTATCTATCTATCTATCTGTCTGTCTATCTATCTAGTTGCTTGGTTTTGTGTTTCACTTCCTGGAATCATCAAGTTTTTGACAAAAAAAGTGAAGTACACATAAATAATGGGGTAAACGTTTGTAGCCATTGAAAAAAATAGCGAAAACATTTAGGCAGTAGGCGAAAATGACAAAGATTTTAAGGGCTTTTGGTTAAGGCAGTTTTTCCCAAAGAACAAAGAGGTGGTTTTCAATGATTTTTTTCACATGAACACAACAGTACCTTTCAGGCACCCCTAGTCCAGAGCAACTTTAAAGGGATAGTAATACTTCGTTTTAACTCTATTTTATTTTGTAGGCATTAAAAAAACATGAAGAATGATATAAGTCTTATCTCTCAAACCTTTATGGTTTATGAGATATTCACAAGCAAAGTTCCCCTCCCCGCCCCTTTTACCTAGTGTAAGCCATCTCTTCTCAGATGTGGATCAGGTTGTATGACAGTACAGATAACAGAAGGGGACAGTTTTCTTTGTATGAAAACAATGAAAGCCCTTCCCCCCTTGACAAGTTTTTCAGCTTTTTCCATTATCTTAATTGAAGATTGTCCCTCTCTGCAGTCTACCTGGGCACCTCCCTTCTGATCTGGTTGAACAGGGGGGGGATACTTTGTTTGTGAATATCTCTTAAACCATAAAGGTTTCAGAGATAAGACTTATATCATTCTTCATGTTTTTTTAATGCCTACAAAATAAAATAAAGTTAAAATGAAGTATTACTATCCCTTTAAGTTGGACCCACTTGTGCTATTTTAGGAAGTTTATACCTTCTGTTGGCAAATTCAGTGTAAATCCCCTGTTGGCAAATTCAGTGTAAATCAATGAGCATCTCCAGTGACACATCTGTGCACTCTGGAGGGGTAAGCTCCCCTTCTGTGACAGTTTTGACTGGAATATAAGGGCCAGGATGAAGTTATCCTGGTGGTCTTCCCTCCCCTTCGGCTTTCTTCCTCTGACTTGGAGCAGCAAGGTGGCTCTAACACTTCTCCAAACCTCCAATTGTAAGTAAGTTCACCTTCCATTAAGGTTCTTTACAGTTATGTGTACTTTATAGAAAATATTTGAATCTTAAATCTCCTTTTGGCTTCTCTGTCACATGACTGGGACTTCTTATATGTCACCTTCCTCTATGAGAAGAAGTGTTGCTCTTTCTGAAACTTCTGAGATACACCAAAGGCATTTTTCAAAGCTGGATAAGGGATAATATATTGGAAAATAAATCCAGCATCATGATCTGGTTTCAAAGTATGACTCAATATACTTAATTCTCTCAGTGCCACTAGCTATTCTAGCAAAGGTCCATGTCCCTCCTCTTCTTCAGTCATAAGGAATCATAGCCCACCCTTTGTATCCAATTTGGATTCTGGGAAATCTTCAGAGAAGGGCAGCAGTGAAGGTGCATACAGTAGGGAAGATAAATACAGTATATTTGTACAGCAGGTAATATTGATGCAGTTGTTAAAACACACAAAATGTTCCCTATTCATGTGGTTATCATGAGTAATATTAAAAAGGAATAGGATTTTCCAGAAAAATACTGTCTTACCCTATGTAGTTAAAAGCCTTATTTCTAGGATATGATTGTTAAGGTTGATTTTTTTGTTTCCAGGCTAGAAGGTATTCAGAGACTTTCCTAGGTGTAATTAATCTGTTTTAACTTCAATTAGAGCTATCATGGACACTACCTGTGTTGCAAGATCACTAAGAGAGTAGCATATGCAGATGGAAGAGGGCATAATAAATACAATTTATTGTGGACAATTTTCCTAAAACCATGCCCCTGACCAGATTAGCAGGCAATCATATTTGTGATGCTTCTATGGAAAATCAGCTCTTACAACAACAGGTCATAGAGCCCCATGGCTCAAACAGTGAGTAGTGGACTTTTCTTCAAAAGTAGACTCTGTGCAATACTTTTGAAGGTTTATACTTAGGAAAATAACTGGAGGCATAAGTTGATATGATGGTTAAAAATAGATGCAGATGCCTTAAAATAAATGCCATAACTTCCGTAAAGTATTTTTTTTTATGTATTAGTCACATATTTGTAAGATGTATTGAGGCCATAATCAGGCAGTCTAGAACCCCATTACTATTACAATTCACACATAAATTGCAGCAGTAGCCTTTGAAAAAGCCTAGATGGCAAAACGTGTGTTAGGGCTGAAGTCCGCACATCCAAGTGGCCACTATTGTTAGACTCTCTTCGCTTTTGTGCTGCAATTTATTTATGAATTGTAATAGTAATGGGTGTTAGATTGCCCGATTATGTTCTCAAAACATCTTACGAATATGTGCAATATGTAAAATGTAATACGAAAAACACTATATGCAAAACGCTATACGCAATACTGTATATGCAAAATGCTATAAGTGCTATATGCAAAACGTAATACGATAAAAGCAAAATGCTATACGCAAAATGCTATGTGCAAAACACTATAAGCAAAACACAATATGCAAAAAGCAAAACTCTACATGCAAAACATGCAAGTACGCCCAATCACACGCTAATGCTAACACCCGCTAACATAATCTTTCCCACATATGGCCTCACATGCTCACCCACACTCACACTCATGCTTACTGTTGGAAAGTTGTGTAACATAGTACTTTTCAATGTGTTTCACACCGTTTTGGAGCTGAAAGGGCTAAACACTGAAAATTCAATAAGACATTGCTTCCTTTCTTGATTCACCTGGATTCCAGGGGAAAATAGTCCTACATGTAAAGCATTTTTAATTTAACCCTTAGTGCCAGACACATATCCTGTGCATTCACAATGTGGTGAATAACACACGTAATGGCTACTCCTGTTCAGGATGTCTTCTGTAGTGTCTGTCTGCATAAAACACTTCCTTAATAAAACACTCATTGTTCATTTAGTCTTAAATACAACTGCATGGGACTTTCTTTTTAATTTGTTTTATTAACTGCACTGGCAAAGCCATGCTAATATTGCCACATTTTTGGTTCTCTCAATAGACCTTGAGAAAGTTCCCATATTTGCTTACACTATGTATGCCCATATAGTGTGGAATGGAAGGCACGCTCTGATCCAATGATTCTTTCGAGTTGCAAATCATACTTGATATAATAATGATGGATCACACACTTGTCTTTTTGAAAGATCAACATGTATTCAAAATGCAGGGGTTTACACAAACAAACATTTATGTCCCCAGTGATACCTTTCTCAAGGTGTCACCTTCAAAACGACATCTGTGCTGTGTTACCTAAACGTCCAACAGTTTCATAGTCTAGGAGGATGTATTTTTATATCTGGATGATGATCTTAATACAGCACTATATACTAATTAAGGCTGAAATTACATTGTGGGGGATAAATGTTATCACTCTTTTTTTTAGCAAATTCATACTGAAGCCTACGGAGAAATGTGTTCAAAAACTAGTGTTAATGTTACCACCCACATTGGAATTGAAGCCTAAGCTCCAATTAAGCTCCAGTTGATGCATGTAGCTTAAAGTGGAACTGATACTTTATTACAATTAGGTAATTTTAAAACAACTCTCTGTGGGAATGCTACCAGAATTTTAACTACCAGATAAGGACCTATTTCATTGAGTGCTATCATCTTTTGTTAAGGTAGAAGTAGAGGCTTCTTAAAGGGACAAATGGATAGTAATACTTAGTTTTATCTTTATTTTATTTTGTAGGCATTAAAAAAACACTAAGAACGATATAAGTCTTATCTCTCAAACCTTTATGGTTTGAGAGATATTCACAAGCAAGGTTTCCCCTCACTGACCAAAATGGTCAAGTCTGACATCTAGCTGTCAGATTTGGAATCTGGTCCGCAGATCAACAGGTGGCTCTTCAGCAGAGCCGAGATCACAAAATATAAAAATAACTATTTCTTTTGAAGGGTCTAAAAAGTGTGCTTGCAAACCAGGCACACTTTGTAGACTATTCGAATGAAGTATTTCTTATAACTCGTGATCTCATCTCTGACAAATCTGACAGCTAGATGGCAGACTTCACTGTTTTGGTCAGTGAAGGGAAACTTTGCTTGTGAATATCTCTCAAACCTAAGACTTATATCGTTCTTCATGTTTTTTTAATGCCTACAAAATAAAATAAAGATAAAACGAAGTATTACTATCCTTTTAAAAGATATAACATATAAGATAAAATTAAGTGATTTTGAAGCTTCTTTATTTTAGACATTTTTAATTTCAAACAATAGTTTATGTGATATTTAGCATAATTTGTTTATTTAGTTATGCAGATGAGCAGGTACTAGCAGTCAGAGAGTAGTAGTACTGAAGGGGAGCAGTATAGACTGTTTGAATCTGGCTGGAATGCCTGACAGCGTGTCTATTGTGAATTAAATTACATAAAACAAATGTATTTAGTTAATAAACTAAACGGGTAATATAAATATAGATGATTTTGAAAGCTCTTTTAGTATCACCAATTTTTTACAACAGTTCTGGCTTAATTAACAATTAGTGCATGCACTGAGATTGAACATGATTCAAAAATAAAAGTATTAATATCTCTAAACCATTGGTTCTCAACCCATTCACTTACAGAACACAAACTGGTCAGGGGGGAAATGCACTAAGGTTTGATAAGGTGACAGGTCATATGCACTAAGATATCTTTCCCATCATATCACTGTAAATATGCCTCAAGTACGTCAACACTGTCAAACTTTCCCCATGCCATTGCCAGGGTTACAATGTTGCAGTGTCTACCTCGACAGTGGCTCATTAACATATTGAAATGCAGCTTAATGAGCTATTGTCGTATTCCTGTGAGTGTGTTTATATGTTAATGTGACTTTTCACCACATGCTCTAAGCCTCTGCAATTGGAGTTCACAGTCCCAAATTAATCAAACTGAGATGGTAAAGCCAGGATCTTCCCATAGCTTTCTGTACAGTCACAGTAAACAGTTTGATGTCTATCATTTCCTCTTGCTTCACCCTTTGTTTGTCATAGGGGTGTGCAATAACATACACAATCCCCTGCCCTGCATAACAGATAGTTCAAATGCACAGAACCTGCAGATGTTACTTGTAACAGCTGCTCTGCTGGTTCTGCGATTACTTTAACCAGTTGATCAGCTGTTTCCAGTTCTCACTGAACTATCTTCCTGTCAGTTGATTCCTGTTAAAAAAGATTCTGCTACACTCTGCAATGGATTACACATTGCTATGGCACGCAAAGGGTTAAAGGATGGCTAGTGCTGTTCTTGGTGCTGATGTCTGAGTTTATCCTCTTCACTCCCCAACTCATATTCTCTGTGGCAAAGTGATCACAACACATGCCAGACACACTGTCATTGATCTCCCCAGGACATGAGGATTTCAGAGCTTGAGTAAAGATAAGTTATCCCCTTGAGGACCAAAGAGCTGTGCAACAAAATGCTTTGAAATGGTTTGAGCACTCCTCTGATTCGCAAGAGGTTAAGCAAAATGACTGAACTTTTAATTAAATCACCAGTTCTCAATCAGGAAGATCCTCAATCACCACCCTGTTAGTGATCCCTGAGCTTATGGACTGAGACAGATCCACTGTACTAAATTATGCATCCACAGGCCTGATAGCTTCCATGGTGCATAAGTAGCCCTTAAAAATATCCAAGGTCCAGTCAAGGTCACAGTTCCAATGTAACCCCTTAAGTAGCCGTGACGTACATATACATCATGGGAAAATTTACATTAAGAACCCATGACGTATATGTACGTCATGGAATTCAGGGGTCCCCGCGAGACTGCATGCCGTTCGGGGTACCCCTTATTCCATTTCCAGAAAAAAAATACCCCATAGTCCTTAAATGCCAGCTGCAAGGCTACACGGCTGGTCCTTATGGGGTTAAACATCATAAGGTGAGTCCTCATTAAAAGCTCTGTCCTGCACACATGTCTGCTTAAACATTGATCCGAAGAGTATATCCAAGACCAGCCAATGACAGACTGATACATACCACACAAGATGTTTGCTATTGTACAAAAGCATAAAGGAAAAATTCATAAGGAGCATTAGAATTTTCTAACCATAGTAAGTTAAGTGGGGGTTATTATCACATTATTTAATTGTTCATTGAGGCTCTAAGCAGGTGGAAGTTTACCCTTGTATTGCTAATTTAACCTCTTTGATGCTAGAGACATCTCCAGTGGATCACCAGTGGATAAGCAATGTAACCAGTATCTAACAGGTTAATACCATAGTTCTGTGAAATAATGTCACCTGTTCTGTAACTATGCTGATGTGTTTTTTTACATGTTTTGAGCCTATTTGTTGTTTACGTCTGATCTGAGCCTGTTTGAGATGGGATTTTGTTCTGAAGAAATGTGGAGTAATTCTGAAACAAACCAACTGCACCATAGGGGAGAAATACAAAAAGATCACCCTGAGATCTTTGAAATATTAAGCTTTAACATTCCCAAGAAAAGTATATTCTCTGTGCTATGTCAATGTTTTCTATAACCCAGAGATGATCCAATCAGTCCTCATGGAACCTTTAACATGTTACAGTTGTGAGACTTCACTTCTTACGTACTCACAAGACAAGCAGGACTTCTCCCTCTGCCTTTCTGGTAGAAATGTCACTAATTTGGATATTAATTAAGCAGTAAATTGGTATAAATCATATAAGAGGAAACACTGGACTCTCTCACCCTGACAATCTGGCCCTTTACCCTGAGACTCTGAGATTTAGGTTAAAACCATGAGTCTCAGGGTCAAACCCTGAGAGTTACCAGGTATACTCGAGGGATGGCTCAGCTGGCAAATCTGTTAAACTGTAGAATCTTTTCAGACCTCTGTGTCCACTCAGCCTTTCATCCTTCCGAGGAAGATAAAATGAGTACCATTAAAAGTATAGTAATACTTGAAAATAATTGTATTTTATATTGTAGCCCTTAAAAAAACATGAAAAATGATATAAGTCTTATCTCCCAAACCTTTATGGTTTGGGAGATATTCACATGTAAAATATAGAAAAAATTCTCTTTTCCTGGCTGTTTCAGCCAAGTCTGCCATCTAGTGGACAGATTTGGAATTCGGTCCACAGAGCAACCGGCAGCTCTTCAGCAGTGCCGAGATCACGATCTTTGAAAAGAACTACTTAATTGGAACTATCTACAAAGTGTGCCTGGCTTGAAAGCACACTTTGTAGACCATTCTAATTAAGAAATTATTTTTAAAGATGGTGATCTCAGCACTTCTGGAGAGGCACAGCCGTCCCGGGACCGGATTCCAAACCTGAAGGGTAGAGCAATGACGTCAATTCAGTGGAAACTTTACTTCTGAATATCTCCCAAACCATAAAGGTTTGGGAGATAAGACTTATATCATTTGTCATGTTTTTAAGGGCTACAATATAAAATAAACTTATTTTCAAGTATTACTATCCCTTTAAAATGGGTAATAATATCTATACCCCAGGACATACCTGAAAACAAGAGACAATCTCAGTGTATCCTTCCTGGTAGAATACTTTGATATTATTATTTAAATGGGGCTTTTAATTCCTTGATTGCTATAATGATGTATAACGCTTTGAAAAGCAATGAACTGGAGACCACTCTAGAATTCAATGGGTTAAAATTCCCATTTAAATTAACGAGAATTTTGGTAATTGTATTTTTTTCTCCTATGGTGCAGTTGTTTTGCCCCAGAATTACTCCACTTTCTTTTGAACATGGGGCTCATGGGCGTCTGCAGAAATTTTTCCAGGGGGGGTATAATTTTAATGACATCCATACTCTGTCCTTTTTTCACAATGTCATGAAGGGGAGGGGAATAGTCATCACATAAAGCTCCAACTTGCCCTCACATTGCCACCATCAGCTCCAACTTGCCCCCATCAGCTTCAACTTGCTCCAACTTGCCCCTATCAGCTACAACTTGCCCTCACATTAACCCCATCAGCTTCAACTTGCTCCAACTTGCCCCCATCAGCTTCAACTTGCTCCAACTTGCCCCA
Source organism: Rhinophrynus dorsalis (assembly GCA_037306005.1). NCBI lineage: Eukaryota > Metazoa > Chordata > Amphibia > Anura > Rhinophrynidae > Rhinophrynus > Rhinophrynus dorsalis. The sequence goes on along the minus strand of CM074718.1, from coordinate 537,701,686 downwards.
TCAGCTTCAACTTGCTCCAACTTGCCCCCATCAGCTCCAACTTGCCCTCACATTGCCCCCATCAGCTCCAGCTTGCTCCCATCAGCTCCAACTTGCCCTCACATTGCTCCATCAGCTCCAACTTGCCCTCACATTGCCCCCATCAGATCCAACTTTCCCTCAAATTGCTCCATCAACTCCAACTTGCCCTCACATTGCCCCATCAGCTTCAACTTGCTCCCATCAGCTCCAACTTGCCCTCACATTGCCCCCATCAGCTCCAACTTGCCCTCACATTGCCCCCATCAGATCCAACTTTCCCTCAAATTGCTCCATCAACTCCAACTTGCCCTCACATTGCCCCATCAGCTTCAACTTGCTCCCATCAGCTCCAACTTGCCCTCACATTGCCCCCATCAGCTCCAACTTGCCCTCACATTGCCCCCATCAGATCCAACTTTCCCTCAAATTGCTCCATCAACTCCAACTTGCCCTCACATTGCCCCATCAGCTTCAATTTGCTCCCATCAGCTCCAACTTGCCCTCACATTGCTCCATCAGCTCCAACTTGCCCCCACATTGCCCCATCAGCTCCAACTTTCTCCCATCAGCTTCAAATTGATCCAACTTGCCCCCATCAGCTTGCTCTCACATTGCCCCCATCAGCTTCACATTGCCCCATAAGCTTCACAAGTGCCCCCCCCCCTGCGGACGCCCATGGATGTCTTAGAGTGCACCCAGCCGTACCTTTAATGCAGTCCACCAGGTCTCCTCCTGAGCGGGGTCTGTAGCTCTCGCTCGCTGTCTGCAGCACCGCTCCTTCAGCTGCCTGCGGCGATCACCTCTCCTCTCCCCTCCGCGACGCCTTCAGCTGCCCGCGGCGATCACCTCTCCTCTCCCCCTCCGCGACGCCCGTCACGCACAGTTGGCAGCCAGTGAGAGAGGGGTATCCAACTCTCCTCTCTTATTGGCTGCAGTGCAGACCGCACTGCAGCCAATGACAGAGGAGAGTTTGATACCCCTCTCTCATTGGCTGCCAACTGTGCGTGACGGGCGTCGTGGAGGGGGAGAGGAGAGGTGATCGCCGCGGGCAGCAGAAGGAGAGGTACTTCAGAGTACGAGCGAGAGCTACGCTCAGGCTCATGTATTAAGTGGCATTGGCAAGATGAAAATCCAGGGGGGGGCAAGTGCCCCCCCTTGCCCCCCCCTGTGGACGCCCATGATGGGGCTCTTTGTGAGGAAACTGGTCAAACCATCTGAGTGTGAGATGGTCAAACTCTTTAAACCCTTGAGTGACAGGGAGGTATGGAACGCAATGCGTTCTGTACCTCTCTGGCACTCACAGGGTTAACCATTTGAGTGTCAGAGGAGCAATGAGTTGCATACGCCTTTGGCACGCAAAGGGTTAAATACAAGACAGTCCTGCAACTCATTGTGAGATCTCTACATATTTTTTTTAATAATTTGTAGTTGTCAATACTTTTGAACTAGCAAGTTCTTTAGATTGCATGAATTAGCATGTCATGTTCTCATATTCATATATGCGCTCAAGTCATTGAACTGTTTAACCCTCGGTGTTCGACTGCAGTGTCAAGAGCATTGCTTCTCAAAACTTTGGACCCTTTCTGACTCTGACATGCAACAAGTCAATTTATGTTACATCACACTGACCTGCATATGACATGAGAGCTGGGATCAAATGTCATGTTCTGGATGGTGAAGTCTTTTCCTCCCATTAATGTTCCAGAATGGGGGCTGATGCGGATGCAGACTTGATGGTAGTCTGTACAGCAGGTCCCTAGGTTCTCACATGTTGCCTGGCAGGAACATGACTGCAGTTTCCTCCCACATTGTAACACGCAGGACTCCGGTGCACCTAGAAAAGGGAATAACTTGTAAACAGTGAGGCAAACCAGCTGCACCATACAGGACAGATCATTGATAATTGATTTAACCCCTTGAGTTCCAGAGGGGTATGCAAAGCATTGAAAGACAATGTATTGCATGCCTCTCTGTCACTCAAATGGTTAGATATGGCTTTTCACCCTTTGAATGCTATATAGGTCTCTGGTGTGTTACAAACCAATGAGTAGGAGTCTCCAAAGGGTTAAAATCCCCATTTAAATCAAATGGTATTTTGTATTTGGCTGATGTGATGTAGGTGGTTTGTTCCTAAATTGCTGCAGTTCTTAGTACATCATTCTGTGTTGCTCAATTTGCCAGCAGTTGGAGGCTGTATTTATGTGTAAAAACAAAAGAGAGCAATTCTGTGGCAAACCAACTGCACCACAGGGAACAAATACAATTCCCTAAATTGTACTTAAATGGGGTCTCCAAGGCATTGCTTCACAATGGCAAGTCATGACTATATGGAATATTTTATTCATTGTCAAACTTTAAAAACAGGTTTAAAGTGGAAATGTCACTGTGTAACAAATAAATAATATTGAAAGAGCTTTCAAAATCGCATATATTTATGTTAACAATATTTTATTTATAACAATAGTTTCTGAGATATTTAGGTTTATTTATTTGTCAGTTTATACAAGTTAAATACTATTGTCTGCCATGCCTGGCAGATACAAACAGTCTACACTGATCTCCTTCCCAAAAATGAAGATGAAGGAAGAGGTCGGAAGGACTGAGGAGGAAACTAGAGAGATTGATGAAGACGTAAGGGGTGGAAGAAGCTGGAGAGAAAGGAAGAAGATAGAAAATAGGAGGAAGAAGTTGAAAAGAGGGCAAAAGAAAAAAGATAAGGAAGGAAGGGAGATGGGAGCATGAAAGTGGAAAAAGAGGGAGGGAGGAAGAGGAAATGATGATAGGAGATGGAAAAATGGAGGAAGAGAATGGATAGGGAAGAAGGTGGAAGAATGGATGGTGGAAAAAATTATGTGTGAGTGGATTGATGGAGGGAGGATAAGTTAAATGGAGGGGGGGTATGGATGCAATGATGGAAGAAGAGGTATTTATGGAGGAAGGGAGAAAGAAAATGGAGAGATTAAGAAAATAGAAGGAAAGAGCAAAAGTAAATGCACAACTGACACACCAGGACATCTCATACAACCCCTCCCCCCATTACTTTTAAAAACACACACATCTGTGAGGCTGAAGGGGCATGCACTGTGTCACTGGAGAGAGGCTTTGTGAAGGAGTAAAGGAGAAAGGCTCTGGGTGGTAGGTGAAGGAGATATATATTGGGGAGGGGTTAAGGAAAGAAGTTCTGGAGAGGGGTGAAAGAGAGTGACTCTGGGGAGGAATGAAGGAGGGAGGCACTAGGGAGGGGGGAAGGTGAGAGGGGTAAAAGAGGGAGGATCTGGCGAGGATTGAACAAAAGAAGCTCTTGGGAGGGTGAAGGAGAGCAGCATTACGGAGGGGTGAAGGAGAGAGGCACTGGAGAAGGGTGAAGGAGAGATGCTTTGGGGAGGGCTGAAAAAGAGAAGCTTTGAGGAGAGATTATGAAGAGAGGCATGAGGGGATGTGAAGGAGGGAGTCACTGGGGGCTGAAGGAGTCTTGTATATGGTGTGAGAGGCTTTAATGGATATGCCACCCTCTGTCCTCCATCGTAGTTTTTAAGGGTGTGTGACCAGTGGCATCCGCAGAAATTTTTCCAGGGAAAGGCAAAGTCATAATTTGGCCCCCAGGCCATCCTTTCATTCCCTATGTTTATATATAGGGGGAAAGTTTAGGGGGTGTCAAGTGACCCCCTTACCCCCTCCAAACGCCCATATGTATGACTGATCTGCTTACCAAAGTGATCACTCAGAGCACATAAAATATCTAAAGCTCTTGCTTTCTTTATATGCACTCAGTGATTACTCTGGTCAGCACATCAGACATTATACACCTTTACATGCTGTGATGAAGCATATCATTTTAAGGTCTCACACTGGATACAAGGATATACTGAGGGGTGATGTCTGGAAACAGTTGCAATCTCATGGCCTTGGTTTATATTTTCTGTAGGTACTGGTGCTGGTTGGGCCACTTGCTGTCCTCCACTTCATACTCTCTGGAGCCACTGGCTCCACACTGACCCCTCTAGTACTTCCAGTTACATTGAGGTTGGGACCCTACATATTGAAAATACACAGTTTCCTCCTTGGTTTGTTAGTATATCATGAGCAGAAGAAAGGAACGCCCAGAAATGCCCTGAAACTGTCCCATTGTCTTTTCCTTGATGTAAACTGTATTAAGGGGAGGCATAAACAGCACAGTAAATTGCTGTTAGACAGGTGCACAAGTAGAAAACCTATTCCATTGCCTTTTTTTAGTGCAGAATTATATTTGTTCATACCCGACAAACAAAAACACATATTAAAATCTACTTCATGCTTCTCACCCAAGTATATCAATGCAAAAGTATCAGGGTATAATTAAATAAACTTTAATTGATTCAAGAACTGTGCCTTGTCGATGATGTGACACATACTATAAGAAGTTAAAGTTCAATGATGCAAGAAAGGCACAAACAAGAGTTGCTAATTGTACCATGAAAACCTTAAGGAAATAAAGACTAATATGTGCACATTCAAGAGAGACCAAAGAAACACTTACATGCAAACCGACAAGTATAGATATGGGGAACAATTGTGCCCACCTGTACTCACACATGCCATGCTCCATCAAGCTACCAAGTGATGTTCCAGGTCTTCAACTGAGCTCCACAAATGATATCAGAAACTCATGATAAATGTAAAGTAATTCTGTGCTTTTTCAAGGGTCTCTGCCATATACTCAGGTGTATTATAAGTGAGCCGCTACATTAAAGACTTGAAATTAAAAGAAACAAGTGTAGGTATCCCAGATCTTCTACTAAAGATTAGATTAATTATGATCATTGTATTTATCTGACATAGATTACATACTATTTATAGTGTTTCCTGAATCTAATTTACTCATTGTTGATTAAGCCATTGTATCATAGTAAATTAGACTGAAAAATATACGTCTATCAAGTTCAACATTGACTCTTAATCCAGAAACATGAGAATTATATAAACCTTCCAGCTAACAAATGAGTATTTGTCTATTTAACAAAACTTCCTGTTTTACCTACTAATACACAGTATAACCCTGTATGTTTCCTCTTCACAAAAATCCATCTAATCTTCTCCTAATTGTAGCCATTGTATCTGCCATTAACACATCCTGGGGAAAATAATCCCACCACGTAACGGACTTTACTGTAAAAAAAAACACATCTCTAATCTTAAGGGGAGGCCCCTAGTTATTTGATCAGACTCTGGAATGAAAAGCTCACTAGAGTGATCACTGTATTGGCCTCTCATATACTTGTAAATTGTAACAAGATCTCCTCTTAATTTCCTTTATTGTTTTTAAACAATGTTTGGTGATTTATATAATGTATCATCACTTGGTATCTTGATGGAGTTAACCTGTATAATTGTTCCACAAAATGATAACATTGAATTGATTCTAAAGAAGCATGGTTGGGGGGTAGGGATTTTTTTTAACTCTATTCTCATTCAGTTTGATCAAGCCTTTTTTCTATTGTGAAGAATTGGGAACTAAAAAGATACCTAAATTGGGGATATTAAAGTTTCACAATAAAAGCAGCTCCAATTAATTTTCATAGTATTTGGGCCATGGAGAGTGTTATTTCAATACTATCAGAGTTGTAGTTCAAGAGCAACTGAATGATACAGTATCCCCCTCCCGCCCCTTTTACTGATGTAACACTGCTCACCTCAGAGCAGCAAGGTGGTGTCCAAATGGCTTGCAGAGAGGGACATGTTCCTTTAGCATAATGGAAAAACCTGTCAAGGGAGGCAGGGTTTCATTGTTCTTACAATAAGAAGAGTGTCCCTTGCCCTGAGATGTCCGGTCCCAGGACCAGATTCCACATCTGAGGGGAGGTGGCTTACACTAAGTAAAAGGGGCGGGAGGGGGATACTTTATCATTCAATTACTCTTGAACTACAACTCTGACAGAATTGAAATAACGCTCTCCATGACCTAAATATTATGAAGATTAATTGGAGCTACTGTTTTGTGAAATATTACTATGCCTTTAAATACAGGCAACTGCAGAATATATGAAAACAAATAATGCTATATAAAGGACTCCTTCCAGGTAACTGCTTCTGTAATAGTAGTCAAGTGTCAGTTATAGAAATAGTTTCCCTACAACCCTTTGAGTGCCAGAGGGGTGTCCAGTGCATTGTGTTTTATGTGTTGGACACCTCTTTTGCATTCAAATGGTTAACCATTTGAGTGCCAGAGGGGTACCCCTCTTGCACTCAAAGGGTTAAGAGTCACCAACAAGGTAAGTTTTGTCATGTGAGATATGAAATTAGTATCGAGTTGCCATGACAGGTGTTGCAGCCAAATGTATGGAAATTATGATTGCATGGCAAGGACCAGAATGTATAATTTATATTGAATTGAATTAAGTGATAACCTTGCATGCAATACCATGGGCATACATAAGATTTGTAGGAGCTCAGCAAGCATGATTATTATGTGCATCTGCTGTCTGGGATAGTTTGTCTAAAATAAAAATACATGCATATTTTTATTCCAGTTTCATCATAGATAAGATCTAGAGTCACAAGGACAAAGTGAAATGCAATGACGATCTCTCAAACATTCAAGGGGTTAAACCCCATTTAAATCAATGGTAATTTTCTTTAGGTTGGTTGGTTTGTCCTAGAATTCTTCCATTTTGTCTTTGTTCCTATGGTCCATATTTTTGACGAAGCTATTAAACTCTTGGATACTAGAGATGTCTCCAAAGCTGGCTTAAATTAACCCTTTGAGTGCCAGAGGGGTACGCAACGCATTGCTTTGCAATGCGTTGCGTACCCCTCTGGCATTCAAAGGGTTAAATATATAAGTTCAGTTAACATGTATAGAATAAACAAAGACCTAGAACCCAGCCTAACAAACTCCTCTCCACCTCCATAGGGTCAGGAAAGGGGTGGGCCAGCAAGGCCATGGCACCAAACACTTGGGACCAAAGGGGGTATCAATATGGAAATATGGACATTTTGGCATCAATAATGTTACAATGAAAATGTTTGCAATGTATAAAAAGTAGCACCATTTTGATAAGTGATAATGCCATGAAGTTTTATTAAAAAAAAAAAATTGGAACAGGAGGGGACAAAAATTCTAGCACAGTTAATTTTTTGTGTCACTAATATAGACAATTTAATACAGAGTTTCCAACAAAAGCTTAATGCCAAGTCTAAGTTGTTCTTAAAGCAAAGCAGGCATTATGAACACAGCTGACATACCCTATATTTATAAATGTTTTTTAATTCCTTTACGTTACTTGCAATTTTTAGCAACAATTCTCCTATGAGTAGTTTTTATACAGCTCCCTCTATATACCTTCTAAGCATACCTGGGAACATTGTTGGCAGCTACCCTCGAGTAACAGGTAAAGCTGGACATGGGGGGGTCTACAAATGACGATTACCTTTCAAATATGGGGATTAATATGAAGGGGCAGTATTAGGATGTTGGAGTTAGTAGAACGGGGCTAGGAGTGGGCAGATCAGGTGGGAAAGTTGGTGGGATTAAAACAGTTCTTGCTAACCTGGAGAATCACCCCCTCACACTGGAGATCCCACAATAAAGTCAGAAAACCAGACTATCTGGGGCAGATCCAGACAGTTCTCACATATGCTGTTTGCACCCATGGAATGTATATTTCTCATTTTCTCATGAGTCCTGCAATAAAGAGGAGGTATGGCACATTACAATAAAGGAACTTTTGTTGGAGATAATGAGCAATAGGTAAGGTTAATTGCTGAAGTATACTTGAGGTCTGATCCCTAGTCAGCGTTTCTAATTCCAGGGTACATAACCTACAGGACTGTAGCTGTTATTGAACTACAATTCTATTATTTGTTGGCAGGTCAAGAATAATTTAAATTGTAGTGCAGCAGCCACATCAGGGTAACCACACTTGACCAAGGTTCTGTAGCTAAGGTGCTTGTGTTTACAATTTGTATCCTACGCATTTCCTATATTAACTCATAGAATGTACTCACCTGGGATGACATTGGCTCCTGGCATTTTAATAAAATATGAACTTCAGGTTTATTTGAGAACAATATCAGTGGCTTGATTATATGATAATGGAGCTCTATAGGGAAATGGGTTTTGTCGCCAGTACCAGGACTATAACTCATTAGCTTAGAAGGTATGTCTGGCAATACTGATTACATTTCTCCCTGGTTCAGTTATATATTGGCGTTAATGAATAAATGTTAGTTAAAAAATGTAATTTTACTAGACAACCAGAAGAGAAGCAACATACTGCAAAGAAGGCTTTGCTTGCACAACCATCTGGTATTCGAGGGGTTAACAAACACACATTTTATTCTGACTTATATTAAAGATAGTAATACGGGACTATAATATTGAGGTGCCGTGCCAAATTTCTTCTGTCCCTAGCTTAATTGAGGTGTATGCCTGTTTGTCATAGGGAAATGTATGTCGGCTCGTGTCTCTGGGATTTTATTAGAAGTGAGATATAGGGCTCGATTTAAAGGCAGCCGTTAACCAAAAAAATCACTAACGGGTGCGTTAAGTGTCATGTTGCAATTCAAAGATCCGTCTAAACAACAGCTAACGGCAGTTGCACAATTCCTACGGCCGATACACTTACGTGCATTCAGACGCATGGAACAACATACCCCAGAGCTATTCAAAGGCTTGCAGTACTGATAACGGCTGAAAAAAAGACACACCTAACGGCTAAAAGTTAAGACCCACTTCTCACACACGTTAGACACTTAACGGCCAAAACTAAACACCCGTTACAGAGGAAAACACACAAAAGGCTTACCGCACAACCATGTAAATGGTAAAATTAACCCGTGCAATGCCAAAACAACACAAAAACATGCACACACAACACAAATCACTACACACAAAACAACAACCAACACCACAGGAACAATGACACACAAAAAAACAACAACACAACATGGCACGGAACAATGGGGGTCATCACACAAAGCGGACCCTGCAAATACAAGCTCACCTGGGAAACATCAACACGCGACCTGCACCCCACAACTGCACGCCCGCAAATGGCACACACAGAACAAGCACAACACACCACATCTTATAACACACACACACCTGCAAACACTTACCTGGACACAAACAACTCACCATTGGTCAGCACTCACCTCATCACCACACCTACACAACGCCCTAGCAAGTACTTAAAGGGACAACTCAGCACACTCACTTGTGGCTTGTTTTCCACTCAGGGAGGGAGGGAGAGAGAGAGAGAGAGAGAGAGACAGATAGATACAGATAGATAGAGACAGATAGAGAGAGCAAACAGTATGTTGGGTTACATATTGTTGCAAAGACTGCGTAGAAGGCGTGCAAGGGAGAGAGCTAGGGAACATCAGCAAACCCCAAGCACGCCTCATCAACAGCCTTCACCTGTTGCAAGTGAGGAGGCTCTGGCTCACCAGCCACACAGGAGTCCATCCCCACCTGGAGGGCACAGGATGTATAGACGACCACCAAGGCCCAGGGTATACCGCCCAAGGGTCACACTCTTTGGAATGGCTGATGACGAGGTCATTGATCGCTACAGGTTGAGGCCTGACAGCATCATTGCCTTGTATGAGGTCATCAAGGAGCAGGTGGATCCCATCTACATCCACAACCATGCCCTAACTGGCCTGCAGAAACTACTCTGTGCCATACACTTCATGGCAAGCGGGGCCTTCCAGTCCACTGAGGGTTACGCATCTGGCATGTCACAGGCCACATTCTCCAGAGTGCTGGCCCAGGTCCTGCCAGCCCTCAAAAACAAGGCCAGTACCCATATACATTTTCCCACCACCGACATGGACTGGATACACGTCAAGCAGGCCTTTTACGCAAAGGGAGGCATGCCCAGGGTCATGGGTGCTATAGATTGCACCCATGTCCGGATTAAGGCCCCAGCACGTGACGCACAGATATTCATCAACAGGAAGAACTTCCACTCCATCAACGTGCAGATGGTGTGTGACAGCAACATGAGGATCATGAATGTCTGTGCAAAATATCCTGGCAGCACACATGATGCATACATTCTACAAAACTCCTCAGTCCACAGAGATTTTGAGAATGGAACCTTTACAGGGGGATGGCTACTGGGTGAGTTCACAAAACAAAATCACACCACATACACAGGCGTACACACCACTCAGCTCAGCATGCACCTGACCCACACCTACTACGTCCACCACACAAAACATCATTCACACAACATGTGCTCCCTGTTTCACCATGTCACTCACATTACACAGGTGATGCTGGCTATGGATGCAAGTCCTGGCTACTGACCCCTCTGGCCAATCCCCAAACACATGCCCAGGAAAGCTACAACCAGGCTCATGCCAGAACCAGGAATGCTATTGAGTGGACATTTGGGCTCCTCAAGTCAAGATTCCGATGTCTGGACCACTCTGGGGGAGCACTGCAGTATGCACCGGCTAAGGTGTGTGACATCATTGTGGCGTGCGCAATACTGCACAATATCGCAGTGGACACCAGGCTGCTGGAGCACATCCCGGACCCCCCCATACAGGAAGTGGCCATGGACATCGGGCATGTGGAGGAGACCATGAGAGGGGCACAGATCAGAGACAGGCTCATCACGGAATACTTCACCTGTGAGTATAACACAGGCATGCAAACAATCCATGCAAGTCCCCCAGCAGTCCTGTGACACTAACCACACTGCACATTTTGTTCTGTCTCACCCCACAGGAACAGTGACACAGCACTGCACTGGCAGTGGACGTGGAAAATTGTGTGTGTGGACTCAACAACCATCCTCCATTCCACTCTCCACGTTGACATACAGACCCCAAGGATATCACGCACACCCCCAGGAGAAACAAGGTACAACATATTACCCATGTTCATCACCTTACACGGCTTGATTGACAGCAACTAACTGGATATGCCATGATTAGAGCCTGAACAACCATGCTAGCCCAGTAGTGAAAGAGTATTATCTAATGATTTGCATGAGAAGGGACATCAGACTCAATATGGGACCTGTACTGTGCTACAGCTGAGAAGAGCAGCACAGGGGTGGATGTACAGTGGTATGGGCACACAATGTAGAGGTCATGAGACGTAGATCAGATTACCACGGACTCCATGCAGACCTGTGAGTGTGCAGACGTATGTGCCCCTGACATGAATACACACATCAACAAATGTGTCCTAACAGTTCCATGGAACAAATGACATTGGGCTGCCACTGTCACTTTCACAGTGGCAGCACAATGTCATTACTTCCATGGAGCTCTCAGAACACTTGTTAATGTGTGTATACATGTCAGGGGCACATATCCCTAGGACTGATGCACATGTCCTTAGTTCCCCACAGAATTGGTTACAGATGAGTACACAACACATTGTCAAGCAATGGTTTGTGCACTCACCTGTAACTGTGAAAACTGAGGGGATGAAAAAGACTAAATTGTTGTTGCTTGATGATCAGTTCAGGTCTACTGCTCCAAATCCTGTCCTCTTGTCCCGCAGGCATCCGTAACATGATCCATCCTTGAACTGAAGATCTTCCATGTGACTGGATTGATGTCTTGACAACACCTTCATGAAGATCACCCCTTGCTGTTTATGGTGATGTTGTTGGTGATGCAAAGTTTGACCTGAGGTTCACACAAACCTCTACTGGAACATTCTCATAGAGACACAGAAAACACTAATTCTTGAGTGTTTTAACCTGTACAGTCAGGATGCTCAGCTACAGAGTTGTCAAACCTCATGGACAACACATGAGCAGGGCAGCAGTGTTACTGAAGTATTACAATTTAGTTTCAAAGTACATTTAGTGTTCTCATACAGGTGTTCAATGCATATAGGCAATACACACATAAAACACATGTACATTCTAATGTACTTTGAGACACAATAAAGATGAACCATCACTAGTGTTGAGCGAGCATGCTCGGCCGATGCTCGGATCGGCTCGAGCATCGCTCTGCTCGGCACATGGCGGTACTCGTACGAGTACCGCATGTGCTCGCCCGCCATGTTCGGGTCTCCTCCCCGCACGTTTTGCGGCTGCTGCGCAGCCAATAAACGTGCAGGGATGCTCTGACATCGGTGTAATGCCAGCAGCCATGTTGGCTGCTGGCATTACACTGATTGGCTGGCCAGAACCCGTGGACGGGTGCTGTATAGCACCTGACCAGCGAGTTCGGCTCAGTCTTAGCCAGGGAGAGCTGAGGATAGGAAGGGAAAGTCAGTGTAGGGAGGAAAAAAAGCAAAATTGTGAAAAAAAAGAACCAAAAGTCAGGTTATTTTGTGTGGGGGGAAAAAAAAAAAAAAAAAAAAAAAAATATATATTCTGTTTAGTGTGCAAAGTTGCAGATTAGAGCACATTCTGTTTAGTGTGCACAGTTGCAGATTAGAGCACATTCTGTTTAGTGTGCAAAGTTGCAGATTAGAGCACATTCTGTTTAGTGTGCAAAGTTGCAGATTAGAGCACATTCTGTTTAGTGTGCAAAGTTGCAGATTAGAGCACATTCTGTTAAGTCTTCAAACTAAAATATCAAAGTCACATATTCCATTCAGTGTGCGTCGCCGCAGTTTAGCAGCACATTCTGTGTACTGTGCAGAGTTGCAGAATAGGAAGAAATACTGTTAAGTCTTCAAACTAAAATATCAAAGTCACATATTCCATTCAGTGTGCTTCGCCGCAGTTTAGCAGCACATTCTGTGTACTGTGCAGAGTTGCAGAATAGGAAGAAATACTGTTAAGTCTTCAAACTAAAATATCAAAGTCACATATTCCATTCAGTGTGCTTCGCCGCAGTGTAGCAGCACATTCTGTGTACTGTGCAGAGTTGCAGAATAGGAAGAAATACTGTTAAGTCTTCAAACTAAAATATCAAAGTCACATATTCCATTCAGTGTGCTTCGTCGCAGTTTAGCAGCACATTCTGTGTACTGTGCAGAGTTGCAGAATAGGAAGAAATACTGTTAAGTCTTCAAACTAAAATATCAAAGTCACATATTCCATTCAGTGTGCTTCGCCGCAGTGTAGCAGCACATTCTGTGTACTGTGCAGAGTTGCAGAATAGGAAGAAATACTGTTAAGTCTTCAAACTAAAATATTAAAGTCACATATTCCATTCAGTGTGTGTCACCGCCGTTTAGCAGCCTATTCTGTGTACTCTGCACAGTTGCAGAATAGGAAGAAATACTGTTAAGTCTTCAAACTAAAATATTAAAGTCACATATTCCATTCAGTGTGTGTCACCGCCGTTTAGCAGCCTATTCTGTGTACTCTGCACAGTTGCAGAATAGGAAGAAATACTGTTAAGTCTTCAAACTAAAATATTAAAGTCACATATTCCATTCAGTGTGTGTCACCGCCGTTTAGCAGCCTATTCTGTGTACTCTGCACAGTTGCAGAATAGGAAGAAATACTGTTAAGTTTTCAAACTCAAATATTAAAGTCACATATTCCATTCAGTGTGTGTCACCACCGTTTAGCAGCCTATTCTGTGTACTCTGCACAGTTGCAGAATAGGAAGAAATACTGTTAAGTTTTCAAACTCAAATATTAAAGTCACATATTCCATTCAGTGTGTGTCACCGCCGTTTAGCAGCCTATTCTGTGTACTCTGCACAGTTGCAGAATAGGAAGAAATACTGTTAAGTTTTCAAACTCAAATATTAAAGTCACATATTCCATTCAGTGTGTGTCACCGCCGTTTAGCAGCCTATTCTGTGTACTCTGCACAGTTGCAGAATAGGAAGAAATACTGTTAAGTTTTCAAACTCAAATATTAAAGTCACATATTCCATTCTGTGTGTGTCACCGCCGTTTAGCAGCCTATTCTGTGTACTCTGCACAGTTGCAGAATAGGAAGAAATACTGTTAAGATTTCAAACTCAAATATTAAAGTCACATATTCCATTCAGTGTGTGTCACCGCCGTTTAGCAGCCTATTCTGTGTACTCTGCACAGTTGCAGAATAGGAAGAAATACTGTTAAGTTTTCAAACTCAAATATTAAAGTCACATATTCCATTCTGTGTGTGTCACCGCCGTTTAGCAGCCTATTCTGTGTACTCTGCACAGTTGCAGAATAGGAAGAAATACTGTTAAGTTTTCAAACTCAAATATTAAAGTCACATATTCCATTCTGTGTGTGTCACCGCAGTTTAGCAGCCTATTCTGTGTACTCTGCACAGTTGCAGAATAGGAAGAAATACTGTTAACTTTTCAAACTCAAATATTAAAGTCACATATTCCATTCAGTGTGTGTCACCGCCGTTTAGCAGCCTATTCTGTGTACTCTGCACAGTTGCAGAATAGGAAGAAATACTGTTAAGTTTTCAAACTCAAATATTAAAGTCACATATTCCATTCAGTGTGTGTCACCGCCGTTTAGCAGCCTATTCTGTGTACTCTGCACAGTTGCAGAATAGGAAGAAATACTGTTAAGTTTTCAAACTCAAATATTAAAGTCACATATTCCATTCAGTGTGTGTCACCGCCGTTTAGCAGCCTATTCTGTGTACTCTGCACAGTTGCAGAATAGGAAGAAATACTGTTAAGTTTTCAAACTCAAATATTAAAGTCACATATTCCATTCTGTGTGTGTCACCGCCGTTTAGCAGCCTATTCTGTGTACTCTGCACAGTTGCAGAATAGGAAGAAATACTGTTAAGTTTTCAAACTCAAATATTAAAGTCACATATTCCATTCTGTGTGTGTCACCGCAGTTTAGCAGCCTATTCTGTGTACTCTGCACAGTTGCAGAATAGGAAGAAATACTGTTAAGTTTTCAAACTCAAATATTAAAGTCACATATTCCGTGTAAGATGAAGAAGGCGGGTAAAAAGGGACGGGGAAGTGGACGTGATCCTGATAGTTCAGGGCGCGGGTCAGGACGCGGAGAAACTGTGCCTGGTGCCAGAGCACAAGAAAGAAAGACATCCACCATACCTAGCTTCATGTCTCATTTCACAGGGCATCGCAGGACATCACTCTCGAGGTCCGACCACTGCGAACAGGTGGTCGGTTGGATGTCAGCTGATACTGCTTCCAGTCGGTTAAGCACCACCCTGTCTTCCACCAAGTCCACTCTCAGTAGCCAAGAGTCTGGTCAACATAATCCTCACTCTGATCATCCTTCCTCCCACCATACACGGTCTGGTCAAAGAAGTGATCCCACACTGGGATATAGTGAGGAGCTCGACTCATCACCAATCCTTCATTTGACCCTCTCTCCAAGCACGCTTGCAGAGGAACATGACATCTTGTGCCCTGATTCACAACCTCTAGAGGCTACCCAATCACAAGAAGGTGACAGATGTGAACGGCATTTAAGGTCAAAGGAAGTAGTGGATGATGATGATGATGATGAGACACAGTTGCCATTAAATCAACCACTATTTCCGTCTCAAGACCTTGTTGAGGAGAATGTTATACAGTTGTCAATGACTGAGTATGTGGTGGGATCAAGACATGAGGAGGATGATCAGAGTGAGGAAGTGGAGGAGGACTTGGTGGACGATGAGGTGACTGACCCCACCTGGGAAGGTGTAGAGCCGAGCGATGACAGCAGTCCTGAGGGTGAGCCATCTGCAGCACCGCAACAGGCTGGAAGAGGCAGTGGTGTGGCTACAGAAAGAAGGCGGACCGCACCAAACCGGCCCGCAAATGTTCCACGGAGCACCCCCTTGCGTAAATCTACCTTGCCAAAGGGTAGGTGTTCCGCGGTATGGCGTTTTTTTAAGGAAAGTGCGGACGACAAAAGAATTGTAGTTTGCAACCTGTGCCACACCAGAATGAGCCGAGGCATGAACACTAGAAACCTCACCACCACCAGCATGATCCGACACATGGCATCCAAGCACCGTAATAAGTGGGAGGAACGCCTGGATCGCCCATCTGTGTCTGCAGGCCACACCACTGCCTCCTCTTCCCCTGTTTTCGGTGCCGGCCAATCGCCTGTCGAAGGCGCAGGCCCGCATACCTCCCGCCCTGCACCTGTAGCATCTGAAGCACCATCAGCGACCACATCCACTTCCCTGTCCCAGCACAGCGTCCAAATGTCGTTACCCCAGGCATTTGAGCGCAAGCGAAAATACCCAGCCACCCACCCACAGGCCATAGCACTAACCTCACACCTTTCCAAATTACTGGCCATCGAAATGCTGCCATTTAGGCTTGTGGACACTGAGTCCTTCCGCAGCCTGATGGCAGCAGCTGTCCCTCGGTACGCGGTCCCCAGCCGCCACTACTTTTCCCGGTGTGCCATCCCCGCATTACACCACCATGTGTCCCGTAACATCACCCGTGCCCTGACCAACGCAGTTACTGGGAAGGTCCACTTAACGACTGACACATGGACAAGTGCTTGTGGCCAGGGACGCTACATTTCCCTGACGGCACACTGGGTGAATGTCGTGGAGGCTGGGAGCGACTCGGACCCTGGGATGGCACGGGTGCTACCCACGCCGAGGATTGCGGGCCCTACCTCCATCAGGGTTTCTGCCAGCACCTACGTTATTGGCTCCTCCTCCTCCGTTTCCACCTCCGAATTCTCTACACGCAGCGCCACTCCCCCATCAGCCAGTAGCTGGAAGCAGTGTAGCACTGCAGTGGGGAAGCGTCAACAGGCCGTGCTGAAGCTGATCTGCCTTGGGGACAAACAGCACACGGCCTCAGAGCTGTTGCAGGGGATTAGTCACCAGACCGAGCAGTGGCTCTCGCCACTCAACCTGCAACCAGGCATGGTTGTGTGTGATAATGGGCGTAACTTGGTGGCGGCTTTGGAGCTCGGCAAGCTCACACACGTACCATGCCTAGCGCATGTATTTAATTTAGTGGTTCAGCGATTTCTAAAAACCTACCCCAATGTGCATGATCTCTTGACCAAGGTGCGCCGCGTGTGTGCACATTTCCGTAAGTCATCTACAGCTTCGGCCGGCCTGTTGAAGCTGCAGCAGCGCTTACAATTGCCAGCTCACCGGCTGCTGTGTGACGTGAGCACGTGCTGGAACTCCACCTTTCACATGTTGGCCCGGCTTTGTGAGCAGCAGAGGGCAGTAGTGGAGTACCAGCTGTTACACGGTCGTCGCCTCTCCGTTCAACTTCCTGTAATCAGAAGTGAGGAGTGGGAATGGATGTCAGACCTCTGCGAGGTTTTACGCAATTTTGAGGAATCGACACAGATGGTGAGCGGCGATAACGCTATTATCAGTGTAACCATCCCACTTCTGTGTCTACTGAAACGCTCGCTGCTCACAATTAAAACCGACGCTTTGCATGTGGAAGAGGTGGAAATGGGGGAGGAAGAGCTTACACAAGGTGATAGCCAGAGCACCCTCACTTCGTCTTCTCAGCGACAATTGGAGGAGGCGGAGGAGGAGGAGGAGGAGGAAGACACGGTTGCCTCCGCTACAGAGGGTAGCCATGGAACTTTAGTTCCATCTCTTCAGCGTGGGTGGGCAGAAGAGGAGGAAGAGGATGAGGATATTGAGAGTCATCCTCCTGGTGAGGACAGCGAAATCTTGACTGTTGGTACTCTGGCACACATGGCTGACTTTATGTTAGGCTGCCTTTCCCGTGACCCACGCGTTGTACGCATTTTAGACAACACGGATTACTGGGTGTTCACCCTTCTGGACCCCCGCTACAAAGAGAATTTCTCATCTCTCATTCCTCCGGTGGAGAGGACAAGCAAAATGGTGCAATACCAGAAGGTTCTTGTTGAAAAATTGCTCCAAAATTTTCCATCTGACAACGCTGGCGGCAGAGTACGTGCTACCTTGGCCAACCGAGAAGGGGAGAAAAGGGGAGCACACAGCAGTTCCGAGAAAGGCAGGGCAACACTCTCCAAGGCGTGGGACACCTTCATGACACCCCGCCAGCACCCTCACCCTGATGCGCAGCCTAGTGTCACAAGGAGGGAAAAGTTTTGGAAGATGGTGAAGGAGTACGTAGCAGACCGTGTCAGCGTCCTCAATGATCCCTCTGTGCCTTACAACTACTGGGTGTCCAAGCTGGACACGTGGTATGAACTGGCACTCTACGCCTTGGAGGTGCTGGCCTGCCCTGCCGCCAGCGTTCTGTCTGAGCGGGTATTTAGTGCTGCTGGTGGCATCATAACAGATAAGCGTATCCGCCTTTCCACCGACAATGCTGATAGGTTGACACTTATAAAAATGAACAAGGCCTGGATTTCCCCTGACTTCTCCACTCCACTGGAGGAAAGCCCCGGGGGAACATAAACTCACTTTATATATGTTATTTACAATGATGGGAATACTCTGTATTCCCATTCACCCCTTCCACCCAAAAAACGGGTATATGGTTGACTCTTAATCTTCTCATCCTCCTCCTCCTCTTCCATATGCCCTGTGCTATAATTTTTATATAGGGCCAGCTAACCAGCGGGCCCTGTGATATAATTTTTATATAGGTCAGCTCACCAGCGGGCCTTCTCATATAATGTTTTATTGGGTCAGCTCTCTAGCGGGCCCTCTCATATAATGTTTTATAGCGTCAGCTCACTAGCGGGCCTTCGCATATAATGTTTTATAGCGTCAGCTCACTAGCGGGCCTTCGCATATAATGTTTTATAGCGTCAGCTCACTAGCGGGCCTTCGCATATAATGTTTAGGATGGTCAGCTCTGCAGCAGACCCTCACCCATAATGTTTTAGATGGTCAGCTCAGCGCACGTTTCCCTCTTAATCATGGCCTCAGTTCAATAAAATCAAGGAAATTTTTGGGAGAATTTGCCTCTGCGCACGTTTCCCTCTTAATCATGGGCTCAGTTCAGAAAATCAAGGAAATTTTTGGGATAATTTGCCTCTGCGCACGTTTCCCTCTTAATCATGGCCTCAGTTCAGAAAATCAAGGAAATTTTTGGGAGAATTTGCCTCTGCGCACGTTTCCCTCTTAATCATGGCCTCACTTCAGAAAATCAAGGAAATTTTTGGGAGAATTTGCAGATGATATACAAGTAAATATACAGCAAATATTGTTTGGTAACAATTTTTCGCCTAAAGTCGTTTTTATTTTCCTTTTTGTGTGTTTTACGGTCAGTCTGTAAAAATGGCGTACTACGGGCGAAAGATCGTTCCCAGCAGCGATGTTGGAGTCCAAGATGCATCCAGACATCCTCCCTATGCTGTCCCTGAACCATTTCTGTGGTGTTTCCATCCTTTTCTGCCCTTTTCCTATGGACCAGGCACCCTCCCCTCATCAGAGCAGGGGGTGCCTGGTGTAATGCTCGAGTCCTCCCATTGACTTCAATGGGGCTCGGGTGCTCGGCCGAGCACTCGAGCCTCAGGGGGTGCTCGGTCAGAGCACCCGAACACCCGAGCATTGGGGTGCTCGCTCATCACTAACCATCACCATTCTATCTGTGTCTGTAGGAGGATATATTTGAGAACACATATGTCAATGTGTTACCACACCCAGGGTAGAGTATGCCCCATACATGGAAAGGCAACACCCACATCACAGGAGTCCACCACTTGTTTGCCAGTGACTGGACTCTGTGATGTATCCATGCAAACAGATGATGGTGGCAGTGATGCACCAATGTGTTGTGGGAGTGATGAAGAGGTGATACAGGGGACATACTTCCACAGTGAATACCTGTCCACAGTATCTGTATTGCTCAGTATAATCCATGTTCGGAGATTTTGCTCCACTTTGACATATCTTAGTACATGGGCTAACGAACAACCAGACTAAGTGGACATGTGTTATCACTGGTGAAGTCTGTTACACCCTTAGGGAAACAGCAACTCAACTTACAGGAGACCCCAATGCTCAGCCCAGGATATCAATGTGTGTGCTACACGTTGAAATCCTAGGTTAAAAACATTGGCTTCTCCAGTAAGTCAGTTGCACAATGAGTGTGTGAATCCAAGACAACATGGATACATGTCCCATTTATCTATCCTGCTTATAATGTCCCTGCTAAATCACAGAGCTGTTTGTCTGGTTATCCCATTAACCCACTGAGTGCAAGAGTGGTCCCCAACGCATTTCTTGACAATGCGTTGTCTACCACTCTGGCACTCAAAGGGTTAAACACAGCATATGATGTAGACAAATGTTCAGTGTTGTACAATTTGTTGTGCTAAGGGGTATGTTTTGTTGTTCAAATTCAACACACAACACCGCCATATAACACAGTGGTGTAATATGGCTCCAGGGATGTATTACAAGTTGAATTTGTACAACGGTGTGTGTGTGAACCCATGTTGTAGCATCCCACTAACATTTCACATAGGCAGAGGTTGTGTTCACTGCATTGTATGGCAATGCATTGGAGACAACCCTGCCACCCAATCCATAACTGAAGACACAACAGATCAGACTGGAATTAAAAAAAAAATGTTTTCTTTATTGAGGGGAAACTTAACAGGTTGGGCCTTTCGTTTTTTCTTCTTTGGGTGGGGGGCCTTAGCCTGGGTGCCAGAGGTGGATGCCCTTGTGGATCTCCTGGTAATCCTCTGCCCCCTAGGTGTTGCTTCAGGGGTAACACTAGAGGGGGTGGTGGTTGCAGTAGACCCCTCAGTGGAACGCAAGTTCTCCCTCTCCATCCTCAGGTTCTCCCTGCGGTTTATCTCCCTCAGCTCCACAAGGACCTGTGTTAACATGTCCATCACACCAGTCCTGAGCTGCTGGAGTAGTGTATTCCCCCTGGACACCTCCGACTCCAAACCTTGGATCCTGCTCTCCAATTGGACAATGTTCCTCCTGGATTGCCTCCTGCTCCTGGTGATATTGCTGTCAGTACTCCTGCTCGACCGGAGTAGTCTCCTCTGAAGGGCCATACACTCCGCCTCCATCCCTGTGAGGCGTGCGGTGCTGGAGGTGGATGTGCCCGGTGTCCCTGGTGCTGCTGTTTCTTCCTCTGCTGCTGAGGGTGCTGTTTCTTCCTCTGCTGCTGTGGGTGCTGTTTCTTCCTCTGCTGCTGAGGGTGCTGTTTCCTCCTCTGCTGGAGGTGCTGTTTCCTCTGCTGCTGGAGGTGCTGTTTCCTCTGCTGCTGGAGGTGCTGTTTCCTCTGCTGCTGGAGGTGCTGTATCCTCTGCTGCTGCTGAGGGTGCTGTGGCTGCTGTTGGAGTGGCTGGTGCAGATGATGGGCATATGCCCACCACATCAAGTGATGCAGAGCTGCCCAGAGATGTGTGTGCTGGTGGAGGTGTGAATATGTCCCTGGGTAGGGGGCGCTGGGGCTCACCAATCAGGCCCAGGTGTGTGTAGTCCAGTGGCCAAGGGTCATATGGTGGCCACTGATAGGTGGTGGGACCCCACCTTGGATCATACCTTGGGGCATGCTGTGGAGCCATCCAGGAGGGTGGGTTGATCTGGGAGGCATTTGGCCCATATTGGGTGTTGGCCACTGTCCCTGGCAGCCATTGCCTCCCTGGCGGTGGTGGTGCTGCTGATGGAGGGTAGTAGCTGGTGGAGGTGGATGGATGTGTCCACCTCTCCTCCTGTGGCATCCAGCCACTGTACTGGGGAGGTGCAGCTGGAAAGGGTGGTGCAGCCTGTGGTGGTGCAGCTGGAAAGGGTGGTGCAGCCTGTGGTGGTGCAGCTGGAAAGGGTGGTGCAGCCTGTGGTGGTGCAGCTGGAAAGGGTGGTGCAGCCTGTGGTGGTGCAGCTGGAAGGGCTGGTGCAGCCTGTGGTGGTGCAGCTGGAAAGGGTGGTGCAGCCTGTGGTGGTGCAGCTGGAAGGGGTGGTGCAGCCTGGGGTGGTGCAGTAGGTGGTGATGCAGCCTGTGTTGGAGGGGATGGTGATGGTGGGTAAGGTGACCACCGGCTGGTCCCCTCCTCTGTGTCCTCCTCACTGGGGGGTGACATAGCCTCCTCCACTGTCTCCCGCTGGGCTTGACGGCCGTAAGCTGTGTGGAGGAAGAAGATGTTGTGATTAGTGACCTTAGCCATATGTTTGTGGAGACAATTCTACTTTGATATGTGGGGAAGAAAAATATATGTGTTTGTGTTAATCCCCCTGGGTAAACAAGGGTACTCCCACTGCTGAAAGGTGTTGTTTGAGTTATTACGGGTGAAGGTTTCATTTTGAGGTGCAATATCACAGTGTCCAGAAATAGTACAGTGGGGCTGTTGCTACACCCTCCCATGTAGATATCTGGTCCCTGTACCAGAGCTGTCCATATGATTGTGTAGTAACAGCACCACTGTACAATATCAGGCCACTGGGATATTGCCCCTGACATATCCATGTCTGAGCTGTGATACCTTTTGCATCAACACACCTTTCAGCAGTACGAATACCATTGTTTAACTCGGGGGGGGGGGGGGGGATCCAACAACATATATTTGTCTTCACAACTTGTAGGGATGGCTATCCCTCCAGGGGGGTGGCAAAGGTTAAGTCCACCTTGATGTCAGATTGTAGACATTGTGGGAACAGATGTTGTTCTCTGTTAGTCCTATCCCTCCTACCCTCATGGTTGTTCAGATAATGCTCTATGTGACGGATGTAGATTTCAGTCATTTGTCTACACGAGGGATTTTCAGCAGAGACAAAATCAACCCATTTAGAGAACAATACTTGATTGGAATGGTGTACAGGGTGTGCATGATTTACAAGCACACTCTGTGGACCATTCCAAAGAGGTATTTCTCTCTATATGTTGTGACTTTGGCTCTGCTGAAGAGCCTCCGTGTGGTCAAATGATGGATATCTTCACCTGTCACATGGAGCAATATCTGTATAACCATGAGTGTTGGAGGGATGGGACTTAGATCAAGACACATCTGTTAACGATGGCAATGATATGACATCATGATGACATTACCCATTGCTATCCCATTACAGTGACACACAAGTAGAAATGGTGATATATGTATGTGGATATGTACCCTTCATATGGATGGAGTAATATCCTTCCAAGATGTGATGCCAGAGAGCATTTCATTAGGTGTGATTGCCTTACTGGCTATATATGTGCACCCATCCAACAAGACATTGTATTGATATGATGGATATGAACATACCTCGTATATCCCATCTACGTAGGGTGTGATATACTATGTATGTGTATTTGGATGGTAGCAATGTAGGTTGATATGTGATGGGTGCACATATCTGGCCAGTAAGGCAATCACATCCAGTGAAGTGATCTCTGTGTTCACATCATGTTGGAACATATTTAGTAACATTTGAATCCTAAGGGCAACAATCCAGCCAGTAGTGAGGGATATCTTTGATTGAGGCCTGTTTTTTTGTCTGTGTATGAGCCCATCCATCCTTCTGTGTGAGGCAACCGTACTCAGTCCTAGATATCCATCAGTCATGGCCTGTTGGTGACCAAGGTACAATGTTTGCTATTTGTTTCCCATATGTATCCTGCATAGCGATGCTGGTGTACCATCGATCCATGGCATCAGCACCCCTGTGGATCCATGTGGGAATCAGATATGGGATATGTCATTTCAAGTCAGAGTAAATGATTGCAGCCACAACACCAATGCCTACTTTTTCCAGCTTGAATTCTGTAAAATAGTTTTCGGCCTGTGTGTTGCACCTACGAGCATTTATTCTGTGTGACACTGTGATGTGTGATCTGATGCCCCCTTTTGTGATTCAGTAAGCGGTGATGTTGAACTGATGAAATGAACATGATGGTGACTTCTCCAGTGATCTCCTTTCCCCATTTCCAGTGTTTTCCATGGAGTCTGTACAATGGGACCCTATGAACTTGATTCTTGTTTTGGCATATTCTCCATGGACTAACATTGGTACTGGTGAAGTGAGGGTGTGTGAGGGTTACTTTGTGTCCACCATCTGTTTGTCACCGCTTAGTGAATGTCCCCTGTGTGGCATGTGATCGTTGTCCTATTGACTTGTTTGTTGTCAGGTTAACCCCTTGAGTCCCAGAGGGGTTGCCAATGCATTGTTGATCGATGCATTGATGATCCCTCTAGCACTCAAGGGGTTAGGGTGGGGGTGGGGACATGGGTGACATTGTGTGTGAACAGTGATGATCTATGACAGTCGACAATTTGAAAATGAAGGTTTGTGTATTGTGTGTAATGAGCACAGCGACAGGAGGGTTGAAGTAGGACTTTGACAGGTTTGTCCCAAGTTGGACGATGCCATTTGTCCAGGTGTTGTGTGCTTTTTTTAACCCTCATGGTGCTGTGTTGGTGCAGTTGTATGGCTGAGTGATGGCCATGTGTTGAGGTGTGAGTGTGTGTGCAGCTGGTGTTGGTTGCTGTAGTGTGTTGTTCTGTAGTGTTGCACTTACCGGTAGTGTGGAGGCTCCTCTCATCCCCAGTGTCAGTTCCTCCCACGACCCCCTCGATCATGGTCAGGGACATGTTCTGCCGCACCATCTCCTCCCAGCCGCAGAATGTGATGGGCACAGATGGGCCACCTCCGGTGCCTCGGGCTTGCTTGGCCATGTCAGACATCTTGTTCTTGACCACCCTCCGGTAGTCGCCCCATCTCTTCTTCACAGACTCCACGTCCCGTCTGCATGTTGCCACCGCGTTCACCCGGCTGCAGATCTGATTCCAGGCTGCCTTCCTCCGCGCTGCCAGGCCAGGGACCTTTGCCGTCGGGTGGAGAACACTCTGCCTCTCCAGGACAGCTTCCACAAGAGCCGTGTTCTCTTCCTCACTATATCTGGGATCCCTGATCCTGCCCTCATCAGCTCCGGCATGGGAGGATTCAGAGCCGGAGTGCCCTGCCTGGTCTGACCCTGCCTGTGTGGGGTGCTCCCCAGGAACTACCCCTCGTCCCACTGCAGGTTCTGTCCCTGTCCTGCGTGTTCCTGCTCTTGTGGGCCTGGTCCCCCTCCGCCCTGCGGATCTCCGTCTCCCACCCCTGCTCTGCTGAGGGATCCCCTCCTGAGCTTCTTCCTCCTACACTACTCTCCCCATCCCTCTCTCCTGTCCTCCTCTCCTTGCCATCACTCACCCAGTCACACCCAGGCACTCCCACAGGCCCTCACAGACACACTCGATCCAGTCACTCTCTGTCACACACTTTCACTCCCAGATTCACACTGTCAAAATAAAAAGTAAAATGTGTAAGGTGTTATAAAATAAAAGGACTATGTGTATGTATGTGTATGTGTTTGTATGTGTGTATGTAATATGTGCAAAGGTGTGCTATGTGTCGTATTCTGTGCAATGCTCTCCTCTCTCCAAACCTCCTCTACCTCCAATGAACGCTCCTGTCTCCCTCTCTCTAATGACTATCCTCCGCTCCTGGGTCCTGATATCTGGCTCTGAAGAACTCGATAACAGACAGTGTGTGGCGGTTATTTTTGGGTATATATAGGTGTATTTGAAGTTATTTGATACATTGGGGCTTTGGGATTGGATGTGTGTTTGAATTTGTTTTGGCATCAATCATGGTTGCTTGACAACGGCAGCCGTTATGTTACATGTTGTTTGGAGCTCAGTTATCGTGTGATTTGTCCGCCCGTTGTGCATTAACATGAGCGACAACGGGTTTTGTGTTACGTGTTTTTTGTGTGCCTACGCTCGATAGCTATTCTTGTAGAGTAGCTATTGAATCTGCCGTAACTCCTGTATTATTTGCGAGCGATGTGCCTTTTTCACTTAGCGGCTGGTTTAACGGTTGGCTTTAAATCGAGCCCATAGTGTCTTGTGACTGTATTGCCAATCTTGTGAATGCCTGCATGCTAGCAACATTTATTAGGAAACTGTATAATAGCGTTTGGGCGAGGCACTGTCCTAGTTTAATTGAGAATGAAAGTATGATGAATCCAGCTAGATGCCAACAAGACTGAAACCCATTAACCCACAGCCAACAGATCGCTGGCATTACAAGTGTTTACATTGGAAACATTATGTGAATATGAGTTGGTAACAGTATGCCTTGATATTTCACTTTCATATACTGTGGTTATAGATTTTGATGGTTATTATATCTCTATAAGTGTTTTAACTTTTATCTTTAATGTCAAGTCTACTTTTGAAATGGCAATAAAAATTATTATATAAAAAAAAAAATACGTGGCTATCAAGGTCTAACCATTCACTGATATATACAGTATCCCATGTTTCGCAATGCATTGCACACCCCTCTGAATCTTAAAGGATTAAAGGCTTAAGGAAAAAATTCTACTCTACTCTTACACAGGAATGTTCAAATAAAGACAATGTGTTTTTTTTGTGGTCAGAAGGTCAGGGGTAAATAACACTGCTCTAGGTTTGCAACACATAAACGAAAGGAGGGAGGGGAGTGATATGATAGAAACCTTTAAACATATTAAGGTATTTAATATAGTTAAAGGGATAGTAATACTTAAAATGTAAAAAAAATATATGTTGTAGGGTTTATCCTTCCATCCTTAAAGGGACAGTAATAATTAAAATGTAAAAAAATATATGTTGTAGGGTTTATCTCCCTGAGTAAAACAAGGCTACTCCCACTGCTGAGAGATATTTTATTAACAAATTATAACAGCGCAAACTTGAACTTTTTTAGGTGCAATATCACAGTGGCCTGAAAATTTACAATGGCGCTGTTGCTACACCATCCTATGGAGATTTATGGTCTACAGACCAGAGCTGTCCATGGAATGGTGTAGCAACAGTGCCACTGTAAATTTTCAGGCCACTGTGATATTGGACCTAAAAATTCAAGTTTGAGCTGTTATAATTTTTTAATAAAATATCTCTCAGAACTGGGAGTAGCCTTGTTTTACTCAGGGAGATAAACCCTACAACATATATTTTTTTACAGTTTAAGTATTACTGTCCCTTTAAGGATGGAAGGATTTTTTAGATAAAGTGGAATGCAACAACAAAATATCATGATCTAAAGTTAGGGAGTGGAAAATTCAGACGTAGGGTGCGTAAGGTACAGAAAAGGCTATAGACTCCCAGTAGGGGTGGTGGGAAACAATACTGTTAAGGAACTAAAAATGCCTGGCATACACATGTATAGTATTAGAAGTATGGAAGACTGTGTATTTTATTAGACTGAGAAATGGCAGACTGGATGGGCCAAATGGTTCTACTATGTTGTCAAAATCTGTTTCTATGTTCCTATGAGGAAGCTTTTCACACAATTAGGAAGGGTAAATGGAAGGCAACAACTAAACTTAACCCCTTGAGGGCCAGAGGAGTGTACAACGTGATAGGTTTTTGGCCCTAACAGGCTTATGAAGATCCTAAAGGTTTTTCTATTAACAATTTTGCCCTGGGCCTTAGGGGTTCCTATGTTTTAATAACATATTTAAATTCTATAAAGTGCCTATAAATTAATGAATGAATATGTTTATTTATATAGCACCACAAGTTTACACAGCAATTTACAATTTAACCCTTTGAGTGCCAGAGGGGTATGCATCGCATTGCAAAGCAATGCATTGTGTACCCCACTGGCACTCGAAGGGTTATGGGTTTGGACAATACAGGACAATTCCTTAGGAAAATGAAACATTGGAAGTGGGGTCTTTGCACAAAAGCTTACAATCTATATAGGAATATAGTAATTTCCTACAGTTGGAGTGAGGGTATTCTGCTATGGCTTTGGCAAAATAAACAGGATATTGTCATTAAGGACATTTTGCAACTGATACTAATTATTTGTATTTAATTCAAGTTCATTTGGATGCTGGGTATCTCCTGGGTTGCCTGTGCCTGCAGAAAACAACTTGGGAGGATATGTGTTATGTATTGAGTAATCTAAGATCTGCCTATGGTCAAAATGCCAGATCATTAACTAGCTATTAAAATTACTAAGTGTGTGGGTGGTGCTTTGCTTTATATCAGGTTAAATGGCAATAACTATATAAACAAGGGCAGACATTACCTGTCAGGGAGTATCACTTGTATTATAGACTTGTAGGGCTGAGATGAACTGGAGTAAGTCTGATCAACAGGGGCCAATACATTTACCAAAATTCCCATTAATTAATTAATTTATTTATTTTTCATTTTCAAAATGCTTCATTAATGAAAATCAAGAGCATCTACAAACAAGACAGTAAGTCGCAATAAGAAAAATAAAATAAGATTACAACCACATTGCATGAACAAGTTATAACATGAGGTTGTATTTGTTATACAGATCAACTTTTATATACTACATCAAATTTCCACAACATTTCATGAAAACGTCATAACCTATGATATCAGTATTTGAACTTGTAGTGTGGACAATCTCCAAATGTGTCTAAGTCTGTAAGATTCTTAAGGGCCAGTATGTGAGTATTTGGTAACTGTTTGTCATGTAGTGCTCAGAGAGAGGTAAAGAAGAGAAAGGGGAAAAATCTGACCCAAGCAGCACTCCTTCCTTCAAGGCAGGTAATGTCCTCCCAGGTACAGGTATGAACACAGCCTTTCCTTGCCCTGCTAGAGCAGGAGCACAGAAGTATCCCGCTGAGACTCTGCTACCACAGAGTTTTAATGAGTGAATCGTGCTGTTTGTACCCATTCTTCGGCCTGGATCTCGAAAATATGGCATGAACTAAAATGTAGTTTTCCGTTTGAAAATAGGATGGAGCATCAGCCCACTCTTTTCTCTGAAAACTCTACCCCAGGAGCCTTTGAACACAATCTGGGCCTTATTCATTAAACAGAAGAATTGCAATTCTAGAGCAAACCAACAGCATCATAGGGGAAATTCATAAAGGTTCATACTTTTAACTTACATTGTTCCCTGTCTCTTGATCTCCTTCATCCATCCCAAAACTCACTGCATACTCAATGCACCCAAATGTCAGTCTCAGCCTGTGCGGCCTCCAACAGATCTGCCTCCAGTCGTAGTCACCAAATGGCACTATAGCACTCAGTGGACTAAAGGAGTACACTTCATTCAGAACATTACAAAACAAAAAAGACATGATGTCTAGGGGTGGTCACATTTAACTTGTGTGGGGGATGACACTGATTGATTTCATGTTTATCCGTGCCACTTCATACCAGTACCTCTGAAGTATCAAGTGTAGGAACAAAATATGTGAATGTTATTCCCCACTCCATTTAAATGGGGCCACTCATAGACAACTCTTGGCTGTTTTAGTTGTTGCTTTTTAAAAAAAGTATCAACTCCCTTATGCCACTGAGTGCAGTATCTCCATTTATTAACAAATATTTAGTCAGTAACCCTTTCAGTGCAAAAAGGGTATGCAATATATTGCTTCTCAATGTGTTGCACCCCCCTGGAACTGAGAGGGTTACTCTGTTGTGACTGAAAATAGGACATGGAGAAGAACAGATAAATTAGCTGTGTATTTGCTTTCTCCAAGCATTATATGGTACTTTTAATCTAGAATACACCTCCTTCTATGAATTATTTGCTTCAGTATATCAGTTTATCATTGAAATGTCATGTACTATGCTATTATATTAATAATCTTGTATGTCAGACAGTAAAGATGTACTCAGCACAGGCTCTGGGGAGACCAAAGGCAAACAGCAGGCATTTTTTACTACAGAAAGCCTGTATGAATGATAAAGCTCATAACTCTTGTCAGTAGGATGTAGAGATGAGCAAACCTCTTGAGCTTTGGCCATGTCTCTGGTTCTCAGAAGTACTCTAAAAGCTTGTAAATCAAGAGAACCAGTTCGCTGTGAATGGCCATTACACACACATATCATGTTAGCATTTGATCCTTGTGCAGTTTTAAAAAATGCAGTGTTATTCACCTTCCAGATACTCCATCCAAGTTCACAGTGCCTAGGTATACACAGGCATGTATTTCAGTTTACACAAGCTACACAAGTCTGCCTTATATGGTGATTGTGTCATCATATAACTGGTTCTCATTCAGTTCCAATTGGTTGAAACAATGCAACAATCAATCCACAAACCATTCTGTCTTGCACACTAGTTTATTACATCAAAAAATGACTTATTGCTATGAAATATGTAACTGAATAAAATGATTAGCTCATCTCTAGTAGGGTCTAACAGCTGGTGACCAAACTGAAGTATGGTAAGCAATAAAGAGAGTAATATTCAGCAAATGATAAGGGATATTACCCCAGTCCTTAAAGTGCAGAAGGGAAACACAAATCCAATCGTATTTATCAGTCAAATAATTGATAAATATGTAAGGGAATGAAAGTATTTCCTTCTGCAATAGTCATCTACATTTTTTTACTTAATTTTTAATTAAATAAGAACTGAAATAATATCTTGGATCTAGAGAAATCTCCAGTGCTTTGTGTAATAATGGGTTGGGGACATCTCAAGTACCCATGGAGTAGTTATTCTGTTTGGTGTACTCACTCATCTATCAATGATAACGTACAGGAGCACGGCATGGAAATACACAGTTTTCATACACCAGGGTCTGGTTGGAGCATCAAATGTAAGTTAAACCTTTGCATGCCAGAGGGGTATCCAATGCATTTTACAGAGAAGTATGCAGAAAGAAAAAATTTAACAAGTTTATATTAAAGAGCAACAATTATAAGAGAGTTGCCCTGTTGGCAGAAATACTCCCGTGGGAGCAGACCTGCATATTAAGTTGAGATTGCATTGTGAGCACTGGCATACCAACAGGGAATGGAGAATGTGCATGCAACTGCAAAGCTTGTGGCTCTTCAGGGCTGTATTATAGTCGGGTAAGTCAGTTTTCTGACCCCGGCCAACAAGGCTGAGAGGACCTGTTTTGGGATTGCAAGGTGCAGCCCTAGATTTTTTTACTGTGATTCCATTGGATAATAATCTGATAATTTACCTTTAAAGCTATTTTCATTTCCTGTTTATTACATGAACAACTGAAAATAAAATACATATATACAAACAAATATGAATACACTGCTTGGAAATAATCATTGAAGTGTTAAACAGTTGGATTCGTCTATTCAGTATGTGTGTGACCCTCCATTTTCTGCATTCATTAGTAGCACTGACATAGCGAAATCATCCAAATGATTTTGTTTCAAAAAGGCTGAAATACACACGCACACACATGTACATACACGCACACACGCACGTGCACTCACACACGCACACATAGTAACATAGTAACATAAAGGGAGCAAGATCCAAACCAGGAAATTATAGACCTGTGAGCTTGACTTCTATAGTGGGTAAGATACTAGAAGGGTTATTAACTGACAGTATTCAGAACTATGTGAAGACAAACAATATCATGAGCAGGAATCAGCATGGTTTCATGAAGAACAGATCATGTCAGACTAATTTACTTGCATTTTATGAAAGAGTGAGTAGTAATTTGGACAGGGGAATTGCTGTTGATGTAGTATACTTGGATTTTGCAAAAGCCTTTGATACAGTGCCTCACAACAGGTTACTGCATAAATTAAAAGGCTTCAGTTTGGGCGGTGTTATCTGTACATGGATTGACAACTGGTTAAATGATAGATGGCAGAGAGTTGTTGTAAATGGAACTTTTTCAAATTGGTTTAAGGTTATAAGTGGGGTGCCGCAGGGTTCAGTCCTGGGACCAATGCTTTTTAATTTGTTTATTAATGATCTAGAAGTGGGAATTGAAAGTAGCATCTCAATCTTTGCTGATGACACTAAGCTATGTAAGGAAATACATACAGAGCTCGATGTTTTTTCCCTACAGAAGGATTTAGATAAACTAAGTGAATGGGCAGAAAAGTGGCAGATGTTATTTAATGTAGATAAATGTAAGGTTATGCATTTGGGCTGTAGAAACAAACTTGCTACATATACTCTAAATGGGAAACAGCTTGGGAAATCCTCATTAGAGAAAGATTTAGGAGTACTGATAGACAATAGACTTCACAGCAGTGTGCAGAGTCACTCAGCTGCTGCAAGAGCAAATAGAGTACTAGCCTGCATAAAAAGAGGTGTAGAAGCAAGGGATGCTATTATTATCCTACCTCTGTATAAATCCTTGGTTAGGCCTCATCTAGAATATGGAGTCCAATTTTGGGCACGTGTTCTAAAAAAAGACATTACTGAACTGGAAATGGCACAGAGATGTGCAACAAAACTGATAAAGGGATTGAAGGATCTGAGTTACAAAGAGAGACTAGCCAAATTGGGTTTGTTTACATTAAAGAAGAGACTTCTAAGGGGTGATATGATTACCATTTACAAATACATTCAAGGTCAATAAAGAACTATCCAATGAATTATTTATGCAAAGAGCTGAGCTAAGAACAAGAGGTCATCCATTAAGACTTGAGGAAAGGTGCTTTCGACTAAAACATAAGCAGGGATTCTTTACAGTAAGGGTGGTACGGCTATGGAATTCTTTGCCTCAGGATGTTGTGCTTGGAGATAATGCAACTGTGTTCAAAAAAGCAATAGATGCCTATCTAGCACAGAACAATATTGACAATTATGACAGATGGCTTCAAAGCAAATAGAATATTGATCCAGGGAACTATTTGACTACCAATTGGAGTCAGGAAGGAATAATCCCCCCCACACACTTTGGACTACATTGGAAATTGCTCCTGGGGGCTTTTTTTGCCTGGATCAACAGGGGTGTTTTGGCATGGGCTGGACTTGATGGATGCATGTCTTTTTTCAGCCTCATCTACTATGTTACTATGTCGCCTAAAGCCAGGGCTCCACTAGCAGGGGTTTCATTTAGACTCCCCCCAGCCGCTTGGGTAGCTTGCCCTTATAGTTTTAATTGAGTGGATAATCGGAGGCCCGGACCGAGTGAACTACAAAAGCGACATGATGCCTCCAATTCACACTTATAATACAGTGGAGCAGTTCCATTGGCTCCCGAGATATGTCAAACTGGAAGTATGTTTGTTACGGAAGGACTTGGGCCCACTGAACTGCCGCACTGAATGAGCTGAGCAGCTCCAACACACAGCATCACAGTGGTCCCAGAATGCAACACAACGCATCATTGCGCCACCTGTCACGTCAATCTTCCAAAGGACAGGCGTCAGGTAATGTTTTTTTTCTGGCACTCAAAAACTGATAGGGGCAATATGGAGATGATGGGGGGGCAATCTGAGGGCAATATGAGATGATGGGGGCAAGTTGGGCGGGGGGAAATCTTGGGTGAGTTCCCACACTTCTTTTCCCAGGATGTGACCCCTGCTTAAAACATCAGGAAATTGTTTTTTGTAACATAACAGTAGCAAAATTACAGCGATGAAGGAGCAACTAAAATAATTTTACTGTTAGGGGTCCCCACAACTTGGGAAATTTTATCAAAGGGTTGCGGCACTAGAAAGGTTGAGAACCACTGACTTAAAGCATTAACCCTTTGAGTACCAGATGGGTATGGAACACATTGCTTTGCAATGTGTTGCATACCCCTCTGGTAGTCAAAGCATTAATCCTCATTTAAATCAATAGGATGTTTTATTTGTCCCCAAACAGTGCAGTTCATACATAAGCCCCATTGACTTATGAACTGAACTGTGACATGTTTGCTCATCTCTTATCCTCAGCTGCACAGATGCTGCCAAACATGCATGCGGGCAGGGAAGAGTAGGACTTCTCAGTGTTGGCTTCTTAGAGTATTTCCTTGACTGGAAAACAATTGCATAGCTAGTCAATTAAATACACTGTAACAATGAAAAATACCTGACAGCTTTTTATTAGCTAGCATGGTGATCAGCCACAGAGAGAGATGTATTAGATATGCTGTCCGATAAACAAGCTGAATTGTATTTTTTCACAATTGTACGTCAATAAATATGGTAATATTTCTTATCATTTACTGCATTCTGCCCAGTTTATTGCTTATCCTCTAAGTTGTTCTCAGGGTGTGAACTAGAGATGAGCAAACCAGTGTGTGTATTTATACAAATAGCCTGTTTTGTGATTTAGGAAATAGGTGTCATAAAATGGATGTTTCATTTCTAATTTTCTTTCCATTTTAATCTGTCAGATAACAGGAAAACCTATCATATCATGTCAGAAAAATAAAAAGAGCAGGTTCACATACCCTATGCCATGGAAAAATGGCTTCTGCCCTGGTCACATCTCCTTCGAACCATGCAGCACGTATTTGAGCGGGTTGCTATAACTTTCCCTGAGATTAAGTGGGTTATTACAATTTATTCTGGGTTCAAGAGTCACAGCAGTTTATATTGTGATCAAGGGTTATACAGTTTTTACTGTTATGAAGTGGTTTACAACATCTTATACTATAATTAAAGGTTACTACGGATTATACTTTGATAAGGGCTATACACATTTTACTATGGATAAATTGGTTACTACAATTCATATTCAGGGGTTATACCACTTTTCTATTGTGATTAATTGGGTTATACTTAGATCAAGAGTTACTTCAGCTTATATTGCAATCAGTGGTTATACCACTTTTCATCTTATAAATAAGGAATCACAATTTATATTGTGTGTAATGGTTACTGTTATGAAGCGGGTTACTCCAAATTATATCATGATCAGGGGTTATACAACTCTTATGTTGGAGCAGATTGCTACAGTTTATACTGTGACCAGGGATTACTGAAACTTCTAGTGTGGTCAAGTCAGGACAAGTGTCTCTACCTTTCCCTCCATGTTCATAGATTTGGGCCAAATATATTTTACAGGAAAGGTAATGTTTTCATCATTGGTTAAAACAAGTTACGTAGGACAGAAGGATGCGTGAAATCAACATAGCTTCTCCTTTGGAGCAAGGAGCTGTTTCTAGGAGATAAGCAGTTCCTGCACAAAGTTATTTTGGTTACTTTGCACTGAAAGAACAAAGAAGTTAGTACTGTGAGAGTGTGTGGGCATTTTGGGTTGTGTATGCACCCAGGCACAATATAGATACAAACTGGGTGCAGAGGAATTAGGCACAAAATGTTTACTCCACTTCAAGGGGTATTGTAAAGGTTACGTACAACTAGCTCAGGAATGGGCAGTGTGAGCCCCCTCCATCTGTTCTTGGACTATAATCAACATCATCCTTTGGAAGCTGTAGGCTGCCAGAGAAAGATGGGAGTTGTAGTCCAGCAACAGCAAGAAGGTCTCATGCTATCCACACCAGGCCTAGGTGGTCTGTGCTAGTGGTTTTGCATCACCCTAAGCATTTTGTCAAGTTACTCTGGGTGTAAGCACTCTGGATTATGGGTACCTAATTGACAGCAAACAACTTTCTGTGAAGCTAAATTAAGTTCAGAATGATCTGATTCTACTTTAATATTTCGTATGCATTTTTAGAACAAGGTCAAATTGTTTTTTAGCCACTTGTATTCTAAAACTTTATCTAGCACATTACTGTGTTGGACCA
Source organism: Rhinophrynus dorsalis (assembly GCA_037306005.1). Classification (NCBI taxonomy): domain Eukaryota; kingdom Metazoa; phylum Chordata; class Amphibia; order Anura; family Rhinophrynidae; genus Rhinophrynus; species Rhinophrynus dorsalis. The sequence goes on along the minus strand of CM074718.1, from coordinate 537,666,507 downwards.
CTCAAACATCCAAAGCATTAAGGCAGCCTGCTAGTAGTTTATTCTTTGTCCATTGCTTAGCAGTGGAATAAAATTGCCCTTGCTGCCAGTAGCAGGAAATGTAAATGGGGCAGACGGTTAACAGTAATTATTCAAAGTTGTTTTCTCTGTCATCCAATATAGCTTACAGGTAACTCTGGGAAGGTGACCACCCCTTTAAGTAGGCAGGAACAATTCTTGGAAAGAATGCAGGGTGGAGCCTTCCTTTCCTCCTTAGCTGGTTACCCACCAGTTCCTCTCCAGTTAGATTTCTTCCTTGAACAGGAAAGGCAAGGAACAGTGCTGCTTAGTTTTTAGTTAATGTATTGTTTTCTTTTAGATATGGGGTGTAGAAATCTCCCATTAAGTGGATTACCATTACTGACTTCCCAGTGGTGGACCTTCCAGCCCTGGGGGAAAACCTTGAGTGCGATGTCTTTTCCCTAGGAGAAGCCCACTGAGGCTTCTTCTTCATTAATGGTAGTCCGAAGACAGAAGACCTGCAAAAAAAGTGAATAGCCCTTTGAGTGCTGAGGTACACTTGTACCACTGCTTCCCTTCCACACAGGGGTCTCCTTTAGGAGTTCTTACACATATACTCCTGCACTCACTGGGTTTATATATTTGTCCGCTGGGGTATTTAGAGCATTGTGGAAACGCTGCGGTAAATTAACCTGTCGTTTGCCATGCTGGGCGCTTTGAAGGACTTTTTTACACTTTTCCCTTGGGGCTTAGTATTTTCTAGCATTCTCATTATGCTTCATATATGTTTTTAACCTTTGAATATACTTTTGTAAAAAATTCCTTTATTTAAGTTTGCTTTACTGCATGGCCGCAATGCTCCATTCACCTCTATGGGACTTTCTTTCTTGGGACATATATCTGCAACTGCTCCATGTACCGAGTTCTCCTTGTCTACCCTTGTCTTACTATCCGGTTCATGTTCTGAGTATCTTGAGGGGCTCAGGGGGCTTTGGGTACTGTTTTGGGGTACTTTGAGGGGAAATTACATTTCCTATGAATGCCTGTTTCGCGGGATATTTTCTGATTGGCTCTCGCTGCGGACACCATTTTCTTACCTTCCCCTTACGAGTATCCTACGGAAGGCTTGGATCCTTCCTCTCTCCTCAGCAGATTAACCCTTCGCTTGCCAGATAAGTGTAGTTTAGCTCTTTCTGGGGTTAATTATTAATCTGGGACACAGTATTTGCTTTATTCCTTATACTTTTAGACACTTTATATCCTGTTAGGATGTCAGACCCGTTGGGACCTGGGGCTAGACCTAAGACTAAGGATACTGGGGTGTCTGTGACCCCCATTGCGCATTGCTCCTCATGTCAATCAGGGCTTCCTAGAGAATACTCAGGTCATTTATGCCCTTCATGTGCTGTAGCCCCCCCTTCTCCACCAGGGCCTTCTAGCCATGTTCTAGAGCAACCTTGGGTGCAAGAGTTAAAGACTACTCTGGCACAGTTTCCCACACACCTACAGGGGGTCCTCCAGGCTTGGAAGCCCCCTGCATTAATCAGGTCTTTAGCACCAAAACCTCAGGGTATACCTGACATGTCAGATTCCTATGAGGAGGAATTGTTGTGGATTCAGATGAGGGTGAATGCTCTGATGGGGTTTGCTCAAAATTTTTGGGACCATTTTGAGGCTGAACGTGAGCCCTCTGCTGACGGTCTTATCAAGGCAGACCCTGACCATTCTCCCTCTTTCTGAGGACCCACGGATACTTCTGATGTCTTCCAAAGGCCTAAGAAGCAGAACACTGTCTTTCCACCTAATCCCACTCTTGACCAGGTTGTGCTACATGAGTGGAAGATCTCTGACAAACATTTATCCTTGCCTAAGAAGTTTGTTAATCTATACCCCTTCTCTGAGGTGGCATTAGCTAAGGTGGATGCTCCCATCTCCAGGCTTTCCAAAACCACGGCTCTGTCTGTGGCGTATTCTTCTGCTCTCAAGGATTTGTCTTATAGGAAACTTGAGGCTTTTCTAAAAGCTATGTTTGCGACTATAGGTGCATCTCTGCGACCCACCATTGCGTCTGCTTGGGTAAACACAGCCATTGCCGTATGGACAGAACAACTTACTGAAGCTGTTCATCAGGGCGCCCCCACAGCTGACTTGCTGAGGCTCTTGGCCAGCATTTCTGAAGCTTAGCATTATGCTACTGAAGTTATCTTTGATGTTTTCAGGCTAGAGGTCAGGGTTTCTGCCCTGTCTGTGGCAGCCAGACATTCCCTCTGGCTTAAAATTTGGTCTGGAGATTCAATTTCAAAGAAATCCTTGATTTCTCTTCCCTTTTTCGACACTTTCCTATTTGGGCTGGAGTTGAAAAATCTCATCAGTGAGGCTACCTGAGGCAAGAGCACTTTGTTACCCTTGATCCCCAAGAAGAAGCCTCAAATCCGAAGTCACTGTCTTTTTCCTTCCTACCAGACTGAGGTGCAGAGTACGGCCCCAGCGTTTCCTCAGGCTCCGCACTCCTCTTCCAAACCCAGACAACAGTGGAAGCCCAAGGAGTCCTCCACCAAACCCAAGTCCACTAAACCTTCTTCAGCATGATTCGCGAACCCCTGGACCCCACGTGCCAGTGGGTGGCTGTCTGCTCCAATTTCTTAGTGTCTGGACAGACACCGTGGTAGATCCGTGGGTTTTACAGGTGCTTTTTTGAAAGGTACATGATTCCCTTCACCTCTCTTCCTCCCTTCAGGTTCTTCCTTTCTCGCACACCTCAGGGACTGGAAAAAGATTGTCTTTTCAATGGTGCCATCCCATCTCTCTTGGAGAAGGAAGTCCTGGAACCAGTTCCTGAACCGGCAATAGTTTCCGGGATCTAAATTCCTTTGTGGTCAAGACTCATTATCACCAAGAGTCCTTAAGATCAGTGATTGCAGCAATGTGCCCTTGAGAATTTCTGGCCTCCTTGGATCTCCAAGATGCCTATCTGCACATCGCCATTCATCTGTAGAGCCGCCAGTACCTCAGGTTCTCTTGCGACATGGGGCACTTCCATGTTTCTGCTCTTCCCTTTGGTCTGACTACAGCCCCCAAAGTGTTTACTCTCATCTTGTGTGCATTCATTTCTGTTATGCACAAGAAAGGCATCCAAGTCACTCCGTACATGGATGACTTGCTCTTGAAGGCCCCGTCTCTGGAACCCCTTCAACAACAGGTTCAGGACTATATCCTTGTTATCTCCCATCAGGGGTAGATCCTGAATATGGTCAAGTCCTACCGGATCCCATCTCAGAGGCTGGTCTTTCTAGGTCTTCTGTTCAACACCCTGAAGGGCATGGTATTTCTAATGGACGAACTGGTTCCACAGATCACCAACAAGGTTTCCTCAGTAGTGATGAGCGAGCACCCCAATGCTCGGGTGTTCGGGTGCTCTGACCGAGCACCCCCTGAGGCTCGAGTGCTCGGCCGAGCACCCGAGCCCCATTGAAGTCAATGGGAGGACTCGAGCATTACACCAGGCACCCCCTGCTCTGATGAGGGGAGGGTGCCTGGTCCATAGGAAAAGGGCAGAAAAAGATGGAAACACTACAGAAATGGTTCAGGGACAGCATAGGGAGGATGTCTGGATGCATCTTGGACTCCAACATCGCTGCTGGGAACGATCTTTCGCCCGTAGTACGCCATTTTTACAGACTGACCATAAAACACACAAAAAGGAAAATAAAAACGACTTTAGGCGAAAAATTGTTACCAAACAATATTTGCTGTATATTTACTTGTATATCATCTGCAAATTATCCCAAAAATTTCCTTGATTTTCGGAAGTGAGGCCATGATTAAGAGGGAAACGTGCGCAGAGGCAAATTCTCCCAAAAATTTCCTTGATTTTCAGAACTGAGGCCATGATTAAGAGGGAAACGTGCGCAGAGGCAAATTCTCCCAAAAATTTCCTTGATTTTCAGAACTGAGGCCATGATTAAGAGGGAAACGTGCGCAGAGGCAAATTCTCCCAAAAATTTCCTTGATTTTCAGAACTGAGGCCATGATTAAGAGGGAAACGTGCACAGAGGCAAATTCTCCCCAAAATTTCCTTGATTTTCAGAACTGAGGCCATGATTAAGAGGGAAACGTGCACAGAGGCAAATTCTCCCAAAAATGTCCTTGATTTTATTGAACTGAGGCCATGATTAAGAGGGAAAACGTGCGCTGAGCTGACCATCTAAAACATTATGGGTGAGGGTCTGCTGCAGAGCTGACCATCCTAAACATATGCGAAGGCCCGCTAGTGAGCTGACGCTATAAAACATTATATGAGAGGGCCCGCTAGAGAGCTGACCCAATAAAACATTATATGAGAAGGCCCGCTGGTGAGCTGACCTATATAAAAATTGGCAAACAGGGCCCGCTGGTGAGCTGGCCCTATATAAAAATTATATCACAGGGCCCGCTGGTGAGCTGGCCCTATATAAAAATTATAGCACAGGGCATATGGAAGAGGAGGAGGAGGATGAGAAGATTAAGAGTCAACCATATACCCGTTTTTTGGGTGGAAGGGGTGAATGGGAATACAGAGTATTCCCATCATTGTAAATAACATATATAAAGTGAGTTTATGTTCCCCCGGGGCTTTCCTCCAGTGGAGTGGAGAAGTCAGGGGAAATCCAGGCCTTGTTCATTTTTATAAGTGTCAACCTATCAGCATTGTCGGTGGAAAGGCGGATACGCTTATCTGTTATGATGCCACCAGCAGCACTAAATACCCGCTCAGACAGAACGCTGGCGGCAGGGCAGGCCAGCACCTCCAAGGCGTAGAGTGCCAGTTCATACCACGTGTCCAGCTTGGACACCCAGTAGTTGTAAGGCACAGAGGGATCATTGAGGACGCTGACACGGTCTGCTACGTACTCCTTCACCATCTTCCAAAACTTTTCCCTCCTTGTGACACTAGGCTGCGCATCAGGGTGAGGGTGCTGGCGGGGTGTCATGAAGGTGTCCCACGCCTTGGAGAGTGTTGCCCTGCCTTTCTCGGAACTGCTGTGTGCTCCCCTTTTCTCCCCTTCTCGGTTGGCCAAGGTAGCACGTACTCTGCCGCCAGCGTTGTCAGATGGAAAATTTTGGAGCAATTTTTCAACAAGAACCTTCTGGTATTGCACCATTTTGCTTGTCCTCTCCACCGGAGGAATGAGAGATGAGAAATTCTCTTTGTAGCGGGGGTCCAGAAGGGTGAACACCCAGTAATCCGTGTTGTTTAAAATGCGTATAACGCGTGGGTCACGGGAAAGGCAGCCTAACATAAAGTCAGCCATGTGTGCCAGAGTACCAACAGTCAAGATTTCGCTGTCCTCACCAGGAGGATGACTCTCAATCTCCTCATCCTCTTCCTCCTCTTCTGCCCACCCACGCTGAAGAGATGGAACTAAAGTTCCATGGCTACCCTCTGTAGCGGAGGCAACCGTGTCTTCCTCCTCCTCCTCCTCCTCCTCCTCCTCCTCTGCCTCCTCCAATTGTCGCTGAGAAGACGAAGTGAGGGTGCTCTGGCTATCACCTTGTGTAAGCTCTTCCTCCCCCATTTCCACCTCTTCCACATGCAAAGCGTCGGTTTTAATTGTGAGCAGCGAGCGTTTCAGTAGACACAGAAGTGGGATGGTTACACTGATAATAGCGTTATCGCCGCTCACCATCTGTGTCGATTCCTCAAAATTGCGTAAAACCTCGCAGAGGTCTGACATCCATTCCCACTCCTCACTTCTGATTACAGGAAGTTGAACGGAGAGGCGACAACCGTGTAACAGCTGGTACTCCACTACTGCCCTCTGCTGCTCACAAAGCCGGGCCAACATGTGGAAGGTGGAGTTCCAGCGCGTGCTCACGTCACACAGCAGCCGGTGAGCTGGCAATTGTAAGCGCTGCTGCAGCTTCAACAGGCCGGCTGAAGCTGTTGATGACTTACGGAAATGTGCACACACGCGGCGCACCTTGGTCAAGAGATCATGCACATTGGGGTAGGTTTTTAGAAATCGCCGCACCACTAAATTAAATACATGCGCTAGGCATGGTACGTGTGTGAGCTTGCCGAGCTCCAAAGCCGCCACCAAGTTACGCCCATTATCACACACAACCATGCCTGGTTGCAGGTTGAGTGGCGAGAGCCACTGCTCGGTCTGGTGACTAATCCCCTGCAACAGCTCTGAGGCCGTGTGCTGTTTGTCCCCAAGGCAGATCAGCTTCAGCACGGCCTGTTGACGCTTCCCCACTGCAGTGCTACACTGCTTCCAGCTACTGGCTGATGGGGGAGTGGCGCTGCGTGTAGAGAATTCGGAGGTGGAAACGGAGGAGGAGGAGCCAATAACGTAGGTGCTGGTGGAAACCCTGATGGAGGTAGGGCCCGCAATCCTCGGCGTGGGTAGCACCCGTGCCATCCCAGGGTCCGAGTCGCTCCCAGCCTCCACGACATTCACCCAGTGTGCCGTCAGGGAAATGTAGCGTCCCTGGCCACAAGCACTTGTCCATGTGTCAGTCGTTAAGTGGACCTTCCCAGTAACTGCGTTGGTCAGGGCACGGGTGATGTTACGGGACACATGGTGGTGTAATGCGGGGATGGCACACCGGGAAAAGTAGTGGCGGCTGGGGACCGCGTACCGAGGGACAGCTGCTGCCATCAGGCTGCGGAAGGACTCAGTGTCCACAAGCCTAAATGGCAGCATTTCGATGGCCAGTAATTTTGAAAGGTGTGAGGTTAGTGCTATGGCCTGTGGGTGGGTGGCTGGGTACTTTCTCTTGCGCTCAAATGCCTGGGGTAACGACATTTGGACGCTGTGCTGGGACAGGGAAGTGGATGTGGTCGCTGATGGTGCTTCAGATGGTACAGGTGCAGGGCGGGAGGTATGCGGGCCTGCGCCTTCGACAGGCGATTGGCCGGCACCGAAAACAGGGGAAGAGGAGGCAGTGGTGTGGCCTGCAGACACAGATGGGCGATCCAGGCGTTCCTCCCACTTACTACGGTGCTTGGATGCCATGTGTCGGATCATGCTGGTGGTGGTGAGGTTTCTAGTGTTCATGCCTCGGCTCATTCTGGTGTGGCACAGGTTGCAAGCTACAATTCTTTTGTCGTCCGCACTTTCCTTAAAAAAACGCCATACCGCGGAACACCTACCCTTTGGCAAGGTAGATTTACGCAAGGGGGTGCTCCGTGGAACATTTGCGGGCCGGTTTGGTGCGGTCCGCCTTCTTTCTGTAGCCACACCACTGCCTCTTCCAGCCTGTTGCGGTGCTGCAGATGGCTCACCCTCAGGACTGCTGACATCGCTCGGCTCTACACCTTCCCAGGTGGGGTCAGTCACCTCATCGTCCACCAAGTCCTCCTCCACTTCCTCACTCTGATCATCCTCCTCAAGTCTTGATCCCACCACATACTCAGTCATTGACAACTGTATAACATTCTCCTCAACAAGGTCTTGAGACGGAAATAGTGGTTGATTTAATGGCAACTGTGTCTCATCATCATCATCATCATCCACTACTTCCTTTGACCTTAAATGCCGTTCACATCTGTCATCTTCTTGTGATTGGGTAGCCTCTAGAGGTTGTGAATCAGGGCATAAGATGTCATGTTCCTCTGCAAGCGTGCTTGGAGAGAGGGTCAAATGAAGGATTGGTGATGAGACGAGCTCCTCACTATATCCCAGTGTGGGATCACTTCTTTGACCAGACCGTGTATGGTGGGAGGAAGGATGATCAGAGTGAGGATTATGTTGACCAGACTCTTGGCTACTGAGAGTGGACTTGGTGGAAGACAGGGTGGTGCTTAACCGACTGGAAGCAGTATCAGCTGTCATCCAACCGACCACCTGTTCGCAGTGGTCGGACCTCGAGAGTGATGTCCTGCGACGCCCTGTAAAATTAGACATGAAGCTAGGTATGGTGGATGTCTTTCTTTCTTGTGCTCTGGCACCAGGCACAGTTTCTCCGCGTCCTGACCCGCGCCCTGAACTTTCAGGATCACGTCCACTTCCCCGTCCCTTTTTACCCGCCTTCTTCATCTTACACAGAATATGTGACTTTAATATTTGAGTTTGAAAACTTAACAGTATTTCTTACTATTCTGCAACTGTGCAGAGTACACAGAATAGGCTGCTAAACGGCGGTGAGACACACTGAATGGAATATGTGACTTTGATATTTGAGTTTGAAAACTTAACACTATTTCTTACTATTCTGCAACTCTGCAGAGTACACAGAATAGGCTGCTAAACTGCGGTGACACACACTGAATGGAATAAGTGACTTTAATATTTGAGTTTGAAAACTTAACACTATTTCTTACTATTCTGCAACTGTGCAGAGTACACAGAATAGGCTGCTAAACGGCGGTGAAACACACTGAATGGAATATGTGACTTTAATATTTGAGTTTGAAAACTTAACAGTATTTCTTACTATTCTGCAACTGTGCAGAGTACACAGAATAGGCTGCTAAACGGCGGTGAAACACACTGAATGGAATATGTGACTTTAATATTTGAGTTTGAAAACTTAACAGTATTTCTTACTATTCTGCAACTCTGCAGAGTACACAGAATAGGCTGCTAAACGGCGGTGACACACACTGAATGGAATATGTGACTTTAATATTTGAGTTTGAAAACTTAACAGTATTTCTTACTATTCTGCAACTCTGCAGAGTACACAGAATAGGCTGCTAAACGGCGGTGACACACACTGAATGGAATATGTGACTTTAATATTTGAGTTTGAAAACTTAACAGTATTTCTTACTATTCTGCAACTCTGCAGAGTACACAGAATAGGCTGCTAAACGGCGGTGACACACACTGAATGGAATATGTGACTTTAATATTTGAGTTTGAAAACTTAACAGTATTTCTTACTATTCTGCAACTGTGCAGAGTACACAGAATAGGCTGCTAAACGGCGGTGAAACACACTGAATGGAATATGTGACTTTAATATTTGAGTTTGAAAACTTAACAGTATTTCTTACTATTCTGCAACTGTGCAGAGTACACAGAATAGGCTGCTAAACGGCGGTGAAACACACTGAATGGAATATGTGACTTTAATATTTGAGTTTGAAAACTTAACAGTATTTCTTACTATTCTGCAACTGTGCAGAGTACACAGAATAGGCTGCTAAACGGCGGTGAAACACACTGAATGGAATATGTGACTTTAATATTTGAGTTTGAAAACTTAACAGTATTTCTTACTATTCTGCAACTGTGCAGAGTACACAGAATAGGCTGCTAAACGGCGGTGAAACACACTGAATGGAATATGTGACTTTAATATTTGAGTTTGAAAACTTAACAGTATTTCTTACTATTCTGCAACTGTGCAGAGTACACAGAATAGGCTGCTAAACGGCGGTGAAACACACTGAATGGAATATGTGACTTTAATATTTGAGTTTGAAAACTTAACAGTATTTCTTACTATTCTGCAACTGTGCAGAGTACACAGAATAGGCTGCTAAACGGCGGTGACACACACTGAATGGAATATGTGACTTTAATATTTGAGTTTGAAAACTTAACAGTATTTCTTACTATTCTGCAACTGTGCAGAGTACACAGAATAGGCTGCTAAACGGCGGTAACACACACTGAATGGAATATGTGACTTTAATATTTGAGTTTGAAAACTTAACAGTATTTCTTACTATTCTGCAACTGTGCAGAGTACACAGAATAGGCTGCTAAACGGCGGTGAAACACACTGAATGGAATATGTGACTTTAATATTTGAGTTTGAAAACTTAACAGTATTTCTTACTATTCTGCAACTGTGCAGAGTACACAGAATAGGCTGCTAAACGGCGGTGAAACACACTGAATGGAATATGTGACTTTAATATTTGAGTTTGAAAACTTAACAGTATTTCTTACTATTCTGCAACTGTGCAGAGTACACAGAATAGGCTGCTAAACGGCGGTGAAACACACTGAATGGAATATGTGACTTTAATATTTGAGTTTGAAAACTTAACAGTATTTCTTACTATTCTGCAACTGTGCAGAGTACACAGAATAGGCTGCTAAACGGCGGTGAAACACACTGAATGGAATATGTGACTTTAATATTTGAGTTTGAAAACTTAACAGTATTTCTTACTATTCTGCAACTGTGCAGAGTACACAGAATAGGCTGCTAAACGGCGGTGAAACACACTGAATGGAATATGTGACTTTAATATTTGAGTTTGAAAACTTAACAGTATTTCTTACTATTCTGCAACTGTGCAGAGTACACAGAATAGGCTGCTAAACGGCGGTGAAACACACTGAATGGAATATGTGACTTTAATATTTGAGTTTGAAAACTTAACAGTATTTCTTACTATTCTGCAACTGTGCAGAGTACACAGAATAGGCTGCTAAACGGCGGTGAAACACACTGAATGGAATATGTGACTTTAATATTTGAGTTTGAAAACTTAACAGTATTTCTTACTATTCTGCAACTGTGCAGAGTACACAGAATAGGCTGCTAAACGGCGGTGATACACACTGAATGGAATATGTGACTTTAATATTTGAGTTTGAAAACTTAACAGTATTTCTTACTATTCTGCAACTGTGCAGAGTACACAGAATAGGCTGCTAAACGGCGGTGAAACACACTGAATGGAATATGTGACTAATATTTGAGTTTGAAAACTTAACAGTATTTCTTACTATTCTGCAACTGTGCAGAGTACACAGAATAGGCTGCTAAACGGCGGTGAAACACACTGAATGGAATATGTGACTTTAATATTTGAGTTTGAAAACTTAACAGTATTTCTTACTATTCTGCAACTGTGCAGAGTACACAGAATAGGCTGCTAAACGGCGGTGAAACACACTGAATGGAATATGTGACTTTAATATTTGAGTTTGAAAACTTAACAGTATTTCTTACTATTCTGCAACTGTGCAGAGTACACAGAATAGGCTGCTAAACGGCGGTGAAACACACTGAATGGAATATGTGACTTTAATATTTGAGTTTGAAAACTTAACAGTATTTCTTACTATTCTGCAACTGTGCAGAGTACACAGAATAGGCTGCTAAACGGCGGTGATACACACTGAATGGAATATGTGACTTTGATATTTGAGTTTGAAAACTTAACACTATTTCTTACTATTCTGCAACTCTGCAGAGTACACAGAATGTGCTGCTAAACTGCGGCGAAGCACACTGAATGGAATATGTGACTTTGATATTTTAGTTTGAAGACTTAACAGTATTTCTTCCTATTCTGCAACTCTGCACAGTACACAGAATGTGCTGCTAAACTGCGGCGAAGCACACTGAATGGAATATGTGACTTTAATATTTGAGTTTGAAAACTTAACAGTATTTCTTCCTATTCTGCAACTCTGCACAGTACACAGAATGTGCTGCTAAACTGCGGCGAAGCACACTGAATGGAATATGTGACTTTGATATTTTAGTTTGAAGACTTAACAGTATTTCTTCCTATTCTGCAACTCTGCACAGTACACAGAATGTGCTGCTAAACTGCGGCGAAGCACACTGAATGGAATATGTGACTTTAATATTTGAGTTTGAAAACTTAACAGTATTTCTTCCTATTCTGCAACTCTGCACAGTACACAGAATGTGCTGCTAAACTGCGGCGAAGCACACTGAATGGAATATGTGACTTTGATATTTTAGTTTGAAGACTTAACAGTATTTCTTCCTATTCTGCAACTCTGCACAGTACACAGAATGTGCTGCTAAACTGCGGCGACGCACACTGAATGGAATATGTGACTTTGATATTTTAGTTTGAAGACTTAACAGAATGTGCTCTAATCTGCAACTTTGCACACTAAACAGAATGTGCTCTAATCTGCAACTTTGCACACTAAACAGAATGTGCTCTAATCTGCAACTGTGCACACTAAACAGAATGTGCTCTAATCTGCAACTTTTCACACTAAACAGAATATTTTTTTTTTTTTTTTTTTTTCCCCCCACACAAAATAACCTGCTGCCCCCACACACAGTAGTCCTAAAAAGGACTTTTGGTTCTTTTTTTTCACAATTTTTGTTTTTTTCCTCCCTACACTGCCTTTCCCTTCCTATCCTCAGCTCTCCCTGGCTCAGACTGAGCCGAACTCGATGGTCAGGTGCTATACAGCACCCGACCACGGGTTCTGGCCAGCCAATCAGTGTAATGCCAGCAGCCAACATGGCTGCTGGCATTACACCGATGTCAGAGCCTCCCTGCACGTTTATTGGCTGCGCAGCAGCCGCAAAACGTGCGGGGAGGAGACCCGAACATGGCGGGCGAGCACATGCGGTACTCGTACGAGTACCGCCATGTGCCGAGCAGAGCGATGCTCGAGCCGATCCGAGCATCGGCCGAGCATGCTCGCTCAACACTATTCCTCAGTCCTGGTTTGCGACTCCATTCTAGCCAAGAAGTTGACCTCTCTAGTGGGGAAGTTTGCAATGGATCACACAAGGGACTTCAAAGGTTTGTGATCCAGGTTTGCAAAGGTAACACAGATCTCCTGACACTGTCGGTTTCTCTCCCTTTACATATGGAGCTGAGTCTTTCTTTGTGGCAAGGGTTTCCCTCCTGCGTAGTAGCCCTTATTCTTCGAGCTCATAAGCCTGTTTCCTCTAAGGTCTACCACAGAATTTGGTCTATTTTCCACTCTTGGTGTGAGGACAGGGATCTGTCCTCACAAGTGTCTTTTTTACAGGATGGTGTGGACAAGGGCCTTAGCCTGAGTTCTTTGAACGTTCAGATATCTGCTCTTTCTGTCTTTTTCAAAGGCACATTGCCATCCTTCTGGATGTCAAGGTTTTCGTTCAAGGCGTTGCTTATGCTTACCCTGTCTTTAAGAGTCTCACTCCTCAGTTGGACCTTAATCTGGTGCTGGGTGTCTTGCAGCGCCCTCCCTTTGAGTCCTTGGCCACCATTCTTCTTCGTCTCTGACTTGAAAAAAGGCCTTCCTCTTAGTAATTGTGTCTGTACGAAGAGACGCGGAACTGCAGGCTTTGTCCTGAAAACCTCCCTTCCTGGTAATTCACAAGGACAAGCTGGTTCTTCGCACCTCTCTGAGTTCCACATCAATCAGGAGATTGTCGTGCCTTCATTTTGTCCTGACCTTAAATCTGACAAGGAGAGGGATCTCCACTTGTTAGATGTTTTGCACTATCTTAAGTTCTATATGCACTGCACTGAGTCTGTTCACCAGACTGAGGCACTCTTTGTCATCCCTGAGGTTCCCAGGGCAGGTAAGCCTGCATCCAAGGTGACTATTGCTTCTTGGATCAAGCCTACCATTCGTAAGGCCTATGAAGTCAGAATGAAGCCTGTTCCCTTTAGCTCATTCCACCAGGTCTATTGGGGCTTCTTGGGCCTATAAGAATCAGGACTCTGCTGATCAGCTGTGCAAGGCAGCTACTTGGTCGTCTGTGCACACTTTCGCCAAAAACTATCATGCTGATGTGCTGGCCTTGGCTGACACCAGCTTTGGTAGAAAAGTCTTGTCTGTCTAGGACTTTTCTCCCTGTGTCTCAGTGATCTTTAACTGTTGAGCCCGGTTGGCTCTCGTTCAGTGTGCTGTGTTACAGTTACTGGTGTGTTGTACTCCAGTTCAGTGTCCATTGACACTTTGTTGTTTAGGGCTATCCTATGATCTGATTAGTCCGTATGAGCACTGGGGACTTTGGGGACCGACAACTGGTCCTTGCCTTCTTTCCCTCCACTGGGAAACTCAGTGTTGGTACTTCCCAGAGTTACCTGTAAGCTATATTGGAAATTAGAGAAAAGAGGATTTTAGTCTTACCTGTTAAATCCTTTTCTCTTAGTCCATATAGCTTACAGGTCTCCCACCCTGTCAAGGGACCATGCTTGGTTCTCCTGTGACCGAACGTGGGAGTTCCTTCGGGTTCATGCTCCCAGGAGTCTTCTTTTTCCTTCTTGCTACCTAGCTGATAGGTTAGAGTCTCAAATCTAAATGGAGAGGGACTGGCAGGTAACCACCCTGCATTCTTTCCAAGAATTGTTCCTGCCTACTTAAAGGGGCGGTCGCCTTCCCAGAGTTACCTGTTAGCTATTTGGACTGAGAGAAAAGGTAAGACTTAAAGTGATAGTAATGTTTCATAATAAAAGCAGCTCTAATTAATCATTTTAGTATTTGGGCCATGGAGAGTGTTATTTCAATTCTGTCAGAGTTGTAGTTTAGGAGTAATTCAATGATAAAATATCCCCCTCCTGCCCCTTTTACTGATGTAACACTGTTCAGCCAAAGCAGAAGGGAGGTGCCCAGGTAGACTGAAGAGAGGGACAATCTTCAGTTAAGATAAGGAAAAAACCTGAAAAACTTGTTAAGGGGAGCAGGGCCTTCATTGTTCTAACAGGAAGAAGAGTGTCCCCTTCTGTTATCTGTCTGGTCTATGGACTGCATTCCACATCTGAGAAGAGATGGCTTACACTAGGTAAAAGGGGCGGGAGGGGGAAACTTTGCTTGTGAATATCTCTTAAACCATAAAGCTATGAGAGATAAGACTTATATAGTTCTTCATGTTTTTTTAATGCCTACAAAATAAAATAAAGATAAATGAAGTATTACTATCCCTTTAGATCCTCTTTTATATTACAGGGCTAATAACTGGGCTGAAAATATTATATCATTTTCCATGGAGATTGCTTGTGATTATATTTTGTAATCCATATTGGGATCAGCAGGGGTAGAGAGGCCACGTCAGCATCATGTTGTTACACTGGATTAACCCTTTGAGTATCACGGGATCTCCAACTCATTGCATTGCGATACCCCTCTAGCATTCAAAGGGTTAAGAAAGCAAGTTAATAAAATTTGGAGAAATCTAGCCAGCCAAGTTAGTCTGGAAAAAAGAATTGCTGGGAACCTGGAATTCCAGGACTCTCAGCATTTTATGAGGGGAGCAGCAATACCAGCCCGATTAATCCTGTCGTTGCCATGGAGAAGCAAAAGCCAGTCTCAGATTCAGTTTCCTGCCAATCTTCGCCAACATGTTAGCCTCACATTATTAAAGTCTATAAGTTTTGACACAAGATGATCTGTGACAATTTCTCTCCTTTAAAGGAGAAACAACACCTCCTACCTGGATGTCATGTCATGGTGACAGACATGAAAGTTGCTGGCAGTTTGTTTAAACCGAAGCAGACAGAGTGCATGAACCTACTTAACCCATCAGAAGGTGGTGCAATGCATTATGAAGCAATGTTTTTCCCATCCCTCTTGGCCTTAATGGGCTAAGATTACAATTTGCAGAGGGAGGAATTTCTGCCCTGTGGACCTACTAGCAACTTTCATGTCTGCCTCTAAAGACTTGAAATCCAGAACTGATTGAAGAGGTTATCTCTGGCAAGTGGCACAAGGGCAAAATGCATAGGGGCCATTGGGATTGTTTGGCCATAATATGTTGATTGGAGTGGTTATTGAGGTATAATGAGTAGAATGCTATTTTTTGAAAGCCATAAATATATGTGATATTTGCTCACGTTTTGATGCACGAGACATATTAACACATTGTTTCTGAATAGCACATGCTCCTAAATTTCCGACAAATTTAGAGAATGCCCCTAAATTAATGTCAAAGTTAGCCAGATGTATGAAAATTTGTGCTGATTGCTTATCTATATATATAAAAGATAAAGGCTCATTACATAATTTATGTCTCCTCAGGAAACACACACACCCAGGTGGTGTCACTGCTCCCATTGGGTGATTCAAGGGGGGGCATGATATTCACAGGAGTTGCAGTGGCCTGTACCCACTATCCAGCCTGCCCACCACTATGCAACTGGCAAAAAAAACAAAATGGCTGCTACTCTGTCATAAACCTCATAAATACACACACACAAGCCATACACACACACACTATCCAACTCAGGAAACAAACATGTGCACACACACACACACACACACAATCCAACTGAGGGAAAAAATAACTGCCACAGATACACATGTTCCCAGTGGGGAACCTGCCTCCACACACAACTATATAATTACAACTACCTCTCTTACCACTTATGCAGCTGAAGGAAGGGTGTTGTTTCACACCCCATTCACAGCCCCCAGGACTCCAGTATGCTGCAGGCAGAGGGGCACTAGCCGCGGAGATGTCACCAGAACACACATGTGCTCGCTCTCCCAGCTGATCCCTCCACTTCTACTATCACCAGTGCCAGTGGCCAAATTTAATCAGTGGTGACATTCTTACTTAACCTCAAACATAAGCCGACAGCACACTTCCCCAAGCATCTCTCTTCTCCCCCTGGCCCTTGGGGCCCCTTCACATTTCAAAATGTTGCGTTTCTTAAAACGTGATGGCTTAATCGAACTACAACTCCAACAACCCTTACACATCTTCAGTCACCGCCATGAAGACGGCCAAGATCACCATTTTCATTGCGCCCACTGAAGATGTGTAAGGATTGTGGGAGTTGTAGTGCAATTAAGCCATCATGTTTTACCATGTTTAAAACACATTTACATCTCTCCCCATTCTCCTGGAGTCCCTGCTGAAATGAAGATAACGCTTTGTCAGTGTATTTCTGACTCATCTTCCCATAGCTGTAATGTTCACTCATCTTGGTAGCTGTCTCAGGCCTCCTCTCAGGCTGCTACATGTGTGCAACTGCTTCTCCTCTCACCAGCGGCTCACCTCATCATCCTCTTGTTTTTATTCTCATCAGATCCCCCCAGTTCTCTGTGCTGTTACCTTCACCCCAGGAGTTGCCGCTCACAGCCTCACACTGGTTTCTACACGTGTGTTTGCATACAGTGTGATTGGCGACGCACATGGGGTGAAGGCAACAGCGCAGAGAACCAGGGGCATCTGATGGGAATAAAAACAAAACAGGATTGATGTCCTCTCCTCCCCTCATGGCATCCTCCGGCCAACCAGGCACCTCTGCCTAACCTACACACTGCCGGACCGGGGCCCAACACTCCCTCTCACAGCGACCAGGAAGAGAATGAGAAATACCGGGCATACTGCCTTTACCGACCCCATTGCCTGCACTTTAAGATCCCGTTCCACCCGGTGAAGGCGCTGACCTTCTATGCCCAGCAGAAGGACTTTGGCTGCTGTGACTCTGCCAGGGACACCAACATCATGGACACCTTCTACAGGGTCATGGGGCATTTTCACCAGCCTGGGCATGAGCGCTCTGTGACTCACATGCAGAACATTCTGTGCCAGGTGAGTGGCCAATGCTGCAGATTGGCATGGGATAGTGGATGGTGACAGCTGTCTGTACAGACTGTTGATCATTTCCTTCAGGTTACAAACGACTAAGAAGTGGCACTGCTTATCTGTGTACTTATCATGTTCCAGAAGGGTGTGCAATGCATTGCGAATGTCTTGCACACGCCTCTGCTCCTCAAGGGGTTACATTTACAAACGGATAACAAATGCCAGAGCTGCTTTACACCTAACTTACACTGCTCACTCTCATTATATGTGTCTCCACATTGTGCCTTGCATCTGTCTGTCACTATTTCTGTATGTCACTGCATGTGTGTGCTCATGTGTGTGTCTCTCACTCTGTGTGTATGTGTGCTGCATGTGTTTTTGTATATAACTCTGTGTGTGTCTCTGTTGCATGTGTCTCTCACTCTGTGTTTGTGTGTCTGTGTGCATATCTGTTGCATCTGTCTCTCACTTTGTGTATGTGTGTTGCATATATATTTGTGTATCAGTGTGTCTACATTTGTCACACCTACGCCAAATAGTCTACTATTCATTTTAAACACCTTCTACATTCCCTACATAACATGATGGGCAATGCCGTCCCACTTTGCTAGTCCTCTCATAAAACGGAAGTCATTTTAGCCACACCCACTTTATGAAATGTATTCACAAAAAAAGCTCAAAGTTTTCTAATTCTGAAAAAAAAAAATCAATTCAATAACATTTTGGTGTTAATCATTTTGCTTTCAAAAGTATACAGTAAATAGTGATTTTGAATGTTTCTTGCATTCCACCCCATGTCTCCTTTGATGTAGAATACTCATGGAAAACACACGCTGCAGTGTTGTTCTTTATGCACTGGTGATCTTAAAGGGATAGTAATACTTAAAATGTAAAAAAATATAAAAAATATGTTGTAGGGTTTATTCCCCTGAGTAAAACAAGAGTACTCCCACTGCTGAAAGGTGTTTCATTCAAAAGTTATTAGTTTTCAAAGTTGAATTTTTAGGTGCAATATCACAGTGGCCTGAAATTGTACAGTGGCGCTGTTGCTACACCATCCTATGGAGATTTATGGTCCTGGGACCAGAGCTGTCCATAGGATCAACATATTTTTTTTACATTTTAAGTATTACTATCCCTTTAAGCAGATGTATCTCCACACTGTCTGAGTCAGTTTACTAGGTCAGTTCCTAGGCTACCTGAATTAATTTGTATATCTGTGAGGCACATGTATGAAGAAAAAGTGGTACAATTATGGGTCAAACCAAATACACTAAAAGGGAAAAATAAAACATTTGATTGATTTAAAGTGATAGTAATGTTTCATAATAAAAGCAACTCTAATTAATCATAGTATTTGGGCCATGGAGAGTGTTATTTCAATTCTGTCAGAGTTGTAGTTTAGGAGTAATTCAATGATAAAGTATCCCCCTCCTGCCCCTTTTACTGATGTAACACTGCTCAGCCAGATCAGAAGGGAGGTGCCCAGGTAGACTGCAGAGAGGAACAATCTTCAATTAAGATAAGGGAAAAATCTGAAAAACTTGTCAAGGGGGGCAGGGCCTTCATTGTTCTCATAGGAAGAAGATTATCCCCTGCTGTTATCTGTCTGGTCTATGGACTGCATTCCACATCTGAGAAGAGATTGCTTACACTAGGTAAAAGGGACGGGAGGGGAAACTTTGCTTGTGAATATCTCTTAAACCATAAAGGTATGAGAGATAAGACTTATATCGTTCTTCATGTTTTTTTAATGCCTACAAAATAAAATAAAGATAAAACGAACTATCCCTTTAAACGAGGCTTTTAACCCTCTCTATCATTCAGTGGAATCATTCGAATATTTATTCACTGTGGGGAAGGTAGTTTGCACCCCTTTCTTAGTGCATCGTCCTCTGTCATGTATAAGGTGATCAGACCTCCCAGTCTAAAGAAAGAGACATTCTACAGGACTACCTTACAATCAATGCAATCCTGCAGTAGGAATATATAATAAGTATCATATGTGAACAGTGATGTCTAGTAAATTATGTAAAAAGTTGCAACAACAGTTCTATATTTAAAATCTTAATTCTAAAAGCAGCCATAATCTGATGGTAGAGGCACCTCCAACACGCTGCTTCTCAATACATTTCAGATTTCTCTAGCATGAGGTGGTTAAAATACCAGATACATGGTTACACCGCAGGCTGTGCATGTCTGTCAGTTTAGCAAAGGGACCATGTGATAATCCAGCAGACTTTAGCTAAGTATCTGTTTATCATACTGTGTATCCAGGGAGCATAAGCCTGAAATTGCTGCTTTACCTTGACTGTGAGAAGGTTTATGATATATGCTCTGGGTAATGATGTGAAATGAAACGCAGGACCATATGACATTACTATATGAATAACATACACAGTATGTCAGGACACCATTATTATCCAGTGTAACAGTGATCTCTGTGCCTGCTTTCTCAAACTAACCTGTAGTACAGGATAACTTAATATTAGTTAATATACGCACACACCCTTTCCTCCTCCCCTCTACACACCTTCATGCATATCCCTCCTACACACACCTTCCACCATTAAACTCTCCTTCCCACACACACACACCTCCATGCACCCCCACACAAAATCACATGTATGTCTCCTATCAACTGCCCCAACACACAGCTCCATTTGACTGCAGCACACAACAAACACACTCTATCTCTCTCAAGTGCACATTCCCTTTCCTCCTTCCCTATACACCTCCACGCATTTCCCTCCCACACATACACACACCTACCACCATTAAATTATTTTTTTCACACACACACACATCCAGGGCCGGATTTATAATAAGGCAGAGTAGGCACCTGTCTACAGGTGCACCCCACAGAGAGGCGTCTGTCATTGGGATCGTTTTTTTTTTTAAAATTAGCCAGCCTTATTAGTGTTGAGCGAGCATGCTCGGCCGATGCTCGGATCGGCTCGAGCATCGCTCTGCTCGGCACATGGCGGTACTCGTACGAGTACCGCATGTGCTCGCCCGCCATGTTCGGGTCTCCTCCCCGCACGTTTTGCGGCTGCTGCGCAGCCAATAAACGTGCAGGGAGGCTCTGACATCGGTGTAATGCCAGCAGCCATGTTGGCTGCTGGCATTACACTGATTGGCTGGCCAGAACCCGTGGTCAGGTGCTGTATAGCACCTGACCAGCGAGTTCGGCTCAGTCTGAGCCAGGGAGAGCTGAGGATAGGAAGGGAAAGGCAGTGTAGGGAGGAAAAAAACAAAAATTGTGAAAAAAAAAGAACCAAAAGTCCTTTTTAGGACTACTGTGTGTGGGGGCAGCAGGTTATTTGGTGTGGGGGGAAAAAAACAAAAAAAAAAAAAAAAAAATATATATATTCTGTTTAGTGTGCAAAGTTGCAGATTAGAGCACATTCTGTTTAGTGTGCACAGTTGCAGATTAGAGCACATTCTGTTTAGTGTGCAAAGTTGCAGATTAGAGCACATTCTGTTTAGTGTGCAAAGTTGCAGATTAGAGCACATTCTGTTTAGTGTGCAAAGTTGCAGATTAGAGCACATTCTGTTAAGTCTTCAAACTAAAATATCAAAGTCACGTATTCCATTCAGTGTGCGTCGCCGCAGTTTAGCAGCACATTCTGAGTACTGTGCAGAGTTGCAGAATAGGAAGAAATACTGTTAAGTCTTCAAACTAAAATATCAAAGTCACATATTCCATTCAGTGTGCTTCGCCGCAGTTTAGCAGCACATTCTGTGTACTGTGCAGAGTTGCAGAATAGGAAGAAATACTGTTAAGTCTTCAAACTCAAATATCAAAGTCACATATTCCATTCAGTGTGCTTCGCCGCAGTTTAGCAGCACATTCTGTGTACTGTGCAGAGTTGCAGAATAGGAAGAAATACTGTTAAGTCTTCAAACTAAAATATCAAAGTCACATATTCCATTCAGTGTGCTTCGCCGCAGTGTAGCAGCACATTCTGTGTACTGTGCAGAGTTGCAGAATAGGAAGAAACACTGCTAAGTCTTCAAACTCAAATATCAAAGTCACATATTCCATTCAGTGTGCTTCGCCGCAGTTTAGCAGCACATTCTGTGTACTGTGCAGAGTTGCAGAATAGGAAGAAATACTGTTAAGTCTTCAAACTAAAATATCAAAGTCACATATTCCATTCAGTGTGCTTCGCCGCAGTGTAGCAGCACATTCTGTGTACTGTGCAGAGTTGCAGAATAGGAAGAAATACTGCTAAGTCTTCAAACTCAAATATCAAAGTCACATATTCCATTCAGTGTGCTTCGCCGCAGTTTAGCAGCACATTCTGTGTACTGTGCAGAGTTGCAGAATAGGAAGAAATACTGTTAAGTCTTCAAACTAAAATATCAAAGTCACATATTCCATTCAGTGTGCTTCGCCGCAGTTTAGCAGCACATTCTGTGTACTGTGCAGAGTTGCAGAATAGGAAGAAATACTGTTAAGTCTTCAAACTCAAATATCAAAGTCACATATTCCATTCAGTGTGCTTCGCCGCAGTTTAGCAGCACATTCTGTGTACTGTGCAGAGTTGCAGAATAGGAAGAAATACTGTTAAGTCTTCAAACTAAAATATCAAAGTCACATATTCCATTCAGTGTGCTTCGCCGCAGTGTAGCAGCACATTCTGTGTACTGTGCAGAGTTGCAGAATAGGAAGAAATACTGTTAAGTCTTCAAACTCAAATATCAAAGTCACATATTCCATTCAGTGTGCTTCGCCGCAGTTTAGCAGCCTATTCTGTGTACTGTGCAGAGTTGCAGAATAGGAAGAAATACTGTTAAGTCTTCAAACTCAAATATTAAAGTCACATATTCCATTCAGTGTGTTTCAACGCCGTTTAACAGCCTATTCTGTGTACTCTACAGAGTTGCAGAATAGTAAGAAATACTGTTAATTTTTCAAACTCAAATATCAAAGTCACATATTCCATTCAGTGTCTTTCACCGCCGTTTAACAGCCTATTCTGTGTACTCTGTACAGTTGCAGAATTATAAGAAATACTGTTAAGTTTTCAAACTCAAATATTAAAGTCACATATTCCATTCAGTGTCTTTCACCGCCGTTTAACAGCCTATTCTGTGTACTCTGTACAGTTCCAGAATTATAAGAAATACTGTTAAGTTTTCAAACTCAAATATTAAAGTCACATATTCCATTCAGTGTGTTTCAACGCCGTTTAACAGCCTATTCTGTGTACTCTGCAGAGTTGCAGAATAGTAAGAAATACTGTTAAGTTTTCAAACTCAAATATTAAAGTCACATATTCCATTCAGTGTGTTTCACCGCAGTTTAGCAGCCTATTCTGTGTACTCTGAACAGTTGCAGAATAGTAAGAAATACTGTTAAGTTTTCAAACTGAAATATTAAAGTCACATATTCCATTCAGTGTCTTTCACCGCCGTTTAACAGCCTATTCTGTGTACTCTGTACAGTTCCAGAATTATAAGAAATACTGTTAAGTTTTCAAACTCAAATATTAAAGTCACATATTCCATTCAGTGTGTTTCAACGCCGTTTAACAGCCTATTCTGTGTACTCTGCAGAGTTGCAGAATAGTAAGAAATACTGTTAAGTTTTCAAACTCAAATATTAAAGTCACATATTCCATTCAGTGTGTTTCACCGCAGTTTAGCAGCCTATTCTGTGTACTCTGAACAGTTGCAGAATAGTAAGAAATACTGTTAAGTTTTCAAACTCAAATATTAAAGTCACATATTCCATTCAGTGTGTTTCACCGCCGTTTAGCAGCCTATTCTGTGTACTCTGCAGAGTTGCAGAATAGTAAGAAATACTGTTAATTTTTCAAACTCAAATATTAAAGTCACTTATTCCATTCAGTGTCTTTCACCGCCGTTTAACAGCCTATTCTGTGTACTCTGTACAGTTCCAGAATTATAAGAAATACTGTTAAGTTTTCAAACTCAAATATTAAAGTCACATATTCCATTCAATGTGTTTCAACGCCGTTTAACAGCCTATTCTGTGTACTCTGCAGAGTTGCAGAATAGTAAGAAATACTGTTAAGTTTTCAAACTCAAATATTAAAGTCACATATTCCATTCAGTGTGTTTCACCGCAGTTTAGCAGCCTATTCTGTGTACTCTGAACAGTTGCAGAATAGTAAGAAATACTGTTAAGTTTTCAAACTCAAATATTAAAGTCACATATTCCATTCAGTGTGTTTCACCGCCGTTTAGCAGCCTATTCTGTGTACTCTGCAGAGTTGCAGAATAGTAAGAAATACTGTTAATTTTTCAAACTCAAATATTAAAGTCACTTATTCCATTCAGTGTCTTTCACCGCCGTTTAACAGCCTATTCTGTGTACTCTGTACAGTTCCAGAATTATAAGAAATACTGTTAAGTTTTCAAACTCAAATATTAAAGTCACATATTCCATTCAGTGTGTTTCAACGCCGTTTAACAGCCTATTCTGTGTACTCTGCAGAGTTGCAGAATAGTAAGAAATACTGTTAAGTTTTCAAACTCAAATATTAAAGTCACATATTCCATTCAGTGTGTTTCACCGCAGTTTAGCAGCCTATTCTGTGTACTCTGAACAGTTGCAGAATAGTAAGAAATACTGTTAAGTTTTCAAACTCAAATATTAAAGTCACATATTCCATTCAGTGTGTTTCACCGCCGTTTAGCAGCCTATTCTGTGTACTCTGCAGAGTTGCAGAATAGTAAGAAATACTGTTAATTTTTCAAACTCAAATATTAAAGTCACTTATTCCATTCAGTGTGTGTCACCGCAGTTTAGCAGCCTATTCTGTGTACTCTGCAGAGTTGCAGAATAGTAAGAAATACTGTTAATTTTTCAAACTCAAATATTAAAGTCACTTATTCCATTCAGTGTGTGTCACCGCAGTTTAGCAGCCTATTCTGTGTACTCTGCAGAGTTGCAGAATAGTAAGAAATACTGTTAAGTTTTCAAACTCATATATATTAAAGTCATATATATCGTGTAAGATGAAGAAGGCGGGTAAAAAGGGACGGGGAAGTGGACGTGATCCTGAAAGTTCAGGGCGCGGGTCAGGACGCGGAGAAACTGTGCCTGGTGCCAGAGCACAAGAAAGAAAGACATCCACCATACCTAGCTTCATGTCTGATTTCACAGGGCGTCGCAGGACATCACTCTCGAGGTCCGACCAGTGCGAACAGGTGGTCGGTTGGATGACAGCTGATACTGCTTCCAGTCGGTTAAGCACCACCCTGTCTTCCACCAAGTCCACTCTCAGTAGCCAAGAGTCTGGTCAACATAATCCTCACTCTGATCATCCTTCCTCCCACCATACACGGTCTGGTCAAAGAAGTGATCCCACACTGGGATATAGTGATGAGCTCGTCTCATCACCAATCCTTCATTTGACCCTCTCTCCAAGCACGCTTGCAGAGGAACATGACATCTTGTGCCCTGATTCACAACCTCTAGAGGCTACCCAATCACAAGAAGATGACAGATGTGAACGGCATTTAAGGTCAAAGGAAGTAGTGGATGATGATGATGATGATGAGACACAGTTGCCATTAAATCAACCACTATTTCCTTCTCAAGACCTTGTTGAGGAGAATGTTATACAGTTGTCAATGACCGAGTATGTGGTGGGATCAAGACTTGAGGAGGATGATCAGAGTGAGGAAGTGGAGGAGGACTTGGTGGACGATGAGGTGACTGACCCCACCTGGGAAGGTGTAGAGCCGAGCGATGACAGCAGTCCTGAGGGTGAGCCATCTGCAGCACCGCAACAGGCTGGAAGAGGCAGTGGTGTGGCTACAGAAAGAAGGCGGACCGCACCAAACCGGCCCGCAAATGTTCCACGGAGCACCCCCTTGCGTAAATCTACCTTGCCAAGGGGTAGGTGTTCCGCGGTATGGCGTTTTTTTAAGGAAAGTGCGGACGACAAAAGATTTGTAGTTTGCAACCTGTGCCACACCAGAATGAGCCGAGGCATGAACACTAGAAACCTCACCACCACCAGCATGATCCGACACATGGCATCCAAGCACCGTAGTAAGTGGGAGGAACGCCTGGATCGCCCATCTGTGTCTGCAGGCCACACCACTGCCTCCTCTTCCCCTGTTTTCGGTGCCGGCCAATCGCCTGTCGAAGGCGCAGGCCCGCATACCTCCCGCCCTGCACCTGTAGCATCTGAAGCACCATCAGCGACCACATCCACTTCCCTGTCCCAGCACAGCGTCCAAATGTCGTTACCCCAGGCATTTGAGCGCAAGAGAAAATACCCAGCCACCCACCCACAGGCCATAGCACTAACCTCACACCTTTCCAAATTACTGGCCATCGAAATGCTGCCATTTAGGCTTGTGGACACTGAGTCCTTCCGCAGCCTGATGGCAGCAGCTGTCCCTCGGTACGCGGTCCCCAGCCGCCACTACTTTTCCCGGTGTGCCATCCCCGCATTACACCACCATGTGTCCCGTAACATCACCCGTGCCCTGACCAACGCAGTTACTGGGAAGGTCCACTTAACGACTGACACATGGACAAGTGCTTGTGGCCAGGGACGCTACATTTCCCTGACGGCACACTGGGTGAATGTCGTGGAGGCTGGGAGCGACTCGGACCCTGGGATGGCACGGGTGCTACCCACGCCGAGGATTGCGGGCCCTACCTCCATCAGGGTTTCCACCAGCACCTACGTTATTGGCTCCTCCTCCTCCGTTTCCACCTCCGAATTCTCTACACACACCGCCACTCCCCCATCAGCCAGTAGCTGGAAGCAGTGTAGCACTGCAGTGGGGAAGCGTCAACAGGCCGTGCTGAAGCTGATCTGCCTTGGGGACAAACAGCACACGGCCTCAGAGCTGTTGCAGGGGATTAGTCACCAGACCGAGCAGTGGCTCTCGCCACTCAACCTGCAAGCAGGCATGGTTGTGTGTGATAATGGGCGTAACTTGGTGGCGGCTTTGGAGCTCGGCAAGCTCACACACGTACCATGCCTAGCGCATGTATTTAATTTAGTGGTGCAGCGATTTCTAAAAACCTACCCCAATGTGCATGATCTCTTGACCAAGGTGCGCCGCGTGTGTGCACATTTCCGTAAGTCATCTACAGCTTCGGCCGGCCTGTTGAAGCTGCAGCAGCGCTTACAATTGCCAGCTCACCGGCTGCTGTGTGACGTGAGCACGCGCTGGAACTCCACCTTCCACATGTTGGCCCGGCTTTGTGAGCAGCAGAGGGCAGTAGTGGAGTACCAGCTGTTACACGGTCGTCGCCTCTCCGTTCAACTTCCTGTAATCAGAAGTGAGGAGTGGGAATGGATGTCAGACCTCTGCGAGGTTTTACGCAATTTTGAGGAATCGACACAGATGGTGAGCGGCGATAACGCTATTATCAGTGTAACCATCCCACTTCTGTGTCTACTGAAACGCTCGCTGCTCACAATTAAAACCGACGCTTTGCATGTGGAAGAGGTGGAAATGGGGGAGGAAGAGCTTACACAAGGTGATAGCCAGAGCACCCTCACTTCGTCTTCTCAGCGACAATTGGAGGAGGCGGAGGAGGAGGAGGAGGAGGAGGAGGAGGAGGAAGACACGGTTGCCTCCGCTACAGAGGGTAGCCATGGAACTTTAGTTCCATCTCTTCAGCGTGGGTGGGCAGAAGAGGAGGAAGAGGATGAGGATATTGAGAGTCAGCCTCCTGGTGAGGACAGCGAAATCTTGACTGTTGGTACTCTGGCACACATGGCTGACTTTATGTTAGGCTGCCTTTCCCGTGACCCACGCGTTGTACGCATTTTAGACAACACGGATTACTGGGTGTTCACCCTTCTGGACCCCCGCTACAAAGAGAATTTCTCATCTCTCATTCCTCCGGTGGAGAGGACAAGCAAAATGGTGCAATACCAGAAGGTTCTTGTTGAAAAATTGCTCCAAAATTTTCCATCTGACAACGCTGGCGGCAGAGTACGTGCTACCTTGGCCAACCGAGAAGGGGAGAAAAGGGGAGCACACAGCAGTTCCGAGAAAGGCAGGGCAACACTCTCCAAGGCGTGGGACACCTTCATGACACCCCGCCAGCACCCTCACCCTGATGCGCAGCCTAGTGTCACAAGGAGGGAAAAGTTTTGGAAGATGGTGAAGGAGTACGTAGCAGACCGTGTCAGCGTCCTCAATGATCCCTCTGTGCCTTACAACTACTGGGTGTCCAAGCTGGACACGTGGTATGAACTGGCACTCTACGCCTTGGAGGTGCTGGCCTGCCCTGCCGCCAGCGTTCTGTCTGAGCGGGTATTTAGTGCTGCTGGTGGCATCATAACAGATAAGCGTATCCGCCTTTCCACCGACAATGCTGATAGGTTGACACTTATAAAAATGAACAAGGCCTGGATTTCCCCTGACTTCTCCACTCCACTGGAGGAAAGCCCCGGGGGAACATAAACTCACTTTATATATGTTATTTACAATGATGGGAATACTCTGTATTCCCATTCACCCCTTCCACCCCAAAAACGGGTATATGGTTGACTCTTAATGTTCTCATCCTCCTCCTCCTCTTCCATATGCCCTGGGATATAATTTTTATATAGGGCCAGCTCACCAGCGTGCCCTGGGATATAATTTTTATATAGGGCCAGCTCACCAGCGGGCCCTGTGATATAATTTTTATATAGGGCCAGCTCACCAGCGGGCCCTGTTTGCCAATTTTTATATAGGTCAGCTCACCAGCGGGCCTTCTCATATAATGTTTTATTGGGTCAGCTCTCTAGCGGGCCCTCTCATATAATGTTTTATAGCGTCAGCTCACTAGCGGGCCTTCGCATATAATGTTTAGGATGGTCAGCTCTGCAGCAGACCCTCACCCATAATGTTTTAGATGGTCAGCTCAGCGCACGTTTCCCTCTTAATCATGGCCTCAGTTCTGAAAATCAAGGAAATTTTTGGGAGAATTTGCCTCTGCGCACGTTTCCCTCTTAATCATGGCCTCAGTTCTGAAAATCAAGGAAATTTTTGGGATAATTTGCCTCTGCGCACGTTTCCCTCTTAATCATGGCCTCACTTCAGAAAATCGATGAAATTTTTGGGAGAATTTGCAGATGATATACAAGTAAATATACAGCAAATACTGTTTGGTAACAATTTTTCGCCTAAAGTCGTTTTTATTTTCCTTTTTGTGTGTTTTACGGTCAGTCTGTAAAAATGGCGTACTACGGGCGAAAGATCGTTCCCAGCAGCGATGTTGGAGTCCAAGGTGCATCCAGACATCCTCCCTATGCTGTCCCTGAACCATTTCTGTAGTGTTTCCATCTTTTTCTGCCCTTTTCCTATGGACCAGGCACCCTCCCCTCATCAGAGCAGGGGGTGCCTGGTGTAATGCTCGAGTCCTCCCATTGACTTCAATGGGGCTCGGGTGCTCGGCCGAGCACTCGAGCCTCAGGGGGTGCTCGGTCAGAGCACCCGAACATCCGAGCATTGGGGTGCTCGCTCATCACTAAGCCTTATGAAGCATGGCTATCACAGATTTTGCATCTTCCTCCCTCACTCCAGTCTATCTGAGTGACTGCGTCGTTCACATGCAGCAGTGCGTGACAGACAGGAAAATGTCAGACTTCAGTAGCGCTTGGTGATTCCTAGGAAAGAGGCGAGTGTGTGCACTAGCAGCCAGCCCAGGTGAGTGAAGATTGAATTTGAGGAAGCAAAAGGTTCTTTCTCTATGTGCTGAGTGTTCCTACTGCCCGGATAGATGGCTGCTAGTGTTGTTTCGCGGTGCTCTCTTTTTTGCAGAAATTGCAGCTGGCCTGTCTGGAACCTACCTGGCACTGTGGTCACAAAATAAAAGGATTCGGGGGGGGGGCGCTTCAGATTTCTGTGCCTACAGGCTCCTGAGATGTAAATCTGGTCCTGCACACATCCACACATCCCCCCACACTCATATATAACTACATTCAACTGCGCCACACACTCACATGCATACACATACACCCATCTTGATGTATTTTACAGCATCTTTATGTCTTACAAATCTCCATTTCCCAACAAACAGCATTTATTTTCTCCCACAAAAACATGCATCTTTTCTCCCATACATATTTCTGTTGGCCAACACGAACACATACAACTTCATTTTCACTTTTAATTTAAGCAGTAAGCTTTTGTGAATATGAGGCACAATATCAAAGGTTTTTGTAAAATCCAAGAATACTACATTAACCGTCCAAATTATTACTTATTCTTTTGTAAACTGCAATTAAATTAGTTTGGCATGATCTATTTTTCATAAAACCATGCTGCATCATACTAATAATATTGTCCTGAATACTGTCAGTTAGTAACCTTTCTAATATATTTTCCATTACAGAAGTCAAGCTCACAGGTCTACAATTTCCTGGTTTTAGATTTTGCCCCAGTTTTGAATAATGGTACTACATCTGTTTCAAACAATGACACGGCTCTATGACTGATGAAATTATTAAATACCCTTTGGTGTATGTCATCAGGTCCAAGTGCTATATTCACTATAACCTTTTCCAGCCTCTTTTGGCCTTTGTCCTCAGTAAGCCATGTGCATGATGTAGGAAATTCTGTGATTCTGTCTGTTTACCTGTGGCCTACCATTGTTTCTTCCTTTGTATATATAGAAGTAAATAACATTTTTAAGGTGTCAACCATATCCTCTCTAAGCAATTTGCCCATCTCAAACTTACGAGAACCATTATCAACCTTAATGTTTTTGTTACTTATATACTTGTAGAATTGTTTGGGCTTTTTCTGTTGCTCTCTTTTGCAGTACTTTTCTCATTTTCAATTTTAGCTAGCCTAATTGCTTGTTAGCAGGTTTTACTACATTCGTTATATTTTTTAATGGTGCATCTGACCCTTCTGATTTAAACAATTTTAAAAACTGCTTCTGATATATCATTTCTCTATAAACCACACTGATCTTAATTTGTTCCTCTTGCACTTATTCCCTATTGGTATATATTGATTATTGATGCATATACTTATCTAAGAGCATTTGAAACAAATCCCATCTTTCTTGTGCATTTTTGTCTTTGAAGATTGCATCCCACTGAAAGCCCTATTATACTGCTTTTAGAACTGAATGTTTTGATTAAACCCTTGCTGGGTTTCCTCCTAACAAATTTCAGAGTATGCCATATGGTGTTCACTGCTGCCTAAATGTCCCCTTACTGTATATTGCTTACCTTGACAGTATTGAGAGCACTAGGTACAGAAAGGCCTCTTTTCTAGTTGGAATATGTAATTGTCATTAACCATAGTTAAAAATGATTTCCGTTTTTTTGCGGTGGAAGTCATATTTTTCCGGTCAATTTCATGATAGTTGAAATCTCCCATTATAATTATATTCCTGTCTGAGAAACATTTTCCATTTGTGTTGACAGTTGTCCTTCTTCAAAATCCCTAATATTAGATGGCAGAATCCCATGATTATTTTTTTATTATGTATGCTCCTAGTATGTATTTCAACCCACATAGCTGTTGCATTCTCACTGTACCCTTCATTAATATCTTCCCTTACAAATAGGTTTTAAGGCATGTTTTACATATAGGCCAACTCCCTATTATTAAAGGGATAGTAATACTTAAAATGTAAGAAAATATATTTTGTAGGGTTTATCCCCCTGAGTAAAACAAGAGTACTCCCACTGCTGAAAGGTGTTTTATTCAATAGTTATTACAGCTCAAAGTTGAATTTTTGTTGAAATTTTTAGGTGCAATATCACAGTGGCCTGGCATTGTACAGTGGCGCTGTTGCTAAACCATCCTTTGGACAGCTCTGGTCCTGGGACCAGAGCTGTCCATAGGATGGTGTAGCAACAGCGTCACTGTACAATTTCAGGCTACTGTGATACTGCACCTAAAAAATGCAACTTTAATCTTTAATAACTTTTGAATAAAACACCTTTCAGCAGTAGGAGTAAGCCTTTTATACTCAGGGAGATAAACCCTACAACATATATTTTTTACATTTTAAGTATTACTATCCCTTTAACCCTATCACCGCTAAAAAGTGAAAAGCACTCTAGATTGACTGCCCAGTCATATGTATCACTTAACCAGGTTCCTGTCACACCAGTTAGATCATACTGCTCATATATTGAAAACAGTTCCAGTTCCCTCTTCTTACCAGCAGCACTACAAGCATAGACATGCATACATTTTATGTTATTGCCATTCTAAAGAATTGCTTTCTTTGAAATATTTATTTGTTTTTTACCAGGCTGTAACATTGGCACTTCCCTATTAGGGGAATTATCCCATCCCCCCTTTCCTCCCCCATACCCCTTTCCTCCCCCATACCCCTTCTCTAATTCCATTTCCTCATTTACACTGCCTTCCCCATCCTGTGTTGTATCACCTCCCCCTTCTTTCCTAGATTAAATCTTCTCCAACCTTCTAACCACCATAACCCCTAGTACCATAGCTCCCTTTCCACAAATGTGCAACCTGCCTTGACTATAAATATTATCTCCAAGGGAAAAGACAGCCCAGTGCTTTAGGAACCCAGACATAAAAACATAGAATTTGATGGCGGATAAGAACCATCCGGCCCATTTAGTCTGCCCATTTTTCCTACTGTAAAATGCTAAAAGCTTATTTTGTCCTAGTCTTGGCTTATGTTCATTATAGCCTTATGCCTATACCATACATGCTTATATTCATTCACCTTATTAACCTCTACCACTTTACCACTGCTGGCAGGCTGTTCCACTTATCTACCAACCTCTCAGAGAATTAAACTTTCTTACATTACATCTAAACCTCTTTCCCTCTAGTTTTAGACTATGACCTCTTGTCCTCACCTTGTTACTCCTTTGAAATGTACTTCCCTCCTGTACTTTGTTGAATCTCTTTATATATTTAAATGTTTCTATCATATCTCCTGTCTCTCTTCTCTCCTCCAAGCTATACATGTTCAGATCCTGATATTTCCATTTTAGTAGCCCTTTTCTGAATTCTCAATAGATTATCTATATCTTTCTGGAGATGGGGTCTTCAGTACTGTATGGTTTATTATTCAGATGTTGTCCTCTATTTGGCGACCATCAAAAGGGTTACATCATAATGTCGCCTGAATCAAAATGG
The DNA here is from genome assembly GCA_037306005.1 of Rhinophrynus dorsalis. Taxonomy (NCBI): domain Eukaryota; kingdom Metazoa; phylum Chordata; class Amphibia; order Anura; family Rhinophrynidae; genus Rhinophrynus; species Rhinophrynus dorsalis. The sequence continues at coordinate 537,634,215 of CM074718.1, read as the reverse complement.
CGACATCAGAATTTCAACCACATCTAAAGGGCGACATTCTGATGCTGCACACTTAAGGGTCACAAACTGAAAAATACAAAACAGAAGGTTTACACAGTTTGAATGCACACATGCAATGAGACTAAAAGCTGGGGAGGAAACATAACCACTTTAATATGTATAACTCTCTAGTGGAGAGGGGGTGATAAGGGAGAAGACTTCAAATATATTAAAAAATGTAACCCTTTGAGTTGCTGCCATTTAGGTGATGTGTGAGCATAAGAGCCGCACAAGTTTTTAGAACCTTCAGTAGTAAACCCCAGCGGCACCCTATTGAAATGTCACCCGTTAAAATAATAACACAATTTGCAGGTTTACATGTCCTCTGCATACCCTCCTTCTGTGGAGGCCCGAGCCACTTCTCCATTCTGTGCCTTAAGATGCCCTCTTCTTCTCCCAAGCCCTGATGACTGAACACTTTGATGACATCATGTTTAGTCACCTGGAACAGAGGACATGTGATCCCTTTATATTTAATGGAGGGTATAGGGCTCCTGCAAATTGCATTATTTTATTTTAATGGAGACATTTCAATAGGATACCGCTAGGGTTTATGATTGAAAGTTCTTGAGACTTGCGTGACCCTTATGCTCACAGATCGCCTACATGGTGGCCACTCAAAGGATCTGCCACTCAAAGGGTTAAATTCTTTAATATATTTGAAGTTTTTGTTCTTATCAGCTCCTCTTTCTCTCTGCTATTCCGAGTTATACATATTAAAGTGGCTTTGTTACCTCTCCATCTTTTAGTCTCATTGTATGTGTGTATTCAAACTGTGTAAACCTTCCGTTTTCTATTTTTCAATTAGTTTGTGACCCTTAAGAGTACAACATCAGAATTTCGCCCTTTTAATGGAGGCGATATTATGATCTCACCCTTTTTATGGTCACCAAATAGAGGTGGACATTTCAATAGAATACCTTACTATACACAATACTCTAGGTGAGGTCTAACCACAAACCCCTCCTGCTTACACCAAGCTTTTAGACACACAATATGGCGTGTTTTTGTGATGTGTATTGCATGTGTGTATTGTGCGTGTGTGTGTGTGTGTATTGTGCGTGTGTATATTGCATGTGTTGTGTGTATGAATGTGTATTGTGCATGTGTGTATTGTGAGTGTGTGTTGTGCTGTATTTGCGTATATTTGTGTCTGTGTTGTAGTGCATTATGTTTGTCTGTGTGTTGTAGTGTGTTGTGCGTGTGAGTGTATTGTGTCTATTTTGTGGGCATATATGGTGTGTATATTATGTGTACATGTTGTGCATTTTGTGTGTATTGTGTTCTTGTATGTTGAGTGTCTGTGTATTGTGTGCTTGTGTATTGCATTTGTATTGTGCATTATCTGTGTGTGTATTGTCTGTGTTGTGCATATGTATTGGTTTGTTTATTGTGTTGTGTGTGTGTTTGTGTGTTGTGCATGTGTGTGTTGTGCCAGTGTATGTATTGTGTGTATGTTTTGTGGTATGTGTGTGTATTGACAGCCCCTGAAATTTCTTACAGAGATTGTCACAGGACTGGAAATGGGTGGAAAGGCCATGTTTGCTTTTTGGAAGAGTAGATAATGGGGGAGGGCCAACTCCTTGCAGAGAAAATCACTCCCACTGTATGTCCTGGACAGGCAGTATATATAAATGTTTTGATACTGAAATATCACTGCTTCTTTAACCATTTGAGTGTCAAAGAGGTGGTTACCTCTCTGGCACTAAAAAGGTTAATGTTTTATTATGCTACTACTGGCATATATTAAAGCAAATGCATTTATAATTTCACATTTAGATGCGCTACATTATATACCACTCTGTAGCATCAATTTTCACTTTTATATATATTTATGTGTCAGTATATTATAAGATTTACTACACTGATTTTACCCCTTGTTTGTCTTTTCAAGTTACCTTCACAGAAGAAAAATGGGACTTTGAGTAACCTAAGGTGAGGCCCCTTGAGAAAGGAGGGCCCTAGTGAATGCCACATATACCATGCATTAAAATACCCCTATCAATCCTTGAGCAAACCAACTGCACCAGAGACTACAAATAAACAATGTCTAATCGCCCAATGACTTTAGCACCTTAATGTCCAATGCTGTGCCAGGACCATCACAGCTGTCCGGCACTTAAAGACCAGTGAAGGTCCTGGCACATCATGGAATTCAGGGCTCCCCGTGTGACTGCACACTGCTCAGGGTGCCCTGAATCTGAAGTACAAAAAAAAAAAATGCCCTGTGGTCCTCAAGTGCCGGTCGTGGGTGTGCACGCCAGTGTTAAGGGGGTTAATGGGAATTTTAACCTCTTCCATGCTAGAGAGGTCTCCAACATTTTGCTTTGCACTGCATTGGAGACCTTTCTACAATTCAAAATGTTAAAACAGACAGCTGAGGGCCACACACTCATTATCTCCCTCTAAAGAGGGCCATATACTCATCAGTACCCTCTAAAGAGTACCACATACCCATCAGTTCCCTCAAAGGAGGGCCATATACTTAAACAATTCCATCTAAGCAGGCCTACATACTAAACAATTCCCTCTGAGGCGAGGCACATGCTCACCAGTTCCCTCTAAGTAGGGCCATATGCTCATCAATTCCCTCTAAGGAGGGCCATGACAATGGCTGCGGGTGTCTGCACTGTTATTAGAGGAAGGCTAGGAGAAAGGCATTAAAGGGACAGTAATACTTAAAATGTAAAAAAATATATGTTTTAGGGTTTATCCCCCTGATTAAAACAAGAGTACTCCCACTGCTGAAAGATGTTTCATTCAAAAGTTATTAATTTTCAAAGTTGAATTTTTTAGGTGCAATATCACAGTGGCCTGAAATTGTACAGTGGCGCTGTTGCTACATGATCCTATGGACAGCTCTGGTCAGTTGACCATAAATCTCCATAGGATCGTGTAGCAACAGCGCCACTGTACAATTTCAGGCCACTGTGATATTGCACCTAAAAAATTCAACTTTGAAAATTAATAACTTTTGAATGAAACACCTTTCAGCAGTGGGAGTGCCCTTGTTTTATTCAGGGGGATAAACTCTACAACATATTTTTTTTTACATTTTCAGTATTACTATCCCTTTAAATGTATATAGTTTGCTGGTCTGCTGTGGCTCTTCTGATAATGAGGCATTATCTTACCCTGAGGCCGGAGTAAGCACCCTTTGGCTCTTGAGCAAATGGAAACTACAACTCCCATCTTCTCCAAGCAACTAACAGCTGATGATTTAGAGATTCCCTACACCTGCTATAGAATTTGACAGCAAACCAAGTTGATCTAAATCAGAATTTTGACCAGGATTGCTACAATGTAATTAAAATGAGAACTCCTGCCTGGGGGGGCTGCAGTTTATTAGCTAGGGGGCAGCATGTTTGACATGCCTGGGTTAAACACCACTTTAAAATAATGGTATGTTGCATTTGTCTCTTACGGTTTGCACCAGAATTGTTGGACACAGTGGTTCTCACTTGATGGGGCGGAGGACCTTATCTAAAGCATTGCAAAAACATGCCTGGGTATTACATATGAGACAAACATTACAGATCCTGGCAATGCTGTTCCCAGACGAAAGTTGCATTGTGAAAGTGATATATTATATACAATGTTTAGGTGGATCTTCCAGGGAGTTATTCTAAAACAAGAATAGCAGGAAGAAAGGGACTCTGTCTTTATTAGCAGACGACTGTGAATATCCTGGTTGGCATGCAATGAAAACATTGTGTGTGTGTTTAATAATGTCAAAATCCTAACCGGATTTTAACTCGAATTACAATAGTATAAACAGTATGAATGTTAAAAAAATATGATTTTACTTAAATTATAAATATATATTTAAACACACACACACAAACAAGCACTTTATATTAACCCCTTGAGGATAAGGGTGTGTATAACATATTGCTGTTTTAGATATAAGACCTAAACGGACCCTAAGACATGTTTAGTTTGTTTTGAATTGAATGAAAATTTGCCTGTATAATTTGTACTAAGTATTTTTCTGTATTTTTCCGTTGAATACTTTTTGGTGGCACATTATGACACTTTATGCTAATTAGTGTCTGTGCAAGGTCAGTTATCTCTCATCCTATAAAAGGCCAGAAGGTTTGTCCGATGCAGTCATGCTCAGCAGAGACTGCCCGAACGCACTGAGGTGGCAGCAGTACACAGAGCAGGACCAGTCTCTTTACCTCACCAGATCTTGGCCTGTGTACACGGGTTTTTATACTAGTTTTACTATAAGAAATAACCCCAGTGTGGGTTCTGCCTACATTCATTCATAGCAGTGCAAAGGTACATGTGTCAAAATGTACTTGTTCCAGACAAATAACATGCACAATAGTTTACAATGTTCTTTAAAATTAACCCTTCGAGTGTCCCTGGCATTTAAAGGGTTTACTATTTCTTAAAGGTTTGGGTGTAAATAATAATAAAGTGCACTTGTAATAACAAGGGTTTTGTCATTTAACTGATGCCTAAATGAATTGCTGTCATATATTTCAAAGTGCAGATACATACATATACCCCGTTAAGGGCCGTAAGCACACAGTATGGTGTGTGCTATACAGCCGGAGCTGGATGGCGGCGTACGTCAGTGATAACAAAATAGCTAATTTTTTTTAAACCCCTTCATCTCTCTGCCTCATTGCATACATCTATGTCATCTGGTTACTCAACATTCTGATGTCTCTATATCAGAACGTCACCCTTTTCAACCAGTTATTGCGCCATTTTGTTGGTTGCCCATTAGTGGGCGAAATTCAAAAGTGAACCGTATGTATGTATTTATTTATTATTTTTGGGGATCCCTCTCTGAAAATCCTATAACTCACCTCTTATTTATAGGTTATGTGTTAACTGTTTGCCAAAGCCATCTCTGCAATGCAGTGCACACTTAAGCTTAGTTACTATTTGAGTGCCAGAGGAATGTTAATCACAGGCACCTAAGTTTATTGTAGTGAGGGGAAATAATCTGACAGGTTTTGTTTATAGTGTGAGGAAACTAAATTACACAGTATAAAATGTAATTATATCAGTACCAATGTTTAATAAATATAAAAGGCTAATGCAACATATGAATGATTCTGAAATATCTCACAAATTCACCAGTTATTTTACGGGGACAGTTTACTTTTCAAATAGTGATGTTTCAATGATAAAGTAACTCTAAAATTAACCGGTAACAGCCGCCTAATTTCCCTAATATACTGGGATATTAATTAACCCTTTCAATGCCAGAGGGGTAAACAACATATCGCAGAGAAATATGTGGGTTACTCCTCTGGCACTGAAAGAGTTAATGGAACATTACTAGTTTCAGAGGATTAATTCCATGACAACTGCATAGTAATCATGGAACAAACCAATTATTAGCCAATCGGGTTGACATGACAGTTGCTGGCAGTTTTTTTAATATGAAGCAGACAGAATATACAAGCCAATTTAAACCTTTAAGGATCAGAGGTGTGAGCCACATATTGCGAAGCAATGCATTGCACACCTCTCTCAGGTCCTTAAAGGGTTAAGACTACCATGTCTGAGGTCCAGTGGTCCTATTAGTTACTATCATGCCTGCCTCCATGTACATGACATCCAGGACTGATTAAAGATGTTATCACTTGAACATAGGCACAAGAACAAAATTCATAGGGGCCATTAGGATTTTCTGTACATGGTAAGGTGGGTTATTATTAGGAGGTGCTAATTGCTCATTTGATTGGTCAGTCATTCAGTTATGGTTTATTACATTTGCTCACCTCTTCGATGCTAGAGAAGTCTCCAACATCCAGGGTTTTATAGTTGTTTATCGAGTGGAATTAACCCTTTGGGTGCCAGAGGGGTATGTAACGCAAAGCAATCCATTGCATACCCCTCTGGCTCTCAGAGGATTAATACACAATATAAGCTCAGAACAGAAGTCAATGTTCCATATGTCACACTAGTATATATACTATATTGGCATCTGTGCGTACAGTGCAGGACACTTCTAACTGTCATGTGCATTAGGCCTGCCACTCTCACTGATGCTTATGTACCAAGAAAAGTGAACAAATTCTCAAGCAAACCAAGTGCACCATAGGGAATAACTAAATATTCTCAAACATTTCCATTCCCTGAAATGGGATTCCCCCCCCCCCCTTGAATGCAAATGCATTGTAGACATTTGTAGCGTTCAAGGGGTAAAGCCCAGATTTAAATCAGTGGGAATTATTTGGACCTCGTAGTGAATCTGATTTTCCCCAGAAATGCTCCACATTTCTTAGAGTCTCAAAGAGATGAGAATAAGCATTATTAAAGCATACTTAACTTACTAATTTTACACTGGCAGGTCAGAGACATTATATGATTAAAATGAGGATATTAGAAGAAGTAGTGACTTAAGGACCTTACACTGCACATAGCCCCACCTTGGTTAAACAACTTTCGAAGAGCCCTGGGCTCAAGTGTATAAACTGAGCTCTTAGTGACTTAAAACTCCTGCCAATCCATTCTGTTTCCTGATTAATATTAACCCCTTGAAGTCCATAGCAGTGTGAAATGCATTGTGAAGCAATAGGTTATGCACCTTTCTTGTCCTCCAGGAGTTAAAGGAATTGTTACCAACTTATTAGGTTCCTTATAAACAAAAAAAAAAAGCAATTATGGGGCAAACCAACTACATCATAGGGAATATCTAAACATTTTCAAAAATGTCCACTCTCTGAAATAAGTTTTATCCCCTTGAATGCTAATGCATTGGAGTCAGAGACTTTGTTAACAATGAAGGAGTAAACCCCCCAACCCCCCCATCGGTAGGAGTAATTTGGTCCCTATGGTAAATCTGGTTGTCCCCATTTTCTCAGTCCATGAGCCTCATTGAGATGAGAATAAGCATTATTAAAGCACACTTAACTTACTAATATTACACTGGCAGGTGAGAGACGTTCTATAATTACTTAAAATGAGGATATTAGAAGAAATAGTGGCTTAAGGACCTTACACTGCACATAGCCCCACCTTGCTTAAACAACTTTCAAAGAGCCCTGGGATCAAGTGTATAAACTGAGCTTTTTGTGACCTATAACACCTGCCAATCCATTCTGTTTCCTGATTTCTATTAACCCCTTGAGGACCAGAGGGGGGACAACACATTAGTCTTCAAGGGGTTAAACCTTTGAGTGGCAGTACGCAACGCGTTGTTCTCCTCTGGCACTCAAAGGGTTAAAGGAGTTGTTACTAACTCACTAGGTTCATTATAAACAAAACAAAAGAGGAGTAATTCTGGAGCAAACCAACTGCACCATACAGCAAAAATTAAACAATTCCAAAGTTCCCATTCTTTTAATCGAGCTTTAACCCCTTAAGAGCTACAGAGATATCCAACATATTTATTTTCAATGCATTTGAGACCTCTATAGCATTCAAGAGGGAGAGATGCACTGAGGTGTAATAAAGAGATGATAAAGTGGTCATGATGCACTAAGATTTCTTCAGCTTTGGAGATCTTAGTGCATAGGCTCTATACAATAACATAGGAACTGGAGAAGAGATAACACTGCAGAATTTATCTCCACTATATCTCCTATTTATCATACCTTAGTGCATAACCCCCAGGAGTTTAATTAATGGGAAGTTTATTTGTCTACTGTGATACATTTGATTAGATCCCTAATTGATTTTTTTTTCATTTGCGCATAAAAACCATAGTGAGTCTGTTATACAGACTAAGAAATATTCTGTAAAATGATTAATATTGAAGATAGCCTACACACTGGCTAATGTAAAGAAGCAAAGTTGCAAGGTCCTAAGAGCCTATTCTGAATCTGATGAACAATAGATCAAACACAAGAAAAGGAACTCCATACCTAATAGATTTGCAAGGGTTCCCATGTGTCCTTTGTCCTTCTGTCAAGTGTGATTACTGTTGTGAACCGCAAATGTTATCATTTTGTTTTTGTGATATGCCCATACAGAGGTACATTAATGTGCAGGTGTATCTATTTGGTTTGCTTTTACTTTGATGTCTGTTAAAGGGGAACTACCACCCCGCAATAACTTTACATGAATTCAGTCTTCATCTGGCGACTGGCTGCTTAGTAGCGCTAGTCGCCAGAAATATTACCTGGTTCCAAAGATTTTGCCGTTTTTCCGAGGCTCACAGGAGCAGGAAGCATGGACATCTCGTCACAGTGACGTCCGTGCACCTGCGCTGTCAGTGCCTTTCGGAGCCACTTGGCGACTAGCGCTACTAAGCAGCTAGTCGCCAGATGAAGACTGAATACATGTAAAGTTATTGCAGGGTGGTAGTTCCCCTTTAATATAGAGCTAATGCAGGTTCATTTGGTGCGCAGTTCCTGTTTTGCATGAACAAATAATAATTTCTCCAATTCCCAAAAAGCAAAACTACCACCCAATATAAAGTTGCCCCCCAATAATTAGGTATATGGCGACATGCTTCTTAATAGTAATCCTGTTTCTTCAGAGACCAACGGCCAGGCTTGCACGCAGACATCTTGGCTTAGAGATATCTGCGTGCCTGCGCTATCCATCTCAGTCTACTCTAGAAAGCATTACATGGAGCCGGAAGGCACCAGAAGGGACTGATGGAAAAGGCGCATAGACGGCTCTACAGCAAGAAGCCTGGCCGTCAGTCTCTGAAGAAACAGGATTCCTTCAGATCATGGTACTTGTGGCAGATAAGAAGCTTTAAGAAGCTAGTCACTTTAAATAAGGCTTTTAACAACTTGAAAGTCAACATTCAAAGGGTTATAAGGTCAATTTATTTAAATGGGAATGATATATATATATATATATATATATATATATATATATATATCTTCCTGTGGTGCAGATCCCAGAATTCTTCTACTTTCCTTTTGAGCATTAGGCCGTTAGCAGTAAATTTGACTGTTTCCTATGACCAGATTTACATCTCAGGTCCCCTTAGGCTCTCTCAAACCCAACCATGGATCTACTACATCTCCTCTCATTATAAAAATACATAGTTAGTTGGGTTGGTAAAGGACATACGTACAGTAAGTTCAACCTTCGTCAAAGTAACCCAGAAAATACAATTTACTAAAATGACAATTATTGTAACCCTGTATATCCCCTTCTGCTAGAGATGCATCTAATCATCCCTTATGTGTATCTATTAAATCTGATATCACCACATACCTAACCAATTCCACAATCAAATAACCCTTACTGTTAACAATCCCTTCCTCTGCTAAATTTGAGACCTCGTTTCCTTTCCTCTAATCTTAAGGGATTATACTTGGAAGAGATGAGTAAAGCATTTGCAGCTTGTTTTGGGGATAGATTCGGAGAATTTGGAGAAAATTCTGGGTTTGTACGAATTGATGCAGAAGAAATTGCAAAGGGACAGTATGAGGAAAGGACAGGGTAAAGGAGGAAGAAAGAAGGTGGGAGTGGGTGAGAGTAAGAGTGGGCAGGAGAGAGTGAACAAAAGGGAGAGGAAACCAATTACTGGAGAGGGGAGATGGCGCTAGTGTATAGAAGATGGTGCTTGAGCATGGAAAAGGATGTGGAGAATGTAGGGGAAGTGGGAGAGTGAGACAGTGGGGGGAAGTAGGAGGAAAAGGGAGGAGGAGAGAGTGGGAGTAGCTGAGAGCAGAGGAAACATGTTGAGACATACCTGAAGAAGATCCCTAACATGCTCATATGACAGTCCCTACAGAACATGCTGTGATTGGAGTCTGAAGTTAAGTGAACCTATTTATTTTTTAAATTATATGAATGTTTTTCCAGCTATCTTATTGGTCAAATAAATAAACAAAACACAGAGAAGATACCAATTTTACAAGACGTCATTTAAGTAATGAGAAACAGCTATTTCATATTTAAACCAAAATTACAACTTGTCAGGCTTTGGAATAGAAGGTTCACTTGAGAGATATTTGCCTCACATATATATCTACAATATAATAAGATCCATCTCAAGCCCCATTCACTGTTGCCTGTCATAACGTTAGCCCATAACATTCAAGTACAAAAGAATCTCTTAACAACCTGAATGCTAGAGACAGAGGTCATAATTTGTTATGAAGCAATGCATTGGAGAACTGTTTAGCAACCCGTAATTAAAGAGTACCTGTCACACAGAAATTATCTTTATATCATTAGAAAGAGCAAGACATTGTGTGTATACTTTTGTAGATTAAGAGATAAATAAGTATATTGTTAACAATCAACTCCCTTTATGATGACTTCAGCCCTTCATTTCAATTGTATAGCATTTACCGGAAAGTATTCCTTGCTGAGTCGCTGCTGGTACTTTCCACAGTTCTTTAACACCCCCCCCCCACACACACACACACATTTCCCTCCAACACTTACTAGTTTCATTCTCACCTGCAATTCATAAAATCAGAAGGGATTCAGAAACATTGGGATTGATCAAATTTTACCCACAGTTCAAAATGTAGACATGGGTAGCTCAGATAAGGAACCCCATAAAAGTTAGAACTTGATGCTTAAAACAGTTGCCAACTCTGCCTAATGGGAGATACAGCCCTGCTGCAGTGATGCTGAATAATTAATTTTACTCCATCAGGCTTGGATTCAACCCTTGAGTACCAGACGGGTGTAAACACATTGTGAAGCAATGCTTTGTGTACACCCCTATGGTCCCCAGGAGTTTTAATGGCAACACTACATATGTTTCCTTTGGACATGATTTGGACATGATTATCCCATTCATCTGATATAGGTTGCTAACAAAATATATACTGCAAACTACTAAATAAACAACTGAGAAACAATGTTTGTGCAGGGAAGGGATTTTTTTTTCAAAATCTTAAACGCCCCTTGGAGTATTTTTCAGTCCTTACATTATGCTTTAGGATATTATGTACAGTACATAGGGTATAGAGAGCCTGTATGCTGACACCATGAAAGATTGTCTTTAGAGAAGATAATGGTTACTCAGCTGCCAGCAAATGAGAATTTAGGGATCCCCAGGTTTCGGCTGGGAATATGCATCAGGGGAATATAGCCTGAATGCAAGACACCCCAGGTAGAGGCCCTTCCCTAGATCAATTGTCCTGCCTAATTCAATATGTACAATATCTGAAAAGGAGAGTGCCCTAACTGGCAACAAGACACACAATTTTAGGCACACTAGATGTGTCTATAGCCCCCCTCAGTGAGTTCCTTGCAATAACCCTGTACAAAGATTGTAGTTACTAGGTATTATGGCAACACAGTCATGACACTTTTAAGAGCTCCTTAGGCCCCCTGCAGAATTGTGGTGGAGTCTCACAATTGTAGGGAAACACTTAGGACCCTCTTAAGTTTAATTGCAACCTCCTTTTTTCTGTTCAAAGTAGAGTATTAATCTGTTTTGCACACAGACTGAGTCTCATCTCTTCTCCTCAAACATCTGAATTAGTTCCTTCCTGTGTTGTGAAGCTTCCATGGGTCTGGAACGCCATGCATTAAAGCTCCACTGAGCTCAGTAGCACTCATTAGCTAAGGGTCAAATAGAAAATCTATCTTAAAATTACCAATTTGTCTAAAATGACAGATTTCACACATTGATAGTCTCTGCAGGCATTTCAAGTTTCACACCGATCTGTTCAGTATTTTCTGAGAATGAAGAACATGAAAAAAATGAATAATTTCACATTTTAATTTGTGTGCCATCATGTTTATTTTTTCATCAGACCTACTTCAAAATCTACTCAATGGATTTACACCTCATTTCACATGTAGATCTTATGGGGTATGTTGTAGACGGCCCTCAAAGGGTTAAAGAATAAATAGAAGAAAAGCAGATATTTAAACAAGGTCGGCTAGGAATTTTAGTCCAGTCTACAGAACAGCGGTTCTCAACCTTTCTAGTGCCGCGACCCTTTGATAAAATGTCCCAATTTGTGGAGACCCTTAACAGTAAAATTATTTTCTTTGCTCCTTCATCGCTGTAATTACTGAATTACTCCTTTATAAAGAAATCTTTACTGTTCTGAGGCCGGAAGCCAGGCACCAGCTCAGACATCTTGTCTGCGTGCCTGCGCAGTCACTCCCGGTCTCCGGGACAATTACATTTTTGATAAAATGTCCCAATTTGTGGAGACCCCTAACAGTAAAATTATTTTTGTTGCTCCTTCATCGCTGTAATTACTGAATTACTCCGTTATAAAGAAATCCTTACTGTTCTGAGACCGGAAGCCAAGCACCAGCGCAGTCATCTTGTCTGCGCGCCTGAGCAGTTAGTCCCGGTCTCCCAGACAAGTACAAGTTTTACAGATTAAAATAGACAAAAATTTTCTGATGGTTTTAGGCAACCCCTGAATTGGGTCGCGACCCACAGGTTGAGAACCACTGCTATAGAATAACATAGGAACTGGAGAAGTGATAAACTGGCAAAGTCATATCCACTTTCTCACCTCTTAGTGAATCTCCCCCTGTGATTCACAATTCATGTCACCTCTGTAAGATACATGGTTCTACATTGTTGTGACAGAAAATATTCCAATAGGACATTTGTATGACTGTAATAAAAACCCAACTAGCAGAGTGAGGCAATGTAACATTTGCTAAAATATCTGCCTATTAAAGGAACATCAACAATGATCTGAGGTTATATAAACTTAAGTGCCTGGTACTTCAGTCTAGCATCCGTAATTGATTTCTAGGGTTAAAATCTGTTCATGCTCATGCTCCATGGGAGCTTCCATTGTAGCTTTTACTGGATTCTCAGACTCCTATTAACTTAGCATTCTTTATAGTTTTCTGAGTCTGATAACCCTTTGAGTGCCAGGGAGGTATCCTCACATACCTCCCTGGCACTGAAAGGGCTAGAATCCTAAAATAAAGTACATATGTCCTTAAATACAATAGAAGTGGGTACTCTGAACAGCAATACATTAACTGCCTTAAGACGTATTTCTGTCTGCAAACAGTACACACCAGTGGCACAGAAAGTCATTGGAGGGCCCCAGCACAAACATTTGATTGGCCCCCTAACACAAAAATATTTTCACAGATGCATAACTAGAATCTATTGGTCCCTGGGGCAGATGAGCCTCTCCTTTGATGCTGGGCCCCTGGCACCCTCTGCACTCCCTGTAGTTACAATCCTGGACAACAAAACTAACCATTTAACCAAATGGTGTCTAAATAGGACAGTCTTCACATGCATTAAAAAATAGCAAGTTTAGTATTATGTTTTAGGCCCTTAACTGTAAGTACATGATATTTAATAGTATATCAAGCAATTAAATTTTAGCACTCCTTTAAACCTTTGACCGCAATACATTGGATACCTCTCTGACATTCAAAGGGTTAAGCCATAATAAAGTAACCTCTAACATTTCATTTTGCCCCCTAAAGGGATAAAACAAAATTAACCCTTTGAGGACCAGAGGAGTGTGAAACACAATGGGGGTTATGCACTAAGGCGTGATGAACCGGTGATAAAGGCGAGATGATTTCTCTAGTTCCTATGTTATTCTATGCAGCCTATTCATTAAGATCTCCAAAACTTAACCCCTTAACGACCCAGGACGGAACTGGACCGTCATGGAATTCTGGGCTCCCCTCACGGCTGCACGCCGTTCGGGGAGTCCGGAACGCAGCCGCAAAAAAAAATTAAAAAATGCTCCGTGGTCCTTAACGGACCGCAAGGTGCGTGCGCGGCCCGTCGTTAAGGGGTTAAAAAATGTTAGTGAATTGGCTCCATAGAATAACATAGGAATTGGAGAAGTGATAAACTGGAGCTCTACTTTATCATCTCTTTCATCAATCCTTAGTGAATAACCCCCATTGGGAAACAATGTGTAAATCAATGAAATCCGCAGCAGCAAAAATATAACATTTATTTTTCACTGTAGTTTTGAGTTTCTGAAAAATTTAGAAACCTGAAGCTTGAGCTACTGAATCAGTAATGCATTTTTCATGGAATGCAACATGGGATATATGCAGCCCAGATATGATTTTGTAGGAGTTATCCTGCACTCTACCTCTCATCATGTTCTTTACACAAAGTAAAATACAGAGAAATTGTTTTCTACTTTGAGTCCTGTTCTTCCCACTTGATTAATAATTTGGGATACAATATAAACTTTCATAGAGAGACATCCACAACTGCAGATCTGAAATATCAAAATTGGATAAAATATACTCTGCATTAGGCATACCTGGAACTGTAAAGACTTATAAAGGCCCTTGGAAACTGATCAACAATGTTTAAAGCCTACTAGTTGAAGAGCCTGTTACACGGGCCATAGTGCCACTGCCAGCGGGTCGCGGGGCAGTCATGCTCAGTAGAGACTGCCCGCACTGCGGCTGATACAGAGCAGGACGCAGGAGCGTCCAGCTCAGTATCAGCCGCGGCGTGGGCAGTCTCTACTTCGCATGACTTTGTCGTTACATACATTTTAGTGAATTATTATATAGGATAAAGCAGTGATTCCGAATAGGTGCATTGTCGCATATTTATGTATCGTGCACTAAGCTTAATGTGTCATACTATTCAGTTATGTTTTCTTTTGACATGTCACAATAATCTACATTTTTCCAGCTATATTTGTTACAATGTAAAACAGATGTATCTTGACTTAAAAAAGGTTGTGAACCACTGCTATAGAAGGATATGAGCCAAACATTATATATAGCACAGACCACATTGTTGAAAAGAACTAAATAACTGACAAGAAAACTTACAAACTATAGATGAACTAACTTATAGTTAAATGCAGATAACTGAAAAGTAGAGCTTATAGTCAGCATGGACACTGACCCACAGTTCTTTCAATCTATATCACCACTGATACATGAAAAATGCTATATTAGAGGTGCAAAGTCTTCATAATGGTATATTTTCTTCAGGAAAACTATTTTACATGTTCATATTGATAAAGGAGTAAAGCTCATAGAATAGTTACAGTGTTTAAGTTTTAGCAAGGTTTTAATTAACAGACTCAAAAGGTTACCAAGTTGGTATCTACAGATCAGATGGGGTTTATCCCAGAGCATGCCACAACTATAAACCTGTGTAAGGTACTTACACCTCTCCTATTCCCACATTCCAATAAAGGATCTTGAGTTATAGCTTCCCTGGACACTAGTAAGGCTTTCGTCTTAGTTGTATGGCCTTTCTTGTGGGAAGTTCACAAGATACGCAAAATTGGCCCCAGTTATTATTTGTCGTGGTGAATGTGCCACTCATCATTTAAATTAGATTACATCCTCAAATTATGGAATATATTTATTGCTTACTACATATGCCCATGAAAAATTGCTGTTATTTCAGGGTGTCTTTGGAACATGCACTATCCTCCATATACTACATTAGTATTTTTTCAGGATTATCCATCAATTGAGCTAAGTCTGTTCTGTTCTTTTTTGGATGCCATTTCTCAACTGACTTCTGGGCCACTCAGTTTAAATATTTGGGTATTCACATCTCTTTAAACTTGATAGTTTATGTCTCCTTAAACTTGGTCCCTGTACTTGACTGGTTTAGACAGAGGGGTTTTTAGTCTACTTTTGACTGTTATAGTAAAGTGGGGCTTATAAATATGTTATTTCTGCCTAAACTGCTTTTTGTCTTACAGCATGCTCTCATAAGGATCCCCATTCTAACTTCACTCTCTTAGACATAAAGTGATTTCTCTTGTTTGAAATGGCTGTAGGGCTAGGATTGGACACTCTGCATTGTAGATTATCAGGGAATTTGCAGGGATTGCATTTCCTAACTTCAAGACATACTCCAACCTTCACAGTTGCAACACATCAGGCCATGGCTCAGCTGGATTTGTGAAATTCTCACTAAGCTTACTTAGCACTACATTATTCACAGGGATTACATATAAATATAGCCATTTTTTTATCTCTGAGGGATGCTTATATGTTTTTTAATGAAAGTATTTTACTAGGAAGGATATATTGAATTTATATCTCATTTTCAAGTATGTTCTTGGTACTAATTGTATCTACCTCAGAAAAAAGAGGTTATCCACCAACAATATGACTTATAGCTAAATATACATAGAACACGGGAGGAGGTTAGAGGTAACCTTGATGATAGCGAATGTTTGGAGGCACAGGAAAAAAATATACGAAGTGTCTCCGTCCATAGGAAATAAACTTACTTAGCGCTACATTATTCACAGGGTTTACATACAAATATAGCCATTTTTGTATCTCTGAGGGATGCTTATATGATTTTTGTCGTTAGTTATGACATTTTTTGTTGTTCCATACAACAATTTCAGTCAGGACAAAGACATATTTCCAATCACAACCGACACTCTCTGAAAATATTAATGATCCAAACGACACTGTACTTTGAAAAGTCTTTACAAACGACAAAAGCTATTTCGCTACTTCTTTGAACATATGGCCCTTTGCCTTTTAGCGCATAGTGCATCTCACCTAAGATGTTGGGTATATATAAGAGGGACACTGAATCTGATGTACTATGAATAACCAAAGTAATTATGGAGCAAATCAACTACAGTAAAGGGGGGTGGAATGAGAAAAATTAGAAAAATTGATTTAAAAGGACTTTTAACCTTTTCAATGTGTTGAATACAGTTCTTGCATTCAATTTGTTAAAAGCCCCATTTAAATCAATAGAAATTAATTAAATTTTTATTTTTGGTGCAGTTAGTTTGCTCCATAATTACTCCGGGGGTGGGGGGGATGCACTAAGATGTGGTCCAAAGGTGACATTGAGGAGATAACTTCTCCAGTGTTATACATTCCCCAATTCTTGTGGTATTTTATGGCCCCTGTTAGTGCATAAGTGCCATAGAACCGCAGTAACTGGTGAGTTTCACACTGGAGTTCTTCTCTTTATCACCTCTGTATCACATAACCCCCTGTTTTCTTGGCACATTGTCCTCATAGCCTAACTTATGGATAGAGCCTCCTGGTCTTGTGAGTAATCTTCCTAGTAAATAGCCCAGTATATGAATAGGATTTTCAACCCCTCTCACTGGCAAAATGGATTTTCACCATTTAATAAACAGAACTTGATAGTGGCTACACACACAAGCAGTCACAGATACACACGCACACACACACACATCATGATCACTCCATTAAACTATCTTCTCCCTTATCTATGCCAAGAAGATTAGCAATAATTCTAGTATCTTTCTGCTGGCTGTTGTCATCAGTGGTTACTTATTAATATGAATGGTACTGTGAGAGGTACTTTTGACCTTTTTAGTTAATTCTTGGTTTTTCTGCAAGTCTGATCATCCATAATATGTTTAAAGGGACAGAGAGACTGAGGTACTAAAAAGAACATAAGTATTTCTGGTTCAAACCAACTGCATCACAAGGGACAAATATAACTTCATTGATTTAGAAGGAGCTTTTAACCCCTCCAGTGCTAGAGAGGTCTCCAGTGCATTTAAATCAATGGAGATCCGAGGAGGATACTCATTAAGGTGTGGTAAAGGGGGGATAATTTCTCCAGTGTCACAAACTGTCATGCTTGAGAGATCTTTATGCATTTGTTTCATACAATAAAACAGAAATTAAAACATTTGTGACCCTGGAGAAGTTATCTCCTCTTTATTCCCCCATTATCACACATATTATGGTCCTTACTCATGCCCTATGAGTAAGGACCATTTAGGTCCAAAACACGTTAGGAGTTGGTGGGGTGAAGTTTCTGTTTGTTAGTCTCCATGTTTTCCAAGTTTTTAAACTTTTGAATAAATCTGTGAGTTTTACATGAACAGATATTCCAATGGAGTGCAGAGTTCCTTTTTTTTGCTGTTCTATGGATTAAGGAGGGGAGTTCCTGAAGTCGTGCACCCGTTATTGTACACTGATACACTGTACACTGATACACTGTACACTGATACACTGTACACCGATACACTGTACACTGATACACTGTACACTGATACACTGTACACTGATACACTGTACACTGATACACTGTACACCGATACACTGTACACTGATACACTGTACACTGATACACTGTACACTGATACACTGTACACCGATACACTGTACACTGATACACTGTACACTGATACACTGTACACTGATACATTGTACACTGATACACTGTACACTGATACACTGTACACTGATACACTGTACACTGATACACTGTACACTGATACATTGTACACTGATACACTGTACACTGATACACTGTACACCGATACACTGTACACTGATACACTGTACACTGATACACTGTACACTGATACACTGTACACTGATACATTGTACACTGATACACTGTACACTGATACACTGTACACTGATACACTGTACACTGATACACTGTACACTGTACACTGATACACTGATACACTGATACACTGTACACTGATACACTGTACACTGATACACTGATACACTGTACACTGATACACTGATACACTGTACACTGATACACTGTACACTGATACACTGTACACTGATACACTGTACACTGATACATGGCCTGAAAGACCAGGGTGAGTGAAGTTGTCCCTAATTTTGCACACACTTGGTTGATCTGAATATATATAGACGTATATATATGTTTACATCTTGAGCGGTTTAACGTTTTCCTTTTTTACACTTTATTTTCTGTAGAGCTTTAACGAATTTCCAATAGAAACCATAAGCTATACGTACGTGCATAATCGGAAAGACCATATTTTCAGCATATTTTTATCATATTCTCCTAAACTGCATTTCTAAGGCAAGGAATTACAATTGATTTTTGATAAATACCCAAAATGTAAGTGTATAAAATCAGTGATCAAGGCAAAGAGCAGGGTACCTGATACTCTGCTGTTACTGCCATTTGATGAATTCCACCCTAAGTGGTAAACCTGTTTGTCTGTCTTCAGAGACAAAGGCAAAGTTGTTCTGGTTCTGTCTGTTTCCATTGTGATTATAGATGTCATCCTTACCCAGACAGATACATTTAATGACTGGGTATGCTTGACTGGATTCAGCTCACACAGGGAAACTGTAACACTTTCAAGATGCACAGTATATAATTAAGTACAGTTGTTTATTATTATTTTCTAGTAACAAGATATTGTCCAAGGAAACTGATTAATTTAAACTGGCCAAGGCACTCTGAGGCTAAACTGGATCAATTCTGGAGCAAAGTCATTACACCAAAGTAAAAACAAAGGCCCATTGGTTTATCCCTGTGAATACAAAGTTTTGAAGACCTCTCTACCATTCAAGGGCTTACAAGTCCCATTTAAATCAAGGGGAATTTGGATATTTTTATGCCCCTGTGGTGCATTTGCTTTGTTGCAGTCTTCTTACAGATGTTAGTGTATCAGCTTCCATGTAACCTGTAGCATCCACCACTTTTTTTTTATAAATAACAGAAGTTTTAAGAACACATGAAACCCACAGCAGAATTGTTAATTGAAGCCCCCAACTATAGGTGAACATTCTGCTTAAGTTAGTTTGTATCCTTCCTTGTCTTCCTTTCCTCTTGTTGGGAAAGCAGCCTTATGTATTGTGCATCCAGAGAAGCCTTACTCCTCCCTAAACATCTGCCCACAGGGTTAGATAGACTCTTTTATGTAAAGCTGGGACTGCTAGGAAGCCAAGGAGAGGTCATCTGAGACTGGAGGACCCTGTGAATACACCTATGCATTTTAATCCACTGATAAATAAACAGCTCTGGAGAAACATAGAAATGCATCAGAATTAAAAAAAAAGATGTAAATAAAGATGTGGGTAGTGTAAAATAAATTATAAAGAAACTTAACTAGTAATATTAGATGCAGCCGGTGATGCAGTGTATGCATGTATAACTGATAATATAACACTGTCTGTACACTCACAACACATTTTGCAAATCTTGGGGTCAGAGTGAAAGCATGAAATGTGTCTATTTAGGTCTGAGTTTTCCTTGCTGGCATGAAAGTGGTCAAACTAAACTAGGGGATTTATTCATCAAGCTAAACACTGCTACACAGTGGTCACAGGGGCACACATTAAAATTCTCCTAGCATCTAATTATTTAAATGGACATTTAACCTCTTGAATGCTAATTCAAATTTAAATGTAATGTATCCTCTATGGTTTGTTTTGCTCCAGACCTGCACCTCTTTCTCTTGACAAATAAGGGTCTAGAGGTCAGATATTTACTTTTGATCATTTGAAGTTGGCAGCTAGCTAGCATGGTGGTAAATGCCCTGACTACAGTACTTGTTCATGTCTAAAGGTTGCAGGTTCAAATCCTGGAAGGGTCAACTCAGCCCTTTATCCCTCCAAGGTCAATAAATGAGTTCCATTGATTGGGAAATAATAACATCTGTTATTCAGCTGCAGATTTGGTTAATTCTGAAAGCACTTTGAGTCCCACTAGGAGAAAGGTGATATACAAATACTAGTTATTATTACTAAGATACTGATTCTGGAATAATGGAATATTTGAGGTTTGCTAAAAATTATGAGTCACTAAACTCCTTAACGTTTTTAACCCTTCGTTAATTTAAAGGAAAACTATTATTATATTTTCCATTTAGATAACTGTTTCCGTTTTTATTAAAATCAATCAATTTATTTTCTAAATCCAGAACTGGAAGAAGCCACAAAACCATGCACTCAATGAGGCTACTCAGTGAGTACTAAAATAATTTGAGCAATTCTGGTAGAAACCAACTGCTTTGTAGTGGACAACTAAAAATCCCCCAAATTCCCATTTATTTAAATTGGGCTTTTTTTTTTTTTAAACAATACATTTTTCTTGAATTTTCAAGATAGAAAAATACATTGTCAATTGGCAAATCTTGATAGATGAACACCGTACATTATAGGAGAGTTACCCCATGTATTCTAGAAGGATCCCCATGACACACTTCACAATGCATTGGAGAACTCTCTAGCATTCAAGGGGTTAAAATAATTTTATATCAAAGGGGGATTTTCATTTGTTCCCTATGGTAGAGTTGGTTTGCCTTAGAATTGCTGTAGTTTTGCTTAGTAAGTCAGCATCATAAACTCCAAAAAGCTTTAATACTATAGGCCATATGTTCAAAAGGAAAATGGCGGAGTACTGGAGCAAACCATTGGCACTATAGGAGAGAACCAAGTTCCCATTGATTTTAACACTTTGAATACTAGAGAGGTCTCCTTTGCATTCCCATTGATTTTAACACTTTGAATACTAGAGAGGTCTCCTTTGCATTCCAATGCACTCAATGGGTTAAAATCCCCATTTAAATAAATGGGAATTTTTAAAAATTTTTTAAATCATTTAAATAAATGGGAATTTTTTAAATGTTTAGTTTTTCCTTGTAGTGCAAATGGTTTACCCCAGAACTCCTCCATTTTACTTTTGAACAAACATTTCTTAACCCTTTGTGTGCCAGAAGGGTAGGAAACACATTGCTTTGCAATGTGTTGTGTACCCCTCTGGCACTCAGTGGTTAAAGTGACCGTTTGGTTGCTGGATTTGAGTGTCCTTTAACCATTTTAATGTCAGAGAGGTTTTCAATGCATTTCAAAGCAATTCATTGGAGACCTTTCTAGTATTCACTAGGTTAAACACATGATGACATCCTTATTTCTGTGGTATGATTTCCCTTTAACCCTGCCTCAGAACACATATTAAACACTCTGCTTTCATAAGTCTTTTTTATTGTAATACAAAAGTCTCACAGTAATTTTTGTTTGAAGCACATTTTACAATTCAAATGGAAACCATGACAGTGGATGATTTTAGCAGACATCAGTTTGGAGAATAAGTAATTATACCTATCAACCTATTAGCCTAGATTTAATTTAAAAAGGATGAAGAGGTCTTATCTTGTACAAAAGGTTTTACCGTAACACTTTGCACCTCCATTGACACTTGAAACCACTATACATGTGATATTTGTTTATGTGTAAATGTAGTGGGACATTGGGATTTATATATGAAAGCAAACTGGAGCAATTCTTTGGAAAACCATGTGCACCACAGGGGATAAGGAAAATGTCATATAAACAAAATGGTGTTTTAACCCTTTGCATGCCAGAGGGGCATGCAACATATCACAAAGCAATGTACTGCATACCCCTCTGGCACTCAAAGATCTAGTCTTTGAATGTTAGTGAGGTCTCCAATAGTGAATTTTTAGGATGTGTATTTCTCCCCTGCTGTGCGATTTACATAGTAACGTAGCTGATGAGGCTGAAAAAAGACATGAGTCCATCAAGTCCAGTCCATTGCACAAATTTGCTTTTATACATACAAGAGTAATAGCCTCTTATTAGAGGTGCAATACCCAGCTACCATCATCCTGCACCATACCACTTATGTTACTATGGCTAGAAAATGCTAATGACCATTATGAATGTTGTGCATGAACTAAGGTTCATGAAATAACATCTTCAAACAGCCCTGGATATCCTGTACACAGATTTGTACAATAATTTTGCTGATGGGACTCCTGGACCCCAAACTCCACCCACTGTATTACTGACACCTTGGCTCATGCATTTCCCTGCTTCAGTTTGAGACAAAAAGAAAGTTCCAGTGAGTGGAGTTTGAGGCCCAAGAGTCCTGCCAGTATAGGGTGACCAGACCTCACCTTTAACCGGAGACGCATATGAAAAATGCATAGTGCAGGGCTGCTTTGACTTTGGTGCACTCCTGAAATATGCCTATTTCCTATGTGTCCCCTGTTAAAGGTGAGGTATGGTCAGCCTATGCCAGTAGGACTTTCTGGCCATAGTAAAGTAGATTAGGTTATTAGGAGGGGTTAGTGTTTCTTTAACACTACTGCATCAATGCCATGATGAGCCTCTGTATGAACATAGTGTTATAATGTAACTTGAATACAGAAGTAATATTGAGAATTAATGAATTGTTTCTCAGGACGAATACTACTGTGATGATTTACTGTTATACTGTTACAACCATGAAGGTAAAATAGATCAATTCTGGAGCAAACCATCTGTACCACAGGGAACAAATGAAAATTCCCATCGATGTAAAAGAAAGGCTTTCAACCAACTGGAACTGTGGTCACATGGAAGAGATAGAGCAATTCCAAGGTAATCAAGTCCCATTGATTTAAACTGGGTTTTAACCCCTTGGATACTAGAGAAGTATCCAATGACTGTAATACAAGGACTGTAGAATACAGGGGGTTAAACGCCCTATTTAGATCAGTGGGAATTCAGGGTATATCTTTGAGCTATGGTGCAGGTGGTCCGATCCTGTATTAGTCCACATATGGCCCTATATATTTAGAGCAGAGTCAACTACCTGGGTGGATCTTTTAACTTTTAGTTGACAGACACCTCAGTCATCCAAGGTCCACTGATTACATCACACATATATAACGTTTACAAGCCCTTCTAACTTGTACAGAAGATAAGGAGGATAACAAATGATGAACAAACACATTCCAAGGCTCATTCTTGTTTAGATATAGAGATTACTAGGCAGAGTCACACTCAGACTATCAACTATAGTCCTACAGACTATAGTAATGTTCAGGATTACAATTATTGTTCTACAGAAGTTTCAAATATCAATGAGTCCTCTCTAGCACTAAAGGATTTAATCATTTGAATGATATAAATATGTATATATAAGCCTAGATCTTGTAATTTTCTCTGCAACAGAAGTGTACATGTGTTCTGTGATGTACCAACCCCTGTGTTATGTTATATAGACTGCTGAACTGTCCAGTTTATGAGTTCTGGACACTGATGTCATTTTCAAGGTTCTTTAAGTACATAGTTGGATGCACCTTAGTTTTTTTAACAGCATTTAGATTTGGGGACCTTTGGCTCTTCACCAGTTGGGGACTTCAGCTCCCATCAGATGAGATTTGTAATCTCTAACATCAGTCAAATGTTGCCTAATCCTGATCTAGATTAAACTGCAATAGAGTCTCACATAGCTCATTTTCTGCAGACTTCAATTTTGTACAACTAGCCACTGTCTCCTAACAGTGACATACATTGGAGTGACACATCTCAAATGTCATTTCCTTCCAAGACTGATACATAAAAATTCAACATTTACAAATGATCCAGAGCTAGCTGCACTCAAAGGAGCACGGTTGTGATCTGCCTCTGGACCTGTCCAGGGCTTACTGGTCCAGAGTCCTTTGTCATTCTATACCATATGCTGGTTAGTATTCCTATGCACAAGGCAGTGGCGCGACCTACTGACCATAGAGATAAGGAGAGGCCCACTCTCTGGCTCACGTTGAAAAATACATCCTATATAATAATTTGCTAGGATGTTTGTCAGAAGCCGTCATGCGCAGTAGAGACTGCTCAAACACATAGAATGGTGGGAGCACAGAATGCTGGGAGTTCTGTGCTGGGAGCATTCTGTGCTTTCATGCAGTCTCTACAGTGCATGACTGTGTCGGCAGCAGGACGCAGAGCAGGACCGGCCTCTTAACCCTTTGAGTGCCAGAGGGGTATGCAATGCATTGCAAATGCTTTGCAATGCATTGCGTACTCCTCTGGCACTCAAAGGGTTAACATCACCTGGACCTTGGCCTGTATACACAGGCTTTTACACTAGTGTGTGTGTGTATATATATATATATATATATATATATATATATATATATATATATATATATATAATTATAACCTCTCACCCTAAATTGCTCCTTAGAATTCAGTAGGAGCATATTATATAGTTTGCGATAAAATCTACCTCTGAGTACGAAATTTGGCCAACATAAAGTCTTTCTCTATATTGGTCAATGTATTTTTGGGATTTAGCAATTTGCTAAATTATTTTTAAAATATGGGTAGAATGGGATTATTGCTTGGAATAAAGTGACATAATTTCATTGTCATGGGACACATTTCAGAGTGTTAAGCTTGGTCATCAGCTTTTTTCTTCCACAGCTTTCTATCACTCTGTGTGTGAAATGTTCCTGTTAGCGGAAACATCACCCTCTGTCAGTGAAGGGGAATGTGGAGGAGAGGAATAAAGAGGCCTTTCTTCTCCACTTTTCCCCTCCCATCTGAGGTCTTGGGTGTGGGACTATATTTCTCTTTGGGCAGGCACAATGCAGTCATCAGCGATTGCACTGTGCACAATTTGTAAAAAGTCAGTGAAAAGGGGAACGGAGGAAATGCACCTTGGCACAACCGCTCTGATAACACACATGAAACACAGATACCATGACATTTATGTGAAACGTGTTAAAGCCAAACCCCCACCAAAGAAATTGGCACCGCTGTTGCTGTACCCCCTGTCTCACCCCAAAGGCAACAAGAGGCAAAGTGGAAATCAAAGAGGAGAAAGAATAGAGTAACCCAGCCATAGCCTAAAAGTTCGAGAGTGAGCGAAACACCTGACTCATCATCATCTTCTTACGGTCCGGCCACGAGAAGATGTAACTGGAGATCCACCTTGTTTATCTTTACCTCCCCCGCCAGCTGATAGCCATTCAGTAGATGTCAGGATGTGGCAGTTCATGTCCACCGATTGTGCAAGGTGTGGTGCACTGACCACACATTGCAGTGTGGTGGAGGAGAATCATAAACAGGGCATCAAGCGGCATTTGAAGATATTCTATCCTGAAAAATATGCTAAGATGGTGGCAGGGAATGTTCATCATTACTGTTAAACCTGCAAGTTGTCACATGCCCTTAGCGGGGAGTGGACAAGAGGCATAGTGACAGCATCAGTACTTGATTTCTGGGGGGATGATTTCACATTGGGGATCCTAAGTGTCATGGTGTTTGGTTAGAGTTGTGTCAGATGTTTGAGGTGAGTGCTGATGTGTCCATTGTTCCCAGTCTTTTCCTTATTTACCACACACACACACACACACTGTACAAATTGCAGCTGATAATGAGAGGCACAGTCCCTTCCTGCTCTCATGGGAAAATTTATATTTCAACAAAACACCCATGATTTTGAAGGAGGGGCAGGTGGAGAAGCATTACTGGCCAGCTTCCTTTTTCCATATATACCTGAAGTGGCGTGGACTAGTGGTGCTGCTACTGCCTCAGGAGCAGTAGTGGAGCTAGTAGTGGCAAGTGGCATGATCATGTTCACCTATCCCTACTTCTAACATGAGCTGTGTATTCTCCTTAGAACTGCTTCCCACACATCTGATGGAAAAATAATTACTTTGAGAGATACTTTATAACTGTCTTAGACTACTAATTTATCCTCTTGGATGCTAGAGACATCTTTTCACTATTCAATAGAGAGGTCTCTAGCATCTAAGGCACTAAACTAAAAGATTGGTCATGGGATCCTGTCTACATCTAGCATGCTCCAAATTCCAGAATTCCAGCTCTGTGCAATCGCACTGGCTTTATGGGAGTTTGAAACTTAAGTCCCACAATAGAGCCAACCAGAGGTGGACCCTGCTTCTCCTACTCCCTACACAGTTGGATTGACCATATAAATGGGTATTAACTTCTGGACTACCAGAACATGTTAGTGGTAGTAAGGTTCCATGGTCAATTTTTTAGTTAGCTGATAAACAGTTCCTTTAACCAAAAAATGGTCAACATTAACACATTAATCTCAGCAAAGAATAGTTAAACATGGACATCCTTGACATACAGATAAAGCAAACTAACCCTTGTGACGCAATAATGGGACAAACTATCTACACCACAGGAGCAGATGCAATTGTCCATTGATTTAAATGGGATTTTTAACTTTAGAAGTCCCCAACACATTTATTCACAATGCATTGTAGGCTTCACTAACATCCCAGGCGGATAAAAACCCTAT
The DNA here is from genome assembly GCA_037306005.1 of Rhinophrynus dorsalis. Taxonomy (NCBI): domain Eukaryota; kingdom Metazoa; phylum Chordata; class Amphibia; order Anura; family Rhinophrynidae; genus Rhinophrynus; species Rhinophrynus dorsalis. The sequence continues at coordinate 537,607,514 of CM074718.1, read as the reverse complement.
TTAACCCTCTGAGTGCCCGAGAAGTATGCAAAGCTTTGCTTCACAATGCATTGCTTACTGCTCTGGTGTTCAAAGGGTTAAATCTATGGGTATTATAAACCTTTCAGTGCCAGAGTGGTATGCAATGCATTGCAAAGCAATACATTGCAAATACCTCTGGCACCCAAAAGGTTAAGAGTTTTTATTTGTCAGCTATGGTGCCAATGGTTTTTCCCCAGAATTGCACCACTCTCCTGGACATGGCCCACTCAAGCTAATGTACTAGTAACCAGTGGATTTGGGGGCAGACCAATAGGCAGCAAGTAAAAACCACCATTGATTACATTTTTGCTTTTAACCTCTTGAATGCTAGTGAGGTCTCCAATACAATGCTTCATAGTCAATAAGCTAAAGAATAACAATTCAGAAGCAAACCAACTATGCCATAAAGGGCAAATAAAAATTCCCATTGATTTAAAAGGTATTTTAACCAGGAATAAAAGTTTCCATTTACACCAATGGGAATTTTGGGATTTTTTATTTGTCCCCTGTAGGTAACCTAGTTTACTACAGATTGCTCCATTTCATTTTAGTATCATCCTCACAAACCATAAGGAAAGTCACACAAGTACTTTACACTAAACAGTGCCAGTCCTAGAGGGATAACATGACTCATACACACTTACCTGAGACCTCATGGGTAAAGGAGCAGAGAGTAATGAGACACACAGCGATGGACAATAACAAAGGCATGGTGATCTGCCACTCCTGATGTCAGCCTGGTACTAGGAGGGTGGATGATGGGTCCAAAATGCCAGCCTGGCAACGGGTTAAGCTGAGGTCTCAGCTGAGTCTCAGCTGCTGGACTGATACAAGGTTAAAGGACACTGCGTGTCACACAGCTGTTGTTGTCTTAGACATTGTACCAACCCCAGTGCACAGATTGATGAGGAGGAGCAGGTGGGGCCTCTCCCTAGTACAGGAGAGATACTGTCTGGTTAGGCTGGCAGGGAAAGTGTGGCCCTGGTAGCTCAGCCCTGGGCAGGGAAGTAATTCCAGAGAGGAGGCTTCACACAGCAAGCCTGGCAGCTTTCCCAGGGCAGAACTAACAGTGTGTGAGAAGTTCCAGGTTTTATATACTGCTAACAGGAAGCAATCCCACAGTACAGAGAGCAGCCAGACAGACAGCGGCTGTTACTTATCCAGGGATACTGTACATTCTATTAACACTGTAAGTACCAGAGGGATGTGCATTTCTTTGTGAAGCAATGTAAAGCACACCCCTCTGGTCCTTGCACAATTAAACTTCACTGTGTGTATGGGTTATATTGAGCAAATGTTATTAACTTATAGTGCTACACCTCACTGAACTATACTTGGAAACTCCAACTTTTGCTGAACTACCACTCCTATCATCTTCAAGTTGTTGTTTTATATCCTTATTAGAAGCTTGCTGTGCTATGGGTTCCTATCAAAGATTTAGATTATTATTAAAATCTGTAACAAGTCTTTATGTGCCACTATTATTTGTACCCTTTTCTTTGAGCTACACAAATGTAGTTCTTGAACAATAAGAGGGTAATTTGGTCTCCAGCACATTGCAAAGCATCACTTCACCTGCTAGTATCCTGTGTAGACATTATACTTATTGTACAAAGTACTAGTTAATGGGACCAAACATGTAGTACATATGAATCAATGATTAATGTATTTGAATGAAATAGTTATGTTATAACATATGATTTCCCTGGAAGTTCTGATTGGTCACAGCAGATTTAAATACAGATCCTGCCATTTGAGCGTCTTTTAAGACTATATTCAATTCTGGCGAGGTGACAGACTAGTCCCAAATGAGCTGATAGATAAATCTTTTACTATTTTTATGCTTTTTTTTTTACTTTTTTTATCCAATTTTATTTGTCTATTTATTTTCTAATAAATAAGCTTTTATAAATCAATACCTTGGTCTTCTGGGAGATTTAACTGTTGAGACACTACCATATCCAGCCAAGGACACAGAAAATGGTGGACCAGGACACACTGCAACAAGTGGGCATTGACAGTACCTAAAGGAGGTGATGACCAGAATTGCATAGCATCCTGGAAAGGGGACAAAGGGAGGAATGTGAATACCTACAGCAATATATGTGATTTTATGTTTACATATTGATATTTGCATACAACACCATTAGGGCAGGATTGGTATCCTAGTCCAAATGGCGCTGTAGTGGATTATCACCTCACAAAAGGATTCTCCAGTATTTGTTCCCTGATGCCCTCCTACCCCAAGAGGCTGATTTTGCTCCTAGGTGATCCTGTGTCCTACCTATACTACTCACATCAGTATTATAATATGGCTCTTCTTGTTCTGTATATTCCCCACAATACATTAGAGATATTGTGTAATATCTTGTAATGCACCACCGTATGGTATAGCCACCACATGTAGATATGTATTATTGAGTGTTCTCTGCAATTAGAAATTCCAGTTTGCTGTCTTTCTTTCTGTTTTTATTTTATGTACTATACACGAGGGGTCCCTGGGTACTGACAGCAGCAAGGTTTCCAAGGATTCCAAGTGTTCATCATTTTAAGTGGACATGTGAACATTTTGGACAGTATATATCCCTAGCTTCAGGCAACTGTTGAAATATCCATCATCCCCCTGAAATCACCCCACACAACTGCACATAAGAAGAAACTATATATATAATGGATTCCATTGAGATGTGACTGTGTGTGGAGGGTATAATATTTTTGGGGGACATATGTATGTATGTATGTATGTATGTATCTTTATTTATATGGCGCCACACAGTGTACGCAGCGCCTTACAATAGACATATGTTACAATAAATAAGAGGGGATGAAATAAGTGCGACATTCATAGAAACAATGGGAGAGAGGTCCCTGCCCCAAGAAGCTATATATATTACATATATATTAACTTCCCCAGTTGGGGGAAAGTATTCACTAAGAACCTGATTACTTTTTGTCTTTTATATTATAGATTTGTATTATTTTGGCATACCCAGAGGTCGGTGAGCGATAGTCAATTTCTTCACCAATAGCTCAAGTTACCCTGAGACAGTATTGTAGCATATCACAATAAATTCTTTTCTTAGATAGCCAGGGCTCCAACTAGGTTAGAAGCAAGGCAGGAGGTAGGGAACTTGTCTCTCTTTCTCTTTCCTTATGTAGTGTGAAAGAGCATGGAGATGACATAGCATTTTATCTTTGCCCCCACTCCTTAGTTTCAACTTTTATTTTGGTACTTGTTTACCATTTTTGCAAGAAAAGACCTGCTGAGAAAAGTAGTAGTAGGAGAAGGGTGCTTCAGAATTTGAAGTGCTCTCTTACATTACATCAGTTATCTAAGGAAAGGAAAAGGGGATTATTGTGTATTTACCGATAAACCCTTTTCTCTTAGTCTGTGGAACACAGGTGTATAGTTAAGTATCCTTCTGCAGGAAAGAGAATCCGCTAATCTAGAGTCCCCTATCCGGGACGCAAACCGATTTTTTTTTCTCAGAGAGGAAAGTCCTGTGTTCCACATGGAGTAAGAGAAAAGGATTTATAGGTAAGGACACATACTATGTGGAACACAGGAAACATGGGGATATACCAAAGCATCCACCAAGATTCCAGGGAGGGAAAGAAAAAAAAACCTCAAACAGACCAGTTATAAAAGACACTAGCTGGAATAACATGAACATCAGGTGTCAACTGGCACAGTTCCACCAAAAAGAAAAAAAGAAGCGCACACAATCTGAGTGTAGACTGTAATAACCAATCTGGCTCTTGAACCCTTCATCGAGTGGGCTTCTACTGTTGTCACCTCCTTCACCGTGGGAATCACCTTACAGTAGGGATAGGTGTTTGACTCAACTTTAATACAGGCAATCTAGCCTCTTGGTGTGATCACCTCTACTGGATAACCCCCAGTGATGGTGCCTTTGCGCCAGCTCCCTTCTTCTTTCTCCTTTCAGTTATTTGGCCTCTTCTCAGACTGTTCTCTCTCAGGCTAGCTACAAGTGTCTACAGTCCTCTATCTAGGACTCTATTTATAGCTTGGAACCTGTCAAAGGGACCTAACTGGAATAACAATCTGGAGCTTGGACAAATATAAATAAATAAATAAATAAGAAACAACATAAATAATTAAACAAATAAATATATAGCTGACTGGGAGCGCTGTGACTGAGGCAGACTTGATAGACAGCAGACAACATTTGTTGTGGGCCAAGGCAAGACATCACACTCCATCAATTTTGAGTAAAAACACACACAATAGTTGAGTAATGTCTAGCAAATGCACCAGCGAGTGGGGGAAAGGTGGAGGAAGTGCAGGGGCATGGGAATAAAGTGTTAGTGCAAAAACTGACTGCAGCAATCGTTGTTGCAGCATGTGCAATAAAAAATGATGATCCCTCTCGTCCAGTGGTGGATGCAGTTAGTCAAGGTCCCACCAATCACACCTCGCCAGTCCCACACCACCACTACCATACACATTTGTCACATTGTAGGTTGTAGTTTATTTTTTTAATCACTTGACAGCATCATGAATACGTGTCAGTGTCACTTAAACAGGAAGTAAGTGTTGTGGGCAAAGGACAAAGACACCCTGCATGCTAACACATTTTTCAAGGTATATGTTGCCGTAGGACTTACATCTTTAACTTCCAGCTACTGATTTTCTCCACTAAAGTAATATTATGGTGGGAAATGTTGCACCATATTAAATATAGGCGAAAAATGTGTTGAATAGGTGAAAAATGTGTTAGACTAAGCGAAAAATGTGTTAGAATAGGAGAATAATGTGCTGGAATAGGCGAAAAATTTGCTGGAGCATGCAAATGTTTTGCATTGGAGAAAAAGAGAAATGTTTGCGAAAAAAGTGAAAAATTGGCCGTTTTTTGCAAAAAGTCATGAGAAAATGTTTTCACACTTTTTGCCCACCCCTACTTAGAATCAGCCTGGCCCACACTAGGTCTCTCAGGAAAAACGATGAACACAGTACTTCAATCACCTAACCACATTCAAAAGATTAAGCTCCTTCTCCTGACTGTTAGACAGGAGAGGTCTGGCACCTTGTGGCCTGGAGGGCAACTACAATCAAGTGGCCCAATTCTACTGTCATTCCAGCCCACTGTCCCAGCCCATCCCGTTTTGTTAATTTTAAAATTGCCATTAATCCTTTGCATGTCAGAGGGGTACCGTACAATGTTGTGAAGTACGTCAAGAAATACCACAAAGCTTACAACTGAAATGGAAATACACTGGTGCAACTACAGAGCTTACAGCTGAAATGAGGTTGCACCGGTGCAACTACAGAGCTTGCAATTTAAGTAAAGCTACAATAGTGATTCCATATAACTTACAAGAGAAATTGGTTATGCTACTAATGTAGCTCCACTTGGACTGTAGTTCCATTTCAGTTGTGAGGTCTGTGGTATCACTAGTGTAGCTCCATTTGCAGCAACAAGAGGGAATGGCCCACCAGCCCAGACAGCAATTGCCCCCTTGCCCCACAGGCCAGCCCTCCCCTGCTGTTAGATGATGCAGGACAGAGAGAAGGAAGAACAATTTTCATGTTAATGAGACACTCAGATACAACAAAAGGGAGAAACCAGATAGGAGTTCATAAATCCACCATATCAGAAGGGAAAACAAGAAAGGGAGGCTTACAAGACAAAGCCTGAATTTTGGCCACCTGCCGAACAGACACAATAGCCAGCAGAAAAGCTGTCTTGAGCATCAAAAATGCAGGGAAACTGAAAAGAATCCTTCTGAAGCAATCCCAGAATAAAGATCATGTTCTACGAAGGAGTAGGATACAAAAGAGTGGGTGGAAACTAGCTACTCCATGCACAAAAGTCTGCACATCTGGTAATTAGTTGAAAGACCTCCGAAAAAAAGACAGAAAGAGCATGAACATGGACTTTAACTGAACAAAGACCAAGCCCTTTTTGGAGACAGTGTTGAAGGGAGGCCAAAACTACCAGAAGGCGAAAAGGTTGCAGGCATTACCCCTGAAATTCACACCTCTAATATAACAAGTAACATACTCTCTGGTATTTCTTGGATTAAACTGGTTTATGAGCTTACAGTAAAACACTTCTTCCTCAGGATGCTGTCTTAAAGAACTAAGCCATCAAAGCCAGCTTCTTCACCTTTGAATGACACAGAGGACTCTGAGTCAAGAGGTCTGGAAGCAAAGAGTGTTGAAATGGCTCTGACATGGATAGTGATAAGATCAGGGGGCTAAATGGTGTGATCAGAATGATATGAACCTGCTCCATCCTGATTTTTGCAGCACTCTGAGAAGCAGGGCAAACAGAGGAAACACATATACCAGAGGAAAGTGGCACGGTATAACCATTACATCCACCAAAAGAGCTTGAGGGTCCTGTATCTGGAACATAACTGCAGAAACTTGGGTTCCACCAAGAGGTCTTTAGTACCACAGTGGAGGACGCAGAGATGAACAATGAAATCAAAAACCTTCTGGCTGAGCTTAAAGTTCCTGGGATACAGGTTATGTCAACTGAGAAAGTCTGCCACAATGTTGTCTAGCCCTGGGATATGAACAGTGGAGAGAGCCTGTACATGAGCCTCCACCCACATGAGGATCAATCGAACCTCAGACCATGCAGCCACCCTTCTGGTCCCTTCCTTTAGGTTAATGTAAAACACCTCAGTTGCATTGTTGGGCTTGATCTGCACAGCAGATCCCTGGAGGGACTGAGACCAGTGCGGCAAAGCTAGGTGAATTGATGGAAGCTTCAGAACACTGATGGACAGACAACTCTCCTCTCCAGTGCAAAGACCCTGTGCCATATGAGGGCCAAGGGTGGCATCCTAGCCTGTCAGGCTGGCATCCATTGTGACTATCAAACAATTTGGAATGACCTGTGGACATCCCAGTGACATTCCAGCAACCAACAAAAGTCCACCTTCATCCAGTCGGATAGGTACATTACATGGATGGGATAATACTGATGTCCTGAGAAAATCCAGTTGCAGCTTCTGGGTATTGCAATGTGCAAATGGGGCTGCCTCCAGTGCAGAGGCCAGATAATCCAACACATTCATATATTAGTACACCATCACAGATGGGCAGAGCTGGGCTGGGGACACATAGAGAGACAACAGCAGAATCTTGCCTCCCTAGAAGAGTGTCAGATCTCATACAATGAAAGAGAAGTACCTGTGAAAAAACCAGGGCAGAATTCTTTAAACTTAAAAAAATGACAATAACTGTGCTGTTCCAGAACAAACACTGAAGTCTGAATCTAAAGGCACACAGTAACCTCTAAAGGAGACTTTAGCAGAAGATCTTCCAAATACGGAGTCAAGGAAATCACTAGAGAATGGATGTGCACTCCCACGCTGTCATGACCTTTGTAAAGACCTGCTGAGCAGAGGCTGACCCAAAGGGAAGGTTAATGAACTGAAAAGCAAATTCCAGAAAAAGTTTATGATCTGCATGAATGGAAATATGGAGGTAAGAGTCCTTTATGTCTAGAGAGAGGCCAAAAATTTCATTGGACACATGGCAGTGATGACAAAGCACTAGGTCTCCATCCTGAACTGGGGTACAAGAACAGTTGAGGAGCTTCAAGTCCAGAATGGGAAGCCATCTGCAGTCTTTTTTGGGAACTTTGAAAAGGTTGGCATGGAGTCCCATGAACCTTTCCTGAGAAGGATCAGGTACCAAAACCTTGGAAGAGAACCTGGGTCTTCCTCAAAATAATCCCTAATAGTGAAGGATGGATCCAAAATCATCCTCATCAGAGTTCCCTTCCTCAACTGAGAGTCCCCTACCATGGGAAAATGTCCTTCTGTGAAATGGTCCTGAGACCAAGAGTCTGTAATACATTGACTAGAAGAAGGTATATATGGAACGCATAGAAGAAATTAGGGCCTTAACCCATGCAGATTCCTGTTCAGTAGAAGAAGGCTCCTGGAGCCATGTGGGGGGACAGAGCAAGAGGAACATAAAGTACTAGTGCAGTTCCTAGTATGAACAATCTGGCATGAGGAGCAATGGGTTAAAAGGGTTAAGGGGGGTGAGGGGCCTCAAAATATTGGTAGCTTGCCCATGTCTCGCTTAGGTGCAGACATAGCCAGCAAACCTGTTAAAATATGTTACAGAAAAAATAATATAAAAGTATTTATATAAAGTTAAAAGTACTTACCTGACTCAAAAGGTTAAAGTAACATGCATGGAGACCAATCTAATGAGGGCCACAAAGAAGTAAAAAAGAAAGAAGATCAGCATAGAACCTCTTCTTACCATTCCCTAAAGCATAAGAAAAACAGGCTTATGTGTAATGTAGTCACTAGTCAATATTTTTATCAAAATGGTGTGGTGGACTCTCTAGTCACTATGCAATAGCACCCCAGAAATTGTGGGGGCCCCCGGGCCACCACTTTGCAGTTGAAAGATAGAGAAGCCCAATAAGCCTCCCTTACACCCACCAAAGTGCAGCTGGTGGAACAGAAAGTCCCTAATACTGTCTGTGTCCCAATCCAATATAGCCACTGTGCATGCCCTTTCCTAAAGGCACCGCAGCCCCAAAAATAAAAAGGTGCATTAAATACACATTAAAAGATGTAAACTAAATATAGAATAAGGTAAAAATTAAAATAAGAAACTAAATGAAATAAAAGCTAGTGAATGAACTTGAGTTCAACTAAAGTGAAATGAAATTGAAAAAAATTAAATTAATGCAAGTACAGAAAAATGTATTTAAAATGAATTAAAATAAATGAAAACGCAACAAGAGATGTACAAAAATGTACAGAGTGACAGACAAAGTACCACAAGTAATAGAAATATGGCTGACAGACAAACAAATTGGGATATTCCCACAGGACCTGTCCACTTGGAATGCAAGAAAGCTTGTCCTGTTCAGTCTTCAGACTCCTATGTACCATTCAAATGTCTGTTCAGACCAGCTAATCAAAAACCGAGAGGAGAGGGCTGGTAATGCAAGCCATCCTTTAACAGACCAAGGTCCCTTTAGTCTGTACTCTGGTTCAAGCCAACAATGAAGGCCAGAGATTGGAGCCTGTCTGATGGGGGATTATGCTTCTCCCATCCTACAAACAAAAAACAAAAAAGAAGGCTATGAGAGAACCTTTGTCCATGCACACTCCATGAAGTCACTTTTCACTCCTGAATGTCAGAGGGGTACTCATAGCATAGCTTTGTAATGCAGTGCATATCCCTCTGGCACTCAAAGGGTTAAAACTGGATTAGACTTGATTAGACTGGCTGAGGTAAAGTGAGCACGGAAGATGTTTCAGCTTCTGAGATCCTTTTAAGGCAAATGCTCTGCCCACCTCCAGGAATATACCTATACATGGTAACTGTGTTCCACATTGGACATAAAAGAAAAGCCAAGAAGAAGGTAATATAATTTGCCTAGTACAATACTCTTAGATGGTAGGTGCTATGGGAGACTATTTGCTTTCATTTATAGAGTAATAAAAGTGCCCAAGTTCCAGAGATATTCATATTTAAAGTTACAACTGTAAGGTTTCCTCATTGGGTAGGCATACAGGCCATTCTCGACATGCTCCAGCCAAGTCTCATTCACCTATGACTTAGGTGCTTGTAAGCTTACTCTTGTGCTTTTTTTTCTCACATTTGCTCGTTGCACACATATGTGCTTTTTCCCATTTCTAACACTTCAGTTTGTCATGTTAAATTTTGCTGTAGTGAGGATGTGCATGTTGCCTCTGAGCACAGTACTTAGGACTACCTTCCCTGGACTCCTGTGCTTAGTTGTCTTTAACTTTGTTGCTTAAGCTACCTGGAGTTCTCGTGTGTGATTTTCTGGACTTGAACTTGGTTTCTTTGCTCTGGTGATTAAGAAACGTGTTTGGACTTTCTCTTAAGTGGTCCTGTAATATGACCGCACAAGGTCTTGGGCTCACATCTTGGTGGCAAGTGGTTTTTGAGCCAAAGTTAAAGTTTGAGCTTATGCCAACAAAAGCATGAAAATTCACACAGAAAATTCCATGAATATTAATACCCTCTGAGATTTGGCTGCTACAGATTCACCTAATATGTTGATTAGCAAAATTATGATATCTCTAGAATACAAAAAATACAAAAAAGGGGACAAAAAGTAAAACATAATAAAAATCAAGGACAGGTTATACTGCACCATCTAGTTATTAAGAACACTAATATATATACTAAACAGAGAAAATAATACATGAATATGAGGAGATACGCAGATAAAATAATTTGTCACTAAAATGACGCTCTGGAAATGGCCAGTTCAGCAATTACATTCCAGCTAAACTGGATTTCTGCTGTTACTGCAGCTTCCAGTCAGTTAAAGGGATAGTAATACTTCATTTTAACTTTATTTTATTTTGTAGGCATTAAAAAAACATGAAGAATGATATAAGTCTTATCTCTGAAACCTTTATGCTTTAAGAGATATTCACAAACAAAGTATCCCCCCCCGTTCAACCAGATCAGAAGGGAGATGCCCAGGTAGACTGCAGAGAGGGACAATCTTCAATTAAGATAATGGAAAAAGATGAAAAACTTGTCAAGGGGGGAAGGGCTTTCATTGTTTTCATACAAAGAAAATTGTCCCCTGCTGTTATCTGTACTGTCATACAACCAGACTCACATCTGAGAAGAGATGGCTTACACTAGGTAATAGGGGCGGGGAGGGGAACTTTGCTTGTGAATATCTCATAAACCATAAAGGTTTGAGAGATAAGACTTATATCATTCTTCATGTTTTTTTAATGCCTACAAAATAAAATAAAGTTAAAACAAAGTATTACTATCCCTTTAAATTCAACTTTAACAACATTAGACTCTTGAAGCAGTTAAATTTCGCTTATTGGCAAGGTTCCTTCTAAATTATAATAGGTATGAAATCCAGAATTATTATTGTTTTTATTATCTTTTATTTATGTAGTACAATAAGTAACAGACATATAGAGACATTACTGGACTCCATTGCCACTGTGTCCACAGTGGTTTGTGGTATACTAGCCTGCTTCTCAGCATCCTGGTGACTTTGCAACTCAGCAGCAGCAGAAATTACAGCAGTAGCAAACTCCACAAATTCGAAAAGCTCACAACTGTTATTGGTGGTTATGTCCATCCTCACCCGTCTCCTATTCCTTCTCGGTTTGGGCTAAAAAGGACACTAATGTCTCTTCCACCCCAAATTCGTCACCATCATCACCACCACCAGTCCCTCCTTGCTGCTGCTGCTGCTCTATTACAGACATCTCACCGGTTGGAGAAGGTGATGATAAATGTGTCCCCTACTGTCACACTTAATATCTTGTTGAGCTGAAGAATGCAGACTGGTAGCAGTGGGCACAGGTAGCCAATCTGTGCTCATGATTGTGGTGGTGTTATTGCTGCTACGAAACATTTCTGCCTTCTTCAAGATCATGTGCCATCTGGACAATGCCGTGGGGGGGAAGAGGACTTGGGAAAGTTGTGGGCTCCCTTGACCGCTAGTCTGGCCTCTCTGCAGTACTTCTCCTAACACCTCAGGATCAGTAGGAGGATCTACTGTGGTAACACTAGTCCCACCAGCTGCTTCAACAATACTGTCACTACTGCTAACACCAACCACATCAATTTCAGTCCCTGAGTCTTCCTCCTCACTAGTAATATGATCACCCCCTCCCTCACTCCTAACACTCAGAGTCTGTAGCTGCTGGACATTTTTAATATTAGTAGTAGCTGTGGGTCTGCTTGGGAATGGCAAGTATGACTTAGGGTCCCCTGCTGTCACATTTGGCATCATCTTCTTCTCCCCTTTTGAAAATCACAAGACACCCTATCAGGGGCAGCATTGGCAGCAGGTGCAGCAATGGCAGCAGGCAAAGGTAGCTGACCTGTCCTGCTCACACTACTACCCTCTTCGTCCTCTGCCCTTGACACAAATTTACCCAAGATCCCTAGGGGTGATGTAGGGGGACTGGCCATCATTGGGTCTGGGGAATCAGTGCAACCAGACCCTTTCATATTGGTAGTGGTCAGTTTCCCCTCCTCAGATTCACTGGATGCATAACGGTACTTCCAACTACTTCTTTTATTATTATTCCACTTGCTCATAGTGATAGCAGTCACTCTGAGCCTCTCCTCCACAACAGCCTAGCACACTCTCTCTCTGTAGCTGTTTGTATTATGTTTCACTTCCTGAAAAATATCATGTTTTTATAGAGAAAAGGCGGAAAACATGTAATTAAAGGGGCAATAACTTCTAGCCATTGAAAAAACAGCAAAGATCTTAATCGATTTTTAAAGTGAAAAAGTGGACAACTATGTGGGCAAACACAACGGGACCTTTCACCCACCCTCTAAGTGGTTCCATAATTGTACTGCTGAGTGGAGGCAATCTGTCTCCTCCAACTGCTCTGACTGTCCTTGTTTTACGGGCTCTATTATAGCGAGTAACCTGGTGCTTCGGTGGAGGCTTTTTGTTGATCACTACAATATTACTCTATGAGCGCCCCTTTGTTATTTGCAGTTTGTTCTTTGTACTTCATCTGTAGGGTGGTCATTAATATCCATTTATTAATTAGCTTCAGCATGTGCTACAAAGAAAAGGGGGTTGAGAGCGCTAACAAGTAAACTGGGCTAAGGAATGTACAAGTAGAACTTAAAAATGGTAAAATATACACATTGTATTAAATGCATTGCAATAATTGAAATACCAAACAATAAAACAATGGGATTCCCAATATGACACTTGATAGTAAAAATGAATAAATGCAAAATAGTGGTCCTCGATGTACCTAAAAGTCATCAGTTCAATCAATGTTGTATCTCTTATTGGTTATCAAAAACTGTGGTCACTTCCTGTATGGCGTGAAGTCTCTCTCTTATCTCCATGTGATGGAAGAAAGTGGGCAGGAACTTGTATCCTCCCATCTATATTGACACTCAAGCCGTTGCTAGAGCTGGTTGTTGCAGATAGGGATGTAATGAAATACCGTTGTATTTCCTCTGTCTGTAGATGTATATGAAGGAAAGTATGGAATCCTCTGTCTCGTGTATTAGATGCTGGTAATAGCGGACAGAGGTAAGATGAATCTCTGCAATAATCCTCCTCGTCTCTTGGGCAATATGCTCACTGCTGTAGGACCCTCTACTGTTGTAGTAGGGTCTGTATACAAGGGTTTAAACCACTGAGTGTCAGGGGGTATACAACTCATTGTGAAGCAATGTATTGGATACTCTTCTGGCACACAAAGGGTTAAAATGCCTGTTTCAGTCAAAGGGAAATTGTATTTGCCCCCTATGGTGCAGTTACTTTGCCCCAGAATTACTTGAGTCTTCATGCATATGGCAATGTTCAGATCATTTCAGCATGCTCATTTTATAGCTAATGATACACGTCCTAAAAAATAGTAATGCTGTATATAATGCCAGATGTAGTTTATTAAAAATGGTTCAATTACAAAACTTTAACCACTATGGAGACCTCTCTAGCCAGGGGAGGGCTGGCAACTTGTGGCCTGGAGGGCAACTACAATCAAGAGGCCCAATTTTACTATCATTCCAGCCCACTGTCCCAGCCCACCCCCTTTTATTAAATTTTAAAATTGCCATTAACTCTTTGAGTGCCAGAGGGGTATGCCACGCATTGCTTCGCAATGCGTGGCATACCCCTCTGGCACTCAAAGGATTAGGGTTGTGAAGTAAGGCAATACCACAAAGATTACAATTGAAATGGGGTTACACTGGTGCAACTACAGAGCTTACTAGTAAAGCTACACTAGTGATACCATAGACCTTACAAGAGAAAATGGTTATGTTACTAATGTAGCTTCTCTTGGACTGTAGCTCCATTTCAGTTGTAAGCTCTGTGGTATAACTAGTGTAGCTACATGTGCAGCAACAAGCGGGAGTGGCCCACCAGCCCAGACATATGACTGGCCCAGGGGGCAACTGCCCCCCTTCCCCCCAGGCCAGCCCTACCCTGCCCCTAGCACTCGGTGGGGGGATGGTTTTATAAAATTTGTTGCTACACGTTGTACAGCTTTACCTGTGCAGTGCCATTTTAGACAGCAATGTAGTAGTTCTCTTGTTAAACCAGTGTTTGTGTATTTGTGAAGACTGAAGTAAAGTCAGCAATGAATACATTATATATACATGCATTTCTATAACTGCATACCTCCCAAGTGTCCCTCTTTAAGACCCAAATCCAACTGTCCCTCTTTCCCACCCTAATGTCCCTCTTTTTAGGAGATCAGATTGTGTGGTGTGTATATAAGTGTATCACATTGCTCTGCAGCAATAAAACTCACATTATTGTTTCTTTAAATGTCAGTATATGTGTTTATAAATTAGTCTTCTTAAATAAAATACTATGGTCTTATTATAAGTCATTAATTAGGTAACACGACGAGGTGTCAATAGGTCGTGAAATAGCCTAAAAATTCTCGTTAATGCCCCGCCCACCAGCCACACCCCCTAAAACACAATTGTCCCACTTTGGCAATTCGAAATGTTGGGAGGTATGTAACTGTATTTACCTTTTGATCTACATCTACCCATATATATCGTTTTATTTAACTCAAAAGAAAAGGCTTATAAAATAGTGTGGGTCTGAGTTGGAAATAAGCAAGCACTGCTGAGTCAGCATGCTGTACCTGAGATGGAATCTCAGCACAAAGGGATTACAGACACAGCAGGAATAATAACAGATAAACAAGTCTCTATATCCTGGGAGGGAAGCAGTAACTCAGAGTAATGCTAGCACCACAGATTGTGTATAACATATTCCAAAGGTTTGCTGGGGATAATGGGAGTTGTAAAACCTGATGGCCTGAGAGCCAAAGAATGCCTACTCTGGAAGTATATTAACCCCTTACAGACCAGAGAGGTGTGCAATGCTATGTGTTGCACATGCCCCTGGTCACCATAAGCTTACATTATTGTGGGCTAGGCTGTGTGTTGTATAACTAGCAAAAAAGTACATATAATGCCCCAAACCATTTCTCTCATGTCTCCCACATGAAGATTTTGTGTGACTCTCCTCTTCTATAACATTTCCCTTCTATATGTAATAATTAAATAATACTACTACTAATAATAATAATAATAATATCTTCTCTACTGTATACAGAATAGGATAGTGAAGGTGGAAAAGTGCCCACGAGCTTTTCTTCCTTTCCCCACCTGGCTGGGGAGGGCAGTCTTAAGACTGGAGGTAAATGATGGAAATTAGGGGTGGGGCTTAAGGTTTAAAAGAGTGAAATCTTACCTGTTAACCAATTAACTTTTGATTCTTTTATCCTCCCTCTTACCCTTTGTTAGATGCAGATTAAATGTCACACTGAATCCTGCCTCCAGAGTGGTAGTCATGTAGGTGAAAGGGAACATCAAATGCCCTACTTAGGGATGGTAATGTGGCACCCTTGGACAATGCATTTGATGAGGCATTCCAATTGGTTCCTTTGGGCTTTAAGGTGGGGTGCTGCATCAGTGAATAGACCTGCAATTCGAAAGGGCATTCCTAGTAATGACACCTAGAGATGTGAAGTGGTGGGAGCTACAGGGAAAGCGAGGGGTTGGGTAGGGCCTGCCTAGGACCAGACCACTCCCTGAGGGGCCACCCTGGGGTGGAGAATTGGTGCCAGCCTCCTCCAGGCTGCCATGTCTATGGAATGCCATCATATAGAGGGAGGCCCCAGCACCTAATAGGTTAACAGATCAAATATACAGTGACTCCCTTTTTGCCACCTTGCAGCTGTGTCTGAGTCTTTCTTAACCCTTTGAGTGCTTTTCAATGCATTCAGTACCCTTCTGGAACTCAAAGGGTTAAATGTTATTTGCAACTGTGTCTTTATTAAAGGCTATTGCCTCCTGCTAGGTGGCGAAGAGTTACATATTATGTGGTTGGTTCATTTTAGAGGGGAAAAAAAAGCAGACTTGGGCATGCACGCCTTAAGGTAAACTGCTATATTTCCTTAGTAGAAAGATGAGTCTACTTCAGAATAACAATATGACTAATCTGGAGTCAGGTAACTATCAGAAAAAAGCAGTTGCCTTTTAGTTTATTGCATCCCTTATTTCTTGAGTCCTGACAATGAAGTGTTCATGGAACATGAGTCTAGGAATCCTTTTCTGAACAGCTGATCACTGCTGATAAGTAAAAGACTAATTTATTAACCTTTAGCTGCCTCTGCCCTGTACCCAGTGTAGTAAAAATATATAGCTCTTTCATTTTTTTCACAGGGAAACTGATACAATCAGGAGTAGTGTTGAGCGAGCGTGCTCGGCCGATGCTCGGATCGGCTCGAGCATCGCTCTGCTCGGCACATGGCGGTACTCGTCGAGTACCGCCATGTGCTCTCCCGCCATGTTCGGGTGGCGGGGATCTGTGCCGGAAGAGGCACAGATCAGAAGACGCTCCGCTGGACCACCAGGGACTGGAGGTACGGGGGCATTGCGGAGATGAAGGGGGCATTGCGGAGATGAAGGGGGACATTGTGGAAGAGGGGCATAGACTCTATGCCCCTCTTCCACAATGTCCCCCTTCATCTCCGCTATGCCCCTCTTCCACAATGTCCCCCTTCATCTCCGCTATGCCCCTCTTCCACAATGTCCCCCTTCATCTCCTCTATGCCATAGAGGAGATGAAGGGGGACATTGTGGAAGAGGGGCATAGCGGAGATGAAGGGGGACATTGTGGAAGAGGGGCATAGCGGAGATGAAGGGGGACATTGTGGAAGAGGGGCATAGCGGAGATGAAGGGGGACATTGCGGAGATGAAGGGGGACATTGCGGAGATGAAGGGGGCATACAGAGATGAAGGGGGCATAGCGGAGATGAAGGGGGGCATTGACCAGGCACCCTCCCCTCATCAGAGCAGGGGGTGCCTGGTGTAATGCTCGTGTCGCCCCGAGCACTCGAGCCTCAGGGGGTGCTCGGTCAGAGCACCCGAGCACCCGAGCATCGGGGTGCTCGCTCAACACTAATCAGGAGATAATTAGCTATGGTTAAGATGGTATTAAGTTGAAATGAGATATATTTTCAAGGCTCCCTTCAAGTGTAGGAACATAGTGAGGATAATATGCAAAGGAAAATGCAATTGTGGAGCAGACCAAATGCACAATAGGGAAAACATAAACAGTCCTAAATTCCCCATAAATTCCCCATGGATTCTAGTGGTCCCCAATGAATTCACAATGTGTCTTAGACCTCTCTTGCATTCATTGCTCATTTAACCCCTTAAGGACCAAGAAAATCTGAGGTTGATTTCACTTAAGGACCGGAGCAATTCTGACCTTTTTGACTATGTCTTTGTTCAACAGTGTTTTCCCTCTAAGTACTTCATTTTACCCATGAAAATTATATACCGTTTTTTACACACAAATAGGGCTTTCTTTTGATACCATACTTATATGGATAACCCACCATTTAGTTTAGGAAACTAAACTTGGGATCATTTGGGCATAATGGGTTAAATTTTTATGGACACTGCATTAAACATATGACCGGTCAGTCATACCTACAAAATGGGCAGTTTTAAGTGGTCACTGTCCCCCCTGGGTGAAAAACCCCATGTCCCCCCCCCCCATTTTCCCACTTTTTTATTGATTACATTTGGCGGTGTGTATAAATGTATTACATGGCTCCACAACAATCACACCTCCTGTTTTGGTTATTGAATTTTTTTAATTTAAATAAAATGTTTGTTAAGAAAAAAAAGTGCTGTGTCTTTTTTTTTTTTTTTTTTAAGTTATTTTTTTTTTGGCTTTCAAAAATCTTTATTGATGTCAACACGAGAAGTACAAGACAATATAAAAACAAAAGACCCATAAAAGGCCCATGAGAAGTCATAACAGTACAGCCAGCAATATCAGATATACAGTAACGTTATTGTTAGGTAAGCTGAAAAACAAACAGTAGGATTAATAGAAAAACCACTCAAGCATCTACTGAACTAAGGAGTATATGTGAAGTGCAGAGTAGAAAAGAAGAGAGAGCAAAGGTCAGAGAATGAATGGCAGAAAAGCGGGGAGAAAAAAGAGAGAAGAGGAAGAAAAGAAGAAACTCGTCCAGGATCCACCGCCCCCCAGCTGACCGCACCCTCCAGGCCACACCATTTAGCAGGTCAAAAATGGACCTGCATTTCGCCAGCCTACAGCACAGCAGTGAAGGGGTTAATACCCCCAGCTGCTGCATTTTATTTGTCCACTAGGTGTCTCCTCTCTGCTTCTCTGTCCCTTACTTTGATAGCAAGGGAGAGACGGCTGAGAAGAAACACTAGAGGCAGTATAGAACACTGCCTCATTCATTCTTTCACAATGCCGGTACATGGGATCGCTACTGCAGTGATCCCATGACCCAGCACTTGTGAAAGTGGCTGAGATTGAATGCTCCGGTCCCGGAGTGCTCAGTCTCAGCTGGGAATTAATGATAGCAGCATGCACAGAGGCGCGCTGCTATCATTTAACCCATGACGTACCAGGACCGTCATGGGTCCTTAAAGGGATAGTAATCCTTAATAATTACTAATCCCTATATTAAAGTCATATTAAAAAGAAATGTATTGCCCCCAGTGTCATCTCTCAAACCTTTATGGTTTGAGAGATAATCGCTCCTAAAGTTGCCCTCTCCTTCCCCCTTCCCCGAAGTCAGCGTTGTAGCGATCATGCTGACTGTGGTGTGTAGTCAATGCTGTATAGAATGCAGCATTTTAAAAGGATACCCTGTTTAAGCTTATCTGAGTCATTCATTTTAACTGACCCACTTGTGCCAGAGGGGTGGCCAGTGCATTGCTTAGACACCCTCTGGCACTAAAAGGGTTACATCCCGGCCTGCTTGTAGCCCTTCAGGACTGAACTACATCACCCTTGACCTAAAATATTTTGGACCATATGCACAAAATAAAGAGGAGTATAATGGGAACAAATACATATTCTCACTGATATAAATCATGCTTTTAACCCCTTCAGTGCCAGAGGGGTACACAACGCATTGCAGAGCAAAGTGTTAACCACTTGAATATGAAGAAATTAATTGGAGAGCTCTGTAGCAATCCAGGGGTTTTATGGCTACATTTAACCATTTGAGTGCCAGAAGGTTGTGCAATGAAGTGTGTAGCAATTAACTGAACATCCCTCTGGCTCTTAAAGGGTTAAACTAATTTTTATTTGTCCCCAATAGTGTGTTTGATTTTCACCTGAACTGATCAGCTCTTTGTTCATATGGACCTTTGTCTCTCTGGATATGGTATGTCATTTGTTATCTCACAGAATGGATGGATTGTGTTTGTTAAACGTTCCTCCTTATGACCAAGGATAAGTGAGGCACTTCCTCATTTCAAGATATAATCAGAAATGCTTGTAACTACATTCACAGATGAGTTTCCTATTAAGCAGTGTAAGCAACCACCTAGAGGTGCTTAACTTTGAATTTAGTCTCTGTCTTGTTCACTGCTTACCCCCAAAAAACCTGCTCCCCAGTTTAGTAGGGGTGAGGCCTGAGGTCAGTGCAATCTCAATCCCCCTATAACATGTGCCAGCTCCTAGCTATCTAAGGGTTGTTTTCTATATAGGCTAAGGTTCTTTCCTTTGCCAAGCAAAAGTAGGTAGGACTGAGGGGTGGGATCTTATGTCCCATAAGGACACATAGGGTGTATTGCCTCCCTGCTTAGTACTACAATTCCCATGGCTTGGAGATGGTGATAACTGTAGCCCTCAACAGCTGAAAAATAATAAATGGTGTAGGGGCTCTTGAGATATAAATCTGATATTGTCTATATAGTAAGAGTTTATATGGGTGAAAAAAAGAAGGTCAGATCTTGCCATAATCATCCTTGTTGATCCAGTGGAAGGCAACCCCCCATTGAATCAAATAAGCTTGAAAGTGTAAAAAAAAAATAATAATAATTCCTGACTCCAAAAGGCAGTTGGATATTTTCCCCATTTCAACATCATATCTGCTTTGAAACCAAATGTCATAATTTTCAATATTGTTCTAAACTAGAAAGCTATCTTGCACTTTTTGAAAGTATCTATAGTATCCACAAACACAGCATCCAGAGAGAGAGAATTCTACAACCTTACTACATTTACTGCAAAAAATTCCTGACTCTTTGTTAGTTGAAATCACCTTTCTTAACGCATGACTTCTTGTTTTTTGGTTTGTTTGGATCTATGAGTAAAAGTAAATAGTTTTTCAAAGAGTTCTTTGTATTATCCCTCAATATATTTGTAAATGGTAATTATATCCATACCACAGAACATTCAAAATGAGATAACCCTGAGATATTGAATACATAGTAATCCATAAAAGTTCCCTGATAGGTTCCTGTTTGCTGTATCTCTAAGATGCTCCATTCAATCCTTGAGGAACAATTATCATGCAACAACTTAGAGATGTCATTGCTTAAATACACACAAGAGAAGAAGAACTTCTTTTCCTCCATTCCTGGAATAGATTGCGCCAATTTAGATACTAAAGAAGCAGTTCATATAGTAGATAGCACTGGACTGTTTCTCCCTGAAAATTCATCCCTTTACCCTGAGACCCCGAGATTTGGATCAAAACTCTGACACTCAAGAGTCAAACCCTGAAAGTTCCCAGTTATGATTATATCCCCCCTTAGACTTTTATTAAACATACTATTGTACCATTATCCAGACATGTTTATTGATTGTTACACACTGCAAAACAAGACCGTGGTTCTCATGTGTGCCTCTTTGATATTTGTGAAGACAAAGACTGTGAAAACTGTTTGATTTCTAATGCATTTCTTGGAAAGTGATGTAGTATTGCATTAGGCAAAGATGAGTGGGCCTGAAGCAGTCATCTCATTGGAGGGGCACTCTGGATTCTGCCAGATTGGGGAGATGCAAGACGTGCCTTAAGCCAGGCTGTGTAGTTCTCCAGGGGCATCTGTACAAGGTGTTCTCTCACAAACTAGGGAACAAAAATGAGAAAGGGTGAATTAGCCAATATATAAGCTTGAACAACAGATGCCAAGAGCAATATGAAGAAAGAAAAGTATAAAAATTAAGTGCTCCACTGGGACAAGTGAAAATCCCTATTGATATAAACTGGCATTTAACCAATTGAATGCTAGATATATTTAGCATTTAAAATCAACATGTAAATCAGAGCTGACTTGTGGAATTATTTCTTGTCCCCTATGGTGCAGTAGTTGCAGTCACCTTATATAAAAATATGCTTGAAGGGTTTTTTTTAATTATCCACAAATTCAGATCCAGATGTTGATAAGCACACCCAAAGAGAAACAAAAGTACTGGGTACTGCTGCACATACATAGTCACTCAACAGTCATTCTGTATAGTACTGCATATCACCTACATAGTATTACTGCATTACAGCTGAAGTGCTAGTCACCTAATTTGGCCAATGTCTGCTAAGCTTGTCTCCATGCCAAGGTAACTTAATGTAAGCAAACCCTACCCTCACTTAGGCTTGGACTACATTGTAGCTTATAACATCATCAAGGGTTTTATTTAAATAGACCTGTAAGCTATATGGGCTAAGAGAAAAGGATTTAACAGGTAAGACTAAAATCATATTTTCTCTGTCTTCCAATATAGCTTACAGGTACCATGGGGATGTGCCAACATTATGTTCCCAGGGTGGGAAGAGAAGGAATGGACCAAGCGCCATTCCCCATGATACCAGGTTCCCATGGGACTATCCAGGATACGGAACAACCCAAACTAACAAAGTGTCAGTGGACACTGTTAAACGATACATAGCACAAAAGAACAAGAGCCAACAGGTCTCAAGGGTTAAAGAACAATAAAACACAGGAAAGATAATGTCCAAGACAGGCAAAACTGCCTACAAGACTTTCCTGCCAAAGCTGGCTTCAGCCTAAGACAGCACATCCACACGATAGTGTTTGGCAAAGGATGTGCACAGAAGACCAAGTGGCCACCTTAGACAACTGATCAGCAGAGGCCTGATTCTTGTAGGATCAGGAAGCATCAACAGACCTAGTAGAGTGTGCAGTGATGTGAAAGGGAACAGGTTTACCTCTGAGCTCATAAGCCTTGTGAATGGTAGACTTAATCCAAGATGCAATAGTCACCTCAGACACTGCTTTACCAACCTTGTGACCCTCAGGGATGACAAACAAAGCAACAGTCTGATGAACAGACTCAGTGTGATGCACATAAAACTTAAGGCAACGCACAACATCCAACAAATGGAGATGCCTCTTCTTGTCAGATTTAGGCTCAGGATAAAAGGAAGGCGCAACAATCTCCTGATTGATCTGGAACTCAAGAGACCACTGTTCACAGCCTTCCTACCAGTATGATGTAACAAATCTAACTGGAGGGCAGCAGCTAGGTAGCCTGCTAAGCAGGAGAGGGAGGCTCGGCCCCCTGCAATTCTTCAAGAATTGTTCCAGCCTACTGGGGGGAGATGTCTCCTCCCCATGGTACCTGTAAGCTATTTTGGACAACAGAGAAAAATAAACTCTAACTATAATTCCTCCCTCATGAAACATGGTATAAAAGGGGTCTGAGGAGGGTGCCTGTGTTGGTGGGTGGAGTCTGAGGAATGAATCAGTTGAACAGGGAATTTGTTTTGGGGGTAATTTCTTGACTGGTATTGTTGGGACAGTTAATAAAAAAAATAACACAAGAAATGTGTATGTAAAGTGATAGAGACAGGATCCCCCTGTCATAAGCTGCCACTGGCATAGATTGATACTTGATGTGATAGATTATTTTGCAGAGAATGATTTGTTGTTAGAGGCAAAATCCCTGAAGAAACATTTACTTGTAGGACTTAGACTAATTTGGCACAAGCCATAAGGAACCACTGACTTGCAGGACTTAGGCTTGTTTGGCACAAGCCCTAAGGAAACAATGATTTGTAGGACTTAAGCTTGTTAGAAACAAACCCCGAAAAATGTTTAATTTTTTTGTAGGACTATATATTTTTTTTCAATTTTATTTTTTAAAGCACAAGCCCTAAGGAAAAAAAATGCCCTACTTGCCTAGTGCCAGCAGGTCATGTCATGTTGGCCAGTGACCACTGGCCATTGTCAAATGACCCGATGCCGATGGGGAATTTTCGACTGCTGTTATTGCTGATGAGTTGCTTAAGCAGCAGGATGATTAGGCAGCTGAAAGGGAATGGAATCAACAACACCAGTAACATGGGTGATGTATGATGACGGTTCCACTTGCCACCACTATCTCCAGTGATGGCATCTGAGGCAGTAGCAGCACAATAAGTAGCCCCCAGTATATGTGGAAAAAAGAAGAAGTTGGCCAATGATTCTTCTCCACTTGCCCCTCTTCCAAAATCATGGGTGTGTTTTTACTAGAATAGAATTTTTTCCCTTGAGAGCAGGAACTGTGCCTCTCATATGCAACTGCAATATGCACAGAGAGTGTGTGGCAAATAACACTTGGCACAACTGAATCCAAAATACCATGACACCAGAACCCAAGTACTGCCGCTGTCACTATACCCCTTGTTCACACCCCGCTAAGGACACAGGACAACTTGCTGACAGTTTAATAGTAATAATGAAACCTCCCTGCCACCATCTTAGCATATTAAGTGTGATGGAATCTTCTCAGATGCCGCTTGATGCCCTGCTTGCGATTCTCCACCACACTGGCATGTGTGGTCATTGCACCACACAGTGTGCAATGGGTGGAGA
This sequence comes from Rhinophrynus dorsalis, assembly GCA_037306005.1. Classification (NCBI taxonomy): domain Eukaryota; kingdom Metazoa; phylum Chordata; class Amphibia; order Anura; family Rhinophrynidae; genus Rhinophrynus; species Rhinophrynus dorsalis. Next base: position 537,583,848 of record CM074718.1, on the reverse strand, counting down.
TGAACCGCCACATCCTAAAATCAACAGAGTGGCTATCATTTGGTGGGGGAGATAACTATGAACAAGGTGGATTGGCAGAAAATGTAGTTACCCTAGAGGAAGAAGGTTATGGCGAGCTAGTTGTTTCACACTATCACGGTCCCCATGATTCCCTGTCAATCTCTGTGATGATACCTGTGCATTGGAGGAGGCTGATTGGCCCGCCCAGGATGTTCCTTTATATACTGGGCCTATGGCACCTGTCAGATGCCCTTTTGTGGTGTTCCTGATCCTGCGCTTTTGTTGCTGTGTTCCTGTGTACCGACCCGGCTCGTTTGACCATTCTACTGTTCCTGCTCATGATTGACCCGGTTCTGGCTGACGTTCCTGCTCCGTGATTGACCCGGCTTTGGCTGACATTCCTGCTCCATGATTCGACCCGGTTCTGGCTGACGTTCCTGCTCCGTGATTGACCCAGCTTTGGCTGACGTTCCTGCTCTGTGATTCGACCCGGTTCTGGCTGACGTTCCTGCTCCGTGATTGACCCGGCTTTGGATGACGTTCCTGATTCGTGATTGACCCGGTTCCGGCTATCGCTTCCTGCTCCGTGATTGTATCCTGTGTTCCAGTGTGATCTCGGTCGCCTACCGGCGACATTCTGAACTGTGCATAGTATTGCTCTGACTAATCACTTCTCTGCTAAGCTGAGCTGTGGCCTCCGTTACCGAGCAGTCTTATAACCTTGCTGAGCTGTTGTCTCCATTACCGAACCTGCCCTATACCCTTGCTGTGCTGGTTGCCTCAGTTATTGAGCCTGCATCCGTACACTTGCCAAGCCTGTGTGTTTCATCTGAGCCAATTAACACTTACTGAGCCTGTGCCTTATTGACCTAGCCTATCCGTTTACACAAGCAGAGCAATTTCCGTTACGGTGCTCGGTCTGCACTGTGGTTGCACCTCCCGGTGCTAGTGGCCTCCTGTTTGCTCTTGCCGTGTGTTGCTCCGTGACGGCACCGGAAGGGTGTCTCAGCTCTGGTCTCCAAGTGCTCACTGTGTTATGCTATCTATCGCACTACCAGTGCGTTGGCTCACTATCGCTTGTGCAGTGTTGGTTCGTATTGGTACCCAAGGGGTGTTCTGGCTCTGTTCCCGTTGGCACTCAGGGTTTCTTACAGTTGCGAGTGCTAAGGGCTTTTCAGGTTCTAGTTCCATTTGCTCCAGCAGTGGCTTTCATCCATTACATTCCTCTAAGGAGGTATTGGCTCAGCTCTGGTCAAATCTTTGCTGTTCACTTGGGCATCGTATTATACAGCTATCTGAGAGTGATTCAGTTCAGTTGCCTACTACATCTCTCCTTTGCACCATCAAGAGACTGATATTTACTTCTGGGCGTTGGCTAATTACCATCACAGAGACTGATCAGTTGCTCTCACATTAATCCTTGTCCATTAATTTATTCTGATCATTATAGTATGCTCATACGTATTTGAGTCTGTACTACTGTCATTACTGATTATGCCTGTCCTGGCCACCAGGGGCGCTGTCCTTTGATTTTATTTCAATAAAACTGTGTTTTTACTTTTAACCTTTGTATGAGTGTCAGAAAACCGTAACACACTCACCATGGAACTATCAGTCTCTGCATGGGTTTCTCTATTCTTCCTCCTCTTTGATCTCCGCCTTGCCTCTTGTTGCTTTTCTGGTGAGTCAGGAGGTACAGCAACAGTGGTGCTCAATTTCTGTGGTGGGTGTTTGGCTTTAACATGTTTGTCATAAATGTCATGGTGTCTGTGTTTCATGTGTGTTATCAGGGCTGGTTGTGCCAAGGTGTGTGCCCTCCTTTTCCCTTCTCACTGAATTGTGCATATTGCCATTGGTGATGACTGCAATGTGCCTGCCCGAAGAGAAAAATAGTCCCACACCCGTAACTTCAGGGGATAGGGATAGGGAACAGGTGGAGAAGAATGGCCTCTTTCTTCTTCTCCTCCACATTCCCCTTCACTGTATGGGGAAGAGGATGCTGATGCTGCTGTTGCTGCTACTGCCTCAGAATAAGCCCTGCAACTAGTACCAGCAGTATTGCTGCTGCTGGCAAGTGGAACCTGTCCTAGTCCCGCATCACTTGTTGACTCCATTCCCACTGTGTCCACTGTGGTCTGTGGCACACTAGCCTGTTCCTCAGCATCCTGCTGCCCTCCTCAAAAGGCTTTAGGAGCTCACAGAGGTCTGATATAAGCTGACCAGGTGATGTAGAAGCTCCCTCCAAAGCCTTCCAGTTAAGCAATGCATAATCTCTGATGGCCTTGTTTTCCTCATTTAGACACTCTACCATGTAGAGTGTGGAATTCTACCTTGTAGGGACCTCCATTTTTAGCTGGTGATGGTTTATGCACTTTTGTATGGGATATGATACATTGTGAGCATTGTAGGTCTGGATAAAATGTAAAACGTTTGCAGAAAATAGTCAACATTTCTCTGATGGTTTTGGATTCTGACAGGAAGTAACTTACTACTAAGTTGAGGATGTGGGCCCTGCCATTCTTAAGGCATCTATAATGTTGGAGCAATTGTTAGTAGATGCAAAGCCAACTTTCAAGCAGTGGGGTTCAAGCCGTTCACATTATTCCATATGTCTTAACCAGGACCAAGAGGGTGTGCGATGCATTGCTCATCTCTCTAGGCCTTAAAGTACATTTCTACTTTTGTAAGTTACTCTCCCAAAGAGCCTAAAAAGCAGGGATTTTGCTCCTTTTCAGAGGTGGAAGTATATTTCATATGTTAGGACAAGAGGCTACAGTCTAAAGGGTTTATACGTAATGTAAGAAAGTTTTACTTCAATGAGAGGGTAGTAGATAAGTGTGATAGTCTACCAGCAGAAGTGGTAGAAATTAATACAGTGGCAGAATTTAAGTATGCATGGGATAGGCATAAGGCTGTTCTGAACATAAGACAAGACCAAGAAACAAATAAGGTTTGAGATTTTTACAGCAGGAAACGGGCAGACTAGATGGGCCGAATGGTTCTTATCTGCCGTCAAATTCTATGTTTCTATGAAAAGCTGATTGTACGTTTCAGATACAGCAGACTCTATGATAGTGCTATAGAACAACAGAAACTGGACAGCTTTTCATTGGTTTTCCTTATTATCTGATAAATCTAGGCCATTATATCTTGCCTGGCAGTGAAGGATCATATTAAGTTAATGGGCCAGTTTTCTCTATATCGTGCATGTAAGTCAAGGATTTTCTGGATGTTTTACAATATTGTATATTACAGAGAAAGACTACATAATTCAGCTATTCATGGGAAAGCATTTCATCATTTTTACGAATTTAAACATGTATTCCAATTGTTAAGTCAGTGAGTAAAAACATAATGTTTATAGATACTGGAAGGTTTTCCTACATCCAGTACAAAAAGAGAATCTGAGATTAAATCTGAGTTATGAATCACAACTTTATGTCTCTTGTGTTGTACCAAAAACAATCAGTAGTTTATAATTAAACTGTAAATAAACAAGAATGCATGAATTTAAAGGATTATTTCTCTACAATATGATCAGTTCCTGAACTTTAATTCTGTATGGTACCATTTATAACAGATTAAACAAATAGTTGTATTTTTCTCTAGCTGTTATTACTTTTATTATTTATTGAAAATGCCAAAAGACTAGTAAAGTGTCCACATTAAAACCTCTGGTGTTAATTCTCAGGGCAGTTCAAATCCATGCAGGCATCATAACTTCTTTTCATCAGACTTTTATAAACTTCAAATGGTTTTTGAGATCTACTGATGTCAGTGGTGGGGAAAGAATGCTAGATCTTCCTTTCTCAGCCTATCACTATCTATTTTATCTCTCTCACCACCTTTGACAATATAAATGTTGGCTACAAACTTATCTATTGAATAGATGTATCTAGTACAAATGTGTGTTTGTTGTCAGCTGTTCAGTTAACAAACGGCTATGTGTATACAATGATTTTTAGCATGTGTTAGGCTATTTTGGTACAGGGGTCTTTTTATTTACGTTATCTTTTCCAGTGTCTGACACAATATCTTTAAAAAATGTTGTTTATAGTAATGGATGTGTTCTTTAACTAATTACATCCATCTATGGATTTGATTCAGCATAAGAATGAACTTTGGTGTATTCTAAGATTTAGAATCCTTGCTGTATTACATTTGTATATCATGCATACACTTTCCATTTCTCTGATACCTTCCGCTTTGTATATACACATGGGTGAGTGGCATTTTGCTACCATATATCCCCTTAAGTACAGTGTATATCCGATTTGTTATGCACCTATTGTCTTTTATCATTGTCTCTCCTCCCTAAGTCTGTGACATAATTTGGTACGAATTTCATATTAGGTAGTGATTATAAATAGTGGCAGATCATTTCAATACAGCACTGTGGATGTAGCATTGACTAATAAAGTAGCTCCTTTTGTTTGCTTAAGAAGATGCTATACAGTGCTTTCTTGTGATTGTAATCAAAGGTGAACAGCACTAGCAATTTGTTTCCAAAAATAATAAATACATTATCATATACTAGTTGAACAGCCCGTTACACGGGCCACAGTGCCTCTGGCAGCCTCGGCTGATACAGAGCCTCTCGCAGCCGGTCGCGGAGCAGTCACACGCAGTGGAGACTGCCCGCGCCTCGGCTGATACAGAGCTGGACGCGTATCAGCCGCGGCGCGGGCAGTCTCTACTGCGCATGACTGCCGCACGCGCAGCAGTGTCTACTGCGCATGTCGGGCATTACACACAACTTGGCGAATTATTATATAGGATACATTCAGGCCTGAAACAATACCAGGGTTGTTCCCCAGTCAAGAGGTGAAAAGCTGCTAGTTCACTTAAAGTTTAATATAGAAAACAATATTATTCCTAAACCATCTAGTCACAGACTAGTAGAAACTTCCAGCTCTCTATATTGTACTTTTCTACAAAAAAAATAAATCTATAAAAGCACAAAAGTCCATGCTGCATTTCCAGCTCCCTGCCAGACACACCCAGGGACAGCAGTAGAGTGGTTAGTGTAAACAGATTCTGCGATTTGTGGTCTTAATTCCTATGATCTGGTGTATTTCTTGAAGTACAAAACTGATGTCTCAGACTGTTAATAGAACACATACAGCTCTAATTATACAGACTGAAACAGGAGATGGTGACAAGTGGCTATCCAGCTGCTTTTTTTAAATTTCCGTCTTTCTTAAATAAGACAGAGACATATAGACAGAAGGACACAGATAGAAATACAAAGAGACAGACAGATTGTTATGCTAGGTTCCTGAATTCCATTAAGATAAAGAGAGACACACACACACACAGTGGTAATGAAAACTATAGCTACTGTTTATTAAATATACATTATAAAAAGGACATAAAAGATACTTAGCTACCGCCGGAGTTTTCATCAGTATGGGAGAGCCCTCCATACGCCCCCGCAGCAACAATCTTGTAAACACACAGGTTTAAGATTAGATACACACTATCTATGTCTCAAGATGGCTCTGAGAACCTAAAGATGTGTCTCAACTTGTTAATGTGACGTACATACAAACTATGCCCTAATTGATATGATATAAGCCTATCATAGTGCAGGATAAAAAGTACTACATAACTGAGGATTGCATAAATGAGTGTTGCATAACTGTTTATTCTGCTACGTGCACGAGTTAACCCTTGGCCGCCCATGAGAAGACCACAAAAAGTACCTCCCCTTACACAGATAAAGAAGCAGACATAGAGAGCACATAGGCAAGAGAGGGAGAACATGCAAGGCAGAAAGATTGTGCACACAAGAGAGTACACACACAAGAGAAAGCAAAATAGAACATGCAAGAGAGAGCACAGCAAGCAAGCATATTCCAGCAAGAATGGAAGAGAGCAAGACAGCACACGTAAGAGAGTGCATGCAAGAGAGAGGGAGCACACAAACGAAACTGTATGCGCAAGGCAGAGAGCTCAAATGAGAGAAAACACAGAGAAGACAGATTACTTAAATGAGAGAGTGTATGCAAGTTAAAGAGGACATGCAAGAAAGTGCAAAAGAGAGAAAGAGAGCTCAAGTCAAAGATAGTGCAAACAGGAGAAAGAATGCATGCAAGTGAGAGACACAATCAGAGAAACAGATGGAGATTGCAAGACAGCAATGGTGAGAGGGAGTGAGAAATTGATGGAGATGCTAGTGAGAGACAGCAGGAAAGAGAAAGGATAACAGAAACTTGTGAATACAAGACAGGACTTACACTGTGAGGTGTGGGTGTTTAATACGTTATACATCCTGTGTAACTCCGTTCATTCATACTAGCATGTTGTACAGAACTGGCATTCTGGTACTATTTCTGAAAAAAGAACCCTTCATACTGCTTCAGTAATTAAAAAAGTTAATGTCTCAGCAACAACTTCAAGGGCTTATATATGCATTAATAAAATGTGTTTATTGTGTTACTGCTTTGGCTTTATCACAGTTATGGTTGGAATCGTAACACCATAAAACCATACTTTTTCATCCACATGTAAGTCCTGAGAGTGCTTGCTGAGCCATTTGTTATTCAATTCTTGCAACAGTTTATCCTCTCTCTATTATAGATATATAGATGGATAGATAGATAGATAGATACATAGATAGATCAGAGCATTCCAAACTGTGTGTTGCGACACATTAGTGTGTCGGCTGCAGTGTGTAGGTGTGTCGCGAGAACGTAACGAGAAACTTCTCAGTCTATGTGAACTTGCATGCATTTTTATGCAGCAAAGGTGCCGATTACTATGGTGCACTAGTATATTCCCCTTCTGTTGTATCCGTGTATGCACACCACGCTCAAGGGATCATATAGGTACTGCACATGCACAGTATGCATAATCGGGTCAAAACAGCAGAAGTGACGTGGCCGCACCTGAAGTGACGCATTCGAGAAATTCCATGGGTCCAGTTTTTTTGATAGAACAAAATCACCGCTCGACAAAATTTGTTCAATGTGAAAAGTTACGCGCGACTGATCGACGAAAAGCCACCTAGTCTGCACTATCTGTAGGTGTGTGCAGGATTGTTCTCTCACTTTATCACTGTGGGAATAGAGTGCTGGTGCTTTTATTTTCTTTAGCTAATATTCCACCAAATATTCCAAAGCTGTGTTCATCCCATCAGCTTCATACATCTCATTAAAATGGTAAGAAGTAGTTATTGGTGTTATTAAAATTTTCTAAATTCTTGCACATATTTACATATTTTTACTCATAAATGACAACAATCTTGAAAATGTATGTTATTATCTTACAAACCATATATTTTTAAAAATATAAATGAAAGGTTTTCATGAGATATGTTGTGTCCCCATACATTTCTTATTACAGTTTATATATGTGTCCGTATCTATTATAAGGGGTTAGATTAACCTCCGGTTTGCTAATAAACATTAATTACTGTGTCGCGAAATGATGCATGTCTAAAAAGTGTGTCACCAACATGAAAAGTCTGGAAAGCTCTGAGATAGATAGATAGTAAGATAGATAGATAGATAGATAGATAGATAGATAGATAGATAGATAGATAGATAATCACAGTGTTCAAATTTCACCATTGGGGTATTGTATCAGAAACATATGCACACTCTTGTTGAGTTCAACAAAAACATATAAGGATAGTTACAATATACGGAACCTATGTTTCTGCTCCCAAAAGAATTTAAACCATTCAAAACACAAACATAGAATATTTATTTATTGTAGACCTGTATTTAATGAGCAAAATTCTAATCACACTTTCAATAGACAAATCTCAAACAGAAAAGACCCATCCACGGATCTTTAGAACTTTGTAAGCATGTCGAGCTATCGACTACAATGCAAAAAAAAAAAAAAAAATTTATACAGATATACCTGACAGCTGAATGAAAGACATCTACATAGGAAAACCTCTCTGTCAAACAAATTAAGACGTTTTTTGGTCTTATAGGCATAGTTGACCTTTAAGGTATTTAACTAAGATGAAAAGCAAGGGTTTTTCAAAGTTCCAATAGTTTAAAGACCAGAAATATCATAAAAAGCTAAAGAGATTTAAAAAAAAAAAAAAACTCACCTCAATAGCCACACTAATGTCCGGAGAACACAATTCCCAGTTACGAAGACCACTCAACACCTTCAAAAAGGCATTGGGACGTATTCTGACAAACTGTCTTTCTTCTAACTTTTCAAGTTTGTCCATAATCTTTTGTATCTTCTGGTTCTTCAGCATGTCTGGTGGGATTCTAGAGAACAACATTCCAAACCTGCAGTCAGTTAAAGAAAAAAATGGTTAGATAAGACATAAAAAGTCAGATATACAATATACATTGGGCAGAAGACAGAAATCCCGTATGGCAAAAGAATGCAATCTACTTCCCTGGGACAAATGTGTATAAATTACATTTTAAAGGAAGAATAAAACAGTTTACATGTCACTACTGAAAATAACTATCTTACATGAAGCAGCTATACAGTATATGTATGGACGCACCTTAGGCAAGACCTAGAGTGCCTTGCCTAGGGGCGCTTGGGATGTAAATCCGGCCATGGTTGCCTATATGAGTAGGGCCTAACTATGATTGTATCTATCTTTTATCCCGTTGTTCTATAGAGCAAATAAGAAAGTTAAGAGGAAAAAACTGAAACTCAATAAGGAAAGAAAAAAGTGCCTACAGTATTAGTTAGGTTCATTTGCTTCTGTAATTAGTTCTCACCAGTTATTGGTGTCTGTGTAATCCTTTTCTTCCTTCACATAGTGATAGGCTTTTCTCATTTTCTCTAAGTCTTGATGGAAGCGACTGATTGTGTCTAGTGATCGATATTTCTGGATATTGTATTCTTGGCGCCTCCTGTAAAGACAATGGCCTGACAGTTATGAAATATAACATCTGTCTGTATATATACAATTTTAAAATAGCTCCAGACATTGCTTGTAAATTCAGTATTGGTTATCTGACATCCTGTGTCCCTTTATTGTATATTTCCTTTGACAATAAATCATTAACGCAAAGCAATGCGTTGCGTACCCCACTGGCACTCAAAGGGTTAAGATCTGGCTAATATTAGAGAACAATAAAAAGGAGCTATCACCTTATTTCTGCATATTTTAATCAACTAATGCTCCTTGTCCATTTATTTTAAAGTCTATTCAAGGGTTAATTAACAGCTTTGCCTACACCAGTCCCCAATGTAGGGCTATACTCACAATGTAAAAAGGAGCATTTATGGGGGAAACAATATCATCATAAGGAATAAATAAACATCCCCCAAATTCATAGTGATTTAAATGGGCGTTTTGCTACTAGAATGAAATGTGTTGAAGACCTTTCTAGCATTCAAGGGGTTAAATCCCCATTTAAATAAGTAATATTTTTATCTGGCCCCATGTTGTAGCTGGTTTTCCCTAGAATTACTCCAAACTTCAGCAAATTTGGAGCAACCCAGCTGCACCATAGGGAAGACATAAATATGTGTAAAATTCCCATTGACCTAAATGGGGCTTGCATGCTAGAGAGGCCTACAGTACACTGCGGAGCCATGTAATGGAGACCTGTCTATAGGGTTGCCACCCAGCCGGTATTTTACCGGCAGGCCGGTAAAAATTGGCTTCTGTCCAATGTTAAGTCTATGGAGGGAATGCCATGGCCGGTATTTTTTTGAAGAAAAGGTGGCAACCCTACCTGTCTATCATTCATGTGGGCTAAAGTCCCAATTTAAATCAATGGAGATTTGTATTTGCCCCCTATGGTGTAGCTGGTTCACCTCAGGTCTTAGTATATCAGCCTCACAGCCCTTGGTTTCATAGACCTGTCATGTTCAGATTTCCTCTGGTGATATGCGCATGAGCACAAATCTCTAGCTGTCCAGAAATGTGAAGTTTGGGTAATGGATCAAATTTACATGCAGTTATTTATATTTCTCAAACACAGCTGGCAGCTCAGAGACTCCTAACTCTTAGGTGTACCTAGGCCCATGCCCACTTTTCTTAATAAGATACCAAGTCCTGCTTCTAGCCTTTTCTTGTAGGATGCCTCAGTGGGGTGAATGTATAAATCCAATAAAATAGCTGCACTGGTTTTAGGCTCCAGTTTCACTGGCTACACTTCAGGGTATGCACTAGCGCTAAGTTATGACCACTGACTTGCTTTCTGGCAGACACACACTCCTCTGTCATTAAGACTTTAGTGCCAGTAAGCCCTTTACTCCTGCCCCATAGCAAGCCCAGGAAAATGACATAAAGTTCCACCATTTCCTCTATGCCTTGTTTAATACAGGGTGCAGAGGAAAGGAACTCATGAAATACCCATACACTGCCTCACTGTACTCCCCCAAAAGAAAAGTGAATGAGTTCTGGGGCAAACTATCTGCACTGTACGGGAGAGCTAAACATTTTAAAAAATCCAATTGGGGACTTTAACCCCTTGAATGCTAGAAAGGTCTCTAACTCATTGCTCCGTGATGTTTTGGAGACATTTCTAGCATTCAAGTGGTTAAAATCCTCACTTAAATCAATGGGAAGTTATAGCTCTCCCCTATAGTGCAAACAGTCCTTAGAAAAGTGGCATTAGGCAGGGATAGGGCTAGAAAATGGATTCATGCTACTGATTTTGTACATTTACAAAAGTGATTTTGATGAGCTCATTGAAAAAAGGCCAGTATCCCCTACTTATCTGCACTGGAGAAGACTCTACAGGCTGCCAGAGGATCACCATGGCTTTAACCCCAAAAGGACCAGAAGGGTGTGCTTTTGAAATGCCTTACACAGCCTTTTGATCCTTAAATGGTTGACAGATATTGAATAAGAAGTTATATTAATTTGGCTAAAAAGACAGAGGAGCATATTAGTTTTTTATTACTTGCCTTTCTATAGCCTCCACCTTATCATGCAAGGATGCATCTGCCTCTTCAGCCACCTCGAAGAACATCTCCCTCATGTCTGAGAACATGGTTGACTTCTTCTTAATTACGGTGCTTGAGGGAGACAAACTGGTTGCAGGAGAGCTAAATGGATAGACAGAGTATAAAGAGAAAAGTGATCTTTGGGAGAGAATTTACCGTTGGCCATCCTAGATGAACAAGTCTTAACCCTGTAAGAACCAGAGGGTGTGCAACGCATTGTTTAGCAATATGTTGTTCACCCCTCTGGTCCTTAACCCTTTGAGTGTCAGAAGGGTACGCAACGCATTGCAGAGCAATGCCTTGCTTACCTCTCTGGCACTCAAAGGGTTAAAGGGTTAACATACTATTATAGCTGCACCATCTCTTTCAATTGCAATTGAAGCCAACTAATGCAAATACCATGCAGACATCATATATCCTAATCAAATATGTTCCCAATTAGACATGTGTACTCCCACTGATTTGTCATTAGTGTTACAAATCAAGAACCAATAGCAATGCTTTCAGAACAGTGGGCAAAATGGCCAAAGTGTCATCTGATATAGCAACCCGACTGGGATATGTATTCCTTTTAAACCTTTGAGTGCCAGAGAGTATCCAATGCTTACCTTTCCACACTCAAAGAGTTTTAAATGTAGAAAACACCACAGGACCTGCTTGTGATTTAACCCCTTAAGGACCGGACATTATGGGACATTTCCGTCCCATAACGTCCGCATAGGGGCACGTTGACGGGCCGGTACACGTGACCTGTCACGTGTATCGGCGCGTCATTATGGGGCTTGAAATAGATCGCTCCGATCTTGGAGCGGTCTATTTCATGCCCCATTTTTACTTACAGCGCTCCCGGAAGAGCGCTGTAAGTAAAATGTACGTGACGTACCAGGACCGTCAAGGGTCTTTCAAGAAAGTTTACCCTTGACGGTCCTGGTACGTCAAGGGTCCCTAAGGGGTTAAACATAAGTTGCTGTATATAATCTATAGTGATATCTATATATATAAAAGAATAAGCCTCATTGCATAATTTATGGTACCCCACACACAGAACATAATTTATGTCTCCTCAGAAAAGAAATTCGCATTGAACAGAATGCCTCATTACATAATTTATGTCTCATTACAAGACACAACTCCTATTGGGTGACTGAATGGGGACTTTACTGCTCCCATTGGGTGCATGTTTATCATACAGGAGTTGGCCCACCCCCTCCAGCCCGCCCACCATTGTCCAACTGACAAAAAAAATATAACTTCCACTCTCTCCTGAAGTAGGGGATATCAATAACTTCTCCCGGTCCACACACTCAGGATCATGACCCCACAAACATACTGTTTCACCTCCCACAGATAATTATAACCCTCCATACACTCTGGTGTAATGTTTCCATAAAATACAAACTCAGGGATAAACTTAATAGCAACACTTTTATTTAACTCTTCATCTCTTCAGTCACCTCACTAACTGTCTTAACTGTCACTCCTCCACTTCCTGCTTCCTGATTCCCGCCCTTTCTCCTTAAAGGGAGAGAGATGCTTTGCTGTATGTTACAGAGGGAAAGCCTCAAACACCACTTTCTATTTGTTCCCTCAGCATATTGCTATGCTGCCTCAACTGAAGAGCCACCGTGTGTTATATTGCTATGTTACCTCAACTTAACCCTTTGAGTGCCAGAGGGGTACACCAGGGGCGTTTCTAGGTTCCAAAACGATCTGGGGCTAGAGCCCACAGCAAAATTCAACAGAGTGCCTGCCACCAGTGGTAGTGATGATAATGCTATAGTATGGAGTGAGTTATCCTTACACAACATATATGTTTATTTTACTGATCTATATATAATGCAATGCAAAGAGTTAAGAAGTAAGCCATTTTATGTTCAACTCTTGCCATTGTTTTTTGTTCTAACTAACTGAAGTTATTGTGGTGTAAACCTAGGGTGACCACGGGTCCCGGAACGTCCGGGACTGTCCCTTATTTCAGGGCTATGTCCCGCGTCCCGGGTCCCCTTCAACCGGGACAATGAAGTGTCCCGGAATGAAGGCAAGCCGCCCTGGATGTCAGCCTGCAAGCGGTGTGTCACATCATGGACGCCGCTCGCGGCGTCCATGATATGACACACCGCTTGCAGGCTGACATCCAGGGCGGCAATGCAGCTTACCTGGAGGCAAGCGCTCTAGTAATACAGAGCGCTGGGAGATGACATCACTCCCAGCGCTCTGCATTACTGGCCATACCGCGCGGGAGCTTCAGCTCTGTGCCGGAGGAGGCACAGAGCACATTCTACGCCGCTAGACCACCAGGGACTTAAGGTATGACGGCTAGGGTGACCACGTCCCGGAATGGCAGAAGGGAAATGTGGTCACCCTATGTAAACCAACTGTACCACAGGGAACAAATCAAAATTCCTATCCCATTAAATAGGGGTTTTAACTCCTTGAATGCTAGAGCGGTCTTCAATACATTGCAAAGCAATGCATTGGAGACCTCTCTAGCATTCAAGAGGTTAAAAACTCTATTCAAGTGCAGTGGATTTTAAGAACTTTTATTTGTCCCCTATTGTGCAGTTGGTTTACTCCAGAATAAAACCAGGTTGCTTTAATACATATGAGCCATTGATGTAACTGAATAAATTATCAAGAGCAACACCAAAGTATTTTATTTACACAGATAATGTATAAAGAAATATAACAATGTTTAAACAAACATTAATGTGAGTTTTATTGCTGTGGAGCAATGTGATACACTTCTATACACATCACACAGTCTGATGTCCTAAAAAGAGGGACACCAGGGTGTGAAAGAGGGACAGAGGGATTTGGGGCTCGAAGAGGGACACTTGGGAGGTATGCTTATGCCCAGCATTGTTCCATTGCCCACTGGTAGCCATAGAACCCCTCATACACTGCCTGATAACCTTGCGCTTCTAGCCCCTATTAGCCACACATCCACTGTCTGATACTCCAGTGGCTTGCCACCGGTAGCACCAGGCCCACGCATGAACTGATATCTCAGTCTTCTTCTATTGGCAACTGGTATCCATAGAACCATACATACACTGTGTGATACCCCATCATTGTTCCACTGGTTACCTGTAGCCAATCATACACTGTCTGATTGCCGGCATTTTTCCATTGACCGCTGGTAGCCACAGAACAACGCACATAAACTTTATGATACCACAGCCTTGTTCCACTGGCCATTGGTAGGCACAGCCATGTTTCTCTGCCCAGATTCCCCAAATACACTGTGTTACCCCACCAGCCTTCTACAACTGCCTACTGGTCAACACAGATTCCCCTCATACATTGTGCATCCCCACCATCCTTGTTCTCCTGCCCACTGGAAGCCACAGATTCCCCACATACACTGCGTGTGCCCCCCCTGCCCACTGGTATGCACAGATTCCTCACATACACTATGTGATTCCCAACTGCATTTTACCCCTACCCACTGATAGACACAGATTCCATACATACATTATGTGACCCCCCCCCCCAACAACTTTATTCCCCTAACCAGTGGTAGCCACAGATTCTCTACATACACTATATAACCCCCCCTAGCCTTGCTCCCCTGCCCACTGGTAGCCACAGATTCCTTACATACACTATGTGACCTCCCCCAGCCTTATTACCCTGTTCACTGGAAACCACTGATTCCCCACATACACTGTGGACCCCACCAGCCTTATTATCCTGCCCACTGAAAGCCACAGATTCTACACATACACTATATGACCACCACCATCCTTATTCCAATACCCACTGGTAGCCACTGATTCCCTACATAAACTGTGTGACCCCACCAGCCTTGTTCCCCTGCCCTCTGGTAGCCAGCCCACAAATTCTCCACATATACAATGTGACACCCACCAGCCTTGTTTACCTGCAACTGGTAGCCATATATTTCCCCCATCTATACTGTCCCTCATACCTTCTCTTCTGCTCTGCCCCATTCTGTTTTCTGTTTCAGTGTAGAGCCATGGGCTCCACACTGCCTCCTCTGGTACTTCAGGCACATGTTGATGACCTCATCGCAAAGCACCAGGAAGTGCTAGAAGAGCCGGTGTGGAGCGGATGGCTGTGGGCTGAAGCTGAGAACAGAGTAAGGCAGCAGCCTGCTGTTCCAAGCTATATATGCCCACAAGTTGCTGGGCAGCAGCCAGCCAGCCTTAGGATAAACAGCAGGAGGAGTGAGTCTGCTGATTGTCTGACATTCGGGGCTGCCCACTGACACACTAGGGGCTTCAGCCTCCTTAGCCCACCCCTAGCGACGCCCCTGGGGTACACAACGCATTGCAAAGCAATGCGTTGCGTACCCCTCTGGCACTCAAAGGGTTAAGTAAGGAGAAGTTACTGCTCCCATTGGGTGATTCAATGGGGGAGTGTTTTAAATCATGCAGGGAGTTGGCCTGCCCCCACTATCCAGCCCGCCCACAACTATCTAAGTAACTGAAAAAACAAAATGGCTGCCACTCGCTCCTACACCACAGACACAAACACATCAGGCAAAAAAACACACACTCACACACACTCAATCACACATTCACACTCTCACACACACTCAATCACACACACAATAATTCACACACCCATACATTCACACTCAATCACACACTCAATCCCACACACTCACACACTCTCACTCACACACTCTCTCACTCACACACTCTCTCACTCACACACATACACCCTCACACACTCTCACTCAATCACACACACACACACACTCACTCACTCTCGTACTCACACCCCGGGAGCCAGCACAATCCACCTTCCACCATAGTCTCACTCACATCCTGGGAGCCAGCACAATCCACCTTCTACCACAGTATTTGCAATTCCCACATGCATTTCAACTATATGAATGAATGCCACTCACTCACACACACTCACTCACACCCTGGGAGCCAGCACGATCCACTTTCCACCTTAGTATGTGCAATTACCACATGCATTTCAACTATATGAATGAATGCCACAGTGGAGGCATAAGTACAAACACAAACTCATAACAATGACACATAAGTCACCCCTTTATGACACACTTCTGTGTGCGCATGTGTGTCTCTGTGTGTGCCTGTGTGTTCCTCACTGTGTGTGTTGCATGTCTGCATCACACTCTATGTGTCTGCATGTTGTGCATTGCATGTATGTATGTACGACTGTGTCGATCTTTATGCATCTCAGTGAATGCGTGTGCATTTGTGCATGTGTCTCTGTGTGTGTTTGTCTTGCATACGTGTGTGTGCGCATTAATTCCCTATATATCCTGATGGGCAACGCCGTCCCACATTGCTAGTCAGATATAAAAGAAAACATGAATGTGTATGTTTGTGAGTATCTGTGTGTGTAACTCTTACATACAGGGGTATTGCAATGAGTATAAATCACACAAAATCACTGCAATATTTGCAAAACAGAAGTGCGCACTGTATTATTTACATGTTCATTCATGAATGTTTGTTCAGCAATATGTACAAGAGCACCTGATAAGAACTGAAATAATCACACTCAAAATGGCAGACTCTCCATAATCTAATAAAAGCATTGTTTACCTTTGCATTTGGAAAACTGGTTCAAGTAGATTGGCAAGAGCGGGTCTTATGCACTTCACGTGGCAAACAGCTCTTAATCACAGACTGATATGTAGCATATTGATCTATGAATAAAAGTGGTTAGCAACGTGAAACAGGCAAGACCTGCTATTGCCAGTCTACCAGGACCATTTTCTAATCCCAGCAATAAAGAATGTGTATATTTGATTATGGAGACAGTCTGATGTTTTATATTTGATTCCTTCAATTTTACTGAACTGATGAGTACAACAGGGCTTGGATGAATTGGATCTATTGTGTTATTGAAAGACTCCTCTGTCAGTTGCATTTCCAATGTTTGTTACTGAAAGTGCACAAATGTTCACATTCACAGTGTGTCCCGTCTCTTGACATATGTACCACCTATTCCTGTGAGTGCTGCTCACAATGTGGAGCAATGCTACAGCATACCAACTGCATCACAGGGGACAAATTAAAATTCTCATTAAAGGGGGTTTTAGCTGCTTAAATACTAGAGAGACCATCAACATATTTCTTCTCTAGAAGGCTGGTTTTAGGCAGGTTCCAGGGTGCACCCTGTCCCATACCTTTACTGGCCCCACTATGCTATGGAAAGTGCTGCTGGTGGGAAGATCAGGCAGGTCTCCTCAGCTGAGGTGTGTGCCTCCTCTGGCACAGACCTTTGTCTCTGTACACAGCCCTCTGATAATGCAGAGCGCCAGGATATGATGTCACATCTCGGCACTCTGGATTATTAGAATAATTCAATGACAAAGTGTCCCCCTCCCACCCCTTTTACTGATATAACACTGTTCAGCCAGAGCAGAAGGGAGGTGCCCAGGTAGATTGCAGAGAGGGAAAATCTTCAATTAAGATAAGGGAAAAACCTGAAAAGCTTGTCAAGGGGGGCAGGGCTTTCATTGTTCTCATAGGAAGAAGATTGTCCCCTGCTGTTATCTGTCTGGTCTATGGATTGCATTCCACATCTGAGAAGAGATGGCTTGCACTAGGTAAAAGGGGCGGGAGGGGAAACTTTGCTTGTGAATATCTCTCAAACCCTAAAGGTTTGAGAGATAAGACTTATATCGTTCTTAATGTTTTTTTAAAGGGATAGTATTAATTCAAAATTACTATCCCTCATATTGTAGCCCTTAATAAACTGAGTTAAATGACACCAGCGGCATCTCTCAGACCTTTATGGTGTAAGAGATAGCCACTTTCAAAGTTTCTTCTCCCCTGCTGTCAGCGTTCTGCTGCCAGCAGGAGAATCCGGTCTCTGAATCAAGAGGAGGCTCTTCAGCAGAGCCGATATCTCGTTATGGAAGGAAAAATGATTAATTAAAACAGTCTTCTATGTGTGCTTGGTAACCAAGCACAAGTAGAAGACTGTTTCAAGGAATAATTTTTCCTTCCATAACGAGATATCGGCTCTGTTTAAGAGCCTCCGCCTGTCCCGGGACCAGATTCCCCTGCTGGCAGCAGAACGCTGACAGCAGGGGAGAAGAAACTTTGAAAGTGGCTATCTCTTAAACCATAAAGGTATGAGAGATGCCGCTGGTGTCATTTAACTCAGTTTATTAAGGGCTACAATATAAGGGATAGTAATTTTGAAGTAATACTATCCCTTTAATGCCTACAAAACAAAAGATAAAATGAAGTATTACTATCCCTTAGATTCACTAAGCGGTGATAACGAGGTGATAAAGTGGAGATGACTTCTCTAGTTTATCACTTCTCCAGATCCTATGTTTTTCTATGGTGCTTACGCACTAAGATCTCCAAAACTTAAGAAATAATAGTGAATTGACTCCAGAGAATAACATAGGAATTAGAGAAGTGATAATCTAGTCATCTCCACTTTATCACCTCTTTATCACAGCTTAGTGAATCCCCCCCATGTCTTTTTCTCAAGTGCTTATTGTGTTGCAAAAAAAACTGGTGAGTTATAAATGTCCGGGTGAACCTAACCTTATAAAGTAACCCCCCTCTGCCCATCCAACCTTTTTGGTCTTTGTGTTGGGCTCTTATTGCTTCCTTGATCCTCTCTGACTGGTGAGATATGTGCAGAAGATGGAGCTCTATGAGAAAGAACACATTTCCAGATTGTGAGTCTACAGATCTATTTGTATTCACTTGACCAAGTCTTATCTTACATTGTAATTAAAGAAAAATGAACACTTACAATGAAAATGAGTTATATAAAATAAACATTCCACATGTATTCTCCATTCTTACTTTTCCTGCATTAATAGCAGTTAGGTCACCAGCGTATTTAACGTCCTCCCTACCCTGGTCAGTAAAAGGGAAGGCAGTGAGAAGTTAACTCATACAGTTCCATAGTCTAATATAATTACACTAAAGCACACAGGGATCAGTTTACTAGTGTTGTGTCTGCCTATATGTTTACTAACTTTTTACTATAAGAAGTCTCCTATTATCACTACTTGTAAAAAGGGCAGGACAGAATATGTGTGTTGTTTCCTTGTGCCTTTGTTCCACAGACATACAGTGAAATTGTGTAAATTAAAAAAATATTTATTCCCACCAATTTTCCAGCCTCTCAGACTGAATTTCTCTCCCAGAAATGTCTATTTCCATTCCTCCAACAGACCAGATTTAAAGTGGCAGTAAAGGTTCAATATCAGTAATGTCTCCATTAAAGTTTATCTGCAAGTCTTCTTTAGGCTTTTTATAAATTTTTGTGCTATGTTTATTGACTTACAGTTTTGTAATTCAAAAGCTATTCAAGGTAAAGGGATCCCCCTTCCAACCCTTCTGACCTCATCATGCTGCCTCTAAGCTTGGTCCGGGTTGGAGAGTGGTGATGGATGATTTTCAGTAAGCAAAAGGAAAATCCTTAATGAAGGAGGGCAGGGTTTTCCTTATACTTACTGACTGAAGTTTGTCCCTCGCTGCATCAGTGCAGTTTCATGACTAGATTGCAGCTCTAAGGGGAGGCGGCCAAAAGGGGTGGGAGGTGGGATCCTTTTACCATGAATAGCTTTTGAACTATAAACCTGTAAGTCATTAAATATAGAGCAAAGTGTTATAAAATGCATAAAGAAGACTCTCAGATAAAATTTAATAGTAACATTACTATCCCTTTAAACTATCAGCAGTGCTCTGACAGGTATGAGAACTAAGTTTCCATAGCTCAGAACTCACTATTCAGAGACACTGCCCTGCAGATCACAGGGATCTGTAGGGTGGGTGATTTCAGATCTTTGAATGGCACTTATAGTAGAGGAAGCAAGATTGCTATCTTCTGCATAAAGCTCCTGTCTCTGCAAATCAGACCTCAGTTCCTTATGACTAACCACATGAGTTCCAGCAAAGATCTAAAGTACTGTGAGTGAAAAATGCTGTAAAGTAAGAATGTTTTCAAAACACACATGTTAATAGTTTATATTCATCAATTAACAAAATGCATAATGAGCGAACAGAAGAAATCAAATCAATATTTGGTGTGACCACCCTTTGCCTTCAAAACAGCATCACTTCTCCTAGGTACACTTGCACACAGTTGTATAAGGAACTCAGCAGGTAGGTTGTTCTAAACATCTTGGAGAACTAAGCACAGTTATTCTGTGAATTTAGACAACCTCAGTTGCTTTTCTCTCTTCATGTAATCTCAGACAGACTCAATGATGTTGTGAGCAGGACACTGTGGGGTCCATATCATCACTTCCAGGATTCCATGTTTCTCCTTTAATCTCAAGATTGCTCTTAATAACTTTGGCTATATGTTTGGGGTTGTTGTCATGCTGCAGAATAAATTTGGGACCAATCAGATGACTCCCTGATGGTATTGCATGATGGATAAGTATCTGCCTGTACTTCTCAGCATTGAGGAGACCATTAATTCTGATCAAATCCCCAACTCCAGAAATGCAGCTCCAAACCTGTAAGAAACCTCCACCATGCTTCACTGTTGCTTGCAGACACTCATTCTTGTACCATTCTCCAGCCTTCAGCTGAACAAACTTCCTTCTGCTACAGCCAAATATTTAAAATTTTGACTCATCAGTCCAGAGCATCTGCTGCCATTTTTCTGCACCCCAGTTCCTGGTGTTTGTGAACAGCTGAGTCCCTCGGTCTTGTTTCCACTTCAGAGATATGGCTTTTTGCATGCAAATCTTCCACAAAGACCACTTCTGACCAGACTTCTTCGGACAGTAAGTGGTTGTACCAGGGTGGCACTGCTGGACTCTTCCGATTGAGAAGGGAAGTAAGCATGGTGTTTCTTTGTCCTCCCGCTGCATCTACGATGGACCTCTGTCTGCATTGAAATTTCTGTCTGGGAGAGACCTTGCTGATGCAGAACAGCTTTGTTGTATGTTGTTGTTGTACTCAGTCTTGTTATGGTGTATGACTTGACATTAAACTGTCATCAGCAACCTCACCTTGTTAGCTGAGTTTGACTGTTCCTCACCCAGTTTTATTGCTCCTACACAGCTGTTTCTGTTTCAGTTAATTGTGTTTCAACCTACATATTAAATTGATGATCATTAGGACCTGTTTGGTGTAATTATTTGATCATACACCTGACAATATGCCTAAAAAATCCCTGACTTGTGCAAGTGCACCTAGAAGAATGTATGCTGTTTTGAAGGCAAAGGGTGGTCACACCAAATATTGATTTGATTTAGATTTTTCTTCTGTTCATTCACTATGCATTTTGTTAATTGATGAATATAAACTATTAACATGTCTATTTTTTAAAGCATTCTTACTGTACAGCATATTTTTACACCTGCCTAAAACTTTTGCACATTATTGTATATAGATATTCATATTACCTTGTGAAACTGTGCTTCCTCCGACTTTCTTCCTCATCTAAGTCTTTGGTTACACTCTCTGCAATCATCTCAATAAGCTTCTGTAAGTCTAAAATAATAAAAGGTCAAGAAGTTTTTGAAGAGAGCAATAGTATAAATATTGAGTCATGAATTACATGCTTTTTCAATTGCCCAAGTGAATTCAGATATAGTAAAAACCATGTATCTTTTGAGCAGATATTAAATGTTTTCATGGGTATCACCTCACAGGTGCTGGGATATTGATATTGCACTGGCCACGAGTGAAGCTGAGATTCCCTTCAGAAATTTGGTGTTCTAGGCAGTTGCCTATTCTGCCTATTGGGAAATCTGACCCTGACAAAACAGCAACAAGTTAATGGGAAAAACTAAAACAAATGCATTTTATTTCTGTCCTCCAATTAAAAAACAGTTTAACAAGCTTCTTGTGTTTCTATGGGAACAGAGAAAGCGTATGCACTGGTATGCACTAAAGTTATCATATGATGTAATGCAGGGGTACTCAAACCTGTCCCTAAACCCTTCCAACAAAGTTTGCTTTCAAGATACCCACAATTAAATATGAATGTTAACTCAGGTAGATACTTCATAATTACTGAACCCCTGACTGAGGAAATCATGAAAAACCTGAATGGTTTGGGGTACCTGAGGACATGTTTGGCACCACTGCTCTAATACCCTGAAGCTAAACAGTAGCTACACTGGCTGATACATACAGTGATTGCCATGTAATCTTTGGCCTACGTTTTTTTGTTGGTTACATACCTCTTGGCATTGGGTTCTTTTTTCAGAATAGGTAAATAATAATTTCACCCGAGTTAGGCTTTATTATTTTTGTTAATGCTTCAGATTGTATATAATTGTTCAGTCTTTAATACCATGGATATAAATTTGCCTGTCTTAAGCATTTTTGAATTCTCTATTCTAGTTCAGTTATGCAAGAGCAGTCAGTCTGGATATCTTTTCCCCAGTAAAATAAAGAAAATTAAAAAAAAAGAAAAAGAAAAAAGAATCTTGCTAGAGTAGGGGATCCAACCCTGGTCCAAAAGACCTATCAACAGTGCATGGTTTCACAATCACTCTGTCTGAGTACAGGTAGTATAGGTTTAGCAATCAGTGGCTCCATAACGAGGACAGAAGTGTAGTAGCTTTATGTTACATTTCCATGGGTGATGGCTAAACCATGTGAGCATCAGCCAAAGATTATTGGATGATGATGATTATACGGGGCAGTCATTCACTGGGGATTGAGATGAGAATTGCAACCTCCACTGTAGCTCATGTGAAATGGCTACCAGCAGCCCCATAGACCACACTGCAGATCTGTCTACCTGCAACATAACTGTGTTCTGGTGTGAACACAGTAAAGTTGTAGCATGCTGGACTTTGGTATGCTCATGCAAAACTATACTCACCCATGTGAAAGGCACCACTGTCCAGCAGCTTACCATTCAGTAAGGGTGATATAAACAATGTCCTGTAACTAAGTTGATAAAGACAGTGTGAAAAGGTACCTATAGATCTAGCTGAGCTCAAACAGCGATATCCTGAAAACATGCATTGTACTCAGGTCTTGAGACCCAAAGTTGTCTGCAGATGTGCTAAAGATACTTACAGTCAGACAGAGGTTCTTCATCTTCCTCCTTGTTCAACTTGCCCTGCATGTAGAGGGAGCTGTTAACAGTGGATTCCAAATCCTCTCCACCTTCCTGCGGAGCATCTGATGATGTTGTGCCCCCTGTGGGCATGTCATCGGAGTTTGGAACAAGAGAAGATACACTGCCCATGTTTGAGGGGAGGGCTGATGAAAGTCCACTGAAGCGAGAGGTGCTGAGGAAGGAAGCCCTACGCTGACGAATCAAATGGCTGTGAGGTAGCTTCCGAATCTGCTTTTTAGCCTGAAAGTCATCAGTCCTAATTTAATGTTTTTAATACACTATTTACTCAAACAGAGTCTCACTCAAACTGATATATGATAGCACTATACACAACAGTGACTCAAAGAGAGGTTCACACATTCTAACTGATACTGAGATTTATAACTTCCAAGCTCCAGAATGACTATTCTTCAATCGTCTGTGTTACACATTGGACACTCCTCTGGCACTCTAAGGGTTAAATCCACTACAGAACAGATTATTATATACTGTAGTATCTGGTACATAACTGTCTGTATGTATGTATATATATATATATATATATATATATATATATATATATATATATATATTTATTTATATATATATATATATATATATATATATATATATATATATATATGCATTAGAACAGGGATGGGCAACCTGAGCCCTCCAGCTGTGGGAGATACTACTCCTGACTGCTTGAGGATGAAGGGAATTGCAGTTTTCCACAGCTGAAGAGCAACAAGTCACCCACTCCTACTTTGAAGTTTAAACATCCAAAAGTACCATCTGCTATAGTACAAAAACTGGTAGAAACTGCTTATTATTAGTGATGAGCGAGCGTGCTCGGCCGATGCTCGGATCGGCTCGAGCATCGCTCTGCTCGGCACATGGCGGTACTCGTCGAGTACCGCCATGTGCTCTCCCGCCATGTTCGGGTGGCGGGGATCTGTGCCGGAAGAGGCACAGATCCGAAGACGCTCCGCTGGAACACCAGGGACTGGAGGTACGGGGGCATTGCGGAGATGAAGGAGGCATTGCGGAGATGAAGGGGGACATTGTGGAAGAGGGGCATAGACTCTATGCCCCTCTTCCACAATGTCCCCCTTCATCTCCGCTATGCCCGTCTTCCACAATGTCCCCCTTCATCTCCGCTATGCCCCTCTTCCACAATGTGCCCCTTCATCTCCGCTATGCCCCTCTTCCACAATGTCCCCCTTCATCTCCTCTATGCCATAGAGGAGATGAAGGGGGACATTGTGGAAGAGGGGCATAGCGGAGATGAAGGGGCACATTGTGGAAGAGGGGCATAGCGGAGATGAAGGGGCACATTGTGGAAGAGGGGCATAGCGGAGATGAAGGGGGACATTGCGGAGATGAAGGGGGCATTCGGAGATGAAGGGGGCATAGCGGAGATGAAGGGGGCATTGACCAGGCACCCTCCCCTCATCAGAGCAGGGGGTGCCTGGTGTCGCCCCATTGACTTGAATGGGGCTCGGGTGCTCGGCCGAGCACTCGAGCCTCAGGGGGTGCTCGGTCAGAGCACCCGAGCACCCGAGCATCGGGGTGCTCGCTCAACACTACTTATTATAATTAAACTGGAAGTTCTCTGTTGGAGACAGTATCTATAATTATATATGAAACCTAGCCTGTTACTTTATTTATTGTTTAGCAAAATGCTAAACAATTCCTGTTATCATATTGTGGTGCATTGTACACCAGTTTATGCATGCGGGCACAAGCATATTATTTTATACTAGCAAAGTGGGACGGCGTTGCCCGTCATGTTATGTAGGGAATGTAGAAGGTGTTTAAAATGAATAGTAGACTGTTTGGCGTAGGTGTGACAAATGTAGACACACTGATACACAGATATATATGCAACACACATACACAAAGTGAGAGACAGATGCAACAGATATGCACACAGACACACAAACACAGAATGAGAGACACATGCAACAGAGACACACACAGAGTTATATACAAAAACACATGCAACACACATACACACAGAGTGAGAGACACACACATGAGCACACACATGCAGTGACATACAGAAATAGTGACAGACAGATGCAAGGCACAATGTGGAGACACATATAATGAGAGTGAGCAGTGTAAGTTAGGTGTAAAGCAGCTCTGGCATTTGTTATCCATTTGTAAATGTAACCCCTTGAGGAGCAGAGGCGTGTGCAAGACATTCGCAATGCGTTGCACACCCTTCTGGAACATGATAAGTACACAGATAAGCAGTGCCACTTCTTAGTCGTTTGTAACCTGAAGGAAATGATCAACAGTCTGTACAGACAGCTGTCACCATCCACTATCCCATGCCAATCTGCAGCATTGGCCACTCACCTGGCACAGAATGTTCTGCATGTGAGTCACAGAGCGCTCATGCCCAGGCTGGTGAAAATGCCCCATGACCCTGTAGAAGGTGTCCATGATGTTGGTGTCCCTGGCAGAGTCACAGCAGCCAAAGTCCTTCTGCTGGGCATAGAAGGTCAGCGCCTTCACCGGGTGGAACGGGATCTTAAAGTGCAGGCAATGGGGTGGGTAAAGGCAGTATGCCCGGTATTTCTCGTTCTCTTCCTGGTCGCGGTGAGAGGGAGCGTTGGGCCCCGGTCCGGCAGTGTGTAGCTTAGGCAGAGGTGCCTGGTTGGCCGGAGGATGCCATGAGGGGAGGAGAGGACATCAATCCTGTTTTGTTTTTATTCCCATCAGATGCACCCGGTTCTCTGCGCTGTTGCCTTCACCCCATGTGCGTCGCCAATCACACTGTATGCAAACACACGTGTAGAAACCAGTGTGAGGCTGTGAGCGGCAACTCCTGGGGTGAAGGTAACAGCGCAGAGAACTGGGGGCATCTGATGAGAATAAAAACAAGAGGATGATGAGGTGAGCCACGGGTGAGAGGAGAAGCAGTTGCACACATGTAGCAGCCTGAGAGGAGGCCTGAGACAGCTACCAAGATGAGTGAACATTACAAAGGACAGCTATGGGAAGATGAGTCAGAAATACACTGACAAAGCGTTATCTCCATTTCAGCAGGGACTCCAGGAGAATGGGGAGAGATGTAAATGTGTTTTAAACACGGTAAAACATGATGGCTTAATTGCACTACAACTCCCACAATCCTTACACATCTTCAGTGGGCGCAATGAAAATGGTGATCTTGGCCGTCTTCATGGCGGTGACTGAAGATGTGTAAGGGTTGTTGGAGTTGTAGTTCGATTAAGCCATCAAGTTTTAACATGTTTGAAACGCAACATTTTGAAATGTGAAGGGGCCCCAAGGGCCAGGGGGAGAAGAGAGAGATGCTTGGGGAAGTTTGTTGTCAGCTTATGTTTGAGGTTAAGTAAGAATGTCGCCACTGATTAAATTTGGCCACCGGCACTGGTGATAGTAGAAGCGGAGGGATCAGCTGGGAGAGCGAGCACATGTGTGTTCTGGTGACATCTCCGCAGCTAGTGCCTCTCTGCCTGCAGCATACTGGAGTCCTGGGGGCTGTGAATGGGGTGTGAAACAACACCCTTCCTTCAGCTGCATAAGTGGTAAGAGCGGTAGTTGTAATTATATAGTTGTGTGTGGAGGCAGGTTCCCCACTGGGAACATGTGTATCTGTGGCAGTTATTTTTTCCCTCAGTTGGATTGTTTGTGTGTGTGCACATGTTTGTTTCCTGAGTTGGATAGTGTGTGTGTGTGTGTATGGCTTGTGTGTGTGTGTGTGTATGTGGTTTATGACAGAGTAGCAGCCATCTTGTTTTTTTGTCAGTTGCATAGTGGTGGGCAGGCTGGATAGTGGGGGCAGGCCACTGCAACTCCTGTGAATATCACACCCCCATTGAATCACCCAATGGGAGCAGTAACACCACCTTACTGCCGCCCCTGGGTGTGTGTGTCTCCTGAGGAGACATAAATTATGTAATGAGCCTTTCTCTTTTATATATATAGACTAGTTGAACAGCCCGTGTACACTGGCCACAGTGCCAGGCAGCAACGGCCGCAGTGCAGTCATGCAGAATAGAGATTGCCCGCGCCGTGGCTGATAACAGAGTGGGACTCCCCAAATTCAGACCGTAGTCCTCTCTGCGCACCCTATGGTTTGAATTCGGAGTGCCCTGCTCCAGTATCAGCCGCTGAGAGGGGAGTCTGTACCGCACATGACTGCAATGTGCGCAGCCATCTGTACTGTGCATGACAACTTCTGACAAACATACATTAGTGAATTATTATATAGGATATGTAAATAAAAATACCTGAGAACTCTCAGGGTTTTGACCCAAATCTCTGGTCTCAGGGTAAAGGGCCAATTCTTAGGGTTTAAGAGTTCATTGTTTCAACTAAATGATTTACACCAATTTACTGCTTATTTAATGTCCAAATTAGCAACATTTCTAACATCAAGGCAGAGGGAGAAATCCTGCTTGTCTTGTGAAAGTTTAAAAGTGATGTCTCCGAATCGTAGCATGTTAAAGATTCCATGAGCACTGATTGGATCATCTCTGTGTTAGAGCAAACATTGACATCTCACCTACAGTCTACTTTCTTGGGAGTGTTAACAATTAATATTTTTAAGATCTCAGGTTAAGCTCATTTAAATGTTCCCAGGTATGTGAATAAGCATTCCTGCACACTCAAAATGTGAGTCAGTGGGAGACACTACGTGCCCATTAGACAATTTGCTATATTTGGAATTGCTTACAATGTTGTTCCATGTATTAACATAGGACCCTATATTCAGCAGAAACCTGGAATAATTCTGCTGCAAATCAAACACAGATTCCCGAAATTCCCATTGGCTTAACACTAGTAGTGCCAGAGTATTGTCCAACACACTACAAAGCAATGCGTTCGATACCTCTCTGGCACTCAGGGTTTAAAGAGGCTTTTAACCCCATGAATGTCAGTGTTATCTTAAACACAATGCTTCTCAATGCTTTGGAGACCTATCTAGCATTCATCTGTTGCAGTACACCTTACTGGCATGTAAATTGTTAAAAGCCCCATTTAAATCAATTAATTTATCCCTTATGGTACAGCTGGTTTGCCAACAGAATTACTTTTAAACATAAGGTCCTTTAAAGCAAGAACATTTTAGAGTAATGTGATCTACAGCTGTGCAGCATGCTATATATTCAGTCATGTACATGTCATTATTATATATAAAAAGTTATTTTTTTCGCATCATAATTTTACCGTGCTTGTATTCGTTGTCAGTCTTTATAAAGCATGTCAAAATAGAATGTAAAACAATTTTGTTTCACTTTACAACATATATGCTTGTGAATGAAGCTCAGCAAAAACATTTTACATAACACAATTAACCTTATTTTGTTGTCACATAATAAATTTCAGGTTACATTCCTGCCCTCTGGTGTACAGATGTGGAACTGCAGACAGTTTCAAAGTGGAAGTAGAAAACATTTGGCATAAATCAACAGTTTAAGGGAACAAATAAAAATCTGCATTGACTTAATGGAAATTTTAATCCCTTGAAGGCAGTGACTGAACTATCATTAGTGCTGCCTATGCAAAGGACTGGGGCACAGACAATTAGGGACACACTGAATGATGAAGATGCAAACTATTTGGGATGTTTCCGAAGTTTGCAGTGAATTAGAGCTTAACATTTTTTTGCACCACTAGATCTGCCATTGCTTGTTTGCTAGAGAGCTCTTCAGCACATTGGGGGTTATAAACTTAGGCGTGATAAAGAAGTGATAACACTGAGCTTGTACAGTGATATAACTTACCCAGTTCTTATGTTATTCTATGGAGCAAATGCGAAATATTTCTACAGCTTTGTAGATCTTAGTGTAGTGGTTCCCAACTGCCCTCAGGGCCCACTTTCAGGCCTGGATTATCACCTCCTAACATTTTTTTACCATAGGTTTTGTTAATAAAGTAGTATTAGGAAAGCTGTTTTCCCTAAATGTAAGTACTTTTAAAGATATTGTATCTTCTGTGCTGTGCACTTCTGCATTATGTGGCACCCTGAATCTTCAGCACAGGTTTTCTTGTCCTCCCAACTCCCTCCCAGCTGTCCCAGGGAACGTGTTCACGCTTCCCTTCGGTGTGTTGTGAAAAGCTTCTACCATTACATCAAGCTCAGGTTAGCATTATACTGAGGTTGCAACTTCCAAAATAACATACATACAAAAAACAGGGTTCCCTATATAACGGAAAACACTAGACGCCTACAGGAAAAGCTGAGCATAGCAGCTCAATAAAATCAAGACTTGAACAATTTCTTCATCTATAACACTGTGGAACATCACACAGATGCAAAAGAAGAAAATGGAACCACAGCAACAAAACAAGTACAAAAATAAAGTTAACAAAGATAATATTGCAAAGTGTGATTGGATGGCCTACTGTTATGGGGAAGATCTAAAGTCTAGGGCTCAAAGTTCTCCAAGATTGACAATCATCTACAAGCCAAGAGGATTTCAGGACTGAAAACTGTGCACATGAACATTTCTCCTTACTACATAAGCTCAGAATATGAACCTACTTAAAAACACCTGTCAGAATATGCACTATAAAGAACACAATACAAATCAAAACCTCATTCTGCTGTAACTCAAAGTTAACCTGAATATTAAACAGTTCCAAAGGAAATGCTAAGAAATAGGTACAGAATCATTCTCAGTGACGATTAGATCAGGTCAAAAGAAATGGAGGCTGTTTCCTATTGATAAAGGAAGGCTGTGACATGGCAAGCCTATTTAATCTGAAGGATAAAAGCTACTGCAAAGAGAAGCCAAGGGAAAAAGACAATTGAAAAAAAATTACATGTGAGTAGTGTACGGAAACAGAGCAAGTGATGTGAATTGAAACAATCAGATATGTATACAAGAGATACCAATATGGAAAAAATGTAGTGAAAAGAATTCCTAAGATTGTTCCCCACAATGGAGAAAGTAGAGAGACTGCCTAGGGGAGATGTACTGAGGTGTGATAAAGAGGTGATAAGGAGGATATAACTTTTCTAGTAATATCCTATGTTATTCTATGGAACCTATGCGCTAAGATTTCTCTAGCATAAGAGATTTTAGAGCATAGACTGCATAGAATAACATAGGAGTTGGAGAAGTGATATCACTGGATAAGTTATCTCCTCTTCATCACCTCTTTATCACACCTTAGTGTATAACCCCCTTCCATCGCTGGTAAGTTTTGAGACAGTACGAAAAGAGGTATATAATCTATCTATCCTCGTAGTGAAGATGGTGGAAAGCATTGGCACTACATATTCTCCCAAAAAGAAAGAAGCGTTCACACCACAGCACAAACCTAACTAAGTACCAGGAATGTGCTAAGGAATTTTTGATAAGTCAAGAAACCATAACCATGAAAGAACACCAGAACTTAAAACGCAGTAGTGGAAAGGATATGAGTATTGGTTAACCACAAAACAAGACACTGAGCAATGACTCAAAATCAAGCTCATTTGCACATCCATTTTCAAAAAAATGAAAGAGAGTGTCCAAAAACATAGACATGGAACTGGGCCAGAGAGTAGCGCTGAGCCAAAATGTACCACAGCGCTGCACATAGAAAATATCCCTGCTTAGCACAGTGGGAGTCATGTATTAAGCCATTTGCTGGCAGATTGGCCTGCTCCCAAGTGTAGAGCAGGTTTAACCCACTTTGAACGTATGTGTCAAAGATGAACCACTTGAAAATGGAGTGTCTGTGATCACATCAAACCTGTCTACCCCTAACGTGGACAGGTGGGTGTGCTAAGGTATGAGGAAATCAGGTGCTCTACATGCCAAGTTGAGTAAGAAGCAATAGGGGGCATAACCCTACCAAATGTCCTGCCTAAACCCTGTTTCTCCATGTCTCCCCATGTACCCCAAATCACACCCTGTCCACATACAAACACCCTCTTTAACCCTACAGGTGTCATGCCAGTGTGAATTGCAATGTAAACATACTGGCAAAGGAGAGGTTACACAACAAATAAACCAACCATCAAAATCCCTGTATTATTTTACCAAGTGCCCCCTCTTCACTCGCAATCACATACAGGCTGACACGACAGCCTTGTTCTACTGACAGCAGATAGCTACATAATCACATTGTCTGCCTCCCTGACCTTATTCCACTGTCCACTGGTAGCCACAGAATCACATACATATGTTGAAACCCAGCCTTTTTCTTGTAAGTAAAATGATACATTTAAATGGGGACTGGAGCACCCCATATAAATTAAAAAAAATTAAGGACCCCTTTGACCTCCCCCATATTAATTAATTGGCAAACCAGAAAAAACAAGATAAATTAATACGAGGACCAAAGTCCCAACATTAATTTACTCAGTGCTCAAGGAACGGGTCCTGGACCCTCTACCTTCATTCAAATAGATACAGGCTGACACTAAACAGCCTTGTTCTAACTTCCATTGGAAGCCACATAAACACACATATTGTCCAATTCCCAGCCTTGTTCTATTGTCCAATGGTAGTCAAATAATCACACATATGATGACACCACAGCCTTTTATCTAGCCCGCATGTTAATTAAAATAAAACATTGAAGGACTTCTTTCACCCCCGCCCCGCCAATGTATGTGTGTGTTTAACGTTAAACACATACTCACTTGGATGTTGGAGGTCCAGTGGTGTTATGACACACTGGTCCTCCAATCGAGGTACCTAAAGAAATAAAAACAAAATAAAACCTGCCACAACAAATAAAAAAAAAGTAAAGTAAACCTTCCCAGGCCTTTCTGGTAGGGATGGCAAAATGTGTTGCCTCAAAATTTAAACCCTGTAATGTACTGCACTCCTTGAGAAAAGGAGAAACATACAAAATGTTGACAATAGCTACTAGTATCTAGAGGCAGACAAGAAAAGAGGAGGAGCTAGAGTTACTTGGTTTAAGGAGTATTGGTACTAGCCAATTCTCAGGACTTGCAGGAAGTGTGGGTGTGATTTGGACAGTGGCACTGACTGCTTAAAAAATAAATAAAAGTACTTTTGACTGATAGGTAACAGAGATAGCCATGCAATCCTATTCCTACACTTAAGCAGATACTGAGAGTGTCATACACATACATCATACGTTATTTTCAGACAGGCAAAAATCACTCCCCATGCTAACAGCTATCTCAGAAAATACAGAAATATCACATTATATCCATCAAATTATCTTGATTATTACCATCCCCACTTCCACTTCCATCCTCCAACCAGGAGACTAGTAGAGAAAAAATTATATTTTTATTGGCTAAAGGTATAATTTTTACTCTGCTAGTCTCCCGCATTTTCTATGGCTAACACGGTATCACGCTTTATCCATCCTCCAGTCAGACATACTCACTATTATTGACTAAGCAGTAACACGGGTCAACACTAGCTATGAGTGTTTGTGCTGCTGCACAAGTGCATCACCACTGTCACTTACTGCTAGTACTATTGCAACATCTAGTAAATAGTAGTATTAGTAGTCCCTCAGGAACCCCTCAGTCTATGAAATATATTTAAAGGGATAGTAATACTTTATTATTATTATCCCCCACAGGGGCGGATTGTAGGGGAATACCAGCCCGAGCAATTTTTTTTTTAAACTAGCCCACTAGCTGGTGTTTGCGTGTATTGTGTGTATATATATATATATATATATATATATATATATATATATATATATATATATATATACACACACACACACACACACACACAATTTTGGCACTCATATGGTTAAATACAACCCTAGCAACTCCCACCCCCTTTCCTCCACTCTCTCTTCCTCAGCCCTTTTCTACATTCTCATTCCGAGCCTATTACCCCCTTTCACTTTCTACCTACAGACCCCTTTGCTGCTTCCTCTCTCCCCCAGTCTATTTCATCCCATCGTCCCTGCCCCCTCCACTCTCTCCCATTGCTTCCCTCTCTTCCCTAATATTGCACAGTCAGACCTCCTCAGTTCCCTGCCTTTCTTCTACCCACCTCACTCTCCATCTAGTATTCTCCTCTTTTCCTCTGCCTCTCAACACATCTTGTAGCTATGTTTCTCTTCCTCCTCTCTTGCATTCACTGCTGGTCCAGTGTGGGGAGTGAGAGATCCATGCAGCCTCCATCACCATCGTCCCTATCATCGCCCCTTATGGTCTCTCTGCGGCATGGGAGTGCAGGCTCCAGGATATAATGTCATATCCTGGTTCTCTGCTTTAGCAAGGAACGTAAGGGCTGTCACAGAGAGTGCCTTGCCAGTGGCACCATAGACCTCTACTTTAAACTACTGTGGGACCGTCAGGTGAGATCCTTTGATCTCTCCAACCGGCCCATGATCTAGCGGCCCGATCCCCCGATAGGACAATCCGCCCATGATCCCCCATGTTGTAGCCCTTAAAATTCTGAATTCAACGATACCAGAGGCATTTGAGAGATGCCTCTGGTATAGTTGAATTCAGAATTTTAAGGGCTACAACATGGGGGATAGTAATAATGAAGTATTACTATTAGTGTTGAGCGAGCATGCTCGGCCGATGCTCGGATCGGCTCGAGCATCGCTCTGCTCGGCACATGGCGGTACTCGTACGAGTACCGCATGTGCTCGCCCGCCATGTTCGGGTCTCCTCCCCGCACGTTTTGCGGCTGCTGCGCAGCCAATAAACGTGCAGGGAGGCTCTGACATCGGTGTAATGCCAGCAGCCATGTTGGCTGCTGGCATTACACTGATTGGCTGGCCAGAACCCGTGGTCAGGTGCTGTATAGCACCTGACCATCGAGTTCGGCTCAGTCTTAGCCAGGGAGAGCTGAGGATAGGAAGGGAAAGGCAGTGTAGGGAGGAAAAAAACCAAAATTGTGAAAAAAAAGAACCAAAAGTCCTTTTTAGGACTACTGTGTGTGGGGGCAGCAGGTTATTTTGTGTGGGGGGAAAAAAACAAAAAAAAAAAAAAAAAAAAAATATTCTGTTTAGTGTGCAAAGTTGCAGATTAGAGCACATTCTGTTTAGTGTGCAAAGTTGCAGATTAGAGCACATTCTGTTTAGTGTGCAAAGTTGCAGATTAGAGCACATTCTGTTTAGTGTGCAAAGTTGCAGATTAGAGCACATTCTGTTAAGTCTTCAAACTAAAATATCAAAGTCACATATTCCATTCAGTGTGCGTCGCCGCAGTTTAGCAGCACATTCTGTGTACTGTGCAGAGTTGCAGAATAGGAAGAAATACTGTTAAGTCTTCAAACTAAAATATCAAAGTCACATATTCCATTCAGTGTGCTTCGCCGCAGTTTAGCAGCACATTCTGTGTACTGTGCAGAGTTGCAGAATAGGAAGAAATACTGTTAAGTCTTCAAACTAAAATATCAAAGTCACATATTCCATTCAGTGTGCTTCGCCGCAGTTTAGCAGCACATTCTGTGTACTGTGCAGAGTTGCAGAATAGGAAGAAATACTGTTAAGTCTTCAAACTAAAATATCAAAGTCACATATTCCATTCAGTGTGCTTCGCCGCAGTTTAGCAGCACATTCTGTGTAGTGTGCAGAGTTGCAGAATAGTAAGAAATACTGTTAAGTTTTCAAACTCAAATATTAAAGTCACATATTCCATTCAGTGTGTGTCACCGCCGTTTAGCAGCCTATTCTGTGTACTCTGCACAGTTGCAGAATAGTAAGAAATACTGTTAAGTTTTCAAACTCAAATATTAAAGTCACATATTCCATTCAGTGTGTGTCGCCGCCGTTTAGCAGCCTATTCTGTGTACTCTGCACAGTTGCAGAATAGTAAGAAATACTGTTAAGTTTTCAAACTCAAATATTAAAGTCACATATTCCATTCAGTGTGTGTCGCCGCCGTTTAGCAGCCTATTCTGTGTACTCTGCACAGTTGCAGAATAGTAAGAAATACTGTTAAGTTTTCAAACTCAAATATTAAAGTCACATATTCCATTCAGTGTGTGTCGCCGCCGTTTAGCAGCCTATTCTGTGTACTCTGCACAGTTGCAGAATAGTAAGAAATACTGTTAAGTTTTCAAACTCAAATATTAAAGTCACATATTCCATTCAGTGTGTGTCGCCGCCGTTTAGCAGCCTATTCTGTGTACTCTGCACAGTTGCAGAATAGTAAGAAATACTGTTAAGTTTTCAAACTCAAATATTAAAGTCACATATTCCATTCAGTGTGTGTCACCTCCGTTTAGCAGCCTATTCTGTGTACTCTGCACAGTTGCAGAATAGTAAGAAATACTGTTAAGTTTTCAAACTCAAATATTAAAGTCACATATTCCATTCAGTGTGTGTCACCGCCGTTTAGCAGCCTATTCTGTGTACTCTGCACAGTTGCAGAATAGTAAGAAATACTGTTAAGTTTTCAAACTCAAATATTAAAGTCACATATTCCATTCAGTGTGTGTCACCGCCGTTTAGCAGCCTATTCTGTGTACTCTGCACAGTTGCAGAATAGTAAGAAATACTGTTAAGTTTTCAAACTCAAATATTAAAGTCACATATTCCATTCAGTGTGTGTCACCGCCGTTTAGCAGCCTATTCTGTGTACTCTGCACAGTTGCAGAATAGGAAGAAATACTGTTAAGTTTTCAAACTCAAATATTAAAGTCACATATTCCATTCAGTGTGTGTCACCGCCGTTTAGCAGCCTATTCTGTGTACTCTGCACAGTTGCAGAATAGGAAGAAATACTGTTAAGTCTTCAAACTCAAATATTAAAGTCACATATTCCATTCAGTGTGTGTCACCGCCGTTTAGCAGCCTATTCTGTGTACTCTGCACAGTTGCAGAATAGTAAGAAATACTGTTACGTTTTCAAACTCAAATATTAAAGTCACATATTCCATTCAGTGTGTGTCACCGCCGTTTAGCAGCCTATTCTGTGTACTCTGCACAGTTGCAGAATAGTAAGAAATACTGTTACGTTTTCAAACTCAAATATTAAAGTCACATATTCCATTCAGTGTGTGTCACCGCCGTTTAGCAGCCTATTCTGTGTACTCTGCACAGTTGCAGAATAGGAAGAAATACTGTTAAGTTTTCAAACTCAAATATTAAAGTCACATATTCCATTCTGTGTTCGTCACCGCAGTTTAGCAGCCTATTCTGTGTACTCTGCACAGTTGCAGAATAGGAAGAAATACTGTTAAGTTTTCAAACTCAAATATTAAAGTCACATATTCCATTCAGTGTGTGTCACCGCCGTTTAGCAGCCTATTCTGTGTACTCTGCACAGTTGCAGAATAGGAAGAAATACTGTTAAGTTTTCAAACTCAAATATTAAAGTCACATATTCCATTCAGTGTGTGTCACCGCCGTTTAGCAGCCTATTCTGTGTACTCTGCACAGTTGCAGAATAGGAAGAAATACTGTTAAGTCTTCAAACTCAAATATTAAAGTCACATATTCCATTCAGTGTGTGTCACCGCCGTTTAGCAGCCTATTCTGTGTACTCTGCACAGTTGCAGAATAGTAAGAAATACTGTTACGTTTTCAAACTCAAATATTAAAGTCACATATTCCATTCAGTGTGTGTCACCGCCGTTTAGCAGCCTATTCTGTGTACTCTGCACAGTTGCAGAATAGTAAGAAATACTGTTACGTTTTCAAACTCAAATATTAAAGTCACATATTCCATTCAGTGTGTGTCACCGCCGTTTAGCAGCCTATTCTGTGTACTCTGCACAGTTGCAGAATAGGAAGAAATACTGTTAAGTTTTCAAACTCAAATATTAAAGTCACATATTCCATTCTGTGTTCGTCACCGCAGTTTAGCAGCCTATTCTGTGTACTCTGCACAGTTGCAGAATAGGAAGAAATACTGTTAAGTTTTCAAACTCAAATATTAAAGTCACATATTCCATTCAGTGTGTGTCACCGCCGTTTAGCAGCCTATTCTGTTTACTCTGCACAGTTGCAGAATAGTAAGAAATACTGTTAAGTTTTCAAACTCAAATATTAAAGTCACATATTCCGTGTAAGATGAAGAAGGCGGGTAAAAAGGGACGGGGAAGTGGACGTGATCCTGATAGTTCAGGGCGCGGGTCAGGACGCGGAGAAACTGTGCCTGGTGCCAGAGCACAAGAAAGAAAGACATCCACCATACCTAGCTTCATGTGTAATTTTACAGGGCGTCGCAGGACATCACTCTCGAGGTCCGACCATTGCGAACAGGTGGTCGGTTGGATGACAGCTGATACTGCTTCCAGTCGGTTAAGCACCACCCTGTCTTCCACCAAGTCCACTCTCAGTAGCCAAGAGTCTGGTCAACATAATCCTCACTCTGATCATCCTTCCTCCCACCATACACGGTCTGGTCAAAGAAGTGATCCCACACTGGGATATAGTGAGGAGCTCGTCTCATCACCAATCCTTCATTTGACCCTCTCTCCAAGCACGCTTGCAGAGGAACATGACATCTTGTGCCCTGATTCACAACCTCTAGAGGCTACCCAATCACAAGAAGATGACAGATGTGAACGGCATTTAAGGTCAAAGGAAGTAGTGGATGATGATGATGATGATGAGACACAGTTGCCATTAAATCAACCACTATTTCCGTCTCAAGACCTTGTTGAGGAGAATGTTATACAGTTGTCAATGACTGAGTATGTGGTGGGATCAAGACTTGAGGAGGATGATCAGAGTGAGGAAGTGGAGGAGGACTTGGTGGACGATGAGGTGACTGACCCCACCTGGGAAGGTGTAGAGCCGAGCGATGACAGCAGTCCTGAGGGTGAGCCATCTGCAGCACCGCAACAGGCTGGAAGAGGCAGTGGTGTGGCTACAGAAAGAAGGCGGACCGCACCAAACCGGCCCGCAAATGTTCCACGGAGCACCCCCTTGCGTAAATCTACCTTGCCAAAGGGTAGGTGTTCCGCGGTAGGGCGTTTTTTTAAGGAAAGTGCGGACGACAAAAGAATTGTAGTTTGCAACCTGTGCCACACCAGAATGAGCCGAGGCATGAACACTAGAAACCTCACCACCACCAGCATGATCCGACACATGGCATCCAAGCACCGTAGTAAGTGGGAGGAACGCCTGGATCGCCCATCTGTGTCTGCAGGCCACACCACTGCCTCCTCTTCCCCTGTTTTCGGTGCCGGCCAATCGCCTGTCGAAGGCGCAGGCCCGCATACCTCCCGCCCTGCACCTGTACCATCTGAAGCACCATCAGCGACCACATCCACTTCCCTGTCCCAGCACAGCGTCCAAATGTCGTTACCCCAGGCATTTGAGCGCAAGAGAAAGTACCCAGCCACCCACCCACAGGCCATAGCACTAACCTCACACCTTTCAAAATTACTGGCCATCGAAATGCTGCCATTTAGGCTTGTGGACACTGAGTCCTTCCGCAGCCTGATGGCAGCAGCTGTCCCTCGGTACGCGGTCCCCAGCCGCCACTACTTTTCCCGGTGTGCCATCCCCGCATTACACCACCATGTGTCCCGTAACATCACCCGTGCCCTGACCAACGCAGTTACTGGGAAGGTCCACGTAACGACTGACACATGGACAAGTGCTTGTGGCCAGGGACGCTACATTTCCCTGACGGCACACTGGGTGAATGTCGTGGAGGCTGGGAGCGACTCGGACCCTGGGATGGCACGGGTGCTACCCACGCCGAGGATTGCGGGCCCTACCTCCATCAGGGTTTCCGCCAGCACCTACGTTATTGGCTCCTCCTCCTCCGTTTCCACCTCCGAATTCTCTACACGCAGCGCCACTCCCCCATCAGCCAGTAGCTGGAAGCAGTGTAGCACTGCAGTGGGGAAGCGTCAACAGGCCGTGCTGAAGCTGATCTGCCTTGGGGACAAACAGCACACGGCCTCAGAGCTGTTGCAGGGGATTAGTCACCAGACCGAGCAGTGGCTCTCGCCACTCAACCTGCAACCAGGCATGCTTGTGTGTGATAATGGGCGTAACTTGGTGGCGGCTTTGGAGCTCGGCAAGCTCACACACGTACCATGCCTAGCGCATGTATTTAATTTAGTGGTTCAGCGATTTCTAAAAACCTACCCCAATGTGCATGATCTCTTGACCAAGGTGCGCCGCGTGTGTGCACATTTCCGTAAGTCATCTACAGCTTCGGCCGGCCTGTTGAAGCTGCAGCAGCGCTTACAATTGCCAGCTCACCGGCTGCTGTGTGACGTGAGCACGCGCTGGAACTCCACCTTCCACATGTTGGCCCGGCTTTGTGAGCAGCAGAGGGCAGTAGTGGAGTACCAGCTGTTACACGGTCGTCGCCTCTCCGTTCAACTTCCTGTAATAAGAAGTGAGGAGTGGGAATGGATGTCAGACCTCTGCAAGGTTTTACGCAATTTTGAGGAATCGACACAGATGGTGAGCGGCGATAACGCTATTATCAGTGTAACCATCCCACTTCTGTGTCTACTGAAACGCTCGCTGCTCACAATTAAAACCGACGCTTTGCATGTGGAAGAGGTGGAAATGGGGGAGGAAGAGCTTACACAAGGTGATAGCCAGAGCACCCTCACTTCGTCTTCTCAGCGACAATTGGAGGAGGCGGAGGAGGAGGAGGAGGAGGAGGAAGACACGGTTGCCTCCGCTACAGAGGGTAGCCATGGAACTTTAGTTCCATCTCTTCAGCGTGGGTGGGCAGAAGAGGAGGAAGAGGATGAGGATATTGAGAGTCATCCTCCTGGTGAGGACAGCGAAATCTTGACTGTTGGTACTCTGGCACACATGGCTGACTTTATGTTAGGCTGCCTTTCCCGTGACCCACGCGTTATACGCATTTTAAACAACACGGATTACTGGGTGTTCACCCTTCTGGACCCCCGCTACAAAGAGAATTTCTCATCTCTCATTCCTCCGGTGGAGAGGACAAGCAAAATGGTGCAATACCAGAAGGTTCTTGTTGAAAAATTGCTCCAAAATTTTCCATCTGACAACGCTGGCGGCAGAGTACGTGCTACCTTGGCCAACAGAGAAGGGGAGAAAAGGGGAGCACACAGTAGTTCCGAGAAAGGCAGGGCAACACTCTCCAAGGCGTGGGACACCTTCATGACACCCCGCCAGCACCCTCACCCTGATGCGCAGCCTAGTGTCACAAGGAGGGAAAAGTTTTGGAAGATGGTGAAGGAGTACGTAGCAGACCGTGTCAGCGTCCTCAATGATCCCTCTGTGCCTTACAACTACTGGGTGTCCAAGCTGGACACGTGGTATGAACTGGCACTCT
The DNA here is from genome assembly GCA_037306005.1 of Rhinophrynus dorsalis. Classification (NCBI taxonomy): domain Eukaryota; kingdom Metazoa; phylum Chordata; class Amphibia; order Anura; family Rhinophrynidae; genus Rhinophrynus; species Rhinophrynus dorsalis. The sequence goes on along the minus strand of CM074718.1, from coordinate 537,543,770 downwards.
ACGCCTTGGAGGTGCTGGCCTGCCCTGCCGCCAGCGTTCTGTCTGAGCGGGTATTTAGTGCTGCTGGTGGCATCATAACAGATAAGCGTATCCGCCTTTCCACCGACAATGCTGATAGGTTGACACTTATAAAAATGAACAAGGCCTGGATTTCCCCTGACTTCTCCACTCCACTGGAGGAAAGCCGCGGGGGAACATAAACTCACTTTATTTATGTTATTTACAATGATGTGAATACTCTGTATTCCCATTCACCCCTTCCACCCAAAAAACGGGTATATGGTTGACTCTTAATCTTCTCATCCTCCTCCTCCTCTTCCATATGCCCTGTGCTATAATTTTTATATAGGGCCAGCTCACCAGCGGGCCCTGTGATATAATTTTTATATAGGGCCAGCTCACCAGCGGGCCCTGTTTGACAATTTTTATATAGGTCAGCTCACCAGCGGGCCTTCTCATATAATGTTTTATTGGGTCAGCTCTCTAGCGGGCCCTCTCATATAATGTTTTATAGCGTCAGCTCACTAGCGGGCCTTCGCATATAATGTTTTATAGCGTCAGCTCACTAGCGGGCCTTCGCATATAATGTTTTATAGCGTCAGCTCACTAGCGGGCCTTCGCATATAATGTTTAGGATGGGCAGCTCTGCAGCAGACCCTCACCCATAATGTTTTAGATGGTCAGCTCAGCGCACGTTTCCCTCTTAATCATGGCCTCAGTTCAATAAAATCAAGGAAATTTTTGGGATAATTTGCCTCTGCGCACGTTTCCCTCTTAATCATGGCCTCACTTCAGAAAATCAAGGAAATTTTTGGGATAATTTGCCTCTGCGCACGTTTCCCTCTTAATCATGGCCTCACTTCAGAAAATCAAGGACATTTTTGGGATAATTTGCAGATGATATACAAGTAAATATACAGCAAATATTGTTTGGTAACAATTTTTCGCCTAAAGTCGTTTTTATTTTCCTTTTTGTGTGTTTTATGGTCAGTCTGTAAAAATGGCATACTACGGGCGAAAGATCGTTCCCAGCAGCGATGTTGGAGTCCAAGATGCATCCAGACATCCTCCCTATGCTGTCCCTGAACCATTTCTGTGGTGTTTCCATCCTTTTCTGCCCTTTTCCTATGGACCAGGCACCCTCCCCTCATCAGAGCAGGGGGTGCCTGGTGTAATGCTCGAGTCCTCCCATTGACTTCAATGGGGCTCGGGTGCTCGGCCGAGCACTCGAGCCTCAGGGGGTGCTCGGTCAGAGCACCCGAACACCCGAGCATTGGGGTGCTCGCTCATCACTAATTACTATCCCTTTAATGAAAATACTTCACTAACCATCAAAAAACCTAAACATATTGCTATCTGCTCTTTCTGTAAAAATACCTATGAGCATGGGAAAAGCAGGATCACATCTAGGCAAATCCTCAGTGACAGCTCACCTGAAACACAACCGCATGTCTGATTGGGAGACACACCAACAGCATGTCAGATGTGCATCAAGTATTAGTAGAGACACTGCTGAAAAAGCATGGGGCCAAGGGCACATTATAGTGATGGTGTAGATGTCTCAGGGAGTGGGACACCATTTTCTCAGTAACAATAATACATTTGTCTCATACTGCTGCTGAGGTGGCACTAGTCATAGATTTCCCACAACTACCTCAAGGCTCACCGACACCACTAGTAATGTTGTTAAACACAGGTTATGCAGATTTTCTTCTATGTGCTGACAGACTATCCTTACTAAGTTCATATAAAGAAGACAAAATGCACAAAAACAATTTAAAAAAAAGTGCCAGTGTAATGGCAAACTTGCCAAAATGTTGGCAGTTGAAAGGCTGTCATGTTTTTCACCCTACTGACATATCTCAAGGTGCAGTTATTTTTCAAGCATGACTGCGCCAGAGTTGTACAGGCAGATGGTTAATGCCGTGGGCAAAATTTTTTTAAGGCTTTGGTGTTAGCAACATTAAAGGAATTTTATGTATTTTCTATATATGGGAACTTCTGTGGAAAAACATCACCTGGTTACCCATGCTTGATCCAGGGGCAAGGGAGAAATGTTGTGTTTCAGCTGCTTCCATTGAACCTGATTCACTAAAGAAGGGCTAGCTGCACCTATATTTAGGTGTTGCCAGCCTTGACAGGATAATTCACTTACGTATTAAGGCTCCAAGGGATCCTTTAGTCCAGAGTTGTACAGTGAGAACAGACTTGATCAACCTCTTTTTAGTACATACTATATGCCAAAGTGGCAGGTGGCAACAAAACATAATCATAAAATATCATGCTATAATGCAAAGAAAGCTCCTTGAACTGGATACTATATATCCCAGTAAGGGCCACACCGGGTGCTATACAATTGCCACAGACCCCAGCAGTGATGTGCCCTACACTAAGACTCTGTCCAAACTCAGTATCAGCCAATTTGCACCTAAACACTTTTGAACACTATAGATTCAGCATGAGCTCTAGCAAGAATGAGTAAAACATGAGACGACATGCTAGAAGAGCAGGATGTATTCCTTTCAAAAATACATTAGTGACCCCTTGGGGAAAGCTTCAATGTATGTCTGTAGATCCCTGTAACTACTACAGCACACCCACAAAGTTGCTCATCATCAAAACTATGGAAAAGCATAAATGAGGTCCCCAACAAGGTAACCCTGCAACAATTTATGTAGCACCCCGTATGTGGATCTCTTCATAACATGAAAGTATACAGAAACAGCTGCAGAGCATAAATGTAGATCTAATACTTAACTTCCTGCAACAGAAAATGCTGCAGAACATAATTATAAATTCCCAGTATAGAAACTATCATTCCCAAAAGAGGAACAACTGCAGATAATAAGTTAATATATTAACTAATGCAAAGAGTAATCATGTGCTGAGCATAAAAATTGGTTTCCAAAACAAATAGAGTCCTACATAACATATGATAAAATACCAATATATTCACAATAATACTATCACGGTGCCCGTGATTCCTCCATTTGTGACATTGCTACTTCCTGGTCATTTCCTTCTAGCATTCTTATTGGCGATCAGTGATTACTCATCCTACTGGTTACCTTTAGTGCTGTCATTATGGCGGTGGCCTTTCGTGGTGTTTCAGTATCTAGCGTTTGTTCCTGTGGTGCCTGGTATCCTGTGTATGACCCGGTTCGACTGACTACGTTCCCGTGAGATCACCTGTTCCTGACTTCCGTTGTGACCCAGCTTGGCTGACTATCCTGCTCTGTGTACCGACCTGGCATGGCTGACTATCCTGCCCTGTGTATCAACCCGGCTTGGCTGACTATCCTGCTCTGTGTACCGAACCGATTGGCTACTTATCCTGTCTGAGTTCCTACTTGGCCCATTGCCTGTCCTGCTCCGTCAGTGCCTGTCTGGCACGGTGTATTCCTCCTCCTGAGACACCCGCACCTAGTACGCTTGACCCGTCACAGCTTGTCGTGTCATATATACGAAGTCGGGGAAACAAAATAAACAGGGTTCACACCAGCAATATATATATACTATTCCATCATAAGATTTAGACCTATTGGTCCAGGTGCACTCCGGGAACACACTAAATCAATCATACAAAAATGAAAGAGGGCAAGTGTGGCAAAGCCACCACACAAAGAAACCCCCTCTCAAAGCGTCCTTTGCCCAACCGCGGGCTGGTGCGTGGGTTTAGTGACTTCAGTTACTTGTTTGTGGCCTTCGTTCCTAGGTTGGCTCAGTTGCCTTGCCTTGTCGCTGCCAGTACTGCAATACCACCTAGCGTACTAGGGGTTCTGTTGCCTTGTCTTGTTGCTGCCAGTACTTCTACACCTCCTAGCGTACTAGCACTTCGGTTGCCTTACCCTACTGCTGTCAGTACAGTTATACCTCCTAGCGTACTAGGAGTTCGGTTGCGTTGCCCTACCTATTGTTATGGTTATTTGATACTCAGAGACATAAAGTTAGGTAAAACACAGTTTTATTGAACAATATAAAATGAGAATAACCCTCATGGCTCCAGTAATATATATACAATATAGTACTGTCACAGGACAGGTTACAGAAGTAAATACCCACACGGGTCCAGCAATTGTACAGACAATAATAACAATATACTGACACAGGTGCTTTTCAGACAAGGCAGCAGTGAACAGGTTACACGGAATGTAACCGAGACCAGGCTGCAGGAATGAATGTACGGTATGCAACACTGCCCGAATGCCAAGCCCAACGGAGACACAAAATGAGCAGGAACAACAGCCAACCAGAATCGGTATCCAAAGCAGGAACGCCAGCCAGTCTAAGTTGGTACACTGAGCAGGAATGTCAGCCGGGCCGGGTCGGTATACAGAGCAGGAACGTCAGCCAAACCAGGTCGGTACACAGAGCAGGAATGTCAGCCAATCCGGGTCGGTACACAGAGCAGGAACGTCAGCCAATCCGGGTCAGTACACAGAGCAGGAACGTCAGCCAGGCCAGGTCGGTACACAGAGCAGGAACGTCAGACAATCCGAGTCGGTACACAGTGCAAGAACAGAAGCAGCAGAGTAGTCAGGCAGTCCGGGTCATGCACTGAGATCACACGAGAAACTGGAACAAGCGCTGGTACAGAAGCACCACGAAAGGGGCAACAGCGAAGTGACAGGACCCAGTATTTAAGGACAAATACTGGGCGGGCCAATACCACTGCAACCAACAGAAGCCAGCTGGGAACAAGACTGACAGAATGTCGCCCGCATAGCACGGGCACCGTGATACCTATCTGTCAGTAATACTCCACACCTGGTCTCTAGGTGATCTGCTGCCTTCGTTCCTGTCAGCTGACCTCCCTAGAGCTCTAGGGATCCTGTTATAGCCCAATCTGGGCCTCCTCCTGTCGTTCCTACCATCTGGTGGGATCTGCTGTTTCAGAACCAGATTATCTCTACTGCTGCACTATTCCATATCCTGGGTCTACTGCCTATATTGCATTCTTGTATCTGTATCACGGTGCCCATGCTATGCTGGTGAAATTCTGTCAGTTTTACTTCCTGCTGACTCTTATTGGTTGAAGTGGCTTTGTCCTTAAATACTGGGCCTTGTCACTTCTCCGGTGCCCTTTTGTGGTGTTTCCGTTACCAGCACTTGTTCCAGTTTCTCGTGTGATCTCTGTGTATGACCCGGACTGCCTGACTACTCTGCTGTATCCGTTCCTTCTTGGTGTACCGACCCGGACTGCCTGACTACTCTGCTATCTTGTTCCTGCTCTGTGTACCGACCCGGCCTGGCTGACGTTCCTGCTCTGTGTACCGACTCAGATTGGCTGACGTTCCTGCTCTGTGTACCGACCCGGCCTGGCTGACGTTCCTGCTGTGTGTACCGACTCGAATTTGCTGACATTCCTGCTCTGTGTACCGACTCGGATTGGCTGACGTTCCTGCTCTGTGTTTGGGCTCCATTGTCCGTGTATCAGGGCCTGTCTGCGGCCCCATCCAGTACTCGGTTTGGGGCTGTCTTCCGCGTTCCTCTCTCTCTCCGGACAGAGTCACTGCTGCCTCATTGTCATTCCCGCAGTCTAGTCTCGGTTGCAGTCTGTGTCGCGCGGGCGACACTCTGGTGTGATTCCCCCATCTGTGCACCACGGTACGCTTGACCCTTTTTCCTGCCATCAACTAAGGTTGGTCTTCCTTTGGGTGCCTCAGGCTGTTCTCCATAGCGATCAGTCGACATTGGTCTGAGCGTTCGTTAACCCCTTCGGGGAAGGTGCCATCTTCCCCCAGATTTCTATCATTGCAGTCTCCATTGGGTGTCCTTCTGGGCATATAGTGTCAGTCCTCAGTTACTGCTACGGCAGTCCTTAAGCTTGTCCTGGGCCTCTGTTTACTTTTGTGGCATTACTCGCTATTTGTTCACTCTCTGCAGAGTGAGAGTCTTAAGGGCCTCACGCTATTAGGGCCTGTCAGTATTCCTGGCCTAACAGTAACCCATTCACTGCTGCCTCGTTTGAGTATCACACAAACTTTATCTGACCGGGTCAGTATATTGTTGTTGTTGAATTGTACATATACTGGACCCGTGTGGGTATTTATTGCTGTAAACCTGTCCTGTGTCAGTACTATATTGTGTATATATATTACTGGACCCGTGAGGGCTATTGTTATTTTGAGTTGTTCAATAAAATTGTGCTTTACCTAACCTACTGTGTCTGAGTGATAAATAAAACCGTTACAATCTGTGTCCTGTATTGCCGTGACTATTACTACTGTTTTGCCTGTACTACCTTTCTTGTTTAATAAACTGTGTTTTACTAAACCATCCATGTCTGAGTGTCTGAAAACTGTAACAAATACATACAGTTCTCCAGGTTTACCAACCCAGAACAGATACTCATAAAGATATATCAAAAAGTAAAAAACACATCATAATGATTATACGTGTGGTTACCCCTGAAATGTAGAAAATAATTCCAGTATCTACTGTTTTTTTTTGCCTTCTTCTGGATCAACAATGGTGTTTATGGAATGGGCTGGACTTGATGAACGGATGTCTTTTTTCAGTCTCATCAACAATGTTACTATGTTACGACATATACAAAAGTAAAACATTTTTGTGAAATATCAAAAAATATAAACAAATGAGAATATATACATGCCTGTAACCCATGATAAAAGGCCAGAATGACCCATCTACTGGGTATACTATATGATCCTCAATTACAATATCAATATCATAAAGACTTGTAACCACAACTGTAAAACAGGAGTATCTCAAACAGTCGCAATAAAAATGTGTGTTGACTGTATCTGATCTCCTCACCCAAGTGAAACAAAAGTAAAATAACCAGTGTAATATAAAAATCCTAATGTAACTAAAAAATAATGCAAAGACTATTGGAATAAAGAATTTTCCATCTAAGAAAAGTCTCCATGAATCAAATCCATAAATAGAACAATCAAGAGTGTTCTTCCCTTTACCAGGACTTCTAATAGTCATATGAGAAACAAAGACAATCCGCATGATCCACTGTTCTACTCACATAAAAAAGATAGAATACGAACAACTGACTGGGATGTGAGACACATTGCAGTACCTTGTGAATCCTATGTGTACTTGAATCAAATGATCAGCAGATAGCCGGCTCAGTTGTTTTCAGTCAGTACAGAAGGGCAAGGAAACTGACATATATAGCTTCTCTGCCACCCTCTCAGTTTGGAACCCTTTCGGCACATCAGGGGTGTACAATCCACATACTTATGTCACTTGAACGGGTTAAGGGAGGGCAGCTGCTGCAATGTTGTTTGTGGTGCTGAAGATGGTAGAAGCGCCTCAAAAAGTAACTAATAAAACAATACATTTATCAGATATTGGGTTAACTCAAGAAGATGAAGAATGAGCAAAATTAAGACTGACAAAGCACCTGGTTCTGATGGTATACATCCAAGGGTTCTTCAGGAACTCAGTGCACCATTAGCAAAACCCCTATATTTACTCTTTAAAGATTCTCTCACCACTGGCTCAGTGCAACAAGATTGGCGAAGAGCCAGTGTAGTCCGTCTGTTTAAGAAGGGAACTAAAACAGAACCTGGAAATTATAGACCTGTGAGTTTGACATCTGTACTGGGAAAACTGCTAGAAGGGATAATAAGGGACTATATTCAGGATTACAACACAAAAAATAAGATCATTATTAGTGATGATCGAGCACCCCAATGCTCGGGTGTTCGGGTGCTCTGGCCGAGCACCCCCGGAGGCTCGAGTGCTCGGCCGAGCACCCGAGCCCCATTGAAGTCAATGGGAGGACTCGAGCATTACACCAGGCACCCCCTGCTCTGATGAGGGGAGGGTGCCTGGTCCATAGGAAAAGGGCAGAAAATGATGGAAACACCACAGAAATGGTTCAGGGACAGCATAGGGAGGATGTCTGGATGCATCTTGGACTCCAACGTCGCTGCTGGGAACGATGTTTCGCCCGTAGTACGCCATTTTTACAGACTGACCGTAAAACACACAAAAAGGAAGATAAAAACTAATCTGCGGCTAGGCACACTAAACAATATGTGACGCTAATCTGCGGCTAGGCACACTAAACAGAATGTGACGCTAATCTGCGGCTAGGCACACTAAACAGAATGTGATGCTAATCTGCGGCTAGGCACAGTGAACGGAATATGTGACGTTTATTTTTTACACTTTCCACACTAAACAGAATGTGCTGCTAATCTGCAACTTTGCACACTAAACAGAATGTGCTGCTTATCTGCGGCTAGGCACAGTGAACGGAATATGTGACTTTTATTTTTTACACTTTGCACACTAAACAGAATGTGCTGCTAATCTGCAACTTTGCACACTAAACAGAATGTGCTTCTAATCTGCGGCTAGGCACAGTGAACGGAATATGTGACTTTTATTTTTTACACTTTGCACACTAAACAGAATGTGCTGCTAATCTGCAACTTTGCACACTAAAAAGAATGTGCTGCTAATCTGCAACTTTGCACACTAAACAGAATGTGCTGCTAATCTGCGGCTAGGCACAGTGAACGGAATATGTGACGTTTTTTTTTTAAATCTCTGCCCCCCCAAACAAAATATAACTGCTGCCCCCACACACAATAGTCCTAAAAAGGACTTTTGGGTCTTTATGTTGTTCAAACACACTTTTCTTCTCCCTACACTGACTTTCCCTTCCTATCCTCATCTCTTCCTGGCTAAGACTGAGCCGAACTCGCTGGTCAGGTGCTATACAGCACCCGATCACGGGTTCTGGCCAGCCAATCAGTGTAATGCCAGCAGCCAACATGGCTGCTGGCATTACACTGATGTCAGAGCCTCCCCGCACGTTTATTGGCTGTGCAGCAGCCGCGAAACGTGCGGGGAGGAGACCCGAACATGGCGGGCGAGCACATGCGGTACTCGTACGAGTACCGCCATGTGCCGAGCAGAGCGATGCTCGAGCCGAATCGAGCTTCGGCCGAGCATGCTCGCTCATCACTAATCATTATCAAGAATGAACATGGTTTATGAAGAATAGATCATGCCAAACTAACCTTTTCAGCTTCTATGAGGAAATAAGCAGCAACCTGGATAATGGCAAGGCAGTTGATGTAATATATCTAGACTTTGCAAAGTCGTTGGATACAGTGCCACACAGAAGGTTGGGGTATAAAATAAGGAAATTGGGGCTAGGAGATAACCTTTGCAAATGGATACAAAACTGGTTGAAGGATAGGGAACAGTGTGTGATTGTAAATGGACAATTCTCCAATACAGTTAAAGTGGAGCGGGTAGTACCTCAAGGCTCTGCATTAGGTCCACTGCTTTTTAATATGTTTATAAATGACCTGGAAATAGATATAGAAAGCAAAATATCAATATTTGCAGATGACACTAAATTACGCAGGTTAATTATTTGCTCTCTACAGAGGGATTTTCAGATAATGGCAGATTGGGCAAACAAATGGAATATGAAGTTTAATGTGGGGAAGTGTAAAGTCATGCATTTGGGAGGAAATAATTCCAAGGCTACTTATAAACTTAATGGAATCATTTTAGGGCACTCATTGCTAGAGAAAGACCTGGGTATCCTTGTCAACTACAAACTTGGAAACAGTGACCAATGTCAAACAGCAGTAGCGAAGGCAAACAAAATCCTGTCTTGCATAAAAAAAGGTATTGAAGCAAGAGTGGAAAACATTATTTTTCCATTGTACAAATCATTGGTAAGACCTCACCTTGAGTATGCAGTGCAGTTTTAGGCACCAGATCTGAAAAAGGATATACTAGAACTAGAGAGGATACAGTGAAGAGCAACAAAATTAATTAAGGGAATGGAGGACTTGAAGTATGAGGAACGACTAGACAAACTTGGCTTATTTACTCTAGAGAAAAGATGACTAAGAGGAGACCTTATCACATTGTACAAGTATATGAGAGGTCAATACAATGATCTATGCGATGAGCTATTTAATCCAAGGCCTGATCAGTGACCAGGGGACACCCCTTGAGATTAGAGGAAAGGAGGTTTAGACTTCAGCAGAGGAAGGGATTTTTTACATTCTGTTAAATTGTGGAATTCCTTGCCCGAGAATGTGGTTATTGCAGATACAATGGATACATTTAAGAGAAGATTAGATACATTTCTTTCAAAAGAGAACATACAGACTTATACTGTTTATCAGTAGGCAGATCAGGAAGGTCTGATAAAGAATAACTTATTTGGTAGCAGGCAAGCTATAAAATTCTCAGTCACTGGGGTATGTGGCAAAGGTTGAACTTGATGGACTTGTGTCTTTATTCAGCCTATGTTACTATGTTACTCTCCACTCCCCCAATGGCAAGTGGTGGTGCAGAGAGGATGCTTTCTGACTTCAGGGTTGTCAGCTGCTGGTGATGTGTAAGGGAGGGCACATCATCAGCACATCACATTACACATCACCAGCAGTTTGGCAACCCCTCATGCTAGAGATAAGATTCAACAAAGCCCCCCACCAGATACTTAATTCTTATTGCATGTGGCAATGTGTGTCTCTATCACCAAGGCAATGTGTCGATACACATCACAGACACACATTGCAACAGCCTTGCACCTTAGTGCATTTCCCCCCTGGACACTTAGAAAACAAAATACTTGTGGAGATTCTGGAGCATTAAGCTGAGGATGGGAGGAAACAGAAGATTCAGATGACTTCTATGTCTCCAAAGTGAATGTAAGAGAAATGGAGATTTAAACAAAGTAGTGATCAGGGCAATATGCTCATTCAAATAAGCACTATGTTGTAGTGTTTATTACTCTTTTAATAGATGAACTTCCAATTATTGTAGACTATAGCTGCAGTTGAAGATGCACATGATTTCCATTTACTTCATACTTTTTAAATAAAATCACCAGCTGCAATGTTTATTACGTTATTGAAAGACATTATGTTTATAAAATACATTTAAATATATTCTGTTATTCATAAAAAATAACTCATTTACCTTGCCTGGCATGATAAACTGTTCCCATTTCACTTCTACTTCTTTCTCTCTATTGATTCGTGTTAATGGAGTTTTACATCCACCAGGATCTCTAGGTTAAAAAAAAAAAAAAGTATGATGACACAGTGCAAATTAGAGATGTGGCTATCATGGTTCAACACTTTGTTTGGATTTAATTTCCTTGAATGCTACAGAAGCTTCCAATGAATTGATTTGCATCCAAAGGGTTAATTTTAAGTACAATTAACCCTTTGAGTGCCAGGGGGTACGTAATGCATTGCAAAGCATTTTTACTTGTACTTGTTCATTATTGTGCATTTGGATTACTCAATAATGGCTCCAGTACAACAGCCTCACTGTGTCATAATATTTGCATTTTTTATGGCTCTAACATGCAGCTATAGATTTAGATGGCATTAACCCTTTGAATGCCAGAAAGGCAGCCAAATCATTGAGTTGCAATTAGGGATGAGCGAGCACCCCGATGCTCGGGTGCTCGGGTGCTCTGACCGAGCACCCCCTGATGCTCGAGTGCTCGGCCGAGCACCCGAGCCCCATTCAAATGAATGGGAGCACTCGAGCATTAAACCAGGCACCCCCTGCTCTGATGAGCGGAGGGTGCCTGGTCAATGTCCCCCTTCATCTCCGCTATGCCCCTCTTCCACAATGTCCCCCTTCATCTCCTATGCCATAGCGGAGATGAAGGGGGACATTGTGGAAGAGGGGCATAGCGGAGATGAAGGGGGACATTGTGGAAGAGGGGCATAGAGTCTATGCCCCTCTTCCACAATGTCCCCCTTCATCTCCGCTATGCCCCTCTTCCACAATGTCCCCCTTCATCTCCTCTATGGCATAGGAGATGAAGGGGGACATTGTGGAAGAGGGGCATAGCGGAGATGAAGGGGCACATTGTGGAAGACGGGCATAGCGGAGATGAAGGGGGACATTGTGGAAGAGGGGCATAGAGTCTATGCCCCTCTTCCACAATGTCCCCCTTCATCTCCGCAATGCCCCCTTCATCTCCGCAATGCCCCCGTACCTCCATTCCCTGGTGGTCCAGCAGAGCGTCTTCGGATCTGTGCCTCTTCCGGCACAGATCCTCTTCACCCGAACATGTCGGGCGAGCACATGGCGGTACTCGTACGAGTACCGCCATGTGCCGAGCAGAGCGATGCTCGAGCCGATTCGAGCATCGGCCGAGCACGCTCGCTCAACACTAGTTGCAATGCATTGACTACCTTTCTGACACTCAAAATGTTAACCTTGTATTCTACAAAGGTCTCCAATGCATTGCTAAGACAGTCAAAGGATGTTATGGTTTTAGTACATCTCCTCCTCTGGAACATGCGTTTATAATTGAAATACCTTAGATGTGTTAATGGTTCTATTTCTGTTCTCCCTATTATTGCAATTACGTGCATATTATGTAGATAGTTTGAATATTAGCCAGAGACTGAAGCGGAGGGCCAGGGCATCACGGACACCACTGGCCCTCCAACATCAAGGTAAGTAATTCACATAGAAAACACATGGGGAGAGGGGCACACATTTTTCCAGTGGGAAGGTTGGGGTCCCACATTCTTTTAGTGGAGGCAGGAGGAGTGGTCCACATTCTTACAATGAGAGGGTGGGCAAGAAAGGGACACATTCTTACAATGGGAGTGTTGGGGAAGAAAGATCCAAATTGTTACAGTGGGAGGGTGGGCTAGAAAGGGCCACATTCTTGCAATAGGAGGGTGGGCTAGAAAGGGCCACATTCTTGCAATGGGAGGGTGGGCTAGAAAGGGACACATTCTTACAATGACAGGGTTGGGGGAGAAAGGTCCAAATTGTTAAAATGGAAGAGTTGGGGGAAGGGGTCCATATACATACAATGGGGGGTGGGCATCCCTCATTTTTCCAGTGGGAGGGTGAGGGAAAGAAGGGGCACACATTGGTCTCTTTAAAATTGGGGAGATGGGAAATGACACACTTATGAAGGCCTGTGGGGGGGAGGGTATATATGTAATTCTGTGGCTTTCATTGGGACAAGGATGGAGAGAGGCCAGGCCAAGTTATGCGTTTGTGACAAACAGTTGGACAAAGATGGGGTATCTGTGTGACTGTCTGCCATGAAGTAGCTCATGGTCAGCAATTGAAACTGTGCCAAACATTGAATGTTATCTGTTTTCTTTTGACCTTATTTTTCTCTCATTATTTGTTAGTAATCCAAACTTCTTTCTCTCCTCACACTCTCCCTTATAAGTTGACATGTATAGGTGCTGTACTCCTGATTATTTTTGCTAGTGTACAAGGCTCCAGGGCCGGGTTTACATCTCAAGCTTCCTTCGGCACAAAACTCTCTGGCGCCCCTAGCCCCGACTTTACCCCACTCCTATCCACACCCCTCAGTTACCCACACCCCTCCATTAACCACACCCTCTTGGGGGTCACATCCATTTTTCTATTTTTTATTCTTCACAGTACTTGTTTTACCAACATCTATGTATAATATGGGTCATATTATACATAACTGTAGGAAAAACAATGGCGAATACAGCTTTGCAAATGAGTATATGGTTAGCAGTGATTAAAGTACCCAAAGAAAATGGCACCAAGAGGATAAACTGCACCACTGTTTAAACAAAATAATAATAATAAAAATATAATGATAACTTAAAACTGGACATGGGCATGACTGGGCCACTGTTGGGTGCCCTAGAAAATTGGGCGCTCTAGACCAGTGCCTAGTCGCCTATTGATAAATGGGCTATAATGGCCTATAACCTGCAAGGCTCTTACAGTTCTATATTACTAGTGCAAGCAGGGAAAGGATAGATGAGTGCTCAGGCTTGGTATCATCCAACTCATAGGAGATTGATACATTTGTATAGTGATTATGTAATAAACTACTGATAAGCATAGACTGAATTTTTTTTTTTTTAAATCTGCACTTTATTAATATATTGAGTGCCAGAGAAACATGCAATGCATTGCAACACAACGTATTGGAAACATCTCTGGCATTCAAAGGGTCAAGATAGACAATACAAAGGTTTACATTTTAGAAGGGAAATGATTGCATGTAGCCCATATGTTTGCCATGTCTGCTCTGATATTATCTCAAACTTAAAGGGACAGTAAACTTTTGTATGAAAAAAAATGTATTGTAGGGTGTTTCCTGTGCAATGCATTTGGAATCTCTCTCACATTAAATGGGGCATTTTTATTTGTTCTTTGTGGTGGTGGTGTTGGTTTGCCCCATAATTACTCTACTGTTTGCTTTATACATGTAATTCAGTGTATGTGACATATGACGTTGCTTTACACTTGTACCTTAAATCCCAGCAGGTTGTCACTGGCCTCGTTGCAATGGAGGGTTCCAATGTTAGACACTCTAGGAGCCAATGAATGGCACACAGCTGGCGGAACAGTGATTCCCTAAAGGATAACAGTTGACATGGAAACATTTGTAACTCATAAATCAAGACATATTATTATTATTGTTCAGTGTAATTGCAGGGTCTAGGCAGATAACACTCCTAGATAAAAATAAACTGAACATCCCTTAGGAGCACAGAAGAGACACAACATCTAATATTGCATTCAAGTACAGAAATGGGTCATTTCCAGTGTGTGTGTTTTGCCTTAAGCCAATAATATTCTAGTATTTACTTTTCTGGGTAGACAGAGGTGCCATGTTTGTCTATGTAGCCACACTAATAGATTGAGTAAGAGCATAAAACTAGGGTCATTGTTTGAAACATCTGTCACAGAAATGGATAAAGTGTGACAGCTTAAAGAGAGTGCTATATTTTATATTGATGCCAGAAAGGGATACATTTCTGGTATAGTAATAGAGATCCAGACAGTATCATGAGAATAAAAGTGGCTTGTGAAATATAAAGATAATTATTAGTGATGAGCGAGCGTGCTCGGCCGATGCTCGGATCGGCTCGAGCATCGCTCTGCTCGGCACATGGCGGTACTCGTCGAGTACCGCCATGTGCTCGCCCGACATGTTCGGGTGGCGGGGATCTGTGCCGGAAGAGGCACAGATCCGAAGAAGCTCCGCTGGACCACCAGGGACTGGAGGTACGGGGGCATTGCGGAGATGAAGGGGGCATTGCGGAGATGAAGGGGGACATTGTGGAAGAGGGGCATAGACTCTATGCCCCTCTTCCACAATGTCCCCCTTCATCTCCGCTATGCCCGTCTTCCACAATGTGCCCCTTCATCTCCGCTATGCCCCTCTTCCACAATGTGCCCCTTCATCTCCGCTATGCCCCTCTTCCACAATGTCCCCCTTCATCTCCTCTATGGCCGTCTTCCACAATGTGCCCCTTCATCTCCGCTATGCCCCTCTTCCACAATGTGCCCCTTCATCTCCGCTATGCCCCTCTTCCACAATGTCCCCCTTCATCTCCTCTATGGCATAGAGGAGATGAAGGGGGACATTGTGGAAGAGGGGCATAGCGGAGATGAAGGGGCACATTGTGGAAGAGGGGCATAGCGGAGATGAAGGGGCACATTGTGGAAGAGGGGCATAGCGGAGATGAAGGGGGACATTGCGGAGCTGAAGGGGGCATTCTGAGATGAAGGGGGCATAGCGGAGATGAAGGGGGCATTGACCAGGCACCCTCCCCTCATCAGAGCAGGGGGTGCCTGGTGTTGCCCCATTCATTCCAATGGGGCTCGGGTGCTCGGCCGAGCACTCGAGCCTCAGGGGGTGCTCGGTCAGAGCACCCGAGCACCCGAGCATCGTGGTGCTCGCTCAACACTAATAATTATTAAATTAAGGAAATAATAATGCAGAATTATAACATCTATATTACACAGGTACATAGGGTAATATAAAACTGCATGGCAGCTGCTGTCCACCTATGACGCAAGAGCCTTGTGAACAAAATGAATGAAGAACAATTCTGGGCCAAAGCAACTGTCTATATGGAAAACAAATAAAAAGGATGTTGATATAAATGGTGCTTTTATCCCTATGCGTGCCAAACAGTTATCCAATGCATTGCATTACAATTCTTTGGATGCCTATCTGGCACTCTTGTACTTAATGCTAAAGAGGTCTCCAACACTTTGTTTCTCAATGCTTTGGATGCTTCTACTATTCCATTTCTTTTTGGTATAATATTCCTAAACTAAATATTCCAGTAGATGATGGCTCAGGAGTTAGAGATCATATCAGTAAAAAAGTTGAAATGGGTTTTTCCAGGTACTGTGAATCTGCAGCAATTTCGTTTATGACCATTTTTGTTTAGCCAGATTCCTAACATAAAGGCATGTTCACATCAAATATGATATGTTCTAGGGACGATCTGTCTAAGATCATATTTATGCTCAGACTAGCTGGTGATTTTATTTTGATGCTTCCATGGAAAATGTAAAAACTACAGCTCTTGCAACAGCAGGTAGTAGAACATTATGGATCAACCAATGGGTGGCGGATTTCTCATCCAAAAGTAAACTATGTTCAATCCCTTTTCAATACATCTTTGTAAAAGACCTGCATGCATTAGTGGCTAAGACTGAACAGCAGAAGAAATATGTTCCTGAGCATAAATGGTTTACTACTCATAAAGCCTTTTTTCATCCCCATACAAGTCACAAAAAGAACTGTAAATACAGGAAGTCCAGTTCCTACCCTTATTCAAGGAAGTGATCAAAGTCCCCAGACATAAGCACCCAGGACTAACAGGGCAAGTCTATGTTCTAACACCAGGCCTGCTATTTCTATAGAAATAAGGCTATATTTCTTTCAAAGTCAGCAGAAATAAATCACCAGAAATTCCTGGGTATTTCTGGTAAAAACAAAAATATACTATATACAAATTGCTTCTCCTCCTCCAAATAGGTTTATAATCACTCAAGTACCTTAGTTAATTCTCATGAGAGAAGTATTCGTAAAGGCAGTTCAAGACATACAAGAGTACTTGTTCCTGTTCCAAGTATTTTTCAGAGAAGAGGGATGTATTCTTAAGTCTTCCTGTTTCCAAAAATCTCAGGGAATTACCATTTGGTAATCACTCTTTCAGAACATGTTTGGCCTACAGGAGATAATCAAAATGGAAAGCATCAGATCATCAGTGAATATTGTCCAAGTAGTGGATATGTTTACCAAATACTTCCAAGAAGAATACTTTACTGCCCTTATGCACAAATTACCAAAAACATCTAAGGGAAGCCATTAAGGGCAGAAGACTCAATCAATATCTATAGTTCACCGCTCTG
Source organism: Rhinophrynus dorsalis (assembly GCA_037306005.1). Lineage (NCBI taxonomy): Eukaryota > Metazoa > Chordata > Amphibia > Anura > Rhinophrynidae > Rhinophrynus > Rhinophrynus dorsalis. The sequence continues at coordinate 537,526,604 of CM074718.1, read as the reverse complement.
TTCTTCGGCCTCTGTTCATCTCCAAGAGCATTCACAAACATCATAGTAGTTGTTGCAGCACGTTTGAAAGGATAAAAATTGCTATAATCCATTCTTTCGATGACTGGCTAGTGAAAGCCTATAACCCTACAGATTCTTTAGAGTGATGTTCAGACGGACATCTTTCAACTACATTCATTGGAATGGTTGATCAGTCTGAAGAAATCAGACCATGATCCATCCTGGATGCTTCAGTAGTCAAGAAAATAATTTTCTTTCTCAAATCAGCATGTAAAGAAGGCCATTTTAATATCCCTAAGGCAGATGATGTTGTCTCTAGGGCTCATGATGCTTTTCATAGAAACAGTACACTGTGCACAGCTTCACTAGGATTCTGCATATTTATTCTTAAGAGACAAGACAGAAAGCAGAACAGAGAGAACAGATGCAGCTCTCTCAATTATAAAGCATGCATCTATCCTCAGGTAAAGATTTGTTTACCCTGGTGGTCTAAGGTGAGCATCTCATAAGGGTTTGAATGGTCCATTCCAAACTGGACAGTCATTGTGGCAGACACAACAAAGCAAAGGGAGTAGGGACATCTTTTCAAGGTCTCTGAACTCCTTCAGAAAGTGTACTTCTCTCCAACCACCTCAAGCTTTTAGCAGTATGGAGCATGCTGACAAGAAATCAAGATCACATCAGATAATTCTATTGTAGAAGCTTACATTTCTAAGCAAGGCGGCACAAGTAGCGTGAATCTACTGTACCTAACAGAGAAGAGATATTCATTCTTTTGGTGAAGGATCCGATCATTCTGTTATTCAAGATGTATATTCTACATCAAGGTCCTGTACTACTCATCAAGAATTCAAACTGAACCTGACAATCCAGTTCCTGAAAGCAAGATCTTAAGTAACCAAGGTTTTCATCATACATGATTTTTTCTCCTCAATCACATGAAAAAAGTACATACATTTTTTTACAGAACCTGGAAGAAGTTTCTCTGAAGTAAATCTAAAAAAAGAAAATCCAATTTCTCCAGCTATCCCTTGTTTTCTAGAATTCCTGTCCGATGGATTAGACAAATGCCTGCCATACTCACGTATCAATAAGCAAGTTCAAGTTTCAACTCTATGAAGCATGTCCTAGTGCAGATCAGTACATGGTGAGAAGATTCATGTCACTCAAGAGTATAAGATCACAGATAATGCCTTCTTATCCAGTTTGGATTTAAATCTAATTCTGACAACTCTTAGAGGACTGCTCTGTAAAATTCCTTTTTTCAGACTATTTTGCATGTAGCCCTTACTTCTGCAAGAAGATTAGAACTCCAAGTTCTTTTCACATAAGAACCCTAGCAAGTCTTTAAGTATAACTCAGTTACTCTAACGCTAAATACAGAATTTGCACCCAAAGTCTCTGTTTTCATCTGTGTAAAGAGATTTGTTTACCCACTTTTTGCTTCCATCCTGAAAATGCTATGGAAGAAAATATAAATACGTTGTTTGTCAAATATGTGTAAAATGTTATCTTGATAGGACAAATTCCTTTTGAAAAGTTATTCTTGCTTTAACAATTTTTTGGTTAATCGAGAGGATTGAAAAATTCAATCCCTGCCATTGCCAGATGAGAAAGATCAGAGATTGTGGAAGTGTATACTTTCCAAAGTAAAGAACCTCCACAGATGATCAAGTCTCACTCTAGCAAAATAATAGCTACATTATGAGTGGAGAAGGCTGAGGCACCCAGAGAAATGATGTAGAGTTGCCACTTAGAGAACCAGTCACACTTTCATGAGACATTACAGTATTGACATTCAAGCTTCTGAGGAAGATGCTTGTATCAAAAGTGTTAGAAGCAATAATTGCTTAACTCTCTCCCTTTGGCTTTACTCATATCTCAGGTGAACTATCAAGATACCTAGGGTCGGATTTTCCAATGGACAGTGTAATCAACTGTCTATATTTCCAAATTCTGAGCTGTGCTGGCCACACTCTCATTCTGAATCTTGGGTTTTATGGGTGAGGCCAAAGCAGTCTTTATGTCCCTGCATCAGTTGTATAGCCCTTTATAGTCTATTATTTAACTTCTTGGACTATAGAGTGATCTCCAACACACTTGATAAAGATCTCTCTAGCAACTAAGGGGATAAAGCTTTTTTTCCTTGCTTCTTGTGGGTCAGAAATATTTTCTGTTCAAGGAAACAGTGGATGGGACTGGGAGCAGGGGCATGTAATAAGGCTTTGTGTAGAACTAAGGGCACCTGGAGGGCCTTACCTATGGGTTGCTTGGGATTTAAAGCCAACTCTGAAGATAGAAGGAAAACCAGAATTTTCATACTTTTCAGTCCCTTTTCCTTCATGGACTTCATAGGTAGAACACAGGCTTCCCCCATTTATTGGTGAAGTTTAATTAAACGAAGAACTACTAAAATACAAGTTGAGGGTCTCTAGGGATCCATAGGTTAAAAAGTCTCTATTAGGAGTGCTAAAGATCTGTATATATCTGAAAAGATGTGCATTGTGAGCTGAAAGATTTCCCAAATCCACAATACATAAAAAATGCACTAATCACTGCACCAAACAATCAGACAGGATCCGGTGAATAAAACCATCAAACATTTATTGGGAATAATATTATCATTCATTATGATTAAGTGGAGTTCACGTGAAGCTCGTTGATGAGAAGGTTGTTTAGTCCAATGGTCTAAGGTCATGAGTTATTAACCCTTTCAGTGCCAGAGGGGTACGCAACGCGTGCAGAGCAATGCGTTGTGTACCCCTCTGGCACTGAAAGGGTTAAAATCCAATATGTTTTACTATTATTCGCCATAAATGTTTGATGGTTTTATTCACCAGATCTTGTCTGATTGTTTGGTGCAGTGATTAGTGCATTTCTGGATGTATAATTAAAAAACTTATTTAAAGGGATAGTAATACTTCGTTTTATCCTTATTTTATTTTGTAGGCATTAAAAAAACATGAAGAACAATATAAGTCTTATCTCTCAAACCTTTATGGTTTGAGAGATATTCACTAAGAAAGTTTCCCCCTCCCACCCCTTTTACCTAGTGTAAGCAATCTCTTCTCAGATGTGGAATGCAGTCCATAGACCAGACGGATAACAAAAGGGGACACTCTTATTCCTGTGAGAACAATGAAAGCCCTGCCCCCCTTGACAAGTTTTTCTTTTTTTTCCCTTATCTTAATTGAAGATTGTACCTCTCTGCAGTCTACCAGGGCACCTCCCTTCTGATCTGGCTGAACAGTGTTACATCAGTAAAAGGGATGGGAGGGGGATACTTTGTCATTGAATTACTCTTGAACTATAACTCTGACAGAATTTAAATAACACTCTCCAAAGTCCAAATACTATGATGATTGATTAGAGCCTCTTTTATTATGAAACTTTACTATCCCTTTAAGTTTCAGTGGACGGCTAGGTGGGAGGTGGTGTGCGTCCTGTGGAAACCATGAAGGAAATGAATTTTACACTTAAGAAAAGTCTGTCCTTAACGGTTTATTCACTGCATCATAGATTCTCAGCACCATATTTTGTAAATTAGAGACACAAAAATATGTGTAAGATGATAATGATACTAATATTTTTGTGGAGGCAATCTTGTTTTTAAATTTTGTTAGTATTGTGGTGCTTTTTTAACCCTTTGAGTGCCAGAGAGGTACACAACGCTTCGCAAAGCAATACGTTGTGTACCCCTCTGGCACTCAAAGGGTTAAAGAAGCAGTACGTTTTTATGGAAAATGATTTAGAGCATTTTTTCTGCTGAGTAAATGAAGGCCACTCATACTGTTGGATGATTTTTCATTCAAAAGCTATTGCTGCTCAGATTTCTTTCAATTAAACTGTTTGCAACAGCACCAGCACATTTTTGCCTAATGAATACTATGGTTTATTTTTTTTTTAACCCTTAGAGTGCCAGGGGGTATGGAATATGTTGCAAAGCAATGAGTTCTGTACCCCTCTGGCACTCAAAGTGATAAAGGGCAACTACCACCTCACACAATGTTTACCTTTACTAAGTCCCCATCTTGCGAGTAGCTGCTTAGTAGCGCTAGTCACCAGAATAATTACCTTATTTAATAGATTTCTCCTCTCTTCCATGGGCGACAGGCAGGACGGAGCGCAGACATCGTCCCATTGTGATGTCCGCGCGCCTACGCTGTCAGTCCCAGCAGGAGCCAAATGGCTCCTAGCAACATCTCCTAGACCCAGCTGGGACTGACAGCCCATGTGCGCAGACGTCAAAATGGCAAGATGTCCGCGCTCTGTCCTGCCTGTCGCCCATGGAAGAGAGGAGAAATCTATTAAATAAGGTAATTATTCTGGCGACTAGCACTACTAAGCAGCTAGTCACCAGATAGGTACTTAGCAGAGGTAAACATTGTGTGGGGTGGTAGTTCCCCTTTAAGGGTTTGTTGGAGAACTCTTTAGCATCTAAGAGATGAAATCACTTTTATTCTTCCATGAAGCAACTGACAACTTCCACATTTGAAAATCTGTGTACATAGAGTCTATATTTTAGAGATACAGGAGGCAAATATAGTTTTTGATACCTTTTATTGGCTAACTAAGCAGATTTAGAATGCAAGCTTTCAAAACCTTAGGTCTCTTCCTCAGGCATCAAAGTATCTGGGTCTGGACTGAGTTTTCTTATCTGATTTCCATTCTAAACAATGTAATGTGTACTTGTATATAAGAGAGACGTTTTCATATTTATCTGTATAACATGCCTGAGGAAGAGACCTAAGGTTTTGAAAGCTTGCATTCTAAATCTGCTTAGTTAGCCAATAAAAGGTATCAAAAACTATATTTGCCTCCTGAATTTTTACGGCTAACACGGTACCAACTCTTATCTATATTTTAGAGAGCAAGAGATGCACAATAACACTATTGTATAGATCAGAGTAGGGCAAATTAAAGCCTGCCAGGTGTTCAGGACTACAACTCCCATCGTGCTTTCAACATAATTTCAACAGCTTGCGAGACTCAGCTTGCTCATCTCTGATGTAGATAAAATAGTTCTAAGACATCTGCACAAGAGTAGACATTTGGTAAAATGTCTGATACATTACAATACTTAAATTAATTGGAAGTGAGGAGCTCAGCAACATGATAGAGGTTACATGAATCATTGTTCATTAGGTGTTAGAATCTAATTTAAAATCTCATCACTGATCTAATACCACTGTATGAGTTGTATAGTACTGAACATGACAGATCCATTTCTAATTATATGAGTGAGGCTTTAAAGAATAATGGATACGATAGTTAACATTGCGAATAGTTTGATTATGCAAGAATTTCATAAACTTACACTGTGAATAATTTAGGATAGATGGACAAATTTGAGACCTGGGTTATTTTGGTTTAAGAACTGCTGAAGTGTGTTATATCAAACCTTGGTATATCAGGATATTATTGCCTGTCAGACTTGCTTCATTGTACCGGAACATTAACCCAATCAGGAAAATAGTATTATATATTTATCAGACTACTCTTGAATGGGATACTATTCCTGTTAGCAAGGCTGGGTTTCCCAATAGGTAGTGCTTCAGTTGTGATGTCCATGCCAACAATCTGAATTGTGGGTGTGGCCAGAGCAGGTTCAGAGTCCCTGCATCAGTTCTATACCCCATTACAGGCTGTTATTTAACTGATTGGATGCTAAAGAGATCTCCAACGCACTGAAGCAGACAAGTGGTTAAAGTTTTTTTGGTTCTTTCTTTTATAGGCCAAGGGTAATTTCTGTGCCAGGAAACATTGGATTATGTACATAAAGAAAAGCCTGCACCAGTCCTCAATAAACTGTCTCTGAATATAGGTACAAATAACCTAGGTTCATTCAAGACATAACAAACTCAAGGGAGATCAGAAAGTGTTAGAACAGCACTCCTGGTTCCCTAAAGAAGGATCCTCAAAAATGAGGCACTCGTACAGATAAGAAATATATGTTGGCCTCTTTGCTTAGCCTAATCTTCTGCTGTATGTTGCGATCAGACAAGTCTGCCATATCATTTCTGGAAGAAAAAAACATAGGCCTAATGATCCAGCCAGGAACCAGCCACTGCTCCCTCTACTGAGTCTTCCTATCCTGATGTCTCCTCTCCTGAACTCTCCTCAAATTCCTCCTGTTACTTCCATTCAATAGAATCGCTAAATGAAGTCCCCAAACCCCCATTAATTGCTTTAGCTTTCTGACCTCCCTAGACTAATACATAATTCAACTGATTATTTGTGACGTATGCGTATTGTGAAATTGTAAGAGAGTTATTTTGCAAATGTAAAATATGTGGTTATATGAATATGCAAATTATATTCTTTCTTCTGCATTTGTAAAGATGCTAGCTGCAACTATATCAATATTTAAACACAAATATCAATTTTATTTTTAGGTGCTACAGAAAGATATGCACACTAACACACCAAATATGATCGCACAATACCTCGTTTTGGCATCTCTTCTCTACTTCAGCTGAAGGTTCCACACGTCCAGTGCAAAGCCGTCCCAGCTCTCCAAATGATGGGTCATGTGATTCTTGCAACAAAAAGCTGCAGCTGCAATTGCACATCCACAAGAGAGAGTGTATAAAGTATAAAATATCACCTTTATTAGGTATCATTTAAAATTATATAGTAAACAAAAGAATGATCTGTTGTTTACTACATGTTTTTAAATGATACCTAATAAAGGTGATAGTTTATACTTTATATGCTCTCTCTTGTGGATGTTCAAGTGCAGCTGTAGCTTTTTGTTGCTAGGCGTTAGGGCTGACAGCCTTTTCCAACTTCCCTTAAAGTATTAGTCACAATATGTAAAAATATATATATACATTTTGTAGGGTTCATACTCCTGAGTAAAATAAGGGTATTCCCACTGCTGAGAGGTGTTTTATTCAAAAGTATTGAGGATCAGTATCTCCGTGGACTGAAATGTTACACTGTTGCTGTTGCTATACCATCCAATAAGGTTTATGACCAGCTGAGAAGAGCTGCCCATAGGATGGTGTAGCAACAAAGCCACTGTAACAGTTCTTGCCACTGAGATACTGTAACTAATAAAATTCATGTCTGAGCTGTAACAATTTTTAAATAAAACTCTTCTCTTCCTTTTTTGAGTGCCAGAGGGGTACACAATGCATTGTAATATTTTGCACACCCCTCTGGCACTCAAAGTTCCCACAAGTGTAGAGTAACAAGTTTATATTCTAAAATGTTCTTTCACAATTTTATTTTTACAGTATAGCACCCAATTACATTTTTCGAACACTCCAAAAAATAAAAAACAAGCAAGATGGCTACTATAAGCACCATGAAGCAAAATAAAACCTACGGGTTTGCATCAAGTACTTGATCTGAAAACAGACTGTTGTGAACAGGGGTGAATGGACGACTTGTCATCTTCTTCCCTTTTTTCTGATTGCCCGTAAGCTCTGTGAGGAAAACACTACAGAGAGAAATATACAATAAATGTAACATTTGTATTAAAAACAAACAGTGGCATTATAAAAAGGAGAATAGTACTGGGGCAATCCAGACAAATTCAAATTCCTACTGATTTAACCCTTTGAGTGCCAAAGTGTGCAATGTCTTGTGTAACTTTGTTGCAGTAAAAGGTCTCTGAAGCATTTCAATGCAATGCATATAAGACATCTGTAGCATTAAAGGGGTTTAAAGTCCCCTTTAAATCTGTGGAGATTTTGGAAAGTTTTATGTACCTAGGATAGCTTGTAGTACATAAGCCTCAGTTACTTCCATATGCACAAAAGGAAAGCGCACAATTCTCATTGATTTAAATGGGGCTTTTATCTAATGAGTGCTAGAGAGATCTCTTCTCCAGTGCATCACAATGCATTCTCCAGCATTCAAGGAGTTAAAAATTCCCATTTAAATCAATGGGATTTGAGGTATTTTGCACTGCCCTCTCAAACCTCTATTTTGTATTGTTTGCCACAGAATTTCTGAACTTACTTTTTTGCGTGAGGCCTAAAGGGCCTAATGAACAAAAAGCAAAAAATGATCACTTGTGAGTAAACTAACTGCACCACAAGGGGGATATGAGAATTCCTGTTGATTAAACATGGATCGTTTAAACCCTTGAACATTACAGAGCTCTCCAACACATTGCTGGGCAATACTTTGTGGACTTTTCATACAATCAAGTCCCATTTAACCCACTGAGTGCCAGCGGGGTACACAAAGACTTAAGTCAAGAGGAATTTTTATGTGTCCCCTACAGTGCTGGTTTGCCCCTGAAAGGATGTACTTTTACTTTTTCTCTAAGTATCTCCCAGCCAATATTTCACTACAAGTGATCAAGAAGCTAATGGAACTGGACATGGTTATCTTGCGTTAAAGCAAGTCTACTTCATAATGCATTGGTCCTTAAAGGGTTAATATAAAAATGAGACCAAAGGAGGAAAAAAAATAAAACAAAACAAAAAACACAGGACAGTGCATCCACATAATATGCATTTCTATCCAGTATTAACCCCTTAATGACCAGTGGTCCTGGGACATTTCCATCCCATAAGGATCTCTTTGATCTTTGCCAACGTGCCGATACACGTGACCTGTTGTGTGTATCGGCATGCCGCTTTGGGGCCTAAAAGAGATCACTCCCGTCTTGGAGCAGTCAATATTAGGCCCCATTTTTACTTACAGCACTCCCAGTGGAGCACTATAAGTAAAAAGTACGTGATGTACTATGACATCATCGGTTCTTAAGTATTTAAGGACCGCAACGGTCATAGTACGTCACATAGTCCTTAAGGGGTTAATGCAGCTAACTTTCTAACATCTTGTCTTCTCACCTCTTTACACAGACAAGTGCATAACGGTGATGAAATTGCTTAACACAACCTGCTAAATTAGGATCATTAGTACCAAGTGAACTTGGAGAGGTTCACGGATTAGACTGAAATGTGTGCTCTGTCCATATATAAATGGCTCTGGAAACTTGACCCATTCATCCAGCTTTTTTCTCTAGAATTGAGTGGCTCATTGGTTCAGTGCTAACATGATAACCTTTCCAAATCTAAACCAACATTATTGGTGTACCTTTCAAGGAAGGACAAATCCAAAGAACTACACTGGAATGCAAGAAAGAGGAGCATTCGCTATATTTTTGAAAGCCATAAATGTATACGTTATTTGTGATTGCTCACGTTTTGATGCAAAAACATTCTAACATCTTGATGTGAATAACACATGCTCCTAAATTAACTGCAAAGTTAACCAGACCTATGGAAGACGTGTGCTAATTTACTTGCTGAATTAGTTGCAATCGCTAACTCTCTCACAAAATGGTGGATATTATAGCCACACCTACTTTTCAAAACACACTCACTAAAAAAAAGCACAATTTTTCACTAATTCAGAAAAAAAGTAGCACTGTAGGGGAGAACTAAAACCCCCCATGGATTAAAATTAATTTTTTTACCCCTTGAATACATGATGCATTTTGCATTCCACTGATGATATTACAAGCGTTCAAGTGGAAATACTGCAGTTGGATTCTTCTACTTTCTTTTTAACACATTGCCCCTTAGGTAATGTTATTACATAATAATTATTTTTTTTTTGGAAGACCCTCTCACAAAATCCTGGGTCTTACCCTGAATAGGGCCATTTATTTATCAGATAAGGGACATAGGAATACAAAGAAAATCTGTAGGTATTCACCCTGTCTCATTTGCCTGTTTACTCGTTAGTTCCTCCTCTTCAGAGCTTTCATCTGTGCAATCTCTGTATGGCTGTGGTTCCTTTCTCAGTCTTACAGATTGCACATGTTGCCTGTTCTGTAGTTCCGTGACCTTCGCTTGTTCTTCTTTATGCAGTAGATAGAAGTATCCTCTGCCTTGTCTCACACTTCTTATCAGCTGCCTGGAAAATACAATATGATGGCCTATGGGGAAGATGTATAAAGACAAAAGAGGAGCAAGACTGATGTTCTAAAAAGAACTGGATAATTTCTGGAGCAAACCAACTGAATCATAGGGAACAAATAAAAAAAATCCCGAAATTCTCTTTGATTTAATTTGATCGAGTTCTTAATACATCAGCCTCACACTAACAATGTTTTTATTAATCATACAATACATATAATATGTGGTTCTGGCAAAGAAAACAAAAGAAAATAATCATTACACAGCAGTAGTAACTTTATATTCTCCTATTTAACTCTTTGAGTTGCAGAGTCCCATCCAAAGCAATTTATTGGACACTCCTATGGCACACACTCAAAGGGTTATCCTGCTGAGGGGCAGAGAACTATACAATGCATTGGATACCTCCTGCACTCGAATGGATTAAACCACTGTTATCAGTACCTGTATAAGACAACCATCTGATAAATATCATTACATTTTAGCAGCTTAAGTTACAGAACGTTGATTGTTACATTTTGGGTTTTTTTTTTAAATTAAAAAAAAATAATAATTACACCTTTGATTACCAGAGTTGGATACTTGTGAATAGGAAAACTCTCTGGCACTCAAATGGTTAAAGCTATATATAAAAGTCATGGCAGTGCAGACATGCAGCCACAGTTTAGACCCATGGGAAGCTCTATATTGCATGCAATTTTTAAAATGCTTATAAGTTTGCATGGGAGTTGTCAATTTTTGTGAATTATGTATTTCATTGACAGTACCTGGTGGGTGGTAGATACAATGTTAAACAAAAATTTGACACACCAGTCAAGCCATAAGACTTGCTTTTCCCACAGAAATCTCACATTTGCAGTGTTGTTACTACTGCAAGGGATTCTGGGTAGGTATATGCAAATAAGTTAAATAAGGAATCACCTTTTGCCTCAGTACTCAGTACTTATAAACATACCTGGGAACTCTCCGGTTTTGCCCCGGAGACTTCAGATTTCAAAGTGAATTACCAGGTCTCTGGGGCAATGTGTGAATCACCTTGTGGGCAGAGTTTAAGTAGAAACTCTGCCCACTTGTGCTCCATCTCGTCCGGTTCCTCCCACTCCCCGCCCTCTTACCTCCATTTTGCAGGGGTTTTTGTGTTTTTTTGCCCTGCCCCCCGTGACTACGCCCCACCCCTTTTATGACGCGATTCGCATCATTTTCCTCCCCCTGGGCACTGACAGGGTTACCCTCTGGGTAGCCCTGTTTCAAAAGTTCCCAGGTATGCTTATAAACCATACAAATGTCATATCAATCTATTCTGTAGATTTTGTGATTGAAGGAGGTGAAAAAATACACTTTATCTTGTGAGATATACATAAGTCACACTTTTCATCAGGCCTGCAGCAAAATCTATTATACACTGTGGGAAAAAAAACACGTTCCCTATAGCTAGTATTTTTTGTTAAAGCTAATGTTAAGAAATCACTCTAAACCCCAAATAAATAAATAAACAGAAAAAAAGGAAAAAAAAACAAAGGAAAAAAAAACAAAAAAACAGGAAATTTGGTGTTAAGGTTCCTAGATCATTAACTCCACAACCCCCTGTGCTTTACAGATAACATCTGTAATGTTATAGGATCATTACTTTTCATTGCTGATGTGTTATGTGATGTCAACAGTGATTTAATTAAACAAGTCGAAATGTAAATAGGTTAAAGGGAGTGGTAAATTCGTATGCATAATGTGAGGGTTCGGAGCCAAGTAGCCATACTCAGCTAAGAGTGATAAGCCGTACTTTAGGGGAACTTCTCACGAGGCTGGTTAGTGAGGCGTGATGCGGTAGGTACATTGGGTTCCTATTGCGACCATGATCAAGTGCTAGTGAGGGGAAGGTGCTTACCTGGCTTGGTGCTGATGAGTCAAATAAGCTCAGACATAATGCCTAGTGCCGGCACTGTCGCTTATTCTTCCAGTTCACTCCTAGGTACCATTCATGTTACCATCCGCTACTATCAACGTCTATGTCACCTTAGTTTAGTTACCACTAGGTCAATTATATTACCATGTCACACTTATCTATCTCTGTTTAAGTCACTCCAGCCCCCACCCTTCCCCATCCCGGTATATAGAGTTAAAGTCAGACTCCAGTCTTAACTCCCAAGCCCCAAAAAAATGTACATCCGAGTGAAAGTTCTCTCCTTTGAAGCAATGCAATTAAAAAAAAAATACATACATTGTATCAATGTCATGATTCCGTGTTCTATCAGACGTATATGCATTGTTGGTCACACTCACAGGTACCTCACCTCTCCATAGAGGACGGAGGTAACCTCTCCGTAGAGGACGGAGGTAACCTCAGATTCATACCAAACCTCTTCGTAGAGGCCGAAGGTCACATTCACAGGTACTGCACCTCTTAACAGAGGCCAAAGGTCACCACCGGTTCATACCTTACCTCTCTGTAGAGGCCGAATGTCACAATCACAGGTACCTCACCTCTTTGTAGAGGCCGAAGGTCACCTCAGGTTCATACCTTACCTCTTCAAAGAGGCTGAAGGTCACACTCACAGGTACCTCACCTCTTCGTACAGGCTGGGGGTCACCTCAGGTCCATGCCGTACCTCTTTGTAGAGGCAGAAGGTCACACTCACAGGTACCTCACCTCTTCGTAGAGGCTAGAGATCACCTCAGGTCCACACCTTACCACATCTAAGAGGCTGAAGGTCATACTGACAGGTACCTTGCCTCTTTGTAGAGGCCGGAGGTCACCTCAGGTCCATACCTTACCTCTTCGTAGAGGCTGAAGGTCATACTCACAGGTGCCTCACCTCTTCGTAGAGGCCAGAGATAACCTGAGGTCCATACCACCACATCTCTTCCACATCAAAGTTTCACAGATACCCTTTTGATTCTCGCTGATCCATGAGTTCGGCCTTCTCACTCAGGGCCATAGGTCTCATAAGTAAGGTACACGCAAGCTCCTCTTCTTCCCTTTCTCAATATATATATTTACTTACACTTACATATTTAACCAGGCATTTCAGGCCTAGATTCAGGTTTGTCTCGACCAACCCCTGCTCCTTAAACTCATTTCCATCAGGTACCTCACCTCTTCGTAGAGGCTGGAGATCACCTCAGTTCCATACCTTACCTCTTCCTTGAGGCCGAAGATCACACTCACAGGTGCCTCACCTCTACGTAGAGGCCGGAGGTCACTTCAGATCCACACCTGACCTCTTCTTAGAGGCCGAAGGTCACATTCACAAGTACTGCACCTCTTAGCAGATGCCGAAGGTCACCTCAGGTTCATACCTTACCTCTCCGTAGAGGCCGAAGGTCACACTCACAGGTACATCACCTCTTTGTAGAGGCCGAAGGTCACCTCAGGTTCATTCCTTACCTCTTCAAAGAGGCCGAAGGTCACACTCACAGGTACCTAACCTCTTCGTAGAGGCAGGGGGTCACCTCAGGTCCATGCCTTACCTCTTTGTAGAAGCAGAAGGTCACACTCACAGGTACCTCACCTCTTCGTAGAGGTCGGAGGTCACCTCAGGTCCATACCTTACCTCTTTGTAGAGGCTGAAGGTCACAATCACAGGTACCTCACCTCTTCGTAGAGGCTGGAGGTCACCTCAGGTCCATACCTTACCTCTTTGTAGAGGCCGAAGGTCACACTTACAGGTACCTCACCTCTTTGTAGAGGTCGGAGGTCACCTCAGGTTCATACCTTACTTCTTCAAAGAGGCCGAAGGTCACACTGACAGGTACCTCACCTCTTCGTAGAGGCCGGAGGTCACCTCAGGTCCATATCTTACCTCTTCGTAGAGGCTGAAGGTCACACTCACAGGTACCTCACCTCTTCGTAGAGGCCAGAGATCACCTGAGGTCCATACCACCACATCTCTTCCACATCGAAATTTCACAGATACCCTTTTGATTCTTGCTGATCCATGAGTTTGGCCTTCTCACTCAGGGCCATAGGTCTCATAAGTAAGGTACACGCAAGCTCCTCTTCTTCCCGTTCCCATTATACATATTTAATTACATTTACATATTTAACTAGGCAGTTCAGGCCTAGATTCAGGTTTGACTGCAACCTCTCCCACGGGGCGCATTGTCTTTGTGCCCCCTCCCTCCATCACCCCTCTTTTTCATATTCTTATCCTAAGGTGGCCGTCTATTCAGGCCTACCACGTCTATCTACACCCGAGCTTCTGGTAAGCTCAGGGTTATGGCACTTCTTTCCTCGTAATCAGTTGCTGGAAGCCCAGATCACAAACATGTGTGTCAGTCCCTGTAATAATTATGTTAGTGAGACACTGAAGAGAACTGAATTGTAAAGTGCAATGTAGTTTTTCTATTATAAATCCACCAAAAAGTTGATGGTAAGCTCAAAGAGGTCATGTTCAATGAAGAACTGGAATAATTCTGGAGTAAACCCATTGGAATCATAGGGAATGCATAAACATTCACAATAATTTTAATGGCATTTTTAGCCCCTTCAGTAGTAAAGCAGTCTCAAATGCATTGCTTTAACTCAAGCATTCAAGGCGCTAAAATCCATTTTTAAATTAATGGTAATTTGGAGAATTTGTATTTCTTCACTATGCTGCACTTGGTTTATTCCAGTTCCTCTTAATACATAAGCCTTTGAATGTCATTGTTGTGAGTGGTGAAACTAGTTATTGGAGGGCCCTGGTGCAAAATATTTTTTTGGTCCCCTAACACAAAAATATTCTCCCAGGGTCAAAATTAGAACCTACTGGTCCCTCAGATGGATGGGTTCCCTTGGATGCCAAGCATTGTCACATCTGCACCTTCTCTATTTAAATTTCTGAGTAAGGTATCTGGAAACTAAATAAATTCATAGATTTCTTATCAAAATATACTGTGAAGGATAAATTAATGAAAAACAATTGTTTAGATTAACAGAAATTTGTATATAGAATGAACTGTAGAGTTATTTCACTTCCCATCTTATGCTGACTAGTTGCAGTGGACTCACATACCTCCCAACATTTCAAATGGTCAAAGAGGGACACTTTAGTTTTAGATGGTGTTGCTGGGGGATGTGTGGCTGACGGTAATTCCAGTACCAAGAAATATTAGGTTATTTCATGACCTACTGACACATCTTTGTGTAACTGAATAAATGATTTAGAGCAAGACCAAATTATTTTATTTACACAGACTAGTTTATAAACACCTATACTGGTTTAAACAAACATTAATGTGAGTTTTAGGGCTCGATTTAAAGAGGACCAACAGCAAAAAACCTGGATACGACTGAAATTTAAGACCCAGTTGTTTTCTGACTAAAGTCCCTTATCGTATCTTTAATCAGCTAATTCATCATTCCCCAGTGGATGTATTGATATGGGACCCTAAGCTCTGTATCAATACATCCAAAATACCTATAAAATGTGTCCAATGTTAGTAGAATTAACCCTATGAGTGCCAGTGGGGTATAATTACTCCATCGGCACTCATACGGTTAACCTAAGTAACAAACTGACAGCCACTGCATGGTAACACCATTAATCATGATGTCCAGCGGGGTCTTCGGCATCCTGGTCAGCTACTGTCCTTCTTCTTTCTTCTTATTGTCGCTTCCTTTATCTTTCTTCTCTCTTCTTTTCATGAAACCTGTTACAATAAAAGAGAGGCATTAATAAATTTATCATGTAAATAACCTGCGCACCCAAGCATAGTTTAACCCATTGAGTGCCAGAGAGGTATGCAATGCATTGATGAGCAATGCGTTATGTACCTCTCTGAGACTTCAAGGGTTAAACTGTGCATGGATGTGCGGGTTATTTACATGACAGATTACTGCCTCTCTTTTTTGTAACAGGTTTCATGAAAAGAAGAGAGAAGAAAGAAGAAGGAAGAAAAAAGATAGAAGATTAGAAATAAGACGGAAGATAGGAGACAGACAGTGGATAACAGGTAAGTGTAACACAGATAAGTTAACGATAGGTGATTGACAGTATGTTAGGCACCGACTGTTAGCTTTTTTCCTTTTAAGTTCCCATTATTGTCGTTATTTAGCAGCATTTTGGGAACTTAATGCATAAAACGGACATTTGGATACAAGATCATTTCTGTGGCCTAACGTCCGTTGCGCTTTCAACTGATAGGGCCTTTGAATACCAACTTACACATTTTATTCTGTCAGTCGGTTCTCAATTTGGCCCTACAGGCTGTTTTACCGCACTCCTTTAAATCAAGGTTTGGAGCAATGTGATATACTACTGCTGTTACTGTTACTGTCAGACACAGCAGTTGGTTTAACTATGGCAACAATAATAGACTGTGTCTTCGGTGCAAAAAAATTGTTTGCAGGAACAGCACCATAGAAGGCAGGTTGTTTCACACAATTATGGTTAGATCAGTGCTGCAGTAAAATCACCTCCGTGAACAGAGTCTTAATTCAGTGTGAGGCACTTCAAATAGTACTGGAAAAGAGTAGTGGTGTACACAGACTGATCTCATAAAAAAAGGAAATTAGGGTGGGAAAAGGGGACAGTGAGATTTGGATCTCAAAATGAGACTGTCCCTCCTAAAGAGGGACACTAGGTATGTATGGTTTCCCTCCAATAACCTATATCATGATTTGCATACTAGTACATTACAGGCTGATGTACTAGGAAGCATTCATGCATTTCTGAGGCAAACCAACTGCAACATGGTTGACAAAAATTCCCTTTTATTTAAGTGAGTCTTTAAACCCCATGAATGCCAGAGAGGTCTCCAAGCATTGCAAAGTCACGCATTGGAGACCTCTAGCATTCAAGGTGTCTAAAGACCTATTTAAATCAATGAGAATTTGGGGAATTTTTGTTCGTCCCTTAAGATGCAGTAGGTTTTTCTTCCTATAATTTCTCCAGTCCTCACTAGAACATCAGCCTGACTGAATTCCATCACCTACAGACTCGATATGGGAACAATTGTACTGACCAGATGCAGTCCCACTAAAAAATTCAGTTGCTAGAATAATAATAATAATCCTTTATTTATATAGCGCACACAGATTCTGTAGCGCTTTACACTCATATTGGTTCCTGTCCCCATTGGGGCTCACAATCTAAATTCACCTATCAGTATGTTTTTGGAGTGTGGGAGGAAACCGGAGTACCCGGAGGAAACCCACGCAAACACGGTGAGAACATACAAACTCATTGCAGATGTTGTCCTTGGTGGGATTTGAACCCAGGACTCCAGCGCTGCAAGGCAACTGTGCTAACCACTGAACATCTTTAGCATGGGTTAGATAATTTACTTTTTTGGAAGTTTTACTAGTGCAATATAAAAGCTTCAGTAAATCAGCTCTTTTTTTCTCTTGTCCCATTCAAATGCATGGCATATTTTAATGCAAAGTCTTCTCTTCTCCTCAAATATCATATTGTTGTTTTTAGTTTACCAGGCTGCTCATTTTCTTAAAGTAGTATTGCAAAATTTAAATGACTTTCATTGCCTTGGGCTAAAACTTCTGAATCTGTGTGTATTTCTGTAAATCTCCCTTTATAGATAAAAAACAACTCTATAAGCATTTGCATACAAATGACTTCTGAAACAGTCTTCAAGTGGAATTTCACATATGATGAAAGAACTATATATATATATTCTTACTTTACAACATTTTCTCACACCTGCCAAAGACTTTTTCACAGTACCTATATATAGTACTGTGCAAAAGAATGTGTGTGTGATTCTAAGCGGTTACATCACTGTGTAGCTGCCACAATAAGGACATGTACTTATAATTTCCTATGCATAACATTAATAGACCAAATTTAACAAATGTAGTAAGTGGGCTGCAATTGATGTCTCAAACATGGAACCTAAAATAATGATGCCATCACTGAGCAGTAACAATAACACCTAAATATCCAATGAATTTTGGTTTCCATGACTCCTGTAATGTTTGTGTTATGTTCCACAGAATGTTGAACAGTTAAATAATCTACACATTCATCATTGTGTCATTGTTCTAGCTAGAGTGGAAAATGCACAAGAGCGTATGTATAAACATGTTATTAATTCAAAAATAGGGTACAAAGGTGCATTTTTTTTAGTTATTAAACTAAATAGTGACAAATGTAAAACTGGGGACTCATGATACAGATCAAATGTGAACTTCCAAAAAATCCAATAGCGATCCTAAGAGACATATGCACCACATATTTTGCAAAAAATAGACACAAAATAAAGAACAGGCAAACTTAAAGGGATAGTAATACTTCATTGTATCTTTATTTTATTTTGTCGGCATTAAAAAAACATGAAGAAAAATATGTCTTATCTCTCAAACCTTTATGGTTTGAGAGATATTCACAAGCAAAGTTTTCCCCTCCCGCCCCTTTTACCTAGTGTAAGCCATATCTTCTCAGATGTGGAATTCAGTACACAGACCAGACAGATAATAGCAGGGGACAATCTTCTTCCTATGAAAACAATGAAAGCCCTGCCCCCCTTGACAAGTTGTTCAGGTTTTTCCCTTATCTTCATTGAAGATTGTCCCTCTCTGCAGTCTACCTGGGCACCTCCCTTCTGCTCTGGCTGAGCAGTGATACATCAGTAAAAGGGGCGGGGGGGGATACTTTGTCATTGAATTACTCTTGAACTACAACTCTGACAAAATTGAAATAACACTCTCCAAAGTCCAAATACTATGATGATTAATTAGAGCTGCTTTTATTATGAAACATTACTATCCCTTTAAAATCAAGGCATTCTTAATCTCAATAACTGAATGAACAGACTTTTTTGTGACGCATTGAAAAATATTCCCTTGTCCATTCCACAATCTTTTTATTTGCAAATTCATTACAATAATTTGAAAACTTTAATGACACATCGATAAATAATCCCCACCAGAAAAACAAAAAGGTGCAATTTTGGGCAAACCTGTTCTGTGCAGGTGGTTTGTCCCAGAACTGCACCTCTTTTCTTTTGAACACAAGGCTCAAAACCATATTTCCTTAGACACTCCTAAAACCATGAGAACTAGGTGTAGGTCTGAATGGAGAACAAACAAATCATTGGTTCCATATTAAGGGAGGGGGGAATTATACTCAAGTAGATCAAGTGTTAAATAGGTTTATATGACCTTAGCCTTTCTCTGGCAAACGGGAAGGAGCATAGTGAGGCTTGTAGACTAGAACTGGAAAGAACTGCAGCAATTCTTCAGTAAGCAATCTGTACCATAGGAGAAAATGTAAATTTCCCAGATCATCACTGTTTTGGAATTTGTTTTAACCCCTTGAATGCTATAGAGGTTTGCAAATTAATGCATTTTAGACCTCTACAGAATTCAGTAGGTTAAAGGCTTTTTTAAAAAAATTAAAGACACTTTTTCTTTGTCTCCTTTGGTGCAGTTGGTTTGCCCCAGAATTGCTTAATTTCTTATTATTACATCAACCACCTTGTATGATGACAGATGGGAACCTACTGAACTATCTACTCTGTTCCATTACTATCTGAAATACCTCACACTGAATTAAAGCTCTGTTCACGCAGGTGGTTTTACTGCAGCTTTGTTAACACTGATCTGTTTTAATGTGAAACAAACTGCCTTCTATGGTGCTGTTCCTGCAAGCAATTTTTTGCACCAAAGACAACAAGTCACATTCTAGTGTTGTTGCCATAGTTAAAGCAACTGCTGCCTCTGACAGGAACAGTAACACTCAGCCACAAAAAAGAAACTGTTTGAAAATGTAAAAGCCTAGAAGAATATAAAAGTAGTGGGGAGGATGCAGACAATGCTGATGACAACCTAATTATTGATGATCATTTTGATACCGCCACTGTTCTCCCCTCCTTCTGATATATCTATAGTATAGAGCAGTGGTTCTCAACTCCTGTCCTCAGGACCCACTAACAGGCCAGGACTTAGGGATTTCTCTGTTAGAACAGGTGTGGTGATCAGAGGCTCATTCACATTTATTAACTCACCTGTGCTCTAACAAGGAAATCCTCAAATCCTGGCCTGTTAGTGGGTCCTGAGGATAGGAGTTGCAAACCACTGGTATAGAGTGAGACTGATGATGATGATATGGCCATAAAATTATGCCTGTTTAAAAACTCTTTATGATATAAATTGGAAAGTCTGACTGGACAAATATACATGCCAAACACACACACTCATCATGTCAGTCATGTCAGTGATGTTAATCATCATCATCATCATCATCACCAACACAATTTCCAAGTCTACCCAGTCACACACACCATTGTTAAGTAAGTAGCAACATCAGTATCCACAAGCTTTCTTTGATGAGCGCTTCTGCTGCTGTTGAAAGTGAAGCGCCATTGACACCTACTACTAGTACAATTGCAACATCTAGCCCCTGTAGTAGTAGCAATCCCTCAGGAACCTTTCAGTCTATGAAAAGTACAGTATGGAGATACTTCACTTAAAATCCAAAAGTTAAACGTGTTGCTATCTTCTATTTGTTTAAAAACATGTAAGAGGGGGGAAAACAGGAGCCCATTTAGACATATCTCCATTAAAGTCCCACCTGAAGAACAATAACAGGTCTGATTGAAAGACAGACTAACAGTGGCATGTCCGAAATGCCACATCTAGCAGCATTGGAAGTATTCCTAAAAGTTTGCAGGTCTCAGAGTTGATTATAGTAGTGCTGTAGATGTCTCAGAGAGTGTCCCAAAATTTTCTTAATTTACAATAACACTCATGGCTTCTGCTGTGGTTCCTCAAATGCAAAACACAGAGAAGTAGGACTCTGAGGGGTAGATTTAAAGGTTTACGTTAAAACAGACGCTAACTGAAAATGTAAATACATGATTTAAGGCAAATTTGACAGGTAGTCTACAAGAATAGCTAACGAGCATAGGCACAATAAAAATATGTAACACAAAAACCTGCGTCGCACCTTTTTTTGCATCACCGTGCGTCCCAATCACCCGTTAAAACACAACTTAAGTCAAAATGTAACATAACGGCTGGCGTTGTCTAGCAACCCTGATAGCTGCACCAACAAATTCAAACCCACAGCCAATCCCAAGGCCCCAAAGTATCCAAAAAGTTCAAAAACACCTATATATACCCAAAAATAACGGTCACACACTGTCTGTGTTTCGAGTTTCAGCATGCTAGAGCACAGGACCCAGGAGTGGAGGATAGTGTTAAGAGCGAGGGAGAGAGGAGCTGTCATTGGAGGTAGAAGTTGTTTCTGGAGCGGAGAGAGAGTTGGACTTGCACCTAAATATACACATAGCACACTTTTGCACATATTACATACACCCATACAAACACATACACATACATACACATAGTCTTTTTAAAACTTTATTTTCTCAGTGTGAATCTGTGAGTGACAGAGTGTGACAGAGAGTGAGTGGGATCAAGTGTGTCTGTGAGGGCCTGTGTGAGTGCCTGGGTGTGAGTGGGTGAGTGATGGCCAGGAGAGGAGGACAGGAGAGAGGGTTGGGGAGAGTAGTGAAGGAGGAGGAGGAGGAAGGTCAGGAGGGCATTCCTGAGCAGAGTAGGGGTGGGAGACGGAGATCTGCAGGGTGGATGGGGACCCGGCCCAGAAGAGTATGTACACGGAGGGCAGGGACAGATGTGTCAGTGGGACGAGGGGTACCTGTCCCAAATCACCTCACACAGGCAGGGGCAGAGCAGGCAGAACATTCCGGGCACAGCTCTGACACCTCGGAGGCCGGAGCTGAGGAGGAGAGGGTCAGGGATCCCTGCTACACGGAAGAGGAGAACAGTGCTCTTGTGGAGGCTGTTCTAGAGAGAGAGAGTGTCCTCTTTCTGAGGGAGAGGGTCCCTGGCCTGGCTGCAAGGAGGAAGGCTGCCTGGAATCAGATATGCAGCAAGGTGAAAGTGGTGGCCAGCTGCAATTGGGACATGGAGTCCATAAAGAAAAGCTGGGGCAACTGCAAGAGGGTGGTCAAAAAGAAGTTGGCTGAAGTTGCCATGTATGCCCACGGCACCGAAGGTGGTCCACCTGTCCCAATCACCTTCAGTGGATGGGAGGAGAGGCTGCGGCAGACCTTGTCATCCACGCTGATTGAGGGGGTCCCTGGAGGATCGGATATTGGGGATGAAAGGAGCCTCCACACTACCAGTAAGTGCATCCTCATAAACCATACACCACATCAACCAACATAAGCTGCACACTCAAACATGGTCACACCTCCACACATGCATATCATTCATCCACACAATTGCACCAACACAGCACCCTGAGGGTTCAAACAGGACACAATACATGGACAAATGGCAAGGTTCAGCCAGGCCCAAACCTGCCCAAGTCCCAGTTCAACCTTCTTGTTGCTGTGCTGATCACAAACAATCCACACAAACCATGCTTTTTAAAGTGTTTGTTAAACATCATTACTGTTCTTCCACAATGTCACCCATGTACCCACAGAGAAGTCAGCATGTAACCCCTTGAGTGCTAGAGTGATTATCAATGCATCACTCAACAATGCTTTGGCAACCCCTCCGGTACTCAAAGGATTAACTGACGACAAACGCAATTCGACAGGGTTAGGATTACATGCTACACAGGGGACATTCACTAAGCAGTGTAAAAGACATGATGGAGTGAAGTTAACCCCTCCATACCATCACTTCACCAATTCCCATGTTTGTCTGTAGAGACTATTCAATAAAATAGATCAAGTTACTGAGGGCTCAGTGGATAGACTCCATAGAAAAATATTGGAAATGGAGAAATTATATAATTGGAGAAGTCATCATTTCCACTTTACCACCACTCCATAAGGTCTACATCACCGCTCACTGAACCTCAAGAGAGGTGGATGAGGACAAACATCACAGTGCCATTGAGACTAACTGGCTGTTTGCGCAACACACAGGCCTTGAAACAAACAACACTGTGGAATTAAAGGAGAACCAAGTAGGCATTTGTATGTAATAATTTACTCTCACTTGAACTGTCATATCATACATTTGTTTTTCACATGGATCCTCAGGAGTGGTGATGCTATGGATGGATGTTATACCATCCACTATTTGCAGGATACACATGGAAGCCAAATATCAAGCACGGTAGGTAGCACACCAACAGGCCATGATTGATGGATATACCTGATTAATTAAGGCTGGATCACTCACAAAGATGGAGCGAATGATCCAAACAGCAACAGACCGTAATCAATCAGAGAAGTCCCTCAATACTGACCTGATTGGTGGCCTGGGAAATTAACTTGGACAGACCTCATGTATCTGTGATTGCCAGGGTGGTAGTCCATGCATCGCAACGCAATGTATAGGATACCATCATGACAACCAGAGATCCACATGTCAATTAAATAATCTTGCATTCATTCTGTCGTTGTCTACATTACTAATCACACCATTTAATTTCCCCACACAGCACAGCAGGAGGCTGTGGAGGAGGCACACACATCCCCAGATAAGATTCCTCTTGGGGAGCAAGAGGAAGAGACCAGCACATGGTCACCCTATACAGCTGCACCACCACCTCCAGCATCTTCAGCTGCATCACCACTTCCTCCAGCATCTTTAGCTGCATCACCACCTACAGCATCTTTAGCTGCACCACCACCTCTAGCATCTTATGCTGCACCACTACCTACAGCATCTGCTCCCCCACACTACCAGAACTGCTTTAATTTTGAGAGGTCCAATCAGCCATCCTCCTCGGGACCTTACCACCCTGCTGCAGCACCACCACCACCACCAGGAAGGTCATGGCTGCCCAGGACTATGGCCACCCCTACATATGGGTCATATGTGCATTCTCCCGACTTACCCTCCTGGATGGCTCCCCAGCATTGGCACAGTTACGACCCAAAGTGGGGGCCAGGCAGCTACCAGTGGCCAAGGTATGACCCCTGGACACTGGAATACAAGCACCTGGGCCTGATTGGGAGCCCCAGCACCCTCAACCGAGGGAACACTTCACCCACCCACCACCACCACAGGGATCAATAGGATGTGGTGGGTACATGGCCGACATCTGCAGCAGACATGGCGCTGGCAGACAGAGCAACATCCCCGGCAGACAGAGCAACACCACCAGCAGCCAGAGCAACCCCACAGGCAGACAGAGCAACACCACCGGCAGACAGAGCAACCCCACCGGCAGACAGAGAACCAGCAGACTCTCCACCAGCAGCAACCCCCCAGCACACTCACCAGGCACATGAATGGAGGAGGAGTGCCTGGAGTTACAAAGGAGGCAACTCAGAGGACCAACACGTACTTCAGAAGGCTCCAAAGGGATTCCCTGAAGAACACTCAAAGGATACTATCCTGCATCCATGCCCTGGAGGTACAGCAAATGCTGATGAACACAGAGCTCAGGCAGTACCATGCAGGGATGATGGACATGATGGGGCAGCTGCTGGTGAAGGTCAGAGTCCACAACCGCAGGGAGAACCTGCGCGTGGAGAGGCAGCAGAGCTCCACAGAGGGTTTTATTGCACCCACCTCTCCCTCCAGTGCGACCCCTGAAGAACCCCAAGGGCGCAAAGGGTGACCAGGCAGTCAGCCAGGCCATCCATGTCTAGAACCAAGCCCAAGGTCCCCCAAAAAGAAAAAATAAAGAGACCAACATGTTATTTTATTCCCCAAATAAAACACACACTTTTGCATTTTAATCCTGTCTGAGAAGGTTTGTGGTTACTGATAGATTAAGTGGCAAAGATGTCTCCAATGCATCGCAAAGCAATGCAGTGAACACAACTTCTGCCAAAGTTACATGATTGTTCTATGTTTGAACATGGGTTAGCACACACATCACACACAACTTTGTCCAAATTGAACTTGCAATCCACCACTGGAGCCAAATAAGATGACAGTGTTATGTGGCAATGATGTGGGTTGAATTTGAACAACAGATACCTACCCCTTAGCACAACAACTGGTGCAACACTGTAAACATTCATCTGCATTATTTATTGTGGTTTAAGGGGTTAATCAAACAGCTATTTGACTTAGCTGAGAACTAACAGGCATAGATAGAACATTCAGCTAAATAGGCTGTGATTTACACCCTGATTGTGAAACTGACTTACTGGAGAACCCAGTGTTCACCCTAGGATTGCAATGTGTGTGCTACACATTGAAATTATAGGGTGAACATTGGTTTTTCCTGTAAGTCAGTTTCACAATCAGGGTGTAAATCACAGCCTAACTTACTGGATAACCCAATGCTCAGGCTAAGATTTCAATATGTAGCACACACATTGAAACCTTAGGTTGAGCATTGGGTTATCCATTAAGTTGTGTTGATGTTTAACTAAGGTTGAAACAAGCTTCACCAGTGATATTACTTCTCCAATTAGTCTGTTTGTTTGGTAATGTAGCCCATGTACTGAGATATGTCAAACTAAAGCATTCTCAGAACATTGATTACATTGATCACCATGTAAACCATGGACATGACATTACTGTAAAAGTAATATCCCCTGTATCACCTCACAACACGCATTAGTGTATCACTGCCATCATCCCCTTGCATGAATACATCACAAAGTCCACTCATGGTCAAACAACTAGTGGACTCCTGTAATGTAGGTCATGCCTTCCTATGTATGAGGGATACTCTAGCTTTCAGTATGGTTCCAAATTGAGAGATATCTAATCCAACATTTATTTATACAGACACAGATTGAATAGTGATGGTTCTCCTTTATTGTGTCTCAGACTACATTAAAACCTGCATGTGTTTTCTGTGTATATTGCCTATATGCATTGATCACTTGTATGAGCACACAAAAGGTATTTTTAAACTAAATATGAATACTTTGGAAACACTACTGAACTGCTCATGTGTTGTCCACAAGGTTTTGTAACTTTGTAGATGAGCATTCTTACTATACAGGTTTGATACCTGGATGTTAGTACACACATGAATTAGTGTCTTCTGTGTAGGGAATGTTCCAGTAGAGGTTGCTGTGAACATCAGGTCAGACATTGCATCACCAACAGAATCACTTGAGACATCTTCATGGAAGTGTTGTCAAGGCTTCAGTCCAGTCACATGGAAATGCCTCTGTTTAAGGATGGATCATGCTATGGATGCCTGTGGGACAAGAGGACAGGATTTGAAACAGCAACCTCCAACTGATCGTCATGCAACAGCTTCAACATGATTATCCACTTAAAATTTTCCGTTACAGGGGAGTACACAAACCATTGCTTTGTAATGTGTTGTCTACTCGTCTGTAACCCATTATGGGGAGAACTAAGGGGATGTTAACCAGCCCTAGGGCTATGTGCCCCTGACATGAATACACACATCTACAAATATGTCCTAATAGCTTCATGAAACAAATGTATTTGGGCTGCCACTGTGAGAGTGACAGTGGCAGCCCAAATATATTTGTTTCATGGAGCTCAGGACATATTTGTAGATGTGTGTAGTCAGAGGCACATATTACTGCACACACACACAGGTAAGCATGGTGTCCCTGGAGATCTGATCCACATTTCATGACCTCTATGTTGTATAACACACTGCCACTGTAGATCCACCCCTCTGGTGCTCTTCTCAGCTCTAGCAGACTACAGGTCCCATGTTCACTCGAATGTCCCCTTAACCCCTGATGTTACAGAGTGTTATCCGATGCATTGCATTGGATGAGACTCTCTCGCTACAGGGGTGCCATGGTTGCTATGGCTCTGATCATAGAAAAACACTTTAGTTGGTGCCTGTGGAGCCCTGGGATATGCTGAACATGGTTACAGTGTTATACCTTGGTTTCCAGAGGGGCATGCATGGTATCCTTGAGGTAGCAGTATCAACATGGACGACAGGATGTCAGATGTCCCTAGCCCCAATATGATTAATCCATGAAATGGTTGATGTTGGTGGTCCATACTGCAGCCAGTGTCAGAGCTGTGTCACTGATCCTGTGGAGTAAAACAGAACTTGTGTGTTGTGGTGAGTGTGTATGCATGGATTGCGTGCATACATGTATTATACTCACAGCTGAAGTGTTCCCTGATCAATGTGTCTCTTATCCACATTCCTCTTAGGCCTTCTTCACCGTCGACAATGTCCATTGGGTCATCAGGTATGGGTGGGGGCTGGACATCGTCAACAAGTCTGGTTTCCATCGCGATGTTGTGTAATATAGCAGATGCCATAACGATGTCTCAGACTTTGCCTGGTGCATACCTCAATGCTCCCCCCCGAGTGATCCAAACACCTGCAGAGGGATTTTAGGAGTCTGAAAGTTCACTCAGTGGCATTTCTTGTTCTGCTATGAGTCTGGTTGTATTGCTCCTGGACATCGGTTTGGGAATTCGCCACCGGGGTCATTAGCAGCCATAACCCGAATCACCTGTGGACAGTGAGTGACATGGTTAGACAGGAAGCACATGTTGTGTGAATGAGGTGGACATGCTAATTGTGAGTGAAGAGCATGCTGAGTAGTGTTGTGGATGCGCATGTGGATGTTGTGTGATTTGGTATTGTTAATTCACCCAGAAGCCATCCCCCTGTATAGGTTCAATTTTCGAAGTCTCTGTGTACAGATGAGTTTCTGAGTATATATGAATCATGACAGCTCCCGGGATATTTTGCACAGACATTCATGATCCTCAAGTTGCTGTCATACACCATCTGCATGTTTATGGAGTGGAAGTTCTTTCTGTTGATGTTGATATGTGTGTCATGTGCTGGAGCTTTGATATGGACATAGGTGCAATCTATAGCATCCATGACCCTGGGCATGCCTCCCCTTGCGTAAAAGCCCTGATTCAAATGTATCCATTCCATGTCGGTGGTGGGGAAATGTAAATAAGTACTGGCCTTGCTTTTGAGGGTTGGCAAGACCTGGGCCAGCACCCTGGAGAATGTGGCCTGTGATATGCCAGATGCATAACCTTCTGTTGACTGGAAGGCGCCACTTGGCAAGAAATGTATGGCATACAGGCGTTTTTGCAGGCCAGATAGGGCATGGTCGTGGATGTAAATTGGATCCACCTGATCCTTGATGAACTCATACAAGGCAATGCTGCTGTACGGCCTCAACCTGAAGCGATCAATCACCTCGTCATCTGTCACTCCAAGGAGAGTGACCTTTGGCGGGATACCCTGGGCCCTGGTGGTCATCTATACATCCTACGCTGCTGCAGGGGTCCCTGTGGCAGCTGGGGAGCATCCTGTTGCTGCAGCTGTGCATCTGCAGACAGGTGCTGTCCTCCAGGTGGGGATGGGCTCCTGTGTGGCTCTTGAGCCAGAGCCTCCTCACTTGCAACAGGTGAAGGTTGTTGATTAAGTGTGCCTGGGGGTTGCTGGTGTTCCCTAGCTCTCGCCCTTGCACGCCTTCTCCGCAGTCTTCGCATCAATATGTAGGTGAACATACTTTTTGCTCTCTCTCTCTATCTCTCTCTCTATATATATCTCTATCTCTCTCCCTGAGTGGAAAACAAGACACAAGTGAGTGTGGTGAGCTGTCCCTTTAAGTATGTGGTAGGGCGTTGTCTAGTTGTGTTGATGTGTTGAGTGATGACCAATGGGAAGGTGTTTGTTGTCCAGGTAAGTGTTTGCCGGTGTGCTTGTATTTTAAAATGTGGTGTGTTCTGAATGCTGTGTCTCTGTCAGTTGCAGGTGTGAAGTTGTGGGGTGCAGGTTGTGTCTGGATTGCCTGGTGATGTTGCACAGGTGAGCTTGTTTGGTATTGTCAGGTGTCCGTGTTAACCCCCATTGTACCATGCCCTGTTGTGTTGGTGTTTTATTGGAAGGCTTTGGACCTCTGGTGTTGCTTGGTTGTTGTGTTGTGTGTGACAGTGATTTGTGGTGCACGGGCATGCATTTTGTGGTAATTTGGCATTGCATAGGTTAATTTTTCCATTTGCATGCTTGTGCGGTATGCGGTTTGTCTTTAACGGGTTTTTCTTTTTGAATGTTGTGTGTGTAACGGCTAACAAAACTTGGTCTTAACTTTCAGCCGTTAAATGTATCTTTTTTCTGGCGGTAGCAGTTCCTCACTCCTTTCAATGGCTCTGAGAAATCTTGTTCCATGCGTCTCAATGCACGTAAGTCTATTGGCTGTAAGGATTATCAAACTGCCTTTAGCTATTCTTAAGACAGCCCTTTAAATGGCTTATAACACGTTAACGCACCCGTTAGTGTTTTTTTTTACGCCTGCCTTTAAATCGATCCCCCAGTATGGTGGAGGAGATGACAAGAGTTATAAAGTGTCCACATCTGCCAATGTTGCTGTCACCACCACAAGTCATGTTATTAAGGCAATAATGTTACACAGTTCTTTAGCTGTGTACCGCCAACCCACACTTACTGAATTCTTAGAAATGAGTAAAAAAATGAACAAAAATAATTAAAAACAACATCTATGTAAGTGCAAAATTGTTGTTGGTTGTTGATAAGCTGCCATATTCCTTTGTAGACAACAGAGCTTTTAATCCCTTAAGGAACGTGCGACGTCACTGTTGTTTTCCCTTAAGGAGCAGTTACGGTCCTGGCACTTCACATACTTTTTACTCACAGTGCTCCTGCAGGAGAGTTGTAAGTAAAAACGGGTTCTGAAATTGACCTCTTCAAGACACATAAATATTTGCTTTTTGATTGCATTCCTCAATGGCATATCTTAGGTACTATCCTGCATAAAAAAGTGTATAGATGCATGGTATGGGAATATAATTCTATCTCTATACATATCCTTGGTAAGACCTCATCTAGAATATGAAGTACAGTTTTGGGCACCAGTTCTTAACAAATGTATTATTGAACTGGAAAAATTGCATAGACATGCAATAAAACTGATAAAGGGACTGGAAGATCTGAATTATAAAGAGAGACTAACCAAACTGGGTTTTTTACATTACATTTTGTTTACATTTATTTACAAATATATTCGTTGTCAATACATTGAACTCTCCAATTAGCTATTTACTCAAAGAGCTAAGCAAAGCACAAGAGGCCATCCATTAAGACTAAAGGAAATCTTATTTCGACTAGAACAAAGGCAAGTATTTTTTTACAGTAAGAGTATTAACGTTATGGAATTTGCCTCGGGATACTGTGATTGCAGATTCTGTTATTGGTTTCAAAAAAGGAATGGATGCCTATCTGGCACAGAACAATAATCACAATTGTGACAGCTAGCTTCAAACCAGATATGATGTTGATCCAGGGAACTATCAGGGTACCATTTTGAGTCACAAAGGATTTTTTTTATTTACTTGGGGCTTAATTGGAAATGGCTTCATTTTTTTTTTGGTTTGCATTCCTCTGGATCAACATGAGTTATATGGCATGGCCTGAACTTAATGGCCTTCAGTATAATAGCTTTGGAGAGTAGCAGATATGCTGCATGCACTCTGCTTCAGCCATGTCCTAAATTTAGTTGACTCTTGATTTCTCTCAGAATCTGAAACCCTCAGAGAAATGCTAAATATCACCTGCAAAATATATGCACATTTTAGCCAGCCTTATTGTGCTTGCAATGCATTATATTCCATACAAGAGACTAACAACTAGGGATGGATGAAAATTTTTGCCTCAAACTGAAATCGGTTAGTGAAAAATTTCCAATGAAAAGTGCATTTTTTCTGCTTTTTCCTGCTTTTTTTGCCTAGTTCATTGCATTGAAATCAATGGGTAGAAAATGTTTTCTCCACCACACAAAAGTTTTCTACAGCCATATAAAAGGGTGGCAGGTTCTCACAGCATGCCATTCTGTGTTAGTGAGAGGAGAGAGCAACATGTTTTGAGCTAGAGAAGATAGGCAAATAAAGGGGAATTGAAGCTTAGTTTAGGGAGTCATTTAGGTAGGACATTTGTTCTCTGTAGTAGTGAAGTCTGGGGGCACAATGGGGGAGAAGAAGGGAGGAAGGAGGATGACCCAAAATATCCTAACATTTTGTGTGACTGACTGGCAAGACACAGGCAGCTGTAATAAGATAGAGTGGACAACTTAAAAAAACAAAACATAAATAATTAAATAAATGAATATATTAATCAGCTAACTGGGAGCACTTTGTCTGAGGCAGACTTCATAGACAGCAGACGATATTGTGAATTTTGTTGAGGGCCAAGGCAGGACATCACACTCCATCAGTTGTGTACTGTAGAGAGTAAAAGCACACACAGTAGTTGAGTAATGTCTAGTAAATGCACAAGCAGGAGGGGGAAAGATGGAGCAGTGTAGGGATGTGGGAGTAAAGTGGTAGTAAAAAAAACTGACTGCAGAAATGGTTGATCCTTTGCCAAAGCCCTATAGGCAAAACGTATGTCGGGCAGTCACATACTCATGGGTAAAAATAGAAAGTTCCTACTGCTGTTTTGAAATGGGGCATAAAAAACCTGAAGAAAGAAGTTCTGTTTATACGACTAAAATGCAAGATTCATTTCTTGATACTCCAGCACTTAGTAATTAGATTTGTGTATGTTTGCAGCATAGTAATGGCGTAATATTAGTGTCAGAATCGGATACAATTTTTTCAGTACTAATCGGCATCCATCAGTAGTCAACTTGGGCACTATCACTGAATCAGCCTCTGTCACTGACGCTGAGACAAGGAAATGAACACAGAGCAGCTCACAGCCCGATCTCTGATCTATGTATTTAATGTTTGCCTTTGTGGTTATGGTGCTGGTAAGATGCCAAAGCCTGCACCTGACTTGTTACACATCTCTGTTTGTTTAAACAGTGGTACCGTTACTAGCAGTTGACTGATCATATGTATAGTTACTACTAGGTAATTGAAGCCTGGAAATTGGGCTATAATATCAATCTTGATACCATCACTATATGGGTAATAGATATACGATACATCGCACACCTTAATCTCACAGCATATTTTAACCTGAGAATGTGGAGTATATTTTAGCTAGTAGTGGGAGTTTTTATATTCAGATTCTATTCAGTGCTACAGTGTTGCCTGTGAACCTATTCAAATGAAGTATATAGTGGGAGGTTTTATATTCAGATTCTATTCAGCGCTACAGTGTTGCCTGTGAACCAATTCAAACGACTATCCACACGATGTGTAGGAGAATCTCACAGACACATTGTGCAATTACATTGTAACTGGCGACTAGCAAAACAGAAGTAAAACTTCAATTAACCCCACCTGCTCTACCAGTCAAATCAGCACTTAGACTGGGATTTTATGAGCCCCTTGCAAATTAGTACTGCTATGATCATATGTAGGATAATATACATCAGATAGCTGGAACTAAAAATTCAGATAGTAGATGTGACACTACTGATTTATAGCACAGGTATACTGCTACTTATTTAAATGACATCTATGCCTATGGATCTATGAAACCACAGAACTATCTCACAAGAATATACTACTCACAAAGTAGGAAATCTTCAGGGGTACAGTAGAATTATAGTACAGCTGACACCCGTTTAAGCTATATACTATTACCACTGTACCTATCTCTACCCCAAATATTAGTCTGAATTGCGGCAGACTGATATTATAATCTTCTGCATCCTAAAGTGCTGGGGTGCAGGCCAGCAGTTGGAGCATTATTTTAATTTGCTAGACTTTTTAATACATATTAATAAAAGTTATATTTTATATTGCATACCTTTTTGTACCTAGGGTCACCTTTCAAGCCTCAGCTATAGAATATATATCCCCATAATCCATCTTATCAGGGGTTCAGGTTTGGTGCTGTCAAGGATATCTCTTTGTGTGTTGATATATTCATTATCCTAGCACATCCCTTAAACCTTTACACTGAGGGCACCCCTTATTCACAGTGGTGGTGCACCACTGTTTTACTACCCTGTTGCCTTCTCCGTGTTCAACGGCCTGAACAATTACCCCACTGACATCTCTGTGTTCAACCCAGTCTGTACAACTACCTCTACATTCCAGTACCTGCTAGATGGTTCTCTTCATCCTGCTTCCTACCTGCCCTGCTCCCAATGCTGAGAATTGTGCTAGCTGTATTTTTCTAGCGTCCGCTCCTGGCCACTAGTGTTGCTTACTATATCGCTTTAGGACAGTTAGTCTACTGTCAGGTAGCCCCACTTGCTAGCTTACTTTTATGCTTCGTACCCTAGCATACACTCTGAGCTAGAGGAGAGCTTGTGCTATAACTGCTCGATCATCCTAAACATTCACCAGCTCTGGTGGGTGTATCCAGTTTCAAGTCTGGCACCATGTAATGGTGAGTTTGCAGCATGGTCTAACCGTTTTAGCCCAAGATTGCAAGTGCTGCTCCAAAAACTCCACCTCCTAGCACTCACACTCCTGTAGGATCTTTAGCATGCTTTGAGAAGGATCCTCACACAGAGACCATTGAAAGCAAGGAGTAATACAGTCTTGATAGACCCCTGCTTTAAACATAACATTTCTGAATTTGTGCAAAGGCATGAGCAGCAGCGTTTTGAGGAATCTCATCCTGTGAGAGAATCTAAAAAAATCCTTATACTGTAGACTAAGTAGAAGTTTGTATTCTGGGCAAAAAAACTAGTAGAAAGCATAGTGAAAAACAAGTATGCAAAGAGTCTATACTATCAGCGGAATCTGCACCAACATTCGCAACAACATCACAACATGCCATCATCATCACAAAAGCTAATTTATCTTTCTCAGGGGCAGCAATCTAACATTTGTGGTGGTGGCACATCTCTATGGCATCCCAGAATACAGTTTGGTAACTGTTACACACAAAACTCCTTCTAGCTCCAAAGAATGGTCAAACTGTTTGTGAGATGGTGACAACATAATTGTAGGATAACTGTGTTCTAGACTGAAACCATGATCCAAATGATTACTGGCAAACAAAACACTGTGTGTGGCCAGTACTGATGCAGACTGCTGTGGAAACCCATGGCTGTCCACCTGCTAGCATGAAGTCAGAGCAGGTTCTGCTGCTTATGTTGTTAATGACAGTAGGATATGTCTATTCAGCAGCAGTGTTGGGGTAGTAGTTATATTTCATGTGCTTAATTAGGGCAGATGTGCCAAGGTGTGACCCTTCCTTTCCCCTCTTCACAACCTTATCACACACTGTACACAGTGCAGCTGCCAACAATTGCACAATTTTCACAAAACTGGAAAATAATCCCACCCCAAACCTATGATTTTAGGGTGGGGGAGCTGAAGAAGGATATTCTTTACCACATGCACATGCAATGACTGTTGGGGCTGCTAGAAGCAAGTGGAACCACATCTACAGCTACCTGTCCCATATAACTGCTACTGCCCCTACTAATACCCATGGGCACAGTGGATGGTGACACATTATCCGGATGATCATCATCCTGAAACTGTGATCATATGCTGTACTTCTATCTCAGATGACTGGAAGTGAACTGGCAGCAAGCACCATAATGTCATTACTGCTGCTGCTGCCGGTGATGATGGCCATTCATAACTGCTTCTCTCATTCCCATTCTTAATTGCTTTGAGCCAAGAAGGTTCTCATTACCACTGCCACTAGTAACTTGCTCCTCCCTTGATGGTGACAAATGTGACATAGGGGCACCAACTGTTATACTTGTCATCACAACAGTCATAGCAGCAGCTGCCCTGTTCTTCTGTTAGTGCACATGGTCCCAGCATCCAGTATTCCCCTATTTAAATATTTCCTCAGATATCTGGGGACATTTAGGGGCTGGTATCTGCTGGACTATATGGACACCCACTTCAGCAGCAACATCAGCACCCCTCCTGCTTCTCTTACTTATTCCCCAGCATGAAACACAACTCAAGTTCATTTTTTATTTGTCTCTTATTCTTACTCTTGCTCTCACTTGTACTGTCTTCCTGATTTATCTCTGCCTAATATACTCCACATAGCATGGTGGGTATTTCCGGGTATTTATATTATGGCAGAAGAAACTCTCGCTGCCATACAAAACATAGGTAGAAAAACAGAAAAGTTCTCGTGAGAAATTCAGTGGTGTTAGCAAAAAGAAGGAAATTATATAGGTTTCTCAGTGGGTGTGAATTTCCATGGAAACATCAGCAAGTCGTGGATGTTTAATGGAAATTCCTGCAGAGACAAAATGGCACTTTTTCCTTACCCCTAATAATCAGAAAATACAAATAATATTCTATGAAATTAGATACATTTACATATTTGGACATTTTGATTGGGGAAATCACATCTTCTTTTTTCAAAAACAATACTAATGTATAGCTGTTCTTATTTATTAAATAGAAATGGTGTTAAAAATAATATTTTCTTTATCTTCTATGTAAAGAAACAGTTTTAAAGAAAACAAACACTAAGAATATGTGATTCTTATTTTTTTCTAACAGATTGACTTGCATAAGTGTGTCTCCATTGTGCAACAATAAGCTATGTCTGTATATTTATGTTTTGCAGTTTCGTGTATATAGTGATCTCTATTGTAGTCTGCCTCTAGGTCATGCCAAGCAACAGGCTGCAAAAGATTTGAAAGAATCATTAGGCCTATTTCACATGGGAGACTTTGTAGCAGCAACTTTATTGCAACAACACGTAGATATGATTATATGGAGTTGTGTGCATGTATTTATGCAACAATGTTGGCAATGTGAATTAGTGACACAAGTTGTTATCAGAAAAAATTTGCAGTGGACTGTAAGGGAGATAAAAAGACTTGAATAAAGAACTACCTGACAGCTCTTTGAAGGACACCTACCTAGGTAAATCCTTCTGTTAAATAAAATAAGAGCTTTCAATTCTTAGATACAGTTCTCTTTTAATATGTTTTTAAATGTAAAAACTATAGTCTTGTGACATAGATTTTTTTTATTACGTTAACAGGGCTGGAAGTTCTTATGCTAATATATACACAATCAGTTCAGACTGACAGCTACCTAATTCAATTTTACTTTCATTTTATGGCAGCTTAATAACTTTACTTTACTGTTCCCTTCAGCAAATCTTTCAATGATCTCCTAAAGTAAAGAGATTGATCTTATCCATGCATGGACTATGGTCAATGAACAAAATAGTTCAGATATAGCTTCAAAACTATAACATTTAACAAATTAAATATCATATTATCCCTTTTGCTTCTATAAAAGTAATAAAAAGGATTTTAAACAATAGTGCGGAGTTATAGGCTCATCCGGTCAGCAGAGAGTCGATGTGGGTTCTTAACCTAGATACTCTGGTTCAGGCTGATATGGAACAGATGGCAGAGATAGTGAATTTAGCTGCAGAACCCAGGGTGGGGTTCTCAGGAGACACACACCAGTACACCTGCGGCCAAGTGACTTAATTCTTGCAGTGGGTGGGATGAAAATCACCAGCCAAATCCCCTCCAGAAATATAAGTGAAGCTTGCAAGGAGGGTAGAACAAACTTTATTTGCATTAAAAAGTGTTTTTTATATACTTCCAGCCTGAATCCATGTGTACATAGTTACATTAAGGCTTGGGAAAGTGCTGACACGATGTCCAATCAGGGGGAATCCTAGGGGACCAATCAGAGACAGTACTTTAGTCTCCAATCAGAGCTCCCTTTGCAATCCAAGAAATGTCCTTTAAACAGAGCTGCTCTCACAGTGGGAGTTAATAGTATTCCTTCATTGTTACTCTGCAGGAGTCTTCATGTCCCAAGCCATAACAGTAACTGGTTTAGGCTTCAGAATCCTATATGCACAGAATACACAGCAACAAAGGTACACAACACAAGGAATTATTATTTTTTTTGCTCAAGGCATCCCTATCATACACTCCAGATTTTACATGGCACTATTAAAATCTTATAGGTATTTTTTGTCATGTTCTACAACCAGAATCGGAGTAAAGAGTATTGTACTTGTAATAATTTCCTTAAATATATATATATTTTAAAGTCACAGCTACTTTGATTGAGAATCATGAGTGAATTAAATGCAGACCTAAAATGATGATCACAAATACTTCAACCTGCAAATACTATGCAAAAGAAAAAAAAAACAATCAGTAGACCTAAGTAAGATGAAGCCATTTTGTTTAACAAATTAAAGGCATAGTAATGTAGGAAAATAAACAACCCTTCTATTATTAGTCATAGTTTTTTGGTCATTTGGAGCTGCATTACAATGATTTCGACTGTGTAGTTAAATAATAATTAAATTATAAAGAGTCCCCTTCCTATCCCTTTTACCTATGGCACACCAGCTCCCCTCAGATGTGGAATCCGGTCATCTCACAGCAAGTGACAATCTTCTAGCTGTGAGCATAAGAAAAACCCTGCCCCCCTTGATGAAGGAGGGCAGGTTTTTCCTTATGCTCACCGAAGATTGTCCTTCATTGTGCTCCATCTGGACCAGCTTGGAGAGCTGTTATGTAGTAAAGGGCATGCAATGTATTGATGTTAAAGGGTAAATAACATTTCTTTGGCATGTCAGTCGGACACTGAGATCACTCATAAAGAAATCTGCCTCCACAAGTGCTCCTTCAATGTAACCTGAACACTAACAGTTCTCAAGACACATTGAATCAACTCCCACAGAGACAAATGTTGCCATGGAATTGAGCCTAGCCTAATATGTATTAAAAGTGTGACTGACAATAAAATACATTTAAGGAGAGAAAAATGTAGGTATTACACACAGCGGTTAGAGGTCTTTCTAAATTGTTTTTCCCTGTAACAGATTTGTCATTAGGATAGAGGTTTTTTTTTAAGATGAATATAGCAAATGTGTCAGTTATTTGGGGAAAAATACTCTTTGGACTGTTTTTTGTAAGTGAGATTATCAGTTGCATTACACAATTCAATGTGCTAATTTAAGATGGACAGTTATTTAAATGCTAATTCCAATTTACAAGACAATTGTCTCATATTGCTACTTAACACTGGTACATCTTAAAAATAAAATAAAAGTCTATCATTTCTGCCTGTCAAAATGCTGAGTGTGAATCAGGCAAGTGAAGGGGAAGGAGGAGCAGTTATAAAAAAAACTAAATGCAAATGACTAAAAATTTGGAATACATTCATTACTCTAATTGAGTCAGTTTCAGTCAAAACATGGATTTCATACTTGTCAGCCTGAAATGATGCCTGTTTAGTTAATAGGTCCGTGTATATGTAAATGTCAGCCAGTAACCACATTACCAAGAGTACATGATATGTAATCCTAATGTAATGTATACACCATGCAGTTTTTATTACCATAATACAATTCCCAAAACATCAGAGAAACATAGAAATAATTATTAGGCAAATAAATTGTACTATAGGGGACAAATGACATTTTAATTTGATTTAAATTGGACTTTTAACCCCTTGGATTTTAGACTTTTCTCCAACACATTGTAATACAATGCTGTGGAGACCACACTAGCATTTAATGTGTTAAAATCCCTATTTAAATAAAAGGGGAATTTGGGAGTTTTAATTTGTCCCCTATGGAGCAGTAGATATTCTCCAGGATTGCTCCATTGTAGCTTTCTGAATAAGGTGCAGTATTGGATATATTATTTGTCTTTAGCTTAGATATTTATATAATATCTAAATCCTAGTTAGCGTGCAAATACTACAACTGGGAACAGTGAAGAAAGAAGTTCATAATTACCATGGTTATGAGTTGGGTTGGATGACATGAGGAAAAGGTAGATAGCTACTTGCTGGGACTGAACTGTCTAAGGGCAGGGATGGAGCCGGGGGGGGTCTCCACAAAATACTTTAACCCTTTCACCCTTACCTGAGAGGTATCCAGTGCAATGCAATGCGTTGAATACCTCTCCGGCACTCAAAGGGTTAAAGGTTCAGGAGAAAGTCAGTTGTATTTTATGATACATTTGAAAGATTTCAGCATTATATTGATGAAATTAACTGTTAATTGTAATTATCTTGGGGATTGGGAGACATTTTTTCATTCTGTAAAAACAAGAGACTGGTATCCCATAACCTCATTTATGTTAAAAATTTGGTTTCACTGTATCCAATAGAATTTACTGCAGGTCTGATGAAAAAAAAAATATGTGGCAATATATATTTTCATCTTTGTTCTTAAAAACTACTGACCAGATTTGCATGATATTTATAGGGTTTTTAGGGACTGGAATATAACATGGAATTTAAAATGTCAGACAAAGTTGTATGCATCTGAAAACTGCATTAAACACAAGTTTTATATTTGAAGTAAACTATGGGCGAGCTTCTGAGTTACCATAACAGTGACTGCACAACACTGTTTCAGATTTAACTAATGATGGTATTCCAATAGAAGCAAATTAATCCAGTGCTTGAACCCCTTCAATGTCCAGAAGGCTGGCCAACACATTGTGAAGCAATGCATTTCCCACCCCTCTAGCCCACAAAGGGTTAATAAATCTAGGACAAATACTTTTGCTTCATTTTTCAGCAGTAGCCCGCAATAAAATTAGACTCCAGACCACTTATAGACAATGAAAAACAATGCTTTTGAACGCCATTAGTGATGAGCGAGCACCCCAATGCTCGGGTGTTCGGGTGCTCTGACCGAGCACCCCCTGAGGCTCGAGTGCTCGGCCGAGCACCCGAGCCCCATTGAAGTCAATGGGAGGACTCGAGCATTACACCAGGCACCCCCTGCTCTGATGAGGGGAGGGTGCCTGGTCCATAGGAAAATGGCAGAAAAGGATGGAAACACCACAGAAATGGTTCAGGGACAGCATAGGGAGGATGTCTGGATGCATCTTGGACTCCAACATCGCTGCTGGGAACGATCTTTCGCCCGTAGTACGCCATTTTTACAGACTGACCATAAAACACACAAAAAGGAAAATAAAAACGACTTTAGGCGAAAAATTGTTACCAAACAATATTTGCTGTATATTTACTTGTATATCATCTGCAAATTCTCCCAAAAATTTCCTTGATTTTCTGAAGTGAGGCCATGATTAAGAGGGAAACGTGCGCAGAGGCAAATTATCCCAAAAATTTCCTTGATTTTCAGAACTGAGGCCATGATTAAGAGGGAAACGTGCGCAGAGGCAAATTCTCCCAAAAATTTCCTTGATTTTCTGAACTGGGGCCATGATTAAGAGGGAAACGTGCGCAGAGGCAAATTCTCCCAAAAATTTCCTTGATTTTCAGAACTGAGGCCATGATTAAGAGGGAAACGTGCGCAGAGGCAAATTATCCCAAAAATTTCCTTGATTTTCTGAACTGGGGCCATAATTAAGAGGGAAACGTGCGCAGAGGCAAATTTTCCCAAAAATTTCCTTGATTTTATTGAACTGAGGACATGATTAAGAGGGAAACGTGCGCTGAGCTGACCATCTAAAACATTATGGGTGAGGGTCTGCTGCGGAGCTGACCATCCTAAACATTATATGCGAAGGCCCGCTAGTGAGCTGACGCTATAAAACATTATATGAGAGGGCCCGCTAGAGAGCTGACCCAATAAAACATTATATGAGAAGGCCCGCTGGTGAGCTGACCTATATAAAAATTGTCAAACAGGGCCCGCTGGTGAGCTGGCCCTATATAAAAATTATATCACAGAGCCCGCTGGTGAGCTGGCCCTATATAAAAATTATATCACAGGGCCCGCTGGTGAGCTGGCCCTATATAAAAATTATATCCCAGGGCATATGGAAGAGGAGGAGGAGGATGAGAAGATTAAGAGTCAACCATATACCCGTTTTTTGGGTGGAAGGGGTGAATGGGAATACAGAGTATTCCCATCATTGTAAATAACATATATAAAGTGAGTTTATGTTCCCCCGGGGCTTTCCTCCAGTGGAGTGGAGAAGTCAGGGGAAATCCAGGCCTTGTTCATTTTTATAAGTGTCAACCTATCAGCATTGTCGGTGGAAAGGCGGATACGCTTATCTGTTATGATGCCACCAGCAGCACTAAATACCCGCTCAGACAGAACGCTGGCGGCAGGGCAGCACCTCCAAGGCGTAGAGTGCCAGTTCATACCACGTGTCCAGCTTGGACACCCAGTAGTTGTAAGGCACAGAGGGATCATTGAGGACGCTGACACGGTCTGCTACGTACTCCTTCACCATCTTCCAAAACTTTTCCCTCCTTGTGACACTAGGCTGCGCATCAGGGTGAGGGTGCTGGCGGGGTGTCATGAAGGTGTCCCACGCCTTGGAGAGTGTTGCCCTGCCTTTGTCGGAACTGCTGTGTGCTCCCCTTTTCTCCCCTTCTCTGTTGGCCAAGGTAGCACGTACTCTGCCGCCAGCGTTGTCAGATGGAAAATTTTGGAGCAATTTTTCAACAAGAACCTTCTGGTATTGCACCATTTTGCTTGTCCTCTCCACTGGAGGAATGAGAGATGAGAAATTCTCTTTGTAGCGGGGGTCCAGAAGGGTGAACACCCAGTAATCCGTGTTGTTTAAAATGCGTATAACGCGTGGGTCACGGGAAAGGCAGCCTAACATAAAGTCAGCCATGTGTGCCAGAGTTCCAACAGTCAAGATTTCGCTGTCCTCACCAGGAGGATGACTCTCAATCTCCTCATCCTCTTCCTCCTCTTCTGCCCACCCACGCTGAAGAGATGGAACTAAAGTTCCATGGCTACCCTCTGTAGCGGAGGCAACCGTGTCTTCCTCCTCCTCCTCCTCCGCCTCCTCCAATTGTCGCTGAGAAGACGAAGTGAGGGTGCTCTGGCTATCACCTTGTGTAAGCTCTTCCTCCCCCATTTCCACCTCTTCCACATGCAAAGCGTCGGTTTTAATTGTGAGCAGCGAGCGTTTCAGTAGACACAGAAGTGGGATGGTTACACTGATAATAGCGTTATCGCCGCTCACCATCTGTGTCGATTCCTCAAAATTGCGTAAAACCTCGCAGAGGTCTGACATCCATTCCCACTCCTCACTTCTGATTACAGGAAGTTGAACGGAGAGGCGACGACCGTGTAACAGCTGGTACTCCACTACTGCCCTCTGCTGCTCACAAAGCCGGGCCAACATGTGGAAGGTGGAGTTCCAGCGCGTGCTCACGTCACACAGCAGCCGGTGAGCTGGCAATTGTAAGCGCTGCTGCAGCTTCAACAGGCCGGCCGAAGCTGTAGATGACTTACGGAAATGTGCACACACGCGGCGCACCTTGGTCAAGAGATCATGCACACTGGGGTAGGTTTTTAGAAATCGCTGCACCACTAAATTAAATACATGCGCTAGGCATGGTACGTGTGTGAGCTTGCCGAGCTCCAAAGCCGCCACCAAGTTACGCCCATTATCACACACAACCATGCCTGGTTGCAGGTTGAGTGGCGAGAGCCACTGCTCGGTCTGGTGACTAATCCCCTGCAACAGCTCTGAGGCCGTGTGCTGTTTGTCCCCAAGGCAGATCAGCTTCAGCACGGCCTGTTGACGCTTCCCCACTGCAGTGCTACACTGCTTCCAGCTACTGGCTGATAGGGGAGTGGCGCTGCGTGTAGAGAATTCGGAGGTGGAAACGGAGGAGGAGGAGCCAATAACGTAGGTGCTGGCGGAAACCCTGATGGAGGTAGGGCCCGCAATCCTCGGCGTGGGTAGCACCCGTGCCATCCCAGGGTCCGAGTCGCTCCCAGCCTCCACGACATTCACCCAGTGTGCCGTCAGGGAAATGTAGCGTCCCTGGCCACAAGCACTTGTCCATGTGTCAGTCGTTAAGTGGACCTTCCCAGTAACTGCGTTGGTCAGGGCACGGGTGATGTTACGGGACACATGGTGGTGTAATGCGGGGATGGCACACCGGGAAAAGTAGTGGCGGCTGGGGACCGCGTACCGAGGGACAGCTGCTGCCATCAGGCTGCGGAAGGACTCAGTGTCCACAAGCCTAAATGGCAGCATTTCGATGGCCAGTAATTTGGAAAGGTGTGAGGTTAGTGCTATGGCCTGTGGGTGGGTGGCTGGGTACTTTCTCTTGCGCTCAAATGCCTGGGGTAACGACATTTGGACGCTGTGCTGGGACAGGGAAGTGGATGTGGTCGCTGATGGTGCTTCAGATGCTACAGGTGCAGGGCAGGAGGTATGCGGGCCTGCGCCTTCGACAGGCGATTGGCCGGCACCGAAAACAGGGGAAGAGGAGGCAGTGGTGTGGCCTGCAGACAGATGGGCGATCCAGGCGTTCCTCCCACTTACTACGGTGCTTGGATGCCATGTGTCGGATCATGCTGGTGGTGGTGAGGTTTCTAGTGTTCATGCCTCGGCTCATTCTGGTGTGGCACAGGTTGCAAACTACAATTCTTTTGTCGTCCGCACTTTCCTTAAAAAAACGCCATACCGCGGAACACCTACCCTTTGGCAAGGTAGATTTACGCAAGGGGGTGCTCCGTGGAACATTTGCGGGCCGGTTTGGTGCGGTCCGCCTTCTTTCTGTAGCCACACCACTGCCTCTTCCAGCCTGTTGCGGTGCTGCAGATGGCTCACCCTCAGGACTGCTGTCATCGCTCGGCTCTACACCTTCCCAGGTGGGGTCAGTCACCTCATCGTCCACCAAGTCCTCCTCCACTTCCTCACTCTGATCATCCTCCTCATGTCTTGATCCCACCACATACTCAGTCATTGACAACTGTATAACATTCTCCTCAACAAGGTCTTGAGACGGAAATAGTGGTTGATTTAATGGCAACTGTGTCTCATCATCATCATCATCATCCACTACTTCCTTTGACCTTAAATGCCGTTCACATCTGTCATCTTCTTGTGATTGGGTAGCCTCTAGAGGTTGTGAATCAGGGCACAAGATGTCATGTTCCTCTGCAAGCGTGCTTGGAGAGAGGGTCAAATGAAGGATTGGTGATGAGACGAGCTCCTCACTATATCCCAGTGTGGGATCACTTCTTTGACCAGACCGTGTATGGTGGGAGGAAGGATGATCAGAGTGAGGATTATGTTGACCAGACTCTTGGCTACTGAGAGTGGACTTGGTGGAAGACAGGGTGGTGCTTAACCGACTGGAAGCAGTATCAGCTGTCATCCAACCGACCACCTGTTCGCAGTGGTCGGACCTCGAGAGTGATGTCCTGCGACGCCCTGTAAAATTACACATGAAGCTAGGTATGGTGGATGTCTTTCTTTCTTGTGCTCTGGCACCAGGCACAGTTTGTACGCGTCCTGACCCGCGCCCTGAACTATCAGGATCACGTCCACTTCCCCGTCCCTTTTTACCCGCCTTCTTCATCTTACACGGAATATGTGACTTTAATATTTGAGTTTGAAAACTTAACAGTATTTCTTCCTATTCTGCAACTGTGCAGAGTACACA
Organism: Rhinophrynus dorsalis; assembly: GCA_037306005.1. Taxonomy (NCBI): domain Eukaryota; kingdom Metazoa; phylum Chordata; class Amphibia; order Anura; family Rhinophrynidae; genus Rhinophrynus; species Rhinophrynus dorsalis. The sequence continues at coordinate 537,482,645 of CM074718.1, read as the reverse complement.
GAATAGGCTGCTAAACTGCGGTGACGAACACAGAATGGAATATGTGACTTTAATATTTGAGTTTGAAAACTTAACAGTATTTCTTCCTATTCTGCAACTGTGCAGAGTACACAGAATAGGCTGCTAAACTGCGGTGACACACACTGAATGGAATAAGTGACTTTAATATTTGAGTTTGAAAACTTAACAGTATTTCTTCCTATTCTGCAACTGTGCAGAGTACACAGAATAGGCTGCTAAACTGCGGTGACGAACACAGAATGGAATATGTGACTTTAATATTTGAATTTGAAAACTTAACAGTATTTCTTCCTATTCTGCAACTGTGCAGAGTACACAGAATAGGCTGCTAAACTGCGGTGACACACACTGAATGGAAAATGTGACTTTAATATTTGAGTTTGAAAACTTAACAGTATTTCTTCCTATTCTGCAACTGTGCAGAGTACACAGAATAGGCTGCTAAACTGCGATGACACACACTGAATGGAAAATGTGACTTTAATATTTGAGTTTGAAAACTTAACAGTATTTCTTCCTATTCTGCAACTGTGCAGAGTACACAGAATAGGCTGCTAAACTGCGGTGACACACACTGAATGGAATAAGTGACTTTAATATTTGAGTTTGAAAACTTAACAGTATTTCTTCCTATTCTGCAACTGTGCAGAGTACACAGAATAGGCTGCTAAACTGCGGTGACACACACTGAATGGAAAATGTGACTTTAATATTTGAGTTTGAAAACTTAACAGTATTTCTTCCTATTCTGCAACTGTGCAGAGTACACAGAATAGGCTGCTAAACTGCGGTGACACACACTGAATGGAAAATGTGACTTTAATATTTGAGTTTGAAAACTTAACAGTATTTCTTCCTATTCTGCAACTCTGCACAGTACACAGAATGTGCTGCTACACTGCGGCGAAGCACACTGAATGGAATATGTGACTTTGATATTTTAGTTTGAAGACTTAACAGTATTTCTTCCTATTCTGCAACTCTGCACAGTACACAGAATGTGCTGCTACACTGCGGCGAAGCACACTGAATGGAATATGTGACTTTGATATTTTAGTTTGAAGACTTAACAGTATTTCTTCCTATTCTGCAACTCTGCACAGTACACAGAATGTGCTGCTAAACTGCGGCGAAGCACACTGAATGGAATATGTGACTTTGATATTTTAGTTTGAAGACTTAACAGTATTTCTTCCTATTCTGCAACTCTGCACAGTACACAGAATGTGCTGCTACACTGCGGCGAAGCACACTGAATGGAATATGTGACTTTGATATTTTAGTTTGAAGACTTAACAGTATTTCTTCCTATTCTGCAACTCTGCACAGTACACAGAATGTGCTGCTACACTGCGGCGAAGCACACTGAATGGAATATGTGACTTTGATATTTTAGTTTGAAGACTTAACAGTATTTCTTCCTATTCTGCAACTCTACACAGTACACAGAATGTGCTGCTAAACTGCGGCGAAGCACACTGAATGGAATATGTGACTTTGATATTTTAGTTTGAAGACTTAACAGTATTTCTTCCTATTCTGCAACTCTGCACAGTACACAGAATGTGCTGCTAAACTGCGGCGAAGCACACTGAATGGAATATGTGACTTTGATATTTTAGTTTGAAGACTTAACAGTATTTCTTCCTATTCTGCAACTCTGCACAGTACACAGAATGTGCTGCTAAACTGCGGCGAAGCACACTGAATGGAATATGTGACTTTGATATTTTAGTTTGAAGACTTAACAGTATTTCTTCCTATTCTGCAACTCTACACAGTACACAGAATGTGCTGCTAAACTGCGGCGAAGCACACTGAATGGAATATGTGACTTTGATATTTTAGTTTGAAGACTTAACAGTATTTTTTCCTATTCTGCAACTCTGCACAGTACACAGAATGTGCTGCTAAACTGCGGCGAAGCACACTGAATGGAATATGTGACTTTGATATTTTAGTTTGAAGACTTAACAGTATTTCTTCCTATTCTGCAACTCTACACAGTACACAGAATGTGCTGCTAAACTGCGGCGAAGCACACTGAATGGAATATGTGACTTTGATATTTTAGTTTGAAGACTTAACAGTATTTCTTCCTATTCTGCAACTCTGCACAGTACACAGAATGTGCTGCTAAACTGCGGCGACGCACACTGAATGGAATATGTGACTTTGATATTTTAGTTTGAAGACTTAACAGAATGTGCTCTAATCTGCAACTTTGCACACTAAACAGAATGTGCTCTAATCTGCAACTTTGCACACTAAACAGAATGTGCTCTAATCTGCAACTGTGCACACTAAACAGAATGTGCTCTAATCTGCAACTTTGCACACTAAACAGAATATATATATATTTCCCCCCCCCCCACACACAAAATAACCTGCTGCCCCCACACACAGTAGTCCTAAAAAGGACTTTTGGTTCTTTTTTTTCACAATTTTGCTTTTTTTCCTCCCTACACTGACTTTCCCTTCCTATCCTCAGCTCTCCCTGGCTAAGACTGAGCCGAACTCGATGGTCAGGTGCTATACAGCACCCGACCACGGGTTCTGGCCAGCCAATCAGTGTAATGCCAGCAGCCAACATGGCTGCTGGCATTACACCGATGTCAGAGCCTCCCTGCACGTTTATTGGCTGCGCAGCAGCCGCAAAACGTGCGGGGAGGAGACCCGAACATGGCGGGCGAGCACATGCGGTACTCGTACGAGTACCGCCATGTGCCGAGCAGAGCGATGCTCGAGCCGATCCGAGCATCGGCCGAGCATGCTCGCTCAACACTAAACGCCATCCAAGTAACACTCACTATATGTGTGAAGAGTAAGTGAAATACCTCCCACCCACTGACCGGCAGCTTATGTGGCAGGAGACACTTACACCCAACAGCACTTATACCTTCTGTATCCTACCCACCTTCCTCTACACTGTAAGCTGTCAGGAGCAGGGCCCTCTGATCCTTCTGTTCTCCACATTTAATTTGTACTATTTAATATTTCTGTATGTCCATTCCCTATTGTCCCTATTGCCCAACCTACCTTCCTCTAGACTGTAAGCTCTCATGAGCAGGGCCCTCTGATCCTTCTGTACTATTTGACCCTTTGAGTGCCAGACTGGTACGGAATGCATTGCAAAGCAATGCATTCCGTACCACTCTGGCACTCAAAGGGTATTAATATCTCTGTATGTCCATTCCGTGTTGCCCCTATTGTCCAACCTTCCTTCCTCTAGACTGTAAGCCCTCATGAACAGGGCCCTCTGATCCTTCTGTTCTCCATGTACGATTTGTACCATTTAATATCTCTGTATGTTCTATTCACTATTGTAAAGTGCTGCGGAATAAGTTAGCGCTATATAAATAAAGATTATTATTATTATTAAATATGTAATCTGAAGGAAGATTAATACAGGTGCATGTTGCTCCACCATAAGAATTTAGCTGAAGGTCTATTTTAAAAGCATTAGTGTTGTGCTGATGGTAATATTAAAATGAAGAGTACAAATTTTAGACTCTACTCCAACCCACAGACAAATAAAGTCATAATCCATGTTAAAAAGCGCAAAATGAGTCATAAGTCCATGCAGTTAAATAAGTCTCTCTTGCTACAAATGTTGTCTAATTAACGTGAGTCATTCTTCCCATTAATAGAATATTGTTCTTTTCAAATAAAATAGGGGAGAAAAATAATTGTGAAGAATGCTATAAGCACAGCAATTAAATTGATTTCTGCTAGCAGGAAAATATCAATGATTTTTTTCTTTGTTTGGCAAAACATATGCCAATTATTCTGCAGCTGTTAAAGGGATAGTAATACTTCATTTTATCTTTATTTTATTTTGTAGGCATTAAAAAAACATGAAGAACGATATAAGTCTTATGTCTCAAACCTTTATGGTTTGAGAGATATTCACAAGCAAAGTTTCCCCTCCCATCCCTTTTACCTAGTGTAAGCCATCTCTTCTCAGATGTGGAATGCAGTCCATACACCAGACAGATAACAGCAAGGGACAATCTTCTTCCTATGAGATCAATGAAAGCCCTTCTCCCCTAGACAAGTTTTTCAGGTTTTTCTCTTAACTTATTTGAAGATTGTCCCTCTCTGCAGTTAACCAGGGCACCTCCCTTCTGCTCTGGCTGAGCAGTGTTACATCAGTAAAAGGGGCAGGAGAGGGACACTTTGTCATTGAATTACTCTTGAACTACAAGTCTGACAGTATTGATATAACACTCTCCAAAGTCCAAATACTATGATGATTAAATAGAGCCGCTTTTATTATGAAACATTACTATCCCTTTAAGTTGGGTTTTGTCGTGACCGGGGACAGAATGGGAATAAAAACCAGCCCTGCAAAAAAATTGCTTACCAGCCCCATAGCATTTTGTCATTATACCAGCCCCATAGCACTGCGTCATTATACCAGCCCCATAGCATAATGGCATTTTTTTCTTGTTCATAAAAGGGGAAACCATGCATTTTAAAACACATTTGAAGAATATATTATTTATAGATAAGATAGATATGAAAGCACATAGGGCTTTATATATAGAGAGCAAATTCTAGTGCAAAGTGGTAAAAGTGGTGCAATCAGCAAGAACAGTCCATTGATTGCTATGGTGATTAGACTACAGTAAAAAATGTGCCCCACAGTAGCTCTTTATGTAGAACACCCATTGTACCTAATATCAAAGCAGTTAATTATCCCATGTAATTTGGTCGGAGCAATCAATATTGTCAGAACAAAGAATAATCAAAGAACTATACTTCAAAGTATGGACATCACAAACAGTTTCAAAACTTTAATAACTTAATATAAATAATCAGTGGGGTTGACCACAAATCTGGCATTCCAGATGTTCTAGTTCCCTTTAAAACAGCTTAATAAAGTTACTTGAAAGTTGATTAAAATAAATGCATTACTGGGAAATCTATACTATAAATTATTGACAAACAGCGGTATGTTTCTTCCCAGCCTATCAGTAGGGATGGGCGAAAATTTCCTCCTCAAACTGAAATCAGCAAAAAATGTCACTTTCTGCTTGGCAAAAAATTTCCCACGAAAAGTGCAGATTTTTCGCATTTTTACGCTTTATTCGCCCTTTGAAATCAACAGGAACATAGAAGTTACACACATTACAAATAATATTCTATTTCCCAAAGGCACAGTATAAAAGTGGCATGAGGGTGTCTGTGTTGGTGGGGTGTGAGGAAAGAATCCGTTGAACAGGGGATGATTTTTGGGGGGTTGTTTACTGGGATTGGGGGGCACTTAATAAAAAAGAAATCCTAAATAAAATCCATAAGACATGGTATAAAGGGGTCTGAGGAGGGTGCCTGTGTTGGTGAATAAATTAATTATTTGAACAGGGAATTTGTTTTGGGGGGTGTTCTTGACTGCTATTGGGGGGACAGTTAATAAAAAAATAAAATAAGAAATTTGTATTTAAAGTTATAGAGACAGGAACCCCTTGACATAAGCTGCAACTGGGGTGGACTACTACTTGACTTGATAGAGTTTTTCGTAGAGGATGATTTGCTAGATTTGTTGTTAGAGGACCAAGTCCTGAGGAAATATTTATTTGTAGGACTTAAGCTTGTTTGACACAAGCCCTAAGGAAACATTGATCTGCAGGACTTAGGCTTGTTAGAAACAAACCCCCCAAAAATTATTTATTTATTTGTAGGACTAAGTTTTTTCAATTTATATATTATTTATTTTTCAAAGCACAAGCCCTGAGAAAAAAATAAAAATGCAGGTCATGTTGGTTAGTAGCCACTGGCCATTTTCAAATGTCTTCCTGAGTCCAGAGTTGGAACTGCTGTTCGTACTGCTGCTGCTGAGTTGTTTATGCATCAGGATGATTAGACAACTGGAAGGGAATGGGATCAACAATAGTAGTAACATGGAAGATTGATGATGAAGGCTCCACTTGCCACGAATGGCTCCAGTGATGTGCCTGAGGCAGTAGCAGAAGAATAAGTAGCCCCCAGTGTATGTGGAGAAAAGAACAAGTTGGCCATTAAATCTTCTCTACCTTCCCCTCCTCCAAAATCATCATGGGTGTGTTGTTATTAGAATATATATGTTTCCCTTGAGAACAGATACTGTGGCTTCCATCAGCAACTGCAATGTGCACAGTGCATGTGTGGTAAATAAAATCTGGGGGCATAACTGCATCCAATCATCATGACACCCGAAACCAAGTACTGCCGCTGTCACTGTGTCACGGAGTGACTAGGAATTGAACACACTGACAAGTACAAATGAACTTACCTATAAAACTTTATTAAGTAATATGAAAGGCAGGAGATAAGGCAACAGGCAAATGGCAATAAATGACACACAGTAGTATGATAATGACACAAGTGGCAGTAGATAGTGGCACACCTTCTGATGACAAACGTGGCAGTGGATAGTGGCACACCTTCACGAGACCAGGTAGGAACAATGGAGGCGCTTCCTTACCCTTCACAGGACAGGTGGTCAGAAACAGAATGGCCCTTGGACTACACGGCAGATGTGGGCACAGTGCAGAGCACTCCTGTACCCGGATAGGATGGCACACCTTCACGAGACCAGAGAGGAACAGTGTAGGCACTTTCCTCACCCTTCACAGGACAGGTGGGCAGAGCACTCCCAAACGCAAAGTCGGCAAATAAGTGGAGTAGACCAGTATCCCCACAGGGGATACACTAGGCGGTACAGACTGGTACGGCCACGGGAGGTCAGACACACGGAGTGGCCGACAAGCGCCACTTAACGGAAGCGAGCACAAAGCGGAAGACACAGGCAGCACTGAAACCAAACCTAAAAACCGAATGGTCACTGAGCGCAACACAGAGAGTAAACCAGGAGGCAGCCAAAGGTCAAAACCGGATCGGATAGTCAGATGTCTCCAATGGTTGTAACCGGAACGGGTAGTCAATCAAGCCAGTGGTCAGAGACGGAACTGGTAGTCAGACGAGCCAGGAGTCAGAACTAGAACGGGTAGTCAGATGAGCCAAGAGTCAGAACCGGAACGGGTAGTAAGACGTAGCCAGGTAATACACAGGAACGGTAATGCACCAACACAGAAATAAGCTCAGGTACACCACGAAAGGGCACTGGGAGTGACACAGCTGAGGTTTAAAAATCCTGATGGGTAGGTGGAGCAATGACCTCATCAGCGTGGTGCCCTATAAGAATAGTGACTCAGCGAGAGCGACAGCTAGATAGTAAACAATGTTGCTTCCAGGGAAATGTCAGTCACAGGCAATCACGGGGCACCGTGATACTCTGTACCCCCTGTCCAGACCCCGCTAAGGATGCATGACAACTTGCTGACAGTTTAATAGTAATGATGAACCCTCCCTGCCAGAATCCTAGCATATTCTGCTGGATGGAATCTCCTCAGATGCTACCTGATGACTTGGTATTGATTCTCCTCCATCACACTGGCATGTGTGGTCAGTGCACCACACAGTGTGCAATGGGTAGAGATGAACTGCCATATCTTAACATCAAAAAAGTGACTATCATTTGGTGGGGGAGGTAACGAAAAACAAGGTGGATTGGCAGGAGATGTAATTGTTACCCTAGTGGAAGAAGGTGATGTTGATGGCGAGCTAGTTGTTTTGCTCATCATGGAACTTCCAGTGCCTGTCTGGGTTTCTTTATTCTTCCTCCTCCTCTTTGATCTCAACCCTTCTGGAGAGTCAGGGGGTACAGTAACAACGGTGTTAGGTTTCTGTAATGGGTGTTTGGCTTTAACATATTTCACATAAATGTCATGGTGTCTGTGTTTCATGTGTGCTATCAGGGAGCTTGTGCCAAGGTGTGTTCCCTCCTTTCCCCTTCTCACTAACTTGTCAGAAATTTTGCACTGTACCATTGATGATGATGACTGCACTGTGCCTGCTGGAATAGAATAATAGTCCCACACCCATGACTTCTGGGGGGAGGGATAGGGAACAGGTGGAGAAGAATGGCCTTTTTCTTCTTGTCCTCCACATTCCCCTTCACTTTTTGTGTCAGCTGATAATTTTGAAACCTCAGTATAATGCTAATAGAGGCTTGCTGTAACGCTAGCAGCCATTCGCAACACACGGAAGGGAAGCATGAACGCACTCCTTGGGGCAGCTGGGAAGGAGGTTGGAGGAGAAATAGGACGTGCAGAAGCTCTTCTGCACTTGAAGAGGTAATATCTTTATAAGCAGTTCAATTTTTTTTTAAAAAAACACAGCTTTCCTATAATAACTTTTATTAAAGGGATAGTAATACTTAAAATGTAAAAAAAATATGTTGTAAGGTTTATCCCCCTGAGTAAAACAAGAGTACTCCCACTGCAGAAAGGTGTTTCATTCAAAAGTTGAATGACAGCTCTGGTCCCGGGACCATAAATCTCCATAGGATGGTGTAGCAACAGCGCCACTGCACAGTTTCAGGCCACTGTGATATTTCACCTTAAAAATTCAAAATGAAAATTAATAACTTTTCAGTGAAACACCTTTCAGCAGTGGGAGTACTCTTGTTTTACTCAGGGGGATAAACCCTACAACATATTTTTTTTTTACATTTTAAGTATTACTATCCCTTTAGCAAAGAGGATGGTAACACCTTTTTATAAATTGACACATCCCCTTTAACCTTTGAGTACCAGAGTGATCTCATCACATTGCGTTGCAATGTGTTGAATACCTCTCTGGCACTCAAATGGTTAAAGGGATACTATGAACAACTGGTGATTTTGAAAGCGTTTCCATGTTTTTTGAATTTAAAGAAATTGTTGTTAGCTTTATAGATTATTCTAAAAGGAATATCATGCATATATGTATGTAAATTACTGCTAGTTTTATTGATATTAGTGAACACGCGTTTATTAGCATTACCGCTTCATTAAGTTTAAGTTTTTCAGTTACTCAGATTCCTAGATTTTGCTTCTTAAAGGAAGCTGTGCAGGTACTTCCTGTCTTATCCCCACATTACCCCCCCCCCACACACACAACACTTAGTGAGGCTGCATCATTCAGTGCTAGGTAAGGTGGACAATCCATTGCTGAGAAATGAGTGAAAGAGGTAATGCAGGACTAAGACAAGAAGTAATTTGATGGCAAGTAAATTTAAATAACTAAAACGTTTTTATTATATAATAATGACTAATACAGCATGTAGGGGATTTTGAAAGAAATCATCAACATTGTTTTTAGGTGATAGAATATATTTACTACTGGTAGATTAAGAATGATGCACATTGCAGATCTAGAGAAGAGAGTGTAGGCAAACTGTACACTTCATCTGCTGTATTACAACACAAATCATAACCAACCAGCCATAGGGGCCCAATGGTTTCCTACCAATGGACTGCAACTACTTTTGGCTATTGCAGTACAAGAACAAATAAAAGGATAATGTCAACAGAGTAAGTTAGGAGTTGAAGTACAAAAATGGATTTCTGCAGGTACTTCACTCTTTTTTGAGGGCTGCAATGGTTTATATGCATCTCTGTTATATGCGTCTCTCACAAGGAATGATGAAGAAGCCCTAAGATTAAGATTAAGATTAAGACCTAACCAGCGAATATACAGTATAAGATATAACATAGAGTATGGAACAAAAAAAGCTAAGTGAACATAATGAGACAGTATATATAGAATGCAGCACCTGAACATGTACCGTTCAAGTGTGCTGCATCTGCCACGTGTAAAAATATACCACCACATAACATGGCACCAGCAGAGCAAAAATGTCCCAGTACTGTTGCCCCTCAGTAACTGTCTCACTAAAACACATGTAAGTAATAGCTCAAAACACCTGACATGGCAGAGACAGAGCTGATTACCTGAATATTGGATACAGACATTAAATACAGTATCCCCAATGGCTTAAATAAAGTGGTATTCTACCCCTGTTTTTACTGAATACTGTCTATGTATCCTTCCTGTTATGTGCTATGGTGTGCTGCTGTACTTCACATCACTAGACTGTGCATTAATGTATGTGAGATATCTAGTAGTGACAGAAATCCACTGCATTGCTCCTGGTTTCACTCTGCCTGTGCTCTGGCTCATTACAGAGTAATCACTTCCCCTAGTGGTCAATCTTCTATCATGTTATGTCTGTGTTGCACCATTGTATACCTCGAGTTGTGGAAGTGTGACCTGGGTTAACCTGACCCAGTTGCACAGTACCCTCCTGTTGGGGTTTCCAGTGGAGGTTTTTTGCCCATCTGGAGTCTTAATTGTGCTTCTACATTTGACTTAGACAGCCTCTGGGTTGGTGTGGAGACATTTGATTTGTCCTTCAGTGATTTTTGCTGGAACCTGGATAACCTCTGAGACCAGTTTGCCTCGCCCTACCCTGTGATCCACTCCACCTGGCTAATCTTCGCTTTCCCTCTTCTCTGGACATGACATCATTACAGTCTATACATATGTATATTTATGTATAGACTGTTGGGGATTAACAAGTATATCTGTTGGCTGCTCGTGTGTATACTGATCCTAGTGTGGATTTATGAGACCAGGCATCTTCCTCTCGTTACACCCGTACGGATTGTCCCCTAGTATGCTCTCACTCACATAATGATGCACAGCATGAGCTGCGATGTGTGGATGTCCTGTGGCTACATACGGCATGCATGCTGGTAATTAGATCTCTGCCATGTCAGGTGTTTTGCGCTATCACTTGCATGTGTTTTAGTGAGACAGTCCTGAGGGGCAACAGTACTGGGAAATTTTTTATCTGCTGGTGACATGTTAGGTGGTGGTATGTGTTTACACATATGGCAGATGTGACACACTCGGACGGTACATGTTCTGGTGCTGCATTCTGTATATACTCTCTCATTATGTTCACTTTGCTTTTTTTTGTTCCATACTCTGCTACACCTTATACTGTATATACACTGGTGAGGTCGATACATTTGAACAGAGGGGGACACTTGATGACGTTCTTGATGGACTTGGCAGGTCTTTTCTGATGTCTGGGTATATTTCTGTAAAATATTACCTAGATAAAAATAAAAGTTACTTTTTCCCTTTTCCTCTGCTGTTGGTGGAGGTGGCACCAGTGGCGAAATGCAGCAGGAGCAACCCTCCACTCGTACCACACAGGCAGATGACAGTTCCATTGTGAGGGATTTGAACAGAGACTGCCTTATATATGGGCAGTCTCTATTCAAATTCCCTCACAACCATTGGCTGTGATGTGTGCTTATGCATCTCCCAGGCAATCAGCTTCAAGCAGGTTCCTCCAATCCCCAGCTCAAAGCTGATTGTATGGGAGGTGCTTAAGCACACATCCAAGCCAATGGCTGAGTGGGAATTTGACAGTCTCTGTTCAAATTCTCTCACAATGGAACGGGTATCAGCCCATGTGGTACTAGGGGGGTTACTCCTGCTGCATTTCACTGTCGCCACCACCATGGTGATGGCTATTGGGAACTTGATATTATTGACCCGCACATGACTGCTGTTAAATTATTTACCCACATATCTTGGCATATCTTAACCATTTGAGCCCAAGAGACGTATGCAACGCATTGCTCTACAATGTGTAGCGTACCCCTCTGGCACGCAAGGGGTTACACAATACAGAGCTTTTTGAGGGACATTTATTTGTGACTATTTCTTTTTAGTACAGGTTTCATGTAAAGAAGAAGGAAGAAAGAAGAGAGAAGAAAGAAGATGGACAGTAGCTGTTCAGGGTGCAGAAGATCCCGCTACCCATCAGGATTAATGGTAAGGGCTGTTGCTTTGTTACTTAGTCTGGTTAACCCTATGAGTGTCGTTGGGGCAAGCATACCCCACTGGCACTCATAGGGTTTATTCTACTAAGTGTGGACACAGTTTGGAGTCCTTTGGATGTATTGATATGGGGCCTTGAGCTTTTCTTTTTCAGTTCAATTTCTGTGTTGGCTGTTTGGAGATCCGATAAGGAACTCTAGTTAAAAAAAAAAACTGGATAAAGCGAGTCCCTTATCGGATCTTAATGGCTAACACATGAAATTGATTTGCATCTAGTGGCGTTTTTTTACATTTTTAATCAGCTGAAACGCCTCTAACTTTAGTGACCAGTAGCGGGATTTATTGCCAGCATTTTTTTCATAGGACAGGAAATTGAATCACATACCATGCTTGAAAAAATGCCATTGGCTGTTTTGTTTTTTGCTGTTGTAGGTTATTGAATCAAACCCTAAATGTTCTGTGATGATGGGGGTGAGAAGGACTAATAGCTGTAAATTTAAGTTGAGCAATAGTGATTGGTTTAAAGGGATAGTAATACCTAAAATGTAAAAAAAATATGTTGTAGGGTTTATCCCCCTGAGTAAAACAAGAGTACTCCCACTGCTGAAAGATGTTTCATTCAAAAGTTATTAATTTTCAAAGTTGAATTTTTTAGGTGCAATATCACAGTGGCCTGAAATTGTACAGTGGCGCTGTTGCTACATGATCCTATGGACAGCTCTGGTCTCAGGACCATAAATCTCCATAGGATGGTGTAGCAACAGCGCCACTGTAAAATTTCAGGCCACTGTGATATTGCACCTAAAAAATTCAACTTTGAAAATTAATAACTTTTGAATGAAACATCTTTCAGCAGTGGGAGTACTCTTGTTTTACTCAGGGGGATAAACCCTACAACATATTTTTTTTTACATTTTAGGTATTACTATCCCTTTAAATGAAATGAAAGACAGAAGAAGAGATATGTCATGGATTTCCAAGGTTCTGGCAAGAAAATATGTACAACTGTAAATATATAGTAAGTAAGAAGAATAAAGTATAAATGGATCAAAGCCTGTAAAACACATAAGGTATAAAAGATTGTCAGTGACCTGCACTGAATTGCAGCAAAAGAGATTGCACACTATGGTTACAGCTATAGGGACACAGAACAGAGGTGTGATAAGGGCATCTTTGGGAACTAACAAGCATCTTGTGCTATATCCTGAAATCCTTGCCATCTTATCAACTCAGAGGAAATTAACCATGTGCATATCAGTGTTTTCAAACTCACAGACAGTCTAACCCTGAAATTCAGGAAAAATAACATATTTATGAAAAACAAGTAATCCCAGAATTTTGTTTTATTTTTTATGGTGAGGTGCACCAGATCTGTCTAGGCACAGATAGAGGCGTTGACGTCTGGTTTATTACCTTGTATATAAAGATAGACTGGAGGTATAATAAAAACGTCAATGGGAACAAGCAACAAACAAGTATTTGCTTGTTCTATGAGCATGGTAATCACCATGTGCTGCCAATAATGTTTTGTTTTTTACATTGGTGGAACCATGTTAATGGATATTTCTCTTCTATAAATGAATGAAAGTGAACAAGCTTGAATGGCAGCCCTTGGGTAGTTACTATGCCATAGAAAAAGTATATATGTAAAAGATAATGTTCTTCTGTTGTAAGTAGTTAAGTTCATACTATAACACATATAGATTACCGTATGTGGGTGCCATATCGGAAACCATTAATGTTCCAGTAAATTGTAGATAAAAATTGCTTTCAAATATAAAAAAGTTTTTAGTAAGTGTTAGTGTAAGAAGTTCACAAAGAAATTCAACAGGAATGTCTGGTTAGCAATATGAATTGGTAATGGTTTGTCTGTATACAGTATACATTGCTCTGTTGCTACAACTCTGTCAACCACCACCTGTGAATTGTAGATTACTGTGTCCAAAAAAATCTGTGACAACTCTTATGAAAATTCGACCGATGGGGCAAGCGGTGACTTTTTGGTTGACCGCTCGTGAAGACTTTTTGCCATTAAAAAAGTCACCTATGTGCATAAGCTCTGTGCCTCCTAGAAATTAGCTCTGGTGTCCAAAATAGCTCAGGTTAAACATAAGTGCATTCATTTTATCAAAACTAATGGTTTAACAAGTCTGAGATGTCAAAGCGGGAAGGAAATAGCCTTAATACTGCAAGTGTTTTTGCCATTAGTGTCTAAATGTTGACATAAATCTTTAAAATAAGCAGTAAATCAGATGTGTATTATGGCAACATAATGACAACTGAAAAAACTGTCTTTGTTTTGTTTGGATAAGTAAAATAGAAGGTGAGTTATATCTCTAATTCCAAAAAATGACAAATGCAACAAAGTGAAGAAACATAGTTTCTGTAATCATTTGATAAGCACAGATGATGTCTTTAGGTTGGAGTTAAGAGCCCAGAATCCCATTTAGAAAGGGCAGTAGGCCAGAACTCCTCAACTCAAAATGTTTTAAAACCTTGTTTGAATGTGTGTGGATGAAATACATTTTCATTTACATTACATAATTGAGCTTGACTAAAACACCAAGCCACATTCCTGGTTCACCCTAATTATTATACAGTGTTGTGAGAATACAGGCCCTTTCATCCAAGCTGTGCAGGCCAAGATCGATCAATTAGTGTCCAATTAAGGGGAATATGCAACTCTTCTGTCAGAGGGGATAAAGAAAAGCACACAAAATGTGGCAGGAACCTAGACTTGAAAATAAACAGAAAAACAAGTGTACTAATTGGTGCCAATCCAATTTCTACAGTACCTTTCATATTTAGCATTTAAATATAATATTCCTTTTAAGATAGTGGGATGCTGAGTGTTGGTGGTTAATTGGATCGGCAATGCTAGGCAGGGATGTTAGCTTAATCGCTTCAATCTGACCTTCCTGAAGCAGCTGGAAGTAATGCACTAACAAAGCTAATAGACATGCCCCTCATCAAATAGCTACAGTTCACCCTCCAAATATCCTAACACCTGTAATGTTTGCCAAAATGATGAATAGGTAATGACAACTATTTATAAGGCAACTGTTTTCACCCTGTGCAAGTGCAAGTTATTTTTTTCAGCTTTACTCTGTCTAACAATGATTGATGGATGCCAGAAGGAGGGTGAATATGTGACAGAGCAGTGGTTTCAAAATTAATATTTGATAGAGATGGATAGATGGATAGATAGATAGATAGATAGATAGATAGATAGATAGATAGATAGACAGATAGACAGATAGATAGACAGATAGATGCGTACATACATAGAAAGAAAGTCCCCACAGATTATTCAGATGCACTATTAATGTTCTGTGGAGCTTGCATTTAAACTATTGCTCCAATTTATTTTGAAAAAATAATATAAAGAATATAGTTTGAAAGACAGGGACACCATTAATGTAATGCAGCTTTTATAATGCAGACCTATATATTCTTCAGTTTAGTCTGATCCATTTAGTGCTCTAACAAATGGGTACACAGTTATAATCTTTCACATGTGTTATAAACCACTGTGTTCTTGGTAATTAACAAAACAGAAATGGACTGGTAGGTTGAGCATGAAATCTTCTGCACTGTGGATGAATTCAACAGCCTCTGATGGCATGATTGAATGGCCAAATAACCATCACAGAAAATAGGTGGATGGTGGCAAGTATAAATATGTGGCTCTTCAACTGTTAAAGAATAGCTTCCATCATCCTCATGTGGCTAGACAGTTGAATACATAAGTGATAGGAATTGTAGTCCAAAAACAGCTGGAGAGCTGCAGATTGTTCAAAACCAGGGAGGTGGTACATGAAGGGGCAGAGACAATGAAGGGTGTACACAACAGTAGATGGTGCCAGTGGAGAAGAAGGAGGATATTGGTGGGAACAAAAGGTTGTGGAACGGGTGGAAAGAGAAACAATGGAGTAGGTGGGGTAGTGAGGGCAAAGGGGGAGACAGCTGGAGAGATTTAGGACAGTGAGAAATTATGGACACAGAAAATGGGGGCGATGAAGTAAACAGAAACAGTGTGGGGACTGGAGAAAAAGAACGGAGGATTGGATGTGGGGCACATACATGCTGCAAAAATAAAAGTTGTAGGTGAAAGAATCAACGAAGGAAGGGGGAAAAGACTAACATAATGGAAAAAGACAGTGGGGTGGAAGGGAGATCAGGTGAAATATACAGGGCAGCTAATATTCCATCATTTGAAGTGAGAGATGGAGGAATAAGCACAACTGTTCTTTAAAGTGATAGTAATGTTTCACAAAAACAGCAGCTCCAATTAATCGTCATAGCAATTGAGCCATAGAGAGTGTTATTTCAATGCTGTGAAAGTTGTAGTTCAAGAGTAATTGAATGATAAAGTTTCCCCCTCCCGCCCCTTTTACCTAGTGCAAGCCCCCACTCCTCAGATGTGGAATCCAGTCCATAGACCAGATGGCTCACATCAAGGGTCAATGTTCTACTGTGAGAATAATGAAAACCCTACCCCCCTTGACAGGTTTTTCAGCTTTTTCCCTTATCTTAATTGAAGACTGTCCCTCTCTGCAATCTACCTGGACACTCCCTGCTGCTCTAAGCTGAGCAGTGTTACATCAGTAAAACGGGAGGGAGGAGGATACTTTAACATTCAGTTACTCTTGAACTACAACTCTGACAATTGAAATAACACTCTCCAAGGCCCAAATACCATGATGATTAATTAGAGCTGCTTTTATTATCCCTTTAAATCAAGATGCACAGTCCATAGTACAATCAGGGATCCAAGATGTGTGACAAGCTGTTAAGTTAGGATGGCTAGTTTACCATTACCACCCACTAATCATGGCACATGTGTAAAAGGTTGAAAATATGTGTTCCTTCCTGCATATCTTTGTATGGTAAATAACATCAAGATTTGTAAACATGGTTAAATTGTAACTAACATCAAGGTTTGTAAACATGTTGCTATATACATTGGCTGTGCGTTGATGTAACTAATATTAAGATTTGTAAACGTGTTGTTGGCTGTGTTTTGCACACAATGCTTATGGTATAGGAGTATAAATAGCTTTCCTGGAACGAGAAGAAGAACCTGTGTCCAGCTGAATACACTGTCATCTACGGGCATTGGTCTGCAGTACTACGTGGCATCAACAATAAGCTGTGAAATCAAAGCTAAGTTCAATAAATGTATTTTATTGCTTAATGACTGTTTCACTGTGTTCCTTTTTTACTCTGGAATCCAAAGAATCTTGCATACTTTGTAACCATCACAGTATAACTGATAATTGGGTGGTGACCATGCATTCTAAATGGATGGTGGATCAAGTTTCTTGATTAAGATGGCAGGCAACACTTTACCCTCAACTCAAACATCTGTCATTTTAAATTATTGCCTGTGTACTAGTAGTGTTATACATACTGTAATTCATATTTAGATTAATTATTGTGTTTTACTTCTATGTCCTGAAATGGTATTGGAGTTTGTTTGTCCAAAAAATGTTTTCAATAATGTACATAAAAAGGTTGATAAAAATGCTACTTTGGTTCTGCCTCTGACTGCACAAAATTAATTGTAGTAAAATATAAAAAAATATTTCAGACAGTTCTATTGTTTATGGAAATATTATTTATGTGTAAGTCTTATGCATATTTTGTCAGTTATTGGGCACAAAGTACAAAGAGTGCATCATATTGAACAAAACTGAAATTTTCTGAGAATAATGTGGTTTGCTTGGATTTTAAATGGTAATCAAAGACAGAAAATTCACCAAACTAAAGTATATATTTTTGGAAAGAAAAAAACAGGGTATTTGATTTTTACACATTTTCTTACATAAAAATTGAAGACGAAGAGGATATTTTGCACAAAACATGCGTAACTACATAAAATTAAATTAAAATATATAAGAGGTTTTAAACTAAACAGTTGGGCATCTTGCAAATCTATTATTACAATACTTGAATGAGAAGAAAAAAAGAAGGCAAAACAGTTACAGTACTAAATATATAGGGAGAAGGCCAGTTCACAACTAAAAGAAATGAAAGGTGTGATGGAATTCCAGCTATAATGAACAGCTATCAGATTAAAAGTACCAAACTTTATTTGATTTAATGGAAAATAAAACAAAAATATATTATAATATTATATATAGATAGATAGATAGATAGATAGATAATATATAAACCTAAAGATGGAAACATTTGGTTCACCAATGATTAAAAACAAGTGGGCATATTATTAATGGAGTTGTTTGTCACATACACTTGCTAATATTGAAGCCCAATTCATTTGAACAGTGGGTTAATTAAAAAACATTCAAATGTTGTCCAGCTACTGTACCATCTATATTATTTATGACAGATACCAGTTGCAATTTATTATGTAAGTTTGGAGACTTCAAGTGCAACGTATGTGGAATTGGCTTGATCATCAATTAGTTTTATGACCTCCAAAGTTATACTAAATACTGGTTATGATTATTTTGCAGTGTTGTTTCAGAAAGTACTTTCAATACCCATATACGGAGACATTTGGTATAAATCTCTTATAATTATGCAGATCGTTTTCCTATAATACGTGTAACTGATTAGATATACTTCAAGTATGCCTAGCTTTCACAATTATGGGAATGGCATAACATTATTTTTTTTTTTTTAGAAAATGTACACCACAAACTCTCTACAACAAAATACCAGCTCTTATATATCTCTGATTACAAATCAGAATGAGGCAGGAGCTACCTGGCAGAAAGTATTCACAGAATCTGTCATGTGACCACAGAGTGGTTACAAAACATAAATATTAAACTTACTGCTGGCAACCACTTGATTGTTTGCCAACAGTCAGAGAGGTACCAAGGGTGTCATAATCAGTAGTAGTGGTGTGCACTTGCCTCTTCTATGCTCTCTTTTCTTATCAGTAGTTTTTGTATAGGGAATCAAGACTTTAGACTGTCTGTGTGAAGCCTGCCTAGATTCCCACTGTCGGTGGGGCATATATGCCAGTGAACCACATGTATACACTGTGACAACTGATCCCCAGTCACTGTAATCCCATTATTTCTAGAAAATCTCCCTACAAGGCAACTAATTGATTTCTGTAAGTTAGCAGGGATCAAAAGGTTCCTCAATAACCAATGGTGCTTTTCATTACAATGAGGTCTCTGTGATGCCCAGTCACAGTTCACCCATGCTCTGCCACTTGGTACTATGATCTAATTTGATCCAGTAAGCAAGGGAGGACCTCAGCCTGATCCAACAGTCCCCAGTTTGGTGGTGTGCATGGCAGCACATTACCACAACTTAGTGATAACTATCTAAACTGATAACTGATCGCTAACTAAAGAAATGGAGGTCTAACTATTGAAAACTTCCCAATAGTTAGACAAGACACTAGCTGGGTCAGTTCCGTGGCTTTCACAGTCGCAAACCATCATTTAAATCCCTAGTAAGTATACACTGGGATTTAAAGGGACATAGATGGATAGATAGATAGATAGATAGATAGATAGATAGATAGATAGATAGATAGATAGATAGATGCTTTTACATTAACCCTTTGAGTGGCAGAAAGGTATGCAACACATTGCAAAGCAATGTGTTGTGCACCCCTCTGACACTCAAAGGGTTAAGGCCAAGAGCAAAAGCCTTTATATGTATAGGCTCATAGACTGGAGGGGGTAATCTTTTCAGTGCTAGAGCCTCTGGCAATTTTTTTCTATCCTAGAAGCTGGACACATTTTCAGCTTATTTGCTATTCATCTATTTAAGTATAATTTCTTAGTTATATTCTACTAGTGTAAAAGCCTGGGTACACGGGCCAAGGTCCGGGTAATGTTAACCCTTTGAGTGCCAGAGTCACTCAAAGGGTTAAAAGGTCGCTACCTCAGTGCTCCATGAGATTCAGTCTTGTGTCGCCTCACTCACGCGATGAAATCACGCAAAGTGGAGACTGCCTGAATGCGGGCAGTCTGTACTACACATGACTATATCGCGACAAACATCCTAGCAAATTATTATATAGGATATACTGGAGTTTTTTGTTTTTTTCAGAACAAATTCAAGTTTTTCATGGTGCCAGACATAAAATATATTTTGCAACATGCAAAAAGTTTTGATGTTACAAATACACATAATTTAAAAAATATAATTTTACATTACATATCAAAAATATTTATGTTGTTTGTGAAAGTTTCATTTTTCTTTTTAAAATCCTGAGTCCCCAAAGTACACAGATAACAAATATGCATTATTTTGCCTACATGCATGACTTGCACATAACCCTAATTAACATAATATTTTCAACATTATGAATTAAAATACACATTCCATTAGTTACATGGTAAACCTAACACAAAATAACTCAACTATATATATTTCCTGACTAACTTATGAATCCGAAAATGGCTGAATTTTCTTCCAACACAAAATGATGAAACAGGGAAAGTTTCTTAAATATAGTGTATTTCAGAAAGTTTTAAAAAATGTACACTAAAATTCCAATTTACTGTACAACAACTCAATCAAGTTTATCATAAGAAACAAAAATGTGTGAATGTTACATATATCCAGAGTACAGTGGTACCCAATATGAATATGTGCACGTGTATGTCCTTCCTTGGGACTCCAAACTGATAACAGCCCATAACATAATTTCAAACCAAAAATGCACTAAACATAGTTTTAAATCTTAATTACCCCACAGCATCAAATTAACCACCTAAAAAGCATACATTTTCTGAAAATATATATTCCACTACATCAGTGGCAACTTCACCCCTAGCCCAGTATGAACAAATGTTTTTAGAAGATGGTACCAAGGAAATATAATTTTGGAATATAACATCATTCAAAAAGATTCATGATTTCATGTACTAGACACTTACTCATGATATCCAAACTCTCAGAGATCATGAGTAAGTGTCTAGTACGCAAAACACGTGGATCTGTTTGAATGATGTATGTTTGAAATCCCTGAGTTACTCCACAAGTAACCTGCAAATATATTATATTAAAGGGCAAAGACCACTATACAACACAACTGTTTATTCAGCAGACCAGTCTATTCTTTGTGAAATACTATAAAAGGGATAGTAATACTTAAAATATAAAAAAGTTGTAAGGTTATCCCCCTGAGTAAAACAAGGGTACTCCCACTGCTGAAAAATGGTTTATTCAAAAGTTATTACAGATCAAACATGATTTTTTTATGTACAGTATCACAGTGGCCTGAAATTGCACAGTGGCTCTGTTGCTACACCATCCTTTGGACAGTTCTGGTCAGTTGACCAGAACAGTCCATAGGATGGTATAGCAACAGTGCCACTGCACAATTTCAGGCCACTGTGATACTGCTCCTAAAAATGCAAGTCTGAGCTTTAATAACTTTTGAATAAAACACCTTTCAGCAGTGGGAGTACTCTTGTTTTACTCAGGGGAATAAACCCTGCAACAGATGTTTTTTTACATATTAAGTATTGCTATCTCTTTAAAATAGCTTTGCCCATTTCAGCTACAAGCTACTGTTCTGCTTTCACTTGCCACTCTGGTAATTAACATCAGATGGTCAGTCATTGGAGCTATAGGATATTGATTGAGTGCAAATTAATTTGCAATACTTTGCTAATTATTCTAGTTCAGTGGTTCTTAAACTTTGTTCTGTGGATCCCTAGGGTTCCCTGAAGAAGTACAAGGGGGTTCCATGGGACAGATGTAGTTAATGGTGAACAAGGCTTGGGCTGGCTGTCAGTGCATATTTCAGTTTCTGTTACTACCAGTGGATGTGTGGTATATAAAAGCATTTCCAACAAGGCAATTTTGTTTTGTGTTCACATTATCATGGTCCACTTTAAATGTATTTACAAACCCATCGTATTACCTGGTGTGGTCAAGCTCTTTATTGAAGATGTTTGTGTCTTTCTTCCTTTGTCTCATATACAAAGTGTCCCCCGATGATGGAGACTTAAAACAAATAAAGTGAGATATTACTGAATATCAGAAACATTACAGACAAAACATTAGCTCTTTATACAAGCTGAGGCTGATATACTATGTTAAGGTGGAGCAATGCTGGAGCAAGTCAACTGCAACAGAAGTTTTATCATTTTTAGTTGTTTCCAGTGAAGTGATTTGTTTGCTCCAGTTTTTCCTTCAGTTCTGCTCAGTACAGAAATCTCACTAAGCATACTATGTGCTTACTTTATTTAGCAAAGTACTGGAGGGATCCTTAAAGGGATAGTAATACTTCGTTTTAACTTTATTTTATTTTGTAGGCATTAAAAAAACATGAAGAATGATATAAGTCTTATCTCTCAAACCTTTATGGTTTATGAGATATTCACAAGCAAAGTTCCCCTCCCGCCCCTTTTACCTAGTGTAAGCCATCTCTTCTCAGATGTGAGTCTGGTTGTATGACAGTACAGATAACAGAAGGGGACAATTTTCTTTGTATGAAAACAATGAAAGCCCTTCCCCCCTTGACAAGTTTTTCAGCTTTTTCCATTATCTTAATTGAAGATTGTCCCTCTCTGCAGTCTACCTGGGCATCTCCCTTCTGATCTGGTTGAACAGGGGGGGGATACTTTGTTTGTGAATATCTCTTAAACCATAAAGGTTTCAGAGATAAGACTTATATCATTCTTCGTGTTTTTTTAATGCCTACAAAATAAAATAAAGTTAAAATGAAGTATTACTATCCCTTTAACTATGTCCAGCTTCATAGGCCTACATACTCCTAGACTGTATAATAATACAATAACATTCTTATATTGGCTTCCTTGATAACCGCCTCTATCTTTCAGGCTCCTAGTTAGTCATCAACAAGTACCTGATAATACATGAGTGAAATGAAGAGTCTCAGCACATGGACATCTTCTCACAATAAAGTAAATAACACGTAAATAATAATAGTGATAATATTAATAATAATATTACTACATTTTTATATTGATTTTCTCCCACATTGATAGACACAATTTACAGACTAGGTCATTGGTTCTCAAACTTTACTGTGGAACCCCAGGGTTCTCTGACAAAGGGTTCCAGAGAATTATCTTTAGTAATGGCAAACTGGAGAAAAAGGCTGCAGTGACAGCCTGTGTATGTGAATTCTGCAGTACCTTGTGGAAGTCTAAAATATTTAAATTATGTTTTCAGCTAGATTTCTTCTGGTATAAGCATTGCAACAACCCCTTCTAGGGGCTAAATAATAATCAGAGGGATTTACCTTGTCTCTGTTACCCAATACCTTAGTATGGCCAGAAGAACCTAATGGTCCCTAGGAATGTTCCCTTGTGCCTTGGTTCAAGAGTGTTATTCTTGTCACATTCCTACTTTTACTGACTGGCTGTGATTTACATTCTGTCTCTGACTCTCCCACTCTGCCCGATGTTCAAGCTAGTCTAGACAGTTTGGTCCTGTTTTTACCTTCAGCTTTCTTATTTGACCATCCTGTTAGACATCTGCCCTGACTCTTGGCTGCTGTTGTCAACCCATCTGATCATGGAACTTCTGTTTGTATTATCTTCTACCTCCTGATATGAAGCCAGCTTTTCCCCCTGAATCAGCTGTGGCCTCTAGATCATTTCAGGATCTTCCTGAGGAATTCATATTTATAACAACAACCAGCTTGACAAATGCACCTGAAGTGTGATAGCCCTCCATACCTCCCTGTTGTGTCCGGTTGCCAGGTTGCGTACTGGCTGGTCATTGGCTGTGGGAGGTTTAAAACTTTGGTGCCTCCTGCTCCCCAATGATTGTTCTGTTAAAGGGATAGTAATACTTCGTTTTAACTTTATTTTATTTTGTAGGCATTAAAAAAACATGAAGAATGATATAAGTCTTATCTCTCAAACCTTTATGGTTTATGAGATATTCACAAGCAAAGTTTCCCTCCCCGCCCCTTTTACCTAGTGTAAGCCATCTCTTCTCAGATGTGAGTCTGGTTGTATGACAGGACATATAACAGAAGGGGACAATTTTCTTTGTATGAAAACAATGAAAGCCCTTCCCCCCTTGACAAGTTTTTCAGCTTTTTCCCTTATATTAATTGAAGATTGTCCCTCTCTGCAGTTTACCTGGGCACCTCCATTCTGATCTGGTTGAACAGGGGGGGGGGAAACTTTGTTTGTGAATATCTCTTAAACCATAAAGGTTTGAGAGATAAGACTTATATCATTCTTCATGTTTTTTTAATGCCTACAAAATAAAATAAAGTTAAAACGAAGTATTACTATCCCTTTAAGCATTGTTGCTAGAGTTTCTGCTCCTTTGTTACTGAGTTTGTCTGTTGCTGACCTGGTTCATGATTTTTTACTTCCCTCCACAGATTATCCCTATTATACCAAGTCTAGCTTCTCTGATTTTCTGGCTTTGTTCATCAATCTGATCTTTTGCAAATATATAGCTTATCTCACCATAT
Organism: Rhinophrynus dorsalis; assembly: GCA_037306005.1. Lineage (NCBI taxonomy): Eukaryota > Metazoa > Chordata > Amphibia > Anura > Rhinophrynidae > Rhinophrynus > Rhinophrynus dorsalis. The sequence goes on along the minus strand of CM074718.1, from coordinate 537,458,488 downwards.
CTCATCTTTTAGCAATTCTGCTCTATGTACTCGCTGTCAGTTCACACAGACTTACTATCTATATTTTTCTTCCTCCTCATGATTTTGCCAAGTTTATCTGATCAGCCTCTTTTGAAGGTTCCTGTGCAGTTTTCTCCATCGGCCTGCCAGCCAGCATCTCCCTATCAGCCAACTGGCTGCCTCCTGCTTCTCTCTGCAGAACCAATATTTCCTTATCCTCTATTGCTCCAGTGGCTAGTCAATGTCCTGAAGGTTATCTTCCAGCCTGACAAACAGCCTTTGCTCTCCCTTATGTCTTCAGTCAGGTAGACTGCTCTATCTCTCCTCTCCATAGCTTTCTCAGTTTTTTGTGGCTACATTGTTACCTGCAGCCTGATGGATAGCTCAAAGTGTGCAGACTGTAATTATCTCATTAGTTAGACAGTGGCTAGATTGCTTCCTGCTATTATCTTATCAGCCAGATGGAGACTAGATTGCTTACTGGTAATATCTATTCAGCTAGACAGTGGCTATATTGCATTTTGCTATCATCTCATCAGACAGACTGCGGCAACATTGTTTGACTGTTTTATTCTTATAAGCTAGACGGTGGCTTATTATTCCTCTTCAGCCATTTCCTGCCTTCAGGCTTCCTCTCTGTATATTCTTCTGTCTCCAGAAGGCAAATTATTTTCAGTACCATCCCTCTTTACTAGCCTGACCTCTTGTCACCTAGTCCTTATCTTCTTCTGGGATCCTCACCACACCAGTACACTTTCAGGTGTCATAGCTGGAAGGAGTGTTTATCCTGGTCTGTAGTCAACCTGATCAAACATATGGCTTTGTGGCCAGCAACATTAAATACAGATTTAGTTGCAGAAAAAGGCTGGAAGGCTACCACACTCCCAAGTTTGGCATTCAAGCCAGAAATCCCTAGCTATTTGCCTGGAAATACTGGTAGTAGGTAGTGGTGAATATAGTTGCAAAGTGCTTATTGGCCTTGGATGTTTGGTGTCCCAGCAACTGTCTGCTTACAGACTCCTGCAACCTCCTTCTTATCTCAGTTACCCCTTTCTCAATCTGCCGAGGAGCATGCTGAGGTCCTATATATAGTTTTACAGTTTATCACTTGGAATACACATTGCCATTTCTTTTCACCATATTAATATACATTTTCTTATAAAATTACATATACTTTTTTATATCACTTTATTATTATTCTTTAGCATTTCGTATTGAATTAAATACTATTAATACAATTCAAAATTTTAGTTCTACATCCAACCCTTAATATAGTCTGTTAATACAGATTTTTTAGTTTTTATGTAATATAGTGTTAATCAGTGTTTCTCTAAACAAAGAGATGGATGATTGTTATTCATTCCAAACTATACCCAGAAGAAGTGTCAGCGAGTACACGAAACACGTTGGAATATTAGTTGGAATATTTTATATGTACCTATTCCATATACTATGTCCAAAGCTTACTGAAAGACTGTGGAACAGATTTTCTGTCCACTTCCCGCAAATAACGGAGCTGCATTAAGTGAGATACAGGAGCCCTGCATCAGTTCTGCCCGCAATATACCAGCTGATAGTCCCTCTATAAATAGAGGGTAAACATCTATCTAGATGGGAGGCCACCTACCTTGTGGAGGTGTAGATGCCATCTGCCAGCTTACAGACCTCAATCTCCAAGATACTTGAGTGGACGTAGCATTGCACAGCTGAAGTTGATATTAGTGGTTACACAGAGCAGTCGGGAGTGGACTAGGACATTGAGAGGTGGTAAGGCTGGTATACACCAGTTTCTTTCATCATATACCTCCATCTCCATTTATCACCCACATTATTTATATGTGTCATTTACCTCTAACATCATTATTACCATTAATTAGACGTCTCTATAAGGACTATACTATATGGACATTACAATTATCTGTATATGGAATAGTTATTTGTTCATTTACAATGCTAATTTTTATTATATTCTATATAATTTCTTATAAGGGCACCCTTTTAATATGTATTGTAAATAAATGGTTAACTGATTAAGACAATAGAGCTCTTCTCTTTATACCCATTCTTCGGGTCAATTATATTTGTCTGTGTTACTGCTAGCCTGCGACTCCAGATAGATCCCTTCCCTGATTTTGAATCCTGTCTATTGCCTGCCAGAGACAGTAACTCGTTCTGACTTTAAAATACGGACTCCTCTTTGGAACCTCCTAAACAGAGGCGCAACTAGGAACCTCCGGGCCCTGGTGCAAGGAGAACCATGGGCCCCCCCGACCACATTGGTCCCCTCCACATTGCCTCTCAACCTCCACAATGCCCCATCTTCTACCTCCCTGGAGCTCCCACGCGGTCCTCTTCAGTAATGCAGAGTGGTGGGAAATGATGATTGCCCCCTGTGGTTAGTTCCTGATAGGAGTTTCTCAAGTGCTCTTTGATTTTCTGGGGAGATTCAGGCTCTGAGGAGGGAGAACACAGGAAAGAGTGCTGCTGTTGCAGATTTATGCTCTAGGCTGTCCTCCTGGCTTTTAGAATCTGCCAGCGAGGATGTAAGAGGACAGCCTTCAGGACAAAAAAAAATGCTGTTGTCGCTCAGAGGACTGACTCATCTAGGAGTTTTCCTGCACCATTGTTCATGATTGTGCACTCCTTGATTCATTCTAGCTGTACCACCATCTTGGCAGTTCCATCTGAGGAGCATTGCGGTGATATCCACAGATTCTTTAATAACAAGATCAGCAACATTAGAGCTGGCATCTGCCCTCTGTTAGTTCTTAAGACTGGTCTCAATTGGAGCTGAGTCCTGTGCTGGATCAGTTTTAGCTGGTTTCGATCAGTGACCTCCAGAAGCTTTTGGCTGGTTTGAAGTAGACAACCTGTGGCTCATGGCTCCTTAAAAATTATATGAAAGTAATGGGGCTTTGTCTGTTGGAGGTGGTCAACATATTACTCACTATGGAGTTGTTCCCAGTTTCTCTGAAAAGGGCCTTGTTTAGACCTCTCTTGAAGCATTCTGGCCTTGATGTTGACCAGCTGCCCAAGTATCACCCTATCTTCAACCTCCCTTAAAATGGGAAGGTACTGGAAAATATTATCTTCTTCCAACTGGTAAGTGCTCTGGAGAGGAGTGGCTTAATTGATTTTATTCAGTGGGGTTTCAGGTCTGGTCCAGGAACAGAGTGATATCTGGTGTGTGTGTGTGGCAAATAACCAATTGATGGCTATGGCTAAGGGTTGTATTTCAGTCCTTGTCATGCTGGATCTCTCCATTGGCTTCTGTACCATTGACCACAGCATACTGGTGTAGAGCCTGCAGAGCGTAGCAGATATTGTGGGGACTATCTTGCAGTAATTGTCCTCTTTCCTGCATGATAGGACCCAGCAGGTATAAATGGAATCCCACTTGTCACAGGTTATTGTTCAGGATTGTGGGGTTCATTAGGGTTCCATCCTATCACCCCTAATCACCAGAATGAGCTAAAATGACAACAGAAAGCTGATGACACCCAGATCATTCCAGACCAGCTCAGTAACAGCCATGTAGGTGTGATGTTACCACATGGTTGTGGTCCATTTGGATGAGGCTGAAGCAAGACAAGACTTAGGTGATTGTTATAAGCCATAGCCTGAGCATGCAAGCTCAAGTCATGGCCACAGTAAAAAGCTGGATTTCAGTATCTGAGAATTATCTGGGTTTTGCATCCTATGGACTCTTCTAGGGACCTAGAATCGTTAACTCATGCCTTTATGTCACAGCTGGACTACAGGAATGCTCTCTATACAAACCTTCTCTTGCTCATCATGAAAAGACATCAAATTGCACGGAATGCATCTACCTTGATGCTGAGAGGTATTGCTAACTTTGAGCATATCACTCCCTTCCTGCACAATCTGCATTGGTTGCCAATGGTCTTTTGTGTAAGGTACAAGTTGTCTGCTATGGCTTATAAGTTTTTGCATAGAAGTGGGCTCAGGTTAAGCTCAGAGTGTGTGATTATTATATCCTATGATCCCCAGGGAGTGCACTGTTTGTGGAGCCTAATATTGGCCATTTAACGTTAGGTGGCAGGGCATTCATGAGTGCTGTTACAGTACTCACTTCCGCTATGACTCAAGTGGACACAGAGTCCTATCTTTCCTCACCCAGTGTAATACCTACTTTTTACTTGTTGTCTTTCCTAATTGATATATTTTTATCAATTGCTATTTTATAGTATTTTGATACCTACTTAATTGTTATTATTATTATTTTATTATGATTATTAGTCAAATTAGTTTGCCTGCCAATCAGGTTCTCCTGCCAGTCGTGTTATCTTCTTCTGCTGTGGATTGCCTGATGTTTCAAATCACCTTCATCCAGACTTCCTCAGAGTGAGTGTTTTGCAATCCCTCTGCCAATTCCTGCACAGACATTCCTAATTCAAGTACCCAACCTCCCTTGTCTGAAAAAGTGATATCAGCTTCAATCAGTTATAGATGACATGTCCATGGAGGCAGACATGACAGTTGTTAGCATGTTTTTTTAAGCTGGCAGAGTCCATGAGCCTACTTAACCCTTTATGGAGCAGAGTGATCTGCAAAGCATTGTGAAGCAATGTGTTACAGACCTTTTTTGTTTGGTCCTTAAAGGGTTAAGAAAACCATGTACAGTGGGCTGAGTTTGTTATTGGTGAACTTGCTAACTGCTATCAAGGTGTCACCACCCGGTGGGTAATGACCCGAGTGATGCCGACACTGGTACAGAAGCTAGGGTGCGAAGCTAGAGAGCGAAGCTAGAGTTTGGTGATGGCGTGCAGGTACTCCTGTGCTGCAGCCAAAGCTGAGTTAGAGGTGCGGGTCGCGAAAAACCAGATTGTTCCACCCCAGTTGAGCCGGGGTGCAACCAGGATAGGAGTACACTGGGAACCATTCAAAACCAGGTAAGCGTGTCAGGCAGGAAACAGACAGGGGGGGTCTTTAATGCCAAGGGCAGGAGAATACAGAACGGTCCGGAGCAGGCTGTAGTCAGAACCAGGGGCTGTAGATTCAGAATGGTCAGGAACAAGCCGAAGTCAGAACCAGGGGCTGGCAATTCAGAATGGTCAGGAGCAAGCCGTAGTCAGAACCAGGGGCTGGAGATTCAGAATAGTCAGGAGCAAGCTGTAGTCAGAACCAGGGGCTGGAGTTTTAGAATGGTCAGAAGCAAGCTGTAGTCAGAACCAGGGGCTGGAGATTTCAGGATGGTCAGGAGCAAGCTGTAGTCAGAACCAGGGGCTGGAGATTTCAGGATGGTCAGGAGCAAGCTGTAGTCAGAACCAGGGGCTGGAGATTTTAGGATGGTCAGGAGCAAGCTGTAGTCAGAACCAGGGGCTGGAGGTTTCAGGATGGTCAGGAGCAAGCTGTAGTCAGAACCAGGGGCTGGAGATTTTAGGATGGTCAGGAGCAAGCTGTAGTCAGAACCAGAAAGACAAGCAATTGCAAAATTCTCAATAGAGGCTAATAGAGCTCGTGGAACGGGCATTCTATGCTTGGAGTAGCCTGTTCAAATACTAGATGTAGCCAATAGGAGTGGGTGAGGAGAGGGGCTCGCCAAGGAACCTACGTGATAGGCGGAGGCTATCGAAAGACCAGTGGAGCCGGGTGCATGTGCAGACGCCAGAAGGAGGACCGCGGCGTCCTGCGCATGCGTGACTGGCCAGCCACCGCAACACGGAAGAGAACAACCCGCCTTGAGCGAGAAGCAGCCGGCGGCCGGGGACGAAGCGGTGACACAAGGTCACCATGGATATTACACCCAAGACTGAATGACAATGTTTTTCTTGAACAAAGACACGAAGAGAAATAGTGGAGGGTTATTTTTAGGAGGTGTTACTTTTCCTTTAATATACATATTATTTTTCTGTCACCCACAAACGCCTATAATTATACATATAATTCCACAGTCCCCCAAAAGACCCCATTAATAATGAATGTGATTGTATAGACCGCTATGTAATACATACAATTCCACCCCCCCAAACTCCTGTAATAATGCATGTCATTGCATAGACTCCCATAGACCCCTGTAATAATGTATCATTGGATATACCCCAAATACTAAAATAATACATATAAATTCAGAGTCCCCCCACAGACCCTGTAATAATACATATACTAAACCACCAGAGAACCCTGTAATAATACATACGATTCTACAATTCCCCATGGATCCCTGTAAATGTATATTATTCCACAGCACCTTGGAATAATTCCAGACTCCCCCCACAGGCCCCTTTAATAATGTATGTTATTGTATAGACCACCAGAGAACCCTGTAATAATACATAAAATTCCAAAATCCGTCATTGACCCCTGTAATAATGTATGTCACTGCATAACCCCCAGACCCCTGTAATAATACAAAATTCCTCAGTTTGCCACATACATCTGTAATAATGTATGTAATTGCATACCTGCCCAGAACACTTTAATAATAAATAAAATTCCACAGTCCCCACAGACTCCTTTAATAATGTGTTATTGTAAAATAACCTGAGAACCCTGTAATAATATGCATAATTCCATAATCCCCCACAGACACCTATAATAATGTATGTCATTGAATAAACCCCCTCCACAGACACCTGTAATAATATAAAATTCCTCAGTTTGCCACAGACCTCTGTAATAATGTATGTAATCGCATGCTGCCCAGACCATGTTAATCATATCAATAATTCCCTGACAGACCCGTGTAATAATATATACCACAGAATAGCCCATCATAGCCCCTTGTAATAATGTATGTCATTAAACAGCTCCCAGTAATAATACATATTCCACAGTCCCCCAAAGTGCCCTGTAATAATGTACATAATTGCTCAGTGCCCCCATAGCCCTTTGTAATAATGTATATCACTGCACAACCATTGTAATAATGTACATCATTGTATAGCCCCCCTCACACACACACACACACAAACACACACATTGGAGAGACAAAGATATTACACAACCCAAACAGAGGGTCATAACTCTCTTAGAGGCTAGAGAGATCTCAAACATACTATAGACCAACACGTTGGAGATCACTTTTAGAAACATAGAAACATAGAAGATTGACGGCAGAAAAAGACCACCTGGTCCATCTAGTCTGCCCTTTAGTATTCCTTTATTGTTATCTTAGGATAGATACATGTTTATCCCAGGCATGTTTAAACTGTGTTACTGTGGATTTATCAACCACCTCTGCTGGAAGTTTGTTCCAAGTTTCTACTACTCTTTCAGTGAAATAATATTTTCTAATGTTTTTCTTGATTTTTCCTCCAACTAGCCTCAGATTGTGCCCCCTTGTTCTTGTATTCAGATTCTTATTAATCACACTTCCCTCCTGAACCTTGTTCAGTCCTTTAACATACTTAAAGGTTTCAATCATGTCCCCCCTTTCTCTTCTTTCCTCCAGACTATACATATTTAGATCTCTGAGTCGTTCTTGATAAGTTCTATGCTTTAGACCTTCCACCATTTTTGTAGCTCTTCTTTGAACCCGCTCAATTTTAGTTATATCCTTTTGCAGATGAGGCCTCCAGAACTGTACACAGTATTCCAGATGTGGTCTCACTAGAGCTCTATACAGAGGGATCACAATCTCATGTGGTCTCACTAGAGCTCTATACAGAGGGATCACAATCCCTCTTTTGCCTCTGTTATCCCTCTATACAGAGGGATCACAATCCCACTTTTGCCTCTGTTATCAAATATCAAGTGTTTAAACATAAGCTGCATCACACAATATAGAAAGGGAAGGGTTAACCAGCACCTAAAGAGACAGCAGAAATTTACAGTTCTGTATTCTCTTTATCTGCATATGTTTATGGTCTCCAAAAAGAAAACCTATGTCACTCTTTCTTACCCCTCCCATCTCCCTGCACACATATTGATAAGAAGAGAAACTCACAGCTCATTCTCTCCCCCCTTCACATAGATTGATAAGATATTTTGCTAAGTTAGGTTAAATCATAATGTATTGTATTTGCTGAGAACTAATGTTTTGTTATTTCCAAATATGCAAAGCTTGTAATTCTAATAGAGGGTGGAAACTGATTATGTTATTTGGGTGGAGGAGCAATATTAATGCTTTACTATTGGACTAAAGAAATATGCAATGTTGTAGTTTACTGAATATGTAATTTTTGCAATTCTTGTTTTCTGTTAAACCAATCATCTTATTGCTCGAGGGTGTGCTATTAGTATATTAGATACCCCCTCTGCTCATAATTTTCAGAACAGAACAAGTTTTCTTTCCATGCTAATGTGCTGTGCTGTTCTCTCTATATTCGAATAAAGAAAAGATTCCTGTTTGTTCTCCTCCGATCTTGTCTCTTCATTGGCAGAGCGGCAAGAGTACAGGCATTTTGCTATCAAATTTGACGACTCTGGTGGGACCCCAATCGACAGAGGAACTGCGTTCTTACCTGCTGGACCAGTGACAAGGCATGTATAGGTAAGCCGGCTAAAGTGGATCTATTGTGTCCATCCCTGTGCATGCCCTTCACTGATCTTACAGGACCAGTTCACTCCAATCCATTGGAGTCCTAAGAATCCAGAACAAGAGCTAACAGGAATCAGTCAGGCTAACCGTGTGTCTCATCCTGTAGGTAAGGTGTTGTATTTTATATACATTAATCCTTGTTTTGTGATCATTTGGTATACCAGTGTCTCCCAGTTTTGTACTAGGTACTTTTGTTTTCCTAGGTATAGGCCACATGGGTTTAGAGTCCAGTAAGGGGAAGAGTGAACCTCTTCAGTGTATGTTGAATATGTGGCATCTAGTTACCCATGGGTCTAAGGAATCTGACTGGCAGACTTTTGTGTTCTTATGTACTAAGGTCTGGCCAGTATGGGTGTCGGTTGGCCGCCGACAAGGGGTGTTTGGAGAGAGACACAGTGGTTAATCTGAGACAAAGACTGCAGTCGCTGGGTAAGTGGGATCCTGATTTTGGGTTTTTAGAAAATGTGTAAAACTTAAGAAAAAGTAAATGTTAATGTTTTTAAGCAATAAGAGTACTGAATGTAATGAGAATGTGTTTTCATGTGATTTAACCTCCAGAAGAACAAGTTATAGATATGTATATAGGAAACTAATAATGCTGCTTCGCTGAATGTGACAGGCAGGGGTTAAATGCCTGTGTGCTGATTCTGACACAGAGATGATTGAGCAGCATCATACCCCTCCCTCCCCTGTGCAATTCCTTCACAATTGTAATAATGTGTATAGGGGAATGAAGGAAAGGATTGTTGATACATATAGAAAATTAACTTCTGATTTAATTAGAGACTGATAAGCCCTCTTAATGACACGACTGATAATGTATTAATGTTTTATTGTATCTAGACCCTGACACCCCTTTTGAGACCAGATGACTTTGTTGACAGAATAATTCAGACATTCAGAGGAACTTGAGTAGGACTGAGAGTGTGTTGTGTAAGCCAGTAAGTGAAGTAATGGAGAAAGCAAAGAAATAAGTTATGTACAGAGATACAGACAAAAATCCACAGGAAGAAGGTGCATATGGCAGTGGTGATACAGACAGAAATGACTCCCATAATAAGACAGAATAGAGTGGATCAGGAGCAGTCTTTATAGTATTAGCCTACAGTGCAGGGGGGGAATTCTTAGTGAGAAAACTACCAACATAGAAGGGGTGGATTGAAGTCCCTCCTCTATGCCATGTATACAACCTATGGAAGTTACCATAGAAGGGACTATTGTCCAGGATAAGTTTTCTCCTATCAGAGTTATGCCCCACTGCACTATATGGAAGGGATCTGTTGACTAAATTAAGGACAGGAATTACATTGGTCACTGACGAGATATAAGTATATGTATCTGTGTATTATGAACTGACTCCAGATGGAATTGAGACACATTTCCCAGGATAGTCCTGGAGGAAGTGCTGCGCTCAGTACCCTCTGCTGTTTGGCAGCTGGAAAGGCATGGGTTGCTAGAGATGCCCAACCTGTTATTGACTTGTAGCCGAACACAGGACTGGTCTAAGTCAGATAGTTCCTCATCAGCAAAGAAGCTAGGCAAGGGTTAAGACCAATAGTGGACAAATATGATTTGCCTGACAGGATAGTATGGGATGAACGATCTGTGTGTGATTGTGACAGTCTGAAGTTGGTGCTGATGTCTGCCCCTACTTTAACTCTGCCAAAACCAGTTACCCTATTGCCAAGTGACAATGTGACTCTCCAGAACATGACTGTGTAGAAGCCCAGGAGGAAGTGACTTTACCCAGACCAGACCTGAATGATGTGCCCCTCCCTAACCCTGAATTGGAACTATTTGTTTTAGCTGAGGGACTCCCTAATTGTCTCTCAGCTCAGGATGCTGAAATCATAGCATTGACTAAAGTGTTGCAATGTGCCTGAGACCAATCTGTAAATGTTTTCACTGATTCAAAATATGTTTTTGACATTGTTCATGTTTTTGCTATTTTGTGGGAGAGAGGGGGGGAGTTTGTTGCAGCAGCTGCCTTGAACCCCTATCTTTAGAATATCTGTGGTAATCCCACAATAATGATTCTGTTATTAACAAAGGTGCAGGCTGTATATCCCCCTGAGGACTGGTAAAGTTGGCATATCAGTACCATGCCCAGTTGATTGATAGTAGCTGGGTTAACCCAGATGGCAGGGTATTTCTGCCTAGGTTGGTCATGGTGCAGATTTTGCACAATTTGTATGAGAACACTCATCAAGGAAGTGATGTTATGGCAAACACCTTGCTGTGGATAGCTGTAGGACCAGGTTTTGTGCATAGTAAGTCAGAAAATTGTTAGTACTTGTGTGATATACCAGATACATTGAGTTGCCACCTGTACACTATCTTTTTGGTAATAATTGATTAATTGTTTAAGTGGTCAGAGACTTTGTCTGGAAAAGTGCTACTGCAGGATCAGTAGCTAAGGAGTTAATGAGAGAAGTAATTCCAAGATTTGACGTACTAAGAACTATTGAGTCAGACTAGAGACATTGTAAAGAATTATGTATTACTTTGGGGGAAGGTTGAATGGAAATATCACCAAACTGTATACTGAACTCAAATGGACAGTTCCTAATGGCTCTGACTTGCATCAGAGCAAACCCCCTTAAAGACTCTAAAGTCGAATCCCTATGAGATCCTTTTTGTTAGGCCCTGGAACAGGATTGTTCAGCATCAGGGACCTACCTTAGAGACTGGTAATCAGCAGATCAGGGGCTATGAAACTGCCCTGCAGTCTACCCTCTCTTCTCTTCACAGATTTACTGTTCAGCAACAGCCTTTGCCTTTGGCTGATCCAGTGCATGCCTTCCAGCCTGGAGGGTGAGTGTATGTAAAGACCTAGAGAACAGACTGTTTGGAGCCCCAGTGGAAAGGTCCATTCCAGATTTTGTTGACAAATCACAGCGCAGTCAAGCTACATAAAGGAAAGACCTGGGTACACCACACCAGAGTGACAGCTGCACCAGAGCCTGAGCAAGATAAAGGCCCTGCTCCCTCCCAGTGCCCAGCAGATGCCCAGTGGGAGGTAGAACAGGGTGAAGGCCTGAGGCTTTTGTTCCGGAATACCAGCAAGTAGGTGTTTTGACAGGCATAATACTTCCTGACCACCTACCACCGCAGACCAGCAAGCAGGCTTCTTGCACCGCCTGCCACCGTGAGATCATCAAGTAGGTGTTTTGTCGGGGCACAATAATCCCTGACTGCCTGCCTCCGTGGGATTAAAAGCAGGCCTACTGCACTACCTGCCTCTTCAAATCATCAAGTGGGTTTATTGTATCACCTACCTACGTGGGATCTGTGTATCATGAAAATACACCCTTTTGGGAACCCCAAGCCTACTGGTGCCTCCCACCCCCTTACAGAATCACCTGATAAGGTCAGTGAACAGGGGGTGGTGTTCCTCATAATCCTGGTATTGGGGGTGATGGGATGGGTTCTGTACTTTACATACATCCCGCCCCCATCCCTTTGTGGCCCCAAGATCCACAATATGGCCATGGATCCTTCTGCCCTTACCAGACATTTCAGGGCTGCACCACAAAAACTGTCTCAGGAGGTTTCCAATGTTTGGGTGCATTTGGCTCAACAAATGATTAATATTTCAGACTTCTGCTTATCCCGGATGGTGAGTGTCACTGATGTTCTCACTACATGTCTCATCAGTGTACCAGCCTCCCTAACTACTCTTGTGAATTTTACTTTTTTTCCTCCAAACACCCCTCGTGAGTCTCTGGCTCCCCACTTTTGGGTAGTGCTGTCCCAGATGGGCGCCTACGCCCTTCCTTCCCAGCCTAATTGGTCTAATATGACTTCTGTCCGTACCTTGAAGATTGTCCCTGCAGACCTCTGCTTCTCCTTTGTTAAGTGTACCAAGCAAAAGACTGGTAAACAATGTCTCTCCCTTATCAATGATATGCTCTGTAATTATACCATGAATGTCTCTTATACTGCTAAACCCCTCAAGTTACCTAAGGGTTGGTTTATGTCATGTGGTATCACCTCTTACTCTTACATCCCTGCTAATGCTACTGGGGGCCGTGCTCCCTTAGCAGGCTTAGTCTCTTGCTTCCCTCCAGACACATAGTTACCTCATCTGTTGTTAAGGGTAGCCGACCTAAGAGAAGTGCCCCGTTACAGTTGCCCGAGGACTGTGACTCAGATGTCCATTTGATGAATAATGCTGAAATTCTCTCATTGGGCATATCTATTATTGGAACACCGGGGTTGGCTGTAGGGACAGCTAGGACTGTTAATAAGCTTGCATGTGCACTAGTTAAAGCTATCAACCACACCTCTGCAGCCTTAGACGGTCTCTTAACTGATGTTAAAGGGGTCCATGATATGTCTCTCCAGAATAGAGCTGCTATTGATTATCTTCTGCTTAAACATAATCATGGGTGTGAGGAATTTACTGGCATGTGTTGTTTTAACTTGTCTGATCATTCCAAATCCATTCATGATCACATACAGGGACTGCATGAAATAGTCAAGAACATCAAACAGGATGTTGTCGGGGACGGGTGGTGGAACTGGCTCTGGTCCTGGCTACCGAATTTTGGATGGCTAAGACAGATCCTCAAAGGATTACTTATTTTCATTGTTCTACTAGTCACTATGTGTTGTTGTATCCAATGTTTTCCTACCCTACTTACCTGCATTCAGTCTGTCCCTACTCCCAAATATGGTCAAGTGATTTAGGTGGTCATGTGGATCACACTTGTAAGGTGATCCAATGACCAAAGGGGGGATTGTTATCAAATATCAAGTGTTTAAACATAAGCTGCATCACACAATATAGAAAGGGAAGGGTTAACCAGCACCTAAAGAGACAGCAGAAATTTACAGTTCTGTATTCTCTTTATCTGCATATGTTTATGGTCTCCAAAAAGAAAACCTATGTCACTCTTTCTTACCCCTCCCATCTCCCTGCACACATATTGATAAGAAGAGAAACTCACAGCTCATTCTCTCCCCCCTTCACATAGATTGATAAGATATTTTGCTAAGTTAGGTTAAATCATAATGTATTGTATTTGCTGAGAACTAATGTTTTGTTATTTCCAAATATGCAAAGCTTGTAATTCTAATAGAGGGTGGAAACTGATTATGTTATTTGGGTGGAGGAGCAATATTAGGGGGTGGAAACTGATTATGTTATTTGGGTGGAGGAGCAATATTAATGCTTTACTATTGGACTAAAGAAATATGCAATGTTGTAGTTTACTGAATATGTAATTTTTGCAATTCTTGTTTTCTGTTAAACCAATCATCTTATTGCTCGAGGGTGTGCTATTAGTATATTAGATACCCCCTCTGCTCATAATTTTCAGAACAGAACAAGTTTTCTTTCCATGCTAATGTGCTGTGCTGTTCTCTCTATATTCGAATAAAGAAAAGATTCCTGTTTGTTCTCCTCCGATCTTGTCTCTTCATTGGCAGAGCGGCAAGAGTACAGGCGTTTTGCTATCACCTCCAAAGGGGTAATCTACATGTAATTGAAACCGAACACTGGTAAATAGCCCAAATATCTGCTTCCAGTAGTTGCCTTTGGAATAGATATCAGAGAGTTGTGGAGCACCCACTGTTTTTGGACTATACCTCTCATCATTCTCAGCAGGTTATCTGCCAACTGAGGACAGTGGAATTTCTCATCTAACAACAACAAAATAGCCACACATTGTATGCCTCTTAGCTAATAATGGCCATTTCCACATCAATTAGCCTGAGGCATTGGCTTGTGTGCAGACTAATTGGTCTGATAGCTGGTCAAGAGAGACAACACATGACTGGCCTTTTGGAGCTGTTGTGATGTCTGTAATAGACACCAAGGCTCAGCTAACCTAAAATAGCCCCATAGACTGTAGAAGAAAACTGTGAGATAAGCCACTGATAGCATTTATCACATGCAATGGAATCTATGCCCTCGTTCTGTTGCTCTGTTTCTTAGGCATCCAGGTTCATAGTGGGTATTGAGAACAGCCTATACATAACTAGTGTGCAATGTAATGTATGCAAAGCATACAAAGTGTTTTAGAAACACTGGTCTGAGAGACAGAATGAAAGAACAACAGAAATCTCAGTGACACTCACCCAGATGAGAAAGAAAAATGTATGTCTTACGAATGTTTACAATGGTCACTGTCTATCAAAGATAAATGCTACCTATCACACTTTCACATTATTGTTTTTGGAACAGTTTAGAATCCAATCCCCAGAAGAATGTTCCATTATAAATGACACGGATAACAGAACTGCAAAAAAAAAAAAAAAAAAAGCTGGTAGCAGCACAATCTCTTATTAGAAAAAGAAAGCATCAGTAATAAAAACAATAGGAGTGAGCATATAATCCACCGGACACAATTCAGTTTGGCTACAATCTTAAAAATCAATGTTTACATCATTATTTGAGAAAATCATTATATAGCACATGAACATACTATATACGTACAGGTTTTGATAAAGATCAAGTGATATTTCACTAGTACACATGGGGGATGTGCACTAAAATGTGATAAAGAGGTGATAAAGTGGCAATGACTTCTCCAGTCTGATAAATACGCCAGGCCCTATGTTAGTCTATGGAGCCAATGTATACGATTTCTCCATCTTAAGATAACATAGGACTTGGAGAGTTTATCACACTGGAGAAGTCATCTCCACTTTATCACCCCTTTGTCACACCTTAGTGCATAACCCCCTAGTGTTAAACATTCAGAACTGCAACATTTCTTACTCACTGACTATTTTTACTAGTCACAGACCAGTGGACATTTCTAGCACTTTCTGCTGGGTGTACTGAGCTCTGTTCTGGCTTAACAAACCTGAGCACTGATTTATGCATCAGTAATATAGAGAAGATCCTGACTCTTGTACTGCTACTCCTAGCTGAGTCCTAGACTTGATACAGATAAAACGTGACAGTATATATTCAGAGATTATGAAAAGGCACTGGATTCAATTGCAAGTGAGGAAAGTTATCATGGTCTTTATCTCACAGATTCCTAATGATATGGGATTTTGAGGTGTGTATATAAATATAACCGGAGTACAGGATTAACAAATATCACACATGCCAAGCTTTTTTAAAAAAATTAAAAGTGGAGTAGCCCTCAAAATGTTGCTAGATTATAATTAGGAACGAGAAAAAAAACGGCACTTTTCCCCTACTAGGGGAACTCCATTGAAGAGTGCTGTTCTTTCACTTTTTGCAGCACACATACTGACCACCAGCTTTCTCCTACTGACTTGAAAGCCATAGAACCACACACACACACTGACTACCAGCTTTGTCCCACTGCACTGGTAGCCACAGAACCACACATACTGACCCCCCATGCACACACACGCACACACACCTTGTTAACATGCACTGGTAGCCAGAGAATTACACACTGCAAAAATTCCTGCAGGAAGAAATAGACTTTTTGACCATTCTTAATTACAACTCCCCAGCCGTCCTCATTGGAAAAAAAATCCAATCTATGCATTGTGAATGGGAATGTTTATTTGTCTCTCTATCATGTAGTTTGTAGAATTATTCCACTTATCTTTTGAGCTTCAGGTCATGCTTCCTAGACTTTTCCAGAGCTGCACCCTATCTAAAAAGTGTGCTGCACCACTTTGTCAAAAACAGAGTTCCCTCAAGATTCATCTCTGCATAAAAATTGTGATGATCTGACAGATTAAGCGCAGGGCCGGATTTACATCTCAGGAGCCTGTAGGCACAGAAATCTGAAACCCCCCCCATTGGTCATCTCCACTGGACACCTCCACAATGCTCCTAATCTCCACATTGCCCCCATCATCTCCATTTTGCTCTCACATTGCCCCCAACAGCTCGATATTGCCCCCCTCAGCTCTAACTTGCTCCCCATCAGCTCCATATTGCCCCCACATTCCCCCCACCATCTCCATATTGCTCTCACATTGCCCCCAACAGCTCCATATTGCCCCCATCAGCTCCAACTTGCCCCCCATTAGCTCCATATTGCCCCCACATTCCCCCCACCATCTCCATAATACCCTCACATTGCCACCCCCCCAGTGTCTGTTTCCTACCTCCTCCCTGGTGTTCCAGCGGCAGGAGAGGTCTGTGCCTCCTGTCATCTCCCAGCGTCTGTATTACTAAAGAGCTGACGAGGGAGCTCAGCAGCTACAGGTCTGTGCCAAAGAAGGCATAGACCTCACCATGATGTTGCAGTGCCAGGCGGGGGTGGCAACAAAGGACAATCCCAATGATAGGCGCCCCTCTGTGGGGTGCGCCTGTAGGCAGATGCCTACTCTGCCTAATTACAAATCCAGCCCTGATTAAGCGCCCAGTGTAAGCTGCCTGGTTAGACTGCAAAGTTGGTTCCCCACAAGAAGTGACAGACTGCTGTTAATATAATAATAAAAATAATAAGACTTAGAACACAGCAACACACAATACATAGTATACAGTAAGGTAAGCCTCAGTGGGCCAGGTGCTAGAGAACAATGACTTGATTACGAGGCTAGTTGACGGTGGGTACTCTGTGAGACACCTTGCTGCAGCTTAGGCCTAGTTAGAGATGCTGGCTTAAAGGCCAGATTAATGCCGACTGGAGGAGCCAGCCCGTACCTTGGATGACAACCCAGAGAACAGTGACTACCCGCTGAGATCAAATAGGGGAACAGATAAGGCAACCTACCAGCAGAATAAGTTATAGTTGTATAGAAATACTGAGATGACAGGAAGTAGAATAGTTGAGGTTCGACTGGTGGTCGAAGTGGTCAATGCTCAACTGGAGGTCAAAGTAGTTGAGGCTCCATTGGAGGTCAAAGTAGTTGATGTTCAACTGGCCAGTTGTCGATGATCAACTGAGGGTGTAAGGGAATGGAACTAACAAGGGTCGAGACAAACTGGAAGTTGGACAAGCCAAGCCAGGAATGGGTGGGCAACACAGTACTAAGAATCAGACAAAGAATTGTTGATAACAGAGCCAGGATCAGAAACCAGTTGAGCAAAATAGTACATAAGGGCAGGCAGAAGTCGAGTAAACAGATCCAAAGTTGATAACAGGCAATCTCAGAACACTATGCCAAGTTGAAAAACAGGAGGGACGTCAAAGGAGAAGCCGGGTCAATACACAAGGAGATCACACAAGAACGAGACTATAACTACAGGTCATGAACTGGAATGTTTTGATTGTGTATTATCCACCAAAAAGGCACAGAGGCTCTATAAAGGCTCAGTGTAAACATAAGACAAAGAGGGGAAATCAGGTTCCTGATATCAAGAGAAAAACAGATGAAAAACAGATAAGGAATCACAAACAGCAAAGAAAAAAGGGCAGCTCGTGAAAGAAACCTATCTCTAAACCTTCACCATGCCCCTCACCAAACACTTAAAATGTCTAGCAACAACTCATTTTTAAATGGACCTAATGCCTTTTTAAATCAATATTGCTAATCTAGAACCAAACTTTCAGAGGTTTGCTCAATGTAAAGACCACATCTCACAGAGCAAATAGACACATGGAACTGTTTACTGCCATTCACTTCTCTACAAACAGGAATGAAAGAGCAAAAATATCTTAATTAAAGTAAACTTCTGCTGTAAACAGTGAAATGGGAAAGCCAGTTTCAGTGGTGTTTTACATGTGGTTAGTCCATATCGCTCATAAAATACAATTAAAATAGTTGCACACAAAAAGTTTCCCATAGGCAAACACGTGTTTTTGTGCAGTCAAGATGTGAGCTTGACGTGTATTGTCTATTTAGAAAAGAAGTTAGTATATCCTCAGAAAAAGACAATTCACAAAATATGTTTACTTTCATAATTTCAAGGAAATCAGGAGGAAAGACAATACAAAAATATGTTTATTTTCATAATTTCAAGGAAATCAGTTAATTATTTGATTAACTAGATTCAGTGGATGTGACTAAATGATAATGGTTATTATTGCCAAGACTTACTAAAGGACAAATTGTCCTTTTACTCTTTAATAAATCCTGGCAATAATGACTATCATCATTTAGTTACATCCACTGTATCTATTTATTCAATTGAAATAATTATGCATCAATCACCAATCCTCAGTGATTAAAAAGTATAAATAAGAAACAGTTGAATTAAGATACTTCGGCCTTATACACGAACCAAGAGTTTTGATTCTAGAGCATTGCATTGGACATCTCTCTATTCAATCATTTGGAATTTGTATAATTTTTATTTGTCCCATATGGTGTATTTGGTTTGTTCTTTGCATAAAGCCCCAAGGATCAAAAGATTTTAGGCAACATTTTTATCCAAAAGGACCTTTGTACCTGCTGCCACCCCTACCAAAGAAAAAGATCCCATTTGGGGAAACTGAGGCCTAGATTATACTACAGTCGATAATTGATATCAGTGGTTTCAGCTCCTGCGTTCCAGCAGTCTCTACTGCGCATGACTGCATTGGACGTTCGGCAGTCTCTACTGCAAATTACTGCATCGGACAAACAACATACATCTGGCCTTTTATTTCATAGCATATATATATATATATATATATATATATATATATATAATAAAGCTTTAGGTTTCTGTGAATCAGAATCTAATATTATTACAAAGTAATCCTAATGAAAATTAAAGCAATTATTATCACTTCATAAATTATCTAATCTCTTCCACTAATATAACAAATCACTAGTTTTATGCAGTCTTGTTGTTTAGAAACACTTCAGCATTATAAAATAGATTAACTACAATTGCTGAATGTGTTTGGTATCTGATTCTAATTACTTTCTATTGTATGCATGTTGACTTATTGAACATTTTATAGGTATTTATACTGAT
Organism: Rhinophrynus dorsalis; assembly: GCA_037306005.1. Classification (NCBI taxonomy): domain Eukaryota; kingdom Metazoa; phylum Chordata; class Amphibia; order Anura; family Rhinophrynidae; genus Rhinophrynus; species Rhinophrynus dorsalis. Next base: position 537,439,190 of record CM074718.1, on the reverse strand, counting down.
GTACAAAATATAGAGATTTTTTATTGAAGGTTGCTATACAAGGTATTTGTTTTAACCCTTGAAGGCCAGATACGGTATAACACACTGAGAAGCCCTGCTTTGCACTCTCCTCTGGTTCTCAAGACAGAATAGAGTAAATACTAAGGACTGCATTCACCAAGAGATGCAATTCTGGAGTAAACCAAATGCGCCATAGAGGGAAATGAAGATGCCTATTGATTTAAATAGGACTCTTAAGCCCTTGAATGCTAAAGAGGTCTCAAATAAATTTAAAAAAACATTGTGTTGGTGGCCTCTCTAACATTGACTCTTTGAATGCCAGAGCAGTGGTAGTCAATTGAAGGACTCAGCTGTTGGGGAGTCTGGGGATGACAACTACTGGCTGAGTGGGGATGATGGGAGTTGAAGTCCCTATAAATGGAGAGAAAACAAATGACCAGTCCTGTTCTAGACATTTATAGGCATCTGTGTAAGATTTGGGTTGAATACACATCTATACTGTGGCATACAGTTTGCTAGTGGTGACAATATACAGTAAGAACTGTATGTGAATGTGTTAAATCAGCATTATATTATGTTTCTGCTTGTCACTTACTGTTCTCGCCCGGGGTATTTTTGATGAAATCTCAGTTCTGATTTCCTCTGATGTACTTTTTTCTACAACAGATTCCTCTGAATGTGTTTCCTACAAAATAAAACAGTAGGATGGCAATGAGTAGGTGGCATTATTGCTGTGTAAGTGTGACTTAGGTGGTTCTCAAACTTTTCACAAACCTTTTTTCGGATTCACATAAATTCTCATTGGTATCCTAACAACCAAACTTGTTAAACTCTTGGAGACTAGAGACTTTTCCAACTCATTGGAGATCTTTGTAAACAGCCAACAGGTTAACAGAGAATCAACAGTACGTACATGTTATTAGACTACAAGTGGCTAGTCCAAGGTGCAAATGATGGAACTAAATTAAAAATGTTGTTGATTGGTTTATGTTAACAACCCTTTGAGTGTCAGAGGGGTATGCAACGCATTGCTTTGCAATGCATTGCATAACCCTCTGGCACTAAAAGGGTTAAAGGAGAACACCTCCTAATAATAAGTCCCATACACACACTTATGGACCATGAATCCTAAAGGTTCCTATGACGTTCGCCCTTGTACCATTTTTCTTTACTCAATCCTAAATGTCATGTCTATGGAGGCAGACATGACAGTTGCTGGCAATTATTTTAATCCCTTAAGGACCTATGATGTGCCAGGACTGCCATGGGTCCAACCTGTGATTAGGACCCATGATAGACCTGGAAAGTCATGGATTTCAGGGCTCCTCGCAGAGTTTGTATGCAAAGCATTTTGAAACAATGAGTTGTCCACCCCTTTGGTCCTTAAAGGGTTACAATTACTGGCAGTGAGCAGAGTTTGAGATCATGTGGTCATACTTAGGAACTTTCAAAATCAACTGACCCTGAGATATTTTAAATATTAACTGTTAAAGCTTCCCATAATGTAGATTTTGTATGCTTTCTTAAACCCAGTAGGGCTCCAGTCTGTCCGCAAGGAACCTTTAACATGCTACAACTTCTCACTGCCTAAACACAACAAAGACAAGCAGGGCATCTCCTCCTGAATTTGTGGTACAAATAGCACCAATTTGGAGACTAAAGATACCTTTAACTGAGGCACATCATATAGTAAGTAACACTGAACTCTCTCACCCTGAGAATTTGGCTCTGTACCCTGAGATTTGAGCTAAAACCTGAGACTCAGAGTGAAACCCTGAGAGTTCCCAGATATGGCTGTGGTCCTGCTAACAACTGTCATATACACCTCCACAGAAATGAAATCCAGGACCAGTTGAACCAGGAAAAAGGGGCAACATACAAATAAGCCATTATGACTTTCTGGTCATGTTAAAGTACAAGGGAGTTATTATTAGGAGGAGTTAGATCTCCTTTAGCCCTCTGGATGCTAAAGATGAGGCAATGCATTGGAGACATTTTGTGCATCCAAGGCAGTGTCTCCCAACTCTCTCCATCACTATATCACTAAATAAGAATCTATCATAGGCTGAAAGGCAACTGTAGAGACTTCTCTTTAGCTTAAAAGGCAAGTGATTTTTTATAGTTAGCATGTATTTAACCTTTCTGATTATATATGAAAAAGTAATATATTTAGGCATGTCATATCATGATTTCCTAATATGTCTTTGGCCCTTAAGAAACAGAATTAGACTAGCTCACTTCTGAAATACATATATCCCATGTATGGATAAGTTATAATACTTTTATCCTTACCCGTGCATAGATACCAAAATAACGTGACTAATACTGATCTGGGCCACTGGCACATAGTATCCTGAGGCAGCGGAAGAGTGCAGTTTTGCTGTGTTAGTTCCTTTGTGAGAGGGCAAAAACAGTGAGCTGTCCAGCATCTATAAAGTTTCCCAAACAGAACACTAAAAAGTGCACCCTAGGGTAAAGATAAAAATATCTATAACCCTTTGAGTGCCAGAGGGGTACACATCACATTGCATAAGCAATGCGACAAACCAAGTGCTCTTATAAAAAGAGAGATAAAACACCATAAAGAACCCTGTTTTAAAGCGGAACTTTCAGTTACTTCAATTATTAAACATATGGCAACTAGCATCCTAATTACCTTTGTAAAGTGTCACATTCTGAAGAAATCTTTCACCTTAGGAGACAGGAAGCCAGTCATCAGCGCAGACACCGGAAGGACTGACGGTGCAGGCGCACAGACTGCACTATTCTGCCTGCTCCTAAGATGAAAGATTTCTTTAGAATGTGGCACTTTACAGAGGTAATACATGTATTAGGAGGCTAGTCACCATATGTTTAATAACTGAAGAGCGACTTATTAGTAACTGAAAGTTCCGCTTTAAGAAGCACTCATTATACAACAAAAATATCAAAAAATTCATTTATTGGACATACATAATTCAAAATTGATAAATAACCTCAACTAAACAACATAGTAATATAGTAACATAGTAAATTAGGTTGAAAAAAGACACAAGTCCATCAAGTTCAACCCTTGCCTCATAACCCAGAGACATGAGAATGAAATAGGTTTCTTGCTACTAAATAAGTTAGTCTTTATCAGACTTTCCAGATATGCCTACTAGTTCACAGTATAACTCTGTATGTTCCCTTCTGAAAGAAATGTATCTATTCTTCTCTTAAATGTATCCATTGTATCTGCCATAACCACATCCTTGGGCAAGGAATTCCATAATTTAACAGACCTTACTGTAAAAAAAAACCCTTCCTCTGCTGAAGTCTAAACCTCCTTTCCTCTAATCTCAAGGAGTGTCCCCTGGCCATTTGATCAGGTCTTGCAATGAATAGCTCACCACAGAGATCCTTGTATTGACCTCTCATAAAAACAATATAAATTATCAGTAGGAATACACACAATTAAATTCATCACAATAGAATCAGCATTCACACTTCATTAACCCCTTAGGGTCAGAAGATCCTGCGGTGTCTGGTAGACGCGTTCGACGTGCCATCCCACGTGACTGATCATGTGGGGCGGCACATCGAAAGGAGGACTGAAAGAGATCGCTCCGGTCTTGGAGCGATCAATTTCAGTCCACGGTATTACTCACCGCGCTCCTGCAGGAGCGCGGTGAGTAAAAGTACGTGACGTACCAGGACCGTCACTGGTCCTTAAGTGCCGGACCAGCGTGACGGTCCGGGTACGTCACAGGATGCGAAGGGGTTAAAAATTAGACACCAAGGTAAACACACAAAATCCATGGAATAAATACATAACAAGTGAACCATCACATTAATAAATTCTCTTATTCCCACAAATACAAAAAAAACCCCTATAAACACCAAAAAGTGTATAAAGTTCCAATAGTGCAATAAAGTGTTATAGTATGAATAATTGTATGATACAAATAAATAAAATAAATACTTATCTATGAAGAGTAAAGATGTAGAAATCAGATGAAGAGTACATGAGGAGATGTAGTTGGTAGTGCAAGATAGAGACAAGAAGTATCTGAGAAAAAATGACTAACACCAGAATTTAATTAAAAAAGTATCATTAATGCTTTTATACATTAGTCATGTACTAAACATAGAGATCTATGGGCATCAAGAGTGTAGTCTGACTGGCACAGAAGCCATTAGTGGATGATTGCTAGGGATGTGAATGGGTTTAGAGGGGAGGCTTCTGATTACTTCATGAAACAGCTCTGTTCCCCATGTGACATCATGTACCTTGCTCCAACCGGGTGACTGTGTATAGGTTAAAAGCTATTCTAACATATTTTCAAAGTTAGAGGCTGGTGCAGCTTGCTTCATCCTCATACAATACTGAAATCTTGTTACCATATTTTGTATGACACACACTGCTACTTGGACAAATAACTCACACCAGTGAACGTACAGAGGCCATAACATGATCAATGTGGAAGGAGGCACGTTGACTATATCAAGCAGTGTCAGTTCTTCAGGGATGTTGGGAAATTCAGCTTCTCCATCCAATGCGGAGGGTTGGAAGCACTGACTTTGAATACCTGTAAGGCCCAGGTGCACAGTTCCCCAAAGTAAGAAGTAAGTAGAAATAGAGAAGGGCAGCACCAGTGGGACTTTTAAAATTGTTTTATTGAGCAAATACAGCAACCAATTTGGACCAGCTTGTTGCTGTATTTGCTCAATAAAATGGGGTACTGCCCCTTTCTATTTACCCTCACCCAAGTGTACATCAAGTTCGTCTCCCCTTCCCTTCCATTTAAGCCCTCTCCCTTGCACAAAAAAATAAAAAAAGAACCATCAGACTTTGTGGTGGGGCATCAGGTCCCCTGCTTACATTCTACCCTGACTACCCTGACAGAATGCCATTCTGGCTTCACAGGGACAGAAGAAGTCTAACATGGGTGTTGATAATAGAGGGGTTGGGGGTGGACGTAGTGGTGAGGGTGGTGGTGACCGAACCGACACTTCTCTATGGGACTTGCTAGCTAATATGGGTTGGTAATTCATCTCATATATAGTCTAGTTTGAAGCAGTGGCCCCACTGCATGTGAGATGGTTACTTCCTACCTGCAGAATATCTAGGCATTAGTACAGATTACAGTGGAAACACTTAGTTGCCCACCAGCAAGTGTACATTCAGAAAGAGTGTTCAGTGCAACTGGTTACATTGCTAATGAGCAAAGGACATTCCTGCCAAGGTTAGTATTCTGCAAAACAAGGATTAATCAACTCAGATGGTAGGGAGCGAAGACTTGAGTTCTTGCTGTGACCAAAGCAGAATTAGAGGTGATGCTGCTGGATGCAAAGCCAGATATCCCACTCCCAGTTGAGTCAGGAGCCGGACTAGGATACACCTGCTAGTATACCGTAAGGATCAGAACTGACCCCCTGTAAGCAATATCTGAACCCACAGTGCAGAACCTAAAAATTGAGCCAATACTAGCAGGAAAAGGAACAGGAATTCAATGTACTCTTGTGAAAATACAATAGAGTTTATTCAGGATGATAGTAACTGAAGGATGTGCAACCCTGAATCAATGAGAATAGTTGTAAAAATAACAAGGCATCTAAAAGGTGACAACAGGTCTTCTAGGTTAGGAAAAGCAGAGACTGGAAGCAAGATGCAGTGAATATTAGGAAAACGAAATTCACTGGAAAAGTTGAGGCAGCTAAGAGCACAGAGAGAGTTGCTATAAGGAGATGCAGCTAAATCTAAACTGAGCAAACAGGGAAACAGATCAGTCTACAAAAGGCTATGTAGAAAGCTGACATGATACGAGATAAAGTCCCTGCTGGCTAACTGAGCCCAAGAAACAGTTAGCAACAATGTAAAGTATGAGAGACTCACTTCAGAGCAGTATACGTAGCTGCTAACAGAGATAAATGTGGAATCAGCAGGCGGATTATATCAATTGCCAGAACAAGCGGGGATTCCCTCTGCTGGAGGAAGAGATTACATTAATGAATGAATGGTGCTGAGGCAGTGTTACCCTCTGCTGGTACAATCAATCACTAGAATGAATGAATGGAGAATCCCTCTGCTGGAGGAACAGATGACTAACATGAACGGGCAAAGAAATCCTTAGAAGTGCCAGAGAATTCTACGATGCACTGGAAGGTCTGGGTTCACACAAAAAGACAATGTCAAGAGGGAAGCCAGATCAAGAGCAAGGGAGAGCAGACAATGAACAGGAGTGGAGAGTGCAATAAGCTGGGTAAAAACCAAATTAGTCAGCAAAGTACCAGGAGTCAGGCAAAAAAGAAGTCCAAGAGCAGTAATCAGGAGTCAGCAACGCAGGACCAAATGCACATAATGAAATAAGTTTGAGAAACAGGCATCCATCTGTGAATGAAGGTATAATAGGACAAGGTATCCAATCAAAAGATAGAGAGGATCTAGCAGGTAATGATGAGTGACAGAGCCACAGGAGGAAAATCAGATCAGGACCCATAGTAAGTGACAGCACGACAATGGCTATCCAGCAGCAGAGTGGGTAGATTAATTAAAAAAAAAAAAAGAACCAGCATCTACTATCACCCATTATCATGTAACAGCAGTATAAATAAACATGGAAACATGAATTGCTTTCTGTGATGATAATGAGGTGTTCAAGGAGCAGGGTAGCCGTCGTTCCTCTATTACCTGCTCTAGCTTATTTAACACATCTGTGGCTTTGTGATATTGTTTCTCAAAACACTCCATGCACAAAGTGGTGTGCAGGTTGTATGAGCTACTCTGTTGCTGACCTTTAATAATACTGTCAGAACCAGAGGCAAGATTACTGGCTGTGACCTGATGGGTGGGAAGGAAACCCAGTGAGCAGTGACAGTCATATTGTATTTGCTCTGGCACCTTGTCCACATATCTGTTGTCAGGTGAATTTTCTTGCAGTATGAGGTTTCTTGCCCTTTGCCCACTATGCTCACCACCTGCTTGTATATAGCTGAGGCTTGGGTTATGCCACAGGGTGCAACACATGACATCAGTTCTTTGAAACTTTGGAATCAAGAGGGAATTCCCCCCCCCCATTCAAGGCAGAATTTGAAATTGCTATATTGAGGGTGTTTTTTTGCCTTCGTTTGGATCAACAATGGTAAACAGGAATAGGAAAAGGGTTGAACTAGATGGACGCAAGTCTTTTTTTCAACCTAAATTACTATGTTACTATGACACCTCTGTATTCTATAAAAGAATAAGGCAACATATCTACTACCCACATTTTGACAACTATGCTATTCCACAGGCATACTTGGAGATTATTTTTATGAAGTTTGTGTCTCCTTCCTAAAAACACTGCAAGTGTGGGTTGGCAATACGTAATGGAAGAACTGTAACTTTATTTGCTTTAACAACATGACGTGTGATGGTAGAGGTGGTAGGGGTGAAGGAGGAATGTGTGGAGATATGGTAGGATCTCAATGAGGATGTACCTAGGTCTGATTCTTCCTTCGCCCTACTAACATGTTTCTTACACAGAAAACAGATTTAACAAGTTAACTTTTAGCTCATGAGTGAAGTATCTCCATACTGTAGGCCATACAGTTAGGGTTTCATGAGAGTCTACTACTACTACTGGGGTTATATGTTTCAGTTGTACTACCTGTAGGTGTAAAAGGTACTGCAGTTCCAAAAGCAGTAAGCATGCTCATCATAGCTAGGGTTGTGGATTTTGATGACCTGTGTTGCTATTAATCAACAAAAATGTGGGTAGGTGATGACCGATGGGATAATTGTGTATTTTTAGGCACCTTTACTTGCCATGAGTCAGACTTTCCAATTGATTTCTCATACAGATTATAAATAAGTATAGTGATTATTTTCAGTGGTGGAAGATTGAGCATATTCCTTTCAGCTAATTTCCCTGCCCATATCATCATGTCTCTCACTCTCAACTTCGTCTGAAGAAGAGAAGGATGAATATATTTTCGATCAAAATCATCATCAATAATTAGGCCATTGTCAGGGTCATCTGCCACTTCTTTCCCACTACTTTTATACTCCTCTAGGCTTTTTGAAGTCTCAAACAAATTCTCTTTACTTTTCCCTTAGAGGGATTGTAAGAACATTCACTATTACTATCAGCACAGATGTAGTTCATGTTAGTCTCACTGTCAGATGCAACAGTGGTTTGAACTGCTACCCCTTCCTTCTTTTTGCCATTAACACTAGAATTCGACTCATTGTCATCTTCAGTGTTTGTAAATGGTTTATTAATACTGCTACTGGTGGAGGTACTTTTTATGTCACTTTCACAGACTCATCAGGAGGAGAAGGATCGTCTGTGTGTTTATCGCAAACACTGCAGCAACAATGGCCGCAGTCAGTTTTTACACTACCACTTTCCCAACACTTCCCACTGCCTGCACTTTTCCCCTGTCTGTGCATATAATACATTTGCTGGAAATTATAACAGTAGCATGAATTCTAAAAGTATATAAATATCTGTCAGTCACAGCTCATGTCAAGGTCCCTGTCTCTGTCACCTATCAGCTAAACTATTTTTTTTCTTTTTATAAACTGTTCCTGTCTGTCACTGTCTACAAAAAAACACTCCCTGTTCATCTGCTTCTTCCCCTTTTTGCATGTAGTTGCTGCTTTCTCATTCTACCAGTCTCACAGCAGTATTAATTTTTTAACTTACAGGATAACATAAACCTTTGTCAATATGCTGGCCACTCTTCTTCTGGCTGTTGTAGGTGTCAGTTGTACTTGTCTGTTTCTTGGGTGCAGGTCTGCAAAGTACATCTGTCAGGGCAGAGACTCAGTCAGCTCAGGACCACCTGCATGTCTCTTCTCAGTCAAATAAAATGTGGGGGGATTTTAGGTAAATCTCCTTTCTCCCCTCACATCCCCCCAGACTCCCCTAACAGAAGGAACATCCCGCTCAGGAAGTAACTTGACTCACCTGCGTGTCTCAGTTAAACAAGATTTTGGGGTATTCGGTGTAAATCTCTTTCTCCATTAACACTCCCCTAGAGTTCCCAGACTCCCCTAACAAATTGCCTGCCCACAAGACTCCCTAAACTAAATTCCATCTCCACTTTATTTCCCTATTATCTCTAACTCCAAAATTGTGCTGCTTTCTCTATTTCTAACAAATGACTTGCTGTGGCAACCTGACACCTCTTTTATACTATACTGGCAGGAAAAGAAAGGGAACTGTCCATATGGGAGGGGATGCAGTTTAACGTTTGATTTTCAATGTAATTCAAAGCAGAAAAATGTGCAAAATCTGCATTTTTCACAAAAAATCACAGCTTTTTTAATGGTTTGTTTTGACACATCTGAAAGTCAACTTGGAGTGTGTTTATTGTTGGGAAACTGATGTAGACTAGCATTGTGAGCCAATCTCTAGCCATCAAGTGCTTTGGTATTCTCAAATCTAATGGACCAACAGGACTAACATAGATGTACCTTTCTGCCATCATGATCAGTGTAGCAATGGTTAGAATGGATGAACCAGTCTGTCACAGTACTGTGATCCTGTTCCACTCATGTTCTTTGGGTGATGATATTCTTGATGTTGGCATCCCCTAGGTATGTCATGAAGCAGCCCATTGTTGAAAACTATATTTTAAATATCTTTAAAACAACTGCTCTCTATGGACAGCCTTTAAACCCATCTAACCCATTATCCAATAGACCCATCAACAGAGAACCACCATAATTATATATCAAACAGCATGTTGCATGGGACAGTTTGCATAGCTATAGTTCATTCTTTGTTTGAAGAGACTGTATGAAGTTGTGCTACAGACGCTACACATCCTGCTTCATACTATACTTCTGTTGCACATACTAATACACCCTCCCTTCCCTTTCAATCTCTGACTCTGCTCCTCTTCCTACTGTCACTTTCACCCATACACTCCATGTTGCATGTGCAACCCTTTATTACAAAATGGCTGCTCAATCACTTCCTTCTGGTCATATGACTCATGGTGTCACAATTTTAACCATAATTCTGCATGTATCTAATTTGATTTATGTTAGAGATAAAAATGCCAGGAAAATTAATATTTTGATACTATTACCAATATATTCAATGCAAATTATTACTGAACCAATGTTCAGTTCTAAATTACACAATTTGAAAGCATTTAACAAAAGAAAATAATGACAATTTTAAAACCATTTAACAAATTTAATAGAAACAAGGCTTTAATTCTAAAAACAAAAATAAAATGTTGGTAATACTATTACATTGCAGTGTCCAAAACAGATACTTTAACCAACCATTAGGTGGCAATGCAACTCATTTTATACAGTTTATTTGTATTTTCATTGGTGTGACCTGGTGTTCTAATTGCAAGACATGAATGCATGCGATAAATATGTACACAGTCAGCCTGCCTGCCTCTCTGAGCTCCCATTAGCCATATGACTGAGCATGGACGCCAGCAATAAATGCACCATTAACCCTGTGAAAAATAGCTTTTAATCAAATTAATAGATCTTATCGGCCCCTAAAACACTTTGCATTGCGTGTAAGAGTCTTTGGATTATCTGTGGAATTTTCATTTCAAAAAAGCTTTTTATTATGAGGAACACATTATAGTTTTGTTGTAAAGCAACTTTCATCTATAAGAGGCAGGAGAGATTAGAAAGTCCTCAACTCTCCACAGAATTGCTGCATGGAGGGAGATAAGAATTACCCATTTTTTTCTTATGCTTTCCTCGCCAGGGCAGACCATTAACTCCACTGATTCCACACGCACCAATACAAGCGTGTCCCATTTTGTATAGAAAGCAAGGAGAAACTCTATGGTCCATATTCAATGAGCTTAAGAAGTGCAGTTCTGGTTCTAACCAACTCTACAATAGGGGAAAAATGAAAAGGCCTAATGAACCTTTAATCCTCTGAGCACCAGAGGGGTATTCAACACACTGCAAGGCAATGCATTGGATATCCCTCTAGCACTAAATGCTTGAAAGCTAGCACTGTCTCCAGCATATTGCTTTGCAATGTGTTAGAGGGCTCTCTAACATTCAAAGGGTTAAAAGCCTCATTTATATTATTTGGCATGCAATAGAAAAGAGGAACAGTTCTGGAGCAAGCCAACTGCATGAAAGGGGTCAAATATAATTTCCATAGACTTAAAGTGGAATGATCTTCAAGATAATATTGCCCCCCAAACACTTACTAACATAGCGGTAGGCAAAGGCTTACTTCTATTAGGCTGAATAAGTCCCTCTTTATTCAGGAAAAACTATTTCTTCAGCAGGCATCAGCTGCACATAGCATACAAGAGAAGCTCTGTGCGCCTGCGCCATCAGTAACTTCCGGTACGTTAAGGTACCAAGGAATGCCACTCGCCAATCCTGGCAGTGAATGTGACAGACAGCACAGATGCACAGGTACATTTTCTCCAATATGTCTGTGCTGTTGTCCACTGGTGCCTGGCGAAGAGGCTGTTTTTCCTGAATAACACGGGAGTTTTTCAGCCTATTAGAAGTAAGCCTTTGCCTATCGCTATGCTAGTATGTGTTTGGGGAGCAATGTTATCTTGACAATAGTTCCGCTTTAAATTGGTTTTTAACCAAGGGATTTCTAAAGCAATGAGTTGGATACCTCTTTCACATTCAAGGTGTTAAAGCTCCATTTAACCCTTTCGGTGCCAGAGGGGTATGCAATGCATTGCTCTGGGTTGCAGCTGGGTTGCTCTATTATTACTCCTCTTTTTTTTAACCCTTTAACGACCCATTACGGTGCAGGACCGTCATGGGTTGCTATACCGTTAAGGACCCATGACGGTCCTGCACCGTCATGGGTTAAACTCTCCCATCGTGGCCGCACGGAGTGATGGGAGAGCGCGGGCTGCTTTTACTAAGCGTCCCAGTACCGGGACACTTAGTAACAACCAGTAGAAAGTTTGTTGCAACATGCGATTCGCTTGATGAGCGAATCACGTGTTGCAAACGCTGAATGACAGGGACAGTATTTGTAAATACTGTCCCTGTCATATATCTCTGCCTCCCTCCATCTTGCACACTGCTGAGGTGGAGAGAGACATAGTGCCAGATCGTGTTCCAGTGAGCCAGATCGTTCCTATGTGAAAAAGTGAACCCCCCCCCCAAAATTAACCCTTTGATCACTGTTGTGCAGTGATCAATAAGTTCCCCCCATCTGATCAATTTGCTGCAGATCAGCGTTTGCTGATCTGTGGGACACCCCCCATCCCCCTTGTATTTTTTTATTTTTTTTTACATTTTTTAATTTTTTTTTTTTTTTTTTTTTTTTAAATAAAATTTGATTAATAAATATAGTTTAGGTAGTTTAGGTAGGTAGTTGGGTAGGTTTAGTGTAGACGTGTGTTAGGGAACGGTTTAGGGATAGATTTAGGTTTAGGGGGAAAAAAAATATATATATAGTTTAGATAGGTAGTTCACTTGAGTTAGGTAGGTTCAGGGTATAAGTGGGTTAGGGTAAGGTTTAGGGTTAGATTTAGGTTTAGGGGTAGCGTAGGGGAAAAAAAAAAAGCAAGAAATCAAAAAAAAAAGTTTATTTTATTAAAAAATGTATTCTATATTATAAGCTAGTTTAGATAGGTAGTTGGGTTGGGTATGATCAGGCAATATGTTAGGGTAAGGCTTAGTGATAGATTTAGGTTTAGGAGTAGAATAGGGAAAAAAATATTTAAAAAAAATTTATCATAGTAATAGTGACCGTTTGGAGTGTTAGGTATAGTTAGTTATAGAAGTTAGTAATTTATTTAGTTTAGAGTAGGTGCGTACAATGCAGCGGCGTTATAGTTTAGAAGAGGCATATTCCTTTTTGGCGTCTGACTCAGAAACCACAGACACTGCGTCAGACTTTGACATCACTCAGTTTTCTGAGAGCGAGAGCTCTAGTAGTGATGATGCAGGGCCTTCTGTGAAAAAAAGACGCACTGCCCCAACAACTGCCCCAAGAGCTGCCCCAACAACTGCACCAAGAGCTGCCCCAGCAACTTCCCAAAGAGCTGCTCAAAGACCTTCCCAAAGAGCTCCCCTAAGAAATGCCCCAAGACCTGCCACAAGTACTGCCCCAAGACCTGCCACAAGTACTGCCACTCCTGCTGATGAATGGGTATCACCAGCCAATTTATGCCCACAAATTCCTGAATTCACAGGCAACTCAGGAATTCAAGTGAATGTGGCAGGATTTACCCATGTTCAGTTTTTTCATTTATTTTTGGGGGAAGAAATTTTGGGGGAAATCGTGTCTCAAACAAATTTATACGCAGCCCAATATATTGCCGCCAACCCATCAGCGTTCATTTCCAAGCAAGAAATAAGGCAACCCACAGACCTTTTAGAATTTAAGAAATTCTGGGCCCTTACAATGACAATGGGAATAGTTAAAAAAACAACTATTAGATCATACTGGAGTAAAAACCCCATATATGATACCCCTATATTTGCCAAAACAATGACCAGGACTAGATCCGAAATGATTTTGCACTTTATGCACTTTAGTGATAATACCCTGTGCCTCCCAAAAGAACACTCCCAGTATGACAGACTGTTCAAAATTCGCCCCCTAATAAATAATTTGCAGGAAAAGTTTGCCCAAGTATATACCCCCCAAAAACACATAAGTATAGATGAATCCCTCATGAACTATAAAGGCAGGTTAGGTTTCAAACAATACATCCCCTCCAAGCGATCCAAATTCGGCATTAAATTTTATAAATTGTGTAAAGTGCCACAGGCTATACCCAGGCTTTTCAAATTTACGAGGGCAAGGACAGCCAACTTGATCCTCCTGGTTGCCCTGAATCTCTGGGAACAAATGGGAAGATAGTTTGGGATCTTATTTACCCCTTGTGAAATAAAGGATATCATTTATATGTTGACAACTACTACACCAGCCCCTTTTTATTTAAGTCACTTTTTTATTTTGACACCGTGGCCTGTGGCACTGTCAGGCGCAATTGCAGGGAGATGCCCAAAGAACTTGTAGAAAAAAAAAACTTGAAACCAGGACGTCCTCAGCTTTATGCCAACAAGAGCTGCTGGCAGTTAAGTTCAAGGAAAGAAAAGATGTCTACATGCTTTCCACCATGCATGAGGATAAAACTGTGGCAGTCTCTGTTCTTGGCAGAAGGGGGGGTACTAAGAAAGCCAGTCTGTATCAGAGACTACAACAAGCATATGGGGGGAGTTGATCTGTGTGATCAACTCATGTAGACGTAACTCAACTTGCGAAAGTGTAGGGCATGGTACAAAAAGGTTGCCATTTACATGATGCAGACAGCAGAATATAATTCTTTTTTGATTTTCAAATTGGCAAACCCCACTCTAAGACTAAATTTTCTGCAGTATCAACTCCATCTTATTTCCCAATTTTTGTTTCAAGGGGCAACAGAAATAATTCCACCAAAACGTGGGGTAGTACATTTTATTTATAAAATCCCCCCAACACCCCAAAAGAAAAACCCACAAAAGCGCTGCAGGGTTTGCTATAGCAAAGGAATACGGAGAGAAACCTCCACTTAGTGTCCTGACTGCCCTTCCAAACCTGGCCTCTGCATGGGTGACTGCTTCAAGCAATACCACGAAGGCACAATGCAGTAGTGCTGTGAAGTTTATTTTATTATTTGGCCACTTTTCCCCCCTGAAATATCCTGTTTTTTTTTTTTTCAAAACACATCCCTCCTTAGATCTAACACTATCAAAATATAATGGGAAGCAAAGCACCCTAAGTTTTTTCCATCTCTGATAATGGAAACACACATGTTCCCTACTGGGCCCAGTAGTTCCCCCAAACCCTGACAAACCTATGCATATGGGGCATTGCCATACTCAGATGATGTAACTCACCACTAATTTAAAGCACTTAAAAAATCTGCAAATATCATCTGATTGAAATCCAGAGCAACACTAAAATATAAGTGTGACAAAATGGTGTTTCTCTGCCTTACTGCAGGTTTAGGAGGGATTGCTGATACAGTGGCAGCGAAAAAATTGAAAAAGTGCAAATAGAACAAAAGCCAAAGTTGTCTACTCTTCTACAACATATACTTTTGGGGGTAAAATTAATTGCAGTATTGCCAAACAGTCTGAAATGAGACAAGGCACCAGCTGTAAAAATGGCATGTCTGTAAAAGGAAACTCACATGTTCCAACTGGGCCCAGTATCTCCCCCAAACCCTGACAAACCTTTGCATATGGGGCATTGCTGTACTCAGAAGAAGGAGCTGAACACTAATCAATGCAGTTTATAAAATCTTCACCTATCCTGTGCTTGAGATTCACATCAACATTGAAGTCTAAGTGTGAAAAACGCTGATTTTTTTTACTTGCGTCAAGTTTTCACAGGATTAGTGGTAAAATGGCTGTGTACAAAATTTGAAAACACACCTAAAATGAAAGCCTGGGGTGTCTACTTTCCAAAATATACACTTTTGGGGGGAAATCTTAAAAAAGAGCACTATTACACAGGACAAATGAGAAATGGCACCAGTAACGCAAGCTGTGAAAATTCAAAGTGTGAACCTGGAAATGCACATGTTCCAATTTGGGCCCCGTAGCTCCCGCAAACCCTGAGAAAGCTATGCATATGGGGTATTGCCATACTCAGAAGAAGGAGCCGAACACTAATCAATGCAGTTTATAAAATCTTCACCTATTCTGTACTTGAAATTCACATCAACATTGAAGTCTAAGTGTGAAAAACGCAAATTTTTTTTTACTTGCGTCAAGTTTTCGCAGGATTAGTGGTAAAATGGCTGTGTACAAAAGTTGAAAACACACCTAAAATGAAAGCCTGGGGTGTCTACTTTCCAAAAATATACACGTTTGGGGGGAAATCTTAAAAAAGAGCAGTGTTACACACAGGGCCGGTGCAAGGATTTTTGCCACCCTAGGCAAAACCTACTTTTGCCGCCCCTTGGCTCCGCCCCTTGTGTCCCACCCCTTTATACCCTGCCTACTTATATCCCACCTCTTTTCTTGCCCCACCAGCTCCAACTTGCCCCCCACCAGCTCCACTTTGCCCCCCACCAGCTCCACTTTGCCCCCTCAGCTCCAACTTGCCCCCCATCCGCTCCACTATGCCCCCTCAGCTCCAACATGCCCCCCATCCACTCCAACTTGCCCCCCATCCGCTCCACTATGCCCCCTCAGCTCCAACATGCCCCTATCAGCTCCACTTTGCCCCCCATCTACTCCAACTTGCCCCCAGCAGCTCCACTATGCCCCCTCAGCTCCACCTTGCCCCCCACCAGCTCCACTTTGGCCCCCACCAGCTCCACTTTGCCCCCATCAGCTCCAACTTGCCCCCAATCTGCCCCAACTTGCCCCCAATCTGCTCCACTATGCCCCCTCAGCTCCAACATGCCCCTATCAGCTCCACTTTGCCCCCCATCTACTCCAACTTGCCCCTAGCAGCTCCACTATGCCCCCCATCACATACCTGTAGCTCCCTCACCGTCTTCTCTTCAGTAATGCAGAGCGCGCCGGGAGATCATGACTCCCAGCGCGCACTGCATTACTAAAGAGCGACCGCGATAAGGGATCGCAGTGGCAACACAGACCTGACTGTGTTGCATTCCGGTGTGGTGGGTGTGGGCTCAGCTTTTCTCCGCTGCATGTCCGCACCCCCAGTACTTTTGCACCCTAGGCCAGCACCCACCTCGCCTATAGTTGGTGCCGACCCTGGTTACACAGTACAAATGGGAAATGGCACCAATAACGCAAGCTGTGAAAATTCAAAGTGTGAACCTGGAAATGCACATGTTTCAATTTGGGCCCTGTAGCTCCCGCAATCCATGAGAAAGCTATGCATATGGGGTATTGCCGTACTCAGAAGAAGGAGCCGAGCACTAATAAATGCAGTTTAAAAAATCATCACCTACTCTGTGCTTGAAATCAACATCAACATTGAAATCTAAGTGTGAAAAATGCTGCTTTTTACTTACATCAAGTTTACGAGAGAGTGGTGGTAAAATGGCTGTGTAAAAAAATTGAAAACACACCTAAAATGAAAGCTGGGGGTGTCTACTTTTCAAAAATATACACGTTTGGGGGAAAATCTTAAAGTGGAGCACTGGAACATAGCCCCAAATGAGAAATGGCACCAGATATGCAAGATTTGAAAATTCAATATTTGTTCAAATTTGGGCCCCGTAGCTCCCCCAAACCATGAGAAAGCTATGCATATGGGTTAATGCCATACTCAGAAGAAGGAGCCAAACACTAATAAATGCAGTTTAAAAAATCATCACCTACTCTGTGCTTGACATCCACATCAACATTGAAATCTAAGTGTGAAAAACGCTGATTTTTTTACATACATCAAGATTTACGAGTGATTGGTGGTAAAATGGCTGCGTAAAAAATTTCAAAACATACATGAAATGAAAGCCTGGGGTGTCTACTTTCCAAAAATATACATGTTTGGGCGAAATCTTAGAGTGGAGCACTTCTACACAGCCCCAAATGAGACATGGCACCAGTGATGCAAGCTGTGAAAATTCAAAGTGTGAAACTGGAAATGCGCATGTTCCAATTTGGGCCCCGTAGCTCCCCCAAACCTTGCGAAACCTATGCATATGAGGTATTGCCATACTCAGAAGAAGGAGCTGAACACTAAACAATGCATTTTTAAAAATATTCACCTATTATGTGCTTGAAATTCACATCAGCATTGAAGTGAAAGAGTGAAAAATGCTGTTTTTTTAACTTACGTCAAGATTTACGAGTGATTGGTGGTAAAATGGCTACATAAAAAAATTTTAAAATATACGTAAAATGAAAGCCTTGGGTGTCTACTTTCCAAAAATATACACTTTTGGGGGTAAATCTTAGAGTGGAGTACTGTTACACAGCCCCAAATGAGACATGGCACCAGTGATGCAAGCTGTGAAAATTCAAAGTGTGAAACGAGCATGTTCCAATTTGGGCCCCGTAGCTCCTCCAAACCTTGAGAAACCTATGCATATGGGGCATTTCTGTACTCAGAAGAAAGAGCTGAACACTAAACAATGGATATTTTAACATTTTCAACTATCCCGTGCTTGATATCAACAGTAATATTGAAATGTATGTGTGAAAACTGCAAAAAAACAAAAAAATTTTTCCACAACTTTGAAAAATATTTCTGGAAAAATAGCTGCATAAAAAACTTCAAAATTCTCCTGATTATTTACCTTATGTTGTCTAGTTTTCAGAAACATATATCTTTGTGGGACATTTTTGGTTCTGGCACCATCAACTAAGCTATGATGCTCACATGCCAATTGTTGAAAAATTACAAGTTGGAAATAATGGCATCCATCTTGTAATATTTACCTTGTAAATGTGAGGAAGCGATTGAAATACTAGGCATATGGGGTACTCTTATATTCAGGAGAAGTAAATGAATATATTTAGGGGTATTTTTTGTCATGAACTAATAGTATGTAAATCCTGACAGAAAAATGTAAGCAAAATGTTTTTTTATTTTTTTCCTCTGTTTTTCTATTTTAATCAAATTAAAAAATGAGGTATTCATATAATTGTGGTATCATAAGAAAGCCCTACTTGTCCTTAAAAAAACAGTATATAATTTGTGTGGGTGTACAAAAGGAATTAAAGAGAAAATATGGTTGAACAAAGACATAGTCAAAAAAGTCAAAATTGCTCCGGTCCTTAAGTGAAAACAACATCAGATTTTCCCGGTCCTTAAGGGGTTAATGAATACAGCACTATATGATTGTACCAAGGCCACCCATTTCATACCTCCCAACTGTCCCTCTGTAGGAGGGATAGTCCCTCTTTGAGACCCAAATCCCTATGCCCATCTTTTCTACCTTTTTGTCCCTCTTTTCAGGAGATCAGAATGAGTAGTGTGTATTACATGCTCCACAACAATAAATATACACATAAATATACAAATAATACACATAAATGTGTAGTTAATCTTTATTATATGTGTTTATAAATTAACCTGTGTAAATAAAATACTTTGGTCTTGCTCTAAATATTTTTTCAGTTACACAAAGAGGAGCCGGTAAGTTATGAAATAGCCTAAAAATTCTCGGTAATGCCCCGCCCACCAGCCACACCCCCATAAATACCACCTAAAACAAAAGTGTCCCTCTTTGGCCATTTGAAATGTTGGGAGGTATGCCATTTTAATATATTTAGTATTATTCAGGGGCAGCTCTTGGTTTTTGGGGGCCCTACGTGAAAAATGTACATGGGGCCCCCCTTTACACCCAGGTTGGTGTTTCTTATAAGACATTGTCATCTGATTTTGTTTACAGGCAGTAGCAGTACTATATAAGCACTATGGGGCCCTCTGACCAAGTGGGGGCCCTAAGCACACTCTTATTCTGCTTATATTGTAGCACCACCACTGCTATTATCCATGTACCTTGTCATTTGTTCAGTGTCCTCTCTCCCTGTCCAGCACAGCATGCACACAAGGGGAGTATACGATAGGCCCCTTTGTGAAGAATGGTAGCAGTTCAGAAACATTAATCAAATATGAAAGCAAAAGTATTTCCTTGAGACAGGTACTTTTAAAAGCAGTAAATATGATCCAATATATTCCCAAATATAAGGCAGTATACAGAAATATAAGGGTGTCCCTCACTAAGGGCGCAATGTTCAAAAGTCATCATAATGAAGAAATTCTCTGATCATGAGCTGGTGGTAAAAGAAGGATGATACTTTCAAAAGTAACTGGTGGTAAGATAAGCTTGATGAATATTGCCCTTAAATATTCTGACATTAAAAATGTCTTTGTCTTTGAAATTAAAATTTTCAAAGAAATAAAGACAGTTTTTTTTTTACCAGTTAAAACCATACTGCTGCTTCTCACTCCTATTTGCAAATAGTACTTTTATTTGTGTACTCCATTTTTATTTTTTCTGAAAAAATGATGGAAATCAGACAACAAAGTGACAGCTACAATATATATATTTTTAAATACCGTACAACATGACTGTAGATGAAACCATACCCACTTTTAAGACTGCTTTTTCCCTTAGACGGACATAGTGGAATTGGATGCCAGTAATATATTTGAGAACTGATGGACCATAGCGAACAAACTTTTTCAGACTAATTACAGACAATTTCAGTTTCCACAACTTGTTGAACATCTCCCCCTAAGTTATTTCCCAGATGCCACACCTATTGTCAATGCTGTACTAGGAGGAAGAGTCTATTAGATGAATATACCAATCTGTCAGCAGAGCTCAAATAGTGTTAGCCTCCAACTCGAGTAGCTGCATATGATCAATGTAGTGCATACCAGTGGACACACTCCACCACTGTTAAAATGTTAATGCCAGCAAACTCCTTAGCATGCATAGTAAAATGAAGCAAAGTTACTGAGCCTTTTGAGCCTTTGGAATTCAACATGGCATAGAGGAAAGGAACTTCACACAATGCACTGACCCACTGCCCACCCCTTGAAACAATAGTTGTTAAGGGAAGAATTGTTAGGAATTGTTGACAAAAATAGCTTATCAAATTAGTGTCAGACAGGCTGAAGGCTAAAAAAATTATTGCATCTAACGAAGGGGTATTTCTCCAGAAATGTTGTGTTCATCATTGTGATTTAAACAAAGAGGCTGAGTAGATCCCACTTTTCTCTTTTATCTGATCATTGGTACCATTCATCGGCATCTAGAACAGATTCAGCTTGGTGTGCTAGGGTAATCTACAACAATTGACATAAAAAATTGATTGCAGTGTCTGTTGTGTGGAATGATATTAGTACATTGCCCTCTGTCTCTCCTTGTTTTACGTTAGTAAAGAAATTGCCCGGAAGGGACCACAGGGTACGGGAGGGGAAGCATGTCATGGGGAGGGTTGATCCAGACAGGAAGTGTGTGTAATAGGGAGGAGTTTAAGGAAAGAGCTTAAATAGGGTAGGCAACAGGAAGTGGGTTGCTGTTTGGGGGGAAAAGGACAAAGGGAAGCATCAGTCTACCTGTGGCTGTCTATTGTTCAGACTTCCTGCTTGTCTTTTGCCCTCTGTTTTCTGAGGCCACTCTTTCCAGTCCTATTGGTGGTTCCTTGCTTTAGTCACTCGGGGTGCGATGTATCAAAGTTTGCTTGTAGCTGCTGGCCCCCCACTTTCAGTTTTTCTTTCCGAAACCCTTCTCTCCATGTCTCTCTGTCCTCATCTGGTCTCTTTTTCTTTCCCTCATCCTTGCTACGTCTGGGCCCATGTTCGCTGCACCTACACAAGCCATTATTTCACTCGGGTTAGGAGCTTCAGTGGCTTATTCCTTACGGCACAGACCCCTCACTCGTCATTTTGTGGGCTGTGCAGTCATTGGAGATGTAATCACAGGGCTGCAACTTGGCGCTTGGCGTGCTACAGACCCCAAGGATGCCGGACTTTATTTGGATGAGTGCTTTTTGGATGGCGCTAGCACACTACTCTCTCTCTCTTACTGGACCTGCCATGTTTCCTGTTCCTGCCTTGATCTTAAGCTCCGTATGTGCAGGTTCTGTGGATTATCACTCCCTAACTCCATAGGGCCTGGTGCAGTAGCTTTAACGGGACCTGCCAATTTTCCCCCCACTTGGCTGGGAGGGGGCAGATTGTCCCCATCGGACTGGGTATAGCTTATTGCTCCCTAGTTGTCCCTGTGTTGGCCTTCACCGCGGTACCCATGTCACCTGTCCCTCCTGCCTGGGCCCATGAACAGTGCATGTCTGCTCCTCTTCCTGCTCCACAATGTTCTGCTATCTGTCTTGCTTGTGCTGCTGCCGGGCCTACTCTTGTGGTTTTGGCATTCATAACTCTCAGCAGTAGCTCCGCAGGCCACTTCCTAAGTGGATGTGTCTCTTGGTACCGCTGTGTCTGTCTGGAGAGCCGGTTGTTTGCTGTGTCTGTGGTGTTGGCTTGCACGATGGCTGCATTTCTTGCCACTTCGGTGTTCCACTCCTGCGGTTTCTGTTGCTGTGTGTATATCTGTGGATGCGCATGTTTGTGGGGTGGATGAGCAGGAGTTTATCTGTGTTTACGATTGGGTTTGGTTGTGTTAGGTATAGGTGTGTATGGATGTTTATAAAACAAAACAATAATACATTTGCTGTGTATGATGTTGTGTGCATGACGTTGCTATGGGTGTTTAGGTTTCATTGGCAAACACCTACACAAAAAAAAAAAGGACACTATTAGGGTTCTTAACTACTCTACGTTAGGTCTTTTGGTGATATGAGTGTGTGGTTTGTCTGCGTGGTGTAGCTGTGTGGTATGCGTCTATATGTGTGTTTGGATGTTTCTGTAGGATACATACAAACAGTTATGAGATAGTTATGAGATAAAAAAAAGGTAATTGGGTGTATAGGTTCTGGCATGGCAACGTGCTACGTCTAGACCTGGGAGCTTTACTCCATTATCCATTACTATCTACAGCTCCGCATGTTGCATGTTTTATTTTATACTGCTTGTGGAGCTGTGAGATATTGTGCGGGATGTATGGTGGTCTTTTACGGTGTCCTTAAGAATTGTCGATGGCATTCACAAAGCCTGGTCATATTTTCTACAGCAATACAGTCCCATTATACATAGGTCTGGGAATACTCTCTGTGTATTAGCACCTGCACTGCTATCTTTGCACACATAGCTGTCACTATATACTGCCATTCAGGACAGGTTATACCTGGCGTTCTGTTGTAATCCCTAACACTGTCTTTATTTGGCTCAAATTGGTGATTTTCTTACTAATTACTCTGGGACACATTTCTTATTTTTCCAAGTCCATTTTATGCCACTTTTCCAGTGTCCACTAACTGGGCTCAGGACATAGGAAATTGTCACTTGATGGATGTACATTTACTTATGTCACTTTGGGACACTTTAACAGACACTTTCTTTCTCATTCCGTTTTATACATCCCCCCAATGTCCAGGTGGTATGCCGTGTGCTTGGGGTGTGTGTGTACTTACCTTGTTTGTTGACAGTGCAGTACTCAGGATGGTTGCATTGGAAAAATGGGTACCTAATTATGCCTTCACAGTGGCAGCCAGTGGTCATACCGGCTTGCATCTTTCAGTGCTGAGCTTCCTTGAGGGGGCCTTTCCTAGTGTTCTGTGAGCGGTGGGATGGTCAAATGATGGACCTGGTGGCTGAACAGGCATCCGGGATGGAGTCAAGCAAGGGATCTCCTGGTGAGTGTTTTGCTGGGACCGAGCTGTGTTGCATGGTTTTCTGTTGGGATTCCCATGGGAGTTGACAGGGAATGGATGGAGTCTGCAGCGGCATGGAGGATCCTTTCCCTATTGGTGTACAAGCTGGTTTGGGCTGGTGGTTGCCCTTCTCAGGCCTCAGGAGCAGGTGGGATGTTGTGGAGTATCCTCCGGTGCTGTTGGCACAGCTTGTCTCTGCGCTTGAAGCGTACATTATGTGTCGGCTAACGGCCTGTCAGTTACCTGGTGGGGCTGGTTGCTGGAATCAGATCCTGTTGTGTCCAGGTTTTTCCTTTACAGCTGTGGGGTCTAGCGAACTGGCTTCCTTCAGGCACCACTTCATGACGGTGTCCTTCCTGTGCCAGGGCATGGCCTAGTGAGTTCCTGGTGTGCTCCTGGATGCTGCTGGTGGGGGCACGGTCATTGTGTCCATTCCTGTTTGTTGGTGATGGTGAAGCTCTTATGTCCCACTGCTCATGGGGTATACGCTGCAGGTGGTGCTGTGGACACTGGTGCCGCATGTACTGTTGCTCTTGCTTCCTGTTCCTGATGGTTCCAGTTTTCTTCTGTTCCTGGGACTTCTGTCCCTGCATGGTAACTATACACTGGGTTCTGGGCTGCATGCGGTGTGACTGATGGCATATGATGCGGTGTGGCCTTTGTGGGGTTTGGTTCCAGGGGGACATTGTGGAGGTGTTAATGTGTTATTGGTCTGGATGCCTGGGGGAGTGTTTCGGGATATTTGTGTGTTTGGGATGGAGAGTGTGACGGTGGATGTCGTTGGTGGTTGTTTTTTGTGGCCAGAGCATGGCCCGCACGGTTGTGTGTGTGTAGGTTTTCTTATCGTGGGCATGTTTTTCCACTTGTCCGGGGGTTGTTTGGGCACTGGTGTGAGGACTTGTGGTTGAAAGTGTACTTGTGGGTTTCCTCGCAGGTCGGTTAACTGTGTGGATTCAGCTGATGTGGGTGGCTGGTTGGTGCCTGGGTATTTGTATATTTCTGGCTCCGGTTTGGTTGTATGTGGAGGTGGGTGCTTGTTTGGTGTGTTTGTGTTGGATGTAGGTGTTTTGAGACCAAGAAAACTCAAGGGTCAGAAGGTATAGTAAAGATCACTTTATTAAATAATAATGGTAATAATAGACAGGATCTCGAAGGAGCAAAGGGTGAAAAGAGAGACCAGAACCTCTATCAGAAATAAAGGGCAGTCTAGGGTCAACCACAACTGCTAGAGACTAGGCCGTAGTCAATGTTAGTCTCATCAGCACAGGAGGCCCCAAGGAAGGACACTCACAATCGCCCCTAAAAGTGGCAACAAGGGAGACAACTGACTCACGCCTGCAGTTAGTCAGCTAAAGTCTGCTAGAGCCCCAAGCCTGCACCAGATAGGACATCCACTGATCAGGAGGCAACACAGACAATACAGCTGGACAGAACCCCAGGTCAGCACCAATTAGGATAGCCAGACAAGCCAGGGTCATACACAGAGTGGTTAGTCAGCCAGAGTCACAGGTCTGCACCAGATAGGATGTCCACTAGTTAGGAGGCAACACAGGGAGGATAGATGAACAGAGCCCCAGGTCAGCACCTGATAGGATAGTCAGACAAGCTGGAGTCATACTTGGATCGGGTAGTCAGAGCCACAGGTCTGCACCAGATAGGATGTCCGCTAGTAAAGAGGCAACACAGACAATACAGCTGGACAGAGCCCCAGGTAAGCACCAGTTTGGATAGTCAAACAAGCCAGGTTCATACACAGAGCGAGTAGTCAGCCAGCCACAGGTCAGCACTATAATGGATGGTCAAACAAGCCGGGTCATACACTGGAGAACAGGAACAGGAACTGGAACTAGAACTGTACTGGACAACAACTTAAGGGTACTGAGTAAAGATCCAGTGCTCTTAAATACCCTTCCAGGAAGTAGGTAGGTGGAGAAAAACTAGAACCTTCAGCATAAGATTGAGGCCTGTGTCAGAGCGCAGCCTCACGCCCAATAATGATGCATCAATCTGCGATGCGTCCATTACCTCCATCAACCCTGCTTCTACTGGCTCAATCCTGCTGCTTCGGAAGAGGACATGGCAGGCCACTCCATGCCCCAAGTGCGCCCAGACCGAACACTCGAAGCGACGCTTGGGATGACGCTGAAGCATCATTTCGGGCACTCAATTCCTAGCGTCGCCCGAAGCGGCAGCACTGGGTCTAAGGTACTCTGTAACAGTGTGTCTACATTGTTTGTATTTCTATTTGTATATCGGGGTAATTTGTGCATTTCTATGTATATTGGTGGTTATGTATATATGGATTGGTTGGTGTGCAAGGTTAGGGGTGTATCTTTACTGGTTTGGGGTTTGTGCATGGCTATTCGGCTGCTTGTTTCTGATTGCTTTGCTGTATCTATCCGCCTGTTGATCGGAGTGTTTGAGGGTCCTTGGTTCCCAGATATGGCCAGGGCTGTCCCTTGGGTGGGCGGAGGTCTTGGGTCTCCACCTCTTCCCCCATATTCAGAACTGGTGAGTGGTTGGACTGCTGGTGGTTTGTTTTTTCTGAGCCGGCTGACTGTTTTGGGTACATTTGCATTGATGGTCTGTTGGCCTTTGTTTTTCTTGTGTTGTGGTTTGTCTGGTGGTATTCAGTGATGTGGGTTTTTGTGGGCAGGTTGGTTCTTGGGGGGGTACTCTCCCCATTTGGACTGTGTGTGTTGCTTAGAGTGTGGTGCATGTTGGTGGGTGTATAGGCCATAGCTTTAGTAGTGTGGAGCCCGGCTGGTCACGGTAGTGACAGTCGGGCTTGGTGGCTGGGGCCCAACTGGTCAAGGTACTGACAGTCGGGCCCTGTGGCGGATTGTCCTTGCATGGTTTCCAGAGATCGATAACTGAGGTGGTAAATTTTGGGGATTTATCCTCATACGGAAGCCCTTTGGGAGTTTTGCCTCAGACATAGGTTGAGGGAGGTGACGTTACCCATTGAAGCTAAAATGGATGGCCAATGGGGTAATTTTCTGTAAGTGCTGAATAATGGTGGAATCTGCTGGAAGTGTTGAAGAATGGTGGAGTTAGCTGGAAGTGCTACGAACATTGGAATCAGCTGTAGTGCTGAAGAATGGGGATTTAGCATGAGCCCGGACAGTTTGGCCATACTTGGTTTAAGATAGGCAAGGACTGTTAATTAAGGAATGATCATGGATTAATAATTAATTATTTTGGTACTTGAATAAGAATAATAATAATAATAATAATGTGAGTAAATAATTAAATAAAACTATGGTCTGTTATCCCAAAAATAGATGTGTATGTGTTTATTTGAGGGATCATACCCTCTCCTCATGACATGACAAATACCACACAAAGGGAGCTATAGTTTTGCTTTCATTGAACATTTTCATGGGCAGGAAAAGCATGCAAACCATACAACCTGAAAGTGTTAGTGCTATTGTCCCTGCATTGAGTTACATCATACCCTCGCTGAATATATTAATGCAAACAAGTATATGTCACAGTGTTTGCACATATCATCATGTAAACACACACACACAAACACATGAGTCCACACTTGTTCATTTACTGCTTTAAAGGGATAGTAATACTTTGTTTTAATTTTATTTTATTTTGTAGGCATTAAAAAAACATGAAGAATGATATAAGTCTTATCTCTCAAACCTTTAGGTTTAAGAGATATTCACAAACAAAGTATCCCCCCCCCTGTTCAACCAGATCAGAAGGGAGGTGCCCAGGTAGACTGCAGAGAGGGACAATCTTCAATTAAGATAAGGGAAAAAGCTGAAAAAATTGTCAAGGGGGGAAGGGCTTTCATTGTATTCATACAAAGAAAATTGTCCCCTTCTGTTATCTGTCTGGTCTTACAACTGGATTCCACATCTGAGAAGAGATGGCTTACACTAGGTAAAAGGGGCGGGAGGGGGAAACTTTGCTTGTGAATATCTCATAAACCATAAAGGATTGAGAGATAAGACTTATATCATTCTTCATGTATTTTTAATGCCTACAACATAAAATAAAGTTAAAACGAAGTATTACTATCCCTTTAAAGCATGTGGAAGAGGTTTTCAGAAAGTGTGTACAGGCAGAAATTCCACCAGGAAGTGGAAGGCCATGATTTACTGACAAATCATTTCTGCAGGTGGGAAATTCTTCAGACTCCTATTCAGTATGTTTGTGTTCTTTTGCCCAGTATTCCTTCTCATTTTCTATTTTTGAATTGTTATCAGGGTTCTGCTTGTGAAAATGGTAAGCAGGGTGAACAACATAAAAGCATTATTATGCTTAGTGCTCCCTTATACTGCATCTGTGATTCACTGGATGAAGGGGAGGAAGACATGAATATTTCCTCCTCTCTTGCTGCTAGTGTAGCATACCAAGTTAGGTGAGCTAGCTGTGTAGCGAAAGCAAATACTGTGGCACAGCACACATTACATGACAACACATTCTTAAAATCACTTGTCTAGAGGTGATACTTTGCCTGTAACCCACTGAATGCCAAAGATGTCTCTAATGCATTGCTTTGCAATGTGTTGGAGATCACTCTGGCATTCAAGGGACAAAATTCCCCATTTAAATGAATGAGAATTTGGGAATTAGTATTCCTCTTTTATGGCACAGTTGATTTGACTCATAGTAACTCCATTGGTCTTTTGAAAGTAAGATACCAAGTCCATACCTTTCATTTTTATTTCCATTCCTTACTTTCTGTTTTAACCGAAGGAACTTGGTGACATTAATTCTCCTTATTTTCTTTGCTTTAAACTCTCCATTTTAATCCTGTCAGCTCACAAGATCTGTGCCACCCTATACTTGCTGCCATGGTTGAGAGGTGTGGGGTTGCCAAGCGTGAAGAAGCACAAGAGAAAAGTTAAGACTCTGCTTTCATCTCACACCAGTGCAAGACAGCTTGCAAGGTGGGGGTGTGAGAAGGGGGCTGCCAGCTGCTCTGCTCTAAACTACAAATTACTGTGTCAGTCACCAAGCTATTTTACAAACAAGAAACAGTAGACAATTTTCATGTTGTGCATTGATGTTGTGGATAAAGCTTTCTGCTTTTCTGTGTATTTAGTTTTACTTTTTTACAGCTCTACAAATGTAAGATTTACTTAAGAATGTTGACCCTTTCAGTGCTGAACGGAGATGCACTAAGATGCACGGTGTGATTAAGAGCATATAACTTGTCCAATTTCATAAACTCTTGAATTCCTGTGTTACTGTACTATGTCTATGTACTAACATTTCTCAGATCCTACCCAGTACATCCTCCACATTCTGGTGTTGGGTTCATGAAGATCTCTCTCAGGAGCTGTGAAAAGGAATCTCCTCAACCTACAGACTGCCACATTTCTGTTGCTGTCATCTTTCATACACAATATCACAGTGTCTAATTTGCCTGTTGTTTTCTCTCTCACCCATATTCTGGCAACCCCATAGTCCACCTTCTGCTGCTAATGCCTCTCTAGTTTATGTTATTCCACCATCCAGTCTTTCTTCTCCTGCTTCCATTCATGTATCAGTGGTTCCTGATTCTGGTCCATATGATACTACAGCTCAAGGTCTTGTGACTCCAATGTCCAGATCTCCTGTTGCTGCTACCCACATATCAATAACTCTTTCTCCTAGTACTCCTGCTAGTTCTGCCACTTCAGTTTCCAGTTTCCATTTGGCTTTCTCCTGCTCTTGTCCCTCAGGTTCCTATGACACCACCATCCAGGCCTGCTGCTTCTGTGCCACCCAGATTTTGGGTCTGCCTATTGCTACTGCTCAGGTTTCTGTGACTTCACCATCCAGTTCTTACACTACTGCTGTCACTCAGGTGTCAGAGACTCCTCCTTCCATTTCTGTTGCTGTTAACCAGGTTTCAGTGACCCCAGCACCAAGTACTCCTGTTGCTGATGCCACCCTGTGACCCCAGCATCAAGTACTCCTGTTGCTTCTGGTTCCAGTCCATCTGATACTGCTACTCAGGTTCCTGTGAATCTACCATCTGGGCTTCCTGCTTCTACTGTCACCTAGGTACCTGCAGTTCCTGATTTCTGTCTTTCTGATACTACCACTCAGGTTCCTGTGAATCTACTGTCTAGTCTGTCTACTACTGCTGCAGGTGTCAAAAAATCCATCTTCAGGTCCGCCTTCTGCTGCTGCTTCCTCTGAAGTTCCTGTTACATTTTGAGTACAGCCTGGTGTCCAGCAGTGGTGGCATTTCCCCAAGTACTATAACAGTTGAAGCATATTTTTTACTATTACTATTTATTATTATTAACTTTTTCTTTCTCCTGACTTGTAACATGCACAAGTATCTTTGTAATCTGCTGCATCTGCCTTCGAAGTCCGATTTATGTGGGTAAGACTGTTTTCACTTTTAAAGAAAGCATGGCTAGTAAAATGGGATGCTACTCGAATGCCTTGATGTTTACACACTTTATGACTAGTTTCCTCAACACTCTGTTGATGTGTAATGAAGCTACATTATTGTGCCTTGGTGTTTGGACACTTTGTGATCACTGATGATCCTGTCTTTGAATGGCTCATGGACTGTTGTATTTGGCTAGTTACTGTACTATACTGAGGCCTAGATTTTGGTTTAGTTGCTTTCTCTGCCACTTTATTACCTTTATCACTGTTTTTTTATTTTTTATGGTGATGTCTGATAAGCATTGCAATGTGCTGTTTCTCCAACAGTATCGCTGCCCAAGGGCAGACCAATTATGTATTTTTTTATGTCTATCCTAATCTACTTTGTATTGATCACATTGTCAGTGGCTAGTTCAGACTGGTGGATTACATGTTGTGATGTACTGGTATCCTTTTATTACACCAGCCCTTGCAAACACCAGTGGTCTGCCGCACTGGGTCATCTGTGTTAGGTTTCTGATTGCTTTTGCCTAATATCTATTCATCTTAACATCTCAACCTTTTCTTTTATTCTTTTTTGCGGGCTATTGGGTGCATGTAATAGTCCATTCTTTCTCCTTGTTTCCCTCGAGATCTCTCTACTTATCAGGTATTCCCTGGCTCTGAAATAATTCACCTTTACATTTTTGTTTTCTCACATCTCTGGGTCCCCTCCTTTTACAACATAACTTTATATAACATAATATAATATCTAATTTTCCTGAGGTTCTGGCCAATTTTCCTCTTCTATTTGTGTTTTCTTCCTGTTTATATGTCATTACATTTTACTGATAACTAAAGTTTGATTGGTCCCGCTGGGTTATTGGTCTGACAGCACTTGGATTACATCATTAATTCCACTGGCATCTCGTGGTGCTAAACAAAGCTTATATAAAGGAGTATATGTATTTTTAGGATTGTCTTGAGAAAGTTCCTGCTAGGACCAAACTGCACACCGTTTGTTAAGACCTAATAAAAATGTCCTTTGCCTACACAAGTCCCATTGTGCTGCCCCTGTTTTTTTCATGTATATATGTATATCCAAAAATATGTGTGTGTGTGTGTGTGTGTGTGTGTGTGTGTGTGTGTGTGTGTGTGTGTGTAAATACACAATGAATGCTATCGCAGTATGTGATAATGCCTTTTTTTCTAGTCTACTAGCATTACTTTCTTAGGATGAGTTTACAGCCTCCCTCTAAATTGAGTATTGCTTTTGACTTGATAAACGGAGGTTGATACTTTCAAAAGCTTGTGCTGAGAACTGATTTTTGCTTTTGCTCCAATAAAAAATGTTATCACATGCTTTGACTAACTGGACTAGCATTGCTATACTAAATAAAAAAAAATAATATATATATATATATATATATATATATATATAGATAGATAGATATATATATTAGGACAAAGTAGGCAGCACCAGTGGAACTTTTTAATTAGTGAAAAAGAGCTATTATTTGGTCAAAGTTTCGGTACCAAACTGGACCTTTATCAAGATTGACCAAAATGACCAAATAAATTGCTTTTTTCACTACTTCAAAAGTCCCAATGTTTTTACCTATTTTGCCTTATAGCTACATGATTTCTAGGATTGTGAACCTGAGCATTTGTTTGAGTGTTTCCACAAACCAGCTGTGTACATAAAGGGCTGGACATCTTCACTAGTCCAATGGTCTGTGACTAGAAAGAAAACCATTCTGCTATCTTTCATCTTTCTCCTGACTAGTAACTGTTTTCCCTGACTACATTTTCCAACATTACTAGTGACTAAAAAAAAGATTTTAAAAAACAGATGCAAAAATGCACAACATATTTATGTAATTTCACACATTTCACCTTTGTGTATCAAGCAATCCTATGCTTTACAGTAATTATATGCTTTACATTGCAAGCATTGCATTATATTAAACAAAATGTAATTACATATATTCTTTGCTGTAATGCTGCATGTGGCATTGACTTGTAGAATTAGGAGTTAACTCATTGAGTTCCAGTACAATATTATATTAATACCCTCATTAACGCCCTCATTAGTCAATTTTATCTGATGTACTGGCTATCACCTCATATTTCAACCGATAATTTATGTATTCATGCATTTTTTTAACTAACTTTTAGAGAAACAAACAGTTTGCTCATGGAAATTCTCTTTGGCTTCAATGTTTTTTACTCTTGTTCAACTATGACATATTTGTGAATTCAATTTATCAAATAGTTCCAAGCACCTTCAATAGTATGTCCAATTATTGAAACATTTCCACAGTTAAAAGCTGAGTGCTTGGCACATGAACATCTAGTTCCAATATCTGACCACACTGATCACAAACTAACACTTATACTTATTTACCGTATATACAAGGCATTATTTTTTTCACCAAAAGCTTTTAACAGAAGTTGTCTGCCCTTCCCACTGATAAAAGGCAGCCATCAGTCGGTATCCAGTGATAGTAATGATAGGTCTACAAATAATAGCCCAACCATTTCTTCAGCCCTAAAGTCTGAAAAGCTTGTCCTGATTTTGATTTTGAAGTCCTTTTTCTATAGATCTCGCTCTTCAAGTGCTGGGCTATTAAGCTGTCGGATCTGCAGGGAGCATCTTTACAGATATTGGCACCTGGAATCATTAAGGACAAGCTAAGAGAAAAATAAGTGCTGTCCCACTAGGACCTTGCAATGTTATGAACATTTAAATACACTGTAGATGTACAAACCAGAGATGTCAGTGGTCTCTTTGTTTGTTTTCTTATACAGTGCAAAATAATTATTATGCATTCTGTGAGTACTTCTCTTATACATATTTCTAGAAACCACTTGGAGAAGTAAGACATGAACCCTTTGAGTACCAAGGTGCAACACTCACCTTAGACACCCCTCTGGCACTCAAAGGGTGAATCCATTATGTGATTCCTCCATAATAAGTTGGATTTGTCACTGGCAATCTCTTTGTTAGCAGCAGGTGCTCCAAATTGGAATAAAAATCTCTTTTACCCTTTAAAAAAAAAATCTTTATCAAAGTTAAATAAACAGTGATAAAATAATGGAGGTGCTCTGCTTGTGCTAACCAAAGAGAGCACACAGCGATATGACTGATACAGCAGCAGAAGAAAATTAAGTGTAGTTCCATACCTCCATGTTTCAAAATTTACAAACAGACTTTCCTTTATGAACTCAGAATATTTAAAGGGCAATCATCATGTTTTCCTAAGTCTTTTCCTATGGAAACTGACTTAGTAAAATTTGGTAGGCTGTGCAGGCCCAAAATGATTCCTACCAGCCATTTGGGTGGATCTAAAAACTGAGTCCACTGGATTACAAGGAATCCCTCCCTTCTCCTCCCCCTCTCTTCCTTCCTCTCTCATGTCTCCACTCTGATGCTTCCATCTCTATAGTCGCAGTTCCAAGTGGGCTACACTGCACTAGTCACCTCTATAAAGTAGCCTTGCCAGTTGCCCCGCCCAAGCTGTTTCCTTCGCTAGCCTCCCCTTGCCTAAAGGTCAGGCACCTAACGTTCACATAACTTGGTGACAAATTAATTAACTACTTGACCACCCTTCCAATGCCTTCCAATTGCTGCGACCAATGCTATACTTGTTACCCCACGAAGTACTGCACTACAAATTGTTGTATTTTTTAACTCTGTAATTTCATTATCCTATAACATAAAAGGCCAGATATATGTTTGCCCGATGCAGTCATGCACAGTAGAGAGACACTAGTCTTTCAATAAAGCTTTAAAAAAAACAACAACAACAAAAACTGAGTCCCCAGATTGGCAGAAGAGCTGGATGTAACCCAGGTTAAGGCTCATAGCCACAAACGTTAATGGTTGTACCCACAGCTCCATAGACTGCTAGGATTTAAATAAATTAAACTTAAAAATATAAATAAAAAGAGAGAGAAGTGACCCTCAAGCAGGGAGATGATAATGACCACAAGGTTTAGCTATTTTAACCTAACAAAATAGTACACTTATCAAATGTAAAAATCTTGCACAAATTTTGATCAGAAACAAAACTGATCAAGTCTGAGCACCTTGCTTGATCAATCGTAACAAAAAAATAATAGAATCGACAGATCAAAAAAAATTTTGATTAAAAAATATACATCAAGAAAATATCTTTGTTTTATTCAGTAGGAAATACATTTTCCCCCATAGTCCACTGTCCCACAAATATAAGAAATGTGTGAATGTCTTTATTTAGAGAAATTAAAGGAAAAATAATGCTTCCTAATAATAACTCCCCCCTACTTGCCTTTCTATCACCAGAAAATCCTAATGCCCCCATATATAATGTCCTAATGCCCCCATATAATGTCCTAATGCTCACATACATAATGTCCTAATGCTCACATACATTTGTTCTAGAGATCACATCTTCAATCAATCATAGATCTCATGTCATGGAGAATGACAAGTTTCTGGCATTGTTTACTATACTGAAGCAGGCAGGGTGCATACTTAATCTTTTAAGCACCATAAGGTTGTGCATTGCATTGCAAAAAAATGTGATGCATACCCTTCTGGTCCTTAAAGGGTTAATATTACCATGTGTAGGGTTTGTGTTCTCTGGTCCTGCTAGCAACTGTCATGTCTACCTCCATGGACATGAATGATATCCAGGACTGATTAAAGATGTTCTCTCAAACCACAGCACAAGCACTAAAATCCATAAGGGTCATTGGGATTTTCTTGCAATAGTCAGATAAGTGAGAGGTTCTACATTTCCATTTAGGGAACTTTTTACCAAAGCAATCAGTGACGTTTCAGACACATTCATTTACACTGAATAAACAGAAATAGGAACGTTATATTGGCACAGAAAAGAAGTGGAAATGGCAGTGGGATATAGATGGGGAACTGACATTTTCAGTGGAGTTGTTTCCAAAATCAACCAACCTTCGTAACCCTTTGACTGTCAGAGGGGTATACAACACATTGCAAGGCTGATGCGCCAGTACACGTGACTTCTTATGTGTTCCAGCTCCCTGCATGGGGGTCTGAGAGAGACCACTCCAGTCTTGGAAGGTCAATTTCAGAACCGATTTTTACTTACAGCGCTCCCTCAGGATCACTGTAAGTAAAAAGTAAGTGACCTGCCAGGGCCATCACTGGTCCTTAAGTGTATAAAAACCGGTGATGGTCCTTAAGCCCTTAAGGATCCATAACATGCCAGCAACATCATGGATGAATTTGCCATGAGAACCAGTGATGGTCCCAGCACATCATGGAATTCAGGGCTCCCCACATGGCCTCAAGCTGTTCAGGGATTCCTGAACTAAATGGAATGTAAAAAAAAGTACTGTGGCCCTTAACAACTGGCCACGCCGCTATTCCGGTGGTGGTTAAGGGACTAGATACTCTATAGTTTTATCTATCAAAAGGTTTCTAATTCAGCAGAAACACAATGTCAATTATGTAATTAGAATCTGGTTGCCTTCGTAACTGAGAACATTTTTCTTCACAGTACTGGGATTGTATGATCCATATCACTGTGCATTTGTTAGATCATTTGGTTAAAATAATGGTAATCAACAGAATGAAACACAATCTCAGTGGGAGTTATGCACTAAGGCAGGATAAAGAGTTGATAAAGCAGAGATAACTTCTTCAGTGATATCACTTTCCCAGTTCCTATATTCTATGGAGCCTATGCACTAAGATCTCCAAAGTTGGAGAAATGTTAGTGCATTTACTCAATAGATTAATATAGGAACTGGAGAAGTGATATCACTGACAAAGTTATCTCCATTTTATCACCTTCCTATCACACCTTAGTGCATCTCCCCCAAAGTGATTTTTACAGAAGTTTCCATGTGAATATTCACTGAATTATACAAAGTAATTTGGAGAAATATTTTTGTCTTTATCTTGTCTTTAAACTGTATAGGAGCAACTGGCAATTGCAGGTTAGTTTCTTTTAAAGGAGCAGTAAACTTTTTTTTTTGAAAACACATATTTTACAGAGCATTTCCTGCTGAATAAAACAAGGTCACTCCCATCGCTGTCAGATGTTTTATTCAAAAATGATAGCAGTTTAAATAACCAGGAAGTGAATTTACTGTGTTTACTTCCTGATAGTTCTGACAGAAAGTGTCTGGCAGTTTCTATCACATTCTATGGAGTACTGTATGTCTCTGACTTTTCTGACTTTCTTCTCCATTAGAATCTACCAGTAAATCTAATTAGAATTTGACCACTAGAGGGCACTGCTAAAGTAAAAAAAACATGGGTTTAAACTGTAATAACTCTGGAAATATAAATCTCTCGACAGTGGGAGTACCATTATTTTACTCAATGAGAAAATCCCTACAATATATTTTTTCATAAAAAAAGTTTACTGCTCCTTTAAACTTTATTGCAAAAAGGTTTGCCTACCATACCGCAGTAAAGTAGTGCAACTACAATGACCTTTTACCTTGGTCAAGTGCTTGTCACCCATGCCTATAAAATGACATTTTCAGCTGTACAGGCCTGGGACTCACTATGTAATCATTAATTGCATAGAACTGCATTAACTCTTCAGCATTAATCAAGAATAAAGCTATTATCCAGAATATTTCTAATTATTTTCAGGTCAATGTACTTCTTTGGATGCCAAACTAATGTAGGCTGGGGGATCGAGCAGGCTTTCTGTGGTTTTCCAATGGTAGATTAACATCATGCAGGAGTCACTTGGGAATTTTATAATGTTACATTGCTTCCATTGAAATGAAAGAGGGGATTTGGAACTATAAGTGGAATGTTCCCAATTGCATGGCTCAATTTTTTCCTATTGTTAGGGCAATATTATAATTTCATCTAAGTGTACTCTGATAAAGCCAAGCCCACTGCAGTACAGACATGCAAGTTGAAAACAGAGTCAGGCTTTATTGTACAGCTTGCTACCTACAACTAAACTGTGATCCTATGATTAAACGTGAATGGTCTCAGTACTAGGATATCTTTACCATTCTGATGCTGGTGAAGTATTACAAAAAAATGGATTCATGAACAATCATACACTTTCCTCTGGGTAAGATGCGCTCTGTGAACAATAATTGAGCAATTTATCCTGGTGAACAATCTTCCCTGTCACATCTTTCATTGACACCAGATTGGAGCATTCATTTTTAAGGGAGATATCTTACTGCAGACACAAAAATTGAAGTACTTTGTGTGGGAGAAATGGGATGTTGTCATTCCATTTGATCAGTATGAGGGTGTTTATTTATAAGCAGCACAGCCATCATTTATCCTAGACAAGGTCTGAATGTATATTCTACCCTAAATGAGTTCTAGAAAATAAACTATAAATTAGTTCTAGAAAATAAACTATGTGCATATTCTCTGCTAATGTGATAGTAACCCTTTATTTTGACTTTACATACACATACATATTATTATTTTATTTTTTTTACTTCACTTATTTTTTATTACACTTTTAAGTCCCTGATCGTATGCTCCCTGGATAGTTGTTTCCAGATACTTTTCTGGTTAGTGGCTGAGAAAGCAAGGATAGTGATACAGTGTATAAAATACAGTTATACAGTGTAGAAAAGACTGCCTCCAATTTATTAAATACAACAACGACCTCAGTGTTACAGGTATAGTGTTACATTGCATCACTATTATTCTTTTAACAGTCACTGACCAGCAATCTCTATGGAAACAGGACAGAAAAGTGTAAAAAAATAGGTAGTTTGCTTTTACGTGTTATGCACGGTTGGCTGGGGATGAGGAAATTAGAGTTCTCAACAGCTGAAGGGTCTCAGATTGATTATCCCTACCTTGCATGCTAGATGGCTTCAACCCTTTGATTTAAAATACTTAGAAGACTTCTCTAACATCTAAAGCACTGCTTTCCAAACTGTGTGTCGCGACACGTTGGTTTGTTGGCTGCAGTGTGTAGGTGTGTCACAGGCAAAGGTGCCATTTACACAGCGAGAGATTGTCATTCAACCCAAGCACGAGCTACACTGGGAGCTGAGATAAAACACTACTACTGAATGGTCACATTTACACATCGCGAGATTGCCTCCGTGTGCTGCATACAGCTGGAGCGCCACAAAAGATTTGTAACAGCTGGAGTGCCTCCGTGTGCTGCATACATAATAAGTATGGAGCACACGGAGGCACTCCAGCTGTTACAAATCTTTTGGCACATCAGCTGTTAAAATCTTTTGAGATGCCAACTCCTCTATACCTCTGCCCTCTCTGTGGGCTGCCAGGCTGGAGTGTCCCTGTGCACCAAGGCTGCCTGTCACATGGCTGCTTCTTCTGCTTGTGGTGCCCATGAGACAGGAAAGACGGACAGTACTTCTAAAATCAGTTATGCGTTATCTATTTAATAATGCGACATGAGAATCTTGCACTTATATGTAGCACGACATTCTCATGTTGCCCTTTTAAAAACCATAAGACATGCTTAATGCCTTCCGCAGTATGAATGAAAGGTTTTCATGAGATATGTTGTGTCCCCATACATCTTGTTATTACAATTTATTTATGTGTCCGTATCTCTTATAATGGATTATTAGTTTAACCTCCGGTTTGCTAGAAAAACTAAATTACTGTGTCACGAAATGATGCATGTCTAAAAAGTGTGTCACCAACATGAAAAGTTTGGAAAGCTCTGATCTAAAGGTTTAAAGAAACATAAGCAACTTTCTGATCAATCTTTTACTCTGCTTTGCAAAATATACTTTCTAGATAGTTATCCTACTAATGAAAATCAAATCAACCAAACATATCATTCTTATCAATAAACATCGAAATAGTCAGTATAAAGCAAATTTCCTATCAAAAATAAAAGTGGAAGAGCAGAATAATCTATCACCTAAGCACCCATCTATAAAGGGAATGACAACTATGAAATATCTTTGCTTTGGTTAATTAATTCTAGATTTTCTTTTGAGAATAGGTCTCTATGTGTATGCTACAGTTTGGGATTATTTAATGCATTGTGAACCCCTCTGGCACGCAAAGGGTTAAA
The DNA here is from genome assembly GCA_037306005.1 of Rhinophrynus dorsalis. Taxonomy (NCBI): domain Eukaryota; kingdom Metazoa; phylum Chordata; class Amphibia; order Anura; family Rhinophrynidae; genus Rhinophrynus; species Rhinophrynus dorsalis. Next base: position 537,400,691 of record CM074718.1, on the reverse strand, counting down.
AGGTAACACTGTTTTAAAAAAGTTCTACAAATTCATGACAAATATGTTGCTTTTTTACATACTGAGAGAGATCAGAGTACAGTGATTACAGATGTGTCTGGTTGGAGAGGAAATGAAAAATGTGCTTGGTTTGGGAAAACAAACATGGCCAAAGAATAATGTATGCTATACACAGGTTTCACATCTAAGTAATTTATATGAAGAATAGCAGGTATATCTTCTGTTTGTTTGTTTTTGGAAGGACCCCTCATTCCTTTCTGCACTTCATACTTTGTGCACTTAGATTCTTTTCCTTCTGTGGAGTGTGTGTTTCTGGGGGGTTGTGGGGTCAAACTCAGTATGTGTGGTTCTATGTCTTCCAGTGTAATGGGACAAGGATGGAGGTCAATATGTGTGGATCTATGGCTACCATGGGACACGAATAGGGGGTGGGGTAAATATGTATGGTTCTATGGATGCCTGCGAGTTGAGTGGAGCAAGGCAGTATGTGTAGTTCTATTGCTATCAGTGCATTTGGATAAAGTTGGAAGGGTAAGAATTGGTGTTCCTATTGCTACCATGGGACAAGGCTGGGTAAAGAATGTTTGATTCTATTACTAATAGTGGGAAAGTTTGAGGGTCCATTCAACGTGAGAAAAAATAGCAGACATTTTTACTTTTTTTTTAAGGAATTCATGCTGAAGGAGAAAGTGCTATTTTTTGCATATCACTCCTTTTAGGAGAATATTTTTCCCATCCCTAGTCCCCACCCATTGACTGCAGGTATCTTCCCATCTAAAGGCAGGTCAGTTACACCATGAGGGCATTGGTTAAAGCTTTACTATAAAGCAGTTATACAAGCCATATGATTGGATAAAATACATTAGACAGGACTTGCAGGCAGGCAGGTTTGAAGATATTTTGTCCAAACTATGCAAAACAACCTCAACTTGAAATAAGGAAATTAATATGTGGGTAATAATGTACGCTATACACGATTCATGTTTAGGTAATGAAACAGAGTAGGTTTTTCTTGTTTCTTTTAATTCAGATTGTGCAGAGTCTCCTAATTCCTTGCTGCACCTCATACTTTGTGTGCTTATTTTTTTTTTTTGTATATATAGACAGTGTTCTGGAACTATGATTTTTTCCTTTCTCTAACAAATAACCAAATAACTGACAAATAGGTTATTTCTTTGTGCTTTGTCATTGATACAGCAATGTTTGTCATTTGTTTAGAAATAAAACTTGCTTTTATTTGGAAAGGCATCATACTCTGCAATATTCCCTGGTGACAGACCAAGAAGAAAAAAGGTAGCACATTTAGAATTGTTACCTCAACCTGATAAAAAAAACAGCTAACATGATTTCATACATCCAAAAGTAGATCTGTCACCATAACAGTTTAGTTTATTTTAAACCGGTTTAAAGGAATAGTAATGTTTCACAAACACAGCAGCTCTAATTAATCTTCATAGTATTTGAGCTATAGAGAGTGTTATTTCAATACTGTCAGAGTTGTTGTTCAAGAGTAATTGAATGATAACATTTCCCCTTCCTGTCCCTTTTACCTAGTGTAAGCCACCTCCCCTCAGATGTAGAATCTGGTCTTAAGACCAGACAGATCGCAGCAGGGGACAATCTTCTTACTGCGAGAACAATGAAAGCCCTGCCCTCATTGAAAGGTTGTTCAGGTTTTTCCCTTATATTAATTGAAGGTTGTCCTCTCTGCAATCTACTAGGACACCACCCTGTTGCTCTGAGCTGAGCAGTGTTACATCAGTAAAAGGGACGGGAGGGGGATACTTTATCACTCAATTACTCTTGAACTATAAATTTGACAGTACTGAAATATCACTCTCCATGGCCCAAATACCATGAAGATTATTAATTGGAGCTGCTTTTATTATGAAACATTACTATCCCTTTAAAAACTGCCTATATGTTGTACTAGCTAATTGTAATATAAATAGTCTTTGATAAATTAATCTTTATTTGTTGGTGATACAATGTGGCACCAAATGCTAATTTGTTTCTGTGCTGGGCCAAGATTATCACACTATATACTATGGATGAATCTAGAAAGAGTCCATACACTAGAAATGTTTTAATAGCACAACAAGAAATACATTTGACATCAAACAATTAATCAGCATGCTGTGTAGGGAATTAGCATATAGTACCACAACATTATAAAGGTATATTTAATCTGTGTAGGGTAACCTTATGGACAAACAAGCAAGGAGTGACAAACATTAAGGAAATAACAGTCAAAACAATCCCTATGCTTATCATAGGTCTAATCTGCCCGCTTCATTAGGGGTTACTGATGTAATGCCTCTCGTCATTTTTGCTTTCATGGACCAATCACATTTTTTTCCTTTATACTCCATAACATTACATTTCATAAAACCGACAATCAGTCCAGTACTAATTTTATGTTGAGCATTCACTTGTTTATCATTACTCATATATAAAAATAAATAAAAAGCTGCATACTTAAAATTAAGATAATTTTGTGCACTTACTCTCAGGAGTTTATGGGGACACACACACAAACCGTGGGGCTAATTTTGCTTCCTTTAGAAGGTGGGCAATTTAAGAAAAAGTCTCTGGAAGAGGTATCCTTTTTCTCAGCTCCACATGACTGAGTTAGCTCTGTCCCTTTTCATTTTTTGTTTAGCAAAGCCAAGACAAGCTGTAGGCCAATCCAATCAAGAGGACCTAAGAAAGAAGGTCCTCAGACCAGAGTCACCCTTGCCAGAAAAATCAAGAAGAGATGTTTCTCTGGAGGAATACCCTGTGTTCCCCTTGTACTCCTGAGAAAAGATTTTATTGATAAATCTGTATTCTTTTTTTCTTATTAATCCTATGGGGGACCATGGGGACATCCCAATGCTGTACAAAATTCCCAGACAGGGAAGGAAAGAAAACTAACCAATAATTTTAAGATCAACCACCACCTTGGGCACACTTATGGTATATCCATAATATATCCATACTAACAATTCAACAGACACACTAATTTAAAAACACCTACATTACTGAAATTAAATTCCAGAATGTATATTTTTACTACAGATTCCTTAATCCACAACAAATGTCAGTAGAATCTTTCTGCGAAAAATGTAATCAGGCTAATTGCAAACATCCACTGTGTAATGTAAAAAGACATCCAGGTAGATGCTTTGCACAACTGACCTGATGATGCCTGATTCTTGTATGCACAGGACACACTGAGCTTTTTGGTGGAATAATCAGTAATCTGTAAAGGAACCTGTTTTGAACTAATAATATATATTTTCCTGATGGCAGATTTAATCCAAGCTGCCAGATTGTTCTTCAGTGCAGGAAGACCCTTCCCAAGTCACTTCAGTGTGACAAACAGAGCAATCTTTTTTTGGGGTGATGATTTTGTTTTATGGATATAATACTGAAGAAACGTAGTACATAGTTCAGTTTTACTGCTCTTTTTTGCCAGTAATGGGGAAAGATATAGGATGTAAATATATTGATTCTCGTGAAATTCAGACATTAGTACCATAAAAAAAATCACCTTGTCTGAAGCACTGCTTTATCAGGGTGAAAAGCCATAAACAAACACTCAAAGATAATGCGTTTAACTCCGATAAAAGGAAAATTATTTTCAGCCAGAGAGTGGTCACAGATGACATGGGTTTAAAAAGTACCTTTTCCAGTGTTCTTAGTAATAAATTCTGGTCCAAAGAGTTGTTGGTTCCCTGAAATACAGAGTAAAGTGAGCAACTCACTGAACCCAAATCTGCACATCTGGAATGTTTAAACTTCTTCGTTTGAATAAGGCAGATCTTACCAATATCTGAACATTTATGAAACCAAGCCACAAACCTTTCTGCTGACCATCTTGAAGAAATTCCAGTACCCTTGGTAGATCAAATTTTGTAAGTTCTAATTTTTTATTTTCTTACACAATTGAAAGAAAATAGACCACACAGTGTGATATGCTTTTTCCAACATTCCTGCTCAAAATAATGGTAACAGCCACTTTGGAGAACCCTTTCCTTTTCATGTTGATGACCTCAAGACTGTATCAAACATCATCCTTAAAATCACAATTAATTGGGAGGGTACCATGCTGGACCTTTTGAAGTTCAGTGCCCATTTCTGAACTTGCAAAATCTATATGCACATCTGTATGTGCTTAAGGAGAATGTGAGACAAAGGAGCCTTGATCAACAGATCATCAGGGGTGATTGAAATTCCTTTTGTTCTGACATATTCTGCCATTGACACAATCACTTGTTGAATACTCTTGGCGCTATTGCCAGGCCAAAGTGTAGAGCAATAAATTAACCTGAACCAGAGAAATTTTTGATGGTTCTCGCATATATGCATATTTAAATGATCATCTATTAATGTCAGAAAATCATATGGACTCATTGCTGCTAACATTACTTCAGATCTGTATCAGCATATCTGGAAATCTAAACAAGGAGTATCATTTTCTTTGAAGAGGAACCATAGACAATGGAGAATGGTCTCTGAACCTAAGAATTTTCAACCAGATAACTTATAGATAGGGAACTTCCTTAGTGGATCTCATCATGGCGAAAAGAAAGTGCCAAGAGGATCTTCTCCTGCTTGAGAGATACAGCATCCTTAGAACAAGATTCTCGGAGGCTGAACAGAAGTTTTACTCTGCATATGTCTTACTGCCAGTCCCATTGCTTCCTGAAGTTCTAAAAAAGCTCAAGAGTGATAAAATGGAAGTAATTCTAACCCCCCCCCCAGATGGCTAAGGAGAATATGGTTCTCAGAATTAGTCCAGATATCAAATGCTCAGCCTTGGGTGCTTACAGTCTCCAAGAATGCTTGGAGGCTCAGTGACAGTCTGAATAAGAGGTCTATCTGAATCCATAAGGAAAATAATCATTTCTTAAAGTAAAGCTTCTTCCACAGGGAATGGTCCATTTTTAGGGAATAGTGCCAGAAGAACCTTGTTCAGAGATCTATTACCACTGCATTCTTGGATTTTATTCAGGAAGGTTATAATGCTGGGTTGAAGCTAGCATCTGTGAACATAACGAGACAATTTGCTGTTGAAGACCTACTGAAGTCATTGAAACAGTTAAGAAATCCAGACCAATAATCAAAGAGATAATTAAAACCACACCATCATTCATATTTAAAGTTGAATGTAATTTTCATCTCAAGCCAGATATAATTCAGATATCCTTCTGCCTACACCCAAAAAGGAGAAAAGGACGAGAAATTCTATAACCTGGATATGGTCCAGTGCATTTCTATCTACTTTAAGACAGCTAAGGGCCTCAGGAAAACTGATACTCTATTTGTCCACTCCCAATTAAAGTACAAAAGGTAAGCAACCGCTAAGTCATCTTTGGCAAAATGACTTGCATAATGTATAATACAAGCATATATACATGTAAAGCAGAGCACACCTTTGAAGATCAAGGCACACTTTACTGAAATAATATATATATAATGGCCAGGCATTTCACGGCTTTGGAAGAAGATATTTGCAAGACAGTTACTTGGACATCTATCTTGACATTTATAAGACATTGCTAATTGCACAAAAAATGGGAAAATAAAGTAAACCTTAATGAGGGTACATAATAACCATAAAGTTACATCTCCCAGTGTGAATATGTCTCCATCAGAGGTCCTACCTGGACGGCTGCTGGGTCGTGCATGCATGGTTCCAGTTTTCAGCTACTTCCTGGTTTACTGATGTCATACGTCATGATGTCTGATGCACTGGAGGCCTATATAATACCCAGGCATCCAGTCCTCCGTGCTCTCTTGTCAGGCTAGCGTTGTTGTTCGTACATCAGTATTTTGCTTCCAGTGTTTTCTCAGTTTTGACCTCTGCTTACCCTATATTGTTTTTGGATCTTTCCGCCTGTCCTGACCTCGGCTTACCCTAAATCATTGTTGCACTTATTCTGCCTGCCCAGACCTTTGCTTCCCATTTCATTCTGCACCTCAGCTGCCTGCCCATGACCTCAGCATCCCTCTGACAATTCTCTCCGGATCTCCCCTGTTGGTGTTCATGCTTTTTGGTATTCCTTGGGGTCTGTGGCCTGCTGACTCGTTCAGCATTTTCTCCTATTCAGAATAATTACTTGCTTTACTTTGTGTTGTTTACTTCTACACAGAGTCAATATTCAGGCAGCTAACAAAACAGAAGTAAGCAGAAGATCAGGAGAAACTAAATAATACTTTTATTTAAAAAAATATTAAAAATAATTTGTTAAAACTAGAAACGACTCACTCTGAAGGTAATAGTCGACTAATTACTATAATCTGGTTAATGTTGGCATTTGTTGAAAAGCAGGGGTGTCTCAATATAAACCTGTGAATATCTGATAGTTACAATTGTTACAATTGATTAGTATAGATAAATTAAATCAACCCCCTATCAGATAACATAAGACTGTATTACTAACAGCTTGTACTATATAAAAAATATATAATCATACCAAGGGTAAGTATACCACTCAATATATCTGAGCACTGAGTGGACCTGTACCTCAACAGCTGCAGCAGGGAGCTCCTATACTGATGTGAGTCCGAGGACCTGCATGTACATACTATCTAGGTCCCTTAATTTGTTGTCGCAGCAGTGGGAATCCAGTAAAAATCTGTGCCCTATATACATATGGGTTGAGTTCATTGATGTAAGGAATAATGACAAGAATTACACCAGATATGAGAATATTGAGTGGACCTATATCTCACTTCCTGGGACAGAGAACTCCTATAGTAATGTGAGTTCATGGACCCCGATGTGAACTACTATCTAGGTCCCTTAATTTACTGCCACAGTCGTGGGGGTCCATTTAATATTAATACTTCATATAAATATATATGAATTTGATCCTTTAATGCAATGACAGCCTCATGGTACGAGTAGCAATAAAAATGACTGTATAGGTGCTGAGGCATGAAAGGAGCAGCAAGAAAAATACCTATGGATCAGAGCTGTCATTGATGCTGGGTTAAAAATGTATTTAAGTTCTCATAACGTGCACCAGCCAAACAGCAAAGTTATACTGTAGGCAACATCCATAATTAAAACAAGAGGCATTTTTCTTGTTTTAATTATGCATGTTGCCGACAGTATACCTTTGCTGATACAGGTATGGGTACTGGTCCTCTCAGCGTTCATATATATTGAGTGGTATACTTACCCTTGGTATGATTATATATTTTTCATATAGTAGGAGTTGCTAGTAATACAGTCTCATACTATCTGATAATGAGTTGCTTCAGCTTATTTATACCAATCCATTGTAACAATTGTAACTATCAGATATTTACAGGGTTATTTTGAGACACCCCTACGTTTCAAATGCTGACATTAACCAGATTATAGTAATTACTTGACTATTACTCTTTACAATTGTTTTGACAGACTCGGAGTGAGGAGTTTCTATTCATTTTTAATATTTTGTTTAATAAATGTTAAGTATTATTTACTTTCTCACAATCTACTTACTTCTATTCACATTGGGTGATGTAACTTTATGGTCATTATGTGCCCTCATTAAGGTTTACTTTATTATCCCATTTTTTTGTGCAATTATCAGGATTTAATAGATGCAAGCTGCAGGTTCTACAGCAATGAACTCTAATTAGCAGCTTAGATGATATTACTTAGACAGTGACCCAGCTTTAATCTTTATTCTTTAGACCTTTATAAGATATTACCAGTTGGATGTATTGGTCTCATAGGATACACGAGTTGGAAAGAAAGTCCTCCAGGCAGTGGTTCCTTTGTAACTGGTAGAATCCTTCTTTGTTGTCTGCCTTCAGGCACAGAGATTCTAACTTTCTTTAATTTCCTGAGATGGTCTATTTGTAGTATTCTTTATTTCCACCAGTTTTGGCTTTCTGTTATGCATTGTTTTCTAGCTCCTACACATTTTTGATACTACTATTTTAAGTCCTGTATTTTGTTCCAGTGGATAGTGACAAAGAAAAAGGGAGACATTTTCATTACCAATATTTCCTTTCCTTGCTTGTCCCTCCATGGTACTCCCAAACCATAAACTTTTGTGTTTCATAGCATGGCAAGGAGGTAATCTGAAAGCACTTCCCATCCCAGGATGCCTCTTTTAATTTCATTGGTCCTACCAAGCCAAGAGACAAGACCCATTTTCTATTACAATGAAGGGACATAGAAGTAAAGAAATATATGTAAGAAAATGTATTGCTTCCTGAAAAACACTTATTTTCAGAAAAATGGCTAGTAGACATGTTCATTGGTTTCATCACAAATACAAATTTAACTGGAAATCATGTGTTATAATTGAAAGGTGCACAAATTGACAAAAATCTAACAACTATAAAAGTATTTTCTTTCAAATCAATTCATTCATTTGTTAATTTGACTGTACACTTTCAGTGGTGAAAGTATGAAGGGACTGTGTAGGAAGCAGAGAGAGAAGTGATTGATACACCGGATAGCAAATACAATCCTGACATGAAGTGTACGGAAAATCATTGGTTATGGCTGTGACTGACTGTTACAACAGCCTGTGAATCCTTTATTTATCAGTGATTCATTTATACTGTGACCAATCCTGATTTCCAAGGGGATCACCCTTCAAACTAATATTTTCTGGATGCAGCACATTTTCCTTATTGCAATTAAGAGGTCAGAAGAGAAACAGTGTATCAGCAAGGAAGATCATCTCATCTAGTTGCAAATAAAATAATTGAGAACGAAGTAATTTATTATCTTTAATATCTAGTTCTGATTGCATTCCTTTAGTGCTGGAGGCTGAGGCTTGTTTAGCACAGTTAGAGTTAGGTTAGCTAGTAATAATTTATAAATAATTAATAGCTAGGGAGTGAGGTTAGGAGTCAGGGACTAGTGCAGTACCCAGCCCATAGTTCACTGTCCAGTGCAGTCAGCAACTGTCCCTGTTTCTGAGGTATTAATAAATATTTAACTATTTATTTTTGCTTTTTTTTTTTTTTTTTTTTACTTTACTTGCATTAAAACATTAAAGAACAACAGGCATAGGTGTTGGAGTCAGCAGTGGCTGTTAATTTAAAAACATTATAAGTAGATTTACTGTTCAAATGTATGTGCACATAAGCAGTGTGCATGTGCTGTGTTCCATATATGGCACTGTTGTCCTCAATAACTACACCTGTTCCTGAGGGTATTAATAAAACAAAATACTAAAGTGGCTTTCTGTTTAAACTTAAGTGCACATTGGCACTGTGCACAGAAGTGCTCCAATCACGCCACTGCTGTCTCCAACAACTACTGCACCTGTTCCTGAGTGTGTTACTGTAACACTTTGAGTGCCAGAGAGGTATATAATGCATTGCAGCTCAATGCATTGGATATCTTTCTGGCACTCAAAGGGTTAAAAAAATTAAAAGTAGATTTACTACTCAAACTTAAATGCATATAGGTAGCATACACAAGCAGTGTTCCAGACACACCTCCGCTGTCTCTAGAAACTTTGCCTGTTCCTGTACATTTATGTTCAAAAAAGTGCACATAGGCAGTGTGCACAAGCAGTACCCAGACATGTCTCAACAGTACTTTCAGCAGCAAGAGCTCTGAACATCCTGGGCCTACTGGCAAAATCTCCACCCCACCCATCAATTAAATCACATCTTCTATCAAGGCCATAAGGAGAGGTCATGTAGTGTTGCTTTGGCTGGATCAAAGAAGTAGACTAAGATTGCCTGTACACATACAATATTCCATAGTCACTGTGAAAAACAGAAGACCAGAAACACTACCACTGCCACTTACACCACTACCACCTACAGTGTCACCCCTACCTTAAGCACCACAATCCCTGTGCTATTTGAAACTCCCCAGAACAAAGATAAGCAAGCTGATGGTAGCAACCTGTCTGTTTTTGGTTCAGAAGAAAGGAAGTGGAGGGAAGCTAGCTGTCTAATCTTGTGGCGAAAGTGAGCCTCCCTTCCACCTCTAGTAACTGACATCTGTAATGAGGAATTGGATTATGAACCAGTGGAAAATGAAAAAGTGGAAGCATGCAGTCCAGCATTTATTCCTTCTACACTTTATGCCACTGTTTCTGCTACAAGTGTCTCCAACACTACCAGTACAGCCACTAGCACCGCCAATCAGAAGAGTAATACCTTTTCAGTTTCAATCCAGGCAGTAGCTGGCCTAAAGAGCCTAGTAAAGTATGGAATCATTTTGAGAATGTTGTAGATGAATGCACTGCAAGGTGCAAGTTGTGTCATAAGAAAGTGAGATTGACTGGATGAAATGTTCGGACATCACCCCAGTTCTGGCATGAGTCAGCACCTGCATATACACAACAGAGCATATTTGCTTCAGTCATAAACTGGCAACATTGGCTTCAAAGCAACACCACAAAAGCCAATATCAGAAGCAGCAGCCAGGGCAGAGGGAGTGGAAAAGGTTGGTCACTTATAAGACTCAGGTCAGTTCCCAGAGACAATTGGAACTCAGAACCAGCCCTCCCTTGAACACTTTGGGGGCTTTCCATTCAAGAGGTAGATCCAATCACAGTCAAATAAGTTGACATGACTATTTGGGCAGCTGGTCGCTGTGGGAGGAGCTTCCTATAAGTGTATATGCATTCTTTGTATGTGTGTATTTGTGAGTGTGTGTTTTCAGTATGTGTATAAGTGTGTGAAAGTGTGTGAGGTCGATATGTGTATTAGTGTGTGTTTCTATGAATGTGTGTCAGTGTCTACGTGTATCAGCCCAGTGTGTGCACGTACTTGCCAAGCTTTTCGAAAACTGGTACTCATCCATGAAGCAGGTGCTGGTCTTGGTAGTTTCCATGCTAGTGCTGGGGGAACTTCTCTCGCCAGTGCATTGGGGGTGATACAAGCTGTCAACTAGGTGGAAAGAGCTGCCGGGGACAAGATCTTCTCTCTTTCTTCCTGCGGACTGTGGCTCACCCTCCTTCTCCTCTGGGGCGGCTCCTGCTTCCCCTCCCTCCCACACCACCTTCTCCTACCCCACTGCCGGGCTCTAGTCGCCTCCGTCTGACTAATGCCCCTACTTTTTCTGAGTGACCCTGCCAAGTTGATTGTGACACTCTGCTCTGGCCGTGCACTGTCATTGGTGCACTGACCAATAAAACAAGCTATCTCTGACACTGTCCCTGCATGAGGGAGAATAAATAGGAGAATGTATGAAGTGGTCATAAATACCGGCGCAGGGATAAACACCGTGAGTGAGAGCTTGGCAGCGTAAATCAGCACTCCCTTGCGGCAGATATATATATATATATATATATATATATAAAATAAATGGAAAAAAATTGCAGCTCCCCCAGTTTTAGCGCCCCTCCTCTGAGGAGCCCTAAGGCAGCTGCCTAAGCGGCGTCATGCTAGCACCGGCCCTGATGCTGCTGCTTGTGGTGTCCTGCAATGCAAATTCTCATCTCTTCTATAACCTCCTAACTAGCATATTGTGCAACAGAATCAAAGATGCTGCTGCTGCTTCCTTCCTTACTCTCAGAGATCAGTGTATGTCTGTCCAAACTGGTCTAATGCTGCTGATGGTAGTGGTAATGCAATGTAAACTCTCATCTCTATCATCTCGTAAGCCCGATATTGTATTTATAGCAAAGTTAAAGATGTTGCAGCTTCTTTACTGCCAGAGATTACTGCATGTTTTTGTTGGAGGGCTTTGCTCATGGGCATGCTCTTTATGCGCACTCATTGAACATGAGCAAATAATAAATAAAATAATAATGCAGGCCTTTATTTTTTAATTTTTTTTATTATTTGTTCATGTACCCTGATGAAAACCCTGATGGAGTGGATGGCCAAGTTGTATGCAATTTATTTAAATTAATCTCTCTGAATAGTCAGTCCAGAAATTACAGCAGGTACCTTCCCTATTGGCAATAGTGCTGAATGAATTATGCCCAGGAATGAAAACTTTGCATGAAATTCTGATTATCCAAACACAAAGACAAAGTTTGTTTTTTCCAAACCTGTTAAAAAATGTTGCACAAATGATTCAGACAAAATACATTTTCTTACTGTGCACAAGTCTAATGGCTAATGCAACATTTAAAAAAGCTAAACATTTATTAGGATGATCCATTTTAATTCCGATGATATTATTTTAAATTTACATTCGCTACCGTTCAAAAGTTTGGGGTCACTTAGAAATTTTGAAAGAAAAGCATATCTTGTCCATGAAAATAACATCAAATGGATGAGAAACACAGTGCAGACATTGTTAATGTTGTAAATGACTATTGTAGCTGGAAACGGCTGAGTTTTAATGGATTATCTACATTTGCTGCAAATGGAGAATTCTTCAATGAAAGCAAAGTTTGAAGGACACAATTATTATTAAAATTAAAAATCATTATAGTCAAATCATAGTCAAAATCTTGACTGTATTTCCTATTCATTTTGCAACTTATGTGATGTATGTTTTCATGGAAAACAAGGGAATTTCTGAAGTGACCCCAAACTTTTGAACGCTAATGTATATACATAACATATACATTCAGGTTGAGCAAATTATGTACATGAACCACTTGGGTTGCAGTAAATACAACTTATATTAACTCTCCAGTAAGATTTTAGTTTGGAATTAAAATAAAAGCATAGAATTTGGTGATGAATAAGTACAAATTGACCCATATAGTCTGTCCATTCCTACGGAAGAGCCCTGTGGCCAAAAAAAAAAAAAAATCTAATTTTGATTTAAAAATCAAAATTCTGACTTTTAAAATCAGAATTCTGACTTTTAAAATCAAAATGTTGACTTTTAAAGTCAGAATGTCGACTTTTAAACTAAGAATTCTGACTTTTAAACTCAAAATTAAATTAAAGTCAGAATTTCAAGTTTAAAAGTCTGAATTCTGACTTTTAAAGTCAGAATTTTGAGTTTAAAAGTCAGAATTGTGACTTTTAAAGTCAAAATTTGAAGGTCATAATTTTGTGTTTTAAACCCAAAATTCTGACTTTAAAAGTCAGAATTCAGACTTTTAAACATAAAATTTTGACTTTTAAACTTGAAATTCTGACTTTAAAAGTCAGAACAACTTGTTTTTAATCATAATAATTGATTGAGGGGGTGAATATACTTTAGAGTGAAAATCAAAGCATGACCCAACTTCTGCACACTGCTCCTATGCTATAAAAAATGTTTTTACAGGAAAAAAATGGTTGATGTGTGGCACTTCTGCCAAGGGGAAAGCAATGTACATCTCACTTTTTATAGTCCAGGGACTCATGTGAATTGCCCTTCTGATATCATGTAATACTCTGCTGGCATCAAGTAATGGTATATTGTTAAGCTGTTCACGTCTCATATAATGGTGCATTGCCCTGTTTGCTATTCTCAAGTAATTGTTCATTGGTCTCATATTGCTTGTATACTGTTGGTATATTACATGCAGATTTAAAAAGAACAGAACTAAATAGCATACCAGACCAGGGGAAGGCAGTCTTTGGCATTCGAGCTATGTGGGACTACAGCTCCCATCATCCCAAACCAAAGTGTCAACAGTTGCCTACCCATACTATACTAAATATAATAAAGCCACATTTAGTTGAGTTCAACACACTTTAAAGTTGTGCATACCTCTCTGTCAAGCAATGGGTTAAGTCTTACCCACAATAACTAGAAATCTGTTTTGCCTCTCTGGTTTTCACATTAATAAGAAATGATAACTGATACAACCAAGGGAATACATCAAACAACTTATCATACAGTCAAATAATGAGACGTTCTATTCTGCCAGCCAAGAATCCCTCATGGGGACCCAAACTCTGCCTACCATGCAGATTAAATACACTTGGTTTTTATTTTATTTATTAGTTTGAACTTGTTCATTATGTCATATTTTGTCTACTAGATTTATTACCACACACTCGATAGCTTCTGAAGGAGAGAGAGAGAGAATGTATGTGGAATGAATGAATCTGCTATTACAGCTAATTTTCCATGCTTATAAGAAAGCTTATAAAGCGTGTGCCTGAACTCAAGCTTATATACCTATTCTGTAATGCATACTGGCTTCAGCATTGTACACAGGCACTGGAGTACCAGTGAGGCTGCTTGATATAAGCCTCAGGGTTTGTCCAGGAAAGCAGACAGAATAACAAATGATAGCAAAGCTGGAGTATGGGAGCATCTGTGTCCAGGCAGAGCTGCAAATAACAGCAGAGCAGGACTTCCTGGAATTGGTTCATACATTTAATTCCTCTAAAAAAGAAGATACTTTTGAATAAATATCCCAACCTATATTGACTCCCACTAGTCATAGGTCTTTCACACACTTATGGTATTTACAATGTTCCACAATAACCTTGGAATTACAATGAAAGATGTCCTACTATGGTACAAAACTGTTCACTTCCTTATCTGGCAGGGCTCTACTGACAAACAAGAAACCAGTCTATTGAATATCTATGAGCTGTAAAGACAAAGCCCAACTTTTTAAACTGCTCTTTACTGTCTCATACCTCAGCTTACTCTAACCTTACAGATTCCAATCCTTGATGTCATGCTTACTTTACTCTTACTATAGGAAAAGCTGTTTTACTTCCCCCTTTTGCACCCTAACCATACTCATACTCTCTCCTCATAATTTGTCTATGATACTACCAGGTGAATGTTCCTCTCTACAGTTATTTACACCACATGTGCCTTTCCTCTCCCTATTGTGTCACACTCTCTGTGGTTGGACTGTTGGGCAACTCAAGAACTTTTGAATCAATCCTTCACTTTAATAGATTGTAAATGGAATAAGCAAGGCCCTAGTATCCCTCTGTCTCACATATCTTTTAATCTTGATTCGTTATCTCCTTGTATCAAGTGTACCCCACTTGCTCAGTATTTTAGTTGTTTTGTCAACCTACTGTACAGTTCTGTAAAATCTGTTGCAGCTTTATCAGTTCATAATAGTAATATTAAAATGAATGATGATAATAATAATAATAATAGTAATAATGGTCTTTTTAGTGAAGAACTCCTGCATAATCCCATTTGTTAAATGGCTAGTAAACCTTTTTACTTGAGAGAAAAAAATACTTTCTGCTACTTTAACCTTGTTCCACTGCCCACAGAACTACTCATACACTGTATGCTTCCCCAAACTTGTTCCACTGTACAAAGGTATCCCCCCATGCACTGTCTGTCTCCCCAGCACTTTGCCTTTGGTAGTAAAAGGATCACATATACATTGTATAACACCTTAGCCTTGTCCAACTTTTTTAATCATAGATCTTTCCCTGACTCTGCCTCCACCTTTTTCACCTCTTCATCCCTACACAAGTCTCTCCCTCCACCTCTCATATGGCATCTCTCTCCTTCACCATCTCTCAAAGCCTATGTCTTCATCAGCCAGGTCTCCCCCCTCCAATTCTCCTCTAGCAAGGCCCCCCTTTTCCTGCCTTTACAAAAGCAACAAAAAACAAACATCTTCTAAACCTCGCAGAATTCCCTACCCCCAGAAAGACAGGTACCCCCCCAACAGATCTCACCCATAACATACAGGTGTCCATCTTTCCAACACCACCAACAGACTCACATTACATAGAGACAAAAGAAGAAAACAAGTACAATGTTTTTTTTGGAAAGGAGATTTCATCTACAACAGCGAAAGGGATTCTTTACTGTAAGGACAATAAAGGTATGAAACTCACTGTCTGAGGAGGTGGTGCTATTGAATACAGTAGATGACTTTAAAAAAGGGCCTGGATACTTTGTTTTAAAAGAGCAGAACATAGAGGGCTATGTATGTTACTATTGGGATTGATATTTATTTAATGCTTTTTGATCCAAGGAGAAATCTGATTGCCGTTTGGAATCAAGAAGGAATCCCCCCCCCCCATTCAAAGCAGAATTTGAAATTGCTGTATTGATGTTTTTTTTTCCTTCTTTTGGATCAACGATGGTAAACAGGAATAGGAAAAGGGTTGAACAAGGTGGACATAATTCTTTTTTCAACCTAAGTTACTATGTTACTATGTTATAAAAAAAAGTGAACCAATTCTTCGACAAACCAACTGGCCATAGGGAATAATAAAATTTTCCATTGATTTAAGCGGGGTTTTTTGCTTGATGCTTAACAATGTCTTGCAAACTTTTCTAGCATTCAAAGAGTAAAAAGCCCCATTTAAATCGATGGGAATTTGAAGAATTTTCATCTCCCCTAAGGTAGGCTGACCAGACCTCACCTTTAACCAGGGACGCATAGGAAAAATGCATACTGCAGGACTGCTTTGATTTCAGTGAAGTACTGAAGAATGGCTATTTCCTATGTGTCACCAGTTAAAGGTGAGATCTGGTCAGCCTACCCGAAGGTGGAATTGGTTTGCTCCAGAATATCTCATCTGTAGCTTGATGAATAAGGTCCAGTTTGTTCTGGGGAGGGTGAAAATGAATGTATTAACCAAAATTGGTACAATTCTGGGGTAAACCAAATGCACCACTGGCAACAAATAAAAATCAAATTACGAATGTATCCATTTGAATGCTAAAGAGGAGTTTAGTTTGCAATGATTGGTACCTTTTTTGGAATTTGAGGGAACAGAAGCCTTAAATGTGGATAGTAACAACCATAGACTGAGGTAAGGAGGCCAGGGAAACATGGAGGGCCACATTTCTCTGTATGGAGGGCCTCACGTTATTTGAAATGCGTGATACATAGTGTAGCATCTCAGATGTAGCACATTCTGGAAGATTCACTGCACTACTGATTTCGCTCTAAGCACCCATTTCTACTGATACCCCTAAATGTTCAAATCAACTGAGACAACATGGTGGAAGTTACACCTGAAAGGAAGTCAAAGATCAGTTTGTAATCTTATACAGTTCAAAGCAAATATAAGTGCTAAAACGCCACTTCAAACACCACAGCAAATGCACTTGGGTGCTAGGCTATTGCAGTCCTCCCTCGACTGGTCTCTTTCATGTAGAAAAACAAACAATTGCATCCGCACTCCAAGAATTCAAATGGCAATCTAAATAGACTATGATTAAGTGCTGAAAAGCATGAAACGCGTTTGATGGAATTGGGGGCACCCAATCTCTTCGCCCGCTATACTCTTGCCATCCCATTCCGTTGTTGCTATGTTTTAATTACATCAATTTTAATCTACTGGTCATAAGTGATTACCATTTGAATTCTTGGAGTGAGGCTGTAATCTTATACACAATAATTATCATGTGCACGGTTTTACTGTTGCAAACATTGGGTATTATGTATTAAAGCAAACAAGAACAATTCTGAGGCAAATCAGCTGCACCAGAGAGGGATAAATAAACTTTCCCATTGTGTACTTATCCCCTTGAATGCTAGAAAGGTTGCAAATGCATTGCTTTTGCTATTTCGTTGGAGACTTCTCTAGTATTCAAGGGGTTAAAAGCCTGATTTAAATCAATGGGAATGTGTATTACCTCTGGTGCAGTGGGTTTGTTCCAAAACTGTTTCAGCTTGCTTCTACACTTACACAGATAGTAACGCTCAATATTTCAAAAATATATATTGCTGAGTAAAACAAAGGTACTCCCATGTATAGAGAAGTTTCATCTAAAAGTTATTTCAGTTCAAGTTTGCATTTTGTGAAGTACCTGCCATGGCCTGAAATTTTACAATGAGACTGTACACCATTCTATTGAGGTTTATGGTCAACTAACTACAGATGTCCGTAAACTGCTATAGTAACTAGTGTTGAGCGAGCACCCCGATGCTCGGGTGCTCTGACCGAGCACCCCCTGAGGCTCGAGTGCTCGGCCGAGCACCCGAGCCCCATTGAATCCAATGGGGCGACACGAGCATTATACCAGGCACCCCCTGCTCTGATGAGGGGAGGGTGCCTGGTCAATGCCCCCCTTCATCTCCGCTATGCCCCCTTCATCTCCGAATGCCCCCTTCAGCTCCGCAATGTCCCCCTTCATCTCCGCTATGCCATAGAGGAGATGAAGGGGGACATTGTGGAAGAGGGGCATAGCGGAGATGAAGGGGGACATTGTGGAAGAGGGGCATAGAGGAGATGAAGGGGGACATTGTGGAAGAGGGGCATAGCGGAGATGAAGGGGGACATTGTGGAAGAGGGGCATAGACTCTATGCCCCTCTTCCACAATGTCCCCCTTCATCTCCGCTATGCCCCTCTTCCACAATGTCCCCCTTCATCTCCGCAATGCCCCCTTCATCTCCGCAATGCCCCCGTACCTCCAGTCCCTGGTGGTCCAGCGGAGCATCTTCAGATCTGTGCCTCTTCCGGCACAGATCCCCGCCACCCGAACATGGCGGGCGAGCACATGGCGGTACTCGACGAGTACCGCCATGTGCCGAGCAGAGCGATGCTCGAGCCGATCCGAGCATCGGCCGAGCACGCTCGCTCAACACTAATAGTAACAACTTCACCATAAAAAACCCCTTTTATATTAATGGAGATTTTCGCCATTTTTGTCCTGTACAGAAGGGAAGATTAAACCTGTCCTTATCCCCCTCTAACACTTCATGTTTTCAAGATTTCCCAAATTTAGGCATTACAGTAAATGTATTTTTCTAACAGCTTCACCATAACATTCCAGACCATGGTGTTACTAGTACTGCACCCAAAATTTTCCAGTCTAAGCTGTGATAACTTTTGAACAAAATATCTCTCAGCAGTGGGCATACCCATGTTTTTTTACTCAGCAGGATAAATCCAGCAATATATATATATATTATTAAGCATTACTATCCCTTTAAAGTGGAACTCTCACCTCCCAGAAAGTTATGTCTATTTAAATTGTCATGTGCAATAATGGCACAATCCATTACTCTTGCTTTGTAAATCATTATGGGCACAGAGATATTTGATTTTAAAGAATTACCTGCTGATGTCACACGTGAGATCACTGTGGTACAGCTCAGTACCGTTCAGCTATCACCTCCCCTCAACCTCCCCTCTTGTGCTTCGTTCCCTCCTCCTCCCTCTGGGAGTCCCAAATATTCATGTGACCTGGACACGCTCCAATGCCACCTTAAGACTAATAGAAACTATTCCACCAGCTTCACTGAAATTCTTTTATTTCCTTAAGTGTGAAAAATAACAGTTCGTAATCACTAAGAACATATCTGCAGCTTCAGAGAGAAGGTCCAGATCTGAAACTGTTCTGCAGACACCCTTTAGTACTGACCTTCACTTTGACTTGAGAACAAATTTAATGTCAGAACTCCAAAGATGTAGCATACTTTGTGTACAAATAATTTCCAATTTCATAGCTCAGCGGTATTCATAGTCACAGTCATCCCTCTTACAAACATGTGTTTTCAGCCTAAGTCTATCAAATGCTCAGCCTTACAGCATGATTTATTTTGGAATCAGAGTAATGTTAACTCTGTCCCTTCAAAAATCTGTTCGGTCTTGGTAGTCACAGACAAAAAGTCTGCATTAAATAATGTATTCCAGCTTCCAAATACAGATAAATATATTGGAGTCTGAATGAAAATACTGTTTTGGCCAACACAAGTGATAACATGATGTACATGCCAGCACCCCTGAGCTAGTAACATTCCTTCTTGGTTTTAAAAATTATTTCTGGATCAAGAGAGCCTTATGCACTAAAGAAGAGAGGAATAACCACAGGTAATACATGAATAGTCCAATTGATTTAAATGGGTATTTAACCCCTTGAATGCTGGAGGGGTCTCTAATAGATTGTAAAACAGTGCATTTGAAAACCCTTTAACATACCCTTTGAGTGCCAGAGGGGTACGCACCGGATTGTAAAGCAATGCATTGCGTACGCCATTGGCACTCCAAGGGTTAAAAAAAATTAAAAGCTCCTTTTAAATCAATGGAAATGTTGCCAATTTTTGTCCTGTACAGCAGGAGAGCTTAACCCTATGAGTGCCAGAATGGTGCACAACACATTGCTTTGCAATTCGCTGTGTGGCCCTCTGGCACTCAGATGGTTAAACCTATACTTAATCCCCCCACACACACACACACAGTGCATGTTTTCAAGATTCCCTAATTAAACACAAGTGAATTTAGGCATTATAGTAAACGTATTTAGCCATAACTACCATACAGAAGGTAAAGCCATATCAGTACCAAACTAATTGTTACTAGGTCTTTTAAGAAATGCAATCCTTAATGATCTAATCAATTGCCTGTAGTACATAATAAACTGTTGTACCTGAGGCTCAATTCAATCGATTCAATTCAGTAAAACACATGGTAGGGCAAAAATGAATACCTAACAGTACGAACACAGTAGTGCTGTCTGAATTCAATTACTCTACCAACATGAACCACGATGAACGATGGGTAACAGAACCTAACATGTGGGCCAGCTTTCAGTGTAGTTGTTTTTCCCATAGCGTGAAGAATGGGAACATCAAAGGAAACTAGCTAACGCTCAGGATTTGACACAGTGTCAAACACCAAGCACGAGCTAAAAACACAGTCCCCCCCCTAAATACTAACCCTACCCTTGGCCCTACACTACACCTAACATTAACAAAGTTTACAAATACTAGCCCTAACACTATCCTATGATGCTTATAAGTCTGATGTCCAGCAGAGTCTTCTGCACCCTGGTCTTCCACTTGAATTCTTTTTCTATATGCTTCTTTAATCTTCTTCTTCATCTGTCATCTTCTTCTTTCTTCTTTTCTTCATCTGTCATCTTCTTCTGTAAACATAGTTTTGCGCTAATAAAAGCCTCCATTAAATTTCTGCTACCACCGCCAGCAGAAAAAAAGAGCAAAAAGCCCCCATGGGGGTACCTTTTGTCCCGTTGTCCAATCCACACTGAGGGAAATTTGAACAGAGACTGGCTTTTATATGGCCAGTCCCTGTTCAAACTTGTTCCCATGCTCCCATTGGCTGGAATGTGTGGTTATGCAGGGAACAGAACATGCCGTGCAGTAACCACACCTCCCAGTAAATCAGCTTATAGGGGTCACAAATGTCTGTTTCATCTTCTCCCATTGAATAGCTGCAGGAATGACGAAACATGCATTCGTAACCCCTCTACCTAGAAGCTAATTGCCTGGGGTGTGGTTACTTCAGGGCAGGCATTGTGCCCTGGGTAACCACACATTCCAGCAAATGGGAGCGTGCAAACCATTTTAAACAGGGAGTGGCCATATAAAATTTAGTCTCTGTTCAAATTTCACTCAGTGTAGATCAGGCAAAGGCCTGAAAGGTACAACCATGGGAACGTTTTGTTCTTTTTTTCTGCTGGTGGCTGCAGAAATGTAATGGGGTCATGTTAAGACCTATTTCTCTTTTATAGGGTTAACACAAGTTTACAGAAGAATATGACAGATGAAGAAAAGAAGAAAGAAAAAGGCTGACAGATGAAGAAGAAGATGATTGAAGCTTACAGAAAAATAATTAAAGTGGAAGGTAGTTTTTTGCTTCTGCCACCTCCTATGATATGTCAGCTCTTAACTGTGGGGTGTACTTATTAGTCTCTGGAAAAGAGCTGCTAAGGAATACAGTATAACATTATTATTTGTTTTTTAAAGATTTCAGTACTTTTGATGTGGTAGAAATGCCTATTTTGGCTTTAGCACTATCTTCTAAAAACATTTGTAAACACCAGACTAAGGACATAAAGGTAAGCAAGCCCTTGTTTGATGCAGTGTGATATCTTCTTTCCAAAATGGTATATTCTCTTTGTATCTGATATTACAATGATCATTTTAATACAGTGAGATCATGTTTCAAGAAAGTAAAAAAAAGATTTTGAGAAAGATAGTTTTGTGCTTTTGCCCCCCCCCCCCGACTCCATGTAATGTCAGCTCTTACCATTGTGGTGTCATTTGTCTTGGGAGATGAAATGCTAATGAACACGATAGGAATGTCTATAATTTTCAAAGATTTCACTAGAAATGTAAAAGAAAAGCATATATTTTCCTTTAGCCCCACATTCTGGATACATATGTGCGCACCAGAATAGCGCTACAAAAACAAGTTAACACTCATTTGATGCAATGGTTTGTCTTCTCCACAAAATAGCAAGCCTTGTCTACCTTTTATATTTGTCTGTACTCATTACAGACATGTAATTTTAGATTTGTCACATAAAAATCAAGAAAACTGACAGATTGTGGTTCATGCAGTTTTGTGGCCCTGGCACTGCCTACAATATATCACTTCATACTAGTGGGGTACCACTTTACTCAGCAAATATAAATATATTTGGAAGAGTATTAACGGAAAAAAAATTTTTTTTTTCTTTTTAATTGTTAATTTTTATAGAAAGACCTACATAAAAATACACATATTAGCATTTTAGAAAGGTGCGTTAATACTACACTTAGACCAGTAAGTAAGCCAGCAAAACAAAGAAAAATCACTCCTGGAAGTTGTTCATTAAGTTCATTGGTATTGCAATATATTTTGTTTATTTTTTGCATTCTGGATAAAAGTATTTTTGAAAGTGCAAGGTTTGCTGATAAAAACAATATATGACGTGTGGGTTGTTCAGAGAAAAGCACAGTCATGTGACTGTAAACCGCAACAAAATTGTGAAAATAGGAAATATTACTATAATATTACCATGATTCCCACTGTTTGAGGGCTAGTCGGGACGACATTACTCTGGAAATGATCCGTATAATTGACATGTATATCTCAAGAAGTGGATTTCACTAAGATAATGGGGGTTATGTGTCAGTGGAAAAGAAAACAGAAGAATGAACAGTAAGGAATTCTGCTTTAAACATCATCACATCGTTTATTTGGCTGTATCAAACTGTGAAGAACAATTAAGCTGCATGAATGTTTAAAGGGCCCTTTTGTGAGTTGAGCTCTTGGAAAGTCAAAAGCTGTTTTCATTGTACAGTTACACATTAGCTGTCAACCTCTGCTGCCCCTACCCGAGCTCTTAATGTAAACTGCTACAGTCCTACAGCAGTCTAATTAACTGGAGTCCTGTGTGCTGAAAATACACTGTCTTTGCTTTTCTTCTGTAAAATTGCCAAAGCAGAAATCTCCTAGAAAGGTCACTCTATCTGACAAGAAATGGCAATGCATATTGTGTTTATGTTACTTCCCTCAACCTTCACAATTTTATAATAACAATAACTGTTGTTTAGTAATGCTAGTTCTGTGCAGTCGACATCCTCAGTTTTAATGGTTGGTGTACCAGCTGTTTCAATAAAGATTTTCTTCTTCAACATAAACTCTAACTGCTTTCTTTCTTCCTTCATTTCTCTGAATTACAGTACCACATACAT
This sequence comes from Rhinophrynus dorsalis, assembly GCA_037306005.1. Taxonomy (NCBI): domain Eukaryota; kingdom Metazoa; phylum Chordata; class Amphibia; order Anura; family Rhinophrynidae; genus Rhinophrynus; species Rhinophrynus dorsalis. The sequence continues at coordinate 537,377,501 of CM074718.1, read as the reverse complement.
AGTAAAACTGAAAACAGCATACCATCTTGTCAGAAGGAAAAACAGGGCCAAAAGGTTCAAAAGATGCTTTTAAATTGAGTGCCAGAGGAGTACGCAACTCATTGCTTCACAATACATTGTATACCCTCTCTGGCACTCAAAGGGTTATAACTTCAAATGCTAGAGAGGTCTCCATTGTGCTGGATAATTGTAGTATTCAAGACATTAAAATCCCCATTTAAATCAATGTGTATTGTCCTCTATGGTGCATTCCATGTAGATTTTAACCCTTGCACTCCTAGTTTTCCTGGTGCGGGATGCCTCTGACCAGTGCTAAAGATTGTCCATTACACCGAACGAACAAAATAAAATGTGGTATCTGCACACATCCTGTATAATAATTTGCTAGGATGTTTGTCACAATGCAGTCATGAGCAGTAGAGCAGCTGCGTTCGGGCAGCCTCTGCTGCACATGATTGCATCGCGTGAGATGACACAAGACTGCATCATGTAGAGCAGTGAGGTAGCGGCCTCTTAACCCTTTGAGTGCCAGAGGGGTACGCAATGCATTACAAAACAATGTATTGCGTACCCCTCTGGCACTCAAAGGATTAACATTACCTGGACCTTGGCCCGTGTACACGGGCTTTTACACTAGTATATAATATTTTACCTCTACTGAGCATATTTATTTCAACCACCACCAAAGCTCAACTTTTCGGGGGACATGTCTCTTTATCAAAACCTTTTACTTTGGTGGTGAGTGAAATAAATATGCTCAGTAGAGAGTAAACACTATATATGTGTTCAGATGCCAAATGTTTTGGCCATCCCATATGGTGCAGTTGCTTCAGAATGTCTCCTGTTTACTTTCTGCTTAAGGTTTGAAGTATTAGGAAGAAATTTAATACAAGTCAGAATTACTGATAAAAACAGAAAGCAATATAGTTCACAATATAAGCAGCCTTTTTTCATCAGCTTAAAGGAGTAGTAAACTTTTTTGCTACTTGTTATAGTCACAAGTTATAAAACTCTACCAAAGTGATGAAGCTGTTACTATAACTTTCCACAGAGTCAGTGAGTCAACTCTCCCACATAATGCAATAAATGTAAAAAAAATAATGGTTTAAGCTGTAATAACTTTATAACAACACATGTCCCATCACTGACAATGCCTTTGTGTTTCACAACAGGAAAAAAAGTTTGTCGGTGGTTTACTTTTGTTTTGTTTTTTTTAGAAAAAGGTGTTTTAAGATGAAAAGTTTGGAAGTGACATGGCAGCTGTCTGTAGATGTATATAGATAATGCATGGGAGAGCAATCTAAGGATATGCATCTTTAGTTGGTCTACAATTCCCATTCTTCTGGCCAGTTGATGATGTTTGGAGTTTAGATCAGAAAACATAAATAAAAATAGACAATTATCACAACTCTGCAGGAAAGCCTATATTTCAGGCTGTGAGACACCATAGGGATGTGCACTGCATTCCCTTGTGCCACTGAAAGGGGTAAAACTTTGTGGAAAATGCTTGTGGTAAAATAATTTTGCTTTAACCCCCTGAGTCTGCAATGTCTACAAATAGAGAAGGTTCAGGACCACAGTCACTTTAGTCTGGAATGGTCATCCTAGCAAAGTATCTCCAAGACCAACCTGGATCATAATCCATGAAGTTACAAAGAACTCCAAGGTAATATCGGGATAAGCAGGCCACTCTTTATTTGGCTAATGTGAGTGTTCATGACTCATTGATCAGAAAACGACTGAACATGGAAGGATAGTTACAAGCAAAGCATTGCTCTCTACAAAGAACATTGCTGCTCATCTGAAGTTTGCTGAAGATCACATAGATAATCTACAAGCCTTCTGGGACACTGTTCTAATGACAGACAAGTAAAAGGTCGATCTTTTTTGGCCACAATGGCAAAAGGTATGCTTGGAAAAAGGGAAAACTTTGAACAGAAGCAACCATTAAGCATGGTTGTGGAAGCATGATGGATTGGGGCTGTGTTACGGGTACAAGCAAAACAGGAGTCAGACGGTATAGTAATAGCCATTATTAGAAGTATAATAACCTCCAATATCACAGCAAGTGCGAGGAAGGAGCAGAGGGTAATCAAAGAGGCGTCACTTCTATCAGAAATAGGAGTCTGCCCGTAGGTTCCCAAACTGCAGAGACTAGGCTGAAGCCAATGGTAGTCTCAAATGCAAGATATACCACAACGTGACCCAAAGGATCTCCCCAAGGATGGAAGAGAGGATGAAACTGACTCACTGTCACGGTTTGTTAGACTCTCAGACACAGAGTAAGATAAAAATCAAACTTTATTGAAAAGTTTAATGGGAACCCTCACGGGTCCAGAACATACACACATATCACATGTACGTAATGGTTACAAACAGTAGTATTAGCAAGATACAGAATGTAGACTCTACCGGCCTTGCCAATATACTGAGCAAGGCAGCCTGTAAGCTGGCACAGTGGAATGGAGACAGGCTCTACCGGCCTTGCCAATATACTGGGCAAGGCAGCCTGGAGGGTAGCAATCAATCTGAATATGGCTCTACCAGCCTTGCCAATATACAGGGCAAGGCAGCTTGTAAGCTGGCACAGTGGAATGGAGACAGGCTCTACCGGCCTTGCGAATATACTGGGCAAGGCAGCCTGGAGGGTAACAATCAATCTGAATATGGCTCTACCGGCCTTGTCAATATACCGGGCAAGGCAGCCAGAAGGACAGAAGGACAGCTCCACTAATGCTGAATAGATGGAATAGCAGCATAAGATGGAAAAGTGGAGCAAACCAGTATCGCCACCAGGGAAACCAAACCGGTTCTATAAAGCGAATCAGCAACCGGTAGTGTGGAGTAAACCAGTATGGTGTAATGGACAACAATATCGTCTGACCGGTTCTATACAGCGAATCAGCAACCAGTAGTGTGGAGTAAACCAGTATGGTGTAATGGGCAACAATATTGTCTAACCAGTTCTATACAGCGAATCAGCAACCGGTGAAGAGTGGAGTAAACCAGTACCACGTACTGGGAGACAGTGAAGCCCAACCGGTTCAATAAAGCGGAATCAGCAACCGGTGAATGAGGAGAGCCCAGTAACATGTAAGGATAACAATAGCGTATAACCGGTTCTATACAGCGAATCAGCAACCGGTAATAGTGGAGTAAACCAGTACCACGTACTGGGAGACAGGAATGCCCAACTGGTTCTATAAGCGGAGTCAGCAACCGGTAATATGGAGTAAACCAGTATGGTATAATGAACAACAATAGAGTCGACCGGTTCTATACAGAGAATCAGCAACCGGTAATGTGGAGTAAACCAGTATGGTGAAATGGACAAAAATAGCGTCTGACCGGTTCTATACAGCGAATCAGCAACCGGTAAAATGGAGTAAACCAGTATAGTGTAATGGACAACAATAGCGACTGACCGGTTCTATACAGCGAATCAGCAACCGGTAGTACGGAGTAAACCAGTATAGTGTAATGGACAACAATAGCGACTGACTGGTTCTATACAGCGAATCAGCAGCCGGTAGTGCGGAGTAAACCCGTATGGTGTAATGGGCAACAATAGCGTCTAACCGGTTCTATACAGCGAATCAGCAACCGGTGAAGAGTGGAGTAAACCAGTACCAAGTACTGGGAGACAGCGAAGCCCAACCAGTTCTATACAACGGAATCAGCAGCCGGTAGTGTGGAGTAAACCAGTATGGTGTAATGGACAACAATAGCGTCTGACCAGTTCTATACAGCGAATCAGCAATCGATAGTGTGGAGTAAACCAATGATCTGAATGTCGCCCAGGTGACCCAATAGTCAGTTGATGAAGTCAGGATACAGAGCAGGAACGGCAGGCCAACTGGATCTGGACGAAGGCTGGAACCACGCAGGAGAGGCACTGACTACTGGAGACCACTGACACTGGTAACAAAGGAAAGAGGCCCAAGGAACAGGTACTGGAACAGGCAGGTGACTGCTGGCATAGAGATACCACAAAAGGGCAACCAAAGGGTGCCTCAGCCCAGTCTATATAGGCAATACTGGGCGGGTAAAAGACAGGCGGCCAATGGAGAGTACACACACCTGACTGACAGCAGACGTCAGCAATCACGGGCACCGTGATACTCACGCCTGCAATCAGTAATAGCAATGTCTTCTCCCGCAACTGAAGGCAACAAGTAAGACTACTAACTCACGCCTGCAGTCAGAGATGGAAAGGCCGTCTCCCGCAATGGAAGGCAACATGGAAACTACTGACTCACCCCTGCAGTCAGTTATGCTAGAGTCTACCAGAGCCCCAAGTCCGCACCAGATAGGATATCTGACTCTACGGAAGACCACACAGAGGAGTAGTCAGACAGAGCCACAGGTCAGCACCAGATAGGATGGTTAGACAGGCCAAGGCTCAAGATACACAATGGGGAGTCAGCCAGAGCTGCAGGTCTGCACCAGATTGGCTATTGGACTAAGCCAGGGTCATACATGGAATGGATAGTCAAACAGAGCCACAGGTCAGCACCAGAACGGGTAGTCAGACAAGCCAGGGGTCATACACGGAACAGGTAGTCAGCCAGAGCCGTGGGTCAACACCAGATTGGTTATCAGACAAGCCAGGGTCATACATGGAATGGATAGTCAGACACAGCCACAGGTCAGCACCAGAACGGGTAGTCAGACAAACCAGGTCACACATTGAGCACACAACTGAAACAAAGAACTGCACTGGACACTAACGAAAGAGTGAATGCGTTCAGGGTCCTGGCAATTTAAGAAGGCCAGCCCCTTAGGAAGGAGAAGCACCAAATTGGTGCGGCTCCTTTAAATGGTGCACACATCCGTGCCCTTGGACGTGCACCTGAAATGACGTCACCTGCTGCTGCCAGATGGAACCTAGCCCAGATGCGGCTGGAGCCGCAAGGCAGATAGAACACGGCTGAGCCGCGTGGCGGACAGAACGTGGCTGAGCCACGAGAGCAGAATCCTGCAAGTGGATGTAAGGATGCAGCTGGCTAGAGTGGCCGCCGCACTCTGACAGGCTGCTTTTCTTCCTCTGACCTAGACAGTTTCCCATCATTGACACAACCTTGAATTTTGCAGATGAAAATGTCAAGTCAACCATCCATGAACTGAAGCTGAACTGAAAGTGGGTCATGTAATAAGACAATGATCCAAAACATATAAGTGAATCTACAAAAGAAAGGCACTGCAAGAAGAAATTCAGAATTTTGAAATGGCCTTGTCAAAGTCCAGACCTAAACCCCATTGAAATGTAACGGCAAAACTTAAAGTGGAGAAGACAACTTAGAGTATCTACACTTACTTGAAAAAGTGCTGACCGGTGAAGTTAACCGGTCTATAAGAATGTGGGGAACATAAATCTGGTCCTCCCCACCATGCCCAACCAATCGATAAAGCAGCCCTCTTGATTGAAATTGATAAACTGCAAAGCAGGCCAAAGTGATAGAAAAGAACTCTAAAATACACTTTATTATTGAAAAACAAACAATAAAAACTGGTATATACCAATAAACAAAAATCAAAATAAAATATTATATAATATAAATACCTCAATGCATTTCATGTTTGTCTGACCATTTCATCAAGAGGCTATAAATATTATATAATATTTTATTTTGATTTTCTTTTATTGGTATATACCAGTTTTTATTGTAAATAAATTGTATTTTAGGGCGAGATGTTCAAAAAGGCATCATAATGATAAAATTGTCGGATCATGAGTTGGTGGTAATAAAACGAGAATATTTTCAGAAGCAAATCCTTCACGTTTGAAAATATGTCATTAAGACTTTAAAATGAGGGTAACAAGATCTTCATGAACGTTGCCCTTATAATTTCTGATGTTAAAAATGTCTCTGAGTTTGTCTTCAAAACATTTTCAAGAAACAAAGACATTTTTTGCCTCTAAAATGATAAATTTTCATACAAAGATTTTTTTACCAGTATGGCTTCTTACTTAACAGTACTTTAATTTGTCTTCTCCAAGTTTAGACCATTTTTATTTTGTCGGGGGGAAATGACTTTAATCAGACAAAAAAGTGTAGGTGAAAAGAATATTATTTTCTGAAAATACCTTACAATATGACGATACATTAAGCCACTCCCACTTTGAAGACTGTATTTTTCCTTTGATGGAAATGGCGGAATTGGATGCAAAAAATGACGGTAACGTGTCTGAGAACTGCCGGACCATGGCAAAAGAACTTTTTTGTTCTGATTACAGACAATTTCAGTTACAACCACTTTTTGAACATCTTGCCTTTAGAGTTCTTTTCAGTCTCTGAGGTCTGCTTTGCAGCTTATCAACTTTTATCAAAAGGGCTGATTTATCCATTGGGTGGTCTTGGTGTGGGGGGGCAGATTTATGTTCCACACATGCTTATAGACCAGTTGACTTCAGGACTCACAGGTCGGTACTTTTAAAAGAAGGTGTATATACTTCTGATAAATGATCAATGTGAGATATCGCTGTTTACTATTGAACATTAGCACTCTCCTACTTGTCTCCTCTGTTTTGTGTCTTTTTGCCGTTGCAAGGATCTCGATATTCAGGATTGAGCAGCTGATTCAGAAAAACCTATGTGGAGTGTTGGACTATTTATATGAAAGTATCCAAAGGGTTAAAACAAGAGAACCTCTCAGGTTGGATGTCTTCACTTAAATAGGCAAATGACAATATAAAATAATTTGAGAACTTTATACTTTATTATGTATTGACATGCTACTTCACAGTAAAGAATTGATAATAATAATAATCAATCCTTCATATTTGTGCAAAAATATATATATTTTATTAAAATACAATATACTATATATATAACAAGTATCAGCAACAATGAAATATATGAGTGATTAGCAATTACAATAGATACATATGAAACCAAACCATAAGTATTACCATGATGAATACCAGCAGTGAAAGGGTTAACCACACACAGGTATATTCAGAGAGCTATTAAATAACAATAATTGCACTCAGTTGCATAGAAAAGGTTAATCGATCCTACAATTAATATAATACAGTTCGCAGCAGTGTATATGAACACCCTCTGCCCCAGAAACTGTATAGACTATGCTAATTATGATGTAAAGTGTATTGTGAGATGAATTAATTCCTCTAACAATTCCTTTTACCATATATCAATAATAATCAAATTTAGGGAATAACTGGAATAGAATCCCAGATTAATCACTATAATTTAATTATGTACTGATTTCAACCATTGCATACCTTCGGAATCAACATATAAATTGCAAGTAATATAGTCAATCAAAGATTATACAAATAATCTACCTAGAATTAATCAAATAACATATGTCTAGTAAGTATACCAACTTCATGCAACATATATCATAATTTTGACTATAGCAACATATATAAACCCTATAGGCACTCGAAGGGTTAATCCACTGATTTAAAATAGGTGCCACACCCAAAATTGTTTCTTTTGTCTGTTGGAAGTGAATACTTCCAATTTACAAAAGACAAGCCTGGTACCTTCACAGATAGTTCCATAGAAAACACCACAAACAATAAACAAATAGCGGTGAAGGGGTTAATGACTGGATTCAAAGGATTTCCTAGATCAAATATTAGCTATTATAATCTTCCCAGAACCACAAAACATTATTCTAGGAATACCAAGACTCATATTAACTAATATAAATAACCCACACTATATACTATATTACACTGATTTGACAAAATATAATAATTTCCCAATAGATATATAGATTATGTTAATTCCAGACATCTAGAGCTAATATAGCTTATTATAACTGATCCCAAATGGTTGGCTAGTCCACTTAAGACAATTATAAGACAATTTACATTTCTTCAAACAGAAGAAAAGCTATGAAACGCTGGATTTAAATGAATCTTAGATGAAGAAATTTATAGTTACCAAATTTAAGTTTCTGTGTCTTTCTCTGTTAGGTATCAGGATCAGATATTGTTAGGAGTTTAATAAGGAAGCCAAGAGAGTGAAATCATCCTTTCTTGGCATTATATTAGGCAAATGACACCTTATCAGTAATCCCCACCTATTCCCAATGATTGGACAGAGGTCCATCTCATTATACTGTGACATCATCATTCAGACCTGATTGGATACTTATATATTATGCTAATCATATAAGACAAATACCCAATATAAGTATTGACAATATAAATGCTACAGATGGCACCATTACGCCATATTAGAATTTTACAGATGGCACATAGCATGGCCTTCGTCATAATTAAGAGAGGTCTTAGGGTATCAGAGACCCCATAAACTAGTCATTTTGCTAGGCTTTCCCATAGGGGAGGATGTCTCTATCCCAGACTTCACGTCTCCAATTTAACATCAATCTGCCATTACTTTCACTCAGTTATTTTTCCCCCAAAGAGGCCCATGAATATTCCTTTGTCTTAAGGATGAGGTAATCTGAACACATTTTAAACACAGGTTTTTCAGTTAATTTTGGGATTTAAATTTTAACCCACTATGCTCCACCAAGACAAAGTTTCTGACAGGAGTCAGTATAGTATCCTCAACAAGCGATTGTTGCTACGTGTATCAAAGGGTAGCATAAATCTAATGTAAGCACAATACTCACTGATCACTCTCAAGTCACCTTGATTCATCAAATATACTATACTATATATTGCTCCACCTACCCATCTTTTCTAAAACTTAAAGTGAGCTGTCCATGCAAGAAAGCACTCAAACGTCACAGAATTGAAGCAGCTCTGTAAGGAGGAATGGGCCAAAATTCCTCATTGCTGCTTAAGGGGGAGGTACCAGATACTGAATCTAAAGGTTCACTTTTTCACAAATTAATATTACATTTTGAATCCGTGGTGGATAAATAAATGCTGACAAACCATCATCTTTGTGTGTCATTTGTTGAATTAGGTTTTCTTTAGCTGTTTTAGGACTCAGATTACAGTTTGATAACATTGTAGGTGTGAAGTATATGACAGTCCTTCCTAAGGGGTTAACAAACATTTTCTCACCATTGTACATAAGTGTTAAAACAGCAAAAACTTTGATTAACTTACTGATTCCTGTTAATCACTACACATATAGTAAGTCTGGACACCATCTCAGTTGCTCATCTAACCAAAGTCACCTGATTGACAGAAGACAGAACTGTGCTATGCTCTTACAGAGGCCTCATATTCTGTAAAAGGAAGAAGGGTTTGAGAGTGACATTTAGATTATTGAGAGAACCTGACTGAATGTGGGGAGCAGAGTGTAATAAGAGGTCTGGGGTGATGAAGTGAATCTGCACTTAAAATATTTGGTTCTGTAATGGATAGGAAGTATTGGTGTGATCAGGTCAAAGAGAGAGTTTAAAGTGATAGTAATGTTTCATATTAAAAGCAGCTCTAATTAATCTTCATAGTATTTGGGCCATGGAGAGTGTTATTTCAATTCTGTCAGAGTGGTAGTTTAGGAGTAATTAAATGATAAAGTATCCCCCTCCCTCCCCTTTTACTGATGTAACACTGCTCACCCAGATAGACTGCAGAGAGGGACAATCTTCAATTAAGATAAGGGAAAAACCTGAAAAACTTGTCAAGGGGGGCACTGCTTTCATCGTTCTAATAGAAAGAAGCTTGTCCCCTGCTGTTATCTGTCTGGTCTATGGACTGCATTCCACATCTGAGAAGAGATGGCTTACACTAGGTAAAAGGGGCAGGAGGGGGACACTTTGCTTGTGAATATCTCTTAAACCATAAAGGTTTGAGAGATAAGACTTATATCATTCTTCATGTTTTTTTAATGCCTACAAAATAAAATAAAGATAAAACGAAGTATTACTATCCCTTTAAAGGAGAAAATTAATTGGCTTGCGACCTCTCTGGTATTCAAAGGTTAAACAGAATTGTTCTGCTTTCTTTTTTTTTTTTTAAAGGATCACATTTATTGAAAATAAACATATAGAAAGCACCCCATGTTTGTTTTTTTACATCCTATTGTGTTTTTAGTGTATCTGGTGTGTCTATGGTGTTAGAGGTTAGGGGAAACTGTAGTATTGAAGGTTGTGTTAAGATTATTATTATAAGGGATTGTGACTGGCAGAAGATGAAGAGTCATAACCTCAACAAGAGCCAGAGAGCCATATATAGCTGACCCTAGAACCATATCCTTCTCTCTCACTCTCTCTCCCTTTCTCTCTATTTAGCTAACTTGATATAGCTACTATTCTTCTGAGTCTTCTACTCGCCATGCAAAGCCATTTTCGTAATCTTACTGTAATTGTACTTTCTCATTCCTAATACATTCAATTTTAGGCATGAAAAGTTATGTCTGGTCTACCATCTAGCAATCATTTCACTTATTCATGACTAAATTTGGGCTCCAGCTTTTTATGGTAACATTGTGCACTCATTTTCCCTGTCATTATGTCTAGCCTGAAATCTGCAGACATATTAGGAGCTATGTATTATGCTGCAGCACTGGCATATTTTCATTTAAAACACTCAAAAGGGCATTTAGAATATCAATACAGGAAGCTGTATGCTGATTTTAGCTGCAGTTGCACTGTATTAGCTGGCTATTTATAGAAATGTTTCACAGAGCACTAGACAGAAATCCATTGATTTTAGCTTATTTAGTTCAACTCATTAAAACAGTTTGGACCAATAGGTAAATCACTACAGTACTGAGAGAGTTGCCCCTTCCTAAATATTGTACAATGATTCAGATATAAAACAATTCCAAATAACAAGACTGTGTTAAAAGAGAGTCCTGGAGTAATGACTAATATTTGTGGTTTAAATATTTTAGCTATATGGGGTACAGTTAAATATCACTTGTGAAAAATACATTTTTGTAATTGTCATCTGTGCGATCTTTAAAAAACACTGATAACACAATTATTTATAAAAAGGATTTATATGCGTATTCCATGGTGGGCAATAGACTTGAAAAATACAACTGAAAAGCTTCATTCTCACACTGGGCTCGTGTTTACAAAGAAAAGACACTTATTCATAACTATACAAAGTGAATAAGTAAAATAAAGATGTGACACGAGTAAAATAAAAATATAGAACAACTCTTGATTGAAGACCTAGGCTGCTATAAAAGCGACAATGCAAAACCATAATAAAATTTAATAAAGATAAAATCACAGATGATCCTGATAGACATACCTGGGAACTTGTGAAATTAGCTCACCCTTAGATCTTTGAAATGTTAACCCTTAACTCTCCAGAGAAAGTAGAAGGTAGGTTCTGTGTCAATGTTTGCTGTAACCCAGAGAAGATCCAACCAGTCCTTAATGAACCTTTAACATTCTACAGTTCTGAGATCTCTCTTCTTACACACTCCCCAGACAAACAGGACTTCTCCCTCTGACTTTCTGGAACAAATGTCACTAATTTGGACATTAAGTAAGCAGTAAAATTGGTGTAAATCAGGTAGTAGGAGACACTACCTCTCACCCTGAGAATTTGGCACTTCACCCTGAGACCCTGAAATTTGGTTCAAACCCTGAGGCTCAGGGTCAAACCCTGAGAGTTCCCAGTTATGCTGATAGATCTAGAGTAAAAGCTGTTGAGGTAAGGATGCTCCATGATAGCTGGTAGACAACTTGCAGAGTAGGAAAGCATGTCTATTTTAAGCCATTAACCTCGTGGCTGTTAGAGAGATCCGCAATGTATTTATAATGCATTGGAGATCTCTGTAGCATGCAAGGAGTAAAATAACATCTGTTTTCTACTCCTTTAAAAGTGAGAGCTGAAATGTATTTACATTAACTTAATTTCAAAGAATGTTGTGCACTTATGGATAGATTCACAAAATGCTAAGCATACTGCAAAAACGGGGCTCCAGACAGCTGTGTCCCAGAATGTTAGAGAGAGGGATCCCATTGTGTTGTATGATGGTCAGAGTTTTTTCTTAACTGAGAAGGACCCTTTCTGACAGTGCCCATTTTACCCCATGTAAAAACTGCTATATGCGGAGGAACCACCATTATATATGAGATGTAGCTGAAGTTCAGTACAGTCTAAGAATTCCACGTTGCAGACCTCAGAACCGTGTTTAACATATGTGTTGACTGCAAGTTTGTATTTCTTGTTTGCCAACAGTTTATTGGAATGCATTTAGTTTTGTACATTTTATTATGCAAAAAATGGTTACATACCTTAAATATTCTATTCTCATTTTGATCACCCAACAAGCCCTGAATTCTAACGTTCAGAGAGTTGTCTGAATGGTGTCAACAGCTTTAGTGTAAACATTATAACCATTAATGAGAGCACTCCTCCTGGGAACAGATATTACAGGTGACTCCTTACACATTTGTACACAACTTGGCAGTGCTTTTAGGCCTGGGGAGTTGCAGAGAAGCTGTCACCAATCATAAAAAGGATTAAGGTTATAGGAAGGGAGGTTTCAATTTCAGCCAAAGGGTTTTTTTTACACTAAGGGAGCTTGATCTGAGGCATGATCAAACTGCCAACTAAGTAATGTGAGAATTTGTTTTTCCATTTCTTTTCCAGAGGACTAACTAAACTGAGTGACCCTGATCCAACCAACTCTATTTAAAAAGCTTGCAATCCATAAAGACTGCACAAATGGAGTTTTACATTTATAGGAAAACTGACCCACAGTGACCCAAAACATACAGACACACAAGTCCAAAACTTGATTTACAGTCTGTCAAATGATTAAGACAGTTGCAAAATCACAAAATGTAAGTGTATCTTGTAAATTTGATGCAAAATTGCAATAAGGCTGCAGTCATTGTGAATCTACTGCATGATGAAGGCCTCCATTGCAAGTCAAGGTGAGGATATGGAAATTTAATCTACCATGCTGGCCCAGTGCAGATTGTCCCCAGCAGATATTTGACCCTGCCAGGGACTAGAACATGCTATCCTGAAGGTTGAACATATTCTACAGCCCCTTTTTTCAAATAACACTGGCACAAATAAAAATGGAAATCATCCGATGAGGATGATTTACATTTTTATTTGTGCCAGTGTTATTTGAAAAAGGGGCATGCCCCCAAAACGCGTCATATGTTAAGCTATAATAGCTAAAGTGATACTTTTTTTAATATGCACAGCATTGTTATATTTTATATCTATACATCTGGAATAAATGTTATACTACTATTGGAGGACCTTGAACTTCATTTGCAGAGATTGGTTGACTGTAGCAGGGCAGTCTCATTCTATCCCCGTTTGCTTTAGCTGGTTGTATGGAGCATCATCTATTTTACTTCTAATTGTGAGTATAATATCAAGTCCTATTTGATATCAGATTGTGGATAAAAATACCGGTTTGGTGGTTTGCGCTCTTCTTTCTTCGTTTGTTCCTTTTATAATATAGGATGGCCTTTCGCTTGCATAGAGATTTTAAGCATGGACCATTTATTGAGACATTTTCACTAATGTTCATGACCATTTCTTTGGTAATGTTTATTAGTTACCTGTCCAAACTATTTAAGCCCAGTTATTGTCTACTAGGTTTTGTTTGCACTGTTCAGTTTGGTTTATTCTTACTTTTGGGATATCTTTCTGAAACTTTATTTATAATACGGATATTCATGTGTCTAATAATTATATAAAGTTTTATTAAAATATTTGGTATGACAAGTGGCTCATCATGATAGTACTCAGAAGCACAAACGTCTGAGAATCCCACATATGATAAAAATCATGATTTGCTTTGCACGTTGATTTGTTAATAATGTTTTTCTTTATTTCATTGTGTTTTCAAATAAAAGAATAAGTATGCTGGCAGTTGCAAAAAGATAATGAATCAGCATTGTGCTGTTTACAACAACAAGAGATGTTTGGGATTATTGCATTTTGTAAATGAAATAATCAGAAAATATTATTTAGCCAAGAACAGTTGTTAGTGAGAACACTGAAGTAGGTAATGCAGTGTGAATATTAATTAGCTAGCTTACTGCAGTCTTCATGACACAATCTATTCATATTATCCAAATTAGATAAGCTATTTAATATATCTTTTATAGAATTAATGAGTGCAGTTTTCTGTTTACTTAATAATGTTTTAATATGTGGAGTTTTTAATTAATAAAAAAAGCATATAACTAATTTATCGATCCATAAAAAATTACTTAAAGGATTTAAGCAATGTCCTAACAGTTACAATAAGACTATTTTTGATCTTACAAGACACGTTAAAGGTAATGTACAAATGTGGCAGGGCAGCTCATTTTCTGATCTTTAACTGAAAAACCATTTACCTGCACCCATTGGTATGCATGATTGTTTTAGTGTATTTCAGTACACACACTCTGACATCATTAACAGGGATGGGCGAAACTTTGAGCCTCAAACTGAAGTTGGCGAAAAATGGCACTTTTCGCTTGGCAAAAAATTTCCAGCGAAAAGTGCCAAATTTTTTGCCCATTGAAATCAATGGGAACATAGAAGTTACACACAACACAGTACAAATAATATTTTATGTCCCAAAAGCATTGTATAAAAGGGCCATGAGGGTGCCTGTGTTGGTGGGGTGTGGTTAAAGACTCAGTTGAACAGGGAATGTTTTTGGGGGGTTGTTTACTGGGATTGGGGGCACTTAATAAAAATTAAATCCTAAATAAAATAAAAGTAAATAAAAACCATAAAACATGGTATAAAGGGGTCTGAGGAGGGTGCCTGTGTTGGTGAATGAATGAATCATTTGAACAGAGAATTTGTTTTGGGGGGGTTCTTGACTGCTATTGGGGGGGCAGTTAATAAAAAATAAATCAATAAAATAAAATAAGACATTTGTATTTAAAGTGACAGAGACAGGAACCCCCTGACATAAGCTGCCACTGGGGTGGACTGATACTTGACTTGATAGAGCATTTTGTAGAGGATGATTTGTTTGATTTGTTGTTAGAGGCCTTTGTAGGACTTAGACTTATTAGAGGCCCAAGCCCTGAACAAACATTGATTTGTAGGACTTAGGCTTGTTAGCATACAAACCCCCCAAAAATTGTTTATTTTTTGTAGGAATAGTTTTTATTTATTTTTTTATTTATTTAATGCCAGCAGGTCATGTTGGCCAGTGGCCACTGTCAAATGTCCTCCTGAGTCTTGAGTTGGAGCTGCTGTTCGTACTGCTGCTGCTGAGTTGTTTAAGCAGCAGGATGAGTAGGCAGCTGAAAGGGAATGGGATCAACAATAGCAGTAACATGGAAAATGGATGATGAAGGTTCCATTTCCCACGACTGGCTCCAGTGATGCACCTGAGGCAGTAGCAGCAGAATAAGTAGCCCCCAGTATTTACGGAGAAAAGAACAAGTTGGCCATTAAATCTTTTCCACCTGCCCCTCCTCCAAAATCAGCATGGGTGTGTTGTTATTAGAATATATTTTTTCCCTTGAGAGCAGGATCAGTGGGTCTCATCAGCAACTGCAATGTGAGTAGTATGTGTGTGTGGTGAATAACATCTGAGGGCACAACTTTATCCAAATACCATGACACCCGAAACCGCCGCTGTCACTGTACCCCTTTTCCATACCCGCTAAGGGCACATGACAACTTGCTGACAGTTTAATAGTAGTGATGAACCCTCCTTGCCACCATCTTAGCATATTCTGCAGGATGGAATCACCTCAGATGCCACTTGATGCACTGATTGCGATTCTCCTCCACCACACTGGCATGTGTGGTAAGTGCACCATACAGTGTGCAATGTGTAGAGATGAACTACCACATCATAACATCAACAGAGTGGCTATCATTTGGCGGGGGAGGTAATGAACGAGGAGGATTGGCAGAAGATGTAGTTACCCTAGAAGGTGATGGCGAACTAGTTGTTTCACTCGTCCTGGAATTTCCAGTCTTTGCCTGGGTTGTCCTATTCCTCCTCCTCTTTGATCTCCGCCTCGCCTCTTGTTGCCTTTCTGGTGAGTCAGGGATAGCAAAAGCGGTGTTTGATTTCTGTGGTGGGTGTTTGGCTTTAACATGTTTGAAGTAAATGTCATGGTGTCTGTGTTTCATGTGTGATATGAGGGCGCTTGTGCCAAGGTGTGTTCCCTCTTTTCACTGACTTGTCACAAATTGTGTACAGTGCCATTGCTGATGACTGTACTGTGCCTGCCCCAACAGAAAAATAGTTCCACACCCATGATGACTTCAGAGGGAAGGAGAAAGGTGGAGAAGAATGGCCTCTTTCTTCTTGTCCTCCACATTCCCCTTCATTGTCTGTGGCAGAGGATAATGTTGCTGTTGTTGCTGCTATTGCCTCAGAGTCAGCACTGCAACTAGGATCAGGAGTATTGCTACTGCTGGCAAGTGGAACCTGTGCTAGTCCCGCATCGCTTGTTGACCCCATTCACACTGTATCCATGGTGGTCTGTTGCACACTAACCTGCTCCTCAGCATCCTGCTATCCTTGCATCTCAGCATCAGAAGGAATTAGAGCAGTTACAAATTCCTCTAATTCCAAGATGTCCTTGCTAGTGGTGGTGGTGATGCCCATCTTCATTCCTGTCTCCCATTCCTTCTCAGTTTCTGCTAAAAAGGCCATCAATGTCTCTACCACCCCAGCTTCTCCAGCATCATCACCACCACTAGTCCCTACATGATGTTGTTGCTGATGCTGCTCTATTCCAGACATCTCACTGCCGCTTGGAGGAGGTGACGAGCGATGTGACAGAGGGTCCCCTAATGTCACACTTGCCATTGCCTTTTGACCTGAAGAAGAAGGCAGACTAGCCCTAGCAGAAAAAGCAGCAGGCACAGGCAGCTGATCTGTGCTCCTGCTGGTGGTGGTATTAATTCTCAGCCTGCTCTCCTCCCCCAACACCAGTTCTGGCCTCTCCAGGTTCATGTTCCACCTGGACACTTTAGTGAAGAGAAAGGGAGGACTCCCAGTCCCAGGGTCAGGAGAATGGTGTGGGCTCCCTTGAGCACTAGTCTGGATGCTGTAAAATGTTTCCCCTACCACTCCGGCTGTTTCACCATTACTGCTACTACTAACACCAACCACATCAACTTCAGCTGCAGAGTCTTCCTCCTCAGTTTCACAGTCACTTGTAATAGCAGAATATTGTTGATTACCCCCTCCTTCACTCCTAAGACTAACAAGCTGCTGGACCTTAGTAGCAGTAGCACTAGCAGTGGCAGGACTGCTTGGGAATGGTAAGTGTGATTTAGACAGCAGGTTCAGTACTAGCAACAGGTACAAGACTAGTGGCTGCAGGATCAGAAATTGTGGCACTGGCAGCAGGGGCAGCATGTCTTGCAACAGGTACAACACTAGTGGCTGCAGTTACAGAAATGGTGGCACTGGTAGCACGTCTGACAACAGGTACAACACTAGTGGCTGCAGTTACAGAAATGGTGGCACTGGCAGCAGGGGCAGCACATCTGGCAACAGGTACAACACTAGTGGCTGCAGGATCAGAAATGGTGACACTGGCAGCAGGGGCAGCACGTCTGGCAATAGGTACAAGACTAGTGGCTGCAGGATCAGAAACGGTGGCACTGGTAGCAGGGGCAGCACATCTTGCAGCAGGCATAGGCAGCTGACCTGTCCTGCTCTCACTATCCTTTTCTCCCTTCCTTCCCGTTCCCTTTTCTCCCTCCCTTCTTATTAAATTCCCCAAGATCCCTTGGGGTGATTTAGGGGGACTGGACAGCATTGGTTGAGTACTGCTAGTCACTTCCTCCTCCTGCTCAGACTCAGTGGACATATAATAAGGGACCTTCCAGTTCCTCTTTGTGTTGCTCATAGTGATAGGAGTCACTATGAGCCTATCCTGCCTCAATTTTTGCTAAATATCACAAGAGAACAGCACAGCACGTCTATTTGCCTCCGTAGCTGCTTTTATTGTGTCTGCCTTCAGCGAAAATGTCACGTTTTTATAGCAGACGTGCAAAAACAATGTAAATCAATGGGCAAAAACTTTTTAGCCATTGTAAAAATGTTAAAAGATTTTGGCAAATGGGCAAAAGATACAAACATTTTAACCGCTAGTTTTAAAGTGGATTTTCCCACAAAAAAGCAGATAACAACATGGTTTTCAAGAAATTTCCCACAGGAACATGGCAACAACTTTCACCCACCTCTAATAATTAAGACTTTAATGTGAATAAACCCTGCACACCACTCACATAGCATGTGCAGGAAAAAGGAAAACTATGAGATTATTTATTTTGCACATTGTTAGTTTATGGAGAAAAACAAGTTGTTGAGAAAAAGAACAGCCCAAATGCCCATACACTTCCTAACTGCCCTCCCCTTGGTGCAGGCTATGAAAGGAGGAACATTTTTAGGCATGAGCACCACACAAAACTCAGTTTCTGAGCCAATTATACAGTAGAATCATGTTAGTATATGCTTACTATTTTCAGTTCATTTGAAAGTAAGTTATTCACTTGAATTGGATTGTGTACCATGGTAGAAAACATAAATCATAAATCTGCCCTAAAAGAGAATGCCTCAAAGGAAGATGAATAAAACCCTGCTAAATGGGAAGAGTGTTTTGGTCACCGTTCTTTGGTTCTCTCCATAATAGAGAAGGTTTTCTGGCCTTCATCTGAGTGTCTCAGCAATAAATCATTGGCCCTTTCCTATCCACATCATTGTCATTAGAACAACAGTTCTCTTTCTCTGATTAGTATTTTTCCATCTTGCATATTAAGCATATGACTCAGCTGACTTTCTTATGAATGTTAGAAAATGTAAAACATGTTCATCAGTGATCAATCTGTTCTCCAGCGTCTATTTTAATTTCTGGAAAATTAGATGCAGAAACATTTTTGGTGATTTCATAAAGTGGTAAGAAAAAAAATAACAGGGTGAGGTACCATATCTGAATGTCTTTACTGGTTCCAATCATATTTATGACAAGAATCAATTGAATAATTCTCAAGGGCTTTAATTAGCACATGATGGTCATGACTTTGTGAATAATTACACCTCATCTTCATTATACTAATGATTTAATTTTGCTTAAACCTTTTGAGAAGTATTTTCTTCAAGATGGTAATGTGTGCTGACATGTATTTAACTCCTCTAGTGTTGGAAAGCATGGTTGAGCAGCTTTCTGTCAACATTAGTAAAATTGAAAAGGTTAAATCTTTTCTATTTCAAGTCACAGTCACAAAATAAGTTCTTTTTGTGTGTTCATATAGTGTCTGTCTTCGCTACAACAATTCTATTGATTGGAACATGGCAATTTGCATAATTTTAGTTACTGTAGCTATTTAGAGTTATGAGTGGGTGGACTAATTTTTGGATCATTTATCTAGACTATGACCTTTCACAAAGAACATTGTCATGATAGCATATCTATAGACTCACTCATTATATATATTGTTGGTTAACCGGTAAACCTCTGTGTAATGTGGCATGGATATTTTCAGTGTAGCACTGAGAAAAAGCCATTTTAAATAAAGAGCTTCTCAGCATACTGATTATGTGCGATAATTCTACAAAGCACTGTTGTAGATCTAAAATACATTTCAAGAAAATGTCAACCACCCCAACTGCCGCTCTGTTTTTTCCTTATATGCAATAGGGCTCCTGGGATTTTCCCAACCCTGCAGTAGAGCCAATTCCTAAAGCTCTCTAATGTTTTAATACCAATACATATAACCTAGGCACAGATAGTTTGGGTTAAATATATAAATGTAATATCTCTCCACAGAAATATTCCCACCATCCTTTAGACATTAAAGACTGAAATAGGTCAAGCAGAGTATTAGTGTGGTTAGAGTGACCACAATTAGGTCAAAGAGAGATAAAGGATATCATAATACTTGGATTAAATATAGGTATAGTCCACCTACAACAGCAGTGATGCCATTTTCATATGGAAGTATATACTTTACAATGTGACACCCATTCTTTAAACCAGTTATTGATTTTCAAAAAGCTGTAAAAATAAAGCAGACCTATATTTCCAAACACAAATGGAAACCTCAGAGGAAGAATACAATAGGGTAGTTTAGTCCTAGAACCTTCTCCTCTAATCTTCAGGATTCATTCTTTCAGGCAAAATAAGTATATTTTGCTATTCCTTGTTATTGTATACTAGTCACATCTATTCTTACTCAGCCATGATTTACCTAGGCCAAGACAGTCCCTATGCATTTTAAAGAGTTCAACAGTTCAAACAGTTGTCAGCCAGTCCAGCATGAAGAGTTTTCATGCATGAGAACCAATGTTGCATGACATTGTAACATAAGACACACTGCTACATAATAAGCTGGGCTACATGAGACACTGTGCTACATGAAAATTAGCACTACAAGATAAGTTATGCTCCATGGTAATCAGTGCTATATGTTATGTTGTCTTACAAAAGAACTCTGCTACAAGATAAGTCAGATGAGATGACAAACCATGTGTGCCAATGCTATATGGTGTGATGGGCTACATGAAAATTACACTTGCATAATGTGTAGAGCAGCATTTGAATCAGTATTATATTATGAGATGGGTGACATTGAAAGTTGTGTTATATTAATTTTTGCTACATGAAACATGTTTTAATGATTGGGATTACAAGAAACCTAGGTCAATAAAATGGCTTTGTCTGTACAAGCAACAGTACTGCAGTACATAGAAGTCCGTCATGTACTCTTTTGTTCCATTTCAAGTGAATACATGTGGCATAATGAGCTTGTGTACATCATGGCTATGGTTTCATGAATTTGGACTATGTGAGAACCAGTGTAAAAGGATATTCACTGTAGGAGTAATAAGGTAATATAATGAAAGCCTACTTGTGAGCTGGGTACATGTTTAGTTGGGTTACATAAGACACTGTGCTATATTATAGGATAAGATATGTGTGCCATTCCTACATGATGAGTTGGACTATGTGAAAGCGAGTGTTACATGATGAGAGAGCCAGTGCTAGGTTATAAGTTGACTACAAAAGGACCAGATCTAGATTTTAAGTTGGCCTACGCAACAGCCAGTGATACATGAACCAGAGCTAGATGATGAGTTGCTCTATTTGTGAGGTAGTTCCACACATTGAGTAGCAATATATAAGAAACTGTACTAGATAATTAATAGGACTACATAAGAACCAGTGCTAGACGATGAGTGGGGATATATGAAAGCCATTGCTAAAAAAAACAGTTATGATATGTGCAAAAGAGTGCTAAATGATAAGCTGAGCTATAAAAAAACAGTGTTACACGACAAGTTGGATAGTTTGAGAACCAGTGCTATGTGGTGAGATGGGCATTATGAGAACCAATGCTGCACGATGCATTGACTGCGTGAATGTCAGTGCTACATGATGAATCGGACTAAGTGGATACCAGTGCTATAAGATGATCTATATAAGAAATAATGTAACATGATGACTTGGGCTATGAAAAAACTAGTGCTGTAAAATGAGTTTGATTAGGTGAAAACCGGTGTTACATGATGAGTTGGTCTACATGAAAACTATTGTACATGGTGCATTTGCTTATTACAGTCAGTACTGCATGATTAATTCTTGAACACTGTGAATGCTAGTGCTAATGAGTTGGAATATATGAGAGCCAGTGCTGCATGATGAATTGGAATATTTTAAAGCCATTGTTACTGGTTAGAACCAGTGCTGCATGATGAGTTTGGCTATTTGAGGAAAAATTTCTTAAAGTGGACCTGTCACCTTGAGTTTTTTTTACATATTAGAAAACTTCATTCTGAACTGCTTATGATTCATGCTATTCAACATTCCAGCAACTGTATAGTTTAGGAGATTCACACTTATTTCTAGAAAAAGTGAAACTGGAAGTCTCTCAGTGCAGCACAGAACTAATCGGGATATGAAACATCACTGAAAAACTTAATTGGCATATGAAACCACAGTGAAAAGCTTCATTAACATGTGAGACCACATGGAAATCATTATTAGCATATATTAGCATATGGTGGCATGTATGAATTCATCTTAAACTATACATGTGCTTCTCTTTTGGCTAATATGACACATAGGAAGCTTTCAGATATGCAACCGAATCAAAGTGAAAGGTCCTCTTCAATGACATGTTGTTCTATTTGAGAGCTGCTGCTGCTGAATATAAAGATAGGGAACAGAAGAACCTGAAACAAAATATGACAGTGAAGAAGTCAGACAGTTTCTTCAATACATTAACAAACTTTTCATTGCAAGCATGAGGTACAAACATTGCAAGCATGAGTTACCATGGAGACACTTGAGACTTAATTAAAGTAGCCTGCATTGGATTTTGTAATCTCAGAGGTTTGATTTTTATTTTTCTAATATGTAAAATGTAAAGTTTCCTAATTATCTTTTTCAAGTGTTATCGAGCAGCTTACTGTTACTTTGTTCTTCTGACTACCCCTTTGAGTGCCAGAGTGGTACGGAACGCAATGCGTTCCGTACCACTCTGGCACTCAAAGGACTACAAGCAAACACACAACTTCATCAGCTTCAGAAAGGATTTCATAAAAATGTATACTTACAAAGGAGAAGGACATTTTATCTTTATAAGTGTTATTGTATGTAATTGCAGCTAAATGTTAACCTCTTTGGGTAACTCCTACAAGGTATTTGTGATGGAATAAAATGTTATAATGTATAATAGACTCAATTTTCTTGGTCTTCACAGTTTTTTTTCTAACAGATTTTAATTTAATTGGTAGGCTTTGTGGAGACTGACAATGACTTTTAAGCTGCCAAGTTTTAGTCATTTGTCAGTGCATTAAAAGTTATATAATTTGAACATCAGCATTTATTATTGAAATATAGTTTTCAACTATACCTGCCATGTGACCATGATGCAGCCATAATACATGACTGCTGGACAGGTATCGAGGCATGTCCTTGTATTAAACAATTAAAGAGCCACATCTTTTCATAGGTTTGATTCCCATAAAAAATTAAATAAGTCATTGGTGTTGCTTCACTCTTAAGACTCTGGTTTATCTTTATACACTCTTTGAAACAGCGTTCATTTATTTGCTCTGCGATTTGCTTTGGATGAATTTTCTGGCAATTAAAATCGCTATGAGAAAATTGTAGTAGAGCACCTCATACTATAACTTATACATGTACCTTTTTTGTATTCCATATGTTTATCAAACAATCCATAAGTTTGAAATAAATAAAGTGTTTACAATGCTAAAACCATTGATGAAAACAAAATATAGATCAAGTAATCAAAATTAACACATGCTCCATTTCTTTTAAATTTGAATCCAATAACAGCCTGTCACAGGTTTCACATTAAGGTAAAAAAAAAAGCCAATATTTCACGTTACTACTTGGAAACATTCACAAGATTTGCAGTAATCAGAAGTAAAAGCAGGAAGTCTCTGACAATCTGGCTTCCTCACTTGTACACGTGAGAGCAACCTGTCAGCATACCTCCCAAGTGTCCCTCTTTTAGACTCAAATCCCTCTGTCCCACTTTCCCACCCTGATGTCCCTCTTTTTAGGAGATCAGATTGTGGGATGTGTATATAAGTGTATCACATTGCTCTACAGCAATAAAACTCACACTAATGTTTGTTTAAATGTCAGTATACGTGTTTATAGATTACTCTGTATAAATAAAATACTTCAGTCATGTTATAAGTCATTTATTCGGTTATATGTGGAGGTGTCAATAGGTCATGAAATAGACTAAAAAATTTTGGTAATACCCCACCCACCAGCCATGCACCCAGCAACACCCCCTAAAACACAAGTGTCCCTCTTTGGCAGTTTGAAATGTTGGGAGGTATGTGTCAGTGCTGACAGCACTCTCCATTCATTTCCTCATTGCAAACCAAAGTCAGGAATTTTTACAGTAGGGCAGTAAGGTTGTGGAGTTATTTGCCTTGGGAGGCTGTGCTGTCAGATACCGTAGCTATTTTGAAAATATTAGGTACCTCATTAGCACATAACTAGGGTTTGGAGAAAAGTCCTGTTTTGTACTGTTGGAATTTTTGCAAAAAAAGCAGAATTTTCACTTTTGTTATGGCAAAAGCAAAAAAAACTATAGATTTTCCACAATTGTGTTGATACCACTGATTTTCCCATAAAGACAGTTCCATTTCCTGCATATGTTTTTAATGATGGTGAAACCTCCCTCCCCTTTATTAAAACCAGAATGTCCCACCATTCAGTATGGTGTGGATAGAATAGCAGAGAAGAATGAGGCAAAGAAAGAGAGAGTGACAAAGAGAGATAATAAAAAAATAAAAGTTAAAATAAAATTAAAGTTGTTTGGCATATTGGAGTGTCTAGCACTATGACCAGCAGCAATAAGAGGAACTGTATAGACCAGAGGTTCTCAGCCCATGCCCTCAGTGGCCAATAACAGACCAGGACGTAGGAATTTCCCTGCTAGAACACAAGTGTGTTGATCAGAGGCTCAGTCATATTGATTAACTCACCCGTGCTCTTAAAAGGAAATTCTCAAATTCTGCCTGTTAGTAGCCACTGAGGGCACGGATCAGAGGCGTAACTAGAAGCCACCGTGCCCTGGTTCAAGAATTGCCATGGGCCCCCCCAACCACATTGGCCCCCTCATGCATATTGCCCCCCAATCTTCACACTGCCCCTTCATCTCCACAATGCCCCCTTCATCTCCACATTGCCCCTTCCACAATGCCCCCTTCATCTCCACATTGCCCCTTCCACAATGCTCCTTTCATATCCACAATGCCCCCCTTCATCTCCACATTGCCCCTTCATCTCCTCAATGCCCCCATCTCCACATTGCCCCTTCATCTCCACACTGCCCCTTCCACAATGCCCCCTTCATCTCCACAATGCCCCTTCCACAATGCACCCATTTCCAATTCATCTCCACATTTCCCCTTCTACAATACCCCCATCTCCACATTGCCCCTTCATCTCCACATTTCCCCTTCATATCCACATTGCCCCTTCCACAATACCCCTGGCCCTACCTCCAGTCCGTGGTGGTCTAGCGTCATGGTTTGACAGATCCGTGCCTCCTTCAGCACAGATCTCTAGAACTGAAGCTCACGCGCGATGCTGTAGTAATGCAGAGGCTGGGAGATGATGTCATCTCCCAGCGCTCTGTATTACTAGAGAGGTGCGCCGAGTGGGAGATCAGCTAAGCGACTGCTGCGGGCGACGAGGTCACAGGGGGCGGCCGGGCCCCTGGAGTGACGGGCCCGGTCACAAGTGCGACCCCTGCAACCCCTATTGTTACGCCATTGGAACGGGTTAAGAACCACTGGTATAGACTCTACTGCTGATGCTGGAGGAATTAGTTAGCAGTAGGGATAGGTGAAAGTTTTTACCTCAAAAGAGAAACAGAAAAAAATGTCAGTTTCTGCCTAGCAACAAATTTCCTGGAACAAAAGTTAAGTTTTTCTGCTTTTTTTCACCCAGCTCTTTGCATTGAAATCAAAAGGACGACTTGCCACATGGCAAGTTTCCCTTCTTTTTCCACAGACATAGTATAAAAGGGGTGTCAGGTTGACACAACATGCCATTCTGTGCTAGTGAGAGAAACAGAGAGCAGCAGATTTTTCAGTTAGAGAAGACTGGTTAATAGGCAGGACATTTGTTCTCTCTATTAGGGGAGTCTGGGGGCACTCACACCTGCCTAACTTTGCAGTCCTGTAGGTTCTGATCTTTTTCAGAGCATGTTTTTGCACTTCAAAATAAAAGGTGATGGGTTCAGGTGACTTAAAGTGGAACTACCACCGCTAACAAACTTGCCCCCAGTAATTCCCCATCTGGCAACTAGCTGCTCAGTAGCGCTAGTTGCCAGAATTATTACCATGTTAACGAGAATTATCCATTTCCCCCGGACTCACAGGCAGGAAGGAGCGCAGACATCTTTCCATAGTTATGTCTGCACTCCTGCGCTGTCAGTCCCTTTTGGAGCCGAATGGCACCTAGCAACGCCTCCTAGAGCAGGCTGGAGCTGACAGCGCAGGCACGCAGGAGTCACTATGGAAAGATGCCTGTGCTCCTTCCTGCCTGTCAACCCAGTAGCAATGAATAATTCTCGTTAAAGTGGTAATAATTCTGGCGACTAGCTGCTCAGATGATGGTGATAGTTCCGCTTTAAAATGTGTCGAATGGACTGTAACACAAGAGAAAAGCAAGGTGCTGTCTGTGAAGTAAGAAAATGGGCAGCAAAAGCACCAGGCTTTTAAGGTGTTAAGCACATGAAATTCAGCATGTGGAATAGAAGCTGGAGTCAAGACCAGGCCAAGGTTAGTCACGGTGCTAACAAGGAAGGTACCTGAGGGTTAAGAATAAAAGAAGTCAAAAACAAGCCAGGGTCAAAACCAGGTATACAAATAGCCAAATGAAGTACAAAAGGATGCTCCACCTGGGTCGTCAGCAATTCAGGCAGAGGTCAGTAATCTTCAGACAGGAACTCAGAAACTTAGCTTGATAAACAGGCATCTAGGCAACAGGGAAGAGTACCTATAAACTCTCCCTAGCCAATCCAAATCCAGGGTCAGAGGGTACAGGTCGTAGGTATAACAGCTGCCTTACAAAATGTATCTTTTTTGGGGGGGATTTGGAAGACTACAGTATAGACATTGTATCTACTGGACTATTACAATTACACTAACATATAACAATAATACCTCAGAAAAGGAAACAATGCACTATAAATACCCCACTACACAGCAAATATTGGGAAGAGGTTAATCACAAGAAGAGAGACATATTAGCTTAATAATGGTAAGATGTAGAAATCACAAAGTTTAGCAATGAAGGTGAGAAATTTCAATGCACAATGCAGACAGTGCAGCTCTAACACGGTAAACTGGGTTTGATACAATCAATAGTAGCTCCATGTGTGTGTCAGCTAATAACATCTGGGTGACGCCCCTGTGGGACACACATTAGCTTCCTAATTGTAATACCATCCCAAATCACCCCACCCAGGGGAAAGCAGGAATAACAGAGGTAAATTTGACACTGAAGCTTGAATTGTGCTGTAATAAAAAGGGAACAGTAGAAATAAGTGACACAATTTGTTAAAGAGAAGGACTCACATTGGTAAGTGTCCTTCAAACATCAGTCCAGTATATCTATATATTATTTTATTAGATATATTTGGTCTCCAATGATCCACTGCAAATTATTTTCTGAAAAACTAGTAAGAATTTGTGTCCCTTACTGGACTATGGAAGCCCATTGTTTGCTATGAGGAGGCACTCACACAAGATTTTACAGTCTCTACTAGCCTGAAGCTCATGTACAGAATTGTTGGATCTGTCAGACCCTCTCTGACTGATGAATGAGCAAGGTACAGATGTAATTTGGCCATTAGACAACAGACAAATGGCTAATGCGCAAGTAAATCCTCTAATTGCCTTGCACATTGAATCATTCTTAGTTTTGTGAATTTTGGCCAAAGTCTGCATCTCAACTTTTGGTTGATTTTCATGAAATTGTGTGTAAATGTTGGAATCAGTAAGAACTCATGGACAAATTGCTACATCAGCTCCCATCTAATCAAACCTAGTAAACCTTAGTATATGTACAAGGTAATTATGTGGGGGAAACTGCATGGAGGATAACAAAGGAAAAAAATAAATTAATAGTGTTCAAATGAGCTTAACAGCTGGGAAAGTTGTCAGCCAGCTAATTAGAAAGGAAAAGATAAGCAATTCTGGAGCAAACCAAGCACACCAAAGGGGGCGGGGGATAAACATTCCCATTGATTTAAATATGGCTTTTGAACACAATGAATACAATAGACATTTCTAGTACATTGCGATTCAATTTTCTGGAGACATCTCTAGTGTTCAATGGGAAATATTTATTAAGCAGTGATAAAGAGGTGATAAAGTGGAGATGACTTCTCCAGTTTATCAATTGTCCAGTTCCTATGTTATTCTTTGGAGCCTATTGACTAACATAGCCAGAGCTGAAGAAATCTTAGTGTATAGGCTCCATAGAATAACATAGGAATTTGAGAAGCGATAAACTGGAGATGTCATCTCTAGTGTTGAGCGAGCATGCTCGGCCGATGCTCGGATCGGCTCGAGCATCGCTCTGCTCGGCACATGGCGGTACTCGTACGAGTACCGCATGTGCTCGCCCGCCATGTTCGGGTCTCCTCCCCGCACGTTTTGCGGCTGCTGCGCAGCCAATAAACGTGCAGGGAGGCTCTGACATCGGTGTAATGCCAGCAGCCATGTTGGCTGCTGGCATTACACTGATTGGCTGGCCAGAACCCGTGGTCGGGTGCTGTATAGCACCTGACCATCGAGTTCAGCTCAGTCTGAGCCAGGGAGAGCTGAGGATAGGAAGGGAAAGGCAGTGTAGGGAGGAAAAAAAAAAATTGTGAAAAAAAAGAACCAAAAGTCCTTTTTAGGACTACTGTGTGTGGGGGCAACAGGTTATTTTGTGTGGGGGGAAAAAAACAAAAAAAAAAAAAAAAAAAATATTCTGTTTAGTGTGAAAAGTTGCAGATTAGAGCACATTCTGTTTAGTGTGCACAGTTGCAGATTAGAGCACATTCTGTTTAGTGTGCAAAGTTGCAGATTAGAGCACATTCTGTTTAGTGTGCAAAGTTGCAGATTAGAGCACATTCTGTTTAGTGTGCAAAGTTGCAGATTAGAGCACATTCTGTTAAGTCTTCAAACTAAAATATCAAAGTCACATATTCCATTCAGTGTGCGTCGCCGCAGTTTAGCAGCACATTCTGTGTACTGTGCAGAGTTGCAGAATAGGAAGAAATACTGTTAAGTCTTCAAACTAAAATATCAAAGTCACATATTCCATTCAGTGTGCTTCGCCGCAGTTTAGCAGCACATTCTGTGTACTGTGCAGAGTTGCAGAATAGGAAGAAATACTGTTAAGTCTTCAAACTAAAATATCAAAGTCACATATTCCATTCAGTGTGCTTCGCCGCAGTTTAGCAGCCTATTCTGTGTACTGTGCAGAGTTGCAGAATAGGAAGAAATACTGTTAAGTCTTCAAACTAAAATATCAAAGTCACATATTCCATTCAGTGTGTTTCACCGCCGTTTAGCAGCCTATTCTGTGTACTGTGCAGAGTTGCAGAATAATAAGAAATACTGTTAAGTTTTCAAACTCAAATATTAAAGTCACATATTCCATTCAGTGTGTTTCACCGCCGTTTAGCAGCCTATTCTGTGTACTCTGTACAGTTGCAGAATAATAAGAAATACTGTTAAGTTTTCAAACTCAAATATTAAAGTCACATATTCCATTCAGTGTGTTTCACCGCCGTTTAGCAGCCTATTCTGTGTACTCTGTACAGTTGCAGAATAATAAGAAATACTGTTAAGTTTTCAAACTCAAATATTAAAGTCACATATTCCATTCAGTGTGTTTCACCGCCGTTTAGCAGCCTATTCTGTGTACTCTGCAGAGTTGCAGAATAATAAGAAATACTGTTAAGTTTTCAAACTCAAATATTAAAGTCACATATTCCATTCAGTGTGTTTCACCGCCGTTTAGCAGCCTATTCTGTGTACTCTGTACAGTTGCAGAATAATAAGAAATACTGTTAAGTTTTCAAACTCAAATATTAAAGTCACATATTCCATTCAGTGTGTTTCACCGCAGTTTAGCAGCCTATTCTGTGTACTCTGTACAGTTGCAGAATAATAAGAAATACTGTTAAGTTTTCAAACTCAAATATTAAAGTCACATATTCCATTCAGTGTGTTTCAACGCAGTTTAGCAGCCTATTCTGTGTACTCTGTACAGTTGCAGAATAATAAGAAATACTGTTAAGTTTTCAAACTCAAATATTAAAGTCACATATTCCATTCAGTGTGTTTCACCGCAGTTTAGCAGCCTATTCTGTGTACTGTGCAGAGTTGCAGAATAATAAGAAATACTGTTAAGTTTTCAAACTCAAATATTAAAGTCACATATTCCATTCAGTGTGTTTCACCGCCGTTTAGCAGCCTATTCTGTGTACTCTGTACAGTTGCAGAATAATAAGAAATACTGTTAAGTTTTCAAACTCAAATATTAAAGTCACATATTCCATTCAGTGTGTTTCACCGCAGTTTAGCAGCCTATTCTGTGTACTCTGTACAGTTGCAGAATAATAAGAAATACTGTTAAGTTTTCAAACTCAAATATTAAAGTCACATATTCCATTCAGTGTGTTTCACCGCAGTTTAGCAGCCTATTCTGTGTACTCTGTACAGTTGCAGAATAATAAGAAATACTGTTAAGTTTTCAAACTCAAATATTAAAGTCACATATTCCATTCAGTGTGTTTCACCGCCGTTTAGCAGCCTATTCTGTGTACTCTGTACAGTTGCAGAATAATAAGAAATACTGTTAAGTTTTCAAACTCAAATATTAAAGTCACATATTCCATTCAGTGTGTTTCACCGCCGTTTAGCAGCCTATTCTGTGTACTCTGCAGAGTTGCAGAATAATAAGAAATACTGTTAAGTTTTCAAACTCAAATATTAAAGTCACATATTCCATTCAGTGTGTTTCACCGCAGTTTAGCAGCCTATTCTGTGTACTCTGTACAGTTGCAGAATAATAAGAAATACTGTTAAGTTTTCAAACTCAAATATTAAAGTCACATATTCCATTCAGTGTGTTTCACCGCAGTTTAGCAGCCTATTCTGTGTACTCTGTACAGTTGCAGAATAATAAGAAATACTGTTAAGTTTTCAAACTCAAATATTAAAGTCACATATTCCATTCAGTGTGTTTCACCGCCGTTTAGCAGCCTATTCTGTGTACTCTGTACAGTTGCAGAATAATAAGAAATACTGTTAAGTTTTCAAACTCAAATATTAAAGTCACATATTCCATTCAGTGTGTTTCACCGCCGTTTAGCAGCCTATTCTGTGTACTCTGCAGAGTTGCAGAATAATAAGAAATACTGTTAAGTTTTCAAACTCAAATATTAAAGTCACATATTCCATTCAGTGTGTTTCACCGCCGTTTAGCAGCCTATTCTGTGTACTCTGTACAGTTGCAGAATAATAAGAAATACTGTTAAGTTTTCAAATTCAAATATTAAAGTCACATATTCCATTCAGTCTGTTTCACCGCAGTTTAGCAGCCTATTCTGTGTACTCTGTACAGTTGCAGAATAATAAGAAATACTGTTAAGTTTTCAAACTCAAATATTAAAGTCACATATTCCATTCAGTGTGTTTCACCGCAGTTTAGCAGCCTATTCTGTGTACTCTGTACAGTTGCAGAATAATAAGAAATACTGTTAAGTTTTCAAACTCAAATATTAAAGTCACATATTCCATTCAGTGTGTTTCACCGCCGTTTAGCAGCCTATTCTGTGTACTCTGTACAGTTGCAGAATAATAAGAAATACTGTTAAGTTTTCAAACTCAAATATTAAAGTCACATATTCCATTCAGTGTGTTTCACCGCCGTTTAGCAGCCTATTCTGTGTACTCTGCAGAGTTGCAGAATAATAAGAAATACTGTTAAGTTTTCAAACTCAAATATTAAAGTCACATATTCCATTCAGTGTGTTTCACCGCCGTTTAGCAGCCTATTCTGTGTACTCTGTACAGTTGCAGAATAATAAGAAATACTGTTAAGTTTTCAAACTCAAATATTAAAGTCACATATTCTGTGTAAGATGAAGAAGGCGGGTAAAAAGGGACGGGGAAGTGGACGTGATCCTGAAAGTTCAGGGCGCGGGTCAGGACGCGGAGAAACTGTGCCTGGTGCCAGAGCACAAGAAAGAAAGACATCCACCATACCTAGCTTCATGTGTAATTTTACAGGGCGTCGCAGGACATCACTCTCGAACAGGTGGTCGGTTGGATGACAGCTGATACTGCTTCCAGTCGGTTAAGCACCACCCTGTCTTCCACCAAGTCCACTCTCAGTAGCCAAGAGTCTGGTCAACATAATCCTCACTCTGATCATCCTTCCTCCCACCATACACGGTCTGGTCAAAGAAGTGATCCCACACTGGGATATAGTGAGGAGCTCGTCTCATCACCAATCCTTCATTTGACCCTCTCTCCAAGCATGCTTGCAGAGGAACATGACATCTTGTGCCCTGATTCACAACCTCTAGAGGCTACCCAATCACAAGAAGATGACAGATGTGAACGGCATTTAAGGTCAAAGGAAGTAGTGGATGATGATGATGATGATGAGACACAGTTGCCATTAAATCAACCACTATTTCCGTCTCAAGACCTTGTTGAGGAGAATGTTATACAGTTGTCAATGACTGAGTATGTGGTGGGATCAAGACTTGAGGAGGATGATCAGAGTGAGGAAGTGGAGGAGGACTTGGTGGACGATGAGGTGACTGACCCCACCTGGGAAGGTGTAGAGCCGAGCGATGACAGCAGTCCTGAGGGTGAGCCATCTGCAGCACCGCAACAGGCTGGAAGAGGCAGTGGTGTGGCTACAGAAAGAAGGCGGACCGCACCAAACCGGCCCGCAAATGTTCCACGGAGCACCCCCTTGCGTATATCTACCTTGCCAAGGGGTAGGTGTTCCGCGGTATGGCGTTTTTTTAAGGAAAGTGCGGACGACAAAAGAATTGTAGTTTGCAACCTGTGCCACACCAGAATGAGCCGAGGCATGAACACTAGAAACCTCACCACCACCAGCATGATCCGACACATGGCATCCAAGCACCGTAGTAAGTGGGAGGAACGCCTGGATCGCCCATCTGTGTCTGCAGGCCACACCACTGCCTCCTCTTCCTCTGTTTTCGGTGCCGGCCAATCGCCTGTCGAAGGCGCAGGCCCGCATACCTCCTGCCCTGCACCTGTAGCATCTGAAGCACCATCAGCGACCACATCCACTTCCCTGTCCCAGCACAGCGTCCAAATGTCGTTACCCCAGGCATTTGAGCGCAAGAGAAAGTACCCAGCCACCCACCCACAGGCCATAGCACTAACCTCACACCTTTCAAAATTACTGGCCATCGAAATGCTGCCATTTAGGCTTGTGGACACTGAGTCCTTCCGCAGCCTGATGGCAGCAGCTGTCCCTCGGTACGCGGTCCCCAGCCGCCACTACTTTTCCCGGTGTGCCATCCCCGCATTACACCACCATGTGTCCCGTAACATCACCCGTGCCCTGACCAACGCAGTTACTGGGAAGGTCCACTTAACGACTCACACATGGACAAGTGCTTGTGGCCAGGGACGCTACATTTCCCTGACGGCACACTGGGTGAATGTCGTGGAGGCTGGGAGCGACTCGGACCCTGGGATGGCACGGGTGCTACCCACGCCGAGGATTGCGGGCCCTACCTCCATCAGGGTTTCCACCAGCACCTACGTTATTGGCTCCTCCTCCTCCGTTTCCACCTCCGAATTCTCTACACACACCGCCACTCCCCCATCAGCCAGTAGCTGGAAGCAGTGTAGCACTGCAGTGGGGAAGCGTCAACAGGCCGTGCTGAAGCTGATCTGCCTTGGGGACAAACAGCACACGGCCTCAGAGCTGTTGCAGGGGATTAGTCACCAGACCGAGCAGTGGCTCTCGCCACTCAACCTGCAAGCAGGCATGGTTGTGTGTGATAATGGGCGTAACTTGGTGGCGGCTTTGGAGCTCGGCAAGCTCACACACGTACCATGCCTAGCGCATGTATTTAATTTAGTGGTGCAGCGATTTCTAAAAACCTACCCCAATGTGCATGATCTCTTGACCAAGGTGCGCCGCGTGTGTGCACATTTCCGTAAGTCATCAACAGCTTCAGCCGGCCTGTTGAAGCTGCAGCAGCGCTTACAATTGCCAGCTCACCGGCTGCTGTGTGACGTGAGCACGCGCTGGAACTCCACCTTCCACATGTTGGCCCGGCTTTGTGAGCAGCAGAGGGCAGTAGTGGAGTACCAGCTGTTACACGGTCGTCGCCTCTCCGTTCAACTTCCTGTAATCAGAAGTGAGGAGTGGGAATGGATGTCAGACCTCTGCGAGGTTTTACGCAATTTTGAGGAATCGACACAGATGGTGAGCGGCGATAACGCTATTATCAGTGTAACCATCCCACTTCTGTGTCTACTGAAACGCTCGCTGCTCACAATTAAAACCGACGCTTTGCATGTGGAAGAGGTGGAAATGGGGGAGGAAGAGCTTACACAAGGTGATAGCCAGAGCACCCTCACTTCGTCTTCTCAGCGACAATTGGAGGAGGCGGAGGAGGAGGAGGAGGAGGAGGAGGAAGACACGGTTGCCTCCGCTACAGAGGGTAGCCATGGAACTTTAGTTCCATCTCTTCAGCGTGGGTGGGCAGAAGAGGAGGAAGAGGATGAGGATATTGAGAGTCATCCTCCTGGTGAGGACAGCGAAATCTTGACTGTTGGTACTCTGGCACACATGGCTGACTTTATGTTAGGCTGCCTTTCCCGTGACCCACGCGTTGTACGCATTTTAGACAACACGGATTACTGGGTGTTCACCCTTCTGGACCCCCGCTACAAAGAGAATTTCTCATCTCTCATTCCTCCGGTGGAGAGGACAAGCAAAATGTTGCAATACCAGAAGGTTCTTGTCGAAAAATTGCTCCAAAATTTTCCATCTGACAACGCTGGCGGCAGAGTACGTGCTACCTTGGCCAACCGAGAAGGGGAGAAAAGGGGAGCACACAGCAGTTCCGAGAAAGGCAGGGCAACACTCTCCAAGGCGTGGGACACCTTCATGACACCCCGCCAGCACCCTCACCCTGATGCGCAGCCTAGTGTCACAAGGAGGGAAAAGTTTTGGAAGATGGTGAAGGAGTACGTAGCAGACCGTGTCAGCGTCCTCAATGATCCCTCTGTTCCTTACAACTACTGGGTGTCCAAGCTGGACACGTGGTATGAACTGGCACTCTACGCCTTGGAGGTGCTGGCCTGCCCTGCCGCCAGCGTTCTGTCTGAGCGGGTATTTAGTGCTGCTGGTGGCATCATAACAGATAAGCGTATCCGCCTTTCCACCGACAATGCTGATAGGTTGACACTTATAAAAATGAACAAGGCCTGGATTTCCCCTGACTTCTCCACTCCACTGGAGGAAAGCCCCGGGGGAACATAAACTCACTTTATATATGTTATTTACAATGATGTGAATACTCTGTATTCCCATTCACCCCTTCCACCCAAAAAACGGGTATATGGTTGACTCTTAATCTTCTCATCCTCCTCCTCCTCTTCCATATGCCCTGTGCTATAATTTTTATATAGGGCCAGCTCACCAGCGGGCCCTGTGATATAATTTTTATATAGGGCCAGCTCACCAGCGGGCCCTGTTTGCCAATTTTTATATAGGTCAGCTCACCAGCGGGCCTTCTCATATAATGTTTTATTGGGTCAGCTCTCTAGCGGGCCCTCTCATATAATGTTTTATAGCGTCAGCTCACTAGCGGGCCTTCGCATATAATGTTTAGGATGGTCAGCTCTGCAGCAGACCCTCACCCATAATGTTTTAGATGGTCGGCTCAGCGCACGTTTCCCTCTTAATCATGGCCTCAGTTCAATAAAATCAAGGAAATTTTTGGGAGAATTTGCCTCTGTGCACGTTTCCCTCTTAATCATGGCCTCAGTTCTGAAAATCAAGGAAATTTTTGGGAGAATTTGCCTCTGCGCACGTTTCCCTCTTAATCATGGCCTCACTTCCGAAAATCAAGGAAATTTTTGGGATAATTTGCAGATGATATACAAGTAAATATACAGCAAATATTGTTTGGTAACAATTTTTCGCCTAAAGTCGTTTTTATTTTCCTTTTTGTGTGTTTTATGGTCAGTCTGTAAAAATGGCGTAGTACGGGCGAAAGATCGTTCCCAGCAGCGATGTTGGAGTCCAAGATGCATCCAGACATCCTCCCTATGCTGTCCCTGAACCATTTCTGTGGTATTTCCATAATTTTCTGCCCTTTTCCTATGGACCAGGCACCCTCCCCTCATCAGAGCAGGGGGTGCCTGGTGTAATGCTCGAGTCCTCCCATTGACTTCAATGGGGCTCGGGTGTTCGGCCGAGCACTCGAGCCTCAGGGGGTGCTCGGTCAGAGCACCCGAACACCCGAGCATTGGGGTGCTCGCTCATCACTAGTCATCTCCACTTCATCACCTCTTTTTCACTTAGTGAATCTCCCCCAATGTTTCATAGTCCGAAATAAATAAATGTCAGTCGGGGAACTGTTATTTGTCCCCTGCAGGCAACCAGTAAGCATACAATGGGGAATGTACTAATAAGATTCAGCCCTCACATACAATCAGTTTTTGTGTGCTGCACTGCCTATCTCTTATATACTAAGCTATTATGCTGAAAATATATCAATTTACTTCTTGTGCCAAGGGGATGGTAGTGTGGGAGCGTATGGGTGTTTTGAGACATTTCAGGCCTCTGTGCTTTGTTTATCATCATGAACCATCAAGGTGTAGAGGAAATTGATGCATCTTTACTCAGTTTTCCTGTACATTCTGTAAGGGAGAACAAAGCCAGGACCGCAAACCACCAAGTAGATATATCAGCTTCAAATATCAGCTATAAATGTAGATATTCATCCCAGTACTCACACTAATCTTGTCAATGACCGGTTGTGAGTACAACTGGAAGTATCCAACGGGGGTATCAATACTGCCTCACTATGGTTGCTCTCCCACAAAATGTTGGAGAGTGCCTGTAGAGCAGTGGTTTTGATAGCCCATTGGATACTGTCGGTTGTACTCAAAACTGGCCATTAACAAGATTATGTGTGAGTATTGGGATGAATATCAACATTTATAGCTGATATTTGAAGCTGATATATCTACTGGTGGTTTGCGCTCCCTCTGGATTTGTCCTTCTGTATTCCAAGGAACCTGAGAGTCCTTCTGGTTTGTTGGGAAGCGGGATCGACCTGCCAGTTTGGATTGCCTGAATGGGGGCAGTCTTGAGTCCCTCCTCTGTTCTACTGACCACTTCTAGTGGTCATAAAAATTGTGCGTACAGTGGTGTACTGATGAAGGTCTAATAAGCAAAGATTATTGCACTAGAAGGCACCCTTCTTCTCTTATTGTCTTCTTCTGTAAGTGAGGCATTCAGGGCTTGCTCACACTTTAAAATACTTCTGCCTATTAACTAAAGGTTTTTTGATTTCTAAGGTACATAAAAAGTTGAACTTAGTAACCTCTTTTACTGCCTGTGCTAAATTGGCAACCATGGTGGACTCCTTAATACCCATTGCTGGAATATCAAATATGCTTTCAAGAAAAATCACTGGAAAAAACTTTGTATATTTTTAAGTATTTTTGGACTTCTAGAGTGCAGAATAAGTAAAAGCATTCCTTTTGTAAAGAGTTAATCACACATTTGGGGTATCCATTTGAAGTGTTGCATGTAAAGTTTTGCATCATAAAATGATGCTTGTATTTGGCCATGTCATTTATAGTGTCACTGCTACAGTTATGCGTCTTAAAGTGTTGCAAATTTAACATTTCGCATTGTTCTGAATGGCGAATTCACCATATCGTGCCTTAACATGTTGCAGCATTATGGGTGCAATATGGGTGCATTAAGGACGCAATATGGGTGCAACACTTATGCAATTTGGGTGCAATATGGTTGCAATATTGTTGCAATAAGGACGCATTAAGGATGCAATATGGGTGCAATAGTGACGCGATATGGGTGCAATACTGACGCAAGCAGCATTAAGAACGCAATATGGGTGCAATATATGGACGTAATATGGGTGCATTAAGGGCGCAATATGGGGGAAACACTGATGCAATTTGGGTTCAATACTGACGCGATATGGGTGCAAAACTGACGCAATTTGGGTTCAATACTCACGCAATATGGGTGCAATATGGGAACGATATAGCTGCAATAAGGACGCAATATGGGTGCAACACTGACGCAATTTGGGTTCAATACTGACGCAATATGGGTGCAATAGGGTTCATTAAGGACGCAATATGGGTGCAATATTGATGCAATTTGGGTTCAATGCTGACGCAATATGGGAACAATATCAGTGCAATATGGGTGCCTTAAGGATGCAATATGGGTGCAATACTGGTGCAATTTGGGTTCAATACTGATGCAATATGGGTGCATTAAGGTCGCAATATGGGTGCAATACTGACGCAATATGCGTGCAGTACTGATGCAATTTGGGTTCAATTCTGATGCAATATGGGTGCAATATGGGAACAATATTGGTGCAATATGGGTGCATTAAGGCCGCAATATGGTGCAATACTGATGCAATTTGGGTTCAATACTGACGCAATATGGGTGCATTAAGGACGCAATATGGGTGCAATACTGACGCAATATGGGTGAAATACTGACGCAATTTGGGTTCAATACTGATGCAATTTGGGTGCAATATGGGAACAATATTAGTGCAATAAGGATGCAATATGGGTGCAATACTGATGCAATTTGAGATTATTATATCAACTACTGAGTTGTAGTTCAAGAGTAAATGAATAATAAAGTGTCCCCCTCCCACCCCTTTTACCTAGTGTAAGGCACCTCCCCTCAGGTGTAGAATCTGGTCCATAGACCAGACAGCTCACAGCAAGGGACAATCTTCTTACTGTGAGAACAATGAAAACCCTTCCCCCTTGACAGGTCTTTCAGGTTTTTTTCCTTATGCTAATTGAAGATTGTCCATCTCTGCACGTCATCTGGACACCACCTTGCTGCTCTGAGGTGAGCAGTGTTACATTAGTAAAAGGGGCAGAAGAAGTAAACTTTATCATTCAATTACTCTTGAACTACAACTCTGACAGTATTGAAATAACACTCTCCATGGCTCAAATACTATGAAGATTAATTGGAGCTGCTTTCATTTTGAAATATTACTGTCCCTTTAAAAGAGCTGTTTAACCCCTTTCATCATTTATCTTACCTCCCAAATATCCCTCTTTCAGAGGAATTGTCCCTCTTGGAGACCCAAATATCTCTGTTCCCTCTCTGATGTCCCTCTGTTTGGGAGATCAGACTATGTAGCGTGTACATAACTGTATCACATTGCTCCACAGCAATAAACCTCACATTAACGTTTGTTTCAAATTCAGTATATGTGTTTATAAATTAGTCTGTGTAAATAAAACTTTGGTCTTGCACTAAATCATTTATTCAGTTACACAAAGAGATGTCAGTAGGTCATGAAATAACCTAAAAATGATTGCTAATCCCCACCCACCAGCCACACACCCAACAACATTACCTAAAACAAAAGTGTCCCTTTTTGGCCATTTGAAATGTTGGGAGGTATGAATTTTATTATTAAGTGCACCCATAAAAACTATACATTTTTTCCAGGATAGAATAAGTTTTAATTTGGTAACATATGTAAATGTATACCCCAC
The DNA here is from genome assembly GCA_037306005.1 of Rhinophrynus dorsalis. Classification (NCBI taxonomy): domain Eukaryota; kingdom Metazoa; phylum Chordata; class Amphibia; order Anura; family Rhinophrynidae; genus Rhinophrynus; species Rhinophrynus dorsalis. The sequence goes on along the minus strand of CM074718.1, from coordinate 537,338,298 downwards.
AAGTTACAGTATATAGATAATATACAGAAATATGCAGAAAAAAAACACTAAAATAAAAGTTTTTTCATGATTCTTCCCCAGACTTTGCGTAGTTAGTGCACTAGTCATAGACCAGCCCTAATTAAAACACCCTATATTCATTGCTGTTCGGAATACCTGAGAATCTTCTCATTCCAAGTCACCTGACAAAGACTATAGTGCTGAGAATGGGACAGTTCAGATGTTACAACTTATTCTTCTTTCACACAGGTGACTTTAGAGCAACATTGTTAATGATGTGCTAAAAACACCATGGTGCTGTTCAGATGGGCAATGTTTGCCTTAGGTAACCTTACACAGCCCATATATTAGACATATAAAGCTTTTAGCATGCCTGATTTGTTCTCAGATCATTCACTTGGGTAACAGTAGAGGTTGAGATGATGTTTGTAATCTCCAATGACTGGCCTTCTCGCTTGGGCATTGGCCAATAACATATGACTGATGCCCATGTGAGCTGGCCTGGTGACACACCACAGCCATAGTCCCATGTGAAAAGATTGCCTAGCGGAACGCAGGCTATCACAGATAAGTAATCACAAGTGTCTTGGCATGCTAAAACAAAGAACAGTTAAATCACCTATGTGAACACAGGCTTAGAGAAGTCATAACCTGAACAGACGAGCGGATATGCAGGACAACTCCCAGTCATATGGTACAGATCATGGGCTGGATTCTATTGCAGGAGATAAATGTTACCTCCCGTTTTATCAAAAATGTTCCTATTGAAGTCTATGGGGAAACTTGGACATAAAAGCAGCGATAAAATTAGCACCTGCACTAGAATCCAGCCCCATGTAGTATATAAAATTGGATTCTCTCACCCTGAAAATGTGGCCTTTCGCCTTGAGATTTGAGTTGAAAACTCTGAGGCTGATGTACTGGAGAAAGAACTGGACAAATAAAACTGCCATTGGGTTAAATGGGGTTTAAACCCCTTGAATGCCAGAAATGTATTCAAGGCATTGCTTTCCAATGCCTTTGAGACTTAAACATTCAAGTAGTTAACCCCCCATTTAAATCAATAGGAATTGGTATTTTGTTCTTTACTGTGCAGCTGATTTGCTCCAGAATTGCTAATGTTCTTCTTAGTAAATCAGCCTCACTGAGTGTCAGGATAAACCCTGAGAGAGAGAGAGAGAGGTCTGCAGGCAATCTACTGGCAACAGCTTCTGATATTCAGTGGGTTAATTATATAATTTTATGTATAAAGTGTGAAGTACCGATATCAGTGCAACTATTTTAACCCTTTGAGTGCCAGAGGGTACCCCACTGGCACTCAAAGGGTTAACAATAAAATGGTTCTAGTTCTCTGAATAACATTTCCATTTGGTTAATTAAAATAAGAGAATAATTACCAGTTCATCTTGTCCCAGTGAGTGAAGGATGAGTTTCTTAGCCTCCAAGAAGAGTGGGTGTCCCAGGTCCTCGTACGGTTTATGGTTGGGTGAGTAATAGCCCTGCTGTGTGAGCTGCTTCTGTCTGCGGTTGTAGTTGACCTTGAAAACCTCTTCCCGACAGGGTACCCAACAGTTGTAATGAGTGGAACTTCTGGCTTGGATTTTTAACCCTTTCTGACTGGGGACTGGCAGAGGTCTTATGACCACATAACTCCGAGGATCCTTGTATCCTGGCATGTCCACCCTATCATGACCTTTCAGTGCAACCTGTATATATAAAATATATTATATTGATATAATGTATATATATATATATATATATATATATATATATATATATATATATCCTATTAAAATTATTGTTTAAAAAGTTATTTTACAAAAACAAATTTTCTTTAAAATTAAAACTATGGATTAACTCCTAAACATCATAAATTAACTGAAATTCTACAGTTTTATTCCATTACATACAGTATATGTAATCAAAGTACAATGACTAGATTAGAAATTACATTAGGTGACATATTTGCAAGGTTTAACCTTAAAAAAATAGATTTATGAAATCTTCTGAATTGCTACCAGATTTATCGCTGACTGCAGCATCTACATTGAGCAATGATTAAAAAAGAATAAAAATGATCTGAAAAGCTAACAAAACCCAAAATATAACTTTCTAGGCAGTATGTACAAATATTGAATCTGTATAAAAAAGTATTTTCTAACAGAAAAACAATAAAATTCAATAGTATAAATTACATTATTTAGATGAGCCTGGCAAGACCTCGAGATAAGGGAGCTTTTCCTGATCTCATTTTAAGCCAAATCTTTAGAAGACACAACTAGAATATATCCCACAGAGCACAGGTCAGCTAAGAGAGGAAGTAGCTAGTTCCAGTTTAGTTTTGGTTACCCTTGGTTACTGAAATGCTCAGCTAGATGCACTAGACACATTCCGTAGGAGGGAGTGGTGGAGCTAATCTAAACCATCAACAAGTATTAGTCAGCAATCAAAGTAATATAATACAGTATTTTGCAAATATTGTATTGTAATCATTAAATAAAAGGATGGGTATAAGAACATAGATGTGTATTTTGTTCATTTATAACAATATACTATTACTTCCCCTTCTAGCGTTCAATGGTTTATTCCAAATACTACATGCTATTTAAGTAGTCATTTGTCACTGCTGTGTGGGAGGAGAGGGAAGTTACTCAGTAACAGGCAGTGCCTAGATAAGCATTTTCACATGAATTATGGGAGTTGTAGTCCCCAAAAGCTGGATGTCCAACATTTTACTCCCCTGGGGCAGAGCAAATGAAAAGTGTGCAAGGAGGAGACCAAGTACAAATAATTATGTTTGGTGAAAGTTGGGTAATGAACTTTATGTTGTTGTGGGTTTATTATTAAACTAGTGTAAAAGCCCGTGTACACGGGCCAAGGTCCTGGTAATGTTAAGAGGCCGCTACCTCACTGCTCCTCATGATGCAGTCATTCGTCGCCTCACTCACGCGATGCAATCATGACTGAATCAGGACAAACACAACTGGCCTGTTATCTAATAATAGTAAAATTTTCTTATGAGTGAAGGTTTTTTGCTTCATTCCAAAATTATTTCAGCTCAAAGTATTACAATAAGGTGTATTGGTTACTATCACTTTCTATGGAGAAAGGTATTCCAAGGCTCTACTCTTCTATAAATTGCCTTAAACTATCCCTCTACAGGTGGTGCAATTCCAAGCACATTAAAATGATAAAAAATATTGTTTGAAATGTGAAATGAAACAGCTCTAGTCAACAAGAAAAACATGTTCTCACTTCCCTCATACTATCTATCTATCTGCTGTTTCAATATATATATATATATATATATATATATATATATATATATATATATACACACACATAAATATATATATATATTTATACTGAAAGACATTTCTGTGGACATCTTCCATCTTGATAAAGGTGGAAGTGTCCACCAAAACGTCAACCTCCTTTCAGTAAAATCAAACATCTTTGCAAACTTTCCTATGGTGAAGTCCAGTGAGTGCTGTTTTTTGGAACTTCTTCCATTCTATCCAGAGCACCCGGGTAGGAGTGAGTAGGATCAGGAAATACTCTCACGTCAATTAGGTAAAGACTCTCTCATAGAATGCAAGGGTTTCCTGATCCTACTCAGCTCCAGGTAGAATGGAAGCAGGGGAGCTCTATTGCTCCCCTCTGTCACCTCTATTGATCAGTAGCTGGGGGGCATCAGAAGGGGTCATGGTGCCCCACTTTGAGGTCTGACTTTTTAGTTAAGCGTTTGGCTGAGCCACAGAATAACTTTTTCTTCTTTTAAACAGAGTGGCAGTGGCTTTTGGTTGAAGAGGCAGGGGACTGACAGAATAATTTACAGACTGACACTCAAGACCAAAATACAGATAAGTACAACTGATATTGACTCCTACAACAACCAGAAGAAGCTGAACCAACATATTAACGGATATCTAGCCTTATCCTGTACCATACAAGTTCTACTTGGCACTAGCTACATGTAACTATACAGGCAAAGCAGTTGCACTTGCAGGAATGTGTTATTATTTTTTTTGTGGGGTGGGTGGGTTGGTTGGTAGACAGTGACAGGGTCAGTTAATAAAACAATTAAAAACAAAATAAAAAAATATTAAAGATGAATATAATTTTTGACAGACAGGTGACAGAGACAGAGACCCTGATATGAGTTTTGAATAAGTCTGACAGTGAGACAGACTTTTATGATACTGTATTTTGTGAAAGGAGTAGTGCAGAGAGTGGGACGTGCTAGTAAAGTGTTAGTCAAAAAACTGACTGCAGTCACATACCTGCTATCCACTGTCTGTCTCCTTCTGAATTCATTCTATATTCTCTTCTTTCTTGTATCTTCTTTCTTTTCTTCATCCTTCTTTCTTCTAGCTGTAAAAAAAACATAATAATATGAATAAATGTTTGCTGAAATATCGTGGACAATAATCATAGTTTAACCCCTTGAGCACCAGCCTTGCAGACCTTTCTGGGGCTCAAAGGGTTAAATGATGTATTAGTGCCCGGTTCAATAGAAATATGCCAAAATTATGTTATGTCTAAGTTGTGCCATTATAATATGTCCCAAAATGCAATAATAAAAGACTTAGCTAAATGCTGTCTGTCTCTGCCACTGTGTGCGGCCGCAGAGGCGGTGAAGTAGAGACAGTACTGTATGCCACAGTCCCCCCGTCCTGTCCCTCATGGGCCGATGCCCGTTCCACACAGAGACTACCTTTATATATGGGTAGTCTATGTTTAAATTCCCTCATGGGGGGTGGGGCTTTGGCACACAGTACTGTCTCTAATGCCACCGCCTCTGCGGCTGCACACAGCGGCGGAGACAGACAACATTAAAGGGATAGTAATGTTTCACAATAAAAGCAGCTCCAGTTAATCTTCATAGTATTTGGAGAGTGTTATTTCAATACTGTCAGAGTTGTAGTTCAAGAGTAATTGAACGATAAAGTATCCCCCTCCTGCCCCTTTAACTCATGTAACACTGCTCACCTCAGAGCAGCAAGGTGGTGTCCAGGTGGATCGCAGAGAGGGACAATTTTCAATTAGCATAAGGGAAAAACCTGTTAAGGAGCAGGGTTTTAATTTTTCTCACAATCAGAAGAATGTCCCTTGCTGTGAGCTGTTGGGTCCCAGGACCAGATTCCACATCTGAGGGGAGGTGCCTTACACTAGGTAAAAGGGACAGGAGGGGGAAACTGTATCATTTAATTATTCTTGAACTATAACTCTGACAGTATTGAAATAACATCTCTATGGCTCAAATACTATGAAGATGAATTGGAGGTGCTGTTTTTGTGAGACATTACTATCCTTTTAAGCTAAGTCTTTTATTATTGCATTTTGGGACATATTATAATGACAAAACTTGGACATAATATAATGGAGCATATTTCTATAGAACTGGGCACTAATACATTGTTTAACCCTTTGAGCCCCAGAGAGGTCCACAACACATTGCTTTGCAATGCATTGCTTACCCCTCTGGTGCTCAAGGGATTAAACCATTATTGTCCGCGATAGTTCAGCAAACTTTTACTCATATTATTATGTTTTTTTACAGCTAGAAGAAAGAAGGATGAAGAGAAGAAAGAAGAGAAGAGAATATAGAATGAATACAGACGAAGACAGACAATGGATACCAGGTAAGTGTAACATATATAAGTTAACGATCAGTGCCTGGCAGTATGTCAGACACAGATAGCTTTTTTTACTGTGAAGTTCCCAATATTACTGCTACTTAGCAGTGTTTTGGAAACTTAACGCACAAAATAGACGTTTAGCCACAAGACCATTTCTGTGTCCTAACGTCCATTCTGCTTTTAGCTGGTAGGGCCTTTAACCTTAGTGACCTGCCGCGCGTGCACGAGGCTGGCCCTTAACACCCGACTAACATTTTTTTCATTTTTTTGAGTGACTTCCGGGACGTACATGTACGTCCTCGGGAGCTAAGGGGTTAAATACTGACTTAGATATGTTATTATGTCGGTCACAACTCAATTTGACCCTACTGGCTGTTTTAGCGCAATCCTTTAAATGGAGCCCTTAAAGCATTATGAAGAGTTTTGCCAGTTTCTATAGCTCAATTCTCCTTTTTTGTTTATTTTTTTTTATTTACTATGTTAGGAGTGCACATTAAAATGATAGATAATAATGTCCTGTCCTAAGATGTTTTATGAATATAAATGCAGCATTTATTTTTATATTAGTTAGAGAAAATGTTCTATTTTCCAAATTATTGCTTACATTATTGTTTATATATTATTTTCTAATTTTCTAATCATTAGAATGATTGCAGTGCTCAGTACAAAACCTGGAGGAATGGAGATCAATTGAAATTTTTGTAATTGTGATAGATATCCTAGGTATATGTGCATCAGAACCTGGCAATTTATGAGATGAGAAACAAGGGCAATGTTTCAGATATAAAGATATGACACCCCATATAATCCTTGTCATTTTGTAGAATTTTAGAAATGGCTCCCTACTAAAAAAGACATAGAATAAAAAGCATTAACTTTTTTACAGAAAATATTCATTTTTATTTTACATAAACATATTTGCTATTGCTAGTATTTTAAATGTAGTTAGAATTATGTTGAATTGAAAGTGAGCACAAACTATTAAGGGAGAGGCATACATAATAGCTAGATTGTCTTATTTGTGACTTAACTGAACTAGTACATGTGGCATAAAAATATGAAAATAGAGGTTTGAAATCATGAAAGAGTCTATGAGCCTCAGCATCCTTTTTCTCAACCAGAGAACAAACACTGTGGTTATGCAGGATGGTGGAGGATTTGGGATGATACTTTTGTTTCTACTTGCCAAATACAGATTACTGATACATTAATGCTAAACATTTTCTTTTATCTCTGTATACACATGAATTTCTACCCTGGTACATCTTGGGGGCTATGCATAAAGATGTGATAAAGAGGTGATAAAGTGGAGATGACTTCTCCTGTGACATTCCTTCTCCAGTTCTTATGTTATTCTATGGAGCCTCTGCACTAAGACCTTAAAACTAAAGTTGGGGAAAACTTGACTCCATAAAATAACATATCACTGGAGAATAAATTTCTACTTTATCACCTCTGTATCACACCTTAGTGTATAACCCCCCTTGTGGTTTTCCTTGGGGGAAGGTACTCTAAGGTGTGATAAAGAGGTGATAAAGTGGAGCTGACTTCTTCAGTGATATCACTTCTCTAATTCCTATGTAATTCTATGGAGCCAATACACTAAGATTTTTCAAGGGCAGATATCTTAGGGCATGAGTTCAATAGAATAACATAGAAATCGGTGAAGTGATATGTCTGGAGAAGACATCTCTATTTTATCACCTCTTTATCACACCTTAGTAAATAACTCCACTGTTCTCTTTGTGAGGGTGTTATATATTCAATGTGAGTTGCTGCACTTTAACCAAATAACGAGAATATGGCTGCCTTTATTTAAGTTTAATTCTCCCTCCTTTTTTGTTTTGTTAAACTGTTCATTAAAATGTACCATTCTTGGTAAGACTAGTTCTGCAGTATTTAGATTTTTAAGGTTTTCCATTGTATGACAATTCTTTACAACACCAAGGCAATTGAAATGTATGGCTGTACCAGAGTTCACCAGGAGCCTCAACTTGGGTTTTTAGTCAACTCGGTTTTTCAACAAGGAACCAATTTAATCTTGCAGTCAGATGACTGGAGATTATTAAGGCAGTGCTGGGTGTAAAATGTAGAATGGTGACTGCTTTTCCTATAAGTATTAAACTTAGGAGGAACTTCACTGAATATAAAAGGATCCTTCCTAAAAATACTCATGTGTTTTGAGTTCCACTAGGAGACTCAGAAATTCTTAAAAAGGCACTGTATAGCATTTATTTACTTCTAAAAATATGGGCAAAAGTAAGTAAGGAAATAGCAATGGCAGCTTTTGCAGCTGTAAGAATGTCTACACATATGGTGGATATGCTTTCTAGCATAAGGACAGTGGGAAGGCAGAGATAAGAAATCAATCTAAAATTACAGGTTACCTCAATGACAATGGAAACATGGACATGCCTACTAGGAACATTCCAATCAAACTGTTTTAAATTTTATTTCTGTCAACGAAAAGCATTTCACCATCACTGATGTTCTCCTACCCTTTCAAAAGATCACAAAGTGTATCAACATAGTTGATAAAGCACTTTAGTCAACTTTCATTCAAACATACATTTTACATTATATACATTTGTTAATCCTTTTGTCTTTATTCACGAACATAACATAGAGGATTTGGATTTCTTTTTATAAATTGATTGCTTTATATTTATTTATTTTTGAATTCATAATGCTCTGTATTGGTGATGTTTTGGGGTGAGATGTGATTGACCTATGGATATAGGCATGACCACTTTGATAACACATATGCCCATTCTGGTATGTTTGTATTTCTATATAATTTCATAGCTATATTGTGTTTAGTCTAATTGATTTCCTTTACTAGTAACTAGGTTACATATTGCATATGGCAGCCTTTTGTAAGCTGGTCTCTTCCAATACACCAGCTGATACAGAAGGAATGTGCTCCTTCACACCTGCTTATTGCATTTGTTCAGTCATCATCTCCAACTATGTTGACTTGCTATATGAGAAAGGATTATTTTGCCCAGAAGGATTGTTTGTGCCCGAATGCGCTTCTCATGAAATGGCTTGCCAGAGAAATAAACTGAGAAGGCTTTTTCTGTGACACTCTCAATAGAATAGAATTATACCATTCTGTCAGGGTATGTTTAACTTCTTTATGTCCTACCTTTCTCTGTGTGTTATCTCTTATTAAGTAACAATTCTATCATGGTATGTTTAACTTCTTAATTTCTTGCCTTCAGCTTTGTCTTGGCTTTTATTAAGTAACCATTATGTAAGGGAATGTTTTAAAGATAATTATTGTTTAATCTTACACTCATATCCTACATTGTTGTTTTATTAGTAAGGTTTACTGCATGCAAGTATGAAATTGCTTGTTATCAATTTTAAGCAACAAGTTGGTTATCTATTGACTTGCTAATTAGCCAGTCTCATTGCCTCTCCTTACAAGAGCTTACTCTATACAGAACTCAGTCATAAGGTGGCATCAGCTGGATGGTTCCTAATTCTAAGTAACTAATGTGACAGTACCTGAACCACCGCTGCTGCCCCTCTTCCACGGCTGGCTGGAGCCCTGCTACTTCCTGGCGTCTGGAGGTCCTGGATACACAGATAGGAACAACTGGATGCTGCCCCCTGGCAGACTGGCAGAGCTAGTGAATTTAGCTGCAGAACCCTAGGTGGGGTTTTCAGAGGCCCTACGCCAGTAGACAGGCGAGTGAATTCACTCTTGCAGTGGCTAGGGAGAGAATCCCCAGCCCAAGCGCCTCCAGAAATACAGCCGAGACTTATATTAAGGAGGGTAAAATAGACCAGCCTTTATTGATAAAACACACTGCTTATATACACTTCCAGACACTCTTATTAAGATAAGAATACAAATTAGTGATTGAAAAGGGGACATTTTAACTGGTCCATAATAACCTTCCCTGACTCGTCAATGAAGTACAGCAGGAGTCAATCCACATTCCAAACATTCCTTAGCACATAAACATGGAGTAAACTTTAAACAAACCAGAGTGCTGGGCTTAACAGCCCACTCTGCACTCTGGTTCCCCGCTGCCATATCTTACAGTATAACACCACACACACTATTACCAAATGTCACACAATGTACAAAACAGTGATCAATATTTCAAATGTTATAGTTCTAAATTACTCCGTCTGGTCACAACTATGGAAGGAAAACCTATAGCTGTGAAAGAGGACTTTGCAAGCAAGAAACATTGCATTACATAGTTCTCCAAATAATCTTTTGCCTTTCTGAGCCCTTCCCTCTCATTCCAGTTTCTTTTCTATAGGAAAACAATGGATGTTCCATATGCAGATAAATCTCTGTAAACATCTTGTGTGACATTCCCATACATGTGCTATTTCTTTGATAGCTTTGATAGTATGATTGTCTTGCATCTTTTGTCCTCTGGGATTGATAAGAGCAGAAAAGGGGAGGGGGTTCAGATTGTGTGTAACAAACACTAGGAAGACTACGGAACCCCACCAGCTTGCCATATCTTTGGTACAGTAAGGTCAATGGAGAGTTATAATTTCCATATATCCTGTCCCACATTATCTGAGTGATAGGTTCACTGTTATGTTAAACTGCAAACAAACATTCTTCTTGTCTGTCTTATTCATGTGGAAGAGGAAAACATTTGGATTACATATATTATATGACATTCATATACTCCATACAGTCATGATTTAACTAAACAATTATATTTTAAAGTTTCACCCTCCCACCCCATTTCCCGATGTCACTCTTCTTCCCTCAAATCTGAAATCTGGTGGCTTGAACTGTCAGATCACAATGAGGGACAATTGTCTGTGTCTGTATAAGGAAAACCCTACCCCCTTGATGAAGGAGAGCAGGGTTTTCCTGATGCTCACACAATAATGTGCCTCTTTGTAATCCTTCTGGATTGGCTTTCTCATCTAATGGAAAAACAATGACATCAGGAAAAGGGGCAGGAGGGGGGAAATTTACATATAATTATAATAAAACTACATGGATATGGACAGCATGGAAGGTACAGAACATTATTAAAAAGTATAAAGAATAATCAGAGGTTCATTTATAGCGTGACATTACTATCTCTTTAATTAACTGATGTGAAATAGTTTGTTTTGTTTTTAAGTTTTTCAGAACCACTTTTTTGTTTTATTATGTTCTGTGGACTAGGGATGGGCGAAAATATTCGTCTCAAACTGAAATCGGCGAATAATGGCACTTCCCGAGTGGCAAAAAATTTCCCGCAAAAAGTACAGTTTTTCCGCTTTTTCACACTTTTTTCGCCTAGCTCATTGCATTGAAATCAATGGGAAGAAAATGTTTTCCCCACCACAAATTTTCTCTACTTTTCTACAGCCATATACAAGGGTGTCGGCTCTCACAGCATGCCATACTGTGTTTGTGAGAGGAGAAAGCAGAAAGGAAGGAGGTTGACCTCAAATACCCCAAAATTCCACATGACTGACTGGCAAGACACAGGCAGCTGGGGACCTATTTGCTCACTGATCTTGTTCTTATTGTCTCTGTGCTGGGGAAGTCTGGGGAAAGAAGTTGTTGATTTTGTTTTTCAGTTCTAATTTTTTTTTTTGACAGACTGTGATAAGACAGGGTGGACAACGTAAAAAAAAATAATAACTAAAAAAATAAAAAATAAATAAAAAAGAATAAAGAAATAAACAAACAACTAAATATATTAGGTGACAGCTGACTGGGCTAAGGCATTACACTCCATCAGTTGTGTTGTTTACTGTAGAGTAAAAACACACAGAATAGTTGAGTACTGTTCAGCATATGCAAGTGGCAGGGGGTAGAGGAAGGGCAGGGCCGGATTTATAAATAGGCACATGAGGCACGTGCCTAGGGCGCCATATTTGTAGGGGCTCCTAGCAATGGCATAGCTGGCGCTGTCCCACCTTATTTAGATAATGTCCCGCTTTTCTTGCCTCTGTCCTGCTTCATAATAATCGGGCCGTGCCATTTCGGCAGCCTCAATCACTTTCATTCATGTCACACTCATGTGAGCTGCGCGGCGAGACGTCTAATTCCCTGTCTATGCGTCTTGAGCTTCATATATGCTCACGCACACACGTACGAGCCGTCTCCAGCCTTGGCCACTTTCTGAATGAGTTTGCCTAGTTCTGATTGATACATACAGTCTCTGAGAGCATGCAGCACACCTGAACCAACAGTAAGTTCAACTGTTTTTGCAGGCCAACAAAAAAAGTCTCTCCCTCCTCTCTGCCCAGATACAAATGGGTAACATATCTGAGCAGTGGTGCTGACTGTATGAATGCCGGGAGGGCTGTGGGATTGGTAGGATTGTTGGCCACATGTTCAGCTAAGCTCACTTTGGAAGTTCACAGAAGTAAAGGGTGAGACTGCCTCCCTCAGTGCCGTTACTGCTGGCTTTGTGGTGACATGGCTGGAGTAGGCAGGATCATGCACATAGTAAGCAGGGCTCAAAATTTCCACTCACCTCTAGCCAATGGCTAGTGAAAATTTAGCCCTGGCGAGCAGAAATTAAGCCCTGGTGGGTATGTTATGGCTTGCAGTGGCGAGTAACTTTTCAGGTCTGGCTAGTAGCAAAGGACTTCAAATTTTAAGCCCTGGTAAAGGAGTTAACTCTTCACTATAGGTATCTTTCCTTGCTTGCCTGACAGCCCTGTGTACATGTCTCAGAGATCTCAGTGGCTTCTGTGCAGCTAGAGAGGTGACAGGGAGAGACTGTGAGAAGAGAAAGATCTGGCTGGGTACATAAATGAAAGATGGAGCTGTGAGAAACCCAAGTGTAAATGAAAGAGGGCAGGGGGGAGAGCGGACAGTCTTAGTATATACATGAGGGCAGCCAATGCTTCATAATATAACAGGACACCACAATTTAAAAGGGAACTGTTCTCTTGAAAGATGTGATTCTGTCTTAACACTTTAAGTGCCAGAGGTGTCCAGTATAATGCAATGTGTTGGGAAGTCCTCTGACACTTAAAGAAAGGATTGCTTAGGAATGTACATTTTATACAGCATTTTCATATTTGTCACCAGACTTCCATTTTAATGGAGGGCACTAATGAAATTAACACAGGATTGCATTGGTTCTGGCGCATACCTCCTAAGTGTCCCTCTTTAGGAGGGGCAGTCCCCCTTTGAGACTCAAATCTCTTTGTCCACATCAGATCAGTCTGTGTGGTGTGTATATAAGTGTACCACGTTGCTCCACAGCAATAAAATTCCTTATATTTGTATAAACGTCAGTATATGTGTTTATAAATTAGTCTGCGTAAATAAAATGCTTTGGCCTCACTATAAATAATGTATTATGTTGCAGAAAGTGGTGTCAATATGTCATGAAATAACCTAAAACATCTTGGTCATGCCCCACCCACCCCACCAGCCATGTCCCCAGCACCACCACCTAAAGATAAAGTGTCCATCTTTGGCCATTTGAAATGTTGGGAGGTATGCAATGGCTCTGTCACACCCATCAGTCCATTTGGGGATGGAGCCCCCAGAAACTTAATTCAATGCAGCAGTTCCGATGGCTCTTGGTTTCTGTGCCGCCACGCCGTCCCACATGAGTCTGTAAGCTAGGGAATAGCATAATGGGAATGACAGATACAGCAGGGTGGTGTCTACGTGGAGCATTAATGCCTTATTTGTTCTGCTTCCCATAACGCACAGTTCCCTCAGCCGCGTAGCTCAAGTAGCGGCGAGAAGCTGAAAACTGAAACACGCATTCGCACGTACACAGCCTACGATGTAATCTTCCATTGGCAGCCCCCTTAGTTTGTCCCCATTGGTACTAGTAGTAGAGAAGTGTGAGCACATGCAGACGCCGGCGCTGAGACAGTCTAATCAGCTTATTGTGACATTGTGTGAGTTAGTCTAACAGAGTCATCATCACCCCTGGCCAGGTACTCAAGTCTGCTCTGAGTCATTTAATTTAACACCGCAGTGACTGAGACTGTTGCATGAGGGGGTGGGGGAGGAGGGCACAAGTGGGGATAAGCAGTTAAGCTGCTTTCTAATCTGCATCTGGGCTATTTAAAATAGCCCTAATCCATTGCCCACCACTCTGGCACTCAAAGGGTTAACTTTTACATGAAATGTCTCAAAATCAGTTGTGCTTTGGAGATGTGCACTACCATCCTAGGAGTCAGCATTTGCCAATGAGCAAAAGGGAGAAACAAAATATATACCCAATTATCTTCTTAACCCTTTGGCAATGAGCAATAAAATAATGTAAAAGTTATCGGTACTGCCCCACACACCAGCCACACCCACAGTAACACCCACTAAATGAAATTGTCCCTCTTTGGCCATTTGAAATGTTAAGATGTTTGCTTAATGGAAATCTTAGTGAATAGGATCCATAGACTAACATAGGAACTGGAGAAGTGATATCACTGGAGAAGTTATCTCCACTTTATTACCTCTTCATCACCTCTTAGTGAATCTCAGTCCAGATCTTCTTCCTTGAGTGGTAGTGAGAAGAGCTAGCCCCTCTGGCAGGCAGCAATTTAAACACTGAACCTCTACAGCTCTTTAACATGCCCATTCAGTGCAGGGTCAAGCAGCTCTAGAGATGCAGATGGATTAGCTTTTATTTTCTTGCTGGGAAGAGGATTCTGTGAATCTCCTGTGCACTTCGGCCTATATTCAATAAGATAAAGAGGTGCATTTCTGGTGTACACCAACTGTACTACAGGGGGTAAATAAGCATTTCTCAAATTTATATTTATTTAAATCAGATTTTTAACCCCTTGAATGCTAGAGCAGTCTCCAACACATTGCAAAAAATGTACTAGAGACCTCTATAGCATTCATGGGGTAAAAACTAAGATATAAATAATTGGGAATATTAATGTCCCCTCTATGATTCAGTTGGTTTGCTGCAGAATTGCACCTCTGTGGCTTATGTTGTTTCCCTGCTATGGGCTTGGTATGTATTAACAGACCTATATACAGTACTATTCACATTGCTTTATGTAGGTGTTTTTTGTATGTTTGGACACTAATGTGCTTTAACAAATTAATCTCAATGGCTGTTTTGCTCTGTGCTGGCATTAATTCAATAATACTGTGTAGTGTGGATGAGAGGGATGGCATATGGAAAGGCGAGTGCCTATATATGGGCTGGACATCCTATGGATAAGAATACGCTTATATGAAGTGTGGGTGGCATGTGCATACGGGGAGAGTATTTCCAATGGGTGCAAATCTGGTGACTAACGTGTGCCTGTCTGATTGCAGAGTGTCATAGATATATGTGTGAGAGTCTGGTCCGTGAATGGTTATCCCAGTGCTCCATTTTTTTGTGTATTTCCTTTTAGCTATTTTGGTCAAATTTGGTTGCACTCCAACAATTTTAAATATATTTTTTCTTTGGGTGTGCTTACCGAGACCTGGATTGGAATTCTAGTTTTAGAAGTTATGACCAGCTTCTATTGGTTTCAGTGCCCCTCCCACCCTCAGTGCAATGTGCATTGTCTTTAGGACACTATGTAATGCATGTCAGAGTCGCTCTCTCCATCAGTGAATAAAGCTGGCAAAAGATTCAGTTCTCAGGATAAAGTGAATTAAGGTTAGTAAATGGGGGAAAGCAGGAAAGATTCAGATCATAGGACAAAGCATATTAAGATTAGGACTTGCTTAATAATGGGGTACCTTGGCTAGGTGGCAAGTTTAGCATTCTATAGCCAAATTATGTGAGACTTAATATTGTCATTTACACAAGTAAATGTCTCCAAAACCCAATTGCATAGAGGCCCTCACATTACTGATCACTGTGTGAACATTTAGGGAATGTTTATTTGGCCCTTATATTGCAATTGCTTTGCTCCAAATTGTTCCAGTTCATCTTAATGTCAGAATACTTTTAAAGTCAGAATAAAATCAGTATTTTACATGTTTACTGTGAACAATAACTCTAAAAATGGTTTTGGCCACAAAAGAGGGTGTGGTTAAATGAGGGTTGGGGTCAAGGCGGGGCTAAAGGCACCAGGGTGTGCTGTGCCTAGGGGCGCTTAAGATGTAAATCCGGCCCTGGGGAAGGATGGAGCAGTGCAGGGACGTAAGAGTAAAGTAGTAGTTCAAAAACTGATTGCAGCAATAGTTGATGCAGCATGTGCAATAAATTATGATAATGCCTCTCCTCCAAGGAAGGATGCAGTTTGTCAAGACCCCAGCAAAACTTCGAGCACCACCAGTGCCAGTACAAATAAAGAACCATATAAGAAAACATATAAGAAAAACACTGAAGAAAGCAAATCGTATTCAAGTACTGATGTTGGCAATAGCATAATTGAGGAAGGTGTAGCAGCTCAACTGCCTGCTGCATCAGATAGTGAGGCAAACAAGCACCAAAACACCTATCCTGAAAGTAGTAGCAAACTTTGCTACAGTAAAAGTAGAAGTTAAAAGAAATTGTTTATATGAATATAAGGGTAGTGGGCAAGAATTGGCAGGTGATGCTGATGCTGCTGAGGATGACCTAATGATGACTGATGATGCAGATCTAGAATATATTCCTCCAACATCCTTCTCTTGTTCAGATACCAATGAAGTTAAGAGTGAGGATGATGACATGTCCATAAAGTTAGCAGAAAGGCAAAGTCTGTATTGTACCACTGAAAAGGAACATTGTGCCTGTCTATTAACTGAGAAAACCACTGGAAAGTCTGACCCTGGACAAGCCAAGATGTCAAAAAGTACACAGTCACCTATAAGTCATCATCAGCATCATTGCCTCTTCAAAGTCATACTCAGCCACAAACACCTGTGTTGATTACCCAGCAGCAACAACAACAAGAGCAACACAGGGTATTAACATCCACGATGTTAGATATGATGAGTGCCTCAGCTGCTGCTGGAAGTGCTGCACCTTTGACACCTAGTAGTAGTGGCAGTAGAATTGCATCAACATCTAGCCCCAGTAGTAGTAGTAGTAGTAGTAGCAGCAGAACCTCAAGAATCCCTCAGTCCATGAAGTCCACAGCATGGAGATACTTCACTCAGGATCCTAAAGCTAAGCATGTTGCTATCTGTTGTCTGTGCAAAAAACATTTGAGCAGGGGGAAAGCAGGCTCACACCTAGGCACCTCCTCTATGAGATCCCACCTGAAACCACAGGTCTGACTGGGAGACACACTATCAGCAGGCCAAAAGTGCCACAACTAGCAGCAGCAAAGCACTCTCAAAAGGTAGAAAAAAGAAATAGTGAAGTTATTTATGTGTCAGAGAGTGTGCTACTGCCAACAGTTATATGGTAAGGTTACCAAGATGTTGGCAGTGGACATGCTGCCGTATTCTTTTGTAGCTCCACATTTGCATATCCCAAGCTGCAGTTATTTTTCCAGATAGCTGATCCAGACTCTCTTTGGTGGCTAGAGGGATGGAAAGCTTGGACTACAAGAAAATCCATCTAGCAACAGATATGTGGACAAGTGGGCAGAGCACATACTTTATGACTGTGACTGCTCACTGGATTTTTCTCCCAGCACCAACAGTGGACAACACTAGCTTACAGCATCAGGTGACAGACAGTAATTGTGCTTCTGGTTCTGGCAGTGTGATTAAAGGCAGCAACTACAGCAGCAGCAAGATAGCCATATCATCGTCACGCCACCTTGTGCATGCATAGTTTTGAGAGATAGCCCCACAAAGCCATAGATGTTTTAAGTAAGCTAGAACAGATGACAGATGAACAGCTTTTACCCCGCTCTTTGAAAGCTGGTTTTGTGCCTGCTGATAACGGTTCTAACATAATTGCTGCTTTGAGTATAGGTGATATGTTACATGTGCCCTGCTTTGCCCATGTGCTAAATTTAGTTGTGACCATATTCCTGGCAGAATTCAAAACCCTCAGAGAGATGCTTATTATTGCCTGCAAAATCTTTGCCCATTTTATTTGCTTCTACAGTGCCTGCAATGCTCTATGTTCAATACACGAGTGTAAGAACTTGCACCATCACCAGCTGAAAATGGAGGTCCCTACCAGGTGGAATTGCATAATGTACATGCTAGAGCATTTGTACAAACAGAATAAGGCCATTAACAAGTACACCATGCAAAACTGGAAGGCTTAGTCTCCTGGCCAATGGCAACCAATATGCAATGTATGTGAGCTGCTGAAACAGTTTGAAGAAGCAACCATGCTGGTGAGTCACATTGGGGCAGGAATTAGTGAAATTCTACCTCTGATATTCTTATTGCAGACAAAAATGAGGAGCATGGCTGAGGAATCTTACAATAATAACAACAGACATGCCCCAGCTGGTAAATGACATGTTAGCATTCTTTGACCAAGATTCTCGCATAGTGTCCATTAAAAGCAATGAGGAGTACGTTCTTGCCACTTTGCTGGACCCCCGCTTCAAATACAAAATTTCCGAATTTCTGCCAAAGACCCATCAGCAGTTTGTCACAACAAGGAGTCATGACGATCAGCAGCAACATTCTGAGGAATCGGATTCTGTCAAGGAATATAGAGATATGCTTATTGATCAAGTGGACGGTTGCATTGTGGAGGATGAGAGGGAGAAAGTGAGGGCACAACAAACATCTAGAAAGTATAGTGAAAAGGAAGGCAGCAAAGCATTTCAACCAGCAGAAGCAGCTACATCATCAACTAGAATATCCCATTCGGAAAACAGGGCAATTAATAGGTCTCAGCAGGGGCGGCAAAAACCCAGCACTGGTGGTGATGGTGGTGGAGGCACATCTCTTTGGGACTTGCTCCCTGAGAATGGGTAGGTAACTGACACACAGGAAGGACTAACATTCTTAAAAATGAACTAACATCTCATACCATCTGAGTATCAGGTAGCAGAAACCATACATGACAGAGAAAGCCAGGACAGATATAATTACCAGCAGCACAGATGAAGAGAAAGAGGAGGAGGGATGTGAAGAATGGTTGCCAGTTGCCACCATCTACCCCACTTGGGACCACTGCTATGACTGAAAAGTAATGTGTGTCAATAACCTGAGAAGGAGGATAGTGATTTGACACAAACATAATAATGGTAAAAACTATATACATATACAAATCACACAATGCAAGTCCTCCTCCACCACTACTACAATACACATCCATCACATTGTAAGTTGTACATTCTTTTTTTATTACTTTACATCATCATGAATATGTGCCAGTGTCATTTAAGTAGGAAGTTAGTGTTGTGGGCAAGGGACAAATCCATTCTGCATGCTAACACATTTTTCAAGGCATATGTTGCTGTAGGACTCACAACTTTGACTTTCATCCACTTATTTTTAATCTACAGCCCTCAGAAGAAGTAATATTGCAGTGAGAAATGTAGTACCCATAGGAAATATAGGTAAACAATTTTTAAAATAGGTGAAAAGGGGGGAAATGTTGCATTGGTGAAAAGGAGAAAACGTTCGATAAAAAAAGAGAAAAATTGGCCATTTTCCCATATAAAGTCATGCAGGAAATATTTTCCACTTTTTGCCCACACCTACTATGGAAACTTAAACATTCCCCCCTAACATTAGAATTTCCTTAAAGTTCAGCAGGAGGCCAACAGTTGGAACAGCAAGGTTTGCTGTGACAGCTTGCTGGCATAATTAAACTATAAGGCCATTAAACATTCACTCAGCTCCATCCCTTTGTGGCAGGGAAAGAATAAAGGTAGTGTGCTTATTTTATGACATTTTGTGATTGTCAGATTTACTTGTTCACAATTTTCAGTCATTGCTCTGGACTGGAGAAACAATTACATTTACAGCAGTTAAATCATTTCACTAAGAAACAAACAGTAATTTAGCTACCTACTGTTATTGAAACAGAACAAAGGGAAAGAAGTGAACGATTTAGGAATGATTAAAGATTCAATAAGGCAGTTTGTTTTTTATATGGGGGGGTTAGTAAAGGGGGGTTACATTAAATTGGATAATAAATATTCACTTCATCTTGTGTTATTTCTCATCATAGAAGAAACCTATTATTAACTTAAAGCATGTGATGCTGTTTGTCCTAAATCAATGTGAACTCAGTACATAGACTGTTAGGTTCATCTTCATAGATGGAGGCAGAAATAAGGCTTCAGCATCCATGCTACAGGCTAAAGATTAAGGCAAGACACAATGGAATATCTAAATAACAAGAGGTCAAGGGCAGGTAGAGTAGACTAGCAAAGGATAGAGGTGAAGCATATGAATCAGCAGAATCCAGTAATAAGCACACATTAGTTCACTATGAATCTTGCTCAGGCAACAAGTATGCATATATATGCACCTCTTTTTCTTCTCACCTGCCTCTCAATCAATTTCCAAGAGCCCTCTCTGCCTCTTTATTTCTCTTTTGCCACTTTGATCCCCTGCCTTCCCCTCTTTCCTTTTTTAACTTTATTCTTCTTTTTCCATTTTGTCCTTATGTCCCTTTCCTTTTTGTCCCTTCTGCCCCTCCTCTCTCTCTCACCTCTCTTCTCCTTCCACTTTGCCTCTTTCTTTTGCCACCTTTGTGACTCTCTTATGTCTTTTGTCCTCCTTCTTTGCCCTTTCTTGCCCCATCTCTCAAATTGTAACCCCTGTTTCCCTGTCATTTGAGGTGACATTTGGGGTGGAGCTGAGGGCTTCACAATTGGTGGGCAGGCTGATGCAGGCAAAATCTGGGCGTGGCGGTGGTCAAGTTCAGGCGTGGCTTGGCCATTGGCCCCTTTTTGGGGAGGGTAATTCTGCATTGGGGTTTGTCAGTCTGTCATTTGGCTAGTCTGTAAATTCAGGAAATAAATTGTGACTTCATTTTTTCCACAAAATGTTATGTGTTTTATTTGTCAAGAGGAGTGCCGGTAGCGGCTGAGTACCTGTATGGTGGCGACTGTGAGATCACGCATGTAATGAAACAGGTCAGTGGGGATAAGTGATGTAGTGGAAACCGTGTGAGTGGGGCAGCAGCCATGTAGTGGAGGACGTGACTACCCTATCCGAGTGATAGCAGGTCTGTAGTAGTGTGTTCACCAGGGCAGCAATTGGATGGGGCCTGTAGTACTGGGGAGCACCGGACATGAGCCTAGGAAGTGGGTTAACCATTTGAGTGCCAGGTGAAAGAAGTTCAGGTAAAATTGTCCCCTCAATATGCTGACAAAGGACACAGACCATTTTATATACAAAGTGATATCAAGATAAAGTCACTTCAGTATCTGTGGTGGGTCATGGTGCAGAAGAGTTTTTGGAGCATACATGCCAACATCCCTAGGCTGGTGATGGGCAGAGAAAGATATGTGGGTCCTGCATGTTTTATTAGGCTCATTGTCAGCCCATCTCTGTGGCAAGCAATGGTTATAGTGGATCATATGAGGCCCCCACAAGCCTTACTACATCCATTGCCAGAGTAAACGTTTTTGGCAAAAAATACACACATGCAGGGAATGCTTCAATTTATACATTCAGTGCCTCAGTGAAAGCCTTGTCTGCAGAGACTTGTTCTTTCACTCCATGTCATTCGTGTCACCCTTCTCCCTTCAGAGCGGTATCCCGCTGGACTCTCACTATGTATTGGGCAACCAACAAAAGGGCGAATGTAAAATATCGCCAGAACCAAAAGAGTGAGATCAGAATGTCTCCCCAATCAAAAGAACAACATTCTGATATTGCATGCTTAATGGTCACATACATGGAGACAGTTCAATGTATAATGTTGAATTAACCTTTTGAGTGCCCTCCTCCATGCAGTCATTCAATGTATAATGTTGAACTAACCCCTTGCGTGCCTTCCTCTGTGCAGTCCAAAAAGTAAATAAAATGCATTGATCCCACATATTGCCCTGGCGCTATTGGCACCTTTGCGGGACATGAACAATGAACCAGTCCACTGATAACCTAAACATAAATAAAGTGTGAATTTCACAGCACCCAACCTTTAGTCTGTCTCCATTCTATGTGCCCCTCACTGCCGTGACTCCCCCCCATCACTGGTTCCTGTCCTGACTGCATGAACTCCATTTTGCAGGCTCCTTCCTGTCACCTCCAAGCTTATAGCAATCACCAGGGGTAGCTGGGAGGCCCCTAAAACTAATATGTATCTGCTGTACCTTTACTGGAAGTATAATCCTTTTGTTTGTGTTTATTACTATATTCCTTTGTATAATAAGAGGATGGGAACATATTAATAAACACAAACACAAGGAATATACTGCCAGTAAAGGTACAGGAGATACATATTAGTTTTAGGGTCTGCCCAGCTCCCCCTGGTGCTTCTGTAAGTTCGGAGGTGACAGGAGCCGGTGACTGTGAGATGGAGTTCATGCAGTGAGGATAGGAGTCGGTGACAGGGGGCGGGAGTCGCAGGCAGTAAGGGGCACATAGAACGGAGATGGACTAAAGGTTGGGTGCTCTGATCTTTATATTCACATTTTATTTTTAGGTTGTCAGTGGACTGGTTCATTGTTCATGTCCAGTGGAGGTGCCAATAGTGCATGGGCGACGTGTGGGATCAATGCATTTTATTTACCTATTGAACTGCACTGAGGAGGGCACTCAAGGGTTTAATTCAAGGGGTTAATTCAACATTATACATTGAAGGACTGCACAGAGGAGAGCACTCATGGGGGAGCTCAAGAGGTTAATTCAACATTATACACTGCAGAACTACATGTAGGGGGCACTCAAGGGGTAACTCAAGGAGTTAATTCAACATTATACATTGAACTATCGCCATGTACATGGTGACCATTAACATTGCAAAACCAGAATGTCGCTCTATTGATTGGGGATATATTCTGATCTTGCCTTTTTTGGTTCTGGCAATATTTTTAACTCGCCGTTTTGTTGTCCCCAACACAAGGTGACATTTCAATAGCGAACCTTAGAGAGCTCCCTCTCCTTCTATTTTCACTGCATTAACTCTTTAAGTATCTGAGGGGCATGAAACACACTGTGTTGAATACCCCTCTGGCACTCATAGGCTTAAGTGTGAATCCCCTAGGGTACAGTGGTTTAGTTTAACTTCCCTTCTGCCCCCTTTAATGGAGTAACCACCATGTTTGTCATCAACCTGCCCAGTCATATTGTACTTGTCTGGGAGTAAGTGTAAGGCCGACCACAGAGTAAGCTAATTCGGCAGGAAGACATGTTGTCGCTTACCTACGGCATTTTTTTTTCTTCCCCATGGGTGGGGGCAGCCCTTCAAAGTGACTGACTGGGAGTGCTGCCAACAGCAGCAGTACTCCTAGTTCATGTTCAGTAGATTGAGACTTCAACTGGCTCCCTACACTTTCATTTATCTTATTGTGACCCATTGATCTCAGAGAGTAAACAAGCACAATGCTGTCACACATTTAGACATAGAACTGTACACCCTTACACAGTGCTCGATTTGGACCCACTTCTGTGCATCTGTTTAAGAGTGCATTGTTCTGTGTGACAGCAAGCGTATTCACTTCTTCGCTGATCTCTGATGATCTCAATAAAATGAACAAAAAAGTGTAGGCAGTCAGTCAGTTTATTTACTTGCACCGACAGGAGTTGTTCTCTTATTTTCATTAACCAGGGCCAGCTGTCTGACAGCTGCAACACTCGTGAGGTTTAAAGACTGGAATATTGACTAATGGAACCAGCCTATAATATACCTCATTATTTTACTACACACTCTGTAAATCTAAATATACTGTATATAAAAAGGAAGTGTCATGTGACCAAATGTCTGGGTCCACCGGACATGAGCCTGTCAAGTGGGTAAACTGTCTGAGTGCCAGAGGCGTCTGCAATGCATTATAGAGCAATGTGTTGTGTACCCCCTGGCACTGAAAGAGGTAAAGTTGGGAGCAGACATAAACACATGGAGTTTAGGCAGACATACAAGAGTGGAACATTTGTTGGCTAGTGCAATACACTTAACCCTTTCAACACCAGAGGTTTATGCAAGGCAACGCAATGTGTTGCACAATCCTATGGCATTGAAAGGGTTAAAGCATCTGGTGCAATGTTTATTGTCAATGTGCTGCTGTTAACACTGTATGGAGCAGCTGCTGCTGGTAGAAGACTCCATTGTGTGTGTTACTGTGCAAGCTAAGACACAACATCAGAATAAGCTGTCACACTGTGTGATACTCATAGTGGAGCAGAGGTGGGCTCCTCTCCACTATGACTGTCAGGGTGCCAGACAGCTGACTGGGAGAGTAATGTGAGCTCTGTAACTGAAGCAGACTTGATAGACAGAAGACGACATTGAGAATTTTGTTGAAGGATAAGGAAAGACATTACACTCCAACAGTTGTATACTGTTTAGAGTAAAAGCACACACAGTAGTTGAGCAATGTCCAGCAAACGGACAAGGGGCAGGGGGAAAGGTGGAGCAGTGCAGGGATGTGGGAGTAAAGTGGTAGTTCAAAAACTGACTGCAGCAATGGTTGCTGCAGCATGTATAATAAATGATGATAATCCCTCTCCCCCCTGCGGTGGATGCAGTTTGTCAAGGTCCCAGCAATCACACCATACCAATCCTCCACCCCCACTACCATACACATCTGCCACATTCTAGGTTGTACTTTATTTTTGTTTTCACTTGACATCATCATGAGTATGTGCCAGTGATGCTTAAGCAGGAAGTTAGTGTTGTGGGAAAAGGACAAATGCACTCTGCATTTTCAAGGTACATAATAAAAGCAACTAGTATCTATATAGTTCCTTTCTCCCAGTAGAACTCAAAACACTCTTACTACACTCTCTCAGAACTAACCAAATTGGCAGCTGAATAACAGATGTTGTTATTACCCAATCAACAGTACTCATTTATCAACCTGAGAACGATGAAGAGCTGAGTTGATACTGGTGGGATTCAATCCTGTAACCTTGAGGTTTCAACAAGGTTATACAACTCCATAGCACACAGACTAACAGATGACAGAATAACTTGCATCATCATTGTGATCCAAGTTCCTACTCATTATTTCAAGGTTCCCTGGTGGGAGCATGAAGTGGTTTGTGTTCAGATCTAAAGATATATTGTGGATCTCAGTGTTCTAGTCCATGGGTAGTCAAGTTTCCTCTAACTCCAATTTAGCCTCCTTATCTCTTCTGAGTCTTTTTGTCTAATCAGGGCACTAAGCTTCTAGCTTTAAATACCTTTAAGTGTTTGGTCCACAACCTGTGGCTGTCTGCATTGTTACTGCTTTTTCTCAGTGGGAGAAGAAAAAAAACAGTGTGAAAATTATCCTGTATACTGATTAAACTGGGGCTGGGACAGTTTCTTGTGTTGTGCTATGCAGGTTGCCCATAGCCTCTCTGTATTGGGCTTAAAGGGCCAAAACAGTGGGTCTATGGGGAACAAACAAACAATTCAGGAGTTTGCTACTAAGAGCTGCAAACTTCTGGTTTGTGTACTAGCCAAAAGGATATGTTTTCTGACCCCGCCCCCCGAATGACTGAGCCTTTATGGGGTTACATAGTGCAATCTAAGTCTTTTTTACTACGTCTTCTCCCATGTCAATTTTGCATTTACATTATAGATTGAATTGCCAAATTTAGTTTTTTGTAACCCCAAAATACTTTTTAGGATCCTTTTGAAGTGCTGAAAATACTACCTCAAAGTAAGCATAAGAAGTCCAAGTAAAGCAGCCCAAAATCAGCCACTTTCAGGCATTCACTGGAAAATTTGTTCACTTACCCTATTTTCTCCAAACTGAACTACTCACAGAAAAATATAAAGGTGATTTAGTGCTGACTCATAGCAACTCTTAGTCATTGTCTATGTTTTCTATGGTTAGGCACATCAGCAGTTTAATGTTTTATGTACAATAAATGTGTAAAGATGAATAATGTAAAAATATACTGCTACTATTAGCAACATTGCATGCAGGAAAGGTCTTTGTGACACATTTTCTATAATGTTGTGTTTATGTGGTTATAAGAAAGCTTTTTTTAAGGTAGTAAAGAAATGATTGGTGAGGTAAGGGAATGTGTGCAGTCTATACTTATGTGCTTTCATAAGCAGTTAAACACAACAGGAATACTGTTCCAATAAAGAAATACACTTTTGCTTGCCACTGTCTTAGAGTATATTATATATGAGTATATTACACATAATATGCTGAAAAATGCATTTTAAGCAATTTTATGTAGAAATGTTATTCTTAACCCTTTAAGCAATATACTGCACAACCCTTTAGCCTATAAAACACAACAGCCAGAAGGGGTGCAATTGAAAAAATACTAAATATAGAATCTCTTAAAATGATACTCACAACTTAAAGCACACCGGCTATATATCTAAAGCCGGTAGAAATAGCATGCAGGGATAAACTCTCCTCCCTGCTTGCAGTTCCACCTCCAGTGAATCCAAATCAGTCCACTTGTCTAAAATGTATTTTTCAAAAAAAAAATACAATTACAATTTAGTGAAAAATCAAGCCAGAAACGCCCAACGCATTTCAAAGCTATAAGCTTCTTTTTCAAGAGCTACCTGGCTACATGTAAATGAAATAAAATAGACAATCTTACCTGTTGGTGTCTCACCTTTTATGTTAGAGAGATAAGGTCAAGCCCGGAAATACAAACAATAATCATGAGCTCATGTGCGCAAGGGAACAGTAGTCATAAGCGCATGCCCATAACCCTTTGAGTGCCAGATGGGTATGCAACGCATTGCAAAGCATACCCTCTTGCACTCAAAGGTTTAGTCATAACACCTATCTCTTGGATCCAGAGAGTAAAAAATACTGACAGAGCACTATCTTTCTCCTCAGATTCCTTAGTGAGTAAGGGGTATGGGAGATCATCTTTTGTCCTAAAGCATAGTTAAGCATTGAATGGTTTGGATTATGAGGCAACAACCTACTCTTCTCAAGCTGTTCACAGCTAAAACTAGCTGTAGGGATGCAAGTTACAAACCCATAGATTACATTCTTCTTAAATATTATGTATAAGTGCAGAAGATCCTTTAAGGCCTGGATTAAATAAACAGAGAAGAGTTATGTATCAGGTACGCTACTCTTAGGAAGTTTTTCTACTCAATTATTGATGGATATCTTTGTGTATTCATCAATAATTGATTATATTTCCCTGACTTTAAAATGTGCATCGTCAAAATATGATGAAAAAGGGCATGAATATCACATTCTGGTAACACACAAACAAATGTCTAAAACAGGTGTATGCATTTGTCTATGCATGAATGGAATTAATGTATCTATCTGGTTCTAACTCAGTGATGAATGAGTGAGACCCATATACTATCTGGCCACTGAAGAAAAAGACAACTTTGGCTCATTGCTAACACTGGTGATTCATTGCCATTTAAGAATGAATCTAAGCCTTCAGTGTTTTATAGACATGGTTCCAATCTGCATGATAAGCTAATTTTGAAGGATTTACAATATTGCTATGTGAAAGAAACAGATAAGTGACTGAGGATGGACAAAGCATGATGTTTACACTCTTTGAATTGTTCCATCTGTAGGAGCCTGATCACTGGCACTGAATTCTCACAGTTCCTGAAAATTATTTAAGATCCGTTATTACCTTGCATGTTGCTCAGACCAAGTTGTGTATGTTGTAATCATCTGTCAATGTGGACTTTACTAAGTTGGCATGACCTATAAGGAGTTTGTGTGTGGCAAACCCTCTATCTACAATCAAAGTATCATTTGAACAGAAAAAATATTAAAACTTTCAGTGATAAAATGTTGCCAGTATAGAGAGTAGGTGATTGTGCCCCATAATTATTTCAGCTGAAGGCAAAATGAATTGGACACTATTTCCCCTCAAGGGCTGAAAGAAACACAAAACTATTCATGTTTCTCATGAGACACTTTAATGGTAAAGTTTTAACAAGCAAGGGTATAAAGATACTGCTGAGCTGAAGCTAACTCTAGTATAAGTGGTTGCTAATTCTACTTGGTTTTATTCTTGGTAGTGTGGTTCTCATTTGTCATTTGGCTTATCCCCCCTGGAATGTCTACCCTATTGCAAATCTTTGTGTCATCTGCAAAAAAGCATAACTTACCTTGAAGACCTTTTGCAATATCACTAAAAAAAATATTAAAAAGAATGGGCCCCAGTACAGATCCCTGAGGTACCCACTAGTAACACTCCTTTCATCCGAATATTCTGCATTGATTACCACCTTCTGTCTCCTGTCACTCAGACATTGCCTTATCCATTTAACTATTTTTACATCCAGTCCCAAACACTGCAATTTATTAATGAGTAGGGATTGGCGAAAATGTCCGCCTCAAACTGAAATCGGCAAAAAATGGCACTTTCCACTTGGCAAAAAATTTCCTGTGAAAAGTGCCGATTTTCAGCTTTTTTTCCACTTTTTCCGCCTAGCTCATTCCATTGAAATCAATGGGAACATTGAAGTTACACACAACAAAAAATAAATATTATTTAATTTCCCAAAGGAATAGTATAAAAGAGGCATGAGGGTTCCTGTGTTGGTGGGGTGTGGGGAAAGAATCAGTTGAACAGGGGGTGATTTTTGGGGGTGTTGTTTACTAGGATTGGGGGACAATTAATAAAAAAGAAATCCTAAATAAAATAAAATAAAAACCATAAGACATGGTATAAAGGGGTCTGAGGAGGGTGCCTGTGTTGGTGAATGAATGAATCATTTGAACAGTTTGGGGGGGTTTCTTGACTGCTCTTGGGGGGACAGTTAATAAAATAAGAAAATAAGAAATTTGTCTTTAACGTTATAGAGACAGGAACCCCTTGACATAAGCTGCCACTGGGGTGGACTGATACTTGATAGAGTTTTTCGTAGAGGATGATTTGTTAGATTTGTTGTTAGAGGACCAAGTCCTGAGGAAACATTGATTTGTAGGACTTAAGCTTGTTTGGCACAAACCTTAAGGAAACATTGATTTGTCGGATTTAGGCTTGTTAGAAACAAACCCCCCAAAAATTGCTTATTTTTTTGTAGGAGTATGTTTTTTTTTTTTTATTAATATCTTTATTAAAGACCAAGAGAAACACCACAGAAAAAAAGACAATGCGAAAAATGAATTTCACAATAAAGGAACAAAAAAGAACAATACGAGTCCCCTTTTTCACTTTTCACCCAGTGCCCTCCCAACCAACATTCCCCAAGTAACATAACTACCCCTAAAAAAAACCTCTAACCCCAGCCCACGCCCATGCGGACAAGCGGCCCCCACCCCCACCAGGGAGGAGAGAAAAAAAAAAAAAAAAACCCACAGTAACCTAGGTAAGAGACCCAGTTCCCTCACACCTCATCAAATTTGCCCAGCTTACCCCTATGTAAGTAAACGCCCCGATAGTGACGTAGAGTAGAATTGACTAGTTTAATCCAACATGCTTTAGTCGGCGGGTCCACACTCATCCATGCCAGTGCCACCACCTTCCGCGCCATGACCAACAACTCCCTTATAAGAGTATAGTCACCAGCTGTGTGTAATTGGTCCGGAAACACGGAGAGCAAAAAAATCTTGGGCAATAGAGGGAGCCCCCACCCCACCAGCCGAGATATCACCACAGCTACATCACCCCAGAAATGCTGTACAGTCTGGCAATGCCAGATCAAATGGATGAAATCAGCAGCTTCCTGTCCACATTTAACACATTTATCGCATGGTAGTTTACCCATTTTAAACAATCGTGTGGGAGTGTAATAAATTCGATGCAGAATCTTTAGTTGTATAAGCTGATGTCTGGCCGTTGCCGTTACCATTTTAGGTCCCTGGATCTCCATCTCCCACTCCCAATCCTCCAGTTCACCTAAGTCCCTCTCCCATCTGCTCCTAAGAGTAGTAAGGTCCGTAGCCATAGATTTATTCAGCCAGGAATAGATGAAAGAGACCAGTTTGATAGATGGCCGAGTAGTCATCAATTTCAACAATGCAAATTCACGTAAAGTAAGCCGCGTTTCCGAGTGTAAGGCGGAGATCGCGTGTCTCAGTCTCAAATATGTGAAAAAGAGTCTGTGGGGAATGCCGAACTCCAAGGACTATGGTTTTTTTTACATTTATTTATTTTTTATTTTTCAAAGCACAAGCCCTGATAAAAAAATAAAAATGCCCTATTGGCCTAGTGCCAGTAGGTCATGTTGGCCAGTAGCTACTGGCCATTGTCAAATGTCCTCCTCCTGAGTCTTGAGTTGCAACTGCTGTTCGTACATCTGCTGCTGAGTTGTTTAAGCCGCAGGATGATTAGGCAGCTGAAAGGAAATGGGATCAACAATAGCAGTAACATGGAAGATGGATGATGAAGGTTCTACTTGCCACAACTTGCTCCAGTGATGTGCCTGAGGCAGTAGCAGAAGAATAAGTAGCCCCCAGTATATGTGGAGAAAAGAAGAAGTTGGCCATTAAATCTTCTCTACCTGCTCCTCCTCCAAAAACATGGGTATGTTGTTATTAGAATATATATTTTTTCCTTGAGAACAGGAACTGTGGCTTCCATCAGCAACTGCAATGTGCACAGTGTGTATATGGTAAATAACATCTGGGTGCACAACTGCATCCAAACACCATGACACCCGAAACCAAGTACTGCCTCTGTCACTGTATCCCTTGTCCAGACCCCACTAAGGGCACATGACAACTTGCTGACAGTTTAACAATAATGATGAACCATCCCTACCAGAATCCTAGCATATTCTGTGGGATGGAATCTCCTCAGATGCCACCTGATGACCTGGTATCGATTCTCCTCCACCACACTGGAATGTGTGGTCAGTGCACCACACAGCGTGCAATGGGTAGAGACTAACTGCCATATCCTAACATCAACAGAGTGGCTATCATTTGGCGGGGGAGGTAACGATAAACGAGGTAGATTGGCAGGAGATGTACTTGTAAGCCTAGAGGAAGAAGGTGATGTTGATGTCGAGCTGGTTGTTTCCCTCATCATGGAACTTCTAGTGTCTGTCTGGGTTTCTTTATTCTTCCTCCTCTTTGATCTCCACCTTTCTGGAGAGTCGGTGGTACAGTAACAGTGGTGCTAGATTTCTGTAATGGGTGTTTGGCTTTAACGTGCTTGACATAAATGTAATGGTTTCTGTGTTTCATGTGTGTCATCGGGGGGTTGGGCCAAGGTGTGTTCCCTCCTTTCCCCCTTCTCACTAACTTGTCACAAATTTTTCACTGTACCATTGTTGATGATGACTGCACTGTGCTCGCCGGAAGAGAATAATAGTCCTACACCCATGACTTCTGGAGGGAAGGGTAGGGAACAGGTGGAGAAGAATGGCCTCTTTCTTCTCCTCCACATTCCCCTTCATTTTTTGTGGCAGCGGATAATGTTGCTGCTACTGCCTCAGATTTAGCAGGAGTATTGCTAGCGCTGGCAAATGGAACCAGTCCTAGTCCCGCTTTGCTTGTTGACCCCATTCCCACTGTGTTCACGGTGGTCTGTGGCACACTAGCCTACTCCTCAGCACCCTGCTGCCCTTTCATCTCAGCAGCAGCAGAAATTAAAGCACTTGCAATTTCTGCAAATTCCAAAAGCTGATTGCTAGTGGTGGTGGTAATGCTTATCCTCATCCCTGTCTCCCATTCCGTCACACTTTCTGATAAAAAGACCATCAATTTCTCTTCCACCCCAGCTTCTCCAACACCACCACCACAACTAGTCCCTACATGATGCTGCTCTATTCCAGACATCTCACTGCTGTTTGGAGGAGGTGACGAGCAATGTGACAGAGGGTCCCCTGCTGTCGCACTTGGTATAATTTTCTCCCCCCCCAAGTACTACAAGAAACACTAGCAGCAGGCAAAATATTGGTGGCAGTAGGTTCAGCACTGGAAGCAGGTACAACACTAGTGGCAGCACATCTGGCAGCAGGTACAACACTAGTGGCTGCAGGTACAGCAATAGTGGCACCGGCAGCAGGGGCAGCACATCTTCCTCCCTTCCCATTAAATTCCCCAAAATCCCTTGTGGTGATTTATGGGGACTGGACAGCATTGGTTCAGTACTGCTAGTCACTTCCTCCTCCTCCTCCTCAGACTCAGTGGACACATAAGGGTCCTTCCAGCTCCTCCATTGATTATTTTCCACCCTGCCCATAGTGATAGGAGTCACTATGAGCCTTTCCTGCCTCAATGTTTGCAAAATATCACAGCAGAACAGCACAGCACATCTATCTCACTCTGTAGCTGCTTCTATTGTGTCTGCCTTCAGCGAAAACCTCACGTTTTTATACCGGAAGCGTGAAAACAACATAAATCAATGGGTGGAAACTTTATAGCCATTGGAAAAAAATGGCAAAAAATTTTGGCCAATGGGCGAGAGATGCATAAA
Organism: Rhinophrynus dorsalis; assembly: GCA_037306005.1. Lineage (NCBI taxonomy): Eukaryota > Metazoa > Chordata > Amphibia > Anura > Rhinophrynidae > Rhinophrynus > Rhinophrynus dorsalis. Next base: position 537,306,444 of record CM074718.1, on the reverse strand, counting down.
TTTTAACCGCTAGTTTTATAGTGAATTTTCCCATGAAAAAGAGGATGACAACGTGGTTTTCGCAAAATTTCCAGCAGGAACACAGCGACAAGTTTTGCCCACCCCTATTAATGAGTCAAATGCTTTACTTAAATCTAGATAAGCTATATCTACTGCTGCCCCTTGGTCTATTATTTTAGCTACCTAGTCAAAAAAAAATATATGAGGTTAGTATGACAAGATCGGAGTCTCCCTGTTGTAAACCCATGCTGTGTGGTATCTTGCAACCCATTTAAATTCAGATATTCAACAATTCTTTCCTTTAACATAGTCTCCATTAATTTTCCCACTACTGATGTAAGACTTACTGATCTGTAGTTACCAGACTCTTCCCTGCTACCTTTTTTGTGAAGCTGTACTACATTTGCTACCTTCCAAACTTCTGGAATTACTCCTGTTGATAGTGACTGATTGAATAATTCTGTTAAAGGTTTTGCCAGAACACTCAATTTCTTTTAATAACTTTGGGTGTATTCCACCTGATCTTACAGATGTATCTGTTTTTATCTTAAAAAGTTGAAGTAGAGCTTCTTCCTCTGTAAACACGCATGTTTGCCATGTCTTGGTATTTCTTTTTTCTAACAGAGGTCCCTTCCCTTCATCTTCCTCTGTAAAAACTGAACAGAAATATTAATTGAGACAGTCAGCTGGCCCTTTATTCTCATTTACATAGTTTCTATTTTTTGTTTTCAGTCTAACTATTCCTTTTTTCATTTTCCTCCTTTCACTTAAATATCTAAAACATGTTTTATCCCCCTTTTTTATTGACTGGGCAATTTTTTCCTCTGTGTGTGCTTTGGCGCATCTAATAATGCTTTTGGTCTCCTTCAGCTGTCACGGTTCCCAGGAATAAACCAGGAGTCAGTACGGTAAAATAATACAATTTTTTAATAGAATAATCATAGTAATGCACATAAACAGAAAACATACAGAGGGTGATCAAAGAGGCAAGCACTGTATCAGAAATAGCAGTCCGCCAATAGATCCACCACACTGTCCGAGACTAGGCCTCAGCCCACTGGAGCTGATGGGTGTCTGTGGAGCAGGGACCAACACACGGAGGAAACAGACAGAGCCCCCAAGTCAGCACCAGAAAGGATAGTCAGACAAGCCAGGTCATACATGGAGTTGGTAGTCAGCCAGAGCCATAGGTTTGCACCAGATAGGATATCCACTGAAGCGTTGGTATGCTGGATGTGCAGTGGACAGAACCCCAGGTCAACACCAGAGTGGGTAGTCAGACAAGCCAGGTCATACACGGAGCGGATAGTCAGGCAGAGCTACAGGTTTGCACCAGAAAGGGTGTCTAAGCCAAATTGGAAAGCACAAGGAGAATGGTCAGACAGAGCCACAGGTCAACATCAGAATGGATGGACAGACAAGCCAGGTCATACACAGTTCAGGTAGTCTGCCAGAGCCACAGGTCCGCACCAGATTGGGTGTCCACTACACAATGGGAGCAGGTAAAAGAGTAGTCAGACAGAGCCACAGGTCAGCATCAGAATAGATGGTCAAACAAGCCGGGTCATATATAGAGCCCAAGGGAAACATAACTGTATTGTACAACAACGCAAGGGCAACTGAGTCAGGACTCAGTCTGCCCTTTAAACCCCTCCTCAGGAAGTAGGTAGGAGGAGCAGCAGCTCAGAGGAAGTAGGTAGGATGAGACTACAGAAATCAAACACATAAAACAGAGGCCTGCTGCATGCTTGAAGCCTCGCGCCAGCAGATGACACATCTAGCTTTCATGTGTCCAATCATGCGTCATTCCGGCAACATCCATGTGGCATGGACGTCGCTGACACTGAAGCGTCATTTCAAGCGCTGCCTGAAGCTGCATCGCTAGAACCAAGGTAATCTGTAACATCAGCCTAGTCTTGTACCGATACCTATCTTCTTCCTTCTGCTTCTTTTTTCTACTATATTTTCCTTCTGCAGAGTACCACAGTGGTTTTCTTATACTTTAAACCTTCCTGACATGTCTAATGCAATGCTCTGTTGCATTTAGTAAAACACATTTCAGATAATCCCATTATCTCCTGAACTCCATCGAAAGATCTCCAGGTTGTTAAAGACTGACATAAAAATGTTTCCATTTTTGAAAAATCAGCCTTTCTAAAATCTAGAACCTTTGTTTTTGTATGGCGCAACTCAGCCTCTGTCTTTATATTAAACCACACAGATTGATGATCACTGGAGCCCAAACACTGTCCTACAGCTTCATCTGATACCAAGTCTCCATTAGTAAATAATACATCTAGTATGTCTTCCTTCCTAGTCAGCTCTTCTACTAATTGACTAAAAGCTAATCCTTGTAAAGAGTTTAGGATATCTCTACTACTGGCTGAGCCTGCTGTTTGTTTGTTCCAGTCCACATCAGAAAGATCATAGTCCCCTATAATAATAACTTCACTGTTCTGTGATCCACGTCATAGTTTGCGCTCCAAGTGAAGACTCATTGTTTTTCATTTCATGGAGAATAACGTTATTTACTTTTGTTATTTTCCTGTATTCCATTTAACTCACTTTTTCTTTTTTCTTTGTGGACCATTTTGTTTTCAAGCTATTATTTATTTTTAATTTCACATTTTTAAATATATTCTTAAATTTACCCTTTTGTATGATTTGTTGTAGTTGCAGTAATATTTTTTTGGTGACATAATTTGCTCTAACATAGAGATTGTTTGTATCTGTAGTTATTGATTAACTTCTATTCTTCACTATGGGCACTTCATCTTTCTTTTGTGTATATACATCAGATGGTTGCCAGGACATGACATGACTTGCTGGGTGACCATTTCCGGTCAGCCTAGTGACTCATGTTGGCATCAATCTCATCTTGATGGTGGGCACTTAAACAAGCCCTTTGAGATGTCCTGGTACTCCTGATGAAGTTGGGCTGTGTACCAATGAAATGTTGAGATAATTAAACTTTGTTTTTAAGTCCGAAGAGTGCTTCATTTTTAATGAACTATTGCATCTACACTTGGCTTTCGCCTGATAAATAAAATAAGGGTCTTCCCGATGCTCCAAGATTCCTCTTTTGAGAGTTGTTACAGTTTAAACTGATGTTTTGTTTTTGTTTTTTACGTTAACAGTGCCCACTATGTGGTCAGCTTTAAAGCGGAACTACCACCGCTAAAAAACTTGAGCTCCAATAATTCCCCAGAAAATATAGGTTTTCATTAAAAAATTACTGTTCCTTTAACGTATAGTAAATAATTAAATTACATAGAAACTTAGAAACATAGAATTTGACAGCAGATAAAAAACATTTGGTTCATTTTCCTACTGTTAAAAACCTCAAACCATATTTGGCCCTTGGTCTTGTCTTATGTTCAGGAAAGCCTTATACCTATCTCATGCATGTTTAAATTCCATTACTGTTTTAACTTCTAACACTTCTGCTGGTAGGATAATCCACTTATCTATTACACTCTCAGTGAAGTAAAACTTTCTTAGATTACATCTAGACTTCTGTCCCTCTAGTTTTGGACTATGTCCTCTTGTCCTCACATTTTTTTCTCCTTTGAAATGTACTTCCCTCCTGCACCTTGTTGAATCCCTTTATGCATTTTAATGTTTCTATCATATCCCCCCCCCTCTTTCTCTCTCTCTCTCTTCTCTCCTCTAAGCTATACATGTTCAGATCCTTTAGTCCATCCAGATATTTATTTTCCTTTAAACCATTCACAATTTAGTACACCTTCTCTGAATTATTTCTAGAGTATCTATATCCCTCTGGAGATGGGGTCTCCAGTAATGTACACAATACTCTAGGTGAGGTCTAACCAGATATCTGTAGAATGGCATGACCATTTCCCTCTTTCTGCTACTAATGCCCCTAGCTATACAACACAGAATCCTGCTTGCATTCCCCATTGCTTTGTTACATTGCCTTCCTACCCTTAAGTCATCAAAATGATTACTCCCAATATAAGTTTGAGTGTTCACTTTAACCAGGAAGGAAAAGTATTTGTAGTTATTACTTATGCCCTTGTATACTAGACAAGTCTTCAATGCACTGCCTAGTCTACTTTTCCAAAGGCCCACCAGTAGAATAAATGAGCCCTGGTCTCATTGTTCCTTTATAGTAGGGAGCTCATGTCTCTATTGTTCATGGCCAATCATATATTTGGTTCTCCAGTTGATGTAGACTAAAACTACAGTTGAAACCAGAAGTTTACATACACTATATAAAAAGACACATATGCATGTTTTTCTCAATATCTGACATGAAATCAGAATAAACCTTACCCGTTTTAGGTCAATTAGGATTACCAAAATTATTTATATTTGCCAAATGCCAGAATAATGAGAGAGAGATAATTTTAAGGCATTTTTATTACTTTCTGCAAAGTCAAAAGTTTACATACACTAGGATTACTATGCCTTTAAACAATTTGGGACAGCCCATATGATGATGTCATGTCTTTGGAAGCTTCTGATAGGTTTATTGGCAACATCTGAGTTAATTAGAGACACACCTGTGGATGTATTTTAATGTGCACCAGAAACACACTGCTTCTGTGTGTAGCATCATGGGAAAGTCTAAAGAAATCAGCCAAGATATCAGGAAGAGAATTGTGAACTTGCACAAGTCTGGATCATCCTTGGGTGCAATTTCCAGATACCTGCAGGTGCCTCGTTCATCTGTACAAACAATTATACGCAAGTACAAACAAGATGGGAATATCCAGCCATCATATCGCTCAGGAAGGAGACGGGTTTTGTGTCTCAGAGATGAACGTACTTTGGTCCAACATGTGCATATCAACCCAAGAACAAAAGCAAAAGACCTTGTGAAGATGCTGGTGGAAGCTGGTAAGATTGTGTCATTATCCAGAGTGAAACGAGTACTGTATCAACATGGGCTGAAAGGCCACTCTGCCAGGAAGAAGCCATTACTCCAAAAGAAACATATAAAAGCCAGATTAATGTTTGCAAATGCACACAGGAACAAAGACCTAAATTTTTGGAGACATGTCCTGTGGTCTGACGAAACTAAAATTGAACTGTTTGGCCATAATGACCATCGTTACGTTTGGAGGAAAAAGGGAGAAGCTTGGAAGCCTAAGAACACCATCCCAACTGTGAAACACGAGGGGTGGCAGCATCATGTTGTGGGGTTGTTTTGCTGCAGGAGGGACTGGTGCACTTCACAAAATAGATGGCATCATGAGACAAGAAGATTATGTGGCAATACTGAAGCAACATCTCAAGACATCAGCCAGGAAGTTAAAGTTTGGAAGGAAATGGGTCTTCCAAATGGACAATGACCCAAAGCATACTGCCAAACTGGTTACAAAGTGGCTTAAGGATAACAAAGTCAGTGCTTTGGAGTGGCTATCACAAAGCCCCGATCTCAATCCTATTGAAAATTTATGGGCAAAGCTGAAAAGGCAGGTGCGAGCAAGGCGACCTACTGACATGGCTCAGTTACACCAGTTCTGTCAGGAGGAATGGACCAAAATTCCTACCAACTATTGTGAGAAGCTTGTGGAAGGATATCCAAAACGTTTGACCCAAGTCATACAGTTTAAGGGCAATGCTACCAAATACTAATGAAATGTATGTAAACTTTTGACTTTGCAGAAAGTAATAAAAATGCCTTAAAAATTCTCTCTCTCTCATTATTCTGGCATTTGGCAAATATAAATAATTTTGGTAATCCTAATTGACCTAAAACGGATAAGGTTTATTCTGATTTTATGTCAGATAGTGAGAAAAATGTGCATATGTGTCTTTTTATATAGTGTTTGTAAACTTCTGGTTTCAACTGTACATGGGGAATGTGATGGGAGCTGTAGCCTCCAGATTCTGAAGGTCCAAAGATGAACTGCCCTTCCATAATTAAGGTATCCTATTGAAATGTCTCCATCTATAGGACGACCATGAAAACAGCACATTAAAAATTCTGTGTGAGGCAAAAGGGCAATATCAGAATGTTGCTCTAATCAAAGGAAAAATATTTTGCCATCAAATAGATGGCAACATTTCTTTAACCCCTTAGCGACAATGGACGTACATGTACGTCCTCTGTGGCTGTCACTTAGTGACAGAGGACGTACATGTACGTCCAGGAAATCCGGATCCCCGCGCGGCTGCACGCCGTTCGGGGACTCCGGATTCTAATGAAGAAAAAAAAAAAAATGTTAGACGGGCGTTAAGTGACGGCCGCATCTGCACACGGCCGTCACTAAGGGGTTAATAAACAACAGCTCCTGACTTAATCCCTTGAGTGCTTTTAACTCAGTGTTCCCGTGACGCGCATTGTTGAAATGCCAGTGCTGTGAGCCCCTATGATGTAATAGGCCCTGCAGTGTAAAAGTCCCTGACTTAACCCCTTGAGTGATTTTAACTCAGTGTTCCTGTGAAACGTTTGTGAAGTGAGACAGTTCCTATCCCTGCTAATTTCATCAAGACACTGTCATGTTTGGAGAGGGGGGATTGCGTCTAAAAATCACATGGTTAACCTCTGTTCTCACCAGCTGATTTCAGACTACCACTTCTGTCATCTTAAGCAACCTGTTAGGGTAATGAGAATTGTGGTCCAACAACATTGGAAGCTCCACAGGTTGCCCACCCTTCCCTCAGAGTCATGCTTCACAGATCAGAAAGCATTGACAAGACCAAATCATTGTGCTGGATGAGCCAGAGTCCACCAATCAAAACAAGTGGCTGACAAAAGAGATGTGAACATTATCGCAGAGGAACAATGACATGCTCATTCTAGAAAGTCATTCACAGAAACAACTTGCCCTATTCTGTGCTTTGTATCCGTAAGGCACCCCATCTTCTTGCATGTGAATATCTGTACCAAGCCCAGCTCCTTGGAGGGTTGGAACACATTTCAGCACTCTCCAATGAATACAGTCTACACCCATGTCTCTAGAGGCTTTTGAAAAGTAAGCCCCTAAAGGGGCTGCAGTAAAGATCCCCAGGCTACCCTCAGTGTTTATAGCCATGAGTTAAAAGCACTCAAGGGGTTAAGTCAGGGGCTGTTACATTGCAGGGCCTATTATATCGCAGGGGCTCACAGAACTTACATTTCAACAATCCGCTTCACAGTAACACAGAGTTAAAACCACTCAAGGGTTTAAGTCAGGGGCTGTTTATTAAAGGAATTTTGGTGACCTCTAAGCAGGTGATAGCGGAATGTTGCTCTTTTGATAAAGGCAACATTCTGATATCGCCCATTTGCCTCATGCAACATTTTTAATACGTCTTTATCATGGTCGCCCTATAGATGGCGACATATCAATAGTGAACCTTAATTCATAGCCATGGATGAACAGCAGCAATTGATTTGTGTCACAACATTTTGGCTCAATGCCCACTATTAGTAGGTGTACCTAAATATTTAAATTGATCATAAAATGTATTTCTTAGTTCAATCATCTCTTTTCTCCTAGGAAATCAGGAACCACTGTCATTACTGCCTTTGTGTTCAGTTGATTAAACTTCACCTTGAAATGTTTGTTTAATCATAGAAGAATAATGAGAATCACACATTTAATGACTAAAATAAAAAGACATTTAAACAACAACTCAGAGTGTAAAAGTGAATGGCAGCTGCTCAATACATAAATGATTGTTCTTTATTTAAATGATAATATAACACTGGCATGCTTTTTTAAGGCTCAACAATTAGAAATTCTTCCAGCTGATTTAAAGTATATCTTTGTCAAAGGTAATTTTCTATCATCACTTGCATTGTAAACAAAGCACGCCTAACTACCTTCACATAGACAAATAATTTCACCTGGAAAAATGATTTCACATTAACAGATATTTCATTTTGTAGTACTGACAACAGTAATACACACATCTTACATTTTCTCCGTGTAACATCATGAATGCTTAACAATCTCTGTCATGGGTTTAAGGCATTAATGGCTTGTGAAATTTTTTATCACAAAGATTTTGATGTTTCCTTAATAGCTTATTATAATAGTGTTGTAAAGGGGCAATCCTGTACAAGTAACTGATTTTTTTTGTGTGTCATTTAGTAAAATAATACTGAAGTTACATCCAGGCAGAGCCCATGATTCCCTATAACCAACCATGTAACAGTTTAGAATAGGGGTGGGCAATAAGATTGAAGGTATTACCTTTAAAAACATATGCTGTTACACAGTGGTTCCCATTTAAACATGTAGTATGTATTATTCACAAATATTTCATTTTACAGGGGTGATTTGTCAATGCTAATGGGAAATATGAAGGATCCCAGCTGTTGTTGGACTGCAGCTCTCATCATCCTCAGTTGGTAGTGTTTCCTTGTTTGAGAGGAGTGTGTTCTCTAGAGTAGAGGCTCCATCCGGGAACCACACTAGGTTCCCCCAGGGACTGAGGTCTCCTATGCTGGAGGATAAAAATGTGTAAGTGATGTATACCTTGGGGGGAAGAGGATGAACTGGGCCCCAGGAGAATCAGAGAATCATACTGACAGGTAAATGTGTTACATGTATAAAGGCATAAGGGAGGCAAATCTACTACACTGTTCTGTAAAAATAAAATTTCTCAAAACTCCAATTCACTTAAAATGGGCTTTTAAAGGGTTAGCAATACTTCGTTTTATCTTTATTTTATTTTGTAAGCTTTCAAAAAACGTGAAGAACGATATAAGTCTTATCTCTGAAACCTTTATGGTTTGGGAGATATTCACAAGCAAAGTTTCCCCTCCCCGCCCCTTTTACCTAGTGTAAGCCATCTCTTCTCAGATGTGGAATCTGGCTGTAAGACCAGACAGATAACAGCAGGGGACAATCTTCTTCCTATGAGAACAATGAAAGCCCTGCTCCCCTTGACAAGTTTTTCAGGTTTTTCCCTTATCTTAATTGAAGATTGTCCCCCTCTGCAATCTACATGGGCACCTCCCTTCTGCTCTGGCTGAACAGTGTTACATCAGTAGAAGGGGTGGGAGGGGGATATTTTTTATCATTCAATTACTCTTGAACTGCAACTCTGACAGAATTGAAATAACACTCTCCAAAGTCCAAATACTATGATGATTAATTAGAGCTGCTTTTATTATGAAACATTACTATCCCTTTAACTATGGTTTTAAAAAGGGACACATGACATATGCAGGGTGAATGGCTCAGTGGTTATTGTAGCACTGCTATGTTTTTAGTGTAGTCATGCAGTTTTCACTTTTCATATGTATCTCTTAGTAAAGAGATGATCTGCCAACTGTAGATTTGAACCCCTTGAACGATCAATGTATTGTGAGGTTATGTGTTAGGGAATGGAGGCTTTTTGATCCTTTCTTTCTTAGTTGCATGCTAACTTGTTTATTCATCATCCATAATACTACAAGGAACACGCAACATTATCCAAATATATTGACTACATCAGATAAATAAGGTATAAACCAAAATGCATATCGTTGGATAGCGTTGGCATATTTGCAAAGTAGCATTTTTGTAATTTGCTTAAAATTACTAGAAAAATACTGATAAATTGCTGGTGATATCAGGGAGAAGAATATATACATGTAGAATTTAACCCATTGCTGGATCTGAAAGGGAGCTTATTTACCACCAAGAGAAAATGTTAGAGATCAGAATGATGGATGTGCTAGAAGAAAAAAAAATACAGATTTACAGCTGAAAGCATATGATAGGTGAGAGTAAGATAGATGTGCTCAGGAGAGTAGATCACAGAAGAGGAGAGCACAGGAAAGTAGATCAGTGGCTAACTGATATAAAACCTATGGCTTTTGCCTCCAGAACTGCTCTAGTATACCTATCTGATTGTGACATACTGCAAAGGTTTAGGTTAAATCCTTGAGGCCATCATGGCTTTTTACCAGCACGTAAGGTATGATCTGGAGCCTCTGAACGAAGGACCATTTCAATACCAGTGCTCGTGAAATTGCTGGCAGGATTGCATTTTCTGGCCCCAGGGTCCTTTTACTCAGTCTTAGAAGATGTCATAGGCATTAGCCAGCCATCTTTTTCAAAGTGCTTTGCTTAGTAGGGTTGGGAGAAAACTTTAAACTAGAAAGGAAAAACCTGGAAAAATATCACTTTTCATCTTCAGTGTAAAGTCAGTGAAAAGAGAAATTCTTCTGCATTTTTCCATGCATTGATCAGACCCTCCAGTCTTTTCCCACTGGTATCCATCACACATACTGACCCCTCCCCCCAACCTTGTGTTGTCTTATTACACTGTTAGATATAGAACCACACATACTTCTCTGGTAGACAACCCTAGAACCACAAATATTGACCCCCACACACATGCACACACACACTTCGTCCCACTGCACTGATATCCATAGAATCACACATATTGACCACTAACATAATCCTGCTGCACTATCAGCCACAGAACCACACATACTGAGTGGGAGCTTCACAGTATTTTGGCAGAAATACTTGGACATAGGCAGGAAATGGCAGAATTCCTGTGAGAAATTAATTCGAGTTAGCAAAAAGGTGCAATGTTTATGAGTTATGGCTCCTGCTGCAGAGGATTATGATGTAAAAAACATGACAGCTCACACAAAGTTATAAAGTTATTCAAAGAACAAATACATTCAAGGAGTGAAAGTAAGATGATTGGATATTGAGTATTTATTAGTTACAAAATATTTTATAATAAAAACAGGTTTCCCTGTAATATATGAAATTTAAAAAATTGGTAAATAGTTAATTATTATAGCATAAATTGAGACAAATAATAGAATATTGATTAATAGTCCTACAATTCAATGTATAATGGTGTATACCATATTTGAAGTAAAAAACTGTTCGATCTGCCTTAATTTGTGCAAAACCTATGCATAGGAATAAGGCTTTTACCATCATAAGGTGGACTGTTGAAATGCCACATCACCTGAAGTTAAAGGCGCGCAGGACACTTGTCCTCCCATTAGAAAGAACTGATGACAGCAGAATATTTGCTTTTAAATGTTTTTGTATTTATGACATCATAGCTTGTCACATAATGCAAACTTGACTTCACGTGAGGCACCATGAAAAAGCTGAATCTGTCCTGAATAAAAAGTCTATCGTTTACCATATATGGTTAGAAAGTTACATAAGGAAATAATATGTAAATAGATCCATAGCAAAATATTGAAAATTTGTCTGGCCTCCCCAGAAGAAAAAGTTCCCCAACCCTCTGGCACTCAGGGAGTTAATGTATATTTGCACTGTTATGTACAGCTTACAGATACTTCTTAAGGGGCATTTGGGTTGCTACTGAATTGTCATCTTTTAGTTTTTACTTATAGCTCAAAATGTTATATTATTTTTGAATTAGAGCCATATCCTTAATAACATATTAAAGGGGAACCTTCACCCCCAAGACATTTGGGGGAGATTCACTAAGCGGTGATAAAGCACTGATAAAGAGGTGATAGAGTGGTGATGACTTCTCCAGTTTATCACTTCTCCAGTTCCTATGTTATTCTATGGAGCCTATGCACTTGCTGTTACAATATACTTGCTGCACATCACTATGAAGGGAAGCGTGAATGCGTTCCCAGGGAGAGCTGGGAGGGAGGTGGTCAGAGAACTTGGGGACTGGGAAGTCCAGTATAGCTGTGCCGACTAGATCTTGTGCCGCAGAAAGCGGAAGTGCTTAAATCATGCTAAATTTGATAGCGAAAATCTAATAAAGTATGTTCTTTAAAAGAAAATAAAAAAACACCAATCTATATACCATTTTAGTAGATTAATCATATCAGATACAGTGTCTTGGGGGTGAAAGTTCCCCTTTAAGTAAATTTGGCACATTTCTTTGATAAAAAAGGACTGAGTTACATATAGGTATTGCTTGGTCATTTTTTACTGCAGGGCAGAATTCCTGTAATGTCAAAACATACATTATTAACATGTACAAAGCTGATATATTTTAGCAGTCCATCTCCGTATTAAATTGGATGTGAAATTTACTCGCCTCCGAGTCTGGGAAAAATGCCTATGCAGCCTACAAAAGACACCCTAAATCTCCCCATGTGCACCTAACTGCCCTCCACACACTCACATAAGTTTCCCTTAACCCTTCCAATGCCAGCTAGATTGCAACATATTGTTGTGCAATGTTTGCACTGGAGGGGTTAACTAGCAAAAATTAAACAAACACTCCCAGCCACCAGCCACTAGCCTAACCACTAACCCCTCCATTGCTGAATTGGCTGGAAAGGCATTGCAGTGCATTTTAGTTAGGTTTACCACCTTTTACTCTTGGCAAAATTGAAGAGGCACAATGTTTTGTGTTAAACGTTTCACAATAAGCCACATCTATGGTGGCCAATTTCTAATTGTATAATATTATCCAATGGGAAGCTTCATTTATGCCATACACAGCCCTGTTTTTAGAAAGTAATGAATTGTGGACCTCGCTAGAATTCAAAGGTTTTAAAGCCTGGTTTGAATCAGCAGGCAGCCAAATAGAATTAGTGCTCTGGTGATAGATGTGGTAGTCCATCATACACCCCCTTGATGGTGACCCTGCTCCCAGTGGTGCATCGGGCTCACAATGCAGACCCAGCTTTGATGGAAGGCCTGCTCTTAGAGGTACATATTTGCCAGGCACTATCCAACAGCTACCCTTGAACTATCATGGATGGAGGTGGATCACTAGAAGACATTGCTACTAGTGTTGAGCAAGCACCCCGATGCTCGGGTGTTCGGGTGCTCTGACCGAGCACCCCCTGAGGCTCGAGTGCTCGGCCGGACACCCGAACCCCATTGAATTAAATGGGAGGACTCGAGCATTACACCAGGCACCCCCTGCTCTGATGAGGGGAGGGTGCCTGGTCAATGCCCCCCTTCATCTCCACAATGCCCCTCTTCCACAATGTCCCCCTTCCACAATGTCCCCCTTCCACAATGTCCCCCTTCATCTCCGCAATGTCCCCCTTCATCTCCGCAATGCCCCCTTCATCTCCGCAATGCCCCCCTTCCACAATGTCCCCCTTCCACAATGTCCCCCTTCATTTCCGCAATGTCCCCCTTCATCTCCGCAATGCCCCCTTCATCTCCGCAATGCCCCCTTCATCTCCGCAATGCCCCCCTTCCACAATGTCCCCCTTCATCTCCGCAATGTCCCCCTTCATCTCCGCAATGCCCCCTTCATCTCCGCAATGCCCCCTTCATCTCCGCAATGCCCCCTACCTCCAGTCCCTGGTGGTCCAGCGGAGCGTCTGCAAGATCTGTGCCTCCTCCGGCACAGATCCCTGCCACCCGAACATGGCGGGCGAGCACATGGCGGTACTCGTACGAGTACCGCCATGTGCCGTGCAGAGCGATGCTCGAGCCGATCCGAGCATCGGCCGAGCATGCTCGCTCAACACTAATTGCTACATCTCCCCATGCTCAGACCCTAGCACAAGAAGCTGATTTTGAGCCAGGCGTTTCTCTTGCCATCAAACTTTCAGGCTCAGACTTGATTTCTCTGTTCTTCTTCCTCTTTGATTTCTGCCTTGACTCTCGGTTACAGAAAACAGCAGCTCCTAATTTCCTTTGTGGGGGATTGGATTTAACATGCTTCACATGGCATGGTATCTGTATTTCATGTGTGTTATCAGGGCATTTGTGCCAAGGTGCATTCCCTCCTTTCCCCTTTTCACTTATTTATTACATATAGTGCACATTGCCATTGATGATGACTGCACTGTGCCTGCCACAAGAGGAAAAATAGTCCCACACCCATGACATCAGGGGGGAGCAGAAAGGTGGGGAAGAGTGGCCTCTTTCTTCTTCTCCACAATCCCTTTCATTGGCTGGTGCAGATACTGCTGCTGCCTCAGAGTCAGAACTAGAACTAGGACCAGGATTTTTGCTGGCAAGTGGAACCTGTCCTAATCTGTCATTACTACTGCTGGACCCCATTCCCATAGTGACCCCAGATGTCTGTGGTAAACTAGTATGTCCTTGAGATCTCACCTGGTAGTGATGGTGATGCCCATCCCTATTTGCATATATGTCTAAAAATTTATTTTCACTTTCTGCTAAAAAGGCCATTAATATCTCTTCCACCCCAGCTGTTCCACCATCACCCTCATCATCACCACCAACATTCCCTCCTTGCTGCTGCTGCTCTATGAGCGTCTCACTGGTTAGAGATGATGACAAATGTGACAGAGGGTCCCCTACTGTCACTATTGGCATCTCTTCTTGAGGTGAAGAAGGCAGACTGTCAGCACCAGCAGCAGGCACAGGCAGATGATCTTTGCTGCTGATAATGCTGCTAGCCAGTTTTGCCTCTCTCAACATCATTTCCCAGAGGCACAATGCAGGGGAAAGGGGAATCACAGGGTCAGAGGGATGTTGTGGGCTCTGTTGACTGCTTGTCTGGCTGCTCGTCATCATCACTTTCCCTTACCATTCCACCTCAGCAATAGGATCTACAATGGACATCCTATTCCCTCCACCAGCTGGTTAACTATCATCACCATCATCACCCCCTCCCTAACCCCCCAACACACTCTAGCTGCTATATGGTAGTAGTGGTAAAGATTGGGGATGGCAAGTGTGATTTAGGGTCACACTTCCCATCATCACCTCCTCCTCCTGAATATCAGAAGGCACACTGGTAGCAGTAGCAGCAGGCACAGGTAGCTCACTTGTCCTCCTCACACTGCTATCAACTTCTCCATGTGCCTTTACTGATGATGACACACATTTCCCCAGATCCCAAAGGACAATGTAGGGGAACTGGGCATCTTTGGGTCTGGGGAATAAGGGCTCTCAGACCTTCTGTACTGGTGGTGATCACTTCCTCGTCTGACTCAAGGTCCTTCCAGCTCTTTCTTTTCTTTTTCAGATGGCTGCTCATACTGGTAGCCAATAGTGTAAGCCACTGCTGCCCCTAGTCCGCTATATAAATCACTATAAAATTGCATAGCACTCTGTCTATCTCTCTAGCTGCTTAGTTTTGTGTTTCACTACCTGGAAACATAATTTTTTGGTGCGAAAATGCAAAGTACACGTAAGTAAATGGGCAAGAACTTTTTAGCCATTGAAAAAAATAGCAAAAACATTTTGGCAGTAGGCGAAAAAAGGAGACGATTTTAAGGGGTGTGTTTAAGGTGGATTTCAAGCAAAAAAGCGTAGAACCATGTGGTTTTCGCTGATTTTTTTGCAGGACCTTTCGCCTACTCCTGCTGTCCAGTGGGTTAATGCTCTGAGTGCCAGAAGGGTTTGCAGCACAATGGGAAGCAGTACTTGCTTGCACACCCTTCTAATACTCAAAAGGTAAAAAGCTAATGAATTTTAGGAATATCTATTTGCTCCAGAGTTGCACCTCTTGAGATTTCTGAATTGTACTTTAACCCCATCCCGACAATGGACTTACCAGGTACGTCCTGCAAAAACTGTCACTTAGGGACAGAGGACATACCTGGTAAGTCCCGGAAGTCTGGGTCTCCGTGAGGCTGCATGCCGTTCGGGGACTCCGGAATCATTTAGAAAACAAAAAATATGTTAGCCGGGCGTTAAGGTGACAGCCGCGTATGCACTCGGCTGTCACTAAGGGGTTAAAGGGATAGTGTTGTCTATAATTAAGTTTATCTCCAAGTCTTCTCTATTGTTTGTATAACACTTTGCACTATGCTTAATAACTTATGCGTCACGCTACATCTAAGCGTGGTCCAGATGGAGAGCGGCGAGGGACAATCTTTAGTAAGCAAAGGAAAATCCTGCCCTCCTTCATCAAGGGAGGCAGGATTTTCCTTTTACTTACTGACTGAAGTTCGCCCCTTGCTGCATCAGTCCGGTCCCACGACCAGATTGCAGCTCTAAGGGGAGGCGGCCAGAAAGGGAGGAAACAGATTCTTTTACATTGAATATAATTTGAACCACAGAACAGTAAGTTATTAAAAATAGCTCAAAGTGTTATACAAACAATAGAGAAGACAAGGAGATAAACTTTACTGTATACATTGCTGTCCCTTTAAGGACCATATGTTCAAAAGAAAAATGGAGGGGATCTGAGGCAAACCATTTAAACTATAGGGGAGAACTAAAAATTCCAAAAATTGCCATTGATTTAAATGGGGATTTTAACGCCTTGAATGCTAGAGAGGTCTCCAAAGCATTTTGAAGCAATACATTAGAGACCTCTCTAGCATTCAAGGAGTTAAAATCCCCATCTAAGTAAATAGGAAACTTTAGTTCTCCCCTACAGTGCAAATAGTTTACCACATAACTCTTCCATTTTTCCTTTGAACAAAAGGACCAAAGTGTTTGGTTTTTTGCAGTAGATAAAGGCAATGTGCTATGACCCTCATATAGTAATCTTAAAATTCTGCACACAGGCAGCTCTGTATTAAAGGAGATAGGAAGCCATAAAATGTAATATATTATGACACCATAAAAAGACAGACTAATTGCCATATAGCTATAAAGAGTAATGTAATTGACATAGAAATCATTATCACTCCATGCTAAGACTGCAACAAGCGTACACTGCTATTTCAAGCTGTAGGACAACACAAACAGAAATTTAAATGCAGCCCCAAGCAAAGTGTGTCAGTACAACTTGAGTTATCTAAGGCTGTGTTTAGTTTTGATGACTACAATGTAATAATGTTTTATTATGGATGGTTTCAATATAAGTGTATTTTATCTTTATATGAAAATAAATCAAAGAAAAATTATAAATCAGATTTGAGAATAGGGTATAAAAATAAATGGAGTGAACTGGTCACAGTGTGGAAGTACTGTTTAATGTTCCATGGATATGCTTTTGGGACTCTCAGACCATAAATTGCATTTTATACCTTTCCAGTATTTTTCATGGGAAAAAACTTGCAATAAAAACTATGTTAAGTTTAGGGTTAAAGGGAAATTTTAATTAAAAATGAATAGGGAGAATACATATTTAAATATCATGTATTCAGAGCCAGCATTTGTAAAACAATATTAGGAGCACAACCTCCCAACTATTATGTTATAAAAATGCTTTTCCTGTTATATATAGGCAGTTGTACATGACAACTTAAAGGGAAAGTAATACTTTATTATTACTATCCCCTATATTGTAAATATTTGTAAAATAATTTAATAGCCCCCAGATTCATCTCTCAAACCTTTATGGTTTGAGAGATAACCAAAGGTAAAGTTCCCCCCTCCATCCCCCTTCCCTGAAGTCAGCATTGTACTGGCTGCAGGGGAAGTCTGTCGTACGACAGTCAGGAGGCTCTGCAGCTGAGCCGAGATCCCATTAGTGAAAAATAATTATTTCACTGAAACGGTCTTCTACATGTGCTTGGTTTGCAAGCACACGAAGAAGACCGTTTCAGTAAAATAATTCTTTTTCACTAATGCGATCACAGCTCAGCTGCAGAGCCACCTGATGAAAGTCACACCGGATATCCCTGCAGTCAGTACAATGCTGACTTCAGGGAAGGGGGATGGAGGGGGGAACTTTACCTTTGGTTATCTCTCAAATCATAAAGGTTTGAGAGATGAACCTGGGGGCTATTAAATTATTTTGCAAATATCTACAAAATGGGGGATAGTAATAATAAAGTATTACTATCCAGGGCCGGAGCCACCTATAGGCGAGGTAGGCGCCGGCCTAGGGCGCACTTGTACTGGGGGCGCGGGCATGCAGTGGAGAAGAGCTGCGCCCGCTGCCCGCACGCACCACATCGGGAACGCAACACAGTTAGACCTGTGTCTCTACTGCGCTCCCTCATTGTCCTCAACTCTTTAGTAATGCAGAGCGCGCTGGGAGTCATGATCTCCCGGCGCGCTCTGCATTACTGAAAAGAAGACTACGCGGAGCTCCAGGTATGTGATGGGGGACAAGTTGGAGCTTATGGGTGGCAAAGTGGAGCTGATGGGGGGCAAAGTTGGGGCTGATGTTGGGCAAAGAGGAGCTGATGGGGGGAGTGGAGCTGAGGGGGCAAGTTAGAGCTGATGGGGGCAAAGTGGAACTGGTGGGGGCAAGTTAGACCTGATGGGGGGCAAAGTGGAGCTGGTGGGGGCAAGTTGCAGCTGATATGGGCATAGTGGAGCTGGTGGGGGCAAAGTGGAACTGATAGGGGGCAATTTGGAGCTGATAGGGGCATAGTGGAGCTGATAGGGGGCAAAGTGGAGCTGATAGGGGGAAAGTTGGAGCTGACAGGAGCAAGTTGGAGCTGTTGGGCCAAAGTGGAGCTGATGGAGGCAAGTTGGAGCTGATGGGGGGCAAAGTGGAGCTGATGGGGGCATAGTGGAGCTGGTGGGGGCAACATGGAGCTGGTGTGGGCAAGTTGGAGCTGATGGAGGCAAGTTGGAGCTGTTGGGGGGCATCTCTTACAGGCATCTCCAGACCAGGGGAAGAGAGGACAATCATGAAATGAGGTGGGGTATAAGTGGGTGGGGTATAAAGGGGTGGGGCACAAGGGGCAGAGCTAAATGGGCGGCAAAATTAGGTTTTGCCTAGGGTGGCAAAAATCCTTGCACCAGCCCTGTTACTATCCCTTTAACAAATAGGAGATAAGAGTTCCAGTGACCTGGACAGGACAGGCTCTAATCTCAAAGCAATTAGTTCTGTTTATGGCTTTATCAGTTTTTTTAACAGGCTTGATATAATACCAACTTTTAGTCTCGTTTCATTTTTATTGTATTTGATTTTTATGTTTTTGAAACAGAAAAACTATAAAATTAAAAATGTAGATCGAGTACATAATATTTTAATTGCTATGGACACCTGCGAAGATGCCCATTTAACTCTCTGAATGCCAGAGGGGTAGGCAATGAGTACACCCCCACTGGCACTTAAAAGGTTAATCTTCCTTGGACAGTAACTCTGCTCTTCCCATGTGTTTTAATGATAACATCATACACAATATCACTGTTGACGTAATTAATAAAATTAAAGGCGAATTATCACCCTAGGAATATGTGTCTCTTAATTACCTAGGTAGGTGTCCTTCATACAGCAGTCATGTATATTTATTTAGCATTATACAATACAAGTATCCTGTATATAGTGATCTTTATTGGAGTCTGCCTGTAGAAGTATGATGTACAGACGGACTCTAATAAAGATTATAACAAACAATAGGACCTGAATGACTCGTAGGGTTTTTATTCTTTATCAGATTGTAAACTAAAACAACTAGAAATGTACTATAAGAGAGAACAAATGAAAATAAAAAGATTATATGTATAGCTGGCAATTTTTGAAGGATACTCAGACTAAGACCCAGAGACACCTACCGGTGGATCTCCTCCAACCCATTCCTAATGGGGAACGTCATTGGTCTCACTTGTCTATCAATTTCATGGTGGAACTGCCAGTATCACAAGGCTTCACACTCATACTTATGATAGTGCATCGATTTTTCAAAATGGTGCATTTCGTACCTCTTAGGGGACTCTCCTCTGCTAGGCAGCTGGCCGAGATCTTTGCCAGAGAGGTGGTTTGTCTCCATGGTATACCTAAGGGGGTGGTCTCAGATCACAGGAGCCAGTTTATTTCTTGTTTTTGGAGGTCTTTTTGCAGACAGATGCGCATTCAACTCTTGTTCTCCTCAGTTTACCATCCCCAGTCTAACTGTGCTGCAGAGAGGTCTAATCAAGAGTTGGAACAGTTCCTTCGTTGCTTCATTTCAGACCATCATGACAATTGGGTGAACTTGTTGCCATGGGCAGAGCTTGCCAGGAATTGTGCCGTGAATTCCTCCTCTCAGAATTCCCCGTTTATGATATACTACGGGTTTCAGCCTTCGATTCCATACAATGCTATAAGAGACACGCAGACCATAAATGACTACCAGTTCCGGTGTTTCAGATGGGAGAGAGAGTGTGGCTGTCGTCTCGTAACCTTAACCTCCAGGTGCCTTGTAGAAGCTGGCTCCTCATTTTGTTGGCCCCTTAGGGTCCTCCGTAGAATGAACCCTGTAACCTACGTTCTCGAACTTCCTGCCAATATGCGCATCTCGAATGTGTTCCATGTGTCTTTACTTAAACCCTTGGTTTGTAACTGCTATACTACAGCTCCTGTTCGTCCGAGACCTATCCAGGTGAGGGGTCATGAAGAATATGAAGTGCAAAGTATTCTGGAGTCTCACAGGGTCAGAGGCCAGGTACAATATCTGCTTCATTGGAGAGGGTGTGGGCCTGAGGAGCATTCCTGTGTCGCTAAGAGAGATCTACATGCACCTGCCCTTCTCCGTGAATTCAACTTCCACACTTCCTCTGGTGCTGGTCCTCATCCACGGGGGAGAGGCCATTAAGGGGGGGTTCTATCACAGTGTGCTTGGCAGCCTTGCTGCTTGCTGCTTGTGCTTCTCCTCATTATTGTCTGCTGATCACGGGTGCAGAAACATGTCTGTGACGTGCGCTTGTTTATGCGCACAGGCCTATTCATCTGATTGGTTCCCGCCGTGCGTGTACCTATTTGAACGCCCCTGGGCCTAGTACCAGCTGCCCTTACATGGTGTTCCAGTTAGTCTTGTTTGTTTGCTCCGTTTCACTGTGACTCTTGCTTGGCCTCCGATCTCACTCTGTGTATGACCCCGGCTTGTCTGACTATCAACATCGGTACTACCCGTGGCTCTGGCTGATCTCACTCCGTGTATGACCCTGGCTTGTCTGACTATCCATGTCGGTGCTGACCTGTGGCTCTGGCTCACTACTCGCTCCGTGTATGACCCCGGCTTGTCTAACTATCCACATCATTACTGACCTGTGGCTCTGGCTGACTACTCGCACTGTGTATGACCCCAGTTTGTCTGACTATCCACTGGTGCTGATAGGTACCGTATGGTAGGAAGCATATCTCTGGGCACTCGGGCCTACCTACAGACAGAGCCATAAACTAGGCTCTAGATTACGCTTCCACTTCAATTACCGCAGGCCTCTACCTAGGGTCAGTCTGGGTAATAGACTGTGGTCTATTGTCATACTGTTCAGGGGTATTACAGGGGTTTGCCTATTATATTGGTATTCTAAATAAAGGTGGTTTTATTTCAATTACTTGTGCCTGACCTTCTGTTTGTACTGGTTACCATGACAAGTAGTTGAGTAATGTCTAGCACAAGCTGGAGGGGGAAAGGTAGAGCAGTATAAAAACTGACTGCTGCAATCTTTGCTCCAGCATGTGCAATAAATGATGATGATCCCTCTCCTCCCGGGGTGGATGCAGTTTGTCGAGGTCCCCCCAATTACACCATGCCAGTCTCCCAACATCACTACCATACACATCTGCCACACTGTACACTTGACATCATCATGAATATGTGCCAGTGTCACTTAAGCAAGAAGTAAGTGTTGTGCGCAAAGGACAAATGTACTCTGCATGCTAACACATTTTTAAGGTATATGTTGATGTAGGACTCACAACTGACTTCCAGCTACTTATTTCTCCACTTCTCTCAGAAGAAGTAATATTGTGCTGGGAAATGTTGCACCATATTAAACATACAAGAAAAATGTGTTGGAATAGGAAAAAATGTGTTGGAATAGGATAAAATGTGTTAGAATTGGAGAAAAATGTGTTTGAATAGGAGAAGCATGTTTTAGAATTGGAGGAAAATATGTTCAATAGGCGAAAAAAAAAGTGTTGAATAGGCTAAAATTTACTGGAATAGGCAAAAATGAGGACAATTTTGCATTGGAGAAAAGTAGAAAACATTAGTGAAGAAAGATAATTTTTTTTGTTTTTGCAAAAAGTTATGTAGGAAATTTTTCTCACTTTTTGCCCACCCCTAGTTCCGTGCATGTCAGGGAGTTTTTGAACATGGTGACAAAGCCGGTAAAATGCTTGCCCATTTGGTAAAGTACAATCTTGACCCTACCCCAATCCTTCACAATCATGATGAGGCTGACTGATTGCTCACCTCGGATGAGGTCATCAATGCCAGATTCTTTTGCTTTTATCAGTGTCTCTGTCAGTCCAAACTGATCAAATCTTCTTGTTGTCCTAAACCTGCCAGTTCTATCCCTTGAGGACAGACGCTATATGGACTCTCCTATCCTTCTGAGGGAGGTGGTCGAGGCTATTTGGGCCATGCCCAATGGTAACTATCCCAGATCAGATGGCCTGCCCATTGAATGGTATAAATGTTATATTTATGTATTAACGACTCAGTTGCATTTAGCCTTCCTCTTGGCTTTAGACACTGGTGCTCATTCCCCGTCTATGATACCAGGTGATACCAAAGCCTGGGAAAGACATGATGCTCTGCGAATCATATCAACCGATATCCCTTCTTACTTTGGATGTCAAAATCTTGGCAAAGATACTGGAGGCTTGGTTGAATTGTGTCATCTCCAGTCTGGTCCACCCAGACCAGACTGGATTAATTCTGAGGAAATTGACAACCCAAAACCTCAGGAGGTTGTATACTCATCTTCAGGTGCCTCATGATACCTAGGGATGTTGTGCTGTCACCACCTTGTATGTGGCAAAGGCCTTCGACTATGTGGAGTGGCAATACCTATGGCAGTGCTTGAGAGTTTTGGTTTTTGGCCCACTTTTATACACTGGGTTTTCACTTTCTACACTGAGCCCACGTGTTCTGTCTGCTGGGAACATTTCGTCCTCCATCTTTGTCTTGCATAGGGGTACTAGACAGGGCTGCTCATTATCACCGGGTCTTTTCACTTTGGAGGAGCGTATTTGGGGTGACACCACCATATCCAGCCATGAAGAAAAATTGGTTTATATGCAGGTGCACTGCATTACTGAAGAGAGGACTGGTCTGGAGCTCAAGCTGCTAGTAGAGGTCTGTGCCGAAGAAGGCATAGACTTCTAATGCCATAACACTGGACTACCAGGGAGGTAGGAGATGGACACTGAGGTTCATTGGGGGCAATGTGGTGGTGGACATTGGAGGGCAATGTGGAGATGGACATTGGGGGGCAATGTGGAGAATGACATTGGATGGAAATGTAGAGATGGACATTGGAGGACAATGTGGTGATGGATATTGGAGGCAACGAGGAGATGGACACTGGGGGCAATGAGGAGATGGAAATTGGTGGCAATGTGGAGGTGTCCAATGGGGGCAATGTGGAGATGGCCAAAGGGCAATGTGGAGGGGGACAATGGGGGCAATGTAGAGGTGGTCAATAGGGGCAATGGGGGGGGTGCAATGTGGACGGGGGGGGCCCATAGCAATTTTTGCACTAGGGCCCGGTGGCTTCTAGTTACACCTCTGACATCAGAACAAAGATTTACAATGAAAGAATAATATCCAGTATATCCATAAGAAAAAGTATAGAGAATGCTCAGAATACTTAGTAGATGGTACATGTGTACTCTTCTTAACCTTGAAAAAACGTTAATCTTAGCTCACTGTCAGCAAGTCCCTATAGACTTGAGTAAAACAAGAAAACACAAACTCATCACTCTGCCTAAACATTTTTTCCTGAAAATCAATTAAAGAACCATCAATCCGTAGATAAAATTCTCTTTTAATATGACACAATCTAATGTCTTCCCTTCTGAAAAAATATTACCTTGCTAATAGAGCACTGTGCTCCGAAAATAAAACATTTATGAAGCTGAGAGGATAACATAGTACTCTGAGTCAGTATGGATGTATTTATGACTAACTGAAACATGTCCCAAAAAAAAGCTAATTACTGGTTGGGTTTAAAAGTTTCAGCAGAAACTGGTTTAATATATGGTTTTATCCACGACAACCAGAAATGTTTGTCCACTGGAAAGCTCTCATAACTTTTTAAGCTTGACTGCCATGAGAATTTCATCAGACAATAGTAGGAACAGCATGAACAGAGTACCCCTCTGGCACTCAAAAGGTTAATGACTTTATATTCTGTCTTGATCTCTGGTGTTCCTAGATGGACTTCTAATAGTATATTTATTTGTATGATATTTTAGGGCATTCAAAAAGATTAGGTTTACTTTAACCAATCAGGGGGCCTAATGATGATTACATCGCCCTTCTTGTTACACCATCCACACCCTCTGCCCTCTCTCATCTCAAACCTTTTTCACTTTCCGCTCCTTACCTATGGAACTCCATACCTCTCCCCCAATGTTTAGTACCATCCATTTCTGTCTTTAAGTCTCCCCTCAAATCATATCTTCTGGAGTACTAGCACCATGCGCTGCCTTTCGGCAAAATCAGCACTTGGACTCACAGTTCTTGACATCCTCATTCCCTGCTGTTGGCCTTCTATTACCTATTTAGACTCTAAGATCCATGGAGAAGGGACCTCTTTCCTATTTTTTCTATGACTGGGACACTTATTTTATTCCCATTTATTTATTTATTGTAACATATTGCCATTGTAAGGTGCTGCATACACTGTGTGTCACCATATAAAGAAAGATATAATTAAGCATATATACATACACACACATGCATACATACATACTTACACATACACACACACATTCATACATACATACACACAAACACACACATGCATACATACAAACACAAACACATGCACAGATGCGTATTTACACACACACATGCATACATACATACTTACACATACACACACACATTCATACATACATACACACAAACACACACATGCATACATACAAACACAAACACATGCACAGATGCGTATTTACACACACACATGCATACATACATACTTACACATACACACACACATTCATACATACATACACACAAACACACACATGCATACATACAAACACAAACACATGCACAGATGCGTATTTACACACAAACACACACATACATACATACACACACAAACACATGCACAGATGCGTACTTACACACACACACACACATACATACATACTCACTCACACACATGCATACATACACACATACATACATGAATAATTGAAGCATTTTGGAGCAAACCAGCTGCATCATACGGGAGAAAAAAATCCCATGGACTTAAATGGGATATTTAACCCTCTTGAATGCTAGAGTGTTTGCCAAGGCATTGTTTTAACCCTTTAAGTGCCAGAGGGGTATGCAACACATTGCAAAGAGATGGGAATTTTGAGAATTTCTAATTCTCCCCTGTGGTGAAGCTGGTTTGCTCCAGATATTCTCCACATTTCTTTTGAAATGAGTATTTTTTTACATGGATCCATAGTGTCTCTTGCATATAATGTTTGATATAGATGTGCAAGATAATCACTTTTAAATGTTACATTTAAATTATGTTTGTTATTATTATTATTATTATTATGTGAAGGACTTTATCTAGTACAATGCATTGGTATCCAAAAACAGACTGCATTAGGTCTGGAAGAGAAGCAGCACTGGGTCTGTCCTTCTGGAGGGCCATTGCTTAATCAGGAAAAATATTTCAGTGCTCAACACTTGTCTGTCCACTGAATACTGAGACGCTGGGTGGGAAATCTAGAGAAATATGAGCAATTCTGGGAGAAAACAACAGCACAAAATAAACGTAGCAGACATTAAAAAAATGTTTGCACTCCTAAATTTGTACAAAAATGAGTTATAATAACACCAGAGAGAGATGTACTAAAGTTCTCTAATGGTCTTATGTGGCAATATAAAGGTGAATTTGACTGGTGTCTAGCATGTCATACGCACTAAGCTGCATTCGGCATTTTATTAATTTGCTTAGCACTCAGCAATGCTGTTATCACCATGGTATTGCCACAATTATGATGTTTAAGTGCATTCTTTGCCCATGACTTACAGTGTAGTCCATAAGTATTTGGACAGTGATACAAGTTTTTTTTGTATTTTGACTGAAGAGAAAAATGCCCCAAAACAAACATGAACTGAAGATGACTGAACAGACAGGTCTCACAGGGCATCACCAGGGAAGATGGCCAGTGTTTGGTGATGTCTGTTGGTCACACTTAAAGCAGTAATTGAATACAATGATTTGCAACAAAGTATTAAATATAGTGCCTTTGTTTAATATTGTTATTGGTCATTTACTGTTGGTCCCATAAAATGGAGGAACTATGTATAAAAAGGGTTATAATTCATACACACTTCACAATTTATGGGTTCAAATACCCTCAACTTAAAGCCCAACCAACAAAGCGTGTGTCACTGTTCAAATACCTATGAACTGCACTGTAATTCTTAGTGCATATGGAAATGTACTGTATGTCTCATTCTCCAAGGTGAAATGCTTTCAACACACTGCCAAAAGACATATGCCATTAATGTTGAAACAGTAAATCCCCCACCTCCCCTATAAAACTCGTGATTATATATGAATGGGACTATTGTTCACACAGAATGGCCCCATTTCTGAACATGGTATACAAAGGTGCTAACAGTGATGCATATAGGTAATGTAGGTGGAGAATATGTTATTCTTTTTCAGGATTCATAATTTTTCTTATTTTCTGGGATATGCAGAATGAAGGAAATCATGAAAAAAAGAGAATGGTTTTGTTTTATCGGTATTCGTAAATAACCCTCTTAAGTGCTTCAGTAGTATGCAATAAAATATTCTGTCTTGATTAATCTACAGCTAATAGAACTCAACAGGCAGATGTTTATTTTCAGCTTGACTTGCTTAAGTGTGTGCAACTCTATTGGCCTAAAAAGAGTAGGTTAACTTAACCCCTTAACGACCCTTGACGGTCATAGCACGTCAAGGGTCAATTTGACTTAACGACCGATGACGTACTATGACCGTCATCGAGTTCTGGGCTCCCCCCGCGGCTGCACGCCGTTCGGGGAATCCGGAACGCAACGGAACAATAAAACAAATTGCTCCGTGGTCATTGAGTCACTTTCGCTTCCGGATTCCCCGGTCGTTAAGGGGTTAATGACTGGTCATGTGTCTGGCAGTTAAGGTCCATGGGGCATTTTCTTTTTTTCTCTATTGAATTCAGGGTTCCCCGAACAGCGTGCAGCCACATGGGGAGACCTGAATTCCATGACGTGCCAGGACCATCAATGGTCCTTAAGTGCAGGACAGCCATTACAGTCCTGGCACGTCATTGGTCCTTAAAGGGTTAATTGCTTGTGATACTCTTTAACCCACTGAATGCTAAAGAGGTCTCCAGCTCACTGTGAAACAATTGAAGTTATGCACTAAAGCGTGCTAAAGCAGCGATAAGGTGGAGATGACTTCTCCAGCAATATCACTTCTCCAGTTTTCATGTTATTCTGTAGAGTCTATGCACTAAGATCTCCAAAGTTGGAGCAATCTTAGCGCATTGGCTCCATAGAATAACATATGATTTGGAGAAGTGATGTCACTGGAGAAGTAATCTCAACTTTATCACCTTTTTATCATAGCTTAGTACATCTCCGTCAATGTGTTCGATATCTCTCTAACATCCATTAAATTATTGGAACTACAACAATCCATGGTGGTAGACCTCAGATGTTCATTCTCTGGATCATGTAAATAAAGACAAAAACAGTCAAGATATGTTCAGAAATATTTAATCAGGAATTGTAGCAAGAAAAACAATTGAAAAAAACACATTACAGTTATTTCCAATATACAGACAAACTTACGTTTATATCACACTCTAGGTGCATGAGCCAATCATTCTTCACCTAAGCTAAGGGGTATCTTGAAAAGCTAACCTGTTGGTGTGCCTTTAGGACTAACGCTGGAAACATTGATATAATAATTTTTAAAGCCCTTTCAGAATCACTGTAGCTAACTTTTGTTTGTTTGCCATTCCCTTGATAATGCAGTGTTTTTAGCTGAGCAATGCGTAGTTTCATTTGGTGTTTTAATCACATTACTTTAATAAGCACTTTTGAATACACTTTTTGAAGGAACGGTTCTTTCAGAGACAGGATAAGTATTTCTGCAGGCTCGAGTCTGCTGACAGGAGAGGCCTGCCTCTCAACCACCATTAAATGTCTGTGCGTATTTGTATTTGATTTGATTTTCACATTACCTGCATGATAGGCACTTTCCGCACCCTCCTTTTTGTTTTTATAGTTTTATAACATGTTAGTTTTACTTTAAGCTGGATAATCACATGAATTAGACATATGCAGCACTAACAAGTTCAGATTCCTGTTATCTGTTTCTTTATGGCCACTGCCTACGTAGTCTCATTTATTAAATTGAAGTTAATGGTAGAGACTTAATTAAAAGTCTTAACTGCAACTTTCCATTTGGTAGGAGTAGATAATCCCCTAGGGAGGGTGTGCATCAGTAATGCTGGCAACATCCATCATGCTGATGTGCAGGTATGGAAAGTGCAGTCTCAGTACTTTTGCACTAGACACCAACCCGTTTTTTTATGGTAGGCAGTATATTTATCAGTTTATATAGTATTTGACCAGTTTATTAACTAGTTTATATATTCTTATACTGGCCAGTTATTTAACATAATTTTGGAGTTTTTATGTTACACAAAACAGAAACATTGAGTGTGTGACCATGGGTGAGGCTAAGGGAGATGGAATATAATGGTGTTAGATATCTAACTATACTAAGTAATATCTTATATAATTTGCTACAGACAGCAGAACACCACAGCAGTCTTCCTAAAGAAGCACAATTTAGCCGGGGAAGTGAAAAAGATTAGGTGCTATGATTTTAATGATGTTGGACCATACAGAAATGATGTAATACAATGACAACAGTTGTAAGGGATTCTCTAAACTGCATAAAGCATTACTTTGAGCTGCTAACTAACAACCCCAGTCTGTATAATATTTGCCGTAGGGTGAAGTTACACAACACCCTTCATGTTCTAGACCAAAGAACTATTCAAATTAAATCTCACCTTACTGGAGGACAGTTATATCTCACCTTAGCCCTTGGATACCAGAGAGTTCTTCAAGACATGTTGGAGACCTTTCATCCACTCAATAAGTGGACTAGAAAAATTATTTTATGAAAAAATATGTGTTTGTGTGTATGTGTTAATGCTTTTTCAGCTGAGTAAAGAAAAAGGTACTCCCTCTAGTGGGAGATGTGTTTACCAAAGTTAATACAGTTTAGATTTTTTTTCATACATTATCAGTTCCCTCTGGCATCCAGATAGTTGTATTATAATTTACCTTGTGTTCAGACAGTTATTGTATTGCATTCTATGGGGGGAGGTGACTCACTGACAACAGTTTTGCATAGAATGTGACAGGAACAGCTCCATCAGTTCATGAAAATTGAATGCGTATAACTTCTGAATAAAGCAACTGCCAGCAGAGGGAGTACCCTTGTTTTAGTAGCAAGAAAAGCATTATAATATATACTTTTCATTAAAAAAAAGTTTATGTATGATTTAACCATTGATATTAGCCCCATACAATCATAGCTCCTAGTCAATAAATAAGGCATTTATGCATTTTGCATATATTTGATTTGCTGACATTCTGCACTACCCCTGCCTATAATAAGCAACAGTAGGACTCTAGAAATAACTGCATGACACATGACTTAGTTTAAGAAAAAAATATACAAAATCAAATGTACATTCTGTTTAGCTAATGCAACAGTATAATCCCAATGAGATTCTTCCATGGAGGCTTTGATTGGAGACAATTAGGAAACAATGACTTCTTGGGGGTCAAGAGGAAGCTCATAGGTGTAACTGTCATCTCCATACTGGTTATAGGGGGGCACCAGTGGTGCCTCAATAATGAGAAGGCCTTCTGGAGACAGTGAGGCAAATACCGTCAGGGGATCCACTTCTGAGGGCAACCTAAAAGAAGAGGGTAGGAGATGTTAGAGTTGACAAAAAGAAGGGAATTTTGTATTATGTTCAAAGATTCTACAGGTTCGTTAATAGGTAATCAGTTTCTCTACAGGGGCTGCCCCTGGTCTGAGAAAGAGTCATATATTCTGTTACTCCTTTATTGCACCAAAAGGCAACAAATGGGTGAAAAAAATCTCCTGGAAATGAATTCTGGAGTCATGGAAATTAGGAGGCAAGTGAAAATATAATGGTGTCTAACATTGGTATGTGTCCATACATGCATATATGTGTGTGTGTATGTGTGTGTGTGTGTTTTAGAGGAATATGCAACATTTTTTCCAGTTCACCAAAATGTATTATAGGGACCACAAGAGATTCCTCTCTGTCAGACCATATTTCCCACCAATGAATCAGCAACAGCAACAGCTACAGCAACATTAGCTACCTCTATTTGTCAAATTTGAACTCCCACTAATTTAAAGAGGATCTCTCACCTATCCATTTTCTCAGTTTAGTGGGAACATTGATCTTGACAGGATCTGAATGATTGTCAGTTGGAAACTTATGTAAATGAGTAAGTACTGGCTGGCAAGGAAT
The DNA here is from genome assembly GCA_037306005.1 of Rhinophrynus dorsalis. Taxonomy (NCBI): domain Eukaryota; kingdom Metazoa; phylum Chordata; class Amphibia; order Anura; family Rhinophrynidae; genus Rhinophrynus; species Rhinophrynus dorsalis. The sequence continues at coordinate 537,276,267 of CM074718.1, read as the reverse complement.
GTCAGGTGGGAGGAAGAGCAGTGTGGAAAGTGAAGATTTGGCAGGTATAGCATCCCTCACTGTCTAATTTGCATAAAGGTGACAAAAGAAAAAAGCAAAATCTCATATGGGGAGATGCAATAAGGTGTGATATAGCAGTGATAATGCAGAGATGACTTTTCCAGTGATATAACTTCTACAATTCCTATGTTATTTTATGGCTGCTAGGCACTAAGAATTCTCACGTGGGAGAAATCTTAGTGGTTGTTCACTTTTTCACTAGAAAATCCGCCCCCACAGCAAAGCCTACACCAAAAAAATGTTTTTCAATGACTACAAACTTCCAGACCATTTACTAAGAGTACTTCACATTTTTGCACCAAAAAAGTGATGTTACTATGAAGTAAAACCACAAAATAAGCAGCTAGAGTGATAGAGAGGTTGAATGGTGATTTCCTAGCATAGTATTTTGCAAAATAAGGATAGCAGAGGCTCATAATGAGCATCCATATTAACAAAAAAAAAGGAGGAAATATAAGGATTGTGATGCGTTCATAAAGTCAGAGGAGGAGGAAGTGTCCAACACCAGCATAGGAAGTTTAGGAGCCCTCGTTCCACAGACCCAATGGTTCCCAGTGCCCTTACATCATCCCTTGGGATCTGGGGGAAAAGTACTGTCATCATCAGCAAAGCAGGCACAGGAAGAAGTATGTAGCAGTGTAAGTGGGACAGGTCAGCTGCCTGTGGCTGCTGCTACCAGCGGGCCTTTTGATACTCACGTGCAGGAGGAAGAGGAAATTATGACAAGTGTGATGGCAGGGGACCCTATGTCACACTTGTCATCCATAAGCAGTCTCACTACTACTACACAGCAGCTAAATGTGTGTGTGTGTGTGTGGGGGGGGGGTGCTGATTGTGAAACAGATGCTAGGACTGGTTCATATGTTGATCCTCCTAATGCTGAGGTGGAAGGGGAAGTGATGAGCAGCCAGACTAGTGATCAAGGGAGCCCATAACCACCGTGGTCATCGCTACCTCCCCCACCAGCTGATAGCGATTCTGTAGATGCAAGGATGTGGCAGTTCATGTTCATACAAATAGGAAATCTCTTGCATAAACTGACTGCAATTGTAGTAAAAACAGTTAATCTTTATTCTTGAAACCTATAAAAACATAGATACCTTAACAACATCCTGAAAATTCGGAATAATAGAGGAGAGACTTATGAGGTGTGCAAGTTGAACCAGCAAGCGAGTAAATTCGGTCCCTCACAGATCAACGTGTTTTGCGCATGACGCGCTTAGTCATGACCTAAAGATTAACTGTTTTTACTACAACTGCAGTCAGTTTATGTGAGCGATTTCGTATTTGTATGTTATGTGTTTAGTTAGGGAGTAATTGGAGAGTACTCCCATATCGCTTTGCTTAGTACTACATGATTTGCTGATCTGGAAAATAGTACATTTATTGATATACACCAGCACTTGAAGGGTCAATAAGACTGCTTTGCAAGCTAGGTCTTATGGTAATAGAAGTAAGAGCTGCGGAACGTCTTTTGATTGTGCAGTTCATGTCTACCCATTGTATATTATGTTGTGCGCTGACCCCACATGGCAATGTGGTGGAGATAATCACAAGCAGGGAATCAAGCAGCATCTGAGGAAATTCCAACCCACAGAATACACTAAGTTGGTGGCAGGGAGGAGCCATCATTTTTACTAAGTCTGCTAGTTGTCACATGTCCTTAGGAGAGCGGACAAGGAGCATAGTGACAGCAGTACTTGGTTTCTTTGTTTGTGTTTGGGGGGGTGATTGATTCGACATTGCGGACCCAATCAGCAAGGTATTTGCTTGCAGTTGTGCCAGTTGTTTTATGTGAGCGCAGATATGTGCATTGTTCCCAGCCCTTCCCCTATTTCACAACTTTCCCACACACACACACTGTGCACATTGCAGTTGCTGATGAAAGACACAGTTCCTTCCTGCTCTCAAGGCAAAACACACTCATGATTTTGGAGGAGATGCAGGAGGAGAAGCATTATCGGCCAACTTCTTTTCTCCAGATATACCTGAAGAGGTGGGGGCTAGCTGTGATGCCAATACTGCATCAGGCACATCACTGGAGTTAGTGGAAAGTGGCACCATCATCAGCTGTCTCATATCTCTGGTGTTGATCCCATTCTCTTGGAGCTGCCTAATCATCCTGCTGCTTAGACAAATTATCATCAGCAGCAATAAAAGCACAGCAGTTGCAAATGCTGCAATGTCATCATGGCATTTGCCAGTGGTCACTGGCCACCATAAAATGACCTGCTGGTACTGGCCTGTCCTACAAATCAATGTTTTATCAGGGCTTGTGCCTCTAACAAGCACAAGCCCTACAAATCAATGTTTCCTCAGGGCTCATGCCTCTAACAATTCTAAATCCTACAATTCAATTTCTTCTTAGGGCTTGTGTTTGGCTAAACTGAGTCCTGCACAGCATACACACACAAACACACAAATATCTTTCAGCTTTTTTTAAGCCTGTTGCTATGCTGCCTAACCATTGTTTATAAATAGAAATAAAGAAATCATAAAGAAAAGGGTTGTTAACATCCAAATTGAATGCAGCATATGTATGGTGGTGGTGAAATTTTTGGTGGGACTTTGAGAAACTGCATCTTTCTCAGGAGGAGCGGCATCAGCATAATTTATTGCACGCATTGCAGCAGCCACGGCTGCAGTCAGTTTTGGGACTACCACTTTACTCATGTCACTGCACTGCTCCTAATCCTTTCACCCTTCCCCTACCCCTTTTCTGTTTGCAGGACATTATTCAACTTCTATGTAAAAATTTTATTGTAAAGTACACCATGGAGTATCCTCCAGTCATAGCTTACAGCAGGGTCCCTGTCTCTGTGACGTTATGCATACATTTTTTATTTGATTTTTTAGATTTTATTTATTTATTTTTATTAACTGTTACCCTTATCCCAGTCATCAAAAACCAAAAAAAAAACACATTCCTTGTTCAACTGATTCTTTCCCCAGACTCCAACAACACATAGATAACAGCCTGATCAGAATTAAAGTTGAATAATGGGTGCCTTTGTCATCCCAGTCAGTCAAACAGAATGCTGTGGTATTTGGGGTAAATCTCCTTTGCTCCCTTCACACACACCCAGACTTCCCTGTCCATAACATGGATATAACAGACAGATCAGAAAGGAACTTGGATCACAGCTGCCTTTTTCTTCCCAGTCAGTCACACAAGATTTTATTGTATTTGGGGTCAACTTCCTTTCTCCCTTCCTGTCATCCAGTGTGACCTCAGACACCCTTAATGCAAAGAACAAATGTCCTGCCTATAAGATGCCCTAAACTAAGCTTCAAATTCTTTTTATTTGCCTGTCTTCTCTAGTTGACAAATTGCAGAACTCTCTTCCTCTCACAAACGCAGAAGGAAATGCTCTGGGACCCTGAGACCCGTTTTATACTATGCGTGTTGGAAATAAAGTACATTTGCTATGTGGTGTGTGTAAATTCACTCTTCCCATTGATTAGATGAAAAAAAGCAGAAAAGCTGCACTTTTCACAGGATATTTTCCGCTAGACAGGAAATGCCATTTTTCTCTTTTCAGATGTAAACTTTCACCCATCCCTAATGTTGGGGAGGTTTGCAACACATTGCTCAGGAATACTTTGGAGACCTCTCTAACATTCAAGGGGTTAAAAGCCCATTTAACTCAAAGGTAATTTTATTTGTCTACTATAATTCTGTAGGCTTGCTCCACAATTGCACATCTACAACACAGTAGGAATTAAACTAGCAGTTATGGATAGCCTTATGATACAAGCATCCTTGTGTGATCTTCTCTTCCTACTTCAAAGAACCCAGTGCAGGTTTTTTTTGGGACTCAAACTCCAAAAGGTACAATTTTCTGATAAACATATGAATCATGATCCTGTCTTTATTACAGAAACTTCACCGAAACCTTTTATTATCTGCTTCTTGTTATTTGTCTGCTGACTGCCACTTTCACACAAGTGTAATTGTCTGATGAATCCATATTATAAACTTTTATGGCATTTACTTGGCACTGGCATTAACTGACTGCATACAGGCAGAGATTGCTAATAACATATTACAGGCCAGCAGTGAAAAGCAGCTAGCTTTTATATGGCGCAGATGACAAAGTACAGAAAACATTAGTGACACAAGCATATTTCTGCTTCATAAGCTTACAATTTTATTTAACTTTATTTGACGTTATCTAGGAGGAATTCAGAACTCTGTTTATCTAAGCGTTGTGGTTGTATATGAGTTGAGGTTGGGAATAAAGGGCAACTATCATTCAGAAGCCTAGGACCAGACCTGCTCTTGAAACCTGGGCTACATTGAGAGCTCTGGCAAAAAAAGTTGTTGTTCCTTTGGTCACGTGCAAGAGAATGAACTGTAAGTCAGAGGTCTCACAGTTCAGCCTCTAGTCCTGTGCAGTGCAGTCCCTCTACTCACCTATAAACCCTCTCCTTCAGAAGGTTTATGGGGGCTGCAAACACAATCCCCAATGCTTAGGGCTAAAAGCTACATAATTCCGAGTCGATTCCAATTGAGGGTCACGGTTTTCTGATCCCTCCAACATTTCATTGTAGCTCCATTATTTTTGCTAAGTCTGCAACCATAGTAAAAGGATAATAATTGCACTTTAAGTCTCAAAAATAAAGTGTTGTCAAGTGTGTAAACTGGGGTGAATGCCTCCGAACAAACCCCTGTGGTCGAAGGACAACTAACACAAAAAATAGCCCAGTGTTGGTAGCAGAATTATTAGCTTACTGGCCTCAGTGTATAGGACACCCTTGGTATTATTCTTACTGGATCTTGTATTCCAAGCTTTGGAGAAGAGCTGATGATGCCTGTTTGCTGCTCTGACCTCGCACCCCTCAATGGAGCAAATGGAAATAAGGCTGTCAGTGACAGCTTCACTTGTTGCAGGATGTAGGCCAAAATCTCTGGGTGAACCTGTACAATTAGGGCTGGGAACTTAATTTTCTCTACTGCCACCTGTGTGAGTAGCAGAAACAGAAGTAGTAAACCGAGCTTAAAATGTTTTAAATTTTTTTCAATTCTGTTAAAAGCCACTAACAATGCAGATTTTCAAGCGCTGTTTCAACACAGGCTGAACAGTAACTACTTCACTCATTTTAATTGTTTGACATGTGTCTAAGCTTATATAGCCTTGATGAATGATACGGCTATGTTCACACAGGCAACTTAAACAGCGCTGCAATACGCTGCAATATAGCACTCTTGAAGCTGACCAGGTCTGCTAACCAGTGGTGCCCTGCTTTTCCCAGTGATCTCAAAGCAAGAAGACATTTGAGGTAAGAGTCACTGATGGAAGACTCACATTATGTCAGTCATATATCCACATGGATTAGCAAATTATTGGAGGGTGCAATGAGCATCTCAGCCTCCAATATTGCTCATGAAAATGATCAGAAGGTGGTACATAGGTTGGCATGCAGATGAAACCTGGTGTCCTTCCCTGCATTCAGTACATAAGTAGAATTTATTAGAGCTTTTAGTTTTTAACCCCCTGACTGTTAGACACACACAATGCATTCCTTTTCAAACATCCCTAGCATCCAAGGGGTTAAAATGGTAAGGCTAATAAAGATGCATGTGATTTTGCATTCATAGACACCAATGTAACCTTAAATGATAAGAGGAGTTATTACTCCAACCAACTGGCAAGAGCATTAAAATACTATTTGTGTAAATTAACGAATGAGGTGCATATCACACACCCCAAATACATTGAATACAAATTAGTAAAGGTGATATGAATGTCAGCACAGAACAGTGGAGAGAAGCACAGCTCCTCCTACTGACTCTCCTGTAGTCATACATCAGAGTAGACAGGGCAAAACATCACCAATGCGGCTTATGGACAGCCCATGCACTGCCTAAGAACTTCATTATTTTTATTATATCTAATAAATTGAATCAGCCCCATCAGTATAAGGATCTAAAAAAATAGGTGTGCCACGATATAAAAACATTTGGGTAGGCCTTAGTTAAGATTCAGGGTCACAGCTGAAATAGTCTGACCTTGTCAACATTAGTCTCAGCTATTGAGGCTGATGTACTAACTGCAGCAATTCAGGGAAAAACCACCTGCTTCATAGGGGACATATACAAATTCTCCATATATACTAAGCGATTTAAATGGGATTTTTAACGCCTTGAATGCTAGAAAGATTTCCAATGCATTGCGAAGCGATCATTGGAGACCTCCATCATTTAAGGGATTTAAAGCCACTTTATTTTTCTCCTATATTGTGTACGGTTTGCCAACAATTACTCAATTTTTTTTGTGCATGAGACTTATAGAGACCATTAACAGAGAGATTTTCACAAATATGCACTTTAACCCTTTGAGTGCTAGAGGGGTATGCAACGCATGCGTTGCTTACCCCTCTGGCACTCAAATTGTTAAACCTTTGACCGCATGAAAGGGAGGGGCAATACATGTAATCCCTCTTGGCACTCAAGGAGTTAAAATACAAGAATTACATTTTTAATTTCACTTTTTTGACAGTCCAATATGGAAATATTTTTTTATTCAGAAGCTGGTACTTAAGAATAAGTAATGTTTGATGAATTCATGACTGATATCCGGTTGAGATGAAAAGAATTGAGTACAACCAATGTTCTGTTCATCTGCATCAGTTCAAGGTCCTTTAGAGGAGTGAAACCATTATTCTAATAAATATGTTGGTAGAAGCTATTTTCCTGCTGTGTACTTGATATACAGAGCTTTTCCCTCCCCCCGTAGGTATCCATCAAACACATTTCTTCCCACATGAAATTCCACCTTACTAATAAAGCATTTCAGTTGCTTGTAATAATGACTGCAACTCCCTTTATTCTATTGTCTGCTCTGCAAATCATCGTGTTTGGAGCAATATAAAGAAAGGCATGTGTTAATTGTACTTATTCCATGATTCTAGACTCTACTCCTCAAGGACCCCTAAAAGGCCAAGGAGAATTAAGAAGAATAGATATTGTATTTCATATAAGAGTGGCATTTAGTAATTAAACTTCAACGGCTTTCTTTTTTAAATTATGTAGCTATGTTAAATGGGTTACTATATTGGATGCAGCCAAAATTCATTCAACTGGCAAATATACATAAAGGTCAGCCATTATAAACACTGGTTACCTAGTAGCTACTTCTGGCCAAAGTCAGGAACAATGGAAAATAAAGGACAATTAATTCCTCCTAATAATTACCACTCACTCACCTTCCTATGGCAAGAAAGAGACTTTGTTGAAAAAATAACACATTTAATCACTTCTGAATGTCATGTGCATGGAAGCAGACATGACAACTGTTGGCAGTTTTTCCCCAGACCCTACAATCTACAGCCCTCACTCTACCAGAGCCAACAGTTATCCAGTCTGCCTTCCTCCTTTAACCCCTTGAGTGCCAGAGGGATGCGCAATGCATTGCCAAGCAATGCATTGCATCCTTCTCTGGCACACAAAAGGTTAAGAGCTTTATTGATCAAACTAAAGAAGTACAATTCTGGAGCAAACCAACTACAACACAAGGTAGAAATAAAAACGTGACAGATTCCCATTAATATAAATAGGGCTTTTAACCCCTAGAGGTCTCCAGATTATTGCAAATGAATGCATTGAAGATCTCCCCAGCATTCAATGGGTTTAAAGACCTGTATAAATTAATGATAGTTTTCATTATGATGCAGTTGGTTTGCCACAGAATTGTACCTACTTGGCCTGAGGAATAAGGCCCTAAGTGTAAGGTGACCAGACCTCCTGTAATTGTAGGATACCTAGCAAATAAACATACCTCAAGGCTGCACTAGTGTCAGAGTATCCTTCCAGGAGTTTTTTAAAGCAAGAGATATATAGGTTGCTATAGTTTCAGTTGTGTAAATAAAAAATGACTCCCCCAGGCTCATTCGCCCCAGTGGTTTTAGTACAAATCCCCACAGCAACAATGAAGACAGACAAGATGACACAAAAAGGTAGTGCACAACGGAGCCACCTCTAAAGTAATGCCAGTCAGTTTTCTTGCAATAAAATCAATGACTTTATTATAGTAGAAAAACAGCAAAAGTATATATAACGCAGCAAAGAGAAAGAACACGATCCACCATGCTTTTTGTAAGGAGTCTCATTTAATCATAAGTCTATGATAAAGTAAGACTCCTCACAAAACGCATAAGGTGAATTAAGTTCATTCCAGTTGTTGCCTTACGTGTATTAGTTGTTTTTTTATACTATAATAAAGATATTGATTTTGAATGCAAGAAAACTGACTGGAATTACTTCAGAGGTGGATCCGTTGAGCACTCCCTTTCTGTGTCTGTGGAACAACTTGCAGGCAAACCAATTGTCCAAAGGGGAGTCAGGGACACATAAAAAATCTTATTAAATTAAACTGGGCTTTTAGCCCATTTGCTAGAGAGACCTCCAATGTATTATTCCCCAGGGCTTTGGAGAACTCTTAAGTTTTCAAGGTTAAAAGCCCCATTTAAAACCATTGGTCCTTTGGGGAATTTTTATTTGTTCCCTGTAGTGCAGCTGGTTTGTTCTAGAATTAATTCACATGTTAATACATCAGACTCAGTAATATTTGCAGAAAAAGTAATTTCTAAGGAATCATCATCATTTTGATATATAAATAATCCTTTTACAATTTGAGGACGTGTTCTAAGGCAGGGATAGTTAATTGTTGGATCTACAGCTGTTGCTAACTACAACTCCCATACTCCCTAACCAGCTGTTGGCTTGTTGGGGATGATGAGAGTTGTAGTTACCAACAGTTGAATGTCCAAAAATTGCCTACCCCTGCTCTAATATATGGTAACTATAACATACTGTATATACCTTTGTCATAAAAATGAATAGTCCTTAGGGTGGATATTCTAATGAGTTGATTCTAAAATAGGACCTGGAACTGATTTGTTGGTGCTGTTCTTGCCAATATCAAAAATGATCTTCAGTATGCTACTTGCACCCAGGGGATGGAAGTGTGGGAGTATGGTAATTTCAGATTGTTCCTTTCCTCTGCACATAGTATTTGGTGCTATGTCAAGGAACAGAAGACATTATGTAACTTTCCTCCATTTTCCAGTGCATGCTGTAGAGGAATCTTGGTCTCATTAAATTCTCAAGTTGATAATATCAGAATGTGTGCACTGGTTTGCACTAAATCAATCATATTCTCTAGTGCAGAGATAAGTAACATACATTTGGTTTTCCCTGGTCTTCAGGTCTGTCTGGCAGTACTCATACAGCAGTAGTGCTAGACAAAGAATATCACTTACATTTTATCACTAAGCACAATGTTCATTCAATATTTCACTTCATGAGCAGAAAGGCCCAGAACTGATATATTCTTTGTGAAACAGTAAATGTATCAGTTCACTGTGTGTGATCAGACAGCCACACTCACATCAATACTGCTTTATCTCTCATTCACACATCTCACTCTCTGCTATCATCCAGGAATGGTTTTACTAGTGGGTAGGGATTGACAAAACATACTGTATGAAAAACAGTCCCTCCCCCCTTCCATGGGAATTCCTAAAAAAATACAGTTTTTCAGCTTTTTCCACTTCATTGAATTCAATGATAATAATGTATTTTCCCTATATGGAGAGTTTCCCCTGTGTATTACTGACATGCAAGGGGTGTAAGTTTACCACTTGCTGTCTGTCTGTGTTTGGGAGAGAGACAGGCAAAGAGAGGGAGCTGGAGTTGTTTGATAAGAGCATTGGTGGTAGCCACTTCCAGTTGTTTTCTGGGTGTGAATGTGAAGGAAGCAACGACATTCAAAAGTTCATCCACCCCCCAAAAAATACTTTTTGATTGATGTGACAGTCAAACAGGTAGATGATCCTTATTACATGGGCTAGCTGGCTGACCTTAAAACTTTATTGAGTGATTGATACTAGGCAGACATGAAGGCATTATACATTCAAGACAGACAGGTATTAGTGTTGAGCGAGCATGCTCGGCCGATGCTCGGATCGGCTCGAGCATCGCTCTGCTCGGCACATGGCGGTACTCGTACGAGTACCGCATGTGCTCGCCCGCCATGTTCGGGTCTCCTCCCCGCACGTTTTGCGGCTGCTGCGCAGCCAATAAACGTGCAGGGAGGCTCTGACATCGGTGTAATGCCAGCAGCCATGTTGGCTGCTGGCATTACACTGATTGGCTGGCCAGAACCCGTGGTCGGGTGCTGTATAGCACCTGACCAGCGAGTTCGGCTCAGTCTTAGCCAGGGAGAGCTGAGGATAGGAAGGGAAAGTCAGTGTAGGGAGGAAAAAAAGCAAAATTGTGAAAAAAAGAACCAAAAGTCCTTTTTAGGACTACTGTGTGTGGGGGCAGCAGGTTATTTTGTGTGGGGGGGAAAAAAAAAAAAAAATATATATATATATTCTGTTTAGTGTGCAAAGTTGCAGATTAGAGCACATTCTGTTTAGTGTGCACAGTTGCAGATTAGAGCACATTCTGTTTAGTGTGCAAAGTTGCAGATTAGAGCACATTCTGTTTAGTGTGCAAAGTTGCAGATTAGAGCACATTCTGTTAAGTCTTCAAACTAAAATATCAAAGTCACATATTCCATTCAGTGTGCGTCGCCGCAGTTTAGCAGCACATTCTGTGTACTGTGCAGAGTTGCAGAATAGGAAGAAATACTGTTAAGTCTTCAAACTAAAATATCAAAGTCACATATTCCATTCAGTGTGCTTCGCCGCAGTGTAGCAGCACATTCTGTGTACTGTGCAGAGTTGCAGAATAGGAAGAAATACTGTTAAGTCTTCAAACTAAAATATCAAAGTCACATATTCCATTCAGTGTGCGTCGCCGCAGTGTAGCAGCACATTCTGTGTACTGTGCAGAGTTGCAGAATAGGAAGAAATACTGTTAAGTCTTCAAACTAAAATATCAAAGTCACATATTCCATTCAGTGTGCGTCGCCGCAGTGTAGCAGCACATTCTGTGTACTGTGCAGAGTTGCAGAATAGGAAGAAATACTGTTAAGTCTTCAAACTAAAATATCAAAGTCACATATTCCATTCAGTGTGCTTCGCCGCAGTGTAGCAGCACATTCTGTGTACTGTGCAGAGTTGCAGAATAGGAAGAAATACTGTTAAGTCTTCAAACTAAAATATCAAAGTCACATATTCCATTCAGTGTGCTTCGCCGCAGTGTAGCAGCACATTCTGTGTACTGTGCAGAGTTGCTGAATAGGAAGAAATACTGTTAAGTCTTCAAACTAAAATATCAAAGTCACATATTCCATTCAGTGTGCTTCGCCGCAGTTTAGCAGCACATTCTGTGTACTGTGCAGAGTTGCAGAATAGGAAGAAATACTGTTAAGTCTTCAAACTAAAATATCAAAGTCACATATTCCATTCAGTGTGCGTCACCGCAGTTTAGCAGCCTATTCTGTGTACTCTGCACAGTTGCAGAATAGGAAGAAATACTGTTAAGTTTTCAAACTCAAATATTAAAGTCACATATTCCATTCAGTGTGTGTCACCGCAGTTTAGCAGCCTATTCTGTGTACTCTGCACAGTTGCAGAATAGGAAGAAATACTGTTTAATTTACAAACTCAAATATTAAAGTCACATATTCCATTCAGTGTGTGTCACCGCAGTTTAGCAGCCTATTCTGTGTACTCTGCACAGTTGCAGAATAGGAAGAAATACTGTTAAGTTTTCAAACTCAAATATTAAAGTCACATATTCCATTCAGTGTGTGTCACCGCAGTTTAGCAGCCTATTCTGTGTACTCTGCACAGTTGCAGAATAGGAAGAAATACTGTTAAGTTTTCAAACTCAAATATTAAAGTCACATATTCCATTCAGTGTGTGTCACCGCAGTTTAGCAGCCTATTCCGTGTACTCTGCACAGTTGCAGAATAGGAAGAAATACTGTTAAGTTTTCAAACTCAAATATTAAAGTCACATATTCCGTGTAAGATGAAGAAGGCGGGTAAAAAGGGACGGGGAAGTGGACGTGATCCTGATAGTTCAGGGCGCGGGTCAGGACGCGGAGAAACTGTGCCTGGTGCCAGAGCACAAGAAAGAAAGACATCCACCATACCTAGCTTCATGTCTAATTTTACAGGGCGTCGCAGGACATCACTCTCGAGGTCCGACCACTGCGAACAGGTGGTCGGTTGGATGACAGCTGATACTGCTTCCAGTCGGTTAAGCACCACCCTGTCTTCCACCAAGTCCACTCTCAGTAGCCAAGAGTCTGGTCAACATAATCCTCACTCTGATCATCCTTCCTCCCACCATACACGGTCTGGTCAAAGAAGTGATCCCACACTGGGATATAGTGAGGAGCTCGTCTCATCACCAATCCTTCATTTGACCCTCTCTCCAAGCACGCTTGCAGAGGAACATGACATCTTGTGCCCTGATTCACAACCTCTAGAGGGTACCCAATCACAAGAAGATGACAGATGTGAACGGCATTTAAGGTCAAAGGAAGTAGTGGATGATGATGATGATGATGAGACACAGTTGCCATTAAATCAACCACTATTTCCGTCTCAAGACCTTGTTGAGGAGAATGTTATACAGTTGTCAATGACTGAGTATGTGGTGGGATCAAGACATGAGGAGGATGATCAGAGTGAGGAAGTGGAGGAGGACTTGGTGGACGATGAGGTGACTGACCCCACCTGGGAAGGTGTAGAGCCGAGCGATGACAGCAGTCCTGAGGGTGAGCCATCTGCAGCACCGCAACAGGCTGGAAGAGGCAGTGGTGTGGCTACAGAAAGAAGGTGGACCGCACCAAACCGGCCCGCAAATGTTCCACGGAGCACCCCCTTGCGTAAATCTACCTTGCCAAAGGGTAGGTGTTCCGCGGTATGGCGTTTTTTTAAGGAAAGTGCGGACGACAAAAGAATTGTAGTTTGCAACCTGTGCCACACCAGAATGAGCCGAGGCATGAACACTAGAAACCTCACCACCACCAGCATGATCCGACACATGGCATCCAAGCACCGTAGTAAGTGGGAGGAACGCCTGGATCGCCCATCTGTGTCTGCAGGCCACACCACTGCCTCCTCTTCCCCTGTTTTCGGTACCGGCCAATCGCCTGTCGAAGGCGCAGGCCCGCATACCTCCCGCCCTGCACCTGTACCATCTGAAGCACCATCAGCGACCACATCCACTTCCCTGTCCCAGCACAGCGTCCAAATGTCGTTACCCCAGGCATTTGAGCGCAAGAGAAAATACCCAGCCACCCACCCACAGGCCATAGCACTAACCTCACACCTTTCCAAATTACTGGCCATCGAAATGCTGCCATTTAGGCTTGTGGACACTGAGTCCTTCCGCAGCCTGATGGCAGCAGCTGTCCCTCGGTACGCGGTCCCCAGCCGCCACTACTTTTCCCGGTGTGCCATCCCCGCATTACACCACCATGTGTCCCGTAACATCACCCGTGCCCTGACCAACGCAGTTACTGGGAAGGTCCACTTAACGACTGACACATGGACAAGTGCTTGTGGCCAGGGACGCTACATTTCCCTGACGGCACACTGGGTGAATGTCGTGGAGGCTGGGAGCGACTTGGACCCTGGGATGGCACGGGTGCTACCCACGCCGAGGATTGCGGGCCCTACCTCCATCAGGGTTTCCGCCAGCACCTACGTTATTGGCTCCTCCTCCTCCGTTTCCACCTCCGAATTCTCTACACGCAGCGCCACTCACCCATCAGCCAGTAGCTGGAAGCAGTGTAGCACTGCAGTGGGGAAGCGTCAACAGGCCGTGCTGAAGCTGATCTGCCTTGGGGACAAACAGCACACGGCCTCAGAGCTGTTGCAGGGGATTAGTCACCAGACCGAGCAGTGGCTCTCGCCACTCAACCTGCAACCAGGCATGGTTGTGTGTGATAATGGGCGTAACTTGGTGGCGGCTTTGGAGCTCGGCAAGCTCACACACGTACCATGCCTAGCGCATGTATTTAATTTAGTGGTTCAGCGATTTCTAAAAACCTACCCCAATGTGCATGATCTCTTGACCAAGGTGCGCCGCGTGTGTGCACATTTCCGTAAGTCATCTACAGCTTCGGCCGGCCTGTTGAAGCTGCAGCAGCGCTTACAATTGCCAGCTCACCGGCTGCTGTGTGACGTGAGCACGCGCTGGAACTCCACCTTCCACATGTTGGCCCGGCTTTGTGAGCAGCAGAGGGCAGTAGTGGAGTACCAGCTGTTACACGGTCGTCGCCTCTCCGTTCAACTTCCTGTAATCAGAAGTGAGGAGTGGGAATGGATGTCAGACCTCTGCGAGGTTTTACGCAATTTTGAGGAATCGACACAGATGGTGAGCGGAGATAACGCTATTATCAGTGTAACCATCCCACTTTGTGTCTACTGAAACGCTCGCTGCTCACAATTAAAACCGACGCTTTGCATGTGGAAGAGGTGGAAATGGGGGAGGAAGAGCTTACACAATGTGATAGCCAGAGCACCCTCACTTCGTCTTCTCAGCGACAATTGGAGGAGGCGGAGGAGGAGGAGGAGGAAGACACGGTTGCCTCCGCTACAGAGGGTAGCCATGGAACTTTAGTTCCATCTCTTCAGCGTGGGTGGGCAGAAGAGGAGGAAGAGGATGAGGATATTGAGAGTCATCCTCCTGGTGAGGACAGCGAAATCTTGACTGTTGGTACTCTGGCACACATGGCTGACTTTATGTTAGGCTGTCTTTCCCGTGACCCACGCGTTGTACGCATTTTAGACAACACGGATTACTGGGTGTTCACCCTTCTGGACCCCCGCTACAAAGAGAATTTCTCATCTCTCATTCCTCCGGTGGAGAGGACAAGCAACATGGTGCAATACCAGAAGGTTCTTGTTGAAAAATTGCTCCAAAATTTTCCATCTGACAACGCTGGCGGCAGAGTACGTGCTACCTTGGCCAACCGAGAAGGGGAGAAAAGGGGAGCACACAGCAGTTCCAACAAAGGCAGGGCAACACTCTCCAAGGCGTGGGACACCTTCATGACACCCCGCCAGCACCCTCACCCTGATGCGCAGCCTAGTGTCACAAGGAGGGAAAAGTTTTGGAAGATGGTGAAGGAGTACGTAGCAGACCGTGTCAGCGTCCTCAATGATCCCTCTGTGCCTTACAACTACTGGGTGTCCAAGCTGGACATGTGGTATGAACTGGCACTCTACGCCTTGGAGGTGCTGGCCTGCCCTGCCGCCAGCGTTCTGTCTGAGCGGGTATTTAGTGCTGCTGGTGGCATCATAACAGATAAGCGTATCCGCCTTTCCACCGACAATGCTGATAGGTTGACACTTATAAAAATGAACAAGGCCTGGATTTCCCCTGACTTCTCCACTCCACTGGAGGAAAGCCCCGGGGGAACATAAACTCACTTTATATATGTTATTTACAATGATGGGAATACTCTGTATTCCCATTCACCCCTTCCACCCAAAAAACGGGTATATGATTGACTCTTAATCTTCTCATCCTCCTCCTCCTCTTCCATATGCCCTGTGCTATAATTTTTATATAGGGCCAGCTCACCAGCGGGCCCTGTGATATAATTTTTATATAGGGCCAGCTCACCAGCAGGCCCTGTTTGACAATTTTTATATAGGTCAGCTCACCAGCGGGCCTTCTCATATAATGTTTTATTGGGTCAGCTCTCTAGCGGGCCCTCTCATATAATGTTTTATAGCGTCAGCTCACTAGCGGGCCTTCGCATATAATGTTTTATAGCGTCAGCTCACTAGCGGGCCTTCGCATATAATGTTTTATAGCGTCAGCTCACTAGCGGGCCTTCGCATATAATGTTTAGGATGGTCAGCTCTGCAGCAGACCCTCACCCATAATGTTTCAGATGGTCAGCTCAGCGCACGTTTCCCTCTTAATCATGGCCTCAGTTCAATAAAATCAAGGACATTTTTGGGAGAATTTGCCTCTGCGCACGTTTCCCTCTTAATCATGGCCTCAGTTCAGAAAATCAAGGAAATTTTTGGGAGAATTTGCCTCTGCGCACGTTTCCCTCTTAATCATGGCCTCACTTCAGAAAATCAAGGAAATTTTTGGGATAATTTGCCTCTGCGCACGTTTCCCTCTTTATCATGGCCTCACTTCAGAAAATCAAGGAAATTTTTGGGAGAATTTGCAGATGATATACAAGTAAATATACAGCAAATATTGTTTGGTAACAATTTTTCGCCTAAAGTCGTTTTTATTTTCCTTTTTGTGTGTTTTATGGTCAGTCTGTAAAAATGGCGTACTACGGGCGAAAGATCGTTCCCAGCAGCGATGTTGGAGTCCAAGATGCATCCAGACATCCTCCCTATGCTGTCCCTGAACCATTTCTGTGGTGTTTCCATCCTTTTCTGCCCTTTTCCTATGGACCAGGCACCCTCCCCTCATCAGAGCAGGGGGTGCCTGGTGTAATGCTCGAGTCCTCCCATTGACTTCAATGGGGCTCGGGTGCTCGGCCGAGCACTCGAGCCTCAGGGGGTGCTCGGTCAGAGCACCCGAACACCCGAGCATTGGGGTGCTCGCTCATCACTAACAGGTATCAGTTCAACTTTATATACTGTTACTTGCAAACACTCACTCATACATCTGCAAGAACAAGTGGCATAAGTATAAACGGAGGTGTGGTGGTGATGCATCAGCTGCTGTACTCTTAATGTATGCAATCTGATGATTCTGTAGCTTACAGATCTTTCCTTACTGAACTGTAAACCTTATCACTATAGCCCTTGGAAAAGAATTCTGCTGGTATTTTTGACACTAGCTACTAGTGTAGAGGAAATCAGGCAAAGAAGGAGAGCTGGAGTTGACACTGACAGTGAAATATAAGGTCGGGTTAGGAAAAATTAAAGAACACTTGACTAATAGGTAATAGACAGGCTGGATATCCTACACTTGAGCTGAGACTGAGGGTTATAATGACAGATTCTAGAGACTGAGAAATACATCATACGTTATCTTCAGACAGACAAAATAGCACTCCACATGCCAATAGCTCTGTTGTGTACTTTACCATAAAAATCAACACTACTATCATTATGTCCAGCAAATGTGCAGGGTGCATGGGTAAGGGGTAATGAGTAGGAAGACTGCATGGATGTGTTGGGGTAATAAAGTTTTAGTACAAAACCTGTCTGATGTCATGGTCTCTGCAGCTTGCGAATTAAATGATTATGATCCATCTCCTCCTGATGCTGTCTGTAAAAGTGAAATGAAACATTCCACCTACTAGTAGTAGTACTGAACACTTAACATTAAATAAGATAAAGAGTTGCATTTTATTCTTGTTGCCATAGCAGAGAAGGATTTAGAAGTGAGACCAACTGCTGAGTCAGACAGTCATTGTAACTGTTTCCCACAAACTTGTTGTCAATGTTCTATACATTCCCCAGAAGGGAAAAGTAAAACATTTTTTTAGGAACTATAAAACCTACAAATAAAGAAATAAAGTAGAGAGGAAGACGTAATTATTTTGTAGATGCTACTGCTAATTACCTAATTATTGATTTTGATCATGATAATGATGTTGATTTGGAATATGTCCCTCCACTGTTCTCCCCTTCTTCTGATATAGATGAAGTAGAGTGATGATAATATGACCAAAAATGAGCTGAAAGTCAAAGACTCAGTATTCCACCCCTGGAAAGGAACAATATGCCTTTTTTACAAACTCTCTGATAGAGCAACTGGAAAGTCTGACTCTGGACACGTAAACATGCCTAAAAATTCACAAGCATCATCTTGGTCATCATCATTAGCATCCCCACTTCTACCACCCACATCAGTTACACTCACTATTATTGACTAAGTAGCAACACAGATCAACATTAACAACACTAGTTAAAGTGCTTCTGCTGCTGTTCGAAGGGCAGTGCCACTGACACCTACTGATAGTACTATTTCAACATCTAGCTCCTGTAGTAGCAGTCCCTCAGTCTATAAAATCTATGGAGATAATTGTTGTCTCTCTAAAAAAATATAAGCAGGAGCAAAGCAGAATCACATATAGGCACATCCTCCTAAAGCACAACCACAGGACTGTTTGGGAGACACACCAGCAGCACATCAGAGGTGTGATGGCTAGTAGCAGTAGAAGCACTCCTAAAAGAGTATAAGGCCGAGGGGCACATAATATTAGTGTTGTAGATGTGGGCAACATATCCTCAATGTCTTCTACTGCTGTTATGCAAATGCAAAGCATGGAGTAGGAGGAGGACTCTGAGTTAGTTGGAGGTGGCAGGAGTCATACAGTGCCCGTACCCACCGCCACCTGCACTATCACTAGTCATGTCATAGACAGTTCTTATGCTTCAAATCCATACTTACTGAGTTCTTAGGAAGACGGGAAAAAATGCATAAAATAACTCAAAAGTACATCTTTGGAATGTAAAATGTTCCAGAATGTTGGTAGTTGAAATGCTGTAATATTATGTTGCACCCTATTGGCATTTCCCAAGCCACAGTTATTTTTCAAGGTTGACTGTACCAGAGTTGAACAAACAGGTGGTTATTGTTTTTAGAAAAGGTTGGAAATATCAGACGACAAAGTTTGTTAACCATGTGAAACCATCCCCCACGCTAGGAATTAGTGGTCCTGCTATCCTTGTGTCCCTTCTCTGTACACAACCTCAGAGTGCAAACAGTTTTCCAGGACTTATGTTGCTATTAGCTTTAGCCTGCAAACAATTTTTGCCGTTAACAATGGGTTACATTACTTGCAAGAGAATAACCACTTGTTCCATCACCTTTACTAGATGGAAACTGAGGTCCCTACCAGCCTGCTAACAATTTTTTCAAGACTTATGTTGTTGTAGGACTACTCAGCCTTCCAACAATTTTCTCAAGGTTTATGTTGTTGTAGGACTCTTCTAACAACTTTTATTTTCAACTGTGGGTTTCTCCATGTTAGCACTGAGCAGCAGTAGTGTTACAGCAGGAACCCTCAAAGTCATAGAAAGCAGAGGCAAAAATTGATAAAGTTCTTGTGTGAACTTAATTTGTGGTAGTGAAAAGGTGGATAGTTTATGTATATATATATATATATATATATATATATATATATTTTTTTTTTTTTTTTTTTTTTTATGTATATCTATGTGCGGGAATTTACATGGAAAAAGAGGTAAATTGTGTTCTTTCAATGGAAAACTCCTATTTTCCTGGGTACATGTTAAAGCATAAAAATGACACCATACTCTGCATCCTGGACCAAAATGTCAGTGATCATGTTATTTCGATTGTTTCAAATAAGAAGACCCACAAGTGAATCTTTGCATTTATATGTCCCTAATGTATTTTAGCATTAGTGTTATTTTAAAGTCCAAAACAGCTAAATTGTTCATTAACTGTGGATAAATCTGTAAAACCTAGTACATTTCTAAATAAGACACACTCCATTAGGTAGCTATTGCATTTTGTGCTGCCAGACAAATCTGTATTGATCCATTTCTTTTATTTATTGACTAAAAGTAGTCACAGTTCTGGGGAAGAACACCTTGAAACATTTCCTAATGGAAAGTTACTGGATTCATTCAGGTCACTAGTAAATCAATCAAGGTGCTCTTCTCAGGAACTGTGGGGTTGGGCTAAAAAAGAAAGTGCTTCAAAAGAAAGTGGGGAAATTCTGGATTAAACTTCAGTATAGGAGAGAACTAAAATTCCCATTGGTTTAACTGGTGATTTTAATACCTTGAATGCTAGAGAGGTCTTAGAGTTATTGCTCTGCAATGCCTTAAAGATTATCATTAAAATTCCCTAATAAATCAATCACGGTTTTTGGAATGTTTATTTTTTCCCTAGTGCATTTGGTTTGCACCAGAATTCTGCCACTTTACTTTTAACCCCTTAACGACCCTTGGCAATCATAGTATGTCATGGGTCGATCTGCGTTAACGACCCATGACGTATAGTGTTGAGCGAGCGTGCTCGGCCGATGCTCGGATCGGCTCGAGCATCGCTCTGCTCTGCACATGGCGGTACTCGTACGAGTACCGCCATGTGCTCGCCCGACATGCTCGGGTGAAGAGGATCTGTGCCGGAAGAGGCACAGATCCGAAGACGCTCCGCTGGACCACCAGGGAATGGAGGTACGGGGGCATTGCGGAGATGAAGGGGGCATTGCGGAGATGAAGGGGGACATTATGGAAGAGGGGCATAGACTCTATGCCCCTCTTCCACAATGTCCCCCTTCATCTCCGCTATGCCCGTCTTCCACAATGTGCCCCTTCATCTCCGCTATGCCCCTCTTCCACAATGTCCCCCTTCATCTCCTATGCCATAGAGGAGATGAAGGGGGACATTGTGGAAGAGGGCATAGCGGAGATGAAGGGGGACATTGTGGAAGAGGGGCATAGAGTCTATGCCCCTCTTCCACAATGTCCCCCTTCATCTCCGCTATGCCCCTCTTCCACAATGTCCCCCTTCATCTCCGCTATGGCATAGGAGATGAAGGGGGACATTGTGGAAGAGGGGCATAGCGGAGATGAAGGGGGACATTGACCAGGCACCCTCCGCTCATCAGAGCAGGGGGTGCCTGGTTTAATGCTCGAGTGCTCCCATTCATTTGAATGGGGCTCGGGTGCTCGGCCGAGCACTCGAGCATCAGGGGGTGCTCGGTCAGAGCACCCAAGCACACGAGCATCGGGGTGCTCGCTCAACATTAATGACGTACTATGACCGTCATTGAATTCCGGGTTCCCCCTGCAGCTGTGCACCGTTCGGGGAGTCTGGAATTGAAAAAAAAAAAAAAAAAGCTCTGTGGTCCTTTAGTGACCGCCGCGTGCCTGTGCAGTAGGTCGTTAAGGGGTTAAACATAAGGCCCTTTATGTGCCAGACAAGTGACACCATGCTTTGGACAACACTATGGCACTAAAAGGAATAAACAGGTTTGGACCTACCAGTTCCTTGATTTACACAAATAGGAGTGTGCACAACAGATGCATCCAATGTTATACAAGTTCTAAGGTATTTAAATCACTTTTATCTGCCTTTTTATTGCTGTGCTTGTGAATGATGTCTTATTTGCTGTTGTAAGTAGAAACAGAAACAGATGGATCTAATTTGTTCGGTTAACTTCTTCATTGCTGTGACATGTGACTTTATTTAAATGACCCTGTTCCCATGGAGAGACTAATTAAATAAAGTATGAACACCCACTTGTTAAATGGCTGATATGCTTCATAGGATTTAAGAAACAACAATAATGCTAGAATATAGCTTGCAACATATGAAAGAGTATGTTTTAACTTTCACAGATTATATAAGTAAAATTTTGCAGACTTTGATTCAGCTTGGCACACTGATTTTCAAAAGCCTGGAGGAAGCAGTTCTCTTGGAGCGCTTCATTTCCTGTAGCATCTTACACAGTGGAATACAGCCTCCTGATTAGGAAGTGAAGAGTGCAAGGAATATTGCTTCCCCCACACTGCTAAAGAACAAACATGCAGTTTAAAAATCATCAGATGTCTATTAAGCTATGGATAGTTCTACATGAAATTATCTGCATGTTGCAAAATATTCTTTCACATAAGGGCAACACAAATGTTAGAATCAATAAGGTGGATGTACAATTCCAGACTAAATTAAATGCTGAGTTGATTTTCTAGTCCTACACCTGCTTAATACCAAATTTCTAAATTATTTATGCATACAATCTCCCTGTAACATCGCTTGCTCTATGGGCATTCCAGGGTGTGCCTTATCTCTGTGTCTTGTTGTACATGATGTAGCAACCATTTAAGGACCAGGTGGGTGTGCAACACCTGAGTTGCACAACTCTCTAGTCCAAAAAGGGTTACGAACAAGGAACAGAAGAAATTGGAATCACTTTAAGCCATCTACCTGCACGTTATGAGGTAGGTATAAGAGGCTTGCTGGCTTTGAAACTTTGAACATTTTCTGCTGAGATTAGCTGTTTAATGACGTACGTGAGATGTTATACAGTGACTAAATTGCGTGTATGCATATATATATATATATCACTCCCATGGGCCGATGCATTATCATGGCTGGAGTGTTTGCATGTGTCAATGAAGCCAAGACCTATGCCTGAGGAGTATAAACTCCTGACAGAGTCACCCAAAGTGGACACATCAAAGCTTAGACACCAGACTAAATCCATCCAAAATCTGCCAACCCGCACTGGACCAGCATGGCAAATTATGGTCCATTCTCTCAGCATGGCTTTACAAAAACAACGGTCCTAAATCTCCAGAGGCTTGCAAGCCAGTTCCTATGGCAGTGGGAAGACCAGCTCAATGGCTGAGGGTGCTAAGAATCACCAGGTTCTATCAGGCTGCCTTTGGTCTTTAGACATTGGAACACTTAAAGCGGAACTTTCATGGTAATAAGATTGCCACAATTATATTACTAATTTAGCGATATGCAAAGTTAGTAATATATTAGTAATAATTCAGGGGCAATCTTAATACCATGAAATATCCATTTTAACATTCAAACTAGCAGAGACAGACCCTAACAGACAGTGACCCTAACCTAATCTAACAGATATGACCATAACCTAACCTAAAATAACAGATACTAGCCTAACCTAATGGATACAAACTTAACTGACCCTAAGCTAAAATAACTTAATCTGACAGATACAATGTAACTGTCCCTAACGTAACAGACAATAACCTAACCTAAACTAACCTAACCAATTCCCAACCTGGCGACATTCTGACTGATGACATGTTGCAGGCACCATTTTGACATCTGCGACCTGTGAGCACTCATGATGGTCTCCATGTAAGTGGAACCATTTGAGTAGGAAACCCATGTCCCCCACCCAGGCCTTCCTCTGATCTGGGAAAAAGGTATCTTTTAATTACAATGACAGTCACTAAGCTGCAGCAGCCTTACCAACTGAAACTGAAGCTGAATCTCCTGTTCCCATCTAAGTTTTCCACACAAACTCTGCTCCCTCTAGTGAGGGAATGAATGTTATTGGCTGTCATCAGGGCACAGCTACTGGGCTGGGGTGCAACAGACCACTATAGCTCCATGTGGAGGGAGCAACTCCCATTTCAGCCTGCTATTATGTGGGCTGAAAAGGTTGCCCATATAGAATAAGGATTATGCCCTAAAAGTCTATGAATATGAGATAAATCCTCAAATTTGGAGTGATTCAGCTGAATCCATGAAGTTTTGGGAGTATGCTACAATTCCACAATTTCAGCTGTTGATTGACTGGTGGGGAATAAGAGTTGTAGCCTAGAAACAGCTGAATGGCCTGAGGTTGCCTACCCAGTCCAAGTGGTCCACACTACAGAATGTGATGCAGTAGGGAGAGTGACAAATATTTCAACAACTATCAGTTATGATATGAGGGAAGCACCTCCTAAGAAAAATTTGAGAAAAGTATAATAACATGTCGGGGAGAAAATAAATCAGATTTAGATTACGTTTTTTGTCCTCCCATCTGTTATACAAATACAAAATAAAAAAAAAAATGTAACAAGCCTATGATGCTATGGCAATGAGAAATGTTTTTATTCTCAATTTCCTTTACCCTGGTGATGTCAGGTGCTCAAATTCCATCAGCCCTCGCAGCTCATGCTGTTCTTCAAATTTCCCATAGTGGGGTTGGCATTTAATCATCAGTAGGATATTTAATGGAAGAAAAGAGGAAGAGGAAACAGCTGAATTTAGAGGTCCATCGAAAATATCTAAAACTAAATGTACATTATCAAGATTTGTGAAGGCTAGGCTTGGGAGTGTTAGAGGTATGCTACCTGATGTTGCATTTAGTAAAAAAAGTAATTTTTCTTCCTCTAGAAGACACTGCCCCTTGAAATTGCTGTTGTTTTCAATATACAGTAAAGTTTATGGAGTATATATATAAAGTCAAAAGTAGATCAATTCTGGGGAAACCAATCACAACATATGAAACACATCAGATTCCCCAATTGCGGATTTTAACCATGTAAGTGCCAGAAACGTATCCAATGCATTATATACCTCTCTGGCAATCAAAGGGTTAAATGAGCAGTATGTTTTTTGTTTTTTTTTCTATGAAAATATGTTAAGGGACTTTCCTGCTGAGAAAGACCAGGATACTCCTGGGATTTCTTTTTGTTCACACAGTATTACAGGCCAAACTGTCAGCAACAGCACCAACTGGAACCCAAAATGCTTTTTAATATTGCATTCTATGGGAGAGCTTGATTCAATGACCACGACTCTCCACAGTAAGCAATAAAATCTGCGCCACCTGGTGAACAGAATAGAAAATTGCAGTTTGATTTAAAAATCAAACTGTTGTTCAAACTCTCTGAATTTACTTTTTCATAAAAAATTTTGCTGCTCCATTAATTGTTTTTTAACCCTCTGAATGCTAGAAAGGTCTCCAATGCATTACAAAGCAATGCTTTAATACAACAGCAGTATTCAGCTAATGTGTCATGGCACTTTAGTGTGACATGGGCACTAGCTTAAAGTGCCACTGTTTTCCTTCAAAGTCTTGCATAACCTTGTGAATCTTGAGTTTCATATGTTTTCATAGAAAAAAAATGGTACTGTGGTAGCCAGTGGACTAGATAGGATTCAGTGTAGCAAAAAACTCACAAGATGTTACAGTAGCGGCGGCTGCCGAGCCGACCGCTACCTTACCTGCTGGTTCGCCAGCATTCTGTGTCAGCGGCGTTGCGGTCTGTTCCTCTCTGCAGCCTGCCGCAGCCTCTTCCGGCGGGCTCTCAGTGTGCCTTGGCGCGCGTCCAGCTAGACGCGTGTCTGTATTTAAAGAGACAGGCACACATTTTTTGTCTCCTCCTCTTCCTGGGGGCTGCTCCTTATAAACCACTGGACACTACTCTCAGTTGCCCTTTCGTGGTGTCCAGTGAGGTTGTAGTACTGACTATCTGTTCTGGTTATGACCATTGGCTTGTTCTGACTATCCGCTCTGTGTATGATCTTGGCTTGTCTGACAACCATTCTGGTGCATAATCTGCGGCTCTGGTAGACTACCCTCTATGTGTATGACCCGGGCCTGGCTGACTATCCGTTCTGGTGCTGACGTTTGGCTTTACCTGATTTTCCGTGCTGCGTTACGCTGGTTGATCCCTTTACCCCTGGGATCAGACCTATAGCTCTTTTCTTGTATATCGCTATCTACCTTGGTTGGCCTGCGGTTGTCAACTGCGCAACCAGCATACAAACGCTCCAGGGGATAGCCGTTGGGCACCTTGGTAGCTCTAGTGGCGTCTATCCTGGTTTCTGGTGGTACAGGTGCGGACCTGTCGGGCGTTTTCTATCTTTGTGTTACAGGTGCGGACCTGTCGGGCGATTCCTACCTTGGTTGTACAGGTGCGGACCTGTTGGGCGTTCCTACCTTGGTTAAGTACAGGTGCGGACCTGTCGGGCGTTTCACACAGTTGGCCGGGAAATTAGTGGATCTCTGGTGCGGACCTGAGTCAAGTCCTTCCTTACTATCTTTGGGGCTCAGTTCCTTGTCTTCGGAAGAACAGTATTGCTGCCAACCGTGTTGCATTGTACTTTTCTGTACTTTTGCCTGTGTTTGTGTTTCTTAATAAAATCTGGTGAAATAGTACCGACTCCAGTATCGTTATTTCTGCCGTGACAGTACGAAAGGGCCATGACTACGGACGGTACTAGCAACCCTTCTAACCAAGACCTCCTAGCCAGAATGGAGGTTCAAGAGCAGCGTATGGATCAAATGACGTTGGCCTTGCAAACCCTGCTGAACCGTACTGCTCATCTCGACCGCCCAGCCGGTCAGTCGGTGGCCTCCCCAGTTGCCAACCCGGCACCGATAGCTTCAGCCAACCCTGATGCAAGTGTGATCAGGGGTTCCTCATGGCATGCTCCTACTCCTCAACGTTATGAGGGAGACCCAGCTCTGTGTCGTGGGTTCTTGAACCAAGTAGGCATATTTATGGAAATGGTTCCACAGGCTTTTCCTAACGATCGTAGTAGAGTTGGATTTCTCATTTCTCTACTCTCGGGCAAGGCTTTAGCTTGGGCCAATCCATTATGGGAGACTGACAAACCGATTGTGTATGATTTCCTGGCTTTTGTGGATGCCTTCCGTAAAGTCTTCGACATGCCCGGTCGCAAGGCATCGGCTGCCAAGCACCTCATGACGATACGCCAGGGTACTCGTACAGTAGCCGAATATGCGATTGAATTCCGTACCCTGGCAGCTGAGGTTGGGTGGAACAATGAGGCTCTAGTAGCGGCATTCTCTCAGGGCCTATGCGACTTAGTCAAAGACGAAATTGCGGCCCGTGAGTTACCCAGAGACTTAGACGAATTCATATCATTCACTATCCTGATTGATACCAGGATCAGGGAGAGACCTTCCTTCAGGGAGCGTCTGCGTAGACCTCCATCTCGCCTGGCTCCCAGCTTTACTTACCCACCCAGTCCTCCCACGCCTCCCACACCTCCTGGCCTTGTCTCTGGGGACAGTGAGCCTATGCAGTTGGGAGCGACTCGTCTTTCAGTGGAAGAGAGAGCCTTCCGACGAAGGGAGGGTCTTTGCTTGTATTGTGGTAAAGCCGGTCATTTGTTAAAATCCTGCCCTGTACGGCCGGGAAACGCCCGCACCTAAGGTCCTGTCGGGGACAGATCTTGGGTGGAATATCTCAGTCCCCGGAGGAGGGGAAGGGTAAACCTATCCTCGAGATCTTACTGTCTTGGGGCAACTGCTCCGTAATTGCCGCCGCATTGATCGATTCAGGGGCGGCAGGTCACTTTATTGACTCTGAATTTGCTGAAAGACATGGCATCCCTTTGCAGAACCGCGAGTCTCCTTTGGCCATTGAGGCCATTGATGGGAGGCCCCTTAAACCCTCCCACATCACTCATGAGACTCTACCCTTAACCCTGCGTGTAGGAGCCCTACATTCAGAAACTATTCAGTTCCAGGTTATTCAGTCTCCACATTACGCCATTGTTTTGGGATATCCATGGCTGCAGAAGCATAACCCCAGGATAGACTGGGGGACCTGTGACATAATCTCCTGGGCTTCCAGTTGTACAAGTTCCTGTCTGGCTCACCCTACGAGACTATTCTGTACGTCCTCTCCTGGTCTACCAGAGGAGTACACAGCTTTTCGTGATGTGTTTGACAAGGGTCAAGCTGGGGCAGTGCCTCCTCACAGGGCCTATGACTGCGAAATTAACTTGATTCCCGGTACTATTCCTCCTAGGGGCCGTGTTTATCCACTTTCTGCCGAGGAGACAAGGGTTATGGAGGAATATGTTGCTGATGCTCTTGCGAGAGGCATAATCCGTAAGTCCTCTTCACCGGCAGGTGCAGGTTTCTTTTTTGTCAAAAAGAAGGATGGGGAACTGCGTCCCTGTATTGATTACCGGGGTCTAAATAAGCTGGTAACCAAGAATGCCTATCCGATACCCCTGATAACTG
This sequence comes from Rhinophrynus dorsalis, assembly GCA_037306005.1. Lineage (NCBI taxonomy): Eukaryota > Metazoa > Chordata > Amphibia > Anura > Rhinophrynidae > Rhinophrynus > Rhinophrynus dorsalis. The sequence continues at coordinate 537,248,845 of CM074718.1, read as the reverse complement.
AATTGTTTGACAGATTAAAAGGGTCCAAGGTATTTACTAAACTCGATTTGAGGGCGGCCTATAACCTTATCCGTATCAAGAGTGGTGACGAATGGAAGACAGCTTTTAATACCCGTAGTGGGCACTATGAGTATTTAGTGATGCCTTTTGGATTGTGCAATGCCCCGGCTGTCTTCCAGGAGTTGATCAATGATGTCCTCAGAGACTTGTTACAAAGTTCAGTTGTGGTATACCTGGATGATATACTCATACACTCGCCATCTATTGAGACACATTTCATAGATGTGTCAAGGGTTTTACAGCGTCTGAGAGAGAATGGTCTCTACTGTAAGCTCGAGAAATGTGAATTCCATAAATCCCAGGTCACTTTTTTGGGCTACGTGATATCTGCCTCGGGGTTTGCTATGGACCCACAGAAACTATCTGCCATCATACAATGGCCTCGTCCAGTGGGCTTGAAAGCCCTCCAACGCTTTTTGGGCTTTGCTAACTACTATCGTAGGTTTATTAAAAACTTCTCCTCGATAGTAAAACCTCTCACGGATCTCACTTGTAAGGGATCAGACGCTTCCAGGTGGTCCCCCAGAGCCATTGGGGCATTCGAGACTCTTAAATCCGCCTTTGCCAAGGCCCCTATCTTAGTGCACCCTAATCCCGCCCTGCCCTTCACATTGGAGGTTGATGCATCTGAGACGGGAGTAGGCGCCCTCCTGTCCCAGCGCTCGACTCCTGGGGAGGCGTTGCTTCCTTGTGGATACTTTTCCAGGAAATTGTCTAAGGCGGAAAGGCTGTACGAGATTGGTGATAGAGAACTGCTGGCCATTATATTGGCATTGAAGGAATGGCGTTACCTGCTGGAGGGAACTAGTACTCCGATCTTGATCCTCACGGATCACAAGAACTTAACTTATTTGTCTGAGGCTAAACGTCTGTCTGCCCGCCAAGCCAGATGGGCATTGTTTCTGTCCAGATTTAACTTCATTGTCTCGTATCTTCCGGGCTCTAAGAACATTCGGGCAGACGCCTTATCCCGTCAATATTGTTCTAATTCTGAGGAGGAACCCCCTCCCGCCCCGATTATTCCAGCCGATCGTATTCTGGCTCACATTCGTACTAGTATTACGTCTCCTCTGGGTGAGGAGATTTTGGCTTCCCAGGGTTTGGCTCCTGCAGAGAAACCCGGTGGGAGATGTTTTGTACCAGTTTCACTGCGCACCAGACTGTTGGAAACTTTCCATACCTCCAAAACCGCTGGCCACAATGGACGCGATCAGTTGATCTGGTCCATTTCCCGATTATTTTGGTGGCCCAGCTTGAAGAAAGATTGCGCAGCCTTCGTGGCAGCCTGTCAGACCTGTGCTCAGAATAAATCCCCACGTAGCCTACCTGTGGGTCTCCTTCAACCTATTCCCAATGGGGATCGCCCATGGTCTCATCTGTCCATAGATTTTATGGTTGACCTTCCCGCTTCCCTGGGCCATACGGTGATCCTGATGGTGGTGGACAGATTCTCCAAAATGGCGCATTTTGTACCTTTGAAGGGGTTGCCTTCTGCCCAACAGTTGGCGGAGATATTTGCTAAAGAGGTCTTCCGTTTACATGGCATTCCTAATGTGATTATTTCCGACCGTGGGAGCCAGTTTGTGTCCCGATTCTGGAGATGTTTTTGCACGCAATTGGGGATTCAACTTGCCTTCTCTTCTGCCTACCACCCTCAATCTAATGGTGCAGCCGAACGGTCTAACCAGGGCCTGGAACAATTCCTTCGTTGTTATATAAACCACCACCATGACAATTGGGCTACTTTGTTACCCTGGGCGGAATTTGCCAGGAATTGTGCCATCAACTCCTCTACCCAGAGTTCTCCGTTTTTGATAAATTATGGGTTCCAACCCTCTGTTCTCCCGGAGACCTTTGAGGCACAACCTATTCCGGCTCTGGATGAGCATTTACGGGCTCTCCGCTCCTCTTGGGTACAGGTACAGCATACCCTACATGGTTCTATGCAACGACATAAACGGCAGGCCGACCGTAGGCGACTTCCCGCACCCTCCTTTCAGGTGGGAGATAGGGTATGGCTATCATCCCGGAATCTTAACCTCCAGGTTCCCTGCAACAAATTGGCTCCCCGGTTTGTTGGTCCATTTCGCATCATTCGGAGGGTCAACCCTGTGGCATACGCATTACAGCTACCCGCTACCATGCGCATTCATAATGTTTTTCATGTGTCGCTATTGAAACCTTTAACCTGTAACCGGTTTACTTCTACCTCTTGTCCCCCGGCTCCCATTCAGGTGGGAGACCATGCTGAATTCGAGGTGCAAAGTATACTGGATTCCAGGAGGGTAAGGGGGAGTTTACAATATTTGGTGCACTGGAAGGGCTATGGTCCGGAGGAGCGCTCTTGGGTTCCTTCCAGAGATATGCACGCATCCAGACTGATTCGTAGGTTTCATTCCCGCTTTCCAGACAAACCTCGCCCCGATCCTCGCAGGAGGGACCCTTAAGGGGGTGGTACTGTTACAGTAGCGGCGGCTGCCGAGCCGACCGCTACCTTACCTGCTGGTTCGCCAGCATTCTGTGTCAGCGGCGTTGCGGTCTGTTCCTCTCTGCAGCCTGCCGCAGCCTCTTCCGGCGGGCTCTCAGTGTGCCTTGGCGCGCGTCCAGCTAGACGCGTGTCTGTATTTAAAGAGACAGGCACACATTTTTTGTCTCCTCCTCTTCCTGGGGGCTGCTCCTTATAAACCACTGGACACTACTCTCAGTTGCCCTTTCGTGGTGTCCAGTGAGGTTGTAGTACTGACTATCTGTTCTGGTTATGACCATTGGCTTGTTCTGACTATCCGCTCTGTGTATGATCTTGGCTTGTCTGACAACCATTCTGGTGCATAATCTGCGGCTCTGGTAGACTACCCTCTATGTGTATGACCCGGGCCTGGCTGACTATCCGTTCTGGTGCTGACGTTTGGCTTTACCTGATTTTCCGTGCTGCGTTACGCTGGTTGATCCCTTTACCCCTGGGATCAGACCTATAGCTCTTTTCTTGTATATCGCTATCTACCTTGGTTGGCCTGCGGTTGTCAACTGCGCAACCAGCATACAAACGCTCCAGGGGATAGCCGTTGGGCACCTTGGTAGCTCTAGTGGCGTCTATCCTGGTTTCTGGTGGTACAGGTGCGGACCTGTCGGGCGTTTTCTATCTTTGTGTTACAGGTGCGGACCTGTCGGGCGATTCCTACCTTGGTTGTACAGGTGCGGACCTGTTGGGCGTTCCTACCTTGGTTAAGTACAGGTGCGGACCTGTCGGGCGTTTCACACAGTTGGCCGGGAAATTAGTGGATCTCTGGTGCGGACCTGAGTCAAGTCCTTCCTTACTATCTTTGGGGCTCAGTTCCTTGTCTTCGGAAGAACAGTATTGCTGCCAACCGTGTTGCATTGTACTTTTCTGTACTTTTGCCTGTGTTTGTGTTTCTTAATAAAATCTGGTGAAATAGTACCGACTCCAGTATCGTTATTTCTGCCGTGACACAAGAGTGGTATAAAGGTGATACCTTTTAATGGCTAACTGATGACATAACAAGTGCAAGGTTTCAGGACCTGAAGAAAGGACCTTAGTGTCCTGAAACCTTGCACTTGTTATGTCCTCAGTTAGCCATTAAAAGGTATCACCTTTATACCACTCTTGTGAGTTTTTTGCTACACTGAATCCTATATGTTTTATAGAAATTGTTACTCACAAGATGCTTGCTATTGTCATTCTTTTTGTGAGTTCTAAAATAAACAATATATTTATGTATTTGAATTAATTAATTTGTCCATGACAAGTGATCTATAAAATGTATAAAACTGCGTGTTAAGGATGAAAAAAAGATTAAGAACTACTGTCCTACAGTATATTGTCTATGGTAACTGTGACCTGAAAAGGATAATACAAAACAAGTAAAATAAAATCAAATATATGCAGTTGTACATCCACTTCTATTACTAGTTGTTTAATTTTATGTAACTTGGAATTTGTATTGTGATGTCATGACATAATAATAGGAATTTAGGTCATGGATAATCTAATAATTGGAAAACCAAGACTGGGATTACTGTTGTTAATCTTAATAATTGGGCATATCCCTAAGAGATAGAAAGGGGTTGCAGGGGATGAAAATTCTAATGAGTTTGGTCCTACTCTTTATTCATTTGTTTTGTTATCTTGTAATTGCATCAAAATTATCCCTCCAGGTCCAAACAGAATAAAGAGTTCTAGCGAATTGCTTATGTCAAATATAAAATAACACTGCCACAACTACAAACACAAAATGGAGCAATTCTCACATTGTTTTACACTGAAATATATCTCAAAGAAAGGAGAGTGAAGACCAGGATGTCAGGTAGGTAAGAGTCATAATTATGTCCTCTATCTCAACAAAAAAATAGTAAGACATAAGCCCACTTGTTTTTAACTTCAATTAGTCTTCTAGAGCAAAATAGACACATTTTCTACTAATATTTTTCTTTTTACTTTTAACTTAAAAAAAACTTTCTTCGATAAACGTTGTTTGGGGGAACCCACTGAGAAGTTGTTAGTGTATGCCATATTTAATACACTATCAGTCTTGGCATGGCTTTGCCTGTGCATTAACCCTTTCAGTGGCAGAAATATGCAACACATTGCTTTGCAATGTGTTGAATACCTGCCTGGCACTCAAAGGGTTAAATCTGTTAATCCTACTGTAAAAGATTAGATCAGACCACTTCAGATGGGGAGCACTTAATTGACCTGCAGCCAGAGGCGTAACTAGAAACCACCTGGCCCTGGTTTGAAAATTGCCATGAGGCCCCCCCCAACCACATTGACACCTCCACATTGACCCCATTGTCCACCTCCACATTGGCCACTTCCATATTGCCCTCACTGTCCACCTCCACACTGTCCACCTCTACATTGCCCCCATTGTCCACCATCCCATTGCCCATCTCCACACTAGCCACCTCTACATTGCCCCATTGTCCACCTCCACAATGCCCCTTTTGTCCACCTCCACAATGCCCACATTGGTCACCTTCACATTGCCCCCATTGGCCACCTCCACACTGTCCCCCTCCACAATGCCCCCATTGGCCACCTCCACAATGCTTTCATTGACCACCTCCACAATGCCCCCATTGACCACCTCCACAATGCCCCCATTGACCACCTCTACATTGGCCCCCATTGTCCACCTCCTACCTTTGCTGGCTCAGTAGGGGGGCCTCATCCCTGGTGGTCCAGCAGCATGCGGTGTGGCAAGAGAGAGGTCTGTGCCTTCTTCTGCACAGACCTCTATTAGCAGCTCTCGCGCTATCCTCTCTCCAGTAATGCAGAGTGCTATGAGAGATAGCCCAGAGCTCTGCATTTCTAGAGTGCTGGGGACAGCGAGGGAGCTGCTAATAGAGGTCTTTGTTGAAGAAGGAACGTACTTCATCTTGCTGGCAGGGAGAGCAGCCTGATCTTCCCACTGACCAAACTTTTTGTTGAAGGCAGTGGTCTCAAAAGGGGGCGACCCCTGCGACCGCTATAGTTACGCCACTGCCTGAAGCTGAAAAGAACATGACTGTCACTCCCACCTCTCTGGAGGCAGTGTGTGCCATGCTTGGATTGGCAGTCGCTTTCTCTGCTGCTGTGTGTGTCCCTTTCAGGACTTCTTCCACTCAACATACATTCCTGCCATGTGAGGACCTTGAGGTCCTCACAGGTCACCACCATACTTTCATTGTGCACACCTATGCTCATTGAAAGTATAGTAGTGTCCTGTGAGGACCTCCAGGTCCTCACACTATATGAATGTATGTTATGTGTATATTGAAAACACAATGCACTGGATAGGAGTGGAGGCAAGGATGCAAAACACATTGTTAGGTGATCAGGCAAAGAGATGATATGCAATCAGGTGAAGGGTATTCTGATGTAATCACTCAGGTGAAGGGGAGTGTGAAGCACTGAGGCAAAGGAGAGTGTGAGGGGTGTAGGGGAGTGAGAGGCAATGTGGCAAAGGGGAGTGTGAGGCAATGAGGTGAATGGGAGGAAGGGTGTAGAGAGAGGAGGTGCATATTGTCCTTGCAGAGCTTTTCACAGGAGTGGGCAGGGGGGCTACAACTCTCCTGTGAAAATCAAGCCCCCATGCTTATGCCAATGGACAGGCAGTATAGAGGAGATATGCATAACTCCTTCTTACTGCCACCCCTGTATGTGTTTGACCTCCTACAAAGCTTGTTGGTCACATGATGTTTTCTTTCTCTCTCTCTCTCTATATATATATATAGAGAGAGACAGAGAGAGATAGAGAGAGATTGAAGGGAGCAACCTCTCTTCCTCCAGTTTTTTTGGCAGCAGGTATATGAATAGTGTTACCACTATCCCTGTGTTTATGGTTATGGACCAGGTTCTCATTCTAAACCTAATGTTGCCAATTCCTAAAAGGCAATTTACTAGAGCACAATAATGAAAGTAAGAAATAAGTAAGACTTTCACTTTAGTAATAAACGTAAGATATAATCCAAGTAAATAATGGATACCATGGTAACTAGTGTCCTTATCATAACAGTCTTAATAGAATCTAAACTTTATAGATAAAAATTATACACACCCTATAGGACTCCAAAATCCACCAAACATAGGCCCTTATGTATTAAAGCAAAGTGGAGAAATCATGCAGCAAACCAGCTGCAGCTTCTTCAAGGTCTCCCAAGTAGTTTGAAGCAATGTATTATAGACTTCTCTAGGATTCAAGGGATTAAAAAATCAATGGGAACTCTGGAAATTATTTGTTCCCGATGGTACAGTTGGTTTGCCCCAGAATAGCTCCAGTTTACTTTTATACATAGAACCTATATAGTATACATTAATATACTAATCACAAGAGTAATAGAAATGAAAAAGGAAGGAAGATTTAGTGCCATCAGTCCCGTAGGTTATGGAGGAGTAAACTCCCTATAACTAGAGCACCTATAATCCTTAGCCAATAGATCCTGTTTATTAATACTGACATTAAGTAAAACGATATTAATCCAGTGAGTAGTATAGTACCTTGGGTAAAAGTGTGCAAAAAGAATGCAATATCTCTAGCAGTTGGTGCAATGTGATGTAACAATTATACTAGACTGGAGATAACAGAACAAATGGTCAGAAAACCTCAAAAGACTTCATGTAACTATTATTCAAACAATCTAGTGACTGGGATGTAGAAAATAGCTCTACCCAACCTTCCCTGTAATGCAATCAAGCAGTTTTTAAAAATACATTAATAATAATAATGCAGAGATATGCAACAAAGTAGCGGAACAGGGAATAGAGGACTTTGGTCATAAAGAGAGAATATACAATTTGAGTTTGTTTACATTACAAAAACAACTTCTACTCTGCAATATGACTATTATATACAAATACTGTATATTCAAGACCAGTAAAAAAAGGACCCTCAAGGAGACTCTTTATTGAAAGGGATGTATAATGAAAATCTTGGGCCATCCAGGAAAACTGGTGGTAAAAATCTTTCATCTATAGTAATGGAAAGATTCTTTTTTTTTTCTGTAGTAAACGTAGAAACATAGAATTTGAGGACAGATAAGAACCATTTCGTCAATCCAGTTTGGCCATTTTTCCAATTGTAAAAAAACCTCAAATCTGGTACTTGGTATTGTTTCATGTTCAGGACAGCCTTATGCCAATCCCATGCATGCTTAACCCCTTAAGGACCAGGAAAAAATGAGGTGGGTTGCACTTAACCCGTTAACGACCAATGACATGCTAGGACTTCTCTTAAAGACCCACGACAGTCCTGGCACGTCATGGGTTAAATGATAGCAGCCTCCGTGCACGCTGCTATCATTGAGTTCAAGCTAAAACTGAGCACTCCGGTTCCGGAGCGCTCTGTTTCAGCCCGTGTCTCTTCTGTTGGTACACGTGATCGCTTCAGGAGTGATCACATGTACCGGCATTTTCATTCAAACAGGCAGTGTGCTTGACACACTGCCTTTGTGTCTGCCCTGTGCCTCTCACCTCCTTACTATTAAAGTAAGGGAGAGAGAAGCAGAGAGCAGACACACATACAAGTTAAATAAAGCAATAGTTGGGGGTATTAACCCCTTCAGTGCTAGTGCTTGTGGCAGTCTGGATGCAGGTCCATTTCTGACCTGCTTAGTGCAACTTTTTTTTATATATATAAATTTCAAACAGCAAATGTTTTATTAAAACATGGAATATAGAAAAGAAATTTGCTACGTGTTAATAAAAAATAATGGGAGTTTGATTTTTGTGGAGCAATTCAGTAGACTTATACATACCACGAAGTCTTACTAATAAAAAAATTGAAAAATAGGGTAGGAAAGAGGGACATGAGGATTTTCACCCGGGGGGGGGCAATGCTCACTTAAAACTGCCATTTTGTAGGTATGATTGACCGGTTATACCTTTCATGCAGTCTCCATAAAAATGTAACCCATTACCCCTAAATGATCTCAAGAGAAAAAATAAAAATGGTGTTTTTTTTTTTAATTTTTTTTACAGTTTCCTGTAATTTTAATAAAATAAATAATGGGTTATCCATATACGTGTGGTATCAAAATAGAACCCTACTTGTGTGTAAAAAAATGGTATTTAATTTATGTGGCTAAAATAAAATACCTAGAGGGAAAACTCTGTTGAACAAAGACATAGTCAAAAGGTCAGAATTGCTCCAGTCCTTAAGTGAAATCTTCCCTAGATTGTCCCGGTCCTTAGGGGGTTAAGGAGCAATTCTGATCTTGTATTTAATTCCATCCACATAAATTATATACATTTTTTTATGCACAAAGAGGGCTTTCTTTTGATATGGATGTCACGGTACCCAAAGTAAATCAGCACACAACACAGGTACAGTAAGTTCAACCAAATTATTAAATGAACAATACAGGTGTAAGCACTTCCCCAGCCTTCCCCTGGAATAGGAGTAGGGACAGTGCACAGTCCACTACCCAGGAACTGACACTGAGCCGGGACCTGATCACCACGACCCATAATCTGCACCCAGGATAAGAACTTAGCCTATCCTTGATTTCTGAGGCAGACACAGCAGATATGGGCTACATCACAGGTAGGATGTTAGTCCCAGAATATTTCAGATTGCACTTTTAAATTCAGAAAGGACTTTATCAACATGGTTCAGTTTATCTTCCTTTGAATCAACATGACAAAGGTTGAACATGACAGATGTGCCTTTTTTCAACTTCATCAACCACGTAGTGAGAAGAAAATTCTAAAATTGAAAGTGTCCACAGGAACTCCAAAATGTTTCATAGAGCCGAGAATTTTATGTAATTGCAATAATAATATTCTCCATGACCAAAGTGAAGTTCAGATTTCCAGCTTGGAATGTTGCAAATTTAAAAGAAAAGTAATCTTTCTCAAATGAAAAAGCAAATAGGAGAAATGTGTCAAGTAAACGTTATTCTCAGATTCCTTTACCTGAAGACAAATTCCTTTGTGTGTGCCAGTCATTGCACCACATTACAGTTTTGTATCAAATGCAGTCTGACTCCAGGGAACAAAACTACTAATAGATATCACCAAGATTACTGTACAGTTACTCTAAAATATGAATGCTTTTTATCTGTCCATATAGAAAATTGTGCCTTCAGGCCTTTCATAGCTAGTTTTCATGAAATATCTCTAGCAGGTCTCCTTTTCAGACTTAGTATTTTATTTATGGTTCTGTTTCAGTTACATATTTTAACATGGTTGTCTGCTGTACTAGTTGTAAGTTCCATTGTTCCATCCAGTTCACAGCTGGTAAGTGTTGGCAGCAACTATAGCTGGGACATGTCAGCCTGAACAGTCTCAAGAGATAAGAATCCTGGAATATGCAGGGAATCCTTTGTAGTGCTATCCATCATCATCACCTTATTGACATTGCATGTGGCTATTTGCCAAAAACATACAGATAGAGATGCTAAACTCCACTGTGACCGATACCAGTAATATAGTAAACGGTGGGGGATAGTGAGCATATTATTCTGTTAAAAAAAAAAAATTTGAATAAAGCTTTTTTAATTCCACTTTACTAAACTACACATTTTTTCTCTTTTTTCATGGATATTCCATTGAATAGAAATTCAATTAAAATTGCAATTTCAGTATTGCTAATTAAAGGGATAGTAATACTTTAATATTACTAATCCCCATAGTGTAGCTATTCAAAAAATAATTCATTTGCCCCCAGGTTCATCTCTCAAACCTTTATGGTTTGAGAGAAAACCGTAAGCAAAGTTCCCCCCTGACTGCGGCTCTGCAGCTGAGTCGATATCGCGTTAGTGAAAAAGAATTATTTAACTGAAATGGTCTTCTACGTGTGCTTGGTTTGCAAGCACACGTAGAAGACCATTTCAGTGAAATATTTTTTTTTTACTAACGCGTTCTCAGCTCTGCTGCAGAGCCGCCTGATGAAAATAAAACCGGATATTCCTGCAGTCAGTACAACCCTGACTTCAGGGAAGGGGTGGAGGGAGGGGGGGACATTGCTTATGGTTATCTCTCAAACCATAAAGGTTTGAGAGATGACACTGGGGCAACTGAATTTTTCTTGAAATAGCTTCACTATGGGGATTAGTAATATTAAAGTATTACTATCCCCTTAAATTCCCACAAGAGCTTGGCAAATTTTCCCCTGTGCTTTCTATGGCTGCGAAAATTCCTGTTGCAATACTTGCTGCTATTGATTGCTGGGTTTAAAAGAGTAATAGGAACTGGAGGTTGGCTGCTGCAGAAGTGTATAAGTGCACAGTTGAATGTAATAGCATAAGCAGCAGAAAAAGTAGGAGTAGTAGAAGTAGTAGTAGTAGCTTAGCCCAGCACCTGCTGCCACCACATCATTAGGAGCAGGAGGGCTTCTACTACTGAAGAGCAGAAATCCACGGTTGAATTTAACAGCATAAGCAACTGCTAGAGTAGTAGTAGTGGTAGTTGTTGTTGGAGCCTTAGCCCAGCACTAGCAGACAGTACTGCTGCCACCGCAATGTCATAGTCATGGGAATTGTTATGTTTCTAAAAGGGGGAACTTTTGATTGTCCACAGATGGTTGTGTGAAACAGCAGTACTGAATCTGCTGTATCTATGAATGCACCACCAATGTTAGCACCAAGAGAGAAGGAAGGTTCTGATGGTGGTGCTGCTGGTGATGAAGGTTATGAGAATGATGATGACGGCAATCAAATGAGGCTTTCTTAGGTCAAACAAATTTGGATAGAGAGATATTCAGATTGGAATGGGTAACATCAAAAGTGACATTATGGCGTTTGCTAATTTAATCCCTGTTGTATTCTGATTATCAGATGGCACAGGATCAAGCTTATTGTCCTTTAGGCCTCATTCTGCTGGATGAAGTCTACCTTTTGGTAGCTTTTGAAAAAAATGTTAGCAGGACTATGGCAAGGTAAAAAATATTTTGTTTTTTGTGGTGGGCTGGTGGACTGAAAACTGATAGTAACAGGTGACTGGTAGTGGTGGTGGGAGAAACTACCTATGGTTTATTACCAATCAATTAATAAAAATAATTTCCCCTAGTACAATGAGCCACGCATTTTCTATATGCCAGACAATTTGTAGATGTTCCCTTATGCCGCTCATGCTATTAGTTGTCACCACATTGCCATACATGGTCATTGCACCATAGATTGTGCAATGTGTAGAGACATGTGATAGATTAACACGGTGGTTATGCTGGAAGTGCTTGCAAAGGTGTGATCCCTCTTTCCCCCTTTTTGAAGCGTTTTCATACACTGTACACATTACATTTAATAATTATACTGGACATGCCCCCAAGGGAAAATATTCCCATGCCCATGATTTCAACAACTGGTTGTTAATTTGTTATCAATACTTAAATCAAACAACTCCATCCTTATTATTTGCCCATCTACCAACACATAACCTAGTATCAAAATGTCAGCAGCTTTATCTCTCTCCTCCACCTCTTTCAGGCACAGGCTGACAACATGCAGTAAAGTGGCACCCCCTTTTATACTGGCAAGTTAGGGTGCATGATGCATTGGGGCTTTATTATTATCATTAATTATCATTAAAGGGATAGTAATACTTTGTTTTAACTTTATTTTATTTTGTAGGCATTAAAAAAACATGAAGAATGATATAAGTCTTATCTCTCAAACCTTTATGGTTTATGAGATATTCACAAGCAAAGTTCCCCTCCCCGCCCCTTTTTCCTAGTGTAAGCCATCTCTTCTCAGATGTGAGTCTGGTTGTATGACAGTACAGATAACAGAAGGGGACAATTTTCTTTGTATGAAAACAATGAAAGCCCTTCCCCCCTTGACAAGTTTTTCAGCTTTTTCCATTATCTTAATTGAAGATTGTCCCTCTCTGCAGTCTACCTGGGCATCTCCCTTCTAATCTGGTTGAAGAGGAGGGGGATACTTTGTTTGTGAATATCTCTTAAACCATAAAGGTTTCAGAGATAAGACTTATATCATTCTTCATGTTTTTTTAATGCCTACAAAATAAAATAAAGTTAAAATGAAGTATTACTATCCCTTTAATGCAACAAGAAAAGCAGATAAACTGTACAGAAGGAGGGAAGTGCAATTTTTTCTCATGTTTCCCTTTTGTGGCAACCATTTTCACTCACCACTGTTTTGCACCAAGGGGATGTTAATGGGGCAATCTGTGATTTTTCTGGGCATTCCTTTCCTCTATGTCCTGTTTACCTCAATGTATTAAACAAGCAAATGCTGTAACTTTATGCCATTTTCCTATTGGGCAGGCTGTAATGTACTTACTGGCATTAAAGTATTACCAATGGTAGAGTGTGTCTACAGATATGCACTAAAGTGACCATATGCTGGAGGGCATTCCCCGCATTGCAGCCACTGATGTTGGAGTGTAACTCCAGTAGCGCTGTACTGGCAGATTTGTACATTAACCCAGTGTATCCATTTAAATATGCTTGGGACATTTCTTCTACAGATTATTGAGGACAACATGTGTATATCTACATTAACTATCTCATAACCTCTCATGCTACCATCATTATTTAAAATGTGCAATAGCAATATCCTTATTTATGCCCTTAGATGAGAGAGACTTCTCCAAAGCATTGCTTCTAATTATGTTGGAAATAACCATCTTGTAATCTTTTACTCTGAATTCTGTAACAAATCTGTGTCACAAAAATACAGTTTATACTTTACAGACTGGATATTTTAAATGAAAGTAGACCACCTTAACACGAGTTTAGTTTGTTTTACCGATAATTAAAATCTGCCTACAGGTCGTACTAGCAATTTTTCTGTAAAATATATAGGTTTTGAAAAACTAGCTTTTCTGCTGTTATGGCACAGTGTGGTACTTCATGCTAATTCCCTGCACAGTATACAAATTATTTATGTTCAAACCCAAACGTATCCCTCATTGTACTCATAGAAATGTCCCCAGCGTGGCTTCTTCCTTGATTCAGTTACTGAACAGTGTGGGGTAATACTGGTCCAGCATATAAACTAATTAGCATAAAGTGCCACCTGTGCGAAAGTTTCAGATTTTCTTTTTCAAAACCGGATTAGTGGCTCTTCAAATTATCGTTAATTAGAAAAACTGTGACATTTGGTTATTTTTTTAGTACAAATAATGACATACAAGGCTTTTTCCAGATACCTGACAGTGCCAATTCAACTTTCCCTAAATATGCATTAGTTGTTATTATTAGTCCTTGCAAAAATTATTAGTCCTTGCCAACAGTAGCTGTAAATAGGAAAAAAAAAACATAACTTCACAAATCCAGAAGACTTGTAATATTTGTAATATTTGAGGCATCTGTTGTATATGTAGGTTCTGAGCAGCTGAGCTTAAATTGGACTGGGAAAAAATGTAATATCAGTTTGCAATTTAAAATAGTTGTCTACCGGTAAGTGATCATCTGTCTCTATTCCATGTAACAACAAAAAAAACTGTTACTACAGTATTTGTGTTTTCCTGTTGTTCACATTTCATTTGCTTTATTTTTTAAATGTTCTTAAGCATTTATGGAACATTGGTTGGTCAATTCCCTGATTGTCCCATCGGTAGTCTCCACACCCATTATGCCCTTGTAATGAATATACTCGCTTGATACTCATTTGTGGTCATCTTGTATGGAGGGGAGGGGCATAAGCACAGCAAGTGGAGAGCAGACAGAGCAGATGGTAAATAGGGCTGGAAAAAGGAAAAGGGTAAGAGAAGGGGTGAATGAACATTGCCCAGTATATGCTAGAAATGTCTGGAGACTCCGGACAAAATCCACAGAGTTCTTTTCTATATTGATAAGTGAGTTGCATTAAAGGGATAGTAATACTTCATTTTAACTTTATTTTATTTTGTAGGCATTAAAAAAACATGAAGAATGATATAAGTCTTATCTCTGAAACCTTTATGGTTTAAGAGATATTCACAAACAAAGTATCCCCCCCCTGTTCAACCAGATCAGAAGGGAGATGCCCAGGTAGACTGCAGAGAGGGACAATCTTCAATTAAGATAATGGAAAAAGCTGAAAAACTTGTCAAGGGGGGAAGGGCTTTCATTGTTTTCATACAAAGAAAATTGTCCCCTTCTGTTATCTGTACTGTCATACAACCAGACTCACATCTGAGAAGAGATGGCTTACACTAGGTAAAAGGGGCGGGGAGGGGAACTTTGCTTGTGAATATCTCATAAACCATAAAGGTTTGAGAGATAAGACTTATATCATTCTTCATGTTTTTTTAATGCCTACAAAATAAAATAAAGTTAAAACGAAGTGTTACTATCCCTTTAAGACTTTAAGAACTCAGGGAAAAACATGCAGATTGCCAATACTGAGGGCTGAATTGATGTTAGTCCTACAATAAAATAGGGTGACCACATGTCCCGGAATGCCCTGGACTGTCCCTTAATTGAGGTCTGTGTCCTGCTTCCCGGGTCACCTCCCACCGGGACAATAATGAGCAAAGCCACCCACCGCACAGTCTCTGTGACTGTCAATCAGCCCTATTTTGCCAGCCTAGTGAGCCCACAGTCACAGACTAGCTGCAACTCATGAACGCATGTCATCAGAGAGTTTCTGGGTGCAGTTGTGAAGGAAGAAAAGTCATTGAAGGAAGGAACAGAATAGCGCAGGTGTATGAGTCATTCGTGAACATAGGACTGTCTCATGTAATCTAGTAAAATATGTAAACATTAGCTCCGAATACTTACATGGTTTTCCATTCTTTTTTTTTTTTATTTCAGCAAAACGTGGCAGCGTTGAGGACCTCTAAATGGGAAGCTATAGCCTAGCCTGCCAGCGTGCTATCAGACACTGCAAATCGGCAAAGCAAGAACGAGGTGGTGTTTTGTGGATAATAATTATAATATGTAGCAAAGTGGAAGACCATAGCGGGAGAGGAGCTTAATAAAGGCATAACTTGTTGATGCAGGCCAGTGATTTCTTTATCATGGTTTCCTACTTATAAATGGCTGTAGTAAACAATGAAGGCTATGGCTGTCCATAGATACACATTTATCCAATAGTAGAGTTATCTGTAGAAGCCTTGAGTAAGTGAGTAACAAGAGGGGTCACGGTTGTGTTGGAACTCAGTCTATAGTTGGTCTATTGGATCTTTGTTGCTGTGAGTCAGACTTGTTCTGTGATTGTAAAGGGCAGTTGTGTGCTGCTTAGCTTGCCTTTGTGGGAATTAGGGTGACCACGTGTCCCAGAATGGCAGATTGGATATGTGGTCACCTTACATAATATGGTCACTGATAACAAAAACTATAAGTGTAAAACCATATCATAACATTGTGATGAATATCGGAATTGGAATCGAGTAATTGTCTTCCTTTAACATAAAATCAAAAAGTATGAAATACTAAGAATATGAACAAAAGCATAATTTGCTTGTTCGAAAGCTAGTAGCTGCCAGGAAGCATTACATTTTAGCTCTCTATTACAGAGGAGAAAAGTCCCTGTGTGTATCAGAATAATCCTACCCAAAAGAGAAGTCTATTTTTGAAATTACAGTTAAATACCCTCTGCAAGGGAATATCAGCTACCCCCAGATATAGGTTTCACCCATCTTGGACCTCTTCAGTGAGGTGCAGCTGGTGGCCCTAGGAACTGAGACCAAGGGATCCATGTCTGATTTATTCCATATAGTTAGGAGATACTCTGATGGTTTTCAACAACTAGGTAGAACAAAAGTTCCTAGAACATAACAAGCCTTGTTTTAAAGGGATAGTAATACTTTGTTTTATCTTTATTTTATTTTGTAGGCATTACAAAAACATAAAGAACGATATAAGTCTTATCTCTCAAACCTTTATGGTTTGAGAGATATTCACAAACAAAGTTTCCTCTCCTGCCCCTTTTACCTAGTGTAAGCCATCTCTTCTCAGATGTGGAATGCAGTCCATACACCAGACAGATAACAGAAGGGGGCAATCTTCTTCCTATGAGAACAATGAAAGCCCTGCCCCCCTTGACAAGTTTTTCAGGTTTTTCCCTTATCTTAATTTAAGATTGTCCCTCTCTGCAGTCTACCTGGGCACCTCCCTTCTGATCTGGCTGAACAGTGTTACATCAGTAAAAGGACTGGATGGTATACTTTGTCATTGAATTACTCTTGAACTACAACTCTGACAGAATTGAAATAACACTCTCCAAAGTCCAAATGCTATGATGATTAATCAGAGCTGCTTTTATTATGAAACATAACTATCCCGTTAAAGGAATAGTAATACTTTATCTAAATTGTATTATTTTAGTATTGTTATATAACCAGCTTCCTTCTTTTTATTCAATGTTAAGTAGTTAACTTATATCAGCTATTTCAGTTATAACTAACTGTAAAAGATGATTTAAGGGTGCAGTAATCTTGTGTTACGAAAAAAATATGTATTGTAGGGCTTTTCCTTTCAAGTAAAACAAGGGTACTTCCACTGTTGAGAGATGCATATTTTCAGTTACTATGGTTTAAAATCTTGTTTTTTTAACATTAACAGTGTCCTATAGTAATCAGATTCCAATTAATTATTCTGTTGCATTCTCCAGGAGAATTGTGTTACTGACAAACAGTTCTCCATACAATATGAAAGAAACTGCTGATTCATGACAGTTAGAACTTCAGGAAGTAAACACTCTGTAATTTACTTCCTGATAATTTGAACTGTTATAATGTTTGAATAAACCAACTGACAGTGGTGGGTGCCTCCTGTTTTACTCAGCAGGAATAGCTCTATACCATATACAGTAGGTCTTCATAAAAAAGTTTACTGCTCCTTTAAATTAACTACCATAAGCAACATTAAATAAAAAAGCAACAAGATAAATAATATAGTATTTAAATAAAAAGTACACTATTTTGGTATTATAATAGTATAGTTAACCTTTTTGCTTTTTCAATCTAATATTACGCCATTACCTTAAATCATGTATTTCAGTTATAAATAGCAACATCAACTATGTTACTATTTATAACTGGAAAAGTTGAATTGACTTTTTAACCCCTTCAGTGCCAGAGGCTTGGGCCATTTCCTGTACCCTGCAGGCCAGACACTTTTTCAGCATTTTTGCTATCCTGTTTATGCTTGATTTTCTCTGGGGATTTTTAGTTAAATATGGAAAACTATATATTGTTTTTTTCAGAACGAATTGAACTTTCTCGTGGTACCTTACATGAAGAGAATTTTACATCGTGCAAAAAGCTATGATGTCATAATGACAAAAAAAGTGAAAATTTACTAATTTTCCTAAAATCACATATGTATCAAAAACATTTACCTTGATTGAAAAAGTTTCAATTATTTGAAAAAGCCCCAAGTCCCCCGAGTAAAAAAAATACCAAATTTGTATAGTTTTACCTACGTCCATGGCTAGCGTAGAGCCCTAATCACCAGCAGCGCAAAATGACATTTTCAACTTTATAAACTAATATGCGCATTCTAGGGTTTTTGTGGTAAAACTACCCTAAAACAGTGGAATAACTATATAAAACTATATATTTCGGAAAAGTAGACAACCTGCCGCATCTAATGAGGGGTAACTTGCCTTCTTACCCCAAGCCTGGTGTGCACAAATGCCTCCAGAAGTTGGCGCTAATGAAAAAAAAGGCATTTTCTTACATTTCTGCCCCTTCAAATGTACTGAAATTTGTGAAAACCATGGCATTTCCAACTGTATTCATTAGCTAGTGCTCTTAGGAGAAAAATGACACCCCATTGGTATGAGTTTAACTACCTCAGGGGGCGTTAGAAGTGCAAAATGACACCTACTACAACCTCAAATTTTTCTAACATTTTCTCAAACATTACTTGTCTGTACACAAATGGTTATAACAACTACAGAAATGAAGAAAGGGTACACAAACCATACCATTTTGAAAAGAAGACACCCTGCCGCATCTAATGATGGGTGACTTGCCTTGTTACCTCAAGCCTGGAGTGCACAAATGCCTCCAGAAGGTGGCGCTAATGTAAAAAAAAGGCATTTTCTTACATTTCTGCCCCTTCAAATGTACTGAAATTTGTGAAAACTATGGAATTTCCAACTGTATTCATTAGCTAGCGCTCTTAGGAGAAAAATGACACCCCATTGGTATGAGTTCAACTACCTCAGGGGGCGCTAGAAGTGCAAAATGACACCTACTACAACCTCAAATTTTTCTAACATTTTCTCAAACATTACTTGTCTGTACACAAATGGTTATAACAACTACAGAAGTGAAGAAAGGGTACACAAACCATACCATTTTGAAAAGAAGACACCCTGCCGCATCTAATGATGGGTGACTTGCCTTGTTACCCCAAGCCTGGAGAGCACAAGTGCCTCCAGAAGGTGGCGCTAATGAAAAAAAAGGCATTTTCTTACATTTCTGCCCCTTCAAATGTACTGAAATTTGTGAAAACCATGGCATTCCCAACTGCATTCATTAGCTAGTGCTCTTAGGAGAAAAATGACACCCCATTGGTATGAGTTTAACTACCTCAGGGGGCGCTAGAAGTGCAAAACGACACCTACTACAACCTCAAATTTTTCTAACATTTTCTCAAACATTACTTGTCTGTACACAAATGGTTATAACAACTACAAAAGTGAAGAAAGGGTACACAAACCATACAATTTTGAAAAGAAGACACCCTGACGCATCTATTGATGGGTGACTTGCTTTGTTACCCCAAGCCTGGAGTGCACAAATGCCTCCAGAAGGTGGCGCTAATGAAAAAAAAAGGCATTTTCTTACATTTCTGCCCCTTCAAATGTACTGAAATTTGTGCAAACAATGGCATTTCCAACTGTATTCATTAGCTAGCACTCTTAGGAGAAAAATGACACCCCATTGGTATGAGTTCAACTACCTCAGTGGGCGCTAGAAGTGCAAAACGACACCTACTACAACCTCAAATGTTTCTAACATTTTCTCAAACATTACTTGTCTGTACCCAAATGGTTATAACAACTACAGAAGTGAAGAAAGGGTACACAAACCATACCATTTTGAAAAGAAGACACCCTGCCGCATCTAATGATGGGTTACTTGCCTTGTTACCCCAAGCCTGGAGTGCACAAATGCCTCCAGAAGGTGGCGCTAATGAAAAAAAAGGCATTTTCTTACATTTCTGCCCCTTCAAATGTACTGAAATTTGTGAAAACCATGGCATTTCCAACTGTATTCATTAGCTAGTGCTCTTAGGAGAAAAATGACACCCCACTGGAATGAGTCGACCTACCTTAGGGGTGCCAGAAGCACATCACTACACCTACCTGTTTGCTTCTTCAAAAATGGCGGCTTGTACTAAAATGTCCATAACTGTTAGAGACATGAAGGAAAGGTATAAAAGGTATACCATTTTGGAAAGTAGACATTCTCCCGCATCAATTGAGGGGTCACTTGCCTTTCTACCCCCTGGGCTGAAGTGCACAAATATTTCCAAAAGGTGGCACTATGGGAATAAATACATGTTTTTTTACATTTCCACCACTTCAAAGATACTAAAATCTTTGAAAACCATAACATTTCCTGCTGTATTCAGTACCTGCTACCAACATGAGAAAAATGGTAGCCTATTTGTGTGGGTTAACATACAATATGTGGGTGCTAGGAACACGTACGTAAACCTGACACTTTTGTTTTTGAAATTATCTGCTTGCACTAAAATGGTTATAACCATAATAGATATGCAGAAAAGGTAGAGAAACAATGCCATTTTGGAAAGAAAACATCCTTCCGCATCTAATGAGGGGTCACTTGCCTTCTTACCCAAAGGCTGGTATGCACAAATGCTTCCAGGAGGTGGCGCTAGTGAAAAAAAAGGCATTTTCTTACATTTCTGCCCCTTCAAATGTATGGAACTTTGTAAAAACCATGGAATTTTCAACTGCATTCATTAGCTAGTGCTCTTAGGAGTCAAACGACACCCCATTGATATGAGTTGACCTACCTTAGGGGGTGCTAGAAGTAGAAAACTACACCTACTACAACCTCTGATGTTTCTAACATTTTCTCAAATGTGACTTGCCTGTACAAAAATGGCTATAACACATTCAGAATTGAAGAAAAGGTAGATAAACCATACCATTTTGGAAAGAAGACAACCTGCCGCATCTAATGAGGGGTCACTTGCCTTCTTACCCCAATACTGGTGTGCATAAATGTTTCCAGAAGGAGGCGATATAGGAAAAAAATTGAATTTTTTTACATTTCTGCCCCTTCAAATGTATGGAGCGCTGTGAAAACCATGGAATTTTCAACTGCATTTGTTTGCTAGTGCTCTTAGGAGTCAAATGACACCCCATTGGTATGAGTTGAACTACCTTAGGGGGTGCTAGAAGTAGAAAACTACACCTACTACAACCTCTGATGTTTCTAACATTTTCTCAAACTTGACTTGCCTGTACGAAAATGACTATAACACCATCAGAATTGAAGAAAAGGTAGATAAACCATACCATTTTGGAAAGAAGACACCCTACCGCATCTAATGAGGGGTCACTTGCCTTTTTACCCCTAAGTTAGTTGGCACAACTATTTCCAGAATGTGGTGCTACAGGAAAAAAAAAAAATTGTTTTACACATCAGTCACTTCAAAGATACTAAAATGGTTCAATGGCGTGGGATTTCCTAGGAGGACTTCTTGCCAGCCTAAGAAAAATGGTACCCCACTGCTGTGAGTTGACATACCAATTTACGCTACAGGAGCGTAGCTACAGAAATGGTAAAGCAAACGGTGTATGTGTGATTTTATGGCTAACAGATGAAAGAAGCTAGGGCGTCAGCCGGTGTACGTGCGGACCTGTGACTACAAGTGTAA
This sequence comes from Rhinophrynus dorsalis, assembly GCA_037306005.1. Lineage (NCBI taxonomy): Eukaryota > Metazoa > Chordata > Amphibia > Anura > Rhinophrynidae > Rhinophrynus > Rhinophrynus dorsalis. The sequence goes on along the minus strand of CM074718.1, from coordinate 537,227,531 downwards.
CAAAGTATGTGGGAGGGTGAGGGATTAGGCAGTGTGTGTGGGTATGAGCAGAGGAGCAAGGATGGTGGTGATGGTGGGGCAGTGTTTGATAGTGTGTATGGGAGATCTGTGACTACCAGTGTTGATAAAAAGTCCTGTGTGTGCCACAGGAAGGGGGTCGGCATTGAACTCCCCTCCTAGTGGCACACACAGGGTTAATTTGTGTTTTAATTTTTTTTTTATTATATACCTCATTGAGGGGCATAAGGACCCCCTGATCCCTCCCCAATGAGGTCTTAGTAAAAAAAAAATATATATGTCCACAAACAGAGGGACCCTGAGAGTGCCACAGGGGTCTCCAGCGCATTGCAAAGCAATGCATTGGATCCTTGTGGCACTCAGAGGGTTAATTTTTTTTTTATCATTACTTGGTAATCAGAGCTTGTTGGGGGGCCATCAGGACCAATCATGATGGCCCCCCAACAATCTCTGATAACGAAGTAATGATAAATGCCCTGTGTGTGCGCCGCAGAAGGGGGGCTGCATTGGCCCCCTTTGTGGCACACACAGGGTTAATTTTTTTATTCTTTACTTTTTTTTTATTATGGACCTCATTGGTGGGTATCAGGACCCCTCTGATTCCCCCCAATGAGGTCTTAAAAAAAGAAAAAAAAGGAATCAAAATAAATGTCCCTGTGAGTGCCAAAGGGGTCTCCAGCGCATTGCAAAGCAATGCATTGGACCCTTCTGGCACTCAGAGGGTTAATTTTTTTTTTATCATTACTTGGTAATCAGAGCTTGTTGGGGGGCCATCAGGACCAATCATGATGGCCCCCCGACAATCTCTGATAACGAAGTAATGATAAATGCCCTGTGTGTGCGCCGCAGAAGGGGGGCTGCATTGGCCCCCCTTGTGGCACACACAGGGTTAATTTTTTTTCTTTACTTTTTTTTTATTATGGACCTCATTGGTGGGTATCAGGACCCCTCTGATTCCCCCCAATGAGGTCTTAAAAAAAAAAAAAAAAAAGGAATCAAAATAAATGTCCCTGTGAGTGCCAAAGGGGTTTCCAGCGCATTGGACCCTTCTGGCACTCAGAGGGTTAATTTTTTTTTTTATTATTACTTTGTAATCAGAGCTTGTTGGGGGGCCATCAGGACCAATCCTGATGGCCCCCCAACAATCTCTAGTAACAAAGTAATGATAGAAGCCCTGTGTGTGCCACAGGAGGGGGGGGTGCATTGGACCCCCCCTGTGGCACACACAGGGTTAAAAAAAAATAAATTTTTTTTTAATAATAGACCTCATTGAGGGTCATCAGGATCCCCCCTGATCCCCCCAATGAGGTCTTTCAAAAAAAAAAAAAAAAAAACCCCAAAGAAATGACCCTGTGAGTGCTACAAGGGTCTCCAGCACATTGCAAAGCAATGTGCTGGGGACCACTGCGGCACTCACAGGGTTACTGTTACTGTTACTGTTATTTTTATGTATTCAGACCTCGTGGGGGACATCAGGACCCCTCCTGGTGTCCCCCAAGTAATTGATCTCCCAGCCGATAGGCTGGGAGACCAATTTGGCGACTGCAGGAGAGCAGAAGCTCTCCTGCCTTTCACTCCTACCACCGGTAGGAGTGAATCGGGTAAGGGAAACTTCCCTAACGTCATCGGTGATCATGTCACCGATGACGTTAGGAGGTTTCCCCCGGTCCCGCCCACTCCTACCCGGAAGTTCGGGTAGGAGAGACGGAAGAGGAGAAGCTGCGCTTCTGCTGCGCTTCTCCTCTTCTTTTATTGATCTCCCAGCGCGATCGGCTGGGAGATCAATAACAGGGGGGACATGAGGAGTGATCCTCATGTCCCCCCACAAGTGCCAGGCATTTTTTTTTTTGAAATTCGGCCACTGCAAGCCGGTTATACCGGCTCATGCAGTGACCGAATTTCACTCTTACGCTGTACGAGCGTGGTGCAGCAGGTACAGCTGTGTCCACTCGTACGGCGTAAGTAGCTGGCACTCTAGGGGTTAAATGCCATAGGGGTATGCACACTCCTTTGGCACTCAAAGGGTTAAGGTAAATATACAACATTAAATAAAATATGGGTAAATAAAGTAATATAGCACTGACTCTGTAACTTCAGTACAATGCTAATCGCTTCTTTAAGAGCCGTTAGGAGCCGTTCACAGCACACCGAAGTGAAGCGTGAACGAGCTCCCGGAGGGAGGTGGGAGGAGAATGACACGCTGCTGGGAAGTCCTGAAAGCAGTGCCCCATGTGCATTGTGCCACACTATGAGGAAGTACATAAGTTGTAAGTGAAAGATTTTAAAAAGTAAGTTAAAAAACTAAAACAAAGTAAGTTTCCTAATACTTCTTATGTGATTAAACAAGTGGTAAAAAGTCTTTTTGATGTGAATGTTCCCCTTTAAATAAATTACTATAAACTACTATGGATGGCCATACACATCCTCCTATAATATAAAAGGCCAGATGTATGTTTGTCCAGTGCAGTCATGCACAGTACAGACTGCCCAAATGCAGGCCAATGCAGTCATGCACAGTACAGACTGCCCAAATGCAGGCCGATGCAGTCATGCACAGTACAGACTGCCCAAATGCAGGCCAATGCAGTCATGAACAGTACAGACTGCCTGAATGCAGGCCAGTGCAGTCATGCACAGTACAGACTGCCCAAATGCACGCCGATGCAGTCATGCACAGTACAGACTGCCCGAATGCAGGCCGATGCAGTCATGCACAGTAGAGACTGCCCAAATGCAGGCCGATGCAGTCATGCACAGTACAGACTGCCCAAATGCAGGCCGATGCAGTCATGCACAGTACGGACTGCCCAAATGCAGGCCGATGCAGTCATGCACAGTACAGACTGGCCAAATGCAGGCCGATGCAGTCATGCACAGTACGGACTGCCCAAATGCAGGCCAATGCAGTCATGCACAGTACAGACTGCCCAAATGCAGGCCGATGCAGTCAAGCGCAATACAGACTGCCCGAATGCAGGCCGATGCAGTCATGCACCGTAGAGACTACCCAAATGCAGGCCAATGCAGTCATGCACAGTACAGACTGCCCAAATGCAGGCCGATGCAGTCATGCACAGTACGGACTGCCCAAATGCAGGCCGATGCAGTCATGCACTGTAGAGACTACCCAAATGCAGGCCGATGCAGTCATGCACAGTACGGACTGCCCAAATGCAGGCCGATGCAGTCATGCACAGTACGGACTGCCCAAATGCAGGCCAATGCAGTCATGCACAGTAGACACTGCCCGAATCCACAGAATGCTGGGAGGTGTAGTTCTGCGGTTTTACACATTTTGGCCTGTGTACACGGGCTTTTACACTAGTTAATAATAATAAAGAAGCTATTGTGAAACTGAATCATAGAATTGTCCCTTGGATATCAGAAATCTATTCAGTGCAGTTCCAGGGCTGGAATAGTAATAAAGCAGAGTAGGCATCTGCCTACAGGCGCACCCCACAGAGTCAATGGGATTGTTTTTTTTTTTTTTATTAGCCTTTTTTTAATTAGCCTCGCATAACCCCCCTTATTCGGCACAGACCTGTAGCTGCTGAGCTCCCTCTTCAGCTCTTTAGTAATGCAGAGAGCACTGGGAGATGACATCATCTCCCAGAGCTCTGCATTACTGGAGAGAAGACAGCGCGGGAGCTTCAGCAGTTACAGGTATGTGCCAAAGGAGACACAGGCCTCTTCTGCCGCTGCACCACCAGGGAGGTAGGAAACGGACACGGGGGGGGCAATGTGAGGGCAATATGGAGATGATAGGTGGCAAGTTGGAGCTGATGGGGGCAATGTGAGGGCAATATGGAGCTGATGGGGGGCAAGTTAGAGCTGATGGGGCAATATGGAGCTGATAGGGGGCAATGTGAGGGCAATATGGAGATGATGGGGGCAATGTGAGGGCAATATCGAGCTGATGGGGGTCAAGTTATAGCTGATGGGGCAATATGGAGCTGATAGGGGGCAATGTGAGGGCAATATGGAGATGATGGGGGGGAATGTGGAGATTAGGAGCATTGTGGAGGTGTCCAGTGGAGATGGCAAATCGGAGCGGGGGGATCTTCAGACTTCTGTGCTTACAGGCTCCTGAGATGTAAAGCCAAGCACTTAAAGTACTTAAAGGAAAGTAAACCATAAAAATTAATATAACTAAGACTGGTCATGTGTCCCCTGATTACTCCAAAATTGTTCATATAGCTCAGGAGGTTAATACTTACCCTGTCGCATGACTGCACCTTGACTAGAGGAAATCAGCCTCCAAATTTTATCTCTGATCATCAGATGGCGCTATAAGAGTTGGGACCGATACTCAAGTCCCTCTAAAACCAATGGCCTTTCGCAATATCATTCTCAAAATGTATCCATTTTGGCAGCTACCACCTGCTTTTCCTAAATGGAAATTTGTCCCTGCTTGGGGGGATGGGGGGAGTAATAGGGAACTCTTAGTGTCTGCAGTCTTTTAGTATCAATATATCTGCATAATAAGCATTAGCCCTTTCAGTGCCAGTGGAATATTCAGAACAGTGTAAAGCAATGCGCTGGACACCCTCTGGCATTCAAAGGTTTAAATAAATACAATAACTATATGATCATTGGAACAGTCCACTATACAGAAGTACAGAGCTGATGGTGAAACATCTTGACAAACTTATTTTATTATCAGTGGCGTCTACAGCACATTTACAGGAGTTGACCTCTTGCAGAACAGAGGGGCATGCAATGTAAATTGCACACCCTTCTGATTCTCAAGGGGTTAAATACCGTGGTTTTTATGTCCTTGTAACTGTTTAATCATGAATGTTTGGACTAGGCTCTTGAAGTACAACAGAGGGATGTAACCAAAGTGTTGAAAAATCAGACAGAGTCTTTTGGCAGTATGCCAGGTCTCCATCATGAAAGCAATTTTGTAGCCATATAAGGACTTAAAGACAAGCCCTCTCTCCTGAAACCTGCATAGTAGAGCACTAGACACATTTCAAAATTATACCACTCTGCATATGGCAGAATCAGCCTCTGATATTTTAGAAGTCCCAGACTTCTCTAGTATCCAGTGGGTTAAAGTTATATTTCAGTGCTCACTCCTTCTAGGACTGATTTTTATACAAGGTTGAGAGCCCATTACCTTTTTCACCATAAGATCAGCAGAACATTACACCAATGCACGCCACCAGCAGGTCTATACACCATTACACAATGAGATGAGATGAAAATCATCCTCGATTCATCAACCCTTTAACTCTTTGAGTGCCAGAAGGGTACTCAATGCATTGCGGTCCAATGCAATGCATACCCTTCTGGCACACACAGGGTTAAGGAAGACCAAGAGGGGTGTGTCACTTATTGCTTTACAATGCATTGCACACTATGAACCTTACAGGGCTCATTTTTCTGAAATGCTATTTGTCTTATTTTGTCCTCATCATTTCTTAGACAATTTGTAGTTTTTCTAATTGGTAAAGGGACTGGAAAACTGATTTTTATCTTATAAAATAGATATTAGGTACATAAATTAGATTTCTGTAGTAGTATAGGCTTTTCATTCACATAATTGATAACTGTTGCATAAAATACATTTTGGTGCCACAAAATTAATTTTGCGACAAACAATTGGCCATTTTAATATAAAATCAGTTGTTACACACCATAAAAACAGTATGGGTGTTAGAAACATTCCCTGTATGGAAAGCTTTAGGAAAGGTACCCACAGGATTAAAATCAAATTCTTCCACAAGGACTTGTTCACAATTGTGATGTTAGTGTGGTATTTTGCATGCTGTGCTAATCATAAGTCCCTTATATTGCTGTCTATTAGGCTGTTGATACTGGAGATTTTAACACACATTAATGCAACCCACCACAGCACTGTGCACCTCAACAATGTTTATGGTTGGAAACACTAAAGCCGAGCAGAGGTGATCTGCACAGTGGACAGTATGACACTGCACAGACCATTCACACTAGCGAACTGGATGTTGGTTAATCCATGTGGACACTGGCCAGTGATATATGGATGATGCAGACTTAAGCCGCCAATCAGTCATATTTCCTCAACGTCCTGGAGCTATGGAATTACTCTGGAAACAAGGTTATATCTCAACTCAGTTCAACAGGTGGGCGTTGAGGGTTAGATGAACCTTTGATTGGCTGGTGAGACTACCAATGTGTTATTTACTTATGACTGATCTTTTTTTTGTTAATATAACTCATGTAGTTATGCTAGTGTTATCCTTAAAGGGTTAGTAGTCTAATTGGAATTTGGATCCAATAGTGTTATACGGTAAATAATACACACAATTTTACATTAATTCTAATAGACAGCAGGACATGCCAATGGTAGCCATTTTAATGCAGGGGGTACTTGGGCGTTTGCAGGAGGCCTCCAGTCTCAGTCCAGTCCCCCCCTGCACCCCATCCAGACACCCATGATCTAGTTTCTTCTGTAACCTGGCAGCTGCTGACATCATCACACACACACCTGCCCCTTTTCATTTCCTCATTAATCCACTGAGCACTAGAGAGGTGTCCAATATATTGCAGAGCAATGCACTGGACACCCACCTGTCATTTAAAGGGTAAATAGTCAATGAGTCATGATCAGGGTTTTGACTAGGGTTGCCACCTGTTCTTCAAAAAAATACCGGCCATGGCATTCCCTCCATAGACTTAACATTGGACAGAAGCCAATTTTTTACCGGCCTGCCGGTAAAATACCGGCTGGGTGGCAACCCTAGTTTTGACCCAGATCTCAGGGTGAAAGGACAAATCCTCAGAGTGAGAAAGCCCAGTGTTACTTACTATCATTTCTGCACCAAATAACTGCTTATTTAGTCCTTAAATTGATGACATTTCTAGCAGAAAGATAGAAGGAGACATCCTTAGTGAAAATTCTTAAGTTACAACATATTAAGTGTTCTTGAGGACTGATTAGAACACTTCCCGGTTAGAGCAATCAAGGATATATCACCTGAAATCTATGTTATTGGGAATTTTATGGGTTAATATTTCAAAAATCTCATGGCTGGTTCATTCTGAAAGCTCCCAGGCATGATCATGATGCAGCAACTCCCTGATGCTGCAAACTAATAGCTTTTTCTTTTCATTCCCCCCCTTCTCTCTTTCCCTATCATACAAAGACCTTCTGACTGAGATCATTTGGTGGTGAGCTGCGCTTTGAGTCTGTGTCAGACTAGGGCCCAGTAGTTTCAGGTTATGCCCTAACTGCACTATTTTGGGCAAATAAAAATTCCCATTGATTTAAAAGAGGGGGGAGGCGGTTACAAAGCTCTTTTAAAACAATGAGAATTTGCAGAGTTTTTATTAGTTCAATAGTGCAGTTGATTTGACCCAGAATTGCTCCATTATATATGTATACATAAGTCCCAATGGGGGAGATTTATAAAAGTGGAGTTAATGGAAAATAAGTGTTAAAATGGCTGTAAGATTGTCTCTGGTAGTTCTAAATGTATTAAGGACAGTTTAGGAGGACATAACGCTGTGTAGTACTTGAAAAAATGGAGTAACGAAGTTTGTAAAATGTGGTGCAGCTTATTTATAAAGAAATGTTGATATTTGTGACAATTTAGCGACATAATTTACTACAAATATTCAAGGCCATGTCTGACCTGTTCTTATTCTTTACTGTCTCCACATTTATAAATGTAACTAGAATACTTTGTAAATACCAACACAAGCTGGTGAGATAGCTCATTGGTAAATTCCCTGACTATGGAGCCTATTCAAACCGCAAGGTTGCAGATTCAATTACAGGCAGGGTCAACTCAGCCCTTGACTTAACAAAAAAAGAAGAAAGAAAAAGAAAATCTCATAACAGCGCCATATCCCACACCTATATTGACGGGACACTGGGACAGACTCAAGGGTTAGATTAAAGGGGTAGAGTAAATAAAAACATATAAAATATAAACTTTAATGATCCCTTAAAAACCAGCGAATAAAAACAAATATGCAATCCTAATGCTTAACTTAGCAAGTGACCCATTGTTAGGGCACCTAAAATGGTAATTAGTAACGGTCCAGACCCTCCTCCCTGCTGAATGCAGCTTCAGCAGAGAAGGGAGGGTTAATACTACCCTCTTCCGCTAGCACCAACCAACCAGGAAGATCCCTACTCTCCTGGGCGTCAGGTAATAGCAAGTAGTCCTTTATTTGGGCACCTATAGTGGTAATTGGCAACAGACCCGATCCTCCACACTGCTGTGTACACTGTCAGCGGGAGAGGGAGTGTACGGGTTACTGATACCTCTTGTACTGGCTTTATATAGAGGAGAGCCTCATTCCTCTCATTTGTAGTAAGATGATGGTATAGACACTACCTGCCTCTAAATACTATAATAGAGCAAAGGATAGTGGAGGGGTAGCTGCAAAAAGTGATCACCCAAAATAAGCGAGACACTTGCTCCAAACTTTCCCAGCGGTCTGTCCACAAAAATCATTGGGTAAAGGACCCGCTGGGTGAGTGATCGGTATAGGCCAAAAAATGACAGAAAGAGACAAACATAGTATAGATATACAGAGCTACAAGTTTTGATCAAATTGTATCAGGATTGCAGCAATACTGATACACATAGTCTGTGCTCAGAGACCCGACGATCGTTTCGCCATTATAGCTTCATCAACTCAGCCCTTCATCCTTCCAAGGTCCATAAATGAGTACCATTGATTGGGTAATAATAACATCTATTATTTCCGCTGCCGATTTGGTTAATTCCGAGAGCGTGCAATGAAAGCGCTTTGAGTCCCACTGGGAGAAAGCGCTATATACATACTAGTTATTATTATTATTAATAATAATAATTATTATTATAAGGACATTTTAAGGATCCGTTCATCAAAAACAAACAGGAACACTTTTTATAAATCTCCCCCACTGTAGTTTCTCCATCATGTGAAAGCTTCATAAAAGTATGTAATATTTATCACAACATAAAAAATACATTAAACAGAAATTCTACAATAAAGGATATTACCTGCATAGTTTAACCCTTTCTGTGCCAGAGGGGTCACAACGCATTGCAAAGCAATGCGTTGCGTACCCCTCTGGCACTGAAAGGGTTAAGTATCTTGGAACAAAGTAGAAACTGTGGATTTTTTTCATAAAACATTTAAGAGGGTATACAGAGTGATATAAAACACTGCTCTAGGAAAGGGTCGCACCCATGAAACACTGCACGCAGTGATACTATAATAAATATGAGCCTCACTCAGTTACATGACATGCGTGGTTTCCCATCAATCTTTTTTGAAGATCCCTTTCTCTCTGGGCTTTTTAAAGCTGTGCACTGTTCAGCATTATTGAGGAGTCAGTGTGCAGGGTTTTTTCCCATTGCTAATTTTAGTATCTGCCATTAGTTTCCTTTTAGAATAAATGTGAATGTGTCTTTTATCAGGCTGCAATTCTCTCCCACTCACACACATTACATTGCTGCTATCTGATATTGCCCATTGCTGTCATACTTCACATTGTTCAGGGACAGGAGGTCAGCAGCCCCTGCCCACTCTGATCATCTAACATGTACTCACTGAATTTTCTTGGTAAAGTTCTTGGAGACTATTCCTCCCTCTTTCTGTTGCTCCTCATGATTTCCTGGAATGACAAAGAACAGTAAATGTAATATTCTCATCTATTAGTTACCAAACAGTGTGTGTCTTATGTTCAGAGAAACATGCTGTAATTCTGGGACAAACAAACTGCACCAGAAGGGAAATATATAAATGTCCAGAATTTGCTTTGAATTCAAATTGAATTTTTAATTTCTTCCCTCTGTTACAGATGGTTTGTCCCAGAATTTTTTCATTTACTTTACTGTAGAATGTTATATGTATAGTAAAATGAATAGTGATCATTTAGGGTTGAAACATGAATGACATATATCAAACACAGACCAAACGCAAATGATTTTTCACTGGAGAAAAAAGTGCAATGTGGAAATAAAGTGCTAATCAGTGCTAAAGCCAAGTACACAATTGTGAAATCAGAAATAAATGCAAACAAGTAACATACTTATCTTTCATAAGAAAGGTGAGCAGATATCTCTTAGAATGCAGGAAATGTTTGAAAATGCCATGATGCAGGACTGCATAGGAATCGGTGTAACCCTGAAGTATGTGTATTTCATAAGGGTCTTGCATTTAATGGTATATCTGTTAAGGTAATCATACCTGTTTTAATCATGGACACTTAAAGGGATAGTAATACTTCGTTTTATCTTTATTTTATTTTGTAGGCATTAAAAAAACATGAAGAACGATATAAGTCTTATCTCTCAAACCTTTATGGTTTAACCCCTTAACGACATGTGACGTACTATGACCGTCACGGTCCTTGAAATACTCAAGGACCGATGACGGTCATAGTACGTCACGTACTTTTTACTTACAGCGTTCTACCGGGAGCGCTGTAAGTAAAAATAGGGCCTGAAATTGACCGCTCCAAGATTGGAGCGATCTCTATCAGGCCCCATAATGATGCTCCGATACACGCGACAGGTCACGTGTACCGGCGTGTCCAAGTGCTCCTATGCGGTCATTATGGGACGGAAATGTCCCAGGACCGCCGGTCGTTAAGGTGTTAAGAGATATTCACAAGCAAAGTATCCCCCCCCCCCCGTTCAGCCACATCAGAAGGGAGGTGCCCAGGTAGACTGCAGAGAGGGACAATCTTCAATTAAGATAATGGAAAAAGCTGAAAAACTTGTCAAGGGGGGAAGGGCTTTCATTGTTTTCATACAAAGAAGATTGTCCCCTTCTGTTATCTGTCTGGTCTTACAACCAGATTCACATCTGAGAAGAGATGGCTTACACTAGGAAAAAGGGGTGGGAAGGGGAAACTTTGCTTGTGAATATCTCTTAAACCATAAAGGTTTGAGAGATAAGACTTATATCATTCTTCATGTTTTTTTCATGCCTACAAAATAAAATAAAGATAAAACAAAGTATTACTATCCCTTTAAGCTATTACTTGACATTGATTGGTTCTTTTTTTATACTGTTTGGCCTCACTGACCATAACTAATAAAAAATATAAAGATAAAATGAAGTATTACTATCCCTTTAAGAAAAATACTCCCTGCAGGGTTGAGTGGTCTGATTTCTGCAACAATTACATTTTTATAAATGTCCTGTGTTTAAAGGAACATGTGGTTTAAGGTGCCCACATAACCCTTTAAAGGAACGGTAAACATTTTTTATGAAAAACAAATATATATTGTAGAAATTTCCTGTTGAGTAAAATAAGGGTACTCCCACTGCTGAGAGATGCATATTTCCAGAGTTATTACAGTTTAAACCCATTTATTTATTTATTTATTTATTTATTTATTTTTACATTAGCAGTGCCCTCTGATTGTAAGATTCCAGTTAGTTATTCTGTTACGTTCTAATCAATTGGAAAGTCAGTGACATAGAATTCTCAATGGATTCCTATATAATAATTGGCTAGGATGTTTGTCATAAGCATTCTGTGCTTTCGGGCAGTCTCTACAGTGCATGACTGCATCGGCGGCAGGACGCAGGGCAGGACCAGCCTCTTAACCTCTCTGGCACTCAAAGGGTTAACATCACCCGGACCTTGGCCCGTGTACACGGGCTTTTACACTAGTATGATATAAACTGCTGATTCACTTCCTGTCAGTTAGCACTATCAGGAAGTAAGCACATAGTAAATTCACTTCCTGATTATTTGAACTGTTATAACTTTTGAATAGGGTTGCCACCGAGCCAGTATTTTACTGGCAGGCCGGTAAAAAATTGTTTTTGTCCAATGTTAAGTCAATGGAGGGAATGCCATGGCCGGTATTTTTTTGAAGAAAAGGTGGCAACCCTACAACAACAACAGGCAGTGGTGAGAGTGCCCTTGTTTAACTCAAGAAAAGCTCAATAACATATAGGTGTTAATAAAAAAGTGTTCCTGATTTAAAGGGATATGTGGGCTCCTTAATCTGGTCTCCTTACTCTCGGGCATGGAAGCTCAAACCTCTTCTCAGGCCCCACTCCCAACAGTGCAGGCTCTCAGGATATTCTCAATTAAACAAAAGGGGGAGATTCACTAAAGAGGTGATAAAGTGGAGATGGCTTTGCCAGTTTATCACTTCTCCAGTGCCTATGTTATTCTATGGAGCCTATGCACTAAGATCTCCAAAGTTGAAGAAATCTCAATGCATAGACTCCATAGAATAACATAGGAATTGGAGAAGTGATAATCTGGAGAAGTCATCTCCACTTTATCATCTCTTTATCATCTCTTTATCACCACTTAGTGAATTCCCCCCAATGAACGTTGTTAACTCAGGCAGCTCCAACAGAATGACTGAACTATTGATTGATTGATTCACCTGTTTTTCTATGAGGAGGTACTGAGTGCTGAGGACAGGTTTGAGTACCCCTGCTCTTGGGCACTGGTTCTCAATCTGTACCCTCAGGGCCCACCAACAACCAGGATTTTGTGTATTTCCGTGCATAGATGACTTACTTAGTGGCTCAGCCATTTTGATTAACTAAGGTGAGCTCTAAAAAGGACATCCTCAAATCCTGGCCTGTTAGCGAACCCTGAGAGAACATGTTGAAAATCACTGAAATAGATTACCCAGTGGTGTTTCAAAATCTGCCACCCAGGTCTGCACGTTTTAGAAAATGAATCCTTATCCCCTTAACGACCAGCTGCAGCAGGACGACTGCATTGCATGGTTCCCGAACAGCATGCTGCCATGCAAGGACCCCAGCATTCTAAGACATGCTAGGACCATCACTGGTCCATAAGAGCCAAACCGGCATGATTGTCCTGGCATGTTAAGGATCCTTAAGGGTTAAAGGGGCAGTAAAGCCTAATTATGTAATAATATAGACTGAGGAAAACAAGGCTAACCTCCTGTTGAGAAATGCTTTATTTAAAAAAAAAATTACATGTATTTTGAGAGTTTAAGTTTCAGATTTTGTGTGTCTATGTTAGGGTGACCAGACCTCACCTTTAATCTGGGACACATATGAAAAATGCATACTGCAAAGCTGGTTTGATTTAAGTGCAGTCCTGAAATATGCCTCTTTCCAATGTGTACCTGGTTAAAGGGACAGTCTAGTCAGCTTAGTCTAGGTTGCTCTGTTACTTTATCAGTCTATGAGCGCTACAGACATAAGGAGGCTAATGTACTAGGCTGAGTTGCTCTATCATCCCTTTGAGTGCCAGAGAGGTATCCAACACATTTCAATGCAATGCATTGGATACCTCTCTGGCACTCAGAAGGTTAAAACTAAACACAATGTTGTGGTAAACGAGTTACACCATAGTGGACAAATAAAAAACCCCATTTATTTAAATACAGATTTCAACCCCTAGAATAAGCTGACAACACTTTCCCTTTAACTGGGGACACATAGGAAATAGGCATATTTTGGGAATGCACTGAAATCAAAGCAGCCCTGCAGTATGCATTTCTCATATGTGTCTGGTCACCCTATCCCATATAAAGCAGTGCAAAGCAACGCACCGGTTAAGATGATCACATATCCCTTAAAATGAGGAAAGTATATGAAAATTGTACTCTGCTGGACTGCAGGAATCAGTGCAAATCTGAAGAATGTGATTTCGATGTATTCCTGATTTAAAAGGATATGGTCAACTTAATGGAAATGCAGAATAAGTTAAGTCAAATTACTTAGATTTTTTTATCATTTTTTCATCTTCACCTATTTATTTACACATCTGGATCTGATTTATTTTTCTTGAGAAAGTGTTCTGTGTGGGGCTGTGAAAGCAGCCAGAGTGCAACAATGTAAAGAACATACAGTGTAAAAAAAACACAATGAACCTATGTAGAATAGCCACCTATCCTATATAATAATTCGCTAAAATGTGTGTAACGCCGCGACATGCGCAGTAGACACTGCTGCAGTCATGCACAGTAGAGACTGCCCGTGTCACGACTGATACAGAGCTGGACGCTCCAAAGGAGCGTCCAGCTCTGTATCAGCCGTAGCGCAGGCAGTCTCTACTGCTCGTGACTGCCCCGCGACCAGGTGGCAGTGGCACTGTGGCCCGTGTAACAGGCTGTTCAACTAGTTACTGCATAAATAATAATCATAAACTTCCTCTATCAAAAACAGAAAACTCTCTGGAAATTCAATGACATAACTGACATAAAAGTATAAAAAAATTAAAAGTATAGTAAATCTGACTTTACACATTCTGCTCTTGCAGAATATAGAAAGCCAAAGAAAAAAGGTTGCCCTTCCTTTAATTAGACCCCTGTTGCATTCAATGAGTTACAACCTCATTTAAATCAATGGGAATCTCGGTAATTTGTATTTTTCTCTTATGAAGTAGTTGGTTCACCTCTAAATTTTTCTGTTCTTATTATATCAGCCTCCATGTCTCAAAGGGGTGTGCAATACACTAAAAATCAATCCGTTGCTCACCCCTTTTTCTGACACTTAAGGGGTTAACATTGCAACTGCCACTAAGTTATATTATCGTAACATTAGATGGACTACGCAAATGATTACTGAGAGTTTATGTTATTACACCCTATTTATAGTATAACAATAAATTGATGTCTAATGACCATGAGACTTATACAAATCCTGTATATAAGACTCTTTTTACCATATAAGTAAAGAGTAATCCGTTATTTGACATTCAGCTGTTGGGGACCATTGGCTGGTTGAAGATAATGGGAGCTGTAGTTACCAACAGTTAGAGGTCCTAAAGCTGGCTATCACCAATATAAGTAGAAACATCCTAAACTTAGAACAAGGGTGTGTAATACAGAGGACAGGAATGACTCAGCGTGAAGCACCTGCCATGAACTGGCAGATCAGGGTCTCATGAACCAAATTTAGACTGTAAAGTACTGGATTACATCCCATGGCCTTATCATGTCAAGCAGTGAAGTGCAAGCTATCAGCTCTGTCACTCTGGACAGTTGTGCGTATATCAGATAGGGATCAGCAGTAATAACATCTAACACCCTTTCTCTCTTCTCTTCCCTCTATCCAGGGGCATGAATACAGAGTGTGCAGCGGGAGCATTTGTGATGGGGCTCAACATCCAAGGAGTACTGTGACTACTGTCAGCTCAGCCTTATCCTGCAACACTTTACATTCAGACCAGTTTCTTACCTTTGCAGGTAGTGACTGAGCAATAAGAATGTGATTGGTGAACCCCATCAATTTTCCTCATTAATCCTTTGAGAATCAGAGAGGTGTCAAAGGTATTGCAAAGCAAGGCACTGCACTCCCCCTCTGGTTCTAAAAGGGTTAACTGTCAACATGTGGGTCATAAATCATGATACAGCAGTTCCTTGGAGTTGTAAGCAATTTAATTTCCCTGCAACATGAAGAACTGAAATTCTCCAGTGGGGAACTACACTTTGGGTCGGTGTCTGAATATGATTCATATTATCTCTAGGGGTGGAGGGGAGATGCACTAAGGTTCATTACAGTGGCAGAGTTGTTTGGTGATGGGGTGAGAGAATTTTTCTTTGCCAGATAAGACACTTCACCAACATTTGCACTAAGAATTAGTTATGAACATGAGAAGGGAGGTAGACATTGGACACTAGCAAATTATGTTGGCGTAAATTTCATAGATGTTTTGTAATGCTGAGTCTGCAGTCAGGTTAATAACAGGCTAGGCAAAATATATACCATGTGCTGTACTTGAAGTTGCAGTTTATAACATGTCTTATAGGCAAATACAATTCCCAAGATGTTTCCTTCTGCTCCTCCTACATCCTTCCCTTGTGCTTTAGATTGCACCATGGTCTCTCTCATCCACTCTTGTGACTTCTGTGTCCCTGCTGGGGGAGAGGTATTCCAGAGGAAGAAACACACTTTACTGTGTGCAAGATGCATTTTAACCCCCGGATGCACCTCTTTAATGCTTTAATGTACACAATAACATGCTCCATGAAACTGCATTACTGACATCATCTCACTGGCTGATCAGGAAATATGATCACCAAGTCTGCAACCCAGTGAGATGTTAACAGGTATTCCAAGCAGAGCCTGTCCCTCTCCCCAAACTAAAGAAGGCACTTCTGCATTACAAATCTGCAGACTAATTATGCTACAGGAGCTTACCACAGCTCTCTTAATCCCTTGGGCTTTAGAAACATCTTCAACACATTTACAGGCAATGTGCCAGAGATGTATCTAACATTCAAGGGGTTAAAATGACCACCTGAGGTAAGAAATTAACTCTGCCGTCTTGTATGAATGACTTTATCGCCAATCTCAAGGAGGTGAATCGGTTTCTGTGAGCTTGAACAGTATAACCAGCTATTAGAGCTTAGTGAATCTGGTGAATAGCCAAATGAACATGTAAACACGTCTACAAGAATATGAAAATGGCTCATTAAGTCAGATTTCAATATGCAAACAAGCTATTCGCAAAGAAGACACTGAAACATGGCAAAGCTGGAAAGGCATGGTGATTTAAGTATATTTGAGGTGTAATCATAGGGATGATAACAGCTTAGTGTCTAATAGATGTAGCCGGGTCACATTTTCCTCTAGTTTTCCAAACAGGATTTCTATCCTATGCAAGGCACCCAAAGTGCCCTTAGACTTAATCACATCCACACCCACTTTCCTCATTTGACTCTACCCTAGTCCCATCCACTGTTGCCTGGCACAGGAAATACCCTTAGTCTATAAAATATCAGCCCAATATAGTCATTAATGCCTTAGATGATATGGAAGTCTCCAATGCTTTAATTCACAATTCACTTGCGACCTCTCATACAAGGGGTTAAATAATGACCGATCCTTAGTGTCCCAAAGTAGTGCACTACCTATCTAAGCAACTTACAGGGTTTTCTGCTGGTGTGGTAAAAGTTTTCACCTGTCCTCATGTCCACCATCAGTGTAGGATCTCCTCGTGAACATTAGAGAAACAGTCACTGGCTTATTCTTTCTGAAGTATCGGTCTATGTTAATAACAATCACTTGTGCTTAGTTTTGATATCCTGAAAATGTTCTTTGTTGGCTTAGATTGAGCATCAATAACTTAGATCAGTTTGGAGCATGGTGAGGTAATCTATTGTTATTTCGTTTATGAAAGGCAGGGTGTGTTTTCATCATTCAAATGCTGTTAATCACTTACATTCTCTTCATAGTTTGGTTTATCAAACAGACCGCTGACATCCATGAGATGATTTGAGTGGTGTAAAAATATTTTGATCTGGGCAGGGTTGCTTTAAACCACATTCAGACCCTGGGCAAAAAAAAAATTGTGGGATTTCTTAACCCTTTGATTGCCAGAAGTATGTCCAATGCATATATGCATCCCTCTGGTACTGCAAGGGTTAACCCTTGGATGCTGTAGATAACTCCAAACATTAAAAAACTATTTTTTGGAGACCTCCTTAGAAGTTAAATATTAATTTCACAATAATTAACACTTTCTATCAATAGTAAGCGCTAGTTCACAACTCTTTTTCAAGAAAAAGCAGATGCCATTGTTTCCTATGTGTTTGTACAAACTTGACCATGGTAACTATACCTAACTTAACAAAATACTGAGTTTTCATACCTATCATCACCAAATGCTGAGTTGTCACATCTGGCTACTCATATTGATCAGACTGTATCATGTGCACCTCAATTGTTTGTACGTGGGGGGAGGGTCCATAACCCTGTTGTTAACTCCTTGTGGGGCAGAAGGATGTGCAACACTCTTCTGTTCCTTAGGGGGTTAAATGGTCCTGTTTTAGGTCAAGGAAGAAGAAGAGGGGGCACCTCTGTGGATATTATATTCAGGACCCATTTTAGATCCTCGTTCCACTGCCAAAACTCACAATGGTGGTGGTCACAATGACACTTATCTGTGCAAGAGACTAGATGAGTCTGGAGATGTTATTGGCCCTCCCCCCACACAGATCATTTCCGGTCCCTTGTGCATATCACCCTGGTACCCTCCTCTTCAAGCAGAATATAAAACAAAATGGGGTGCACAGCCATAAGCTTTATTAACCACACAAAGATTAGAATTTATTGATGCACTCACATAGCATGCAGGACTTGTAATTAAAATACATAGCAGTATTAGGCGCATAGGAAAATTATATCTTGTCCATAAACAGGCACCACAGTGGAAGCCTTTCAAACTTGTTGCAAAGAAATCCTAGGACTCATAATGTGGGGGAGATATGTAAAAGGAGAGGGTGGAGATAGGTACGGTCTACAGTGAGGAGAGGTGGAAAGGAACTACTCTGGGGGGGCAGGAAGAAGACCATATTCACAGGGAGAGACGGGCGTGGCACATCTCTCACTCCTTCCATTGCATTTGTCACAGGGTTAGGTTCTTTCCTTTGTTTGGGTATGTACAATTGTTAACAAAAATAACTGGTGATGGTTCCTTAGAGAGAAAAAACAGTGGAAGTGTGCCCCCCGGCTCTGGTTGTATGTGATGATGTTACCCATTGGGGAGCTGGGTGATCTGCATTTGGATAACCATTTTAGTGTTTGTCCACTGTCATTGTTTAAAGGGATAGTAATACTTCGTTTTAACTTTATTTTATTTTGTAGGCATTAAAAAAACATGAAGAATGATATAAGTCTTATCTCTCAAACCTTTATGGTTTATGAGATATTCACAAGCAAAGTTTCCCCCTCCCGCCCCTTTTACCTACTGTAAACAATCTCTTCTCAGATGTGGAATACAGTCCATAGACTGGACAGATAACAGAAGGGGACACTCTTATTCCTATGAAAACAATGAAATCCCTGCCCCCCTTGACAAGCTTTTCAGGTTTTTCCCTTATCTTAATTGAAGATTGTCCCTCTCTGCAGTCTACCTGGGCACCTCCCTTCTGCCCTGGCTGAAAAGTGTTACATCAGTAAAAGGGGCGGGAGGGGGACACTTTGCTTCTGAATATCTCTTAAACCATAAAGGTTTGAGAGATAAGACTTACATCATTATTCATGTTTTTTTAATGCCTACAAAATAAAATAAAGTTAAAACAAAGTATTACTATCCCTTTAAGCATGTGCCCTGTTTATTTTTGGCCATGCACTGGTATTTTTGAAAGGCTTCCACTGTGGTGCATGGGCGGGGACAGGATCTAATTTTCCTGCATACTGGTGTTTCTTCTGATCACTGGGTCCATATGCTATATCGTATCTCAACAAACACTAATCTATGTGTAGTAGGGATAAAGATGATCAATTCACATTATGCTTCCATTTGTTTTACTCTCCATTTCATGTTGACATCTAACTACATTTACATTACATGACATCTACACTCACTACATTAAACAGAAACCCCTTGGTCCATGGCTTAACAGAGAAGAGTTTTTCAGTCATGGTCCTGAAGTAACCAGAGCAAGTAAAAGGTTTCAGAATGTCCGTTCCAGAGCACAGCTTTGTAATTAGTAGATTACTCCATCTTTTCAGGTCATATGCTCCAACATGGATATTTTTAAATCCTGCACTGTTGGGCATCCTTAAAGACCATGACTGAGAAACTATGTAACATAGAATGCTGCATGGGAGAAGCTACAGACAAAGCAAGACAGAGTAATAAGAAACCTTAATGAACACTGGCTAGTCATTTTGTGTGAGTTAAATCTAACAGGTCTACAGTACTTGGTGGCATGGTAGTTTAGGCATAGCTCCAGCAAGGCACTGGAGATACACGTTTTAATTTTTGAAATGCATTACTGAAAGCTTTCAATAAAATAATGTTATGAATATGGATAGAGCTTATTTCTATATATTTTATCTCATTAAAACTGTTAATGTCTGCTGTATGGTGTCAGGAAGTGTTTACTAAAGGAAATGTAAAATAGATCTCAGTAGAAACAAAAATTGCAGATACAATGCAAAAAAACCAAAATGGTTAACACTGCTACCCAGTATAAACAAATGAAGACATACTTATTCCTAATGCATAGTGTCTCATATTTAAGAAAATCACTTTACTAACTTCAATTTTTTTATTGTCATGTAATGCAAAAAATAATGTAAAAAAATGTTCACGCCTATAAATAAATGTCATTGTTCTATGTGTTAGCTGTATTTTTCTGTCAAAACTGTGCCAAAACAATACATTTACAAGAGTTACATTATATTTGCAAAATAATAATGCTAAAATTAGTTTAAAATGCCTACCACATTTTACAAATAATAATTTTTAAACATTGGGCCCTATTTCTAGTGGGAGCTGTAGCTAGTTGAAAGGAGCTGGGGCCAAACTAAAAGTATCAAAGCAGATCTGGGAGTTATAAATGAAAGAATATGTTTATATAGTGCCACAATTGTACTCACTGCTTTATACACTAAGATGTGATAAAGAGACAATAAAGAGATTTCCCTTGTTATTCTATGTGGTCTATGCACCAGCATTTCTCCATTGTGACAGATCTTAGTGCATAGACTCTATAAAATTATTACCTATTTGTGAAACCTTCGTGCATCTCCCACCTGGGAGTTAATGCACTAGGTGTGATAAAGTGCTGATACATTAGAAATAACTCCACTTGTGTGATACATTTTCCAAGTCCTATATTTACCCTTCAGGGATTCTGCACTAACATCTTTTGAACTTCATAGATCTTAGTGCATAGGCTCCATAGAATAACATAGGAATTGAAGAGTATATCATACTAGAGTTTTTTATCTCTTTATCACACCTTGATGCAGCTCCCACCTGGAAGCATCAATAAAATCATATCCTGGTGCATTACACCTGTGGTAGGGGAGATGCAATATGGTTTCATATAATCGTAGATCTTATTCTCTTGCGAAGTGATGAGAGCATTTGGCACTGGAGAATAAGATACTCTTCATCATATGCTAAAAGAATTAGGTATGTCGGGGAAGGGGAGAGACATTAGTTATTAGCATACAATGTTGATGCAAAGCTCATTGATGTGTTGTAGTGTATGTGTGCAGTCAGGTTAATAACCAGGTTAATGTTAAACTACTCAGTAGCAGTGTATTGTAAATTTCTCCACAGCACTCTAATGTTAAATGTCACCCTTTCAATTTTATGTGAGATTTCACATGTAAAAACCTTGAAATATATAAGTTTGATATACGCCTGTATAAAAAGCTCTGAGATATGGACAACTGAAACATGGCAAACTTTTCAACATGGAGAACAATGAAATATGGATAAATGAAATATGGAAAGCTATGAAATATGGTGTAGTTTGAAATATGGTAAGGTTTACTCAACGGGCTAAAGTCAGACGTGAGGTGGTGTACATGAATAAGTGTTATCTGAGGCCAAAAAAAATCCACAATTCGTCAGTCTCAGGGATGAGAATTTGTTTCTGTGAGAATTGGCAGAATCATCAGCTATTGACTAGGGTTGCCATATTTTCTTCAAAAAAATACCGGCCATGGCATTCCCTCCATAAACTTAACATTGGACAGAAGCCAATTTTTACTGGCCTGCCGGTAAAATACCGGCTGGGTGGCAACCCTACTATCGACCCATAGTGTATATTGAGAATATTTGCATATAGGAATAGAGTACTTAATATGTAAAAGAAATACATATTGTAGATTTTAACACCCTGAGTAAAATAAGGGTACTCTCATTGCTGAAAGGTGTTTTATTCAAACGTTATTAAAGCTCAAACTTGAATTTTTTGATGAAGTGTCACAGTGGCCTGAAATTGTACAGGGGCGCTGTTGTTACACAATCCGGTGGAGAATTTGTACAACTTGTATAATGAGCTGTAATAACTCTTGAATAAAACGCGTATCAGCAGTGGTAGTGCCCTTGTTTTACTCTGGGGGGATAAACCCTACAACAAATATTTGTTTACATTTTAAGGATTACTATCACGTTAAGGACCAGAGGGTTGTGCAAGCATTGCTTCCCAATGTACTGCACACTCCTAATGTGATTAAGGAGTTAAGAACCTTTGAAGTCTTTGGCAAAATCATGAATGGAGGCCAACCCAAATACAAGAATACATATCAGATGCTTTATAATTTCATGGTTGCCTTCCTTAAGGCGTTTATATTTGGGGGAAAATCAGACATATTGGTGTGTCGTCCACCCAGCCTCAGTCCATTCTGAATATAAGATTAATTTGGTTCCTTTCTAAAAAGTCAGTGTGAGGCAATCCCTTAAATTTGATGCCCACTTCAACCGCCGGGTACTCCCATACACTAAAATGCTTCTGGAATCAATACAGATGCACAATATTTAAATCTGCTTTGCCATAAACAAGATTACCAAATCTTTATACCAGGGAACATCAGAGGTCAATCCAGCCTTGAGTCTATTTAGCGGCTAAGGCTCTCACCCCACCTGTGTCAGTTTATATAGGGCAGCATTTTAAGAACCAATAACTGACATTGCTGAATTTAGACAGCTGAGACACCACTACTCAAGAGGTTGGCGAGAAATAATCCCAGGAACTAAATTTAGCGTGAATGATATCTTTGATTTCATCTATTCGAGGCTCCTTTTAGATGATATTTTTACTATATATATATATATATATATATATATATATATATATATATATATATATACACACACACCAGATTAATGAGTAAGTAATAATACCTTTAAATTTAGGGAAAAGTGTTTGAGCTTTTCAAGTCAAAAGAAATGCTTTAGAGATTAGTCCAACACAAAAAGCTATTATTGCTTACTGCGATGCTCATTCATTTGTCATCTACCCCCACTGTACTAAGGTTTACACTGCGATATTCAGAATACGTCATTTTAAGACGCGCAACCAAAGAGATGAACCATTTCAAGCCGTGCTATGCCGCCTGCGACATATGAAAAGGATACCCTGTACTAATACAGGTATCCATATATAGATTAGCTGCACATCGCTGAAAATTGTCTCTGTGGCAGAGATGTCCAAAACTTTCCACAAGGACTGTATACAGTGTAATGTAGGGGTAGTTGGCTGGTTGGAGATAACTGAGCTGTATTCTCCAACAGCTCAAGATCCAACATTTCAATACGCCTGATGTAAGAATATCCAGTCTTGAGAGCAGCTGAATGAGTCACTGATTATCTGACCTGTGCTTCACCCCTTAAGGACCCATGATGTGTCAAGAACGTCATGGGTAAACTTCCTAGAAGGACCCATGATGGTCCTGGCACATCAAGGGTTAAATGAGGCTGAAAGTGAACACTCCAGGACTGGAGAGCTCAGTTTCAGTCATTCTCTGTTCTGCCGGTACATGTAATCGCTACTACAATGGTCAAGTGTACTGGCTTTTTCATTCACAAAGGCAATGTGTCTTACATTGCCTTTGTGACTGTTCTCTGCCTTACTCTCATAGTAAGGAAGAGAGAATGAGAGAACAGTCACAAGGTGAAGTAGATAAAGGGCAAATTTGGGGGTATTAACCCCTTAAGTGCAAGAGAGGGCAGGATGAATGCAGGTCCATTTATGACCTGCTAACAGCAACTTGTATTTTTTTTATAATTTTGAGCAAGCTGATTTGATCTACACAGACCAATGTGTAAACACATGTTTAATAGTTTAAAGCAGAACTACCACCTGAAATACACTTTAGCTTAAATAACTCCCCATTTAGCAACTAGCTGCTTAGTAGTGCTAGTCGCCAGAATTATTACTATTATTACATCAATAGTGATGTCTGCGTGCCTCCGCTGTCCTAGCAACGCCTCCTAGAGCTGACTGGGACTGACAGCGCAGGTGTGCGGATGTCACTATGGCAAGATGTCAGCGCTCCGTCCTGCTGTCAGCCCGGGAAGAAAGGCTAAATCTATTTAACAATGTAATAATTCTGGCGACTAGCACTACTAAGCAGCTAGTTGCCAGATGGGGAGTTATATAAGCTAAAGTGTATTTCATATGGTAGTTCCGCTTTAGACAAACATTAATGGGAGTTTTACTGTTGTGGTCAAAGTAATACACTTATACCCACCATACAAATATATATGTAAAAAAAGTGTCAAAACAGGGAGGAAAAGAGGGACATGGGGATTTCCGCCCCAATGGGACAGTGCTCCCCTAAAACTGCACATTTTGTAGGTATGAATGACCGCCCATACCTTTCATGCAGTCTTCATTAAAAAATAACCCATTATACACAAATAAACCAATAAAAAATGTGTTTTTTTACATTCTTTCACAGTTTTCTTTAATTTTAATAAAATAAATGGTAGATTATCCATATAAGTGTGGTATCAAAAGAAAGCCCTTCTTGTGCATGAAAAAAATGGTATATAGTTTGTGTGGCTGGAATAAAAGACTTAGAGGGAAAACACTGTTGAACAAAGACATAGTCAAACAGGTCAAAATTGCTCCAGTCCTTAAGTGCAATCCATCTCAGATTTTCCCAGTCCTTAAGGTGTTAAAGGGATAATAATACTTCGTTTTAACTTTATTTTATTTTGTAGGCATTAAAAAAACATGAAGAATGATATAAGTCTTATCTCTCAAACCTTTATGGTTTAAGAGATATTCACAAATAAAGTATCCCTTCCCTTTTCAACCAGATCAGAAGGGAGGTGCCCAGGTAGACTGCAGAGAGGGACAATCTTCAATTAAGATAAGGGAAAAAGCTGAAAAACTTGTCAAGGGGGGAAGGGCTTTCATTGTTTTAATACAAAGAAGACTGTCCCCTTCTGTTATCTGTCTGGTCTTACAACCTGATCCACATCTGAGAAGAGATTGTTTACACTAGGAAAAAGGGTCGGGGAGGGGAAACTTTGCTTGTGAATATCTCATAAACCATAAAGGTTTGAGAGATAAGACTTATATCATTCTTCATGTTTTTTTAATGCCTACAAAATAAAATAAAGTTAAAATGAAGTATTACTATCCCTTTAAACAGATGTTCCTTAATCCTTTAAAGACTGCATTAAAGAGTTAAATCCTGGCCTGTTCATGGTTTTTAAGGATGGGTTTGGACACACCTGGGTTTTCGTAACTCTCTCATGCAGAGATTTGCTTGACATATCTAGCCTGGCCTGTTCTTATGGGTTGGATCAGACTGATATCCATCAACATGGATATGTTTGCACTGTAATAGCACAAGATTAATTTCTCCTGAGTGGGTACATCCCACAGACTAAGATGTAGACACTGGTGTATCTCAATAAAAGAGACACTCTTGGGTTCTCTACATAAGGATAAAGGGTACTCCAGACGTTGATACCTTGCTTCGGTACCTATGAAGACCAGAAGCTGCATTATTATTGCTGTTATGATCATTATTATTATCCCCAACCATTATTCCCTGTAGGTGATGCCCACAGAGGAAGAAACATATGCTGGTACTCCTATGCAGAGATTTGCCTGCCATTTTAGGACTGGACTATTCCTGAGTAGTTTTCGTTCCAGAGAATATTGTAATTATTTTTAGTGAGTATCTCTAATCTTTTAGCATTTTTTGGTCACAAATGTATCAAATATTATGAATTATTATTGATTGGTAGAGATACAAACTCTTTATTAACCCAATAATTCAATGCTACTGTTACCTATCCTATCTGTCACACTAACAGGTGTTGCTTGGCTCTTTGCGTATAGTCCTTTGATACAGCTGTCACTAGTGGCCTGATGACAATGACACTGTTCAGCTGTCAGAAAGATCATTCACAACCCAGATGAGGTTAAATTCTAATAAAGTACTCTACCTCTGTGTCTCATGTAAAAATATTTAAACCTCTTAAATGTTCCATGGTTTTCTATGACATTTGGTAAATATCAGAGTTAAATTAATATTTCTATTACATGATAACACCCCAATAATTTGTAATAGAGATTAACCCCTCGAGGACCAGAGGAGTGTACAACTCATTGCTGCACAATGTGTCGTGCTCCCCATTGTCCACAATGGGTCAAACTTTTTATATATATCATGGCCAAAGATAGAAATTAAAGGGTTAGAAATGTTTCATAATAAAAGCAGCTCTAATTAGTCATCATAGTATTTGGACTTTGGAGAGTGTTATTTCAATACTGTCAGAGTTATAGTTCAAGAGTAATTCAATGACAAAGTATCCCTCTCCCGCCCCTTTTACTGATGTAACACTGCTCAGCAAGATCAGAAGGGAGGTGCCCAGGTAGTTTGCAGAGAGGGACAATCTTCAATTAATATAAGGGAAAAACCTGAAAAACTTGTCAAGGGGAAGCAGGGCTTTCATTGCTCTCATAGGAAGAAGCTTGTCCCCTGCTGTTATCTGTCTGGTCTATGGACTGCATTCCATATCTGAGAAGAGATGGCTTACACTAGGTAAAAGGGGCAGGAGAGGAAACTTTGCTTGTAAATATCTCTCAAACCATAAAGGTTTGAGAGAGAAGATTTGTATCGTTCTTCGTGTTTTTTTAATGCCTACAAAATAAAATAAAGATAAAACAAAGTATTACTATCCCTTTAAGCTATTACTTGACATTGATTGGTTCTTTTTTTATACTGTTTGGCCTCACTGAACATAACTAATAAAAAAATACAGACTCATTCACTTAAAGGAGCAGTAACATTTTTTAATAAAATGTTAAAGTAAGGAGCTTTTTCCTCATGTGTAAAATAAGGGTACTCCCAACTCTGTCAGTTGTTTTATTCAATGCATTGAGTGCCCCTCTGGTGCTCAAAACGTTAACAGTTCAAAGTCTCAGGAAGTAAATTACAGCATGTTTACTTCCTGAAAGTTCTAAATCATTTGAAGTAACTCAGCAGTTTCTATCACATTCTATGGAGAATTGTTAGTCAGTGACTCACCGCTCTTAGAAAAGGCAACAGAAAACTAATTGGAATCTGACTACTAGAGGGCATTGTTATTGTAAATAAACAACAGTTTAAACTATAATAACTCAGAAAATATGCATCAAACAATGGGAGTAACCTTGTTTTACTCAACAGGAAAATCACTAAATATGTATGTTTTCATAACAAAACTTATCACCTTTCACTCACTCCTCGGTGAAACTTCCATGTTGAAATTATTTACATGATTATTTCTCCTTATCAATTTATTCCACTCCTCTGGTGGAAAAAGGCTAAGAATGTGGAGATTGTTGCTATACTGGACATGAGATTAATTAATATGACCAAGTCAGAGAACAAAGCTCTGCTAAGATTATGTTCTCCAACTACAAATCAAAAGTGTCTAAATCTATTAACCTGTTTGGAAAACAAAATGCACACATATAGGCAGTTTAAACAGATACATAGAAACATATGTAGATTAATGAGACTAAAAGCTGTGTCGGTAACAGGGTCCATTTTAATGCTCATTGCATGCCCTTTACAAGTGATGACCATACCTGGGAACTTTCAGATGAGGGCTACCCAGAGGGTAGTCCTCTGTTCAGCAGGGGGTAACAAAAATGACGCTAATCGCATCAAAAAGGGGCGGGGCTTAACATGAGTGTTGGGGGGATTCAACCCTCTGAGTGCCAGAGTGGTACGGAATGCATTGCAAAGCAATGCATTCCATACCACTCTGGCACTCAGAGGGTAAAATGTGTCACACAGAAGGCTGTGGACGGAGGCACAACGGGAGAAAAAGCAGATGTGGCAGAGTTTCAATAGAAACTCTCCACATCCGGAGGAATCTGCCTCTGCCCCGGAGACCCGGTAAAGCTCTGTCAGAACCGGAGTCTCCGGGGCAAATCCGGAGAGTTCCCAGGTATGGTGATGACCTCTTCCTGTTTTTGAGAAGCGCATAAGGAGATTTCTTTTGGTCTGTTGAATGCCAGCTATATGTCCAATACATTGCTGAGCAGTTCAGTGTAGTCATCTCCAGATTCCAATAGGTTATAGAGTTTCAACATTCCCTTTAATATGAATCACAAAACCCCTTCTATATGCATACAGATACAGATAT
This sequence comes from Rhinophrynus dorsalis, assembly GCA_037306005.1. Lineage (NCBI taxonomy): Eukaryota > Metazoa > Chordata > Amphibia > Anura > Rhinophrynidae > Rhinophrynus > Rhinophrynus dorsalis. The sequence goes on along the minus strand of CM074718.1, from coordinate 537,199,708 downwards.
AACTGAACTCCATGTGAAAGGTTTGTATAAAGCTATCATATGATACAAGTGGAAACTGATCAAATATACTAGGACTCAAAGTCCTTATCTGCCTGCCTGTCCAATGAGATCTGAAGCTGATAGTTTATTAGCAATGCCCAGAACTTGCTGTTCCACTTCCCAGGACAGAGCATCCTTGTAGCGCAGCCTGGCAGCATCTCTGCTTCAGAGACGCGCTGTGCTTACATAAATTAATTGGACTTTTTCTGTTCGCCCAGGCATCTTGTTACTTGTGTGACTATAAATATTTCCTATTCTCGTTCTTTTGTACTCATGTAATAACATACTTTTGTAGTGTTTTTTTATATACAATTGTAAAGTTCTTTAACCCTTTGAGTGCCAGAGGGGTGCGTAACACATCGCAAAGCAATGTGTTGCATACCCCTCTAGCACTCAAAGGGTTAAAAAATGATATATCAAATTATCCACTTGATGATATATTTCCAACATATTACCATACCTGGGAACTTCCAGTTGAGGGCTACCCGGAGGGTAGTCCTCTGTTCACCAGGGGGGTGACAAAAATGACGCTAATCGCGTCAAAAAGGGGCGGGGCTTGCCGCGAGTGAGGAGGGGATTAACCCTTTGAGAGCCAGAGTGCTACGGAATGCATTGCAAAGCAATGCATTCCTTACCACTCTGGCACTCAGAGGGTTAAAGGTGACACACAGAAGGCTGGGGACTGAGGATCAGCGGGAGAAAAAGCGGATGTGGCAGAGTTTCAATAGAAACTCTGCCACATCCGGAGGAATCAGCCTCTGCTGTTGTCTCCGGGGCAAATCCGGAGAGTTCCCAGGTATGCATATTACTCCACAATGGACTGGATACATATCTACCATCAGAAGAATGAATCATTTTAAATGAACCTTATAGTTTGTTCCTGCATCATGAAATATCATAGAAAAGTTGCTGTGATTAAATAAGTTGAGACACAAGTATTTAAAGGAACGTTACCACCAAAAAATGAAATAGGTTACTATAACTAGATATCATATACTTTGTGTATATATTTTACACACATATAATTTGTGTGTAAACTATAATCCTAAAATTGCTTTTTAATCCATGTCCTATTCACAAAGTATGTATTTAATGTTGCTTGTGCTGTTTGCGTTGAGAGATAGGAGTAAAGTCAGCTAATTGATTGTGATTAGTGTCCACTGTTCTTGTTTTCATCATGGTTATTATCTTATCTAAGCCCATTTTAATATAATTCAGGACAAACCCAGAAAAAGGCAGGAACGTCTGCTCCCTCAGAGGATATATGACTAGGTTTTTGGATTAAGATAAATATAATTTGGTAATTATGTGCATATAAACCCTGCTCCTTTTTAGCTGTTAGTGTCCCTTTAAGTTCTATTTCTGCAAAACATTAATAAATATGTACTGATTCATATGTAAATGTACAAGTAGAGAAAGCTTGAAGCACAAATCTCACAGCATAGTAACTGTTAACCCTTTAATGATCAGTGGGGTATGTAGTGTTTTTCATCCCATCTGAACCCATCTTGACAATGAACCAGCAAAAAATACAACAGTTATAAAACATTATGGGCCATATGCACAAAAAAACGATTGAAACAATTATGGGGGAAACCTACTGCATCATATGTGTATGGCCCTGTAAGTACCAAAGTGAACATTCAGTTTGACTCTCCTCTAAACTCCTTCCACCTTCTGAGAAGGTAATGAGTAGAGTATATCATAGATAAATGCAGACATAATGTAATGCATATTGATTTAGAGCTGCACACAACAATTTAAGCACTTAAGCCTTGATTTACTAATGCATAGTTTGCATGAGGCCAAAAATCTGCAGTTTAAAAGGCAAAGTGACCACAATCTGTCCTTACTGTATGTTATATACTGCAGAGAAAGAGTTGACCTAGTAAAAGTAGTCCACAGTGTACCCCAATATACACATAACAAATAACCTTTCTACCCCCATATTTTTCTGACCAGTATTCGACCTAAAGCATTTGAAATGGGGCTTTTAACCTCTTGAATGCCAGAGAAGTCACCAAAGTATTGCTTTAATGGGAATTGGTTCAGTTGGCTTGCTCCCAGGTTGCCGATCATTTCGTTCCAGAATGTGGCCCTTATTTTGTGCTTGTCTTGTGTGAGCAGTAAAGGAATGGAGTGAACCACTGCCGGCTGGTAAAAGCAGGAATCAAGGCATATATACATTTTAAACATCTCCTAGCACAGTATTTGCTAAAGGGACCATTGGGGGAAACTGGAAACATGTTTTTGGTGGCGAATAACTGTATTTTTTTTTTTTTTACTCAGAAGAAGTGAGGAGCTAGGTGTGAATGGAGGCAATGCTCATTTACTTTTCATAAACATTTTCAAACTGACTCCAGTTAACCCATTGATCTTTCTCTCGCTAGTACTAAGTTGTCTTATCCACTTTTTATTTTTATTTTCTTTTTTTGTATGGCTAACCGGACTCATGTAATGAAAAAACAGCATTTCCAAAGTCTCCAAGGGGTTCATTTTGTTTAATCCCTTTAAGTGCCAGAGAGGTATAGAATGCTTTGCATTTAATGTGTTGGATACATCTCTGGCACTCCAAAGGGTTAAGACATAACACTGAGATTTAGAAATCTCTGAGTGGCAGAAGAATCTGTCCAGCAATATGTTACTGTTCTGCTAAATCATTTATCACTGAGAGCAGTTTTATTTATAGAACAAAGTAAAGCGCTGTGCTGGTAGGGTTGCCACCCAGCCGGTATTTTACCGGCAGGCTGGTAAAAAATTGGCTTCTGTCCAATGTTAAGTCTATGGAGGGAATGCCATGGCCAGTATTTTTTGAAGAAAAGGTGGCAACCTTATGCACTGGGCCCAATGGTGAAAGGGTCCACAGGCAAGGAGGACATCTCTCTGTCATACAACCATTTGGAACCTTCTGGATCCCCATCTACTGGAAAGCTAGGGGTACGCCATACAGTCTGACCCATTGGTTCTAAAAATTGGTTTCTGTCCAACGTTAAGTCTATGGAGGGAATGCCAAGGCCGGTATTTTTTTGAGGAAAAGGTGGCAACCCTAAGTGGTTCTTAAACATTTTTCATTCACTAACTTGCAGTCTGGAATTTACAGTGCACCCCTAGCATTTTATAAGTCATTTCTCAAGGACTTAATTAAGGGTAAAACACATACATATATAGTTATTCTTAGATCTTAAAGTCACAGAGGTGTACATAATAATTCACAAAAATTTACATTAGAAATTCAACTTTAACATATTTGTTGAAGTTTTTATAGGAAAAGTGGGAGGCACTAAGATGGTGTCCATGGCACACCAAAGTGCCACAGCACCCTGCGTGAGAACCACTGGACTGGTCAATGTGTGATGCCACATGTGAAAACTCATCACTGTGTTCTCTATGTCTGGTATATTGTGATAAGCTTCTATAGGTATACTGCACTAGAGTCTAGATGTAAGTGTACAATATTCTGTGAAGTTTATTTACTGTAACCTCCTAACAGTACCAAACTAGCATCAGTTTCTGGATTCATCTCTGGCAGGTGGGAAAACATGTGTAGTTATAATTTAACCTCTTGAATTCTAAGAAATGCATTGAAGACCTTTATAACACCCAAGGAGTTAAAGGGATCCACCACTTTTTTGCTAAGGGCCCATGAATAGTTTAAAATGGCCCTGATCTCATGGCAAGTGTTTGGCTATGGTATGGGGGGGACTGCTCTTAGATCAGATTTTGGACTCAGAGGCGAATACACACTGAGGACCATGTGAACAAACAAAGTGGAACAATTCTGGGGAAAGCCAGCAGAACCACAGAGGAAATATACAAAACTCAATTGATGTATTTTTGGCCTTTAACCCCTTCAGAGCTAGCACATATATTAAAACAATGTATTGGAGACCTCTCTAGCATTCAACAGTTTAAAAGTCTAATTTCAATCAATTAGAAATTAGGAGATCTTTTGTATCCTATAATGCATTTGGTTTTCTGCAGAATAGTCCTCTTTCTTCACACATCCCTATGTTGGGATAAGCCTCTCCTGTGACTGTAACAATTATCCAAGTCCTATATTATTATATGGAGCGGAGGTACAGAATGTGACACCCTCCAGCTACTACCTTACTAAAACTCCCATCATCCTCTAACAGCTAATGGCTGGTGCGAGATGATGGAAGTTGTAGTCCAGCAGCAGCTAGGTGGTCCATATATTGCCCACCCTGCTATAAAGCCTCTTTATCACATTTCTGAATATTCTCTCATTTGAAAATATGCTCTTAATGGAAGAGAGTAAGAACCTGACAGCTGGAAAAGAGGAACTATGTATCTAAGAATAAGTGGCTTTTAAGGACTTACCTAGGTATGTGTTCATACAGCAATCAGTTATAACTGAAATTCTAAAGACGTTGTAGTATAGCTGGACAGTGTTAGTTCACTATCAGGACAGTATTTCTCACTCATACCATTGAAAATTGATTGTCTTTGTGCAAAAGTGTGTATAAAAACTAAAACTGGGCTCAATGAAACTACGGATCCAAAGATATAAATACATATGTAAGATGGATATATTAACCCCTTAAGGACTGGGAAAATCAGAGGTGGATTTGACTTAAGGACCAGAGCAATTCTGACCTTTTTGACTATGTCTTTGTTCAACAGTGTTTTCCCTCTTAGGCTTTTATTCCACCCCCATAAATGACATACTGTTTTTTTACAAACAAATAGGGCTTTCCTTTGATACCCCACTTATATGGATAACCCACCATTTACTTTATTAAAATTAAAGAAAAAGATAAAAAAAATGTAAAAAAAAACCCCACCATTTTTGTTTTTTCTCTTGGGATCAATTGGGCGCAAAGGGTTACATTTTTATGGAGACTGCACGAAAGGTATGACCAGTCAGTCATACCTACAAAATGCGCAGTTTAGATTGGCCAGTTTCCCCCCTTGGTGAAAATCCCCATGTCCCTTTTTCCCACCCTATTTTCCAACTTTTTTGTTCATTACATTTGGCGGTGTATGTAAGTGTATTACATAGCTCCACAACAATCACACTTCCAATTTTGTTTCTTGAAATGTTTTTTTTAAAAATTAAATATTTTATTTGTAAAAAAAAAAAGTGTGCTGTTTTTATTTAAAAAAAAAAAAAAAAGTGTATTTAGCAGGTCAGAAATTGACCTGCATCTAGCCATCCTCCTGCACCAGCAGTGAAGGGGTTAACACCCCCAGCTGCTGTATTTTTTATTTCCACTAGGTGTCTCCTCTCTGCTTCTCTGTCCCTTACCTTGATGTAAGGGACGCATTGGCAGAGAGGAGACACTAGAGGCAGTAAGTAGCACTGCCTCATTCTTTGCTTTAGAATGCCGGTACATGTGATCGCTGATGCAGCGATCACATGACCTGGCACAACCGACAGAGACTGAGACTGAACGTTCCGGTACTGGACCGCTCAGTCTCAGCCTGGAATGAATGGTAGCAGCGTGCACGGCGGCATGCTGCTGCCATTTAACACTTGACGTACCAGGACCGTCACTGGTCCTTAAAGCAAATTTACCCTTGACGGTCCTGGTACGTCAAGGGTCGCTAAGGGGTTAAACGTTTGAGTGCCAGAGGGCGTTGTTCTTCTGATAGACATTATAAATAATGTTCCCTTTAACACAGGAGAGGTTTATCAGTACGTTCAGCCTTATGCAGAAAGCAAAAGAGGAGCCAGTCTAGAGCAAACCAAATACACCATTAGTGGGGAGGGATATATATTTCCATTGATTTAAATAGGTTTCTCTATCCCCTTAAAGCAGATCTTTCACCTTATTTAAAGTCGTGCTGCAATAGTTAGGCAGATGGCAACTAGCTTAATAATAGTTCTCTTACCTCTCAGAAGTAACTGATTCTAAAGAAATCCTTAATCATCGTCGACCAGAAGGCAGGCATCAGCACAGACATCTTGTCTGCGTGTCTGCGCTGTCAGTCCCGGTCTCCACTAAGAAACATTGCAGTGTGTCACAAGGTAACCGGAAGGGACTGATGGCGCAGGTGCACAGACTGCACTAACCTGGCCGTCAGTCTACAAAGATTAAGGATTATTTTACAATTGTCTTGTTCTGAAAGGTAATATAACTATTATTAAGTTAGTCACCATCTGCTTAAATATTGCAGAGCGACTTTATATAAGCTGAAAGTTCCGCTTTAAATGCTAGAGGGGTCTCCAGTACATTGTTTCTCAATCTGTTGGAAGCCAGTTGGGCATTTAAGGATTGTTTACAGGAACATTAATGCGTGAAAATGATCCAGGGTTATACACACTTAACCCCTTAAGGACCAGCGGTCCAGGGAAGTTACCTTCCCTTAAGGACCGCTTTGATCTTTGCCGACGCGCTGGTACACATGACCTGTTACGCGTACCGGCACGCCGCTTTGAGGCCTAAGAGAAATAGCTCCGGTCTTGGAGCGATCAATTTTAGGCCCCATTTTTACTTACAGCACTCCCGGTAGAGCTCTGTAAGTAAAAAGTATGTGACGTGCTATGACTGTCAATGGTCCTTAAGGGTATAAGGACCGTGATGGTCATAGCACATCACGTAGTCCTTAAGGGAATAAATACCTTGTACTCCATGTTAACCTCTGTAAAAATTCTTTGTTTTCTGATGTCTAAACCCTAGTCTAATATACTCTACTAGTTTTAAAGCCCATGTACACTGGCCAACAAAGATGCTGTAGAGACTGCCCGAAGCGCCGTGGCTGATAACGAAGCAGGGCACACCTTCCTGGGAGCGGGGCACTCCAAATTGAGACCGTAGTCTTCTCTGCGCACCTTCCTGGGACCAAGGCCCCAGGAAGGTGCGCAGAGAGGACTACGGTCTCAATTCGGATTGCCCTGCTCCAGTATCAGCCGCGGCATGTTCGGGCAGTCTCTACTGTGCACGACTGCAGCACGCACAGCCATCTCTATTGCACATGACTGCTTCTGACAAACATACTTTTAGCGAATTATTATATAGGCTCTGGGGGCTCTTATTTTTAATCTTGGTAGGTGTCTCAGAAGTGACAGTAGCCCATATTTATAAAAGCTCTGGAGTTATTCTGGAGTACGCCGATTGTACTATAGGGGCCAAATAAAAGTTCCCTTTAAATTTAATTGGGCTTTTAACCCCTGGAATCTATCCAATACATAGGAATTTAGGAATGTTTATTTGTTCCCTATGGTGCAGTTAGTTTACTCCAGAATTACTCCAGATTTTAAAATATGGACCAGTGTTTTATTTTCTGTTAAAGGACCTGAGATAAGAAGTCAATCTTTCTCTATAGAACAGCAATGACTACTAATCTCTGTACATTAACAGCATTTGCTCTGAACAAACAATTAACTAGATTGTGTCTATTTAGGATAGGCTACACATTTATTAAAAATGCTAGTTTATGATTAGATTTTAGGAACCTAACATAAAATAACTAGCTAGAAATACATTATATTTAACATTTTGTAACCCATTTAAAATGTTTGGTGTTAGTGTTATTTTAAATAAATTGCAACATGGGGTATTTTCATTTGTCCCCCTGTGGTGCAATTGGTATGCTCCTGAATTTCTAATATTGTTCTTACTGCATTAGGACTTTAATGTATTTCCATAACAGAACTGATTTGCAGATAGTGTGAATGCTATTATGGAAAAAACTGTTTCAAAGGCCCAAAAATTTGAAGTATCAAATAGGGGTTAAGGATTAACACAAATGGAAAAGAAATTAAAAACTGTTCAGCTTCAATTTTTCTGTCTGAAAGAACAAAAACATTGAACACTGGGTTATATTTTATATTCATCCCATCAAAGTCAATGAAGCTTTTCATTGATGTACAATTTGTTTCTACTACATATTTTGCAACAACAAATTAATGTATCATAAAGTAATAATAGCAGAATACAGTTAGTTTATCTTCCAATATCTACTCACCGGAAACTTCTACATAACCATCTTTGGTCTTGACTGTCAGCTCTTCTGGCTTAAATGTTTGCACATTAACACAGACCTTCCATGGCTGGCTGGTGTTAGCTACAGTACTGCGGGCTTCAGGGTAACCTGTGTATCTGGCACTGTACCCTGGAGGGGAGACTCCAGAGGTCCTTGCCAATCCTGATCTCAAAGGGCCTGACCAAGAGGCAGTCAGTCTGGGCCTTGCCCAGTCTGGCCAGTCCATGGTTAAATCGTCAGAAAAGGGTGAAATGCCAAAATCCTCATCTAGAAGACGAGAGGATAAAGCTGGTTCTCGGAATGGATCCCTGGTAGTTCCCCTGTGTCTGTTGGTTGGATAATGACAGGTGAAGGGCAACTGACTGTCAGCCATTATGTTTCTTTAACTCCACCAGATCTGGAAAATGTCAACCAAAATATGTCTGTTAATTCTGTCCGATGAAGGCAGATGAAGTCTCTAGATGACAACAGTTATTTCCAAATAAATAATAGCCAGAGAAAGGGAAGATGGCCAAGATGAATTAAAATGAACCTAAATTCTTCACGGAATTAGGCAGACTCATAGGGAGAGAGAGAGATAGCTGTGTCTTGATCCTCTGAATCTAAGCTGGGAATGACCAGCACTGGTTAAAATAAACATTGGTGCCATAAGCTAGAAAGTTCTGTAAACTTCTTTGCTGTGTTGAATGGCTCCTATTTATATCTGCCTTCTAATGCTTGCTGCCTGTGGCCTGTCAGATGGGTATTTGGAGCTTATGAAACACCCTCCAAGAATCTGCTTTTGAAACAGCTGATGACTCCCAGAAGGGACTAGACTTGTTACTCAGGGTATCCAATTTTAGACAGCCTTCTTCAGCTGGCCCCTCCTTGACTCCCTCCCTTCTTGTCTCCCTCCCCCTCTCCTGTGTCATCCTTTCTTGCTCTGCTAAGAAGCAGGAATATGTCTGAACACATCAGAATGACTCTACATCTGCATTTAGGTGTAACCACAGGCTGTGTTGTCATTTCATTCTTGTAATGGAATAGAGCAGTTCCAAAACAGGCCTTAACAAAGACTCTATTATATGGCTCTTATACACAAAACAAACATTGAGGAATTCTGGGGAAAACCAACAACACCATAGGGGACAAGTAAAACTTATCATTGATATAAATGGGACTTTTAACCCCATGAGTGCTAGAGAGGTCTCCATTACTTGCAAAGTGGGAGATACAGGGATAGGGATTGAGTAAAAGGTGTTACCTGGTGGGCCACTGATTTAGGGGATGAGAAATATATATACAACACTTCCTTACGTCATCTGTGATAGCAGCTAAGTGATTCAGCTTTCAGAAGTTGCTGGTGCTTATTTGGACCTTTGGTGGATCCTGTCATGATTACACTCACATATCACTGTTGGTTGCAGCACTGGAGACAAAGCAGTTTCAAAGCCATATGGCAAATAAGAGAAATTCCGGAGCAAATCACCTTACTTGTGGTAAAAACTTGAAAATCACAAATGGCCATTCATTTAAATGGGTTTAACCCCTTGAAAGCTAGAGAAGACCCCAATGTATTGCTTCTAAATGCATTGGAAATCTCTCTAGATTTCAAGGGGTTAAAACCCCCATTTACCTCAACTGATAATTGTTATTTGTCCCCTACAGTGCAGGTGGTTTACTCCAGAATCGGTGCACAGAGCTCTATAGCAGGAATGCAAGAATGTGGCCTTCCAAGACCGAAGGGGTGGGAGGACTTGACTGCTGGGGGCACGGCACCATGCTGGGCTTTAAATGTTTAAGATATATATACAAGGGAGCAAGGAATGGTAGAAGAGCCTCAACAAGTAACTAATAAAGCAATACAATTATCAGATATTGGGTTAACTCAAGAAGATGTCATGGGTAGACTGAACAAAATTAAGACTGACAAAGCACCGGGTCCTGATGGTATACATCCAAGTGTTCTTAACCCCTTAGGGTCCGACGATCCCGCAGTGTCTGGTCCTTTAAGGACCAGATAGACGCGTTTGACGTGCCGTCCCACGTGACTGATCACGTGGGGCGGCACATCGAAAGGAGGACTGAAAGAGATCACTCCGGTCTTGGAGCAATCAATTTCAGTCCACGGTATTACTCACCGCGCTCCTGCAGGTGCGCGGTGAGTAAAAGTACGTGACGTACCAGGACCGTCACTGGTCCTTAAGTGCCGGACCAGCGTGACAGTCCGGGTACGTCACAGGACGCGAAGGGGTTAAGAAACTCAGTGCAGTGCTAGCAAAACCCTTATATTTACTCTTTAAAGATTCTATCACCACAGGCTCAGTGCCACAAGATTGGCAAAGAGCCAATATAGTGCCTCTGTTTAAGAAGGGAACTAAAACAGAACTTGGAAATTATAGGCCTGTGAGTTTGACCTCTGTAGTGGGAAAACTGCTAGAAGGGATAATAAGGGACTATTTTCAGGATTAAAAAACAGAAATTAAGATAATTAGCAGGAATCAACATGGATTTATGAAGAATAGATCATGCCAAACTAACCTTTGTTAGTTTGAGGAAGTAAGCAGCAACCTTGATAATGGCAAGGCAGTTGATGCAGTATATATATACTTTGCAAAGGCATTTGATACAGTGCCACACAGAAGGCTGGGGTATAAAATAAGGAAATCAGGGCTAGGAGATAACCTTTGCAACTGGATACAAAACTGGTTGAGGGGTAGAGAACAGTGTGTGGTTGTAAATGGACAATTCACCAAAACAGTTAAAGTGGCGAGTGGAGTACATCAGGTTTCAGTATTAGGTCTGCTGCAGTTTAATATGTTTATAAATTACCTACAAATAGATATAGAAAGCAAAATATCAATATTTGCAGATGACACTACATTATGCAGGGTCATTAATTCAGAACAGGATAATTGCTCTCTACAGAGGGATTTATATAAAATGGCAGATTGGGCAAACAAATGGAATATGAAGTTTAATGTGGGGAAATGTAAAGTCATGAATTTGGGAGGAAATAATCCCAAGGCTACTTATGAACTTAATGGAATCATTTTAGGGGACTCGTTGCTAGAGAAAGGCCTGGATATCATTGTCAATTACAACCTTGGAAACAGTGAGCAGTGTCAAACAGCAGCAGCAAAGGCAAACAAAATCCTGTCTTGCATAAAAAGAGGTATTGAAGCAAGAGTGGATAACATCATTTTGCCATTTTACAAATCTCACCTTGAGTATGCAGTGCAGTTTTGGGCATCAGTTCTGAAAAGAGAAGAGAGCAACAAAATTAATTAAGGGAATGGAGGACTTGACATATGAGGAACGACTAGACAAACTTGTTTTATTTACTCTAGAGAAAAGACGGCTAAGAGGAGACCTTATCACATTGTACAAATATATGAGAGGTCAATACAAGGATCTCTGCAGTGAACTATTTATTCCAAGGCCTGATCAGGTTACCAGGGGACACCCCTTGAGATTAGAGGAAAGGAGGTTTAGACTTCAGCAGAGGAAGGGGTTTTTTATAGTAAGGTCTGTTAAATTGTGGAATTCTTTGCCCAAGGAGGTGGTTATGGCAGATACAATGGATACATTCAAGAGAAGATTAGATACATTTCTTTCAAAAGGGGACATACAGGGTAATACTGTTTATTAGTAGGCAGATCAGGAAGGTCTGAAAAAGACTGACTTATTTGGCAGCAGGATAGCTATACAGTTCTCATGTCACTAGGGTATGAGGCTGAACTTCATGGACTTGTGTCTTTATTCAACCTAATTTACTATGTTACTATATGCTGACAAATTATTGGTTAAAGGGGGTTTAACCAGTGAAGGAAAAATGGTACTTGCCCAACAGGGCTTTGGGGAGTTAGACCCTCACCCAGTGGCTAATGGCACTGAGAGGGCAGAGGCTCTGGTTATTGTGGTTTAATCGTGCCCTCGGCCTGTTGCCGGGGCTAGCATAATCTTATTTGGATGAAGTTAATAAATACTGTGGCCTCTTCTTCCCAAGCAGGTGTCTTGAATCTTTCATGGGGGAAGGGGTTATATTAATATGGGGGCTGCGCCCTTTCATTTATGGAAAAATGATTAGCACCAAAATGTACCTGAAATGCGCACTATTTTATGAATTAGTGAAAGTTTGCTATTTTTAGTGAATGTATTTTAAAATGTGGATGTGGCTAAAAGGTCTGCCATTTTGTGAGAGTATTGGTGATTGTGTCCTATTCAGGAAAACAGTATGCATTCATTTTCACACATTTAGCAGTATGTGCTATTTAACATCAAGGAGACAGTTTAGGAGATGCACCAAAGTGTGCTAAAAAGGTGATAAAGCAAAGGAAAGTTCTTAGTAATATAACTTTTCTATTTTCTATGTTATTCTATGGGTCCTATGCACTAAGATGTTTCAAATGGAAGAAATCTTAATGCATAGGCTCCATAGAATAACATAGGAACTGGAGAAGTGATATCACTGGAAGTCATATCTACTTTATCACCTCCTTATCACACTTTAGTGCATAACACCCTGTATATGTGTTGCATCAAATCATGCGCAATAGCAAATAGCACATATATTTCTGGCTTTCAAAAATTGGTAATGCTTCACATTCTTGAATTCACCCCTGTGTTCCTACTTTTGTTTCAGGCCCCTTTTTTATTTTGTGTAAAGAGAGAGAGAGAACAGGAGAGGGAGAGAGAAAACTGGGCAGTAGTGCATAAAAGCAAAAGTGGTTCAGTTCTAGGATAATTCAAAGGGAACAAATAAAATGTCCCTAAATTTCCATGGATTAATTTATTAGTCAGTCCTGTGCAATGAGTGCAGAATATACTATCCAAGTTAATGTATAAATACATTCATTATTCAGTTAATATCTGCTTTTTGATTTCCAACTAGGTTAATATTTGTAGAAATTTTTGATTCAGTAGTTGGGGAATTTAATCTCAGCAGAGCTTTGTTCTCTGACTTGGTCAGATAAAGCCTACATAATAATTTACTCACATGTCCATAAACTCACAGCTCTCCACCTTCCTAGGTGGAGGGGTAGAATAAATTGATAAGGAGGAATACTCATACAAATCCTTTCAAAGTGGATGCTCCCAAAGAGGGGAGAACTTAGAAAGGTGATAGAGCCTCTTTAATCGTTTGAGTGCCAGAGAGGTATCCAACGCATTTCACTGCAATGTGCTGTTTACCTCTCTGGCGTGCACCATTTTGTACCAATACACTACTAGTTAGTCTATCAGAGGGTCATAGTGACACATTTTATTGCAGGACAAACTAGCTCATTCACAGAATTCAATTTGTGTTAACATGTGGCAATATATTACAAACATGGTGAGTTTTTGCATTGAAATGTTGTTTATAGGCAATAGTATGTAAACAGCAAAAAAAAATCAAGAATAAAAAAAACCTGTAGTTTCTGTATATAGAAACCCTTTCAGGGTCAGAGATCTGTGAAATGTATTGTGAAGCCAGTACAGGAAGTAACCTGCTTAGGGTTGGATTATATTACAGGTTCTAATTTTATCACTGCTTTTATCTCCAGTTTTACCCATAGACTTCATTAGGAAAATGTTTGATAAAACGGGTGTTAACATTTAGCACCTGCAATAGAATCTATGCCTTAATCCTGTGCTCAGAAGGTCAGGAAGGAGTGTATATATATAATGAATTTGCAGATGAACTAGACATCAAGCAGCAGGCACACACACACACATATATATATATATATATATATATATATATATATATATATATACTTGGAAAAAGGTGGGCACTTCAAAACTTTCATAATATATTATAAGAAACCTGCCCGGTGCAGCCTGAAAAGTTATATAATGAATTTGCGGATGAACTAGAAATCAAGCAGCAGGCGCACGCTAGGGTCTTAAAAATAAAAATTAACTTTTATTCAGGTATTAAAATGATCAACGTTTCGACCCCCTTGGGGCCTTCCTGAAGGTCTTGCTCCATCAGTGTACATGCACAGAAAATGAGCTCTTACATTCCTTACACTATCACTCTAATAAGAGAATACTGATTTCCCAATATTTACTATTAACAGTCAAATATATGTAAACTGATAATTATATAATAAACTCTTTGATTGCCATAGGGGCTGCAGCTGATCGCACAGTAATATGTTGCAAACCCTTCTGGAAGTCAGAGGAGAAACAAAATTATTAATATTGTAAATATTTCATTTTATTTAAAGGGATAGTAATACTTAAAATGTAAAAAAAAATATGTTGTAGGGTTTATCCCCCTGAGTAAAACAAGGGCACTCCCACTGCTGAAAGGTGTTTCATTCAAAAGTTATTCATTTTAATGAATGAATGAAACACCTTTCAGCAGTGGGAGTACTCTTGTTTTACTCAGGGGGATAAACCCTACAACATATTATTTTTTACATTTTAAGTATTACTATCCCTTTAAAACCTTGAATGCTTAGCAATGCATTGGAGATGGTTCTAGAAATCAAGGGTATAGATGCGAAAAAAAATGGTTGCAACCCTAGGCAGGTTGGGGAAGATGCTGGGCTGCAGGGCATTTAAAAAGTGTCTATGTATGAAAAGCCTCACGTTGCCGGCTGCAGGCCACATGTTTGACATGCATGAATTAAAGCAACCTTTCAAATATACTGTATATACAAAAGTAACAATTGCCCTGTCCGAAAAAAATGGATTCACATAAATGGATGTCAGTATAATAGATGAAGAAGGGGAGGGGGGTATATGTATACCAGTGAACTTTGAAGATGAGCTGAACCAGAGATTTTTGAAATATTAACACTTCCTATAATGTAAATTTTATGCAACGCTCTAACCTGCACAAACATAAACAATCTCATTCCCATCACACACCACAGTGAAAGGCTCCAATCATGATAACAGAGACATTTATTTTTTGTTGATGAAACAATGAAGAACTTACAAGTTACAACCAGTTGGCTAGAGAGATTTGCAGCACAGATCTTCTGCTATTCCTTAACTGCTGCTCCTGCTCCTCGTACCCTGCAATGTCACGCATGCAGCAACGTCATCTGAAGCAACTCTTCCTTCTGTCCTCTCTGCCTGATTTTCCCTCCCAGAAATGCCATCAACATTGGCTGGCACAGACAGATCAGGTGACAGCAAGCAGCTGGATATATATTTATTTTTAATTCTCAGGATGCAAGTCCATCAGCCTTCAGCCACCTCACCTTAGCTCTAGAGGCCATAAGCCACACTCCTGCAACACCAGTGCAGGAGGTATTGATTTAAATTAAAATTTTACAATAATAACAATGCAGACAGGAGCAGCCAATTCACCTTACCATTACCAGGAGAATTCAAGGTTTCATCCGGATACCCGGAGACAGTGGTCTAAATCCAGAGTCTCCAGGTGAAACCCGGCAAGTTCCCAGCTATTGGAAACAGACATATTGGTAGGGAAAAAACCTAAGGGATAAGAGATGGATATAAGAGATGCTTGTCAGTAGAGAGACTGGATTTTAGCAGTAGGACCACTGGAGATTTTCGGACAAGTCACGTCAGGTCAGTGTTTTCACCTGGTATTATGAGACTAGTAGAAAAATACACCATTATATTAATGAATGGTTTATGTCCTGCTGCTCTCATTTAATGGTGCATGACTACTGATCACTTATAATATTTTGTTAATCTCAAATAACAGTATATTCCCCTAATTGCCTCATATAATGATATATTTAATGTATTTATTTTAGAAAGCATTTTACAAGGAAGAATACATCAAGACTTCTTTCATTGTATGTCCGGGTGTTACCATGTAATACTCTATCTCTAGCAATGATGTATTGCCCTTCTGATCTCATATAGCTTGTTTTGTCGGTTTATAGTTTCTATTTCTTGTGCCCATCAATCCCATTGATCTGTTACTAGTACAATTTTCCTGTGTACAGTAGTTTATTTCTTAGCATACAACACACATATAGAGAGTAATACATCAAGATAAATAAGTATTGGAGTAATACACCTTGAAAACCAAGGATAAGGTGATCTAGTATATTTTTTAACCCTTTGAGTGCCAGAGGGGCTTGCAACGCATTGCTTTGCAATGCGTTGCGTACCCCTCTGGCACTCAAAGGGTTAACAACCCTGGAATGAACTAAGTATAAGGTATAATTATTAACTCCTGTATTAACTATCTTCCACCTTATACATTCAAAGACTACCCTATCTTCCCTGGCTTGTGTTTTGCTATAATGTATGTTATCCATTAAAATGTTCATGGGATTGAAAAAAATCCTTCAGGAGTCAATCCTGCAAGGTGTGTGCAGAGCACTTGCAATGTTAAGCTGTACCAGGAAGGTCTGTTATTACCCTATGCTGCTGCAAGTATCATAGATCATTTTAAAAAGTGACAAGCATCACTAAATCAGTTTAATAACAGATGGCAAAAGCCAATAATCTGCTTAGCAAGTTTATCCCATAAAGGGAAATATTCAGCCCTTGTTATGTTAGCCTTGAAACCATAAAGTACAGTTTATTAACTAAATAAAAGGACACCTGTTGAGTATGTGCCTAGCTATAACTTTTTAATAACATAATTACATTAATTGTGATGAATTTTTATTGTTATTTTTATTTGCAACACTACAGTTGTACATAGAACTTTGCATTTTATGGGTTTGAACAATATGGGGTTACCAAGCACTTTACAGAGAGAAACAATGGGAGTAGGGTGCCCCCTCTAGAGTTTACAGCATAATGCACGTAAGTGTTAAGTGCAGAATACAATGCTAGAGTATGCGTTAGGGTGAAACTTAATTTATAAGTGCCATCAAGGCCTGTAGAGTGGAAGTGCCACCAAGATCATAATGGTGCATCAAGTAATTACCAAAGAAAACACCTAGGATTGACAATTGATGTCACTGATAGAAACAGCAGTATTATAGAATTCATACATCCAACAAGGACGTAGTTGACTAAATTACGATGGACTGCTTATTCTATTAATGTGGTGGCAGTCAGTAGAACTCTGCACTGATGTCAGGCATGGATTGAGGGGCCTAGAGCTTCAGTTCCACCAGTCAACACTTTAATCCGGTTCAACTATCAATAGCTGCACAGACAGTCAGTAAAAATGAGCTATATTTGGACATGCCAGCAAAGTCAGTAAAACTATTAGAGGTCAGTAAAATAATTAGAAAACACAAAGTAAATGTAATAAAAAATTGGCATTAATGCTCTCCTTTCATTGTTTTTTTTCCTTTGAATTCTGGCAATGAGACCATCTTTGGTACTGCAGACACACTTCTTTAAAGCTCTGCAGAAGTGGATTCATTCTGTTCTACATGATGTAGGCAATACAGGAGACTACAGTTTTTGCACTAGGAGCTGTTAAAGGGATAGTAATACTTAAAAATTACTATCCTGCATCTTGTTAAATGAGCACAGTGGCATCAAACCTTTATGGTAGGGATGGGATGAAAAATTTCACCTCAAACTGAAATCGGCGAATAATGGCACTTTCCACTTGACAAATAATTTCCCTCCAAGAGTGCCATTTTTCCACTTTTTCCGGTCATTTTCGCCCATTGAAATCAATGGGAAGAAACATTTTTCTCCACCACAAGAAAGTTTTCTACAGCCATATAAAAGGGTGTCAGGCTCTCACAGCAGCCATTTTGTATTTGTGAGAGGAGAGAGCAGCACTTTGTTTGAGCTAATGAAGACAGAAAGGGGAATTAAAGTTTAGTTTAGGGAATCTTTTAGTAGGATATTTGTTCTGTGTAAGTGTGTATTAGGAGAGTCAGTGGGGCACTCTGGGGAGAAGAAGGGAGGAAGGAGATTGACCCCAAATACTCCAAAATGCCATGTGACTGGCAAAACACAGGCAGCTAGGGACCTATTTGCTCGCTGATCTTGCTGCTATTGTCTCTGTGCTGTGTGGGGAATCTGGGGAAAGAAGTTGTTGATTTTCTTTTTCAGTTATAATTTTTTTTTGGACAGACTGTGATAAGACAACAGGGTGGACAACTTAGAAAAAAATAAAGCATGAAGAACTGAATATATTAGGTGACAGTGACAGACAGCTTAGGTAAGGCATCATACAGCTCCATCAGTTGTGTATTGTACAGTAAAAAAATACAGTGTAGTTGCATAATGTCCAGCAAACACAGAAGGGGAAGGGGAAGGGGGGGGGTGGAGAAGTGCAGGGATGTGAGAATAAATTAGTAGTTGAAAAACTGACTGCAGCAATGGTTGCTACAGGGTGTGCAATCAATGATGATGATCCCTCTACTCCAAGGGAGGATGCGGTTTGTCAAGGTCCCAGCAAAACTAGTTCCAGGCAGCTCTCACAGCATGCCATTCCGTGTTTGTAAGAGGAGAGAGCAGCATGTTTTGAGGCTAGAGAAGATAGGAAAATAAAGGGGAACAGAAGCTTAATTTTTAGGGAGTCATAAAATGTGTTGGAATAGGAAAAATGTGTTAGAATGTGATAGAATAGGAGAAAAATGTGTTAGAATAGGAGAAAAATGTGTGAGACTATGCAAAAATATGTTAGAATAGTAGAATAGTGTGTTGGAATAGGCGGAAAATTTGCTGGAATTGGCAAAAAGGAGGACAACTTTGTATTGGAGAAAAAGACAAAACTTTTGCAAAAAAACGCAAAAAATTGTCAGTTTTTCGCGAAAAGTCACGTGGGAAATTTTTCTCACTTTTCGCCCACCTCTAATCTTCAGTTAAAAACATATCTGGAGTTTGAAGTTCTTGAGCTGATTGCACACACCTTGTTTTGCTCGAAAGTTTCTTGTAATCACATACAACCGTTCTTAGCAAAGCAAAATAAAAACACTTGCATCGTTGTAGTTAAAGGGATGGTAATACTTAAGTACTACTTAAAAAAAAGTATTGCCCCCAGTGTCATCTCTCAAACTTTTATGGTTTGAGAGATGAACACTTCTAAAGTTGCCCTCTCCCTCCCCCTTCCCCGTAGTCAGCATTCTAGCTGACTCAGGGAAATCTGGTCAGAGATCATCAGGCGGCTCTGCAGCAGAGCCGCGATCTCGTTAACTAAAAAAAAAAAACTTTCACTAAAACGCTCTTCTACGTGTGATTGCAAGCCAAGCACACGTAGAAGACCATTTCAGTGAAAGTTTTCTTTTTTAGTAACGCGATCCGGCTGTGCTGGAGAGCCACCTGAAAGTCCTACGGCTCTCTTCCTTTCAGTCAGCTAGAATGCTGACTATGGGGAAGGGGGAGGGAGAGGGCAACTTTAGAAGTGTTCATCTCTCAAACCATAAAGGTTTGAGAGATGACACTGGGGGCAATACGTTTTTTTAAGTAGTACTTTGCTATAGGGATTTGTAATACTTAAGTATTACTATCCCTTTAAGTTAACTTGATGGTCACTAGAGAGATCACCAGTGCATTTTGAAGCAGTGGGGTGGAGACCTCTAGAGCATTCAAGGAAGGGGTGGGGATGGGGAACATTAAGGTCCTCCAGCTGTTTTGGACTACAACTCCCAACCTCTTCTGGAAGACAATGGCTTCTGGAAGATGACAGGAATCGAAGTCCAGCAACAGCTGGATGGCCTCGTATTGCCTAGCTCTGATCAAAGGGGTTAAGCTACCTTTAACGCTTGATCTCTAGTTGTTTTGAGTATGAACATCGTTAGATTTATATGATAAACTCCAAAACAAAACAAAACTCTCCCTTTAGTTCCGGAAGTTATTCCTAGGGAACATAATTATGTCTCTTTCCACATCTAATTATGCAGATTAAGTTGTGGCAGATTGTAGCATATTTTGTTTGTGTAGGATGGATTATTAAATATATAATTGTTGTTTTGATAATGAGAGTAACTTCATCATTTGGTGGCCACATAATTGCTGTGAGCTTAGAGTCTAAATGAAAGATCTACACAAATCACCAGTTAGAGAATGATGTAATGTTACAGGCCAATTGGTTTGAATCACAGGACATTAGTGAAATCCCTTCTCTGTGATTAGTTAAAATGATAGCATTAATGGCCACTGAGGTCTCATTATAAAAGAGTGCTAAAAATAGCCTCACTGAAAACTGTAAAATTATGACAGATATCCCTGTGTGAAGTGCATATATAAGTATCAGAATGCTTGAGATCCACACAATCTGATTTTTATTGCACCTGAAAATATAATCCTTTTGCCTCCATTCCAGTAGACAGTATTAGCAGAATAATGTGAAACTGCCCAAATATTTGAGACATACTAAAGGGACAGTTATGCCCAAAAAACAAAAAATTCATCTTTGTAATATAGGATAATGTGAACATGACTCAACCTGTTCATTTACAAAATATTCAAATCACTTTACTTATATTTTTTCTGTCATGTGAGAGCATAGATGCATTAAATATATTAGGTAACTCCTGATTGTCAGGTGCATCTCAGCAATGCGCTTCTTAGCAATATATTCAGATCTGGGGGTGAGTTGCATGTTTTTTTCTTTTTGCTTTGTGGCAGGAAGTTAGCTCATATAGAGACTTGTAGACTTACTGCTTTTTAGCTAGGAACATAGAAAAAATTGAGAAAATTCTTCAATTCTCCTCCTATGTTAATCAGTGAGGACGAAACTTCCTGTCCATATACATAATGCCCTGCACGCTAATGTGGCGTATTATAAGAGAAAAGGAGTCTGAGTGAGAGAGAAAAAATAAATACATTGAAATCAATATTAAAAAAATAAACTGGTTACTTAGTGGTTCAGAGTGTTGGCTGATCCTGAGACTAGTGATTCACTAAGGAGAAGTGTGTTAATGTTATTAACACTTAGGGCGAGATGTTCAGAAAGTGGTGGTAACTGAAATTGTCTGTAATCAGAATAAAAAAGTTCTTACACCATGATCTGTCAATTCTCAGACATGTTTCCGTCATTTTTTGCATCCAGTACCGCCATCTCCATCAAAGGGAAAAAGCCGTCTTAAAAGTGGGTGTGGTTTAATCTTTCATCATAATGTAAGCTATTTTCAGAAAAAAATATTCGTTTGAACGTGATTTTCTTGTCTGATTAAAGTCATTTATTCCCGACATAATAAAAATGGTCTAAACATGGAGAAGAAAAATTTGTTCCAAAGACAAAATAATGTCTTTGTTTCTCTGAAAATGTTCTTTTCAAAGACAAAATGAAAGACAATTTTTTAAGATCAGAATTTTTAACGGCAATGTTTAATGAGATCTTCCTACCGTCATTTATAATTCTTTAGATGAATTTTTAAACCTGACGGATTTACTTCTGAAAATATTGTCCTTCTTTTACCACCAACTCATGATCCGACAAGTTTTTCATTATGACGACTTTCTGAACATCTCACCCCAACAGTGGCATATTCCCCAGACACCACCAGTGTTTTATAAAAAAAAGAGAAGCTGGATTGATCTACTAAAAATAAAGCGGTTATCCTTGCTATATAAATGGCTCTTAATCCACACACAGAAGCTGATACATTTCAGCAGTTAGATGAATCTTTAAAAAGTGTTTTGAATAAATTGGATCAAGAATTATCTGTATTCAAGCAATGAAAGTTCATCTGAGATAAAATGGACTATGAACAAGATCTAGTATACACCTGAAATATTAAATCTGGCACGCGTACAGACAGTGAGAGGGAAATAGACGATGGAGACACAGCACAGAGTACATCACATGATACTCCTACTGATATTCCAGATTATATTTCCAATACAGAAGTACTTATTAACAATGTATCTACATCAAAAAACAGACAGATTCATCGCAAACACCAAAAAAAGAGGGTCGTAAGAAGAAACCAACCAGATGAAGGAAACGCAGCTCCAAGTGTCAGAAGATACCCATCCAGGGAGAGTCGCACACCTCACAGACATTAGGAATTGTTAATTTGTCTGGAGTAGTATTGACACCCATACAAGAACAAGTTCTAAGGAAGGGTCTCAACTTTGTGCCAGAGAGGCCATTTGATCTTTTCAATACTATCCTCAATTTAAATAGATTTATTAGATCTTTAATAGTGTTGAGCGAGCATGCTCGGCCGATGCTCGGATCGGCTCGAGCATCGCTCTGCTCGGCACATGGCGGTACTCGTACGAGTACCGCCATGTGCTCGCCCGGCATGTTCGGGTGGCGGGGATCTGTGCCGAAGGAGGCACAGATCTGAAGACGCTCCGCTGGACCACCAGGGACTGGAGGTAGGGGGCATTGCGGAGATGAAGGGGGCATAGCGGAGATGAAGGGGGACATTGCTGAGATAAAGGGGGCATAGCGGAGATGAAGGGGGACATTGCTGAGATGAAGGGGGCATAGCGGAGATGAAGGGGGACATTGCTGAGATGAAGGGGGCATAGCGGAGATGAAGGGGGACATTGCTGAGATGAAGGGGGCATAGCGGAGATGAAGGGGGCATAGCGGAGATGAAGGGGGCATAGCGGAGATGAAGGGGGACATTGCTGAGATGAAGGGGGCATAGCGGAGATGAAGGGGGACATTGCTGAGATGAAGGGAGCATAGCGGAGATGAAGGGGGCATAGCGGAGATGAAGGGGGCATAGCGGAGATGAAGGGGGACATTGCGGAGATGAAGGGGGACATTGTGGAAGAGGGGCATTGTGGAGATGAAGGGGGACATTGTGGAAGAGGGGCATTGTGGAGATGAAGGGGGGCATTGACCAGGCACCCTCCCCTCATCAGAGCAGGGGGTGCCTGGTGTAATGCTCGTGTCGCCCCATTCAATTCAATGGGGCTCGGGTGCTCGGCCGAGCACTCGAGCCTCAGGGGGTGCTCGGTCAGAGCACCCGAGCACCCGAGCATCGGGGTGCTCGCTCAACACTAATCTTTAACCATCAATATAATATATTTGCTTAGTTGCCAGTTGTGCTCAGTACAATATGTAGGACGTACATATCATCCCTTAAAGTCACAGATAAGAGAGCATCTATATCAATTAGAAAAGGGGCATACTGAGTCAGCTGTCACTAAACACATTTTAGAGGAACATGATGGCAAAAAATCTGCATTTAGCTTTCAGGGTATAGAAAAAGTAAGACTCCACTGGCGAGGAGGAGATATTTTATCACATAAATACAAGGGAAGTGTACTGCATCTTCCAATTGAAAACAAGGATACCAGGGGGCCTCAATTCAGAATGGGATATAAGTCATGTGTTTTAATACATTGTAATATTTTTGGAGTAAACCCATTGCATTCGGTAGAACCCCCTCCCCTTTTAGCTTTTGGATAGATTTAGTTTTCTCCATGTATATATTATAAGGGAATTAGACAGGTGACATGGTTCAATACATATATATGTTTGTGATAGTGGAAATTTATTTTATTTTCATTTATTTAAATTAGGAGTAAGCCACCTGATTATTTAGTCACATTGTCTATCTAGCTTATGTGGTCCTTGTATATATGGGGTGATGTTTTTCTCAGAAGAGTAGTAGCTAATGAATACACTAGGAAAGTCAATGGTTTTCAAAGATTTCCATACCTCAGAAGGCGTGTAAATACTAAAAACATGTATTTTTTTCCTTTCTAGAAACATTTATGCACACCATACTAGGTTTACAAAGTCAAGTGATCTCAGTGGGCTATCTACTTTCAGTAAAGGTATGTTTTAAGGGGTTATTTTGGTGTTATAGGTTAATTAAGCTTTGAAACTATGTTTAGTGCTTTTTTACGCCATGAAAATGCCAGTCAAAATTTCATTATATGTTGTTACCAGTTTGGGGTACCAGGTAAAGACACACATTTGTGCATATTGGGTATCTTTGTACTCATGAAATATGTCATTCATATTTCATACTTTTTGTTGCTCATAATAAGCTTGCTTAAGATGTACAGTAAATTGTGATTTTAGTGTAAAAAACTCCAGCCACTTTCCAATTTGTAAGCTAGTCTACTTTCAGAAAATATACGCTTTTATATAGCTATAGAGCTATGATTCTGTGACCAAAGCAAAAGAATCAGATAAATAGGATGGAAGATCAGGAAGATACAATTGTGGAGATTGAAAGGGTGGGATCATTTGCTGTATTGTGTCAATCTTCTGTTTGAAGAATTCTGCTAAGGCTAGAGGGGTTAGGGAGTGGAGGGAGACAGATGGAGGGAAGGGGCGAAGGAGAGAATTGAAGATTCAGGAGAGGCAGAATGGGTTAAATTTGTGAGCATTGATTTTTGAGGAGTAATAGTGTTGTTAAGCAGAGGATAGAGCAGTGTTGAAGCATGACAGGACGAATTTGTAAGGGATGAAGTCTGCATGAGAGTGAGACTTCTGTCACAATCATTCAGCAGTGTGTGTACAGCAGCAACAAATGTGTGTTTGTGATTTATACCAAGGGGGTGGGATTGAGGGGTGCTTGTGATGGGCCTGGAGGGGGCGTATAGATTAAGTGATGAGGATAGGCTACAAGGCTATAAGGTTCAGAAAGTGTGTTGAAGATGGAAAGACTGGAGTGCAATGCAGAAGATAAGGCAGAGATGTCTAGAGAGTGAAGGTTGTGGGTGTAGTGCAGGGTCGTAGTTGGTGGGGGAAGGAGGGAAAGGGTTGTGGAGAAAGTTATGAGGTGGTGATTGGAGAGTGGGAAAGGAGATATGGAGCAGTTCTTTGTGAATATCAATTCAAGGGAGTGACCATCTTTCTGTGTTCTAGATTCAGTCCATTGTTGAAGAGTGAAGGACTGGGTTAGTTGAAGCAGGCATGAGGTCCAAGAAAGGGAAAGATCGTCAGTGTGACAGTTAAGTCTCCAAGTATGAGAGAAGGAGTGTCAGAGGATAGAAAGACTACAAGCCAGCACTCAAAGTCTGAAAGGAAGGTAGAGGGTTTGATTGAGGGAGGTCTGTATACTACCGCAACAGGCATTGCTACAGGGTGGAATAATAGGATGGCATGTACCTCAAAGGAGTTAGTGGAAAGGGATGGGGGGCTAGGTATCTGCTGAAAGCAATATGAGGAAGCAATTAGTACACCCGTACCACCACCTCTGCCCACTGAAAAATACAGGCTTCCATGTGAGACTGCAGCCTCCACAGCTGTTGGGAGAGCCTGGTCTCAGTAAGAGCAAGAAGCTGGGCTGCAAGTGAGCAGAAAAGGTCATGTATGACAGTAAATTTGTTAGTGAGGAAACAGACATTCAGTAGACCCATGAGAAGAAGTGAGCAAGAAGTAGAATGGTAGGGATGACATTAGAAAGATTATATCCTCTGTGGGATCGGGAATAAAGTGGGCATGGGCAGTGACATATTGGGATATGGTTAGAGCCTGGGTTTGGGGAGATATAACCAGCCACAAGGAGGAGAATAATACATACATCAAGCAGGTGGGAATGTGATTTGTGTCTGCCGGGTGTTGGATTGGAAGGATAGACCGATCTGAGAAATAGATATAGGGTATGGTTGCAAAAAGGATTTGATGAGAGTAATGAGGAGGAAATATGAATGTGATGAGATGTAGGGAAATAAATAGAGTGCTGGATTTTACATTGTAAAAGCAGAGTTGTATATAGCAGTAAAAGTGCAGGCTGCATTGTGGGGTGGGGTAACATAACAGGTAAAGAGGAAAAAAACAAAAACAAAATGAGTCTTTAGAAGCGAGTTTGCTGCAAGGAGATACTTATACAATGTTGCATCTCTGATTGATCTATGCTGCAGTGGCAGGGGACAATCAATGAGCATTTGTCTTCTATGGTGATGGCTTTTCCCCCAGAATTAAATCCATGTGCGTGACCCTTAGTGAGTCAACATATGAAGAATGTAAAACAACATTGGTAGGAGTTACTGTGCATCATCATCCATGAAACAAGTAAAGCACATAGGGTGCCTAAAGGCATAGAGGGAGACAAACAAGACAATTTCATGATGGAGACTATGAGGACACTCAGAGGGCAGGAGGACAGAGTTGAATAGAGCAACCAGTAGCAATATATTTACTGGTCAGAAGGAGAAGGGTAAGAAAGACAGCAAAACAAAGAGGAAAACAGGGGGGAAGGTGGGAGAGAAATTTATCTTATAGATACAGTTCTCTTAAAGTGCACCTTACATACATGCTAAGAAAAACCAAACTAACTGCATCTATTGCTGGGAATGTGTGAGGGAGGGCATCCCTTCCACATTGACATCAGTTTGACAGCCCTGTATGCTAATGGGGAACTTCTCCTGCCCTCCCCTTGCATACCTAATTCTTAGTGCAAATGTCGGTGTGTCTACATGAATACGACATGGCTCATTAACCTGCATTTCAATATAAAAATGGCTCACTAACCTGAATTTCCATATCGAAATGAGCCATTGTCGATGTGCTCAGTCCAAACTGATAAGGCTGTCGAAGGCATGCCAGACTGGCAGCAGATTGAAGGGAAAATGATGTCAAAGACACATTAGTGCATACTTGCATTGTGCCTTTGACACAAATCTGACACAACTCCTCCATCCTGAGCCTTCATTGACCTTTATTGCATCACCCCCATTGAGTCAAAAGTATAGGCTGGAAGGTGTGGAAGAAACAATCCTGTAGAGTGACAGAATGAGATTTGTTTATGTAATGTGTATATATATTTTTTAATAATAGATGCACCCACTACTGGAGTGTGTATAGCTATAGCCCTCTTTGGGAAATTGTTCCATAGATGAGAATGAGGAACATCGATCTTAACGCACTCACATGAAAAGGAACAGCTTATTATTTAAAACCGTTCATGAGGTATTTGTGTTCCACGTGTTGGAACGAGGAAGTTACCTCATGTGTACGTATGGGAGGAAATGACGTGTTCATCCAGAGTGGAATGCGGGTTGCTTTCCAGCATAGTGTGTGACGGAATTAGTGCTAATAGTTCCCAACGGATTGCAAGATGTAATAATTGATGAGCTTGGAGCAAGCATTGTTGTACGCTCTGGCCTTTTTAGCCCAAACTGAGAAGGAATGAGAGACAGGTATGGAGATAGCATCACCAACACCACCAATAGTGAGCTGTTTTAGAATTTAAGGAGTTTGCTTCAGTTCTAATTCCTGCTGCTACTGAGTTGCAAGGGCAGCAGGATGCTGAGAAGCAAGCTAGAGTGCCACAAACCACCATGGCCACAGTGGGAATGAGGTCCCGTGATGTGGGACTAGGACAGGTTCCACTTCCCAGCAGCAATACTTCTGGTCCTAGTTGTAGTGCTGATTCTGAGGCAGTAGCAGCAATAGTAGCAACATCATTCTCTGCCCCAGCCAATGAAGGGGAATGTGGAGCATTTCCACTCCCCCCTGCGGTCCTGGGTGTGGGACTATTTTTCTCTTGGGGCAGGCACAGTGCAGTCATCAGCAATGGCACTGTGCACAATTTGTGACAAGTCAGAGAAAAGGGGAAAGGAGGGAACACACCTTAGCACAACCACCCTGATAACACACATCAAATGTGACATTTATGTGAAAGGTGTTAAAGACAAGCATCCACCAAAGAAATTGGGCACCGCTGTTCCTGTACCCCCTGACTCTCCTCAAAAGCACCAAGAGGTGATGTGGAAATCAAAGAGGAGCAAGAATAGAGAAACCCAGACAGATCCTTCGATGGTAAACGAAACACCTGGTCGCCATCACCTTCTTGCTTGTAATGTTTTTTTAAGACACTCAGACCAGTGGTAAAATAAAACACAGTTTTATTAAAAGAAAAATAAGGTAGACGATCGCCCTCTACAGGCAACACAAAATAATAGCAAAATATGGACAGATATGCCCCCACAGGCCCAGTATACAGAATAAGAGTATAACATATACTGTCTCGGGACAGGCACATAGTAGAGATACATATAAGAGTTAAATGCATAGACAGACAGTCTCTGTTGTGGAGTTTGGTACGCCCAAGGTGTTGATTGGGAGTAGTAAGTGTAGCTGGAATCACACTTAGAGTTCTTGAGAGGGAATGCTGCTAGGCCCTGTGTGACCAAAGGTAAAATCAGCAGAACAGTACCCAGAATAGCCCTCACGGGCGTAACCAAGGATACAACTGGATCTGCAAGTGCCTGAGTAGTTAGCCCCCACGGGCGTCACCACGGTACAGCGTGAACTGCAAGAGCTGGCTAATAGCCCCCACAGACGTACTAACGGAGACCAGCGGAACAGAGGTAGTGAGCCAATAGCCTCCACGGGCGTATACGTAAGTCAACCTGCAAGAGCTTTGAGCCAGTCGCCCCCACGGGCATAACAACGGAGACCACACTACGCTGCAAGTGGAGAAGCCAATAGCCTTCCACTGAAATCTACCCTTAGCTATAGTAGCTAGAGCCTTCAGTCCCAACGGCGTGAACGTATGAGCCAGAGCCAAATGGCGCCCTACCGGGATCGTTACTGAACAGCACTACTCTGCAGTTAGGTAGAATGAGCCGCCAACCAACCAGAGCATAAGCGGCCGACTCAGCAGAAGTAGTTTAATAAGGCTAGGCTCTATACCAGAGAGAGGAGGCTCAGCAAATGATAATGCGGCACAGCTAGGGTTAAAAAGCAGCTTTACGGATCGGAGGCTCAGAGAAGTGCGATAGCTCTGCAAGTAACACGGAGGCTCATAGACAGCAGCACAGCTCTGCACGGGTACTCAGCACTGGGAACAGACAACACAGGGCAGGAGTAGGTCACACGTCCAGCCTGGCAAGCGGCAGTAGCGGAAGTCAGAATGTCGCTACGGCGACAACTGGAGAGGAGAGCAGGAACTAGCAGGTCACTGGAGCAGGCCGATACTGGTCGTGTAGCAGGAAGTCAGCCAAGCCGGGTCGGATCACGGAGGGTGGTACTCAGACAAGCTGGGTCAATCATGAACAGGAACGTCAGCCAAGCCGGGTCGGATCACGGAGAGGGTTCTCAGACAAGCCGGGTCAATCATGAGCAGGAACACAGGAACGTAGTCAGGACAGGCCAATTCGGTACACAGGAATCCGGAACACAGGAACTCAGCAACAGCAACACTGGCTCTGAAACACCATGAAAGGGCACCAGACAGGTGTCACGGCCAGGCATAAATAGGTCACCAGGGGCGGGCCAAACCAGTACAGCAAATCAGCATACACCACAAGCGAGAGTGACAGAGGAGGATCACAGGCACTGTGATATTGCTCTAGGGTAAATACATCTTCTGGCGATCCACCTTGTTCATCTTTACCTCCCCCACTGGTTGATAGCCATTCAGTAGTTGTCAGTATGTGGCAGTTCATGTCCACCCATTGCACACTGTGTGACAGGGAGGCTTATCATTATTATTAAACTGTCTCCAAGTTGTCATGTGTCCGTAGCGGGGAGTGGACAAAGGGCATAGTGACAGAAGCAGGTTTCTGGTGGAGGGATTTCACATTGGGGATCCTAAGTATCATGATGTTTGGTTACAGTTATGCCGGGTGTTTGATGTGAGTTCAGATGTGCCCATTGTTCCTAGTCCTTCCCTTATTTATCACATACGCTGTACACATTGCAGTTACTGATGAAATGGCACTTACTAACTTCTTGATTTATTTTATTTTTAATTTTACGTATTTTTTTATTAACTGTCCTCCCCAATACCAGTCAACAACAATTTTCGGCGGCTAGCACTTAAAGTCTGAAAGGCGATGTGCTCCCCACACATCGGCAGACACACACCTCGAGCCTTGGAGCATCTACCCCAATGTCTTTGGTCACCGATTCAGAAGTCCCCCTCTTGCTCTCCTCTTCACTACTCACCACCTGTTCCCTTGATCCTAAACCTTCCATTCTTCTTAACCCATTGTCGCCTATCCTAGCCCCCATG
This sequence comes from Rhinophrynus dorsalis, assembly GCA_037306005.1. Taxonomy (NCBI): domain Eukaryota; kingdom Metazoa; phylum Chordata; class Amphibia; order Anura; family Rhinophrynidae; genus Rhinophrynus; species Rhinophrynus dorsalis. The sequence goes on along the minus strand of CM074718.1, from coordinate 537,170,006 downwards.
ATAACACAAATATTTTACTCCTTGCTATTATCTGGCACCATACCCTTCTCTTTCAAACATTTAATAGTATCGCCAGTCTTAAGAATAGCACATTAGACCACACATCCCATTCAAGTTACCACTCTCTATCTCTCCTGCCCTTGGTTCCAAAACTTCTAGAGCTCCTAGTCGACTGCTTACCTTTTCTCAACACATGACCTACTGGACCCACTGCAATCTGGCTTTCATCCCATATTTTCAACAGAGACTACCTTAACAAAAGTAAGACACAATCTCCACGTGGTAAAAACCAAAGGCTTTTCGCCATACTTATCCTTCCTGATCTATCTGCTGTATTTGACACAGTTTACCCAGGTCCCAGGTTCTCCTATCTTTTGGCATCTGTGGCCTGCTCATTCCTGGTTCTCATCATATCTTACTTAATTAGCTTTCTCTGTGTATATTCAAACATGTTCTAAGTTCATGTTCCCCTTTTTGTAGGAGTACCCCAAGGCACTGTTATAGGTCCACTTCTATTTACTCTATATACCCTTACTCTGGGAAAACGTATTAAATTATTTGGTTTTAATTATCACCTTTACTCAGATGATGCTCTAATGCATCTTTACATACCCTCACTGTCACCTGAATGCAGCAGTGGATTTTCAGAATTCCTTATTGCATGTACTCTTGGATGGCTTGCTATTGATTAAAACTTGACACGCTAAGGACTGAGCAACTTAAATTTCCTCCTAAATCCCACCCAGTACTCAGTTTACTTTAACTGTTGATAGGTCCAATATATATCCTGTGGCTAATGAAATAATAAAAACGTGTTGCTTATTTCTTAGAACATTGGAAGAATCCACACATTTCTTGCGCTCTACAAAGTAATATACATGTACTTATCCACTACCACCTTGATTGCTGTAACTCATTTATTATTGGCCTACTTGCTAGATGCTACCAACATCTATCCTTTTCAATCACCTGTTAACTCAGCCACCAGAGTAATTTTTGTTTTCTCCATAACAACACTTATCCATTCATCTAAAATCCTTTCTTGGTTTTCTATCAAGCAATAAACTCCATTTTCTTACTTTCAATGCCCTTCAGTTCTCTTTCCAATCTTATGTATCATCTATGCTAATCTACCATGTACGTGCACACCCTCTAAACTCTGTGGAAGTCTCAATGCCCACCTAACCTTTATTGATGGTCTTGACTGTAGGCTTTATATCTCATTGCTCCTTATCTCTTGAACATTCTCCCACCCAGCATTATCCAGGCCGCAAAGTCCAGAGCTTCAAAAACAAACTAAAAGAACACAGAAAAATGCAAACATTTTTTCTTAAGGAATTTGAAAACTGTCCATATACTTTTCCTCCTCTTCCCAACTGTATCTGTATGTCACCCATTCTCTGCGCTACTGGGCAGGGTCCTCCCATCCTAATGTATGAATACCTATTGTACCATCTATTGCAATGTCTACTAAACTTATTATACCTCCCATATACTGTAATTTATACTGTAGTGTGCTAAGAACAAAAGTTGGCACTATATACAAAATAAAAATATACAAATATTCAAAGGGATAGTAATGCTAATTATTGGAAAATATATGTTACAGGGGCTAACCTGCTAAGTAAAACAAGAGTACTCCCACTGACAAGTGATAATATATTCAAAAGTTATTGCAGCACAAACATTTATCTTACCCATTTTCGTATCTCTATTTGGTATCTCTACTTTGTGGAAAAGGGGTTCCTCTGTCAAAGAGTATTGTTAAATCTGCAGTCTGTTTGCTGCACATATATCACAATTGGTTTCCCCTCTTAACCCTTTGATTTCCAGAGGAGTAGGCAGTGCATTGCTCTGCAATGTGTTGCATACCACGCTGGCAATCAAAAATGTAAGTTGTAAATTTCAAAAAAATTTTTAGATTTGACATATGTTTATCAATCGCCTCATCTTTGGCCTGGTTTTATTTCTGCACTGTTTGGCCCTTTTTAATAGAATGGGTCATACATTTTGAAAAGGGCTCCCCTCAATTCTTCATTTGTTTGGTATTCTTTTGTTTAAAGAAAAGACAAATGCACCTTCAATACTCATTAAATAATTGGTTAAAGAAATTCACTCATAGGTAAAGGAATGTTGTTTATCATTTGATAAATTAGCAAAATTAAATTTTATTGCTTCTAGCTTTAAGGGATAGTAAGTTTCATAATAAAAGCAGATCTAATTAGTCATCATAGTATTTGGACTTTGGAGAGTGTTATTTCAATTCTGTCAGAGTTGTAGTTCAAGAGTAATTCAATGACAAAGTATCCCCCTCCCGCCCCTTTTAATGATGCAACACTGCTCAGCCAGAGCAGAAGGGAGGTGCCCAGGTAGACTGCAGAGAGGGACAATCTTCAATTAAAATAAGGGAAAAACCTGAAAAACTTGTCTAGGGGGGCAGGGCTTTCATTGTTCTCATAGGAAGAAGATTGTCCCCTGCTGTTATCTGTCTGGTCTATGGACTGCGTTCCTATCTCTAAATGTTTGAGAGATAAGACTTATATCGTTCTTCATGTTTTTTTATGCCTTCAAAATAAAATAAAGATAAAATAAAATATTACTATCCCTTTAACCCTTTGAGTGCCAGAGAGTATCCAATGCATTTGAATGCTATGAGTTGTACCTCTCTGACACTGAATGGTTTAAAGGCATCTAAGACAAGCACATAGCGTAGTGTGGGGTATTAATTGTTTAACTTCAAGTTGCATGCCAGTAATTATGCTACTAAGGCAATTTGTACTGGGGATTTGCATTGTAAGTCTGGTTCCAGGCTAAACATAGTCCAGGCTGTACTAATAGAATAGCAGAAGCTTTGTATCATCAACAGTGGGGACTGTTTCTCTGGCACTGGAAGTTGGCGTTCAAATCATAAACTGTCCAGATTACATGTGGGAACTCATTTGACCAATTAAAGGGACAGTATCACTTAATATATTATAAAATGTATATTGTAAGGCTACTGCCAATGCTGAGAGGTGTTTTATTCAAAAGTTATACAGCACAAGCTTGAATTTTTTAGGTGCAGTATCTCAATGGCCTGATATTTTACAGTGGCGCTGTTGACAGAACTTTCCATATGATGAAGTAGCAACAGCGTCACTTTAGGATACTTCTACAGTCCCTTTCTGCAAGCACCTGGCAAACAGGTCAAAGGTCTTTGAATGAATGGTTAATGTTTAAAAAGTAAATACACCTTAATGGTAGGGTCTGATGGGACTCTACCTGCCTGTTACCTGTCATAATGTTCTCAGGTTCAGCTAGTGGTTTCAGCCAATAAAAAGAAAATAACTGCTATCAGTTCCTTTTCAAACTAAATGACTGTGAAGATGGCAGAACAAGCTTCTTAAAGGGCTAAGCAGAAGTCACCAGAATGCTGACACAAAGAGAACAGTTACACCTGATTTATTAATCACAATATTTAATGTATTATACAAAGTTTCCTTTTCTACAACTGAAATTCAGTTGTTTAAAAACCTCTTTTTAGTCACTTTCTCTGCTGTTCTCAGGATTAGGGAAGTAGTCATGCCACTCTACAGATCTCTCTAGTTAGACCTCCCCTAGAGTATTGTGTACAGTACAGGAGACCCATCTCCAGAAGGCTATAGATACTCTAGAGTGAATTCAGAGAAGGGATACTAAAATGGTGACTGGATTACAGGAAAAGGAGTATCAGGATAGACTAAAGGATCTGAATATGAATAGCTTGGAGGAGAGAAGAGAGAGAGGGGATATGATAGAAACATTCAAATACATTAAGGGCTTTAACAAAGTGCAGGAGGGAAGTAAACATTTGGGTCTATACAAGTTCCTTCGAGAGTGGAGGTGTAGAGGAGAGCAGCCATATCCATTGGGATAATTTGAAGAAAGCTGGTTGAGGGGAACTTAATCAAACTCAGAGTCTGTGTGCTGGCTAACACGTAAGTGTTTATCCAGCCATTTTATTTGTGAGTACCATTCTTATGGTGGCAGTAAGGTATTAATATATTACACTAAAGATAGTACACAAGGAAGTGCCTCTGTCTTTTCTTGTTTCTTCAGGTTATAAAGGAGGAATTCATGTTTTATGGAGAAGGAGTAGGGATGCACTAATGTTTTTGCCCCCAAAAGCTAAACGTGAAAAGCAATTCCTGCCTTCCACAGAATTCCCACAAAAAGTTTTTTTTTGCTTTTTTCACTGCATACAAATCCTAATCCTATAATAATTCACTAAAACGTGTGTAACGCCGCAACATGTGCAGTAGACACTGCTGCGTGTGCTGCAGTCATGCGCAGTAGAGACTGCCCGCGCCATGGCTGATATAGAGCTGGGCGCTCCGGAGAAGCATCCAGCTCTGTATCAATCGTGGTGCGGGCAGTGTCTACTGCGAGTGACTGGCCCGCGACCAGGTGGCAGTGGCACTGTGGCCCGTGTAACGGGCTGTTCAACTAGTCAACAATAATAAGATATTCCCCCATTTATTCCCACAGTGCTAAAGTTAATCTGTTTTTGGGAATGACAGAGAAAGCAACTGATTTTTTATGCTACAAACAGACAGGCAAAGAGAAGAATCTAGAGTTTATGGATGGATGAAAAGTCCTGTTTTTGTGGGAATTTTCAAAGAAAAAACATAATTTTCCCACCCATAGACAAACCCATATAATTTCCACCTGTTTGCTGACACCACAGATTTTCCCATGAGAATGGTTCCATTTAATGCCTCTGTTTTCCAGTTGTGGCAAAACTTCCTGCCTCCATAGTGTAAAAACAGAGAATTCATAATTTTTATTTCTGTTCATCATGTGTCCTTAGAGGAGCGGACAAAGGCCATAGAGACAGCAGTATTTGATTTACTGAGGGGTGGTTATACATTGCTGACCTAAACATCAAGTTGTCTGGTTGCAGTTGTACCTGTTTCTAAATATGAGAGCAGATGTGTCAGTTGTGTTACTTCTCAGTCCTTCTCCTATTTCAACCTTTTGTAAATTATTCTTACAATTTTTTTATTAACTGTGATTATCAGGGTTGGAAAAATACACACACATACTCGCCATACAACTGCTCCACCCCCCCCCAGACATTCCCAACACAGAGAACAGCCAGGAGAATGGAACACAGATCACAGCTGTCTGTCTCTTCTCCATCACACAAGATTTTTGAGTACTTGTGTTAAATCATCTTTACTCCCTTCACACACCCTCAGACTCCCTTAAAACAGAGAACAGCCAGCTAGAAAAAACTTGTCTCACAGCTCCCTGTCTCTTCTCAGTCACTCAGAATTTTGGGGAATTTGAGGCAAATCTCCTTTGCTCCTTTTGCACCCCCCAAACTCCCCTAACGCAGAGAACAGCCAGCTGGAAGGAACTTGGATCACAGCTGTCTGTGTCTTCTCAGTAACACAAAATGTTTGGGTATTTTGGGTAAATCCCCTTTGCGCTATTCAACCCCTCCCCCCCCAGACCCTCAAAGACAGAAAACAGTAAGCAGAAAGGAACTTGGATCACAGTGGTCTGAATGATTTGTGACAATTAGAATATTCCTCTGGATACTCTGTGAAGATTCCTGCTTCTTTTATTTCACCATAGATCAAGTTGGCCTCTGGTATGCAAATACAATAGATGTGATTGCTGGTGGGAACCAACACTGAGGCATTAGGGTACCTAACTTAAAGAATCAAACATCCAGGGTGCTTCATGAAGTTGTACTGCCCAGGATTTGCAAAGGGGGCCAGACCTCAACAGGTGGTGATTGTTGGGGTATTTGTTTTGTGGGGTTTAAGGTATCTTTACTTTGAGGACTGATCAAATTGAAGCTCAGAGGAAGGCCTGGAGTGTGGAGGCTATCTGCCAACATTTATGCATTCTTACAAACAAACAAGGAAATATATCATGATTATCTACAATGTACAGTAAATAGTCTGCTTTGAGATATAAGTGGAATTTGGGAAGAAAACACAATACATATAAAGTTGTGTACACTTGCCCTGGGGGAGCTCACTGGGGGTACAGTTTTACCACCTCTGATGGTTGGGAAGGAACTGTTCAGAAATTATCCTTGTCATTATGCACGATGAACACTATACAATATGTGCTCTGAGACACTAGTCTTAATAATGAAAAAATAGCATGGCTGTGTATGTTCTTTCATGTTACCCACTGGGTAACAATGTTTTGAGGTTTCCCTGTTTGGAACCTGAAAAATATGTTCATATTTATGTCATTTTATGGTTATCTATGTAAATATATAATGCTTTGACTGGGGGAAATCAATTTTTATGGGTAGATTTAATGTAGCAATGTGTTTCCTTTGTATTTTCTCTTTTTTTTTTTTTCATTTTTCAAAGCTTTATTAAGCGTAAACGTGTGATACATAGTAGAGAGGAAGCTAAAATTAAGCTATACACAATTGTCAGAATGAAAATACAGAAATATTACATAGATGAAGATACATAGTATAACGTACAACATCTTTGCTAAAGATCTGAGCGTGAATAAAACGAGCAAGAAAGATCTGTTACAGAACATAATCACACTAATCAGTCAGTACAAGGGCAAGCAAGAAGCAAAACAGTTTCTCAAACAGGTATCTCAAACAAGTACAAAAAAAAAATTTAAAACTGTAAAAGAATGCAGCAAATATTGAGAAAACTACAAAACCTGATCTCAACCTGTGAGAATCAGTATCGAGTACTAGTACAGTATGTGGATTTAACAGAAAAATAAGCTAAAGGGAGCAGAAATTGAGCCATATACTGGATAGAAAAACTGTCGGGCCAAGCCTGCAGTAGTGTCCTAACGCAGGGGACCTGCAAGGCATGGGGGGTGGTAGTAAAATTATCATTAAAGTAAGACAGACACAAAAGAACAAGCCATATGGGCCAACAATTAAATTACATCATAGAGTGTACGTAGAATCACAGACCTAAACTGCACTAGATCAAGTGAATAGTAGTAGAGATAAAACAGATAACTAGCTGAAGACTAGATGGAGGCTACTGCTAGATTAGAGTCTGCAGTAAACGCCAAGTGCATAGGAGCTGTGAGGCAGGGGGCTAAGAATATATAGCAATGTACGAGCCAGTGAGTATAATCAATACCATACCAGGAGCCCAAGGCAATAACAGTGTCCCAGCCTCCATGAGGAACAGGAGGGATGAGACGAATGGACAACACAGCCAAACATCAAGTGTAATATGAACCTGTGCGTAGGGGAGCGATCGCCTTCTCAAAATGCTTGGCTAGAGTCACCGGAGCTGATCCCGACCTGCGTGCTGGATCGGAAGCGGCACCGGCAAGTCCCCGATTACCAGGAACAAACAATGCTGAACATTTCAGACTAAGCATGGGTAACATTTAGGATTCCAGAGTGCATAAACATAACATTTCCACTGGAGATAGAATATAACAATTCGGCATAAAGCCACAAATGTATTAGGTCTACCCTCCCTGGGCCCAAGGGAGGTGACCGGACACGTAATCGAGATGAGGCCTGAAGCTGATGAGAATAAGGGCATCACCGGGAAGGGAAAAGAAAAAGGCCAGAGTCTCATCAAATGCAGTGGAAATTACTCCCCATCAGATATTCAGTATATCAAGGAATTAATCCATTAGTCATAAGTAAGGTTCACCATGTAGGTAAGTAGTTTCCAAACGGGCCTCGAGAACAAAACGGAGCACGTTGAGCTATAAGAGCAATCCCAATAAGGACACCATCAAGTGAAGAGGGTAGGGCCCGGAGTGCCAAGTATAGGTGTAACTCAGAAGGCAATCAGCAGAACAGTCTGTAGAGAGCTGCAATGGCCACATCCCACACAGAGAGACCAAGATCCCTGGGTCCCAAGGCGAAGCAACCCAAAGAGAACCAACTCCATCGAAGACAGGTTTTGAAAAGTTCCACTGCTCCGGGCACTTCCAGTCGACACAGATAGAAGCATAGCTGCCAGCCATATCAGCTCTCTGGGACAGAGTGGGAGCAGAAATAGGTAAACTGTAGATATATAAGATGCTCCTCTCAACCTTTCAAAGCAATCAGAGAAATCTGCAGGGCTCTCCAACATTCCTTCCATCAGGTTCCATAGCCGTTAGAGGTTTAATCTCGAGTGTCTCATCCAGTGCCGTATGCAAGGTACAAGGTATATGTTCCCCAAAGGCCTTTCGCAGGTCAGCAAATTCCTCATGTATTACATCTCTAATCTCCACTAGCAGAGCGTCCAACATCAGCTAAGACGCCAAGTGAAAGGTATATCCCGTCGTGAGTAACTCCGGTGCGGGAAGATATGGAGGGGTGGTGTTAGCAGGAGAAAAGCACTGGAGTAGCTCAGGAGTTGATTCATCTGGGCCATCGGTAGAAGAAGATGAACTCGAGAGCACAGTCCCTCATATTATAACCGGGCCTTCATCCAACATGGCAGACAACAATGCCCTCCGATCTGCATGGCGCGAAAGAAAACAACTCGTCAATGCTCTCATAATAAGCTCAGTAACACGTGCCAGGAGGCAGGAAACAACACTCCTTCTCTTAAGAAAGTAGTGTAAACAGCAATTGAAGATCAGATGCAGCTAGAATACTAGAATCAGTAGCATGCGGCCTAGGAGCTATTAAAAAACGCATCCATCTTGGTCAGTGGTTAGTTCCTTCTCCCCCCCCCTCGTATTTTCTCTTTAAGGATATTTTATCCTTACAGCAAGCTAGGAAGATCTTTGAGGAACAATGTAAATATTTCTGACAGGAAGCCACATGAGATAAAAGAGGAGAGAAGTAGGAGTTGGAGAATGACTTGCCAGGGAAGGGGCAGCCCCTCTCTAACTGCAGTCTTATGAAACATAGAAGATGGGGTTCATTCAGTAGGCCACTATAGCATTGCAGAGGTGGGCAGACTGAGGCAGTCCAGCTGTAGAGAATAAAAATTGCCACAGTTCACAGGAATAATGTTGCTCTTGGTTAAATTCTGGTGTTTTATTTTTGATAATAGAATGCATGGGCATACCTGGTGTTTGCCAGGGGCCTCTTGTTTCAGAGATCATCACCTTTCATTCCCATCAGTCCAAATATTACAGAATTTAACCTATTTAACCCCTTAACGACCGGCCGATCGGCACGGCGAGGTCAGTTAAGGACCACTGAGCATTGTTTTTTTTTGTTCCTTCGTTTCCGGACTCCTCGAATGGCGAGCAGCTGTGGGGGGAGCCCGGAATTCCATGACTGTCATAGTATGTCATGGGTCGTTCAGTCAGATTTATCCATGACTAGGGTCGTTAAGGGGTTAACCCTGTGATTAGATGGTCAGGGAGAAATGAGGCTGTTCTGGGTGCATAATGCTGTGGCTGATTTTCCAACATAAAGGAATGGAAGAAAAGGTAGGCTACAGATAATGCGAAGAGGAGCCCAAATGTTTATATATCTTTGGGAGACTCCATTCAATTATCTGATGGGGGCTACAAGGGTACTTAAAACTGGCCTGTCAGTATTCGCTTCGTAACCCTTGGTTTCCATGTTACTTCATAAGCCTGCGCTCAGGTACATCATATTCATGAGGGTCTGGGTAAAGAGGAAGACCTTGGAACAGTGAGTTGTGAGTAACTGGTAGCCCTTGACTGAGCTACGCAGTGGCACTTAATGAGTTAAGGTGAAAGCTACCTGGGGATAAGGGTGTTATTTATTTTTACATTATGTTTACAGAGTTCCTCAGTATTTCTGAAAATTAAATGAATAAGCTGAGGACAAATGTATTTTCATTCTTGTTCTTAATTGATGTTTGTATTAGGAGATCACTGCACAGCCATGACTACACCTGAGAAGTAATGATGATCTTATAGTAGCTTTGTGTAGCTGCCAAAATAAGCGTTCCATGCAGACTTCTGGAATGAGCTGGAAATTTCTACTCGGTTACATCCTTTGTTATGCCTCAGCTTGTTTATTGTATTTGTTTTTCATTTATTCTTATACCAACACCAAGGCCAATATGCATTCTGGAGAAAGCCAACTGCATCATGAGGAAGAAATAAAAACTCCCATTGAGCTACATGGGGCTTTTAACCCCTTGATTGCTAGAGTTCACTCAATGGGCTAAACAACCCATTTAAATTAATCGGAATTTGGGGAATTTTAATTTGTTTCATACAGTACAGATGGTTTTCTCCAGAATTGTGTTTCTTTGTGCTAATGACCCTATGTAGGCCTGAATTCCATTGCAGTTCTTTATAAAAAGAAAATCCATATATACATCCACAATGTCCCCCATTAATTTGTGTAAATATTACCATGCTGCCCCCCCCAATAAATGCCATAAATATGTCCACGATGCCCCCAAATATATTCCATGAATAAGTCCATGATGTCACAGCACCAGCAGGAAAACCGATCAAGTCCACCCCCCAGTTAAGTCTTGGGCCGTTGCCCAAGCTATACTGAGGGAAAGACTGACTTTTACATGGCCAATCTCTGTTCATAATAATCCCCATGCTTCCTTTGACTGTGGGCTTGTGTACCTCCCAGCCAATCAGCTTTGAGAGTGTTTCGTCATCCCTTCCGCTCGAAGCAACAACCCAAGAGGTAACTGAGGAGGGGTTTCTTGATCTGTGGACTTATTCATGGAATATCCATTGTGGATATATATCGGATTTATTGGGGATTTATTTTGGGGGGGCATTGTGGACATATTTATGGGATGTATTGGGGGAGCATCATGGCTGTATATATGGAATTTTTGGGGGGGCATCTATGATTTGAATCTTTTTTTTTTGTTTGTTTTTATTATAGTAGCAGTGGATATATCATGCCAAGCAAGAAAATAATTATATGAAGAAAGAAGAAGAAGGATGATAGAAGATGACAGAGGAAGACTGACAGTGGATTACAGGTAAATGTTTATTTTCATGTGATGGTATCAGCTTTAGGGAGAATAACCCAGAGACTGCCATTTGGGAATGAAACGCTTTGCAATGTGTTGCATACCCCACTGGCACTCATAGTGTTAGGTTTTATTACAAAACACACATTTTTTTCAGTAATTTGGATGTATTGATATAGGGCTTAGGGCCTCATATCAATACATTCAATGGTCACTGCAGGTTTTTTTCAGTTCAATTCCATCATTGGCAGGTTAAAACATGCATTAGGGGACTCAACGCCAAGAAAAAGTAGGTGTAGATTTTTGGCAATAAAGTAAGGTCCCATAATTCATGTTACTGCCCAGTGCTTGGAATTGAATTAGAAATTCAAACTCTTTTTTATTTTTTTCAATGGGTGCAAAATTTAGCTCCCAACATGGTTTTTATTTTCATGCAGTATTTTTTCCCAGCACAGCTAATTGAATGGCTTACTGTGTTTGAAAAACTACCATCAGCTGTTTTTTTTTTTTCACCTGTGACAATTGAATCCAGGCCTGGATCTCCATTTTAATGTATGGCATTTAAGAAAAACACAAACTGCAGGGTTGTGGTAGCTCCTGTTCAGTCCTGCAGAATGGCGTTTTAATAGGTTCCCTGCATTAAAATGGAGATCTGGTCACCTTACTCTTCCATTTTACAGGGTGTTCTAACACATTAGTCAGCAATGCTTTGGCGACCTCTGCAGAATACAAGGGTTTAATTGCCTTCCATTTGCCCAGTCACCTCATCATCTCTTTGTACCCAAAGGGGAAAGGCATCTACATTATATACATTTTTCTTTTAAGAATTCCTTGTGTCAGATCTGACAGAGCGGCAGAGTAATTATAGGTTGTGTTATACCCAGCACTATTTTATGTTACTGTTTCTAACATGAACTTTAAGGGCAAGCTGAAGCAGCAAATGGCCCAATATAATCCGACAGTTGCAAAGTGGAATTCTTGTTATGTCTACTATGTATTGCAGGGCTGGGAAACCTAAAGCCCCCCACCTGTTTAGGACACCAAGTCACATCTTCTGTGGCTGGCATGGGGTTATTGGAATTGTAATTCTCAGCAGACAGGGGCCTCAGATTGACCCACCAGGAACAGGGCATTGGTTTTTCATTATATCTTTATTGTGGGGGCTGGATTACATTCAACCTTAACCTCTTCCTATTTTAAGTAGTGGTGAAGCAGAGGTTTTTAGAGAGAAGTTAAAAATTACACCATGACCTTAAATCTGAATACATACATGCTGTAACTATTTCTTGGTCTGTGAGCCCTTTAAGAACTAGAGGGGTGTGCAAAAGATCTTAACATTTAATATGCATTGATTCACTCTTATAACACATAGTGCCCTGTGCCTGGAGGAAATCAGGTGTAGTACCATTATTCAAAAAGGGAGAAAACTCTAAACCTGGGAATGATGTACCTGTGTGCTTGCCTTCTGTAGTACGTCATATATTAGAAGTATGACATTGGGAACAACCCCATTTTTTCTTCAAGGGGATTCTCATTGAAAAAAAATTTTTTTTTTCTTTTTAAAGACAATTCCCATGGATAACAAATCAATTAAAATTTCCTCCTTTTCTCTACAACCTATGAAATCCCCAATGAGAACTTCCACTTATGTCTTCTATGGCAGTGAGAATTCATGCTGCAATACTAGTTTGTCATGTCTTGAATGTATGATGTATTATGTAAGTCTATAGAGTATTTCTCTTTCTTTGTCTCAGTCAATGTGGGTGCTATTATTACTGAGGAAATGCTATCCCACTCCCTGAGACATCTACAATACACTGCTGCTGTGTCCCTTTCAACCTGTGCAATATTAGGAGTGCTATTACAGCTACTGCTGCTACTTATCACACATCTGACATAAAGTACTACAGCCAGATATGCCTCCCAATCAGACCTGTGGTCCTACTTCAGGTGGGATCTCAATAAAGATGTGCCTAGATGTGATCTTGTTTTCCCCCTTCTCACTCATTTTTACAGAGACAACGGATAGCATGGTTCACGATGTTGATTTCGTTTACTCTGCCTTCCTTCCTGTGTACAACCCAGCTTCGCTGACCATCAGACTGCTTGTCGATCAAGTTTCCTTGGCCTACCATCCTGTGTATGATGTGGCTTGTCCGACCATCCGACTCCCTTCGTCTAGGTATCCTCAGCCTGCCTTCCAGTGTATGACCTGGCTAGTCTGACCTCCCTTCTGCCTATCATCCTGGTTACTCCTGTTCCGAAAGTTGGTCTGCCCATATTTCCTGTGCCTCTCAGTGGCTGCTGTTTTAACCTAGGGCAAGGCCATCCTTCACCAGCTTTCTGAGTCAAAATATCTGGTTTTCAGTCTGTGGAGTGTCTAGTACTGTTCGTACTAGCATCCGTCTGCTGAATATCCTGGCTCTGACTCATCTGACCTACAGCCTACATCCAATCTGCCACACCTGTTCCTGCAGATTGCTGTGACCCCCTTGTGTGTTTCAGGTTACATTTGTGACTCTTAGAAGTATTCATCCTAGGTAATAGAGAAGCAAACCACTGCACTCAAAATTTACATATGAAGGCTCGTAAGTGATTTATAGGAATCAGTATATAGAATGTGTCTGGTCCTGCAGGGGTGCTGCCCTCAGGTAATCAACGCTCAGTAACTAACAATTTGAAACTTTGTTTCATTCTGTAGCAGGCACACTAAGCAGTAAAAATGTGTTCATGTTACTTTAGAACTATAGGACTATTTAGTACTACTTTACTTACAATTGTCCTTTTGAGGACTGGTAATACGGTGGTAATCAAAGGCCCTTTTTAGGGCTGGTAATTAATTAACTAATTTGTTAACAATGGTCCTTTTTAGGGCTGGTAATATACTGGGTTATTATATTCATGCTTCATAGTACTAATTACCCTTGATAGCTGGACTGTGATAATTTCTTCTACAAAGTGACACAGGGTTTATCTCACTACTTATGTAGCTTCCTACCATTTTTTGCCAAGTTGGACAACACAGATCAGAGCATTAGAGATTTATAATTATCCCTTTTTTATCATAGTCCTTACTTATTATCATTTTGGAACCTTGGTTCCTTCTGCAGTTAGAGGTATTCATGAGTGAAGTTCTATATTGGCGATGCTGACACAACAGATGAGGAAGACTCAAGCGAGCAGCACATGTTTTACGGCAGGAAGGTAAAATCCCTGGAAGACAAGGAAGATGCTGTGAAAGAAGAGGTGGAAGAGATGGAAAAGACTCCAAAGAAAAAGGAAAATGCCTGTTTTGCTGCTGTTGTGGAAAATAAAGATTCTGTGCTTACAAAACATTCAAGTCTGTTTAAGTCTTGATAAAAACAAAGTAAACTAAAATTGATTGAAGACTTTTAGCTAATCCATAACGCAGGGACATGCAACCTGAGGTCCTTCAATGCCCTCCAAATGTAGTACACTACAATAGACTTTGCAGTCTATAACTGCTAGTGAGCTGTAAGTTCTCATTTAATGAATAACTAGATATATATGAATAAGTGGTTCTTAATTTGTTGTCCCTTCATCAGGAAAAAAAACTTAATACAGCTTGGAGTATAGGAGGGAGAGCATATATAAACTGATATATAAATAAAGCTAAATAATTCATAAACTATTATTTTAAATAAAACATATGTCTAAAGTAACATGTAGGTGATTCTGAAAGTGGTTTCAAATGAATCTAAGTTGCTATAAGTGTTACTTCCACTTTAAACTGGATGTGTGTGGCAACTGAAGCCTGTATTATTGCTGTCTCTAAGCGGCAATGTGAGGTCACACTCAAAATGACTGCTCAGACTCTTTAAATAAAGTTCTTGAGGTGTTACAGACAGTATTTCTCTGCTTTGTGGCTAGTGATTTCATTAAGAACATTTGCTAAGATATCTGCAGATGAAGAGGGAAAATGTGATATTTTTATTATTACTTGATTATTATTATTTAATTACTATAAATACATGGACAAAAGGGAAGCTGATGGGAACCAAGGATAGAAAGGGGCTCCATTCTCAAATGCTGAAACCAGTTCCAACAGGAGTGGCCTGAATAACCTCCACAATCATCGGACGATAAGAATGAGAAGCTGGATTTCTCTACTTGTTACACTCATCAAGTGGAGAGACAGGGCTGGCCTCCACAACAACCATCACAGTCATGGTACAATGAGCATGAAGAGGAATATATTCATACTTGTTTTTCCTTCTGATTACACTCATCAGAAGTTGATATACGACTGTAGACTGGAATCTCCACAGCCACTGGACAATGAGCTGGTAGTGAGGGATTCTTCTCATTTACCTCCCCTGGAGAAGTTACAAAACTGACCTCTGTACTATGCACCACAACCTCCTACATCATTGGACAATGAAAAGGAAGAAGCTACATATTACACAGATCAGGAGGCACAACAGGACTGGCCTCCACTAGCACATTCAACAAACACTGGACAGTCAGAGGAAAGAAAATCCTCCTGAGAGAAATGTGTAGATCTATATTGGCGACTGACACAAAAGTGGATGAGGAGGACTCAAGCGAGCAGCACATGTTTTTTGTCTGCAAAGTTAAATCCCTGGTAAGATGGGGAAGATGCTGGGAAAGAAGAGATGGAAGTGACGAAAAAAATGCCAAAGGAAAGATCTGACAATATTTGAGCCTGTTTTACTGCTGTTGTGGATAATAAAGATTCTGTGGATACAGAACTTTCAAGTGATTTTGAGTCTTGATAAAAACAAACTACAATTGGTTAAAGACGTTTAGCTAATCATTAATGCAAGGACTGCCATCCTGGACCTGTGTGGCAACTGAAGACTGTGTTATTAGTGTCTCTAACCAGCAATGTGAGGTCACACTCAAAATCATTGCTCAGACTCTTTAACTAAAGACCATGAGGTGTTAGAGAAAGTATTTCCCTCTTTTGCAGCTAGCGATTTCATTAACAAAATTTGCTAAAATGTCTGCAGATGAATAAGGAAATTGTGATATTTTGATTATTATTTTATTATTATTATTTAATTGCTAAAAATACATGGACAAATGGGAATTTGATGGGGACCAAATGGAGAAAGGGGCTCCTTTCTCAAATGCTGCCACCCAAGGGCGGATTGTCCTATCGGGGGATCGGGCATCCCCCGGTGGGCCGCTCAGTTATGGGCCGGTAGGGAGATCAGATGATCTCACCACTCCAGTCCACAACTTTGTGGACCGTAGGCACAACTCACCAGAGCAGCAGTGAAGACGTGGTCCTGTTCCCTCTATCTGTCCCACCCCCAAGGCTGACTTAGCTGTCCCTGCTCTGCCTGCAGTGTGTCCTGGTGCAGTGCAAGATTAGCAGGCAAAGCTTCTGGGTCCCAACTACCTGGCACTTCCAAATGGTATTAATTTTTATTAACTAACTGTATTGTTGCTAGATAGGTTTAATGTATGATGTGTTAACCCTTTAACCCCCTGTATTTTTTAGATAGGTATAAATAATCAGTTATTAACCATTTACATGCCAGACAGGATTACAGCACTGTTTTATTCTACTATTAACCCACTGAATTCCTCTTAGGCAGTACCTCACTGTTTAACCCCTTGTATGCTAGAGGCTTAATTCATGAGTAATTGACCCCTTGTATACCAGAAAGATGAATAAAGATGTCAGTTACAGATTAATTATGCCTCTTTAGCACACAAGGGGTTATTCATTGAGATACATATTCCTGTACAATGTGGTGTGCACCTATGGGACAATCAATGGGTTAATCTCAGAATGCATTACTGTACATCTCTCTGGCATGCAAGTGGTTAATAACTTATAATATACTGCATACACTATTTATTGCTGAGCAATGCACTGTGTACCCACACCCCAACCTGGCTCTCAAATACCAGCTAGTGGGCCAGTTAAATAAGAAAATCCCCCAGGCTGGTACTGCACCACAATCCGCCCCTGCTGCCACCAGTCTAGAGTTCCAACAGGACTGGCCTGAACAACCTCCACAAACTGGACAATGAGAAGGAGGAGCTGGATTTTGCTACTTGTTACACTCATCAAGTAGAGCAACAGGACTGGCCTCCACAACAACCATCACAATCATGGTACAATGAGACTGAAGAGGAATATATTCATACTTGTTACTCCTATCAGGAGGACCAAAAGTACTAGTCTCCACTAGCACATTAACACACATCATAAGGAGGAAGTAGATGAGGATTTTCATTCTGATTACACCCATCAGAAGGTGATATATGACTGTAGACTGGAATCTCCACAGTCATTGTTCAATGAGCTGGTAGGGAGGGATTTTGCTTCTCATTTACTTCCCCTAAGAAGTTACAAAACTGACCTCTGTACTATGAAAACTCCTACATCATTGGACAATGAAAAGGAAGAGGATACTTATTACACTGATCAAGAGGAACAACAGGACTGGTCTCCACTACAACATTCACAAACACTGGACAGAAAGAAAAAAGAAAATCCTCCTGAGAGAAATGTGAAGTTCTATATTAGCGACTCTGACACAACAGATGATGAGGAGGACTCAAGCGAGCAACACATGTTTTATGTTGGGAGGGTTAAATCCCTGGAAGAAGAGGAAGATGCTGTGAAAGAAGAGGTAGAAGTAGCGGAAAAGACGTGAAAAAAAGGAAAGATCTAGGGATTTTTGAGCCTGTTTTGCTGCTACTGTGGATATTAAATATTCTGTGGATATAGAACATTTGAGTGTGTTTGAGCCTTGATAAAAACAAACTGTCTGGGTTTCTTTATTCTTCCTCCTCCTCTTTGATCTCAACCTTTCTGGAGAGTCAGGGGGTACATTAACAGCGGTGCTAGATTACTGTAATGGGTGTTTGGTTTTAACATATTTGACATAAATGTCATGGTGTCTGTGTTTCATGTGTGCTATCAGGGAGCTTGTGCCAAGGTGTGTTCCCTCCTTTCCCCTTCTCACTAACTTGTCACAAATTTTGCACTGTACCATTGTTGATGATGACTGCACTGTGCCTGCCGGAAGAGAATAATAGTCCCACACCCATGACTTCTGGGGGGAGGGATAGGGAACAGGTGGAGAAGAATGGCCTCTTTCGTCTTCTTCTCCACATTCCCCTTCACTTTTTGTGGCAGCTGATAATGTTGCTGTTACTGCCTCAGATTTAGCACTGCAACTAGGACCAGGAGTATTGCTGGCGCTGGCAAGTGGAAATTGTCTAGTCCTGCATTACTTGTTGACCCCATTCTCACTGTGTCCACGGTGGTCTGTGGCACACTAGCCTTATCCTCAGCACCCTGCTGCCCTTTCATCTCAGCAGCAGCAGCAGGAATTAGACCAGTTGCAATTTCCGCAAATTTCAAAAGCTGATTGCTAGTGGTGATGGTGATGCCCATCCTCACCCCTGTCTCCCATTCCTTCTCACTTTCAGATAAAAAGGCCATCAATTTCTCTTCCACCCCAGCTTCTCCAACACCACCACCACTAGTCCCTACATGATACTGCTCTATTGCAGACATCTCACTGTTGCTTGGAGGAGGTGACGAGCAATGTAACAGAGGGTCCCCTGCTGTCACACTTGGCATAATTTTCTCCTTCCCTCCCTGAGTACTACAAGAAACACTAGCAGCAGGCAAAGTATTGGTGGCAGTAGGTTCAGCACTGGCAGCAGGTACAACACTAGTGGCTGCAGGTGCAGCAATGGTGGCACTGGCAGCAGGGGCAGCACATCTTGCAGCAGGCATAGGCAGCTGACCTGTCCTGCTCTCACTAGTACTACCCTTTTCTCCTTCCCTTCCCATTCCCTTTTCTTCCTTCCCTTTCCCTTTTCTCCCTCCCTTCCCATTAAATTCCCCAAGATCCCTTGGGGTGATTAAGGGGGACTGGACAGCATTGGTTCAGTATTGGTCCCTTCCTCCTCCTCCTCAGACTCGGTGGACACATAAGGGTCCTTCCAGCTCCTCCACTGATTATTTTTCACCCTGCCCATAGTGATAGGAGTCACTATGAGCCTTTTCTGGCTCAGTTTTTGCAAAATATCACAGCAGAACAGCACAGCACGTCTATCTCGCTCTGTAGCTACTTCTATTGTGTCTGCCTTCAGTGAAAACGTCACCTTTTTATAGCGGAAGTGCGAAAACAACGTACATCAATGGGCAGAAACTTTATAGCCATTGAAGAAATGTCTAAAAATGTTGGCCAATGGACGAAAGATGCGAGAATTTAAACCGCTAGTTTTAAAGTGGATAACAACGTGGTTTTCGCAAAATTTCCCACGAGGACACGGCAACAAGTTTCACCCACCCCTAGTTATATTATCAGTGACAAAAGTAATTTCTAACTTACGACTGGCGCATCTCCTAGCAGTGGACTTTTTTATTCAGAAACAAATGTTGTCCAAAATACACATTATGTAACACTTTCTCTTTAAAAATTGCACATTGTTCAAGGGATAATAATACTTTAAAATTACTAATCCCAATATTGTAGGAGTAAAAAAAAGAAATAATTTGCCCCCAGTGATATCTCTCAAACCTTTATGGTCTGAGAGATATTCACTCACAAAGTTCCCACCTCCCTTCCCTTTCCCTGAACTCAGCGTTGTAACTGACTGCAAATGATGTATGTCCTATGATCATCCGGCAGCTCTGTAGCTGAGCCATGAACACGATAATTAAAAAAGAAATCATTCACTTAAAAGGTCTTCTACGTGTGCTTGGTTTGCAAGCACACATAGAAGACCTTTTAAGTGAATGATTTCTTTTTTTATTAATGAGATTGTGGCTCAGCTACAGAGCTGCCGGACAGTTGTACGACAGACTTGCCCTGTAGTCAGTTACAATGCTGACTTCAGGGAAAGGGGAGTAAGGGGGGAGCTTTGCGAGTGAATATCTCTCAAACCATAAAGGATTGAGAGAGATCACTGGGGGCAAATTATTTCTTTTTTTTCATCCTACAATATTGAGATTAGTAATTTTAAAGTATTACTATCCCTTTAATACAAATCAGGGGAGTTCTGGCCTGGGGGCAGGGGGGCAGTTGCCCCCTGGGCCGGTCATATGTCTGGGCTGGTGGGCCACTGCGCCTCACTAAATTTACTGATTGCTGCTGTAAATGGAGCTACATTAGTGATACCATAGAGCTTACAATAGAAATGAAGCAACACAAAAGATACCACAGAGCTACAATCCAAATGGAGCTACATTAGTACATAACCCATTTCCCTTGTCTCACACAAACACTGGAGTTGATTTACTAAAACAAGTGGAGAGAGAAAGAGAGAGAGAGAGGTATATCAAATCCACAACTCTTGGCTGGTGTTAGCCACGAACACTGAAAAAAATCCATCAGATTAACCCTTTCAGTGCCAGAGATGTATCCAATGCATTGCAATGCACTCTATGGGTTAATAATTAAACACAGTTTATTTATTATCTATATCTAAGGTAGTATCTAGCACAGAACAGTATTGAGAATGATGACAGTTGGCTTTAAAGCAGAAACGATGCTGATGTAGGGAACTATCTGACTGTGATTTGGAGTCAGGAAGAAATTTTTTACCCACTTGGGGCTTAATTGGAAATAACTTAAATTAGGGTGACAACACGTCCCAGAATGCCCGGGACTGTCCCTTATTGGAGGTCTGTCCTACGTCCTGGGTCACCTTCCACCGGGACAACAAAGATTCCCTGAAAGGAGCAACAAAGCCGGCACCCACAGCCTACCTACATAGAACAGCACGCACCACCACCACCACCAGCCAATGAAATGTATTTGCTATATGGTCCTCATTGGCTGGCTGAGCCAGGCAATGAGGACCATATAGCAAATACATTTCATTGGCTGGCTTGTGCGTGTGAGACAGCTGGGATGGCGCTGCGAGTGAGACTGAGTCCCTCAGCTGAGGCTCCCGCCGGTGCTGACCATTTTTCTAAGGCTGACACAGAGTAAGAGTTCCCACTAGGGTGACCACATGTCCTGGAATGTAGATTGGAAATGTGGTTACCCTAGGTTCAATGTTTTTTTTGTTTTTTGCCTTCCTCTGGATTAACAGGGGTAATTTGGCATGGGCTGAATTTGATGGATGCATGTATTTTTTTCAGCCTTATAAGCTATGTTACTATGTAACCCTTTGAGTGCCAGAGGGGTGTCCAATGCATTCCTTTCAATGCGTTGGGCACCCCTCTGGCACTCAAAGTGTTAAACATTAGCATTTCTCTATGTTGCCCCCAAGACTTATTAGTAAAATGACATTGAGACTAACCTTCAAGGTTAAAGGTGACCTTCTAGGCAATACACAGAGGCAAGCAGTTGTATAATGTTATGTAATGTGTTGCACATCCTTCTAACAAAGCATAAAACATAATCCAGAGAAAGAAAGAGATGAGTCAGAACACAGAACCATCTGGAAGAAGGATAAAGTAATATTTTGATATAGAGGGTTGAATGGAGCAACATGCATGCTGCTAAGCTTTTATTTTTTTTTTTTTTTTATTAACAATCAGACAAATGACAGATTTTATATCATTTCAATGCTTTATTTCCAGTGTTTGTGGACAAAACAAATGACTTACTAGAGGAGATTTAAGAACACACCATGGTTATTCAGCCTTTATACAGTGATATAAAAATAATAAATAGCTCCCCCTGGCTTCATACGGGGAAGATCTGACATCTAACAGCAGTGGCAAAATTTGTTCGTATTAGAGTTTACAGACAATGACATGTAACCCTTTATTATACATGTACAGTGAGTTGAGTACACCCCACCTGCATGTAGTTTTGAAAGGATTACATTGCTAGCAGTGGTTAATCCGTACAGAGAAAGGAGCTGCCCACCTTAACTGAATTCAATGAACAAATTTAGCTAAAATCCATTCAACCATTTAACCTCTTGAATTCTGTGCACTGGAGACAATCCTACTACCCAAGGTTTTTATGTCTATGGAATGCTAAGAACACAAAGTAATAGGTGCCAGCATATTTTGCAATATATTTAACCTTTTTATCCTGTAAATTAAATTGAGTTTGTATACTGAGATCTTCTTTGACTATTAAATTGACTCTTTTGAATTTCGCTTTCTATTTAAGGCCTGAATTCCATTCTAGTTTACATGTTTTTCAAGGATGTTATCTACAAATGTCTCCATAGACTTCTATAGGAATGGGCAGGGCCAGATTTACATCCAGGTCCTCCTAGGCAAGGCTCACTAGGCTCCCTTAACTCCACCCATGGCCCCACCCCACTACTCACATGCCCTTGTCCCTTGGTGCAGGGACACTGAGCTTGCTATGACCACACCCACAATTTAGAATTTGGGTGTGGTCAGCATAGTTGAGGGGTTCTCAGAATCTGGAGTTCTAAGCAGTTATCACTGATAATGCTTGTAACCTGAAATTTACTATAGGCCTTAACCCTTGGAGCACCACAAGGGGGAGAAAGACTTTGAATGTGCTGCTCATCCCATTTGCATTCAGTGAGGTTGCAGCAGTTCTGAGGCATGCCGACTGACTGTAGGGGAAAAATAAGAGTTCCCCAAATCTCTGTTGACTTATAAGGGTATTTTAACCCCTTGAATGCTAGAGAGGTTTCCAAAGCATTGCAAAGAAATTCATTGGATGCCTCTCTAGCATTCTTGGGCTTAAGCAATACATTTAACCATTTGAGTGCCAGAGGGCTACGTACTGTCAGAAAAAAAATTATGTTTGGAGATAGAGCAATCTAAGAGTGAAGCTCTAAATCAGGGTTCAGCAATCTCAAGCCCTCCAGTTGTTAAGGGGGACAACTCACATCAGGAATGATGGGAATTGTAATTCCCACAGCTTGATGACCTCAGTCTGCTCTAAAGTACCTCATACCTCTAAATATATGGCCAAACAGGAAAAAAAAATATATAAGTATATATATATATATATATATATATATATATATATATATATATATATAAACCACTTGAAATCCAGTTTCCAGGAATGCCCTTACTAATCCTATCACTTTGTAGTATGTAGGCAGCATCTCTACATTTGTTTAATGTTTGACATCTGCAGCACAGTTCACTGAAGGATTAACCATTACTTTATTGGGTTCTACAGTTCAGTCTCACCTCTGTAATACAATACATAATGCTTTCAACACAAATCTATAAATACATTAAATAAATATTAAATACACTCCTTTTATCCCCTTTCCTTATATACAATGCATAGCAAAAATTATATTGGTCCAGAAATTCAACACTTACAGACATTAACATTTAAATAGTGTAAAACATTCACCACCAGATGAGAGAGGGATTGACAGCATTATCAAATAGAACCTTCCAAAAGCAGCTGAATCCGTTATGGAAGAGAACAAAGGTTACAGACAAGAATGTTGCTATATTGTTCATAATGAAAAATATGGGGACACTTAGATTTAGCCAGTTCATCATCTATAGTAAACATTTGACTTTTAAGTTGATAATAATAATATAGCAATGTGTCATTAACTAAAAAAGGTAAATGGACCAAGAAGGGAGCAGGCAGTTAGGTACATTTTGGGATGGTCACACTAGAACTCCTACAACAAACATGCTACTAATACAAATTAATTTTTGTAAAAGCTGAAAACCTAGGTGAAAGATTATGTCTTAAAGGGGAACTACCACCCCGCAAAAACGTAATCTTAAAAGTCTTCATCTGGCGACTAGCTGCTTAGTAGCGCTAGTCGCCAGAAATATTACCTGGTTTCAAAGATTTTCGAGTTTTTCGGAGGTTCACAGTAGCAGGAAGCACAGACATCTTGTCATAGTGACATCTGTGCACCTGCCCTGTCAGTCCCTTTTGGAGCCGGCCGGCTCCTAGCAATGTCTCCTAGACCCAGCTGGGACTGACAGTGCAGGCGCATCGACGTCACTATGGCAAGATGTCCGTGCTTCCTGCTACTGTCCGCCTCAGAGTAAGTAGAAAATCTTGTAAACCCGGTAATATTTCTGGCGACAAGCGCTACTAAGCAGCTAGTTGCCAGATGAAGACTTAATTAATATAAAGTTTTTGCGGGGTGGTAGTTCCCCTTTAAGTCTGTAAAATAGGGTCTTATGTTCAAAAGAAAAAAAAACGCTAAATTAACAAAAATAATTTATAATTGTTGAACTTCAGTTTTCAAAAGTGATCACATCTTGTTTACAAATATGTATGTCATATTACAATTGTAGCGTTTCCTGATCTTAAAAGTGTGATTTACTAATGTAAAGCAGTATCTTATGTTTTTTAAATAACAATATCAGTTATAGTAAAAAAAGTAAAAAAAAAAAAAAATCTGATGTTAAATTGTAAATTTAAATACCAGTTACTTTATACTTTCTAAAAAGAGTTGTTGCAGTTAAAGGGGATGTATCACCCCAATACAAATTAGCCTGAATAGTTACATTAAATAGCGGATATGTGTAAAACTATTAATTTCTTTTTTTAAAGCTCTAGTTGTTCTAAATTGAAGGAATAAATGCTGCCCTGCAGCTACTTCCTCATAGACTGCGGTTACCTGTTCTGTAACCACAGTCCGTCACTCTGCCTCTGCTACCCTCCCTCTATTCAGCCTCCTCAGATCAGCTGTGTCATTGGCAGAGATTGATATCGAGTCAATGAGAGCGGTCCAGCTTACAGGCTTCGGAGGAGGCTGGAGAGATGTAGGGGAGCAGAGGCAGAGTGACGGACCGAGGTTACAGACCAGGTAACCACAGTCTATGCAGGGTGCAGGGCAGCATTTATTACTTCAATTTAGACCAACTAGAGCTTTAAAAAAAAGAAATGAATAAACTTTTACACATGTTCGCTATATTCAGGCTAACTTGTATAGGAGTGATCTGTCCCCTTTAATTTAGATTTTAGAACAGAGTTGCTAAATAAAATCTTTTTGAACAGAGGGCCTTAAGAATTTGCTCAACAATGATTTGTTTACCCATTTAGATCTTGTATTATTGTAAGATACTCTTCTTCTTCACCAACCTTTTCACATATAATAGAGGGATATATACTTATTGAAATGCCAACTAGTCCCGGAATTTGTATAATAATTAAAAACAAAATAGGAGTAACACTTGGAAGAAAGAGACAATAAATCCACAGAATTAAAGTTTGTCCATTAAAATAGTCTGCTTTATCCCTTTTGTAGTTTAATTATTCTCTTAGATGTAACAAAGGTATTTAACACATTACAGAGCTATGCTCTGAAGCATTCTCTAGCATAAATGGATAATTGTAGATCCATTATTAACTTGATGATGAAGACGCTCTTACATGTCCATACATGTACAATAAATTACTGTCACAAAAATGGTTTACTTTGAAGTCATATAATACTTTACATTTTCATGCAGTCACCTCTTGGGTGAAGCAGCCAGCAGCAAATTATTACATGTTTACAAACAGGTAAGGATTTTATAGGAAGCATGTTCCTAGAAGTATCTAAGAGACAGGGGTCACCAAGGTATCAGCTGTTGCATCTACACATTAAAATATTGACACTTTATTGAATTTGACAGATATGGGACCAAAAGTGATGTTAAGCAGTGATGACACTTCCAAATGAACACATACTTGTTCCAAGAATACGTTATTTGGGTCAGAATTTTAATCAAAGAGAAGTAAACATTTTAAAGAGAAGTAAACATAGCAAGTATTAATTCATATAAAGGACATATTGCCCTCTAAGCAAATTCTACTTGATTTGTACACATGGAATAGAATTCCTTTGACAGAAAGGATAAAGCAACCTGCTGTACATAATTAGCTTCCTGTCATTCAAAATTGTATTATTGCTGGATTATGCTAATATTTGCCATTTATTAAAAAGGTTGAACCAAGTTCTGATTGACACCTATTTATGTTCCGTACCTGTTTGTTACAATGTAATTTTAAATACATCATATTAAAAAATACAAAATATAAAAGCAAAATCATAAATAAATAATTAAAAATAGTTTAAATAAAACAAGTAATTTCAAATAAATAACAATGAAGCAGCTTTTATATCACTAAAAGAATGTCCCCAACCTTCAGAATGAGGTGGACATGTGGTCAATTCAGACAGGGAATGGATACATCATTTGATATATTAGAAGTCTGTAATAAGTTGAATTATACATTATGATATCACTTGCTGGCAAAGGATGAAAGGGTTGGCTTTTCAGACTACCAATGACTTTGTCCTTTTCCTTTGCTTATTTAAAATCACTAAATCAAGTTTGGCTTTCATCTTATTGCCTAAGAAATGTATTTTGTGTGCAATGTTTGGGGGAATAATTACATTCAGTGTTTGCATTATTCTACAGAATAAATAAATAGTTATAATTTGCATTATTTCTCACAAGGCCTATTGGTTCTTGTATGTGCCTGTAGGAAATAGTCCGAGAGTCTTTTGATGAAAAGATCATAAGTTTTAGAAAGATGCATTTACTCAAAATTACAATATTTAGTCATGATTATGCTGACTGTGTTTCTAGGAATAATAAACCATTTCAATTCCACTGAATTTAATAAAAAAAAAATTGACCTCTGCAGATTGCCCATCCTTAGAGACAATTGTAATACCTCAGACAATACTCAAACTACTACTTATAGCAGGGAGACAGATTTGCTCCCACAAGATACAGTTATAATGCTTTAGACTCTAGGTCGTAAACATTTTTAAAAATATATTCACAACTGCATTGCACAAGATACAAACATTACAAGTGTTACAGACACTTCTATAACTGCAAAAAGAGGTCTCCCATTGCAGCCTATATTTTAATCCATTGGAGGTAAGGAGTATAAATCTTTAGCATGACTTGATAGATCTAGGCCTGAGTTATATTTTTAAATATTGATTAATTTGTAGTTGCTCTTGCAAATGCTGCATTAGAATCATGCATTATATTGGACATGGACATACTTTAATATCCACACAAAAATGAAGACCTAAATAACAAATATGAGTAAACTGGGTCTCAGGGGGAGATCAAAGCCAGTCCAGGATTATAGATCTTCCATTGGAGAAAATGTGTCTTTGTAGGTGATGTTGGACTATACCTCTCATATTCCTCTGACAGAAAACAAACCTTAGCTTGCCCACTCGTGTTGTGGTGGCTAGGATCTCCAGCTATCCAAACAACTTATTTCAAGCAAATTAAATAAATATGTTATACCTGGACTTCAGTAATGCAAAGAAACACTGGCAGATACAAAGAGAAGAATATGAAAAATTCCAGTCCTTCTTAAAAAAACAAGCTTCGTTAGGTAGTAAAACCACCCAAACTACACTTCAGATTATTTCCTACTGAAACAGATTTAGTCACAGATCTAGTTTACAAACATCTAGCCCAAGGGCCTGGGACGTCTCCCACTGATTTTTCTTGTACAGGATTTACAAATTAGTTCCTATATCAATGGTTTTAGGATTTTCTCATGGCATCACTCACACCATTATATCAACTCATGTCTTTTAAAGGGATAGTAATACTTAAAATGTAAAAAAAAATATGTTGTAGGGTTTATCCCCCTGAGTAAAACAAGAGTACTCCCACTGCTGAAAGGTGTTTCATTCAAAAGTTATTAATTTTCAAAGTTGAATTTTTTAGGTGCAATATCACAGTGGCCTGAAATTGTACAGTGGCGCTGTTGCTACACCATCCTATGGACAGCTCTGGTCCCGGGACCACAAATCTCCATATGATGGTGTAGCAACAGCGCCACTGTGCAATTTCAGGCCACTGTGATATTGCACCTAAAAAATTCAACTTTGAAAATTAATAACTTTTGAATGAAACACCTTTCAGCAGTGGGAGTACTCTTGTTTTACTCAGGGGGATAAACCACAACATATTTTTTTTTACATTTTAAGTATTACTATCCCTTTAACAGCCTGTTCATATTATTAGCTATACGATGATAATAAACATATCACAAATCTCAAAACACTGGCACATTGCATCACTAATATTTTTCCATCTTCTTTCCCAAACTGGCTTTCTTCCCTATTAATCACTGAGTGCAATATTAAGTTATTAGAGCAAATGTATGTACTAAATTATGAGTAAATCTATGCATCAAAGAAAAATCCTCACTGTTTTCAATGCAAGTTTTCCACTAGTATATTAGACACAACTGATTATCTTCTGATTTGTTAAGCTTTTGTTTTGACATGTACCGGTATGTCTCACTGTGTTTTATATGTAGATGACTATTTTCCACCAGTATTGCATTTTACTGTGGAAAGTGATGACATGTCAAATATAAACGTTTATAACACTAATGCCAAATGCATCTCTTGTATGCTAGTTGTGGGTACACTGGTTTTCAGGGTTCCCAGAATCATCCTCTGACAGTGAAGTGGGGGAGGTCAAATGTAACTTTATAGTAACAACTTCTATTAAGCTAAATCAAACCCATCAGTATTCAGTTTATTTGCTTAAAATATAATCTTAACCCCTATGGATGTTACAGGAGTCTTCAACACAATGCAATGAGTGGCCCATGAGACCTCTCAAAATTTCCAGGTGATAAAGCAGACCACACAGTAAAGTCAGCAGGTAAACTGCATTACATCACAAGTACATAGCTCTGCTACCACAAGTAGTCAATTCCAGCTATCACTCCCTCTCACCATGCTTACAATCTTATCTACTACAATGGTCATATATATTCTTCTTAAAGGGATAGTAATACATAAGTATTACTAAACCCTATAGTAAAGCCCTACTAAAAAAAAAACGTATTGCCCCCAGTGTCATCTCTCAAACCTTTATGGTTTGAGAGATGAACGATTCTAAAGTTGCCCTCTCCCTCCCCCTTCCCCGAAGTCAGGGGAGCCTTCCCCGAAGTCAGCAGAGCCACGATCGCGTTAACTAAAAAATTTTTTTCACTAAAACGGTCTTCTACGTGTGCTTGCAAACCAAGAACACATAGAAGACCATTTCAGTGAAAGTTTTCTTTTTTAGTAACGCGATCCGGCTGTGCTGGAGAGACGCCTGAAAGTCGTACGACTCTCCTCCCTGCAGTCAGCTAGAATGCTAACTACGGGGAAGGGGGAAGGAGAGGGCAACTTTAGAAGCGTTCATCTCTCAAACCATAAAGGTTTGAGAGATGACACTGGGGGCAATACTTTTTTTTTAGTAGGGCTTTACTATAGGGATTAGTAATACTTAAGTATTACTATCCCTTTAAATACTGCTTAAAGGAGCAATAAACTTTTTTATGAAAACATATATGTTATAAAGCTTTTCTTGCTGCGTAAAACAAGGCCATACCCACTGCTGTCAGTTGTATTCAAAATGTTTAACTGCTCAAATAACCAGGAAGTGAATTTACTCTTATGTTTATTTCCTGATAGTTCTAACAGGAAGTGACTCGACAGTCTCTATCACATTATATGGAGAACTGTATGTCACTGACTTTCCTCTCCATTAGAATGTAACAGAATAAATAATTGGAATTTGACCACTAGAGGGCACTGCTACTGTAAAAAAACAACAACCCACAAAGGCTTAAACTGTAATAACTCTGGGGATATGCATCTCTCAGTGGGAGTACTCTTCTTTACTCAATAGGAAATGCCATACAAAATATATATATTTTCATAAAAAAAGTTTACTGCTCCTTTAAGTTAGATGCATATCTCCACATTTACACAGCTGAGAACTACTGCCAGTATTAGGTATTTCCAAATGAAAGCTCTTTGTACAAAGCAATACAGGATATAGAGTTCCGTTCTAGAAACAAACACAAGGAATATCACTAGCAGAAGAATTCCACACTACAATACTAGTTGTACCACTGTCTACTATTTACACACAGCTTGCTTACAAAAAAGAAGAAAGAATGTAGCCAGCTACTGGTTGAGGATAATGGTAGTTCATGTCCAACAGCAGCTAGAGGGTTACAGGTTATCACACATTAAATATTGTTTTCACTGCACCTTACTCATATCAGCATATTGATATCACCACTGTTACACTAAATATTGCAGCAAATCCAATAATGAAATTAGACCAGTGATAGCTAGAAACTGTGTACATAGAAATCTCACATTCCATTTGCTAATTACCTGTACAGTATGGCTCATGTAAGTGGAGTAATTCAGTAATTCTGAGGTCAAATTAAGATTCCCCAAATTCTCTTTGATTATACCCCTTGGATCTTAAAGGGGTCTCCAACACATTGCAATGCTCTGGAAATGGCAATAGCATTCAAGGGGTTAAAGTTCCATTTAAATCAATTAGAAAGTTTATTTCTTACCTATAGCTTCCCAGTCTCATTTGGGTGAATACATAAATCTGCCAGCACAGATTCAGTAGTGTTAGCCTCCAACATCAGCCGCTGCAGTGCAGGGAATGCACTACAGCATGTGATCACTGTAGTGCATACTGGCAGACACACTTCACAGCTGTTATGAACTTAATGCCAGTAAGCTCCTTATATCTGCCCCATATCATGAGCAGGAAACCATTTCCTTTCTGAAGAGTTTAATACAAGGAGTTAAACAATTAATAAAATAAACAAACACCTGAAAAGCCTATATACTGCAGCATTGCCTCTCCTTGTCGCAACCAACATGGAGGGCGAATTTTGTGGCATCATTAGCTCAGTAAATTGATAGTTATGGCTAGAACATCAATTCTAGCACCCGAGAAATTACGCGTACATTCCCCCTAATTTTTTCTTTTCTAACACCAGTTTAGAAAGAAGATCACAGTTCAAGCACATAGATTACATGACCTTTAACCCCTTAAAAACCAGAGCAGAGTGCAACGCATTACTGTGCAATGCATTGTGCACTCCTCTCTTAAGAGGTTGAACAATGGATTCCTATTGGGTCTTTCTGTAAAAGACCTGTTGCCCAATATTGTAGAATCATTTTCTGCAACCAAATAATCTGTGTGCCTGCTCAAAGCACACACTATATCTGTCACTTTATAAATTATGAGATAAAACAAATAAATAACAACATACATAAGTAAATAAATAGCATCACTACAATTTGTTTCAGAAGTGCATAGCGGAGTAACTCACTCCGGCTTTTGCCACAAAGCTGTCTACAGAATTGTCACTGTATATGTGAAAATACTGCTTGGAATGAAGTGAATTCAGTGTCTTGAATTATCCTGAATGTGTATACTGGAGACCATATCTCAGTGACTTGGTGCAGCCCCAGTGGGTAATCACAATGGATGCCTATGTGAGAAACAGACCACGCAATTCACAAGTTGGACCAACCCTCTGCTGAGTTGTCAAAACACCCAATAATTATAGAGGACATTACGAAACTGCAGAATCAGAAAGATTTATCTTTAGCTTCAACTTATTATAGTCTACAATCGAGATCTGCATTTTACCCTCTGACACTCAAATGATCAAAGAAGTATTTATCACTTTCAAGATTGCGCTGCTATTTTTTTTCGGTCAAAAAATCCCTACTAATATTTCCGGTGTAAAATTAATGCAGGTCTGCATTTTCCTCTCACATAGCCCTGCACAACGAACCATTGGTGACCTTAAACACTCTCCCCATAACCACATCCCTACTTTTCTCATGACTCCACCCCAGTACCATCACTGTTGTCTGGCAAAGAAAATAGGTTTGGCCTGTACCAGGGGTAGTCATCCTTCCACTTTCCAGCAGTTGGATACTACTACTTCGCAAGTCATCCCCAACAAGCATTTGATGGGAGCTGCCTACCCCTATAGAATTTAAATACAAAAAGCTCTTAACCTCATTACATAAGCTGGCCAATAAGGAGACTATAAAATAGTTTAGATAAGCTACCAAAATAAGTATTTAAGCAGAGCATTACAACAATATATAATTGGGTAAATAAAGCACCCACTGTTAACCAGGAGTGAGTGAATGTCTGGGGAAGATAGATTGGTATTCTGCTGCTCACAACTCAGCACAGAGGCCTTCAACAGTGGGTCTGAGGCTCTTTCACTATAAGGTACTGTAGGAAGCTGCCTACTCTGCCCAATGGGAAATCCAGCTCTGGGGGTAACCATAATTGGATATAATGCAGTCATTGGGTAGAGTATGTTGTCTCTGCTGTATTGTAAGGTAGTAACAAAATTAAGAGGACAAGTTGGCAAATTGCAGATGATGTAAAGAGAGATGTCATCTGATACAGTCACATACTTTCCAGTCTGCAGGAGTGTTACTGAGTCAGTGGTAATATTAGGGTCTATTCAGGATGCTAAAGACGTACAATTCTGGAAAAATAAAACACTATAGAGGATACATTAAAATTTCCATTGATTTAACCCCATGAATGCTAAACACCCCATTGAAATTAATGGAGATTTGCTGAATTTGTATTCCACCCCCAGTAGTGGAGGTGGTGTGATCCAGAATTGTACCTCATCAGCCTAATTAATAAGGTCCTCAGGGTGTGTGCAGAAAAGTACTGTGAAACATCAATGCAGGATGGCTCAAATAGACATGGTTTTAGGTTAGACCTTAACCCTTTAAGTGTCAACAACTGAGCTTTAAGACCAAGAAGCCTCTTATTTGTTTCTAATTCTTTGTGTCGCGGGTCATATATGAGCTGCAGAAAAGGGACATGATTGTCTGGACATTACAAATATCAGATGCTGGGACACAGATTGCTGGGAAAAATCATAGAGTAGACTTGCTTCAGAGCTTCTCCTTGGTAACATGGAAACCGAGGACAGTCTGTGAAATAACTCAACGCCTGGTACTGTCACAAGAGTCAGAGCTGCTGCTCCAGCTTCGACTACGACTCCGGCTGCTCCAGTCCCTGCTTCGGCTTCGGCTTCGTCCTCTACTTGTGCTGCGGCTCCAACTGCTCCTTTGGCTAAAGAAGCTGCGGCTTCTGGAGCGGCTGTGGGTGACCCGCCATGAAGGTGTGCTGCTGGCACTGCTGGAGGAAGATGGGCTGGGCCTGTAGTATGGGATGGGACGTTTGCGGGCGCTGTGTAGAGAGGAATGACAGACACATTAGCACAGTCTGTGAAGGATTGCACTAGTTTTAGATCAAGGGCCATTTACTGACAAGTCCATTTTTGAGAACTTATATTTTTAGACAATGTAATGCTGGCTTTGTAAAGCTGGAAATTCATATTGATCCTTTAAGGGCCAATCAATGTGTTGTCCTTAATGAGTTAAATATGGTAGTTGGAGGAGAATAGATTCAGAGAAGTACAATGTGGCATATGTATAAAAGCAAAAGTGAAGCAATCTTGAGACAAAACAACTGTTTTAAATCGACAAAAAATCCCATTGACTTAAAGAAGTAGTAAACTTTTTTAATGAAAAAAAAATATATTGTATATATATATATTATAGGGCATTTCAATAATGCTACACCCACTGCTGAGAGATGCATATTTCCAGAGTTATTACAGTTTAAACCCATGTTTTTATTTACATTAGCAGTGCCCTCTAGTGGGCAAATGCCAATTAGTTATTCTGTTACATTCTAAAGGAGAGAATGTGATAGAATGTGATATAAACTGCTGAATCACTTCCTGTCAGTTAGAACTTTCAGGAAGTAAACACACAGTAAATTCACTTCCTGATTATTTGAATTGTTGTAACTTTTTAATAAAACAACTGACAGCAGAGGGAGTGCCTTTATTTTACTCAGCAGGAAAAGCTCTATAACATATAGGTTTTCATTTACTGCTCCTTTAAGCAGTATATTTAACCACAGTGAACCACAGTGACACAGAAGTCTCCATTGCATTGCTAAGAAATTCATTGGAGACAAATATATCTTTCAACTGTCAAAACTAAGCCTAGTTGGACAGTTGGAGAATTTGTATTTGTTTCACATAGTCCAGTTGGTTTGTTTGCCTTAATAAAAACCTCTTTGTTCGAGATGAAAACATTGGCCCACATTTATAACAGAAACTTGGGGGGAGATGCACTAAGGTGTGATAAAGTGGAGATGAAATTATATCACTAGAGAAGTTATCTCCACTTCATCACCTCTTTATCCCTTCTTAGTGCATAACACCCCCCTTCCCCAGGAGGTATTCTGGAATTAACCAACTGTATCATAGTGGACAAAATAAAAATTACTAAATTTTCATCCGATTGAATAGACCTTTTTAACCCCATCAATACTAGAGAGGTCTCCAGTGCATTGCTTTGGGTTAAAAGCCCAATTTAGTTACCAGGAATTTTATATTGTCTCCTATGTTGCAGCTGATTTACTCCTGAATAACTGCAGTTTGCTATTA
Source organism: Rhinophrynus dorsalis (assembly GCA_037306005.1). Classification (NCBI taxonomy): domain Eukaryota; kingdom Metazoa; phylum Chordata; class Amphibia; order Anura; family Rhinophrynidae; genus Rhinophrynus; species Rhinophrynus dorsalis. The sequence continues at coordinate 537,135,925 of CM074718.1, read as the reverse complement.
TAAATATTGGCCAAAGTTAGTAAATTCTGTGAGTGAGTGATATTCCAGAGACATATCCAAGGCAATACATTTCTGGAACACAAAGGGTTAAGACACTTATTCCCTTAATTCAGTGATTCTCAACCAGGGTGCCGTGGCACATTGGTGTGCCCTGGACATCAGCTCAGGGTGCCCCATGTTTTTTATGGAGACTAAGAAAAATTGACTTTTAAATAAATCTTTATAGAAATTGTTATGCACAAAATGTTTAGTTTTGTTATTAAGATTATAAGACCTAATAATAACTGTATATTTATGTTTTGTACCCTTCTTATGTCCTTGATAAAGTACATTAAATATGCTAGGGGTGCCCTGAATGTTCTAGATTACGTGTTAGGGGTGCCCCAAACAAAAAAAGATTGAGAACCACTGCCTTAATTATATAATAATGGGCATCCCACCCCTTAGTAAATCTTGGCCACAATGTGAAACCCCTCTAGCATTCATGGGGTTAAAAGCGCTCTTTAAATCAATAGGATTTATTGATTGCAATGATTTGCTCCTGAATTGCTCCTCTGTTAATTTGTACTAGTTTAAAAGCGGTCCCAGGAAGGTGCGCAGAGAGGACTCCCGTCCAAATTCAGAGCACCACGCTCCGTATCAGCTGCGGCGAGTTCGGGCAGTCTCTACTGCACATGACAGCACCGTGCACAGTCTCTAGTGTGCATGACGGCTATAAAGTCCAGTCGGTCTCCTGATTAACCCTTTTCATGACAGAGGGGTACACAATGCATTGCAAACAAAACAAAGAGAAGCAAATCTAGGGAAAAGCCAAAAGCACCAAAGGGGATAAATAAGTATCCCATACATTCTAATTGAATTGAAAGGAGATTATTAACCCCTTGAATGACAGAGGTCTGCAGTTCATTGTAAAGCAATTTGCATACCTGGGAACTCTTAGGGTTTAACCCAAATCTCAGAGTCTCAGGGTGAAGGGCCAAATTGTCAAGGTGAGAGAGTTCTGTGTTACCTACTATATGATTTACTACAATTTAATGTTTATTGCCCTGCTTGTCTTAATTGTGTTTTAGCAGTGAGATCTCCAAACTGTGCAAACAGGAACATATTATATATAATCTACATTAAGAGAAGTTTAAAGGGTTAATATTGCAAAGATCTCAGCTTCAGCTCATCAGCAATGGCATTATTTTGGAGTCCTCTGTAACATGGGATTAATAGCCCCATTTCAATCAGTAGGCTTGTTTATTTGTCACCATTATGTAGTTAGTTTGTCCCACAATTGGCCCACATTGCTTTTATCCATAAAGTCCATGGCCCATTTTATAAAAGCATCCTGGAGTTATTCTGGAGAAACTAACTGCACCATAAGTGACAAATAAAAATTCCTGTTAAATTAAATTGAGCTTCTAATGCCTTGGATGCCGGAGAGGTCTCAGATTCATTGCGAAGCAATGCATCAGAGACCTCTCTGGCATTCAAGGGGTTAAAAAGCTCTGTTCAAGTGCAAGGAAATTGAGGACGTTTTATTTGTCCCCTATGGTGCAATTGGGTAACTCCAGAATAACTCCAAGTTCCTTTTATAAATATAGGCCAATGTCTCTAATCTCGTGTAAAGGATAATATCGCTGAGTTATCACCTGACAGCCCCATTTTTTTTCCATGGAGGTGAAGCAAACTGTAATATACCTTTTTTTTACTTAAAGTTGTAAAGATTTGCTTTATGACACTGTGCTAGGGAGGTTCCACAATGTGATTTATCTGCAAAGCCACCAGATTACTCCATGTTCCCTTCAGGCGCACATTGTGCTGCCGAGCAGTGAACAATGGACGTCCGCAGAGTGCGTGACTATTCATCTGGATACAGTTCAATGAACATTTGATTAGTCACGTGCTGTGCTGCCAACCAGGAGACAATTGTTCATCATTCCTTCACAGAGTGGGCCAGATAAGGTGCACAGGGAACAATGGATGCTTTCTGCTCCATGGAACGTAAAAGATGAAAAAAAATTACCATTGCACGAATTCTATCTGTAGAGACAAGAGAACCAAAACTTTATAATTTGATCATATGTCTCAACTATATTGTTGTAACTTTAGGACAAAGGCAGGCAAAATATGTCCAGCCTGCAGACTAGTTTTCCATGGTCCTCAGGCCTGTTTGGCAGTACACATATAGCAGTACAGTTAGGCAGAAAAAAAAACACATCTGGATTTCTCTGCAAAGGAAGAGTGATCTATTTTATCGGTAAACCATACCTCCTAAGTGTCCCTCTCTACTACCATTCAGGAAGCTTACTATGGGTCAAGGGTATTAAGCAGGGATATTATATATATATATGTGTATATATATATATATATATATATATATATATATATATAGTCTGCTCATTTTTCAGTTAAGCATATACAGTCTGGTTTGTTCTGTTTGAAAGTGCAGTGCAAATATGGCCCTCCCAATTTTCCGTTTAAACAGATAAGTAGCTCATAGGCCAAAGGAATTGTCTACTCTTGTTCTACTAGTGTTTTTTAAATCAATCAAGTGGCTCCTTGGATTTGGCCAGTGGGAGCCTGTGGCTCTCCAGCTGTTACTGGACTATTTCTTCAATCATCCTCACCTGTTCAAAGGCAAGCTAAACATTATTGGAGTTGGAATCCAACAATTGATGAAGATCCACAGGTTGCCCACTCTTGGCACTGTCCAATTAATTACTGTAGTTTAAAACTATTTAATATTAACCAGTCAGTACCTGGTGATCCGCCTGGCTTCCAGATGGCTAGGGGAATCTCTCCTGCGCTTTTTCATTGGAGAGTAGGAGCTACGTCTCCTCCTCCTGCGAGTCCCTTTTCTCATTTCATTGTCACTGGAGCCATACTTGTTTCTCTCACGCTCCCTGTTGGAACAGGTAGATTATTGCACATTGTATACAGAATAGACGTCAGACAGCATTAAAGGGCAACTATCAAGTTTTACTAAATCCTACGGGATAAAAATTAGGAAAAATCCAGAGGCTAGTATGTGTAGTCCTGTTACCATTTGTAGCTGACAGGGTACAGGACACAACCAGGAGTCTATGGCTCAAAGCAACAGGCTTTGCACACAGTTAAGCCAAAATACTAATCTGCTTGTTCTTCAGTTATTTCCTGCTCAGGAGCATCAAGTTTTACCAAAATAAATTATGAAAGAAGAATAAAAAATAAAGATATAGGGTTTTGTTCATGAATCTAAAGAGGTGCATTTTATCCCATAGGCGATAAATGAAAACCCAGTCTCATTTAAACTGTGAGTTTAATCTCTTAAATGCAAGAAAAAGCTCCAAAATATTTCACAGTAATGCTTTGGAGACCTTTCTAGTATTCAAAGGGTTAACAGCACAATTTAAAACCATTGGGAATTTGCTGAATTTCATTTCTCCCCTATGCTGCAGTTGGTTTGCCCCATAATAGTTCCACTTTATCATGATGAACAAGGATTAAGGGCCTAGCTTACACTGCAGTTGATAAATGTCGCTAGGGTTTTTTAACTACATATTTCTCTGTATATTTCAGTGGGAATCTGTTAGATAAAACCACTGATAATGCTTTTCAACTGCATTGCATATGCATCAAGGCAAATTATCTACTAAGTAAAAGAACTGTTTCAAATCAAGACAATTTTTATTGATACATAAGGTGTCATTGATTTGCTCAAAATCTACTAAACATTTTACTTAACACATAGGTCCCAGTTACTCCTATGGAATTTAAATACGTGCAAAAATAAATACTGATTTCTTCAAATGCCATAGCATACTGTATGGTGATAAAGTATTTTACACCTGTATATCTTAACCTCAAGATATTTCACCCCTTGGATTTCACCCATTTTCAAGATAAAATGGAATACAATTGTTATCATATGTATTTTAATTAATTTATCTTATAGTACTACCAATAATTGAAATGGGGCTTTTTTTACCTCAAGAATGGGTTGAAGGTCCTCTAACATTGTGTTTAACCCCTTAACGACCCTTGACGGTCATAGTACGTCATGGATCGATCCGAGTTAACGACCCATGACGTACTATGACTGTCATGGAATTCTGGGCTCCCGACGTGGATGCACGCCGTTCGGGGAATCCGGAAAAAATAAAAATGCTCCGTGGTCCTTAACCTCTTAAGGACCAGCGGTCCCAGGGCGTGCCGTCCCTTAAGGACCACATAGGAAACTTTGACGTGCCGTCCCACGTGACTGATCACGTGGGGCGGCACGTCAAACGGGGCACTGGAAGAGATTGCTCCGGTCTTGGAGCGATCAACTTCAGTGCCCGGTATTACTTCTGCGCTCCTACAGGAGCTCGGTGAGTAAAAGTACGTGACGTGCCAGGACCAGCTTGACGGTCCTGCCACGTCAATCGTCCTTAAGGGGTTAAGTGACCGCCGGTCGTTAAGGGGTTAAGGAACAGTAAACTTCTTTTATGAAAACTTATATGTTATACCACTTTTCCTGCAGTGTAAAAGAAGGATACTCCCACTGCTCTCAGATGTTTAATTCAAACTTTATAATTGTTCAAATTGTTAGGAAGTGAGTAAAAGCATCATTACTTTGTGAAAGTGCAAACTGTCAGGAATGTTTGTCAGTGACTCTCCTCTATCATAGAATACAACAAACTAGCTAATTGAAATCTGACCTCTAGAAGCTGCTTTTAATGTAAAAAAACCCCAAAAAACCCCCAAAAAAGTTTAACCCTTTGAATGCTAGAGAGGTATCCAACGCATTGTGTTGCAATACATTGGATGCCTCACTAGCACAAAAATCCATTTCCCAGCAGTGTTAGTACCATGGTTTTACTCAGCATGAAAAGCCCAGGGATACATGTGTTTTTTAACAAAAATGTTTAAAAGTCCCACATAAATCAATAAAAATCTTTATGTGTACCCAATGGTACCGTTTGTTTGTTCCAGAATTGCATAGTCCATTGCCTATATAAAATAATACCTGCTGGAGCTGTAGTGAGAGTAGCTGGGACTCCGATGAGAGTAGGAACGTCTGCTTCCAGGGCTTTTCCTGCCTGAATTTGAGTAATAGCTGGGAGATCGAGAGAAGGACCTGGAATTAGATATACTGATTATGGAATGGAACTTGACAGGTACCAGTTGTACAAACTGGTTCAGATAGGCCTAAAGCTACCAGAATTAATATAATACAGTGAATACATTACATTATTATCATCATCATTTGCATAATCCAATAAAATAATTTCCTAAGGATGTTTGTCAGAAGCCATCATGCACAGTAGAGATGACTGCATGTGCTGTAGCCATGTGCAGTATCAGCCGCAGCGCGGCCAGTCTCTACTGCGCATGCGGTGGCACTGTGGCTAATGTAAACGGGCTTTTCAACTAGTTCAGTAATAAAGCACCAAGAGATTCCACAGTGCTGTACCACTGGGTCACAAGAAATACATTCAATGTAAATTTGGAAAACAAAAAACATAAAAGCAAATGTATAAAGCCAAAAGTGAGGAAATTCTGTGACAAAGCAATTGTACCAAACATTCCTTTGGCCTTAAATATACTTCAATTTCCAGGGACTTAGTGCTTTCAGTGCCAAATTTTAGCCTACAGTGGCTTTCCTCCAGAATGTCTACACTTTTCTTATGGCCCACAGAAACACAAGGATGTGAGGGATGGGCTCAATAGAGCTTACAATCTACAGGAGAGCTTACGCTCTACAGTCTTTCAACTAGTAGTTCCTTTTTGGCAGACTGGCCATTAGAAAGAAACAGGACTGTTTTAAGTCATTGCTGGGCCCTTAGCAAAGTATAAAGTAGCTGGCCCATTTAACCCTTCGAATGCTAGAGAAGTCTCCAGCATATTGCTTTCCATTCCAAAGGGTTAAACAATAACACCCCCTGTTTTCCCCTTATACTAAAAGTGAGTACTCAAATGTATACCAGTAGTAGCTTTACACCATTTTGAACATACATTAATGAATTTCTTACAATGGTGTCTGCCTACAGTGTGGTTCACACAATGCTACGCATTTACACTTTCAGTGGCTGTATTGAATATGGAGTGACTGTTGTGACTAAGCATTTTTCTTTATCAGGGTTTCTAACCCCTGAAAATAATTTTTATCAACAGTATTGGAAATATTTAAACAGCCACATTTTTACTGACTCAGTTCTGTGAGCCATCCCGTTACACAATCCACAATTCCTCTAATCTCATGCAGCTATTTCCAAAATTATTAAAATATTATTGAAAAGTTAACTGAAACACTCAAACAACATTTAAATCCACTAATTTAAAATGTGGCTATCATAGTTTACTAAGCCTGCTCCTATGGAGGCAGCCTTAGCAAAAAGCCAGAGACTGCACTTTGCAGGTGGAGGCTGGACACTTAGTAAAAAGATTTAGTAAAAAAGCCAGAGGCTGCACACGGGGGGGGGGTTAGAATACTGAGCCTTTTTGCTTGAAGGCGGATTGGACACAACCAGGCAGTATGTGCTTCAAACCACAGGCATTACAGTATACACATTCATTCCCAAAGACTGCCAGGGTCAGGTTAGAAAATCTGTCCCTAGCTGTACATGGGAGTTGACATTATAGCCTCACATGACTGAACCGCAAGACTTACAACAAAGCACTAATGTCTTTGTGTTGAGATTTATCAATTTTTACTGACTCTGGCTTTAAAGTCACCTCCCAAATACTACAGTACAGTTGTCCTTGCTAGTTAACAAAGTAGTACTGTTATAAATTAAGGCTATGGCTTAAGTTTCAGATTTCACTTGGAGAGCCAAGATGTAGATGTCCACTTTACCATGTCAGGTAATTATGCAGTAATTTACTACTAAAGAAGGGGTGAGCAAGTATTTAGCTTGAGGGTCACATGAGACAGTGTGTGTGTGTGTGTGTGTGTGTGTGTGAAACTCAAATTATGAAAATGGCAGTAGCATTCAGCCAATCAGTGTTATGTATTAATTCAGAAGTTTGCAATTTTCTTTTATAGATTGATACTTGCTAACCATGCTTGAGAAAAAAACACCAGATCCAACCTACCTTGCCCCTGAAGATCTAGATCTACTTCTGGACTTTCTGTGGGAAGAAGACCGGTGGTGTGTTGAGTAAGAGCTGACTGACTCTCGGGAGCTTTGAGAGTAGGACCTTCTGGTGCTGGTGTAGGAGGAGCTCCGAGATCGGTGTCGATAATGAGATTTTCTATCAGGAGATATATCTGATATATCCTTCTGTTCCTCCAGGCAGCCCAGGCACGATGAAAGGACTCTGTAAGAGATATATTTCTAACATTATGTGATATTCATTGTAAATAACCCTATTGAATTGTATCATGCAGGATCTGATGACATTTGGCTCTCCAGATGTTGGAAACTACATCTCCCATCATCCCCACCAAGCTGTTGGATAGCTGGGTATAATGGGAATTAGAGTGTGCAATTGTCTGCCCCCTCATGTAATAGATGCAGGTTTGGTTTATGCCACTGCTGGGCCCTGGGTAAGGTATTAATAGCAGGCCTCTTTAAAACCTTGAATGATAAAGAAGTTGCCAACTCAATGTTTTGCAATGCACTGGAGTCCTCTTTAGCAACAAATGTGTTTCACAGAACCTGTACCGATTGTCCCCTCCTGCTAAAAGTAAATACTTATAGCAGCTTCATATAATTTTTATCTTAAATTTAATTCATAGATGCGTACCATATTATGTTCCCCAGGTCTATCTTGTCTCCATCTGTCTACACACACACACAAACACAGAGCTTTTCTACAACTAATCCTTCTTGCTATGAAGTTCTATTCACCTCTTATTCTGTGTTGGGGTGTCTCCCAAATGAAGCGTTGAATCCTTAGTAAAAGAAAAACAACTGGCTGATGAATTGCCTGAATCAGAGATGTTGTCGCTGTGGCCATTTGGTGTTTTCCCAGAAGACAGGGCATGCTGAAAGCCCTGATGTGTGGGACTCTCCTTGTCCTGGTTGACCTTCAGCCCGAAAGAGCTTGTTTGCATTGAAGGAGGGGAGCATGTATCATTCCCTGAGTCATACTCATTTGCACTTTCCTTCCGACAACTCCTCTCTGATGTGACCAAAAGGCCTGGGACAGTTTGGGGGATCTGAAAACATGAAAGAACGATGACATCTGCTGAACGCAACACTTGAATGCAATTTGTAGCTTAATAATCAATTTCCTTACAAAAATACATCTTTATAATTCAAGGAATACTGTATATTTTATTATTTTAAAAAGAATGAAAGAAAAGAAAGAAAGGAGTGGTCAGTGAAAAATAAAAATGAGAAGAACAAAATATATTTACAGAAAGTCAGCGGCTTCTTCAGATATAAGGGAGAGAGCTATAATGATATAGACACCATGCACAGTATAGACATGCACCCTTAGAAAAAGAAGGGAACGCAAAGTGAAAAGTGATGTGCAGGGTTTTGAAATGTGATGAGTCTTCCTATCGTTTAACCCCTTGAGCACCAGTAGGGGGAGCACACACCTCTGGTCCTCGCGGAGTTAAGCTTTCACTGAACATCTTTCAGCATCGAAGAACCTAAAGTATTAATGAGATCAGCCATACTCTTTGGCAGTATTTACATTATTCCCTTGTATTGAGTTCACATAAAATACATAAAGCCTCACAGTTTCTGGTCTGTCTAATGAAAGCCATAATGCCCATACACAGCATAATCCTGATTCATAGACAATCATGTTGATGTAAGTACAATCAAAGAGTGTGTCTCATCCCACTCCTAATCCTATACATCTCCAATGTGTGCAAATGAGAACATGGAGCAGGTCACCTTCCTGTTTGCTGAAAATGAGAACGTGTGTACATCATTAACCATCTGAATGCTATATATTTCAATGTTTTTATGAAATCGAGCATTCAGAAAATTAAATAGCACTCAACTTATAGATCAGTCTGTTCAGAAACACTATAGAGCCAAAAGAGTTACTGTAAGATTCTTGAACTATTTCACACATGCCTCTTTCTTTAACCTTTTAAAGGGATAGTAATACTTAAAATGTAAAAAAATATATATATTGTAGTGTTTATCCCCCTGAGTAAAGCAAGGCTACTCCCATTGCTGAGAGGTTTTTTATTCAAAAGTTATTGCAGTTTGAAGGAGCAGTAAACTTTTTTTATGAAAAAATATATATTGTAGGGATTTTCCTACTGAGTAAAATAAGGGTACTCCCATTGCTGAGAGCTTTATATTTCCAGAGTTATTACAGTTTAAACCCATGTGTTTTTACATTAGCAGTGCCCTCTAGTGGTCAAATTCTAATTAGATTTTCTGTTAGATTCGAATAGAGAGGAAAGTCAGAGACATACAGTTCTCCATAGAATGTGATAGAAACGGCCTGTCACTTCCTGTCAGTTAGAACTATCAGGAAGTAAAGACACAGTAAAGTCATTTACTGATTATTTAAACTGCTATACATTTTGAATAAAACATCTGACAGCAGTGGGAGTGACCTTGTTTTATTCAGCAGGAAATGCTCTATAAAATATGTGTTTTCATAAAAATAAGTTTACTGCTCGTTTAAACTTATATTTTTTAGATGCAGTATCACAGTGGCCTGAAATTGTACAGTGGCATTGTTGCTACACCATCCTATGGAGATTTATGGTCAATTGACCAAAGCTATCCATAGAATGGTGTAGCAACAGCTCCACTGTACAATTTCAGGCCACTGTGATACTGCACCTAAAAAATTCAAGGTTAAGCTGCAATAACCTTTGAATAAAAAACCTCTCAGCAGTGGGAGTAGCCTTGTTTTACTCAGGAGGATAAGCCCTACAACAAATATTTTTTTACATTTTAAGTATTACTATCCCTTTAAGGATAAAACAATGCATTTGCACAACCCACTTGTCATTTAAAAAGTACAGATGCCAATACAGTTTGATTTTAGTTTCACTAAAATTTGAAGCAGAAATATTTGTGGTATTTATAAATGTGATTTGTAACTGTCAACATTAAATATAATCTCTACAGGCCAGAACATTTTAGATGACCTGCAAGATGCCAGCTTTATATACAAGTAAAGATTATATTTATCGAGTATGGCATGCTGTCTTTATAATGTCAGTGTGGCACTAGGTCTAGAGTTCACCAATTCTGTCATTTTATCACTCATGAGAAACAGGCCTTAGAGGGTTTTAGCAGAAATAAAATATATAGACAAGAATATAATTTAACTGTTCAAATTCAATGGTTATAGTATGTGTTTTAAAGGTACTCTAATACCTAAGAATTAAATTAAATTACATTATGTTTAAATACCCTGTACTAAAGCTATAATCTGTTAAATAAATATCCATTTAAAGGGATAGTAATACTTAAAATGTAAAAAAAAATATGTTGTAGGGTTTATCCCCCTGAGTAAAACAAGAGTACTCCCACTGCTGAGAGGTCTTTCATTCAAAAGTTATTAATTTTCAAAGTTGAATTTTTTAGGTGCAATATCACAGTGGCCTGAAATTGTACAGTGGCGCTGTTACTACACCATCCTATGGAGATTTATGGTCAATTGACCAGAGTTGTCCATAGGATCGTGTAGCAACAGCGCCACTGTACAATTTCAGGCCACTGTGATATTGCACCTAAAAAATTAAACTTTGAAAATTAATAACTTTTGAATAAAACACCTCTCAGCAGTGGGAGTACTCTTGTTTTACTCAGGGGGATAAACCCTACAACATATTTTTTTTTACATTTTAAGTATTACTATCCCTTTAATTCTATATCCCTAAAACCTAATCCTTAACTGCTTGTTCTAATGCATATGTAGGCCATTCTGCAGGTCTTTTAGTTTTACTGCTTGATTAGTCTTGTTTCTGAAAGCCAGAAAAGAGTGACAAGATCTAAGACAGCTGATTTATCGAAGCCATTTATGTTGCATTTGTCCATTTACACACTATACTGCACTATCACATCAGAAACATCTTTCAAGATGTTTGTGGTAATGAAGTCCTACACTTCTGCACAATGCATAAATTGATACCCTATAAGGCATCTGTAAAACTGCATTTTACACTTTTTAGAGATACTAGCTTGGATCATACGGTATTTAAGTGTAAGTAACCCAATTTAATTTTAAAGGAACATTAACACAAAAATAAACAGGCAGAGCATGCACTTAAATACTGGTATATCACGCTAGCATCTGTTAAAAATATATGTATTTGTTTTCTGAGCCCTAAAATCTAGTCTTCCTGTCTTTTCCAGGGCCTCAGGGATCCCAATAATTGTTAATGATTATCTGTGAAGGGGCCGAGATAAAATAATATAAAATCAGTAGGCACTAATCACATTCAATAAACTGACATCACATATAACATGAAATAAATACTCTCTGAACAGGACAATTTACACGAGCATTAAATTGAAGTATATGAATAATTAATTTTTCTTATATGTTAGCTGAAGTGATATTGTTATACCAATTTATTTCATTTTTGGTGTTAGTGCAGTTTTAACAGTGTGTTTTGATATGGTCCTAATAGTCACAAGCAATCCAAATGATCACATATTCTTTGTAAACTACATGCTGAACCTAATCATGTAAATACAACAGAGATACAAAGTTGAAAATGAACATGTAAATCATTAATCCATGCTTCCTCAGTAGGAAAAATGAATTTCTTGCTTTGTAAGAGGCTAGGCCGCATCTCCTAGAATTTTGAATGTGTCAAAATATAAAGTCTTTCTTTTATCCTATGTGTTCATTAATGGTTATATATTGTCCATGGTGTATCAGATAATAAGCCTGATGTACTAATAAGTGGACCAATCCTGGGCCAAATCAGGGGCACCATGAGTGAGAAATAAAAATGTCTACTGCTTTAAATTGGGGTTTTAACCCCTAATAGTCACAAGCAATCCAAATGATCACATATTCTTTGTAAACTACATGTTGAACCTAATCATGTGACTACAATAAGATACAAAGTTGAAAATGAACATGTAAATCATTAATCCATGCTTCCTCAGTAGGAAAAATGAATTTCTTGCTTTGTAAGAGGCTAGGCCGCATCTCCTAGAATTTTGAATGTGTCAAAATATAAAGACTTTCTTTTATCCTATGTGTTCATTAATGGTTATATATTGTCCATGGTGTATCAGATAATAAGCCTGATGTACTAATAAGTGGACCAATCCTGGGCCAAATCAGGGGCACCATGAGTGAGAAATAAAAATGTCTACTGCTTTAAATTGGGGTTTTAACCCCTAATAGTCACAAGCAATCCAAATGATCACATATTCTTTGTAAACTACATGTTGAACCTAATCATGTGACTACAATAAGATACAAATTTGAAAATGAACATGTAAATCATTAATCCATGCTTCCTCATTAGGAAAAATGTATTTGTTTCTTTGTAAGGGGCTAGGCTGCCTCTCCTAGAATTTCGGCTGTATCACAATATAAAGCCTATCTTTTGTCCCATATGTTCATCATTGGTTATATATTGTCCATGGTGTATCAGATAATAAGGCTGATGTACTAATAAGTGGACCAATCCTGGGCCAAATCAGGGGCACCATGAGTGAGAAATTAAAAATGTCTACCACTTTAAATTGGGGTTTTAACCCCTTAGATTGTAGAGAAATCTCCAATACTTGCAAAACAATTATTGTCTTAAAAGCTCCATATAAATCAGTGGGAATATGGGAATTTTTTTTGCCTATGATGCAGTTGTTTTAGACAATTGAGTAGATTAAGCATTCCCAGCCCATGTTTTTGTGTATAAGATGTGAAAACATCAACCGTAAGCTAAGAGACCCATATTTAAATGGGTTTGGAATCTAACAAGTGACTGCATTGTGTGTCTTCATTATGAAATTCTGGACATGTAATGGAAATGGAAACATAGTAATCTTAGGATAATTTTCTGAAATATATATATATATATACATATAAAGTGTATTAGGTCTCACTCTTACATCAGCCTCAACATGTACTATTTTGTATATTTGCAATTATATAGAAAAATGTCATTTTCAGGTAGAAAACTATATATGTTATAGCTGAGGAGATTCCTAGCTGACTCATTTCATTTAGCTATACATCAGGTACTGTGACAGCTCTCTTGGTTTTTACAGGGCCCCTGGACTGATATATTTATGAAGTGAACTCTCCAGCCCTTCTTGCTGGTATACACTGTGATATTTTCCCAGACAAGAATGCACCAATGTCATCCTTTGTGTAGATTTCCATTTTCTAGCCAACCTGAGGGTTATTTTCACTTGAGGAGACAGAAGAATATGAGTATCTGAAGGCACTGTGTTCTTGCTCCATATTTTTAGAAAATTATTCTGAAGGTGTCCAAGATGCAGTATCCCCCCAGGGACAGCACTGATTAATGAGGACTGAAAGTCAATCAAGGAAAACTCTTTTCTTATGGTTATAGTTCTGGCCCATAGGACTTTTCAGATGAGACTAATATCCTGGATAACCTGTCTTCTGAGAGGAAGGTCTTTTCTTCTCTGGAGTCTAGGATTCATCCCAAGAAGGTTTTCCTCTGGGAGAGACTCATATTTGATTTGTTTTCATTGATTATCCAACCCAGTCCTGACAGTTTGGTAAGCAGAGAAAGAGTGAATTATTCAATTAAGTAATAATGGTCATCCCCTTTTCTCTGATTAGCCACTGAGGTGATCCCAAAAGGAAGATCTTAAAATTGGAGATGGTCGATCCTTCCAGACTGAGGAATGGCTACTCCGAGAAACCTTTAGAATGATAGGTAATATGGAACATGTAGGTAAATCCATAGTAGCCATAACATCTCCTGAAGAGAGGATATCTATGGCAGATTCTGCAATCTCCATTTTGACATGGATATGTGTGATAAACTGGTTCAGAATATGAAGATCTATTATTAGCCTTATTTTCCAGAAACCTTTGGAACTGTGCAGAGGATAGAATATGTCCCCTTGCCTTATTGGTGAGTAGGAACAAGAACCAGTGCTTGTTGCCTAGAAGAGCTTGTATTCTTTCTGATTTTGAGGAGATCTTTGTCACTACAAAACTATAATGAGGTATCCTTGAGAATTGTATGAGATAACCTTGGAGGATTTTGCCTAGAGCCCAAGGATCTGATATTTGTTTCTTCCAGGTGTGGTTACATGCTGATATTATTCCTGCTAAAGGTTCAGAATCCTTCAGACTTCCAACTTTTGGTGCTGTAATATAGTAGTTACAAAAAGAGTCTTTCAGAAAGTTAGGGAATATCTTTTTATGTGTCAGAGTCTTCTTGGTACTTGCAAATTTATGTGCCAAGGTTTTCTGCTCTTTCACAAACAGCTGTCAACTGGTTCTTAGAAGCCAAATCAGCTGTTCATGCCTTGAAACAAATAGCTCTTCTGGCTGTGATGGAGAGTGCCAAAGTTCTGGCTAATAATTGTTCAAGGCAGGCACTGCATTTATAATCCACTACCAGCTTAGCGAAAGCTTAATTCTTAAGAATGACCTGTCTGGGAGATTTCCTCATCAGGTCATCTTCAGTCTTGGAGAACCAGATCTTTAATGATCTAAAGACTGAAACAGATGCAATTTTTGATTCCAGACCAAGAGTGGCAACTCAAAATACTTTTTATTTTGCTCGTTTGCCTTTCTGTTCGTAGTATTTGAAAAATGTAACTCATCCTTGTGGAGTAAAGTGGTCTTCCTTGCTATTCTGTGACTGCTGTATCTATATTAGGAGGATCCTAAAATTCAATATATTTGGGGTCAGAGGGAAATAAGGTTTATTTTTTTCAGAGATAATAAACTTCTTATGTAGAACCTACCATTCTAGGATGAGTTTGGTGATTATGTTATGAGTTGTAAATGTTTTGGGCTTCTTAATGCAACATTTGAATTTTATTTGGGATTTTCTAGCTCCATTAGGTCTCTAACAGCAGTAACCAGGCATTTAACCCTTCAACTGGAAAGAAATCCCTTATTTCCCCTTATTCCTCATCTGACAAAGCATTATTTGGATATGAGGTGCTTTATTTCTCTATTTCTGATTATAATAAGGATTTCTCTATTTGAGCCTCTTTTAAGAGGCTGAAATGTTAGGTAGAGGTTTGAATCTGCCAAATGGTCTGTTGCAACTCCATCTGGAATGAGGAAAAATGTACACATGGAGGACTGACCTGGATCTTTTACCACTGAACTCAACGTGGCTTTTTAGAGGCATGGTCAAAATAGTTTTGCTGAAGAATTCTCAGGAAGAGAACACCCCACATAATGCAGACTATAACTTGGCAGTGACCTTCTGTGACTCTCCCAAAGGACTCTTTTGAAGCTGACATCCTAAGAAAACCCCCAACAGGGGAAAGTATACCTTTAATTCACATGACCAGGTAAATGGGGAGGCAGACCCAAGAAGCAGGCTCTAACAAAAACTCCAGGTGTCTAGCAGCATGCATCAAACATACCTGTCAAAGCCACTGCCATTTTTTACATTTTTCACCAAGCCCATACAATGTGGCATCACCCTGTGTGCATGCCCACCATCCCCATAGATCACCCCGTAAAGGGATGGGAGAGGTGGTGGGGCTCTTCACCAGCCCCATCAGCTGTAGAGATGGAGAGGAGAGAGAACCTCAAACGTCTCAAGATGATGATGCCCCAGGACACTGCCGAATGCTAGCCCAGCACCAGTCAAGCTGCTCTGTCTGGAACCAAGCTCCACACCATGAATGAAATGAAAAACAGAGGGTGCAGCATCGTGTCAGAAGGCCAGGAAAAAAACTGTCCCACAGGTGATGAAAGTAGACTTTTATTTCTTTTGGGTGGTAAGGGGTGATTTTTCATCCTGTGCAGAAGGGTTGGATGGATTTCAGCTGTGTAAAATACCCAGTTCAATCAAAAGAACATTTTGTCCCAGAAGTTCTTCTCTTTTCTTTTGTACATGTAGCTCTTAGTGTTCATCATACACTTATAGTAAAATAAATAATTTGACAGTGTTCATTTCTAGTACAGGTTGTGTCAATGATCCTCCTGACGCTCAGTCTCTTGAGCTTTCTTTAGCTCAGCATCTAGAAACATTTGTAATCAGTGCTGATTTTTAATTAGTCGTATGAGTCCTAATACAAATTATGGTTATTTGCTTTAGTTATAGTTGTGTATTTTTAATAGTTGTATATTTAAATCAGCAGCATGATCTGAAATCTCTTCAAGGTCACAGAAAGCATAATACAGTGTTTGAAAGTCACAATTAGTAATGGGATCATATTTTTTGTATCCATCCCCAGTAGTAAAACCCAAGGAATGTACTCAATTGATTATGTGCAATAATATACGCTGGAACCTATTTATTAATCTTATGCATCTCAAATTCTAGGGGTGAGACTTTCAGAAAGTGGTGGTAACTGAAATTGTCTGTAATAAGAATAAAAGAGTTCTTACAACATGATCCGTCAATTCTCAGACATGTTTACGTCATTTTTTGCATCCAATTCCGCCATCTCCATAAAAGGGATAAAGCCGTCTTAAAAGTGGGTTTGGTTTAATATTCTGTCATAATATAAGCTATTTTCAGAAAAAAATATTCATTTGAACGTAATTTTTTTGTCTGATTAACGTCATTTTTTTCCCGACATAATAAAAAAGGTCTAAATTAAAGTACTAAGAAGCAATTTTTTGTTTCAAAGACAAAAAAATGTCTTTGTTTCTTTGAAAAGTTTTGTTTAAAAGACAAAAACATGTCTTTGTTTCTTTGAAAATTTTCTTTTCAAAGACAAAATCAAAGAATTTTTAAGATCAGAATTTTTAACGGCAATGTTCAATGAGATCTTCTTACTGTCATTTTTAATTCTTTAGATGTATTTTCAAACGTGACGGATTTACTTCTGAAAATATGGTCCTTCTTTTACCACCAACTCATGATCCGACAAGTTTTTCATTATGATGACTTTTTGAACATCTTGCCCCAAGTTACTATGCTGCTTACATTGACACTTTTCCTTTTAATGACATGAGCCAAGGGAGGGGGAGGATGTGGGAGTTTATGGGTACTTCAGAATATTTCTTTCCTTTGCTTCTTGTTTAATGTAATGTGTTATCTAAGGTGCAGAGGAAATAGTGTGACACCATTGTCATGTAAAAGCTACAGGGCAGGAGAAAGGGTCTTATTGCCATTAAAGTCTACATGGCAGAGAAGTGTGGCCTCGGTTTCCACTACAGAGATCATACACTCTGCATACTTTGAAGCACAGTCACTGAAGCTAGAGGCTAATATGTGTGGAGCTGCACTGGTGGATTCATACATTCACTCAAGAGAATAGCATTATGGTTGGATAAGGAGTGGAAAATAGAGATCATCTCTTAAAAGTACTATTTATATAAATGCATTATGGATTCTTTTGATTTTGTTGGCTGCAGATGACATACAATTTTATGTGGACTCGTTAATAATTGTGTAAATGTTGCCTTTATTGTAAAACAATGTGTTGTGCATCCTTCTGGCTCTAAAAGGGTTAAACACTCATAGTAGTCCAGACTACTGTGCATTATGGTTTCTTTCTCCTTTATACACCATCTTTTTAGTATATGGATAGTCAATTGTTGGACCTCCAGCTGTTGGGGCTACAATTCCCATTTTACCTGAGCAGTCCCCAAAAGCTGGAGGTAAAACAATAGACTACTCCTTCCTTAGTATTTTAACCCTTTGAGTGCCAGAAGGGGTAATCAATGCATTGCATACCACTCTGACATTCAAAGGGTTAATCGACAAGGCAACTAATGGAAGGGGCATGTGGCGCGATGCAGGAAACGTGCGCAATCGCTCTTTCCCATGTGAAAACCACTAGGGAATAGGTTTGCACATGATTTTGTTGAATTGCACATGAAAATTCAAGATTAGCGAATGGTTGCGTATATTTATTTTTTTGTGGGCGTGGCTAAGATTAACAAATCTGTGTGAGTGGAAAAGCGAATACGCCAACTGCTATTGTGAATGAATTTATACGGCTGTGTACTGTTGTTGTAAAATTGAATTTTTCATGCGCAATTCAAGAAGCGTTCGGTATTTAGCTTCCTGGATTAGAACATGCGCAAAATCTATCTGCGCACAAAAATGCCTTTATCTGATGAGAATGTTTCTTGCATCGCACCAATGGAAACATATTAGAATCTTATATTGTTATTCTAGGAGAATTAACGCACTCGAACGTACTGATGCCATGAACAAAGGACTGTATGTAAAAGCATATGGATATGAAATCAAGTTAATGTGCTTCTCTTTTTTACATTGTCTGAGTCTTCTTTCTTTTGAGGTTATAGATTTCTGACTATTACTTGTTGCATAGCTGTTCCAACTGTAATCATCCTTCAGGTCAATAGGAGCTACTGCCGGAACAGCAGCATTAATACAGAAAACAATTTAATGAATCTTCGCCCTTGGCCTTAAAGGAGAAGTAACACTAATAACACTAAGCCCCCACCTACCTTTCAATGGCCAGAAATCCATGATGTACCCTATGAATTTTGCCCCTGTGACTTTGTCAAAGAGATGATATCTTCAAACAATCCTGGATGTTATATCCATTAGGGCAAACATGACAGTTGCTAGCAGGACCACAAGGTACAAACTCTGCCCATTACTTATGGTAATATTAACCATTTCAGAACCAGATTATTCTTCAGTGCATTGCTTCACAATGATTTGTGCACCCCTCTTGGCCTTAACCCTTTGAGTGCCAGAGGAGTATACCCCTCTAGCACTCAAAGGATTAAAATGTAAGTAGTAGCCTCATTCGTCATACCAGCACCTGTCATGGCGGACTCCATGGCAATGACATTCAGGGTCTCTTGAGCAAAAGTGCAAGAACAAAAGTGAATAGCGGACATTAGGATTTTCTTCCCATAGTTAAGGTAAGTGGGAGTTATTCTTAGGTTATTATTATTTCTCCTTTAGTAAGGTTTTGCTTTAACCCTTTGACCCAGACTGCAATGCATTAGATACATCTCTGGCACTCAAGGGTTTAATCTGATTATGTTGATTTAACCTGATATACAAAAGTATGTATTATACATTGGCTTTGTGAATTCTACTGGCTGCAAAAGTCATTCCAGAGCAAATGAATACTTATCAAAATGTAAAACAAACTTTCAAGATGTAAGATCATTTTTTTTGATAAATCTAAAGTAATGTTTGGGCTGTTTTCCCCAAATAACTGTGGGGTCTGTATATTTATCATTGGAATTCTGCTAGCTTATTTACCAATATGCTAGTTAAAAGGAGTCACTACAGAAACATGTCCTTTCTATATGCCAGGTTCTGGACAACACATCTTAATTATAATAGTGGAGACAGGCCATGAACATAAACTCTGTTCATACAATTTCTTACATACACTAAATTTAGCAGAATTTTCTAGCTGACATTTATTATAATCTTCTTTAAACCTTTCATTCTCAAATGTTTATCCAACTTATTAAGGCATAATGTATTGGCCATCCCTGTCGCCCAAAGGTTAAATGACAAATGGGATGTGGAGGATAAAATAAATATTGAAAAGATATGGAAAAACATATGGGCTTTTCTACATTAGGGTGGTCACTGCTGCTATGCCTTTACAAGGCAACTTGGTTTCACTCTGTTTTAGTGCAAGTCACCTGTGTCAAATGATATCCTTTATCCCATGCTCCACCTGCATTCTCTCACACTGAGGAGGGGAATCACAAAAGCAGTCATTGGTGTTAGCCATATATTACTGAATGATTCCCACTTGGCAGAGCCAGTCACTGGGGATACAAATGACAAACATCCAAAAGAATCATTTGTGTGGGGGCACAAAAGAATTGTCAGCACCAGCACCTTTTTTCCAATAACAAAAAAAAATACTTTTATCCTATATTGTACTGTTCTCAAAAAAAGAAATAATTATAGTACTGGCTCCTTTTTTTCAGAAAATATTTAAAAGTGTTTGAAAATTAATACATGAGCGTTAAGGAGCAAGCATATTGTATGGGAACGCCCATATTTATGAGTGGAATTGGAAAAAAGAGACTGTACTGTGTGCTCATGCTTGCATGTTGCTGAAAGGAATTCTGGGAATGCAGTAGTAAGGCTGTAAAACTAGAGATTCCTTACTAGAAGCGGGTCATTTTGTTCTGTTTCAGACACAAACACTCACATACTTGTATTTTATATATGTGTATGTAGAGCACTTGGCACTTAACAAAATCACATAGCTATTAATCTGATCATAAATTAGGATGACCCTGTGTCCTGAACTTCCCAGGACATTCCTAGATTTTAAATGTGTGCTCCATGTTCTGGGTAGCCCTCTTGCAGGACCATGCAAAGTCCTGGAATGAAGACTAGGGTTATAAACACTAGGAATGGAATTGCCCATTTACACTGTAACAGCAAGTGATGCATTTACTGGGCTACAAGGAAATGGCTCTATGCTGAGTTTCAAACATTAGAGGAAGACCTGAACCCTGCTTCCTGATACCAAGCATGAAATGCAATGCCATTTTCATGTAGTGTAAGGCTAGTAAAAGGCTTGGAGCTTGACATATGTTTTTGTTTAGAGTTGCACAAGCATTATTTTCTGTTATGGCAGGTGCTCTGTAGAAAGAGTAGTTTGTGCACTGATGTCCAGTGATATCATATGGCCTTGTCCGTGCGGCCTTGGTAGAGCAGAGAAAAAGTCCTCTGCCATTCTTGTCTCGTCAGTATGGCAGAATAGAATTGTGGACACCATACCATAAATAACCAGAACGGCTTCATGATAGATGATGCTTATCTTATCAACCTCTAGATCAGATGTAGCCAGCCTTGGCCCTAAAGAGCTATCAAAAACGTAAGTTATCAGCATATCTCTGCTTGGTCACAAGTGGATAAATCAGGATATCCTGAAAACATGTACTTCTGGCATCACTGAGGATCTGCGTTGGCTTCCCTGCCCTAGATACTAGAGATATCTCCAAAACAATGCATAGCAAATTAAATGCATTGGCAATCTGTAGAATCTGAGGGTTAAATAATCTATCTTACTGTAATAGTATATTTTTATATTTGCTGGGGATGTTAAATACAGAAGGTTATATGTATAAAAGTGGAGCAGTGCAGTTCTGGCGAACACTATCTGCACCAGAGAGACATAAAAACTGACCAGACTGTCATTAATTTCCATGGTGCTTTTAACCATTTGAATGGAAGTCTCTAATACATTGAAAAGCAATGTGTTGGAGATCTCTAGCATTCAAGGGGTTAAAAGTTCGATTTAAATCAACTGGATCTTTTATTTGTCCTGGTTTACCTAAGAATTGCTCCAATTTTATAAATAAGGCCTAAACTGTCTAATAATTCTGGGGCAAACCAACTGCACCATAGTAGGGGGCAAACAAACATTCCCATTGATTTAATGGGACTTTCAATGCTAAAGAAATCTCTAGTGCATTGCTTCATGATCCAATGGAAAACTTGCTAGCACTCCAGGGGTTAAAAGTCACATTAAAATCAATGGAAATTTGGGAAATTGTTATTTGCACCTATAGTTCATTTGGCTGGCCCCAGAATGTACATAAACCGTTCTTTTTTAGGAACTCTACTAGCTTAATCCCATTTATTGTTATCACAAGAAAGGGTCACTCACCAAATATTATTCAGGTTGTGGGTCCGGAGCATCCCCCACAGCCTCAGCCAAAAGACTCCAACAAACAAGACGGCACAGGAGGGGAGCGCTTCCACGGACCCACCGATCATCAAGCAGCCATAGAAACTCTGATTTGTATTGGTGAAAAAAGATGCTCTTTATTATACAAAAAGACTTAAGTCTTATTAGGTACATAGACTCTAGAGAACATCAAAAGTATTCATGCACGTTAACCGTCTAACGCGTTTTGTGCTATTTGCACTTAATCATAGGACTGTATTTTCACCAATACAAATCGGAATTTCTATGGCCGACTGATGATCAGTGGGTCCGTGAAAGCTCTCCCTTCCTGTGTCGTCTGGCCCCAGAATGTATTCAGTTCTTAGTAAATCAGCCTCTAGAGGCCTTATTCCTCAAGTATAGCATTTATGGAGCAAACCAAATGCACCATGTGGAGATTTATTCCCACTTCATTTAAATGTCATGCTCTGAATGACAGAGAGATCTCACAACGTGCTGTCGTCCTCTCTAGCACTCAAAGGAGTTACAAAAAACATTTAAATTAATGAGAATTTGGGGAAGATGTATTTGCCCTCTTTGCTACAGTTGGTTTGATCCAGAAGAAGGAAGTTTTAGGAGTCTTAGTGACTGAGGATATCGCGAGTTCATGGATCTGATATTTACAGCATGATTTACTTAACCATATGGATAAATTAAATTAAAAAAACATGATGCAAAGAATGAAACAAATAACAAGCAGAGGGTATAAAAGAGAAGAAAGAAATATAGATACAGTGGAATTGTATTAAATGGTTGGTATGGAAGAGAGCAGTTAAAAAGAAGAAAATAAAGTATACAGATATTTTCAGCTTCATTTTAATTAGAAATTGCATTCATAGATTTTTTTTTTCCCCTGAAGTTCCAGATTTAGAAGGTGCCTCACTCTAAGAAAACCCCTAACATCTGTCAGGAATCAGCGACTTACCAAGCGGGAACTCCTCCTTTAGTAGGTAAGGTGTAAGAAAAAGGTAACATAATTCCATCATTACATATTACAGGTCAGCAGAAACAAACATACACTCTCCCTGATAACTGCCTACTCCTTCCGGTACAGAAGGAACATGTACAAATGTTGTATCTGTTTGGGGATATGTTAATATGTATATATATATATATATATATATATATATATATATATATATATATACACACTACCGTTCAAAAGTTTGGGGTCACTTATAAATGTCCTTGTTTCTGTTATGGGAGCAGCTTGAGCATATGGTATGTAAGAAGCGCCCATCAAGCCAATCCAAATCGTGGGAGGTGCTTCAGAACCAAAGGTGTGCAAGGCTGTAATTGCTGCAAATGGAGGATTGTTCAACGAAAGCAAAGTTTGAAGGCCACAATTATTAATTAAATTAACATCTTTACTGTATTTCCTATTCATTTTGCAACTCCTTTGAAGGAAAATAAGGACATTTCTAAGTGATCCTGAACTTTTGAATGGTAATGTGTATATATATATATATATATATATATATATATGCTTTGTAAAATCAGAGGTCTGAGCTGCTGTGAAATGCTGAATCCAAAATGTATTAGTGTGCAAACCAGCGAGTTTGAGTTTAACAGAAGAGCAATAATATGGAATGGTACAAAAAAATAACCTTTTGAGGGTCAGAGGAGTGTGCAAGAGATTGCTCTCCATTGCATAAAACACCCCTCTGGCATTCGAAAGGTTAAATTCAAATAATAATAATAATAATAATAATAATAATAAAAACAATGCAAGTTTGCAATGTAATAGCTTTAAAATTAAGCATCTCCCAGCTGCACCTGTGTGATACTTTTCTTCAGCTGGGAAAGTCCCTATATCTTTAGTGTTTTTTTTTTTGTTTGTTTTTTTCATATTAAGTATTTACAATTGTAAACCGTTAGACAGAGACCTCTTTTAAAATGCTATGCAGCATTATGTACTGGTATATGGGGGTTCTCTAGGTTAATTTGGTTTGAAGGATATGGCAGAGAAGGCGTTTTCCAACTAAAGATAATTAGAAATGAATCAGACTTTAAAGAGCCATCTGTTCAGATGCATTACTCTATACAGAACAGCCCCTGGTAATAACCTGCAAGTTTTCTAGTTAAGAAAAGTAATAAAACAAATAAAAATATGTCAAAATGAACACATGAACAGGGGTGAAACCTGAGAATCCAATTAAAAAATATGGATTTAGTCTACTGGGAAAAATCACATCTTTAGAAAAATGTCCTGCTGAACTATTTATTATAACTGCTTTTAACTTGTTAAACCTTATAGTGTCCAAGGGCTGTCCATCACATTGCTTTGCAATGTGTTGGACACCCATTTGGCACTCAAAGGGTTAAAAGATCACTAACATTTCCTGATAATAAACCCCAACTTACCTTAATTTGGGCCACTAGCCACTGTGAATAAGGTGACTGGATATCCCTTTAAATGCAAGACATGAAGTGCATTCTGCTGGACTGCATTTAAAGGGATATATGGTCACCTTTACCATGAATCAGTTCTGCATGGATTGGTTCTCCAAATGAATACTTAATATCATGTCTACAGAGGCAGACATGATTCTTTGTTTTCAGACTCAAGGGCATCTCCTCCCCTAAAGGATTTAATCCTTTCTAAGAACACTTCACTAGGGGTTGTGCAGTAAGAATCATGTCTACCATCATGGCGTGTACTAGCACTAATTAAAGGTTAATTTGGATGAACCAGTGAACACAGCACAGATCCATAGGTGCTAATAGGGTTTTCTGTCCAGACTAATGTAAGTGGGATTTATTATTCGGAGGCGTTAATGTTCGTTTAACCTTTTTTGTATTGGACACACCTCTGGCCCTTTAAAGGTTAACTAGACATTCAACAATAACATTTAAACCAATGGTCATTTTGATTTGTCCCCTATCATGCTATTGGTTTGAAGCAGAATTTCTCCACTTAACTCTGGATATTTTTGCCCTATATTGAACAGTCGCTACTGAGTCAATAATGCATCTGGGATAGATTCTGGCATTTTGAACCCAGAATTTATATCTTTGCTTGATGTAGTTGTAGCTTGTCATTTTCTTTAACAGTTTGCGTGCCAGAGGCACTCAAAGAGTTAATGCATACAAAATATGTGATGATTATGGCACTCAAAGGGTTAATGCATACAAAATATGTGATGATTATTGTTAAAATAGCACCATACAGACAGAGGTACAGTAGTGACACTAACAGAACCACACTGAAATGTTTAGTGCTGGAGGGGTTTGTAAAACATGTCTAATCTCTAAAATATTGACATTTTCTATAGAACTGGACTCATCTTACATGGCTCTCAAGTATTTTACAATGATAATAAAAACAATGCTTCTTTTTAATCTCTCTGAATGTCATTGCCGTGTCCAGTGCATTGGTCTGCAATGTGTTCAACATCCCTCTGGCACTTAAATGGTTAATGCCTTGAAAGTAGACCTGTTTATCTTGAGTTAAAGTTTTCATATCCAGAGGCGTAACTAGAAGCCACCGGGCCCTGGTGCAAGCATTGCCATGGGACCCCCCGACCACATTAGCCCCCTCGTCCATTTTGGCCATCTCCACATTGCCCCCCAATGTATTATATTATGTGGTATATTTTAATGTAATTTATGTTAATAGGAAAAAAAAGTTTTGTTTTTTTTTCAAAATAAAGAATTAAAAATATGAACAGTAAAATAGACATGAGATCATAACATAAATAAATTAAAGTAAAATAAAGTTTAAAACGTACATGAAGAATGTTATTGATATATATAGAGCATTGTATACAAAGAAAATCTTCATGAGAATGGTCTACTGTCTCAAACCCATACCTCCCAACATTTCAAATTGCCAAAGAGGGACACGTGTTCTAAGGGGTGTTGCTATAGGCGTGGCTGGTGGCCGGGGCATTACCAATAAATTTTAGGCTATTTCATGACCTATTGATACCTCCTTGTGTAACCTAATAATTAACCTCTAACAAGACCAAAGGTTTTCTATTTACACAGACTAATTTATAAACACATGTAATGAAGTGAGTTTTATTTCTGGGGAGCAATATGATACACTTATATACACACACCACACAGTCTGATTTCCTAAAAAGAGGGACACTAGGGTGGGAAAGAGGGAAAGAGGGATTTGGGTCTAAAAGAGGGACTGTCCCTCCTAAAGAGGGACACTTGGGAGGTATGCAAACCAGGCACACTTTGTAGGCTGTTCTCATGAAAATTTGCTGTGTATGCAGTGCTATTTGGGCTCTCGAGAAGAGCTGTATGGTCCCGGGACCAGAATCTAAGTCTGTCAGATAGAGCGCTGGCGTGACTAAAAGGGGCAGGAGGGGGACATTTAGAAGGATATTACAATAACACTATACAAGTTAGAGCAACAGGATTTGGATCATTTGCTTTATTTAATAAGTACATTATTAAATCTGGTGTAAATAAAGTATTACTATCCCTTTAAATTAAAGGTTCATTTACAGTAAATGTGAAACTATGTGCTGGAGATCTTAAAGTGACCAATAGTCAAGTGCATAGGCCCATATTTATAAAAGCAAACAGGAGTTATTCTGGGGTAAACTAGATGTAACAGAAGACAAATAAAGTGTCTTGTTAAAATAAATTGGGCTTTTAACCCCTTGAATGCTAGAGAGGTCTCCAATGCATTGCTTTGGGGTTAAAGGGGTTAAAAATGCATTATTCAAGTGCATGGTAGTTTATTCATTTTTATTTTGTCTCCTATAGAGCCGTTGGTTTATTCCAGAATGGCTATTACTTTATTTCAGTCGTGAGCTGTTATAATAATCTACATGGGTGCAATTCTGGAGTAAACCATCTGTGCTATGGGTGGGAAATAAAAATGACCATTAATTTATACTGGAGTTTTAACCTTTTGAATGCTACAGAGGACTCTAGCGCATTGCAAGCAATGCATTGGTGACAACTCTGGCATTCAGAGGGGTTAAAGCCTCTATTTTAATTAAAAGGAATTTGGGGACCTTTCACTTCTCCGCTATAGTGCAGTTGGTTTGCTCCTGAATTGCAGCTCTTTAACTTAATGAATATGGTCCTTAATGTCAATTTAAGAAGCCCTAAATGAACTCTAATGCTTAAAACAAGTGTATAAGAAAGAGTGCCCTACAAAATTAAACCAAATGTCCCTCAGGAGTATGATATCTTTAGCACACAAGGGGTGGAAAGGTTTACTTGTTATGATTCCGCAGACATTTGTGTGAAACCATAGGGTTCCATCACTACAAAAATTTTGAGAACCAGTGCTCCAGGGTGTACTTCCCCTTTAAGATAGACCACAGTGCTTGTTTACATGGAAAATATAATTAAATATGTTTAAGTATTCTTATAGAGAAATATTACCTTTACTATGAAAATAAACCAATGTTAGGTCCCAATTATGGAATAGCTTTCATTCAGTAGCTATTTTAGGTAAAGATTATTTTTATTAATCATCAATGCCAACTAGTGTCCCAATGGGCATTTATTTTTATAAGTCGACCTATGGGTCAGCTTGGATAGCTATGTCTTCCTATAGTTAGAGCTGGGAACAGCACCACCTGGTGAACAGAATAGAAAATTGCAGCTTTGTTTTAATTATTTACTAATTTGTGAATGAAAACATTTCTACTAGTGGAACTTTGTTTTATGCATCAGGAAACAAAACTATAATATGTTTGTTTTCATTAATAAAGTTTATTGATCCTTTAAGGGCATTTTACAGTTTTTGCCAAAACTTCATGTTAGAGATGTCCCCAACGCACTACTATACAATGCACTAGATGCCTCTCTTCATGCAAAGGGGTTTATTTTTTATTACTAAGTTAATTATTTACATTCTGAACAGCCATCAACAGCATAACAGTCTATATAAATATGTTAATAACACAGTTGACTTCCACTGGGATTGTACAACACAAATGTTATATAATTATCCATATAACTACAGTGTTTGGGTTACATCATTTTAGAAACAAAGTAACTTGGAGATATGAGATTTGATGCAAAATCTAAAAAATCACCTATTTAGAGGTAACTCCCAAGTTGCATTGTGTTGCTGCAATTTGTGAACTGGATCTGCATGTTAAACAGTTCTTAATGTGTCTAATCAATTCCACAGATGAGCAGCTTGATTTCAATAGCTGTACTAACTGCACGTAACTAGGAATACATTTAAAATCCACTGCTGTCTGGCATTGTGTCGTATGGCTCTAATGAACATTAGAATGTGTAAATGTAAAATATATATATATATATATATATAGAAAGAGAGAGAGAGACAGAGAGAGAATTAATCTGTCTGGACTGTAGGTAACACATGTTACTAAAACACTGGCAGATGCATGTAAATGCATGAGCTTGACTATGAACAAACTTCAAAGAGTGCCATTCCTTGTATGCTAAAGACATGACATGCCACATTTACAGGTAAAGTTACAAATTCATATTCTTTGAATGACATTTCAATTGGACTGAACAACTTTCATTAATGCCCTGTGCCTTGGATGCTAGAGATATCTTCTATGCATTGCTATAGCCATGGGCGGATTGGCCTATCGGGGGATCGGGCATCCCCCGGTGGGCCGCTAGATCATGGGCCGGTGGGGGAGATCAGAGGATCTCACCTCACCGTCCCACGATATTTTGAAAGAGGTCTGTGTTGCCACCGGCACAGACAGTCTCTGTGACAGCCTTCGATGCTGCACAGGGATCACAAGGGGGCGACGATAGGGACGTCCGTGCAGCTAGTGAGCTGCTTTAAAAAACGCCCGGGCTGGTATTCCCCCTACAATCCGCCCCTGGCTATAGCATTGAAGTTAATGTGTCCATATGTCCATACTTGGATCAATAAAAGGATATTGAGTTCAGATTTATCCATGAGTGTTACGTTCTCTGTCTGCATTGCTGTTCTTTGTTGGCCTGGCACCTGCAAATAATTCAGTGCAGATTTCACACTCTCATGTGTGCACGTGTGTGTGTTTGTGTGTGCAGGGCTGGATTTATAATTAGGCAGAGTAGGCATCTGCCTACAGGCTCACCCAACAGAGGGGCGCATGTCATTGGAATCATGTTGTGGTTTGTTTTTTTTTATATACGCCTCCCCTGCTGCCCGGTGCCGCAACATGGTGAATACAGGTCTGTGCTGAGCTGCTGAGCTCCTTCATCGGGTCTTTAGTAATACAGACTCTGGGAGATTACATCATCTCCCAGCACTCTGCATTACTGAAGATTAGACAGCCCGGGAGCTCCAGCAGCTACAGGTCTGTGCAGAAGGAGGAGGCACAGACCTTTCCTGCTGCTAGACCACCAGGGAAGTGGTAGGAAATGGACACTGGGGGGCAGTGTGTAATATTGAGCTGATGGGGGCAAGTTGGAGCTGATGGGGGCAATATGGAGCTGAGGGGGGGGGATGTGAGGGCAATATGGAGCTGATGGGGGCAATGTGGAGCTGATGGGGCAATATTGGGTTGATGGGGGGCAATACAGTATATGGAGATGATGGGGGCAATATGGAGCAGATGGGGGGCAATGTGGAGATTAGGAGCATTGTGGAGGTGTCCAGTGGAGATGGCCAGTGGGGGGGGAGGGAGCTTCAGATTTCTGTGCCTACAGGCTCCTGAGATGTAAATCCGTCCCTGTGTGTGTGTGTGTGTGTGTGTGTGTAAATTTTCATATCTACATTATTAAAGACACATGATACAGGGAGATTAAGCTGTTGCCATTTAGAGTTCAGTTTACAGTAGTGAGGTTATGTCTTTTTTTTTATAAATTAAAAAAGAAAAATGGAAAGATGACATGTAATTCATTACTGCCATAACCTTTTGTGCATGAACAATGCAATGTATTAATTCTGGTCTTATGTAAATATATGCCTCATATGTTTGTTTGTTTTTTAAATCTTGTGGTAATTTTTTTGCCTTCAATAATGATAGATAGATAGATATATAGATAGATAGATAGATAGATAGATACATAGATAGATAGATAGATAGATAGATAGGTAGATAGTAGTGATGAGCGAGCACCCCAATGCTCGGATGTTCGGGTGCTCTGACCGAGCACCCCCTGAGGCTCGAGTGCTCGGCCGAGCACCCGAGCCCCATTGAAGTCAATGGGAGGACTCGAGCATTACACCAGGCACCCCCTGCTCTGATGAGGGGAGGGTGCCTGGTCCATAGGAAAAGGGCAGAAAAAGATGGAAACACTACAGAAATGGTTCAGGGACAGCATAGGGAGGATGTCTGGATGCACCTTGGACTCCAACATCGCTGCTGGGAACGATCTTTCGCCCGTAGTACGCCATTTTTACAGACTGACCATAAAACACACAAAAAGGAAAATAAAAACGACTTTAGGCGAAAAATTGTTACCAAACAATATTTGCTGTATATTTACTTGTATATCATCTGCAAATTATCCCAAAAATTTCCTTGATTTTCAGAACTGAGGCCATGATTAAGAGGGAAACGTGCGCAGAGGCAAATTATCCCAAAAATTTCCTTGATTTTCAGAACTGAGGCCATGATTAAGAGGGAAACGTGCGCAGAGGCAAATTCTCCCAAAAATTTCCTTGATTTTCAGAACTGAGGCCATGATTAAGAGGGAAACGTGCGCAGAGGCAAATTCTCCCAAAAATTTCCTTGATTTTCAGAACTGAGGCCATGATTAAGATGGAAACGTGCGCTGAGCTGACCATCTAAAACATTATGGGTGAGGGTCTGCTGCAGAGCTGACCATCCTAAACATTATATGCGAAGGCCCGCTAGTGAGCTGACGCTATAAAACATTATATGAGAGGGCCCGCTAGAGAGCTGACCCAATAAAACATTATATGAGAAGGCCCGCTGGTGAGCTGACCTATATAAAAATTGGCAAACAGGGCCCGCTGGTGAGCTGGCCCTATATAAAAATTATATCACAGGGCCCGCTGGTGAGCTGGCCCTATATAAAAATTATATCCCAGGGCACGCTGGTGAGCTGGCCCTATATAAAAATTATAGCACAGGGCATATGGAAGAGGAGGAGGAGGATGAGAAGATTAAGAGTCAACCATATACCCGTTTTTTGGGTGGAAGGGGTGAATGGGAATACAGAGTATTCCCATCATTGTAAATAACATATATAAAGTGAGTTTATGTTCCCCCGGGGCTTTCCTCCAGTGGAGTGGAGAAGTCAGGGGAAATCCAGGCCTTGTTCATTTTTATAAGTGTCAACCTATCAGCATTGTCGGTGGAAAGGCGGATACGCTTATCTGTTATGATGCCACCAGCAGCACTAAATACCCGCTCAGACAGAACGCTGGCGGCAGGGCAGGCCAGCACCTCCAAGGCGTAGAGTGCCAGTTCATACCACGTGTCCAGCTTGGACACCCAGTAGTTGTAAGGCACAGAGGGATCATTGAGGACGCTGACACGGTCTGCTACGTACTCCTTCACCATCTTCCAAAACTTTTCCCTCCTTGTGACACTAGGCTGCGCATCAGGGTGAGGGTGCTGGCGGGGTGTCATGAAGGTGTCCCACGCCTTGGAGAGTGTTGCCCTGCCTTTCTCGGAACTGCTGTGTGCTCCCCTTTTCTCCCCTTCTCTGTTGGCCAAGGTAGCACGTACTCTGCCGCCAGCGTTGTCAGATGGAAAATTTTGGAGCAATTTTTCAACAAGAACCTTCTGGTATTGCACCATTTTGCTTGTCCTCTCCACCGGAGGAATGAGAGATGAGAAATTCTCTTTGTAGCGGGGGTCCAGAAGGGTGAACACCCAGTAATCCGTGTTGTCTAAAATGCGTACAACGCGTGGGTCACGGGAAAGGCAGCCTAACATAAAGTCAGCCATGTGTGCCAGAGTACCAACAGTCAAGATTTCGCTGTCCTCACCAGGAGGCTGACTCTCAATATCCTCATCCTCTTCCTCCTCTTCTGCCCACCCACGCTGAAGAGATGGAACTAAAGTTCCATGGCTACCCTCTGTAGCGGAGGCAACCGTGTCTTCCTCCTCCTCCTCCTCCTCCTCCTCCGCCTCCTCCAATTGTCGCTGAGAAGACGAAGTGAGGGTGCTCTGGCTATCACCTTGTGTAAGCTCTTCCTCCCCCATTTCCACCTCTTCCACATGCAAAGCGTCGGTTTTAATTGTGAGCAGCGAGCGTTTCAGTAGACACAGAAGTGGGATGGTTACACTGATAATAGCGTTATCGCCGCTCACCATCTGTGTCGATTCCTCAAAATTGCGTAAAACCTCGCAGAGGTCTGACATCCATTCCCACTCCTCACTTCTGATTACAGGAAGTTGAACGGAGAGGCGACGACCGTGTAACAGCTGGTACTCCACTACTGCCCTCTGCTGCTCACAAAGCCGGGCCAACATGTGGAAGGTGGAGTTCCAGCGCGTGCTCACGTCACACAGCAGCCGGTGAGCTGGCAATTGTAAGCGCTGCTGCAGCTTCAACAGGCCGGCCGAAGCTGTAGATGACTTACGGAAATGTGCACACACGCGGCGCACCTTGGTCAAGAGATCATGCACATTGGGGTAGGTTTTTAGAAATCGCTGCACCACTAAATTAAATACATGCGCTAGGCATGGTACGTGTGTGAGCTTGCCGAGCTCCAAAGCCGCCACCAAGTTACGCCCATTATCACACACAACCATGCCTGCTTGCAGGTTGAGTGGCGAGAGCCACTGCTCGGTCTGGTGACTAATCCCCTGCAACAGCTCTGAGGCCGTGTGCTGTTTGTCCCCAAGGCAGATCAGCTTCAGCACGGCCTGTTGACGCTTCCCCACTGCAGTGCTACACTGCTTCCAGCTACTGGCTGATGGGGGAGTGGCAGTGTGTGTAGAGAATTCGGAGGTGGAAACGGAGGAGGAGGAGCCAATAACGTAGGTGCTGGTGGAAACCCTGATGGAGGTAGGGCCCGCAATCCTCGGCGTGGGTAGCACCCGTGCCATCCCAGGGTCCGAGTCGCTCCCAGCCTCCACGACATTCACCCAGTGTGCCGTCAGGGAAATGTAGCGTCCCTGGCCACAAGCACTTGTCCATGTGTCAGTCGTTAAGTGGACCTTCCCAGTAACTGCGTTGGTCAGGGCACGGGTGATGTTACGGGACACATGGTGGTGTAATGCGGGGATGGCACACCGGGAAAAGTAGTGGCGGCTGGGGACCGCGTACCGAGGGACAGCTGCTGCCATCAGGCTGCGGAAGGACTCAGTGTCCACAAGCCTAAATGGCAGCATTTCGATGGCCAGTAATTTTGAAAGGTGTGAGGTTAGTGCTATGGCCTGTGGGTGGGTGGCTGGGTATTTTCTCTTGCGCTCAAATGCCTGGGGTAACGACATTTGGACGCTGTGCTGGGACAGGGAAGTGGATGTGGTCGCTGATGGTGCTTCAGATGCTACAGGTGCAGGGCGGGAGGTATGCGGGCCTGCGCCTTCGACAGGCGATTGGCCGGCACCGAAAACAGGGGAAGAGGAGGCAGTGGTGTGGCCTGCAGACACAGATGGGCGATCCAGGCGTTCCTCCCACTTACTACGGTGCTTGGATGCCATGTGTCGGATCATGCTGGTGGTGGTGAGGTTTCTAGTGTTCATGCCTCGGCTCATTCTGGTGTGGCACAGGTTGCAAACTACAAATCTTTTGTCGTCCGCACTTTCCTTAAAAAAACGCCATACCGCGGAACACCTACCCCTTGGCAAGGTAGATTTACGCAAGGGGGTGCTCCGTGGAACATTTGCGGGCCGGTTTGGTGCGGTCCGCCTTCTTTCTGTAGCCACACCACTGCCTCTTCCAGCCTGTTGCGGTGCTGCAGATGGCTCACCCTCAGGACTGCTGTCATCGCTCGGCTCTACACCTTCCCAGGTGGGGTCAGTCACCTCATCGTCCACCAAGTCCTCCTCCACTTCCTCACTCTGATCATCCTCCTCAAGTCTTGATCCCACCACATACTCGGTCATTGACAACTGTATAACATTCTCCTCAACAAGGTCTTGAGAAGGAAATAGTGGTTGATTTAATGGCAACTGTGTCTCATCATCATCATCATCATCCACTACTTCCTTTGACCTTAAATGCCGTTCACATCTGTCATCTTCTTGTGATTGGGTAGCCTCTAGAGGTTGTGAATCAGGGCACAAGATGTCATGTTCCTCTGCAAGCGTGCTTGGAGAGAGGGTCAAATGAAGGATTGGTGATGAGACGAGCTCATCACTATATCCCAGTGTGGGATCACTTCTTTGACCAGACCGTGTATGGTGGGAGGAAGGATGATCAGAGTGAGGATTATGTTGACCAGACTCTTGGCTACTGAGAGTGGACTTGGTGGAAGACAGGGTGGTGCTTAACCGACTGGAAGCAGTATCAGCTGTCATCCAACCGACCACCTGTTCGCACTGGTCGGACCTCGAGAGTGATGTCCTGCGACGCCCTGTGAAATCAGACATGAAGCTAGGTATGGTGGATGTCTTTCTTTCTTGTGCTCTGGCACCAGGCACAGTTTCTCCGCGTCCTGACCCGCGCCCTGAACTTTCAGGATCACGTCCACTTCCCCGTCCCTTTTTACCCGCCTTCTTCATCTTACACGATATATATGACTTTAATATATATGAGTTTGAAAACTTAACAGTATTTCTTACTATTCTGCAACTCTGCAGAGTACACAGAATAGGCTGCTAAACTGCGGTGACACACACTGAATGGAATAAGTGACTTTAATATTTGAGTTTGAAAAATTAACAGTATTTCTTACTATTCTGCAACTCTGCAGAGTACACAGAATAGGCTGCTAAACTGCGGTGACACACACTGAATGGAATAAGTGACTTTAATATTTGAGTTTGAAAAATTAACAGTATTTCTTACTATTCTGCAACTCTGCAGAGTACACAGAATAGGCTGCTAAACGGCGGTGAAACACACTGAATGGAATATGTGACTTTAATATTTGAGTTTGAAAACTTAACAGTATTTCTTACTATTCTGCAACTCTGCAGAGTACACAGAATAGGCTGTTAAACGGCGTTGAAACACACTGAATGGAATATGTGACTTTAATATTTGAGTTTGAAAACTTAACAGTATTTCTTATAATTCTGGAACTGTACAGAGTACACAGAATAGGCTGTTAAACGGCGGTGAAAGACACTGAATGGAATATGTGACTTTAATATTTGAGTTTGAAAACTTAACAGTATTTCTTATAATTCTGGAACTGTACAGAGTACACAGAATAGGCTGTTAAACGGCGGTGAAAGACACTGAATGGAATATGTGACTTTAATATTTGAGTTTGAAAACTTAACAGTATTTCTTATAATTCTGGAACTGTACAGAGTACACAGAATAGGCTGTTAAACGGCGGTGAAAGACACTGAATGGAATATGTGACTTTAATATTTGAGTTTGAAAAATTAACAGTATTTCTTACTATTCTGCAACTCTGCAGAGTACACAGAATAGGCTGTTAAACGGCGTTGAAACACACTGAATGGAATATGTGACTTTAATATTTGAGTTTGAAAACTTAACAGTATTTCTTATAATTCTGGAACTGTACAGAGTACACAGAATAGGCTGTTAAACGGCGGTGAAAGACACTGAATGGAATATGTGACTTTAATATTTGAGTTTGAAAACTTAACAGTATTTCTTATAATTCTGCAACTGTACAGAGTACACAGAATAGGCTGTTAAACGGCGGTGAAAGACACTGAATGGAATATGTGACTTTGATATTTGAGTTTGAAAAATTAACAGTATTTCTTACTATTCTGCAACTCTGTAGAGTACACAGAATAGGCTGTTAAACGGCGTTGAAACACACTGAATGGAATATGTGACTTTAATATTTGAGTTTGAAAACTTAACAGTATTTCTTCCTATTCTGCAACTCTGCACAGTACACAGAATGTGCTGCTAAACTGCGGCGAAGCACACTGAATGGAATATGTGACTTTGATATTTGAGTTTGAAGACTTAACAGTATTTCTTCCTATTCTGCAACTCTGCACAGTACACAGAATGTGCTGCTACACTGCGGCGAAGCACACTGAATGGAATATGTGACTTTGATATTTTAGTTTGAAGACTTAACAGTATTTCTTCCTATTCTGCAACTCTGCACAGTACACAGAATGTGCTGCTAAACTGCGGCGAAGCACACTGAATGGAATATGTGACTTTGATATTTGAGTTTGAAGACTTAACAGTATTTCTTCCTATTCTGCAACTCTGCACAGTACACAGAATGTGCTGCTACACTGCGGCGAAGCACACTGAATGGAATATGTGACTTTGATATTTTAGTTTGAAGACTTAACAGTATTTCTTCCTATTCTGCAACTCTGCACAGTACACAGAATGTGCTGCTAAACTGCGGCGAAGCACACTGAATGGAATATGTGACTTTGATATTTGAGTTTGAAGACTTAACAGTATTTCTTCCTATTCTGCAACTCTGCACAGTACACAGAATGTGCTGCTACACTGCGGCGAAGCACACTGAATGGAATATGTGACTTTGATATTTTAGTTTGAAGACTTAACAGTATTTCTTCCTATTCTGCAACTCTGCACAGTACACAGAATGTGCTGCTAAACTGCGGCGAAGCACACTGAATGGAATATGTGACTTTGATATTTGAGTTTGAAGACTTAACAGTATTTCTTCCTATTCTGCAACTCTGCACAGTACACAGAATGTGCTGCTACACTGCGGCGAAGCACACTGAATGGAATATGTGACTTTGATATTTTAGTTTGAAGACTTAACAGTATTTCTTCCTATTCTGCAACTCTGCACAGTACACAGAATGTGCTGCTAAACTGCGGCGAAGCACACTGAATGGAATATGTGACTTTGATATTTGAGTTTGAAGACTTAACAGTATTTCTTCCTATTCTGCAACTCTGCACAGTACTCAGAATGTGCTGCTAAACTGCGGCGACGCACACTGAATGGAATACGTGACTTTGATATTTTAGTTTGAAGACTTAACAGAATGTGCTCTAATCTGCAACTTTGCACACTAAACAGAATGTGCTCTAATCTGCAACTTTGCACACTAAACAGAATGTGCTCTAATCTGCAACTTTGCACACTAAACAGAATGTGCTCTAATCTGCAACTGTGCACACTAAACAGAATGTGCTCTAATCTGCAACTTTGCACACTAAACAGAATATATATATATTTTTTTTTTTTTTTTTGTTTTTTTCCCCCCACACCAAATAACCTGCTGCCCCCACACACAGTAGTCCTAAAAAGGACTTTTGGTTCTTTTTTTTTCACAATTTTTGTTTTTTTCCTCCCTACACTGCCTTTCCCTTCCTATCCTCAGCTCTCCCTGGCTCAGACTGAGCCGAACTCGCTGGTCAGGTGCTATACAGCACCTGACCACGGGTTCTGGCCAGCCAATCAGTGTAATGCCAGCAGCCAACATGGCTGCTGGCATTACACCGATGTCAGAGCCTCCCTGCACGTTTATTGGCTGCGCAGCAGCCGCAAAACGTGCGGGGAGGAGACCCGAACATGGCGGGCGAGCACATGCGGTACTCGTACGAGTACCGCCATGTGCCGAGCAGAGCGATGCTCGAGCCGATCCGAGCATCGGCCGAGCATGCTCGCTCAACACTAGTAGATAGATAGATAGATAGATAGATAGATAGATAGATAGATAGATACTGTTTTTCATAGGTTGGAGAAAGCATTTTAGCTTTGCAGTGCTTATGCTCACATTCAGCCAGCTGGGAAAAACAAATGCGATATTTGGACACTTTTTTCAGACACTTTTACGTTTATCTGTAAATGATATAATATGTGTTTACTATAAGTGCTATCAGTGATAGGGTTCCTTTAATGCTAGTACTTTAAATTCTTTTCATTTTTAAGTTTTTCATATAATACGGCACTCTCTGTTTCCCTTGTCTCATACGTGGACTATTCGATAATCTATAAACCCCAGGAAATAAACCTGTTTTTAATATTTATCAAATTCTAGGGTTTAACTGTTTAACTGTTTTTTTTTTTTTTAAAAATTCCTATTTCCAGAAAATCAATGAAAATTTGGGACATTTTTTTCACCCTTCTGGAGCAACTGGTTTGCTCTAGAATTACTCCAGGTAATCTTAGTACGTCATGATCCCTGTCTTTACTAAATAACTGTAACAGTGAATATGACATACACTGAAAGAGACAAGTGATTGAAGTCTTAGGTGACCTCTTGAATATTAAAGAGAACTAAACTGCCATGCGGAAGTGGAGAAATCCACAGTTCTGGATCTTTACTGAAGTGTCTGCATGCCTCCATACTGGAGATTTCATGAATTGAAAGGTTACTGAGGGACTACTACTACTAAAACTACTACTATTATAATCGCACTGGGGATAGATGTTGGAAAGACTAGCATTAGGTGCAAGTAGTGCTGCATTTCAAACAACTAGTGTTGTGGATGTTGACATGTGTTGCTGTTTGCTAAATAATAGTGAGTGTTACTGGGTCAGGGCTGTAGTTGGAAGCAGTGAAGATGATGATGACTAAGGTGATTAGTGGGGTATGATAATGGTCATGTTGATCATTACTGTTAAAGGGATAGTAATACTTCGTTTTAACTTTATTTTATTTTGTAGGCATTAAAAAAACATGAAGAATGATATAAGTCTTATCTCTCAAACCTTTATGGTTTATGAGATATTCACAAGCAAAGTTCCCCTCCCCGCCCCTTTTTCCTAGTGTAAGCCATCTCTTCTCAGATGTGGATCAGGTTGTATGACAGTACAGATAACAGAAGGGGACAATTTTCTTTGTATGAAAACAATGAAAGCCCTTCCCCCCTTGACAAGTTTTTCAGCTTTTTCCATTATCTTAATTGAAGATTGTCCCTCTCTGCAGTCTACCTGGGCATCTCCCTTCTGATCTGATTGAACAGGGGGGGGGGGATACTTTGTTTGTGAATATCTCTTAAACCATAAAGGTTTCAGAGATAAGACTTATATCATTCTTCATGTTTTTTTAATGCCTACACAATAAAATAAAGTTAAAATGAAGTATTACTATCCCTTTAAGTAAAATAGAGCTGTTAGTATTTGGAGTGGTGTTTTGTCCAGCTGTAAAAAAATGTATGGCTTATGACTTTGTCAATGTCAGTCTCTGCTCAGGTGTATGAATAGGATCTCCTTTCAGTCTCTGTCATCTTTTATTTAAAAGTTTTTTAAACTGTCACTGTCAGTTCCTGTTTACACATCAAGTCTACACTCCCTGCAACCATCCAGACAAATGGATAGTACCAATACTCATTACATCAAGCAAGACCAGCTCCACCTCTTTGCCTTTCTGCTCTACACGCCAAAAGCATGTTTCAAAATTCCAGCAACTTTCTCTATCACTTCCAAGGACTGCAGTATTAAATTGTACAGTACAGGATAGACCTGTTAGCTTCATAATTAACCTTGTAATAACAGATAAAGTGCACAGCAGCTACTAAAGCACTACTACATCATAATATACATGTCCATTTTGTTGTTGCGGATGTACGGCTGAGTGTTTGTAAGTCATACAGTATGGTCAAGTCATACCTGTTTGTCTTTAATACATGGTATATGTATATGCTTAAGATCTGTCTCTCGGTGGAGTCTAAAGCTCAGCCAGCAGCTCATGTAGGAAGGAACATGTCAATTGCCTATTTTTAATGTTCCTTTCTCCCTTCACACCCTTCACTCCCAGAGAACATCTGGTAATAGCTTCTACTAATATTTCTACCAAGCAATTCCAGCTCTCCCTATTTAACTGTCTGCCAAAACTTGCTAGCATCAAAAATTCAGCTGCTTTCTCTCTCTATCTCCCAAACACAGATTGACAGCATGCAGTAAACTGCCACCCCTTTCTAGGTTGTCATGAGGGAATACATGGGAAATGTACCAGGTGGAAGGAAAGGTGGCAACTGGCAAGCACCGTTTTGGCATGTTTTGCATTTGAGGCAAACATTTCACCTGTCCTTACTTACAGAGTAATGTGCTGGAGAATTTTTTTTAACATTCAATGGGTTAAGAGTAAGTTCTCCATGCTGTAAATCCCAGTAGGGAGGCCATGCTCTCTGGAAAGTACATAAAAGCTTCCGCCCTCTAAACATTTGGCATTAAACCTGCCTTAATGGGCACAGTGCAATACATTGATGGTTACATAGTGTTTAATGAAATAAACATAATGAAAGACACTTGGTATTTCATCCAGCTAAATCTACCCTCTGGGGAATTGTTTTATAGGCACAGACTGCAATTCATTTAATCAGGGAAAAGGAAGCTGGTAACCCACGCTGGCATTTAAAGTGTCATTTATTTTTATCGCTGAAATCACCCCTAACAGCTTTGGAATCCTGCTTAGCATTGTAGGGGAGAAAGCCTGAAAGATTCTTTGCCTTCTGTCAATTATAAAACTATCATCAGGCTGGTTACTATCAAACTTAGAGGTTACAGCTGCCTGTTATACAGAATATAGCACAAAGGTGAATAATACAGTAGAACAGAGCTGTTCAACTGTCAGTGGGTAAAAGGAGCACTACATTTTTATGAAAACGATATATTTTATAGTGCTTTTACTTAGTAAAACATTGGTACTCTATTGGGAAGTTTTTAATTCAAGAATTATTAAGACTCAGACTTATTTTTTATTCAGTCCATTAGCAGCAGTCACAGCTGGTGTCCAACAGGATATGTATTTTTTATAATGCATTCCATGAGAAATCTAGGGTCACTGACTACGGTTTAGTACAGCAAGTGATAAGAACAGCATCACCTGGTAAACACAAACAGAAAACTGCATTGAGATGTAATTCATTTTGAATAAAAATATCTCAGCAGTGGGAGTACCCTTGTTTTACCCAGCTGGAAAAACCCCCTTTCTATTTATTACTCCATACCAAGGTAAGCCTTCTAACATGCTAACCATGTCGACTTTTTCCCTGTGTACTTAAAGGTACCCAGGGGCAGCACATGTAGGGCCCACTCATCATCAAGTTATCCATATTCAGCTGCGAGTCACAAGACCACAAATATTTTTTTTTCATTAAAAAAATAACACTTTGAAACCATCAAGATCATTATTACAGCACCTAAATTAGTTTAGGAAACTGATTTTATTTTTATATGAGTAATTATTAATGCAGTTTTATCTGTCCAAGTCATAGAACACAGCTCTGCTGAGATTAGATTCCCCAACTACTGAACCAAAAATGTTAAAAGTATTATTATGGGTTGTTTAAATAGATACATTTATTGTGACTAAAAGCTGTGAAGGTAATAGGGTCATTTTGATTAATCACTTTACTTAGCAGGGGCTGATGTACTAAAAAGAAATGGAGCAATTATGGAGCACACCAACTGCAAAATAGGGGACAAATGAAAATTCCCCTAATTTGAATTAATGCAAAACTGGGATTTTTTTAATCCCTTGAATGCTATAGAGGTCACAATGCACTGTGAAGCATACAAGAGGTTAACCCTTTGTGTGCCGGAGAGCTATTCAGTGCACTGCAAGGCAATGCTAATGTTTATATGTCACTTATGGTGCAGTTGGTTTCCCCAGGAATTGCTCCAGTTCATCTTTGTACATCAGTCTCATTGTTTTCTGTCTTGTTTTTAGAAATAGACCCATAAACTACAGCAAAGTTAATATTAGTTGTTATGTTTTCCAGATCCTTCCAGCACTGCGTTTACCAATTTAAATGGTATACCCCATCAGATGCTGCCTTTGGCAGATTACAGGGAACACAGCAATAACAGAATGAAGAGTTCCACTTACTGCAGTCTTGGTGGAATGAATAGAGTTGTTTTGTGCAGACAAGGGGCTGTACTGAAGTTTATCTGCTTGTTCTCTTTCCTTCTTGATTATATGCTTAGATTTGCTGTATCTGTGTCTCTTTCTTTTTGATCGATGTCTTTCTTCTTTGGACTGGTTATGTATTCTTTAATGAAAGAAAAAATCATAAAGACTCTAGAAAGGCAGGAACTGTTATCTCAAAGAACACAATATTGTTAATTCTTTAAAGGGACACTTTTGCCAAAGAATGAAAAATGCTCATGTCCATTTGCAATGCTTTGTGCACCACTCTGGCACTCAAAGGGTTAAAGTTTTACAAACTCCTAGTTGGTTCTAAAATGTTTCAAATAAAGGTGAAAAATTGCTAAACTTATCAGGGTTTATTAGACATAACGCTAAAACCATAAAGAAAGATAATTGTTTTGAGCTTCGAACCCACCCAGCTTATCCCTTATTTATTTGTGTATGCCCTATAATTCCCTTATCACTTGTATAAACAGGGATGAGCAAAATTATCTTACAAAGCTGATTGCATGTGAATAGTAAAATCACATTTTTAAATATTTTGAGTATTATGTACCTAAGAAATAATTTTTTACAATGTTGGCTACAAGTACATGATATTTAGAAAAACTTTACCCCCTATTCATTTTTAGAAGATAATGCCCCTTTAATTGAGAGCCAGAGGATGTGCCTTGCAAGTCCTCTGGCACTCATAGGGTTAAGAAGAACAAGAGCCCTTACAACACTGTTGACCAAAAATACTCTTGGTAACTTTGACTTTCAATTGCAAAATGCCCAAATAACAACATATACAATAACTGAAATGGATAAAGTTCAGAGTGCAGATAAGACTATATATTGCTTTTTAATTGCATTATAGTAAATATGTGTTCATTTCAGATTTGAGACCGATTAGGGACTTGCCCAGTCTGAAGTGCCTTGAAGTTGACAGGCAAGCTACACAGTGGCACAACAGCCACAAACATGTCACTAAACCTCACTGTTTATAAAAATAGGATGTTCTAGAATTCATTCTGCTTTGGCCTGATATAAATTTTTATTTACCTGTTTTCACAGCTTGATGATCTGGATTCTGAGCTTGATGAACGAGAGCGGCGGTGATGACGCCGATGAGATTTCCGTGGCCTGCTTTGTGAAAAGCAGAGAAACAGCATAAAGGTAATCATTATCATCCAGTACTGATTGATACATTTAATAATGGGAAGGACACAGCAATAACATTGAACCCAGACTTGCAGCAATGCAACAGCAATAAAATATGAAACATGGTTCTACCATATGAATATTACAGTTGTTAACCCTTTAAAGACATTACTTTAAATTGTTTAAACCACTAACACTGCAGTTTATTTGAAAGTTCCTTTTAAACATGGACTTTATCTACAAATCACTTAAACTAGCAATATGGGATGTACCAGTGTACTGTATACTTTTCCTTTTTATACTAAAACAAATTACAAAGAAATACAATATGTAACATTGTATAGAAAGCACAAATTAATACCATAAAGCATGAAGGACACAAAAAGAAGCCAAACGTGCTGTTCATTCAAACAGCTTTATAATTACTCTATTAGAGTACGTTAATCCAGCTGTTGAGACTTACAACTCCTATCATCCTCAATCAGCCAATGGGAGTTGTAGTACTCAACAAATGGAGTAACTACAATTGAGTAGTCCCAATGAAATCTAAGAGAGATTGTCAACTTATGTGTTACTACCCTTATTATCCTTAGTAGCGTTTGGTAGTGTTTCATAACATCACAGCTATTATTATTCTTTTATCCTGGAAAGAGCTGTTTTATTGAAAATATAGTAAACTAAAATACTAGGAGGGACATAAGCAATTCACATGCCACTGCCCTTAGAGTACTTTTATATAAGACAAATGCCCCTCTTACACTCTTCCTTTGAAGATATTCAGTTGGAGATTGAAAAACAAAAAAATTACGTGCATGCAGAGTAAGAGTTGTGAAGCTTCTTGTGTAAACAGTATTGGAAGAAGTTACTAACACAATGGTCAAGGTCAGCATCAGTACAGAGGTCATATTCTAATAGAACCTTGCAGTGTTTGCTACTAGTACTAGCTGTGGGCTCCTGAAACATAGTTTGTAGAGTTTCCCAATAAAGTAAACTACTTCACTGCCTTAGACAAAAGGGTATAATTTTATATATCATTGAGCTTGTGGTGGGCACCAAACATTTCAAATCTGCTTCAATACCCATTAGACTACCATTGTGCTGTGGGGGCAACTCAGGACAGATCACTATTATTTAAATAGATACCCAAACAAACAGCTCATAGATGATACTTGAGGGATTCAGTGTTCGTTATAATATAAAACCTTTGTTTTATACTGTTCAAATGATGACAAAGACCAAAGGTGGTTATAACATTTAAAATAAAATGAATATGTTAGTTACATACTGTGAAAAATGGTAGACAAGGTTGTCTGTATTGAAGTGTGAAGACACAGGTATTTTCTTATCTCTGACTCCAAGGAATTATGCATGTAACATATGCTATGACCACTGATGCAGTACTATTGATATTCAGAAAATAGTGACACTTAGGGGATTATTCACTAAGGCATGATAACGTCTCCAGTGACATCACTTCACCAATTCCTATATTATTCCAAAACTGGAGAAATCCTAGTGCATAATCTCTATAGAATTAGTAGCTGAAGAAGTGATAACACTGGAGATGTTATCTCCGAGTTATCACCTCTTTATCACACCTTAGTGCATAACCCCTTTTCTGTTTTTATTTGGTAGTATGTTAGGTGTGTCAGTGAGTTCAAGTGGTGCCAGAAAAGAAAATGGGGTAGTCCTCCAGAGACAGAAGGCTAAGGCACTTGTCCGCGAATGCTGGTTCAAGTAGACATATTTATTAGTGTACAAAGTAAGAGCATAGTAATACCTGTCATGGTCAGTGTATAAGGGGACTATAACCAGATACCCACATAAATTTTCTTTAAGCCAGAGATAAGAAAGACTCCAGTAATAAGGGTATTGCAAATGTTTAGCTGCCTTATTGCACTCTTAGAGTAAAGTTGCAGAACGGTGTGTTGGCCTGCAGCATATGCTGCAAATGTTACTTATGTCATCTGCCCTATAGGAAACAATCGGCCAAGTTACAAATTGACCAGTGAATCCTATTATGCCATATGGCTACACTTAATGATATGCACTACAGCTTATGTGCACTGTAGTGGATACCAGTGGACAATTTTCTCCATTGCTAGGAGTTTATTGTCATTATGCCCTGTACGCCAACACAATAGAATGCACAAGGAAATGGCCTTCAGTCACACCATTTCTCCTATGGCTTGTTTAGTACATAGCCATAAACAAAGAGGGTAGGAACTC
This sequence comes from Rhinophrynus dorsalis, assembly GCA_037306005.1. Lineage (NCBI taxonomy): Eukaryota > Metazoa > Chordata > Amphibia > Anura > Rhinophrynidae > Rhinophrynus > Rhinophrynus dorsalis. The sequence goes on along the minus strand of CM074718.1, from coordinate 537,091,068 downwards.
CCTGAAATGCCCTACTCCCTTCGTTTGGCTCATGTGGCATTAAGGGGAGTAATTTTGTAAACTGACAGTCAGAATCACCATTGTACATTCAGCTCAATGATTCACAATTATACACTTTTTCCTGCATTGCTGGTGCTGCAAGAATGTTGCTGGTGTGAAAGGGACCTAAGAGAATCACGGTGACCCTTTTTATACGTATGGTTTAAATATTTACTATTTTAAGCATAACATTATCGGTATCTTTCAGGGGAAGTACTGGATGGTGATATACTCAAGGGGAGATTAGACATTCTTTGCTGCGGGACTCCAGGAACACAAACTATTTCCAATTAAATATTTTGTCCTTCTGCAGAAGCATTCATTGGGAGGCAATTGTAGTCAAGAGGCAGATGCACTAAGGCTTGATGCAATGGCAAATTGTGTCTAATGAGGTGTGGAGAATTCAACAAAGTTCACCATATGCACAAAAAATTATGTATGTACAGGGAATAGGGGAAGACTTTTATAATTTGCACATGCTGTTGAACTAAAGCTGCAGTTGTTTCTGGGAAGGAAATGGTGAGGGGGGCATAGAGACTGTGCTCTTCTTTAGACTTCAGCAGCTAGAACATCAGCAACCCTTCCTTCACAACTTGCAGAATTCCAAAAGGGTAAACAATGGATTCCACACACATATGGCACTGAGAGGGTTTGTGGAAAATAATTTCAGTATCCAAAGCCTAAAGCCACAGTCAGAGAGCAGTAAAGAACAAGGACACATGCAAAGCTTCCAGCCTCTACAGGGCCTACAATCAGCTGATTGGTGCAATCAGCTGTAATGCAAATAATACAGAGCCAAAGATCAGCTGATTGATGCAAACAGTGTAGTTCTATACTGACAACAGGCGGCTCTAAACAACTTGCAGTGCTGATGTGTAATATATGAGGCATATTTAGCTTCATATTTTACATATTAATTACACAACAGCAAGATCTATAATTTGCCTACTCCGACAGCATCACCAGATCTAGAGCTTAGGGTATGTGTTGAATATCCACATTAACATATAAAACATCCCAAGTAGTATTAAAATGGCTCATTAAGTCTAATAGGAATATGTAACTAAGCCACTGATAAAGTGGACACTGAAGATACGATAAATGCACAGCAACGGCTAAGTATCTGGGACATAATCAAAGGGATAAGATGGTGAATAAAACTTTGTGTACATAAATAGATGGAACTGGGGCAAAAACAGCAAAATATTTCCAATCAGGACCTTTACTGAACCATATTGCATCTCCCCCTAGAGCCAATTTTTTTTTCAGTTCCATGGACATGGTATCAGTTAAAGGTTAATTTTGGGAAGCAATACAGAATTGAGGCATTGTAGCAATTAAGATTTTCTCCCTCTATCAAGGTAAGTGGGGGTTTATTATTAGGATATATTAGTGTTCTTTTAATATGTGTTGAGTTGTACTACAAAGAATGTCCATTCCCATATCCTGTTCTTGGTAGAGGGACTGGTGCACTTTTCAGAAAGCAAAACACCTACAGCTAAGTCAGTGACTCGTAATGTTATTACTGAAACTAATAATAATCATGTCTGCTCTTCAGAAGATGGAAAGGAAGTCTCCTGTAGTTCTTGTCATCCCAATATGCTTTGCAATCAGTGTGGTACAGAAAACCAGCATGTATTCCCTTTCACATATCTGATCTACATGAAAAAATATAAGTGGGAATTGTAACAGGGGATGAGAATATTATTGCTGTCTACAAGTATTGTGATGGTGGTGAGTCTATTTTTCTTTATTTCAAAGAGTTATTTTAAATAAAAGCACACATTTGGAAATACTTAATGTAAGACAGCAGCCTGGAAGACCTGTCATATTTCCATTCAGAATGCACAACAAAGCGAAACAAAGCAGCCATTTTGTTCTCTGAAACATTCAGTTCTTCTGCAGGTAGTGATACTTTTTCCCTTGTAAGACAGTATAAATTATAGTTTTCTATCTTATATTACAAACTGGGCTTGTTTAGAGGAGCATTAAACTTTTTAGGAAAAAATATATTCTGTATTTCTTCTGCTGGAAGATTTTTATTTTAAATGTTATTACAGTTCAGACTTAAATTGCTATTATTTTTATTGTGGTCACCAGGTGGTGCTGTTCCTATCACTTACTATGGAAAACCATAGTCAGTGACCCAAGCTGGTGCCTTTTGAAAACCAGCTGGTGCTGTTGCTTAAATATATAACTTTATACTGCAATAAGTTTTGTATGAAATACATTTCTACTGTGGGATTATCCATGGCTTTTCAACAGGAAAAGCACAATAACATATTTTTCGATAAAATTGTGTATTGCTTCTTTAAGGAATATAGAGTAAGATGTATAAAATGAGTGCAAACCTAAATATTTAGCTATTTTCACATAGAAACTGAAATCACACACATCCATGCACACATATATATTTATACTGTGAGATATCTCAAATAGTTAACGCACCAGCCATAGAAAATGCTCACACCTCAGTATCACAAGTTCTAGTCTGCAGCAGGGTCAAATAGGGCCTTCCACCTGCATATGCCAAAAGTCTGTGCACATGCTATAGTACAGATAGTACAGAAAACATTAGCCTTGGCGCCAAGCCAAATGTATAATTGTAAATCAAAGTCCAAAGAAAGAATAGTACTGAGAGGTCTTTTCTACAGTAGGAAAAAAAAAAAAAAAAAAAAAAAAAAAAAAAAATATATATATATATATATATATATATATACACTTAATTTAGAATAGCCACGTTTCCTCAGTGGTGTAGATGCTAAGTGGATGACTATCACAGCATGCAATAATACCTTTTTACTGGATAGACTTCCAGTTATAAGGACAAGCTCTCAAGATCTATAGTCTCACCTTATCAAGTCAAAAGCATACTTTGTTTAAAGAGTGAAACATATACATTAAATGACCAGCTAAGGAAAAAAAAAAAAAATTATATATATATATATATATATATATATATATATATATATATATATATACACATATATATAACAAGTTGTTTGAGCACAATAAAGTCTTCTTTGCACCAAATGTGCCAATCAAACTTTCAGACTTAATTAGTGAAAGAATCTTGTCATTGTTACTCTAGAATTGTCACATTTGGTGACAGTTTCAAGATAATTTTTCTGCCCCAATTCATCCTCCACCCTCTCCTAGGCGTATTCTTAGTACAGCCAGCATATGTACAATTAATGGGGTTTGCCTTGACTTATTTTTATACATCTCCTCCACAGAGCTGTAACAATAAGTTAAAGAGGAGCAATTCTGCTGCAAGCCACCTGCACCTTAGGGGGACAAAGGAAAATACTCACTTAAATGGGGTCTTTAATCATTTGAAAGCTCTCCAAAGCATTCCCTAATTTGCTTATTTAAACCAGTGGTAATTTTAGGAATGTGTATTTTCACCCTTTTATGCAGTTCGTCCAATCCAGATTTGCCCCTATTTAGCTTCCTAAATAACGGACATAGTTAGGCTAGCACATTCAACTTGATCAATCTTCGCTAAATCCTCACCAAGTTGATATAGCTGAGGGCAAAACAAAACAAAGAATAGGCCCATTTTGTGACAGTCAAGAGATAAACAACATAAAAGAGATGGGCTGAATAAACACCATGGGCAGCATCAGGCACACACAAACTTCCTGACCTATTCACCATTTCACAGTAGTGGCCATAGTTGGATCTTTCTTGAAAAGTGTGGTGCTACCTTATAGCTGGAGACTAGTAGTGTAAAAGTGATGTCTTTATTGGCTAGCTGAATAACTTTAAAGTGCAAGCGGAAACTGTCATTCTCTAACATGCATGAAGAACAGACCAAAGGGATCTTGGAAGCTTGCCAATAAAGGTATCACTTTTACACTACTAGTTTAGTGCTTTATTCAGGGCTAACATGTTACCACCATTCACCTGTATTTTTAGTTGTAATTGTGGTTTTAGAAAAGTTACGGATCTGTTTAATGGAGTAAACTATTTAGTGGGAGGAATCACACTCTGCACTTAAGGTAGTTTCTTTTGTCTTACTTCAATTTACATCTTTTACAATGACCTCAGATTTTGTCTTGTAAAATGGATTCCATGGAACCCTGGGGTATCCTGAAGAAGTTAATAGGGTCACCACAAGAGCAGATTAAACAATGGTGGACAGTGGAGTAAAGCTAGACAATGTGTGTGAAATTCTGTGACTGCTACTAGATAAGCAGAAAATTGAATAATTTCATTCTGTGCAGTTTTGGCTTCTGTTAGATTGTTCTTGCAATAAGCACTATAACCTATCCTGTCCTAGAAAAACAATATTATATTATTATATTATTTTGTGATATCTCTTACCCGATGTAGTTTATAGCCTAATAATATTTTCTTGGGTTACTGGTACCAACTTGCATCCTAATACATTTTATATCGATACAATATTATTGTATGCTAAAAAGGTATCCATTGAATAGTGAGGCCATGCTTTGGAGTTGTCTATAGTATTCATGGAGTTAAAGTGTTTCATTATTTTCCACCACTGCAAAAAGTATGAGAACCACTGCTCTAATACAAGGCACCAGATACAGTAGCTTCCCATATTTTCTGCATCTTAACACCGACAAATGTTTATGTGTCTATACCCTATTTACAATTTTCTGCACAATCAGTTCCCACTGACCAGTGAATCCAGACTCACGTCACAACCAACTAACTACTGCAAAATTCAATGTACTCTCCTGCAATACAATGAGAACAAGTAAATACTTACTGCTTTCTGTGCTTTTTATCTTGTTTTCTTTTACTTTTGGGGCTGGATGAGCTATGGAAAGGAATTTTGCATTAATTATATTAATTATACAATAGCATTTAAAATGAAAATTAAATAAATAGTAACCATTTATTTTTAATTTACATATTCTGCAAATATGTATTATATACAGTCATATTACCCATATTTTATATTGTTTTTTTTCATCTTCACCTATTTTTCACTCTTATTTTCCTGACAGTGATCTTATTGGATCTCAGCTTTCAGAGAGTTTTCTGATCAATAAACCATTAAAACAGGATGTAATAAAATGTTGGTCTCTCCACAGCAGTGCTCTGGGTACTATTTTACGAAGTTTCTTTTTTACATTGTATCAATATCCCTGCTTTTATGTTCCCTAACAGAAAGCTATCTGCAAACAGATTAATGTAGCTCAGTTCATTGTCAAGGACATAAAAGATGCGAAAATATAAAAAGTATGCAATCTGAATGAATATATAAAGTCAGACTAGAGGGTCTCTATACCTTTACAACCTACATTTGTACAGAACTTATGTGATATTTGACAAACAGCTAAGAATAAAAGGTCAAAATAAATCCGCATTAATTTATAGAGCAGAATGATCCTTTTTGGACCATAAACAGAGATGTAACCAATGCATTGCTTTTCAGTGAATACAGATGTCTCTAAACATGTAAGTGGTTAAGATATATATTAAAAATCTGAAATAAAATAAAAAAATAGATTTTTAAAATAACTGTAACAATATTTTCTTAAGTAATACTTCTGCAGTTATGTCATCAGAAATAAAAGACAGCATTGGGTGCTGAGATCTAAATGCAAGGAGTTAACATATGAACAGTCTAACCATGAGCTCAGTGGGGCTAAAGCAGGATAACAGGCCAGGCTTTCTAACATGCGGGACTTTTTATTATCTTAGCCAATCCTGTAAGTGCATGTGAGGGTATAGTGGGCCAGAGTATAAAACAGTAGAGTAACTTCTACCAGCATTACTGAGAACCTATTTAGGAGAGGTTAGAGACAAGAAAAGTGAATGACGTTAACTGATAATATGTATCTAGTGTATCTGAAGAGCAGCCTGTGAACACTGGGATTAGTATCTGATGACTAAAGAGTGTTGATGTCACCATAAAGTCAACAAGTGAGCAGATGATCTATTGAGAAATAGTCTTGCAATTCATATAATATTTTTAGAGCAGAGCTAAACTAAATTAAAGGGATAGTAATACTTCGTTTTAACTTTATTTTATTTTGTAGGCATTAAAAAAAACATGAAGAATGATATAAGTTTTATCTCTCACAAACAAAGTATCCCCCCCTGTTCAACCAGATCAGAAGGGAGATGCCCAGGTAGACTGCAGAGAGGGACAACTTCAATTAAGATAAGGGAAAAAGCTGAAAAACTTGTCAAGGGGGGGAAGGGCTTTCATTGTTTTCATACAAAGAAAATTGCCCCCTTCTGTTATCTGTCTGGTCTTACAACCAGATTCACATCTGAGAAGAGATGGCTTACACTAGGTAAAAGGGGCAGGAGGGGAACTTTGCTTGTGAATATCTCATAAACCATAAAGGATTGAGAGATAAGACTTATATCATTCTTCATGTTTTTTTAATGCCTACAAAATAAAATAAAGTTAAAACGAAGTATTACTATCCCTTTAAGCAACCACTATTGTAACATGCAATGATGGATGGACACAATCTTTTGTACAGGTTTTACACAATGTCATTTACCACATCTTTTTCCCAAATATGGAAGTCAGTGAAATATGAATGTAATGCTTTTATATGTGAGAACATCGTAATGCTTATGTTGATTTCATTTATTAATCTTTTCTGTTATACATTGATGGTCATTCTGCTGAGGAAGGATTATTATTATGTTGAGTGAAAACTTATGTCTGATTTAACCCTTAAAGGTGAGCACTTATCATTAGACTGCTGGAACACAAGACACTAAAAGGCAAACATATCACTTTTCTTACCTGTGTCTTCTTTTCTTAGAAGAAGACCTGAAGAAATGAGAGAAAAATTATAACTGACTCTTTCCATGAAAAAAGTATTATTTACAGTACAAATAATGATTTAACAGTATATACACTGTTTTTTTAATTATTATTACTATTATTTACAACTAAATATCTCATACTATTGATTGATCAGGAACATTCCAACAATCACAATCAAGGTTGGATATCTATCCCAGACTCCCTTAAATAAGGCAATATAGGCACGTTTAACCCTTTCACCATCCACATGGTCACTAGTCACATGGCCCCCAGCTCCCATCCACTGTTGCCTTGTACAGAAAGTACCCTTAACCTATAACAGCATACATAAAAATATCATGAAACTAATAAAATGAATGTATTAACTGAATATAACTGCTTTATATAAATTATTCATCTTAAATCAGGAGTGGGTGATTGGTGCAAGGATGGTTGAATTTTGCGGGCCACTCTCACAACTTGGCCAGCACAGATGAGTTGCCCCTAACAAGAAAACTCCCTAGTAGGTGCTGCCTACATTACCTAATGGAACATTTATCTCTGACATCAATGTTTGTTTTTTTTATAAATCCTTCATGAATTTTGTATTAACTAGATTAGCAAAAATGAAAATAATGTTGTTACGAGACAAACTTTAACTAAAAGCCATAATGTCTTCTTCCCTTTTGGTAGGCACATGATATAAATAAAGACCATATTGGAGCAATTCCTTGGCAAACCAACTGCCCCAAAGGGAACAAATAAACATTCCCAACATTGGCATTTGATTGAATTGAGGCTGTTAACCACCTTGTATGTTATAGAAGACTCAAACACATTGTTCCACAATATACTTGAGAGCTATCTAGCAAATAAGGGGTTAAATGCCTTTTTATAGCCATTGTAATGTCCATGTGTGTGTTCTATAGTGCCATTAATCTGCTCCAAAATTGATCCATTTTTTTTCTTGTGCATATGGCCCCTGATGGTTAAAGAGGCAGTACTTTGATAGAGCAAGTTAATTTTAGGTGAAAGCATAGCTCGTGGTGGAAACAGTAATGACTTAGTCATCACTGTGTCCTCATTATTTCACCAGCTTCACTCTTTAGAGTCACTGTTTTCTTCAAGCAGGGTGATGTCACAAATTGTTTTGGGATAACTTTATGGAGCCCAATGTAATCCTGTGTCTGAGACACTCAGCTTTTCTCAAGCTGAAAAAAAGCAACAGTGCCACCTGTCTACAAAACTTCTTGAACCTAATTTATCAGAAAAATGCCCAGATAACTTTTGAAAGAAACATAAGTTTTGAAAGAAACATCCATGTATTGAGAATACCCTTGTTTCTATAGGAGAAGTCTTACAACATTTTTTTTCATCATCAGGACATACTTCCCCTTTAAGCTCAACTGGTTATCTCTACAACCTCCTCATGCAATATTTCTAAATCTTACCTGGTCCTCTTCTTTTTCTTTGAACTTTTCTTCTTTTTCTTTTTTGGTGGGGATTGGCTGTATGAGTGAGACCTAGGACAGATGGTGGGAAAAGACAGATGATGTCACAAGAATTCCTACCCAGAACCTTGTACACTTCAACCAGAGATCTGTTGTTCTCAGTTCAGGTACCATGCACACAGACTATAGCTCCATCCCTAAACAGATTATTTTTACTAATAGGGGTGTAGGAACCTGGAGGGATGGGGGGGACGCATCCCCACCAGTAAATCATCAGATAATGTAGAAATCCCCCCAGGCACTAGGTGCACCAGACTGGGAGGCGGAGGCTCTGGTTGACCGGCAGGAGGGAGCACTGTGCAGTGTCACCTCCTTGTAGTGTGTCCGAGCAGAGTGGACTATGGGTAGAGGAGCTTCTGTATCCTCTACCCCGGTCCACCAGGAAGCTGCTCGCCAAGTGTAATGAGCAGCTTCCTGTCAGACCAGTTAGAGGATCAGAATCTCCTTTACCGCGGTCCGCTTGGCCACGCTACAAAGAATGTATAGAGGGGCTGGGGTGGGCAAATATATCCCCCCCCCGATTTGTGGGAGTTCCTATGCCTCTGCTAATGCCTATTAACCCCTTTGATGCTACAGCTGTCTCCAATGAAATGTATGGGGAGGAAAGGGACAGTAACACCTTAGAAGTTAAATTTTGTCATATCATTTTATATATCATGATCATGAGCTTACAGCAAGGATAGGTGAAAATTTGTTTTTTGTGTCAGATACTTAAATCTAATCCTAAACTTGCTTCATTTAACACATAACCTATGTAGAAACCTTTTGGCTTCTTTTGTTTGTGCTTTTTTAATGAGAGGCAAGAGCTTCAGTTAATATACTTCGATAAAGACTGCTTTTGTATTTAAAGGGCTGTTACCTTATCTCTAGCTGTTTACAGGAATTACATCATTGTTACTTCTGAACAACCCTATCAAGACTGCTATGTTCACTGGAGTTAAAGGGATAGTAATACTTCATTTTAACTTTATTTTATTTTGTAGGCATTAAAAAAACATGAAGAATGATATAAGTCTTATCTCTGAAACCTTTATGGTTTAAGAGATATTCACAAACAAAGTATCCCCCCCCTGTTCAACCAGATCAGAAGGGAGATGCCCAGGTAGACTGCAGAGAGGGACAATCTTCAATTAAGATAATGGAAAAAGCTGAAAAACTTGTCAAGGGGGGAAGGGCTTTCATTGTTTTCATACAAAGAAAATTGTCCCCTTCTGTTATCTGTACTGTCATACAACCAGACTCACATCTGAGAAGATATGGCTTACACTAGGTAAAAGGGGCGGGGAGGGGAACTTTGCTTGTGAATATCTCATAAACCATAAAGGTTTGAGAGATAAGACTTATATCATTCTTCATGTTTTTTTAATGCCTACAAAATAAAATAAAGTTAAAACGAAGTATTACTATCCCTTTAAGAAGCCCTGGAAAAACTACCCTTAGAAGGCATATGAAAGGCTATGTTATAGACCTCAAGAAACATGCAGAGTATTGGAATACAATAACCCCAGATTATTTTAGGTGTTAGTGTTCCTTTAAAAAAAGAAAAAAAAAAAAAGAACCAGGGTGGTGTGCAAATAATTGGAGCACAAATGGTTAAACAACTGGAGTCGTTCTGGGGTGAACCAATTGCAACAAAGGGCCAAATAAATATTCTGAAAATTTGCATCAATTGAAATGGGGTTTTTAACATCTTGAATGCCTTCCTAGCATTCAAGGATGCAAAACCCTCATTTAATGCGTTGCGTACCCCTCTGGCACTCAAAGGGTTAAATCATTGAGAAGTCTTATGTGTACAATATAGAACAGTTGGTTTGCCCCAGAATCATTTTTCTTTGAACACAGGACCCTTAGTTGCTTTGTTAAGGAAGGTGCTTAACCTATTCAAAGGGGTGAACACTACATTTCCCTACAGCTCCAATTAACATGTTATTACATTTATAAGATGTATTCCAGGAGCAGTTAATCTTTCAGCTTCAATCCTCAGCAGTCTTCCCTTTATGTGAATGACACACAACTGAAAGAGTTAAAAAGAGGGATGTTTTTGCAGGGTTGCACTGGAAGAATAGATGCAACTTGCAGCTCTGCCTCAGTTTTAATTACTCGCAACTCTCAGTGCTGTGTTGCTCCATTTTTCTCACATAAGACAGAACACTGATTTCCCAACCAGCCACTGGCAGTTTCGGCAACATGGAAGTTTTTGTGTATCAAAGATGGAGTACCACAGGTTGAGTACTGATGTCAGCAGTCAGTGAGGTAGACAAAATACAGGGACAAGTTTTTACACACCTTTTTCTCTTCTTGCGCTCAGATTTTTTCTTTTTCTTCTTTGCTTTAGGAGGAGGCGAAGTGCTGAGATCTTCTCCTCTTGATTGGCTGTTGTTAAACACACCAGAAGGATGAGACTGGTTAATAATCTTCTGCACTAGGGCAGGCATAGGCATATTATTAAGTAAATCAATGTACAACTGGACCTTATTCATCAGGCTAAAGAGTTGCAGTTCTGGTGCAAAACTGCTACTCCATAGAAGGAAACAAAAACTGTGCAAATCCACATTCACTGGACACTTCTGTAACATAATATCATAGCAACATAGGCCAATATGAATAAAGGCAAAGTGGAGTTATTTTGGAGTAAGCCATAGGGAACATATAAAATATACAAAATATCCATTCACTTGAATAGAACGTTTAACCCTTTAATGCTTTTTGTCCTCGGTTATATTGCATTTCATCAATATATTTATGTGTTTTCCAAGAAAATTTTATTAGGTAATGAGCTATGTTAATCAGTTAAGGACCAGCAGAGGTTACCTGGGAACATTCAAAATATGCTGGCCCTGGGTTTATATATCACTATGTAGATTTTATGCAATATATCCATACTTGCTATGACCCAGTGTTGCTCCAATTAGTCAGCAAAGAACCTTTAACATATTGCAACTCATTGCTTGAACATGCACAGGGAGAGCAAAGCAGGACTTCTCCCTCTGCCTTTCTGGTAGAAATAGCTTCAGTTTAGTGACTTAAGAAGCCATAAATTGGTGCTGATCACATAAGGGGTAACTGTACTCTACTCATCCTGAAATTTTGGCATTTTACCCTGAGACTCTGAGATTTCCCTCAAAACCCTGAGAGTTCCCAGGTATCCAAAAGGGTTCACAACACATTGTGAAGCATTCTACTGCACATCACACTGGTCCTTAAAGGAACAGTAAAAGTTTTTTATGAACATCTATATGTTATAAAGCTTTTCCTGCTGAGTAAAAGAAGGGAACTCCCACCGCTGTCAATTGTTTTGTTAAAACTTTATAACAGTTCAAATAACCAGGAAATTAATTTACTTTGTTTGCTGAAAGTTCTGACAGGAAGTGACTTGCTGGTCTCTATCACGTTCTGTGGAGAACTGCATGTCACTGACTTTCCTCTCCATTAGAGTATCACAGAGTAACTAATTAGAATTTGAACACTGGAGGACATTGCTAATGTAAAAAAACACAGGTGTAAACAGTAATAACTCTGGAAACATGAATCTATGAGCAGTGGAAGTACACTTATTTTACTCAACAGGAAAAGCTTTACAATATATATTTGTTACTTTACTGCTCCTTTAAATGATTAATAGTGCTTGTCTTTTTTATTTAATCATTTATGTATTTGTTTATTTATGTGTTTTGTTTTTTGTGGGGGTGAGTGCATATGAAAGTGGTTTGAATAGGTATGTGCCATGCAGATAGGGGTAAGAAGGTGTCAATGCTGGAAGAGAGGAAAACATCTGCAACTGTTTTGCAGATTAGTTTGTCAGACCTCTGGTCATTAAAGGGTTAAAGAAATCTTTCTTCCATCCATATAGATTCACAATGAGCCCCAGTAACACCTCCAGGAACATCATTCTAAACAAGAGTGTCCCTCTTTGGCCATTTGACATGTGGGGATGTATGGAAGCAGAGGATAATGGAGGCGAGAGTAGGAGAGGAGACCTCTAACAGTCTTTTATTGTATGTAGTAGTAACCTGCTGAAGCAGTTCTCCTGCTTGTTCTGCTCTATAGAGACCCGGTGAGGAGCCTGATTTGAACCTAATTTGATAACCTTCACATTTTTAAACATGTTTTGAATCTTGAAATCAGCATGTTTTGTATGAATTCTGAACTTCCAGAATTGTTTCTCTGATCCATAGTCAATGGGCCTTATGTTCAAAGAAGGAGCAATTCTGGAGTAAACCAGTTGCATTATAACTATTGATTTAAAAGGATCTTTTTAACCCCTTGAATGCCACAGAGGTCTACAATTCAAATGTTTAAAAGCTCAATTTGAATGAACAGGAGACTGGGATTTTTTTTTCTCCAGAACTTCTCTTCTTTTGCTTTGTACATAAGGCCCAATGTGTGTGTGTCTGTATGTGTGTGTGTGTGTGTGTGTGCATGTCTGTATGTGTGTGTGTGTGCATGTCTGTGTGTGTGGTGTGTGTGTGTCTGTATGTTTGTGTGTGCATGTCTGTGTGTGTGTGTGTGTGTGTGTGTACCCCTGTGTGTGTCTGTATGTGTGTGTGTGCATGTCTGTATGTGTGTGTGCATGTCTGTGTGTGTGTGTGTGTACCTCTGTGTGTGTCTGTATGTGTGTGTGTGCATGTCTGTATGTGTGTGCGCATGTCTGTGTGTGTGTGTGTGTACCTCTGTATGTGTGTGTGTGTGTGCATGTCTGTATGTGTGTGTGTGTGTGTGTACCTCTGTGTGTGTGTGTGTCTGTATGTGTGTGTGTGTGTGTGTGTGTGTGTACCTCTGTGTGTGTCTGTATGCGTGTGTGTGCATGTCTGTATGTGTGTGTGTGCATGTCTCTGTGTGTGTGTGTACCTCTGTGTGTGTGTCTGTCTGTATGTGTGTGCATGTCTGTGGGTGTACCTCTGTGTGTGTGTGTCTGTATATATTTATGTGTGTCTGTGTGTGTGTGCGTCTGTATATATATATATATATATATATATATGTCTGTGTGTGCACCTCTGTGTGTGTGTGTGTATGTCTGTGTATATATATATATATATATATATATATATATATATATATATATATGTGTGTGTGTGTGTGTGTGTGTCTGTGTGTGTTCACATCTGTGTGTGAGTGTGTGTGAGCATATATGTGTGTGTCTGTATGTATATGTGTGGTGTGTATATATTTGTGTGTGATTATGCGATGAGTTATGCACATACCTGGGAACTTTCATTTGTGGAGTCCCTGGAAGGGACTTTCCGGGGCATCACACAAGTTGGTTGGAAGTGGAAGGAACTGGGTGGGGAAGGAGGAAAAGTGGGAGGATCTGGGTGGGAAGGAGCAGAAGTGGGAAAAGTGTTAAAGAAAACTCCATACATCTGGAGAATCAGCCTCTGCCCCGGAGACCTGGTACTGGAGACCTGGTACTGCACTCTTCGGGGGAAATCGGTAGAGTTCCCAGGTGTGGTTATGTACTAGCTGCTGTGAGAGGGATGAGGAATTCTAGGACCAGGTCTTATGTTCTCTAGTTCACTGCTCACTCACTGACCCATGAACTATGTCTCTAATTAAAACTCTATAATCCCCAGATTTTTTTTTACGTTTCTACACGCTTGATGACACTGTTTGAACAAAGAAAACAAAGAAAATAGAGTCCATTAGGTTTTTCTGGCCATATTAAGGTAATTGTGGAGTTATTACTATATAGAGTAGTTCTCTTTTAATAACCCTTTGAGTGCCAGAGAGGTATCCAATGCATTCCAATGTATTGTGTTAGATATGTCTCTGGCATTCAAAGGGCTATTAAAATAATTTTCAGCTTCCTAAGTAAATGCAGCCCAATGTATGGCCATCATAATAACAGGTCCTCATTCAGAGATCTCATATACTGATGAAACTAGCATTCCTGTTCAGTGTTTGTAATGTGTGTGCACCAGTATAAACTAAAAGTGTCACAAAAAGAATACAGCTGCTGGTTTTCCATTGACAGCATTGCTTACTGATGTCTGGAACCCCTGGACTTTGCTAGCTGCTGGTTGAGGGGTTAAAAGACCCAGGCATGTCCTGGGATTATGATACTGAACTCCCTTCTAGTAATAATGCAGCTGGGCCAGCTGCTGCACTAATAATGCATTAGGTGGACCCCCATGTCTTTTGGGAACCTATGGGCCTAATTTACCAAGCTAAAGAAGTACAATTCTAGGGCAAGCCAAGTGCACCATAGGGGAGCAAATGAAATGTGCCCAAATCCCCATTGTTTTAACTGTTTTTTTTTACCTTTGAATATTATAGATGTCAAGAGGCCCTATACACAGTGGAAAAGGTGGATTCATTGTAGGGCAAACCAAGTGCACCATTGGGAAAGAATAGGCTTCCAAAATTATCATTGATTTCACTCTGCCATTTAACCATATGAATGATAAAGAGATCTGCAATGGATTGCTAAGCATTCAAGGGGTTACAAAACCCATATGAATATATATGAACTTTCAGAATTTTCATTTCAAGCCTGTAGTACAGATGGTGGGTCACATGATTGCACCACTAAAGAATAATGCAGGCTTCATATGTGAGTGCAATACTCTCTACATTTAACCCTTTGAGTGCCAGAGGGGTTAACCTCTCAAAGGGTTAACCTCTTGAGAACTATAGGGGTGTGCAACGACCTTCAGAGACCTGCAGCATTAGCGCCTTAGCCAGTATCTGAAAACATCTCTGGCTGGCACCCAGTTCAGCTGTTCACATGGAAGACTATTGCATCATGTGTCACAACTGAGTGCATCATTCTGCATTCATACCGCATTCAATACAAAATGCAGTAAAGCTGCAGCAGTAAAGATCTGCACAGATCATGGGGCTGCCATACAGATCTTTCACATGGCTGACTGTAGTGCTCATTGATTCAGTTAATCGCTGCCCACATGGGTATCAACCAATCCGGTTTGACTGATGCTGATGTGAACTGGCCATCAGTCACTCTCCCCCAGCAACAGGATTGTCAGGGAATGCAGGGACAGTGCTGATACGAGTGTGTGCAATTGGATTTCTCCAGCATATCTGCAGAGTTCCAATTGTCTTTGCGAAAGGGTCCTTGAATATAATAGGGACATTTATCATTCATTTGAATGTTGTTATGTGCATCGTGTTTTGATAAACACTTGCTTACAATTTGTGGAATGAATGAGTAGACAAAACTAACATCATGGGTACTGCAAATTCACATTTTATGCAAATTAGACTTATTTTGCCAACAGAGTGATAATTATTCAATTTAAGTTGCTAAGTTAAAAAAAAATAAACATGTATTTGTGACTTAGTTTGCATTTGCAAATAAATTATAATACCCCCAAGATCCCCATTTTAGATCTCTTCTGCAGTTTTCCCAAACAAAATCTACGTGACACAAACAAATCGTGAAGTTAAAGAAGATTGTATTATTGTGTTAGGTGACTGACTCTTTTTGACCCCTTGTAAAAACATCTCAGTGTATTGCTTTGCAATACATTGGAGACATCTCTAGTAGCCAAGGGGGTTAACACTTTACATACTGCATTCATTTTTTTGTTTGTTTTTTTTTTCATTTTGTGATTGTACCTATGTATGAAATAGCTAATTCAAGTTTTATGTTTGGGTTTAATTGCAACCATTCATTACTTAGGTTGCCCTTTTAATATTATGTTGAGTCCTTTTCATCTCACAGCTGCCAGTTTTTGGTGTATATTGTTCATATTATAAATTGTCATTGAATATACAAGACTTGCTTGAATACGCTGAGAAACATCTTCACAACGTATATCTAAATTTCAGGCAGTAAATGTGTATTATCAAAGGGATAGTAATACTTTATTATTACTATCCCTCATATTGTAGATATTTGCAAAATAAGTTAATAGCCCCCAGGTTCATCTCTCAAACCTTTATGGTTTGAGAGATAACCAAAGGCAAAGTTCCCCCTCCTTCTCCCTCTCCCTTCCCTGAAGTCAGCGTTGTGCTGACTGCAGGGATATCTGGTCTGTCTTTCATCATGTGGCTCTGCAGCAGAGTCACAATCGCGTCACTGACAAATAATTATTTCACTGAAACGGTCTTTTATATGTGCTTGCAAACCAAGCAAATGTAGAAGACCATTTCAGTGAAATAATTCTTCTTCACTAATGGGATCTCGGCTCAGCTGCAGAGTCGCATGATGAAAGTCACACCGGATATCCCTGCAGTCAGCACAACACTGACTTCTGGGAAGGGGGAGGTAGGGGGAAACTTTGCCTTCGGTTATCTCTCAAGCCATAAAGGTTTGAGAGATGAACCTGGGGGCTATTAAATTATTTTTCAAATACCTACAATATGAGGGATAGTAATAATAAAGTTATTACTATCCCTTTAAAGAAAGATATATCGTAGGCTTTTCCCTGCTAAGTAAAACAAGGGTAATTCAAAATTTATATCTGGAATTTATTTTTTAATTAAAGGGATAATAATACCGCAACAACTCTGATTATTACTTATATTTTTTTAACCTGTTGCACTATATACAGTTACTCACATTTCTGTAGTTTAAACGCTGTTGAAGCGGAAAGGATCCCCCTCCTGCCCTTTCCCCTGCGTCACTGATTCTCTCCTGCAGGTCCGGAAGGAGGGCAGTGTTTTCCTTATACTTACTGACTGAAGATTGTCCCTCACTGCATCATTCCAGTCCCACGACCGGACCACAGATATAAGGGGAAGTGGCCAGAAGGGGCAGGAGAGAGATTCTTTCAGCAGCAATAGCGTTTGAACTACAGAAATATGAGTAACAGTATATAGCGCAACAGGAAAATCTGAGTCTTAGACTAAAGCTCACAAAAGAAAGATATGGAAATCACACAACCTGGTGAACATAAACCATTGTTGTTCATTTACAAAAATATGAAATGTAATAACATTCTAGTGAAGCTTTTCCCATAAAATAAACTATTTTTTGGGAGCCATTTCTACTTTCTTTATAATAAGTAAGGCCCATTGTTCCGAGGAATAAAAAGCAGCAATGCTCAAAGAAAAACAAAAAAAAATGGTAATCTCTCCAAGTTTGACAACTATGATTAATTGAAACATGCCACCTTTAGTTATTTATTACCTGGCAGAATAATTTATCATTACAAACAGTATTTTGAGGATGCTGAGCCTTCAAACTACTTTTCTGCATACAGGGAAAAGTATCAAGGCAGCTGTGAATGTCTGATAAACATCCCTCCATCACCTGGTACAGTGCAGGATTACTGGTACCACTCAGCTGGATAGTCATTCCCTGCATAACACTGGGTCTGGGAAAAGTGGTATAGTTCTGGGACAAACCAACTACTCCACAGGGCACAAATACAAATTCCCATTGGTTTAACTGGGGCTTTAACACCTTGAATGCTTGAGAGGTCCCTGACACATTGTAAAACAATGTGTTGCAGACCTCTCTAGCATTCAGGGGGTTAAAAGGCCCATTAAACTAGTAATTTTGGGAATTCCCATTGATGCCTTATGGTGCCCTTGGTTTGCTCCAGAATTATTCCACTTCCTTAGTACATCAGTCTCTCTGAGAGGAGCTCAACACCAGAGTGATAAATCAGGTTACAGACTGATCTCTTCCCAGGGTGGGAACTCAGGTATCACTGTTTCTCTGCAAAGTGGAAAGCTGCATTTCATAATTAAGACTATTGCATCACAATGGTAAAAAATTGATCTTTCATAAATGCATATTTCTCCTAGTGTCCCTCTTTGAGAGGGATGGCGCCCAGGGGAGGGCTGCTAACATGTGGCCTGGGGGCACATACAATCAAGTGGCCCATGTCTACTATTGTTCAAGCCCACTGCCTCAGCCCACCTCTTTTGTTAATTTTAAAATTGGCATTAATATTGTGAAGTAAGGCAAATTATGCCACAGAGCTCACAGTTGAAATGGAGCTACAGAGATTGCACTTGAAGTAAAAGCTACACTAGTGATACCAAAGAGCTCACAAGGGAAATGGGTTATGATACTAGTGTAGATCCACTTGGATTGTAGCTCTATAGTATCATTGGTGTAGCTCCATTTCAGTTGTAAACTCTGTGGTATCACTTCTGTAGCTCCATTTACAGCAGCAGGTGAGAGATTGAGTGAGGCAGTGGCCCACCAATCCGGACATATTACTGGCCCAGGGGGGCAATTGCACCCCTGCCCCCCAGGCCAGCCCTCCACTGATGGTGCCTCTTTGAGATCCTGGTGGCCCACTTTTTAGGAGATCAGACTGTGTGGTGTGTATATATTTAAATGGGGATTTTAGTCTCCTGAATGCCTGAAAGAATGCCACAGCATTCAATGGATAAAGTCCTATTTCCATTTATTCGAATTTGTATGTGTCTTCTATGATGCAGTTGGGTTGCCTCAGAATTACTCCACATTTCTTGTGTACATAAGACCCAGTAGGTAATGTGTTCAGTCCTTAAAGGGCACTTATCATATTTTAATATGTCTGCTCCTATGGGAGTAAACCTAATAAATAGCCCAGGGCTGCACTATGCTAACCCCCAGTTGATCCTCCTAGACACTTGGAGTTTCAAAAAACTAACCCTTTTGGCTGGAAAGCAAACCAGAAGTATGTGGTTCTCAGGCACAAACATTGCGGGTTGCACATACAGGCTCCATAGACCCTAGGGGTCAGACTTTCAGTTCACACACATTAGTACAGAATCGTTTAGACTGAACTCGAGACTCCAAAGACGAAGACCCGAGGATTATTTTTCACATCATCATTCTGCTTTACTATTGGTTTACTGGGATCAAAATGCAGTCCCCATTTAATTGGCAGTTTTGCTTTCAGCAGAGCAGACCTTCCACTAGGACACTATCATTGTGGTAACTGTCCTTTAGTTAATGTGGTTAACTATTTATGTGTCTTTGCAATGTGAGTTGTGATTCTCTAGCATTGTTCTGAGAGAAAACTATTCAATCATTTGGGTACCAGAAGGGTGTTCAACTCCTTGCCTCACTATGTTTTGCCCTTTTTGTCACTCAAAAGGTTAACAGGTTTTAAAGCAAAAAAAAAAAAAAATCAATCTCCATCTATAATACTGCAGTCACTGTCCAAAGATCAGTACAGGTAAAATGCGCCAACATCTTCCACATTAGGATGACAAAGATGAATGGACATGCCTCAAAATGCATAGAAATACTAACACTGAGAAAGGAGAAATTTATAGACATTTATTCTGTCTCTTGCTCTGTATGCCAACATCACAACTGACAGATTAAAAGAATATGACACTTTTTTCCCTGTTTGGTGTCTTTTGTATATATAAAAATAGATGTTCTGCTTTGAAAATCATCTCTACTAGAATCTTTATTTATTGTCTACATTACGATGTGAAGCAAGGAAAAAGAAATGTGAGACCCGCATTGAATGAATGCTTTGTATCTCATGTTCTGTGGGTTACAATTCACAGATCTGCTAAGAAATCTGTGCTGTTGCATTTCAGTGTATCACTGTGTATCCCTGTTTTAGGTGTACTGGAGGAGCTGTGTCCTATTACTTATGAAAATGTTTTCATTAGCCTTTATCTTAGACATTCCTAGGACCTTAAGCCAGTGGTTCCCATCCCTATACCTTCAGGAGCACCTAACAGGTCATTACTTCAGGCCTTTGCTACTTCAGTACAGACGAGTCAATCTGAGGCTCAGTCATGTAAATAACTCATCTGTGCACCAGCAGGAAAATAGTAATGGCTTGGTCTCTTAGGAATGCCCATGGAGATGTACTGTTTTGGCACATGTCAACCGCATCAATGGGCAAATGAAAATTACAAAAAATCCTATTGATATGAATGGGCCTTTTAACACCCTGAATATAAGGTCTCTAAAGACTGCTCTAGCATTCAAGGGGTTAAAATACCCATTTAACTTTTTGGGAACTTCCATTTACTCCCTATGGTGCCACTGGTTTGCTTCACACGTACTCCACTTACTTAGTGCATCAGTCTCTCTGAGAGGAGCTCAGCACCAGAGTGATAAATCACGTTACAGACTGAACTCTTCCCAAGGTGGGAACTCAGGTATCACTGTTTCTCTGCAAAGCGGAAAGCAGAATTTCATAATTAAGACTATTGCATCACAATGGTCAAAAAAATGGATCTTTCATAAATGCATATTTCCCCAACTGTGCCTCTTTAGGAGGGATGGTGCCTCTTTGAGACTCAAATCCCTCTGTCCCTCTTTCCCAGCCTATTGTCGATCTATTTATGAGGTCAGACTGTGTTGTGTATATAAGTGTATCATACTGCTCCACAGCAGTACATCTCATATAAATGTTTTGTTTAAAATTCAGTAATTGCATTTTTAAATTAGCCTGTATAAATAAAATACTCTGGTCTTGTTCTAAATCATTTATTCAGTTACACAAAGAAGAGTCAATAGGTCATGAAATAACCTTAACATTTTCAGTAATGCCCTACCCATCAGTGACATTCCCAGCAACATTTGGCCATATGAAATGTTGGGAGGCAAGTGCATTCCGTTATGTTTTATCTGGGACTGGCCTACTTTGCACAATATGGCAGGGAAAAAATAGATTGGACTAAACTGCAGGTAGGACGAGATTGCATCCTCAGCAGTACTGAAAACATTGATCAACTTTAACTCTTTGGGTACCAGAGAGAGGTAAGAAACACATGCTGCCATAGGTCAAAAGGGGGTCCAAATTACAGGTAAAATCAATTGCACAATGTATAAATAAATAAAATATCCCCCAAAGTGCGTTTGATTTAAATGGGGCATTTAGCCTCATAAATGCCTCAGAGAATGCCGCAGCAGTCAATGGATAAGTCATATTTACATTTAAGGGTATTTATATTTGTCTTCTATGGAGCAGTTGGGTTGCCCCAGAATTAATCCTTATTTCTTATGTTCCAGTAAGTAATGTGGTCACTCCTTAAAGGCTAGTTATCATCTTTTACTATGTCTGCTCCTATGGGAGTAAACTTAATAGCCCGTTGCTGCACTATGGTGCCCCCAAAATCATCCTCTTAGACAGTGGGGGTTCAGAAAACTGACCCCATTGGCTGGAAGGAAAACCAGAAGCATGTGGCTCTCAGGCACAAACATTGCAGGTTGTACATATAGGCTCCATAGATCCTCTGTGTCAGACTTTCAGGCTCACATAGGATAGCATCAATCACAAAAGAAGACTGAACTGTGAGACTTCAGTTTAGTCTCTTCTCATGGAACCAGTGAGGGACTCCCTGTAGTCCCTTTTCACATTCCCATTCTGCTCCCCCATTGGTCTACTGATCACAAAATGCAGTCCACGTTTAATTGGCAGTTTTGCTTCCAGTGGAGCAGACTTGTCAAAAGGGGACTATCATTTAGATATCCTTTAGATAATGTGGTCAACCATTTACAAATGTTTTCAATATGGGGATTCTATGGCATGCCACTAGTGCTGAGGAAAACTATTAAATCTTATGAGTACCAGAAGGGTGCTCAACTCATTAATTCACAATGCATTGCCCCTCTGTCGCTCAAAAGTTTAACAGGTTTTGAAGCAACAAAATGAGTTTGCAGCCATATAACTGCAATCATTGTATAAACATTAGATAGGTAAAATTTGCCAGCATCTTCCACACTAGGATAACAAAGATGAATGGACATGCCTCATAATCTACAGAGGTGCGAACACTGAGAAAGGAGAAAATTATAGACATTTATTCTGTCTCTTGCTCTATACGCCAACATCACAACTGACAGATTAAAAGAATATGACACTTTTTTCCCTGTTTGGTGTCTTTTATATATATAAAAATAGATGTTCTGCTTTGAAAATCATCTCTCCCAGAATCTTTGTTTATTGTCTACATTACAATGTGAAGTGAAGAAAAAGAAATGTGAGACCCGCATTGGATGAATGCCTCATATCTCATGCGCTGTGGGTTACAATTCACAGATCTGCTTAGAAATATGTGCTGTTGCATTTCAGTGTATCACTGTGTATCTCTGTGGTAGGTGTACTGGAGGAGCCAAGGCTGGGTCCTATAACTTATGATAGTTTTCACTAGACTTTATCTTAGACGTTCCTAGGACACTGTTAAGTAAGCCAGTGGTTCCCAGCCCTATATCTTCAGGGGCACGTAACAGACCATGTTTTCAGGACTTCTCTGCCTCAGTACAGGTGAGTCAGTCAGAGTTCAGTCATGTAAATAATTCCCCTGTGCACCAGCAGAGAAATCATAAAGTCTTACCCTGTTAGGAATCACGACGGAGAGGGTTAGGAACCACTGTAATAAGCTAATAAGGTATCATTTTGTCAAAACCCAACTACACCAAAGGGGACAAATGAAAATTACCAAAGTACCTATTGGTTTCAAGGGGTTTTTAACCCCTTGAATGCTAGTGAAGCCTCCAAGGCATTGCTTAGCCAAGCCCCATTTAAATCATTAGCAATAGTCATTGCTCTTCTATGCTGCAATTTGTTTGCTCCAGAATTTACACCTCTTCAGCTTATTGAAAGTGAACCTTAACCCTCTAAGGCCCAGGGGGTGTGGTTTTCCATGCATTGCCCACTTCTCTGGCCCTTAATGGGTTATGTACTAAATGGGGGAATTTTTAGCTAAATGGGTAATTAAATACATCCTCAATTATGTAGTCTGCTGTTACCACATACATAATCTGATAATCTTTAACTGTAGAATGCCAGCAAGGGAGAGCACTGCATTGCTCTGTCACTTAAAGGGTTAAAAATTGCATTAAAGAGAAGGTATGTGCATGTACACATCTCTGTAAAAGGATAAAAACTAAAATCAATAATTCTGTCAGTGCTTCTGTCTAGAGTCTAGAGCAAAGTGAGAAAACTGAAGGCTGCACTAATAAATGAGGGGCCCAGATGCAAGAAAATTGTTGCCCTTCCCCCATTTTTTTAAGTATTTTACCAGGAAGAATACACTGAGATTGTATCTCATTTTCAAGTATGTCCTGGGTACTCAGTTTATCTACCTCAGAGGGGTGAAAGGCTGAGCTGACCTTGCCGGGACTAGAACCTGCGACCTTGCGGCTTGAACAGATTCTACAGCTTTTACAAACAATGACGAAAAAGGACTGGAGTGATTATTGGGCAAAGCAACTGAATCATATGGATGAAATAAAAATGTCAGTTGATCTAAATTGGAATTTTAACCCCTTGAAAGATAAAGTGTTCTCCAATGCATTGAAAAACAAATGTATTAGATACCTCTCTAGTATTCAAGGGGTTAAAAATCCCTATATAAATGAATGGGATTTTTTCTCCTGTATGGTACAGTTACTTCTGTTTAGTACCTTGACTTCATAGTGGCTGAGGCTGATGTAATAAAAAGACTGTAGCAAACCAACAGCACCATAGGGAGCAAATAACATCCCTCATTGATTTAAAGGAACATAACACTTAAAAAAATGAGCTAGGTTGATATAACTTGAAATATGATGTATTTACAGTGAGCACATGTAAAAATAATAAATGCTATATCCCTAAAAATAATCCTAAACTTAATTTATAATGCAATGTAAACAGTCCTGTTTTGAAAGGATTTATTTATTTATCCCTTTGAGTGCCAGAGGGGTATGCAATGCATTGCATACACCTCTGGCAATAAAAGGGTTCATTTGGTCTGTGCTGTTTGTATTGTGCCATTGCTCTTGTAATCAGAAAGGTTGTTATCTCAGCCTCTTTAAAAATAATCCTTTAAATTCAATGGAAGCCCTGAGCATTCTAGACATTAAAAAACAAAAATAGATGTTTTAAAGTTGCTAGCCTGAAGTATAGCGTATTTAAAGTGGAACTACCACCTTATATAAAGTCGCCCTCAATATTTAGGAATATGGCAATTAGCTTCTTAATAGTGCTATTATCTCACCACGTACCACAACCTGAAGTAATCCTGTTTCTTCAGAGACTGACGGCCAGGCTTCTTGCTGTAGAGCCGACTGCGTGTCTGCGCCATCAGTCCCTTCTGGTGCCTTAAGGTAACATGCAGTACCTCTTAGAGGAGACCGGAACGGACAGCGATGACACACAGATGTCTCTAAGCCAAGATGTCTGCGTGCAAGCCTGGCCGCCAGTCTCAAAAGAAAAAGGATTACTTCAGAACGCGGTACTTGTGTGAGATAATAGCGCTGTTAAGAAGCTAGATGCCATAAGCCTAATTATTGGGGGGTGAATTTGTATAGG
The DNA here is from genome assembly GCA_037306005.1 of Rhinophrynus dorsalis. NCBI lineage: Eukaryota > Metazoa > Chordata > Amphibia > Anura > Rhinophrynidae > Rhinophrynus > Rhinophrynus dorsalis. Next base: position 537,066,592 of record CM074718.1, on the reverse strand, counting down.
GTTATAGTTCCGCTTTAAGTTTATATCACCCCAATTCATTTTTAGGTGTCAGTGTTCCTTTAAATTGTGCTTTAAACAGTTCGAATGTTAGAAAATCCCACCAATCTAACATTCAAGGGATTAACCCTTTGAGTGCCAAAAGGGTACATTGCTCAGCAATGTGTTGTGTACTCTGGCACTCAAAGGGTTAAGAACCCAATTGAAATCAATGGGAATATTGAGAATTTTATTTGTGTCATATGGTGCATTTGATTTGCTCCAGAATTATGCTTGTTTTGTGCATATGGACCCTGGCACTCAAAAGGTTAAAAACTGATTTGAAATTTGCAGTAAATGTGTGAGTGAGTTATGAACTCCCACTTACTGACATAGCTCTCTTCTGATCGATCTCCACCAAATCTCTCTACCCAAATAGTTCCCCCAACTGAACTCCATCTCTCACCCAGCTGGTTCTATCTCTCCTGCAGCCAATCCCCCTCCACAAACACACACACACTGTCTTCCTCCTGCTCATAAATATCGCTTTCCCTTTCTCCTCCCCTCAGGTCTTTCCTTTACTCTGTACCCCCAAAATGTTCTCACCCCCTCCCCACTGATACACACCAACCTGAGGTCATGCTCCTCTCTGTTGGCTGCCACATATTCATCTTCTGCAAGAGGGATACCCATAAAATGCCTCCAGCAGCAGGACAAGTATTACCACCATTTCCAGCTCTCTGCTTCTCTCTTCCCACACTCAGCACATGTGCAGTAACAAGGAGAATTAAACCCTTTGAGTGCCAGAGGGATATATAGTACATTGCTTTGCAATGCGTTGGATACCCCTCTGGCACTCAAAGGGTTAAAAAGACAGGATCCGAAATATTTAGGAGATTTAAATTCACTATGGCATCTAATGACTAGTATGCAATTCTAGAGCATTGAAATGACATGCCACAATAAGGAATTTAAATCGCCATTAAGCTTAAATCACCAGTAGGCTCTAATCCATATCGAGACGTCTGCATGAAGAGAGGGCTGGATATGGTGGTGATATCGCTCCAAGTCTTCCCTTCTCTTGCTGCTTGAGACATTTTATAGCTGTCTCATTTGTGCTTCTGGGGATAGTGTCACTAGTTATTAAGTTCAAGTTTGGTGAAATGCTGTGACCAGAGAGAGCACACTGGACAACCCAGAAGTCCCCCAGAACGATTAGTGGAGGTGGGGGGGAAGAGGTGGTCCTAAGGCAAGAGTATAGAGAGAAGGAAGCGGAAGGAGCAGATTTCACAGTCAGACAGGAGCAGGGGAGCCCCGCCCACCTGGTCCTGTTTAGGGGTAGTAGTTCTCTTTGTGGTATGGCAGGACCGGCGGTGGTGTCCTTGCCTTGTGGGGGTATGGTGGAACCTTAGGGATGGAACCCTAGGGAGGTTTGCCCCGGGCGTAAGCTGCGGGTGGTCACATTACCCAATTGCAGCTGGCTGGGTCTGGCTCAATTGGGGTAACTGGTTAATATGTACGTTTGGGAAAGTGGATAACTGTTTGGTGTAGCATGAGCCCATTTTATTTGGCCATGCTGAGGAGGATGTGAAGGAAGATGGGAAGTGGTTATTAAGGGGCAAGGATATTTCTGTTAACATGTTTTGTTAAATATTATTTAGTTGAAGAGCCCATGTACACGGGCCACAGTGCCAGCCAGTCACGAGGTAGTCATGCACAGTAGAGACTACCCGCGCCATAGCTGATACAGTGCCAGCCTGTTGCGGGGCAGTCATGTACAGTAATGACTGCCTGCGTCACGGCTGATACTTCGGGGCACCCCGCTCCATATCAGCCGCATCATGGGCAGTTTCTACTGCGCATGACTGCGTTGTTACAAACTATTTAGCAAATTATTATATAGGATGGTGTAACAATGGAACTATGTTGGTTCATTCTTAAAGGATTTATAGTTTTATAAATAAAGTGGCCTGTTCTTACCCAATATAGTGTGTGGTGGTGTTATTTCCTTATACCCTTATCCTTTTGCATGAAATTCTAGGTCCTGGAGCTGTACCAGTAGAAGTTTCTCTCCAGGTTGGATGGCACTTTATACCAATTCCTTCCATTGTTTACCAATTAGTTCTGTTTCAAGCCAAACCTACCACTAGCTGTGCTATTAGGCCTGCCCCCATAGTGTGGACTCTGCCTAGATTCATTCATAGCACAGTAAGGCATCCGCACTAAATAAAGTGCTGCAATTCTGGCTAAACCAACTACATAATAGAGAACAAATAAATTATTCCACCAAATTAAATGTGTTTTTAACTCCTTGAATGTTAGACAGTTCTCCAACACAATGCATTGGTGACTTCTAACATTCATGAGGGTAAAATTAAAATGAAATTGGTGTGAATTTGTGGAATATTAATTTCAACCCTGTGGCGCAGTTGTCTTGTTTCAGCGTTGCACCTCTTTAGCTTGATGAATAAGACACATGGGGCTTTAGTACCAGCCAACCAGTAGTGCTAGCAAAACCCATGATTTGGAATGAACTCATTCCATAAGATACATGCCCAAAAATCCATAGTAATAAGTACTGTTAAGCGCATTCTTTGTCTGTTCTGTAATGGGCTTTTTCTGGCTGACTTGTCAGTAAAATAAGGACACAGCTGGTAGTCTCAGAAAAATTTTCTAGGGACTGCCAGACATCAGTGGAACTGATAGCAGCACACAGAGAAATCAGCGAGGGTTCTCTCTACTGCCTGCTTCCCTCAGACACAACCCTCGTCTTGAGTGAAACTCATGTTTGCAATTCTGCCTAGTAAGCAGCGGGATTATTTATTGTCCTCTGGAAATGCCAGTGGCGTGTTCTGTGTGCTTAACAGCAGGGCAGCGTGATTTGTTTGAAGGTAGAATTCTCTTTAAAATTAGCTATTTTACAGGTGACCTCAACATGATACCTTTTATACAACCCATTTTTAAACTCTGTATCTGGGGACTGTAACAGAGACAGGGTGAAATCCATTTTCCATTTAAGATTATTCACATGGCTTCCTAGGATGTGTATTCGAGAACCAGACTTGGACTTAATTGGACTAGAGAGGTATCCAATGCACTCCCTCTCTGGCACTCAAAGGGTTTTTAAACAGGCTGATGTACTTAGAAGAACGAGGTGGGGGGGATTCACTGCGAGGCGATAAAGTGTAGATGAGTTCTCCAGTTTATCACTTCTCCAATTCCTATGTTATTCTATGGAGCCTATGCACTAAGTTTTCTGCAGCTTTGGAGATCTTAGTGAATAGGCTCTATAGAATAACATAGGCAATGGAGACATGATAAACTGGAGAAGTCATCTATACTTTATCACCTCTTTATCACCTCTTAGTGACTCTCCCCCTGGAGTAATTTTGTAGTAAATCAATTATACCATTGGGTATATAACAATTCCCATGTATTTAAATGAGCATTCAATAATTTAAAAACCCCATTAAATGAATAAAAAGTTTGAGAATTTTCATTTGCCTCCTTTAGTGCACCTGCCTTACTCCAGAATTACTCCATGGAGGAGATGCACTAAGATGTGATTAAGAGGAGATCACTTCTCCAGTGTTATAAAATCTATGGGTCTTATGTTTTTCTATGGAGCCCATGCTCTAACATTTCTCCATAGGCTCCATTGCATTACGTAGGAAAATTATCTAACCAGAGAAGTTATCTGTTCTTGATCACCTGTTTATTATACCTTAGTATAATCTGCCAGTTCTTCTTAGAACATCAGCATCAAGGAGAGAATTAAATCATGATTCTTAAAACATAAATAACTACCCTCAAAGGGTTTTTTGTTTGTTTTTACATCCAGAACAGGGACATTGCCATACTGACGAAAGCCCTAGGCATCATGATTAGAACCCTGGATGTTGTTGCTAGCTGGGATCAGTAATAGTGCTAATATCCCTATTACTAATGGTGCAGTTGGTCTTGTGCTCTAATAATACATTAGAATGGTGCAAGTCCCATGAGTCTTGGGCAATTGGCAACTCCTCTGATCCAGTGATTTCATAATTGATTTTGACTTAATAATAGCACATTACATGTTTTAGCCTTGTCAGACAGTTAGTAAAAATAAGCATATAATATCAGACCCCTTTTTAAACCTCGGATGCTAGCAAGACCCTATGTATTGCTTTGGAATTCAAGAGTGTGATAAAAGCTCAGTATGACATTTTGTATAAGGACAAATATACTCTTCAGTGTAACATAAAGTACACCAGCCATTTTATGATAACTTTAATTAATTTCAATTTTAAAGATGATTAAGAAATGCCTATATGTTTTACTAGCAATTTGTTTGCAATATAAATAGTTTATGAGAGATTAACATGTATATGTTGGTGGCACAGTGTGATGGTGCTTTGCGATAATTAATGTCTGTGCTAGGCCACACAGTGCACTATGAATGAATCTAAGCAGAGCCTAGACACTGGGGTATGTCTTGCAAGAGATGAAATTAACCTCAAGCATAACTTATTAGCATAAAGTCAAGGGAATTAGCCTAAAGTATAACACTGTGTCATCAAAGCAGAGTAGGTTAAACGCCCATAAATGATTATTTTACATAAAAATGGTTATTACAACATATAAAAATATTTCAATGATCTTTTAAACAAACTAGGCTTGTCATAGAGTGACAGGTCCACTACAATGAACCACAGCAGTGTGCAATGTATACTTTTAGATAATGATATAATGTCCCAGTCAAAACGTCTTCTCCATACCTATGTTGTCTGTGTGCGGTGAGATCTCTTCCAGTCCGTTTTGTTGCACATCCATTTGATAAACTCCCATTCTGTTTCTCACATTTCTTGTCTGTGTTTGGATCTGACAAACAGCTGAGGTTGTCATTGCTAGAAAAAGAACAGATAAGAAATAAATCATGTAAGATGTTGTGTCTTCATGTATTTGCGGTGTCCTATAAAATCCTGAAGGATCAAAATCAGTAACTCAGATAGCAATGCGGGTGGAACAACACATTCAGCTGAAACCATACCTCTCAACATTTCAAATTGCCAAAGAGGGACACTTGAGTTTTAGGGGGTGTTGCTGTGGGTGTGGCTGGTAGGCGGGGCATTACCAAGAATTTGTAATTGATACCTATTGATACCTCTTTGTGTATCCTAATAAATTATTCGGAACAAGACCAAAGTGTTTTATTTACACAAACTAATGTATAAACACAAATACTGATGTTTAAACAATCATTAATGTGAGTTTTATTGCTGGGGAGCAATATGATACACTTATATACACTTATATACACATACACTTCAGGTGTTTCATGGTACCACTGGTTTGCTACTGAAGGCTATCGGGCATATTTAATAAAATAGTGACATAAACGAGGTGCCCAAACCACGTTGCACTTCATTACTATAATAGTTCCACTGCTTTAAAGAAAAGTAGTTTTTCGGTATCTGACTATATTACTATTAAGATGCTGTAATGTATAAACAGACCAACATGTAGTACAGCCTCTTCCTGCCCCCTTCAGCTAACCACCACAGCCTGTCACTCTGGGAAAGTCCAACTATAGGTAACGCTGTTTAGACAATACATAGAGAATGACTCTCAGCATCTTTATAATTAAATTTTAACAAAGTGTAAATAGAGCTTGAAGAGTACTTTTATATAGCTACTAGTGTAAAAGCCAAGGTATGGTTAATGTTAAGAGGCCGCTACCTCACGGCTCCACGTGATGAATTCTTGCGTCACCCCTCTCACGCGATGCAATCATGTGCAGTAGAGACTGCCGGGATGCGGGCAGTCTATACTGCGAATGACTGCATCATGACAAACATCCTAGCGGATTATTATATAGGATGTTATTAAATAGGCTAATATGAGGAAATCTGCAGATGAATCCAGGCCCAAGTTGACCAAACTTTACCTCCTGTCCAATTAACAAGAGTTGCTCCTTGGCTTACTCATATTATTAATGCTACCCTCACACTTTATATATCTCACTGAGACTGATTTCCTATGAAGAGCTGTAGCTATACAGATCAGGTAAATGGCACCATTTATTTAACCCTCTGAGTGCCAGAAAGGTAACCAATGCATTGCAACTCAAAGGGTTAAATGAGACTTTTGATTCCTTTAAGGCTAGAATGTTGTGAAGAGACCTTTCTAGCGTTCATGAGGAATTCTTATTCTTTTCCCCCTATGGTGAAGTCGGCTTGCTCCAGAATTACTCCATTTCTACTTATTAAGGCTTTGATTACTTTATTGCTAAATTTTGCTCAAGATGCCGCAATCTGTGAGTCTCTAGAATCAAAACAATTAAAAGAACAGTAAACCCTTTTAACAAAAATCATATCAAAGAATTTCCCTTCTGAGATATAAAAGTTACTGTAGTGCAAACATGCCATTTTCTGTTCATTCGACTTAAACTTTTTATTTACTCCTTTGTGACCATATAACCCATAGCACTGCTGTTTCGTCTATGTAAATGTCTATGGAAATGCAACCAGAGCTCTTCTGTTACTGCCAGTATTGCATATTCCACATGGTTAGCGCACACACACACACACACACACACACACACACACACACAGACAGACAGACAGACAGACAGATAGATAGATAGTTAGACAGATAGATATTATGGTAAGGTGTGTTATTTAGAAATCAGCATTCCCATAATGATCTGAGAAATACAGCAGTGTGATTGGAATTTTAGCTGCTGCCATACAGCAGATCCATTCCCCTCTCTTTCTCTTTATTAACAGACAGCTTTCCGTCTGACACCCTTTTGATGTTGTTTTCCTACACGTCAACACATTGAATAACAGCGTCTGCTTCAATTTTATGCTGCAGGCAAAAGACCAGAAGCAAAGAAAAAAATAAAAAGGCTTTATTGAGGCCAATGTACTAATATACTAAAAATTACATCAGTTCTGGAGCAAACAAACTGTATCCCAGGGACACATTTGCTACTTATTTAAATGGGGATTCAAGTCCCTTGAATTGTATAGTGGTCTCCAATGTACTGAGAACAGTGGAGTAACAATGGGGGTTGCAGGGGACGCACCTGCAACAGGGCCCATCACTCCAGGGGCCCGGCTGCCCCCTGCGACCCCCCGCCTGCAACTAGGAGAGGTCTGTGCCTTCTTTGGCAAAGACCTCTAGCAGATGAGCAGCCTCTTCCGCGCTCTAGTAATGCAGAGTGCTGTGAGATTACATCATCTCCCAGCACTCTACATTACTGAAGAGACGAGAGTTCAAGCTGTATAGAGGTCTGTGCCGAAGGGGGCATAGACTTCTCCTGCCATGCCTCTGGAACACCAAGTAGGTAGGAGCTTGGGGGGCAATGAGGAGGCAATATGGAGATTGGGGGCAATGTGGAGACTGGGGGCAATTTGTAAATTGGGGGCAATGTGGAGAAGGAGGCAATGTGGAGATTGGAGTAATGGGGGGGCAATATGGAGATTGGGAGCAATGGGGGACAACGTGGAGATTGGGGGCAATGCGGAGACAAAGTAGAGATTGGGGGCAATGTGGAGATTGGGGGCAATATGGAGATTGGGGGTAATGGGGGACAATGTGGAGGCAATGTGGAGATTGGGGGCAATGTGGAGATTGGGGGGAATGTGGAGAAGGAGGGGGATTGTATGAATCCACCAGCTCAGTACATATTCTGACCTTATATGTTAAGTGCCTGCACCCAGTGGTGTCCGTAGACATTTTTCCAGGGGGGGGCAAAGCCATAATATGACCCCCAGGCCAGCCCATCTAGCCACTTTATTTATATGGAGTGGGGTAATTGTAGGGGGGGGCAAGTGCCCCTCTTGCCCCCCCCTCCGGACGCCCATGCCTGCACCTCTGCTTATGTGGAAAATTTAGTGCAGGGTTTTGAGGCATACAATTCCCATAATCCCGGGCAAGCCATTTGCTAGACGGGGATGATGTGCATTGTAGTTCTTAACAGCTGGAGGATGTCAGCTTACCTAATTCTGCTTTAGTGCATACTGACCTACACAACTTGGTGGCATTTATTCTTTATTGCATGCAAGCAGAAACATCACTTCATAGCAGGCACCCAAAAATGGAAAAATTGTATGCAGATTTCCTCTGATACACCCATACAATTACCCAATGCCCTCCCCTTAGCACATGATGTAATTTTTGGTATAAGTAGTTTAACCTTTTGAGTGCCAGAGAGGTACTCAACACATTGAAGGAATGTCTGTATACATCATTCCCTAGGCTCTTGTAGAGAGATCTCTTTGTAGTTATCTAAGTAGGACCAGATTTATTTCCCTTTTGGTTACTCCAGTAAACACAGTCTGCAGCCAAAGACGGCTAAGTCTATGGAATGTATGGTAAACCCATAAGTGTATAACCTGTAATGTACTTTGCATTCAGTCTTCATTATAAATGCCTGAAAAAGAGACCTAATTGTCTTGAAAGCTTAAATCCTAGAGCTACCCAGTTAGCCAGTAAAGGTATCAATTTTACTCTATCAGTTTCCTGCTAAACATTAGAGGGAGAGATGTGCCCTACTTACTGACATCAGACATGAGCTGCAGCACAATTTTTTTTATAGTGTAAGGCTATTCTAAGGCGTAGGAGCCATTTTCTTGTGGTCAAACACAGGTGTCACTTTCTGTCACCATTAATAAGCAGTTATACCACTGCAGAACTCTGTGCTCTATGGTCTTTATTCAGGGACATGCATTCTCCTGGAAAGGGGCTGACCAGGACACATTACCCATGCATATAAAACATGGGACCGTCCTGGGCAATCTAGGACATGTAGTCACCATATATTCCCCATTGTCTCTCAATTGTAGTTTCTTCTGGATCAGATGCTTTGATACAGGGTTTATTCTGTTATTAAATCCTCTATGTTTATAGCCTGTGTTGCCCATTTACCTCTTCCATCATTCTTCTTCAGTTCACTCTTCCATATCATATATTGCTTCCTGGTGCTGATTAATTCTTTGAGAACCAGAGGAGTGTGCAACACATTGCCCTGCTATGTGATGAATGCCCTTCTGGCACTTGAATGGCAACATTTTTATAAAGAGATACTGAGATAGTAGACCACTAAAGGAATATTGAGGCTAAAATACCAGGAAGAGGATACATTAAGAAGAATGGTAACAATTATGGAATAAACCATCTGAAGCAGAGGGCCTGAATAAATATTACCCATACTCCCACTGGATTAAATGGGGCTTTGAACCCTATTTGCAATGCTTTTGTTGACCTATCAAGCATTCAAGGGGTTGAAAGCTCCATTTATGCCAAAGAGACTTTTTATCTGTCTCCTATATTATTGTTGGTTTGTTACAGAAGTACTTCTTCTATGTTGTTGGTTTGTTACAGAAGTACCTCAGTTCTACTCAGTACATCAGCCTCAAGGCATTCTTATTTGAAAGAATATGTTGTAAAATACATAAGAAACAGTTTCCCTTCTGTCTTAGCAGGCTAGAGGAAGTTCCCCTGGTACTTCCAGCTTCCTGATTAAAAGCCTGTACTTTCCTAGGTGAGACGCAGCAAGAAGCGAGACGTGTAAGGGGAATTCCTTCCCCCAGCCAGATGAAAAACATCACAAACATTGTTACATACAGATACTGAGTAGTATCAGGGTATTTTTATTAGGTATGTTGTAAGTAACATCAGGGTGCTTGCACTAACTACAAGTCCCTCTTATGTTTGGTGGTAGTAAATGTGAAAAGTGTATGTATCAGGAAAGGGCAGCTGAATGAGGATGATGGGAGTTGTGGTCTAACAACAGCTGGATAATCACATGTTTCTCAGACCTGATAAATATCTTTAAGTTAACAATTTAAAATAGGTTTAATTTGAAAATTAAATAGTCATATGCTGTTGTGTCTGAGGGACTTGCATTATTCAGTAATTCCAATCCATACAGCAGGGGTGTCTGACTCCAATCCTCCAGGACTCAAAATATTTTCTTCTTAGGCCCTGTTGACAATGATAATTTTAGCACAGCACTATTAACAGGGCCAGATTGTCCAATAGGCAGAGCAGGCAACTGCACAGAGCTCTAAATTTTGAAGGGCTCTTCAGCTGTGATGGCTAAACCCACATTCTGAATTGTGGGTGTGGCCAGAGCAATCTCCCTTTACAAGCTATTATTTAACCCCTTGGATGCTAGAGAGATTTCAAATGCATAGTTCTGCAAAGTGTTTGAGATCTCTCTAGCAAACAAGAGGCTAAAGTCTATCTATCTATCTATCTATCTATCTATCTATCTATCTATCTATCTATCTATCTATCTATCTATCTATCATACATAAATACACATACATTGGTCAATAGTGGACAGGACTGGGGAAGGGCCATGTGAGGAATGGCTGTGTGGCCATGTGTGATGCTATAGTGCCTGGGATGTAAATCTTACCCTGATTATTAACATGAGCTAAACACACCTTTTTAAAATTAATTTCTCCAGTATTACTTTTTACATTTCAAATTTTTCCACACATAAAGCAGCTCGGCCAGCTTATGCATTGATCACATCTAGGTTTCAGCATGCCTGATCTGTATGGCAGATCGATCAAATGAGAAAAACTGAAGGATTTGTTCCTCCATTGAATGTCTGACCCACATGGGCATTAGCCAATAATAAATGGCTGACACCAACATGGGCCACCATTGTGACACACCTCTGCTGTGCCCCCATACAAGAGGATCTCTACAGGAAAGCAGGACATCGGAGGTAAATAATCATGGGGTGGCTCGACATCCACTGACACATACAGCAGCCAAGTCACCTATAAAAACATAACCTTAACCCTCTGAGTGCTAGCACTCAAAGGGTTAAACATAGGTGAGCCAATCAAAATGACTGCACCACTGAAGGAAGGATATCCAGTGGCTTTGAGGGCTGAATACCCTTGACTTGAGTTTAGGTTTCATAGCTGGGAGCTTGCCGGGTAAGGTTCATCATGATGCTGATTCATGCTGCAGCATTTGTAAAAACATACATTACCTCCTGTACTGGCGTGAGGCGATGTGCAGTAGAGTTACGGTGCGCGAGATGGATGACTGCGTCACATCCCAGCCCAGCAATATACACAATAAGGCAGAATCTGATCCGATGAGCTGGCCAGCAAATTGGCATGAGGACTGGGAAGAGTGACAGCAGCACGATAATGTCGATACTGCTTTCGTGTCGCAGGGCACAAGGAGTGGAGAAGCAGTGGAGCAGAGCAGAATAGAAAACCTGCACACCTGTTCATTCTGCTGGCTGGTACGTTACCCAGGGGCAGCAGTAAATACGGCAGCAAAGGTTTTTTTTCTCAGGGTGAGCTATTTGTGAAGGTTCCCAGGTATGTTCATCATTAATATACCCAGGTTAGTAGATAACTCAATCTGTTGTCAATGGAGAATACTTAATACTTTTCATACTTTTTACTGTGGTAGTTTAAAATAAAATCTAACTGTGTCTCTAGATTTTTTTTCTAGAATTTTCTCGCCCCCCCTCAGTGCTTTAGTTGATTTGCTCCAGTATTACACCTCTGTAGCTTGAAGAATAAGGCCTGCAATGTCTGCTTATTTTCCTATTCACTTCAATATTACAGAATAATTTAATCCTGAGGATTGTTTCAGGCCTCTCTATAATAGCATCTAAAAGACTATCATGGAAGTTATTGCATTAACTACTTTCCACTGTACTGTAGAGTAGTATTTGTGAATAGTATTATATAGCTATTTTTAATGCTTTGAGTGCCAGAAAGGCATCTGACACATTGCAACTCAATGCATTGGATACCTCTCTCTGGCACTCAGAGTGCTATAACAAATGTTATCTCTCTCTCTTTCTCTCTCTCTCTCTCTCTCTAAGATAAGATGCAGGCATTGCTGATGCACAACAGGATGAACGATCTCACACTGGTCCAGTTCAGGTGGCAGAAATAGCCTACAGCACCTAGCATTCCCTGATATCTCCCATGCAGGTTCTCACCAACTCAAACCTGCTGAAATACCAAGTTCAATCAGGTTAGGGTGCCTTCAGGCTCACAAGGCCATGGATATATATATATATATATATAGAGAGAGAGAGAGAGAGAGATATGGCGGGAGGTGTAGAAGAAGTAGTAGTAGAAGAAGAGGCAGAGTGGAAAAAGGGAGTGTGGGAAGGGTAGAAGAAGAGTTGAAGTTGTGAAAGGGAGGCAGGAGGAGCAGAAAAAGAGGCAGGATGGAAGGGGAGAAAGAGGATAAATGGAGGGTGAGATAAGAAAAATAAGAAGCTAAGCAGTAAAACTGAGAAAAGAAAAAAAAATCACAAATTCACAGACGCAAGGCAGCTCTCTGCAGTGATGTTGACAGGAGGGTCCAGGTGGTGAATTCATACAGTCACCCCAATGTGTCCTCAGGTATTGATCACCAATTAACAGTTGATTAGGAACAACAAGCATAGTGCAGGAAAGTTTTCTAGCAAGCGTCAGCCTTTCTCAAGATGTTCTTCCCAACTCAATGTGCCTTTACGCACAACAGGAAATGAAAGATGGGGATGGAGAGAGAGAGAGGATAAGAGGGAAGTAGGGATAAGTAAGTCCAGGGAATGGTATTAGAAGTCACTTCTCCAGTGGAGGATAAGAATCATCCAAGAGCAAAGCATGAGAAAGAATAAAGGAGTACGACAAATCAAAAAAAGGAAAGAGAGAGGGAGGGATAGAAGGAAGGAAAAGGAGGGTGAGGGTTTCACTGTCTAGCACCAAATATCACAGACAACAAGGACCTATGTGCTGAATCTTGTAGAGTATAAGATCCAGGGCTGCCAAGTATCCAGAAAGTCATTCATCGAGCATGTGGTTATGGCATGCAGTTTCTGCATTGAGAGAGGAAGAAGGAAACTTTTTCCACCCATAAGGGGATTGTAGTGGTTGAGAGCTGAAGAAAAAGAGCTTTATATTGTTGTTTAGTTTGGATAGGCTTTGGTAAGTTACAGAGAAAGAGCAAAAGATGCTTTGAAAGAATAATTTGAAAAATAGCACTGAGATAGGCCAGAATCTCATACAACTTACGGGTAACACAGAGCAACTCCAACAGATATGAAGTGCAAACATTCTGGATTGTGATACCAGCTTGTGAGTACCTTGTATTCTTTGGTAGGAATATCTGGGAAGATTTCTGCAATGTTCTATGGCAAGAAGTCCATACTTGGAGCTCTACTTCCAAGTCGCAGATGCAGTGAGATTCGCGATTGGGAGTGTGGTATAAGAGGAATCTATACAATTTTGTAAGAGTGTGAGAGGATATTGATAGGAAGCTAAAGAAGGCCTCAAAGGGAGAGAGGTCTTGAGCTTGATAACCAAAACCCTTCTACAAAGCATAATGTCACTTCACTTTCCAGAAGTCGTCCTTAGTCCTTACTCTCTTAAAAACGGGTTAGTATCAAATATCTTGAACACCTCATCCCTCTCAAGCTTGGTAGGTCTTTCTTTATATGGCATGCAGTTGCCACTCCAGAACACTCGGCACTGGCACAGCCTCTTGATGTAATTGCCATGTTTATTACTGTACAAGAGAACACTTCTCTCCAGATGGCCAAACAGCTTTTAGGACATTTGTTTCTATCGGTCACTTGCAATGTACTCAGCAGATGGGATATTCTCAAAATGTTCTGTCCTTACAGCTCCAAGTAGTCCTACAGATACAAGGCACACTTCCATGAGGGTAGTAGTGATCTGACTCATCAATTTACCATAATAGTAAAACTGAATCAGCATCTGTGAAAAGGCATTAAAGACTGGTTCATACATGGAATACACACCTGTTGCTGCATTGTGATGATACATTCACAAGTCCTGGGATGGCTGCTTAGGACATGCATCCTTTGCTGGAGACTGGTTGCATTTTAAAATATTCAAGTAATCATCTGTGGATGACTCAATTTCTTAAGAGCTGCAATCCATGTCAGTCACCTCACTCGTGTTGCTTCTTCTGTTTTACATTTCTGCTCTTCTTCTGGAACTATCCTGTACACCTTGTAAGTCTCAGAAATGTCCATTTGAAATCTGTCAGTCACCTCTTCAAAGTCAGGGCTCTTATTCAGGGTGCAACTGTGACGCGTTTTCCAAGTGGCTGGCTCTGCTTTGTCACACTAAATTTACCTTTGAAAATTGCCCATGCTTTGCTGATGGATGCATCCACTTTGTGCATGTAATCTTACTTCCCAGCATGCTTCCATGGGATATGGAATTTTAATTTTCCCACACCAGACCAGGATAATATCCACTGTCAATTTTCTCGATTAGCCATTGCCGCTGTCTTCTGCCACTGTTATGGTCACACATCTCTCCATGACCTGTCCTCAGTCTAGTGCTCTTATGAAGAAGATCTGGTGTATGCTGAAGTCCAACAAGATGCCCTCGTCCTATCACACTGATTTAAATTGGGATTTTAACCCCTTAAATTCTACGATTAAACACATTAAAAAGCAATGCGTTTAAAAACCACGTTTTGTTTGTCCCCTTTGGTACACTTGTTTTGTGCCAGAATTGCCCCACTTTTCTTTTGTACATACGCCCAGTATGGTTACAGCCCATGAATCAGTGTTGTTTTCTTCTTCATTTGCCCACTAGCAAAGTGCAAGTTTCAGCTGTGGCTGACTTTTGAATTATTTAATATAATGATTTTCTGCATGATTTCCCAGGAAAGACGTAATTATACAACCAGATCGGCTTGCATATGAAAGATCTGACCATTAAATAAACATAACGCTTAGCATTTTCAGTTGCACATTTTCTTCCTAATTGCCACTCTTTTTGTCACTCACGCCTTTTTTTTTTTTTTGCAACTATTTGGATATTTACCAAACTGGAGGAGCCTCGGTTACATTTCACCCTTTGGGTTCCAGGGATGCTATGCGTTTGATACCTCTCTGGAGCTCAAAGGTTTTTAAATCAGCCACCAATTCAAAAGTGCAGCACAGATGGGATGAATAGTATAAAGTAAGAATGTGAATTGTGATTCACTGCAGTTTTCTGCTTATTTTCATAATAAGTTGAAATACAATGGCTCTGTTAACCAAATTGCTCATTGTGAAACTGAATAATGATATTTTACAGCTTGTGAAATCAAAACAAAACACTTAAATGCAATCCGATAAACGACAGAGAGGTGTGGAACACATTGCATACCAGTACTTTGGACACCCCATTGTCACTCAAAGGGTTAATGTGGAACTAATCTGTTTAAAAAAAAAAAAGCAATTAAACCTCTCAGTTTTTCATTTGTATCAATTTCTATGTATTTTTGAAAAATTATAATAGCAATGAGCCATTGGATGTTAGACTCATCCAACACATTGAAAAACAATGTGGAGATTCACTAAGCGGTTATAAAGAGGTGATAAAGTGGAAAGGACAACTCCAGTTTATCATTTCTCCAATTCTTTTTTTAGTCTATGGAGCCTATTCACTAAGATCTCCTAAGCTGGAGAAATCTTAGTGCATAGGCTCCACAGAATAACACAGGAATTGGAGAAGTGATAAACTGGAGAAGCAATTTCCACTTTATCACCGCTTAGTGAATATCCCGCAATGTTTTGCAGTTGCATCTAGCATGAAACAGATTATATGTAACTGAAACAGGACGCACCTTAAAGTGTAACTGTCTCTTTGTAGCAAAAGTGCTTATATTAATTCTATCCTTTTTTTTATTTCAAACAATAATGAACCCTTTGAGTGCCAGAGAAATATCGAACGTATTGCCATATCTCTCTGGCACTCAATGGGTTACATAGATGTTTGGCTTTATTTTCTCGGTTTATGAAAATTAGACAGTACTAGCAGACATGCATACCAGATACTAACATTCCACACTACTCTTGATTGTCCTAGCTGATTCGCATAAACTGCATATGAATAAAGATAAATATTTCATAAACTATGGTTTGACATAATTTGAAAGGAATTTGAGTCACCTATTTGATAAAAAGTGACTTTCCACTTTAAGAGAAAGGATTATTTGTGTAGATCAGTGATTTTCAACTAGGAGTGCTGTGGATCGTATTAGGGTGCCCCTTTTCTATAGAGACATTGACAAAAATGTGAATGCTGTGTTTTGTTCATTTATGGACATTTTATGTGAATGTTTGTATGTTTATTTTTGTTATTCTGATTGAGATACCTAAAATAACTATATATTTATGCATTTGTACTCTTTAATACTCCTGATGTATCCTGATGTATAAGGTGTTAGGGGTGCCCCAGTAATTCCAGACTGCGGGTTGGGCAAGCCTTGAGAAAAATTGATTGAGAACCACTGGTGTAGATTCAAGAAGAGAACAGATACATCTGTGGGGATCATTTCCTAAAAAATGGACAATATCAATAAACTGTACAGAAGGGAAATTTTCAGAAATGGAAAGATAGAAAGATCTGGGAGACTGAGCTGATGCTAACGTTTGACTCGGTGAACTATGACATGAGCCATTGCATGAAATTCAGCCTAACCATTCCAAATAAATTAAGAACTTTAATTTCATTGAAAACTTGTACTCTACAACCATTCAGGCTACAACTGTATCATATTTGCTCTACTTGAAGCTCAAGTACTAAAAAGAACTGGGAAGAGATGCAATATGGTTTGACGCACTGGGGGGAGATGCACTATGGTTTGATGCCCTGGGAGGAGATGTACTATGATTTGATGCAGTGGTGAAGAGTATCTGGCCAATGTCAAAGGAAATACCATAAGATCTGGGAATTCATGGAAATGTCATGGGGATTTAGACACACCTGAGGTGCAATTCCAAGGATGAGATGGTAAAAACACCTTATTGCATACCACGAGATGGATTTGGGTCCAGTTCACCACCATATCAACACACCGAACCCTTACTGAAACATAGGTCAAACCCGCTGCATCATAGAGGACAAATAAAATTCCCATTGATTTAAATTACATTTTTAACCTTTGAACACCTCCATTGTGTTGGTTTGCAGTGCACTGGAGACCTCTCAATTGGTTATTTTGGGAGTGTTTATTTTTCCCCTATAGAGCAGTTGGTTTGCTCCAGAATTACTCAAGGGGGGGGGGTAGTTTATGCCCTAAAGATTGATAAAAAGGTGATAAAGTGAAGATGACTTCTCCAGTGATATCACTTCTCCAGTTCCTATTTTATTCTATGGAGCCAATGCATTAAGATCTAAGATCTCCAAAGTTGGAGACATTTTAGTGCTCTGGAGAAATAATATCACTGTAGAAGTTATCTCCCCTTTTTCACCTCTTTATCACGCCTTCGTGCATCTCCCCAAGATATTCTTAGTTTATAATCTTCCTTGTCTCCTACTCTATTAATGGCTAACATGGCGTCACCCTTCATCTGCACAATAACATCATAATTGAAGAGATTTCTCTCACCAGAGAAGTGTACCACTGTTTAGTGCACATCCTCCAAGGAGTTAATCACTTGGGTAAGGCTTACCCCCTCCGTACTAGTTGCAAGAGCTAAACTTAGACAGTGGAACGAGGGGGAGGAAATCAAGATGTTTTGATTGCATTTTCTTAGAATAAATCCCACAGACAGGGCAATTTCAGAGTGCAGATTAAAATAAAAGAGCAAGAAGCCCCCTCCATGGAGCTGTGATTATTAATCATGTGGATTCCTGCAGTTTGTTATGGAAAATTATAATAGCAAATCAGAGAGAGGTTTTCTCTGTGATTACCACTGATTCACAAGTGGCAGTGATTATGTCAGGCGCTTTGTGCTGGTGTATTATTAGGATGTGGAATACCAGCTGCAAGCCTTTTGCAAGCTCGGTTAAAGGTGCAGTTCATTTACCCTGTCTAATTTGTTTGCGCTAATTGAATTCTCTCATCAAACTGACTACATAGATCATGAAGTTATCCTCTCAATACTGGAGATTTATGGCCCATTAGATTCAACTGAATGCATGTAATAAAATGTGTTTAAAGTGGTGGTTCTCAATATGAGTGTAGTGGCACTTTGTTGTTCTATGGGCACCAAATCAGGTTACCCCACTTTTTCTATGAAGAGTTCAGCAAAAATGTTAAAGTGGAGTTTCTAATTTATATTTATGGAAATTATTTACTCAGTATTCACCTTGTCATTCTGAATGAGAGACCTAAGAGGAACTATATATTTATGTATTGATCCCTTCTTTAAGCCCTTGAGAAATTACCTATAAAATGTGAGTGGTGTTGTGAAAATTCCAGGTTGCATTTTAAGAGTGCTCTGAATGAAAAACGTTTGAGAAACGCTTGTTTAACCCCTTAACGACCAGTGGTCCCGGGGTGTGTGGTCCTTTAAGGACCAGACAGAGAATTTCGGCGTGCCGCCCCACGTGACTGATCACATGGGGCGGCATGCCGAACGGAGGGACTGAAAGATCGATCCGGTCTTGGAGCGATCAAATTCAGTCCCCGGTATTACTCAGCGTGCTCCTGCAGGAGCACGGTGAGTAATAGTACGTGACGTACCAGGACCATCACTGGTCCTTAAGTGCCGAACCAGCGTGACGATCCGGGTACGTCACCAGACGCGAAGGGGTTAAAGGAACACTAGTGCATCTTCATAATTAACACCCACCTACCTCCATGTAAGTAGAAAATCCTAAGGCCGGTATAAATCAATTTGTCATGGATTGTTTCTTCAAAATGAAACTTTACTTATTACTAATTAGCATACCCATGAAGCTCTCCATGATTCTGATTTAATTAATGGGTCTCCAAAAACAGAGATTGGTCCTCCAGTTACAGAGTTTCCTGGTAACCCCATTCTGCTCACTCCCTGCCCTGTACCACCCATTTTCCAAAATGACCCACTCCTCTCAAGCCTCATCCTTATTATTATGCAAATCTCATCATTTGGACATTCCCTCCCCAACCCTACTTCTTTCTCTGGGGCTTAAGGATATCAAGGTTCCCAGGTATGCTAATTAATGATTAATTTTGGAGAACCAATTCACACTGAATTGATTCATAGTGGCCATTGGGATTTTCTACCCAAATTAATATAGGTGTAAGTTATGATTTAAAGTGCAGAATGAAAATGATACAGCCTCTAACTGCAGTATTTCACCTGGCATCCAACAGAGTGGGGACATAGAAACAATTGGTCTATTTTGGAAAATATTTTGGCCCATATGCACAAACCCAAAGAGAAGCTATCCTGGCGTACACCAAATGCACCAAAAGGGATAAATAAACATTCCTAAAATGCATTTTTTTATATGATTGAACTTTTAACCTCTTTACTGCTAAAGAGATTTCCAACATACCATGATGGTTTATATAATGACTAGTTTAAAAGCCCGTGTACACTGGTCACAGTGCCACCCAGCAGCCCGGAGACTCTTCTCACCAAGCGTTCCCAGGAAGGTGCGCAGAGAGGACTCAGGTCCAAATTCAGAGCACCCGCTCCGTATCAGCTGCGGCGTGTTCAGGCAGTCTGTACTGTGCGTGACTGCAGCGCGGGCATTCTCTACTGCGCATGGCTGCAGCGCACTCAGTCTCTACTGCGCATGATGGCTTCTAACAAATATCCTAGCGTTTAATTATATAGGATGGTCATCATGGTTATAATGATATTTACATTAGAGCGAACACAAACAGAAAGGCAGACTTGCACGCCTCTATATAAAGTGCAAATGAGTGCCCTATTTTGGGCATATGTAATATTTCTTAGTAAATAAGTGAGATCTTAGTTTCACAACTGTGGATCCACAGCCCTCCTATATATGTAATCACACAATGCAGACCCATTGGGGGTTTCTGCAGCGGGTAAGTCCTTTATTTTTATTTTTTTTAAATTTTATTGTATGTCCTCTGTTTTTAATAGCAACACACTGCGACCCACAAGCATTACAAATATCATATTTAAAGGGTCACCCTCCAACATGTTTATTATAACATCTCCTCAGGGAATTTTTAATTTGAATTTAGACAGGGCTTTATAGGTGTATTATAATAGGACTTGCCACAAAGTGAGAAACCTTGAGGGGGTGGCAGGCTTATACATGACTTGGCCAATTTGTGAAACTAAAATCTCACTTATTTACTAAAAAATATTATATATGCCCAGTACAGGGCACACATTTGCACTTTATATAGAGGAGTACAGGTTTGTCTTTCTGTTTGTGTTTGCACTTTGGGTTTCAGCCTAATGTTTGGGGGACTAGAGAGCCCTCTCATTCCTTGCTGCTATATATATATATATATATATATATATATATATATATATATATATATATTTTTTTTTTTTTTTTTTTTTTTTTTTTACTTTCATATTCTCATTAAAAGTTTATCTAATATATGGATATGTATGGTGAATTAGCACTGTGGGTTTTTTCTTTTTCTTTGCTTTTATTCACAATAGTGGCCTATATAATGATATTTACCATAGTGGTCTATATCAGAGCCACCATAGCAGTCTATATAATGATATTCGCAATAGTGGCCTATATAATGACATTTACCATAGTCATGTATATCAGAGTAACCATGGCAGTCTATATAATGATATTCAGAATAATTGCCTATATAATGATATTTACCATAGTGGTCTATATCAGAGGCACCATAGCAGTCTATATAATGATATTCGCAATAGTGGCCTATATAATGACATTTAACATTGTGGTCTATATCAGAATAACCATGGCAGTCTATATAATGATATTCAGAATAATTGCCTATATAATGATATTTACCATAGTGCTCTATATCTGAGGCATCATAGCAGTCTATATAATGATATTCGCAATAGTGGCCTATATAATAACATTTACCCCATAGTAATCTATATCAGAGTAATCATGGCAGTCTATATAATGATATTCAGAATAATTGCCTATATAATGATATTTACCATAGTGGTCTATATCAGAGGCACCATAGCAGTCTATATAATGATATTCGCAATAGTGGCCTATATAATGACATTTACCATAGTGATGTATATCAGAGTAACCATGGCATTCTATGTAATGATATTCAGAATAATTGCCTATATAATGATATTTACCATAATGGTCTATATCAGAGCCACCATAGAAGTCTATATAATGATATTCACAATAATGGCCTATATAATGACATTTAGCCCATAGTAATCTATATCAGAGTAACCATGGCAGTCTATATAATGATATTCAGAATAATTGCCTACATAATGATATTTACCATAATGATCTACATCAGAGCCACCACAGCAGTCTATATAATGATATTCGCAATAGTGGCCTATATAATGACATTTATCATTGTGTTCTATATCAAAGTCACCATGGCAGTCTATATAATGATATTCTCTAGGGTAGTGTATATATAATTATGATATTCAATACACTGACCTATATAATCATATTAATCACAGTGATGTAAATAATTATGTTCCCCATAGTAGTCTATATAAAATGATGACATTCACTATACTAGTCTATATAATGATAATTACTCTAATATGTGGTCTACATAATGAAAATCAGTGTAAAAAGCTATATAACAGTTATCAAAATATTGCTGTTCACCATAATGCTGTATTAAACAATAATCACTATGGTGGTGACACGTTGATGGCATTCATAAGTGGTCACTATTGAGGAATACAGTCCTGGGAATTAAACAACATGTAAAGAGAGAAGAGTACTTCATTTGAGCAGCTAAGGGGTTATCAATGTTTAGTGCTCTCACAGTTGCTGTGTTTGCTTTCCTCTGCCCTTACTCTCTTGTCTCTGCAGTGGCTCAGTTTTAGCTGTATGATGTCTATAATATCCCCTGTGGATACACAGTGGGTCCCAATCCACTTCAGCTGGTGGCCATGCTTTGTAAGAACCAGGTAAGTGCTGCGTGCAGCTAGCCTCCGATTACTCAGAAAAAGGCTATAATTTATTTCCTGTCACAGCTCCTGACGGACGGACGATTACCTCTTATACATTTCCTGGCCTTAGAAAGATGAAAGAAGCTTCACTAAAGCCTCCAATATATGAACCCTGTCAGTATCATTAATCCTCGGAGTGTTAGATGTATGTCCTTCTCATTGCAAAATGATTTTGTAGGCAAAGCTGCTTTGCACATCACATATTGAGCCTTATGTACAAATGAAAAGAGGAGCAATTCTGGAGTAAACATCTGCATCAAGGGGAAAAATTATAATTTCACATTGATTTAAACCAGACTTTTAACCCATTGAAAGCTAAATAGATCATTAAAGGAATATGATTACTATATTCAGTGGGTGTAGTTGTGTCCTGTGGTCCCCATAGTCATGTCTGCCTATATGGACATAAAATCCAGGACTGATTGTAGGTGTTATCTTTTGAACAAAGACACAAGGGCAAAACTCATAGGGGTCATTAGGATTTTTGACAATCATTAGTTAAGTGGGAAATTATTATTAAGAGGTGTTACTACTCCTTTAAAAGTCCAATTGAAATAAATATGAATGTTTACTTCCCCCAGTGGTGTTCCTCTTGTCTACTTTACATACGTCCTGTCTCATTCCATACTTTCAGCACCAGATGGGGTGTCCAACACATTGCATTTATTTCTAGAGGATTTCATATGGTAAAGGAAGCAGCAACACGGTGATTGCTATTTATGAATGGGAGAATGGCTAAAAACAAAAAAAAAAAAAATGAATTTTATTGCATGATAGCCATTAAGATATTTATCAGTGGCTAGAACTAAGTGATACTCTATGGGGTGAACATACACTGTACAGGACTTAAATGGAATGGTCTGATCAAGCTCATTTTGTAGCATATTTCCAAGCCTAGCATATGTTAGATAACTACATCTAATCATTCATCCCTTATGGGCTTCTACCAATGATTTTACTTGGGAGAGCAGCATATATAATATTTTGCTATCTCTGCTGGTTGATGTCAACATTTAAGACAAAAAAAGAGATTGGAAGGCACAAACAAGAAATCAATGTACAACTATATTTGTAATTGCTGTAAGTGCTGTGGGTCAGATCTCAAGGAGATTGCAGTCTTTGTGGGTCATATTTTCTGTTGTTTCATGCTCTATGTAAACACTGTGGGGCAGTTCTATAGATTGCAAGTTCTATGGTTCAGTTTCCCTTTCAATTACACACTGCTTGATTTAGTTGACGTGTTACTATAATTATTTTAGACTAATTATCTATTAGATTGCATATTCTTTTGGTCAGTTTTCTGTTGATTGTGAATTATGTCTAATATGTAGAGACCTGAAAAAATCTATGTAATGTACATGTGTGTGTGATCACACTCATTGTGATGCACCAATCCCATACAGTAGGCTATTAAAATACATTCTGATCAGTTGTTGATGGTATTAAAGGGCACAGATAGCTATACTTCCCTTGTAGGTGCCTGAGGAATAGTTTACCCTGCCCTCACTCCTAACTTATTTTCTTTTTTCCCATAGCAAAGCAATAATTGACATTGATTCTATGAAGAATTATTCCATTAAATCCCTGGAAATGAAACAGATGTCAGACTAATCAAATAACAGATTCAAAGGTTGTGTCCTTTCTTGTTGTGACAATGGTGACCATTGTCAATTCTGCAGAAAAGCAATAGACCCTTGCTAAAGTAAATGTTTCCTACCCTCTAGTGGTAGATGCTGTAAATACAATTGTTCTGCCATGGCTAAAACTAATGATTGCTATGGAATAATAGGATCTTGTGGGATAGAGGATGAGTGTTCAGTTTAACTTGCAAGAGGGTAAAGGTGGCTTTCTCCTGGGTCTTCAGCCTATTTGGAAACATTTTTATTGTGAATCCAACCGATTCCCACTGAAGTCTGTTGAGAAAGATGTAGATATATCATGGTAGAATTTGAAAATCATTAACTTGCAATTCATTTGGAAGTTGTTTTGTTTGCTAAATTATTTTAAAAAAAAGCTCTGCATATTACTTTAACCACATCCTGCTGGTGCTTAAAAGATTAAATCAAATGTCACTGCACATTTGCAAAAAGAGTGCAAGCCAATGCGCTTCTGTAGTGACTATTTCTTTAGTGTAACCATGGCAATAGCAATTAAAATGTAATTCGACAAGCTTTCTGTGGCAGTGTGTGCACCAGTGCATTGCAAATGATGTGTTTTTTATGGCGAACCACACAAAAGGGTTGCAAGTGCATGCATTTTTGTCAGATTTTCATATACCTGCCCTTATTTAGGAATGACAATCTCATATTACACTGAAATACTCATGTATACTACTGGCACCTTCACCCCCCCCAAAAAAAAACAAAAAAACAACAAAAAATTATATACCAGTGACAAGCAACCAGATTAACCCAAAGACTGTATATGTGGCCCTGAAGTCAATCAAAGGGCTACACAGTGTGGCCTAGATTACATTGACATTGATATTTGTTATCCCTGGTTTTATCTAACTGATTCCCACTGAAGTCTGTGGAGAAAGATCTTGATATATAATAGCAGAATTTGAAAATTATTAATTTGTGATTTGTTTGGAATTTGTTTTGTTTGTTAAATTATTTGAACAAAAACCTCTGCTTATTACTTTAACCAGTTTGATGCTAAAGATGTCTCTAATGCACTGAGAAATGTCTACAATACCCAACTTTGTATCACTGATGTACAGTGTCCACAGAGCACAGACATTCCTTCTTGTCATAAGCATCCTGCAATCAACCCATTGAGTGCCAGAGGGGTATGGAATGTATTGCAAAGCAATGCATTCCATACCCCTCTGACACTCAAAGGGTTAATTACAGGATGCTTATGACAATTTATCTTTGCAAGACTACACAGGAATTAGTGCACCATGATGTTTGTGTTGATAATAAATATCATGCATATAAATGGATATCTTGAGGGAGATTCACTAAGAGGCGATAAAGAGGTGATAATGTGGAGATGACTTCACCAGTGATATCACTTCTCCAGTTCCTGTGTTATTCTTTGAAGCCTCTGCACTAAGATTTCTTCAGCTTTTGGAGATTTTAGTGACTTGGCTCCATAGAATAACATAGGAACTGGAGAAGTTATCTCCACTTTATCACATCTTTATCACTGCTTAGTGAATCTCCCTTCCTCCATCTTACTATACCAGCATGATTTTACTCAAAGGGATGGATTCCATTGCAGATCATACTTTAGTCTCCAATTCATTTTTATAGTTGCTCAAAACCTGTTTCAAATTGCAGCCCTCTGTTAACCTAATGAGTGCCAGGGAGTATCAAACGTATTGCTATGCAATGCATTGGATACCCTCTGGCACTCAAAGGGTTAAAGTGATAGCCAGCCTCTGTTTTTACTTTACATATTCTGCATGTGCAGAATATATAAAGTCTAATTGCTTATACTTTTATTATTTTTTTCCGTCTTCACCTAATTTTTACACATTTGTGTCCCTAACAGGGAGCTCTACGAATGTCTGCTGCCAGAGAGCTTTCTATCAAGCACTGTGAAAGCACGGACAGTGATAGAAAGTTGCACCATCTCTGTAGCAGAAAAACCTGTCTCCATTAGCAGTTTACAGGATGCCTAGTGCTGCAGGGATAGTTCAACATTGTTTAGCTATTCTAGCTTTCCCAGACTGCTCTGATAGAAAGGTCTTTAGAATCAAACATTCATTGAACTCCCTGTCACGGATTAACCCTTTGAGTGCCAGAGGGGTACACAACGCATTGCAAAGCAGTGTGTTGCGTACCCTTCTGGCACTCAAAGGGTTAAAAGTGTAAAAAAAAATACATGAAAATTACAAAAGGGTATAAGCAATTTAATTTTACATATTATACACTAGCAGAATCTGGAAAGTAAAAAAAGGAGGTAGACTGCCAATTTAGTGCATGTAAAGCATTATTTGGAGAACAATTCATCATGTTGATTACCTAACCCTTTATGGACCAGTTGGATTTGAAACGCGCTGCTTCACAATGCACATCCCTCTGGTGCCTAAAAGATTAAATCAACTGTAACTGCACATTTGCAAAAACAGTGCAAGCCAATACATTTCTGTAGTGACTATTTCTTTAATGTAACCATGGCAACAGCAATTAAAATGTAATTCGACAAGCTTTCCATGGCAGTGTGTGCACCAGTGCGTTGCAAATGATGTGTTTTTTATGGCTAACCACACAAAAGGGTTGCAAGTGCATGCATTTTTGTCAGATTTTCATATACCTGCCCTTAATTAGGAATGACAATCTCATTACACTGGAACACTCCTAAATACTACTGGCACCTTCACCACCCCCTAGAAAAAGCTTATACCAGTGACAAGCAACCAGATTAACCCAACGGCCATATATGTGGCCTTGAAGTCAACCAACAGCTACACATTATGATTAAATTCTAAATACTGCTTGAAAAAGATTAACCCCTTGAATTCTAGAGATATCTTAACACACTGCAATTCATGCAGTTGAGGTGGAACGGTATATGGTTATGTTAACAAGGGATACTTTGGATCAGCTATAACACCAAACTAAATGTTCCTGTGTGAAGCAGCTGGATTCCAAAGGTGCTGCTCACACAGACAATTTCTCCTCCCAGAATGCACCAGATTGCAGCTGCAGCTTGGATGCGCTCATGCATTGGACACATCCAGGATTATGCATGCTGATCGATGAAGAATGTGATGCCATTTGCATTCTCTGGGAAACTGGCTGGGCCAGCCTTGTCTCACTGCCTTCATGACCCCCTCTACCACCACCACTGTGAGAGACTTGCAGAGGGGAACACAGCATAATAGAGGAAAACTGGCATGGGCAGATTAGCATACACTAAAATGGAATGTAACCAAGTCACCTATGTAAGTTATACCTTAGTGTAAAGGGAGGAATGCTCAGAGGCAAAAGAAAGAGGATGCATGCTGGTTAGTGTGTGAACCTATGTATAGCGAATATAGTGGGGCCATAGGAGTAACCTCTGATGGACACATGACAGGGCCACCTTTTTCACATCATTTTGTATAGTACTCATCTCCAAATATAAAATGTTAATATAATACAAACATGTTTTCTTCCAGAAAAAAAGGTATGTAATTAGCCATTTCAGTGCCAGAGGCATGGTCATGAATTTCTTTTGCAATATGTGGCTTATCACTCTAGCGCTCAAAATGTGATATACAATAGGGGATGTATTAACATGATTACACACTAAAATTAGCCCTGAAATTGATTTATTGAAGCTGTGTTATGAGGAGGGCAGTGTGAGAATATAATGACTTTTCTGCGAATTCTACATCAAAACAAAAAAAGGTAAAATCTTAACTAAGACCCTGTGGGTCAGGGGTGGACAAACCACTTCACTGCAGCTGTTGTTAGCCTTCAACTGACATCATTCTTGGATGGTTGTTGGCTGAATGAGGATGATGGGAATTGTGGTCCAGTAGCAGCTGAAGGGACACAGGTTGCTCAGCTTTGAAGTAGATTCCAGTAATATTCATCCTAACAGCCCCCAGGCATTCCGTGTAGGGCTGACTCATGGAAAATGATTTGGTATTCAGTGTTAAGGAAACACAGCGCTAGGTAGTGAAACAGACAATGCGTGAAATATCACAGCACACATACATATAATGAAAAAAGGGCCACACAGACATTGTTTTACTGCCTCAGTGCTTGATCATCCAGCAGCCTTGTACTGCGGACAGTGGTAATGGTACGCAGACTCACTGATGTTAGCCTCCAAAAGCTAGCGGGTGTACTCTGTGATACACACTGCAGTGCATGATCGCTATAGTACTTACTGGCACACAGACTTTGGTGTTGTTAAGACTTCAAAGGCAGCAAGCCCCTTATACTAGCCCTATAGCATGCCAAGGAAAATGGTGTAAAGCTACCCCAATTTCTTCCACATCATGTAAGTACGTCATATACAAAAATATGCAGAAAAAAGAAAAGGAATGTACTCACTGTGGTGCAAGCAGTGTTAAAGGAAGAAGTTTAGGTGTGAGTAACTTTCCTGGTGAACCGTAGGTGTAGGACAAAAAAAAATTATTTCAGGTCCTGGTTTAGGGTGAAATCATATTGGCACAGCCACTCCAGTGTGACACAGCAACATATGGATTCCTAAATAAAAAGGTAACAGTCTCCATCAAGGCTGTTTTAACCCTTTGAGTGCATTCTGTATCCCTCTGGCACTCAGAGGGCAAATGTGTGGACTGCCTTGGGCCTACTAGTGAAAAGGGCTCCCTCTCATACAACACAGTTTGAATACCTCTAGAACCCCCTCTCCCTGGTGATCTGGGGAACAGAATACAGTCAGCTCTGTGTGAAAAGCCAACATTATGTGGAGATAGGTAGTGTGCCAAGTCATACCTCTCAACATTTCAAATGGCCAAAGAGGGACACTTTTGTTTTAGGTGGTGTTTCTGGAGCCATGGCTGGTAGGTTGGGCATTACCAAGAACTTTTTAGGTTATTTCACCACCTACTAACATATATTTGTGTAACTGAATAAATGATTTAGAACAAGATCTAAGAATATTATTTAGACAGACTCATTAATAATCACAAATACTGAAGTTTTATTACTGTTTATTACTGTAAAGCAATGTGAGACACTTATTTATACACCACACAGTCTGATCTACTAAAAAGAGGGACACCAGGGTGGGAAAGAGGGACAGAGGGATTTGGGTCTAAAAGAGGGACTGTCCCTCCTATAAAGGGACACTTGGGAGGTATGCCAAGTTACTGTAGGCATAAGCACTTAGCATTGTATGATCCTAGGAGTAAGCACACACAACATTCTATAAAATTAATTTAAATTAAGTTCAGGTGCTTAATTTTAACATGAGGAGAAAATGGGTGCAGTTGTTATTCAACCCCTTGATTTTTAGATAGGTCTCTATGTCTTGTGGAGTAAGATATTGAAGATCTCTTTAATATCCATGGGGTCAAGGTGGCCTGTTACATTTATTTATAATGTAATTTGTTTATAGCCCAATATATATAACATTGGTAGGCAATGTGAGGTCCTCCAGCTTCTGTCAGACTACAACTCCCATCATTGGCTGGCAGGGAATGATGGGAGTTGTAGTCTGGCAACATCTAGAGAGCTTCATGTTGCCCATCCCTGATACATAAGGATTACTTTTCTGAAGGACATCTCCCTAGGCATGCCCTATAAAATGAATCAAGAGCCACTTATTCCTAGCTCCCCTTTAATTGGAAGTTATTTCTTCAAGACAAATTATGTATGCTAAGCAATGCTTACACCTGCGTGTAGCTTTGGTGACAGAGGTATAAGATATGATGCTATTTGCTTGGAGATGTTATTTTTCTGGATGTAGAGCAGATGCCCCTACTGCTGCTTAAAAAGAGAGAAAAATTACGACCCAGATATATCAAGAAGCATTTTTTTTTTACTTTTTCTACAAGTTTTATAGTTTTTTTTAAAAGTGACTTAATAAATAGGTTAGTTATGTGTGTTGTTTAACCCTTTAAGCATCAGAGATGTGTGCAGTGTATTGTGAAGCAAAGTGTTGCACACCCCACTGGTCTTTAACCCTTTGAGTACCAGAGGGGTATCCAACACATTGCAAAGAAATGCTCTGGACATCCCGCTGGCACTCAAAGGGTTAACTCCCAGAGAACCCGAGTAATGTGCAATGTAAAGAGTTAAAGGAGAACTATACCACTACTTTACATCCTTACCAAAGATACCTAAAGCTCTTAGGGCTGGATTTTATTACAGGTGCTAATTTTATTACTGCTTTTATCTCCGGTTTTCCCCATAGACTTCAATACGAAAATGTTTGATAAAATGGATGTTATCATTTAGCACCTGCAATACAATCTAGCACTTGGATGGTAGAAGTGTCTCCAAAGTATTGTTTGTGCACAAGTGAGTTAATAGGAGCGTGTTATTTTAATTCTCACCTAAGGGAAATCCCCTTGTCCTGGCCTGTTAGTAGGACTAGAGGTCATGGGTTGAGAAGCAATGGTTTAGGTTGTAGTGGAGCTCAAACCTGTCCTCAGTCTCTCCCTCCACAGTAAAGGTTTACAGGATCTCCTCACAGGAACAAATGTGGACCAGTCATTGGTTCAGTAATCCTATAGGATCGGCTTGAGTTAATGACATTCATGTGTCTTTAATAGAGGAGATCCCAAAAAACAGGGCCTAGGGAGGGGGCTTGATGACAGGTTTGAGTGTCCCTGGTCCAGGGGATACTATTTAAAAGAAGACCTGTCACCTTAAGTTAAGTGTATCTCTTGGATGGTAGCGATGTCTTTGAAGTATTATTTGTGCACAAGTGAGTTACTAGGAGCTTGTTATTCTGATTCTCACCTGAAGGAAGTCCCCATGTCCTGGCATATTAGTAGGACCGGAAGGCATTGGTTTAGAACCAGTGATTTAGGCGCTGGTCCTCAGTCCCCCACCCCATGGTAAAGGTTTTCTGAATCTGGATCTCCTTACATGAACAAATGTGGATCAATCTTTGGTTCAATCATTCTAAAGGATGCGCACGAGTTAATGAAAGATGAGAGTTGGTACCGTGTTAGCCATAAAAATTCTGGAGGCAAATACAGACAAGTTGATACCTTTAATGGCTGACTAAGCAGATTTAGGATGCAAGCTTTCAAGCTCTCAGGTCTCTTTCTAAGGCATGTTATACAGATAAATATGAAAGCATCTCTCTTAAATACAAGTGCACATTGCATTGTATATATATGTATGTATATATGCTATAAAACAGCTCGGTCCAGACCCGGATTCTTTAAGTTAATGTCACTCGTTTGTTTAATTGAGGAGATACCAAAAACATGGACTTTGGTTTTGTTTTTTTTTGTTTTTTTTTTGGGGGGGGGGGGTTGATGACAGGTTTGAGTGTCCATGGCTTTAAAGAAGACCTGTCACCTTAAGATAAGTGTAGTTCATTTTAAAGATAATTAAAAACTAATTATATGCTGTGCTACTCATTTATCTGTAATCTAAATAATCTGCGAGAAAATAATGTTTATTTGCTGTTGGCACAGTGTGACACTTTATGCTAATTAATTTATCTGCCAAGCCAATAATACCACAAACTGTGCTATGTATGAATCTAGGCAGAGCCTACAAACTGGGGGCATTTATAATAGCACAGTGAGTGGTAAGATTGGCCTGGAACAGAGCTGATTAGCATACTGTGCATGTAATTAGCATAATATGTCACAATGTACGACCAAAAAAATTAAGGTTAATTTCTAAAAATACGATTTATATTTTGCAGAAAAAGTCCATACTTCATATAGGCAGATTTTAATTATTTGTGAAACAAATTGAAATGTATACTAAGGTAACAGGTCCGCTGTACGCCTTTGGATGGCAGAACAGTTTTCAGTGCAGTGGGTTGGAGACCTCTCTAGCATTCAAAGGGTTAAGATAACCCTTTGAGTACCCCACAGGGGTGCCCAACGCATTGCTACAGCTCTCTGGCACTCAAAGGGTTAAACAAATGTGCCAAGTAAACATGTCTTTTGAATTTGGAAAAAAAAAAACAAACAGAACTTTTAATTCTTTTATTTTGTACATTATCTTGGTTAGTCAGGCAGAGCCAATCACAAAGGGCAATGTTGGGAAACTCTAATAGTAACCTTTCTTTGCCTGCCAACCTCTGTAAATCAGTCTTGCATCCCATGTATTCTGTTTAAACACAGCTATCTCTCTCTCTGACATCCTCGTCTGCACCCATTGTTGACTAATCTTGGTGATATCCTTCACTCTAACTCCGCTGTGTCTTATTTTACCTCCTCTTCTTACCTAGATAAAAAGACATTGATTCCTGTTGCCGGAAGACATTTTTGTCCATTTTATTTGAATTTTGTAAAAAGAAAATGAGATTTATAGATTAAAAAAAGTGGAACAAATTGTGGGCAAACCAGCTGCACCATAGAAATCAGATTTCCATTGATTTAAATGGATCTTTCAATTAAGCCCTTAAATGCTATAGAGGAAGTAATCCCCCATTTACATGAGTAGGAATGCTGGGAATTATTTGCCCCCTGTTATACAGCTTATATACCCTGGAATTGTTTCTTCTTCTTTGTGCATATGGCTCTATTTGTGTGTTTCTGTAAGGGTAATAATAGGTGAGGGGTATAAAAGTGGAGTTATAAAGAAACTGTCTGTAACAGAGAAACTCCCCAGAGAAAATAAAGAAGGGGGGGCATGAAGAACGGAAGGGTAGGAAGTGAGGTAACATGGGGGTGAGATAGAGTAAGGATATAGTGTGGGTAAACAGGAAGAGAGGGTCTTTTGGGTAGTTAGGAAGTGATCACCAATCCACCCTCTAGGGACGTGCAAAGACATTTTGGGGGGCAGGGGCTCAAATGAAAAAAGGGCACTTCTCATAATAATTATTATTATTTTTTTTTTTTGTTAAAAGGGCACGGGGGCACTTTGGACAAAAAAGGGCAGGTGCTCAAGCCCCCCTTGGTGTCTATGTGTGCACATGCCTGCCACCCTCCCTCTAGGATGGTTTGGCAAGGTGGTGTGACACTTGCCTGCTATTGGGATAGTTCAGTTTATATGGGAAAAAAGAAATGATGATGGTTCCTTAGGGAAGAAACACTGGAGAAAGTTGCCCCGGACTTTGGTCGTGGCAGGTGACGTTACCTGTTGGAGACAAGTATGGGATGGCCCAACTGGGGTAACTGGTTTAATCGTTTGGAAGTGAGTTGTGTTAAAGACAAGTATTAAGCATGAGCCAGGTTAATTGGCCATGCAAGGAGAGTTAATATGTTTGATTATGTTTTTCTTAGTAGAATGTATACATGGGAACAGGTATGAAAATGATGGGTATAAATTGATATGTAAAATGTTACATGGTTGGTAAATTAATAAAACCGCCTGTTCATACCCAAATAAGCAGTTGTGTTGTGTGTTATTGACTATCCTTAGTCCTTCTTCATGTCTCAAAGCGACATCTAGTGACATTTTCGCTAACTCCAGTTATTTGACTCTTTTGAGAAATGGAGTACAAATGGTCTTGGTCAAATAAGAATTGTGTTCCAATGTATTTATAAAGAAATTTGCTAATTGCACCAAAAAAAAGGTAGTTTTAGGGATTAAATCTTAATGCCAGGTATAAAATGTTCGTAATGGAAGTATATAATACCGCTATGTGTTCGAAAATATATTCGCAGGTATGAATTTTCTCAGAATATTCTCAGATAGACATATTTATAAACGTGACTTTACTCCTTTTGTAAATATGACCAGGCATTGTGAATTTTAGCGAAAATTCTTAGGTATACGCTACGAAGTCTTTTTATACATAACCCACAATAATTCTTACTCCTACTGGATCCCATAGCTCAGTGGGTACTAGGTTGGCATGACTCCTTGGCTCTTAGACACTCCAATTCAGTGTTTGATGGAGTGTGTTAGAGCCACCCATATTGATCGCTTACCCAAGCAAAGTAGGTGATCAATACATGCAACAAGAGGCACACACTGCCTCAGGGCCGGATTCCCAATAGGCAGAGTAGGCAACTGCCTAGAACTCCAAATTTTGAGGGGAGCCTCAGTGTGCTTGCTACACCCAAAAAAAATCTCAATATCCTTACACTAGTTTTATACCCTTGTATATGCTATCATTTAACCCCTTGGATGCTAAAGAGATCTGTAATATATTGCTAAGCAATGTGTTGCAGACCTCTGTACAAACCAAGGGGTTAAAACATTTTTGTCCTAGCTTTTTATAGGTCAAGAGTATTTTCTGTGCCAGGAAACAGTGGATGGGACAGGGGCTGGGGTCATGTAAGGCATGGGTGTGGCCATGGGTGGAGCTAATGGCACCTAGAGAGCCTTGCCTAGGGGGGCCATGGATTTAAATCCGGTTCTGCACTGCCTTTCTACTCAAGGCACGGAAGACCTCTCTAGAGTCAAAGGAGTTAAAAATCAAAGGAGTTAAAATTGAAATCAATGGAAATGTGTGGAATTTTTACTTGTTCCCTGTTGAATTATTGTTCTCCAGAATGTCTCCAGTTGGTCTACTAGTACATCAGCCTATGCATCTGCACACACACACTGGGGCTGTGGAGGGGGTTGTTATGACTGCTATAGGCTCAATAGGTTTAATTATGTCCTGGGAGAAAATCTTTGTGTTAGGAGTCCCAAAGAAGTTTTTCTCAGGGGCCCTCCAGTGATTAGGTATGCAACTGTGCAAAGACCTTTAAAGAGGCAGCAAAATAAATATTTATACTGTAAGTCTTTTTCTGTGAAGTAAAACAAAGGTACTTCAATGACCAGGAGATGATTCTGTCAAACCATGTTTTTGAGGGTCTGAGCTCAAGATATATATATATATATATATATATATATATATATATATATATATGTGTATATATATATATATATTTATATATATATTATTTTTTTATTTTTTTTACTGCTAGGTGGCGCTGTTGCAGTTGCTGCATGAAAAACATAAGTACATAGATTGTTGTAGCAACAGCATCACCTGCCAGTAAAACATCTTCACCTCAAGCTATCTGATAATTGCCAAATGAACAATGTAATCAGGTTTGAGAGAAGCATCTCTCAGCATTGAAGCCCACATATTTTTTCAAAAACAAGGTTTACTTACAGTTTAGACCATACAGTAATATCACAAGATGTATACCCCCACTAGTGTTAGTGGTTAACTCTTTGGATGCTAGTGACACCATCAATGTATTCTGGCTCTAGCCTCCAGGGGGTTAAAAGAATTTTGTCATCTAAACCAGAGTACTGGAACTTTTTATTGATCATCTAATGTTTTCGTTTTCTAATTAAAGAAATGGATTCTATCCCATCAATATGACAGACCCAGATATATTTTGCCCCTTTACTGAATTAATATGACATTCTCAGCTGTCTATCATTCCTTCCTCTCCACTTTGAAATACAGATCAATTGTCACCTTGTTTTCTGTTAACAAGGTTGCTGTCAAAAATCCATTAGACATGTAGCAGAAGCCCCCGCCCCCTAACCTCTTGGATGCTAGAACAGTGATAAGCAGGCAGATTTACCCAAACAACTGTATATGTGGTCCTGCTGTCCAGTCAGTAGCTATACATTATGGTTAAAAATTCTAACGAGGGGTTAGACAAAGCTGGTAAACGCCTTGGATGATAAAATCCTTAGATACTAGAGAGTTCTCCAACTAATTTATTTCCAGTGCACTGGAGACCCTCTAGCACCCAAGGGGTTAAATCTGATCAATGGAAATGTAAAGGCATTCTGCTCTATCAAACAGAGCTAGCTATCATTTACTTCTTGTCTTAGTGCTATATGCAGAAAGACAACTGGAGAAATTTTGTTACAAACCATCTGTATCATAGGCAACAATTAAAAATGGCTACATAAGACTTTTAAGCCCACTGAATGCTGCAGAGGCTTCCTCTCTATCATTCAAAGGATTAAGATTACCATTTATAACAATAAATTTTTTTCCCAGTGGTGCAGCTAGCTTGTCCCAGAATTGTTCAAATTTTCTTTTGTGTTTACGGCCCTGAGGGTTGCCAGATGCAGGTCACCATGGAAAAGTTACTGCTTTATATGGAGCAATAGCCATTTGCCTTTGTAGGTGGGGATGCCCTGCTGTGACTGAGCCCTGGGCACCTACCTACCACAGACAAATGAATGAAGCCTAACCTGCCTGGTTATTTCAGGTAATGGAATGAGAACATGGGGTGTACCCTGACTGATTACCCCTGGTTATGGATGCATTTTGGAGCACTCCAGGGTTGTTGTAAGCCACTTGTGGGCCCTAGGCAAAGTATAAAATAATAGGTCCCATTAACCACATTGGTGCTAAATTGATCTCCAACCAGACCTGATTTTCAGCCATGTCAGTGACCCCGTAACTTTTGTCATTTACTTGTTACCATTTGATGATGGCCAGGTACCTTTTAGCAATGACATTACAGTTGTTTTTGTTACTTTGTCCACCACGAATACGTTGACCTGATACTCTTCTTTTTTAGAAAATCACCCCTGTCTCCAAGGCATTATTACACAATGCTCTGGAGAACTCTCTAGTTTTCAGTGGGTTAAATAATAATTTCACCTGTTTCTCCTCTTTCTACAATGTAGTACTTACACCTACAACACCTTCACACACCTTACATAAAGTTAATGTCATAGAATGTTCAGTGCATATACCTAGGTTTACATATTATAAGTGTTTTAACTAACAGTGATCTGACAAAATCTTGGGTTATTCAACAAGCTTCACACAACAATTAGTTTTCCCACCTGTAAAGAGATTGTATTGTGTGATCATCAAGGAGAGGAAAAACTAATGGTATCCAAATGTACCATATCAATCAAGTTTCTTCTTGACTGAGTGGAAGGGGCTTTCCCCAGTGGGGCCTTGGTAGCTGCCCACTTTGCCCTGTTGTTAAAATAGTCCTGGTCTTCTCACCCCCTCTCCATTTCCATTCATCAGGGAAAGGAAGAACCAGTGTGTCTGCACTGTATCAGTTAAGTGTTTCTCTTTGTTGATGGGGGTGGCATTTCCTTAGTGGGCAATGGGTAGCTGCCCACTTTGCTCTATTATTAAAAAAACTCTGGTGCATTGTCTCTCTCTCCATTTCCATCCAGTAAGAAAACACAAGTAGTAAGCCCCATTTTCTTGATCTTTGAAATAATGTGGCTTTGGACTTGGGCACCAATAGTAAGTAAAAGATGCTTGAAGTGAGATGCATCTCATGTGTGGTTCAGGGATGGCAGGGTAGTGTGTAGGACAGGAGTAGTTAATCTATGGTCCTGCTGTTGAAGACTACAATGTCCATCATCCCCAGCCAGACAATGGGGGAGATTCACCAAGCGGTGATAAAAAGGTGATAAAGTGGAGCTGGACTTCTCCAGTTTATCACTTCTCCATTTCCTGTCTTATTATATGGAGCTTATTCACTAAGCTCTCCAAAGCTGAAGAAATCTTAGTGCATAGGCTCCATAGAATAACATAGGCAATGGAGAAGTGATAAACTGGAAAAGTCATCTCAACTTTATCACCTCTTAGTCACTGTTTAGTGAATCTCCCCCAATGTCTTGTTGGGGATGATAGAAGTTGTAGTCTTCAGCAACTGGAGGTCCATAGATTTCTAACCTAGCTTAGGGTTTTAAGAGATATGATAGGTTGGATATGTAAACATATTATTTGGGGAGGCCAACAGAAGAAGAAGATTGAAATAAGAGGGGGAAATGAGAGGTGCATCTCCTTTTCCCTCAATTCCCTATACATACCTCTATATGATTAGTGTCCAGTTAGAGAATTAAATGCTCAGAGAATAAAAGTCAGTGCATGGAAAAAATGCCTTAGCACTCCCATCTCAATGAGAAGTTATGAGAGCTATGCTCATGTGTGGGTCATGTTCCAGAATCTACTTCTGTAACTTAACAAATGTATGACAGGTAAAATTTGAGGTGAGAATGAAGAGGGTATAAGACTGAATTGAGAGGGCAATTGCACCCAATCATTGCAAATTCTCGGTAAGAATTAAAACTCATTAACCTTGCGTTCTGTTTTCATAAAAAGACAATGAGAACAGTCACTCAATAACATGCAAGTGAACAAACTCAGAATGTAGATTTTTCTTATACGCATATTTAAAAGAACACATTTTTAAATTTGTTTTTGAAAATTAAACCAATCAGAGGCAATGCAATTGTTTGAAGTGCAGTCCTCACATGGATGAAAATAAGATTTAGTTCCATATTTTCTATGTACAGCTATGCGTCATAAAATTAATATGTATCCATTACAACACAACTTTTATATTCATTACATATATATAGTTAACTCCCTCAAAAACCTGTTTTCTTTTTTTTCAGCGAGAGTAATGGTTTTACAGAGTTTTATTTTAGTAGCTAGGCACTCTATAAACTCAGCTGTGCTAAGTCTTCAGAACTGTGTAGCACAGCTGGCAAAACAAATTACTCACTTATTCAGACATTCCCTCACTTCACCTAACTCCTCCTTCAACGGCTGCCAGAAAATATCAGCTTCCATCAAAGGGGTGTAATAATGAGGAGGAATAATCATGAAAATCCTGCCACAATGGATGCTCCCACAGGGATTATGACTTGGAAAGGTAACATATCTTCTTCAACGGCCTATACCTGATAAACTAAGACAAAGTTCTGGAACAATCCAACTGTACCACATGAAACAAATAAATGACACCTAAATTGATACAGTTTTAAGATGGGACTTTATTTGTTTCCTGTGGTGAGATGGTATGCCCCAGGATTGTTCCACCATTGTTTTGAGACCCTGCCCCTCAACCCTTTTCTCCCTCATAGTTAAGTGTCCTATCATTTACTCCATAACCAAAGCACACTGCCACAGTGTTATACTGGATTCTACACTGACATTCCCCCCTTATCCAAACTGTCATCAAAATCTGACATGTCTTCCCTAAAAATATTGCAAAAAGACAGCCCTTCCTTTGTATGTCACTGCCAAAACTCCACCCCTCCTCATTCTCCCTAGACTAGATTACTGCAAAATTCTACTCTCTTGTCTTCCTGCCTCTCATGTTTCTCTACTTAAGTCTATCATAAATGCAGATGCAATAATAACTACTCTTGCTCCCAGATACCTTCCCTCTCATCTCCTCCTGAAATTCCTTTCTTGGCTACCCATAAAGTCTTGTATTTCATACAAAATCCCAGATACCATCCCTCTCATCTCCTCCTGAAATTCCTTTCTTGGCTACCCATAAAGTCTTGTATTTCATACAAAATCCTTTTTGCCACCTTTGGGTCCTTTTCTACTTCTTCTGAACCATCTTACATTTCTGCTATTATCTCTCACTACTACCCTTCTTTCCAGCTGTGTTCTTTCCTTCTGTCCACTAGCTACACAACTCAAACCATGTCTTGGCTGCAAACTTTTATACCAGCTGCTCTTTGGCTTTGGAATGCAGTCTCAACCACCATTCACTAATTGGCAATACACTCTTCACTTTGAAAACCCACCTGCTCAAGGAGGCATCTCAGCCACATTCTTCTTGTGCACACTGACAATCACATAAAAATCATTCTGCACTTCCCTTACTTCCCTTGCTTCTCTCACTCTACATACATACATATGCCTCAATAGTTTTTATAACTTCACTGTATGTATCTTATCAGGGGTGACCAAATGTTTCTCTCCAAAGGCCACATTTACAAATAAAGCTTGTGTAGGGAGGCAGAGCAACCATCTTGCATGCTTACACACAGTCATTCAGCAAATTCTGAGTACACACATACCCTCACATACACTCTCACTTGCACACAGATACATTCACACACACTCTCACAAACATACACTTACACAAACTCACACACACATATACACTCTCTCTCTCGCACATACAAACACACACACAATATCTCTCTTTCTCTCTCTCTCTCGCTCTCTCTCTCTCACACACACACACACACATATATACATACACTCTCACATAGACTCACACAGATACTCACATAAACCATGTTTTTTGTACAGGGCGGGACTTACACATCATCCCTGTTAAAGACAAAAATAAACGTCATTACTTTGGAACTGAAGCTGTGGGGTTCCCTACGTCCTGATCCAGCTTTTCGCTTCAGCAATGCCCTTTGTGTCAGCATTGAGGTTGGCATGACGTGTTGACAACGTCATGACATGCTGACTCATTAATGTCTCTATGAGTTAGTGTGGAAGAGAGAAGTTGGGTGAAGATGTTAGCGACCCCATCAGTTTTAATGCTAAAGTGAAAATGTGCCTTATATTTAATTCCTTGAGAGGGATATATAGTACAGGGAGGTCCATCACTAACTGGGTCTTTTAAAACAGTGCAGATTTATTTTGAAACACACATTTGGTAAATTATTTGGCTACCCTGTCAAGCCTTTATCTCTGGTAACAATAATGGTTGAATGTGCTGTTCAGGCCTAGTATATGGCACAACACATTGATTACTACTGATTAAATCTGTATCCTACAGTCTACGTTCACAATCTCAGTTTGTGCAGCTGCACTTTATTTGATTCTCAGGAAACATATCTCATGTAGATAAACTCTTGACAGATTGTCTCATTAATGCATTTGCAAGTATATCTATATTATTGTACGAAACATAGTCACCTGCAAATATTAGGAGTTGATTTGGGGTGTTTCTAGATGCTACTGCCGATGCTTTGGTTTTTAATTACTTTTGTTATCTTATAATTGATGCATGGAACTGTGATGCTATTTTGGTGGTTAAATCTACCTTTCAAGTAATTTTGTCCTAGGATCAGTGAACTCATCACCCCACTACACTCGTAGAAGGAGAAGTTAGTTCAGTGGTAACCATGATTCGTATTCCAAACCTTAAATCTGTCTGTTGGTATTAGTCACTTTAAAAGGACAACTAATACTTTAAATTGCGTTTTTTAGCCCAATCTAGCATATGTAAAAATTATATATTTTCCCAGAGGCCTAAAATCTAAATTTTATATGCTCAGTGGTGATATTCATTCATTATTTGAACTGTGTTCCAGGCCTCTTTGTCAAAATCTTGAGAGGGTGTCTCAGAAGTTATAGTGCAATACTGCCAGTAAACAGTCTGTGGTCAGACAACACTTCTGAATAAAAACACAGTGGCTGTTAATCTCTATAAATTAACTTCTTTATCTCGAGCTTCTCAGGACAAACTGCATGAGCACAGTTAACCAAATGGTGTCTATGTAGAACTGCCTATACATGCATCAGAATATCAATTTTTAATTTGAAGGATCAAAAACATAAGCTACCAGTTAACACATTTATGCAAATAGCACAGAGGCTTTCCTTTTCTCTGAGGATACATATAATGAATATTCTATGTATCCAATTTCTATTGAGCCATTAGAGACCTATAGGCATTTACTTATTTGTTTTTAAATAAACATTATTTTTGATACAATTTATATTGGCCTTAGTGTTTATATGAAGGTAGCACTCCAACTGATTTATATACGTTAACATTTTTGCAAATGCTAGCATGGAGTACAGTGCATTATATTTAAATATAGTTAACTCCATTACATTTAATGTGTTAGCCTTCCATTATGTTCTGTTATAAATAAATGGAGCTGTCCAATGGCAATGAGACAAGCCTATCAGAGAAAAAGCCTGCTCTAATTACAGTCACAGACAGAAAAACTGATGTACTAAGAACTAGAGTGATTCTGGAACAAACCAATTGCACTAAAGTGGAGGGAAATTAAAATGGTGAACATTCCTATAGATTTAATAGGGGATTAACCCCTTGAATACAAGAGATATTACCACACATCTTAAATCAATGGGTGGCTTTATTTGCCCCCTATTGTGCTGTTTTTTTTTGCCCCAGAACTACATATGCCTCCATCAATTGTGGTGGGGTACACAGGCATTTAGTGTGTTGTAAAGGTAAGAGCATAATTTAAACGAATAGTAATGCTTCAAAAGAAAAGCAGTTCCAATTAATCGTCATAGTATTTGGGCCACGGAGAGTGTCATTTCAATACCGTCAGAGTTGTAATTCAAGAGTAATTGAATGATAAAGTATCCCCTTCCCGTCCGTTTTACTTAGTGTAAGCCACCTCCTCTCAGATGTAGAATCTGGTCTTAAGACCACACAGCTCACAGCAAGGAACAATCTTCTTACTATGAGAACAATGAAAACCCTGCCCCCCTTGACAGGTTTTTCAGGTTTTTCCCTTATGCTTACTGAAGACTGTCCCTCTCTGCAATCCATCTGGTCACCAGCTTTCTGTTCTCCAGTGACTAGTGTTACATCAGTAAAAGGGGCAGGAGAGGGATATTTTATCATTCAATTACTCTTGAACTACAAGACAGTATTGAAATAACAGTATTTCAGTAACAGTATTGAAATAACACTCTCCATGGCCCAAATACTATGAAGATTAATTGGAGCTGCTTTTATTTTGAAACATTACTATCTCTTTAAGAAAATCTCAATACTGTAAAGATGTGGAGAGATGTACCTGCATATCTGGTATATATAAAGTGTGATATTTCATAAAAGAGCAACTTATATTTAAACACTATTATTCATTTAAATGTTAGAGAAACATTATAAAGTACACCTAACTAAATCTCTATCAATAACAATATCTGCAAAGGTTTACAGGATGTCTCATTGAGGCTGATCTACTAATTATTTTTCTCTGTTATTATTATTATCATTTATTTATATAGAGCCAACTTATTGCGCAGCACTGCACAATAGTGATCAGACATACGTAGACATTAACCCTTTGAGTGCCAGAGAGGTACGCAATGCATTGCTTACCCCTCTGGCACTCAAAGGGTTAAGCATAGAAAACAAAAGGATCAGAGAAACCTGCTTATGAGACCTTACAGTCAAGAAGATCTGGGGGGAGATGCACTAAGGTGTGATAAAGAATGATAAAGTGGAAATAACTTCACCAGTGATATCACTTGTCCAAGTCCTATGTTATTCTGCGGACCAATGCACTAAAATGTCTCCCAACTTTGGAAATCTTAGTCCATAAGCACTGCTATAGAATAGCACAAGAATTGGAGAAGTGACATCACTGGAGAAGTCATCTCCGCTTTATCACCTCTTTATCACACCAGTGCATAGCCCCCCCGGTGTAATTCTGAAGCAAATCACCTGCACTACAGGGCACAAATACGTATTCCCGTTGGGCTTTTATACCCTGCAACCCCTTAAGGACCGACCATGCCTGCACACGGCAGTCATTTAAGGACCATTGAGCTTTTTTTTTTTTTATTGAATCCGATTCCGGACTCCCCAAATGGCGTGCAGCCGCACGGGGAGCCCAGAATTCCATTACGGTCCTGGTATGTCATTGATGCAAATCCAGCCATGATGTACGAGAACCGTCAAGGATCCTTAAGGGATTAATGGTAGAGAGCTCTCCAACATATTGCTGTATACCATTCAAGAAGTTAAAAGCCTCATTTAAATCAATGAGAATCTGGTTCATTTTTTTATTTCTGCCCTATGGGGCAGCTGATTTGCTCCATTACCAAGGGGGTAGAAGCACTAAGATGTAATAAAGAGGTGGTGAAGAGAAGATAACTTCTCCAGGGATATGAATTATACAGTTCCTGTGTTATCCTACGGAGCCTATGGGATAAGATTTTGCAAGTGAGAGACGTTAGTGCACAGGCTGCATAGAACGACACGGGAATTGGAGAAGTGATATCACTGGAAAAGTTACAGCCTCTTCCTCACCTTTTTAGCACACCTTAGTTCATCTTTTCCTATTTTCTTTTTAGTGCACTAGTCTCTGTATTCTGCTGACATCAGATTAGTTACTCTGCCTTTCTGTATGCTTCAGGATTATCCAAAGATTACAGTGTTTGGTCTCAGCTGCACACTAGATCAGCCTGAAATTAATAGCACAAAAGTGGTTAATTATTTCTTTCCTTGTCACCTTACAGAAGCCAGATGGTCAAGGGTGCGAGTGAGCTAAACCTCAGTATGACCTTGTATAATTTATTACTGTGCCATGACATCACGTGAAATTTCGAGGTCATTACACAACTATTAAATAGCCACGAGTTAATGCAGTGAGTCCAGATGGGGGGTTCCAGGACACATCAGTAACTGCAAAATATGAT
Organism: Rhinophrynus dorsalis; assembly: GCA_037306005.1. Taxonomy (NCBI): domain Eukaryota; kingdom Metazoa; phylum Chordata; class Amphibia; order Anura; family Rhinophrynidae; genus Rhinophrynus; species Rhinophrynus dorsalis. The sequence goes on along the minus strand of CM074718.1, from coordinate 537,023,073 downwards.
ATTTACCGTTCTGACATTACTATATATACATAGAACATTTCACCCAAAGGACTGGAACATAAAATTAACCCTTTGACAGCAAGAGGGTTGTAAAGTGCATTATGTTGGACATCCATCTGGCCCTCAAATATTTTAAATTCACTAAGAGCCATTTTCAGGATTCAAACATTATTTACCCTCTAAGGTACAAGGTGGGTACCAAACACATTGCAAAGGTTGTATGCACAATGTAAGATGGAAAAATTCTGGAGCAAATCAACTGGACCATATGAAACATATAAAAACTCCTTTGATCTGAACAAGGCTTGTGAGGTAATACACTGGAAACTTATCTGGCCTTCAAGGAGTTAAAGGGAACTCTAAATAGGAATGAGCTGATCTACATTTGTTATCGGAAGGACTTACCTAGGTAGATATCCTTTAGGCAGCAGTTAGTTATATACATTTAATGTTTTATTTGCATGCAATCTCTGTTACAGTTTACAACCTGATAAAGACTAATATCCTTTCCCATCCATTCAAGTCTATTGAATCCCACTGCTTTTGTGAGGAAATATCACCTACAGGCAGCCTTCAGTAGTGATCACTGTAGAAAGACATCACTGACCTCTCTATGGACACTCATGTAGGTAAGTAAATCAGTTAAATTAACCCTTTGAGCGCCACTTATATCTAGAGTATAATTACCCTTTCAAAGCTCAATTTAAAAAAAGTTTGTGTGTGTGTGTGGGGGGGGGTTTGTCCCATATGGTGCTGTTGGTTCACTCCAGGGTTGCTCCTCTTTTGTCACTGGCATAGCTGGGAACTCTCCGGATTTGCCCCGTAGACTCTGTTTTTTGCTGATAAATACCAGGTCTCTGGGGCAGAGGCTGATTCTTCGGATGTGGGCATTTTGTAATCAAACTCTGCCTTCTTCTGCATATTCCCAATTTGTTCCTCCCACTCCCCTTATTCTCCTCCTTGCTCAGCCTATTCCTCCTACTCTGGCTAATATGTTAAGCTCTGCAACCACTTGCAATTAAGCCCCACCCCTTTTTGAAACGAATCGCATCACTGATCTTCCCCAAGCGGCACCACAGGACTCCCTGGGAGTCCACATGAAAAAGTTCCCAGGTATGGTCATTGGGTAGATGGCACACAGTCTCATTCTGATGCACTGAAGTGCTTATTTATTAAATTGCAATAGTTCTGAACTGTTCTAAACCACAATCTTTGTGAATCTGCTTCCTGCCGAGAAGTAAATCCTTGCTGTGTAATGCCTGTTCTACATAGAGAGATATATGACAGGCCTGATTAATGGACTTCAGTATATACCATATAGCCACAGCTAGAAAATGTTGTCTCTCCCCAAATAATTCACATTTAATTTTCACTTCATATTCTTGTGGATTTGAAAAAAAAAAATAATAAAAAAGTAGTAAAAAAAGCATTTGCAGAATATGTAAGTTAACCCTTTGAGTGCCAGAGGGGGTACGCAACACATTGCATTGCGTACCCCCCATGGCACTCAAAGGGTTAATATCTGCATTGCCAAGCATTACTGGACCATTGGCTGGAAAAGGGTTAATGATTTGGTAGTTTGCATGATTAACAACTGCCTTATTTACATGTTTTATCTAAAGAAAAATGAACAAAGCATAAAAAGGCAACTATCCTCCAGCTTCCCTCTGGTTCCTGCTCTATTCATTCTGGTTAGGCCTTTGTGTATATTTATGTTTGCAGCAGGTATACAGCCGTTCCATTGATTTCAGTGTAGACAATTGAAGGGCAATTGGATGTTACAGTTTTTCTTAATTCAGAGAACATAAAGGGGTCATCTGAAAATCCTTGAGCAGTTACAAAGCTGAAGCTCCCAGCAGGCAGAAAGATACAAAGAGATGTGACTCTGAGCCAGCGATGGCTAACATGAGGCTCTCCAGCAGTTTTGGACCACATTTCTCAACAGATCCAGTCTGCTAACATTTGAAGGACATTGAGTCATTTTTCTGGCTTACTTTTGCAAGATGTTGCACATTCTCAGATTCTCGCAGTGTTAAAGGAACATTAACCTCTCCTAATAATTAACCTCTACTTATTTAGATTTGAAATTATACAGTACTGTTAATGGTATTGCAACAGTACTGTCTTGTTTAAATATTAGAGTGAAGGAGTTCATCAATTTTAAAAGCAGAATTCTTCCTTGCACACTCTTTTTTTACTTTTTAATTTCTAACTTCAGTGTTCCCAAGTTTCTTTTATGTGCAAAGTGATTCTTCCTTTTGTGACTGGTGAAGTTTATCCTTTAGCGACTGACGGAGGAGAAAATGCCTGACAAAGTCACAATCTGCTGCAATGTAACTGTTCAAAACACCTTTTACAGCCTCGGTATTCCCTGAAGTGATCTCCCTGACACAGAAAAGTGTAATCACTCAAAGTAAAAAAATTCTCAAACAAAGGCCTCAAGGAGCCATTTACTCTAATATTTATCTGTAAATCCAGCAAAGACTGATTAAGGCTGCGTTGGGCCCTAGGCAAGGTATCAGTTTGGGGACCCACATCTCTTGATCCAGTGCTTTTGTCACAGAGTGCTGCTAGCAGGTACTGGCATTGTGGTCTAATGGAAGTGGGTGAAACTGGATTATGCTGGGCTCTTTCAACATAAAGGGCATTTGACACAAGACATACCTCCCTTCATTATTATTATCCCCATGTTGAAGCCCTTAAAATTCTGAATTCAACGATACCAGTGGCATCTCTCAAACCTTTATGGTTTGAGAGATATCTGCTTTCAAAGTTCTCTCTTTTTGTCTTTCTCCTGACGTCAGCGTTCTAGCTGAGAGAAGGGGAATCTGGTCCCAGGACCGGCGGCGGCTCTGCAACAGTGCTGAGATCTTGTTATAGAAACAGAAATCCTTCACTAAAATGGTCTTCCACGTGTGCTTGCAAACCAAGCAACGCCGTGTCAATATTGCTAGTTGTAATATAGAGAATTAAAAAAAAAAATCAGCTTGGTAATTAAAAAAGAGCGCTATCACCCACAACTATTAACCCCTTACCTTACTATGGACAGAAAATCAGTCAGTCCTGAATGTCTGGGTCCTGGAGAAGGACATGATAGTTGTTGGAACGACCACAAAATCTTAAAAATCTGCTCACTGCATGTAGTACCTGCATGTAAGTACTTAAGGGGGGCGCAACATAGTGTTTCTAAAAACTTTGCACACACCGCTGGTCCTTAAAGGGTTAAGATGGATCATGCACTCCGTCTACTTCAGTTTGAAAAATCTTCCCCCATCATCATGTCTCTTTCCATGGATATTGCATTGAGGACCAATTGAAGATGCTAATACTTAAAGACAGAAGCACAAAATTCTTAGGGCCATAATAAGACCAATGGAGGGTTTTTAGTAGCAAGTCTTAGGTCTCCTTTAAGTAAGCTGCAAGCACTGGATTATGTGGCTGTCTATTGTAGTGAAGTCAAAGAAAAGAGAGAGGAAACCTGAGATGCTGTACACAGCTTGTCACACCTCTGGCAGGTTTCTGCTTTCCCATCTCCTAGCAGGGTGCTACAGAAACATATTAGCCTTCTGTCTGTGTCTGAATGACAGTGGACCAGTGAATAGCTACAGCCTGGGGCATGAGGATCAGGCTTCACTTTTATAATATGTTAATAATAATAATAAATGTGCCCACAAATCCCACTGTCAGCTACTTCACTAGCATTTAAAGAGTTAACAGTGCATTCAGTGGGTTAAACATACATAACACCTTCCCTGATTGTCATACAATATGACTCACTGTCAGTTGAACTAATGCAAAGACACTTCTCATATTGATATCTGGTGCAAATTACTATGTGCTGAAAGATCCAAAATATCTAGCTTTGATTGTCACATTTTGAAGGTGCCTCTCATTCATTTTTAATAATGGGGGTTGCTGTTTTCAACCCAGAAGCAATACGTTTCTTCATATATTGTGATTTAACTTCATAGCAACATTTCACTCTTATTGTGTATTCTGGTACTTTCCGCTTAGGAAATTCACTAAGTGATGATAAAGAGGTGATAGAGTGGAGATGACTTCTCAATTTCTATGTTATTCAATGGAGCCAATGCAGTAAGATTTCTTCAGCTTTAGTGATGTTAGTGCATAGGCTCCATAGAATAACACAGGAACTGGAGAAGTCATCTACACTTTATAGGCCTTAACAAAAAATAATTTTACTCTTTAATAAGCCCTTGACAACCTGTAAGATGTTATGGGTGCCTTGAAAATTTCAAACTTTAAGAAAGGGCTGCCATGAACAAAAACTATTTTGAACTAACGCAACAGACAATAGGGTTAACCCCTTAATGACCCTTTACGGTCATAGTACGTCAAGGGTCGATTTGACTTAACGACCGATGACGTACTATGACCGTCATCGAATTCCGGGCTCCCCCCGCGGCTGCATGCCGTTCGGGAAGTCCGGAACACAACGGAGCAATAAAAAAAAAATTGCTCCGTGGTTGTTGAATCGGATCGCGGTGCGGATTCCCCGGTCCTTAAGGGGTTAAACTAAAGACAGAAGTAAACTGCAGCTCAGTAAATACAGGGAATTACATACAAAACAAATATATATCTATATATATATATATATATACTATCTTCTTTATGAAGGGTTCCCTTCTACACTGCTATGACCTTCAGTTAAGCAAATTAAGACACTTATTGCTATTGCTATAGTTCCCAATTAAGAGGTATCACAACCTGCAAAGTGAGTTATTCAGTCTTACATTTTTATCGCTCTTTGGCGGGAATGTGCAGTGGGAATGGGTGCACTGGTATAAAAGGCTGGATGCCTTTTTTCTATAGGAGCACACTCTCTGGCCTTTTAGTTTTTATAATGTTATTTCATGATAAAATATACTTAGGGCCTTATGCAAAAAAAAAAAAAAAATAGAAAGACAAGTAATTCTAGATCAAATCAATAGCTTCAGAATGGACAAATAAATAGTCTTCAAATTCCCATTACTTTAAACCTTTCGGGGCCAGAGGGATGTACAATGCATTGCATACCTCTCTGGCATTCAATGGGTTAAATGGAGCTTTAACCCCTTGATTGCTAGGCAGATCTCAGACCTTTAGTATCCAAGGTGTTAAAAGACCCATTTACATCAACTAGAATTTTGATTTTCCCATACAGTGCAGTTGGTTTGTTCCATAATTCTTTTGTGAAGGCCATTTGTGTCATTCCAGTATAATTTCAGTCTTTGTTCAGACCTCTATCAGTGTATATATATATATATATATATATATATATATATGTGGGCATTCATACTGCTAGGAGTGATCTTCATCGGAATATATAGGCATTCACACTGCTAGGAGTGATATCCATCAGTATATATGTATATATAGGTATTCACACTGCTAGGAGTGATCTCCATCTTTATATATGTATATATAGGTATTCACACTGCTAGGAGTGATCTCCATCTTTATATATGTATATATAGGTATTCACACTGCTAGGAGTGATCTTCATCAGTATATATTGGCATTGACACTGCTAGGAGTGAGCGTCATCAGTATATATGTGTGTATATATATATATATATATATATATATATATATATATATATATATATATATAGGCATTCAAATTGCTAGGAGTGATCTCCATCTTTATATATGTATATATAGGTATTCACACTGCTAGGAGTGATCTTCATCAGTATATATTGGCATTGACACTGCTAGGAGTGATCGCCATCAGTATATATGTGTATGTATATATATATATATATATATATATATATATATATAGGCATTCAAATTGCTAGGAGTGATCTCCATCAGTATATATATGGAAAGTCACACTGCTAGGAGTGATCTCCCTCAGTATATATGGGCACTCACACTGCTAGGAGTGTTCTCCATCAGTATATATGGAAATGTACATTGCTAGGAGTGATCTCCATAGGTATATATGGGCATTCACACTGCTAGGTGTGATCTCCATCAGTATTTTATATATATATATATATATATATATATATAGGAGTGGTATTCATTAGTAGATATGGGCTTTCACCCTGCTAGGAGTGCTCTCCATCAGTATATATGGGAATTCATACCGTTAGGAGTTATCTCCATCAGTATATACATGGGGAGTCACACCAGTGGGCATTATCTCTACCAGTATACATGGGAATTCACACTGCTAGGCATTAGGAGTTTTTTCCATCTGCATATATGTGAATTCACACCACTAGGAGTTATCTCCATCTGCATATATGGGTATTCAGAATGCTAGGAGTTTTTCGCCATCTGCATATATGGCCATTCACACCGCTAGGCATTATCTCCATTAGTATATATAGGCATTCACACTGCAAGGATTTATCTCCATCAGTATATAAGCATTCACAATGCTAGGAGTTACCTCCAGTACTTTCATACTGCTAGCAGTTATCTCCATCTGTATATATGGGCATTTCTACAGTAGAAAACATGGGCAATCACACCACTAGGAGTTATCTCCAACAGTATTTATAGGCATCCACACTGCTAGTCTTTATCCTTTCCATTTTATGGTGATGCTGTTGCTGAGGCTGTTTTGAAGAGATTTGGTCACTAACTTTAAAAAAAAGTTATCGTTTCATAATAAGTACAAACTGCTTGCAATTTCCCTGTTAATTCTGCATTCATAATACAAAAATGAGAAATAATTAATCTTCAAATGGTTGTACTGCTTAGCCAACAAATGTTCATTTTAAACTCATTTGTTAAAGAAAGGCAAAATTGTTGTCAATTAATGTATCTATTATCGTAGCTGTCAGACCATAAGCAAGGAACCTAGCTGTTTCCATTTTTTAATATCCCTCAGCTGCCATTAAACATAGACATTTCAAGCCTTGGATTCCCATTCTAAAGCCGCTCCATGCACCATGAATAGTTTTTATTCTTTCTGCATGTTTTTCGGACATAAAAATCAATATTCATAATATGCTGAGACATAGACAGATGTAGTTCTCCTCCAAAAAGCAAGTGTTGGAATGTGGAAAGCAAAGAGGTGCCAAACGAACCACCTGGAGGCTTTAATTAGGAGGCCTGGTGGCCAAGTTACCTGGCAAGTCGAATTGCCCCCCTCTGCCAGGCCACCTGGACGTTGAGGCTGGATCTTTCTTTGGCTCCTTTATTCAATCAGCTAGACACATTTGATACAGGACAAATATACCTTAAAGGTAAAATAACTAAAAAAGCAGAAGTAAAATTTTAGCTACTAAAGAAATCTCTAGTAGGGAAGAGCAAAACACCAAGATTTGTTTTACTGATTGGTCCGGTGTACATGGATACCAAGCCCATCCAGATTGGTCTGGAATGAATCACAGAGGGATGAGAGGAAAGTGGGAGGAAAGAAGGTGGAAGCAAGCACCTCAGGAGGTGGTAGGAGCAAGACAGGGAAGGAACAAGATAGGGATTTGCATGTAAAATGACTTTTCTAGCATTTAAGGGTTTAAATATCTCATTTATTGGAATTTTTATTTCTCCTTTATGGTGCATTTGTTTTGCTCCACAATTGCACATGACTTCTATACAGCATTAACCTGATTGTGCTAACACCTTTGCTTTTCAACACTATTTAGACCTCTTTACTATACAAAGCAAGAACTAAATAAATGGATATTAAGGCTTATATATTGGCATTTCATTTGAAACTAGAGGGTTGCATCATGACAATAACATTGAGAGCCACCGGTCTAAGTAAAAAGCTTTGTGTTATTCAGATTCTTTTATGGACCTCACTTAACCTAATTTGTAAGCATGAAACAGCATTGGTTAGATTTTTGTGTTTAACATTTGGGTAGAAGCTGAAGGTCACAGAAGGTCAAGCTGTCTACTTTGATTACAGCAGTAAATTGTATTATATATTTTGTGAAAAACAAAAGGAGAAATGGACTTAACCCTTCAAGTGCAAGAGAGGTATACAACACACTAGACTTCAATGCATTGTATACTTCTCTGGCCCCCAAAAGGTTTACACTTTGAGTACTAGTGGGATCTCCAAAACATATATGGGGATGTTCTAAAATGATACTGGACTAAAACTGGCACTGGAATTGGCTGATTGATGCTGTTCCTGTCTAACACCAACGTACTAACTAAGCTATCAAAACCAAAAATTCTCTGCTTTGCATTACTTGCTCCAAGACAAGGCACTGGGTGTGTGTATGGGTGTTTGGGGGCATTCCGATACAAGGAGCAGAAGAAATCAACATAACATTATGAAATTCTTCCTGTACATTCCATGAAGGTGTTTTTTGCATTTATTCACATTAGTCTTAACAATGACAGAGGATATACATTGGCATGCACTATGCTGTCAAACTAGCAGATGCATAATGATTTTTAAGCCAATGTATAAGCACAGAAAATGAGTTGCCCTGGCATATTTATTCATTCCCCTCGCTAAGAAGCAAAGTATTGAATAACCCTGTAGTTCTCAAATGATTAAAAGGTAACTAAGAGAAAAAGTGGCACCATGTTAAGGATGGGAAACACCATTTGCCTAAAAAGAAAAATGTGAGGAAAAATGGCTCTTTTCACCTTCCCTGGGAATTCCCACTACAAGTGATGTTTTCCATATACACTGATCCCCAGCCTTCTCACACTGCACTGGTAGCCATAGAACAGCACATACTGACCTCCAGACTTGTTCCAAGGTACCCATAAAACTGCATATACTTACTTTCCACAGACTTGTCCCATTGAACTGGTAGCTAAAGAACCACACATACTGACAGCACTCTTACAGCCATGTAACCTAATGGCCATAGAACCACATAGTAACCCCCAGCCTTTTCCCACAATAGCCACAGAACCACATATACTGACAATCCCCCCCAACCTTGTGCCTCAGTAGTCATAGAACCACACATACTGACTTCCAGGATTGTTCCACTGCCCTGGTTACCATAGAACCAGTGAGGATGAAATAGTGAGGAAGAGAGAATCAGAGAACAGCACTCCCAGTGCCTCAAAAGGGCCAAAAAGTTCTGTTTTTTTTTCTTCATTTTTTTCTAACGTTTTTATTTGTATCTAGTGAAATTGTGGGTTATCCATAGAAATGTGGTATCAAAAGAAAGTCCTATCTATGCTTGAAGGGATAGTAATACTTGAAAATAATTTTATTTTATATTGTAGCCCTTAAAAAAACATTAAAAATGATATAAGTCTTATCTCCCCTTAAGGACCCTCGCACGCGCGGCCGGTACTCGAGGACCACGGGGCTTTTTTTTTTAACTTCGGTTCAGGGCTTCCAGAGCAGCGTGCAGCCGCGCCAGGAGCCCTGAACTCCATGCAAGCACACTTTGTAGACCATTCCAATTAAGAAATTCTTTTTAAAGATTGTGATCTCGGCAGTTCTGGAGAGCAGCAGCTGGTCCAGGGACCGGATTCCAAATCTGACAGCTAGAACAGTGACATCCCTCGGGGGAAACTTTGCTTGTGAACATCTCCCAAACCTTTATGGCTTATATAATTTGTAATGTTTTTTAAGGGCTACAATATAAAATAAAATTATTTTCAAGTATTACTATCCCTTTAAAAATGGTACATAATGGTACATAATTTATGTGGATGTACTAAATGAAAAATGCAGCTGAACAAATGCATAGTAAAAATGCCACAATTGTTCTTGTCCTCTAGTGTCAATAAGCCCTCGTCTCTAAGGGGTTAAACATTGTCTAAAATCTACCAGTGATATGCATTAGCAGGAATGGGTTAACTACAAGCCTTCAGTGAATTACCAGCTTCTCTGCCATCTGTCACCGAGTCTCCCAATGAAAGGCACAGTAATAATATGTAATGAGTGTTAATAATGGTGGGGGTACATAGGGTGGGGGTGCAGATTACTGGCTTTGTGCCACTGCAATTAGTTGGTCAGTCATTCCCAGATGGTTAATACTGTATCAACGGGATCCTATTTTTCCTTAGGTTCAAATAACCCTTTGAGTGCCAGAGGGGGTGTACAATATGTTTTAATGGCTCTAGGACTGTTAGACTAACAGGTTTAATCACAATGTTTCTAAAGCAGAAATGTAACCCTTTGTGTGCCAGTGGGCTGTTCATAAAAAAATGCTTCTCAATGTTTTGGATGCCCTTGTGCACTCAGAGGTTTAAGGGTACCTGAAACCACAGTAAAGTACAATGCAGTTGACACTCAGGTTGCCAGCATTATAGAAGGACTGCAGCTGATTCTGCTGCCTCTTTGCACAAAGCCAGATGTAGGAAGCTGATAATAGCAGCTTCATGCACACACAGATGCAGCTGCATGGAGTGAGATCATAATTTCTTATCAGCTTCCCATTAACGATTTGAGCATTTAATGGTTGTGTACCCCCTGTGGCACTCAAAGGGTTAATCCCAGCTGTTGCGGTAGCACTCCTGTGACTTTCCTGCTGCTTGGATATGGTAACCTGCATCTATTTGGAGAGATCATAACAACTCTTGAATGTCAAAATGGGAGGAATAGAGTTAAAATTGGCATGCCTCAGATAATGACTGATCAATGTTAATGAACTGATTATGTATGATTAGAGATCAGCTAGCTGTTTTGACTATTTGATTTTGCAGGCAGAATTTGCCTTTGTTTAAGTCATTTAGCAAACTAGGAGGGTTTTGCACTAAGGTTTGACAGTGGTAAAGAGGAAATAACTTCTGCATAATAAAATCTCCACTACCTATGTTATTCTATGGAGCCTAGGCACTAACACCTCTCCACTTGGAAAGATCTTAGTGCATAGATTCTACTGAATAACATCAGCGGGTGAATTTATCACACTGGAGATGTATTTCCTCTTTATCACATCTTAGCGCATCATAGGTTCCCCCCCCCCCCTTTTTTTTTTTTTTTTTTTATATCTTGCTCCTTTTCCCAAACCGGTTCACTGAATCATACCTCCCAACATTTCAAATGACCAAAGGAGGACACTTTTGGTTTAGGGGGTGTTGCTGGGGACATGGCTGGTGGGCAGGGCATTACAGAGAGCTTTTAGGTTATTTCATGATATATTGCACCTCTTTGTGTAACTGATTAATTAATGTAGAACAAGACCAAAGTGTTTTATTTACACAGACTAATTTATAAACACATATACTGAAGCGTGAACAAACATTAATGTGAGTTTTACTGCTGAGGAGCAATGTGATACACATATATAGCACGCACAGTCTGATCACCTGACAAGAGTGACATCATGGTGGGAAAGAGGGACAGAGGGATTTGGGTCTCAAACAGGGACTGTCCTTCCTAAATTGGGACACTTGCAAGGAATGTTGAATCCCAGACATTCTGGGTGTTTCACAGACTTATAACAGCCTATATCACTGGTAATGGGCACATTTCTACATGTGCCAATATATAGTGACAGGTATTTTCTAATTGGTCATCTAAGTGATAGGCGTATAGAGATATATATTATGATTTGTTCTAAAACTGGATGTGCTGTTGGAAATTGTAATTAACCCTTTGCGTGCTAGAGGGGTATACAACACATTGCTTTGCAAGGTGTTGTATACCTCTCTGGCACTCAAAGGGTTAAATGAATAACCCTTTTAAAAGCATGAAGAAACAAGGGAATAAATGCAATCAAAATGATGTGTTAAAGGGATATAATGTTTCATAATAAAAACAGCTCTAATTAATCATCATAGTATTTGGGCCATGGAGAGTGTTATTTCAATTCTGTCAGAGTTGTAGTTCAAGAGTAATTGAATGATAAAGTATCCCTCTCCCGCCCATTTTACTGATGTAACACTGCTCAGCTTAGAGCAGCAGGGAGTGTCCAGGCAGATTGCAGAGAGAGACAATCTTCAATTAAGGGAAAACGCTGAACAACCTGTCAAGGGGGGGCAGGGATTTCATTGTTCTCACAGTAAGAATATTGACCCTTGATGTGAGTTGTCTGGTCTATGGACTGGATTCCACATCTGAGGAGTGGGGGCTTACACTAGATAATAGGGGCGGGAGGGGGAAACTTTATCATTCAATTACTCTTGAACTACAACGCTCTTGAAATGACATTCTCTATGGCTCAAATACTATGAAGATTAATTGGAGCTGCTGTGTTTGTGAAACGTTACTATCACTTTAAGGAAAAGGTTATTTTTATCACTGAGCATACTATTAATTTTGCAAGAAAATAAAGAGCCATGCTAATAAAGGCCTGGATTACATTGCACTTTATCAGTGGTTTTATCTACAAATTTCCCAATTGAGGACAACAGGAGTCTGTGAGGTAAAATCAGAAATAAATGATCAGCTGCAATGTACTCTGCATTTCAGTTGCTGGATGGCAGAATACAACCAGTTAGCTTCAATCTACAATAAAACATCATTTTTACTAAGACATCCATAGAGTAGCTGACCCCTCATTAATTTTTAAAAGGAGACCTTTAAGAAAAGTGCATGCTACAAAGCTTCAATTTACAATTTTTCTTTATAGACATACTTCATTAACCCCTTGAGGACAAGGGGGAATTCAATGCAGTGCTTTGCCAAAAAATGCTATGGTAACTATTTAGGCTACTGTTGAACCATTTGAGTGCCGGGGTGCTCAAAAGCATCGCAAAGCAATGTGCAGCTTACCCCTCTAGCACTCAAAAGGTTAATAATCCTGATGAGAGGCGCTGTTTAGAGAATATAATCCAAAAGAGGAAAGGTTATTATAAGGTCGCACAGGCATTTGAACTCAAAAGCAGTGACGTGTCACTGGGTTATTTTTTTCCCTATTTTGTGTCTTTGGGGCCATTTAAGCTGGTGTACTAAGAGCAACTGGAGCAATTCTGGGGCAAAACAGCTACATCATAGGGAACATTTACCCCTTAATACTAGACAGGTCTCCAACACATGGCATCTCAGTGAACTGGGGACCTTTTTACAGGGATGGATTTCCCAATATACAAAGTAAGCAACTGCCTAGAGCTCCATATTTTGAGGGGTGCCTCAGCTATGCTAACCACACCCACATTCTGAATTGTGGGTGTGGCCAGAGTAATCACAATCCCCCTGCACAAGTTCATATACCCACTTACAGGCTATAATTTAACCCCTCGGATGCTAGAAAGATCTCCAAAGCATTGCAGAATAATGTGCTGGAGATCTCTCTAACAGCCAAGGGGTTACAGTTTTTTCATGTCCTTTCGTGTCATAGGCCAAGGGCATTTTCTGTGCCAGAAAACAGTGGATGGGACTGGGGGTGTATCCATATGAGGAGTGGGGTGTGGTCATGGGTGGAGCTATGGGAACCTATAGTGCCTTGCCTAGGGGCACCTGGGATGTAAATCTACTCCTGCCTTTCTAGCATTCAAGTCCCAAATGCCTTACCTATATGATGTGCATGAAAAGTAAATAATTTGATGCCAATTTCCTCTACACCTTGTTAATGCATAGCTAGAAAGAAGATACAGAGGAATGTCTCTCATTGAAATGCCCATGCATTCCCATACTGCCCACCCATTGGGGCAACCAGACAGAGACTCTTCCAGTGCTCTGCAAAGAACTTACTAAGGCTGATGTACTAAGAAAGGCTGTAGGCGTTCTCAAGAAAAAACAACTGTTCCATAAGGTGGCAAATAAAAGTGTCCATTAAGGTAAATGTGCTTTTAACTTTTTGAGTGCCAGCGAGGTATCCAGCACATTACAGAGCAATGCATTAGATAACTGTAGGGCACTCAAAGGTTAACCTCTTGAATGCTAGAGAGATCTGTAACAGATTGCAAAGGGGTTAAAATTCCCATTTAAATAAAAAAATAATTTTGTATTTTTTATTTGATCCCTATGGTGCAATTAGTTTGCGCTAGAACGACTCCACTGCTGCTTACACCCAAGGGGTTACAACCCTTTGAATACTCAGTTCTAGAGCTGACCAGTTTGAAAGGCTCTCCTGTAGATTATTATTGATTGCTCTCTAAAAAGGTGCATATAGAACATATGGAATATTGATTTCAATGTATAAGTGAACAGTGTTGTAAAGAAAAACAACATTATAATTCCTCTAAATCTTTCATTCAAAGCTGTAAAGGGAGCTAATGATGATTCCATTTGCACTGAAGGCGAGCTCTAGTTAAAATGAATTCACATTTTGTTAGAGGTTAAATCTTTGAATGCTAGTGGGGTATGCAACGTATTGGGAAGCAATGCACTACTCATCCCTCTGGCACTCAAAGAGTTAAAGGTTAAAAGGCGGAGTCTAAAATATTCTCCATTTTGGAATAAGGTTATAAGGGAGTGTAGATTTTGCTTTGGTAGCTATCACTTTAGGTTTTTGCTTACCAAAAATTAGTTAAAAAAAGTAAAACTTTGCTTCTAAAAAAACTGCATTGCATTATAATTTAATGTATAACAATGTGAATTTGTGAATGCACTGCAAATTCTAATAAATCAGAAAATGGACAGAAGTATAGATAAATGCATAAATTAAACAAATAACAAGAACAATAAACTATTTTTATGGAAAAAAATGTTACTTGACATGTCCTGCTGAGTTAAACAAGGGTGAAACCACTTTTGGGAGATTTTCCTTCAAGTTTTTAGAAGGTTTGTAAACAGCTTTGTAAAAGTACTCTTTGGAGATCAAGTCATTGATTAAAACTCTCCATATTTATTGCAAAGAATAGCACCATCTGGTGACCGAAATAGAAAATTGCAGTTTTAAAAAAAATGAAACTCTTTTTTTGCTGTAATAATTTTTTAATAAAAATATTAAGGTATTGGGAGTACCCTAATTTTATGCAGCATGACAAGCCCTATAACATATTTTCATAAAAAATCTATAGCTCTTTTAAACTCAACTGTAGATAGATAGATAGATAGATAGATAGATAGATAGATAGATAGGGAGACAAAGAGAACATTATAAAGAGGCATTCTGAGTACAGGCGGTTAAGAAACACCCATGATTCTGTGGACCTACGTATGAGATTGTTGTAAACTGAAAGGTACCAGCTATAGAATACAACATAATATAAATGAAAGAGAAAAAATCCTCTAAATTAAATTGAATGCTGTATGAAGGACAGAGAGATTATGTTAACTAATTCATTATATAATTTATCTTTCAATTTTCCCCAACATATTTTACTAGCTTGTGATAATCTACCTTATATAAATTCCTGGTTTGACCAAATATATATCTTTCTGTGTGCATGTTTGTGCACTTGCATCAAATGTGTCATTCGGCATTGTCTTTTCCTCTCGCAAAAGTGAGTTACAATGCAGTTTAATCTGTGCCAGGGGTATAATCAGTGTTTGCCACATAAGATGATCATATTGCTCTGTCCTGGTCATGTGTCTTCACATCCCTTTGTTTGCTCTTGAATTCCTATTGTGAGGCTTTTATCAGATGTCTTTTCTCTTTCTTGAACAGGGGTTGGAGTCTTTGTGAAAATCTTCTGAATTTTAACCCTTGTAATCACATTTCTTGTTACCTTTTACAAAGGAAAGACACTACAAAGGCAGCATTTTAAGAGCGCTCCTAAAACTTGTTTCATTCAAGTAACATTACAAAGGAAATTTTTACAAAGAGAAAATTAAATGGAAAATAAAATGCTATGGCTCTTATTCAGTAGGCTAAACAGGGCAGATTTGGGGTAAACCAACTGCACCATAAAGGGCACATTAAAATTTGACACTCAGCTGGTTAAGGCAATGGGAAATGAATGCCAGGGAGTGTCCAGTGCCTTGCTTCACAATACTCACTGGCACACAAGGGGTTTAAGGGAAAGGGGAGTTTTTCTGAGGCAAATAACTGAGACACAAAAAGCAAATATATATTCCCCAAACTCCCATTGACTTAAAGGGTGGGGGGGGGGGGGTTGACCCTTTGAGTACGAATGAGTTGGAAACAACTGTAGCATTCAATAGGTTAAAAGTCCAAATTGAATTAATTGCCACTAGTATTCTTCCCTTATAGTTCAGTTGGTTTGCACTAGAATTTTAAAGAGGTAGTAATACGTAAAGGGACAGTAATGTCCCAGAAAAAACATTTATTATTTTGTAGGGCTTAAAAAGTTGAACTAGATGCAAAAAAAACCCTATCTCTCAAATCGCTATGGTTTGAGAGATATTCCCTGTCAAAGTTTGACACGGCCGACACGAGGAGACTCTTTAGCAGAGCCACAATTGCGTTATTTAAAACAAATTATTTAATTGGAAATGGTCTACAAAGTGTGCTTGCAAACCAGGCACACTTTGTAGACCTTTCCAATTAAGTAATTCTTTTTAAATAACGCGATTGCGGCTCTCCTGCAGAGCCGCCAGTTGGTCCCCTGACAGGATTCTCCTGCAGTCAGCACAGCGCTGACATCAGGGAAAGGGGAGAGAGTGGGGAACTTTGACAGTGAATATCTCTCAAACCATAGCAGTCTGAGAGATAGTGTTTTTTGCATTTAGTTCAACTTTCTAAGCCCTACAGAATAATAAATATTTTTTCTGGAACATTACTGTCCCTTTAATTTTACGTTTATTTAATATTGTAGGCTTAAAAAAATATGAAAAACGATGTAAGGCTCATCTCTCAAACCTTTATGGTTTGAGAGATATATCTTCCTAAAGTTGCCTCATGAGAGGAATCAGTGCTGTAGCTGACAACTGCAGAATCCGGTCATTTGACTGGACGGAGGCTCTTCAGCTGAATCTAAACATTAATACTTCATTGGAACAGTCTACAAAGTGTGCCTGGTTTGCAGGAGCCACTGCTGTAGAGTAATTAAAGTCTACAATATTATCCCATCTTCCACGATGAGCAGCAGAGTACATGGTCCCTGTAATGAATGAAGTTGATAATAAAGTGAAAAAGAAAGCAGTGACAGGTGATATAAAAGAAGGACATGCTTCAACTACCTCCTTCTTTTCACTTTAACTTCATCACCTAGAATCCTTGCTCAGCACTCTAGACATTATAGTGGGGCTGAACTTGACAAGTGGGGGAAAGAATGCCACAGGGCTGTGTACAGCAACTAGGATGTCAGTCTTGTTGATAACATGCTTGTTACAGAGATCAGTAAGATGAGGTGACATCTTATGGAAAAAGGAATTTGATTTTTTTTTTGTGGGAAAAAGTATATAAGATATCATTTTAACATCTTTGAAATATGACTGTTAATATTTTATGAAGTAATTATCACTTAAACTATACATTATTTTCTCCACACAATATTGATGTAGGTAGTAAACACTTATAATGAAAAAGTGTATGTATTTATATTGTTGTGAGTTAGTGGAGCTGTCACCATTGCTGTAAATTAACAGCTTTAGCTTCTGTGCTCAAAATTTCATAGTGACAAATATATTAAACCAAAACTGCAGGACATTTAATAAGAACGTTTATATGAAGCATCAGTATCCCCCACTCAGACAGACAGACAGGCAGACGGATAGATAGATAGATAGATAGATAGATAGATAGATAGATAGATAGATAGATAGATAGATAGACAGAGGCACTCTTTGACTAGATGCAAAAGCAACACCCATATGTTTTATAGTAAGTGTTTATTATACCTTTAAACACTTGGATGCTAGAGAGCTTAAGAAATTATATTTCTTGCAATTCACTAATATATCTTATTTGATGTTGTGATGTTTGTATGCTAGTATTTTAATTAGTAGATATGATCTGCCTCCCAATTCCCACTGATCAGAAAGAGGAACGGTTAGGAAGATGGACCTGTAGATACTTATGGAGACCTCTCTAAGTTCTATTTAAATCAAACTCCTTTGTCTACCTCCCTCCCATGGTCCAGTTGGTTTTCTTATTTTTATTTTTTTGTATGGGCTGATTTAAGAATTGAAGGAATCCCTGTGCAAAAAAGCTGCACTATGGGAGACAAATACAAATTCCCCAAAGGCCATTGATTTAAATGGGACATTAAAGCCTCTGAATGCTAGAGAGATCATTAATGCTTGAAAGAGAAATGCGTTGGAGACCTATTTAGCATTCAAATTGTTAAAAACTCCATTTAGCACAAATGTAGTTTTTATTTGCGTCTGTGGTGCAGTTGGATTGCTCCAAACTTGCTCCAGTTTCTTTTAAATTAGCCTTTTATTTCACTTTCATTGGGGAATGTTAAAAGACCCTGGGGGAGATTTACTAAGTGGTGATAAAGAGGTGATAAAGTGGAGATGACTTCTCCAGTGATATCACTTCTCCAGTTCCTATGTAATTCTATAGAGCCTATGCACAAACATCTCCAAAGCTGAAGAAATCTTAGTGCAGAGACTCCATAAAATAACATTGGAACTTTATCACCTCTTTATCACTGCTTAGTGAAAATCCCCCATTCTCTCACTATCTCATAATGTAGGGTTCCTTTGCTACTAACCCCCTCCCACCTCGAAATCTGTCTCTGTCCTTCATACTCCTACTCTCCCATGCCCTCTATCCACTTCTTCAGTAGGAAGCTCAGTGCAGCTGGAAGGGCTGGAGAGAGAGGGGGGATGGAAACGACATAAGCTCAGTCTTTGTTACTGAGGCGGGTGTTGGATACACAGAAGATGTTCCCTCTTATGGGAGCAGGAAGAGGCCATAGATATAGCAGATGGTGAGCAAGGGACCTGCAGAAAGAGGAGAGGGCGGGAGCAAAAGGATTAACAATCCCAGCTTTGGCAGATGCTAAATCAACTTAACTATAGCAAGTGGGGGACTTAAGAGAGAACTAACCAAAATAAAGAAGAGAATAGAGGGGGGTAGGAAATAAAAGAAGAGCACGTAACAATGGATAATAGAGGCTTGTGACAAAGACATAATGGGAAAGAGTTAAAGAAAGAAGGTGAGGTTGGTGAATGAACAGCAAGATACAGGAAATTACATTATAAAATTGCAAGTGGGGGTAGACTACAGTAAAGGAGAAGACACAATAGGAGAGGCATGCTTACATTTTGGTTGGCATTTGTTCATGAGGATGCAGATAAGCACAAATGCTCTTATAGACTAAAACTGGTGTCACAGTCTTTCCCATATTTATACATTGGTTGTAAGCACTCATCAATGGGTGAAAGGCTAAACACGCAAAGGGGCATGTACACAGGGTTGGCACAGAACATGAGTTGCCCTTCTATATAATTCTGCTAGAGGACTCCTTCACCTTAGCTTATGTGCAGACGTATTTAACCCACTGAGTGCCAGAAAGGTATCCAACGCATTGCAACGCAATGCGTTGGATACCTCTGTGGCACTCAAAGGGTTAACCATTTGAGGACCAAAGGGGTGTTTGATAAGTTACGAAGTAATGTGTTGCACACATATTTGTCCATGAAAGGGTTAAGATGGAATTCTGGATGCTAAGGAGGTGCAGTTCTGGAGCAAAGCAACTGCACTATATGTGAGAAATTAACCCCTTGAATGCTAAAGAGATCTCCAAAGCATTGCTTTTCAATGTGTTGGAAGTCTCTCTCTCATTTAACCCTTTGAGTGCCAGGGAGGTTTTCAACACATTGAGCTGCAATGTATAGGATACCTGCCTGTCACTCTAAGGGTTAATAGGTTAATAAAACCATTTAAGTTAATGAGAAATCGTTTGTTTGCCCAAAAAATTAGGCTTGTACCCCGCTGAATGCCTACAGGCATTGCAATGGAGATCTCTCTGGCACTCAGGGGTTAAAATCCCCATTTAAATGAATTTTAATCCCTTCCCTATGGTGCAATAATACTAATATTATTAATAATAATAATATGGTGCAATTAGTTTGTCTCAGAATTGCTCCACTTTTGCATTTATAGATAGCCTACAGGTTTTTAGCCATAGATGTAAGTGTGTTTTAGCCATTCACATGATTAGCAATTGAATTGTACAGTCTCATATATCAGTGAGTGAGATGAAGATATGCTGGGGAAACACGTTCTGTCTGTTGTCTGCTCCAAAGAAACACAAAAGAATAAAACAGCCCTTACTGAAAGTATAGGGACTAACCTGAACAGATTGTTCCAAGACACCATCTAGATATACAGTTTTAATATGCAAGAAAGTACTCAGTGATCACAAGTTTAACTTTGTGAGTGCCAGAGAGGTATCCAACACAATGCTTTGGATTTTTCTTTGACACTCAAAGGGTTAAAGATGGAATACCATAAAGTGTATTATAAAACACTTACAATTACACCATCAGTATAGCAAAACATTTTAGTGTTTTACACATATTAAAGGAGCAGTACAATTGTTTTATGAAAAATACTAGTTGAAGAGCCGTTACACTGGCCAGAGTGCCACTGCCAGCCGGTCGCGGGGCAGTCATGCACA
Source organism: Rhinophrynus dorsalis (assembly GCA_037306005.1). NCBI lineage: Eukaryota > Metazoa > Chordata > Amphibia > Anura > Rhinophrynidae > Rhinophrynus > Rhinophrynus dorsalis. The sequence continues at coordinate 537,002,811 of CM074718.1, read as the reverse complement.
GTAGAGACTGCCCACGCCGCGGCTGATACAGTGCCAGCCGATCGCAATGCAGTCATGCACAGTAGAAACTGCCCGCGCCACGGCTGATACAGAGCGGTACGCTCCTTCGGATCGCCCCGATCTGTATCGGACTCGTCACGTGGACGCTCCTTCGGGGCGCCCCACTCTGTATCAGCCTCATCGTGGTCAGTCTCTACTGCGCATGACTGTGTTGTTACAAACTTTCTAGCGAATTATTATATAGGATATTTTATAGAGCTTTTCCTGCTGAGTAAAACAGTTATTCATACCGCTGGGAGATTTTTTCATTCAAAACTTATAGCACTGCTCCATATCATTAAGCCACTCACTACTACAGACATTTTCATTGGTTCACAGCAATTTATAAAAACAAATCTATTGTTAGAGGCTGATTTATGCCTATATTACCTTGTAGTTCATATGTGTTATCACTGGTTTTATCTAACAGATTCTCGCTGAAGTCTATGGATACATTTGTAAATAAAATGATTAACTGTAACGGAATCCAAGCCTTTAAGGAACAGTTAACACCTAAAAATGTACTGGGAGCTATATACACACTTAAAACGCCTGTACTTCATGCAAGCATCTGTAAAAAAGTATCTGGTTTTGTGGCCTAAAACATACCTCCCAACATTTCAAAACTCCAATGAGGGACACTTGTGTTTTACCTGATGTTGTTGGGGGTGCTGACGGTGGGCAAGGCATTACTGAGAATCTTTAGGTTATTTCATGACCTACTGACACTTCTTGTAACTGAGTAAATGATTTAGAGACCAATGCATTTTATTGACACAGACATATTTATAAACACATATTCTGAAATGTAAACAAACATTAATGTGAGTTTTGTTGCTGGAGAGCAATGTGATACACTTATATTCATACCTCACAGTCTGACCTCTGGATTCTTAGATACAGAAGTAACCCATGTCACAAATTAGCATTCAGCTAATCCCTATACATGTATAGGTGCCACTACTGCTTGACCTCTAGAAATCAACAGGTTCATTGCTTATGAACAGTATTTATGGGGGATTTTATTTGAGAAAAGTACTTTGCATTCCCTTGTCCCATAGCCATCTGGAATTTTATAGATTAAATAAAAAGATAATCTTCCTTAGGTCAACTGACTTGCACACAAAAACCAAAGCTCTGTCAGCTGAAGTATGAACACTAAATGGTTAATTAAAATCCTGATCAAATTGATGTGTGCTGACACACTTAATACGCATATCTCCATCTGCCACAGGTCTCAATCTGTGTGGGTCTGAAAGACAACAAGTTGCTTACATATAAAATGTTGGTCTTCATTATATTGCAGGTGATAATATTGTTAAGCAATTTGGGTTTACAATTTAGATCAATGGGAATTTTTGTTCTTGGCCCACTATGGTACAGATGGTTTGCTTCAAAATTGTTCCAGTTCTTGTATTCAAAAAGCCCTAAGCATGTATGCTTTACAAATGGGTTTATATGTACATACAATATTTTCCCCTGTACAGACCTACCATTCAGTTAACCCCCTCACATCATATCTGTTTACCATTTCTAACATTTACATATATTGGTTGTAGCTGCTGATTTCTTTCAGTGGCCAAAATTACCGTAAAATCTCAGGTATAATACGCACCTGTGTATAATACGCAGGTGTATATTATGCCCAAGATTTTAGGGGAAAACAAGAGTGCCTATGTATAATACGCACCCTTGTTTTCCCCTTTACTTAAAGAAAAATATTGCTGCCGGCTACCTTCCCTCCCTCCCTCCCCACACAGCGCGACCCAATTTAAAAAGAATTCTTACTTAGTTTTGCTGCGCTATAGCTGGGTGAACCTCTGTGCCATCTTCCCTGCGGGCGGGCGGCAGGCTTGCATTTGCCGCCCGCTTCCTTCAATGGACTGTCAGGGCCTTCCGCCTCCAGCCAATGATAATGCAAGTGCATTATCATTGGCTGGAGGTGGAAGGTCCTAAAAGTCCATTGCAGGAAGCGGGCGGCAAATGCAAGCCTGCCGCCCGCCCGCAGGGAAGATGGCACAGAGGTTCACCCAGCTATAGCGCAGCAAAACTAAGTAAGAATTCTTTTTAAATTGGGTCGCGCTGTGTGGGGAGGGAAGGTAGCCGGCAGCAATAAAACTCCGCAAAGAAAAAACTCTCGTGTATAATACGCACCCCCCACTTCACATAAGGTGAAGTGGGGTGAAATTGTGCGTATTATACCCGAGATTTTACGGTAGGTTATGATCACACAGAGTCATATGCCAGAATCCCTACTCTGTGTATCTGACCCAACCAGATGTGCACAGGAATGAAGAATTCAGTGTGTTTGCCTGTCAATTCCCTTAGCCATCCAGTACACAAGGTGCCAACATGTCTCTTCTCTACAACTATAATTTAATAGCTGATCATTAATGCACTGTATTTTCCTCTGCAGTAAAACCTCTTTATCTAGTGAACTGAAAAGTAAGAAAAACTGAACAGCAGTGAGCGTATTTATGTTACACTAATGGAATAGCTGTTCTTCTTAGTCTGTTCAATTACATTTCAATTGAAGTGGCGAGATCCATGGTGCATGCTGATTTAGCAGATTGTGTAATGGAATAAGTCAGAGCACCTTTGTAACAAAGCCATTGTGCTACCATTTATTAGAAGGTCGAGATTGTCCCCAAAACACTGACATTTATAAGAGAGTTAAGCAACAGACAATGCACATGCTACCTTTGTCTTTAGTATTGATGTTACAGGTTTAATGGTTCATAGGTAAGCTAGTCAATTTATTTACACTCTATAAACCCATTTCATGTTAACAGCAGATTTATAGGCCGCCAACATTTTATTTCATAACTCAGTGGTTGGAAGATTATAATTTACATTTATAGGGATTCAACAGATATGAAAAATAAAGCTATGCAGTCTGAAAACCTAAAACACCAGAACACGCTGTGAATATCACATGTATATCAGTTAACCTCTTGGGTGTTAACAAGGTGAATTACTTTGCAATGCGTAAAGAGATGTTTCCAGCAACCAAGGGGTTACAAGCTTTCAAAACTTTCAACAGCACCCACAACTTGGCACAGACTATACATTACAATTGATTGTAAATTTACTTGTCTGAAACAGATCAGAAAATCTGTCACAAGCAAAGAATCCAAAGCATAAAATGGATCCATTGCATTCCCAGAATTCAATACAACAACATGCAAATGAGAGCACAAAATAGTCATTTACTAGCTTTCAGCCCTATAGAAATATGAGCCCCTTAGTTCATGCTTGTTGTTTTAGCACAATTTATACAGCAAAACACAAGCTTAAAATGCTTTGCAATGTGTTGCGTACCCCTCTGCCACTCAAAGGGATATGGGTGCTGTGGACCCTGTATTATTATTTTTTTTTTCCACATTCTTGCACAGAAAAATAATATGTGGTGAATAGACCCATGCTATTTTGTTCACCCAGTGGAGAGGAAAATCATGTTTTTGAATGTAGGGTTGGGGGCTCTATCCAGCAATGTGGGGAGGGTGCTCAGGCACATGTGGTATCAGGCAGGGGGCTGGTGGTTACTGTCACCCCCTACCACCACCGTTTTCCCTACCTGATACAATAAAAGCAAAATTCAAATATCTATCCACTTTACTAGGAATTCCTAGCCCCTCTTTGGGGTCTTTTGGCAGCATTTTTCAGTGCTCCAGAAGGATTCTAATGGGACATTTTTTGAGATAAAAAAGCAAACAAGCCTTTAGTCAGACTTTGATTATAAAGCTGATTAGCTGAAAATATATGCTGAACCAGCAAATAGCCATTCAGTCAAATATTTTTGGCAGAGATGGAATCTTGGCCCAAGTGCTTCTTCTGAGATGATCAAACCTGTTTAAAGAAATTATCAGCATGGACTCACACAGATATCTCTCTATGGGGCTGTTAGATTGGATCATTCTGACCCAATGTGCACAGCCCTACACTCCGATCAATAAATAGGCAATCTGACCCTGAGAAATCATGTTGCCTGCGTCTCAGTCATTGTGTGGGATGGAAACAATGGAAACCTGCCTGGTGTAGCGGAGCTGTAATTTAGGATATTACAATTTTCTCTCACTGTAGAGTTTATCTCACCTTTAGCAAACCTTAGAGCATCTATCCCTAGGGTTTTATTAACCCTTTGAGTGCCAGTGGGGTACGCAACGCATTGATTTGCAATGTGTTGCGTACCCCTCTGGCACTAAAAGGGTTAATAGATAAACCTACATGTTCCTGTTGAATATACTGCTGTTAAGCATGGATGGAGGGAGACAGTCTTCAAAAGTAAACTTTGAAGGGATAGTAACGTTTCACAAAACAGCAGCTCCAATTAATCTCTATAGTATTTGGGCCACAGAGAGTGTTATTTCAATACTGTCAGAGTTGTAGTTCAAGAGTAATTGAATGATAAAATATCACCCTCCCGCCCCTTTTACCTAGTGTAAGCCAACTCCCCTCAGATGTGGAATCTGATCCTGGGACCAGACATATAACAGCAAGGGACAATCTTCTTAGTGTGACCCTAAGGAAAACCCTGCCCCCCTTGACGTTTTTTTTCAGGTTTTTCCTTGTCCCTCTCTGCGATCCATTCAGACAGTCTTGCTGCTCTGAGGTGAGCGGTGTTACATCAGTAAAAGGGGCGGGAGGGGGATACTTTATCATTCAAATACTCATGAAATACAACTCTGACAATACTAAAATAACACTCTCCATGGCCCAAATATGATGATTAATTGAAGCTGCTTTTATGGTGAAACATTACTATCCCTTTAATATTTCGGAACTGTTTGTTTAAACGGTCGCTACTGCATTACACTTTAGAATTGAAAGTTTTTGCACTCACCGTCCCACTTGGGCCCAGCGGGCCCGGATGCTGTTCCCCACAATCGTAGCCACGATTCCACAAACGAGAGGACAACAGGATAAAATGTATTGAAAAAATACATAAAAGCAACCATGGTAATGGAAATAGTCATAAGCACGTGTTTCACTAGACTCAATTGCCTAACGCGTTTCATGATTGCAGTGTTATCACTTAATCATAGGCTATGATTATTTCCATTAATATGGTTGCTTTTATGTATTTTTTCAGTACATTTTTTAATTTTTACTTCAAATCATAGATGTGGCTGATTAACGCTGAGGTGGACCCGTGAGCGCTTCCCTCCTGTTGTCCTATCCCTTTAATATTGCAATGCACTGGTGACCTTGCAAGTGTTCAATGGCTGAAGAGCTTCATTTATATCAATGGGGATATTAATTTCCCCCTATGCAGTTGGTATGATCTAGAATTGCTACTGTCTTGCTCTGTGCATACAGCTCATGGTTCCTAATTAATAAATGGATATTTATATTGAGTATTGTCAATAAACCTTTGGCTTTTTTCATAAATATTTAAAGATTAAGTTAGGCTGAGACAACATGGGCAACTTGAAATATTGATTTTGCATTAAAATTCATATTATTGTAGCTATGCAATTATTTGTCCAATTATTCAAACTAAATCAGACGTTAGCTGGGATTATTTGTATAGCCATGAAATGTATTACAAATGCATTTTGTATGAATGTTTCAGGTCTACAGGCCTGACAGTACTATCAGGAATCAATTTGTTTCATGCAGATACAAAACACAACATGAAGTTTGAAGTATGTCTGTACATTTGTATTCACAAGAGCTGGTGTATGTGAGTGACAGAAAAGCTGTTGATGCTCATCAGTTCTCAGGTGGTAATAAGGTTTGGATGTCTACAGTGGGCTGAATGCATAAGATTTTCAAAACATTTATCCAAACATATGGAAGAAGTAAACCTAGATGTAAAGACATGGTCCGCCCAAGTCAACATGTGACTCCATATTTGGCAGATGGTATACGTTTCCTGTAGTCCACCATATGGAGCAAGGTTAATCGGCTGAAATAAAGCCATATGTCACTTGTGTAATTCTATTACTGTGTTACCTTGTGGGTTATCTTTTGAGTGCCAAAGCAGTGTGCAACTCATTGCTCCTTGCACAGCCCTCTATCATTCAAAGGGTTAAAGGGATAGTTAATACTTTTTTACATATTATGAGGGATGTGGAATTGATATAAGATAGAATATGCCAATGCTTTATTGATCTGTATGGCCTCATAACTAGAAATGCCATATTTTGTGTGAAATAAAAATAATGGTCACCCTAATGTTAGCATAGAGATGTTTTGGGAAGAAAGAGGGTAATCTTGCCACCATTACCAATGAATGAAGGGGTTAGACTTAAAGGGATAGTAATGTTTCATAATAAAAGCAGCTCTAATTAGTCATCATAGTATTTGGACTTTGGGGAGTGTTATTTCAATACTGTCAGAGTTAAAGTTCAAGAGTAATTCAATGACAAAGTATCCCTCTCCCGCCCCTTTTACTGATGTAACACTGCTCTGCCAGAGCAGAAGGGAGGTTCCCAGGTAGACTGCAGAGAGGGACAGTCTTCAATTAAGATAAGGGAGAAAGCTGAAAAGCTTGTCAAGGGGGGCAGGGCTTTCATTGTTCTCATAGGAAGAAGATTGTCCCCTGCTGTTATCTGTCTGGTCTATGGACTGCATTCCACATTTAAGAAGAGATGGCTTACACTAGGTAAAAGGGGCGGGAGGGGAAAACTTTGCTTGTGAATATCTCTCAAACCATAAAGGTTTGAGAGATAAGACATATCATTCTTCATCTTTTTTTAATGCCTACAAAAGAAAATAAAGATAAAATGAAGTATTACTATCCCTTTAAAGGGAGAGTAATGTTTCAAAATAAATGCAGCTCCGATTATTCTTTATAGTTTTCTACAATGCGTAGTCTGTTGAATCATAAAGTGTCCCCTTCCCAGCTCTTTTACCTATGAAAAAGCTGCACAGGAAGACCTTCCAGATGGATCACAGCAAGGCACAATCTTCTGTTAGCATAAGGAAAAACCTGCCCTCGTCTTTCAAGGGGGGCAGGGTTTTCCTTATTCTCACAGTATGAAGATTGTCCCCTGCTGCGAGCTGTCCGGTCAAGTGACCAGATTCCACATCTGAGGGGAGGCGGCTTACACTAGGTAAAAGGGGTGGGAGCGGGACACCTTATAATTCAATTACTCTGGAACTACAGAACATAGATAATGATAAGACATGGCCCAAAAACTATAAAGAATAATTGGAGCAGAATACATTACTATCCCTTTAAGTGGGGGCTCAACCCTCTGAGTGCCAGAGGGGTACTCAGTGAGTTGCTCTGCAATGTGTTACCTACCCCTCTGGCATTCAAAGGGTTAATCCTCACACAGAATCTCTGAACTGGTAACATTTTTAATCATCGATTCCTTCCTTCATTCAGGAGACAACATTGTCAGTCAATCTTGGATGTCATACATCCATGGAGATAGACAGGACAGTTAGTGGTAGCTTTTTCCAAACTGAAATCTTCATAGCGTATGAGCCTACCTAACTCTTTAGAGACCAGAGGGGTGTGCAAAACAGTATCATGGTCATTATAATTTGTCTCTAGTACAGTGTTTCTCATCTTTGGTCCTGTCGAGAGCAGATTCTCTGACAGTCCTCAGGGAACACCAGCAGTGTAGGTTTTCAGGATACCCTATTTGATCACAGGTAGGTATTCCCTGGCTCAGTCACTGTAATTAACCCTTTGACTGCCAGAGGGGTACGCAGCACTTTGCAAATCAGTGCACTGCATGCTCATCTGGCACTCAAAGGGTTCAGCTACCTATGCTTAAAGGGATAGTAATACTTCGTTTTATCTTTATTGTATTTTGTAGGCATTAAAAAAACATGAAGAATGACATAAGTATTATCTCTCAAACCTTTATGGTTTGAGAGATACTCACAAGCAAAGTTTTCCCTCCCGCCCCTTTTAAGTGTAAGCCATCTCTTCTCAGATGTGAAATCTGGTTGTAAGACCAGACAGATAACAGCAGGGGACAATCTTCTTCCTATGAGAACAATGAAAGCCCTGCCCCCCTTGACAAGTTTTTCAGGCTGAACAGTGTTACATCAGTAAAAGGGGCGGGAGAGGGATAATATGTCATTGAATTACTCTTGAACTACAACTCTGACAGAATTGAAATAACACTTTCCAAAGTCCAAATACTATGATGATTAATTAGAGCCGCTGTTATTATGAAACATTACTATCCCTTTAAAGGAGCAGTAAATGTTTTTTATGTAAAATATATTATAGGATGTTTCCTAATGAGTAAAATAAGGGTACTTCCACTAAGTAATGCACATTTCCAGACTTATTACAGTTTAAACCAGTGTTTTTTTACAATAGCTGTGCCATCTACTGTTCAAATTCCAATTAGTTATTTTGTTACATTCTAATAGAGAGAAAAATCAGTGACTTACAGTTCTCCATATAATGTAATAGAAACTTTCTGTCAGTTAGAACTATCAGGAAGATAATTTGAACTATTATACACTTTAAATAAAACAAATGACAGTTGTGCGAGTATCCTTGTTTTTCATCAGCAAAAGCTCAATAACATATAGGTTTTCATTAAAGAAAGGTTTTCTGCTCCTTTAATTATAGATATCCTTAAAACCTGACCAGTTGGTGTGACTGAAGACTGGAGCTGACTATCACTGTACTGTGCATACAGGAGAAATATACCCTAGGAAAAAATGTGTCTTAATATGTTTACAGAAAGACTTAGTTATGTATTGTTCAAACAGCACTTGCATATTTGTAGCTTTTTTTAATCTCTTTTGCAGTCTACTGCTGACTGCTGTTTTTAAAATTGATATCATTTGTGTTCTTTATAACGCATTCAGGAGTATCAAAGCCCTTTGTTTGTTATGAAGTGGTGTAACCTAGAGTCAGGCCTGAGTGGATATCACTGTAAACAGGAAACTGCAGATTTAACCCTTTCAGTATCAGAGAGCTACGCAACACATTGCTTCTCAATGAGATGTATACCCCTCTGGCATTGAAAGGGTTAATGAACAATATAACTAGAACGACCTGACTGTTGTTTGAAGGGCACCTACATAGGTAAGTTAATCTGTTAAATAAATTGAGACACTTATTCCTAGGATATAGCCTCTTTGATTAGGGATATCCTTTAACCCCTTGAGAACCAGACAGGTGAGCACATTGAGCAAAGGATTTAACCCTTTGAATGTCAGACAGATGCGTTGCAGTGCGTTGAATACCTCTCTGGAATGCAGAAGGTTAAGGCTGGGGTAGAGAATTAGTGGTCTATTGGCGCTATTACAGAAGTGTCCAAATCCAATCCTCCATGGTATATAACAGGACATGAATTAAAGGGATAGTAATACTTCGTTTAAACTTTATTTTATTTTGTAGGCATTTAAAAAACATGAAGAATGATATAAGTCTTATCTCTCAAACCTTTATGGTTTATGAGATATTCACAAGCAAAGTTTCCCCCTCCCTCCCCTTTTACCTAGTGTAAGCCATCTCTTCTCAGATGTGGACTGCAGTCCATAGACCAGACAGATAACAGAAGGGGACACTCTTATTCCTATGAAAACAATGAAATCCCTGCCCCCCTTGACAAGCTTTTCAGGTCTTTCCCTTATCTTAATTAAAGATTGTCCCTCTCTGCAATCTACCTGGGCACCTCCCTTCTGCTCTGGCTGAACAGTGTGACATCAGTAAAAGGGGCGGGAGGGGGACACTTTGTCATTGATTTACTCTGGAACTACAACTCTGACAGAATTGAAATAACACTCTCCAAAGTCCAAATACTTTGATGATTAATTAGAGCTGCTTTTATTATGAAACATTACTATCTCTTTAAGGCTGCTGCTGACTAAACACATGTGGACCAATCAAAAAGAGTTATTGATTAACTATTGTGTGCGTAAGTAGGCAGCAAGCATATTCTTAAATCCTGGTCTGTTAGGGTCTATGGTAAAAAAAAAATGCCACTAATCAGCCTTGCAAAGAAAAAGTAAAGGAAATCAATTCATATTGCAAATTCAGTAATATTTTGTATTTGGTCTTTTGCTGTATGCTATTGCAAATCTATTAAACTTATCTTAAATTATGCAACAGAAGCTAAATGGCAAACAAGTGCATGCATGATTGATTATATTACTGCAGCACCACTTTGTATTGCAAAGTCAAACTGCGGCTTTAACGGGGCAGTAACATTAGGTTTTCAGCAGAGAAAATAAACAGCAATTGTCCTAATGTTTTACTGAAATTGGATAGTAGGAACAATAAGAGCCTACAGCTTGTTTCAAAAGACTGCAGTCCAGATGGTCTTGCCTAAGGCAAAACACAAACTGGAATCTACTTGCCTCTGTCTTTTAGACTGTTTGACACTGATGCTGATGTACTAAGAACTGAAGCCATTCTGGAACAAACCAGCTGCCTCATTGGAGACTAATACAAATTCCCATTATGTTAAATCCCTTGAATGACAGAGAGGTTTCCAAAGCATTGGAATATTTGGGAATTTGAATTTGGGTAATTTAGTATCCTAGTATCCTACAGAATTGCTCATCATTTTCTTTAGGCATAAGGTCCATTGACAGGACTGGATTTACATCGCAGTCACCCCTAGGCAAGGAATTCTAGGTGCCCTTAGTTCCACCCATAGTGACTAACTGCCAGTCCTCACATAGTCCAAGACCCATCCACTATTTTCTGGCACAGGATATACCCTTAGGCTATACCAAACAAAACCCCCAAAAAAGGCTTTAATCCCTTGGTAGTTAGAGTGGACTCCAACGCATTGCTTGTCAATGCACTGGAGATCTCTCTTGCATCCAAGGAGTTAAATAATAGCTTGTAAAGGGATTTAAAACTGAAGCAAGGACTTTGAGCTTGCTCTGGCCACACCCACAATTCAGAATATGGGTGTGGCCAACACTGCTTAGGCACCCCTCAAAATCTGAAATTCTAGGCAGTTGCCTACTCTGTCTATTTGGAAATTTGTCCCTATCCATTGGGTTTGTCCATACAGGCTAACTTAAACTAAATATATATATATATATATATATATATATATATATATATATATATATATATATATATTGCTTTTAGAAAGCACTCACGCTTAAAGAAGATAAGGGCCTGGGTGATATCAATCTTCCCAGTAGAATGTAGAAAATTTGTAGAAAGAAGCACTCTCAGGACTTCATAATATGGTGCAAAAAAATAGCAAAAAGTTTATTAGCAGAACAAAGTTTCGGTTATCAAACAGTAACCTTCATCTTCATATATAGTGCAGTGCACTAGAGACACTGAAAACACTAAGGAATTAAAATCCATTTAAAGCAATTGTAATTTGAGGAATGTTTGTTTGCCCTCTGTGGGGCAGTTGTTGTGCTCCAGAATTGCACTTCTTTCCTTTTTTCCATAAGGCCCTTTGTGGGAACTCTTTAGATTTACCACAGAGACTCCAGTTACATGAGTTAATTATTGGGTCTCCTGGACACTGGGGGGGAGGGTTCTCCAAGTAAGCGAGTTCTTTGGTAACCCCCCACCTATTCTCCTACCCATCCTGCCCACTCACCAGTCACCTCTTTTCAGGACATACCCTGTCTTTTTCTCTGTGCAATCCCACCCACTCCCATTAAACACTGCACAATTACTATACAGATTGTGTCATTTGGACACTCCTACCTCAGTTCCAGTTATTGCACCGAGGGCTGGAGATATTAAGGTTCCAACATATTCTTATATATAAAAGCAAATGGGAGCTAAACAACTGTACTATGGGGCAAATAAAACATCTCATTGACTTGAATGTGGCTTTTTAACCCCTTGTATTCTAAAGAGGTCAACGACACATTGCGAAAATTTGCCCCAGAGTTACTCCAGTTTTGTACATAAGGTTTGTTGTACAGTACCTAGTTTATCTGAACCCATTTCATAAATAGCCTGCACCTAGGGGCACAGACATGTTTCTCTCACTCAGTCAGCCCTGCACTCCCATAATAACCATCCCTTGTATTGCACAACACAAACAGGTCATTTTGACATACAAAGAGCTTTGTGAAAGGTGCTAAGTGGAAGTAAACACGATTATTGCCTAGGAACCACTCTTTGGCTGCAAAATAAACTTTGTGCTGTGTGCGTTGACCCCCTCGGTGTGTATTATTTGATAGCAAATGCATTACATAAAACTATATTGGGAACAATAACTGAAAATAGACGATATGAAAAGGCATCAATGGAACTGAATTGAAATTTTCTACCTGTGAAAATGTTACAAGTGCATTTTATCTATAAAAAATAATTCTAGTGAAGATTATGGGGACATGTGTAGATAGAACCAGTGATAAATGCATCACTTTAAATATAATCCTGATCTCTGTAAAGCAATTATAGCATTGTGGACTAAGTAAAAGATACAGTACTGGAATCATAGGGGACTAATAACAATTCCCCAAATTCCCTTTGATTTAAAAATGTCTTTTAACCCTATGAATGACAGAGACATTTCAATTAATTGTGAAGCAATGCACTAGAGAATGTTCTAACATTCAATGGGTTAAAAGTCCCTTTTAACCTTTTGAGTGTCAGAGGGGTACCCTCTGGCACTCAAAGGGTTAACTCAGCAAGGCATTTAATTCCCTGTGGTGAAGCTTGTTTGTCCCACATTTGTGCTTATGTGTCATTGAAGTGTTATATTTTGACAGCACAAGTCTCAGCTTGGGAAAATGATATCATCAGTTTCCATTTGAATATTAGTCTGGTGCAGTGGTTCTCAGTCAGGGTGCCCCATCTTAGGATGTCACACTTATACTATGACAACCTTGACAAGAATATGAATGAGGAGTTTCAAATGTACAATTAAAGGGATAGTAATACATAATTTTAACAAATGTTCATCTTGTAGGTATTAAAAAAAGAAATTAAATGTCCCTTTGTGGTTGGAGAGATAATCGTACTGAAAGTTCCCCCCTCCCTTCCCTTTCCCTGACGTCAGCACTCTAGCTGACTGCAGGGGAATCCAGTCCTGGGAAAAACCAGCGGCTCTGCAGCAGAGTCGAGACTGAGATATTGAAAAAGAAATACTTCACTGGAACAGTCTTCTAAGTGTGCTTGCAAACCAAGCACACTTTGTAAGACCATTCCAGTGACAGATTTTGTCTTCAATAATGCAATGTCAGCTCTGCTGAAGAGCCTTCGCCGGTCCCCGGAAGAGCGCTGACGTCAGGGAAGGGGAGGGAGGGGGGATCTTTCAGTATGATTATCTCTCAAACCATAATGGTTTGAGAGATGGGACTGGGGGCGTTTAATTTCTTTTTTAATACCTACAAGAGGAACATTTGTTATAATTATGTATTACTATCCCTTTAAAGAGAACTGTTATGAAAAATATGCTTGTTTCCTTTTTTTTTTCAATTATGAGACCTAAAAAGAACTAAATATTTACACACCTGAGGACTCTCCAGATGTGACCCAGAGACTACGGTTTTTAACTTTATTACTTAATATCCATTGACAAAGGCTGATTTTCAGGTTCAGTGAGATTCATTGTAACTCAGTTCTGCTCTCTATTCTCCCCACTCATTTTAAGGGCAAACACTGCTTCCCTTCCCAATCACACCCATCTCAATCATGCCCAATCCATTTGATTAAATTAATCACATCATTTGCACACTTTCATCCCCAGACCTTAGTGGATCTCCAGAGACTTGAGACAAACAGATTTCCAGGTATGAATATTTACACACTTGTACCATTCTTTATAGTCTTGACAAATGACCTATAAAATGTTAGTGTGCCTTGAAAATTCCAGACTGCGTGTTAAGGTTGGCTTGAGCAAAAAATTGTGAATCTCTGGTGTAGTGTATCATTCTGGTATGTTCTGATTCCAGATGTGTGTTGTGCCTAAATACTTACACACCTGGAAACTCTCCAGAATGGACCCAGAGACTCTGTTTTTTGTATACTTAATTACTGGGTATCCAGGGATAGAGGCTGATTCTCAGGGCTCAGTAAGCCCCCTTGTAACTACTCCCACTTCACTGCCAGTTCCACTCAGTCTCCCACTCAGCCTATTTTAAGGGTAAACTTCTTACCTTTTCTGACATGAATCGCATCATAGATCTCCCCCAGCGGAAATCAGAGGACTGCCCTCCAGGTAGTCCACATTGCCAAGTTCCCAGGTATGCCCTGAAAATTCTAGACTATTTGCTAGGGTTGCCCTGATCAAAAAAAGACTGTTGTATTTTCTTATATTACATATATGCATTGTACTTTACTTTTTATCATTTTACTGCACATATTTTGTGGAAGATGTGGGATTTCTGTAGTGCATACCAGCTACCACACTCCCTCATCACTGACACTTTAATGCCAATAAGCCCTCTTCACGTTCCCCATGTGGCATTAGAAGCTTAGTAAATTAGTGTTAGACAAGATGTAGGGCTAGAAAGCCAATTCCAGTGCCTGTTTTTGAGCAGAATCCTATTTGTGCATTCTCCCAGGGGCATTCCCCTAGAGTTGGAACATATGTTAAAAACTGGCTGAGGATAAATAAATAAATGGTTGCAATAAATGTGATAATGATGGTCTGTGTGACCACATTTTAAGTGGAGCAATTCTGGAACAAACCCACTCACCCTAGGGACAAATAAACTTTTGCATTGATTTATATGTGAATATTATCTGCTTAATGCCTAGTGAAGCAATGCTTTGGAGACCTCTGTAACCTTCAAGGGTTTAAAAACAACTGTATCACCTGAAAACAAATATGTTGATTTTGAAAGAACTTTCAAAATTACTTCCATGTTGTGTCATGCAGTTTAATTTTGAAAATTAGTTTTCAAGTTTAGATTTATATACAATGCTAATTAAGGCATGCCATGCAGGCACTTTCTGAATTAGTCCTATATTACCTCTTCCCACTAACTGATACTAGTTAGCAGTGCATTGACCACCTCCTCTAGCACTGGAAGGGTTCCAGCCACAACACTGATAAAAGGTGAGGGAGTTGCCTGGAAGCTAGAGTGCTCTAGATGTGTTACAATGATGGTGAGCATGGGAGGACCTGTGGTGTCCTTGCTGCGGCCAAAGCCGGGAATAGATGTTGGCCAGATATCTAACCCCAGAGGAGCTGGGAGGTGGACCAGGATGACAACACCCATGGGACCTCTGAAGGCAACTCCTGCTGAGGAGGCCAGGTGAATCCCAGAGTGCAGAGGTGCATTAAGATAGGAGGAAGATGGTGCTGTGGACAGCTCCCACATGGTTCAAGGCAGCTCCTGCAATCATGTAAGCACCGAAGGCAACAGGACTAAGGTGAATTGGGAATACCAATCAGGAAGTTGGTGAACAACAATCTGCCTGAATAGGAAGCACAGTAGTGGCTGGCTGAGGTAAAGGAGGGATCTGGAACACGTCAGAGTCAGAGAACAGGCTGGGATCGAAACACAGGAAGTTAAACAAAGTGCAAGCCAGAGTCAGAAGTCAACTCAAGGTTGGTACCCAGAAGGTCAAACAGAAGATCTGGAGCGAGTCAGAGAACAAGCCAAGGTTGGTACACAGGTAGTCGAACACAGAATATGGACTGAGTCCGAGATCAGCCCGGGGTCGAAACAAAGGAAGTCGAACAAGATGCATGGAGAAAGCAGGTACCAAGTTCAGATGAGCAAGGTCGAAGCACAGAGATAAACAGGTAACACGCTGGAAATCCTGAAGTAAACATGCATGTAGAATGATCATCTACCGGTGGGCAGGACAGGTAGATAAAGGATATAACATCCAATCAGGATAAGGAGGGCATAGCTCAATTCGGGGAGCACAGATGTGACAAAGGGTTATGTATCAGTGAGTGGAGGAGGTAATGTAGCGCTAAGACAGGAAGTATATGAACAAAATGCCTTAATTAGTACAATCTATACATCTAAATTACTCAAAAACAATTTTCAAAATAAAAATTGTTATACAACATATAGATGATTTTGAAAGTTCTTTCAGAATCATAAAAGTTTTTTTTAGATGATACAATCTTTTGTATTTGCTCCTTTTGATTCAGTTGCCACAGAAATGCTCTTACTTGGTGCATATTCCCTTATGTTACTTTTACCAGAATTGTGCAGAAAAGCAAAATGTTGTTTTCTCTCTACACACTGGAGCCATGGGCGCATGTGTTTTTCTGATAAACCTGATGTACTTTTGTGCTATTTTTAGTTATTTTTCTTACACCTGGGTAATGATGACTGTGAAATATTGTGAAGCTATAAGAACATTTATTCACAACATGTCATTTTAGGTGATAGTGAACTGTGAATATACAAATTTTAATTGAATAATTTATGTAACTTTCCTTTATTTGGTTGTTGTAGAACAGTTACCCGGAGGCTGAAGCAAACCAACAGAACCGTAAGGAACAAACTAAAATTGAATTAAAAGTGGCTTTGAATCCTTTGAATGGTAGAGAGGTGTGCAATGCATTAATTCGCAATGTGTTGCATACCACTATAACATTCAAGGGGTTTAACTCCCCATTTAAATCAATGGGAATTTTTATTTGCCTCCTTTAGTACAGCCGGTTTGCCACAGAATTCTTCCAGTATGTCAGATTTCTCTTTTTATTTCCTATTGCTGCCCATGGAAGTTAACCCATTGGATGCTTATGGCGCCTCTTACACTTTGATATGGAATGTATTTGTGAAGTCTCTAGCAACCAAGAGGTTAAAAGGAGAAAACTGTTTTGTGTTTCTAAGCACAGAAAGTCAATCAGCAAGCAGTGTAAATCTAATGAAGAAGCCACATTGTAATCGGAAAGCTCTTAGGAACAGGGCCTGATTTAGCATTAGGCAGTTGGCAACCACTGTAACTGCCTCCCAAGTTTCCCTCTTTAGGAGGGACAGTCCCTCATTGAGACCCAAATCCTCTGTCCCTCTTTTCCACCCTGGTATCCCTCTTTTTAGGAGATCAGACTGTGTGATACATATATAAGTATATCACATTGCTCAACATGAAATAACCTAAAATTTCTTGGTAATGTCCTGCCCATCAGCTATGTTCCCAGAAACACTAGCAATAATAAAAGTGTACCTCTTTGGCCATCTGAAATGTTGGGAGGTATGCGTAAATATTTTGAGGTGCACCTCAGCAGTGTCTACATATTAGGTCTGTGGCATTGCTAGAGCGGTCCCAGTGCCCCTGCCCACTGGTTTATAGTGGCCACTTCATTTAACAATTTACAAATACAATATTTTACTGGCCTGTACTTAACCTCTTGGATGCTGGAGAGGTCTCCAAATTGCTAATGCATTATAGACATCTCTATCATCCCAGATGATTTTTGTATGTGTATGTTGTAAAGGTGAAGTTATTTTCTGTACCAGAGAAGAGCGATATAGTCTCTAAATGAAACCATATAAGGAATGACGTGTTGTCATGGGCCATGCTAAAGGACTCTAGGGTACCTTTCCGTAGAATTGACATGTAAATCTAACCTTGCTTAGAAATACAATTCAGTTAGGATTATTCACCCTGGTGATTTAAACAAAAAAGTTCATATCTCCCAGTTTATTTACTTTGTCATCTTTGCATTGTCCCTTTGTTCCCATCACTAATGGATAATGGCAGAGGTGGGACATGAGAAGTCCACATCGGGGTCAGGCTTACAACATTGGCTGACACTCACGTGGGTCGGCCATTTATTGTATACCTTCTCAACATCCACATAACAAGTGTTAACAATCTACTCCTCTCATAGTCTGCCATGAAGGTAATTCTGGCCTGGTGATATCCATCAGTGTGAACTGTCACTCACATTGGGGCCAATGTGTTCATCTGACTGGTGATTACAAAATGCTTCTATAATTTGATCAGGAGGAATGAGGTGTCATAGAGAAAGCTGCTGGATTTACAGATACATAGGAAATAAAGCAGGGGGCGCTTATATGGTACAGACTTTGCTACTGTAAATGTTACTTAGAAAAAATGTCACTGAGGTGATAGATTCATGCCAGTCATAGGATTCAGAGTTATAGGTCAATCAGAGAGTAGATTATTGTAGCCCAGGAAGCCACAAACCATAAAGAAGGTGAACATCTCTGACTAGTAACAGGGTTCAAAATAGTTCAAACAGTTGAAGACTGAAGTCACTGAGTTGGGGGTCATAGACCAATAATTCTGGAGTTAATAAATTTGCTATTTAGTTTTAGATCATATGCCAGTAAGGTAGTTGGAGGTCTCATACCAGTCATTGTGTCTGGTGTCGGACACTAATCATGAAGTAGGAGGTCATCGGTAAATCATGGATTTCAAGGTCGAATACCAATCACAAAGCTGAAGGTCATAATCAATGTATTATTTTGCGATTTATCAACTTGTCATGGTGCTGGATGTCCAGACAAATGGTGGTTATGGATTACAGTCACAGAGATAGAATAATTGACCAGGGTGTGCAAAGTCTGTGAAGGATATAAACTGAATAGAGTCTACCAGATACAGCAGTCGATATTAAAGGGCAGAATATACACTTACATGCACAGAGATATTAGTTAGATGAGAATCCTTCACACAAGAGGTGCCCTTCCTTCTATATTGAACCTAGCAATGTCTACACTCTACAAACTGTAGGCACAAAGAAAGAAGATTAATTCCGCAGAAAGACAACTGCATAATTAGGGAAAAGTAAACATTCCAACTGATTTGAAGGGGTTTTGAGCCCCTTGAATGCTAGAAAGCTTTGCATGATGTTGGAAAATGTTCTAACATCAGAGAGGTTAAAAGCTCCATTTGAATCAATGAGAGTTCTGTGAATTTCTATTTTTCCCTGTGGTACAGGTGGCTTGTTCTAGAACTGATACTAATGGAGTTCTGGAAATTTGCATTTGATGTAGATTTATCCCAGAGTTAGTTTGTGAATATGGCCCTTAATATTAGTTATGGTGCAGTTGGTTTAGATCAGAATTGCTCCAGTTTTTCTCTTCCCCCATCTCCTGTATACGGCATCTCTAGTTGTTAATTTATAACATCAAACTGTGCATTTCATTTCTCTCACTCACTTACTCTCCCTCCTAATTCCAGTCTTTCACTGTCAAAAGTGTCCTGAATTATCTCACTTCTTAATCTTCATGTGTATAGCATCTCTCCCACACACTCATTCTATCTGTCATTCTCATTCACACTGTGTCTGTCTGTTTAAAATATTTTGACTGTCTGCTGTTATGATGGAAACATGTACCTGTATTTATAACTTGTATATTAATCCCTTTTTTGGAATGGATAAAATCAACAAAAACATTTACTTAGTGGTTCTGAATAAGTATGCCACAACCAGTATCTTGTAAATGTAAAAGTATCCCTAGTTCACACACACACACACACACACACACACACACACACACACACACACACACACACACACACACACACACACTACAAAACTTCTTACCTATGGCTTATAGTTTGTGTGTGTGATTATGTGTATGTATGTGTATAGGTGTCTGTGTATGTGAGTGTGTGTGTATTTGAGTTTGTGCATGTGTGTGTGTGTGTGTGTGTGTGTGTATATATATATATATATATATATATATATAAAAAAAACTATATATATATATATATATATATACACACACACACATATATCTGTTTGTGTATATGTGTTCATGTATGTTTGTGTATATGTGTTTATGCGTGTGGTGTGAGTATGTGTGTGTATGTGCATGCATATATGTATGATTGTGTGTATTTGAGTGTGTGTGCATGTAGGTGTGTGTGTATTTCATTGGATGTGTATGTTTTTTGTGTGTGTTTGTGTGTGTGAATGTGTCTACATTTCAGTGTGTGTGTGTGTGTGTGTGCGTGTGTGTGTTACAGTGTGTGTGTTTGTATGTTTATGAGCATGTGTATGTCAGTGAGAGAGAGTGTATGTGTGTGGGTATTTCAGAGTGTGCATTTCAGTGAGTGTTTGTGTATTTAAGGTGTGTGCGTGTGTATTTCAGTGTGTGTGGGTGTGTGCATTCTAGAGGTGCAATTCTTGGGAAAACCAACTACCCTATAGGGTGGGAAGGAAATTCTCATTGATTTAAATGGGCACTGTAATCCCTTGGTTGATAGAGAATCTCCAACACATTGCTTGTGTAGGAGACCTTTCTAGCATTTAAGCGGATAAAAGCCCATTAAATCAATGGAAATCTGGGGAATTTTACTTTTTCCCTATGGCACAGCTGGTTTGCGTAGAACTGCTGATATAATAAATGCCAGCCTTTGTCCATCTTATCCATAGTAGTAACCTCCTGTAATCATGTCTGGTATGTTCTTCTTTATCATTGTGCCAGAATTGTCATGTATTTTCTCTGCATTTCTTAGTACTGGAATTAAATGTCAGAATTGCTTTGTCACTGAAAATGTTACTGCTTTGTCCTGCATTTCTTTGATTAAGGCAAGTCCCAATGGTTGCAGCACCATGTTTTTAAATAAGGAAAGCTAGATGAAGACCAATGGGTAGCTGGTGCTACTAGATTACCGTTGATGATTTCTTTATTGAAATCCAGTGAAATTTTGTTGGTGCATTTATATCAATAATTCACAAAAATGACACAAAGTAACTGAATAGAAATTGTAACAAAAAAGGGGGAGGTGAGTGTGTGTGTATATGTACAGTGAGGGAAAAAATTATTTGATCCCTTGCTGATTTTGTACGTTTTTCCACTGACAAAGAAATGATCAGTCCATAATTTTAATGGTAGGTTTATTTGAACAGTGATAGACAGAATAACAACAAAAAAATCCTGAAAAACACATTTCAAAAAAGTTATAAATTGATTTGTATTTTACTGAGTGAAATAAGTATTTGACCCCCTATCAATCAGCAAGATTTCTGGCTCCCAGGTGTCTTTTATACAGGTAACAAGGTAAGATTAGGATCACTTTCTTAAAGGGAGCGCTTCTAATCTCAGCTTGTTACCTTTATGAAAGACACCTGTCCACAGAAGCAATCAATCAATCAGATTCCAAACTTTCCACCATGGCCAAGACCAAAGAGCTGTCCAAGGATGTCAGGGACAAGACTGTAAACCGACAAAGGGCTGGAATGGGCTACAAGACCATCGCCAAGCAGCTTGGTGAGAAGGTGACAACAGTTGGTGCGATTATTTGCAAATGGAAGAAACACAAAATAACTGTTAATCTCCCTCGGCCTGGGGCTCCATGCAAGATCTCATCTTGTAGAGTTTCAGTGATCATGAGAACGTTGAGGAATCAGCCCAGAACTACATGGGAGGATCTTGTCAATAATCTCAAGGCAGCTGGGACCAAGAAAACAATTGGTAACACACTACGTCGTGAAGGACCGAAATTCTGCAGCGTCCCCAAGGTCCCCCTGCTCAAGAAAGCACATGTACAGGCCTGTCTGAAGTTTGCCAGTGAACATTTGAATGATTCAGAGGAGAACTGGGAGAAAGTGTTGTGGTCAGATGAGACCAAAATCGAGTTCTTTGGCATCAACTCAACTCGCCGTGTTTGGAGGAGAAGGAATGCTGCCTATGACCCCAAGAACACCATCCCCACCGTCAAACATGGAGGTGGAAACATTATGCTTTGGGGGTGTTTTTCTGCTAAGGGGACAGGACAACTTCACCGCATCAAAGGGACGATGGACGGGGCCATGTACCATCAAATCTTGGATGAGAACCTCCTTCACTCAGCTAGGGCATTGAAAATTGGTTGTGGATGGGTATTCCAGCATGACAATGATCCAAAACACATGGCCAAAGCAACAAAGGAGTGGCTCAAGAAGAAGCACATTAAGGTCCTGGAGTGGCCTAGCCAGTCTCCAGACCTTAATCCCATAAAAAAATCTGTGGAGGGAGCTGAAGGTTCGAGTTGCCAAACGTCAGCCTTGAAACCTTAATGACTTGGAGAGGATCTGCAAAGAGGAGTGGGACAAAATCCCTCCTGAGATGTGTGCAAACCTGGTGGCCAACTACAAGAAACGTCTGACCTCTGTGATTGCCAACAAGGGTTTTGCCACCAAGTACTAAGTCATGTTTTGCAAAGGGGTCAAATACTTATTTCACTCAGTAAAATGCAAATCAATTTATAACTTTTTTGAAATATGTTTTCAGGAGTTTTTGTTGTTTTTCTGTCTCTCACTGTTCAGATAAACGTAACATTAAAATTATGGACTGATCATTTCTTTGTCAGTGGGCAAATGTAGAAAATCAGCAGGGGATCAAAAAATTTTTTCCCTAACTGTATGTGTTTGTGTGTGTACACGCTCCTATGTGTGTGTGTGAGCATGTGTGTGTGTGCGTGTGTGAGCATGTTTGTGTGTGTGTCTCTTTAATATTTATTAATGTCATTAAACAATACTAAAAGTCACAAATTATAGAAAAATAGCCATTTTATTGAATAATGTGTTGCTAGTCAATTAATCCTTTGAGTGCTAGAGGATTCACAGTGTGTTCGATAACCCTCTGGCACTCAAAGGGTTACGATTAGAAATGTTGAAATTTGCTGTCATTAATCTGTATGCATTTTTTTATGTGTTCATTTTAACCCTTTGAGTTTCAGAGGGCTGTGCAATGCATTGCACACCTTTCTGACGCTTAAAGGTTAAGTGTTACTATCCACTTCAAGGGCTAATAAATGTCTTTATTTACTAACGCACACATTTTGATCTTTTATTCATGCAGCTAAAATGAAATATTTTCACGTATTTGATAATATATGCTAACATTTACAGTTTACTTTTCTTTTTGATTTTGCACAAATTTATAGATTAGTGACTCATTGATATAAAGATAGTCCTCTGTCCATGAACATCTTATATAATAATTTCCTAGGGTGTTTGTCAGAAGCTGTCATGTGCAGTAGAGGCTGCCCTAACGCACAGAATGCTGGGAGGTGTAGGAATGCTGGGAGCATTATGTGCTTTTGGGCAGTCTCTACAGTGCATGACTGCATCAGCGGCAGGAGGCAGAGCAGGACCGGCCTCTTAACCCTTTGAGTGCCAAAGGGATATGCAACGCATTGCTTTGCAATGCGTTGCTTACCCCTCTGGCACTGAAAGGATTAACATCACCCGGACATTGGCCCGTGTACACGGGCTTTCACACTAGTATCACATATTCTCTTGTGTACTAAGCACCAGAACTTAGATTGCATATAATCAATCATTGTGGTTTATTGAGAGGCTTATGTTTACTGTATAAGAATTCATTTTAATACCCTCACCGCATAGAGATTTTTCAAGTTCTAGAAATAAGCAGATAGCTTTGCCAGCCTTGGATTTCTAATTTTTCTGGCTATTTTGTCAAATTAGCAGCTCTAATTCATTCTAAAGCCTCTAACTATGCGTCCTTTTCCCTGCTCACATCAGTGCAGCCAGACCTGTATTCAGTTGAATGAGAAAAAAAGAGCTAGATTATATCAAGTGTCTTGCTTGTAATCTGTATAATCGTATGAATATCATTTATACTACTTGTTTATGAAATGATTTCATATGGATGCATTAGGCAGAAATGAAAAGATTGTCAATTTTCCCTGGCTTTAATTCAAAGGCTTGGTATACAAAAAAGAGAGTTTTTTGTTTGTTCTTTTAACAAACCGACTACATGACAAGGGAGAGATCAATAAATTAATTTATTTATATGAAGCATTGAACCCTTTGAGTGCCAAAGCAGTATGCAACGCATTGAAAAGCAGTGCGTTGGGCACACCTCTGACACTTAAGTGGTCTCCAGTACATTGCAAAGATTTATTAACCCCTTGCATGTTAGTGATGTCTCCAGTGCATTGCAAAACACTGCACTGGAGACCTATTTCACATTCAAGGATTACGGTAAAGTTGTAAGAAGGATGTGTAAGCAGGGTGGACAAGAGAGGTAACTGAACAGGGCACATTTTCCAATAGGCACAGAACCAAAGGTTGATACTGGTCAGCAGCTATCAAACTGCTAATTTAGCACAGTATCTCACTTCCTGGGTCTCTCCTACAGCACAGACATATCTAGTTACCCCTCTGCAGCAACCTTTTGAGTGATAGATAGTTATTTAATGCATTGCAATGCAATGAGTTGGATACTTCTCTGTCACTCAGAAGGTTAATGTTTTTGCTTTTTGACCCATTATAACATATAACTTAGTAAAGTACTTTACTCTGACCAACTCATGTGCATAATGTTATTTTCACAAGATCACTCCAAAACAAATGCAACAACGCACTTACTCCAAGTCTGATCAAATGAAGCTTATGTATCCCTCCTGCTTTCCTGTGTCACCCAGGAATTGGATTATAGGCACTGGAAGATAATGTAAAAAGCTTGAAATACCTGCTTCTCCCATTCATTTTTTTTATTCAATTACCCCCTTTTACCTCAAGAGAAACATATCTGTCAGAATTTCCACAGTATCTGCCAGTACAATGCACAGCTTAGGGAATTCAATTACTTCACTTACTGTAATAACACCCATATGCGATTTCGCATTAAAGTACCAGTTGTGCAGGTTTATGCTTTATAGCGTGTAGCAAGGAGATATGGGGATTTAACTCTTGATTGATAAAACATGAAATATGCCTAGTGTGCTACAGAAGCAACAGTATACCCTGTTATGATTGATACTGAACGCTGTATAATAGGACTGGCCATTCTACCGTAGTATATCTAGGCAAATCCCCCTGGATTGTGTACTTTAGTGCACTTGCATTGAACAACATCAGCACTTTCTATAACAGGGATTTTAAAGTGAAGAGTACCCCTTTATTTAAAGGTGCAGTGCATGGACAGTGGACAAACTGGAGCTGGCCCTCAAAGGGGTTACGTTTAAAACAGCCAGTCTAACACAAAACCCTACATCAGGGCAACACTGTCAAGAACTTGTTTTAATAGCATTTACCCAGGTTGCCCTGGTATAGGGTTTTATGTCAGACTCTTGCCTTTTTAAACTGAAATGTATTTTTCTCCTATAAAAAAAGGACCAAGGGTAATAGAATAAAAGGGCAGGGAAAGAATAGTATCAAGAGTATATCACACCATACAAACAAAAGGATTACAGTAATTTAGATGTGAGCATCTGAGCGTCAATCCCCACACTTTATAGAACTTCTTCAGGATGTCACACATGCTGTATGTCATTTTTTTGTAGGGCATGAGAGTGATTAATGTGATTAGAAATATCCCTCCAGTATGGCTATATGGAAGATTTCCAATTACAGGTTATAAAGATGTTGTGGATGAAAGAATAAAGGCTATCAAGGAACAAACAGGGTTGTTGAATTGGTTTGGCTTTAGTAATAAGAAGGCCATTTCAGGAATCATTGGGACACAATGGCCCAGAATCTTTCTTATACAGAGAACACTTTGACCCACAAGGGCATACTATATTTACAGTACCAGCAGATGGGAAGAAGGGATCACTGTTCTTTACTTCACCTCCAGTACCTGTCATTTGTGTGGAGTGTCATTCCAGTTTGAAACGCAAAAGGATTTGTTGAGGTCTAACCCCAGTGCCCCATAATCAGGGTTTTCTGTCCTGAAAGGTCGTGATTCAAAAAAGTCAGCAGAGAATGGACATTATTTTGGGGCAATGAGCACAGTCCTTACAGATGGATTCAACTGGGGTGAAACTAGGGAATCTTTTATGGTTGAAATAAAATTCAGAAAGTGTGCTTACTTAGCCAGTTCCTGAAATTATCTGCAAAAATTAATTGGATACAAGTACCAATCTAGTATACGATTCCTGAGGAGAGGACGTAGTAGTCTTAAAATGCTTCGAATAGGCTTGCCTTGAATATCTAATTTAATATTTTAATAAATAATTATTTTAATATTGATGATTTGGCTAATCATTACTACGTCTAAGTGGATACCAGTGATATGGCAATACCTGGTATGTGGTAAGCTAACCCCTGTGTTGGACTACTCAACCTGCAGAAAACATTTTATGAGCATCTTCTATTTGGTTTTATGATTTTATATTGTTGATTGGTTGTAAATTTATATGAAGAGTGGTCCATTTTCTCTTGATTTTATCTTTTCTCATTGAAGGAGATTGTTAGGGAGCAGCAGTTATGAAGATATGTGTGTGTTTTGGGTAGTAACAATATCCCCCACATGTGCATAGAGCCACTGAATGAGCATTTTATATTGACTGTGAGTAAAACAGCCTTATGTGACCTCTGAGGACACATTAACCCTATCATACATGTCTCTCAACTGTAAAATAATACCATGGGTAGATTCACTAAGCGGTGATAAAGAGTTGATAAAGGGGGAGATTCATTAAAGGTTGATATAGAGGTGATAAAATGGAGATGACTTAGTGCATAGGCTCCATACAAGAATAGAGGAAATGGAGAAGTGATAAACTGGAGAAATCATCTGCACTTTATCACCTCTTTATCACTGCTTAATGAATATCCCCCAGGTGTCTTCTACGAGGAAATGGAAGTTTGAGGAATAAGTCATCCTATATAATAACTCGCTAGGATGTTTGTCACAATGTAGTCATGAGCAGTAGAGACTGACAGCATTTGGGCAGTCTCTACTGAGCATGATTGCATCGTGTGAGTGAGGCGATGCAAGACTGCATGGCATGGAGCAGTGAGGTAACGGCCTCATAACATTACCTGGACCTTGCTTTTACACTAGTAGTATATATTCCATGGGTAGAAGTCACATTCCATGAGTAGAAGGCATGAAGCTGAGTTTATGAGATTCTGTTTCACCACAGATTTATCCCAGATGTAGATTAAAATGGAAAGAATGATCATCAGGGTTCTAGCTGCATCTTGTTTTCTGGGGGGGAGGGGATCCAAACCAAATTGCGTGTAACAGCCATTTTAAGTAAGGATGAGTCTATTTGGAGCCATGCAGTAGTTGGAGATACCACATAAGAGCTTGGACTATAAGGTGCTCAATAGTAGAAGTTCTTTTGAGTAGTGAAAAACTCTATTTGAACATGCTATTTGGAAACGTTTGAGGGCACATCTAGGCTTACTCCCCATATAAAATTATATAGTATCTTCTGAATCGGACCTAGAAAACTAGTAGGAATGTCAGTTCTTTTGTTGCTCTGTAGTTTCTTATTAAAATATAAATATTAAAGCAACAGTTAAGAAGCCTTTATTATTGCTGTGGCAACAGAAGAGAGGCAAGCCCACCCATATCAGCTGTAGAAATCCCTCCTGTCCCTCTCAGCTCATGCTGCTCCTTTATATGTCCTTCAGTGGGCTTTAATTTAACTCTTTGAGTGCCAGAGGGGTAAGCAATGCATTCTAAAGCAATTTGTTATGTACCCCTTTGGCACCCAAAGGGTAAATGTCATCAGTGGGATGTACAGAGGAAGAAAAAAAGGCTTTTCAATGCCTTGGAGACCTCTCTAGCATTTAAGGGGTTAAACGCCCAATTTAATTTAACAGAAATTTTCATTTTTCCACTACTGTGCAGTTGGTTTACCCCATAAGAACTCCATTTTACTTGTATAAATATGGACTGATGTGTCATTTTTGTTAGGTTTGTGGAACTACTTAGAAGTGTAAGGAATAAGGTGTCTGACACCAGTGCTACATTTATTAAGAAAAAAAAAATGATATATATCATTTTTACTAATATTTTTAATAGAGGGCACTGCCCTCTTTGAAATGCATTAGCCATTTACAAAATGCCATTTAATATATCTAGGTATGTATACTGCAAACTTCTCAGTACTAGGTTAGCAAATCTGCCATGACTATTATTTAACAAGCCACTTCTGCAGTTCTCTTTTTTTACGTCTTTGCGCATATCACATAGTCTATGATTTTTTAGCATGTCAGAACATCATATAAATTATATGTTTGATGCCAAGCCTCCAAGCTGAGATATTGCTCGATGGATTAGGAATCACTCCCAGCTCCAAATGATCCAATCAAGATATAAATTCATGGCACAGCCTGGCTACGTAAAAAAAAAAAAGTAAGAATTTATAAAATAGGTCTAAAAGTAATAAAGCCTAGTGTTTTCTGATCAATGGATTTTATTTTCACTTAATCTTTACAGAATAAACCTCCCCATAAAAAAACAAGGTGAAATGAACCAGAAATGTAATTCTTCTGCAAGGGTAGGCAACCTTTGATCTCTCTAGCTGCCATTATCTCCATTCCTGGATGAGAATGATGGCAGTTGTAGTCTACAACAGCTGGTGAGCCAAATGTTGCCTTGTTATGCTCTAGTGCAGCAATGAGAATTGTATGCAACAATCCCTCCTACCTAAAAATAAATACATATTTATTATTAAATCAACACAGCAGTGGAGATGAATAAATCTGAAAGTAATTGTCTCACATTCACAGAATGTTTCAGGGTAAATGAACAGAGAACACTCAGAGGAATCTCAAACTTAATTAATTGATTTGCTCATCTCCATCAACAATGTAACCTGAGAAATAATCAGAGATGTCTGTTGTGTAAGAGTGGGTTAATTCTGTAGTAAGGCTGATGTAGTAAGAGGAACTGGAGCAGTTCTGGGGCAAACTGCACAATACAAATTCCCAAAATGTCCTTTCATTTAAATGGTGCATTTAACACCTTGAATCTTAATGAAGTCTCTAATTCATTGCTTCTCACTGAGTTGGAGGCTTCCCTAGCATTCAAGGGGTTAAAATTCATATTTAAGTCAATGTGAATTTGTATTTATCCCCTATGGTGCAGTTCAGGTCTTCTTAATAAAGCAGCCACACTGTGTACTTCTTACTGATAGTAATTGTTGTTTCAAATTCAGGGCTGATTCCATTGCTTGTGATAATAGTGTTGCTGTTTTTTATCTATACATTTCCCCATAGACCTCAACAGAAAACTTTGAGATAAAACCAGTGATAACATTCATCACCTGCAATGAAATCCAACCCTCTGTTGGAAAGATGGATATCATTGACCCATTTAAGTAGGAGGGATCACTCTGGGGCACGGTACCTCTGTAGCAGAGGGGAAAAACCTGTGTCTCTCCTGCCACAATGCCCACTCACTGGTAGCAGCTGGCTGACTTTGAATGATGGGAGATGTAGTCCAACAAAAGCTAGAGCAGAGGTAGATTTGGTCATCTATCTGTTGGGGACTACATCTCCGACTACATCTCCCATCATGGGAGCTGTAGTCACTAACAATTGAAGATCAAAGGTTGCTTATCCTTGACCTAGAGGGATTAGCCCCTCTGGCTCTAGAGAAGATTTTTTGTAGAATAAAACACCCCTTAGTTTAAGCTTTAACGGGACAAACAGTTTGTCATTTGGGTGTCAGCCAACTGCCAGGTCTTCAATGCTATCTAATCAGCAGTGTAATCACATAAGAGATTGTGCAGAACTTACTGGAAGTGAAGTATATAATTACATTTTCCAATGTTAAGGAAAAAGAGAGGTCACAAAAAAAATCGATCTACAGTCACAGCTCTTGGGTACCAATGTGCTGTATAGAGCAGTGATCTGTAATTGGCCATCTACAGTTGTATAAGTGAGAATGTTTGTCCTTTTCACCTAGCCCAGTAGTTTGAATAAATAATGGCCATTTACTGCGACCATTTTCATTGCACTTAAGTTATCCACAACAACGTTAAATGCCCACTCTGCCAGCTCTTAGCTATGGTTTTCCATTTTCTATTGATATGGGGAGCAGGTGGTTTGTATATGTAAATACTCCTAGGGCCTCTTTCACATGGGTGAGAGAATTGTTACAACCTGTAAAGGTAATGTAGTCCATATAATTACATTTACCTCTCTCCTACAATCCACTGCCTACCCAGATGCAGAAGAGGTGTGTCTTTTGGTTTACCCAATATTACTGACTGGTGGCCACATGGATAAGCTATTCACTTAAGGTTGCAGCAAGCTTCACAGCCTCCAACAGACCTTGTGTGTAAGGTATGCACTTGCTCTTATAGACCAACATGCAGGCATTGCTTTCTACAACTATTATGTGTTTCTAAGGGAACATAGTAAAGTCAGTGCATGGAGGACTTTGGTGTGATAATTACATGTGTGAGAGTTACTGCAAAGCGCATTCCCTTTCACCATTGGTGACATAACCAATTAAGCATTGTTACATTGGTGTCTCCCCTGGGAAAACTGTGGCCAAGATTCATCAAGCTGCGACAAAAGCAGTGTATCCTATATGCTCTCTTCACCCGATATTACTGATAGATATCATAGAGTATTCGGCAATGAGTAATCATATTTCCCTATCTTGCGTACTGGAGGCAGCGAATATAATAAAAAAGTCATGGAAATGCCACCATTCAGGGAATATGACCAGATATACATACAGAATACATGAATGTATATTTAGCCCCATAGATTTCTCTGGGATGCTTCAGTGTGAGACTGACTGATGGAATTGATGGGTATATCTGGTACTGGTACATTGAATGTGTCAAATTCAAGTAGTATTTGGCTACTGATGAATCAGAGAATAACTAATAAGTAAGGAAACCCTCTGATGCTTTGAGCATTGAGTAATTCATAGCTTTACAACTTGTTCAAGACCTCTCTAGCACCAAAGCGAATAACACAGTATGTATATGATTGCCAGATTGTAACAATAATAGTTTTGTATGCAGAAAGAAAAAGAGAAGCAATTCTGGGGCAAAGCAACTGCACCACAGAGGACAAGTAAAAGTGTTCATTGATTTAAATGAGGTTTTAACCCACTTGAATTTTAGAGCTGTCTCCAACACACTGCAAAGCATGTAGCCCTTAGTTCAGGCTTGTCCAAGTTCAATCCTCAAGGGCCGCCAAAAGGCCAGGATATAAGGATTTCTCTGATTCTCTGAACATTTGGGTTGAGTCAAGGTCCATTTGCATCATGTGGGTCTTGAAGGTCATCCTCCTCACCCAGTTGTTCATAGAATGCTGAGATGAGGAGGTGAACATAGAGGGAAGGTGGGGGTCTTCTTCAGGATTGCAGCATTGATCGACTGTCTGGTCAATGAAGGTGTGTGGGGGGGGGGCATCAGGAGAGATCCCTATACCCCCTATGAGGTCTGATTTGTTTTAACCATACCTAGTGCTGGAACAAGAGATTTCACACTGTGTGCACTTTTTTATACACACAGGATAATTCCTGTGTTCATGCAAATGCATTGGAGACCTAGTATTCAAATGGTTAAAAATCTCTTTTAAATCAGTAGGACTTTGTGGATTGTTTATTTGTCCCCTATCGTGTAGCAGGTTTGCTTTAGAACTGTGCCTTTCTTTCTTTCTGCATATGGCTCTTAGCCCCATGTGCAGAGGTAGACACCCCTCTGGAACTCAAAGGGTTAGCTGTAACATTGGTACTTTTACTTTTTAAACAGTGTGTTGGTGATGTCTCTAGCAGCCAAGTGGTTAAAAGACTAAACTATTAGGTTAACACTTATGAAGTAACAGTCACTGGGTAATGGTGTCTGATGTTAGGGTACTAGGTTATAGTAATTCTTACAAGAGAAATCCAGCAGAAAACTAAATTGTACTGGGAGAAATGCTGCATTCTTCCACACTTTCATTGCTAGTCAAGGATCCTGCCTGATGTACTAAGGAACGTGAGGCTGATGTACTAAGGAATGTGAGGCTGATATACTAAGAAAGTGGAGCAAACCAACTGAACTATAGGACGTGGGACATATTCCCATTGGCTTACATAGGACTTTAAAACCCTTTTAGTGTCAGACAGGTATCCAACAACTGTGATGCAATGTGTTGGATACCTCTCTAGCACACAAAGAGTTAAATCCTAAATCAATGAGAATTTAGGACATTTTTATTTGTCCCCTATGGTGACGATGGTTTGTTCTAAAATTGCACCTCTGTCACTTAGTACTTCAGCCCCTCTGCTTTCCACTCCAGTGTTGTTTACCTCACTGAAATTACTCCCACCTGCTCCATGGAACCCTGCAATAGTATTCAGGGAACCTTGAGGTTTTCATAGAACCCAATGAGAGAACCACTGCCAAACATGAATTTTCTGTATTACTAAACCAGCCGCACTATGCTATTACAATGAAATAAAATCAACTAAATTGTACAGGATATTCCCATGCTATACATTGGAGACAGTTCTAGCACCAAAGGCAATAATGAAAATCAGACATGAATTAAACTCCAGGGAAAGTTGCATTTGCGGTTCATACATTGGAAGTCTGATGTATTAAGAAGAACTGGAGAAATTCCCCGAGAACAAATAAAACCCACAAATTCCCATTGAGGAAAAATAATTTTCCCCATAGACTAAGTTTTTTAAAGTTATTTTTCATTAGATTTTCCTGTTAAGCCAGTTACATGTACAGGATGATTAGTCTTTTCTTCAGTAAGTAGTCATCCTGCAGGTAATGCTGATGGCTTAACCCTTTGGGTACCATAGGGGGTTCCAAGCATTGCTTTGCATTCAAATGGCTAATCACCAAATTCTCCCTCATACTAGTTACTGGACTATATATATATATATATATATAGAGAGAGAGAGAGAGAGAGAGAGAGAGCGCTGTAGAATTAACCATTTGAGTGCCAGAGGGGTATGAAATGTGTTGCATACCCCTCTGGTGCTCAAAGGGTTAAACAGTGTGTGTATATGTGAGAGAGAGACAGAGAGAGGTCTGGCAAAAGAAAATGTGCTTACATCATTTCAACTGCAAACACAAAAGAAAAGTAATGACCACTGCACAAAGCAACAGACTTATCTTTTCTTTAAATAATTCATTTCTATCCAATTTGCTAACTCAATAGAAAGACTCAGTCTGCAGTAGCAGCAGCTTGCATGTAGTGTATGTGGAGGCAAGGAACTTGGCAAGCTCTCAATGAAAAAGCAGCAGCAAGGGTTGGAACACAGGACAAAGGGAAGCAGGGTGTGTGTGGCTAGGGAAGGTTATTCTAAACAAAATAAAATGTATTACAACTTTAATCATTTGAATTCAATCGAATAGTGACACTTTCTGCTAGCTTGCTTCACTGTCTGATTAATCTATCCATAGTTTCAATATTCCCATTTAAGCTTTTATTTTAACACTTTGGGTGCCAGAGAGGAAGCCATTGCATTGTGTTGCAATGTGTTGATACCTTTCCTGAGCTCAATCAAAAACCATAAGAACCTTTTGAGAATAATACAGTATGTACAATTGATTATAGTATCCCAAGCTGACCATGACTAAGACTTACTCATCCCGTTGAGTGCTAGATGGGTGCTTATACTGGACATCCCCTTTAGCACACAAACACACACACACACACACGTATATATATATATATATATATATATATATATATATATATATATATATATATATATATATATATCATTAACCCTTTGAGTGCCAGAGGGGGGTACGGAACGCACTCAAAGGGTTAAAAATACACCCCTACAATTAAATTACATGTATGTACCCAGGCAAAGGCAAATCATAACGGGCGACAAAACAGCCGCAAAATATATATCTACGGAAAAAGACTTCTTTAATCAATAGGTTTGTTTTTCTTGAACACGTGGTACAGCTCTGTACCCAAACGCATACACTTTTTTTCTTTAGCCCTTTGAGTGTATTGCATTGTCCTCTGCCACTGAAAGGGTTAACACGCATGACCCCATTGTCTCAAACACAAGTGATAACTGAGACAGCACAAAGAATAAGAAATCGACGCTCTCTTCATTCAAATGAATGAATGCTTCCAGGCAGGTGCAGCTGTATAGTATTGTCCACCAGACTGGTCCTAAACAGTATATCAGTATATAGCTTAACCCTCTGAGTGCCAGAGAGGAATCTAATACACCTCTCTGGAACTCAGTGGGCTAAGAAACTGTCTCTGTGGTCTTTTGAGTCAGGAAATACATTAATTTGCTGGAAAATAGGGGAACACTGTAAAATGTAGGCTCATGTAACAAACGAAATCGGAGTAAATCTTGGCAAACCAGCTGCAACATAGGGGACAAAGAAACATTCCCAAATATTTAACTGGGAATTTTAACACACTGAGTGCTAAAGAAGTCTCCAACGCTTCGCAATGAATTGGAGATCTCTCTGACATAAAAGTGGTTAAAAGCCAATTTAAATAAATGGTGATTTTTTGAAATCTTTTATGCCCCCTCCCATTATGCAGTTTGTTTGCCCCAGGTTAATTCCAATTTCTAACAGTACATCAGCTAATCTGATTGTTGCAAAGTTTGAAATAATTTGTGAATGGTCCTTAAGGGGTTAAAATGAATGGCAAGACATGTTACCACAAGTATTGGGCTGACCTAATAATAGTGATCTTTTGTAGGTTTCACAATTGCATGTTTTTAACCCCTTGAGCTCCAGAGAGGTATCCATCGCATTGCAAGGCAATGCTCTGGATACTTCTCTGACACTGAGGGGGTTAATAAGTGACAAGCGCACCAGATGTTGCTGAGCAATGTTCAGTAGATTCGAAATGGATTTATTTACTAAGTATACAACTCTTACACCACAACCTGGCCGTGAGCCGCAAGCCACATACTAATCAGGACCTGGAACAAAAAGACAGACATAGACAGGAGGCACCTTATGGTGAATGGATGATCTGTGGCACCTGTGATGAATGGATGATCAATGCATTATATTGGTTACTTGTATTACATAAAGCAATTTAACCCTTCAAGTGCCAGATGAAATATGAAGCGCCTCATACTCAGTGGGTTAACCCACAAGAAGACATGGTTGCAGACTGAATCAACCAACAATATTTTCCCAACGCTGTTAGATTCTCACAGCAGCTATTTACAGAGGACGGGATGGTAAATTGCGACAAACGATAAATCACTAATCGCGCAGTAAGATGCGCAAGACAGAAAAGAGAGCAGACAGAGGATTCTAAACATAAGATATACGGGATAACTTGTGCACCTGCATGCGATGTTTATGGTCTGTAAAACAGTAGCTGCTGACAGCTCAATGCAGACACGAAAACCCAGCATATCAATTGCATCGGTATTAGTATCCTATTAAATGTCTCCGGGACATGGAGACAGGTTAATCCAAGGCAGGGGAAAAGTTCCAGGAAGGACCAAGCAAGCTTCTCTACCAGTTATTATATCAAGCCCTGTGTCTACTTTAACACTTTGACAGGGGAACAACACATTATCTGGCAATCAAAAGGTTAACTGTAAAAGTTGGTATCTATACCTTTTTAACTTATTAGATAATAGAGAAATCTACAGCACATTTGGAGACCTGTCTAGCATCCAATATTTTATTATTCAACCCTAAATCACATCACTCTAACAATAAATACTTTGCATATAGGCACTGCCAATCAATGTGTTATAGAGCTCACTAGCATCCAAGGGGTTAACCAACCAGAATGCATATCACTGTAACAATACATTCTCTGCACAATAGTCCGAACTGATGGCTACTTAATTCTAAATGGTATTGACTCCCCACTTAAATACCCTAGCACCGTGCAAATGAAATCCTACCTTGGTAGAGGCTTGCGAGCTGTGATACTGGCAACGATAATGCTCTCCCTTCGTGGAGTGGCCACGGCTTTAAAAGTCCCTTTCCAGAACTTCTCAAAGAGCTGTTTTTCCCCTTGTTGGACACTAGCCATGGTCAAGGGAGGGGGCAGAGACAGAGAATGAGAGAAAAATGGGCAGCTGATCTTTTCTCCTGCCCAAAGCTTGATGCAAAGTCTTCGGGAGCTGTCCAAATGCTGAAACTAATGAATCCGCTCAGCTGGGCATCTAGACCCAGGGATTTTGTAGGGAGGAGGGGTTTATTTTTTCCCCTCCCAGGACCTGCTTGTGTGCATCGTAGGCTCTGCCAGATGATCTCTGGGCAGGACACAGGCCCTCTTTAGCATGTGCAGTTTCAAAGCAGGTGAATGTATAATGGTAAATTATAAATAGGAGGAAACTGTCTCATCCTTCCCTCCTGTACTAGAGGAAGGCATAGACCTAACACACACTACCATAGTGTGTATGCATGTGGAAAAAAGTCTAGGCTCTTGTTTTGTCTCCTTTTGCACTATGACGTTGAATTGGGGGCTGAGATCTCTCAGCTTCTTCTCCCTCCCACTGACTCCTTTATTCAACCCCCTCCTCCATCCATTCCCTTTGTATCTTTAAAGAAGAAAAATGTGTGCTTCCCAGGCCTGACTATCTGCATAACAAAAGCGTGCAGGCCAAGCGTGTGCCGGGCATAATGGCCCAAGGTTCAATTTCCCACTGACCCAGAATGATAGTGAAGAGCATGGGGTGTGGAAAGAACTAATAATTCAGAAAAGGATGATCCACTACAACCTCCCATTTCAAATATACCTCTCAATCTATTACATATATGTTTTCTTTAAGTACAGTAAACATTTAATCATTTGAGCATCAGAGGGTAGTGCAACACATTTAATTTAGATCATTAAACCATTAACACTCGGAGTGTCAGGAAGTGTTCAATGCATTTAATTCCCTACATTAAACCCTGTCTGATATACAAATACAACAGTGTATATGCATTTAAAATGAAGGTGAGTTAAGAGATTGTTAGGGAATACATCTGTCACTCTGCCTTGCCTCAGGCATATACTTTGTCCTGTCGGTAACCCCATCTATTCTCTTTGAATCTTTGTATGGCCTTCTGCATACATGAAGGTAATAAAACACAGAGTTGTGACAGCCTGCCAATGACTTGTGTATAATGACTTAACCAATATTGTATTTACCCTGTCTGCTGAAATATGGTACATAGACAACCAACATCTGAATGCAAATTAAATACTGTTAATCTTTGTACTGTGTTGTGTGTACTGATTTGCTATTTTCTTTATATATAAAATGCATATTTCATATACATAGTAATTGTTTCATAACAAATATATCATAAAATATATACATACAATATGCAATACATGTATTGAATACATAGTCATGTTCTCTTGAAGTGTTTTCCAACCAATTGCATACACTTATATTCTCACACATCTACTTACAGACACACAGTACACAAATTTGAAAACATGCACTCATATACACGTAGTCACACACAACACACAGACTTCTACATGTAGACTCAAGCACACCCATACACAGTCCTACACACACTTGCAGATACACAAACACACTTGTACATATAGACTCACATACACACATTCACACGCATACACACACCTACTTGCAGACACATGAAAACACACACACACTTCTTCTTGCAGACACACACCTACATAAAGACACATACAGTATTTAATGCAGACACACATACCTTTCTACATGCAGACACACACAGACCTAAACACACACGCACATCTTCACTCCTACATTCAGATACACATACACATTGCATACACATAGGCAAACACAATCTCACACACACACTCACCTCAACATACACTACATGCAACATGAAGAGACATTGTGGACTGTGATTAATCTTTTTAGTAACTGATTCAGTCAAGATTCTGTCTCTTGTGTATAAAGGCATCGCCTACCCCCATGTTGCTTATTGAAGCCCCTCATTGAATGCTTGTTTGATGCTATGCCAATTTCATACATATGTCTAATAGAGTGGTGTGTTCATTGCATCGAAGTCACAAGACTTAAGGCACTCTCTGTTCTGCTAACATCACTTCTTTATGTGCAGAGCTGCAGCACTGTTAATCTTATTTCTATGTGTAACTGAAATACCTCCCCACCAAGACTGCTGCTGTGAGAACAATTAGCTAAATCCTTTAAATATATTTTAGCTGTTACCTGACCTTGAACCGTATTACTATGATCTGAATATTATAGCAAAGTATACACAGTTAAATAAGCCAGCTGCCATAAAGCACCCTATCAGAGTGGGATTGCACTGTCTATACCCACAACAACTGGGCTACTCCTCACAACTAGGCTGCCTACTTGACCTAACAAAAAATCCATCCTGACTTAGCCCTCTTGTTCTCTCCTTCTCATTGGTCTATCTTGTGGACTTGCCTCTCCCTGAGTTCAAACCAGCAACCTTTGGGTTATGGATCCTGCAGCTTCTATCTCTGACACCAGAGTACCTTTTATCTATAGGCTTTTCTGTAGCAGCATTGACATTTTATTCTTCTTGGCTTTCCTGGTACCAATTAGTTAATGGCCTCTTGTACCTTGTTTAGAGACTATTTAAACTGACCTGCCTGAGCTCCCAGTGCTTAGCTGTCAGCCCTGGTGCCGAAGACTCAGTTTCCTGCATCCTGTTTGCTGTATTTGATTCTCCAGTTGATGTTCACTTGAACCTTGACTTTACTTGAACTCTACCTCAGCCTGTACCATGACTTCGCTTGACCTCCGCTTGCCTTGACTTATTAGCTTGGCTCGACCACTCCTCAGTCTACCTCTCCAGTATCTCTGCTTTTTCTGGCGTACCAGTGTACCTATCCTGGACTGGCCCCTGGCTCAACCAGTGGTGGGATATCTGGCTATGCAGCCATCACCTTTAATATGGTTTTGACCACAGTAAGGGTACACTGGTCCCTGGCTCTGCCCCCAAGCCTAGCACTAAACCTTCACTCCCTTGCTTCCCCTGCAGAGACCATGAGCCTCAGTTGTCTTATCAGCCCTTTGTCCCACCAAGAGGATCAGTTTCCCTGTATTCTTCTCTCTCTCTTTCTGTCTCCCTTATGAAATCCCTAGTTTTCAGCATTTCTACTGCATTCCCAGAATTTATTTCAGCAACATACTAATGTCTGCACACAGTAAAGCCAATTTAAATCCAAACCCATATAAATATGGGGCCCTTAGTTGCTTGCTGATTTAACATCTTATCCTGCAAAGCAAGATCAGGAACTGCATGAGCCATTCAATTTACCCACAGGCAGCTGTTTTGGCCTTGTGGGTCTTTTAAGTGTGGGGATAGCCGACTGACTCAGGATAGTGAAAATGGCCATTGTCTCTCACTCATACTTTTATTTTCTCCTCAAACATTTCATCTTTATCCTGACACCACATCTTCATTATTTTCCTTCTGCAGTTTTCTCTCTTCATGTCCTTTGCTTTAAAATCTCTCTCCGCCCTCTTTCTCCTTTTTCCTTTTACCCAATGTTTTCTTTTCTTTCTCTCTCAGCTACGGACTCCGCCCCCTCCAGTGCTTTTGCTCCTCGTGTCTCTGCCATCACTTTATATTTCTGTTCTCTTTGTCACCTCTGCCCTTTTCTTTTTCCGTTTTGATTTGCTTTAATTCTGGCATCAACTATATTACACTGCAGTACAATGCCTTTCTGGCCTTTTTGTCACTAAAGGGTTATTTGCTTTGGTCAGCCCAGAGTTTAGATTAAAGTTAATATAACAAGGCAAATTGGGCTCCTGTATCAGGCAGAATTGGGTAAAATCTTTGGAAAACCAAGACGTTAAA
Source organism: Rhinophrynus dorsalis (assembly GCA_037306005.1). Taxonomy (NCBI): domain Eukaryota; kingdom Metazoa; phylum Chordata; class Amphibia; order Anura; family Rhinophrynidae; genus Rhinophrynus; species Rhinophrynus dorsalis. Next base: position 536,963,534 of record CM074718.1, on the reverse strand, counting down.
AGCCCTATTAAAATCAATGTGATTTTTATTTTTTGCTTATTAATTTGCAGTCAGTTTGCCCTAGAATTGCTTTAACAAACAAACTGTATTGGCAGCTCAAGGCTAGTTGCAGTCTCATTCCTCCCATCTGTACATCACAGTTGAGGAGCTGTAATGATATGATACCTGGGACTTCATAGATTTGGGATGAGTGCAGGGACTAAAAGCATTTTTACATTAGGGAGTCTGTACAAATAGACAGATACTGTGTATGTACATATATATATATATATATATATATATATATATATATATATATATATATATATATATATATATATATATACATACACACGCATATTATATTTTCCCCTATACAGTTACAATTTACTCTTAGTTGTATTCTGCAGACTAACTAAATATTTGATATTTCCATATATAATATTTATCAGTATTTATGGATATTTTAGATATGTTTGGCTCAATTTATGGTGGCTGAATATATTGAAATTTATGTTTTCATAGCGATAGTTTGTTTAGATTGCCATTTCATTTTGTTTCCTTCTTTTGACTTATTGGTCCTGTGTGTCATTGGCTCAGTCCATATTCTAAATCCCTTAATTACCAAAGTAAACACCATGACTGGTCTATTTTTATGCTTAGGGTATGTGGTACTCATTTTCTTTGACTCCCCTGTGAACACTGATTAAGATATAGTTTTGTCTGAAACACATAAGGCCATTTTTGCTACCTTTTAAAGCCAAACATGTTTCTTTCTTTTATACCTAATTTTTTTCTCTGCTATATTTTATATTTTTTCTTTCTTCCCCCTGGGAAGAGTGTGTAATTTGGAGTGTGGTATTTTCTGTTTGTAAGAGTTGCTCTACCTTTGTCTTTATGCATATGCCCCATTGAACCTAGGATTGTTATGTGCATGTTTACAGATATGGTGTCCACTAAGAGCACAACATATATTAAGCCCAATGAATCCCAGTGTTTTAGACAGAAGCCATTCAATTACAAATTCACTAAATAGGTGTCGATATAAAATGTGGGAGGAGACATGTTAAAGCTTCATATTTTGCTTTAATTATAGATAATTCCTCCTCTGAGAATAGTAGATTTATAAATTTACAGATTAAGTTGCACATATCCACACCAAACTTTTGGTCCCAGCTAAATCTGCTATTTACATCCTCATTCATATGGGTTATGAAGATTGGTGTGACTACACAGTAACCAATACGAATCATCAGCTACCTTTCCTAAGATCACAGTCTAGAGAGGAGATGACCTGTCCAATGAGGGCTATAATGCCGCTAAACACAGAGGTCATAATACCATAGATTAACTAGTAAAAAAAATAAATTTTAGCATATTTGTAATGAACATTTTCATTCTCATTTAAATTCTGCACTTCCTTACATTTTGTCCGAAAGCATTTAATGACAAACATATATTAGAACTGTGGCAGTAATTTGGCAATGTCTCTACCATCCAGGGGCTTAAATAATTAAATAATTAGTGGAAACCATCACTTACAACTCTTATCCTCTCTTATTGTCACCTCTCACTCACATTTGCTAGAGTTTTCTAGGAATGCTTACACCCTATGAAATTCTTTACCTTGTTCTCTGACTCTCCTCTACCATGCAATCATTTGAGGGTGGTTCCTGGAAAACACTTTCTCAGGGAAACCTAGCAGATAACAAAATAGCCCCCTAGCTTATCCATAGCCAACAACTACATCCCTGTAACATCACCCCCCCCCCCCCGGCGCACACACACACATTTCATACTGCTTTGCAGCTGGTCCGTCTTGCACTTTTTCTGTACTTATACTCAGTGGTAAGCAGGTTTACTTGCTCAATTGCACACAAATCAAATGCTTCCTCTCTCACGCTTCACAATTCCTCCATGATACTATCAGTTGAATGTTCCTCCTTGCATTTCTTTATCACACCTGTCACTTTCTCTCTGTTGTATCTCATTCTGTGGCTGGTCCACTCCGCAACTCCAAGCGCTTAGACCTTTTATATCAATATTACTCTTTGACCTTGTGAGCAATGCCCCTATTTTTTTCTGTTTTCAGTGTCTTAGGGAGAGATGTTCAAAAAGTCGTCATAATGAAAAACTTGTCGGATTATGAGTTGGTGGTAAAAGAAGGACAATATTTTCAGAAGTAAATCCGTCACGTTTGAAAATTCATCTAAAGAATTAAAAATGACAGTAAGAAGATCTCATTGAACATTTCTGTTAAAAATTCTTATCTTAAAAATTGTCTTTGATTTTCTCTTTCAAATGAAAATTTTCAAAGAAACAAAGACTTTTTTTGTCTTTGAAACGAAAAAAGTACTTTAATTTTTCTTCTCTAAGTTTAGACCATTTTTATTATGTATGACATATGACGTTCAAACTAATATTTTTTCTGAAAACACCTTACATTATGACGGAAGATTAAACCCCACCCACTTTTAAGACAGCTTTTTCCCTTTGACGGAGATGGCGGAATTGGATGCCAATGCAAATGACAGAAACATGTCTGAGAATTGACGGATCATGGTGTAAGAACTTTTTTATTCTGATTACAGACAATTTCAGTTACCACCACTTTCTGAACATCTCGCCCTTAATGTTGATTGTAAATATCCTTTTATCTGTTGTACCCCTTGTATATCTTTCTATTGTCTTGTTCAGCTATAAAGAATAATAGTAATAAATGAATACATGATAACTGACAGAAAAAATGTGAAGAAGCCCTGTTTCGTTCAGAGTCTTCTGGAAGCACACACTAAGATAGGCTACTGCTTTCCTAGGCCACAGGAAAAAAGTTTACAAGGACCTCCCACTCTACCATCCCCAGTTTTTTCCTTTCCTGCCCAAGTCAGGATGTGGATTGTGTTCTTCTCTGTGTTTAATCATTTATAAAGGTCACAGCTGGGTACCTACCTAGGATTTCGGGCATGACTCTATCAGAGGCAGTCCTAAAGGGGTGGGGGGGCTCTGTCCACCTAAGCCATGCCCATTCCTTTTGAATCCTGTTGGGTTCCATATCTAGATTAGGAACTTTTTTAGGAGCTTTTTTAACTTCTGTTTCAAGCACTTTTAAATTTGCCAATATTTACAGGCTATTGTGTCAGCGAAACTTCCAATATGCATTCTACAACACCAGAAGTCACTGGGGTTCCCACTAGGCCTTCTGTAATGCTGAAGCCTTTATAAGTGATGTGGATATCAGCTCCACTGCAGCCTCCTTAACTGGAGTTCCACAGAGGTTGAAGCTCTTCAGCATCATAGCAAGAGCGTGGTCTGCCATTAAAGAGTATCCTTCTGCTTTCCTAATATACATTGTAGCTGGTATATAGTCTTATTGCTTTATGCTTTGTAAAAGTCAAACAAAGGATTGTTATGATAAAATACAGTATCAGAAGTATATCCAAGACATAGCTCAGTCTTATAGACCTCAGTCTACTATACCACAGATGTTATTCCCCTAATAAACTCTACACTATATTCCATTTGATGCTAAAGATACTTGTTTCTTGGACCGTGTTCCCAAAGTTAATGTTCATGTGGTAATATTGTCAAAAAGTCTACAATTCCTGTTGTGTATATCCCAGGATTTTAAGATTGGCTAGTTCAATTAGCAGAATAAGTTATTAGAAGAATATGTTATTAACAAACTACCCACAGAAGAAATGTTAAAATATATCTATATGTTGAGGCAAGCTTCTGAATTTAAAGGCAATGTCTCCCTGAAATGTATTGAAATGGCTGCTAGGACCACAGCTTTTTCCGGAAGAGCCCATTGGTCAGTACACTTCTAATTGTAAATTGGGTGATCTGCCCGTTGAAGTAACATTTCTCTTTGTAAAGGAATTAGAGTCTCTGCTTCTAGCTCTTTTATAAAAGAAGAGGTATGTTCTACACATGTTTGCCCCTACAGGAGCTTTAGGATGAGCTTTTAGATGCAAGAAGCTTTAAACCAAGTCATTAACAGGCAAACAAACCAATTTCTGTAAAAAAATACTCCACAGGATGGCCAGAAAAATCCTAATTCTGACTTCTTTTTAATCGAGAGAGAGGTTATGGAATGTTCTTCCTCAGTGGTAAAGCATTACTTTCCAATTAAGGGTATTAAGTAGGGATTAGCTATATTTCCTACCTCAAAAGCAAAACAGGCACTTTCTGCAAGCGGGAAATTTCGTGCAAAAAATGCAGATTTTCCTTTTCTTTTTCAACTATATGTAGCACCTCACAATTTTATTATTTGCATGACTGGAACTGTAGAACTTTGAGTTCCTGAAACGTATGACAGGAAATGACTTGGCAGTTTCTATCACAGTCTATGGAGAACTTGACTGCAAAGGATGTTGGTCATGTGACTAATTCAGCCAGCAGGAAGAGCCCTGGGCTGGAACTTTCCAGAACAGTGTGAGAGACAGAGGGAGAAGGATTTGCTGCAGCAGCGAAGGTGTGTGTGAGGACTAAATCTACTGATCCAGTGTGAGCTGCTGTGCTGATCCAGTGAAAGAGCTGCAGAGCAGGATGCAGACACAGCAAATGGCTGACAGCCCCTGGATCTTTTCTTCTGTGAAACTGAGTGGTAAGAAGTATCTACTCCTCTGTATTATTGAGTAAGCAGCACCATATCAAGAATGTATCCACCCCCAGCTATCTGCTGAAAGTGTAAAGCCTACTGCTTTCACCACTGTAACATATATCCCTGTAATTGTAGTAGCAGTCTCAGGAATGCCTTAGTCGATGAAATCTCCAGTCTAAAGATAATTCATACACAATTCAAAAGTTAAATATGTTGCTATCTGCACAAAAACACGTGTGCAGGGAATGCAGGATCCCATCTAGGCACATTCATGCAGAGAGCTCACTTGAAGTACAACTACAGCTCTGATCGGAAGGAACACCAGTGGCATGTCAGAGGATGCATGGCCAGCAGCAGTAGCAGTGCTTTTATAAATGAAAGGGACGAAAGGGGCATCAGTTAATAGTGTTAGAGTATTGGAAGGAAGTGAGACAACATTATCTTTCATAACAATAACACCTTCACCTTGTAGTGTTGGCTTTATGCAAGTGCAAATTACTTTGTTCATACATAGCACTACAAGATGGAAAGTGTCAGGTTAGCAGTGAATATGAAAAAATGAGGGAGAAAGCCACTTTAGACTTAGAAGAATTACACCTCCTTGTTCCCATTCACAAAAGCTGTACCAAAGAGTGGCTAAAAAAGATGGGCTTACTGTTGGACAACACCAATTTGCAGCCTTTATTTTAAGACTCTTATCTTCCGCAACAGGATTTACAAAGGTTATGGTTGTTTTTGCACCACATCTAAGGGAAAAGGTATCACTATGATTCTTATCTGAATGGTTATCTGGTAAAAGCATCCACTAATCAACTGCTTTGAGAATAATTAAAACTAATATTACAGTCTTTATGATGACTGGTCAATCCTAAAGAAATCACAATGATACCAAAACAGCAAAAGAGATTTCTTCATTTCATCATGGAATCTACATTAAGGAAGTTAAGAATTTTCCTGCAGACAAGACGTATATATTATTTCCCCTTATCGGTGCCCTGGGCTAACCTATACCAGAAATGACTTCAACTGTTCATCCTGAAGCACTGACAAAGTGATCCAGATTACCTTCATTATCAGGTGATTATCTCTCCACTAGTCCAACTGCCTCTATCGTGGTAGTCCTGTAGAAATATCTCCAAATGCCTACAATGATTGGTTCCAGATTGGGCAACAATTATAGTAGATGTAAACAGGTTTTGGGAACTGTGCTTCAAAACATGACTTTTCAAAGCATATTGTCAAATTGATAGAGCACATTCACTCCAACCATTTGGAACTTCAGTATGTCTGGAGAGTACTCAAGTAAGAAACCTTGACAAACATCAGGATCCTTCCTGTCAAGATCAAGTCAGACAATGCTACAGTGGTTGCATACATTCGCAGACAAAATGGAATGAGAAACAGTACTCCACTCAGACTTTCCATGAGGATCCTATAGAGAGCGGAATCCAACCTAAGTTAAATAACAGTTGTTCTCTTTTCCTGCTGAATCTTTCCCTAGCTGGTCCTCCTCTCCAGATTTGACTATCTCGGATCTTTATGAGTCGGATGATTGCCTACCCTTTCCATCCATCCAGGAAAAACTTTCTCTCCCTCCGGCAGATGTATGGAAACACCTTAGGGTGAAGCATTTTCTCTCTTCCCCAGTGATTCGCAACGGGGCTTCTCGCCTCAAGACGAGATTTGAAACATTGTACTCACAGCCAGGATCACATCGTAGATTCTTAGGTCGCTTATACAGGCTACTGATCTGTACGGTATCTGCACTTCCCGTTTCATAAATGTCGGCGTGGGAAAAAGAATTGGGCAGATTTCTAGTGAAGAATGGAAGGTTATATGGAAGGAAACATCATCATCCTCAATCTCTGCAGCTATGATTGAACTTAACTACAAAGTTGTCAGCCGCTGGTATCTCACCCCTTTAAGACTTCATAGACTTTTCCCTTCTCATAGCACTCTTTGTTGGCGATGTCAACTGCAGGAGGGTTCTTTCTTGCATCTGTGGTGGTCCTGCCCAGATCTGCAACCTTACTGGTCAGATTGCCTCAACTCAATGGAAACAGCTCTCCAGATCACTCTCCCCAGGGAACCTACTGCATTGTTGTTATACCTCCACCTACCTCCTCTTCCCAAATTCCAGAAGGAGATATTACTGATGATGCTGGATGCTGTGAAATCTTTGATACCGGCACATTGGAGGGCCAAATCCCCACCCTCTCATGCGGAGTGGTGTCGAAAGGTGGAAACATTTCTTAGATTCCATAGAATGGCCAGACTTAAAAGGAATGAGGATGTTGGTGGCCTTAATACTTTCATTGACTGGTGGGTAGTCAACTGGGTCTCTACGGAGTAACGTGCCTTTTTCTTCGAGAGTGGCTCTCCGGGTGGACCGATACTTCCCCCGATCCTTCCCCCTCCCCGTCTTCTTATTTTATTGCTCATACTCTCCCTCTCCCCTGCTTTTGTCTTCTTTACTTTACATTATTGTTGAATTTTCCATATCGCATTACAATCGATTACTTTTTCTGACACTTTCTGCTTACCTTCTGTACTCTCTTATCAGCTTAAGTCTTTACTAGTTAGGACAACTGCAGGCTACATATCATCACCCAGCATACCCCTTGTTGAGAGTGAGCTCTTACAGCTGCTTTTTGGCATTTCCCCCCTACCCTGATGAATATTCCCTCCCCTCTCTCCTTCTACTCTTCTACTTCTCCTTTTATCTCCTTTTACTGATTTTCCTCTTCTCCTCTTTGTTCTCTTTTCTTCATACCGACTTATGTTTACTCATATATTTTAAAAGGTTTAATGATATCTCGATTGGGATCAACGCTTCCTATCACAAATCTTACCATTAGTATAGTATCAGGAAGCTCTTTGATTTGTCTCCAGACTCATTGTTTGTACTTGACTCATCTGTATTTTGTTGTACTGGATGACTACCATGTTTGTTCATTTGGATGTCATTGAATTCAATAAAAATTTGAATTATAAAAAAAAAATTACAAAATAACAGCTGTTCATAGGAGACTACATGAAAATCGATCGGCGAACATCTTCAGCAGAAAGCCAGACCAAGAAGACTGGTTTCTCAATGAAGATATACTCAGTTCCCTAATGAAGATGTGGAGGTATCATCTGATGTCTATCAGAGAGAATGCTAAGTTCCCCAGATTCTTCTAACAATATTTTCAGGAATCAGACCATCCAAAGGCCAAGTATGCTATTCTTCAAACATGGCCATTCCAGCTAGCATACATATTTCCTACCACTGACACTCGCTAAAGAAGTTCTGAAGAAGATAATTTAGGAGAAAGTATAATCTTGATCACCCCATAGTGGCCAAGGAGTGGTTGAATTGCCACACCGAAGTGTCTGACAGTGAAAGATCTGACAATTCTTCCACTGGAAAAGGATCTTTTACATCAAAGATCAGTACTGCGCCAGCAGACATTCAAACTGAATCTGGCAGCTAAGCACCTGAAAGCAAAATCTGGAGTTACATGGGGTTTATAATAATAATCCTTTATTTATATAGCGCACACAGATTCCATAGCGCTTTAAATTCACCTATCAGTATGTTTTTGGAGTGTGGGAGGAAACCGGAGTACCCGGAGGAAACCCACGCAAACACAGTGAGAACATACAAACTCATTGCAGATGTTGTCCTTGGTGAGATTTGAACCGAGGACCCCAGCACTGCAAGGCAACAGTGCTAACCACTGAGCCACTGTGTATATCCAAGAAGATTTGTTTTCAACCTTTTTCTCAAATACAGAAACAAAATACACCTCCAATTCTAATAAACGGACTTGTAAGTATTTATTTTTCTATGTCATAAACCTCAAAAAGCCAAAGAGCAATATCTACATAAGCTAGATGTCAAATGAGAAAACAAGACCCTTTCAGAAACCGTTGTGACTGTTTGACAACTTCTTTGCAAGATGATTGCATTAAGATGTTACAAGATGGTTACACTCAACTATTGTAACATTCATCATGCAGGAGTGGAACTGTGAGTACAGAGAATCTCCTCTTCTAAGGTCAAAAAGAGCTATTTGCAGTCTGGGTGAAGTTCTTCACTTTCCAACCACAATCCTCTAGGGGTTGAGCCAGGTTGCTGCAGCCATGAGCCTTACTGATGATCCACCAGACACTAACAGAACTCTGAGAGAATGAGGTAAAGCCTGAAGTCATGGATACAGAAGTCAGAAAAAATGAGGACAAGCAAGAGCTTGAAATGGCATCTTAGGATCGATGCTCAGGGTTTAAATAGAATGTCTGAATGCCAAAACATCAGTCTGCGATGTCACAGTGTCACATGATAATGTCGCAATAATATGTATGTGATGATGTCACATCACGAGAGTGATGATGTCACATCACGAGAGTGATGATGTCACGTGTGTGATGACATCATATATAACAGCACATACTATGCATGTGAACAAGCATGACAGCTACTTATGAAGCTTACACTTTCAGGGGAAAAACCCTCATAGGAAGGTAAATACTTATTCAAATTGTGCTATGCCTGCATCATGCACTCAAAAAACAAATACCTTCATGGAGAAGATAAGTAGATCTGTCACCTAATGAGGCATCCATACCTTCACAAATCACTACAAACTCAGACTTCAAGCTTCAAGGGAGGCTGCATAAAGATATAAATGTCTGCAGGCCAATGTACCTTAATCCCTTAAAGGAATAGTAATACTTAGTGTAGCTCTTTAAAAAATAATTCAATTGCTCCCAGGTTCATCTCTCAAACCTTTATGGTTTGAGAGATAACCGTAAGCAAATTTCCCCCCTCCCTCCCACTTCCCTGAAGTCAGTGTTGCACTGACTGCAGGGGAAGTCTGTCGTACGACAGTCAGGCGGCTCTGCAGCTGAGCCGAGATCCCGTTAGTGAAAAATAATTATTTCACTGAAACGGTCTTCTACATGTGCTTGATTTGCAAGTGCACGTAGAAGACCGTTTCAGTTAATTTTTTTTTTTTACTAACGCGATCTCGGCTCAGCTGCAGAGCTGCCTGATGAAAAATAAAACCGGATATCCCTGCAGTCAGTACAACGCTGCCTTCAGGGAAGGGGGAGGGAGGGGAACTTTGCTTACGGTTTTCTCTCAAGCCATAAAGGTTTGAGAGATGAACCTGAGGGCAATTGAATTAGTTTTTAAAGAGCTACACTATGGATATTAGTGATAAATATTAAAGGAAAGACAGAATTTTTATAAATTGCCAGTTCTTTATCCTTCAGATTTCCTTTCCTTCCCTCTCCTTGGGGGTTATGCACCAAGACATGATAAATTGGTGATAAAGAGGTGATAAAGAGGGGATGACTTCTCCAGTGATATCACTTCTCCAGTTCCTATGTTATTTTATGGAGCCAATGCAGTAAGATTTCTTCATCTTTGAAGATCTTAGTGCATAGGCTCTATAGAATAACATAGGAACTGGAGAAGTGATATCACTGGACAGGTTATCTCCACTTTATCACCTCTTTATCACACTTTAAAGCATCTCCCCACTTGGGGAGTGGAAATTACTTCTCCAGTTTATCACTTCTTCAGTTCCTATGTTATTCTATAGAGCCTATGCACTAACATCTCCAAAGTTGAATAAATCTTAGTGCGTAGGCTCCTTAGAATAACATAGGAATTGGAGAAGACATAAACTGCAGAAGTCATCTCCACCTTATCACCTCTTTATCACCACTTGGTGAATCTCCCCACTTGTGTTATTGTCATTAAAGCATTTCTGTACCACCAATTGGTATCTGGTTTGTTTCTGTTCAGAACACTGGGGATGGTGGGGGTAGGAGGTCATTTTAAACTTTTTTGGTGTCCTACCTTCAGAGGCAGGGCTCTCTCACTCAGTGTGTGTGTTCTACCAAAGCATGCTTTTAGGAAAAGGAATTGGAAAAATTCTGTATTTTTATTATCTTTATTATCTTTACTAACTAATCTCGGATTTACATGCATGATATGAATTAGCATATTTTCTAATTAAAAAGTACAGCTACATTTGAACATTTAGGGCTTAATACATAATGTAAAAGTAGAGTAATTCTTGGGTAAACCAACCAGATACACAAATGTTTCCCATGATTTAAATTAGGTTTTTAACCCCTTCAATGCTAGAAATGTTTTCAAATCATTGTGAAGCACAAAGTTGGGGAACTCTCTAGCATTCAATTAGTTAGAACCTTAAATCACTGAAAATCTTGGTGATTTTAATCTGTTCCCTGTGATTCAGTTGATTTGCCCCAGAATTACTCCATTTTTGTGCACAAGACCATTTTGTCTGGCACTTATCCATGGATGAATAGCTGAACAGAGAAGGAAATTATTGTATTTCAATGTTTATTTGCTATTCACCTATTTATCAGTGTCACAGGGTAAGTGTTATTTCCCTTCAGAGTGAAGACCTTTCTATGGTAGAAAGGGAAATACTTTAACTCATTGATATTATCTGCTGGGTTTCATCAATGATCACTGTGAGCAGCAGTTAAGAGCAGCATTTAGGCTCCTCTTCTAACTGCTGTTTGATAAATATTGACTTTGAGGTCATAATCATTCACTGCTTAATCCATTCACACTTACAGGGAACATTTTATAATGCAGACAACACTATTGGACACATGCACACAAAAAGAGGAGTCTGGTGCAAACCAACCGCAACATAGGGGAGACATAAAACATTGCTAAATTTCCATTGATTTAAATGAGGCTTAAAGCTGGAGAGGTTTCCAAAGTATGTTTTATGGGCCTCTCCAGCAAGGTCACATTTAACCCTCTCAGTGCCATCCATGTGCTCTCCAGTTGTTTTGCTGTTACCTACTTCTCCCATTTGTTTTTATTTAGTGGCCACATTCGGTACACTTTCTAGACGCTTGCCATCATGACCTATGTCCAGTTAGTGGCATGTCCTATCTTGCCATCCTCCTCCTGTCTCACACCCTGCTGGTTTATGGTTTTTTGAGCATTGGTGGCAATGGGTCGCATTGTAATGGGTTCTCTTGGTATGTCTCAGCAGCTGGGAGCTCTATCATGCATTCTGGAGATGAAACATATGCTTGCATTTCACAGACTGGAAGTGAGGCACAGAAGCATTTTGTATCTGGTTACTGGCTTCCTGGTGTCATATCTGGCACTGGAGGGAGTGCTCTCCGTCATGGTGATTCAGCCTAATCAGCCTTTAAACTGACATGCCTTTCTATTATGTATCTAGTTAGGTGATGGGGCTATTTGTGTGTCTTTTATCTCTTTTTTCAGGTGTCAGCCCAGTAGACAATAGACACATCTCTTCCCAACTGAGTGTACTGATGCCTTAGTCTTGCATATATGTTCTTAACACTCAGGAGTCTACCAAGCCTAGATCAATGAATGATGACCTTTTTCAGGCTAGATGAACACACACACATCATTTTTCTAGCCCATGAATTGGTATTATCCATGAGCAACCAGGAATAAGTAAACCAGAGAGACATTTTCATTCAGTAAGCAGCTAAAGTCTATATTTAAGTTTGATTCCAATGATTCAGCCTTCTGGGACCAGATCTCAAAAGCGAATGTTTACATAGCAAGATTATGTAAAATGACAACCATTCCAGTTGAGAATGGCTTTATATTTAAAGATCCCTTAGACAAAAAGTAGAAAGGGCCCTCTGAACAGGTTTTGAAATTAGAGCAACCTCATTTAGACCTGTCAGGACCTCCAACTGGGTCTCCAGGTCAAATCATCTGGCTGTCTATGTCAGATGTTGATGTGGTAAATAAAGTCTACCGAGATGATCTCCTCAAATCAATTTCCCTGCAGTGACTGATTATCTGAGCTATGACTCCATGGAATGTGTCTGCATTACAAACAAAAACATGGCACTCAACTGTTTGCAGAAGAGCTCTCTGGCTAATGGGAAGCAAATAAATGTTACAAAAGTAAACTCCGCTCCATGTCTTTCAAAGGCAACTTCTTATTTGGGAAAGAACTGGACACATTTCTTCAGTTCCTATCTGAAAAACGTTTTTGCCTCAAGACAAGAGATTTTCATGGCAGCAGGCCATTTGTCATCCCTATCTGAACTAACTAAGGGGTATAAGGGGAAAGAAATGCCAGCATACTATGTGGCAAAAGTGGCAAAAGGTGGCAAGGCTCCCAGGATCCGTCATCAGGAGTCAAAATGAAAGCCTCATTTCTGATGCCAGATTCTGGTGTGTGTGTTGGGGGGAATATTTTTTTTTCATAAAGAAAAAACATTACCACAGTTTCTTGGGTCTTGTCTACCATCCAAGACAGCTACAGGATTCAGTTCAACCCTGTTTCTCTCCCCAAATATGTGACAACAACAGTTCTGTTAGGTCTGCTGTAGCATCTAGCCTTTCTCCTCACCATCTAGTAGTTTCTGGATGCTACGGTTTTGGTTCCAGTTCCTTCCTGTTCTTAGAAAAAGGGTACGTATTAATCTGTCTTTTGGTTCTGAAGCAGCCTGGAGGTCAGTGACTGGTGGTGAATCTCACTTTTCTCAATCAGTTTATCCAACAAGATCAGTTCAACTTCAAGATTGGATGAAGACACTTGATCTCCAGAAGGCTTATCTTAATATTACGATTCATGTCAATTTTCAACAGTATCTGTGGGTGGCCATATCAGACAAGTTCCAGATGCACCATTCCCAGTTTGCAGCCCTTGCATTTATCATATTCATGGCTCTCTAAGTCTTTAACAAACAGAAGGTCAGAGTTGCAGAGTTGGATCCAGGGGTTGGTTGTGATCATCCCCAATCTGTCGTCTGGCTGTCCAAAGAATTCTCTTATCGCCTGGCTGAGCTTCATATCAAGCAAGCTATCTCTGTACTTCAATCCCTGGGTTGGCCTATATAAGTCCAGACTTTTTCCAGAACAGCACAAATGGTTTCTTGGTTTACAACTGGATTCCACAATTGAGAAATTCTTTCTTTCGTTATGGTGTCTTGTCAGGTCAGATGCTCTTACCTTGATGGAAAAGGTCAGTCTCTGCAAGGGATTAGATCAACCTTATGGCAACCACGGAAAATGCCAAACGTCCTCAGTTCTTATCTTAGCATCACCATAATTGCCCACAGGAAAATGGGGCTTCTTCTAGTTGTTCTCTAGAACATCATTCAAGACAGGGTGACTGTCATTCTAATATTGCTATTCTGGCTGAGGTGAGCTTGGTTCTCCATCTTGAAGTCCCTGTGAATCAAGGGACCATTCCATCTTCCTCTGGAGAATGACTTTCTGCATCAAGTTGTTGTACTACAGCTCCCAACAAAATGGATGCTCAGTGGCTGTATGCGAAAAACTTGAGCTGTAGTCTGAAATGATTAGGGGAACCACTGGTTGACATCCTTATGTTATTGAAAAAGAGACAAAAAGAGCAGATGAACACAGTAAAAGAGATGGGGCAGGGTTGCCCACCCCTGAAAAATTTTTTTTTTTACTGTCGATACTGGAACAAATTACTGACAAGCTAAGTTTACTGCCACGTATCTGAAAACTACTATTTTTCCTGACTACCCACACTTCTTACTGGCAACTGTATATGGCCTGTATTCTATTGCAGTTAATAACATTATCAAGAGTTGTATCTACATGATTTCCTACAGTATTCAAGGAATAGTAATACTTAAATATTACTATCCCCCATATTGTAACCCTTCAAAAACTGAGTAAAATGAGCCCAGCAGCAGATATCCGCTTTCAAAGTTCCCTCTTTTTGCCTTTCCTCTGACGTCAGCATTCTAGCTGACAGCAGGGGAATCCTCTCCTGGGATCAGCCGGCGGCTTTGCAGCAGTGCCGAGATCGCAGTAATAAAAAAGAAATCCTTCACTAAAAGGGTCTTCTATGTGTGCTTGGTTTGCAAGTACACATAGAAGACCTTTTAAGTTAAAGATTTCTTTTTTTATTACCGTGATCTTGGCTCTGCTGCAGAGCCTCTCCCGGGACTGGATTCTCCTGCTGTCATCTTGAATGCTGATGTCAGGGAAGAGGGAACTTTGAAAGCAAATATCTCTCAAACCATAAAGGTATGAGAGATGCCGCTGGCTCATTTCACTCAGTTTTTGAAGGGCTACAAGATGGGAATAGTATTTTTTAAGTATTACTATCCCTTTCAGTAAGAGTCTATTAGATAAACCATTGATAATGCTTATCAATTGCAATGTATTCTAGGCTTATGTTAGCTAATTTCACTAATGATTTTAAGTCATGAATGGAAGAGGGGGGAAGTGGCATAGTGAGGGAAATGGGAGCTGAACAGCAGGACAGTCTTCTTGCATTAGTACAGGAGTGAGCAATCTGAGGCCTTCTAGCTGTGACTACAATTACCATATTCCCCAGCAAACCAATGGCTGGTTAGGGAACCTGGGGATTGTAGACCATACAGATAAAGGCCTTCAGCTTGTCCACCCTCCTATAGAAAATATGCCATGCTTTTCTCCTAAATCCTCCATTTACTCAGGTAAATATACTATTTATCATACCTAGAAACACAGATGGATCCATACACCCCAGTACCTTGTTGTAGGAATACCTATTCATGACATTTATGGGATGAGAATAAATTGAGCAGATGAGTAGGTAAAATGGAGTGGTATGTAAATATCTGAATCTCCTAGTCCAATATAGTCCATATACTGTATGCTGTTCCCCATTAAGGTGTAATGAAGAAAAAACAACCACCATTTGTGAATTATAGTTAAGCAGAAATGGAAATGTCATCCTTTTTATTTTAAGTGGGACCACAGGACACAAACCCTGCCCACTGCACATGGTAAGCTTAACCCTTTAAAGGCCAGAGGGGTGTTCAACACTGCTTTGCAATGTATTGGTCCCTAAAAGTTTAATTAGACTCATGCACTCTTCCTACTTCATTTATAACTGTCATATCTGCCTCCATTGACATGACATCCAGGACTGAACGAATGCTATCTTTTGAACAACTGCACATGTGCAAAATTCATAGGGGCCTTTGGGTTTCCTGGCCACAGTAAAATAACTGTATGTGTGACTGTTATTACTAGGTGTTACTTCCCCTAAAAGGATGGTTGTACTGTAATTTTATCCCTTTGGATGTTTTGCAAGGTATTGGAGATGTCTCTACCATCAAGGGGGTTAATAGTGTGTTATCCACTACTGCAACTCAATTGAAATAATTGATTTAGCCTATGAAGGCCTCCCACACACAAAGCATTGAGAATGGAGGCAAAATCACAATAATCCTGTATATAACACAGAACACATAAATAACAAGCAGTATGAACATATACATTGTAGAGAGGGAAAAAATAAAGAAAAACCTGGACACCCAAAGGAAATCCTATATTATAATTCGATAAGGATGTTTGTCAGAAGCTGTCATGCACAGTAGAGATGACTGTGTGCACCGCAGTCATGCACAGTACTGACTTCCATGCCACGGCTGATATGGAGTGGGTCGCTCCGAATTCAGACCGGAGTCCTCTCTGCGCACATTCCTGGGACCGCTTGGTCCCAGGAAGGTGCGCAAAGAGGTCTCTGGTCTGAATTCAGAGCACCCCGCTCCATATCAGCTGCGGCGTGGGCAGTCAGTACTGAGCATGACTGCAGTGCTGCCAGTGTTGGCCCGTGTACACGGGCTTTAAAACTAGTTGTATTATATACTTAACAGAAGGGCTTTCTAGAATTAGAAGGAGAGTTAAGTTATACATAGGTATTTGGAATATCACATACCCCCCTCCCAATATTTCAAATGGCCAAATAGGGACACTTTTGTTTTAGGGTTAAGGGTGATCATTACATTTACAAAACCCCACAAGCCAGCAATGAGAGGAGAACTGCTTATCTCATTGGCCATCTTTTTGGTCTGTGTGGGTAAAAGGCTGACATCTACAGGCAACGTGGGGAAGAGAGACATGGAAGTGAGGTCCAATTCCAAATCAGTGTGTGGAGTGCTACTAAGCAGTCCCGGTGGTCATGCAATGCCAGTCTCCCCTGCTTAACCATGGAGCCAAACTTATGAGTCTGTCTTGACATGAACCTTCACAGGATTACATGTATAACTGACATATCTCTCTTTCTCTCTCCCCCCCCCCCCCCAGGGGTTGACAAATGCATTGCTTAATAAAGCATTGGACACTTTCCTGGCACTTAGAGTTAAACTTTTAAATGCTTTGCTTGCATTGCATTGGAAACCTCCATCCTTTCTTTCTATTCAAGGGGTAAAGGCACAGTTTAAATCACTGTTGATTTTTATTTGTTCCATGGAGCAGATGGTAACCAACTGCACCACACAGAACAAATACAAGTTATCTGTTGATTTAAATGGTGCTGCTTTTTTTAAAAAAATTTCAAAAGCTTTATTGAAAAGAAAAAAACATGAAAGTTACATCAAAGTGAAAACAAGAAGTATAGTAATAAGGACTAAATAGTCCGGACTGACAACATTAAATGAAACAAGTAAGGTGGTACAGCGACAAAGAATGGTTTAATAACAGAGGGGAGTGTAAATCAGCCAGGACTGACTAAAGGATTATATTGGAGTAATATCATGAGTATCTGAGTGTCAAGTGAAGAGTTAAGGAAGATTTGGGTGTAATCATGGAAATCACTTATTATAAATGGTGCTTTTAACCCCTTTAATAACAGAAAAGTCTCCAAACAAATGTTCAAATCATTGAAAGCCCCATTCCCCAACTTGGATGCTAGAAACGTGTACGGCCATTAACCGTATGTGTTGCGTACCCCACTGGCACTCAAAGGGTTCAATCTGTGGGAATTCTTAGTTGATCCCTAATAGTGCAGTTGGATTGCCCCAAATGTACTCCCCTTTTGTTCATGCGTGTGTATATAGCTATGTTCTTCGACTTAAAGCCAAAAGTGGAGACATTCTGGAGCAATCCTACTGCATTCTGGGGATTAAATTAAAATTCCCATTAATTTAAACTAGGTTTTTAACTCCTTGAATGCTGTGTTGGATATCTCTCTAACATTCACAGGGTTAAAAGTCCCAATTAGATCAATGAGAAAGTGTATTTTTTCCTGAGGTGCTACACTTTTGTTTTTGTTGCCCAATTTGTAATATACAGTCTAAGACAATGTGTGTATACTGTCTAATTCTGTGTATAGTATACAGTTTATCACAGTGTTTACTTATCACCCCAACATGTAGAACTCTGTGGTGATCCTTGAAAGTAGTTTGAGTGCTGACATTCATTGAAGTCAGTGAAAGGTCATGTGACTCACTCACGCAGCCGCAGTTGAGCAGTAAAGGACTCTGTAGCATTGTCCCTGAATGGCAGAAAGAAAATGTGGTCAGCCTAATACATATACATGAACTTTTTGAGTGCCATGGGTATGTTACAATGCACAACTATCTGGAACTGTTGATACTTTTCCTTTTGCTGCAGTTGTTATATTGACACAGGTAAGGTACTGAAAACTACATTATATATATATTTTCCACCTGTTCCTTTTCATATGCTTGCATAAAAGGCATTCTATTGAGTTGTTCTGTGCTGATTTTAATAGTTGAGCTACTGGTTGATTTATAGTGCATTAGTCTGTTAATGTGCTGATGATGTCTTCTGGTAAAGAGGTCCCTGTTACCTTGATGCACTCTGAAAAGAGATCAGCTCCAATTTGTACACTTGGAAATAAAATACACAGGATGGCTTAATTGAAAGCAGCGTTTAAGTAGCTCCATCTTTTGGCATGCCTCTGAATGGTTACATTTGAGATCTGTCTGGCAAAGCAAAAATGTATAGGTTCAACCAAAACTCTTAATTTTAAAAAAGCGAACTTCAAATTGTTAAGGGCCTCAATGCAACACATAGACTGGGATATTTTATTTAAAGGCAAAAATACTGAGGAAAAATGGTCAGAATTCAAATTTAGGTTGCAGAAATGTACCCAACAGTATATACCAATGGGGAACAAGTGCAAAAGAAGTAAGTCACAGCCAACGTGGTTAACTGCACATGTAAAGAAGGAAATGGCAAGGAAAAAAAAAGCATTCAAATTATTTAAGTCAGAAGGAACTGAACAATCTTTCTTAAAATACAGGGAGTGCAACAAAGATTGCAAAAAGGCAATTAGGGTAGCAAAAACAGATAATGAAACTCGAATTGCAAGGGAAAGCAAGACTAATCCAAAAAAGTTTTTTAAATATATAAATAGCAAAAAACTTAAGAGGGAGTGCATTGGACCATTCAAAAATGAGATGGGTGAGTTGGTTAGTGAGGATAAGGAAAAGGCCGATGTTTTAAACACTTTCTTTGCATCAGTATATACAAGGGAGCAAGGAATGGTAGAAGAGCCTCCGCAAGTAACAAATAAAACAATACAATTAATAGATATTGGGTTAACTCAAGGAGATGTCATGGGAAGATTGAACAAAATTAAGACCGACAAAGCACCGGGTCCTGATGGTATACATCCAAGGGTTCTTCAGGAACTCAGTGCAGTGTTAGCAAAACCCCTATATTTACTCTTTAAAGATTCTATTACCACAGGCTCAGTGCCACAGGATTGGCGAAGAGCTAATAGAGTGCCTCTATTTAAGAAGGGAACTAAAACAGAACCTGGGAATTATAGACCAGTGAGTTTGACCTCTGTAGTGGGAAAACTAATTGAAGGCATAATAAGGGACTATATTCAGGATTACAACACAAAAAATAAGATCATTAGCACGAATCAACATGGTTTTATGAAGAATAGATCATGCCAAACTAATCTTTTCAGCTTCTATGAGGAGGTAAGCAGCAACCTTGACAATGGCAAGGCAGCAGATGTAGTATATCTAGACTTTGCAAAGGCATTTGATACAGTACCACACAGAAGGCTGGTGTATAAAATAAGGAAATTGGGGCTAGGAGATAACCTTTGCAATTGGATACAAAACTGGCTGAAGGATAGGGAACAGTGTGTGGTTGTAAATGGAAAATTCTCCAGTACAGTTAAAGTGGAGAGTGGAGTACCTCAGGGTTCAGTATTGGGTCCGCTGCTTTTTAACATGTTTATAAATGACCTGGAAATAGATATAGAAAGCAAAATATCAATATTTGCAGATGATACTAAATTATGCAAAGTCATTAATTCAGAACAGGATATTTTCTCTCTACAGAGGGACTTACATACAATGTCAGATTGGGCAAACATGTGGAATATGAAGTTTAATGTGGGGAAGTGTAAAGTCATGCATTTGGGAGGAAACAATCCCAAGGCTACTTATAAACTTAATGGAATAATTTTAGGTGACTCGTTGCTAGAAAAAGACCTGGGTATCCTTGTCAACTACAAACTTGGAAACAGTGACCAGTGTCAAACAGCAGTAGCAAAGGCAAACAAAGTCCTGTCTTGCATAAAAAGAGGTATTGAAGCAAGAGTGGATAACATTATTTTGCCATTATACAAATCATTGGTAAGACCTCACCTTGAGTATGCAGTGCAATTTTGGGCACCGGTTCTGAAAAAGGATATACTAGAACTAGAGAGGGTACAGCGGAGAGCAACAAAATTAATTAAGGGAATGGAGGACTTGACATATGAGGAATGACTACACAAACTTGGTTTATTTACTCTAGAGAAAAGACGACTAAGAGGAGACCTTATCACATTGTACAAGTATATGAGAGGTCAATACAAGGATCTCTGCGGTGAGCTATTTATTCCAAGGCCTGATCAGGTGACCAGGGGACACCCCTTGAGATTAGAGGAAAGGAGGTTTAAACTTCAGCAGAGGAAGGGTTTTTTTACGGTAAGGTCTGTCAAATTGTGGAATTCATTGCCCAGGGAGGTAGTTATGCAGATACAATGGATACATTTAAGAGAAGATTAGATACATTTCTTTCATACATACAGAGTTATACTGTTTATCAGTAGGCTGATCAGGAAGGTCTGATAAAGACTAATTTAATTGGTAGCAGGAAAGCTATAAAATTCTCAGTTACTGAGGTATGAGGCGAAGGTTGAACTTGATGGACTTGTGTCTTTTTTCAACCTAATTTACTATGTTACTATGTAACTCTCAGCAACTCACCTTAAATCTCTGTAGGTTCTGTTAGAAGTTTTACATCTTATTTACAAAATTCACAGGGTCAGATAGAACCGAGTCACCTCACTGATGCTGCTGAATGCTTCCTATATGCACAGTTGGAAACCTCTACATGGAAAAAAGAGACTGCAGAGCATTCAGTTTTCCTATTATTGATATCATTAAAGAGATAGTAATGTTTCACAAAAAACAGCTCCAATTAATCTTCATAGTATGTGGGCCATGGGGAGTGTTATTTAAATACTGTCAGAGTTGTAGTTCAAGAGTAATTGAATGATAAAATATCCCCCTCTTGCCCCTTTTACCTAGTGTAAGCCACCTCCCCTCAGATGTGGAATCTGGTCCTAGGACTGGACAGGTCACAGCAAGGCACACTCTTACTGTGAGCATTTTGAAACCCTTGACATGTTTTTCAGGTTTTTCCTTATGCTCACTGAAGATAGTCCCTCTCTGCAATCCATCCGGACAGTCTTGCTGCTCTGAGATAAGCAGTGTTACATCAGTAAAAGGGGCAGGAGGGGGATACTTTATCATTCAGTTATTCCTGAACTATGTATCACAGTCTCCCTTTGAGGCCTAGGACGATCCTGTGCTTACCTCTCTATGGCCGCCAGCTGGCATGGCCTCTGGCCACTTCCTCATTGCTATAGTCATGTTTCAGGCACTGGCACGGATGCATGTTTATGGGCCTATTCTGTTGGGCCTAACTGGGTCCCGCCTCCTTTTGCTGCTTTATAAACCTCATTGAGGCTAGGACTTGTTGCCCTTTCGTGGTGTTCCTGTGTGCATCTACTTTGTTCCTCTGACCCATGCTTGGCTTATGTTGTCTCCTGGTGTTCGATCCTTGGCTTGTCTGACTACTCGCTCTGGTTGTGACCTTGGCTGTGGCTGACTTCCTGATCCATGTATGACTCTGGCTTGTCCGACTACCCTCTCCATGCTGACCTTTGCTGTGGCTGACTACCCAATCCAGTTCCTGACGGTTCCCTGTCTGACTGACACTCCATTTGTGCCTCGCTCCTGTCTGACTACCACTATGCCGATCCAGGGAGCGCTCCTTTGCCTAAAAGCTCAGCCACCAGCTGGTCACTTGCAGGTTGCCTACCCCTGGTACCTTCCATTTGCCTCCGGGCAGCTAGTACAACTTAGTCTTGCATCTGGGCACTCATCTGTTATGCTTATCTGTTGCCTGACTTAGCATTTGTGGCGCTACCTATGCTCTGTGCCTCCTAGTTGCCTTCGGTAAGATATAGTGCAGCTCATCTCACTCCTTGCCTCAGTAGTGTGCTCCTATCTGGCTGCATCTGTCTAAGCATCTACTCTGCTGCCTTGAGTGGTGCTACCAGTTACGCTGTTGGTATCAGTGGTCTATTCACTCTCTGTGCCTCCGCTGGGTACGCTCCTGTACTAGTCTTATCGTTTCTTCCTGTTGTGGTAGAGTCAAGTCTGGTTCTAAGACTCAGTACCATAGACCTACGGTGGTTCAGTGTCAGCTCCTGGGTAGTGGACTAGACACTGTCCTCACATCTATCTCCCCTCTGACTGATGAAGTATTCATTATTACTACTAGTATTCTTATTATCTATTACTCAATAAACTGGTTTAAATTCACTTGTACTGTTTCGTGTGTTTCTTTACTGAGAGTCCGTGACAGTACGAAAGGGCTATGAGTACTGAGGGTGCAAGTGAACCAGTTCAGAGTATTCTGGCCAGAATGGACTCACAGGATCAGCGGATCAATCAGTTGTCCTTCGCTACGCAAACGCTATTGAACCGAACTGCACATCTTGGGCAAACCCCTCGCCAACCAGTGGCCTCCCCAGATTTGGCACCGGCAGTACATTGGAACCCTGAAGGTAGTACCAGTAGAGGATTTTCAGGTACAGCTCCTTTGCTCAATGATACGAAGGGGAGCCTATGCTCTGCAGTGGGTTCTTGAACGAAGTGGTCATTTTCTTGGAGATGGTATCACAGGCCTTTCCTAGTGAAAGAAGCAAGGTCGGTTTTGTGATCTTCCTGCTATATGGGAGAGCTCTTGCTTGGGCTAATCCATTATGGGAGACAAGGAAGCCTATTGTGGACAATTTCTTGGAATTTGTGGGAGAATTCTGCAGGGTCTTTGATGTTCCAGCCAGGGCAGTATCTGCAGCAAAATGGCTAATGACCATATAACAGGGCACACTGTCACGGTTCCCAGGAATAAACCAGGAGTCAGTATGGTAAAGTAAAAGTAGAATAATCACAGTAATGCACGTAAACAGATAACACACAGAGGGTGATCAAAGAGGCAAGCACTGTATTAGAAATAGCAGTCCGCCAATAGATCCACCACACTGTCCGAGACTAGGCCTCAGCCCACTGGAGCCTTGAGGTAATTCGGAACGCCCAAAGGACTAGCACTGACTCAGCCTGCAGTCAATCTAGGACTCTGATAGAGTCCCAGGTCCGCACTAGGATGGGTGTCTGTGGAGCGGGGACCCACACATGGAGGAAACAGACAGAGCCCCCAAGTTAGCACCAGAAAGGATAGTCAGACAAACCGGGTCATACACGGAGTGGGTAGTCAGTCAGAGCCACAGGTTTGCAACACATAGGATATTCACTGAAGCGCTGGTATGCTGGATGCGCAGTGTATAGAGCCCCAGGTCAACACCAGAGTGGGTAGTCAGACAAGCCAGGTCATACACAGAGTGGGTAGTCAGCCAGAGCCACAGGTTTCCACCAGAAAGAATGTCTAAGCGAAATAGGTATATGGTGTAGGGCTTTTTGTTCTGAGTAAGACAGGGCTACTACAATGCTTACAGAGTACAGTTATTACAGAGCAAACTTGCTTATTGTCTTGGGAGTTTGAGTTCAGAACTATTTTGTAGCCAGGTAACGCTGTTGCTGTTACTATCTTCAAAGTGGAACTATCATCCCTGAATAAAGTTGTCCCAAATAAATTCCCATCTGGCGACTAGCTGCTCAATAGCACTAGTTGCCAGAAATATTACCTGTTGTCGGAGAATTCTATCTGTTCCCGGACTGATAGGCAGGAAACAGAGCAGACATCTTTCCATAGTGACATCTGCGCGCCTGTGCTGTCAGTTCCAGCCAGTGTTGCTAGGAGCCGTTCACCTCCAAAAGGGACTGACAGCACAGGCGCACAGATGTCACTGTGGAAAGATGTCTGTGCTGATTCCTGCCTGTCAGTCCGGGAACAGCGTACAATTATCAAACACCAGGTAATGTTTCTGGTGACTAGCACTATTGAGCAGCTAGTCGCCAGATGGGTATTTATTTGGGACAAATTTTTCAAGGGTAGTAAAAAAAAAAAATCAGTGGCACAGATATAAGGTATGGCTGTTACAACATGCCATCTGGGAGCAAAAAATCTCGAACTACAGCTATCAGAAAAGTGGCAAGTTAACTCTGTAATAACTTTTGAAAAATTAATTTCCCAGCATTAGAAGTACTCTTGTTTTGCTCAGTAGGAAAATTCAGACAACATATACATTTTTGGCTTCCCATTGAATAACTCTTTCAGTGCGAGAGGGGTACACAATGCATTGCGAAGCAATGCGTTGCATACCTCTGTGTCACTGAAAGGGTTAAAGCAGGATTTGTCAATCTACATTCCTCCAACCATTTCTAGACTACATTACCCACTGGATGTATAAGGATTCTAGGAGTTTTAGGCTTATATTGAAAAATAAGCCTACAGTTGACAGAGAGTCTGATGTTGTAAGAACTGCAGAAATTCTGGAGCAAACCAGATGTACCACAGGGGACAAATAATAATGTACACAGTTCCCATTGAATTACATGGATAATTTAATCCATTTAATACTAGCGGGGTCTCTATCATATTCCTTGTCAATGCATTAGTGACCTCTCTAGCATTCAAGGGGGAGATGCATTAAGGTGTGATAAAGAGGTGATAAAGCAAAGTCACTTCTCCAGTGTTATAAACTCTCAAAGTCCTATGTAATTCTATGGACTAAGACCTCCAAAGTTGGAGAAATCTTTGTGCATTGGCTCCTTTTAATAAAACAGAAACTGGAGACTTTATCACAATTTTATCACCTCTTTATCACACCTCATTTATCTCTCTCATGAGTGCTAGATAGGTCAATAATGCTTTGAGAAGAAATACAGTGGAGACCGCGCTAGCATAGAATGGATTAAATACTCCATGTAAATCAATGGCAACTTTGTGAATTTTTATTTGTTCCTTGTGGTACAGCTGGTTTACTCCAGAGTTGCAGTTCTCAGCACATGAGATGCGCTGTCAATTGTAGGCTTATTTTTCAAAATAAACCTTGGCTTGATTAAAACTACAGCTTCCTATTTTGAAGTTGCTTTAAGCACTGCAGCTTTCACAACTTTATAAATTGCTAAAGAAGATGAAAGATCTGGGGAAAGATGCACTTTGTCCCCACACAGAACCAGAGAGAGAACCTCTCATTGTGTGTTTGTGTACGCACACTCGTGTGAGTGGGAACTGTAAAACGTGTGTGTGTAGATGTGTGTATGTGTGTGTGTAGATGTGCGTATGTGTGTGTGTGTGCGTGTGTCAGGAAGCTGCATCCATTTCACTGGTGAGTAACAAGCACTGCATTTCCCCCTCTCTCGCTACCTCTCATAGGATATCATAGGTTCAGATATCACAGCAGTGTTGTGCTTCCTCTTATAGGCCCGAATATACAACTCAGGCAATCTTTCACAAGACAAACCTGAGTGCCCCTGGCTCCACCTATGACCATATCCTTAACCCTTCTATTGTCATTGGAAAGAAGGAGAAGGATGGGATTCTGGGAATGACAAAACGAAGAAATGGGAAGAAATTAACCGAAAACTATGGTAATGTAATTAGAATGATGAAAGAGGCAGTGGAGGGAGAATCCATGGGTCCAAAAAGAAGAAATACAGTAGTTGGAAAGTGAAATAAAACTCTCATATCCTACCCTTACCTTACAGGCAGAGCCCTGCCATTGAACTAGCCTCCCCAGCTCACATAATGTATAAAATTTACTTCCCCATGCCTCCAGCCTCATTAATAACATGTAGAGCAGCAGGACTGTAGTTGTTCATTGAATCCAAAGTTGCATACTTTAATGTCTTAACAGCTGCCCGATCCTGCTAAGTCATAATTTATGTCAGTACAGACATAAGAGATGTGTCTTTAAATCTTGCTCACTGTTGACTACATTTGAGGGGCACAATAATTAGAGATGCAGTTCTTATGTGTGTATTACCATAAATGATGACCTAGAACAGCATGGCCACACAGCTGTTAACACATTAAGTTCTGCAATTAAATATTCAGCTGACAATTGCAGTTTTTCTGCTCCACATGTTAACCCTTTGAGTGCCAGAGTGGTATGCAATGCGTTGCGTACCACTCTGGCACTCAAAGGGTTAATAATAGGTCTGGATATATGGAGAAGCATTTTCTGAACTGGGGAGAGTGGTGCTAGCAGGCAGTGGGCTAAAGCCTTTAGCATATTACCTGGAGCACCAGTATCACCATCATCGGACAAACAGAATTTGCTTTCCAAGTATACATTTTACAGGTAAGGGTACATTTAGGTAGCAGGGACCATATTATGGTAACATAGTAACTTAGTAAATTAGGTTGTAAAAAGAAAAGTGCATCAACTTCAACCTATTCCTTATAACCCAGAGAAATGCACATTTTACAACTTTCCTGCTGCCAAATAAGTTACTCTTTATCAGAACTAGTACACAGTATAACCCGTATGTTCACTTTTGAATGAAATGTTTCTAATCTTCTCTTAAATGTATCCATTTTATGTGCCATAACCACATCCTTGGGAAAGGGATTCCACAATTTAACAAACGGTAAAAAAACCCTTCCTCTGCTAAAGTTGAAACCTCCTTTCCTCTAATCTCAATGGGTGGCCCCTGGTTATTTGATCAGCTCTTGGAATGAATAGCTCATCAGAGAGATACTTGTATTGATCTTTCATATACTTCTACATTGTGGTAAGATCTCCTCTTAGTCGTCATTTCTCTGTTGCACTTTGCTGTACTCTCTCCACTTCTAGAATATTCTTTTTCAGAACTGGTGCACAAAACTGCACAGGATATTCAAGGTGGTATCATGGTGTCCTTTGAAAATTGATAGCAAAGGTTTAAGCAAAACATGTAACTTTAAAAAAGGAAATTTTACAATCATAAACACAGTATTAAAGGACATTAAATGGGATGTAATCTTCAAAGCTGAAATGCACAAGAAAGAAAGAATTTGTTTAAAATGTTCTTAGATAAATATATGTGTCAATATATACCAATAGGGAGTTGATACAAAAGAAGCAAATTAAGACCAATGTAGCTTAAATAAGTTTGCAGGGAAATGACAAATAAGAAGCAGAATTTTAAACTGAGTCAGATGCCTCATTTAATAAATATAAAGAATGAAATACAGTCTGTAAACAAACAATAGGCTGTGCATGGATAAAGAACTAGTTAACTGATTGATGGCAGAGAGTTGTTGTAAATGGAACCTAAACAAGTTGGTCTCTAGTTGTAAGTGGGGTGCCACAGGTTTCAGTCCTGGGCCCCATGCTTTTTAACTTGTTTATTAATGATCTAGGTGTTGTTATTGAAAGTATTCTTTCAATCTTTGCTGATGACACTAAGTTGTGTAAGGAAATGCATACAGAGCAGTATGTTTTTATCTACATAAGAAACTTAGTGAGTGGGCAGAAAAGTGGTAGATAAGATTTAATATAGATAAAAGCAAAGTTGGTCATTTAGGCTGCAGAAACAAAAAGTCCACATACACAGTAAATGTAAAACTACTTGGGGAATTCTCATTAGAGAAAGACCTAGGAGTACAGATAGACAATAGACTTGACTGCTGGAAGAGTCAATAGGACACTATCCTATATAATAATTTGCTAATGTATGTTTGTCAGAAGCTGTCATACGCACTACAGACGGCTGCACTCTCTGCAGTCATGCGCAGTACAGACTGCCCACCCTGTGGCTGATAACAGAGTGGGGTGCTCCGCATTCAGACTGTAGTTGGTGCTCAGAGAGGACTACGGTCTGAATTCGGAGCTCCCCGCTCTGTTATCAGCCACTGTGCGGGCAGTCCCTACTGTGCATGACTGCACCGCAGCTGTGTCTGCCTGGCACTATGGACGTGTACACAGTCCTTTCAACTAGTCCTGTATAAAATATGGAGTACAGTTTTAGGAACCAATACTTAAAAGATACATTATTGAACTAGAAAAAGTGCAGAGACGTGCAGCAAGACTAATGAAGGGGTAGGAAGATATGAGTTAAGAAGAAAGACAAGCCATTTGGGGTCAGGAAGGATTTGGGACTTAATTGGAAGTGGCTTCAATTTTTTTGGTTTGTTTTTAACTTCCTGGGGATCAACAGGGATGGTATGTCATGGGCTGAATTGATAGAGGCATCAACTATGTTACTGTGTTAACTGGATCCTAATCCATCTTTTGATATGCACTGCCTTTCCCATCTTATCGCTACACTTGAGTACACTTCAGATACTCCTATATCACTATGATTTCTCCATTCCTTTGCTAGGTTTGTGATTAAGCAGTCTCTGTTTGTAATAGCTCATTTGCATATTATAATCTACCTTAAAGAGCCATTGTCATATTCCTATGTTTTGTATATATGCTAATGTGACTAGTCAAATCTTGTAGTAAGCTCAAATTGCTGGCAGTTCTGTCAAAGTACACAGAAATAAATGTGCTTCCTTCATGCTGACAATTTGGTGTTCTTGCCAGAGCTTTCTCAACAGTCAAGGTGAATGTATGTTTTGGTAGATTTAATAAGTTTATGAGCTGTAGTGCCTGGGGTATCCTCTGTCCCTCAGTGATGCTTAGTATCCACCAGCCATAATAATGATGGTGTAACCGGCAATATCCAGGATTAGCTGGAACAGACTTAAGGTCAAAGAAGGAGTACATGGTTGTGGTAGTAAAGTCTTACTCCATAAACTGACTGCAGCCATGGTTGCTTCAGCATGTACAATAAATGATGATGATCCCTGTCCTCTTGTCCATCTCCACCTCCGTGTAGTAAGTATTTAATCCAACTGCTGAGCAAACCAGCAGAGATCATCCATTAAGATACAAGGAAAGACACTTTCAACTAAAACAAAGGAAAGGGTTGTTACAGTAAGGGCAGTAAGGTTGTAGGATTGTTTTATATAACATGGAAACATAGTAGCTTAGTTGATGGGGTGTCATGCCATGCCAAATAAGCCCTGTTAATCAAGAGGAAAGCCAAAAAAAAAATTGAAGCCATTTACAGTTAAGCCCCAGTGGGTAAAAAAATATTCCTGGCTTCAAATGGCAGTCAGATATTTCCCTGCATTAACATCTTTTCTGTTGGAAGCCAGCTGTCATAATTCACAATATTGTTCAATGTTAGATAGGTATCCATTACTTTTTTGAAAGCAATTACAGTATCTGCAAACACAGCATCCCAAAGGAAAGAATTTCCATATCTTTACTGCATTTACTGTAAAAAATTCCTGCCTTTCTTTTAGTCAAAAGCACCTTTCCTCTAATCTTAATGGATTACCTCTTTTTCTTCCCTTAGTTCTTTGATTAAATAGTTTATTCAATAGTTATTTGTATTTACCATGAATATATTTGTAAATGGTCATCATATCACCCCTTAGAAATCTCTCCAATCCCTTTATCAGTTTTGTTGCATGTCTCTGCACTTTTTCCAGTTCAATAATATATTTTTAAGAACTGTTGAACAAAATAGTACTCTATATTCTAGATGAGGCCTTACCAAGGATTTTTACAGTATAGCGGTAGAACTATATTTGCATCCTGTGCATCTATAACCCCCTTTCTTTAAAATTTTTATTAGTACTCTATTTGTTCTTGCAGCTGCTGAGTGACTCTGCACAGTGCTGTGAAGTCTATCTATCATCTATCAGTGCTCCAAAATCTTCCGCTAATGAGGATTCCCTCCAAGTAGTTTCCCATATAGTGAATATGTAACATGTTTGTTTTTACTTCTAGATCATTAATAAACAAATTAAAAAGCATCGGGCTCAGGACTGAACCCTGTGGTACCCCACTTACAACTTTAGACCAACTTCAAAAGGTTCCATTTCAACAACTCTCTGCCATCTATCATTTAAACAGTTCTCTGTCCATGCACAGATCTCATCTACTAAACCAAAGCACTTTAATTTATGCAGTAAAGTAACCTGTTGTGAGTCACAGTATCGAAGCCTTCTGCAAAATCCAAGTACACTACATCTGCAGCAATTCTGTTGTCCCAATTATTACTTACCCTTTCATAAAACGCAAATTAATTAGTCTGACATGAGCTATTCTTCATAAAACCATACTGGCTCCTAGTAATATTGTTTGTCTTAAAGTGGGACTACCACCCCTTAGAAACATGGCCCCAAATAACTACCCATTTGGCGACTAGCTGCTCAGTAGTGCTAGTTGCCAGAATTATTACCGTGTTCATGAGAGTTATACAATGCTCCGGGAATGACAGGCAGGAAACTGCGCAGACATCTTTCCATGGTGATGTCTACGCTGTCAGTCCCTATTGGAGCTGAACGGCTCCTAGCAATGCCTCTTAGAGCAGGCTGGGACTGACAGAGCAGGGACGCAGACGTCACTATGGAAAGATGTCTGCACGATTTCCTGTCTGTCATTCCCAGAGCAGTATATAAATCTCATAAACGCGGTAATAATTCTGGGTAATTATTTGGGGCCATGTTTCTAATGGGTGGTAGTTCAGCTAGTAAACCTTATAAAATCATAACCACTATTGAAGTCAATCTCACAGGCCTATAATTTCCTGGTTTGGACCTTGCCCCCTTTTTGAACAACAGTACTATATCAGCTTTCCTTCAGTCACAGAGCACTATGCCTAATGGAAGAGAATCAATAAATATTAAGTAAAATGGTCTTGCTGTTACTAAACTAAGTTCTTTAAGTACCCTTAGGTGTACACCATCTGATGCAGGTGCTTTTTTCACATAACATTTTCTAGTATCTTTTGGACTTTGTCCTCACTCAGTAGGCTTTGTACATGATGGAGGAAATACTGTGGTTTTATCTGTTTGTCCATAGCCTGCCATTCTTGCTTCTTTTGTATATACAGAAGAAAAAAATGTGTGTAACACTTTGAGTGCCAGAGGGCTATGCAAAACATTTCTTCACAATGCTTTGCATAGCCCTCTGGTATTCAAAGGGTTAAGGTGTCAGCCATATCCTTATCATCACTATTCAATTCACCCACCTCAGCCTTAAGAGCACCAATATCAACCTTAATCTTTTTGTTATTTACTGTATATACTTGTAGAATTGTTTAGGATTTTTCTTGATCTCTTTGCAATATTTTTCTCATTTTCTCACTATAGGTAGCAGAATTGTTTGTTTGCAACTTTTATTACATTCTTTATATGTTTTAAGTGATACATCAAACGCTTCTGACTTAAACACTTAGAAGTCTGCTTCTTATTTATTTTTTCCCTACAATCCTCTTTATTAAGTCAAATTGATCTTAATTTGCTCCTTATACTTATTCCCCAATGGTATATATTGATGTGTATCTTGTGCATTTTTATCTTTGAAAATTACACCCCACTGAATATCCTTTAATACTGCTTTAAGCAATGTAAAATTTGCCTTTTTTAAATTTATTTTTTGGTTAAACCCTTGCTAATGGGTTTTTCATAAAACATTTCAAAGGAATCCATATTATCCACTGCTGCTTAAATGTTTCCTTACTCGTACATAGTTTGTCGTGTCAGAATTGTTTGAGAGCACTAAGTCCAACAAGGCCTCTTTCCTAGTTGGCTCATCTACTAACTGGGACATGGAATTGTAATTAACCATACTTAAAAAGACATTTAACTTTGTTGTGTTGGAAGTCATATTTGTCCAGTCAATTTCAGTATAGTTGAAATCTCCCATTATGATTCCATCTCCTGACTGAGAAGCCTTTTCCATTTTTAGTAACAGTTGGGCTTCTTCAAACCTCCCAATGTTACAGTAGGTGGCTTGGAGCAACTCCTGATTATTATTTATGCCTCCAGTGTGTATTTAAACCCACAGGGCCTCTACAGTCTCACCGGACCCTTCATTAATACCTTCCATTATACTAGGTTTTAAGGCATGCTTTAAATATAGACATACCCCCTCCCCCTTTTTTTAACCCCCCTCCCTCCTAAAACGTAAATAACCTTCTAGATTGACTTCCAAGCCATATTTATCATCTAACCAGGTTTCAGACACAGCATAATACTCATACATTGCAATCAGTTCCAGTTTCCCCATCTTACTAGCCAGACTACAAGCATTTGCATGCATACATTTTATCTTATTGCCATTCTGAAAAATTGGATTCTTTGAAATATGTTTGCTTTTCATCATGCTGTAATATTGGCACCTCCCTATTAGATGAACTGTCCCATTCCCCCACTCCACCTCCATGCTCCTTCTCTTACATTTTCTCATGTACACTGCCTTCCCCATACTGTGTTGCATCACCCTCCTCCCCCCTTTCCTAATTTAAAGTCTTCCCCAACCCTCTAACCAACTTAACCCCTAGAACCATAGCCCCATTTCCAATAAGGTAGAATCCATCTCAACTATAAGACTTGCCCCCAAGGGAAAAGACAGCCCAGTGCTCTAGGAACCCAAAGCCCTCTTGCTTACACCAAATCTTTAGACATGCATTTAACCACCAGATCTCCTGTTGCCTTTCTAGTGTAGCGTGGGGCACAAGTAATATTTCAGAAAATACTAACTTAGAGGTCCTTTGCTTAAGTCTATTACCAAAATCCCTAAAAAACGTCTTAACAAACCTCCATTTTCCACTAACCTTGTCATTGGTACCAACATGTACCATGATAGCCAGGTCATGCCACCCCCTCCCCACAGTCTATCAACCACATCTGCTACATGTCGAACCCAAACACCCAGGAGACAGAAAACTGTTCTATTGTAGTGATCCTGGTGACAGACTACCCTGTCTATCTTCCTAATAATGGAATCCCCTACCACCACAATCTATCTAGGTCTGCCTGAGTCCCAGATCTCATCAGCATTAGAAGGGCTGTTCTTCCAGCTGTTAGAGAGAACAGTCTTTTTGAGCAGTTATATTTTAAACCAGTTATATTTTCTAGCAGAAGTTATATAATTAAAATTCACTTATAGTTTATAATTTAAACATGCACATTTTTAAAGGGATAGTAATACTTCATTTTAACTTTATTTTATTTTGTAGGCATTAAAAAAACATGAAGAATGATGTAAGTCTTATCTCTGAAACCTTTATGGTTTAAGAGATATTCACAAACAAAGTATCCCCCCCTGTTCAACCAGATCAGAAGGGAGATGCCCAGGTAGACTGCAGAGAGGGACAATCTTCAATTAAGATAAAGGAAAAAGCTGAAAAACTTGTCAAGGGGGGAAGGGCTTTCATTGTTTTAATACAAAGAAAATTGTCCCCTTCTGTTATCTGTCCTGTCATACAACCAGACTCACATCTGAGAAGAGATGGCTTACACTAGGAAAAAGGGGCGGGGAGGGGAACTTTGCTTGTGAATATATCATAAACCATAAAGGTTTGAGAGATAAGACTTATATCATTCTTCATGTTTTTTTAATGCCTACAAAATAAAATAAAGTTAAAACGAAGTATTACTATCCCTTTAAGTGATGTTTTTAAAAGCATAGTATGTGGCCATCTGCTCATGACCTTACCTTCTGGAGTATCCCTTTAATAAAGTGTACGGGCATCATTTGGTTTGCAGTGGTGGGTGGATCAGACCTATATAAAGAGGCTAGTGTAGTATTCACTCTTCTTGGGTCTTCACCTACCTACGGCAAACCCTTTCTGTTTACAAGAGTCAATCTTACCAAGAAAGGGTTTTTATCAGGTTTTAATTAACCATTATGTACATGATTCCACAAAAGTGCTTTATCAG
The DNA here is from genome assembly GCA_037306005.1 of Rhinophrynus dorsalis. Classification (NCBI taxonomy): domain Eukaryota; kingdom Metazoa; phylum Chordata; class Amphibia; order Anura; family Rhinophrynidae; genus Rhinophrynus; species Rhinophrynus dorsalis. The sequence goes on along the minus strand of CM074718.1, from coordinate 536,929,935 downwards.
TCTAATTTTATTTATATATATTTTTTTGATTTTTTATTTAATAATTTAGATTTATACATGTATTGGACAGGTGTAATGATCTGACAGACTGAGCGCCCAGTGTAAGCTGCCTGATGGACTCTGTGAAGTAGATTCCCCACAAATATGTGACAGACTGCTATTTGATGTAAATACTATGATAAAAACACAACAACAGACAATACAGGTATGCTGCAAGGCAGGCCCCAGTGGGTCAGATGTTAGGGAGCGAAGACCAGAGTAAGAAGCTGGCTGGAGGTGATTGCTCTCTGGGTTGCCTTGCTGCGGTCAAGGCCAAGCTAAAGATGCTGGCCGCAAGGCCAGATTACTGCAGGCAGGGGGAGCGGGTCTGCACCCTGGATGGCAACCAAGATAACAGCAGCTACCCACTGGGATCGAAGAGGATACAAAACAAATAACCCAATTGCAGTATAGTTGTAATTGTTGTACAGGAACACAGAGGCCTGGATCTCAACTGAGAAGACAAAGAACAGGATAGTTAAAGTCTGACAGGGTGGTCGAGTAGGAAGAAGCCCACTAGGGTCAAGGCAAGCAGGAAGTCAAACAAGCCAGATCAGGAATGGGCGGGCAATGCAATACAAGCAGCAGACGGAGGAATGGTTGAATCAACGGAGCCAAGGTCAGTAACAGGATATCAGATGAGAATGGTACCAAATCACAAAACAGGAGGGAAGTTGCAGGAGAAACCAGGTCAATACTCATGATAACACTCAGGAACAAGACAGGAAACTCTGGGCTACGACCTGGAACACTTTCATCGTGCACTACCCGAAAGGACAGAGGCTCTATAAAGGCTCAGAGCAACTACACGACAAGGCAGGGAACCAGGTTCCAAATAACAACTGAAAACAAAAGGAAAAACAGACAAGGAATCACAAAAGACAAAGAAAAAGGGTCAGAACATGACAATAGAACTCTCTTGAAATTGAGGTACCTTGGAGTGGTAAAAGAGCTTACACATACTATATATATGCATAATTATGTCAATAGTTCCCTTTTGTAATCCCCTGTATTTGAATTCCCTGCTATTTGAAATTCCCAGCACTTACCACACTGCTGTACTTCAACGCTGTGCAAGATTCACACGTTCAAGTATTCACTGCCCCTATGCTTTATATATCAGAAAGACATCAATTACAACCGAGCAAACAACAAAAAACACTCCCAACAAAGACACAGACGGCAATCAATCACTTGTACAACAGCAAAGGGCTTTTTAACCCCTCCCTTACCACTCTAACACAACACAGAAAATCCACTTATTTAGTTTGTCCATCAAATATATGACAACTTAGTTTAGTTCAGCTCACAGCTTACAGAACTCACTTCTAGGGATGGGCAAAAAGTCAGAGAAATTTCCCACAGGACTTTTCATGAAATAACTATTTCACACTTTTTTGTGAAACTTTCGTCCATAGACAGTACATAACATTTTCTCCTTTTTGCCACTGCCAATAGATTTCTGGAAAGAACGTTGCAATTTTTCACCTGTGCTTTCTATGACTGCAATAATTCCTGCTGCAATATTACTTTTTCTGAGGGCTGAAGTGGAGAAATAAAGATTTGAAAGTAAATGTTATGAGTCCTGTCTTTGTGTGAGGGTATTCCTTTCCTACCTGACTAGCTATCTTTTCTTCCCCCTCTTTTTTTCCCTCCTCTTTCATCCCCTTGGGTCCTAGCTGGGATGTTAGGGCTGTTTATCTTTTTATGGTCAGAAAACGGAAAATGGAAGGCAATTACATATTGTAACTCAGGAAATTTAACTCTGATGTAACCTGACAGGAGCTCTGTTATAAAATGCACTGTACTATATGATGTACTGTTGATTGACCACGATGTTGAATGTTGTTCAAAGTAATATGCCTTCAATAAAAATGTCATTAAAAAATGTTGTGAGTCCTACAGCAACATATGCCTTGAAAAAAATAATAACAGGCTGAGTGCCTTTGTCCTTTGCCCAGAACACTAACTTCCTGCTTAAGTAACATTGGTACAACTACCTTGAAAAATAACTGCAGCTTGGGATATTCCAGCAGGGTGCAACACATGACATCAGTTCTTTAAAGCCTGTTTTCAACAAAAGAAAGGGCAGCATTTTTTACGTAGTTTTACTATTCCATAGTTTTACCTTTGCATTATTTTTTCTTTCAAAGAGCTTAGCAAGTGTGAGATGGCAGTACATAGTAGAAGAACTGTGTAACTTTATTGCTTTAATGATACAACTTGTGGAGGTAATGGGGGTGGCAGCGATATGTGTAGGCACTGCATGACTCTCCAAAAACAAACTCAGAGTTATACTCCTCTGCAGCAGAAGCAGAAAATCATGGCACACTCACACATTAACAGCACCATTATGTACCCCAGTTTCCCGTGAACATTTAGGAGTATTTCTTCTGTTGCTAGTTGTGGCACCTGTGACCTGTTGATGTTGTATCTCCCAGTCAAACCTGTGTTTGTGCTTCAGGTGAGAACTCACCGAGAAGGTATGTAGGTATGTGTCCACTTTCCAGATGCTCACATGCTTCTTACACAGACAACAGATGGCAACATGCTTAGCTTTTGGATACTGAGTGAAGTATTTTTCTACTGTGGGGGTTCCTGAGAGGCTGCTGCTGCTACTACTACTACTACTACTACTACTACTGGGGCTAGATGTTGCTGAAATTGTATTATACTACTTGGTGTCACAGGTGCTGCACTTCCAAGAGCAGCAAAGATACTCATCAAAGCTAAGGCTGTGGATGCTGATAACCTGTGTTGTTGCTGGTTACTCAACACTTTTTTTTTTTGGCTGAGTGGGACTTGGACTTGGAAGCATTGATGATGCTGCTGATGACTGACAGGATGACTTTGTATTTTTTTATATCTGTGCTTGTCCAGTGTCAGACTTTGCAATTATTTTCTCAAAGAGTTTACAGTCGGGCACAGTGCTCTTTTCAGTGGTGGAAGATTGAGCCTTTGCCTTTCAGCTAACTTTCTTGTCAACATATCTCTTACTCTCAACTACTTATATATATGAACAAGAGTAGGATGCTGGAGGGATATTTTCTAGATCTACACAATCATCATGTCATTAGGTCATCCTGTGCATTGCCCACTGCTTCTTCCCCATTACTTTTATATTTCTCTATGCTTTTATAGGTCTCAAAAAATGTATTTTTAATTTACCTCTTTGAAGTATTTTCACACCATTCAGGACAGGTGTTTTTGTGCTTGTTTGTCTCATTATAAGATGCAGAAGTTGGTGGAGCTGCTATACCATCTTTCACTATGCCATCAACACTCGAATGCGACTTGTTTGTCATCTTCAGTGCTTTTAGATTGTTTATTAATAGTACTGGCAGGGCTTATAATTTTAAGTCCTTTGCTACTAGCCAGACCTGAAAAGTTACTCACCACTGCAAGCCAAAACATACCCATCAGGGCTGAATTTCTACTCACAAGGGCTAAATTTTCACTCGCCATTGGCTAGCGACGAGTGGAAATTTTGAGCCTTGGACTGGTGCTGGTGGTGATTCAACTGTTCGTGGGATGTCGACAAACTACATGTTCCTCGGGAGGAGAGGGCTCACCATAATTTACTGCACACACTGTAGCAACTATGATTGCAGTGAGATTTTGGACTACCACTTTACTCACACGTTACCTGCACTGCTCCTAATCTGTTCACCCTAACCCTTATGTGTTTACTGGACATTGCTCAACTACTCTGTGTGTTTTTAATATAAAGTACTGAATCAAACAGATTGTGTGTGATGTCTTGCCTTGGATCTAAACAAAATACATCCCTGTCTCTGTAACTTATCAATTTGTTTTACATTTTTTCAATGTCACTTTTTATAATTAGTTAATGAATTAACTAATTATAAATGACAGGGTTTTTTTTTCTTCATTATAGCGAATGACTTCCTGGACTTACCAGGTAAGTAGTCTATCACTAAGGGGTTAATTATCCCTATCACTGTCAGCCCTCCCACAAAAAAAACTAAACAAAAACACATACTCTCTGTTCAGCTGCTTCTTTCCACAGACTCCACAGGACAGAGATAACAGCTAAATCAGGAAGAAACTTGCCTGTGTCTTCCAGTCATTCAAACCCCTAGAGTCCCCTTACACAGAGATAACAGCCAGATCAGAAAGGAACTTAGACCCCAGTTTGCTTGGTCACACAAAATTTTGGGGTATTTGGGGTAAACCTCATTTGTTCCATTCTTACACCCACAGACTCCCCTGGGATAGATATATGTTAGGGACCAGGAACCAGACAGACACAAAAATGTAAAGTGCAAAACACCTTTATTAAAATAACAAAAGCAAACAAAGCAAAATCATGATCCAGACGCTTAAACCAAAAGACAAGCCAGGGTCAGGAACCAAGCCAAGTACTCAGCGAACCCGGGGTCAGGAATATGGAGATCGACAATGTCAGGAACAATCCATGAGTCAGGAGCCAGAAGGGACATCAGAGGGAGCCAGGTCATGCAAGATAATCAGCAACTCCTGATAACGTGCTTGCAGCCAGAATCAGACACAAGGGCAACCAGGAAGTGAGCCAAGCTGCTTTAAATACCCTAGGAGGGTTGGCTGATAACAGTTAGGTGAGCAATCACAGAGAGGTCAGCTGATTCAGCCTGATCCAGGAAAGGGAAGACAGCAGCAATGGATAGCAGAGCACAAGATTAGCTCAGACAGCAGAATTAAGCAGCAGAGTTAGAGCAGCTCAGCCAAACCTTGACATTATAACTGCCAGCGTAGGAAGAAACTTGGGTCATCCCTGCCTGTGTGTTCCTTGTCAGTCCCACAGTTATTTGGGGCACATCTACTTTTCTCCCTTCTCACACCCCAGACACTCCTGACACAGAGGTAACAGCCAGATAATAAAGGAACTTGGATCACAGCTGCCTGTGTCACCTCGGTCACTTGGTTTTTGGGATAAAACACTTTTGCTCCCTTCTCTAACCCAAGGGTTCCCCTAGAACAGAGATAACAGCCAGATCAGGAAGAAACTTAGATCACCTCTGCCACTGTGTTCCCAGTCTGTCACACAGAATTTATAGATATTTGGGGTAATTCTCCTTCTGATACTTCCAGACTCCCCTGTCACAGAGATAACATTCAGATCAAGAAGAAACTTGAATCACAGCTGCCTGTGTCTACTCAGTCACACAAAATTTTGAGGTATTTGGGGTAAAATGCCTTTTTTCCCTTCTCACACTCCCAGACTCCCATAGGACAGAGATAACAGCCAAATAAGGAAAAAACTTGGAACATGGCTGCCTTCGCCTTCCCAATCAGTGTGTCACGGTTTGTTTTGACTCTCAGACACAGAGTAAGATAAAAATCAAACTTTATTGAAAAGTTTAATGGAAACCCCCACGGGTCCTGAACATACATATATATCACATGCACAAGATAGGTTCAAACTGTAGCTTTTACAAGATACAGTATGGTAGGCTCTACTGGCCTTGCCAATGTACCGGGCAAGGCAGCCTAAGGTATGGAAGAACAATATGACTAAGGCTCTACCGGCCCTGCCAATATACCGGGCAGGGCAGCCTTGAAGATGACACAATTGCAGGAATAAGGCTCTACCGGCCTTGCCAATATACCGGGCAAGGCAGCCTGAAAGATGACACAATTGAAGGAATAAGGCTTTACCAGCCTTGCCAATATACTGGGCAAGGCAGCCTGGAGGATGGCATGACAATCTGAATTGGCTCTACCGACCTTGCCAATATACTGGGCAAGGCAGCCTAAATGACTGGAGGACAGCTCCACTAGTGCTTTATAGATGGAAGCAGCAGCACAGGATGGTACAGTGGAGCAAACCAGTATCACATATAGGACAACCAGGGAGGCCCAACCGGTGCAATAATGGAGGCAACTAGCACCCGGTGAATATGGAGTAAACCAGTACCACATACTGGACAGCACTAGGAATGCCCTACCGGTGCGGTAAAGAATATGCTAGCAACCGGTGTAATGGAGTAAACCAGTACCACGTACTGGACAACAGGAGCGCCCTACCGGTGCAATAATGGAGGCAACAAGCACCCAGTAAATATGGAGCAAACCAGTACCGCGTACTGGACAATGGTAACGCCCAACCGGTTCAATAATGGAGGCCACAGCAACCGGTGAAAGTGGAGTAAACCAGTACCGCGTACTGGACAGCAGTATCGCCCAACCGGTGCAATAATGGAGGCAACCAGCACCCGGTGAATATGGCGTAAACCTGTACCACGTACTGGACAACACTAAGAACGCTCTACTGGTGCTGTAAAAAAGATGCTAGCAACCGGTGTTATGGAGTAAACCAGTACCTCGTACTGGACAACAGGAATGCCCTACCGGTGCAATAATGGAGGAAACAAGCACCCGTTAAATGTGGAGTAAACCAGTACTGCGTACTGGACAACAGTATCGCCCAACCGGTGCAATATTGGAGGCAGCAGCAACCGGTGAATGTGGAGTAAACCAGTACTGCGTACTGGACAACAGTATAGCCCAACCGGTTCAATAATGGAGGCAGCAGCAACCGGTGAAAGTGGAGTAAACCAGTACCGCGTACTGGACAACAGTAACGCCCAACCGGTGCAATATTGGAGACAGCAGCAACCGGTGAATGTGGAGTAAACCAGTACCGCATACTGGACAACAGTATAGCCCAACCGGTTCAATAATGGAGGCAGCAGCAACCCGTGTATAGAAGCAAACCAGTGATCAGAATGTCGCCCAGACGCTCAAGGTCGATGAGACGGATGCCAGTCAGAATCCAGGAGCAGGAACGATAGACAGGCCAGGACAGCTACTGGAACAGCAGGACAGCCAACCCAGGTCAGGAACGGAGCAGGAACAATGGCAGCACTGGATCAGGAACGGAAGCTGGAACGTCAGCCCAACCGGATCAGGAACGGAGGCAGGAAACACGCAGGAGTGACACTGGCATCTTGATGAATCGCTGACACTGGTAACTGAGCAAACAGGCCCAAAGATACAGGTACAAGGCAGGTGACTACTGACATAGAGACACCATGAAAGGGCAACCAAAGGGTGCCTCAGCCCAGTCTATATAGGCAATACTGGGTGGGCAATAGACAGGCGGCCAATGGAGAGTACACACACCTGACTGACAGCAAAAGTCAGCAATCACGGGCACCGTGATACAGTGACACTGTATTTTGGGATATTTGGGGTCAAACTCCTTTCTCCCTTACTGTTCCCCAGAGTCCTCCATACTCTCTAATACAGAGAACAGATTTCCTGCATTGAAGAGTCCGTAAACTAAGCTTCAATCCACTTTATTAGCCTGTCTTCTGTAGCTCAAAAATGTTTTGCTTTCTCTTCCTCTCACAAACACAAAATGACATGATTTGAGTACCTGACACCCCTTTTATATGCCTGTAGGAAAAGAAGAGAAACTTGCCATGTGTTTCCATTAATTTCAGTTCAGTGAGCTAGGTGAAAAAATGAAGAAACATCGTTTTTTGCTAAATATTTCCTGCTTGGCAAAATGTGCCATTTTTCTCCTGTTTCTCTTTTGAGGCAAAAACCTATTTTCTATTTGTCCACCAAATATCCCACAGCTTAACTTAGTTCAGATCACAGCTTACATACTTCACTTTCTTCTGCTTTATATAGAAGAAAGCCACCAATTACAACCTAGCAAACAACAAAAACACTCCCACCACAGGCATAGACTGCAATCAATCACATGCACAACTGAAAAGGGAAGGTAAGAAGGTTTTTTTTAGTTCCTTCCTTACCACACTAACACAACACAGAAAATACACTTATTCAATTTCTCCACTAAATATCCCACAACTTAGCTTATTTCAGCTCACAGCTGAAATAAGCTGTGCTTGCAGATACTGTAGATGTTTTCCAAAAAGCATTAGTTATCTTTGTAGCTTGTAACAATATTTAGATTTACGTATTACAGTTGGTTTCAAAGCAGACAGGAGCATATCCGACTGCCTTTTAGAGTCAGGAAGGATTTTCTTAACCACTTAGGGCTTAATTGTAAATGGCTTTTTTGTGAGAGTATTTTACCACGAAGAATACATTGAGATTGTCTCTCATTTTCAAGTATGTCCTGGACTTATTTTATCCACTTCTGAGGAGTGAAAGGCTGAACTTGCTGGGACTAGAACCTGCGACCTTGAGGTTTTGCAACAGATTCTACACCTGGTGCATTAACCAAATGACTTCAATGCCATCATCTGTTTTCCTTTGGACCAACTAGAGTGATATTGCAAGGGATGGACTTGATGGAAGCATGTCTTTTTTTAGCATCATCAACTACATTACAATATCTTTGTGAACATGGACTGTATGCGAAGCTTGAAAATTTTACTGTGAAAATTACTGCCTTGACTATTTTGGTTATATAATTTCATCTGATGGATGATAGTTTCATCTGATGGTTTGGATGTGGATCTTGCTATGGCAGATGTTATGAAGAACTGGCAATGTCATCATGGGGTTAATGTGATCCAGCTCTTGTGTTTCACAATTTAGTATAGATGTGTTATTGGGGATTTTGCTGCTTCTATTACTGCTGTAATCTGGAAGGGGGTTGACCATTCTAGTCAGTCCCAGGAAGCTCTGGAAGCTTTTGAAATATTTAAAGAATCTTCCACCTCTGCCACTATTTTGACCCATGTCACTCCAAGCTTTTATTATTGAAGAGAATGTCTTAGGGGTTGTTGCAGGTGATATTCACACTGGGAAGATACATCCCTGTTCATAATTCTTGAAGAAGTTTGCCCTTCCCATGACAAATGACAATACTGGGAATCAGAAATTATTGGCTGCTAAGATGGCCCATAGTACTGGTGATCTCTGCTGGAAAGGGCTACCATTCCAATCTTGATGTATCACCAAAACTTTGAATATTTGCATGAAGCAAATATCCTGCTCATAGGGTTGCTTCTTTTCAGCCTCTTTAAATTTAACGTGACTTAAGTTCACAGAACTAAAATTTTATTCTGGCCATGACTAATACCCTGTGTGGTATATTCCTACCAGCCAATGAATTGATGAACAAATTTCCTGGTTATTGCCCATGAAGGAACATGCTAATTGGCCTGTCTTTTTTATGGTCCTTTTAATCTATTTTTCTAAGTGGCAGCTGGAAGAGGGGGAACAGAGTGTTGCAGATGCACCATGGGACATCTACATTTTGGTTTGAAAAAAAAGGCACTTTAGCCTTCCGTCTTGTAGAGAGGATAGGGGAAGGGGACCAAGAGGGAACCTTGCTTTGGACAGTTTAGGGATTAATGTGGGGTCTCATCTTCAGGTAGGATACACTTGTATTTTTAGTTTCCTATTAATGTGCAGTCAAGGTAGCTCACATTTTCCTTTATGATACTACGCAATATTTAACCCTTTGAGTTCCAGAGAGGGTTAAACCTTTGAGTGCCAGAGGGATATCATCACCTTGCCTTGCAATGCGTTGGATACCCCTCTAGTACTCAAAGGGTTAAAATCACAACAAAAAAGTTAATTGCTATATAATTCATTAACTGTATAAATATATTAAATGTATCAATGCAAGTTGTTCAGTTTGTCTGTAAATGGGACTGTGTAATTAATCCTATGCTTCCTTGTTAATGGGGAATGAGATAAAGGTCTGAAGTGTAATGCTCCAGAATCCATTGTAGCGATTAAAGGGTTATGTATTCCTGTTGAAATAAACTGCACAACAACTCTACTAGGGTTTTATTTCTTACCATTGCAAGACTTTAATCTAAGCTCTTGCCATCTGTTCTGTTTACTAACTGGGAATGTTTTTAAATAGGATCATATTTACATCCACAATGAAGTCAGCTGCCAATAATTTGTAATGAGCTAGTCTTTGAGTGAATTGGCATGGGTTTCTGCCCAACTTGGGGCAATATGCAGAAAGACAATGGAACAAATCTGGCATGAAACCAGCTATACCATAGGGAACAGAGGAAAATTCCCGTTGATTTAAATTGGGCTTTTAATATTGGTTTACAATGCAATGGTGACTTAAATGGGTTAACCTTTTGGGAACCAGAGAGGTATCCAACATGTTTCAACACAATGCATGCATACCTCTCTTTTAAATTGATGGAAATGTGCAATCAAAGAGTTAAAGTATGAATCATTTAATGCTGTTTTTTCTATTTATTATTACTTTTGAATGGTTTTACCAGTTTAATTCCCAGTTACACTTCCCGGCCCTAATATAATTCCATTCAGTATTTTATGAGATTGAAGGACCTGAAAAGTGTAAAAGTTCCCTGTATTATGCCTTGTCATCACAATTTTTGGTCAGACAAATAATAAAAGCTAAGGAATGTATTGACACAAAGTTTCTCAAGTAGATAGTTCTTACAGAATACTAAAGCCTTTTGTTTAAATTGTATAAAAATGTATCCTAATTAAGCCGTGGATGTACATTTCAGGCAACCCTATGCAAGTCACACCCTGGGACTCCCTATAATTAACCACACCCCTTCATGTGACTATGTCCACTAATCATTCAATATGTTATCCCCAGAGTTATGTAGAAGTTTTCAGAATACATGACAAGCATGCAAGGGTTAACATACACACACATGTATATAATGGATCCTCCTTAGTGCAGTTAACCCTTTAATTTCCAGATAGGTGTCAGTATTCAGTGTGTTTACGCCCCTCTGGCACTTGAGCTTTAGGTTAGCCATAGAATCCCTGATACAACACATTCACATATTATTGACGCAATCTGCTTGCAACCTCCAACTCACATAAAGATAATCAGCAGTGACTTAGTTTCAGTGTATGGATACAGAGTAGCATGGGAAGAACCAGTGGGACTAGGTGTCCATATATTGAAAGTTAAGTCACCACATATTACTGAACTCACGGCATGTTTTGCATACTAGTACCAGTGAGGCATTAAAATAAGATTCCAGGTATAAAATGGATTAGTTATTAAATTGTCAATGAGAGAGGGGCAACCTACCCTGCTGCTTTGATTTAATAATACTGCCAGAGCAAAGATAATTGGTTACTTAATTAATGTTGCTGCCCACTGATGGGAAGGAAACACAGTGATGAGTCATGTAGACTGTGGCCTAGTAACTTCTGCATGTATCTGTTGTATGGTGAGTTTTACTACTGTGTGATAATTCCATAACTTCACCAACCACTCTAACCACCTGCTTTTATAAATCTGGCACAGCCATCCTTGAAAAATCAACTGCAGCTTGGCATATGCCAGTGTGGTGCAACACATGATATCATTCTTTAAAACCACTGTTTTCTACAAATCTATAACTCAGCGTGTCAAAGTCAACATTTGGCAACTTTGCCATTCCACAGACATACTTCTGAATTATTTTAGTTACATGTTTTAATTATTAGTAAGAACTCATTAGATATGGGTTGGCTGTACACAACAGAACAACTGGGTAAAGTTTTTGCTTTAACATCTCTGATTATTTTTGTCTCTTCCAACAGCCTTAGAGTCATACTCTGTATTATTGCAAATTAAGAAAATATTGGCACATTTTCTCATAGTTACAGCACAACTGCTGAAGAAACCTTATTAAAGGTGCTGACCACTAAGCCATATATCCCACTCCCTGCTGAGCCAGGGGCCAGACCAGGATAGGTACACTGGTAGTCAGGGGATAGCAGATATACTGGATTGGGAGACAGAAGAGTAGTTGAGGCAGGCAGTTGTCAAACAAAGTCAGGGTAAAAGCCAAGGCTGAATTCAAGCTAATTCAAAGTACAAACAGGGGTCAATTAGAGAATCAAATACAAAAGACTGTTGTTTGAAAATTCAGCGAAGAAAATCAATAATATTGATATGATGTAAAGCATCTTAACTACTGTTCCAAGGACTAGTTGACTTTCTCTGTCTGGCCATTGGACTGAGGGTGAAAGGCTAAAGACAGGGAAACATGGATAGGCAGAGACAAACAAAATGCCTCACAGAACTTGGAGGTAAATGGTGAACCCCTGTCTGATAAGACATCATCTGGAACAACATGAAGATTGATCTTATCCCAGATAAACAAGGAAGCAGTCTCTGCAACATTTGGAAATCTCATGGAGGGAATACAATCAGCCATTTTGGTCAATTTGTAGACGAACACTAGGATGATTGATTTGGAGGTAGTTCCACAATGAAGACCATGGAGACTGAAGACTAATTCACCTGACAGTTTGGTATGGGTATGTTTGGACATGGCACAAACTGTACAGGACACCGTACAGATAAAAGGCCCTCTGGTGGCAGCAATGGAAGTTACAGAACCCCTAACTTGATGTTTCAAGCTCAGGGAGAGACAAACCCAGAGGACTGACTATGACAGTGCCAGTCTCTAAAGTATAACTGTCAGTCCCTGAGGATAAGGTAGGAACCTTGATCACCTGCCACAGTTCCCATTCAAAAATGTTTTTTTTAGTAACTCTTGAACTACAACTCTGACAGTACTGAAATAAAACTCTTCATGGCAAAAATAACATGAAGATTAATTAGAGCTGCTTTTATTGTGAAACATTACGATTCCTTTAACTGAATAGCAAGAAACATGTGCAGCTAATGTTGCTTACCCCGCTGGCATTCAAATGGTTAAACTTCACACTAACAGAGTAAGAGTTGCATTTTAGTCTGGGAGCTATATTTTTATGGAACAAAAAATGCCAAACAATATATATATATTTTTTTTTTATTTCTGAAGAAATGTGCAATATAATATAATGTATTTTTTTTTAAGAGGATAGGTGCCTATACTGAGTCCTCCTGAGTATACACACAAAAAGCCTTGGTCTGGTTACTGGGAGTAACTCAATAGAATTCCAATTCTACATGTTGAAAGCAAATAAAAAACAGGTTCCTGGGTATGAGTCTTTAAAGCGGAGCTACCACCCAATAAGAATATCACCCCACATAATTGCCCATCTGGCGACTAGCTGCTCAGTAGCGCTAGTCACCAGAATTATTACCTGATTAAAGAGAATTCGCTATTCTTCCCGGACTGATAGACAGGACGGAGCACGGACATCTTACCATAGTGACGTCTGTGCGTCTGTGCTGTCAATCCCAGCCGGGTCCAGGAGGCATTGCTAGGAGCCGTTTGGCTCCAAAAGGGACTGACAGAGCAAACACGCCAACGTCACTATGGCGAGATGTCTACGCTCTGTCCTGCTGTCAGTCTGGGAAGAATAGCAAATTCTCTTTAATCTGGTAATAATTCTGGCGACTAGCGCTACTGAGCAGCTAGTCACCAGATGGGCAATTATGTGGGGCAATATTCTTATTGGGTGGTAGTTCTGCTTTAAAGATAAAGATAGCAGTAATGTAGCATGACAGATGAATGGGACTTAGGGGATAGATTTAAAGGTTCGCGTTAAGCCAGCAGCTAAGTAAAAAAGGCACATCGGCCGCAAATAACACATGATTTACAGTGGATTTAAAAGTAAGTGTATGAGAATAGCTAACAAGCATAGGCACAACAAAAATACGTAACATAAAAACCTGTCGCACTTGTTTTCGCATTACTGTGCTTCCCAGACACCCGTTAAAATACTACTTAAGTCAAAATGTAACATTACGGCTGCCGTTGGCTAGCAACCCTGATAGATACACAAACAAAATACAAACCTACAGCCAATCCCATATATAAAATAACGGTCATACCCTGTGTTTCGAGTTTTAGCGAGCTAGGGCACAGGACCCAGGAGTGGAGGCTAATGATCAAGAGAGAGAGCGAGAGATGTGCATACACTTGAGGTAGAAGGAGTTTTTGGAGTTTGGAGAGAGGTACACTTAACTATACACATATTACACTTTTGCACATATTACATACACCCATACAAACACTAACACATACACTAACTCCTAACATATTTTTTAAACTTTATTTTCTCAGTGTGAATCTGTGAGTGACAGAGTGTGACAGAGAGTGGGTGGGATCGAGTGTGTCTGTGAGGGCCTGTGAGAGTGCCTGGGTGTGAGTGGGTGAGTGATGGCTAGGAGAGGAGGACAGGAGAGAGGGATGGGGAGAGTAGTAGAGGAGAAGGAAGGAGAACAGGATATCCCTGTTGAGAGCAGGGGTGGGAGAGGGAGATCCGCAGGGTGGAGGGGGACCCGGACAAGAGCAGGCACACTAAGGAGAGGGTCAGCTGTGTCAGTGGGACGAGGGGTAACTGTCGAGGAGCACCCTACACAGTCAGGGGCAGAGTAGGCAGGACAGTCTGGTTCAGACTCCTCACAGGCTGGAGCTGAGGGGGACAGGATTAGGGATCACCGATATACCGAGGAGGAGAACATGGCTCTCGTGGAGGCTGTCCTTGTGAGAGTGTCCTCCACCCACTTCTCTGGCCTGTCAGCGAGGAGGAAGGCAGCCTGGAACCAGATCTGCAGCTGGGTGAATGCTGTGTCCAATTGCAGAAGGGACTTGGTCTCAATAAAGAAGAGATGAGGAGACTGCAAGAGGGTGGTCAAGAACAAGTTGGCTGAAATTGCCAAGCACGCCCAAGGCACTGGAGGTGGCCCACCTGTCCAAATCACCTTCAGCGGATGGGAGGAGATGGTGCAGCAGAGCATGTCCACCACACTCATAGATGGGGTCCCTGGAGGATCGGACACTAGGAAAGAGAGGATTCTCCACACTACCGGTAAGTGCAGCATCACATAACCACACATCACATCAAACCATACAACCATTACACACAAACACAGTCACATCCCAACATATGCCCATCATTCATCCACACAATTGCACCAACACAGCACCCTGAGGGATAAAACAGGACGCAAGACAGGGACAAATGTCAAGGTTCAACAAGGCCCAAACCTGTCCAACTCCCTGGTTAATCCTCATATTGCTGTGCTAATCACACACAATCCACACAAACCATGCTCATAAAAGTGTTGAATGTTAAACATCAGAACTATTCCTACACCCACGTACCCACAGGGAAACCAGTACATAACCCCTTGTGTGCTAGAGGGATTATCAATGCATCGATCAACAATGCTTTGGCAACCCTCCGGTACTCAAAAGGTTAACCAGACAACAAACACAAGTCGATAGGCTAACGATTACATGCTACACAGGGGGCATTCACTAAGTGGTGAAAAAGAGATGATGGAGAGAAATTAACCCTTACATACCCTCACTTCACCAATCCCAATGTTAGTCAATGGTGAATATTCAGTAACATGAATCAAGTTGCAAAGGTCCCATTGTATAGACTACATAGAAAACACTGCAAATGGGGAAATGACTGGAGAAGTCAGCATCATGTTCAGTTCACCAAGTCTACTTCACCGCTTACTGAATCACAAAAAGAATGGAACAGGTCACAAATCATAGTGCCAATGAGAATAACTGGCTGTATGTGCAACACACAGGTCTGAATCAATTCCACAGAATTAAAGGTGAAAAAGTAGGCCTTGGTGTTGTGTATGCAATCATTTATCCTAACTTGAAATTACAAATCTCACATTTGATTCACACACGGATCCTCAGGAGTTCTGATGCCATGGATGGATGGTATACCAGCCACTATTTGCAGGATACATGTGTGAACCAAATATGAACCATTGTAGTTTGGTCAATAGCAGTCCATGAATTATGGATATCTATGATTCAGTACGGTTGCCTCACTCAGAAGGATGGATTGGTTCATCCAGAAAATAAAAAAGAGGTCTCAATCAAAGATATCCTTCAATACTGGCTTGATTGTTGCCCTTCAGGATTCAACTTGAACAGGCCTCATGGACAGGATCCTGTCAAGTACATCAGTCTCTGATTGGGTGGTATCCCATACATCACAGTGCAATGCATAGGATACCATCATGACAACCAGAGAGTGACATGTAAAAATCAGACAAAATCTTGCATTGTACAGGATAAACTGATAACATAGGGATGAATACCACTTGACTCACACTGCAGATCTGTTCCAAAAAGATATGTAAACAAAGAAAATGGTCAGATATGTATGTGGATAGGTACCTTTCACATGGGTACAAATATGTCCCAACAAGATGTGAACCCAGAGGTCAGTTCAGTAAGTGTGATTGTCTTACTGCCCATATATGTGCACCTATCACAAACTAACTTACTGATATCATCAAAATACACATCCCACCTTACTTAGATGGGATATACCAGGTGTGTTGTTAGTTATGATATCAATAAAAGTTAGTTTGTGATGGGTGCACATATATAGCCAGTATGGCAATCAAACATACTAAACAAATCTCTGGTTCATATCTAGGAAGTATATATTTGTACCCATATGAAAGGTACATATTCACATACATATCAGACCATGTTACTTCCTGTGTACCTTTAACTGGATAGCAATGGTTAATTTCAACTTGATGTCATATTGTAGGCATTGATATAAGATGTGGTTCGATGTTAGTCCTATCCCTCTAACCCTCATGGTTAGACAGATATTGCTGTATGTGACAGATGGAGATTTTAGTCATTTGACCACACGGAGGCACCACCACCAGGAAGGCAATGGCTGCCAGGGACAGTGGCCACCACCCAATATGGGCCATATCCATCCCAGATGAACCTACCCTCCTGGATGGCTCCCCAGCATGGCCCAAGGTATGATCCCAGGTGGGGTCCAAGCACCTACCAGTGGCCAAAGTATGACCCTTGGCCACTGGACTACCAACACCTGGGCCTGATTGGAGAGCCCCAGCACCCTCTACCTAGGGACGACTTCACACCACCACCTCCACCAGCACAGACATCAGTGGGCAGCTCGGAGTCACTTGATGTGGTGGGCATATGCCCATCATCTGCACCAGCCGCTCCAACAGCTGTCACAGCAGCAGCAGCCACAGCACACTCAGCAGCAGCAGCAGCAGAGGACACAGCACACACAGCAGCTGAGGACACAGCATCTCAGAACACAGTAGCTCAGGATACAGCAGCTGAGGACACAGCAGCTTAGGATACAGCAGCTGAGGACACAGCAGCTGAGAACACAGCAGTTCAGAATACAGCAGCTGAGGACACAGCAGCTCAGGATATAGCGGCTGGGGACACAGCAGCACCATGGTCACCGGGCACATCCACTTCCAGCACTGCATGCCCCACGGGGATGGAGGCGGAGTGTATGACCCTACAAAGGAGACTACTCTGGTCAAGCCATAACACAGATGAGAATATCACCAGGAGCCGGAGGGAATACCAGAGGAACACCAACAGAATAGTGGCAAGGATCCATGCCCTGGAGTCGGAGTTCTCAAGGATCAACACTCAACTCCATCACCTCCACACGGGGGTGATGGACATGTTTGCACAGGTGCTGGTGGAGTTGAGAGAGCAGAACCGCAGGGAGAACCTACGGTTAGAGAGGGAGAACCTGCGTTCCACAGATCGGTCCACTGCACCCAGCACTCCCTCCAGTGTGACCCCTGAAGCCACACCTAGGGGTCAAAGGGTGACAAGGCATCCACCTCTGGCATCCAATCTGAGGCGCCCCTAAAAAAAAATAAATAAATGAAATGGCCAACTTGTCATCTTCCACCTGAAAAAAAGAACATTGTGCTTTTGAATCCTTTCAGATCTGCTTTGTATTTAGTTGTAGTTTGGGTGGCAGAGTTGTCTCCATTGCATTGCCAAACAATGCAGTGAACACAACTTCTGCCTAGGTAAAATGTTTGTGGGATGTTACAACATGGGTTCACACACACACCGTTGTCCAAATTCAACTGGCAATTCATCCCTGGAGCCATATAACACTGGCAATCCATCCCTGGAGCCATATAACACTGCACACTCACAAGTCAGCATGGTGTGCCTGGAGATCTGATCCACATTTCATGACCCTCTGCTGCTCTTCTCAGTTCTAGCAAAGTCCCATGTTGAATCCTATGGCCCTTTAACCCCTGATGTGACAGAGTGTTATCCAATGCATTGCATTGGATAACACCCTTTCGCTACAAGGCCACCATGGTTGCTCTGGCTATGATCATCGCAAATCACATTAGCTGCTGTCAATCAAGCCCTGTAAGGTGATGAACATGGGTTATGTGTTGTACCTTGTTTCTCCTGGGGGTGTGTGGGATATCCTTGAGGTATGTATGTCAACATGGAGGAGGGAATGAAAGATGGTTTTGGAATCCCCATACACAATATGCCACGTCCATGGTATGGATGATGTTTCGGGCCAGACTGCTGCCAGTGCAGTGCTGTGTCAATGATTCTGTGGGGTGAAACAAAACATCATGTGCGGTGTGGTTAGTGTGTTGGCACCAATTCACAGGACTGATGGGGGACTTTGTAACATTTTTTAAGGACACTCAGACACGGAAGGTTATGGTAAAACACAGTTTTATTAATAGAACAAGGAAAATGTGACCCACGCGGGTCCAGTACATACAAATGACACAATACTGCCACAGGCCAGGTTACAATAATGTATAATAACCCACACAGGTCCAGTAGGTACAGATGTTACAATACTGTCACAGGCCAGGTCACAGTTCGTGTGAATCTGGAAGCGCAGACAAGCAGAGACACTACTAGGCCAAGGGAGGCTGGCAGGCCCTAGTAGTGCAGAGGTCAACGGAGACTCCCTACGCAGGGAGTGAGCCCAAGCAATAAGCCACAGAAATACTGAGTGGAGGCCACTACTATCCCACAGGATAGTAAGAGAGAGACTAGGCAAGCGGAGCCCAATGAAGGCTCAGGATATCAGCCCTATCAGAGGCCACAGGCTGTAGGGTTCAGTTGGCAACAATGACGGAACTGCCCGAATAGTGAGGACACACGATACTGCCAGACAGATGACTCAGGGAATATCCCAGACTGACAGGGAATGCTGTGACCCTGAAGCGCTATAGCACCAACCCGTTATGGGTGAACGAACGCTGAGACCTGGACAGAACTGCCAAGCAGTGGAGACTGACCGAGGCGCCAAAAGACAACCCAACCTCAGAGTTAAGAGTGGACAGGTCAAGCGTACCGGGTGCAACCAACAGATCCTGACACCAAAGTGAAAGGATAACAGCGCAAGGTGATGGGCAGGGTCACAGAACAGCGCTGCACGTGCAGTTCTAGATGGAGGCAACCAATAGGCAATGGAGGAGAGACCTCCAAATGGAACACAGGCTGTGCGGACAGAAGTACCGGGAGGTACACAGAGCAGGAACGTCAGCCAGGCAGGGTCGGTACACCAAGCAGGAACGTGAGCCGGGGCGAGTCGGTACTCAGAGCAGGACTGTCAGCCGGGCTGGGTCAGTACACAGAGCAGGAACGTCAGCCAATCCAAATTGGTACACAGAGCAGGAACGTCAACCAATCCGAGTCTGTACACAGAGCAGGAACATCAGCCAATCCGATTCGGTACACAGAGCAGGAACAGATCAGGCAGAGTAGTCAGGCAGTCCGGTTCATACACAGGATTCACATGAATAAACGGAACAAGCACTAGCAACTGGAACACCACGAAAGGGCGCCGCTCAAATGACAGGGCAGAGATAAAACTCCGTAGCCAATAAAAGCCAAACAGGAAGTAACACGGACATAACAATGTTGCCAAAAAAAAGCACGGGCACCATGATAGACTTGCATGGATTGTATGAATGCCTGTGTTATACTCACAGGTAAAGTGTTCCTTGATGAGCCTGTCTCTGATCTGCGCCCCTCTCAGGGTTTCCTCAACATGGCTGATGTCCATTGGCACTTCAGGTATGGGGGGGAGGGGGCTGGATATCATCCACCAGCCTGGTGTCCACTGAGATGTCGCACAATTTTCCAGGTGCATACTGCAGTGCTCCCCCAGAGTGGTCTGGACATCTGAATTGGGACTTGAAGAGGCCAAAGGTCCACTCAATGACATTCCTCATTCTGCCATGAGCTTGGTTGTATCTTTCCTGGGCATCTGTTTGTGGATTGGTGACCGGGGTCAGTAGCCAGGATTTGCAGCCATAGCCAGCATCACCAGTGGAATGTGAGTGACATGTTGAGGCAGGGAGCACATGTTGTGTGAAAGATGTTTTGTGTTGTGGAAGTATTAGCTGTGGGTCAGGAGCATGGAGAGCAGTGTTGTGTGTACACCTGTGGATGTGGTGTGATGTAGTATTGTGAACTCACCCAGAAGCCATCCCCCTGTATAAGTTCCACTCTCGAAGTCTCTGTGTACTGAGGAATTTTGAAGAATGTCAGAATCATGAGAGTTGCCAGAATATCTTGCACAGACATTCATGATCCTCATGTTGCTGTCACACACCAACTGCATGTTCATGGAGTGGAAGTTCTTCCTGTTGATGAATAGCTGTGAGTCACGTGCTGGGGCTTTGATACAGACATATGTGCAATCTATAGCACCCATGACCCTGGGCATGCCTCCCGTTGCGTAAAAGCCTTGCTTGAGATC
Source organism: Rhinophrynus dorsalis (assembly GCA_037306005.1). NCBI lineage: Eukaryota > Metazoa > Chordata > Amphibia > Anura > Rhinophrynidae > Rhinophrynus > Rhinophrynus dorsalis. The sequence continues at coordinate 536,909,511 of CM074718.1, read as the reverse complement.
CAGTCCACGTCGGTGGTGGGGAAATGTATGTAGGTACTGGCCTTGCTTTTGAGGGCTGGCAAGACCTGGGCCAGCACTCTAGAGAATGTGGCCTGTGACATGCCAGATGCGTAACCCTCAGTGTACTGGAAAGCTCCACTTGCCATGAAGTGTATGGCACAGAGGAGTTTTTGCAGACCAGATAGGGCATGGTTGTGGATGTAGATGGTATCCACCTGATCCTTGATGACCTCATATGTGGCCTCAACCTCATCATCAGTCATTCCAAATATGTTGACCCTTGGGTGGTATACCCTGGGCCTTGGTGGTCATCTATACATCCTCCGCTGCTGCAGGGGTCCCTGTGGCAGCTGGGGAGCATCCTGTTGCTGTGGACCATCCTGTTGCTGCAGCTGTGCATCTGCAGGCAGGTGCTGTCCTCCAGGTGGTGATGGGCTCCTCTGTGGCTGTTGAGCCAGAGCCTCCTTACTTGCAACAGGTGAAGGGTGCTGATCAGGTGTGCTTGGGGCTTGCTGGTGTTCCCTAGCTCTTGCCCTTGCACACCTTCTCCACAGTCTTCTCATCAATAAGAATCCCAACATACTTATTGTTCTCTCTCTGTCTCTCTCTCTATCTCTCTCTCTCTCTCTCTCTCTCTCCCTGAGTGGAAAACAAGCCACAAGTGAGTGTGATGAGCTGTCCTTTTAAGTACCTGGTAGGGCGTTGTGTAGGTGTGGTGATGAGGTGAGTGATGACCAAAAGGAAGTTGTTTGTTGTCCAGGTAAGTGTTTGCAGGTGTGTCTGTGTTTTAAAATGTGGTGTGTTCTGATTGCTGTGTCTCTTTCAGTTGTGGGTGTGAAGTTGTGGGGTGCAGGTTGCGTCTGGATCGTGTAGTGATGTTGCCCAGGTGAGCTTGTTTTGTATTGGCAGGTGTCCGGGTTGTGTGATAACCCACATTGTTCCATGCCATGTTGTGTTGGTGTTTTTTTGGGGTTCCTTGTCCCTGTGATGTTGCTTGTTTTTTTGTGTGACAGTGATTTGTGGTGTCTGTCCATGTTTTTGTGTTATTTTGGCATTGCGTGGGTTAATTTTTCGATTTACATGCTTGTGTGGTAAGCCTTTTGTCTGTTTTCCTATGTAACGGGTGTTTTGTTTTGCCTGTTAAGTGTCTAACGGCTAAGAAGAGTGGGTCTTAACTTTTGTCTGTTAAGTATATCTTTTTTTCCACCGTTAACAGTACCACAAGCCTTTAATGGCTCTGGGGACTCTTGTTCCATGTGTCTCAATGCACGTCAGTCTATCGGCCGTAAGGATTTGTGAACTGCCTTTAGCTGTTCTTAACACGGACCTTTAAATGGTTTACAAGACGTTAACTCTCCCGTTAGTGTTCTTTTTTTACTAACGCCTGCCTTTAAATCTGCCCCTTAACCTCTACACATTTGCCAGAAAATCCTATCCCCCCAGCTCTAAGTACAGACAGTATAAATATATTCAACATAAATATCACTTTTGCCTCTTACCATACACTTTGCAGCTCCCCAGTTCAAAACACAGACTATTGAGAAACTCACTTCTTGAAGACAGAACATTTACCATCATATATTTATTTTGTAAAGCACATCAGAGACATAAGCATCACTTTGGATGACAAAGGAGACTTATCAGAGGTAACTGCTCTTGCTGCTGACAGTTGTTTCATATAGCATGGCTGTACTGTCAGAGTACTCACACCCATGCTGAGTTTCTATAACTGGGTTTACACATTGAGGCTGAAGGACTATGGATTTAACTCTTTGAGTGCCATGAGGGAGCACAGCACATTGAAAAGCAATGAGTTGTGCACCCCTCTTGCATTCAGAGGGTTAACGGGCTTTAATGTCCTTGAATGCTAGAAAGGAATCACTTTTTCTTACTACATCAGTCTCACTGAGCAGATGTTTCCCAGATCATTGCTGTGCCAAATAATTCCATACTAAATTGTATTATAATTAGAATTTCTATACTGATGGGGATCCTTTGCACCAGGCAGCCCTGTGCCTCATTGCCTTACCGTTAACCCATTTTGACCCAAGGCCTTCAAGTTGGGAGAGGGCAGCTGATCTAACCCAGGACTCGGTAACTTTTGGCCTGCTGGCTATTTCTGGAATACAACTCCCATCTTCCCCAGCTGCCCAATAGCTAATTGAGGATGATTGGTTTTGTAGTGGAAAATAACTGGAAGGCCACAGGTTGGCACCTCTGATCTAAAAAATATGGCAGATACTATACATATATATTTTAATATGTTATCCAAAAAGTTAAAGAGGAAGGAGAGTCTAATGTCCTTGTGAGCAGTGTGGAGACCTTGGATGTATGTGATGTAATTCTGGGGCAAATCAACAGTGCCATAGGAGGCAAATATCTTAATAGTGGGACAGGAATGCCCAAGAGAAAAAGACCAACCCCCACACCAGAAAGTCCTTTAAAGGAGGCACTCAAATCAGGAAAACTAAATGAATACACAAAATATATCTTTATTAGTGCAAATGTACAGAATTAGGACAGACATATAAAATTGATTAAAAATGTGAATGTGAAACTCATCTAATATACTAAACACTATACCCCAATTGGTAGCAAAGGTAAAACACCAAAAGCAATAAGTAATCTATATAGTGATAAGAAACATTACTAACAATAGAATGGTGTGAAACTCCACCTCCTAAGGTATGAATGGATACACAAAATAAATCCTCTCATGAACTGACAACGAATGTTCAACACCGGATCCCTTATAATAAAGGGAAACTGATAAAGAACAATAACCACTAAATCAAAGTTGTCATTAATGATACAAATGGAGGAAAGGTAAAAAACTAAATATAATTATCCATAGGCGCAAGAATATCTATTTGTGAGTCACTCTACACGCCAACCATCCCAACACGTATTGCCTGAAACCAGGCTTCATCAGGGGATAACAATGTATGGTGGTTAAAACACATTTAAATTCTATGTGGTCCAATGGAAATGGTAAAGGCGAATCACATGCAAGCAGGCACAGTACTGGTGGCAGCATGGGCAGCAGGTCTGACAGCAGGCACAGCACTAGTGGCAGCAGAGGCAGCATGTCTTGGCAGACACTGCAATGGTGGTAGCAGTAGCAGGGGCAGCACGTCTCACAGCAGGCACATCACTAGTGGAAGCAGGGGCAGCATGTCTGGCAGCAGGCACAGGCAGATGACCTGTCCTGCTCTCTCTACTACCCTTTTCTTCCTCTCTTCCCATTAAATTCCCCAAGATCCCTAAACATAGAAACATAGAAACATAGAAGATTGACGGCAGAAAAAGACCACCTGGTCCATCTAGTCTGCCCTTTAGTATTCCTTTATTGTTATCTTAGGATAGATACATGTTTATCCCAGGCATGTTTAAACTGTGTTACTGTGGATTTATCAACCACCTCTGCTGGAAGTTTGTTCCAAGTTTCTACTACTCTTTCAGTGAAATAATATTTTCTAATGTTTTTCTTGATTTTTCCTCCAACTAGCCTCAGATTGTGCCCCCTTGTTCTTGTATTCAGATTCTTATTAATCACACTTCCCTCCTGAACCTTGTTCAGTCCTTTAACATATTTAAAGGTTTCAATCATGTCCCCCCTTTCTCTTCTTTCCTCCAGACTATACATATTTAGATCTCTGAGTCGTTCTTGATAAGTTCTATGCTTTAGACCTTCCACCATTTTTGTAGCTCTTCTTTGAACCCGCTCAATTTTAGTTATATCCTTTTGCAGATGAGGCCTCCAGAACTGTACACAGTATTCCAGATGTGGTCTCACTAGAGCTCTATACAGAGGGATCACAATCTCCCTCTTCCTGCTTGTTATACCTCTAGCTATGCAGCCAAGCATACGATTTGCTTTCCCCACCGCCTGGTTGCATTGGTTACTCATCTTGAGGCTGTCAGAGATGACCACCCCCAAATCCTTCTCTTCTGAAGTCTTTGCTACCACAGAACTGCCAATACGATAGTCAGATTGAGGGTTTCTTTTCCCCAAGTGCATTATTTTACATTTGGAAACATTGAACTGAAGTTTCCATTGTTTTGACCATTTATCTAATAGTGCCAAATCATTCTCCATATTACAGACACCTCCTGGAACATCAACCCTATTACACACTTTTGTGTCATCAGCAAACAAGCAAACCTTCCCTGCCAAGCCTTCCCTTATGTCACTTACAAACATGTTGAACAGAACAGGGCCCAGAACAGATCCTTGTGGCACTCCACTTGTAACCAGTCTCTGCTCAGAATACACTCCATTAACAACAACCCTCTGGTTTCTGTCCTTCAGCCAACTGCAGATCCACTGAACTATCCAGGGGTTAAGTCCAATTCTTGATAATTTATCTATCAGCTCTTTATGGGGAACTGTATCGAAAGCTTTACTGAAATCCAGGTAGGCGATATCCACAGCACCACCTTCATCCAGCACTTTAGTTACATAGTCAAAGAAATCAATGAGATTAGTCTGACAGGATCGGCCCTCAGTGAAGCCATGCTGGTTTGGGTCCATCAGGTTGTTTTTTGTTAGATGGTCAATTATCTTCTTCTTTAGAAGAGTCTCCATCATTTTTACCACTACAGATGTCAGGCTGACTGGCCTGTAGTTACTAGCTTCTTCTTTACTACCCTTCTTGTGAATGGGTACAACATTGGCCATTCTCCAATCATCAGGAACTTCTCCCGTAAGAAGGGACTGGTTATACAGATTAGTCAGGGGGCCAACTATGACAGATCGGAGTTCTTTAAGAACTCTAGGGTGGATTCCATCCGGACCCATCGCTTTATTTGACTTTAGCCGGACAAGTTCCTCTAGAACATCGGCCTCTGAAAACACTGGGGCTAAAATTATACAACTAGAGGCAATGCTGTGTTCAGCCATTTTCTGATTATGAGGGCCGCCGTCTGAAAAAACTGAGCAGAAGTAGTTATTCAGATGGTCAGCGACCGCCTTTTCCTCTTCTATATACTGATTTTTTCCGTTGTTAATTTTTGTAATCCCGCAGTTTTTCTTCTTCCTGTCACTGATATATCTGAAGAAGGTTTTATTCCCCTTCTTAACAGATTTGGCCATTTCTTCCTCTTTTGAGGCTTTAGCAGCATTTATCATCTGTTTAGTCTTCTTCTGTATAGTTTTATACCCTTCTCTGTCCGCTTCACTTCCAGTCTCTTTATATCTCTTATAGGCAGACTTTTTATCTTTCACTATAGCTCTTACCTCTCTAGTAAACCATAGTGGATTTCTCTTTCTTTTCCTCTTGCTAATTTGTCTAACATGTAATCTTGTTGCCTTTAAGAGGACTTCTTTGAGTGTCTTCCACTGAGTACTCACTCTCTGTGTTTTATCCCACCCTTTTAATTCTTTCTTTACATATTCTCCCATATCCTCAAACTTCGTCTTCCTAAAGTCCAATACTTTGGTTGCAGAATGGGATTTCTCGTAGTCAGTCTGGATTCCGAACCACAAACATTGGTGGTCACTGGAACCTAGATTTTCTCCCACCTTCACCTCAGATACCAGGTCTCCATTTGTGAATACTAAGTCTAGGATATTGTCCCCTCTAGTTGGCGCCTTCACCAGCTGTTTTAGGGACATCCCCGTCAGGGCTTCTACGATGCTCCTACTTCTACATGTGGACGCACAAGGGATATTCCAATCAACATCAGGCATGTTGAAGTCTCCCATAACTACTATATCTCCCTTTACTGCCATTTGGGTAATCTCGTCCACTAGCATGTTGTCTTGCTCTTCAGATTGCCCCGGAGGCCTGTAGACTGCACCTATTCTTGTAACTGATCCCTTTTTATTCTGCAGACAGATCCAGAGAGTCTCCAACTCTTTACATGAATTCTGGATCGCTGTGGATTTTATGCTATCTTTAACATAAATGGCTACCCCACCCCCTCTTCTCTCAGCCCTATCTTTCCTATACAACGTGTATCCCGGAATGGCTATTTCCCAGTCATTACAGTCCCTGAACCATGTCTCTGTTATTACAATCAAGTCCAAGTCATCTCTACAAACTATTGATATTAGCTCGCTGAGCTTGTTGCCTAAGCTGCGAGCATTAGTACACATTACACGAAGAACATTACATTTATCACCAACAACAACTCTATCTACCGCACCATCATCTACCTCACCAACATCTGTATGTAAAGCACCAGCAACTTCCTGTGCACCAACATCTGTATCTATCACACTAACAAACTCAGAACCCTGGTTCACCAAAACTGTTCGGGGACAGAAATCAATCTTCTCAATGAAATTCCTGCCCCCTCCATCTAGTTTAAATGCCTCTCCAAGAAACACCTGAACTCTTCTCCAAGTACCTCAGTTCCTCTGTGTGACGGGTGCAGACCATCTCTCTTGAACATTTCTTTACAACTCCACCTTCTAACACTGTGACTGACAAATCCAAAACCTTCTTCTTTACACCACTGTCTTAGCCAACCATTGAACTCCAGGATACGAAGTCTCTTACTATTTTCAGAGCGGACTGGCAAAATCTCTGAAAAAGTGATAGAGTCTGTCATTCTGCTCAGCTCCAGGCTGAGACTTTGAAATTCCATTTTCACCTCTTCAACACTTTTCTGGGACAAATCGTTTGTACCGAGATGAATGATCAGATCAACTTCAGTCTCCTTTGTTGCAGCCTTGACAATATTTGAGATGCGTCTTTTATCCCTGCTTGCAGTAGCACCAGGAAGACATCTCACCTCCTTCAGTCCATCCTCATTCTGCCCTAAAGCAACACCTCTAACAATCGAGTCACCAACAAGGAGATGCTTTCTCTTCTTTTTAAGTCCATTTTCTGCTCCTGACTGCTTGTTACAATTCTCTCCTTTGGGACTCACAACATCCCGTACCTGAGTATCTGTGCTTTTATCTTCTGAAATCTCACTTTCCAATTCAGACAGGACACCAAAGGGATTACACACCGAAATACCAACAGTGTTGTGCTTCTGCTCCACAACTCTCAACCTCCCGGAACCAACTGTCTTCCACACAGCCCTTCTCTTCATGGGCCGTTGGGGCTGCGGTGGTGGATTACATGGTTGCTTGACTTCACACTCTAGCTGGGAAAGATTCACTTCTTTTGATTGCAGATAACACACCAAAGACTGCAGCCTGGAAATTTCACCATACAATGTGGACAGATGCAAACATACTGGACAACACCCCAAACTCCAGAGAGTACTGCGGAACACAACAGCCAGACAAGTGTTACACTGCACCAAACCAGACATCTTAGAATTAAAGCAGTTACTCACCAAACTGACAAAACCAGTGCCTTCACCAAACTCCTGCCATTTTCAAACTACTGCAGTTTTTGAAACTACACACTTCTGTCTGTCTGCTGCACTTGTGTCTGGCTGCAAACTACTTACAGAGTAAACTCACAGAGTTGAAACCTCCTATAAATACACCTACTGCAGTTGATACGCTAACGAAGCGAGCCAAGCCTTTTCTTATGCTAATCTAATGAAACCAGTTACCAGCTACACCCAAATAGACACCTATGCACACTATGCAGAAACCAAAACAAGCCAAATACAAACTTAAGCACTAATGATCCAAATTAACCAAAGTAAATAAACACACAATTCAAACTAAATACTAAATGCAACACAATTCCAAGTACTACAACATAAGCAGTATTAAAGAATGATAGTAAGATTTTTTATTTTTTTTTTTAAGTTTTTTGTCTACAATAGAAAAGAAGAGAGAAGTAAGAGTGAAGTAATAGTAATAGCCTGAGCTTACCTCAAGCTTGACTTAAGTACTGCAGTTTTTGAAACTACACACTTCTGTCTGTCTGCTGCACTTGTGTCTGGCTGCAAACTACTTACAGAGTAAACTCACAGAGTTGAAACCTCATATAAATACACCTACTGCAGTTGATACGCTAACGAAGCGAGCCAAGCCTTTTCTTATGCTAATCTAATGAAACCAGTTACCAGCTACACCCAAATAGACACCTATGCACACTATGCAGAAACCAAAACAAGCCAAATACAAACTTAAGCACTAATGATCCAAATTAACCAAAGTAAATAAACACACAATTCAAACTAAATACTAAATGCAACACAATTCCAAGTACTACAACATAAGCAGTATTAAAGAATGATAGTAAGATTTTTTATTTTTTTTTTTAAGTTTTTTGTCTACAATAGAAAAGAAGAGAGAAGTAAGAGTGAAGTAATAGTAATAGCCTGAGCTTACCTCAAGCTTGACTTAAGTACTGCAGTTTTTGAAACTACACACTTCTGTCTGTCTGCTGCACTTGTGTCTGGCTGCAAACTACTTACAGAGTAAACTCACAGAGTTGAAACCTCCTATAAATACACCTACTGCAGTTGATACGCTAACGAAGCGAGCCAAGCCTTTTCTTATGCTAATCTAATGAAACCAGTTACCAGCTACACCCAAATAGACACCTATGCACACTATGCAGAAACCAAAACAAGCCAAATACAAACTTAAGCACTAATGATCCAAATTAACCAAAGTAAATAAACACACAATTCAAACTAAATACTAAATGCAACACAATTCCAAGTACTACGACATAAGCAGTATTAAAGAATGATAGTAAGATTTTTTTTTTTTTTTTTTTAAGTTTTTTGTCTACAATAGAAAAGAAGAGAGAAGTAAGAGTGAAGTAATAGTAATAGCCTGAGCTTACCTCAAGCTTGACTTAAGTACTGCAGTTTTTGAAACTACACACTTCTGTCTGTCTGCTGCACTTGTGTCTGGCTGCAAACTACTTACAGAGTAAACTCACAGAGTTGAAACCTCATATAAATACACCTACTGCAGTTGATACGCTAACGAAGCGAGCCAAGCCTTTTCTTATGCTAATCTAATGAAACCAGTTACCAGCTACACCCAAATAGACACCTATGCACACTATGCAGAAACCAAAACAAGCCAAATACAAACTTAAGCACTAATGATCCAAATTAACCAAAGTAAATAAACACACAATTCAAACTAAATACTAAATGCAACACAATTCCAAGTACTACAACATAAGCAGTATTAAAGAATGATAGTAAGATTTTTTTTTTTTTTTTTAAGTTTTTTGTCTACAATAGAAAAGAAGAGAGAAGTAAGAGTGAAGTAATAGTAATAGCCTGAGCTTACCTCAAGCTTGACTTAAGTACTGCAGTTTTTGAAACTACACACTTCTGTCTGTCTGCTGCACTTGTGTCTGGCTGCAAACTACTTACAGAGTAAACTCACAGAGTTGAAACCTCCTATAAATACACCTACTGCAGTTGATACGCTAACGAAGCGAGCCAAGCCTTTTCTTATGCTAATCTAATGAAACCAGTTACCAGCTACACCCAAATAGACACCTATGCACACTATGCAGAAACCAAAACAAGCCAAATACAAACTTAAGCACTAATGATCCAAATTAACCAAAGTAAATAAACACACAATTCAAACTAAATACTAAATGCAACACAATTCCAAGTACTACAACATAAGCAGTATTAAAGAATGATAGTTAGTGTTGAGCGAGCATGCTCGGCCGATGCTCGGATCGGCTCGAGCATCGCTCTGCTCGGCACATGGCGGTACTCGTACGAGTACCGCATGTGCTCGCCCGCCATGTTCGGGTCTCCTCCCCGCACGTTTTGCGGCTGCTGCGCAGCCAATAAACGTGCAGGGAGGCTCTGACATCGGTGTAATGCCAGCAGCCATGTTGGCTGCTGGCATTACACTGATTGGCTGGCCAGAACCCGTGGTCAGGTGCTGTATAGCACCTGACCATCGAGTTCGGCTCAGTCTGAGCCAGGGAGAGCTGAGGATAGGAAGGGAAAGGCAGTGTAGGGAGGAAAAAACAAAAATTGTGACAAAAAAGAACCAAAAGTCCTTTTTAGGACTACTGTGTGTGGGGGCAGCAGGTTATATTGTGTGTGGGGGGAAAAAAACAAAAAAAAAAAAAAAAAATATTCTGTTTAGTGTGAAAAGTTGCAGATTAGAGCACATTCTGTTTAGTGTGCACAGTTGCAGATTAGAGCACATTCTGTTTAGTGTGCAAAGTTGCAGATTAGAGCACATTCTGTTTAGTGTGCAAAGTTGCAGATTAGAGCACATTCTGTTTAGTGTGCAAAGTTGCAGATTAGAGCACATTCTGTTAAGTCTTCAAACTAAAATATCAAAGTCACGTATTCCATTCAGTGTGCGTCGCCGCAGTTTAGCAGCACATTCTGAGTACTGTGCAGAGTTGCAGAATAGGAAGAAATACTGTTAAGTCTTCAAACTAAAATATCAAAGTCACATATTCCATTCAGTGTGCTTCGCCGCAGTTTAGCAGCACATTCTGTGTACTGTGCAGAGTTGCAGAATAGGAAGAAATACTGTTAAGTCTTCAAACTAAAATATCAAAGTCACATATTCCATTCAGTGTGCTTCGCCGCAGTTTAGCAGCCTATTCTGTGTACTGTGCAGAGTTGCAGAATAGGAAGAAATACTGTTAAGTCTTCAAACTAAAATATCAAAGTCACATATTCCATTCAGTGTGCTTCGCCGCAGTTTAGCAGCCTATTCTGTGTACTGTGCAGAGTTGCAGAATAGGAAGAAATACTGTTAAGTCTTCAAACTAAAATATCAAAGTCACATATTCCATTCAGTGTGTTTCACCGCCGTTTAGCAGCCTATTCTGTGTACTGTGCAGAGTTGCAGAATAATAAGAAATACTGTTAAGTTTTCAAACTCAAATATTAAAGTCACATATTCCATTCAGTGTGTTTCACCGCAGTTTAGCAGCCTTTTCTGTGTACTCTGCAGAGTTGCAGAATAATAAGAAATACTGTTAAGTTTTCAAACTCAAATATTAAAGTCACATATTCCATTCAGTGTGTTTCACCGCCGTTTAACAGCCTATTCTGTGTACTCTGTACAGTTGCAGAATAATAAGAAATACTGTTAAGTTTTCAAACTCAAATATTAAAGTCACATATTCCATTCAGTGTGTTTCACCGCAGTTTAGCAGCCTATTCTGTGTACTCTGTACAGTTGCAGAATAATAAGAAATACTGTTAAGTTTTCAAACTCAAATATTAAAGTCACATATTCCATTCAGTGTGTTTCACCGCCGTTTAACAGCCTATTCTGTGTACTCTGTACAGTTGCAGAATAATAAGAAATACTGTTAAGTTTTCAAACTCAAATATTAAAGTCACATATTCCATTCAGTGTGTTTCACCGCCGTTTAACAGCCTATTCTGTGTACTCTGTACAGTTGCAGAATAATAAGAAATACTGTTAAGTTTTCAAACTCAAATATTAAAGTCACATATTCCATTCAGTGTGTTTCACCGCCGTTTAACAGCCTATTCTGTGTACTCTGTACAGTTGCAGAATAATAAGAAATACTGTTAAGTTTTCAAACTCAAATATTAAAGTCACATATTCCATTCAGTGTGTTTCACCGCAGTTTAGCAGCCTATTCTGTGTACTCTGTACAGTTGCAGAATAATAAGAAATACTGTTAAGTTTTCAAACTCAAATATTAAACTCACATATTCCATTCAGTGTGTTTCACCGCCGTTTAACAGCCTATTCTGTGTACTCTGTACAGTTGCAGAATAATAAGAAATACTGTTAAGTTTTCAAACTCAAATATTAAAGTCACATATTCCATTCAGTGTGTTTCACCGCCGTTTAACAGCCTATTCTGTGTACTCTGTACAGTTGCAGAATAATAAGAAATACTGTTAAGTTTTCAAACTCAAATATTAAACTCACATATTCCATTCAGTGTGTTTCACCGCAGTTTAGCAGCCTATTCTGTGTACTCTGCAGAGTTGCAGAATAATAAGAAATACTGTTAAGTTTTCAAACTCAAATATTAAAGTCACATATTCCATTCAGTGTGTTTCACCGCCGTTTAACAGCCTATTCTGTGTACTCTGTACAGTTGCAGAATAATAAGAAATACTGTTAAGTTTTCAAACTCAAATATTAAAGTCACATATTCCATTCAGTGTGTTTCACCGCAGTTTAGCAGCCTATTCTGTGTACTCTGTACAGTTGCAGAATAATAAGAAATACTGTTAAGTTTTCAAACTCAAATATTAAAGTCACATATTCCATTCAGTGTGTTTCACCGCCGTTTAACAGCCTATTCTGTGTACTCTGTACAGTTGCAGAATAATAAGAAATACTGTTAAGTTTTCAAACTCAAATATTAAAGTCACATATTCCATTCAGTGTGTTTCACCGCCGTTTAACAGCCTATTCTGTGTACTCTGTACAGTTGCAGAATAATAAGAAATACTGTTAAGTTTTCAAACTCAAATATTAAAGTCACATATTCCATTCAGTGTGTTTCACCGCCGTTTAACAGCCTATTCTGTGTACTCTGTACAGTTGCAGAATAATAAGAAATACTGTTAAGTTTTCAAACTCAAATATTAAAGTCACATATTCCATTCAGTGTGTTTCACCGCAGTTTAGCAGCCTATTCTGTGTACTCTGTACAGTTGCAGAATAATAAGAAATACTGTTAAGTTTTCAAACTCAAATATTAAACTCACATATTCCATTCAGTGTGTTTCACCGCCGTTTAACAGCCTATTCTGTGTACTCTGTACAGTTGCAGAATAATAAGAAATACTGTTAAGTTTTCAAACTCAAATATTAAAGTCACATATTCCATTCAGTGTGTTTCACCGCCGTTTAACAGCCTATTCTGTGTACTCTGTACAGTTGCAGAATAATAAGAAATACTGTTAAGTTTTCAAACTCAAATATTAAACTCACATATTCCATTCAGTGTGTTTCACCGCAGTTTAGCAGCCTATTCTGTGTACTCTGCAGAGTTGCAGAATAATAAGAAATACTGTTAAGTTTTCAAACTCAAATATTAAAGTCACATATTCTGTGTAAGATGAAGAAGGCGGGTAAAAAGGGACGGGGAAGTGGACGTGATCCTGAAAGTTCAGGGCGCGGGTCAGGACGCGGAGAAACTGTGCCTGGTGCCAGAGCACAAGAAAGAAAGACATCCACCATACCTAGCTTCATGTGTAATTTTACAGGGCGTCGCAGGACATCACTCTCGAGGTCCGACCACTGCGAACAGGTGGTCGGTTGGATGACAGCTGATACTGCTTCCAGTCGGTTAAGCACCACCCTGTCTTCCACCAAGTCCACTCTCAGTAGCCAAGAGTCTGGTCAACATAATCCTCACTCTGATCATCCTTCCTCCCACCATACACGGTCTGGTCAAAGAAGTGATCCCACACTGGGATATAGTGAGGAGCTCGTCTCATCACCAATCCTTCATTTGACCCTCTCTCCAAGCACGCTTGCAGAGGAACATGACATCTTGTGCCCTGATTCACAACCTCTAGAGGCTACCCAATCTCAAGAAGATGACAGATGTGAACGGCATTTAAGGTCAAAGGAAGTAGTGGATGATGATGATGATGATGAGACACAGTTGCCATTAAATCAACCACTATTTCCGTCTCAAGACCTTGTTGAGGAGAATGTTATACAGTTGTCAATGACTGAGTATGTGGTGGGATCAAGACTTGAGGAGGATGATCAGAGTGAGGAAGTGGAGGAGGACTTGGTGGACGATGAGGTGACTGACCCCACCTGGGAAGGTGTAGAGCCGAGCGATGACAGCAGTCCTGAGGGTGAGCCATCTGCAGCACCGCAACAGGCTGGAAGAGGCAGTGGTGTGGCTACAGAAAGAAGGCGGACCGCACCAAACCGGCCCGCAAATGTTCCACGGAGCACCCCCTTGCGTAAATCTACCTTGCCAAGGGGTAGGTGTTCCGCGGTATGGCGTTTTTTTAAGGAAAGTGCGGACGACAAAAGAATTGTAGTTTGCAACCTGTGCCACACCAGAATGAGCCGAGGCATGAACACTAGAAACCTCACCACCACCAGCATGATCCGACACATGGCATCCAAGCACCGTAGTAAGTGGGAGGAACGCCTGGATCGCCCATCTGTGTCTGCAGGCCACACCACTGCCTCCTCTTCCCCTGTTTTCGGTGCCGGCCAATCGCCTGTCGAAGGCGCAGGCCCGCATACCTCCCGCCCTGCACCTGTACCATCTGAAGCACCATCAGCGACCACATCCACTTCCCTGTCCCAGCACAGCGTCCAAATGTCGTTACCCCAGGCATTTGAGCGCAAGAGAAAGTACCCAGCCACCCACCCACAGGCCATAGCACTAACCTCACACCTTTCCAAATTACTGGCCATCGAAATGCTGCCATTTAGGCTTGTGGACACTGAGTCCTTCCGCAGCCTGATGGCAGCAGCTGTCCCTCGGTACGCGGTCCCCAGCCGCCACTACTTTTCCCGGTGTGCCATCCCCGCATTACACCACCATGTGTCCCGTAACATCACCCGTGCCCTGACCAACGCAGTTACTGGGAAGGTCCACTTAACGACTGACACATGGACAAGTGCTTGTGGCCAGGGACGCTACATTTCCCTGACGGCACACTGGGTGAATGTCGTGGAGGCTGGGAGCGACTCGGACCCTGGGATGGCACGGGTGCTACCCACGCCGAGGATTGCGGGCCCTACCTCCATCAGGGTTTCCACCAGCACCTACGTTATTGGCTCCTCCTCCTCCGTTTCCACCTCCGAATTCTCTACACACACCGCCACTCCCCCATCAGCCAGTAGCTGGAAGCAGTGTAGCACTGCAGTGGGGAAGCGTCAACAGGCCGTGCTGAAGCTGATCTGCCTTGGGGACAAACAGCACACGGCCTCAGAGCTGTTGCAGGGGATTAGTCACCAGACCGAGCAGTGGCTCTCGCCACTCAACCTGCAACCAGGCATGGTTGTGTGTGATAATGGGCGTAACTTGGTGGCGGCTTTGGAGCTCGGCAAGCTCACACACGTACCATGCCTAGCGCATGTATTTAATTTAGTGGTGCAGCGATTTCTAAAAACCTACCCCAATGTGCATGATCTCTTGACCAAGGTGCGCCGCGTGTGTGCACATTTCCGTAAGTCATCAACAGCTTCAGCCGGCCTGTTGAAGCTGCAGCAGCGCTTACAATTGCCAGCTCACCGGCTGCTGTGTGACGTGAGCACGCGCTGGAACTCCACCTTCCACATGTTGGCCCGGCTTTGTGAGCAGCAGAGGGCAGTAGTGGAGTACCAGCTGTTACACGGTCGTCGCCTCTCCGTTCAACTTCCTGTAATCAGAAGTGAGGAGTGGGAATGGATGTCAGACCTCTGTGAGGTTTTACGCAATTTTGAGGAATCGACACAGATGGTGAGCGGCGATAACGCTATTATCAGTGTAACCATCCCACTTCTGTGTCTACTGAAACGCTCGCTGCTCACAATTAAAACCGACGCTTTGCATGTGGAAGAGGTGGAAATGGGGGAGGAAGAGCTTACACAAGGTGATAGCCAGAGCACCCTCACTTCGTCTTCTCAGCGACAATTGGAGGAGGCGGAGGAGGCGGAGGAGGAGGAGGAGGAGGAGGAAGAGGAGGAGGAAGACACGGTTGTCTCCGCTACAGAGGGTAGCCATGGAACTTTAGTTCCATCTCTTCAGCGTGGGTGGGCAGAAGAGGAGGAAGAGGATGAGGAGATTGAGAGTCATCCTCCTGGTGAGGACAGCGAAATCTTGCCTGTTGGTACTCTGGCACACATGGCTGACTTTATGTTAGGCTGCCTTTCCCGTGACCCACGCGTTACACGCATTTTAGACAACACGGATTACTGGGTGTTCACCCTTCTGGACCCCCGCTACAAAGAGAATTTCTCATCTCTCATTCCTCCGGTGGAGAGGACAAGCAAAATGGTGCAATACCAGAAGGTTCTTGTTGAAAAATTGCTCCAAAATTTTCCATCTGACAACGCTGGCGGCAGAGTACGTGCTACCTTGGCCAACCGAGAAGGGGAGAAAAGGGGAGCACACAGCAGTTCCGAGAAAGGCAGGGCAACACTCTCCAAGGCGTGGGACACCTTCATGACACCCCGCCAGCACTCTCACCCTGATGCGCAGCCTAGTGTCACAAGGAGGGAAAAGTTTTGGAAGATGGTGAAGGAGTACGTAGCAGACCGTGTCAGCGTCCTCAATGATCCCTCTGTGCCTTACAACTACTGGGTGTCCAAGCTGGACACGTGGTATGAACTGGCACTCTATGCCTTGGAGGTGCTGGCCTGCCCTGCCGCCAGCGTTCTGTCTGAGCGGGTATTTAGTGCTGCTGGTGGCATCATAACAGATAAGCGTATCCGCCTTTCCACCGACAATGCTGATAGGTTGACACTTATAAAAATGAACAAGGCCTGGATTTCCCCTGACTTCTCCACTCCACTGGAGGAAAGCCCCGGGGGAACATAAACTCACTTTATATATGTTATTTACAATGATGGGAATACTCTGTATTCCCATTCACCCCTTCCACCCAAAAAACGGGTATATGGTTGACTCTTAATCTTCTCATCCTCCTCCTCCTCTTCCATATGCCCTGGGATATAATTTTTATATAGGGCCAGCTCACCAGCGGGCCCTGTGATATAATTTTTATATAGGGCCAGCTCACCAGCGGGCCCTGTTTGACAATTTTTATATAGGTCAGCTCACCAGCGGGCCTTCTCATATAATGTTTTATTGGGTCAGCTCTCTAGCGGGCCCTCTCATATAATGTTTTATAGCGTCAGCTCACTAGCGGGCCTTCGCATATAATGTTTAGGATGGTCAGCTCTGCAGCAGACCCTCACCCATAATGTTTTAGATGGTCGGCTCAGCGCACGTTTCCCTCTTAATCATGGCCTCAGTTCAATAAAATCAAGGAAATTTTTGGGAGAATTTGCCTCTGTGCACGTTTCCCTCTTAATCATGGCCTCAGTTCTGAAAATCAAGGAAATTTTTGGGAGAATTTGCCTCTGCGCACGTTTCCCTCTTAATCATGGCCTCACTTCCGAAAACCAAGGAAATTTTTGGGAGAATTTGCAGATGATATACAAGTAAATATACAGCAAATATTGTTTGGTAACAATTTTTCGCCTAAAGTCGTTTTTATTTTCCTTTTTGTGTGTTTTATGGTCAGTCTGTAAAAATGGCGTACTACGGGCGAAAGATCGTTCCCAGCAGCGATGTTGGAGTCCAAGATGCATCCAGACATCCTCCCTATGCTGTCCCTGAACCATTTCTGTGGTGTTTCCATCCTTTTCTGCCCTTTTCCTATGGACCAGGCACCCTCCCCTCATCAGAGCAGGGGGTGCCTGGTGTAATGCTCGAGTCCTCCCATTGACTTCAATGGGGCTCGGGTGCTCGGCCGAGCACTCGAGCCTCAGGGGGTGCTCGGTTAGAGCACCCGAACACCCGAGCATTGGGGTGCTCGCTCATCACTAATGATAGTAAGATTTTTTTTTTTTTTTTTTTAAGTTTTTTGTCTACAATAGAAAAGAAGAGAGAAGTAAGAGTGAAGTAATAGTAATAGCCTGAGCTTACCTCAAGCTTGACTTAAGTACTGCAGTTTTTGAAACTACACACTTCTGTCTGTCTGCTGCACTTGTGTCTGGCTGCAAACTACTTACAGAGTAAACTCACAGAGTTGAAACCTCATATAAATACACCTACTGCAGTTGATACGCTAACGAAGCGAGCCAAGCCTTTTCTTATGCTAATCTAATGAAACCAGTTACCAGCTACACCCAAATAGACACCTATGCACACTATGCAGAAACCAAAACAAGCCAAATACAAACTTAAGCACTAATGATCCAAATTAACCAAAGTAAATAAACACACAATTCAAACTAAATACTAAATGCAACACAATTCCAAGTACTACAACATAAGCAGTATTAAAGAATGATAGTAAGATTTTTTATTTTTTTTTTTAAGTTTTTTGTCTACAATAGAAAAGAAGAAAGAAGTAAGAGTGAAGTAATAGTAATAGCCTGAGCTTACCTCAAGCTTGACTTAAGTACTGCAGTTTTTGAAACTACACACTTCTGTCTGTCTGCTGCACTTGTGTCTGGCTGCAAACTACTTACAGAGTAAACTCACAGAGTTGAAACCTCATATAAATACACCTACTGCAGTTGATACGCTAACGAAGCGAGCCAAGCCTTTTCTTATGCTAATCTAATGAAACCAGTTACCAGCTACACCCAAATAGACACCTATGCACACTATGCAGAAACCAAAACAAGCCAAATACAAACTTAAGCACTAATGATCCAAATTAACCAAAGTAAATAAACACACAATTCAAACTAAATACTAAATGCAACACAATTCCAAGTACTACAACATAAGCAGTATTAAAGAATGATAGTAAGATTTTTTATTTTTTTTTTTTTAAGTTTTTTGTCTACAATAGAAAAGAAGAAAGAAGTAAGAGTGAAGTAATAGTAATAGCCTGAGCTTACCTCAAGCTTGACTTAAGTACTGCAGTTTTTGAAACTACACACTTCTGTCTGTCTGCTGCACTTGTGTCTGGCTGCAAACTACTTACAGAGTAGGTGATTTAGGGGGACTGGCCAGCATTCATTCTGTAATGCTCACTTCCTGCTCCTCCTCAGACTCAGTAAACACATAATGGTCCTTTCAATTCCTCCTTTTACTATTTTTTTAAACTTTCTCATAGTGATAACAGTCACTATGAGCCTCTCCTGCCTCAATTTGTCAAAAAGATCACAGCAGAACAGCTTGTTCTGTAGAGCTTCTATTGTGTTTCACTTCCTGGAATATGTCACATTTTCATAGCCATTGAAAAAATGTCAAAGAATTTTGGTCAATGGGCGAAAAATGCGCAAAAGATTTTCATCGCTGGTTTTAAAACATATTTTCCAGCGAAAAAGAGGACAACAGAGTGGATTTCTTGCAGGAATATAGCAAGAGCTTTTGCCTACCCCTAAAACCATTCTACTCACTATGGATGTAGAATCACTCTATACCAAAATTCCACACAAAGATGATATTGTAGCCTGCATTCCCACTAAAACCACAAAATATGAAGTGATCCTCATTAGTATACACCGTTGGGAGCAAATTCAAGGGAAAAAATTCCAGACCGATGTGGCTTGGTAAAGCAATAGAAGAAATAGAATTGAAGAATCTGGAATTTTGTTGTCAGAAGAGATATACTTTATTAACTGCACAGAAAAGAACAATTAAGTTAGTTATAAAATGAAACAAAGACTACAATTACAATGAAAACAATTCTAGTATATAAAAGGAAACCACATAATGAAGCAGAATAGAGTATTATGCCTTTGAAAACAGAGCTAGGTAAACTGATTGATGAGACTATATTGTTTTGGTCAATGGGCTAAAAATGCGATGATGTTAATCACTGGTTTTAAATCGGATTTTCCAGTGAAAAAGCAGACAACAGTGTGGTTTTCACAGGATTTCTTACGGGAACACGGCCAGAGCTTTTGCCCACCCCTTAAACCATTCTAGCCACTATGCATGTAGAATTACTATATACCAAAATTCCACACAAAGATGGTACTGTAGCCTGCATTCCCACTAAAACCACAAAATTAAGGGCAAATTCTCCTGAAGATTATCTAATGTTGTCCACCTCATCATATGAGTGAAATGTTCCAGCACAGGATTATGTAATATGGACAAACTCTAAAAAAACTGATGGATTCTCATTAAAGAATACCAACAAGAGACACCCCTGTGGGTCAACATTTTTGCAAAATTAATTACAGCTTTAAATATCTCAAGGTGACTGAACTGATGGGACATTTTATGACACAGAAATATCTGGGAATATAAATGTATACACAGGTTTAACACTCTGAACTTTGGCCTTAATTATGACAAGGAATTTATGTCACATTATCCAACACAATAAACATATTTTGGGCCCTTTGAGTAGCAGTGGAGTGCAGAATGCAGTGTAAGCAATGGGTTGTGCACCCCCTCTGGTGGCCGGAAGGTTAACCCATATTTTTTTTTCAATACTTTCCAACGATGAACCGTCCCAAGGTAAACCATTCTAGCCACTATGGATGTAGAATCACTCTATACCAAAATTCCACACAAAGATGATATTGTAGCCTGCGTTCCCACTAAAACTACAATATCAAAGGCAAACTCTCCTGCATATCATCTAATATTGTCTACCTTGTCATGTGAGTGAACTGTCCCTGCACAGGATTATATAATATGGACAAACTGTAAGAAAACTGATGAATTCTCATGAAACAAGAACAACAAAAGAGACACCCCTGTGGGTCACATTTTTGCAAAACTAATTACAGCAATAAAGATCTCAAGGTGATTGTACTGAAGGGAAATTTTAGGACATGAAGAGACAGAAAGATCTGGGAATATAAATGTATACACAAGTTTAATGCTCTGAACTTTGGCCTTAACCATGAAAAGGAATTTATGTCACATTATCCTACACAATAAACATATTTTGGGCCCTTTGTGTACCAGAGGGGTGCAAAATGCAATGCAAGCAATCAGTTGTATACCCCTCTGGTGGTCGGAGGGTTAACCCATATATTCCTTAGACTTATCCATCGTTGATGTACTATTCATACATGAAATGGCAAATAAATCGTTGTACCACTTAGCCAGCTACCTAGAGATGACTCTGCTGGACCCTAAGGAATAAATTATACTGATAAAGGAGATAACAATCTTACTTTATTTCTTTCTTTTTTTTTTTTTTTTAAATAATTTTACAAAAGCATTCCAGCTACAGAAAAGAAGTACACCACATACAAAATGTACAACTGACAACATATATTCATCATTCAACTTTCACGTAGTGTAAGTTAGAAAACATATCCATAAAGCTGAATCCTTCAAGAGGCAAATAACAAACAGCCACAAAGGCGATACAGAAACATCTGTGCAACTCAAGCAATGACACTCAACATATATAATGGAAACTCAAGATACATTAGGATCAAAATAAAAGAAAGTTAAAGGTAAGGAGGGGAAGGGAGAGGAAAAATGAAATAAAAAATAAAAAAGGCACTGTGGGGCGTACCCCTACATATCAGTTCTTTGAAAAAGAACACCAGACGTCGGCCCCACCAGAGACAAAGTCTCAGCATTTCTGCAGGGTCAGTCAAAAAGCGAGGTTCCATGAATATTCACAAGGGGGGAGCCCCATGACCCCAAGGGTGAACAAGCCAGGGAGACCAAACACTCTCAAAACAGGACAAGGATCCCCTATCCAATGTTGGATTGTGGGGGCCGTGGCCAATTTCCAGTGGGAGGGAATAGATTGTTTAACAGCTGTAGTTAAAGGGATAGTAACACTTCGTTTTAACTTTATTTTATTTTGTAGGCATTAAAAAAACATGAAGAATGATATAAGTCTTATCTCTCAAACCTTTATGGTTTATGAGATATTCACAAGCAAAGTTCCCCTCCCCGCCCCTTTTACCTAGTGTAAGCCATCTCTTCTCAGATGTGAGTCTGGTTGTATGACAGTACAGATAACAGAAGGGGACAATTTTCTTTGTATGAAAACAATGAAAGCCCTTCCCCCCTTGACAAGTTTTTCAGCTTTTTCCATTATCTTAATTGAAGATTGTCCCTCTCTGCAGTCTACCTGGGCATCTCCCTTCTGATCTGGTTGAACAGGGGGGGGATACTTTGTTTGTGAATATCTCTTAAACCATAAAGGTTTCAGAGATAAGACTTATATCATTCTTCATGTTTTTTTAATCCCTACAAAATAAAATAAAGTTAAAATGAAGTATTACTATCCCTTTAAGAACTACAGAAGGGAGGTCTGTGGCAGGGAGAGTTTCAGTTCTGGAAGTACATGAAAGAAAAATAGTTTAGGATCCAGTGATAAAGTACAGGACATAATATCATTAATCATACCTGCCACCTGTGTCCAAAATGGTTGAAGAACGGGACAATCCCACCATATGTGGAAGAGGGTGCCAGCGTTTGCACCACACCTCCAGCAAAGTGAAGAGGCTGTGCTATAGATCTTCATCACCCTATCAGGAGTGTAGTACCACCTTGTGAATAGTTTGAAGTGCATTTCTTGACTGGTACCCGAGGTTATTTAGATATCAGGGAATGTAAGATCTTATGCTAACGAGTGAGAGGAACTGCGTAGTGCAAGTCCTTCTCCCACTGCAACACATAAACCGGTTTCACCTCTGGTACCACAGAAATCAGTAACTTAGAGTTGTCTAGAGTTTGTCTAGAGAGCCAGTGATCAAACCTCCCTTACATAGAAGAGATTCAAATGGAGTAAGATCCCTAGGGAGAAAGCCTTTGGATATTACATCCAACAAGAAGTTACAAACTTGGGTATATTGCCAAACCAGAGACCGAGGTAAGGCATAGTTATGGGACGTTGTTCCCAGTTGGGAATCCCAGATAACAATACTTTCAGTGGAATTTAAATGTAAAAACAATTTACATGAGTGTATAACCTGTCATGTATTTTGTGTTCAACCTTCATTCTAAATATTCTTGAAGAAGTGTCTTGAAAGCTTGCATCCTGGAGCCACGTAGTTAGGCAATAAAGGTATCACTTTTTACTCTGCCAGTCTAGTACTAATGTGACTGTAGCTGGGAGTGGTGTTCCAACAAACTAAAGCTGAGTGCTGATGCCAGATAAAATCTGTTTTATTAAAGCTGAGGTTGTATAACAAGCAGATGTTATAGGAATGTTACAGAGAGTAGTGGAGGTTGTTTAACAGGCTGAGGTTAGAATCAGGCACACAGCATTAGCTGTAGATGTTTAACAGGGTAAGAACATGGAACAGTGCCAGAAAGTGGTGGTGGTAGTTTAACAACTGAGATTGTTATTATATTGTTATAGTGTTATAGTATAAGGGAATAACAGAAGTGGGGGATGATCAAAACAAGGGTCATAACAGGTCATACTAGGATGCAAAGCTATGTAATGCAAGTCATAAATAACACTTTGCACCTGCACTGAGGCACTTCTACTGCAAACAGACAACAGGGATGTGCTGAAGAGAGCAACCAAAACTGCAGATAAAAGGAACATCTAAGGGTACATAAGGAATAAGGAACATTGGTCAGTTATATCCAGAACAGTAGTTAATCTTCACAGACTCAATCTTATCTGACATAATGCTACAGATAGTACCTTTGGTACCGTTATTTTAATAAGGAACAAAATCTCAGTGTGGGAAATAAAGACTTGCAAGTTTGGCACTGATAATTGTAGCACTACTAATAGGCAAACTAATTTCTATTCTTCTGTTAAAACGTAAATGGCAGCTAGTCAAGACCATATACATATGGGGGGAGATTCACTAAAAGGTGATAAAGAGGTAAAACAGTGGAGATGACTTCTCAGTTTATCAGTTCTCCAGTTCCTATGTTATTCTCTGAAGCCTATTCACTAAGATCTCCAAAGTTGAAGACATTTTAGTGCATAGGCTCCATAGAATAACATAGGAATTGGAGAAGTGATAAACGGGAGAAGTGATCTCCACTTTAGCACCTCTTTATCACACCTTAGTGAATCTCCCCCATGGTTTTCTTAGGTATGGTCACAGCATTTGATCTATCACAAAATGGGTACCAGCTTTAACTTGATAGAAAACAAGTTATAGAAGAAAGGTTGTTAAAAACTGATTTTTTTTTAAATTAGACAAAGTTTTATCCTAGATTCATTGGACTGTAATTTGTTTATTAATGACAATGATGCAGTGTCTTAATTTTTTCTGATGGTACCAAATTTCATTAGGTTGTAGCTCAGGGCGGGATACTTTTCTCTGTGGGAAAAATCTGGATTGTTAGATGGAATTGACAGAGAAATGAAAAAACGAGATTCAAAATAGTTCAATGCAATTTTGTGAATTCTTTACAGACATGCTAACTTTAAACCATATGTTACAATCATAGGGATCCCTTTGTCTGAGAAGAATTTACGGGTTTCTCTAAAAAAATAAACTGGATAACAAAGCATAATGTCATTTAATTATTTCAAATATCTGCATAATTATAAAATGATGAACATTTTGCTTGTTTAATAATACTTGAAAACTTGATAACTGACTTAAGCAGCAGTTTACACACTTGAGACAGGAATCTCCTCCAATTTTTTCATCTACAGTCAGAAGGGTAAGGCCAGGCCTCCTAGAGAGGTCATTAGTCCAGCCAGTTTTGGGTGCAGGTATATGATTCATAGTAAATGTATAATTAGAAAGGGTAGCTGGTCATTGCTCTTCCACAAAAGCCAGTTAAGCTCTTGTCAAGATTTAAGGGTTTCAATTCTCACTTCATAATTATCTCTATAGAAACAATAATGCAGCTTATTCACTACATCACAATAACAGCTAGAAACTCTAACTGGTACACAAGTGTGTCTTTAAGTTCTTGGGGAGCTGATGCAAATCACTGGTTTCAATCCTGTGACATACTCCTGATAAAGGTCTACTCCTATATGTAAAGGCTACTATAAGGACTATAAGATTAGAATAATGCAACATTGGAGCTTCAGTGAGTTTCATAATTAATAGTTTGATGCCTTTTTTATAAGCAGTCACTCACTTATCTCCAATAGATGTCTAAGCTCAAAGTACATATTTTTTTCTGCAGGCTGGTCTTTCAATAAATCATATGTTGTTTTGTCAGTTCTAATACACCCTTCCATAAACAGGTAGTACACACAGAATCCAAGAAAAATGCTAAATAATACAAAATAGCTTAAATTGCTTACTGAGGTTCTGTATGACAGGTAGCACTGGAGTAGATAAGTCATATTAAAGAGAGTCTGATACCATCCTGCGTTTGTAAGCTGAGGTTGAAATTTTATACTGTGTCAGTGTAGGAATGTAACTAAGGGGTGTATTTGTGTTATATCCCAATTAAATCTAAGGATGACTTCATGAAGAGTGATCTAAAGACCATATGGAAAAAAAGGGGGGATATGGGGCAAAGAGGGGGTGATGGTGGAGGCCTGCTTCTGGACAGGAGTATCCCGTAAATTGCTAGTTGTCTTACCTCAACAAAAGACTGAAAAACATATCCAAGATGGGTACAACAATCTGTCTGTGGCCTAGCAAATACAGAATTCTTGAGGAGGCAAAGAGTCGTTCCATTCAGACCAAGTGTCTGAATGTTTGTTTAAGGAATGCTTGGTTATTCCATGGTGACATAATCATTAACTCTCACAATCCATTCTTGTTGGGACAGAGTAGTTGTAAGTTTCCAATAAAGCGGGATCAGCACTGCCCCTGCATTTTAAAGTGTTTGTAAGCATTTTCACTTCTTGGGGGTAGAAAATCTAGTGATGTGTTTCGAGTAGTGAAATAGAAAAAGCAGAGGGTCCAAAGAGAGTAAAACCCCATACACAGTATTTATTTGAGAAGCTATTGTAGTCCAGAAGTTGTTATTTGAGGGCATGACCACCAGATATTCAACATTGATCCTATTTCTGAGTTGCATCTTCAGCAAAGAGCGGAAGCATTATTAGAAAAACTTGCTGTTTGTTGGGGTGTCATGTACCATTTGGTGATAAGCTTATAGTTCATTTCTTGTGTTTTAGCATCTCTGGATGATCCCTTGAGAAGTGAGAAGATTTGGAGACATTAAGAGTTTTCCAGTTCTATGCCAATCTCTTTCTCCCAGTTCCTCAGAAAGTATAATTTTACTACAAGGATGTTTTTGAATATGAGTTTGTGGCAAAAATTGATGCCAAGGCTTTCTCAAATAATGTTAGTGGTCTATTAAAGGGAGAGGACAAATTAATTTAATTGAACCAGTGCTTCATTTGCAAGTATATCCGCCAAGGAATTCTATTAGTAGCAAGAGAATGCTGAAGGTTATGTAATGTAATAAACTGATTGTCTGAAGACAGTGCGTAGAGAGATGCTTTTTTGAGCTTCCAGAGGAAAGGGTGTGTCACTCCTGTTGGAAAGGTGGGATTATAAATCATTTAAAACTTGCCATTGAGTGTATAAGTGATCTAAAATAATATACAGTTTGTAACATTTTTTCCTAGGTCCAGAAGGGGACAACCCTATTTGTATTGGGTCAAAAGGGCCTACAATTTCATTTAGTGAGTCTACCCATCTGAGTGGGGTCAACAAGTTTAGGTTGAAAAGCTTGGCCACCGCTGCTGCCCTATAGTATAAAAGAATATTAGGTAGGCTTATCGCTCCCTGAGAGTATGGAATACACAGAATTTAATTTCTTAATCTCGGTTTCTTATCTTGCCAGATAAAAAAGAGATGTCCTATTTTGTATGGCGTTTAGAGAGTGAATAGGGAAGGCTATTGGCAGGGCATTAATCATATAATTAATCTTCGGTAATATAGTCATCTTAATTAGGTTCGTTCTCCCAAACCAGGATAGTGGAAGTTGGTTCCAGGATTAGTTCTGAGATGATAGTTCTGAATAGAGGGCTAAGATTGATTTCCGATAATCTATATAACTGTTGAGAGAGGAGAATCCCTAAATATCTGAGGGAGGATGAAGATAGTTTGAACTTAAGATACTTATTTATCTTGGTGAATATAGGGATTGGAAGATTAATATTTAATATTTCAGATTTTGAGTAATTGATACGGGCCTGAGATATAAACAGAGTTTACATATCAATATGTTTTATCACAAAATGTAAATAGAATACTGAAAAAGGCACACCAATACTTATTCTCCTGCTTATATGTCCAGGGTGAATGAATTCAATGCATCATCAACCTTCCTTCCAGTGCATACCAAACTGAAGTAAAAGTCACTCTACCAATGAAATGAAAAGCTAATATTATTGATAAAACATAAAACAGCAATAATTCTAACATTTCAGTAACTGTGTAATATTTTCATTACTTTTAGTCTGGCATTCCAGATTAATGTAGTACACAAATACTGAAAAATTATGGCTGTTTTATTGTATTAATATATATATATTTACTTGGTGGTGTATCCCTTATTTATAGCTGGTATGCACTGGGAAGGTTGAATGATTATCCAATACACTATTATAACTCAGGCAAGTATATTCTTGAGCAAATACCGGTAAGTGGTTTATCCTGATAAAAGAGTGACTATGACTTGATAAGCAAAACTGATAAATTAACAAATTAAGATTTTCTACCCTGTTTACAATTCACCCTTTAGTAAATGGACTCCTAAGACTAAAATATAGGATCTATCTTGTCATTTCAAAAATCTGGAAACTTTGTTCTGCTATTTTAAAATAGAACTGACATCTGATAGTTCCCCTTAGTATTTCTGTGAGAGCAGACCTATTAAGCTAACCCTGAATAAAGTGAGAACCCCTATTTATCTTCTTGAAAATCATTCCTGTAATCAGAAAACTGAACATTGAAAACATTAAGATTATGAACCATTAAGTGAGAAATTATGAGAAAAGAAGCCATATATAGGTCCTCAGCATGTTTTGGTCATCAGGGTGATTTAACCATATAGATTGCTTCATATAGTAGTTATAAAAACATTTCAAATTTCCTGTTTACATAACCCACCACCTTGTGACATCATTCCATTGCTTCAGTCACTCAGGAGGGAACACCTAGATGAGTTGTGTTCAAGTGATACCCATCCATCAGTTCAGCAAACTAAACAAAATGAAAACAAAAAAAACGCAAACATTTTAAGAAATATATTACATTATCAAAGTTCCCTTACTTGCAGTGACCCTTTCCAAACGTGTGAGGCCAGAGTTTGAGATATGATGGCAATGGAGAGCTTGAAAGTCTTTATAATCCTATAATCCTATAATGGCAACAAAACTGTAATCTGTGCAAATTTCATAGCCAGCTTTAACTAAAATGTTTTCTATTTTCCATCTGACTCTTTATTAGGGGTGAGCAAAAAAGTCAGAATACATTTTTTGCCTATGATTTCTATGATTGCAACATTTCTCACCACAATATTACTTCTTCTAAGGGCTGAATGGATAAATAATTAGAAAGTAAAAGCTGTGAGTCCTACAGTCTTGAAATAGTTGTTAGCAGGCTGAGTGCCTTTGTCCTTTGCCCACAACACTAACTTCCTGCTTATGTAACATTGGCACAGCCATCCTTGAAACATAACTGTAGCTTGGGATATTCCAGCAGGGTGCAACACATGACATCAATTCTTTAAAATCTTTGGTTTCAACAAAAGTAAAGGGCAGCACATCAACAACAACATTTTGGCAAGCTTAGTATTCCATAGGCATACTTTGCATTATTTTTGTGCATGTTTTGACTTTTTCTAAGTGTGGGATGGCAGTACATAGTAGAACAACCGTGTCACTTTATTGCTTTTAGGACATGACTAGTGGAGGGGGTGGACTTGGTGGCAGTATGTGTAGGCACTCTATGACTCTTGTCATCTACAAAAGGCTTACTTCTCTGCAGTATGAGCGGAAAATATTGGCAAAGTCTCTAACACATCAGGAGCACTTCTATTATGTACCCCATTTAGGAGAAACTCTGCTGCTGCTAGTTGTGGCACCTCTGACCTGTTGATGATATGTCTCCCAGACAGACCTGTGGTTGTGCTTCACATGGGAACTCATTGAGGAGGTGCTTAGGTGAGAGCCTGGTTTCCTCCTGCTCACATGCTTCTTACACAGACAACAGAAAGCAAGATGCTTAGATTTTGGATCTTGAGTGAAGTATCTCCATAATGTAGATTTCATAAACTGTGAGGGTTCTGAAAGGCCACTACTACTGGGGCTAGATCTTACTGTACTTGTACTACTAATAAGTGTCACAGGTGCTACAATTCCAAGAGCAGAGGAACTCAAAGCTAAGGCTGTAGCTGCTCATATACTGTGTTGTTGCTGGTTGGTGTGTGGCTGAGTGGGACTTGGACTTGGAAGTGAGCAGTGATGAAGCTGATGATGACTGACAGGATGATTGTGTACTTTTTGCCATCTTTGCTTGTCCAGGGTCAGACTTTCCAAGTGTTTTCTCAAACAGTTTAATGACAGCTACAGTACTCCTTTTCAGTGGTGGGAGATTGAGCCTTTTACTTTCTGCTAACAGTCTAGCCATGTCATTATCTTTCTTACTCTCATATCCATCTGTTTTTGAAGAAGGGAGGATGCTGAAGGCATAAATTCTAGATCTACGTCATCATCATCAGTCATTAGGTCATCCTCAACCTTGCCTGCCTCTTCTTCCTGCCTCTTCTTCCCCACAACTTTTATATTCATCTAGGGTTTTAGAGGTCTCAAGCAATTTCTTTTAACTTTTCCCCTTGGAGGATTTTATCAATTTTCACTACTTTCAGGACAGGTGTTTTAATGCTTGTATGTCTCACTGTCAGATGCAGCAGTTGGTTGAGCTGCTATACCTTCTTGCACTATGCCATTAACATTGGAATGTTACTCGTTATGTTCAGTGCTTTTAGATGGTTTATTAATAGTTCTGGTGCTGGTAGCGGTGGGGCTTTTGGTGGGACTTTGACAAACTACATCTTCCTCTGGAGGAGAGGGATCACCATTTTGTATTGCACATGCTGCAGCAACCATGGCTGCAGTCACTTTTTGGACTACCATTTAACTCACATGTCCCTGCACTGCTCCTAATCCTTTCACTTTACCCCTACCCCTTGTGTGTTTGCTGGACATTACTCAATTACCATGTGTTGTTTTACTGTAAAATACACAATAGAACAGAATAGAAAAGGGGGAGGTGTGTGCTTATATTTGAAACCAGAGCTAAATCCAGTTTTGCAGGGTGATATTAGTGAAGAACCTGGCCAAATTCTGGAGTCCTTGTGGTTAGAAATCGAGACTAAATGTGGTGTAAAAGGTGAAAAAAAAGGAGTTGATGGGTATATGCTACAAACCACCAAATATTGATGACAATGTTGAGGCCCAACTGCGATTGCATACTATAATTATGGGAGATTTTAATTAT
This sequence comes from Rhinophrynus dorsalis, assembly GCA_037306005.1. Lineage (NCBI taxonomy): Eukaryota > Metazoa > Chordata > Amphibia > Anura > Rhinophrynidae > Rhinophrynus > Rhinophrynus dorsalis. The sequence goes on along the minus strand of CM074718.1, from coordinate 536,879,657 downwards.
CCAGAGATCAACTGGAAAAATGAGACCTGTCACAGTGCTAAAGGAAGCAGGTTTGTGAGCATGCTTCGGTAAAACTACATGTCACAAATGGTGGAAATGCCTACAAGAAATAACAATGTATTGGACCTAGTGATAACTAATAACACAGAAATGGTATCCAATATTAAGGTAAAAGTACATTTGGGAAACAATGATCACAACATGGTTACAATTGAGATTAGTCTAGCAAAGCAAAACTGTATAGGTTCAACTAAAACTCTTAATTCAAAAAAGACTTCAAATTGTTAAGGGTTTCAATGCAACACATAGACAGGGATATTTTATTTAAAGGCAAAAATACTGAGGAAATATGGTCAGAATTCAAATTTAGGTTGCAGAAATGTACCCAACAGTATATACGAATGGGGAACAAATGCAAAAGAAGTAAGTCACAGCCAATGTGGTTAACTGCACATGTAAAGCAGGAAACGGCAAGGGGGGAAAAAGCAATGAAATGATTTAAGTCTGAAGGAACTGAACAATCTTTCTTAAAATCTAGGGAGTGCAACAAAGATTGCAAAAAGGCAATTCAGGTAGCAAAAATAGATAATGAAACTCGAATTGTAAGGGAAAGCAAGACTAGTCCAAAAAAGTTTTTCAAGTATATAAACAGCAAAAAACTTACGAAGGAATGCATTGGACCATTCAAAAATGAGATAGGTGAGTTGATTAGTGAGAATAAGGAAAAGACCGATGTTTTAAACACTTTCTTTGCATCGGTATATACAAGGATTCAAGGAATGGTAGAAGCCTCCACAATAACAAATACAACAATACAATTATCAGATATTGGGTTAACTCAAGAAGATGGCATGGGAAGATCGAACTAAATTAAGACCGACAAAGCACGGAGTCCTAATGATATACATCCAAGAGTTCATCAGGAACTTAGTGCAGTGTTAGCAAAACCCCTATATTTACTCTTTACAGATTCTATCACCACAGGCTCAGTGCCACAGGTTTGGCAAAGAGCCAATGTAGTGCCTCTATTTAAGAAGGGAACTAAAACAGAACCAGGGAATTATAGACCTGTGAGTTTGACCTCTGTAGTGGGAAAACTGCTAGAAGGGATAATAAGGGACTACATTAAGGATTACAACACAAAAAATAAGATCATTAGCACGAATCAACATGGTTTTATGAAGAATATATCATGCCAAACTAATCTTTTCAGCTTCTATGAGGAAGTAAGCAACAACCTTGATAATGGCAAGGCAGTAGTTGTAGTATATCTAGACTTTGCAAAGGCATTTGATACAGTGCCACACAGAAGGCTGGTGTATAAAATAAGGAAATCGGGGCTAGGAGATAAGCTTTGCAATTGGATACAAAACTGGTTGAAGGATAGGGAACAGTGTGTGGTTGTAAATGGAAAATTCTTCAATACAGTTTAAGTGGAGAGTGGAGTACCTCAGGGTTCAGTATTAGGTCTGCTGCTTTTTAACATGTTTATAAATGATTTGGAAATAGATTTAGAAAGCAAAATATCAATATTTGCAGATGACACTAAATTATGCAGGATAATTAATTCAGAACAGGATATTTTCTCTCTACAGAGGGACAAATGGAATATGAAGTTTAATGTGGGGAAGTGTAAAGTCATGTATTTTGGGAGGAAATAATCCCAAGGCTACTTATGAACTTAATGGAATCATTTTAGGGGACTCATTGCTAGAGAAAGACCTGGGTATTCTTGTCAACTACAAACTTGGAAACAGTGACCAGTGTCAAACAGCAGTAGCAAAGGCAAACAAAATTCTGTCTTGCATAAAAATTAGTATTGAAGCAAGAGTGGATAACATTATTTTGCCATTATACAAATCATTGGTAACACCTCACCTTGAGTATGCAGTGCAGTTTTGGGCACCAGTTCTGAAAAAGGATATACTAGAACTAGAGAGGGTACAGAGAAAAACAACAACATTAATCAAGGGAATGGAGGATCTGACATATGAGGAACGACTAGACAAACTTGGTTTATTTACTCTAGAGAAAAGACGACTAAGTGGAGACTTTATCACATTGTACAAGTATATGAGAGGTCAATACAAGGATCTCTGTGGTGAGCTATTTATTCCAAGGACTGATCAGGTGACCAGGGGACACCCCAGGAGAATAGAGGAAAGGAGGTTTAGACTTCAGAAGAGGAAGGGGTTTTTTATAGTAAGGTATGTTAAATTGGGTAATTCCTCGCCCAAGGAGGTGGGTATGGCAGATACAATGGATACATTTAAGAGAAGATTAGATACATTTCTTTCAAAACATACAGAGTTATACTGTTTTTTAGTAGGCAGACCAGGAAGGTCTGATAAAGACTAACTTAACTGGTAGCAGGAAAGCTATAAAATTCTCAGTCACTGGGGTATGAGGAGAAGGTTGAACTTGATAGACTTGTGTCTTTATTCAATCTAATTGACTATGTTACTATGTTAGATTATGTGTAATATCTTGCCTTGGATCTCTAAAAAACCTTTTCTAGTATCAGTCTGCTTCAGTCACACATTATGGTTTCTGTCTCTGTCACCTATCATTTATTTCAATTGTATTCATTTATTTTTTTTAGTTTTGCCCCCTCATCCCTATCATTGTCAATAAAAAAAAAATACTCCCTATTCAACTGCTTCTTTCCCCAGACTCCCCTAGGACTGAGATAACAGCAAAATCAGGAAGAAACTTGGATCACTGTTTCCTGTGTCTTCCCAGTCAGACAGAATTTTGGGGTATTTGGGGTAATTCTCCTTTGCTCCCTTCTCACACCCATAGTGTCCCCTAGGGCAGAGATAACAGCCAGATGAGGAAGGAACTTGGATCACAGCAGCCTGTGTCTACTCAATCACACAAAATGTTAGCATATTTGGGGTAAAGCACCATTGCTAGCTTCTCACACCCCTAGGTTCCCCTAGGATAGAAATAACAGCCAGATGAGGAAGAACTTGGAACACCACTGCCTGTGTCTTCTCATGGAGTCACACTGAATTTTGGGGTATTTGGGGTCAAACACCTTACTCCATTCCTGTCCCGCAGACTCCCCTACTACAGAGAACCAATTTCCTGCCTACAAGACTACCTAAACTAAGCATCAACTCCACTTTATTAACTTGGCTTCTCTAGCTCAAAAATGTGCTGCTTTTTCTGCTCACAAACATAGAATGGCATGCTGTTAGAGCCTGACACACTTTTATATGCCTGTGGGAAAAGAAGAGAAAATTGCCATGTGGTGGATAGAAATTCTGTGTTTCCATTGATTTCAATTCAAATAGCTAGGTGAAAAAAGCAGGAAAACTGCACTGCTTGTTGAAAAGTGTAATTTCTTTCCTGTTTCTCATCTGAGGCAAAATTTTTGGCCCATCTCTAGATATAACACAAAAGTAGCACAAAGTCTGAAGAATTCTACAGTCTGGGAAACAGACAGGACATGACTAGACTGATGGCACATGGGAACAATGGCAGTACAAAATGCAAAGATGCAGACAACAGGTGGAAACTTCACTTTAGATAAGCGATAAATGATGAGTTGAAGAAAAGAAAAAGTTTATGAAAGGCTAGCAAAAGAGGAACGGCTTTGACCATGAGGATTAAGACCTTTGAGTGATTGAGGGTTTGGGTACATTTGCAGCAGTCAAAGGGTTAAGTATTTGACCGCCAAAGAGGTACCCATGCAGTGGAATGTGTTGGATACTTCTTTAACAGTGAAGGAACCCAACACATTGTCCATTTTGTTTGTTTTTTTTAGGTGCCAAAGAGGTAAGTAACACATTGCACTGTATGAATACCTATTTGGAGCTCAAACACGTAACCCTTTCATGCGTTGAATACCCTCAAGCAGTCAAAGGACTTAATCCGAACAGGCAATGCCATGGCCCTTTTGCTAGTATATATATATAAAATAAATAACCTCTCCCCCCCAAAAAAAAGTCATGCAGTTGTCTGCATGACTAAATAAACACAGACTGTGATACCTGTCTGGTAGTAATAGGGTTAAAAAATTAACAGACAAGTGTAGGACTATTTTCCCCTGGCATCCAGGTAAATCCAGGAAGGGGACAATGTTCTTAATGTCTGGACTGTTGAATTTGCGTGGGTGTTGTGTGTTTGTGTATTGTGTTGTGCATGTGTGTGTGTTATGAGTGTATTTTGTATGTGTGTTTTGTGCATGTTTTGCACGTGTGTTGTGTGCGTGTTTTCTGCATATGTGTGTTGTACATGCGTGTTTTGTGTTTGTGTATTGTGTGTACATATTGCATGTATGTATTGCATGTGAGTGTGTATTGTGCATGAATATTGCATGTGTGTATTGTTTGTGTGTTTTGTAGTGTGTTGTGCATGTATTTGTGTGTGTTTTTTGTATGTATGTATTGTGTGTGTATGTGTGCGTGTGGTGCATGTTATATGTGTGGTGTGTGTTGTATGTGTGTGTGGTGCGTGTGTATGTGTTCTGCATATGTAGTGCATAAGTGTTATACGTGTTTATGTATTGTGGTGTGTGTATTGCACGTGTGTATATATTGTGTGCGTGTGTATGTATTGTGTTGTATGTGTATTGCATGTATCTGTAAATATTGTGTGTATGTGTGTGTATTGAAGGCCTGGCAGGGGTGGAAAGGGCATGTTTGTTTTTTGGAAGAGGAGATAGTGGGGGATGGCCAACTCCTTACAGAGATAATGATCTCCCTGTATGTCCTGGACAGGCAGTATACAGAAGTTCTATACTGTTTTTATGGAATTCAGCTTGGTATTTTTAGATGCTAAGAAGTGGCAATGCATCAGAAACACTGTTTCTATGCAGAGACTAATGGAGTTTTATGATAACCAGAGACAGGCTTGGTATGTTCCACCAGCAATGTTTCCTACCTTCCCTAATGTGGTAAATAACCCAATATATAGCATTTGAATAGTATTCTGGAAGATATGGAACTTGTAAATATTCCTACTGAAATATCGCAGATCTGTGTGCCTTTGGCTAGCATTAAGATTTGTGCAAAGAAGGATAGCAGTGTGTCCACCTCTCACTGTACTATATTTCATTGATTCCTAAGGGAAATAATCTTAGTTCACTTTGCTTAAAGACATAATAAATGTGTTGTCTTTTGCTTCAAAACTTTCCATCAGCTATATGTCACTTCAGCGTATGCGCAACTAAAATCATGATAGGCAGCTGTTAAATTCAGAAAATGTTTTACTTGCCTCTGTTAACTACATAGGATGCCCAGTTCAAAATACCAGGTTGATGGAACTGATCTGACTGCAACATGATAGGCAAAACAGGCACTAGTAAAACATTAACAAGAACTACTGAGTTCTTCTGCCAGACAATAATGGGCTTTGAGAGTTAAGCACCACATTTTAGGTTACTGCTAATCCACCATATCTGGAGGTGGACAAATATTAGCAGGTAAGATTGTCTAGAGGACAAAATAAGAGGCAAACCAGGCATCCAGGCAAGCAGCACACATTGTAATACTGGTCATGGACAAAGCATGGATAATATAACAGTTTAAGTTGTGTATATCCGAGATGGTGCCACCTTAGAGGCGAATGATATTATAACTTGACGCATGCTTCCGGCTCTGTGGAAGGCACGACTGTTCCAGAGTCTGTGGAGAGCATTGCGTCTCTGGAGCATGGGAAGCATATGAGTCATAGTTATTGCCTGGCTGGGGTCTTCGATGACAGAGGTGTGTAGGACTTTGTGTCGGAAGCGTTTACATCTGGCGTGTCACACATTTCCGTTTTTTTGGAACGCACCATCCGGTCAATGAAACATAGTATGTTTGAACGCCATCGACTAAAGAGAGGGGGAGTCTTAATGGAGACGGTAAGTAACTACCATTATAAAAAGATGCATTATTCCGTTAAACATCACCTCTGATGAAGTTATTCTGTAACGAAACGCATCAGGTGAATTTGAAGTTTTTAGTACACTGAGTGTACATACATTTTAAATAAATATTTGGAGTAAACATTCAAGTTTCTCACTGGATTACTGCTTGGACCCAGTACCGAAAGCTGGATACCAGGGAGACCAAGCCGATACTATTGTACAATATGAATATACTCAGAGGCTGGGGTAGCCTCTGTGTCTAGTGAGTACCCACCCATAAGGGGTTTTCTTTCACTTATTCAAGACTATTACTCCTCCATGAAAAAGTTTGCTCTTAGATGGGTCTGTTTCTTTTGTCTTTTTTGCAGTTTCCTAGTTGGATTTTTGTGGAGGTCACGAGACCATGTGACCTTGACCCTAGCAGCATTGTGCAGAGAGAAGAGAGAAAAAAGCAGAGAAGAGTTTAAATACCGTTCTAATACTGTTGGAGAAGAGAACACAATATTACCTCTTGTGGAAGACTGGTGACTTTTAGGACTACCACTATTTTAGCGCCCAAAGCGCAGTGAAGGAGTTTCCTTATCCATAGGATATCTCCTATTCACCTGTTTCTTTTGTGCTGAGGTGTGTATGTGTGTGTGTTACTCAGCATACCTATAACCATTTCTGACATTTAAGTTTTGATTTGACTAAACTTTTGTTGTTTTATCTGTCATGGACACTTTGGTATTCAGCATGTAGTTTCAGGGCTGAAAAGTAAAGCAGAAAAGTAAAAAAGCAAAAACAAAAAAAGCCCAGAACATAGCACAGCAGGAGCCCAACCTAACATTTTTGTATATTTCTTTTTAATCTCAAATCCTTTGAAATGTTTATATGCGATCCTATAATATTTTTCTTTCACAGCACAGAACTTTGATTCCACTGGTATGAAAATTCTTATGTGAAATTTCTGTAGTTCAACTCTTTAGAATCCATGCTTCATACTGACAACCAACATGACCCAAAGCTTTTTCAGCTCTTTCTCATGCGTTGAATGTACAAGCAAACTCAGAAACTTTCTATTATTTGAGATTGCTGGCTTATTTTATTGAATGTTTGTCAATTTTCTGGTTGAAGTTCTACAGGTAACATTATAAGGCCCCTTTCGCATTGTTGACACCAGTGCAATGATGCTGTGCTGGATCTGTCACCTGTGATGAAAGGTAACAGATCAGAGTATAGTGCCTTTCACATGGGTTACTATCCCCTCATGTGTGAGTACCAAAGTCCACCATGCTGCAATATTACTGCATTTCCTCTGGATGGTGCATCAAACAAGATGTGTACAGTGGGCTATGAGGCTGCCAGCAAACCTTTCACATAAGCAGTGTTGGAGATTGTGATGCTCATTTCAGCCTCCAACGAATGGCCAGCCATCACACATGCCTGCCCTGCATCCCAATTGGAGGCAGAATGAATGACAGAGGCATTAGAAATGGGCAACAGAACTGAAGAAGCGGGCTGCATCAGTTTTGTCACCCAGGTGAAAAAGGCCTAAACCTCTCACAGAGGCACCTCTTATGACTCACCAGCACTCTGCTACCTATGTACAGTGTTCTGATTAATGTATTTGTGACACAAAAGGCTGTGAGTGAAATTTAATAACCTAGAGGTGCAGTTCTGGATCAAATCAACTGGATCACAGGAGAGAGGGAACATTTCCAATTACGTAAATTGGACTTTAAACCCCTTTTACGCTCTAAACGTCTCTAATGCATTGTGATGTAATGTGATGGAGACCTCTTTAACATTCAACAGGTTAAATGCCCAGTTGAAATCAAAGGGGATTTAACTCTTTGAGTGCCAGAGAGTTAATGGATTTGTATTCACTCCTGTGGTGCAATTGGATTGCTCCAGAACTGTGCATCTTTAGGTTATTGAATTGTCCCTAATATGTATTAAGGCAACATGGTATCTGAGGGACAAATAACAATTCCCCAAATACCCACTGATTTACGTGGACTTTTAACCCATTGAATACAAAAGATTTCTTCAGTGATTTACATAGCAATGTACTGGACATCTCTACAAGTCCTACTGAACCCTTTTAGTGCCAGAGGGGTACACAATGCATTGCTTTGCAATGCACTGCATGCCCTTCTGGCACTCAAACGGTTAAAACAATTATATTTTCATATGTTGCCAATAACATAGCTTTTTTTTGCACCAGCGTTGCACTACATTGTTTTAATATATAATATCCAAAGGCCCATATGTATAAAGGTAATGTGGAGCAATTCTGGGGCAAACCAACAGCATAATAGGGGAGAATTACTAATTCCCAGGGACTTAATAGGTGGTTTTAACCACTTGAATGTTCGAGAGATCTCCAGTCCATTGCAAAGCAATGTTTTGGAGACCTCTCTAATATTCAGTTGTTAAAAAGCTCCATTTAAATTATTAGGAACGTGGAAAATGTTATATTTGCCTCCTATACTATAAATGTGTGGCAGGCACTGGTCTCATAAATATAAAATCCTGTTCCAACCATATCAAATAATGGAGTGCACTCAGGACTCACAATATAACCATCTAAATAGTGGAACAGGAACGCCCAAGAGAAAAAGACCAACCCCCACACCAGAAAGTCCTTTAAAGGAGGCACACAAATCAGGAAAACTAGATGAATACACAAAATATATCTTTATTAGTGCAAATGTACAGAATCAGAACAGACATATAAAATCAATTAAAAACACCTGAAGAGTGAACCTCATCTAATATACTAAACACTATACCCCAATTGGTAGCAAAGGTAAAACACCAAAAGCAATGTCAATATAATAAGTAATCTATATAGGGATTTTTTAAATGACTCTGTATACTGAAGATTTGTGTTTATTTTAATATAGGTGTATATTGTCTCCTTTTGGAGACGTCGCCGTATTACCATATTATATGTACTCTTAGAGACGACCTTTGATCTATAACATGCGCATGCGTAATGCTATCAACGATTTTCAAATTATACATTATTGATGTGTTTTTGATAATGGGATTCAGTACTATAAAGGGATGTTAAAGGTGAATACATATATACACCATACCTTACGGTTTAGTTGTGTTATATTATGCCCGATTGAGTATTAACACTATAGAGGTCATGTGATGATTCTGCCCATGCTGTAACCAGTGCTGTGCCTGCTGCCAGTACTGCACCTGCTGCCCCCAGTGCTGAACCTTCTGCTAGTGTGTCTTGTAATACTCAGGAGGAGGGAAGTAGAAGAATATACCAAGTGTGACAGCAGGGGACCCTAAGTCACACTTGCCATCCCCAAGCAGTACTGCCAGTGCTAGTATTACTACTACTAAGGTCCACCAGCTTGTTAGTGTTAGGCGTGAAGGAGGGGATAATCAATATCCTCATATTACTAGTGACTGTGAGGAGCACGGGTCAGCTGCCTGTGCCTGCTGCTACTGCTGACAGTCTACCTTCTTCACATCACCTAGAAATGGTGTGACATTAGGGGACCCTCTTGTCACCTCCTCCAACAAGCAGTGAGATGTCTGTAATAGAGCAGCAGCAGCACATAGGGACTAGTGGTGGCGGTGATGATGATGGTGGAGAAGCTGGGGTGGAAGAGACATTGATGGCCTCTTTAGCCCAAACTGGGAATGGGAGACAGAGATGAGAAAGGGAATCCCTAACAAGAAATTCCACAAAAGCCACGTTGTTGTCCTCTTTTTCACGGGAAAATCTGCTTTAAAACTAGTGATTAAAAATTTCGCATTTCGATGATGCCAAGTCTGACAGCAGGGGACCCTAAGTCACACTTGCCATCCCCGGGCAGTCCCGTCATTGCTAGTACTACTACTTCTAAGGAGGTCCAGCACCTTGTCAGCGTTTTGAATGAAGGAGGGGGTAATTAATATCCTCATATTACTAGTGACTGTGAGGAGGAAGACTCTGGGGCTGAACTTGATGTGTGTGGTGTTAGTAGTAGTAGTAGTAGTAGTAACAGTGATGGTGAAGCAGCCGGTGGGACTAGTGTTAGTGGAGTGGTTGGGGAAGCATTTGAGAGCATCCAGACAAGCTAACAAGGGAGCCCACATCATTTCTCTGGCTCTGGGAGTCCTCCTCCCCTTCTCTTCACTACAGTGTCCAAGTAGAGCATGATCCTAAAGAGGCCAGAACTGGTGTTGGGGGAGAGCAGGCTCAGAAATAATACCACCACCACCAGCAGGAGCACAGATTAGTTACCTGTGCCTGCTGCTACTGTTGCTAGTCTGCCTTCTTCTTCAGGTCAAAAGGAAATGTCAAGTGTGACATTAGGGGACCCTCTGTCACATTGCTCGTCACCTCCACCAAGCATCAGTGAGATGTCTGTAATAGAGCAGCTTTTGTAATTTGCAGAATTTGCAGCTGCTCTAATTCCTACAACTGCTGAGTTCCGAGGGCAGCAGGATGCTGAGCAGCAATCTAGTGTGCCACAGACCACAATGGACACAGTGGGAATGGGGTCAACAAGTGATGCGGGATTAGGACAGGTTCCACTTGCCAGCATCAGCAATACTCCTGGTCCTAGTTGCAGTGCTTATTTTGAGGCAGTAGCAGCAGCGTCCCTGAAGTCATGGGTGTGGGACTATTTTTCTCTTGGGGCAGGCACAGTGTAGTCATCACCAATGGCACTGTGCACAATTTGTGACAAGTCAGTGAGAATGGGAAAGGATGGAACACACCTTGGCGCAACCTCCCTGATATTACACATGAAACACAGACACCATGACATTTATGTCAAACATGTTAAAGCCAAACACTCATTACAGAAATCAAGCAAAACTGTTACTGTACCCCCTGACTCTCCAGAAAGGTAACAAGAGGCAAGGCAGAGATCAAAGAGGAGGAAGAATAGAGAAACCCAGACAGAGACTGGAAGTTCCATGATGAGCGAAACAAGTAGCTCGCCATCACCATCACCTTCGTCCTCTCGGGTAACAACTACATCTTCTGCCAGTCACTTCGTTCATCATTACCTCTCCCTCCAAATGATAGCCACTCTGTTGATGTTAGAATGTGGCAGGTTGCCTCTACCCATTGCACACTGTGTGGTGCACTGACCACACATGCCAGTGTGGTGGAGGAGAATCGATACCAGGTCATCAAGCGGCATCTGGGGAGATTCCATTCCGCAGAATATGCTACAATGTTGGCAGGGAGGGTTCATCATTACTATTAATGTATCAGCAAGTTGTCATGTGTTCTTAGTGGGGTGTGGACAAGGGGTATAGTGACAGTGGCAGTACTTGAGTTCTGGTGTCATGGTGTTTGGATAGAGTTGTGCCCCCAGATGTTATTTACCACACACTGTGTACATTGCAGTTGCAGATGAGAGCCATAGTTCCTGCTCTCAAGGGAAAAATGTATATTCCAATAACAACACACCCATGATTTTGGAGGAGGGGTAGGTGGAGAAGAATTATTGGCCAACTCCTTCAAACGGAGAGTGGAGCAAAAGTACTAATAGCAATGGTACACAGGAGGTAGGGCATTAAAAATGGATGTGATCTAAGTTAAAATACAATTGAGGGAACAGGCTGCACTCTGACTGCAGTGCTTCCCTCATCTTCATTCATAAAAGTTCCATTGCTGCGGGTGGCTGTGAAGCCCGCAGCATAAAAAAGCCTGGGGACAAGAGACGCATTGGAGGAAGCGGGAGGAGGGGAGAGAGACATAGGAGGAAGCGGGAGGTAGGCTTGTATTTGCTCCCCGCTTCCTCCGATACCTCTCCTCTCCTCACGTGTTGGCATTGTGCCCATCTGCCTGGCTCACAAGTTGTACAATTCGTCCCTTCTCACAATGCTTGTGAGAAGGGACGAATTGTACAACGTGCGAGCCAGGCAGCCGGGCACAATGCCAACGCGTGAGGAGAGGAAAGGTATCGGAGGAAGTGGGTGAGAAGGGACGAATTGTACAACGTGCGAGCCAGGCAGCTGGGCACAATGCCAATGCGTGAGGAGAGGTATCGGAGGAAGCGGGCAGCAAATTGAGGGAACAGGCTGCACTCTGACTGCAGTGCTTCCCTCATCTTCATTCATAAAAGTTCCATTGCTGCGGGTGGCTGTGAAGCCCGCAGCATAAAAAAGCCTGGGGACAAGAGACGCATTGGAGGAAGCGGGAGGAGGGGAGAGAGACATAGGAGGAAGCGGGAGGTAGGCTTGTATTTGCTCCCCGCTTCCTCTGATACCTCTCCTCTCCTCACGTGTTGGCATTGTGCCCATCTGCCTGGCTCACAAGTTGTACAATTCGTCCCTTCTCACAATGCTTGTGAGAAGGGACGAATTGTACAACGTGCGAGCCAGGCAGCCGGGCACAATGCCAACGCGTGAGGAGAGGAAAGGTATCGGAGGAAGTGGGTGAGAAGGGACGAATTGTACAACGTGCGAGCCAGGCAGCTGGGCACAATGCCAATGCGTGAGGAGAGGTATCGGAGGAAGCGGGCAGCAAATACAAGCCTACCACCCGCTTCCTCCTATGTCTCTCTCCCCTCCTCCCTCTTCCTCCAATGCGTCTCTTGTCCCCAGGCTTTTTTATGCTGCAGGCTTCACAGCCACCCGCAGCAATGGAACTTTTATGAATGAAGATGAGGGAAGCACTGCAGTCAGAGTGCAGCCTATTCCCTCAATTGTATTTTAACCCTTTGAGTGCCAGAGTGGTATGCAATGCATTGCTTTGCAATGTGTTGCGTACCACTCTGGCACTCAAAGGGTTAACTTAGATCACATCCATTTTTAATGCCCTACCTCCTGTGTCCCATTGCTATTAGTACTTCTGCTCCACTCTCCGTTTGAAGGAGAGTGGAGCAAAAGTACTAATAGCAATGGGACACAGGAGGTAGGGCATTAAAAATGAATGAGATCTAATTTCTGCAGCAGTTTGCTAGCAATTTCTGCAGCAGTTTGCTAGCCAGGTATGACAAATACAGATCTCATGGTCTCAACTATAAAGCTATGCAAATTTTCTAGGAGTGGAGAGACCCAAGCTAGAATTTGCCTTTTAAGGACGGAAATTCTAAAATGTATTCTTGTTTGGTGTGTATTCCAAAGTGTAATGCACACTGATTAAATTAATCTCTGCCCTCCACGTCATTGAAGCACAAGTGGATTTTGGGTGGCCATGGCCCGGGTTGGCAGACAAGACTAACTCTCAAGGCTGCTGCTGATGAGAGTTGCATGAGAGTGAAGCTAAGGTGTGAAGCTAGGAAACGGTGTCAACTGCAAGAAGCCCACACCGGTGAATTACAGGAGCTCATAAATAATCAAGGTCAGAGAATCTAAATCAACAAACAGAATCAGGTCTGTAACAAAGAAGAGATCAAGACTGGCTACAAGCAAGCATGGTCATGACTCAAAGTCAATGTCAGTTAGACACTATATATCTGCACTAAAGTGCCTGCGAGGCTGTTTGATATAGGTCTTAGTGGGCATGTCCGGGAAACAGACTGGAAGATAGACAATAGCAGAGCTGGAGTGAGTGGAGCAGGTGTGTTCAGGTGAACATGCAAAGCTGCAGGTAACAGCAGTGCAGAATTTTCTGGTCTGAATTCTTACAAGTTATAAACCTGTTTTCCCACCCCACATGTTTTTTTCAAAGGCAACAGGTAGCAACATGTTTAAAGGGATAGTAATTGTCAGTACCTTACGCGGCGGCTGCTCTAGCCGACCGCAAGTACTTCTGATGGCTCCAGCTGCATTGCCCATCCTTTGGGGCTGCCTCTGGTGAGGCAGGCTCGTGTTGGTGGCTCAGCCGCTGGGACACGGCGTGCGGCTCAGCAGCATCTCCTGCTGGCAGGTGGCAGCAGTCTTGTCATTCTTGGTGCACGTCCAGTGTCAGGACATGTGCTCCGTTTAAAGTGACAGCCACCTCTTGGCTGCTCCTCCTCTTCCTGTCCCACTGCCTATTTGAATTGCCTGGACACAGGGCTTAGTTGCCCTTTCGCTTGTGTCCAGTGCAGTTCTAGTGTTTGGGCTCAGTGTATGAACCGGCTTGTCTGACTAACTAATCTGGTGCTGACCTGTGGCTCTGTCCGAGTACCCGCACTGTGTATGACCTCTGGCTTGTTGGACATCCATTATGGTGCAGACCTGCAGCTCTGGCAGACTAACCGTTCCGTGTGTTGTTCCTGGTTTTGTCTGACTACCCGCTACATGTATGACCTCTGGCTTGCCTGACTAACCGTTCTGGTGTTGACCTGGGGCTCTGTCCACTGCGTATCCAGCATACCAGCACTTCAGTGGACATCCTTCCTGGTGCAAACCTGTGGCTCTGGCTGACGACCCCCTCTGTGCATGACCTCTGGCTTGTCTGACCACCCTATCTAGTGCTGACCGTTGGCGTTATCTACTACTTGCTTGTGGCCTTCCATTCAGTGGATAACTAACCCGGTGCAAGCTTGGGGCTCTGGTAGACTCCTTCCTATTGCCTCCCTACGTTGCTGGTTCTCTCAGGTGCGGACCTGAGACCTTGGGTACCCCCATCTCTGTCTGGCTACTCCCAGGTGTGGACCTGTGGTACTGCAGACTCTCCTGTTCCATTGTTGGGACACTGTTATCTAGAGAAGCACATGGTAGCAGGCTTCTATCCCTGGTATTCATCTCTTGCACCGTTGTATGGATCTCTTTATCTTTCATATTTACTGTCTTGTGATATCTCTGTATACTTGATGCCTGAATAAAGTTGGTGTTACCTTTAGTACCCATCCTGTGTTTCCTTGTTGGTACCGTGACAGTAATGTAATGTAAAACGTAATAGCTTTGGGTTATTCCTATCTGTCAAACCTTTATGGTTTGAGAGATATATGAAAATAAAGTTCTCTGCGCTCCCCCCTTTCTCATACTTCAGCTGTATAGCTGATGGCATGAGATCCTGGTCCCGGGACCAGACAGCAGCTGTTCAGCTGAGCCAACATAGCGATATCTAAAAAATAAACACTTGATTGGAAATTATTTACAAAGTGTGTCTGGTTTGCAAGCACACTTTGTAGGCCATTCCAATGAAGTATTTATTTTTAGATATCGCTGTGTTGGCTCAGCTGAAGAGCTGCCATCTGGTCATGTGACCAGAATCTGCTACTGTCAGCTTTAGAGCTCATCAAGCAGAAAGGGGAGGGAGCAGAGAACTTTATTTTCATATATCTTTCAAACCATAAAGGTATGAGAGATAGGAATAACCTCAAGTAATCTCTTTTTACTATATGTACAAAATAGCTATTATTTTTTACATGACATTACTATCCCTTTAACTACTGGATGGTGAGTGAAGTATCTATATACTGTAGACTTCATGGAATAAGTGGGTCCCAATGGGGTGTTACTAGTACTGGGGATAGATATTGCGATTGTAGTACCTGGAGGTGTCAAAGGTGTATGTCAAACAGCAGCAGAAGCACACATCATAGCTAGGGTTGTGAATGTTAATTACCTATGTTTCTGATTATTCAACAATAGTGTATGTGGGGGGTGAGGGCTGCACTTTAATGCGGTGATGATGCTAATGATGATGATTGATAGGATGATTGTGTATTTTTAGGCATCTTTACTTGTGCAGAGTAAGACTTTCCAACTAATTTTGCAAACAGATTAAAAACAGTAACAGAAGATTGAGCCTTTTCCTTTCAACTAACTTTCTGGCCATGTCTAGATCAAAATCATCATCAATAACAAAGTCATTCTCAGCATCTCGCTCCTCTTCTTTGCCACTACTTTCATATTATTCTAGGCTTTTTTTTGAAGTCTCAAACAATTCCTTTTTACTTTTCCTCTTAGAGGGATTTTCAGAACATTCACCATTAATAGTGGAGGGTGGACTGGTGTTTTTACTCTCATTGTCAGGCACAGCAGTTGGTTGCACTGCTACACCATCTTCAGATGTGCCATCAATACTAGAATTTGACTAGGTGTTGTTGTCAGTACTTTTTAATGGCTTATTAATACTGCAAGTGGTGGAAGAACTTTTGGTGTCACTTTCACAAACAGCTTCCTCAGGAGGAGAAGAATCATCATTGTTTATTGTACACTGTAGCAAGTAGCAATCATGGCTGCAGTTATTTTTTGGACTACCACTTTACAAACACCTCCCTGTACTGCTTTGGCTCCTTTCAGTTTACATCTGTCCCCAGTACATTTGCTAGAAATTAGAAAAGTAGTGTGTATTTTAACAGTATGTGACGTCTTGCCCTTTACAAAAAACTGTACGATATACAATTAGTCTCTGTATCTGCTAGAATCTGTCACAGTCAGCCTCATTCACAGCTCACACCAGTGTCCCTCCCTTCCTCTGTCACTGCCACTGTTTTTTGCAGTTTATTGTTTATTAACTGCCCTTATTTGTCACTGTCTACAAAATACAACATTCCCTGTGCAAATGCATATTTCACTCTTTGTTGTAGCTAGTATCAAAAGGATTCCAGCTGCTGCTTTCTCTCGCAGTGTCACTGCAGTCTTGTTATTTTTTTTTAGTTCAGGATGGTGATATACTTTACTCAGTATGCTGGCTCCTCATCTTCTTACTTTTGTAAGATCAAAGTCAGTTGAACTTTTCAGTCTATTGAGTGTCAGTCTGCAAATTACTCAGTCACTAGTTCAGTCAGTCAGTCACAGAGTCTCAGACCACTCAGAAAGGAATTTGGATCACCATCCTCTCTCTTCTCAGTTAAACAAGATTTTGGGGTACTTTGGGCAAATCTGCTTTCTCATTCACACTCCTCCCAGACTCCCTTAACACAGAGGCTCAGCCAGCTCAGGAAGGAACTTTTATAACCTGACTGTCTCTTCTCAGTTGAACAAGATTTGGGGGTATTTTGGGTAAATCTCCTTTTTTCCTTCATGCTCCCCCAGAGTACCCAGAACCCCTAAACACAGAGAACAAATTGCCTGTCCAAAAGATTCAATAAACTAAACTGCAACGCCTCTTTATTTGCCTATCTACTGTAACTCCAGCAATATGTTGCTTTCTCTCCCTCTAAGAAACACAGGTGACAGGGTATTAACAGTAGGGTATTAACATTTTTTTTGTAAGAAGATGCAAGAGGACCAGAGGTTGAGGACTTCACTGGACCTCTGATATCAGGGTAAATGTGATATTTGTTAAATGTGTGGGGAGGGGCCATGGGGCATAGTTTCGTGTTATGACTAGTGGAGACTTGACCCTTTGGACACCAGAGGGATCTGCAAAACATTGTTTTGAAATGCATGGCATAACCCACTGGCACTTTGAGGGTTTTTCTTTTTGTGCTGGTAGTGTTTGGGGGGGGTGTTTGGGCACATTTTTTTATTTTTTGAGATTGATATCAATTGTTCTGTGGTTTACTAGTGTAGGTATGTCTAGTTAGACATGCGTGTGTGTGTCTATTATTTGTCTGTGCTTTTTAACATGTGTTAACGTCTCAAAGCCTGTGTCTAGTAGGAACTGAATTGCTGGAAGAAAATGTACTCCCTTAATATGTGTTAACAGCCACAGTATACAATAGAATCACAAATGGATATGTTGTCTCATTGGTTTCAGTGGTCACTAATCTAGTGCCTGTCGTGCATTTTTAACTGACAGTAGCTTTTCACTCCGCAAGTACCGTAAAATCTCGGGTATAATACGCACAATTTTACCCCTCTTCACCTTATGTGAAGTGGGGGGTGCGTATTATACCCGAGAGATTTTTGCCGAATAAAAAAAAAATATTTATTAGAGCTGCCAGCTACCCTCCTCCATCCCCCGGCGCAATCCGACATTAAAAGAAGACTTACTTGGTGATATAGATCAAGCCATTGAAGTGCTACATGTTAAAAAGCTCCCTCTCATCTTCCTTGCGGGCGGCATTCTTGCATTTGCCGCCTGCTTCCTTTAATGGGTTTTCAGGACCTTCCGCCGCCAGCCAATGGTAATGCCCTGTGAGGATCTCAAGGTCCTCACAGGACAATACCGCAGGAGGAAGGTCTTGGTAGTCCATTGAAGGAAGCGGGCGGCAAATGCAAGAATGCCGCCCGCAAGGAAGATGGGAGGGAGCTTTTTCACATGTAGCACTTCAATGGCTTGATCTATATCACCAAGTAAGTCTTCTTTTAATGTCGGTTTGCGCCGGGGGACGGAGGAGTGTAGCTGGCAGCGTTAATATTTTTTTGTAGTAAGGGGGAAAACAAGGGTGCATATTATACATAGGCACTCTTGTTTTCCCCTAAAATCTTGGGTACAATATGCACCTGCGTATTATACACAGGTGCGTATTATACCAGAGATTTTACGGTAATAGTATACCAAACTGTGACTTAAAATTACCGCCACCAGTTTCCTTTTCCTAATAGCAATAATAGAATCAACCCATCAGGTCTTATGACTAGACAAAAAAGTGGCGCAATTCTGAGGAAAACCAACTGCACAATTGAGAAAAAAATGCATATGGTTTTAACCCCTTTAATTGAAGGGAGGTTTCCAATGAATTTCTTCACAGATTTTGTGCCCCAAAACAGTTTCACTTTTGACATTATATAAATGTCTGATTCTCTCATGTAACTCAGAGTAAGAAAGTATTGTATTTCCAATGCCTCTTCCTCTTTATTACTTTTCACCTTTTGAGTGCAAGAGTGGTACACAATGCATGTACCCCTCTGGCAATCAAAGGGTTACACAAAAATGTTTACATTTAATCTCAGTAGCAATATTTGCTTCAGAGAAAGGGGCACATTACTAACTTAGAACCAGGTGTATAAAAGAAAATTGGAGCAATTTTTGGATATACCATTTGAATCTTATGGAACAAATAATAATTTCCTTTCATTTAAATGGGGCTTTTGGCTCATTGAATGCAGGAGAGATCTCTAACACATTGCTTCATGATGCATTCAAAGTGTTAAAATCACCATTTAAATCATAAGTAATTTTAGGAATTTTTATTTGCTTCTATCTGATTTTTTTCCAGTGTTCTTTCAGTGGGACAGGATCTTTAAAACTTTTCTCCATGTTCTCGACATTGCCAAGGCTGGTTACCATGGGAACACTGCGTGCTCCAGGCCTTGTGAGAGCAATGCTGGAAAGGGCACACCTGATCACAGTCATTAGATATAAAGATCGCCTCCAGAAATGTATTTTCCTGACTGGACAGAAATGGCTTCAAAAGCAACACTAATATTGTCCCACTTGTCATGCATACAGGGAGTGAAATCAGGACAGCAGCTCACTCAACTGACCTTTCACAGGGTTATCACTAGGAAACAGAATCAAGAGGATTAATAGATTATTCCTGTATATTAATCCAATGTAAGATAAAAGTGATTTCTCAGTTCAATCAGTTTGCTACAACATAATTTGTTGTTTAACTATTTGGAGGCTAGAGAGGTCTCTAACACATTGGTTCACAGTGTGTTGGAGATTGTTTTAAAAAAAATAAATAATTAAACAAACAAAAAAACAACTTAGAGAAAACATCCCTGTACCACAGGGAAAATAGCTTTCCAAAATACAAATTTCTCTAGCACATTGCTATGCAAAGTGTTGGTGATCTCTCAGGTATTCAGAGGGTTAGAAGTAGGTATGGGAGAAAGTGAGAAAAATTTCCTGTATGACTTTTGGTGAAAAACTGACGATGTTTCTCTTTTTTTTTGTGAAAGTTTTCTCCACTGCAAAATGTTCCTCCTTTTCGATTATTCCAGCAAATTTTTCACCTATTCCAACACATTTTTCTCCTATTCCAACATATTTTCGCCCATGTTTCCTATGGTACAAAATTTCCCAGCAAAATATTACTTCTTGTGAGTGCTGTTGTGGATGAATAAGTAGCTGAATGTCAAAGTTGTGAGCAACAAAATATACCTTGAAAAGTTTGTTTGCATTTACAATGCATTTGTCCTTTGCCCACAACTCTAACTTCCTGCTTAAGTGACACTGGCACATGTTCATGATGATATCAAGTGATTAAAAAAAAAAAAGTACAACCTACAATGTGGCAGATGTGCATGGTAGCGGTGGTGGGGGACTGGCGTGGTGTGATTTGTTGGACCTTGAAAAACTGCATCCACCATGGAAGGAGAGGGATCATCAGCATTTTTTGCAACCATTGCTGCAGTCAGTTTTTTAACTACCATTTTACTCCCATGTCCCACCACTGCTCCACCTTTCCCCATCCCCCTTGTGCGTTTGCTGGACATTACTCAACTACTGTGTGTGTTTTTACTCTCTAAAGTACACAACTGATGGATGTCTTGCCATAGCCTCCCAATAAAATGCTCAATGTTATCTGCTGTCTATCAAGTCTGCCTCAGCCATACAGCTCACGTCAGGCTCTCAGTCTACTGTCTGCCACCTGATATATTTATTTATTTATTATTGTTTATTTCATTTTTTTATCAGCCTGTTCAAAATAAAAAAAAAAAAAAGATTATAAATAAAAATCATGATCAACAACTTCTTTCCCCAGACTTCCCCAACACAGAGACAATAACACCAAGATCAGCAAGCAAATTGGACCTCAGTTGCCTGTGTCCTGATAGTCAATCACACCGAATGTTGGGGTATTTGAGTTCAACCTCCTTTCTCCCTTCTTCTCCCCCAGAGTGCCCCTAGACTCCTCTAATACAGAGAACAAATGTTCTACCTAAAAGATTCTCTAAATTAAGCTTTGATTCCTCTTTAGCTGCCTATCTTCTCAAGCTCAAAAATGTGCTGCTTCCTCACAAACACATAATGTCATTCTGTGAGAGTCTGACTCCCTTTTATACGGCGGTAGAAAAGTAGAGAAAACTTTCATGTGGTGCGGAAAAAATGATCTTCCCATTGATTTCAATACAGTGGAGCTAGGTGAAAAAAGAAGGAAAATTGCACTTTTCTCAGGAAATAATTCATGAAGTGGGAAGTGCCATCTTTTACCCATTTTGGTTTGAGGCGAAGGTTTTCTCCCATCCCAAGTTAGAAGCCCATTTAAAACAATGGAAATGTAAGTTGATCAGTGACCTGTGACCTAAAAGACTGAGTCTGGATATTTGCTGGAAAAATAGAATAAGTATATTGTGTGTGGTGTAGTGTGGTAAGGGAGAGGTTAAAAACGCATCTCTTCGGTGGGGGGTTTCCATCCCTTTGCTGTGATACAAGAAAATAATTGCAGTCTGGTGTGGTGTGAGGGGCTAATTGCTATGTTTGTTATTGGTGGATTACTGGCTTAAATAGCAGGGAGTGAGAGAGCTCTGTAAGTTGATCAGTTACCTGTGATCTGAAAGTTTGGATAATTGCTGGAAAATCGTGCAGCTAGTTTTTTCCTTCCTGTCTGCCTTTTTAGCTTGTGGTAACTGGCATATATGAGTGGAAGCATGATTGTCCATTTAACTCAGTGCACAAACTGCCATATGTTTGCACACCTGGAACAACCATTCCTGGGTGCATACCTCTGTGGCAGATGTGAGCAAGTGGTCTCTCTGGAAGCTCGTATTAGAGATTTGGAGGGGCAAGCTGCAACACTGAGAGAGACGGCCAGTCTTGAGAGGGAAGTGGTGGTAAGTACTTCTGGGGTGGAGACTGCACAAAGAAAGAGCAGGTAGCCAGATGGGTTACAGTTAGACATAGCAGGGGGGTGGGCAGAGGAATAGGGAGGACACTCCTGTGTTTACTAACCCTAACATATTTGCTGCATTGAGTAATGATGTTGGGGATGTTGACACAGGAATGCCTTTGCTGGAGAGGACTGTTCTCTCTAACAGCCGGGAGAACAGCCCGGTAACAGAAGCTGAGAAGGGACCGCGTCGCCTTCCGTCGGCTTTCCTGGGTCTCTCCTTCTCGACGCCAGACTGGCGCTGTCGGATGCACCGGTCGAACAGATCAACATTCCGGTGGTCGACTCAAAGTGGCGTAGAACCCCGGAGTAGCCGACACTACCTCGAAGGATGCGGATTGAAGAGGGGGTCGATGGGCTCTCGAACTGTCGAATGTCATAGAACCGGAACACCAGACAGTAGAGCATGAAACCTCTACTCCCAGGCTGCGAAGAACAGAGAAAATGTCGCAGGATCAAAGGGTAGCGGTTGCCAAGCTGTTTGAGCACTCCGGTGCTCGACTCGAAGATTCCACTGGAATGGGAAGCAAGCAAGGCAGAGTCCACGTTGCCACCTGACAGCATCCGAAATGGGGTAGCGGGATACTGGCAGCAGACGGACGAACGATACAGGAACCTGGGCTCAGATGGGTGTCAGACTGGCCACTTTAATACCATAGGAACACACAAGACTCCAGGACTCTGGTTCACTCCAAACATAACTCTCTTTATTGATCAAAACCACAGATATTTATACACAAATCTCACATTGGACTGTATAGGGAAACCAGATACAATAGGACTTAAACCAATCATGTTACAGTATACAAAAGGCCAACAGCAGATGGCCTAACAAACACAATGAGACAGACGTAATTACATTTACAATACAAAAGGGATTGATTAATACAGCCACAAGATACAAAGACTTAATGGGCGGGAATACACACAGGGGTTGAAGCACGTACACACTGGTTTGAATATTCGGCTTCAACCCTGGCCAATCAAATCGTACAGTGAGTCGGCTGGTCAACCAATCCCTGAGCCGCCTACTTTTCCCCATGTTAAGTCTATGGAAGACCTTTAAACCTCTTGCTCAGAGATTCGACCAATCAGGCGTCGACTTACTGCTCCCAGTTCTCCGTGCTCACTATGGTGTTGGTCTCGAACCAGAAACCTCCGACCCATAGTAAGTGAACGTGTATCCCTCGAACATACCACACACAATAACTAAAACATCTCACATACATTAAACATAATATATAATCCAAGGTCTACGAACATAAGTCTTTATTCTCGGTTAATATCTCACCAGTTCGTACGATAAGGCACAGCAAACCTTAATAAATGTCCATAGTCTTTGGTTAAATAGTTCAAGGTCCAGACCAGGGCTCAAGTAACGGGTAGGATCCGTTACAAGCCCCTTTAGCACGGATGCAATCCGGGACTCAGCCAGACCTAGACAGATGTTGGTGATAGGGGAATCTATTACTAGGAAGACAGACAGGGTAATCTGATGCCAAGATTGCCACAATCATACAGTTTGCTGTCTTCCGGGAGCTCGGGATCGACATGTGGCTGATCGGGTTGAAAGATTGTTGGGAGGGGCTGGGCATGACCTGGCTGTCATGGTACATGTTGGTACTAGTGACAAAGTCAGTGGAAAATGAGGTCCGTTAACAAGGATTTCAGGGACTTAGGATATAAACTTAAGCTGAGGACATCTAAGGTAATATTTTCTGAAATACTACCTGTACCACACACTACATTAGAAAGGCAATGGGAGATTAGGGAGGTAAATGCATGGCTAAAGACTTGATGTAAGCAGGAGGGGTTTGGGGTCCTAGAGCACTGGTCAGCCTTTTCCCTTGGGGGCAATGTTTATAGTAGTGATGGACTGCACCTTAGTGGAAGGGGGGCCACGGTGCTGGGCTAAAGGATGGTTAGAGGGCTGAAGGAGACTTTAAACTAGAAAGGGGGAGTGGAGGGAGCTGCAACACAGACTGTGGAAGATAGTATAATTGAGGAAATGGGATTAGAAAAGGGTCACGGGGTGCCGAGGGGGAATGGGCTACTTCATCTAATAGGGAGTTGCCATTGTTACAGCCTGATAAAAGACAAATACATTTGACAATGAATGAAATCTTTAGGAATGTAAAATGATAAAATGTATGCATGCAAAATGCTCGCAGTCTGACTGGTAAAATGGGGGAACTAGAAATGATTGCAACACATGAGCAGTATGCTCTGACTGGAGTGTCTGAAACCAGGTTAGATGATACATATGACTTAGCAGTCATATTCACTTTTTAGGAGGGATAGGGTTAATAAAGGGGAGGAGGGGTATGCATATATGTAAAGCGGGCCTTAAAATCTAGTTTAAGGGAAGATATAAATGAAGGGTCCAATGAAAAGGTAGAGACCTTGTGGGTTGAAAGACACACTGGGGCACACATAATAAACAAATATTAGTGGGGATTTGCTTCAAGCCACCTAATATTGTGGAGTTGGAGGAAGACCAACTTTTACTGCAAATGGAAAAGGCTTCTAGGTCAGCAAAGGTAATTTTTATGGGAGATTTCAACTATCTTGAAACTGACTGGAGCAATATGACTTCCGGTACAACAAAGGGAAATATATTTCTAAGTATCATAAATGATAATTTTATGTCTCAACTAGTAGAGGAGCCAACTAGAAAAGAGGTCTTGCTAGACCTAGTGTGCTCAAACAATTCTGATTTGATAAACAATGTACAAGTAAGGGAACATTTGGGCAGCAGTGACCACAATATTGTATCCTTTGAAGTTTGTTATGAGAATCCCAATAGCAAGTGTTTTCCAAAACATTAAATTTTAAAAAGGCTAATTTTACAAAGTTAAAAGAATTATCAAAGGATATCCAGTAGGATGTAATTTTCAAAGATAAAAATGCACAAGGATCATGGAATGTATTTAAAATGCTCTTAGGCAAATATACATGTCAATATATACCTTGGGGAATAAGCACAAGAGGAGTAAAACGAAACCGGTGTGGCTTAATAATGTGGTTAGCAGGGAAATGAGAAATAAAAAGCAGGCTTTTAAAGTGTTTAAGTCAAATGGGTCAGATGCATCATTTAAAAAATATAAAGAATGTAGTAAAATCTGAAAAAGCAATTAAGCTAGCTAAAATAGAAAATGAGAGAAATATTGCAAATGAGAGCAAGAAAAATCCTAAACAATTCTACAAGTTTATTAATAACAAAAAAGTTAAGGTTGATATTGGTCCTCTTAGGACTGTGACAGGTGAATTGATTAGTGAGGATAAAGCTATGGCTGACACCCTAAATACATTCTTTGCTTCAGTATATACAAAGGAGGCAGCAGTGACAGGCCATGGGCAAAGGGACAGAATTACAGAATTTACTCCATTATCTACATGGCTTACTGTAGACAAGGTCAAAAGAGACTGGAAAGGGTTATAGTGAATAAAGCACCTGGAGCGGACGGTATACACCCAAGGATACTTAAGGAACTTAATTCAGTAATAGCAAAACCAATATACTTAATATTTATTTATTCACTTTCATCAGGCATAGTGCCCTGTGATTGGAGGAAAGCTGATGTAGGTCCATTGTTTAAAAAGGGAGCAAGATCCAAGCCAGGAAATTATAGACCTGTGAGCTTGAATTCCATAGTGGGTAATATACTAGAAGGGTTATTAACTGACAGTATTCAGAACTATGTGAAGACGAACAATATCATTAGTAGGAATCAGCATGGTTGCATGAAGAATAGATCATGTCAGACTAATTTACTTGCATTTTATGAAAGAGTAGCTAGTAATTTGGACAAGGGAATTGCTGTTGATGTAGTATACTTGTATTTTGCAAAAGCCTTTGATACAGTGCCTCACAACAGGTTACTGAATAAATTAAAAGGCTTTGGTTTGGGCGGTGTTATCTGTACATGGATTGAGAACTAAATGATAAATGATAGATGGCAGAGAGTTGTTGTAAATGGAACTTTTTCAAATTGGTCTAAGGTTATAACTGGGGTGCCGCAGGGTTCAGTCCCGGGACCAATGCTTTTTAATTTGTTTATTAGTAGGGATGAGCGAGCACCCCGATGCTCGGGTGCTCGGGTGCTCTGACCGAGCACCCCCTGATGCTCGAGTGCTCGGCCGAGCACCCGAGCCCCATTCAAATGAATGGGAGCACTCGAGCATTAAACCAGGCACCCCCTGCTCTGATGAGCGGAGGGTGCCTGGTCAATGTCCCCCTTCATCTCCGCTATGCCCCTCTTCCACAATGTCCCCCTTCATCTCCTATGCCATAGCGGAGATGAAGGGGGACATTGTGGAAGAGGGGCATAGCGGAGATGAAGGGGGACATTGTGGAAGAGGGGCATAGAGTCTATGCCCCTCTTCCACAATGTCCCCCTTCATCTCCGCTATGCCCCTCTTCCACAATGTCCCCCTTCATCTCCTCTATGGCATAGGAGATGAAGGGGGACATTGTGGAAGAGGGGCATAGCGGAGATGAAGGGGCACATTGTGGAAGACGGGCATAGCGGAGATGAAGGGGGACATTGTGGAAGAGGGGCATAGAGTCTATGCCCCTCTTCCACAATGTCCCCCTTCATCTCCGCAATGCCCCCTTCATCTCCGCAATGCCCCCGTACCTCCATTCCCTGGTGGTCCAGCGGAGCGTCTTCGGATCTGTGCCTCTTCCGGCACAGATCCTCTTCACCCGAACATGTCGGGCGAGCACATGGCGGTACTCGTACGAGTACCGCCATGTGCCGAGCAGAGCGATGCTCGAGCCGATCCGAGCATCGGCCGAGCACGCTCGCTCAACACTATTTATTAGTAATCTAGAAGTGGGAATTGAAAGTAGCATCTCAATCTTTGCTGATGACACTAAGCTATGTAAGGAAATACATATAGAGCTGGATGTTTTTTCTCTGCAGAAGGATTTAGATAAACTAAGTGAATGGGCAGAACAGTTGCAGATGTCATTGAATTTAGATAAATATAAGGTTATGCATTTGGGCTGTAGAAACAAACTTGGAACATATACTCTAAATGGGAAACAACTTGTGGAATCCTCATTAGAAAAAGATTGAGGAGTACTGATAGACGATACTCCTTAGCTGCTGCAAGAGCAAATATGGTACTAGCCTGCATAAAAAAGAGGTGTAGAAGCAAGGGAAGCTAATATTATCCTACCTCTCTATAAGGCTTCATCTAGAATATGGAGTACAATTTTGGGTGCCTGCTCTTAAAAAAGACTTTACTGAACTGGAAAAGGTGCAGAGACGTGCAACAAAACTGGTAAAGGGATTGGAGGAACTGAGTTATAAAGAGAGACTAGCCAAACTGGGTTTGTTTACATTAGAGAAGAGAAGTCTAAGGGGTGATATGATTACCATTTACAAATACATTCAAGGTCAATACAAAGAACTATCCAATTAATTATTTACGCAAAGATCTGAGCTAAGAACAAGAGGTCATCCATTAAGACTAGAGGAAAGGTGCTTTCTACTAAAACAAAGGCAGGGATTCTTTACAGTAAGGTCGGTAAGGCTATGGAATTCTTTGTCTCGGGATATTATGCTTGCAGATAATGCAACTGCATTCAAAAAAAGCAATGGATGCTTATCTAGCACAGAACAATATTTAAAATTATAACAGATGGCTTCAAAGCAGATAGGATATTAATCCGGGGAACTATTTGACTACCAGTTGTCAGGAAGGAATACATTTTTTTTTTCCCCCACTTGAGGCTAGATTGGAAATGGCTCCAGAGGGCTCTTTTTTGCCTTCCTCTGGATCAACAGGGGTGTTTTTGGCATGGGCTGGACTTGATGGACGCATGTCTTTTTTCAGCCTTATCTACTATGTTACTATGTAATTCCCCCTATGTTGCAGCTGTTTACTCAATAATTGCTCCATTTCAGCTTGATAAATAGGATATTGTATTTTAATCCACAATAATGCCATAAAGGCATTAATAATTCCTTTTAGAGTATACATTTATAATGTAAAAAGTGAAAGGGTTTCAGCTTCCTGTTGGTACTGTGTACATATATTAATCCACAATGACTTTAACCCCATGCACGTGGCAGTCATTTAAGGACCACGGAGCATTTTTTTTTTGTAATTGAATCTGATTCTGAACTCCGAGAACAGCGTGCAGCCGTGCGGGGAGCGCGGAATTCCATGACGGTTCTGGTACGTCATTTGTCCTTAAAGCAAATCCAGCCATGACGTACCAGGACCGTCAAGGGTCCTTAAGGGGTTAAATAGAGAGACTCTGTATGCTTTAGTGGAAAGATAGCTTGAACTTCGTTAGACGACTTCCAATTTCTACCAAGGTCCAGGTTGCAAGAAATTAGCAGTACTGACTCCAAATAAAAGATCACTGGACAAACTTCAAAGCTGGAGTATTGAAGAAAAGAGAAGATTGTTCCGTTACTCACTAGTATTAGGATCCATATGTAATGTATTTTGCCATAAAAATTATAATCTATTTTGTTCATAGCGGTCGTTAATTACTCTTACTTTTCTGTCTGATTCATTATGCCCACAAACCATGTATTGACTCATAAAATCAGTTTTGAGATTTACAAATGTATTTCATGATTCATAGAACTATTTTAGGATTAAGTAATTTGTTTGACTCACACAATAATATGGCACAATTGTGTGATTCAGAACATTTATTTTATCATAGGTATCATTGTTTGCTAATGTTGTGACTGATCATAGTTCAGAATATGAACTTTTTGTCCCACCATTGCTTTTGTAATCGGTATTATTATTCTATAAACAAATTGTATATTATTAAAAGTCTATCACTGGCCTAGATCACATTGGCATTGATATGTGTTAGCACTGGTTTTGTCAAACAGATTCTCTTTAAAGTCTTTGGAAAACTTTGTAGATAAAACCCCTGATAATGTTACCAACTACAGTGGAATACAGACCATAGTTCTGTAAACCATTGTAGTAGGCTATCTGACATTTTCCCTCACTTTTGGTTTAAACTAAATAATGATCAATTTTCAAACACAGTTTTAATAAATGTGTGCCAGTCTGGCTAATAGTGCTCTGAGTAAGTTATAAAGATTTTTTCAGAACCTTATAGTCATTTTCTGAATCCTTCCTAAAAATGTAGAGACATTGAGGTGAATGTACAAAACCCATTCCACATTAAATCAAGCTCAGGAATCCATTTTGAGTCTCATTGCGTAAGAAAAATAGAAATTAGGATGTTCCATATCAAACAGCTATAGGCAGCTTTGGAGAAATGTTATTCAAAGTGCCTTGGACTGGCACTACAACAATAACAAGAACAGTTCCCTGGTGCTACCTTCACCCTGCGATAAATTTTTTCTGCTTACATATTTGAGTTCCTATGCCTGTCTTATATCAATTTCTAAGCTACATACACTCCATATTATCTCCTTAACAATGTGAGTGACTGTCTGGCACTTAATTGGTTAAGGTGGATTGAGCTGAGGGGAGGACAAGGGAGCAATCTGTGGGTGTTTTGAGATTGTCCTTTTCACTACACCTTGCTCAGGTCAATGTACTAAGAAAGCCATAGAGTGTTAGTGTAGTTTCCTGCTATAGGGCTGACAGTACAGGGCTGTATACATTCATCCTCTCTTATGAAAGGTGCTAGTAATGTATCAATTTAGTATGCAGCAGCTATTTTTGTATTCAAATAAACACCCTAATAAGAATATTTTTATTGCAAGAATATCTTATCTTACCCACAATATTTAGCAATTAACACTGCAGAGTGCCAAAGTATAATCACTAGGATTAGACTTATGACAAAAGGCAAGCGGTGTTGGCAGAAAACTTACAGAGTATTTCAAATTATCCTAAAATTAGACATATTTTAATTGAAGGGATAAATATTAATTAACAGTTTACTTCAGCTGAATATAATATTTCTCTGATAGCTCTCTGGCTGACTTTCAAACATGCAAACAAGTGATTAAGAAAAATGACACCCATTAGAAATGTAAATTGTTGTATAATTGTGTCAGTTTTGGCCATTTCAGATGGCTGTCACCTTCAATTGAGAGTCCAACCATCATGGTACACATAGGATTACCTTACCGTATGACAGGCTTTGGCTGTGCTAAACACAGTCTTATCCTGTTGTGAAAAGAGTTAAGATCTTTGTCTCATAGTCCATGAAATTGCCTATTTTCCCTGTGAAATTTCTCATCTTACCTCTTTGATTTGTGGCAAGATGTGTATCACAGAATTTCTCGGAATAGATTTTATATGCTATAGCTTGGGACATGATAACACTTCAGTAGTAACATATTCAACATTTTCTTTTCCATGCTAGCTAATATAATCTAAGAAAAGATTTAACATATAAAGGTATCAAGTGCCCATCTCCATTGTTTAAAGTGATAGCAACCTTTTGTTTTGACTTTACACATACTGCAAGTGAAAAGCCTATACTTTCTTTGATTTTACACTTTAAAATCCCTAACAGTAAGCACCATGGATTTCTGTTTCCAAAGGGTTTCCTGATGAGTGAATGTAAAAAAGGGTTTGCTGTCTTCACAGCAGTACTGAGTGTTCTGCCTTTTATTGTAGACTGGACTAGAGGATTTTCTAAATTGTTTCGCTAATTTTTTTTTACGTTGAATCTTTTTCATTTTGTATTATTTTCCCTGCATTCATAGACCTTGACAGTAATCTCTCTGGAAATAGATCCAGCGTGGTCTCTGTCAGGAACATAAAAAATGTAAATATATATATATAAAATATAAATAGGTGAAGATGAAAAATAAATAAGTAAAAATATAGGCAATTTTGCATACCAGCATTAAAATACAGTCTGTGATGTCTGTAGGGGACATTTATCCAGCAGCAAAGAAAACAGTGTATCAGATACATTCCACTACACTTCACTGGTATCAATGAAAAAGGTTTTGGATATTTATCAGTGATCTAACTTGCATACGCAAGAAAACCTTAACATGTCCCATCTAGAAAAACTCTATTCAAAGTATGTTTCATTTGCATATTGATCATGTTTATGTGCATATTATTTGTCATAAATGTCACCAACCACAGGACAGCAAACTGAATTTGTGTATGGTCGTGTTGTATTCTTGTACTTGTTTAAGTCATTAGAGAGAAAAGCATTGGAATGTTGAATACTGTAGCATGGTTGGAAACGATCTTCTTGTATAAGGTAATGCAAGTGAGTTTTAAATGAATGTATCATATAAATATATTAATTTCATATCATCGTGTGCTTGCCTTCTTATAGTGTGCTTGGAAATTTGCATAGTCACACATCATTGATTAACTTTGCATATCACATCAGAAAGTGTCTCAGATTATGTACTGTAATGATATATGTAGTGCCCAATCAGTGGAAAAGTGTTTCTGCTCCCATTTGCTCATTGCAGGCATGCTATGAGCAGGAAATCTTGAAAAATGCTCGAGGGGGTTTAAATGGAAAGAGGTAGACTGGGATCATTGAAGAGACTGATTAGACAGCAAACTCAAAAGACAGAACATTAGAGTGATGAATAGAGATCCATGAATAAAATTATGCTGAGTCATTCAAAAAGCTGACACAATTCACAATCAGCATAAATGCTAAGAAGAAAGCTCAAGGGTTAACTATTATAGTTACATAGCTAGGTATAGTTAGTTAAAAAATAAGCCTATAAAAATACAGTGTAATTTTATGAAGCGTCTCTTGAACTATGTAGGCCTTGTTATCACTGAAGAAGTAGAATCAACAGCTGCAGTCCAAAAAATGTTTGTCTTCAGATAATCAAGGAAGTTAGATGTTGGATCTTGAAGCCACTGCCACCATGACCATGATGACACCTTCATCAATGGTTAAAATCCATCCTCCAGGTGATACCACAGGCAAATAACCAAGATTTTATAAAGAAGCCCTGTGTCTAGGGATAGGCAAAAAATTTGCCTCAAACCAAAATCTGCAAAAAATGTCTCTACCCCCCTACCAGAAAATTTCCAGTGAAAACGGTATGTTTTCACACTTTTTTCACCTAGCTCATTGCATTGAAATCAATGAATAGAATTCATTTCTCCCCACCACATGGCAGTTTTCTCTTCTTTTCCTGCAGCCAAACACAAGGGTTTCAGGCTCTCACATGCCATTGTGTTTATGTGAGAGGAAGAGGGAGCAGCACATTTTAAGCTAGAGAAGATAGACAAATAAAGTATAGTTGAAGTTTAGTTTAGGGAGACTTTTAGCTAGGGCTTTTGTATTAGGGGAGTCTGGTGGCACTCTGGGGGAGAAATAGGGAGAAAGAATGTTGACTGGCAAAACACAAGCAGCTGTGATCTAAGCTCCTTCCAGATCAGGCTGTTATTATCTCTGTCCTTGGGGGGTCTGGGGGTGTGAGGAGGGAGCAAATGAGGTTGACCCCAAATACCCTAAAATTCAGTCTGACTGATTTGATTTGTAAGACACAGGCAGCTGCCATCAAAGAAATTTACTTGCTGATCTTGCAGATCATGGACTACTGGCAAACTGTAATGATCTGACAGAACAAGCACCCAATGTAAGCTGCCTGGTAGACTCTGTGAAGTAGATTCCTCACCAAGATGTGACAGACTGCTATCTGGTGTAAATACTATGATAAAAGCACAACAACAGACAATACGGGTACTTCAAGGCAGTACCCACTGGGCCAGATGCTAGGGAGTGAAGACTAGAGTACAAAGCTGGCTGGCAGTGGTTGCTCTCTGGGTTGCCTTGCTGTGGCTTAGGCTGAGTTAGAGATGCTGGTTGCAAGGCCAGATTAGTTCCAAAAGGAGGAGCATGCCTGCACCCTGGATGACAACCAAGATAATAGCAGCTACTCACTGGGATCAAATAACCCACCTGAAGTATAGTTGTTGTACAGGACACTGAGGCCTGGAGCTCCACTGAGAAGACAGAAAACAGGATAGTCAAAGTCCGACAAGGTAGTCGAGAGGAAGAAGCCCACCAGGGAGGAAAATGGGAGGTCAGACAAGCCAGATCAGGAACAGATGAGTAATGCATTACAAGGCAGCAGACAGAGGAATGGTTGAATCAACAGAGCCAAGGTCAGTAACTGGATATTAGACAAGCATGGTAGCAAATCGCAAAACAGGAAAAGGGACGACACCGGAAAAACCAGGTCAATACACAATATACACTCGGGCTCATGACCTGGAATGCTTTGATCACACCCTGCCCCAAAGCACAAAGGTTCTAAGAAGGCACAGAGCAACCACAGGACAGGGTGGGGGACCAGGATTTGGATTACAAGCTGAATCAAACAGAATACAATACAAGGTATCACATAAGACAAGAAAAAGGGGCAGAACATGACACAAACAAAGCAGTGTGTGAGGCCAGCACTGCCATGTACTGCAGTGGAAACCCTTAGTTGCCCTCCAGTAATTGTGGAGTCTGAGTGAGTTTTCAGTGTAGCTGGTTACAATGTGAATGACTGTAGGACCAGCTATCAAGCAGCAATTTTGGGATACTAACATTCTTAAAAATGAACCAACATCTCATACCACCTGAGTATCAGGTAGCAGAAACCACTCATAACAGAGAAAGCCAGGCCAAATGTTTTAACAGCAGCACAGACAAAGAGGAGGAGGTATGTGAAGAAGGTTTACTACCATCTACCACACTTGAAACCACTGCTATGAACAATAAGTAATGCGTATCAGTAATCTGAGAAGAAGGATAGCTCACATTTGACACAAACATGATAATGGTAAAAACTGCTGTAGTAATATATACATACACATATGTTGTGGTACTTTTTCTCTTGACATCATCATTGAATATGTGCCAGTGTCACTTAATCAGGAAGTTAGTGTTGTGGGCAAAGGACCAAGACACTCTCCATGATAACACATTTTTAAAGGCATATGGACTCATAGCTTTGACTTTCTGTTACTTATTTCTCCACTGCAGCCCTGGCAAGAAGTAACACTGTGGCACTGGTGGTAAATGCTGTAGCATAGGAAACATAGGAAAATAATTTGTTGGAAGTGGTGAAGAGGAAAATTATTTCTGCAGTGGCGAAAAGGAGAAAACTTTTGCAAATAAAGCAAAAAATCATCATATTTTGTGAAAGGTCATGGAGGACATTTTGCCAACTTTTCACCCATTCCTGCCTGTGTCCATACTCCCCATCATCTTCCTGTCCTTGAACTGGTTTGAACCAACAAACAGGGCTGAAATAGGGTGCTATAATATGTGTCTGGATGTCATGTAATAGAAAATCTTACACAAACAGAGAGAGCGCCGATAAATGTTCTTCCATGAAAAAACAAGGGAATCAGTGTGTGCCCCTCATCAAACTGCCAAGCATAAAAAAGAGCCATAGCTTAAACAAGTAATATGTATATTTAATGAAAAATGTTTAAAGAAAACCCAGTGAGATTTATCTCTAAAAAGTGCTTGTATAACAATCAACGCATTTCAAGGTCTTATTCAACGTTTTCATCAGGATACATACAGAATTATAGCGCCCTCCTCCTGCTCTGCTTGTTTGATGGTTTCTGGATGTTTATTTTCTTTTTTAAGGAACTTCAGTATCTTAATAGAAGTGGCTGTGGATTTTACGTAGTATGATATCTGTGTTTAGGCAATCTTAATATCCTCCACATGTTGGTCTTCTCCTATGTAGCAAATTCCCTTTGTGCGTATATATAGTATGCTGTATATTGTGCACATATTCCTTCTATCATAAATGTTATTACCCTATGAGGCACCCTCTCTTTCTCTTTTGTTTTTATGTCCAGCTGGTATGGGATTCTTACTCTCTGGTGATATTTTTTCAGCTTGTACCTGTTAGATTGATCAGTTTTAAAGGTGAAGGTGTTTTACTACTTGAACATGACTCCCTCGATTCACATGTGGCTGTCTCCACTACCAGAAAGAAGCATAGCAGTTGATGCCTGATCGTGACTTTTAGCTTGAAAGGTTACATTCCGGTAGCTTCATAAGATTTTCAAAAATAGATGTTTGTGACAAAATTACATAATCTCTGGCATCCAGTGCAGTTCCAGGTGATCAGCAAGTTTCCTTTGTTCAAACTGATAGTGTGGAGGATTGAAGGATCTTAACATGGTCATTGGTTGATTTCATGAGGACAGGCCTTCTTAAGTTAGGCTTGCAGTGTTTCATGCCTTTGGCATATTTTGTAACTGTTTTCTACTACTGTTTAGTGATGCCTACATTTTCTTTTTTATAGCATGGAGAGAGGTATGAGTACTATGTTATTCTCTTGTTTCTATCTTTTCCTTCTCTCACAGAAAGCTGTGTGGTTCCTATTGCTGTCCAGTTTTCGTCAAACTCTACATCTTGCAAGTATGCTCTAGTGGTAAATCATTTTCTCCTATGTTATTTAAAAATGTGATAGGGAACTAGTGCAACTTATTATATGTTTTTTCTAGTTTTCCATCCAATTTAGGGTATTCTTGTACTGCCTTACCACCTTTCAAAAAGGCTCTGAAGAAATCCAGAGTTTTCATAGCTTGCAAGTGTTGTCAGACAGAGATGCTTGTTGATCTGATTAATCAGGTAGTAGTTCCAGAAAGAGGCCAGGAGACCAGAATTTGATTTATACTATTGATGCCTTCTCAGAGGATTCAGGAAAGGATTTCAGGCCCTTGAGAGAAGAATAGGTTATATTTTTTTAGAGGAGGAGGAAGTTTCTGTTTTTGTTTTTTTGTTTTGATGTTGTTTTAGTAGATCTCCTTATCAGGACAATTCTTCAAGCCCTTAACTTGCACGTGAATGATTTGGATCTTACACTGGATAGACTCATTTCACCTCTGTGAAAGAAGGTGACCACCTATATTGTTTATGAGATAATCACTATATGCTGACAGAATTTACACATTCAAAGAAAAAATCCCTTTTGGAGGCCTTACTATCTAATTCTACTCTCCACCAATGTGCATATGTAGGTTTTACCTCCCAAGGTTGTTATAGGCTGTTATAGCTTGTGTGGAAGCCTGAGCTGTCCCAGATAAGCTTGTGAGGAAGCCTAAACTGTCCCAGGATGACACATATTCATTCAGGGATCCCATAAATAGGAGGATGCAATGTAACTGGGAATGTTTTTCACATCCTTGGGATCCTTGTGCAAATCTTTCTTAACTCAGATTTTTGTTGATTGTGTTAAGGATTTGGGTCCTTAATATTGGACAATTGTCCAGAAAGTGGAGGAAGTTTGGAAGTTTTTTAAACTCAACCTAATTGACTCTTCTATCAACTTCTTCCAGTTGAATTCTAGATTCATGACTTTGGTTACAATGACTAACAGTGCCCTTTGGTTAAAGCCCTGATTTACAGAAAATGCTTTAAAATATAGACTCTGTTTCTTATATTTTTCAGTATACTTTGCCCAATGTCAGATTGAACAGATGCCGTGATCTAGGCCTGACCTTAGGAAAAGGGGTATGTGTTTCTTCCCATAACCACGAGTAAACATTTTCAGATTCAGCAGGACTAAATAGAGGTTATCACCATCCTCCTCTTTGGTTCTGAAGACCTTACTTTCTATATCTTCTTCTTAGATGCTGCCAGCATGACCCAAACAACTTTCCCAAGGTCTTGTCTGACTTCCAGAACTGTAGAGTTTATTTTTTTTTTTTTTGTAAAATTTGCACTATGAAGTCAGCTTGTCTGTCAGTCTTGCTTGTTAGTGTCCTCCTTAAACCTAGGAAGCAATACATTTCCTGCAACTATCACCAGATTTGGGCTACCTTTAGTTTACAGGACAAGAAGATATTGGTCCAAAATATCCTTTGCGCCATTAAGTTTTACAGCTTTTCTTTATTTTCACAGGGGTTTGAGATATAGCTATTTGAGAGTGCATATATCAGCCATGTTAGCTCTAACAAATTATATCCATTACTAGCCCTTCCCTCAGAATGGTCTTTCCTGAGTTTCCATGTGGACAGTGTGGGTCTTAGGCTTGTTTTAGAATCAAAATAACATTCAAAGTTTAACCACAAAAAATATACCAACCTGTCATGTTTTTATACCTAACCCAGGAGAAGGGATGGGCTAACATTTTTTCAGCACAGCATGAGAGAAATGTAAATTTTCTCCTTATGTGGGAATTTCCCGGAAAAGTATAATTTTTCCGCTTTTCTCCACACATTGAATTCAATAATAATAATGTAATTCTCTCCCATGTAGATTTTCCCCCATATATTCCCTCATGAAAACTCAGTATAAAAGGGAGTGTCAGCAGCATACTGCATTGCCAGTCTATGCTGGAAACGAGAGAGAGAGATTCACAGCAGCCCTAGAATTGCCCAATTGGTAGCCATAGACTTACATATACTGGCTACCCAGCCTTGTCCCAATGCACTGGTTGCCATAGAACTACAGATACTGACCCTCCTACTTTGTCCCACTGGTAGGCATAGAACCACACATACTGACTTCCAAGCTTTGTCCCACTGCACTGGTAGCCATACAATCAACACCCACTGACCCCAAGCCTTGTCCCACTGGTAGCCATAGTATTATACATACTAGTTGAAAAACCCATGTACACTGACCACAGTGCCACCCAGCAACCTTGGCTGGTGGCTGGATCCTGTTAGCCACACTGCAGTCATGTGCAGTACTGACTGCCCCAATGCACTGCGGCTGATAACGTAGTGGGGCGCTCCAAATTCAGACCATAGTCCCCTCCGCGCACCTTCCTTGGACCCTTGGTCCCAGGAAGGTGCACAGAAAGGACTATGGTCTGTATTCGGAATATTCTGCTCCATTATCAGCCGCGGAACAGGCAGCCTCTACTGCGCATGACGGCTTCTGACAAACATACTTTTAGCGAATTATTATATAGGATTGATCCCTCAGCCCTGTCCCACTGCACTGGCAGCCATAGAATAAAACATTGGGGTAAATGCCCAAACGTGATAAAGAGGAGATGATTTTTGTAAACTCTCTAGGAACAATATTATTATATGGAGCCAATGTACTAAGATATTTCTAACTTGAGAGTTCTTAGTGCATAGGCTTTATAGAATAACATAGGACTTCGAGTGTTCAGAACACTGGAGACAAGATCTCCATAATATCATCTCTTTATCACCAGTTTATCAGGCTTTGGTACATAACTCCAGTTGAGTCTGCTCTGTAGTACTGAGGTAGGAATTCTTGCAACCATAAAAAAGCAAATGCAGAAAATAGTTCTTGTGAGAAAATTAACTGGTAGTAGGAAATAAAACCCATACATTTTATATATATTCTATGTGTAGGAAAATAACAAATTGATTTTTTACTATTGTGCCAAGAAAATCCATATTAATAAAATGGTATTCTTTGTCCATTTCAACCCAGGAGATGAAAATCATATCCTATTGCATAATTTGCACTTGGTCAGGTGCTGGTGAACCTACCTAGACAGAACCACTTTCTTCATGAAAACCTCAAAGCTTTGGGTGGCTCCTTCAGAGGATAGCATGTGTCAGGATGATTTCAAACCAACTCTCATTTGGTGGATTTTAGAAGCCATTGCTAACACCTTTCAAGCAAAGAAAGGCCCTATTACCCTGAACTTGAAGGCCCTACTATGGTAGCATATACTTACTGGGCAAGCCGAATATCCTCACAACTATGTTTTGTCCAGAAATTACCAGGAAAATAAAATGATTCCAGCTTAAAGGGATAGTCATGCATCACAATAAAAGCAGCTCCAATTAATCTTCATAGTATTTTGGCCATGGAGAGTATATTTCAGTATGGTCAGAGTTGTAGTTCAAGAGTAATTGAATGATAAAGTATCCCATTCCCACCCCTTTTACTGATGTAACACTGCTCAGCTCAGAGCAGCAAGGTGGTGTCCAGGTGGATCCCAGAGAGGGGCAATCTTCAATTAGCAAAAGGGAAAAACCTGTCAAGGGGGGCAGGGATTTCATTGTTCTCACAGTAAGAAGATTGTCCCTTGCTGTGAGCTGTCTGGTCTCAAGACCATATTCCGTATCTGAGGGTAGGTGGCTTAAACTAGTTAAAAGGGGCAAGAGGGGGGAAACTTTATCATTCAATTACAAATAACACTCTCTATGGCTCAAATACAATGAAGATTAATTGCAGCTGCTGTTTTTGTGAAACATTACTATCCCTTTAAATTAAGTTTCACTAGTGTTACAAAACTTTCAATACAAGCAGAACATCTGCATGTATTATGATGAGCTATGATGAATTGTGTAGAATATATCCTATACAAATAATTAGTATTTATAAATAATCTCCATTTAAGCATTAGTTATTTTCAACTCCAGAATAATATTTAGAATTTGAAATTAATAAGAACTTTATTTTGTGCTTTCTATTCTTGGTTATTTTAATACTAATATAAAATAATCATGGTTAATTGCTGTGTAAAATTTGTCTGAGCACAGGCTACAGTTCATCAAAAGAAAGGGCTGCACTGGTTAACTCCACATAAAGCAAGGGCATTCATAAAACTCCAGTTTTTATTTCAAAATCTTCATAACGTCAAACAGGACATCAAACTTCCATTACTCCATATGTCAATAAGATACAGTACACAACAGTGTGTCGATCTACACGTTTCACATAATGCACGCTTAATAATGACCAGCAAGTCAGTGTTGCAAATTGTTCAAAGTTTAAAGATTCGACTTCCAGTCAGAAGAGTCTCACCCAGGTTATCGCAATAATGTATCAAATTCTTAAGACCTTTATCACAAATGCTGACTGGAAGTTCCTCCAGCAGCAATGAAACCCTTTACTCCTCTGAAAAAACGTAACTCTTAGTGACGCTCAAATTATTAGCACCTTTATGGTTAAATGAAACTATTACATCTTTAATAGCGACATCGCGTTCAAGAGTAGCAGAATGCAGCACAGACAAAACATTTCTAAAAGGAAGAAACCTCCAAATGTATATAAAATATAGTATACAAATATATAGTGGGCACTCTCGGTCAAAAGTGGAATATTTCCATTTCACACAGCAACTCTCCTGAGTGATCTCTTAACCCCTTAACGACCCTTCACAGTCATAGTACGTCAAGGGTCGATCTGACTGAATGACCCATGACGTACTTTGACCATCTTGGAATTCCGGGCTCCCCCTGTGGCTGCACGCCGTTCGGGGAGTCCGGAACCGGAAGGAGCAATAAAAAAAAATGCTCCATGGTCCTTAACTGACCGCGCCGTGCCGATCAGCCGGTCATTAAGGGGTTAATCAAAGAAATCAAAAATCACCCTCCCAATACATATATGAAGTGTTATTTAGGTGTTATTGATTCATAACAATTGTGAATCCAATGTGAAATAGAAATATAAGATATAGTGTATGAGACAAGATATAAATACACATAAAATCTGAGAAACAAAATACTTAAAAACTAATCAGGATAGAGATCTACTCCATATGTTGCTAAGATTCCATAATCTGATTCACACTCCATAAATCCAATATATATATATATATATATATATATATATATATATATATATATATATATATACATATATATTATATATATATATTAAAGTGTGTTTCCAAAATGGATTCCAGCAACATATCAAAATATAACTCTAGAAGTCACACTTTTTTATTTCTATACACAGAGAGAGAATTTAAACAACTCCATCTATGAATAACTCCCAGGATCGTACATAATTAGTATATGAGAACCTTTAAATCATTATCACTGCTGCTACTCTAAGATATAAATAATCAGTCTATTATGATGCCATCAATGGGGGGAATATAAATCCAACATAACATTTAACAAAATGCTAAATAACATACATTAAATGATATCCATTAAATAATGCACATCAAATTAAATGAGAAATCCCAATGGAAAAAATAGTGTCTTATTTTATGTTATATATAGGGACAAAGCAGTGGACAATTTAAAATTGATAGACTACCCACAGAGAGATTTATATAAAGCAAGATACATCATATTCTCTATTGAGACCTTGTGGACTTCTCGTTTGCAGCTGAAATATCCAATATACTTCTCTCATAGAGAGATGTTCATCAAGATTGCCACCTCTTATCCTTAATTCTACTCTTTCTATGACTTACATCGAGAGGGTAGCAACATTTCCATTATGGATTTCATCAAAATGGCTAGCCACACTTAACCTCAGATTTCTACTTCTTATATCGCCAAATTTTCATTCATTCTTTCTCACCAATCTCGCAGTCTTACCCACATATTGAGTTCTGCACTCATGACAAGAGAGAAGATAAATTACATTTTTGTTCACACAATTTATATAGTTTCTCATCTTATAAATCTTACCAGTTCTAAATTATTGTAACTCTTAGTGACATCTATAAGTGAACACAGTCCACATCATAGGATGCATGAACAACATATTTTCTGCAGAGTATACAACAAAAAAACTAGTAATGTCCATTGTGTACGACACAACTCCAGTATTGAAGAGCAAAGGGGTGGGGCAAGAGCGTGGCTAAACTATTCTCCAGTGTCGTATAGAGGAAAAGAAAATTTGTTGTAACTATCGACAAAAAATATGTCTTTCAAAAGACATTGTAGTCATTAAGACATTTTTACAAACATTTTTGTCTTTAGTTAAGACAATTTTTAGACTTTTTTGTCATTAGTTAAGACATTTATTTGTCGTTCCATATGACAATTTCAGTAAGGATGAACGACATATTTCCAATCACAACCGACACTCTCTGAAAATATTAATGATCCCAACGACATTGTACTTTGAAAAGTCGTTACAAACGACAAAAGCTATTTCGATACTTCTTTGAACATATGGCCCTTAAACCTCCACATTTGTACATCCCAGCTGTGGTCAGCCTACTTCCAGATTTCCCAGAGTTTCCACCAAGAAGACTCGGCGAAACCACATTTCCTATTGTAAGCGCCCTCTTTGGAACAAACCTGATCCCCCCAGCAACGGCATCACGCAAGGCATAGAAAACAATAATTTATGGACTGTAAATTCATGGGTACACAAGAAAGGAAAGATGTCTGTTTTCTCATATCTATTGAAGATAAGACAAATGAATGTCAGTCGTGTATTTGCAGACTGTATTCATGATTCTGAGGATATAACTCAACCTGATTTAAAGTGAAAAGTTTGAAGACCTGGAAAATTTCATGTCAAGGTAGATAAGAATATGGTGGGAAATAGTGACACAAGTAATATCTATCAGTAGCTAGAATCCCATGTGGGTTACAAATTAAAAAGATTCCCACATTTATTAGAGATGATCCCCCATTCATAGAAAAGTGGAATAATGTATTAACTGAATGTTTGAATTCACTGATGCAATTTATTATAGAATATAAGGAAGAAATACTCAATAAGCTTCAAGTGGAAATTAAGTTAAAACAATAGAAAGTTATTCTGAAACAAGAGGATCCAGATTTTGTTAATTTGGACAAAGACCTTATAGATCAACTTGAAAAGCTGGAGCAAACAGTAATGGAGCTCAAGAAGAAGAAATTTCAACGGGACAAGACAACTATGATAATGGATCTGTGTACATTTGTCATAGGAGTTTCTTTAAGAAATATTGTAAGACCAATACAACTAAGAAATACATTTCTCAGAAAGTGAAGCTATTACCACAGATGCTGAAAGTAGCTTTGCATCTTCACCGGTAGAGATGGTAACGTCTTTTGAATCCTTAACTTTTCCTTCTGCATCGTCCTCAACATTTTAAAATCATAGAGAAATGAGAGCTGCAACTATGTTTGGAGAGCAGACACTGAATCCTCTATGGGACAGCAGAAAACAGAAGAGGAAATTGAACACACCACAACATCTTAGAAAGGAAAGATGAGGATCAGAAGAGGAGGAATTAGAAGAAAGAGAGCAACATCAAGGGCGATATCAAAGACAGCAAGCGAAACGAGGGAGGAAGACTTGACAGTAATTAATCTATCTAGCTATGAACTAAAACAAGAAATTTTAGTCCTTCAGGAGGGCCTGAAGTTTGTCCCTACATGCCACTTTAAGCTATTTGAAACCATTTTGGACATTAATAAATTTATCAGGAAATTAACTTTAAAGAAATTCTGCTTGAACTCTGAGAGAGACACTGTGGACTCTTGTGACCACTTGAACACTAATTCTTTTGGTCAATCACCTCTAATTAATCAACATGATAATTCCTAGCTATCCTTCAAAGAATTTTGTTGTTTGACAGACCTAGAGAACATCAGACATGCAGGTAATGGAAATTTTGACTCTAATCATGATACTGTCACTAGAATTCATACTAGATTGCCAAGAGTCTTTTTACCCTATATGATGTAGAGGTAAAATGTTATTATTGAACATGATTTAATCAGGTTGAGTCATAATGTAACACACAAAGATAGATACTCTGATTTGTCACCTCTTGAAAAGCAGACTTTGGATGATCTTAAGAAGTTAGATAGTATTACAATTAGGCATGCAGATAAGGGAGGAACTAGACAACTAGGAGATGAGACCACTTGCCAGGTGTTGAAAAGGAACCCTGCCAGATACTATGGGCAATTGCAGGACTGTTTGTTACATAGAGTCCTGAAATCCGGTATTCTTAATCAAAGTCAGGTTGAAACAATACAAGCTAAAAATCCAATAATACCAATATTCCACTACCTCCCAAAAGTCCATACATCTCTTACTAGTCCAGCTCAAAGGCCTATAGTCTCTGGCATCGGTTCTAAGAATGAAAACTTGGGTGAATGGATAGTAGCATATCTGCTGCCTTTAGGTTAGGCTCTTCAGTTATGTATGTTACACAAAACATGTAACAGTTAAAAACATTCACTGGGAGCCTAATTACTCATGGTTATGCTGTGATGTAAGCTCTGTATTCATGCAGCCCTCATGCACTTTGTTTGCAAGAGATTCGCTACCATTTGGATCGCTATAGTGATTATTCAGACACTTTAAGAGACTTCATAATTGAATCTACAGAATATCTCTTGACTCACAACTTTTTCTCTTTGATGGGGTTTTCTGTCTCCAAAGGTGTGTCATTTAAATGGGAGCAAAATGTGTTCCATCTTTCGCCAACCTATATATATGGTCTGATGGGAGGAGTGCCACATCTTTGCAGATGGAAACCCCTATCGTGAGGATGTTGTGATGTTCAAGAGGTATATAAATGACATCCTTGTGATTTGGCAATTGGGAATGGACAAGATGGAAGATGTTGATGGGATTTTGTTTGGGATGGTAACTACAGACGTGTTTTGAAAATCGACATCAGTAAATGTATTGTTACCATATGATAGTTGTCACCTACCACATTCCATCAAATCCATCCCAGTGGAACAATTTGTTAGGCTGAAACGTAATTGCTCCTCAGATGAGCTCTTTGAATTGAGAGCTCAAGATTTATTTATAAGATTCCAACTGAGGGGATATCCTCCTTGGATATTGGAAAGAGCCCTGAATATAGCAAGGCAGTGTTCGAGGATAGAATTGTTGGAGGAAAAGCCTAAGCAATATTATCCTAAAATTAATGAGGGAGATTCCAGGATAACCTTTACCAT
The DNA here is from genome assembly GCA_037306005.1 of Rhinophrynus dorsalis. Lineage (NCBI taxonomy): Eukaryota > Metazoa > Chordata > Amphibia > Anura > Rhinophrynidae > Rhinophrynus > Rhinophrynus dorsalis. The sequence goes on along the minus strand of CM074718.1, from coordinate 536,835,704 downwards.
TGCTTACAGTCAGGATTTATTCGTGTCCTAATTCCTAAGATAGGAAATATGGATCTCATAAATACATCAATATGAAGTAAAATTTTATTATATAAATATTTATACCTTTTTATCCAGTTCTAGAATCTGGAGAGAAGATAGTCAAAGATAAGACTGAGAAATTTACAGAGAATGGCAGGCTTTACCATGTAACTCAGTATGCTATCCACTTTGTATCACAGTGTCTATCTTTAACATAATGACAGATAAATTTATGAAATTTATGATAGCCAACAGAAATGGATTTATGGATGTAGATGTGTACTATAGAGTCTAACCCCTTCAAAGAACGTAAATCCTATATACTGAGTAACAGAACACCTATTTAGTTTAGATTCATCTATAGAAATATGCTCTGTAAATGCTGTGTCTCTAATCTTATTCCTGCATATACTTTATATCTCTAAAGATATAAGCATTGGTACGAGGAGGAACTGCTTAGTGGAAGGTGTTAATGTTTTAACAACAGAGTCTTTAATTGAGGGGAAGGGCTTACTCATATTACATCCAAGAGGTAGGGTGATTTTGGTACTTAGGCAATTAACTAGTTGCGACAATGAAAGCCGTATGTATACGGCTAAATGCACTGTATGGGGCAGGGGATCATGAGAAACAACCAGTTTGAATAATACTATGATCTAGAGGGATCCAATCAATTATTTTGGCATTATAAGCAAGGCAAATAAATATAGGGGATCATGAGAGACAGATAGTCTCAATGACATTATAATCCAGACGGATCGGATCAATCTTGCCGGCACTACAAGCATGGCAGACTAACACATACAATCTGTGAGGTTCATTTATATGCCTTAATACCTCTTTACGATCCGGACAGATCTAACAAACTCTACCGGCGTTATAACCATGGCAGATTAACATACACGGGTTAAGCAGGAAGTATGTGCTGTGGGCAAAGGACAAATGTACTCTGAATGCTAACAGATTTTTCAAGTTATATGTTGCTGTAAGACTCACAACTTTGACTTCCAGCTACTAATTTCTCCACTCCAGCCCAAAGAATAAGTAATATTTGCTAGGAAATGTTGCACCATAGTAAACATAGGAGAAAAATGTGTTGGAATAGGAGAAAAATATGTTGGAATAGGCAAAAAATGTGTTAAAATAGGAGAAAATTAATTGGAATAGGCAAAATATATGCTGGAATAGGAGAAAAATGTGTTGGAATAGGCAAAAATGTGCTGGAATAAGCAAAAAGAAAGAAAATTTTGTATTGGAGAAAAAGAGAAAAGCTTTGTGAAAAAAGGGAAAAATCGTCATTTTTTTGTGAAAAGTCATGCAGGAAATTTTTCTTTTAGCTCACCCCTACTCCTAACACCTGTATCAAATATTCAAACACCTGCACAGAACCAATTCAATGAGGCTCACGTCAGGACCAGGAATACTATTGAATGCACCTTTGGCCTCCTCAAAATAAGATTCAGCTGACTGGATAAGTCAAGGGGAGCTCTGAAATATGCTCTAGGCAAAGTCAGCAATATCAAACCATACTTCACTTTATCAAAGTCGACACACATGTAGTGGATGGTCTGAATCCAGAACCCATTCTTGAGGTGCTTGTTCCCCAGCCTGAGGATGAGGAGACCCTGAGAGGGACAGAGACACAAGGCAGGCTTATCAGGGGCTTCTTTAATTATGAGTATAATACATGAATCAAACACAATGCATGTATGACCATGATTAGGCATGGGGAATGTGTGAAAACACACTCACACAAGACATAATGGTATGTTTCACTTTTTAGGATTACTGAGATTCACATGAGCCACCAGTCTTGAAATTGCTTGCTTCAACATCACAACTACATAGCTGGGACCGTAATGATCACATGCAGCTGACATACCATGTTTGGGTCTAATGGAGGCTGTGAATTCAGCTAACATCTGGAGTTCCGCTCGGGCATGATGATATTGCCACTTCACAGATATCAACTATCCCCTGTGAACACTGCTACACCCAGATGATATGTACCGGTCTATTAGCTAGTTGATGCCGATTCTCCCTGCATAGGTACCATACCTTGGGGACATTGCCCATTCAGAAGCCTGTATGTCATACCAGACCATCGGATGGATGGTGTGTGTTTAGACAACAAGGCATCTGATGGGTTTATAATTGTCAGGTTCCGCCTATATATTCGATGTGATGTGACAAGCCAATTGGAACGGTAATCTTTGTGTTAGTGATATATTGATTTAGGGCCAAAATCCTTTCCAATTTTGATTCTATTAGGCATGTTTTACGAGACAATCATATCTTGTATGTGTAATGGCAAAACACATTGTTCCATCCCTCATATGGTTCCCATGTCAGGATTCTATACCCTCAGTTAACTGAATATCATAAGTCCCATAATTTTTAACTCCGTTGTCTGATGCTATGGTACACGAGGGGTTAACTAATAATGACAAAATAACATCATCCTATCTCTGATATGGTTCTCATATCAGGTTTCTATAACCCCGGTTATCTAGATGTCACTGAACAATTTTGGGGTAAGTTGCTTGAAACTACTGCACATGAGGGGTCAATTGATATACTAGATATCAGTACTTATATATTTGTAGCTAGGATTTCCATCATGGTTTGTTTATTTGTGTTACAATAATCTGATTATACATGAAGATATTAATATTATTTTAGAGGAAGTTTAATCTCCAATGTTTGTTATTCCCATATATGTTTTGATCTTGTGTTTTATTACACGAGATCATTGTGGGAAGATCATGAGGATTTATGTTTTCATTGTTACACTGGATGAGAGACACTCATGGTCAACTTGGATGAATTCAGTCATGGGCAATATATAATTTGATATACATGCAAATTTGGGATGCATTAGATGTATATATGGCTCCATCAATGGGTGTTCCCACCCGATGTCTATATGCAAATTTAATCTGATTCCTGTTAGTTCTGTTCTGTAGATCATCAGCTCTCTTCTTTTATTTAGAGGCCTTTAAAGGCATGGTTTTTGACCTGTCTGAGCTTGCACACACCTTGGGCTTGATGCAAATGTTGGAGAAGGCTGAAATGAAGACAGAAGGAGAAAGACAGTGGATGACAGGTAAGTGAAACTCAGATAAGATAATGATCAGTGCTTGGCAGTATGTCAGGCACCGATTGTTAGCTTTTTAATTGTTAATTTCCCAATACTGCTGCTATTTAGCGGTGTTTTGTGAACTTGACACAAAAAAAGGACATTTGGCCACAAGACCATGGGCTAGATCCAAATGTTGGTGATGGCATTTTTTCAAGCACAGTAAGCTACTCAAATTCCTGTGCTGTGAAAAAATACAGGAAAAGAAAAGCCATCTTGTGATAAAGTTAAGAGGTGTTTTCACCCATAGAAAATGATGATAACACCGTCGTTTGGAATTCAAATATCTGAGTCAGCCATGAAGATCTGATAAGGGACTCAAGTTATTGCAGAAAAGTTAAGACCTAGTTTTGTTGTGACTTGAGTATCTTATCAGACCTTCAAATAGCCGACGGCTGAAAGTAAAAAGTCCTCAGTGAATGCATTGATATGGGGCCCTAAGCCCCATATCAATACATCCAAAGTATGAAAAATGTGTCAAAATTTAGTAGAATTAACCCTATCAGTTTAAAGCTCATGAATCTGATTGGCTAGGGTGTGCATAAGCACATCTGGGCCAATGGCTATGAGGGAATTGGATCAGAGACTGCCCATATATAAAGGCAGTCTCTGCTCAGATTCCCTCATTGTGGAATGGGCATCAGCCCATGAGACAGAAGAAGGGGTATCTGAGGCACAAAGCAATGTCTCAGCTGCCACTGCCTCTAACATTATTATTATTATTATTATTATTATGCTATTATATTTTTATCATATTTTTTGGACATATGATATTGGCTGAACTTTACAATAATGGCTTATTTCTTCAAATAATAATGGCGGTATATTTCAATAAACCTGGGCACCTATATATTGCTTAACTCTTTGAGCAGACTCTTTGAGTCTGCAATGCATTACTTTACAATGTGTTGTGTACCCCTCTGGCACTCAAGGGGTTAAACTATGTATTTTATTATTCTGCATTGTATTCATACTTTTTTTGGTTTTACAGCACAAGAAGAATGAAGAGACAAAAGAAGATACAAGACAGAAGAATGAGTAGAAGGCAGAATGAAGACAGAAGGAGACAAACAGTGGATGACACGTAAGTGTAAGACAAATGAGTTGACGATTGGTGCTTGGCAGTATGTCAGACACTGATTGTTAGTTTTTTTACTGTTAAGTTCCCAGTACTGCCGCTGTTTAGCGCCTTTTGGGAACTTAATGCACAAAATGGATTGTAACGGATCTTATCCGTTACTTGGGCCCTTGTCTGGACCTCAAACATTTTACCTAAAGACTATGGCCCCTTGGCCTCCTTTGACCTCAGATGGGGGGTTTACTATCTTTGTTAAAAGATTTATGTTTTATGTATTGTCAAATATTGTATGTGTTTAATTGTACTTGTCCCTAGGATATGTATTGTGGCCACTCCAGCCATTTGACTCAAGACCTCCTGCTGGGTGTTAATCAAGTAATTGTATTGAGAACTGTCCTGAGACCCCCTTCTGTGTGTGTTAATCCATTCACACCCCTCAGTCTGTGAGTCACCTATTGTATAACCTGAAACTCTGTTGCCAGCCCTTTGTATTATATGTTGTGAGTTGATTACCTCTGTGAATGCTCTCATTGTGTCAGCCCTTACCATCTGCTGCTGGCCTTTTGTCTGATGTGTTATGATTTAATCATGTTCCCTATTGTATCAGGTTTCCCCATGTGATCCAATGTACTGTACTGTATATAAATATCAGTGGTTTGTGACAATAAAGTGTGTTCTGGTTTGGAGTGAACAAGGAGTCCTGGAGTCTTGTATTGCTTATGGTCTAAAGTATCCACTCTGATACCCATCTGCGCCAAGTATCCTGAATCGCCGACTGCCTGCTGCCAGTTTCCTGCGTCCCAACTTCATATTCTGTCAGGCGGCGACGTGGACTCTTCCCTGCTTCCAGCGATCCTGCGGCTGTTTCCAGTGACTGTCCATACTTCAACTGGTGCATCTGACGGCGCTTATCTGCGTCAAGAAGGACAGACCCGGGAACAACTGCGGAAGGTGACGCGGTCCCTTCCCAGCTTCCGTTACATGGATGTTTGGCCACAAGACCATTTCTGTGGCCTAACATCTGTTGTGCTTTTACCCGGTAGGACATTTGAAAACCGACTTAGACATTTTCTTTTGTCAGTCGGTTTCCATTTTGCCGTACCGGCTTTTTTAGAGTAAACATTTGGATTGAGCCCCACTTCTTTGGCTTAACATTCGTTGTGCATTTAGCCGGTAGGACATTTGAGTACTGAATTAGACATTTACTTTTGTCGGTCGGTATCCATTTTGCCCAACCGGCTTTTTAGTGCAAACATTTGGATGTAGCCCCTTGTCTGTTTGTGATCAATTATTATTCTTCATGTGACCTGAGGGGGTGGGATATTTTGGCCTACAAGGAAGGATGGTGGATCCAAAGTCCTCTTGGGCCAGTACCCACTCACTGCATGCCTAGTTTTTTTTTATATCAGGTAAGTCCTTCTTTACACCTTTTTAAATAGCTGTATGTCTTTTGTTCTTAAAGCAGACACTGGGACTCTCAAACATTATATATACTATATTAAAGGGTCCCTCCAACACGTTCATTTACAACAACTCTTCAGAGAATGTTTTTAATATCGATAGGGCTTTAAAGGTGCATTAGATTAGTGCTTGCAAGATATTGGGGTACCTTGACGGAGTTGGCTAGATTAAACATTTTTGGGCCAAATTATGCAACAAATTCCTCATATTTATTAACACAGTGGTATTATACATCCCCAATACAGGGCACACATTTGCACATTTTGTATGGAGGAGCGCAGGTCTGTTTTTTTGTCTTGTGTTTGCACTATAGGTTTCAGCCTAATACTTGGGGGCTGGAGAACCCACTCATTCCTTGCTTCTATCTATACCTTAGTCACTTGAACCTTTTCTAACTTTATCAACTATATGTATATATTATAATGTGTTAGCGCTGCAAGCTATTTTTCCTCTCTTCATTTAGAGTTGATACATGTATGAGTGTAAGCGTTTTGCTTACCTGTCGAGACGGCCGCCGGGCATGTATGGGCGGCCAGTCTCGTGTTTGCTGCCTCGCAGCTCTGCTGCTTCTGACTCCTTGAGAGCTGGTTGCCTTAGTTTCCTGGCGGGCAGCCAGCTTCCACTCCGTCTGTACTGCAGAGTGCGGGCGCGCGACAAGAGAATCCCCTGTGACATCGCGACCTGGCTCTTACAGTCATGTACCCAATTGCTCCACCTTCAGACCAAGCTTTGGAATTGGTCAGTTCATATTTCATGCTGTCAATCAAAATGTTACAACACAAACCATGCCATCCTTTATAAGTGTGTATGATTAGGCAGACCAGTGTTGTGTTTTTAGTTTTCCACCTGAAAAAGTGGTCTGCAACCACAAAACATCTTGAGGTTTTTTTATTTATGCAAATAAATGCTTGATTTTATTCCTTTCTGGTCTACAATACATTTCCAATGTGAAGGCCATTTTGTTCAATAATAGATGCTTATAGGCATGGTTCCTTTGAGTAGAGAACTGGCATCAACATTCCCTGCTATAGATTAGACGGGTACGTACCATCAAAGGCCAGTATTTGAACTATCTTGTGAGTATCATTATGCCATAGCCGTTCCTGTTGATTGCAGTGCAGGAGAGATTGAGAGACCAGCATGCAGCCATCTGTGTGGGAATCCACAAGTGCAAACAGCTACTGGCACTTTTAGTGCCAGTTATAGAATGTGAGTATCTTTCTTCTATGACCTATTTCTTCATTCTTGAACATACTATATCATGAGTCTCTCCCTTTTGTGTTTTTGGTTTGCCATATTAATATCAAGCATATAACCCTTGGAGCATTAGAGAGGTATCCTATGCATTGAAATTAAATGCATTAGATACTCCTTTGGCATACCAAGTATTACAGGGACATTAGAGATATTATGAAAATAAGAGATATGCCAAATCCAGCTGAAAATAGATAGATTACCTGGGTAAAAGTGTTGGGTACTGCATAGGAGTAACTAATTGAAAGGGTGGTTGACAGGCCCAGCATGCTGACCTGTGTTTGTGTGTGTGTGTGTGTGTGTGTGTCACAGACTCTCAGTAAAGAAACACACGGAACAGTACAAGTGAATTTAAACCAGTTTATTGAGCAATAGATAATAAGAGTACTAGAAGTAATAATGAAGACTTCCTCAGTCAGTGGGGAGATAGACGTGAGGACGGTGTCTAGTCCACTACCCAGAAGCTGACACTGAACCACCGTAGGTCTATGGTACTGAGTCTTAGGACCAGACTTGGCTCTACTACAACAGGAAGGAATAATAAGACTAGTACAGGAGCGTACCCAGCGGAGGCACAGAGTGAATAGACCACTGATACCAATAGCATACCTGGTAGCACGACTCGAGGTGTGTTCTGAAGGTAGCAAATGTAGTACCGCTTCACAAAAAAGGTAGCAGGGAAGAGTCTGGAAACTACAAACAAGTAAGTCTGACATCAGTAGTGGAGAACTTAATGGAAACGATGTTAATGGAAAGAATTGTTAAATATCTGAATTTAAATGGCTTTCAAGATACCAAACAGCATGTGTTTACAGGAAGATCTTGTCAATCTAACCTCACAGATTTTTTGACTGGGGAACTAAAATAATAGACCAAGGGGGGATCAGTTGATATGGCTTATCTAGATTTCAGTAAAGCATTTTACACTGTCCCTCATAGAAGACTCATTAATAAATTGCAGTGTTTGGGTCTAGAGGTAAAAATAGTTAAATGGCTAAGGCAATGGTTGAGTGACAGGGGACAGAGGGTTGTAGTCCATGGAAAATATTCGGATGAAGGGAGTGTTACTAGTGGGATACCTCAGGGACCTGTACTTGGGCCCATTCTTGTTAATATTTTTATTAGTGATTTTGCAAAAGGTCTTCAAGGTAAGGTTTGCCTTTTTGCAGATGATACAAATATCTGCAACAGGGGGAGATAAGCCAAATGACAAATGATTTAGGTAAATTAGAAGAATGGGCTGAATGGTTCTTATCTGCTGTCAAATTCTATTTTATGTTTCTATGCCCAGGTGAATATTTTTATGTTAGAGGGGACCAAAAATTGTTTGCACCAGGTCTCTCAAATAACCACTTACTGCACTGCCATATAGTTAATTCAAATATATATCTTTATTTACTCTGCTTGCCTCAGTTAAAGCAGTAAATGTATCATCTTTATAGTTAATTTTTACCTGTTTGTATACTGTTTGGCACTGGAAATATAAATCTCAATGTATTCCTATCATCACTGGACTGCCTTGCAATACACTGAAAACATCTCTAGCTTCCAGTGGGTTAAATCATAGGTTATATTACTAATAGCCAGGTGTAATCAAGGCAGTCCAACAAGTGACTAAGCCTACCATTAACTATTAATAAATGAATCATACATAAGAGGGGTTATCTGACTTTTGGGACTGAAATGGTTCCCTGCTGACAATACATCTGCAGCCAATAAATCTTGTTCTATAATACAAAGTAGAATTATTATTAGCGATGACTATGAATATCCCATTCATAGCTACAGTCAGCAATATGCTCCCAGGAAAATTATAGCAATCCTGTAGAAACCCTGCTGTATCATAGGGGCTTTAACTCTCTAAGTGATAGAGAAGTATGCAGCACATTGTTTTACAATGCATTGGGTACCTCTTTGGCAAATAAAGTTTTAAAAGGGGTTTATTCTCTTGCATGCTGGAGAAGTTAAGGCATTAAAGCTGCCTTATTATTAATGGAAATGTCTGCAATGTTTATTTGCCTCCTATAGTGGACTTGGTTTGAACCAGAATTGCTGTGTATTGTCCAATATTTTCCACTCTGGTTTCTGACAACACAGAACTAGCGGCATCATGAGAGTGTTCAAAAGGACTGTAATGTGTGCTGAATTAACCTCTGTACCCACTGGCATGCTTTTTATTAACTATTAAAGTGCAGGAGGATTGTCCATCACAATTCAAAAACAATGACTTGGGTACATGCCAGATGGGTGTCCAATTATACTCAGCCAGATAGCCAGTAACCCACATAGGATAATGTCTTCAAAGTGTATTGATACAGTTACAAATGCTAATAAGAACTACTGTTGTGAGATATGCTGCTGTAGATTTACAGTTAATTCAAAGGAAATGCATCTACTTGATTTCCCTTTTAAATGGGCAGTGCCAGCAAGGCACATTTTGTTTTCATTTTTTAATAAATAATGGTCCTACATACCTTAAAAAATGTACAGTTGGTTTGAGATATGCGTCATCCTTTCTCTATAACCAATATATTCAGCTGGTCTGTTCTACCTCTTTTTTACTTTAACCCTTTGAGTGCCAGAGGGGTATGGAATGCATTGCAAAGCAATGCATTCCATAGCCTTCTGGCACTCAAAGGCTTAAAGCAGAACTATCACCCTTTGTAAACTTTTCCCCAAATAATTACCCATCTGGCGACTAGCTGCTCAATAGTGCTAGTTGGCAGAATTATTACCGCGTTATTGAGAATTCTATACTGCTCCCGGACGGACAGCCAGGAAATAGCGCAGATATCCTTACATAGTAACATCTGGGCGTCTGCGCTGTCAGTCCCAGCCTGCTCTAGGAGGCGTTGCTAGGAGCCGTTCGGTCCCAAAAGAGACTGACAGCACAGACATGCAGAGTTCACTATGGAAAGATGTATGTGCTGTTTTCTGGCTGTCCGTCTGGGACCAGTATAGAATTCTCAATAACACGGTAATAATTCTGGCTACTAGCACTATTGAGCAGCTGATGGGTAATTATTTGGGGAAAAGTTTACAAGGGGTGGTAGTTCGGCTTTAAACTTCCCACTGATGATCAAAGGAAAGCCTGTTGAAGAAAATGTTAAATCTGTTTGTGCCAGAGGGTTTAGTCATACATTGCAGAGTAATACAGTGCGTACCTCTCTGGCATTAAAAAAAAGCATCATGAGCTGAGCAGATACCACCAGATTAAAAAAAAAATGACAATAAAGACTCTTCTCATTGCCATAGTAATATGATAATATTGGTAAACTCTTTTCTTAATTCTTTTCTTAGCAATCTTCTATTAAGATGCTACTACACGTATTTCAGTTTTATCCTTAGAGGTAGTGTTGAGCGAGCACCCCGATGCTCGGGTGCTCGGGTGCTCTGACCGAGCACCCCCTGAGGCTCGAGTGCTCGGCCGAGCACCTGAGCCCCATTGAAAAGCATGGGGCGACACGAGCATTTCACCAGGCACCCCCTGCTCTGATGAGGGGAGGGTGCCTGGTCAATGCCCCCCTTCATCTCCGCTATGCCCCCTTCATCTCTGAATGCCCCCTTCATCTCCGCAATGTCCCCCTTCATCTCCGCAATGTCCCCCTTCATCTCCGCTATGCCCCTCTTCCACAATGTCCCCCTTCATCTCCGCTATGCCCCTCTTCCACAATGTCCCCCTTCATCTCCGCTATGCCCCTCTTCCACAATGTCCCCCTTCATCTCCTCTATGCCATAGAGGAGATGAAGGGGGACATTGTGGAAGAGGGGCATAGCGGAGATGAAGGGGGACATTGTGGAAGAGGGGCATAGCGGAGATGAAGGGGGACATTGTGGAAGAGGGGCATAGCGGAGATGAAGGGGGACATTGTGGAAGAGGGGCATAGAGTCTATGCCCCTCTTCCACAATGTCCCACTTCATCTCCGCTATGCCCCCTTCATCTCCGCAATGCCCCCGTACCTCCAGTCCCTGGTGGTCCAGCGGAGCGTCTTCTGATCTGTGCCTCTTCCGGCACAGATCCCCGCCACCCGAACATGGCGGGAGAGCACATGGCGGTACTCGACGAGTACCGCCATGTGCCGAGCAGAGCGATGCTCGAGCCGATCCGAGCATCGGCCGAGCACGCTCGCTCAACACTACTTAGAGGCAATGCACTATTAAATAGTATACCTGTGTGAAGCAATTGTATGCTGGATAGATCTCCAATGCTTTGCTTTACAATGCATTGTTGACCATGCTAGCATTCAAGTAGTTAAAGGGATAGTAATACTTGAATTAAATTTGAGGTCTGAGTCTTCTTTATATATTTTTTTAACACATAGCATTATATTTTAACACTTACAGCTTTGTAGTTCAAGCGCTATTCAATCAGAAAGGATCCCCCCACCCCCTTCCCCTGCGTTACTCTGCCTCAGTCTGGTCTGGATGGAGTGGCTAGGGACAATCTTCAGTAAGCAAAAGGATAATCCTGCCCCCCTTCTTTAAGGGGGGCAGAGTTTTTCTTATTCATACTGAGTGAAGATTGTCCCTCGTTACATCCATCCAGTCCTGTGACCGGATTCCAGATATAAAGGGAGGTGGACAGAAGGGGTGGGAGGGGGATCCTTTCTGATTGAATACTGCTTGAACTACAAAAAAAGTATGTGTTAAAGTATAGTGATATGTGTTAAAAAGAATATAAAGAAGACTCGGATCTCAACTATCTGGACTTGATCCAAAGATCTGCATTAAACTCTACAGTGCACTCTTAGCACAACTACACCTCCACATGCATAGATGTTTCTCATCTAGGGAAAGTGTTTCCAAAAAATAGTCTGGAAAAGGTTGGATATCACTTTGCTGTGTTCAAAGCACCAGTAACACCCAGTTAATTATACTAATTTTCTGCTACTAAGTAATTGCCTGTTTAATTATTAAAGTGCTTGTGTTTACCATAAAAAGCAATAGGTATAATAATGGTTTAAAATATTTCTACATTTCATAACCAGGAATTATTATATGAGTGAGCACTTCTGTGATATAAAAAGAAAACAAAGGAGAGAGCCCAATTGTGCTTATTATCTTTTGGGACAGTCAGAATATTTTGATTAAAAATATACTCACAAGTGTGGTGGCTATAGAGAGGTATATACCCAACTACTGCAAGGCCAGCATGCAGAGATATTATTCCTGTCTCTGCTCAGGTACACATACAGTATCTTGGAGTGTGAAGAATCCACAAAGTGCTGCTTTCTTCTCTTCAATATTATTTAATACAAAGTTCCAATACAAATAAAATATAAAATTCTTATAAAAAATATATAAAAAGAACAATAGCTGGTTATAATGTTTCGTGGTACCCTGACCATTTCCTCAGACCAAACTTCAGCCAGTAAATAGAAGAACATGTCTTTCTGTGATATAAAATGTGAATGTATTACAACTAATAAGTGTTATCACTGGATTTATTTCACAGATTCAAGAATTAAATACATGGAAAACTGTGTAGATAAAACCCTTCACCTTTCTAGCTTTGTTTATGACCACTTCTCCTAAAAGCTACAAGACTACCAAGCAGTATGCTTACTGAACCTCTCCATACTAAGTATAACCTCTGCTCTACTGCTAACAACTCACTGACTATTCCATACTTCAAGAAAGGAGTTGGTTGATCTGACTTCAGCACTCCAAAAGCTTGGAATAATCTACCTGAAACAAAATCAGATCTTTTCACAGTCTAAAAGCCCTAAAAATAAATGTTCTTTGTATTTAAGAACATGTTACTGTATATAAAAAAATTTATATTTATTTATTACTTATAAAGTATATATATCAAGACATACTTGAAAATAAGAGAAATCACAATGTATTCCTGGTAAACACTTTTTAAATAAATAAATGTTATCAGTTGCAGTGGAATCTAGGTCATCTGCTATTTTACAACCAGTATGTGCAGTGCAAGTTCTCCCATAACCCAAAAAGCTGGTTGTAACCATCAGTTGGTCTTACCAGCCCTCTGACATGTCACAGTTGGGAGGAGTTATACATTAAGGTGTGATAAAGAGGTGATGAAGTGGTGTTAACTTTTCCAGTAACATCAATTCTTCAATTCCTATGTTATTCTATGAAGCCAATGCACTAAGCTCTCTCAAGATGGAGAAAGTGATATCATTGTGAAAGTTGGGGGAGTGCACTAAAGGTTGATGAGGGCACAGGATGGTCATGTTATGTCAGATCTGTGTCAACAGCACACTGGCAGCATGCACAAACATGTATTTGCTATCATATCCCCTTCAATTGCCACAAATTTGCCATGCCTTCAACAAGTTTATGATTTTGGGCTGAACACATCGAAAATGGCTCATTTTCCTATGGAAAGGCCTGTTAATGAGGCATTTCAATACAGCCATTGCCATATTCATGTGTGTGTTTATATCTCAATGTGGCTGCTTTCCACATGCACTAAACTCCAATAACAGCCTCTGCTGTCAGAGTTCACAGTCTCAACATCGCCTTCCTGAGGTTGGCGATGTTGAAATATCTTGTAGCTGTCTATGCAGCTACAGGGATTAACACAACTCTGCTTAACCCTTTGATTACCAGAAGTTGTTCAACTCATTGGAAACAACAATGCAAAGTTGTCTGTTAACATGTTAACACTTTCATTGCTAGAGTTCTCCAATGCATCCAGCATTCAGTTAAAAAAACTCTTTAATTCTGTAGGGAATGTTTATTACTTCCCAGTAGCGCAGTTTGTTTGTTTCATCATTTGTACAACTGGCCATTAAAGGGTTAACCCTTTAAATGCCAACAATGTATTTAATGCATTGTGTTTCAATGTGTTGGATACCTCTCTGGCACTCAAAGGTTTTATTGATACAGGGCAAAAAGAAAAACACTCATCAGCCTTAATATCGCTGTCTGTCTAAGTGAGAAACAATAGCAATTTACTCAGCAAGGGTACAGTCATCATGGTATTCATTGCAATGGTTTGGCTTGTTGAACATGTTCTGCATTGTGCGAGTGTGAGAATCCCACATTGCCTGAAACAGCATGGTAATATATGTCTTCTATGTTGCCAAAAATATAGGCTGCTTGACATATAGCTGCTCTTTAATAATTAATAGGTGCAAACAATCCTGTGTCATATAGCTACTCATTTACTATTACAGGTTATAAACATAACATATAACTAATATTATACAATTATAGCTGTGAATAGCCCTGTAACATATAGCTGCCATTATTTAACATTAGCAGGTGTGAACAGGCCTGTAACAATATAGCCACTCTGTTAGTACGTGTTTACACCTGTAAAATATTGTCACACTGGCCTTGGGGTCTGAGTCTGGATTAGGGGTGGGCAAAAAGTCAGAAAAATTTCCTGCATGACTTTTTGTGAAAAAATTGTGATTTTTCATTTTTTTCACAAAAGTTTTCTCCTTTTCGCCACTGCAAAAGCTTTCTGTTTTTTCACCACTGTAATTTATTTGCCTGTGTTTACTATGACTACAACATTTTCCACCACAATATTACTTCTTCTGAGGGCTGAAGTGGAGAAATAAATAGCTGAAAGTCAAAGTGGTGAGTCCTACAGCAGCATATGCCTTGAAAAGAATGTTAGCAGGTTGAGTGCCTTTGGCCACAACACTAATGCCCTGCTTGTGTAACACTGGCAAAACTATGCTTGAAAAATAACTGTGGCTTTGGATATTACACTAGGGTGCAGCACATGACATCAGTTCTTTAAAGCCTGTTTTCAACAAGAGGCAAAAGGATAGATTTTCGAGTAATTATGCATATAATACAGGGCACTGAATGAGTGTGCCCAGCCAGAACAGTACTTCTAGCAAGCTCCAGGGGTGCAAACTGCTGCTGGGGGTGCAAAAGCAGCAGATAATCATGAGGGAGGAAGCAGAAAGGGCTAGGGAGCCATGAGAGCATAACAGAGTGCAGTGGAACTGAAAGGGAGCTCTGGATTATGGTCTGTAACTTACAGTGGTTGTAGGGCTGGCAACAGATAAGTGAATAGTCAGTAGTATCAAGAGATCATAAGGCCCATGGCTATCAAAGGTCTGGTCAGAAATCAAGGCTGGCTCAATATCAACAACTCTTACATTGGAACTTGTGGATGCCGTGAAATACTTTGAATGCTTGATGATGCATGGGCATGGAAGCTTTACATAGTCCCAGATCAAGGGACTCAGGAACAGTTCAGTAAAGGAAAGTCAAGCATAGAACTTGCTTGAATGTTGCCTTACACATATAAGTGCTGTTTTACAGCAAAAAATAAGTATCCGAATACCTAAAACAGATACCTACTCTTTTACCATCAATATTTGTGTACAGCTAACATGTTTCTCCATGAAGATGGCCCTGCAGCAAACTATATAGCTGTTCCTTTTAACTGTACTATAAAGGGTCCAAAAATCACCTCTTCATCAAAAGTTACAAATATGGAGATTTTGCACAAATCTTTTTCACAAAGGCCTTTTATTTATTT
The DNA here is from genome assembly GCA_037306005.1 of Rhinophrynus dorsalis. Classification (NCBI taxonomy): domain Eukaryota; kingdom Metazoa; phylum Chordata; class Amphibia; order Anura; family Rhinophrynidae; genus Rhinophrynus; species Rhinophrynus dorsalis. The sequence continues at coordinate 536,820,268 of CM074718.1, read as the reverse complement.
TTTAAAGAGGAATTATCACCTTTCCATGTCCATCCCTCAGTGGAAGCTTTCATCTTGAAATTATTTGCATGATTATTCATTCTTAAGAATTTATTTCACCCCTTTGGTGTAAACAGGTTTTAACAGCCTAAGATGGTAGAGAGAGGTGATTTTCTGGACGAGTTGGATATGCATGCTTTAGCCAGCCAAGTTAGAGATCAAAGTTCTGCTGAGATTAGACTCCTTAAGTACTAAATCAAAGATATCTAAAACATTAACCTGTTTTGAAAACAAAAAACACAAGTTATAGTCAGTTAAATAGATATATTTAATGAGACTCAAAGCTGTGTAGGTAACACATCCACTTTAAGACCAGGGTGGAGATTCACTAAGCTGTGATAAAGAGGTAATAAAGTGGGGATGACTTCTCCAGTTTATCACTTCTCTAATTCCTATGTTATTCTATGGAGCCAATGCACTAAGATTTCTTCAACTTTGGAAATCTTAGTCAATAGGCTCCATAGAATAACATAGGAAATGGAGAAGTCATCTCCACTTTATCACCTCTTTATCAGTGCTTGCTGAATCTCCCCCATGGCATGTTAGACCCCCTGAGGACAGGGGGGGAGATTCACTAGATGGTGATAAAGTGGTGATGACTTCTGCAGTTTATCACGTCTTCAGTTCATATGTTATTGTATAGAGTCTATGCACTAAGATCTCCAAAGTTCATCACCTCTTTATCACGGCTTAGTGAATCTCCCCCAGGGTTTGGGACCACTACCTTAGATCTTAGACATCCCCAACACATTACTTTGCAATCAATGAGAGTGATAGAAGTGAATTTGTGAGCACCCATGATATTTGTGATCCATTCATTTCTAGACTGCTGAATCCCATCAACAGTATAGGTTTTCAGGATCTCCTCATATGAGCACAGGTGACTGATGGTTGTATGAATTCTGAAATACTGGCATCTCTTAATGCCCTAAAGACTTACATTAAAGGGATAGTAATACTTAAAATGTAAATAAATATATTTTGTTGGGTTTATCTTGAGTAAAACAAACATACCCCGACTCGTGAGAGGTGTTTTATTCTAAAGTTATTGCAGCTCAAACTTGGAATTTTTAGGTGCAGTACCTCAACTGTACAATTTTAGGCCATTGAGATATTACACCTAAAAAATTAAAGTTTGAGCTGTAATAGCTTTAGAATAAAACACCTCTTAGCAGTGGAAGTACCTTTGTTTTGCTCAGGAGGGTAAAAACTACAATATAATTGTCTTAAGTGTTACTATCCCTTTAAGAGCATATGTGTAATTTACTCCAGAATGTACAGTACATGCCTGTTCTTTTATTTTGAATATTATTGTTCCTCTGCTGATTTCTTATCAGCCACATAAAAAACTCATCTAAACCTGGCTAAACCTCCCATAGCACTGACTGGTGAAATTAATGTATTCAGATTTATTTGCTTACATTCTTTTATTTTTGTCATGCCTCTCCTGATCCAATCCACAGTGCTAAGAAAAAGTACAGTTTTAAGCCATAGTCAGGTATGCAATTACCTGCTCTGTGACACACTACTCAATGCATAAAATGAACATCAGACGCTTATTTTGCACCCATAGAAAGCAATGTAGAAGAAACTGAGTTTGCAGTGCATTTACATGTGGTGGCTAGTATTATGCATTAAAGGACTCAATTTTATCACCATTCATTTCTGGCAAAAACATTGGAGCTCAGTCCCCTAACGTGTGCCTAATCACCGACATGTAATTGATGTTTAAAAAAATTAAAACTGCTAAGTGGCCTGTGGATGTATTGACATGGAGCCCTAGGCCCCATATCAGTACATCCAAAGTACTTAAAAAATGTGTCTAATGTAAACCCTTGCAGTGCCAGAGGGGTACGCAATACATTGCAAAGCAATGCGTTGCATAACCCTCTGGCAATAAAAGGGTTTTCAAAATTTGTGCAATGTAAACATAAGTAACCCTGTCAATGCCAGAGGAGTATGTAATGCATTGTTAAACAATGTGTTGTGTACTCTTCTGACACTGAATGGGTTCTAAAAAATGTGTGAATTTAAAAAATAAAAAAACATTAACATTAAAACATTGAGTGCCAGTAGGGTATGCAACACATTGCACAGCATTGCATAACCCACTGGCAATCAAAAGTATTAATCAGCCAAAACATAACAGCAAAAAATGAACATCTACACTGACCTGTAATCCTGATGTCAAGCTGGATCTTCTACACTCAGGTCTTCTTCAATCCTTCTTCTTCTTTCTATTTGTCTTTCCATTCCTTCTTCTTCTTCTGTCATCTCCATCCACTTTCTTCATCTGTGCTCCTCTTCATTGTTCTTCTTTTAACAGTGTTGAACCTGTAAAAGAAAAATCTAGTTATTAAATTAAATCTATCATTAAACATACGCTGCTGTCGCAAAAATCCCCCCTCTTAATACTTTTCACCCCTCTGCCCAATGCACACTGAGGGAAATTTAAATAGGGACTGCTTTTTATATGGCCAGTCCCTGATGAACCTAATTCCCATGCCCCCAATGGCTGGGATGTGGGGTTATGCAGGGCACAGAACATGCCCTGCAGTAATCACACCTCCCAGCCAATCAGCTTCTAGCGGGTTGAGTCATTTCTCTAGCTAGAATCTGATTGGCTGTTAAATGTGTTACTGCAGGTCAGTACTGGGAGCATGGGAGGCAATTTGAAAGGGGACTGAACCTATAAAAGAGGGGTTTTTTTGCTGGTTTCTCCTGCAGCCGCCTGCAGTGGTGGTGTATGTTTACTGATGGACTAATTTTAATAACAATATTTTTTTACCGGTTCAACGTTAACTTTACAGAAGAAGGAGAATGAAGAAGGACACAGATAAAGAATGAAGTGGAAAATGGGGGTGACAGATGAAGAAAAAGAAAGAAGAGGATATCAGATGATGAAGAAGAAGAGAGAGAGAGAAGAAAATGATAGAAGCGTACAGAAGTATTATTGGAGAAGAAGACAAGGGTGCAGAAGACCCCGCTGGACATCAGAATGACAGGTATGTGTTCCAAGTATGGGTGATAGGATAGTGTTAGGGCTAGAATGGGTCCACTTTATTGTTACTGTAGGACCAATGGGATGGTTAATGTTTGGAAGGGTGACTGTGTTTGCAGCTCACGCTCAGCGTTTGACACTGTGTCATACTATTTAGAGAGAGTTATAGGACTGAAAAAAACACAACAAACGTTGAGCCACAAGTTAAGTTCTTTGTCCCCATGCTCATCGTGGTTCATTTTGGTAGGCCAATTGCATTCTGCTGGTAACCCTGTTAGTGTTACGTTCAGTGTTCATTTTTGCCTTGCCAACAGTTTTACAGGTGAGAATTGGATTGAGCCCCTAATCTTTTTTTTTTTTTCTCTCCCCAAAGTTATTCATATTCTTTTCATTCCAATCATTCCTAATTCCTGAAGACTAATCATCCTAAAATCTTTCCTGCTGGCTCCTGCTAGTAAGGCCTCTTGCTGTTTAATCACTTGTATAATTTGTTTGTACTCACAATTACTATATTTATATTGGGAGTTTCATCCTGACTTGTACAACACCTCTAACTTGCTAGAGGTTGCTGTCATCTGCAATTTTCCCTTACTGTCTAAACAGCCTTTCCCCAGATATCCAACCTCCACATCACGCTACCTTGGCTTCACCTTCACCTCTGCCCTAGTTCTTCATTCCCAACATTCAGTCAATCTACAACTCATGCCATCTCCATCTACGTACCATTCTCTAGAGTTCAACCTTTTCTCAACCAAGAGACTACCAAAATTCTAATCCAAACACTCATCATATCCTGACTCAACTACTGTAACTAACTCCTAATTGGTCTTCCTCTCACCCGACTTGGGGCTAGATTCTTTTACAGGTGCTAATTTTATCTCTGCTTTTATTGCCAGTTTTCTCCATAGACTTCAATAGGAAATTGCTTGATAAAATGGGCGTTAACATTTAGCACCTGCAATAGAATCTAGCCCTAAACCCACTACAGTCCATAATGAACTCTGACACCAGGCTAATCTACCTCACACATTGTTCCTATAATACAGCTCCCCTTTGCCAATCCCTAGACTGCCTTCTGTTAGCATACAGAGATAAGTTAAAAATGCTGGTGCTATCTTACAGAGCCCTTACTAACACAGCATTCCCCTACATCTCATCTCTCATTTCCAGATGTGTTCCACTTGCCATCTTCACTCTGCACAGGGCTTTTTTCTTTCTGCAGCTCTTACTACAGCCTCCCATTTCTGCCTACAGGACTTCTCCCATGCTGCATCTGAGTATATGGAATACCCTCCCCTATCCCATCAGATGGTCCCTGAAAATGCACCTTTTTAGGGAAGACTATTAACTACCTCCATAACCAGGTCAGATTAATAGCCTGTCAGACTTCTGCTCACTTTAATTCTCTTTTAAAATCACTCTCCAACTTACAACCCCATCATGACCTCATTGATCACATAGTCTTTTTTCCCAGACAGACCCATTACTTGCCTGAACCACTGCACTCAAAATCACTTCTTTCTCCCACCCACTGGACAGCAGTTCATGTGGCAGGAGGCACATATACCCCATAGTACTTACTCCTTCTGTGTCCCTCCTACCTTCCTCTGCACCGTAAGCTCTCATGAGCAGGACCCTCTGATCATTTTGGTTACTGTGTTCCATTTGTACTGTTTAATTTGTCTGTATGTCTATTCCATATTTTACAACACCGCAGAATAAGTAAACTATAATAATAATATTTCATGGTATACTACAAAACCAATTCAGTTAACTAACTAGAACTCATTTAAAATAAAATGCTCAATATGATGCTATTCCGATGAGCAATTTGCTCCTTTTGTAATGCACATAATACAGCATGCAGAAATGTGGATGCTTTCATGCATCCAAGTTTCAGCCCATATGATCTGCATGGCAGCTTAGGGGAGAAATTGTGAACATGGTGCCAATGGCAATGACTTTCTGTCCATTTTTGGTGTTGGAATCCACTGTGACTGATCTTCTATCACACATCCAGCATCCTTTCCATAAAAGAATATAGCTAGGGATTGCAGGATTTAATCTGCATTGTAACTAAATGCATGCCATGTCATCTCACTATCATTATTTATGCTCACTGTGAGGCTGATGCACTGAAAAGAACTGGTGTAACACTGCTGCAAACCATCTGTATCAAAGGGGGCAAATAAATATTCCTCATCTTCCCAATTACTGTTTAAATCAATGTAGATTATTATTTATCCCCATGGTACAGTTGGTTTGCACTCCAATAGTTCTTGATGCATCAGAGTCTTGGAACTTGATATTACCTTTCTGGTTAATCCTACTTATATGTCTTTCTGTTAATGTATGGGGTTAATCTTCAAAAAGTGCACGAACAATCCTACCTACTATTGTTGTACTATCTATCTACAGTCATGTGCAAAAGAAGGTACACCCTCTTTGAACTCTGTGGTTTTACATATCAGGATATAATAACAATCATCTGTTCCTTAGCAGGTCTAAAAATTAGGTAAATACAACCTCAGATGAACAATAACACATGACATATTACACCGTGTTATGATTTTTTTAACAAAAAAAAGCCAAAATGGAGAAGCCATGTGTCAAAAACTAAGTACACCCTTATTGTTTCCATAGGAATTAAGATGCTAAGTAGCAGACAGGTGCTGTTAATCAAATGCCCTTGATTAATTGATCATCAGCAAGTGTGACCACCTCAATAGAATCTGAAGTTTTACCAGTTTGCTGGTCTATAGCATTCAGGTATGTTAACACAATGCCAAGAAGGAAAGACATCAGCAGTGATCTTAGAGAAGCTATTGTTGCTGCCCATCAATGTGGGAAGGGTGATAAGGCCATTTCCAAACAATTTAAAGTCCATCATTGTACAATGAGAAAGATTATTCAAAAGTGGAAAACATTCTAGACAGTTGCCAATCTTCCCAGGAGTGGACATCCCAGCAAATTCACTCCAAGATCAGACCATGCAATGCTCAGAGAAATTGCAAAAATCCCAAGAGTTACATCTCAGACTCTACAGGCCACAGTTAGCATGTTAAATGTTAAAGTTCATGACAGTACAGTTAGAAAAAGACTGAACAAGTATGGTTTGCTTGAAAGGGTTGCCAGGAGAAAGCCTCTTCTCTCTAAAAAGAACATGGCAGCACAACTTAGGTTTGCAAAGTTCATCTGAATAAACCACAAGACTTCTGGAACAATGTCCTTTGGATAGACAAGACCAAAGTGGAGATGTTTGACCATAATGCAATGTGGCACGTTTCTTGAAAACCAAATAGAGCATATCAGCACAAACATCTCATACCAGTTGTCAAGCACGGTGGTGGAGGGGTGATGATTTGGGCTTGTTTTGCAGCCACAGGACCTGGGAACCTTGCAGTCATTGAGTCGACCATGAATCCCTCTGTATGTCAAAGTATTCTAGAGATAAATGTGAGGCCATCTGTCTGACATCTAAAGCTTGGGTCATGCAGCTATGATCCCAAGCACACCAGCAAATCTACAACAGAATGGCAGAAAAAGAAAAGAATCAAGGTATTGCAATGGCCTAGTCAAAGACCAGACCTCATGCCGATTGAAATGCTGTGGCGGGACCTTAAGAGAGCTGTGCATAAAAAAAGGCCCACAAACCCCAATTAACTGAAGCAACTTTGTAAAGAAGAGTGGGCCAAAATTCCTCCACAATGATGTGAGAGACTGATAAAGTCATACAGAAGACGATTACTTCAAGTTGTTGCTGCTAAAGGTGGTTCTACAAGCTATTGAATCATAAGGTGTGCTTAGTTTTTCACACATCACTTCTACATTTTGGCTTTATTTTTGTTAAATAAATCATGACACTGTGTAATATGTCATGTGTTGAGGTTGTATTTACCAAATTTTTAGACCTGCTATGGAACAGATGTTTGTTATTATGTCCTGATATGTAAAACCATAGAATTCAAAGAGGGTGTACTTTCTTTTTCACTGTATCTATCTGTCTATTGATTTACCTATTTTTCTGCATAGCTTAATTAGATTATTAGGTAACACCATGTAAAATGTATTGGTCAACCTTCAAACAACATTTTTGGATGTCCTCAGCTGTTTTTCATAATCATTTTTTTCTTCCAGGTCTCCCTGTTAGCACACCAAGGGAGAGAGACCCTCCTCATTAGTTATTAGAGGTTAAAATTATAAAAGGGACCTCCATCATCCCCTGTGTTTTTACTGATCCTCCCTGGAAAGGTTATTTCAGTGTCCTGTTTGTTGTGTGTATGAGGACCCTGCTGTTCACCTTGTTGGTTCCATTGTGCTGGAGGGAGAGTTTTTCTCCTTGGCCACCCCCCTTTTTGCAATGATTGAGCCTGGCATATGGCCTCTGATGCATTCCGCCAACGAATACATGAATTTTATTATTTCATATGGAACTATGGCCTGTGCGTTCCACAAACCAGAAATGAGGCATGACAGTGATTGGAAGGGGCTTATCACGGTGCCCGTGCTATGCTGGCAACATTCTGTCAGTCTCACTCACAGCTAACTCTTATTGGTTGCAGTGGCCTTGGCCCGCCCAGTATTTGTCTGTACCAGCGCTTGTTCCAGTTTCGCGTGTGATCTCAGTGTATGATCCGGACTGCCTGACTACTCTGCTGCATCTGTTCCTGCTCTGTGTACCGACTCGGATTGGCTGACGTTCCTGCTCTGTGTACCGACCCGGCCCGGCTGATGTTCCTGCTCTGTGTACCAACTTGAATTGGCAAATGTTCCTACTCTGTGTACCGACCCAGCCTGGCTGACGTTCCTGATTTGTGTACCGACTCGGATTGGCTGACATTCCTGCTCTGTGTGCCAACCCGGCACGGCTGACGTTCCTGCTCTGTGTACCGACTCAGATTGGCTGTCATTCCTGCTCTGTGTACCGACCTGTTGGGCCTCCGTTCCCTATTTGTCCAAGATTGCCTGCAGCTCTCTCTGTTGCTCTAGCTGGGCTTGGCATCCGGGCAGTGTTGCTAATACCGCATTATCATTCCTGCAGCCTGGTCCGGTGTGTACCTTCCATTCTGAGCCCACGGTACGCTAGACCCTATTTCCTGCCATCAGCTGAGGTTGGTCTTCCTTGGGCGCCTCAGGCTACTATCCACCTAGTGCAGTCGACATTGGTCTGAGCATTCATTTACCCCTTCTGGGAAAGGGCCATTCTCCACCGGTTGTTTGCATTGCAGTCTCCGTTGGGCACCCTCTGGGCACACAGTCAGTCTTACGTTACTGCTACGGCAGTCCATAAGCTTATTAAGGGCCTCCGCTTACTTCTGTGGCATTACTCGCTATTTATACTCTCCCTCCCAAGTGAGAGACTTAAAGGGATAGTAATACTTCATTTTAACTTTATTTTATTTTGTAGGCATTAAAAAAACATGAAGAATGATATAAGTCTTATCTCTGAAACCTTTATGGTTTAAGAGATATTCACAAACAAAGTATCCCCCCCCTCTTCAACCAGATCAGAAGGGAGATGCCCAGGTAGACTGCAGAGAGGGACAATCTTCAATTAAGATAATGGAAAAAGCTGAAAAACTTGTCAAGGGGGGAAGGGCTTTCATTGTTTTCATACAAAGAAAATTGTCCCCTTCTGTTATCTGTACTGTCATACAACCAGACTCACATCTGAGAAGAGATGGCTTACACTAGGTAAAAGGGGCGGGGAGGGGAACTTTGCTTGTGAATATCTCATAAACCATAAAGGTTTGAGAGATAAGACTTATATCATTCTTCATGTTTTTTTAATGCCTACAAAATAAAATAAAGTTAAAACGAAGTATTACTATCCCTTTAAGGGCCTTGCGCTATTACGGCTTGTCAGTCTTCCTGGCCTAATAGCAACCAATTCACTGCTGCCTCGTTTGAGTATCACATGAACTACCTGACCTGTGTCAGTATATTGTTATTATTGTATTGTACAATTGCTGGACCCGTGTGGGTATTTACTACTGTAACCTGTCCTGTGTCAGTACTATATTGTGTATATATATTACTGGACCCGTGAGGGTTATTGCCATTTTAAGTTTGTTCAATAAAACTGTGTTTTACCTAACTTACTGTGTCTGAGTGTCAAACAAACCATCACAGGGCTGATTTATCTTCTGGGAATGCTAAAGAGAGATATTTAAATGATGGGAGCCTTGAAGTTGCTCCCACCTTCCCCCCGCGCAGCAGCATGGCAAGCCAGGCCAGCCCCAGCATTGTGATCTTCTAGTCACTGTAAGTATAAATCGGTATGGAGGCATGTATATAGGTATATACTTTTTTTCTTCTATTGGGAGCCTGCTGGTATGGACACTATCATGCTGTTTTTGTTGCATATTGTTTTTTCAGATGGTCCTTCAGGCTTCTTCTATCTACTTTAATTTAAAGCTCTACCAGAAGATGGTTATCTAAAAAAATGTGTCCTTCCTGTCTGGTGGATGTGAATTCTAAAGCAGTTTCACAGTCGCCTCCGCTTCCCCATGCCAGTATGCCTACTGATATGGCAGCTTTGGCCCCTTTTCATCTATTGTCAAGGAAACCTGCAAAAGATTCAGAACAGAGGAAGAGGTGGAAGGTACGTCATCTCCTTCTGTTTCTAGAGAGGAGACAAAAAAGACATATGGCGCGGACCCATTTAAGAGTAGAACTATTGTAAAGGTAATTTGTCAAACCCCCGCCATTCATGGTACCCACCAAATGACAAATAAATAATCAGCCTTGTTTTCCACTGGTGTTCCAACTCGTTCCAGTGCATTCGCATACACATTGGGTGAATGGAGTCTGTATTGTTTTTCCTTTGCATTCCAACATGGAACTCAAACTGGTCCTCCCTGCGGCATGGATGGTTACAACTGCATAAAAGATACACATTATATTTAGTGTTGAGCGAGCATGCTCGGCCGAAGCTCGGTTCGGCTCGAGCATCGCTCTGCTCGGCACATGGCGGTACTCGTACGAGTACCGCATGTGCTCGCCCGCCATGTTCGGGTCTCCTCCCCGCACGTTTTGCGGCTGCTACGCAGCCAATAAACGTGCAGGGAGGCTCTGACATCAGTGTAATGCCAGCAGCCATGTTGGCTGCTGGCATTACACTGATTGGCTGGCCAGAACCCGTGGTCGGGTGCTGTATAGCACCTGACCAGCGAGTTCGGCTCAGTCTTAGCCAGGGAGAGATGAGGATAGGAAGGGAAAGTCAGTGTAGGGAGAAGAAAAGCAATTGTGAAAAAAAAAAGACCCAAAAGTCCTTTTTAGGACTACTGTGTGTGGGGGCAGCAGTTTATTTTGTGTGGGGGGGCAGAGAAAAAAAAAAAAATCTTCATATATTCTGTTCACTGTGCCTAGCCGCAGATCAGCAGCACATTCTGTTTAGTGTGCAAAGTTGCAGATTAGAGCACATTCTGTGTGTTCAAACTGTAAAATATCAAAGTCACATATTCCATTCACTGTGCGTAGCCGCAGTTAAGAAGCAAATTCTGTGTACTGTGCAAAGTTTCAGAATAGGAAAACATTCTGTTAAGTGTTCAAACTGTAAAATATCAAAGTCACATATTCCATTCACTGTGCGTAGCCGCAGTTAAGAAGCAAATTCTGTTTACTGTGCAAAGTTGCAGAATAGGAAAACATTCTGTTAAGTGTTCAAACTGTAAAATATCAAAGTCACATATTCCATTCACTGTGCGTAGCCGCAGTTAAGAAGCAAATTCTGTTTACTGTGCAAAGTTGCAGAATAGGAAAACATTCTGTTAAGTGTTCAAACTGTAAAATATCAAAGTCACATATTCCATTCACTGTGCGTAGCCGCAGTTAAGAAGCAAATTCTGTGTACTGTGCAAAGTTTCAGAATAGGAAAACATTCTGTTAAGTGTTCAAACTGTAAAATATCAAAGTCACATATTCCATTCACTGTGCGTAGCCGCAGTTAAGAAGCAAATTCTGTTTACTGTGCAAAGTTGCAGAATAGGAAAACATTCTGTTAAGTGTTCAAACTGTAAAATATCAAAGTCACATATTCCATTCACTGTGCGTAGCCGCAGTTAAGAAGCAAATTCTGTTTACTGTGCAAAGTTTCAGAATAGGAAAACATTCTGTTAAGTGTTCAAACTGTAAAATATCAAAGTCACATATTCCATTCACTGTGCGTAGCCGCAGTTAAGAAGCAAATTCTGTTTACTGTGCACAGTTTCAGAATAGGAAAACATTCTGTTAAGTGTTCAAACTGTAAAATATCAAAGTCACATATTCCATTCACTGTGCGTAGCCGCAGTTAAGAAGCAAATTCTGTTTACTGTGCATAGTTTCAGAATAGGAAAACATTCTGTTAAGTGTTCAAACTGTAAAATATCAAAGTCACATATTCCATTCACTGTGCGTAGCCGCAGTTAAGAAGCAAATTCTGTTTACTGTGCACAGTTTCAGAATAGGAAAACATTCTGTTAAGTGTTCAAACTGTAAAATATCAAAGTCACATATTCCATTCACTGTGCGTAGCCGCAGTTAAGAAGCAAATTCTGTTTACTGTGCAAAGTTGCAGAATAGGAAAACATTCTGTTAAGTGTTCAAACTGTAAAATATCAAAGTCACATATTCCATTCACTGTGCGTAGCCGCAGTTAAGAAGCAAATTCTGTTTACTGTGCAAAGTTGCAGAATAGGAAAACATTCTGTTAAGTGTTCAAACTGTAAAATATCAAAGTCACATATTCCATTCACTGTGCGTAGCCGCAGTTAAGAAGCAAATTCTGTGTACTGTGCAAAGTTTCAAAATAGGAAAACATTCTGTTAAGTGTTCAAACTGTAAAATATCAAAGTCACATATTCCATTCACTGTGCGTAGCCGCAGTTAAGAAGCAAATTCTGTTTACTGTGCAAAGTTTCAGAATAGGAAAACATTCTGTTAAGTGTTCAAACTGTAAAATATCAAAGTCACATATTCCATTCACTGTGCGTAGCCGCAGTTAAGAAGCAAATTCTGTTTACTGTGCACAGTTTCAGAATAGGAAAACATTCTGTTAAGTGTTCAAACTGTAAAATATCAAAGTCACATATTCCATTCACTGTGCGTAGCCGCAGTTAAGAAGCAAATTCTGTGTACTGTGCAAAGTTTCAGAATAGGAAAACATTCTGTTAAGTGTTCAAACTGTAAAATATCAAAGTCACATATTCCATTCACTGTGCGTAGCCGCAGTTAAGAAGCAAATTCTGTTTACTGTGCACAGTTTCAGAATAGGAAAACATTCTGTTAAGTGTTCAAACTGTAAAATATCAAAGTCACATATTCCATTCACTGTGCGTAGCCGCAGTTAAGAAGCAAATTCTGTTTACTGTGCACAGTTTCAGAATAGGAAAACATTCTGTTAAGTGTTCAAACTGTAAAATATCAAAGTCACATATTCCATTCACTGTGCGTAGCCGCAGTTAAGAAGCAAATTCTGTTTACTGTGCAAAGTTGTAGAATAGGAAAACATTCTGTTAAGTGTTCAAACTGTAAAATATCAAAGTCACATATTCCATTCACTGTGCGTAGCCGCAGTTAAGAAGCAAATTCTGTTTACTGTGCACAGTTTCAGAATAGGAAAACATTCTGTTAAGTGTTCAAACTGTAAAATATCAAAGCCACATATTCCATTCACTGTGCGTAGCCGCAGTTAAGAAGCAAATTCTGTTTACTGTGCACAGTTTCAGAATAGGAAAACATTCTGTTAAGTGTTCAAACTGTAAAATATCAAAGTCACATATTCCATTCACTGTGCGTAGCCGCAGTTAAGAAGCAAATTCTGTTTACTGTGCAAAGTTGCAGAATAGGAAAACATTCTGTTAAGTGTTCAAACTGTAAAATATCAAAGTCACATATTCCATTCACTGTGCGTAGCCGCAGTTAAGAAGCAAATTCTGTTTACTGTGCACAGTTTCAGAATAGGAAAACATTCTGTTAAGTGTTCAAACTGTAAAATATCAAAGTCACATATTCCATTCACTGTGCGTAGCCGCAGTTAAGAAGCAAATTCTGTGTACTGTGCAAAGTTTCAGAATAGGAAAACATTCTGTTAAGTGTTCAAACTGTAAAATATCAAAGTCACATATTCCATTCACTGTGCGTAGCCGCAGTTAAGAAGCAAATTCTGTTTACTGTGCACAGTTTCAGAATAGGAAAACATTCTGTTAAGTGTTCAAACTGTAAAATATCAAAGTCACATGTTCCATTCACTGTGTGTAGCCGCAGTTAAGAAGCAAATTCTGTTTACTGTGCAAAGTTGCAGATTTGCAGCACATATTCCATGTAATATGAAGAAGGCGGGTAAAAAGGGATGGGGAAGTGGACGTGATCCTGATAGTTCAGGGCGCGGGTCAGGACGCGTAGAAACTGCGCCTGGTGCCAGAGCACAAGACAGAAAGACATCCACCATACCTAGCTTCATGTCTCATTTTACAGGGCGTCGCAGGACATCACTCTCGAGGTCCGACCACTGCGAACAGGTGGTCGGTTGGATGTCAGCTGATACTGCTTCCAGTCGGTTAAGCACCACCCTGTCTTCCACCAAGTCCACTCTCAGTAGCCAAGAGTCTGGTCAACATAATCCTCACTCTGATCATCCTTCCTCCCACCATAGAGGATCTGGTCAAAGAAGTGATCCCACACTGGGATATAGTGAGGAGCTCGTCTCATCACCAATCCTGAATTTGAACCTCTCTCCAAGCACGCTTGCAGAGGAACATGACATCTTGTGCCCTGATTCACAACCTCTAGAGGGTACCCAATCACAAGAAGATGACAGAGGTGAACGGCATTTAAGGTTAAAGGAAGTGGATGATGATGATGATGAGACACAGTTGCCATTAAATCAACCACTATTACTGTCTCAAGACTTTGATGAGGAGGATGATATACAGTTGTCAATGACTGAGTATGTGGTGGGATCAAGACATGAGGAGGATGATCAGAGTGAGGAAGTGGAGGAGGACTTGGTGGACGATGAGGTGACTGACCCCACCTGGGAAGGTGTAGAGCCGAGCGATGACAGCAGTCCTGAGGGTGAGCCATCTGCAGCACCGCAACAGGCTGGAAGAGGCAGTGGTGTGGATACAGAAAGAAGGCGGACCGCACCAAACTGGCCCGCAAATGTTCCACGGAGCACCCCCTTGCGTAAATCTCCCTTGCCAAGGGGTAGGTGTTCCGCGGTATGGCGTTTTTTTAAGGAAAGTGCGGACGACAAAAGAATTGTAGTTTGCAACCTGTGCCACACCAGAATGAGCCGAGGCATGAACACTAGAAACCTCACCACCACCAGCATGATCCGACACATGGCATCCAAGCACCGTAATAAGTGGGAGGAACGCCTGGATCACCCATCTGTGTCTGCAGGCCACACCACTGCCTCCTCTTCCCCTGTTTTCGGTGCCGGCCAATCGCCTGTCGAAGGCGCAGGCCCGCATACCTCCCGCCCTGCACCTGTACCATCTGAAGAACCATCAGCGACCACATCCACTTCCCTGTCCCAGCACAGCGTCCAAATGTCATTACCCCAGGCATTTGAGTGCAAGCGAAAATACCCAGCCACCCACCCACAGGCCATAGCACTAACCTCACACCTTTCCAAATTACTGGCCATCGAAATGCTGCCATTTAGGCTTGTGGAGACTGAGTCCTTCCGCAGCCTGATAGCAGCAGCTGTCCCTCGGTACGCAGTCCCCAGCCGCCACTACTTTTCCCGGTGTGCCGTCCCCGCCTTACACCACCATGTGTCCCGTAACATCACCCGTGCCCTGACCAACGCAGTTACTGGGAAGGTCCACTTAACGACTGACACATGGACAAGTGCTTGTGGCCAGGGACGCTACATTTCCCTGACGGCACACTGGGTGAATGTCGTGGAGGCTGGGAGCGACTCGGACCCTGGGATGGCACAGGTGCTACCCATGCCGAGGATTGCGGGCCCTACCTCCATCAGGGTTTCCGCCAGCACCTACGTTATTGGCTCCTCCTCCTCCGTTTCCACCTCCGAATTCTCTGCGCGCAGCGCCACTCACCCATCAGCCGGTAGCTGGAAGCAGTGTAGCACTGCAGTGGGGAAGCGTCAACAGGCCGTGCTGAAGCTGATCTGCCTTGGGGACAAACAGCACACGGCCTCAGAGCTGTTGCAGGGGATTAGTCACCAGACCGAGCAGTGGCTCTCGCCACTCAACCTGCAACCAGGCATGGTTGTGTGTGATAATGGGCGTAACTTGGTGGCGGCTTTGGAGCTCGGCAAGCTCACACACGTACCATGCCTAGCGCATGTATTTAATTTAGTGGTTCAGCGATTTCTAAAAACCTACCCCAATTTGCATGATCTCTTGACCAAGGTGCGCCGCGTGTGTGCACATTTCCGTAAGTCATCTACAGCTTCAGCCGGCCTGTTGAAGCTGCAGCAGCGCTTACAATTGCCAGCTCACCGGCTGCTGTGTGACGTGAGCACGCGCTGGAACTCCACCTTCCACATGTTGGCCCGGCTTTGTGAGCAGCAGAGGGCAGTAGTGGAGTACCAGCTGTTACACGGTCGTCGCCTCTCCGTTCAACTTCCTTTAATCAGAAGTGAGGAGTGGGAATGGATGTCAGACCTCTGTGAGGTTTTACGCAATTTTGAGGAATCGACACAGATGGTGAGCGGCGATAACGCTATTATCAGTGTAACCATCCCACTTCTGTGTCTACTGAAACGCTCGCTGCTCACAATTAAAACCGACGCTTTGCATGTGGAAGAGGTGGAAATGGGGGAGGAAGAGCTTACACAAGGTGATAGCCAGAGCACCCTCACTTCGTCTTCTCAGCGACAATTGGAGGAGGCGGAGGAGGAGGAGGAGGAAGACACGGTTGCCTCCGCTACAGAGGGTAGCCATGGAACTTTAGTTCCATCTCTTCAGCGTGGGTGGGCAGAAGAGGAGGAAGAGGATGAGGAGATTGAGAGTCATCCTCCTGGTGAGGACAGCGAAATCTTGCCTGTTGGTACTCTGGCACACATGGCTGACTTTATGTTAGGCTGCCTTTCCTGTGACCCACGCGTTATACGCATTTTAGACAACACGGATTACTGGGTGTTCACCCTTCTGGACCCCTGCTACAAAGAGAATTTCTCATCTCTCATTCCTCCGGTGGAGAGGACAAGCAAAATGGTGCAATACCAGAAGGTTCTTGTTGAAAAATTGCTCCAAAATTTTCCATCTGACAACGCTGGCGGCAGAGTACGTGCTACCTTGGCCAACAGAGAAGGGGAGAAAAGGGGAGCACACAGCAGTTCCGAGAAAGGCAGGGCAACACTCTCCAAGGCGTGGGACACCTTCATGACACCCCGCCAGCACCCTCACCCTGATGCGCAGCCTAGTGTCACAAGGAAGGAAAAGTTTTGGAAGATGGTGAAGGAGTACGTAGCAGACCGTGTCAGCATCCTCAATGATCCCTCTGTGCCTTACAACTACTGGGTGTCCAAGCTGGACACGTGGTATGAACTGGCACTCTACGCCTTGGAGGTGCTGGCCTGCCCTGCCGCCAGCGTTCTGTCTGAGCGGGTATTTAGTGCTGCTGGTGGCATCATAACAGATAAGCGTATCCGCCTTTCCACCGAAAATGCTGATAGGTTGACACTTATAAAAATGAACAAGGCCTGGATTTCCCCTGACTTCTCCACTCCACTGGAGGAAAGCCCCGGGGGAACATAAACTCACTTTATATATGTTATTTACAATGATGGGAATACTCTGTATTCCCATTCACCCCTTCCACCCAAAAAATGGGTATATGGTTGACTCTCTTCCATATGCCCAGTGATATAATTTTTATATAGGGCCAGCTCACCAGCGGGCCCAGTGATATAATTTTTATATAGGGCCAGCTCACCAGCGGGCGCAGTTTGACAATTTTTGTATAGGTCAGCTCACCAGCGGGCCTTCTCATATAATGTTTTATTGGGTCAGCTCTCTAGCGGGCCCTCTCATATAATGTTTTATAGCGTCAGCTCACTAGCGGGCCTTCGCATATAATGTTTAGGATGGTCAGCTCCGCAGCAGACCCTCACCCATAATGTTTTGGATGGTCGGCTCAGCGCACGTTTCCCTCTTAATCATGGCCCCAGTTCAGAAAAATCGAGGAAATTTTTGGGAGAATTTGCAGATGATATACAAGTAAATATACAGCAAATACTGTTTGGTAACAATTTTTCGCCTAAAGTTGTTTTTATCTGCCTTTTTGTGTGTTTTACGGTCAGTCTGGGAGAATTTGCCTTTGCGCACGTTTCCCTCTTAATCATGGCCTCAGTTCAGAAAAATCAAGGAAATTTTTGGGAGAATTTGCCTCTGTGCACGTTTCCCTCTTAATCATGGCCTCAGTTCAGAAAAATCAAGGAAATTTTTGGGAGAATTTGCCTCTGCGCACGTTTCCCTCTTAATCATGGCCTCAGTTCAGAAAAATCAAGGAAATTTTTGGGATAATTTGCCTCTGCGCACGTTTCCCTCTTAATCATGGCCTCAGTTCAGAAAAATCGAGGAACTTTTTGGGAGAATTTGCAGATGATATACAAGTAAATATACAGCAAATACTGTTTGGTAACAATTTTTCGCCTAAAGTCGTTTTTATCTGCCTTTTTGTGTGTTTTACGGTCAGTCTGTAAAAATGGCGTACTACGGGCGAAAGATCGTTCCCAGCAGCAATGTTGGAGTCCAAGATGCATCCAGACATCCTCCCTATGCTGTCCCTGAACCATTTCTGTGGTGTTTCCATCATTTTCTGCCCTTTTCCTATGGACCAGGCACCCTCCCCTCATCAGAGCAGGGGGTGCCTGGTGTAGTGCTCGAGTCCTCCCATTGACTTCAATGGGGCTTGGGTGCTCGGCCGAGCACTCGAGCCTCCGGGGGCGCTCGGTCAGAGCACCCGAACACCCGAGCATTGGGATGCTCGCTCATCACTAATTATATTACAATCTTCTTAGAATCTTCTTCTTCTTAAAAAGTGTGTATATTAGATGGTGTATTAGTAATACATATATATATATGCAACTTACATTAAACATATTGTAACAGGAATAAAAAACAGAGATATACTACTCTTATCATATTAAAAAATGTAATACACCATCAATAATAACTGCCAAATTTACTGATACATCATCTAATATGCACACTTTTTAAGGAGAATCTAAGAAGATTGTAACATAATTTGTGTCTATTATGTAGTTGTAACCATCCATGTTGTTGGGATGACCAGTTTGCATTTGGCCTCACCTATGCTCACTTCATCATCAAGTGCCCATATCTAAGGCAGTCAAGAGCTCCCTGATGTGGATGTCCAGAAACAGATGGTCAGCAGGCTGACCTGTAGAATTCAGAACTGGACAGTCATGACATCCGATATCAGCAAGTTGAGAAGGGCAACAGTCCTGAGATTACATTCATTTCAGGGTCTCTGGTCAGCTTCCAAGAAGAACCTCTATTCAAACCACCTGGAACTTCTGGCTGTCTGGAGAGCCTTGAAAGTGGCCACTCCTTTCCTCAAGAGGAGGGCGGTGAAGA
The DNA here is from genome assembly GCA_037306005.1 of Rhinophrynus dorsalis. Classification (NCBI taxonomy): domain Eukaryota; kingdom Metazoa; phylum Chordata; class Amphibia; order Anura; family Rhinophrynidae; genus Rhinophrynus; species Rhinophrynus dorsalis. Next base: position 536,801,665 of record CM074718.1, on the reverse strand, counting down.
TCTGCTCAGACAACATGAATGTGGCATGTTATCTAGCCTGTCAAGGAGGAACGCAGAGTTTGGCTCTCATTTTCTTGTCCTCAAGGAACCTTCAATGGGCAGAATCCAGCCTGGAGGTATTAACAGCTATACATTTTCAGGGGAAATATGTATGGAGCATCCAGAGGAATGGAGCAACCAGAGGATGCCACCAAGCAGAACATAAAGGTACTGCAGTTTTTCTCTCATTTCCCTCAGTATCGTCATGTAGCAGTGGATGCTCTAATGCATAAGTGGGACTTTTGCCTGGCCTATCTCTTCCCACCTCCGAAACTCATTCCTGTTTCCTTAAGGAAGATCTATCAGTAGAAGATCACATTATATTTGTAGCTCCATACTGGCTGAGGAGGTTGTGTTTCATTCACTTTAGAGGGAGCAAATAATGCTTCCCTCTACAGTGGATCTACTATTCCAGGGCCTGGTGCCTCATCCTCAAGGGACGAATCTGAAGCTTTCCATGTGGTTCCTAAATACCAGCTATTAAGCAACCAAGGCCTTTGAAACAGAGTGATTACAGTTTTGCTTGGTGCTAGGAAAGACAGTGCAACTTCTGTCTATAATAGCAAAATTAACAAATTCCCCTTTCCCCCTCTAATTAGCAGTGTATATTTCTATACATCTTTATAGAAGGGGTGTATTTGTACACATCTCTTTTACCCCTTGGGTGATAGAGAAGACTACAGCACATTGGGGGAGATTCGCTAAGTTGTGATTAAGAGGTGATAAAGTTGAGATGACTTCTCCAGGATATCACTTCTCCAATTCCTATGTTATTTTATGGAGCCTAAGCACTAGGATTTCTTCAGCTTTGGAGATTTTAGTGCATAGGCCCCATAGAATAACATAGGAATTGGAGAAGTGATAAACTGGAGAAGACTCCTCCACTTTATCACCTCTTTATCACTGCTTAGTGAATCTTCCCCCTGGTTTCTCAATGCTCTGAACACCTCTCCAGCATCCAAGGGGTTAATGCATAAAATTATGAAGGAACAAGACAGTGGACAGGTCAATGTACAGCAACACTCACAAGTACTTGGCACAGAACATAAATGTTTAATTTGCATCCTTTGCACAAATGATAAGAGAAGCAATTCTGAAGGAAATCAACTGTACTATAGGGGAAACGATGAATTCCCCAAATTTCCATTGATTCAAATGCATAAAATAGGGCCTTTAATTGCTTAAATGGATAGTAATGTTTCTAAATAAAAGCAGCTCCAATTAATCTTGGGCCATGGAGAGTGTTATTTCAATACTGTCAGAGTTGTAGTTCAAGAGTAATTGAATGATAAAGTATTCCCCTCCCATCCCTTTTACTGATGTAACACTGCTCACCTCAGAACAGAAAGGTGGTGTCCTGATGGCTTGCAGAGAGGAACAATCTTCAATTAGCATAAGGGAAAAATTTGAAAAACCTGTCAAGGGAGGCAGGTATTTCATTGTTCTCACAGTAAGAAGATTGTCCCTTGCTGTGAGCTGTCTAATCTGAAGACCAGATTCCACATCTGAGGTGAGCAGTGTTACATAAGTAAAAGGGGTGGGAGGGGGATACTTTATCATTCAGTTACTCTTGAACTACAACTCTGACAGTATTGAAATAACACTCTCCATGTCACAAATACTATGAAGATTAAATGGAGCTGCTTTTATAATGAAATATTACTATCCCTTTAAATGCTAGAGAGATCTTGAAAGTATTGTTCAGTTCCTGAATCACTTTTCTCTTGCACATAATACCTTATTCAGGAAGAAAAACAGGTGTAAATCTAAGGCAAACAAACCAGATCATAGAGGCTAAATACAAATTTCCCAAATTTTCAATTACTTAAATGGGGAGTATTATTTTTTCTCTGGTGTAATCAGTTTGCTCCAGAAATGCTCATTTTTAGCTTCCTGCCTAAAACCCTTATTCATCATGCTAAATATGTGCAATTCTGGAGCAAACCAAATTAAAACCAGTTGCATAGGTTTAAAATGAAAATGCTGTAATTTCCAGTTGTGCATTCAATGAGTTAAAAGTCCATTTAAATCAACAGAGAATTTTAATTTGTCTCCTATGATGCAATTGGTTTACTCCACAACTGCACTTTTTTAGCTTGAAGAATAAGAAGCTTTGTGTTTAACAGAGAAAATATAAAATAAAAAGATGAGAGTGAATGTTGTTCTATTGTAAATAGGCATCTTCTGGTGCAGAATGTTTATTCCATGGAAGATGGAGCAGTAACAGCTCTAAGAGACAAGTCCCCTCTCAGCCAGTCATTCAATCAGCTTCTCTCTTTGCAAATATTTTCTGTCTATGTCACATCAGTTTACATTTTACACAATATTGATTGCTCCCTGCTCTAGGGTAAGTGTGTATGTGTGTGTCATTTTCTCTCCCCTCTGGTTCTCCTTGCTAGCTATGTTTGTTTTCCATTTGCAAAAGGCAAAGAAAACAGAAAGCTACAGTCACAACATTGGCACGCTTCACTGATTTAAAAAAAGATGCTGCCCTCAGCTACAGTTAATTTTAACCACTTCTGTGATGGAGAGATCCAATAAACATCCAGGAGCCAGAAGCGTTAGACATAGAAAATAATATACATCATTTTCTTCTGGTCTATGGTTTTCTATTGTTAAAGGGTGCTGCAGGTTTTGGAAGAAATACATTTAATTAATCATATCTCCAGTGAGCCAGCCTGTGTCTTATAACATTTTAGTTTGTCACTAGAACCTTTAGAAAAGGAAGCCAGCCAGCAGAGACCATGGCCTTATGCACAAACAGTAAGAGAAGCAATTCTGAAGCAAACTAACTGAACCATAAGGGAGAAATAAAACAAAATCCCCAAACTCCCACTTATTTAAATGTGGATTTTAACCACTTGAATGCTAGATAATGCTCTCTAACATTCAATGAGTTAAAGTCCTATTTGATTGTATTGGGCATTTTTATTTGTCCTCTATGGTGCATGTTTGAACCAAACTGGTTTCAGGGTGGGCGGCACGAGGGAGTGATAAAGAGATGATATCACTGGAGAAGTGATATCACTTCTCCAAGTCCTATATTATTTACTAGTTGAAGAGTCCGTTACACGGGCCACAGTGCCACTGCCAGCCAGTCACGGGGCAATCAAGCACAGTAGAGACCACCCGTTCCACGGCTAATACAGAGCTGGACGCTCCGAAGGAGCATCCAACTCTGTATCAGCCGCAGCGCGGGCAGTCTGTACTGCGCATGACTTCGTAGTTACACATGTTTTAGTGAGTTATTATATAGGATGGAGCCAATGCACTACGATTTCTCCAGCTTTGGAGATCTAAGTGCATAGGCTCTATAGAATAACATAGGGATGGAGAAATGATATCGCTGCAGAATTCCTCTCCACTTTATTAATTTGTATTATGCCTTAGTGCATAACCCCCGTTCTCCTTACTACATGCTAGTAGTAGAAAGGTCTACATAAAGCACTGAAGAAGCTGATAGCCCCATTTTAATCACTGTGGATTTTTAATGCTCCCCTAAGGTGGTTTTCTCCAGAACTGCTCCTCTTTTTGTTAGTGCATGAAGCCTCAAATATCAAGCACTGTTTAGCCCAAGAACAGATATGTCTGTAAAGTAAACTATTCACTATCCTGCAACAGGGTTAAGCTTATTCACACTGATAACTTTTATGTAGCAGCTATTTGGATGCATGGGGAATGTTTTTTGTACAGCAGTAGTTTAGAAGTCCCCCTCCTGAATCCCTTTCTCTCATTATAAACAGCAAATACAATTACTTTTCACAGAAAACACAACTGCACACAATATGTATAAGATTGCACTGCAATGACTTTGAAAGCCAAGATATACATTTGTAGATGGGCCAATCACTGTCAGTAGAGACTTACAGAAAGCACATCCACCTGTGGTATGTGTGTCTATGGTCACCTATGTTGTGAACAACCTCATATGACACAATTATTCCCAAATTCTTTAATTTTTGGTACACTAATAAAGTAACACCAGAGGGGTTTATGCACTAACGAGTGATAAAGATGTAATAAAGCAGAGATGGCTTATCCAGTGATATAATTTATCCAGTTCCTATGTTATCCACAAAGATCTCCATTTGGAGTTGCATTGGGTACACAGAATAACACAGGAATTGGAGAAGTGATATCACCAGAGAAGTCATCTCTACTTTATCACCTCTTTATCATTCCATTAACAGTGCATCTCCCTCCAGATATCCCAGGGCCATAAAGTATTTGTCGGGCAATGAAGGTGCAAATAACATGCAAAGGGGTATGTGCAAAGAAGGCATGATAAAGAGGTGATAATGCAGAGATAATTTCTCCAGTGATATCATGTCTCCAGTTCCTGTATTAATCTGTGGAGCCTATGTACTAAGATCTCCAAAGTTGGAGAAACCTTAGTGCATTGGCTCCATAGAAGCTGGAGAAGTGACATTATTGGACAATAGGGATGGGCGAGAATTTTTGCCTCAAACTGAAGGTGAAAAATGGCACTTTCCGCTTGGTGAAAAATTACCAGTGAAAAGTGAAGTTTTTTCCTCTTTTTCCCGCTTTTTTCAAATAGCTCATATATATATATATATATATATATATATATATATTTATATTTTTTTTCCATTGTCCACCCTATCTTATCACTATAAAAAAATTATAACTAGAAACAAAATCAACAGCTTCTTTCCCCAGCACAGACATAATAACAACAAGATCAGCAACGAAATTGCTTGGACCACAGCTGCCTGTGTCTTTCAAATCAAATCAGTCAGAAAAATATTGGGGTAGTTTGGGTCAACCTCCTTTGTTCTCTTCTTATACTCCCAGACACATGCAACACAGATATACTAAGAACAGCAAGATCATCATTCCTCCCTTTCTATTAATAATTTTCCTGATCACTCAATGTGGTGTATTTGGTGTTCAATGAATTGCAGACTATTATGAGTATCTTTCTATATGTTGTGTTAATCCTTAATACATGATATTACGATTTTGCCTACATTTGCAGCTGATATGTGGATCATTCTGTATGTCGCATTAATGTTAAGTAAAGCTGTTTGAAATGTGGGTTTGTTTTATAGTGTTGATTAACTGTATAATCAGTGTGTGTAGGGGGGTAAATATGGGTTGTTTTTATGGGGCCAAGAGCAGTGAAGGGCTCAATAATGTTAACTCTAGGTAGGTGTCTAGACTGGTTAGGCTGCAGTAGAAGATGGGAAGGGAGTTCCTAATGATTCAAACTAGGATTTATTGGATTGAGAGCATTTCCTTGGACTCCAGATTGTTAATTTAGAAGTTATCTCTATGGAGTGGTTTTGAACCTATGCCTACCTACCCACAAATGTTCCACTTCCTTTAACTTAGAGCAATACAAATCTAATGTAGTTATTATGAATAGCTTTACAACATTAGCACTGAATCCTCTAGGGATAACAAACAGGATCAGTGGATCTTGGAGTATTTTAAAATGCCAATCTTTCTCAAACTGAGGAGAGGACGAGGCAGTCTTTTGAACGACCCATTTCCGACAACAACATTTCGTCAGCAATCAAATCTTCCTTGCTGGAAAAAGCCCAGGACTGGATGGATTCTCCCAGGCCTATTATAAATCCTTTATCACTCTTCTTACACCTCTTCTTGTAAAATCTTTTGAGGGTTTTGCCCACTGAAGTCTCCGATCATCCTTCTATGACTACGGCCCACACTATGGTTTTGCCCAAACCAGATAAAGACCTCCTGTGATGTTTCAATTACCGTTCCATATCTCTACTTAATTTAGATATTAAAGTATATGCTGAAATTCTTGCAAATAGACTGAAATTGGTTCTCCTGACACTAGTCCAACTTGCCCAAGGGGGCTTTACTCCTGAAACTAGGGACAACAACAGAAAATTGTTGAATATTGTGCATTATGTGGAATCTAAAAAATTAAGGGCAGTGTTTTTGTCTACAGACCCTCAAAAAGCATTTGACCATGTGAACTGGTCTTTTATGATGTCTGCATTGAAAGCCTTTGGTTTTGGCCCTGGTTTTCTATCATACATACTGGGTCTTTACACCAATCCGAATGCTAAGGTTAAGGTAAATGGTCACCTGTCTCATGACCTATCTGTTTCAAATAGTACAAAACAGGATTGCCCATTGTCACCACTACTTTTTGTTTTAGTTATGGAAACATTGTCACAACATGTTAGACTTTATCCAGGGGTTCAACTTGCGGGTTATACTTATAAACTATCAGTGTTCGCTGAATGATATCCTATTATCTACCTTAAATCCTGAGTTCACTATTCCTGAGTTCCTATGGGACATGGACTTATTCTCCAAGCTTTCAGATTTCAAGATAAACATCTACAAGTCAGAAGCACTCTCCTTCTATCTCACATCAGAATCTATTTTAGTATTCACTATTTTATTCCCATTTAAATGGTCAGGCAAAGCGGTAAAGTATCTAGGGGTACAGATTCCAACACGGGTCAATTTCTGTTATGATCTCAACTTCCCCCTACTATTACAAGCAGTTCAAAAAGATCTCTCCAAGTAGAACACCATACATATCTATTGGCTTGGTAGGGTTCATACTATTAAAATGAGGATCTTACTGCAGGGACAGTACCACACATATTTCAAAATCACAGGACAGATTAATGGCAATTATATATTTTTTTCAGATCTGGTTTTGAACCAGAGATTCTTCTATGCCACAAGTTAAAGATTTCTTAGTGTCTTGGCTCTATAGATTTTATCACACTGGAGATTTTATCTCAGTTTAACTCTTTTTATATCACACCTTACTGCATTTCCTTCCAGGTGAACAGTAGTTGTGTTAATATACAAAACAGCAGTTTTAACTGCCATAACTCTTGAATAAAGCATCTCACATCAATTAGAGTATCTATCTATCTATCTATCTATCTATCTATCTATCTATCTATCTATCTATCACTCTTTCTGAGTTTTTGGATTAAGAACTATGGAAGGGACTGAATATTTCAGTATAACAAAAATGATTTTGTATTGTTCACTGTCTATGTAAAATAATAACATTTTCAAATAGATTATTCAGTACATCAGCTTCTCCAGGGAAAATGTGCCAATTCAAGTGTTTAAAACCTTGAAAATATTCTGTGAATCAAGGAAGGTATTTTTCTTACCCAGAATAGCTAGGTCATTATAAAATAATGCATATTACAAGATACATAAACATTCATCCTTATACTAGAAAATACTAGGAAGAGGTGCAATTCTAAAAGCAGACAAACTGCATCATAGGTGATAAACAGAAATTCCCAAAATTGGTATAGATTTAAAAAGGATTTTAACTCCTTAAATGTTAGAGGGTTCGCCAAAATGTTGCAATTTGTGTAATTGACAAGGTTATTTATATCTTTCATTAAGGTCACTGAGGTGAGGTGAAGCAGGGGATTCACTAGAACCTACTGGGCCCTCAGACGAGGCTGTGGCTGGGCCCTGCACAGATACACATCAGGTGTTATGTACTAAGGAGTGATAAAGAGATGGTGAATGATGATGTCTTCTTCACTGACATCAGTTCTCCAGTTCCTATGTTATTGGAGCCAATGCTTCTTCAACTTTGGAGATCTCAGTGCATAGGCTTCATAAAATAACATAGGAATTGGAGAAGATGCTCACTGGAGAAGTTATCTCTGTGTTATCACCTCTTTATCACACCTTATTGCATAATCCCCAAGGTCTGGAGCAAATTTGACTAACATGTACCAGTACAAACCTTTGCAATGTGTTGCAATGTGCTTATCCATATTGTACCATCTGTCATGCTTCATAAAACAAATCAATACTATGTGGCGCAATGATAACCAAACTTACGTCTAACAGGGCATCAGCTGCCAGATCTAAATAACCCAATTCCCCAATGGTTATACTAAAACATTCAATATATATGTTGTCAGAGGCCACCAGAAAAGATAAGAAACTAATCTGATTGTACGGGTTGCAACACAGTGCAGAGCCAAATGGTTACTTTGCTGGGAGTGGGACCAGTCCTGCCTTTGAACTTATGCACCACATACTTATAAATTTCTGTTAGTAGTGGTTCCAAGATTGTTATGACACATTTAAGTGTAGTGGCCCCAAGCTTTGTGTGATGCACCCTTTCAAAACCATTTTATACATTACATTTTTCCAGTACATATCACATTTAAAAATGTTCATATAAGTGTCAAGCGGTAAAAATAAAAAACAGAGAACCACTTGAGTTTGTAGTTTCATAACTTTTTACTGGAACATCATTAGTAATGAGCTAATACTTTATTTTGGTATACCTTTGTGCAAGAATATCAGCAGAATGGGAGACGTAAATCAGACAACATTTTCTAATGGAAGGTTAATCCCATTGATTTCAGTGGCTGATACCTCATGCTGTCTTCCACTGTTCCCATATCCATTTTCCTCCTGTTCCGTACAGTGAACATTCATGCATTTTCCTAATCAACCCATGTCTAGAATTAACAGCTTTCTAATCTTTCAGGGTTCCTCAACATACCATGAGCAAAAGCTGAGCAATGCTGAGGCTACCCAACTGCACTGTAAGGGACAAAGAAAATCCTCAAATTCCTGTTTCTGTAAATTGGACTTTTAATATGTTGAATCTTTTCTAACATTCAAAGTGTTAAAATCCATATTTAGATCAATGAGAATTTTTAACACCCCCCCAACATACACACACACACATGCACGCACAGCTTAGTAAACTTGACACCCTGTATAATTCAATATGCCGCTTTAGCCTCCAATGTAATTACACTACTCATCGCTTTGATGTGTTAAAAGAACTAAATTGGTTAACACTCAAATGTAGACGTGCCCTTCACCTTCACACTACCTGAGCAGTTTGCTCATTCCTGCTCTCAATACTAAGTATAACCTCCGCTCCAGCGCAAACAACTCGCTACGTATACCACAATACAAGAAAGAAGCAGGAAGATCTGCCTTCTCCTTCAGAACTCCAAAGTCCTGGAACAATCTGCCTGAAATAATCAAATCTGCTTCCAGTCTAAAATCCTTAAATGTAAATGCTTCTTTATATCTAAAAACAGAGTGTAACTGTTTATAATTTTAAAATTTCCATATGTATGTATATTCATATGTGTATGTATATTTAATAACATGTAATTTATAATGTTTCTCAATTTGTGTAAATATGCAACCCTCTACTTAAAACGGTCCAGGACATACATGAAAATGAGAGAAATCTCAATGTATTCTTCCTGGTAAGACATTTTCTATATAAATAAATACATATCCTCTATGGTGTAGTTGGATAGCTCCAGAATTGCCCATATTTTGGCATAAAGTTCTATACGTTCCATCTCTTTTTTTTTTTCTTATTATTTTAAAAAAAGGACCCTCATGGATACATAGCTGCTTCCAAATTCCTCTTAGTTACTGTACTTTATTTGGTCTCCTCTCTTGTGTACTTTACACCCATTAGCATTTGAATCAATAATTCTTCAGGTCTTGGCAATTCCCCCTCACCTGGGAATATGGTATATTATTGGATAATTTAAAATATATAAAGGTCACTAATACTTCATCATATCCTTACCACCTTCCATTAGTTATTTCAGGTAGAAGTCAAACACTGTTTTAGAAGCAAACATTTACTGAACTGATAATGAAGATCAGATCTTGTCAGAACTATTCACCTTCACTGAAAAATCAGAGATATTCCCAACAGCCATGTAAGAGCTACTTGGTCTAGAGCAGGCATTATAAAGTCTCAGATCCAGAGCCTGATAAGGAGACTGGATGACTGCAGATAGAAAGTGACCTTTGAAATGGATACTTACAAGGGCATTTAGAAAGGACGGGCTGTTGAGCCTTAATCTTTTAGCTAAAGAGATTTGAAATGAAAATTCCACAAATTGTCATTGATTTAAATTGAGGTTTTGATCATCTTAATGTGAGACAGTTCTCCAGCTTGCTCCTTCCCAATGCATTGCAGATGTGTCTAGCACCCAAAGGGCTAATAAGGTAGTTGGTTTGCTCTAGAATTGCAGTTCTTTAGTTCGGTGAATAACTTGCATAGAGGCAAACTAGAAAATGATGAATACATAATTATTTCATTATGTATTACACAGATCCAGAATTTGAGCAGATATGGAGACATATGATTAGTTCATTAGGTATATAGATGGTCAATAATGTGCTAAATAATGCCTATCTAAATTACTTAAAGGACTTTAGAGGGTTGGGGAAGGGGCTTTATAAGTGTAGGAAGTTAACTGACAACTATGGGAATCAAGTTTTCTGAAGTCAGCAATTTCCCCTTGATTCACTTGCAGATCTCTGTGATCTACAAGGCTGGATGTTGTCAGCAGTTGAACATATCTATAAAAATGACCAACATGGCAGAGTAAAATGTCTTGTTTCAAAGAAACTATTAACTACAATTACCTTTGAACAATGCTCCAAAGCACTGATTTAAAAATGTTTTTTCTAGTCTGAAATGTTTTAATTTCAATCGAAACACTTCTAGAACCATCTCAATCAACCCCTTTAAACCCTTGAATTATATTTAGGTCTATGGAGCACTCCCTAGTATACAAAGGTTTAATATTGTATCAATATCAATTGTATTTTTATGCTGGTGAGTTTTGTTAACATAACGTTTAAGGTCATAGGCTTAAAGAAAGTAGATTAATTTTGAGGCATACTAGCTGCATCTTAGGTAACAAATGAGAATTACCTTTGGTTTAAAGGGCATATAGTACCCCATCAGTAAGTCTGTTCACTGGGAAACAAACTGCCAATGAAGTTAAGGCTGCATTGTGAGTCCCAGAAGAGCAATGAGGGGGTGCAATGAGGGTCTGAAAAAAAAACCCTGATGCATTCCCTTTGGTCTCACGGGAAGAGACTGAATTGAAAGACTGAACTCTCTTGACTCATGTGATGCTGCTCCCAATAAAACCTCTATATAGGAATTAAATACCCAACATAGAAATTCTATGGAGAATTCACACACAAGCCAGGAGTCTGAGACCCACATACTTCTGGTTTGTTCTTGCAAGGGGGTCAGTTTATATTAATTGTCCTTGAATTTTTTTTTAGCTTACTGCAACATCAGGCTTGCAAAAATATTAGTAGGCTGAGGCCTATGGCAATACAAGCCTCAAAAAATGTATTGTTCTTGGTGGTACTGGTGGGCTAGTGGACTGGCAATTGACAATAACAGCTGGTGGTGGATGTGGTGGGTGGCTGACTTCCCATGGGTAACACTCATTACCAAACAATTAATAAAAATAAATAGTCTAAAGATGTTCAGATGTTCCTGAATATACTGCGTCCTTTTAGCCTCCACCACGAGCAGGCATTTTGGGATGTCATTGTGATCATTGTTGAAGACATATAAGGGGCACAATGACCACAACAGTACCTGATTTCTTGGGGAGTGGTTTGACATAGTAAACATATGCCTGACAAAGGTTATGTTGGATATGTTTAATTAGAGCAGATGTGCCAAAATGTTTTCCCTCCTTCCCACCTCTTAAAGACTTTTTTAAAACTCTGTGCACATTGTAGTTGTTGATAACTGCAGTGTCCGAAGTCCTGGCCCCAAGAGACATTATTCCCACACTCAAGATTTCAAGGTGGAATAGGAGAAAGAGTATGATGTCTGCATAATATCAAAATATTTGTCAGTAATTCATAAATCATCATAGCACTGCTCCCAACTGTTGTAGATGATGGCAACTGTGCAGACACCTCCTCCTTGTCATAATCAGTGTTGTTTCCACTACACGTGCCTTATGTTTGCTTCTCTTTTGTTCTTTGCATTGTATTTGACAATGGTTCATTTATAAAAAATATGGCTACCAATACAGCTGCTGGGTAGCCATGCCCTTCTGTCATTAACTATATAACCAGCTGTACTGAAAACCTGCTCTGGCTGCATGCTTACTAATAGGCAATATTTTTCATGGCAATACTTGCAAGTACTGGCTACACACTCTGTTTTATGTGCCAGTATTCAAGTGGGGTTTCAGCCTAGGACATAATTATCAGTATCAGTAACAGTAGCCATCTCACACGCAGTGTGACCACTCATTTAATGTTCATGTGCATCATTTTCCAACCAATACATTGGGAGCAAGTGCCATAGAGATGTGCAATCACACCCACCACTACTATATATTTTAGACTATTACCCCTGAGACACATTGATTGCTTTCTGTGATTATGACTTCTGCAGATTCTTATTTTTGTTGCAAATACTGATGGTAAAACTCTTTTTCTCACTTCCTTTATAATATGCTTTATATTAATTGTCCCTATATTTCTCCCTATCATCCTCCACAATGTAATCTTCCACTCAGTCTACAAGGATTTTTTTATATGTTTTCACTCACACCTTGGCACAGTTTCAGAAATTTTAAGTTTAAAGTGGGGGTCTAGCAATGTAACAAGAATGTATTCCTTATTGCTTTTAATGGAGACTATACAAGAATTGGCATGGCTTGGCAGTACTTAGAAGAACTGTGCAACGTAATTAATTTCTTTAACAACATGACTAGAGATACTGAGTGTGGCACTTGTGGGGACTATTTCCACCTCTAGTGGAGGTTGTGGTAGTGAGTGTGTCACTTGTGGGGACTCTTTCCACCTCTAGTGGAGGTTGTGGTAGTGAGTGTATCACTTGTGGGGACTCTTTCCACCTCTAGTGGAGGTTGTGGTAGTGAATGTGTCACTTGTGTGGACTCTTTCCACCTCTAGTGGAGGTTGTGGTAGTGAGTGTGGCACTTGTGGGGACTCTTTCCACCTCCAACTCACAGTAATTCTCCTGTAGGCTTTGCATTTGCACAATAGCAGTAGGGGACATGGGTGTCATTGTTACTGAGGAAAATATTGTCCCACTTTCTGAGACATGTACAACGCTGCTTGTCCCCATTGACCCTGTGCACTTTTACAAGTACTGACACTGCTACGTATCTCCCCTCTGATGTGCTGCTGGCATGTCTCTCAGTAAGGCCTGTGGTTGTGCCTCAGGTGTGATCTGAATGAGGATGTTCCTAGACAGGATACTGCTTTCCCCCTTCTGACACATATCTGACAGGGACAACAAATAACAACAGCTCAGCTTTTGGATACGGAGTAAATTATCTCTACTGTAGATTTCATAGACATAAGTCTTCCTGGAGGTGGGGGGCTACAAGTTATTATATCAGAACTTTTACTAGGTAGGATCGTCTACTTGTCTCACTGTCACCAATAAGTCAAAAAATTTAAATATTTTAACTCTCCTTTCTCCATTTGAACCCACACTTTCTGTACCCTACTTATCCAGAGAACAACCACCAATACTTCTAAAATCAAGCAATTTTGCCTGTCTGTTTCTTTCTTTCTTTCTTTCTTTCTTTCTCATAGATACTTGTAACCGATATCCCTCAGGAAGTAGCACTCTTGCTATAAATCATGTAGTGAGACCAGTAGATACCAAGTAGCAATCTTGTTCCAAAACTTGTAGAGAGATCAGTTGTTTGCCCTGAGGATGCAGTAACCTTTCTATGAAATGCAAAAGGAGATTCCTACTTTTTCATCAACCAGTCTTGGTATGACAACATATAGGAGGTAGGGCAGTTTCAATTTTTAAACATGCTTTATGTATATTAATGTAATTTATTTTGTTACATTTTATTTGGTGAAACTATTTATACAAATAAGGAAGTATAAAGCCACAGTCATTACAGTTTAACCAAATGGCAGGTTATGCCTCTACCAAATATGCCTCCACCAAATTTGTATTGGTTTTTGCATTGTACATGGTAATGGGAGTACTACATTTAGAAACTTTGTGCTATTCTGCTTTTTCTTTGGGAAAGCAAACACATATGATGTCAGGAATCTAGTTGCATGTTGTATAAGTTGAAGAAGAACAAACGACCTGTTCTTGGATTGTCTAAAGAGTTATTTAAACAGCTGGCATTTCTTCAATGTTAATATCCTTCTTGGTCAAGTATTACGTGAAAATTCCTGTATAGAGAAACATGAGGGATTGTGTATGTGACAACATACGGTAGACTGATGTCCTCTTTCATACTGAGGAGTTCTCAGAGTGGTAAAAACGAGGCAAACATTTCATGTGTGGGAAATATATGTACAAAGAAACACAATCACAGAGAGTGTCCACTGGTGTAGTGACAACAAAAAACATCAACAACAAGAAGAAAAGTGGGTACTCACAAGCTAACGCTACGATGACCAACACATTTGTGCATACTCACTTTTCTTGTCTTTGTTGATGTTATTTGATGTTACTACACCATTGGGCACACTCTGTTTTTGTGTTTCTTTTCATATGCTTTACCACTTGGGGAGCGAGTTACAGATGAGTGTCCGTTTGTGCATTACATCCTTTGAGTATTGCTGAGTTTGGGGCAGCTTGATATCCCAAGTAGTTGCTATATCTGTTTCCTACATAAGTGGGTCAACAGCTACTTATTTTGTGAGTATACACTCACTGGGGTTCATTAGTGAAGGCACATTAATATTGGAGTTCAACACAAGGGGCACCCCTTGCTTTTCCCCTTTTTGGCTTTCTCGTGTGGGGGAAATTATTCTCATTTATTTCACAGCATTGAAAAAAGCAGAAAAACTTAAATTTTACATAGGAATTCCAGATGCATTGAATACCCCTCTGGCAATGAAAGGGTTACTCATTTTTACATTACACACATTTTTTAGGTACTCAGAAAGTATTGCTATTTGGCTTAGGTTCCCATATCAATACAAGGATCTATTGATATGGGCCCCATGTCAATACGTCCACAGTTCACTTAACCTTTCTTCTGATTTTTTTTTTTTTTGACACTTCACTTCCAGTGTCGATGGTTTTTAACATGCGTTACGGGACTCAGCACCAACTTTCTGAGGCACAGATTTTTGAGTCCATTAAGGCACCAAATACATGGGGTTGAATAGGGTGAGTAGACCCCACCTTTAACCGGGGACGCATGGGAAAAATGCATACTGCAGGACTGCTTTGATTTCAGTCAGGTATTGAAATATGCCTATTACCTATGTGTCCCCGGTTAAAGGTGGGATCTGGTCAGCCTAGATTTAATCACATATTCAACTTATTTGTCATTGATTCCTATGGGTGCAAATTTAGCGCCCGTCATGTTTTTTTGTGTTTTGTAGTGTGTTACAGCGTAGGTAATTGCATATATGACTTGACTGAAAACTGCCGATGGTACTTTTATTTTTTAACGGGGTCAATTGGATCGAGTCCTGGGAAGGCACTGATTTTACTTCCCCAAGAAATCAACTGATTGCTCTCTGATCAAGAAGGTAGTAGATCCATGTGAACAGACTGATATTTTAAATGGGATGCTTTTACATTTTCATTCTGTAGGACTGAAAAGAATATGATCCACTATACAGTGAGTATATTTCATTAGCATTCCATATTAAAGTGGTGATTTTATTGTTAGATAACATGCTGAGTATGTTGTACTAAGTAGAAATGGAGTAAATCTGGCGCAAACCAACTATACTATGGTGACCACATAACCTTTTAAATAAGGCATTCTTATAAAAAAAAACACACACTCTAGGGATTCATGGATTCCAGTGCAGGCCTACAGAATGAACATTTCATAAGTGTCCCTGAATTAAAGGGATTTGTGGTTAAACAAAATTTTTAAACTTGATAAAAATTATCAAAATTCCCATTGAATTAAATGGAGCTTTTAGCCACTGGAAAGGTCTTCATTGCATTGCATTGCTTTGCAATGCTTTAGAGACTTTCTATGCATACACAGTGCTTCATACTGAATGTCCCCTATGGTACAGCTGATGTGCCCAGATCTTCTTAGGACATCAGCATCACTGTAATCCAAGCCAGCAGAAGAGGATAACACAGATAATAAAACTTAATATCAAAAATAAATATTTGTTGGAGGGTTTACCATGCTGAGTAAAACAAGGGTGCTCCAAGTTTGTGTGATGGAAGTACTGCACCCAAGAAATCTAAGTGTGAGCTGAAATAACCTTTGGATAAAACATAGGGTGACCAGACCTCACCTTTAACCGGGGACGCATACGAAAAATGCATATTGCAGGACTGCTTTGATTTCAGTGAAGTACTGAAATATGCCTATATCCTATGTGTCCCCAGTTAAAAGTGAGAGCTGGTCACCCTAATAAAACATCACTTAGTAATAGGGGTTACCATTGCCTTACTCAGAAGTCAAAACCCTGAAATATATAATTTTCATTACTATCTGTTTAAAAGCAGACAAAAGACAAACACTTCTTTTTACAACACTACACTGCTTTACGTTCTTAACCAACCCTAGAAGTCTATGGGTCTGTATACAGCCCCCATACTAACCAAATGAGTTTTATATCCCTGCAAACAACTGAGAGGAGCTGTTTTGGGACTGCCCAGTGCAGCTATTGACTTTTTTACTCTAAGGTGATCATTTATTCCTTTAAATACAGGATGCACATACAAACCACACACTGCAGGGTTGTGCTTATCCCTACACAGTCCTGCATAGGGAAATTGTCTTAAGTGTCCTGGATTTAAAGAGTTATGTGGTGGTCACCTTAGGTTGATCCCATGGTATCAGTCTTAATAAACTGTGATGATTTCCTGTTACCCTTTGAGTGCCAGAAAGGTATCCAATGCATTGCGCTGCAATGCATTAGGTACCGCTCTGGCACTAAAAGGGGTTAAACCAGGTGTGTGAAAGTTCGGTCCTCTATGGCTGACAAACAGCTCAGGATTAAATTATATCTTGATTTAGCTCAGATGATTAAATCAGGGACTCATTCATTTTGACTAACCCAGCTGTACTTAAGGGAAATCTTTCAATCCAGAGCTGTTTTTAGCCCTTGAAGAGCTCCCCTGCTTTAAAACCTGCACTATTAACCTCTTAAGGACCATTGACATGCCAGGACTGTCAAGGTGGTCCGGCACTTAAGGACCAGTGATAGTCCTGTAACGGCATGGAGTTCAGGGCTCCCGGTGCAGCTGCACGCCGCTCCGGAAGCCCTGAACCGGAATAAAAAAAACCCCCCGTGGTCCTCAAGTGCCAGCCGTGCACGTGCGCGCCGGTCCATAAGGGGTTAAAGTAGGCTGGCCATACTTCATTTTATCAGACACACAACAAATATGCATATTTCAGGGTTTCACTAAAATAAGGCAAACACATATCCGTTTAGATCAGGAATGCTGATGAAAATATTTTTCTGCAGGACTACGAAGGAATCAGAGCAACCCTGCAGGGGTTTTTTGCTTTGTTTTTTAGGGGAGGGGGTATAATGGGATATGTGATTCCCTTATCCTTCTGCATTGAAAATTTATCTGGCTCCCAAAGGGTAAACCTATTTGCATCGGACCTTCCGTTTAATGCAGTAACCACAGGCAATCTGCAATATTTAAAGCCAATAATACTCTTCTCATGTGTTTAGCAAATTATTCTTTGCAAGAAAAAAGGACTATCATGAAATGTCAGATTATATAACTATAATTATATAAGTACTAATTTGTAAGCTTTAGGTATGTTTATTGCTGATTAGGTTAAGATCAGACTTTTTAGAATGTTTTTTATTAAATAAATTCAATCACGTACAACTCAATCATTTAACTTAAAGGGATAGTAATACCTAAAATGTAAAAAAAAATATGTTGTAGGGTTTATCCCCCTGAGTAAAACAAGGGTACTCCCACTGCTGAAAGGTGTTTTATTCAAAAGTTATTAATTTTCAAAGTTGAATTTTTTAGGTGCAATATCACAGTGGCCTGAAATTGTAGAGTGGCGCTGTTGCTACACCATCCTATGGAGATTTATGGTCCTGAGACCAGAGCTGTCCATAGGATCGTGTAGCAACAGCGCCACTCTATAATTTCAGGCCACTGTGATATTGCACCTAAAAAATTCAACTTTGAAAATTAATAACTTTTGAATAAAACACCTTTCAGCAGTGGGAGTACCCTTGTTTTACTCAGGGGGATAAACCCTACAACATATTTTTTTTTACATTTTAGGTATTACTATCCCTTTAAGCTAGAGGCAGCAAGTGCTGACAGTTTATGGAACTCTTAAAGGAGCAGTAAACTTTTTTTATGAAAAAATATATATTGTAGGGATTTTCCTATTGAATAAGATAAGGGTACTCCCACTGCCAAGAGAGTTATATTTCCAGAGTTATTACAGTTTAAACCTATGTTTTTTTACATTAGCAGTGCCCTCTAGTGGTCAAATTCTAATTAGTTTTTCTGTTAGATTCTAATGGAGAGGAAAGTCAGAAAAGTCAGTGACATACAGTTCTCCATAGAATGTGATAGAAACTGCCTGTCACTTCCTGTCAGTTAGAACTATCAGGAAGTAAACACACTAAATTCACTTCCTGATTATTTGAACTGTTATAAATTTTGAATAAAACATCTGACAGCAGTGGGAGTGACCTTGTTTTATTCAGCAGGAAACACTCTATAAAATATGTGTTTTCATAAATAAAAGTTTACTGCTCCTTTAAGCATTTTGTTATGGGTGATCTCACCTTTAAATGGGAAATACATGAAAAATGCATACTGCAGGGCTGCTTTGATTTCATTGCAGTCCTGAAATATGACTATTTTCTATGAGTCCCCAGTTAAAGGGGAGGACTGTCTGCTTACCCTAGGTAGTTGGGGCTCAGCATGCACACGTAGAGAGGTGTACAGTAGGCTAACCAGATCTCACCTTTAACCGGGGACACATAGGAAATAGCCATTTTTCAGTACTTCACTGAAATCGAAGCAGTCCTGCAGTATTAGGCTGACCAGACCTCACCTTTAACCAGGGACACATAGGAAAAATGCATACTGCAGGATTGCTTTGATTTCAGTGAAGTACTGAAAAATGGATATTTCCTATGTGTCCCCGGTTAAAGATGAGATCTGGTCAGCCTATGCAGTATGCATTTTTCCTATGCATCCCCAGTTAAAGGTGAGGTCTGGTCAACCTAGAGAGTATGTGGCTTGATCAAATGGTTTTTATAATAACAAAACAAATTTGGCCACATAATCTGATCTAGGCATATGACAGATATACATCCTTAAGCACTAAAAATGGAAAAATAAATGGAGCCTGCAACTGCCAGTGCCAAGTCAATACTGACATTGTACTGCCAGAACTATAAAAGCGTGGTGAATTTATTTATTTAAAATAATTGAACTCCACTGCTTGAAGATTTTTTTTCCATTCAAAAGTTATTATAACTCAAATGTTTTGGTTTATATCCTAGGCTGACCAGACCTCACCTTTAACTGGGGATGCACAGGAAAAATGCATACTGCAGGGCTGCTTTGATTTCAGTGAAGTACTGAAATATGCCTATTTCCTATGTGTCCCCAGTTAAAGGTGAGATCTGGTCAGTCTGTTTTAACCCCTTGAGGACCAGAGGAGTATGCAGAGCATCTCGAAGAAATGTATTCCTTTCATCCTTAAAGGATTAATCAAATTGTTAGCAAAAGTCACCACAGTCTTTGTAACGGACCCTAGGCCGTTACTGTAACGGACCCTAGGCCGTTACTATGGAGGTTCACTTGGTTCACAAAAAAGACCTGACTTTCACCAAAGTGGCCAAAATGCAGAGGCTCCACTGAGTCTGAGTTCCCATTGTTTCCATGTTTACCCCTGTCCCTTATCCATGAAGTTCAGCCCTTTGTGACATTGTGTGCCCATTGTTGCTAAATTTAATCATGTTAATTTAATTATAGAATGTTTTGTGCCCTTTTGTTAAGTGTTTGACTTGATGCAATTAACTCTGCTTAAAAGAGCTGAATTCAGCCAAAATAAAGTGTGTTCAGTTTTGGAACCTGACTGGCGTGCTGTGTCGTTCGTTTGGGGTGGTATCAAGGGTCTTCTTTTGACCCCCATCCTGGGATAGCTGGAGCGGAGCACCAGAGACATCACCCTTCCCTGGCGGCCCCTGCAAGAGAGAGACCCGGCATAGCAGGCTAAGTCAATCTGAGGACTTAGGATCCTGTTACACTGGTGGCAAGCGGTTGGATCGAACTGAAACCAGCCCAGCAGGGGGAGATATAGCCACTGGCTTGACCCCGGTTTCAGCAACAGTTCATGGGATCTTTTCTCTCACTCCACTGAGGGGATCCAGCCGGTTACTGATGGCAGCGCTAGAACCCTGGGACTATGTTGCGCCCAACTGGAGACAGACGGAGGAGCTACTGGCGCTGCGCTGGTCGCTGTTGGGGGACAATCCTCTACCAGAGTGGGAAAAAAGTCTGGCCTGCTACGTCGAAGAGGAGGTTCGTCTGCAAGACCGGTACATAGCCTTTCGCCATAAAGCGGAGCGGAAGGGCTACAGCTCTGCACCACGCTATGGGGTCCTTGATGGCTATGACTACTGCAGCTCTGGAAAAGTATGGGCGCTCTTGTGGAGCGACCACAACTTTGGCAGCAAGGCGGACGGTCGTTTTTGGGATATCCGGGATGCCCGGGAGAGGGTGCTGGGCCTCCATGACACCCCAGAGCTGGAGGGGGAACTTTGTGACCTGGCGGAGCAGGAGTGGCATCTTGAAAGAGCCTACCAGAGTCTTTTCCGGAAGATTGAAAGGCATGGTGCAAGAGAGGGACCAGGGACAGTCCACCTGTATCCTGCACCACTGGAAGAGATGACCCTGCTGACCAACCCGCCCTGCCATGGTGGCTCAGTTCCAGCAGATGAACACCCATTTGAGGAGTTCTGTGATCCGGTATCGGAGGGGGTGCAGAAACTGTTGCCTCGCCTGGGACCCAACCCATTGGAAGAGACGGTGGCCCAACTTACAATGGCAGTAGAGCAGCACTACTTTCAAGAACTCCGGCGCTCCAGTAATTACCCAGCCCTGGGGAGTGGGACCATGGTGCTCCCCAGTGGCGCTATTTCCTCTGGCCTGGGAGGCGAGACCGAGGTCTGCACCAAGCCCTGTGTTTGCCCTGCCCTGGAGAAGGAGAAACGTGTGTACTCCAGGGGCATGGATGTTACTGGCCTGAGGAATGGGACTGCGGTCTTCCTCAGGGCAGAGAATGGCCCTGAAGTGGGTGGCCATGAAGAAGAGGATCCCAGCGGACTGACGGGAAACAGTGCTGCTGATCCTCTTGTTGTCCCTGTGGACTGTGAACTGGGGGGTGGGAGCGAGCCCACCAGTACCCCTATACCTTCTGATATGGTGAGTGGGACACAGGTACTCACCAGTATCCCTTGTGCTGGGCCCAACGGAGGTGGCCCCAACAGGCTGACTGACTACAGTGCGGCTGCATCTGGCAACCCTGAACTGGTGGGAGGGAGTGAGCCCACCAGCCTTTACATGACCCATGATCTGGTGAGTGGGAGCGAGCTCACCAGGTCCAGGGGAAACCCTGCTGTGGTGGACGGGAAGCAGGTCCCCAGCAGCCGGCCCTGTCCTTCCCCTATTGCTACTGCCCTGGAGAATGGGAAAGGTGTGCTCTCCAGGTGCATGGATACGTTTGTCAGGAAAATGGGGAATGTGTTCCTCCTCAAGAAGAGAAAAGTCCAGGAGGCTGATGACTTGGAAGAGGAGGAGCCCTGCAGACTACGCCAATGCAGTATTCGGGCTCCTAGTGACTTTAAACTGATAGGTGGGAGTGAGCCCACCAGCCCCTATGTGACCCCTGGCCTGGTGAGTGGGAGCAAGCCCACCAGGCCCGGTGAAAATTCAGCTGCAATGAGGAGGACAACAGTCCTCATCTCCAGCCCACCGCTTGATGCCCGTTTGCTTGAGTCCCCAGCCTTGGTGAGTTGGACCACTGTCTTCACCAGGGATGTTGGGGTGTCCCCTGGATTCCTTTGCCCCAGCCTGATGGGTGGGAATGCATTCCCCACCAGGCCAGCCGTTATCCCAGCCTCAGGGAGTGGGACCACCATCCTCCCTGGGTGCTGTTTGTTTTACCCCAGTGAATCCATTTGCCCTGGATTGATGAGTGGGAGTACGCTCCTCACCGGTCCTCTGGATGCCCCTACCCTGGGCAAGAGGTCCACCAGTTTTGACAACAGCCCTTTGCATATTGCCTCAACTCAGGAGAGTAGGAGCAGCTTCCTCTCCTGCCACCATGGGGCACTTGCCAAACCAAAATGGGGAGGTGTATCCATCCCCCCCCAATTTGATCTACAGCCTTGTAAGAGCCCAGAGATCCCAGTGGCCAGTAGGACTCCTCCGCATGGACTGTCTATGGACCCTGAGCCACTGGCCCCAGACCCAGGAGGGCCTGACCTCAGCTCTGTCGGGGGCATGGCCCATGAGAGACCTCCCAATTTGGTGCCAGCCAGGACAAAGAGGCACCGGGTTCCATGGCCCAGGACCAAAGGCCCCAGTTTAACCCTTGGCCCAGGACAAGGGGCGCATCTGATGTCTACTGGCCCAGACAAAGGGCCCAACGCTTTCCCTGGTCCAGACAAGGGGCTCCAGCCTTTACCTGGCCCGGACAAGAGGCGACCCTCCTCCACGCAGGAACGTGTCGGACTTCCCAAGCCAGCATTCATCCAAGCTGCCTCTGGCTTGGGTCTCGAAGGGGGGGAAATGTAACGGACCCTAGGCCGTTACTGTAACGGACCCTAGGCCGTTACTATGGAGGTTCACTTGGTTCACAAAAAAGACCTGACTTTCACCAAAGTGGCCAAAATGCAGAGGCTCCACTGAGTCTGAGTTCCCATTGTTTCCATGTTTACCCCTGTCCCTTATCCATGAAGTTCAGCCCTTTGTGACATTGTGTGCCCATTGTTGCTAAATTTAATCATGTTAATTTAATTATAGAATGTTTTGTGCCCTTTTGTTAAGTGTTTGACTTGATGCAATTAACTCTGCTTAAAAGAGCTGAATTCAGCCAAAATAAAGTGTGTTCAGTTTTGGAACCTGACTGGCGTGCTGTGTCGTTCGTTTGGGGTGGTATCAAGGGTCTTCTTTTGACCCCCATCCTGGGATAGCTGGAGCGGAGCACCAGAGACATCACCCTTCCCTGGCGGCCCCTGCAAGAGAGAGACCCGGCATAGCAGGCTAAGTCAATCTGAGGACTTAGGATCCTGTTACAGTCTTACAAAAGGCAATTTAATTTATAATGAACCCTAAGGAAGTCATAGACTACTGCTCTTCACAGTAAGTGCTAGAGACATCACCTGGTGACCAGAACAGAAAATGGCTACAATAATTTTTTTAAACACTGCTAGGAATTGGGGTACCTTTGTTTTTACTCCGCTTTAAAATATTTACAATAAATATGTTTTTCATTAAGAATATTACTACTCCTTTAACCCCTTAAGGACTGGGAAAATTTGGGGTGGATTGCACTCAAGGACAGGAGCAATTCTGACCTTTTTGACTATGTCTTTGTTCAACAGTGTTTTCCCTCTAAGGCTTTTATTCCATCCACATAAATTATATACCCTTTTTTTACGCACAATTAAGGCTTTCTTTTGATACCACACTTATATGGATAACCCACCATTTACTTTATTAAAATTAAAGAAAACCTTTAAAAAAAAAAAACAACACCATTTTAATTTTTTCTATTGTTATCATTTGGGCACAATGGATTACATTTTGATGTAGACTGCATGAAAGGTATGACCGGTCAACCATACCTACAGAATGGGCAGTTTTAATTGGGCACTGTCCCTCTGGGGTGAAGATCCCCATGTCCCTCATTTACCCACTAGTTTCCACTTTTTTGTTCAATAAAATTGTGTAGTGTGTGTATAAGTGTATTACTTTTCTCCTTAACAATAAAAGTGCCATTTATGTTCATTTAAACTTCAGTAGAGGTGTTTAATGAATATTTTTTTTAAATACAATATGCGCTGTTTTGGATTTATTTATTTTAAAAACTACAAGCTATGATAAGTTCTAGTTTATTGAATATAACCAACAGTTCTATAGAGATTACTGATCCAATCACTCTCTGACTACCAACCCCCCCCCCCCACACACACACACACACACACACACACACACACACACATATAGTTTAAGGAAGACAGACGTAGTGGCAGGATTTGACAAATTAAATATTTTTTTTTATCAATGTTTAAACCAAGATTCGCTTTCCAAAATAAACAGACAAACCTGGCAAAACAATCAGAAAAAAATAGTTATTATGACATAGTTAGACTACCCTTGAAAACACCAGATCTAACAGTCAGTCTTCACCCACTGGCAAAAGTTTGTTGCATTATATTAAAAGTTGAGCATTTTTCAGAAGGGATATATAATGTCCTACCATATTGTGCTCATAGCTCCATTTCTCAAAAGGAAAGGAACATCCTAAAATGTCCATAGATATTCTTTTGTGTTAGACAAGTATCCTAGTAAATAATTTCTAGAAAGAAATTGAGCACCTTGGACAGCAGGGTCTATAACTGCATTCTTCAAAGTACCGTTCCAGGCAATATGTGAGCACATATGCAGTCAGGGACATCCATAAAGTCTGTCCTGTTACTCTGTATTTAACAATATAAAATGCACACTGAAAAATGTTCTGTTATTGGCATTGGCATACAACGTGCACACAGAAATCCATCCCTGGCCCTTCAGGAATACAGTACAGAGAATGTATTGAAGTGTGTGAGTGTGCTTGTATGTATGTCATCCTTGATTTATTGAGCATCAATATATTCTGTAGATGTGTACAAAATGGGGGCAGTAGAATATGCAGTGACATAGAGAGACAGATTGAAACAAAGGGTAGCGAGGTCCCTGCTTGATTTGAAGGAAAGAGTTGGTGGCTTGAGAGCTTATAGTAACAGTTTGCATGATGGAGGGGTAAGCAACAAATTGCAAAGCTGTAACCTCCTCCTTCGGTGTGTGTGTGTGTATAATATATATATATATATATATATAATATATTTTAGACATACAGTTCACCTGTAAAATATATTTCTTTAAGGAGAGGACTATTCACCTAATACATATAACTATTGCACCATTTTTAAAATCATGATCTGGTCATTTTACATGATATGGAATGTGTCAGATCACCAAGTCAGTATTAGGTTAGATTGTCTTCCCTTCCTTACCTATCCTTCATTAGTTTGGATAGTTTATTATTCAGCAAATAGTTTTCCGTGTGTTCTGTTATATGTGGTGGGAGGAAGCTTTGCCTGGGATTAGTCTCTAAGGAATTCTATGGGTATAGTTTAGTTTGCAGGTTTATACTGCCAGAGAGCTCCATTCTATGGCAGGCGAATAGATATATCCAGTGTTTTGCTGTTTTTCTATTTAGCAGATTCAGTATGATGGAAACCAACACCCACTAAGTCCCACCGGCAATCATACATTTGAATTATTTTAAGGGAGATATATGCAGAGGTCTGACCCATACAGGGTACAGCGAGCATAGGGCAAAAAAGAGGGGCAATATTTGGGCAAACCATTGGTAACAAAAATTCTGCAAAGTAGATTTATATGTGACATTTAATCCTTTGAATACTAGAGTGGTCTTTAACACAGTGATTCATAAAGAGATGGGTACCTTTTTGCCATTCAAGGGGTGAAGCCCAATTTTCTTTTGTTCCCTATGGTACAGTTGGTTTGCTCAGGAATTGCTCAACTTTTCTTTGTGAATAGCCCTTATGGTCAGTGCTTTGAATATCATATTTCTGTAGTAAGAAACCTGACCTTGTAGAACAGTAAACCTGGTGCCCACTTTAACATAAACTTCCTTGCACTCATTCCCTTTGTACCACAAATATCCTTCTCTTAATTCACTATGAGGCCATCAGTACAGCTAATTGCCGCAGGAATGTTTAACTGAAAAGAACCTGGAAAGCAGGTCTAGTAGTTCAAGTGTGGAAATTAGTAGGAATTTCCTAGTAACAATCAGAGGAATAAATTAAGAGTCTAGTCCAAGACCAAATATAGTGGGTTGACAAAAACCCTCCCTGTGTACTATTATGCTTCTGTCTCCATATTTTTTGCACCACAATAATGTATGCATGTATGCAAATTTTTATTTATATAGCTCCAACAGGTGAACTTAGCACTTTACAGTGTAGTAATGAGAAATGTTGCTCTGCTGTGTATATGTCTATGCCAGATCTCGGCAATTGTTGCTGGTTTACAATTCCCGCCTTCCTCAGCTAATCTCCAGCTGTTGTTAGATTACTACTCCATTGGCTAGCTGAGGATGATGGGAAGTGTTGTTCAACTGCAGCTGGAGCTGTACTTCTGATTACCGATGTAGAATTCAAGGTATTGTTATTGTTTACTTACTTCATTTCTTGGAAACGTGTCTCTGGTTTACTCCAGTAAAATATTTGTGGAACATCAATTCAGAATTATTTTTAATAATAGACATTCATTTTTGGCTAGTGTTTACATCACTGTGTGAATAATCCAAACAACAGACCGGAGCAATGGTTTGATATCCTATCAGCACTAAAGATTGCAGTTTTGTTTTGCTAAAAACACATTTCTGATGACTTGTGTCTTGTTATTTTTAATGAAACTCGGCTTTACTGTTTATGGTATGCCCTGCTGAACACTCATCAAAGCAGTATGTGCTGCAGCCAAGCAATTTGTTTACTGCAAAGCAAAAGATGGGGATGCCTTTTGATCTGGGTCTTATCTCCCATCTACTCACTACTCATACATTCTTCTCATTTAGATCAGCCTCAGGGACACATTTTTTCTTATTATGTTCCCTTCCCTGCAAAGTACACAGTTATCTATCCCTATATTATGCCTGCACATGATACAAACAATGAGCCTTCATCCAGTTCCTCTTCAGCTGAACAAATATTATATTTCTTGAGCCTTGTTATTCACAACTTGTGTTGAGCAATCATCTCCAATTTTAGTTGATTGCAATACAAATGTTTATTTGTATTAGTTTGTTGTGTTCATGAATGTTTTACAGCTATGCAGCCTCTTTGTTAAGCAGGTGAAAAGTTCACTGTTCATCCAAAAAAATATCACAATCTGGAAAACTTATAAACAGCTATTTGTGTCACTGTATGATTTATACATGCATAATTCCTAATTATCTTTCTGTATAACCTTAATTTATATGACTTACACTGCTATATCTCATTATCCGGTAGCACCTGTGCACTTGTAAAAGAGATATGGGAAATTACACTTTAAAAAAAAAAAAAAAGCTCTGCATCTCAAGGTCTGCCAGTTATTGCTTTGTGGATTTTTACTAGAAGATAACTTTTAAGTATCTGAATCTGAAACGTTTAATACAAACTTTCTGGTCATTTATGCACTGAATCATTGATACATTTGATTATTATATAACAATATTAAGTGAATTTGATGAATGTATTCAAATTATTAATTATAATTTGTGGACCATATGTGAAATGCAAATTATTGATTATAAAGTTTCAGTTATGAAGAAATATATTTTGCCAGAATAGATGGCTTGATATTGCTTCTGTAGAGCTTCTATAATTTACAGAGAAAGAAGGGTACCCCGGAAAAACTAATTTCTGCGGTAGAATAAGTTTTATTTATATATATATATATATATATATATATATATATATATATATATATATATATATACACACACACACACATTACCGTTCAAAGGTTTGTAGTCACTTAGAAATGTCCTTGTTTCTGTTATGGGAGCAGCTTGACTGTATGGTACGTAAGAAGTGCACATCAAGCCAATCCTAACTGTTGAAGGTGCTTCAGGAAGCATGGAGTGAACACTCTTCACATTACAAATTGACAACTAGAATGCCAAATGTCTGCAAGGCTGTGATTGCTGCAAATGGAGGATTTTTCAATGAAAGCAAAGTTTGAAGGATACAATTATTATTTAAATTAAAAAGCATTATTTCTAACCTTGTCAATATCTTGACTTTATTTCTTATTCATTTCGCAACTAAATTTATGGAAAACAAGGACATTTCTAAGTGACCCCAAACTTCTAAATGGTAGTGTATATCTATATACATATAAATGATCTCCTAGACTTCATAGTTACATTGTTGATGAGGTTCAAAGAGAGAGTTCATCAAGTTCAGCTTTTGCTATTTGTCCTTTCTTAATTAAAATGGCAAGTAAGTGGATTCAAGACTACCTGTCTGTGCAAACATGCTGCAGTGACAATGTGTGGTTAGTCAGGCCCCTGAGAAGGTTGAGACAATTGGCATCCTTTTCCAGGTGAGTCCATAGGGTTTGGGTGAATATCAGTCAATAATATCATTATGTACACTTGTCACTATGTCTATTTCATTTGTATATTGACTCTATATTGCCTGGTGCACCAGTAGGGGTCTCTTGTTCCATATTTTAATTTTTGGAATGATTATCAGCTAGACATGGGTACATGGTTATCTGGTGTTTAGATTAACCAGGCACAATTTCACTGTGCACTGTTCATTTTCATAATCTGTACAGTGGTCCAATAGGCCACAGTGCAGATCAGGCTTGCTGAAACTTAGACATGTTCTGTGTTGAAAGTTTCCAAGTTGCAGTGTGCCATATTGACCTGCATCATGCTCAGAGGAAAATACCTGTGTGAACAGCCTCATATGACACAATGGGCCAAATGTATATAGGAAAAGTGGATAATTTCTGAGGCAAACCCACAGCTTAATAGGGGAGAGTCAACAACTCTCCAGAACCCTACTGATTTTTATATGGCATGAAAGCTAGCTTGATTTTTGACTAGGGATGGGTGACATTTTTCCCTAATGAAAAACAGGCAAAAAATAGCTCTTCCCTGTTAGAGGGAATTTTTTTAAAGAAAATTGCTGATTTCCACTTTTTCCCCTTTAAGCATATTGCATTGAAATCAATGCTAATACTGAATTCTGCCCCGATGTGAAACATTTCCCATTTTTTTCCACAGGGATTATATATAAGAGGTGTCAGGTTACATGTCATTTTGTTTTTGTGGGAGACAGAGCAAGCATTACAATTTTTGAGCTAGTTAGGATAGGCAAATATAATTCAGTTGAAGTGTAGTTTAGGGCAAGCAATTTGTTCTCTGCATTAGGGGAGCCTGGGAGAGTGTGAAAGGAGTAAGGAAATGTATCAAATATACCGCACAATCTGAGACTGAGACAGGTAGGTGATCCAAGTTCCTTCCTGATCTGGCTATTATCTCTGCGTTAGAGGAGTCTGAAGATGTGTAAAGGGAGAAAGGAGATTTATCCCAAATACCCACAAATGTTATGTGACTTAGACAACACAGGCAGCTGTGATCAAAGTTATTTTCTGCTGGCTGTTGTCTGTGTTAGGGGTGTCTGGGGGACTGTGAAGGGAGCAAAGTAGATTTATCCCAAATACCCCCAAATCTTGTGTGACTGAAAATAGACTGACAACCGTGATCTAATTTCCTTTCTGCTGGCTGTTCTCTAAGTTAGAAGAGTATGGGGGTGTATGAAGGGATCAATGGAGATTTACCCCAAATACCCCAAAATCTTTTCTGACTGAGATGACACAGGCAGCTGTGATCCAAGTTCCTTCCTGAAATGACTGTGTCTCTGTCACTGACTGACAATCAGAATGATACTTAATAGACAAGTTCAACTGACACTAACTCCTTCAACAGCTAGAGGAAGAGGGGCCAACATATTTAGTAAGGTCTATCATCATCATCATCTGTAGTGAAAAAATAAAGACTGCAGTGGCACTGGGATAAAGAGAAAACAGAAGCAGAAACCCTCTTGACACTAGCTAAAGGCAAAGAGGGGAAGAAGCAGTTCTACAGGGAGTATGTTTTTTCTGTGTTTTTTTTTGTTGATGTTGATTCTAAAATGTTTGACTGAGAGGTAGGGATGGGTGAACGTTTCTCAAAAGAGAAATAGAAAAAAAATAAACCTTTACTCCAAGCAGTACATTTTTGATGAAAATTGCAGATTTTCTGCTTTTTTCACGTAACTCATTGCATTAAAATCAATGGAAAGAATCTCTCCCCACTCTGTGGCAAATTTCCCTTCTTTTCCTGCAGGCATAATATATGAGGGGTGTCAGGCTTCCATTGCATCCCATTCTGAGTTTATGAGAGGTAGAGAAAGTGGGACATTTTTGAGTTAAAGAAGATAGGCTTAGAAAGTGGAGTTGAAGCTTAGTTTATTTTAGGTCTTGTAGGCAGTAAATCTGTTCTCTGTATTTGGGGAGTCTGGTGGACAGGAAGGGAGAAAGGAGGTTGAGTCCAGTACCTCAAAATTCAGAGTGACTGACTGGGAAGACACAAGCAGCTGTGATCCATTTTTTTCCTGATCTGGCTGTTATCTGTGTCCTAGGGGAGTCTGGTGGTGTGATAAGGGAGAAAATGAGGTTAACCACAAATACCCCAATATATTTTGTGGCGAGTAGACACAGGCAGCTGTTATCCAAGTTCCTTCCTTATCTGGCTGTTGAGAAGGGACAACATTCTCCAAATATCCCAAGATCCTGTGTGACTGACTGGGAGCAAACAGGCAGAAGTGATCCAATTTCCTTCTCACCTGGATGTTATGTCTGTGCTAGGGAAGTCTGGTGAAAGAAGCATTTAAAAAGGGAGTGTGTTTTTTGTGTTTTGTTGAGTGTAATAGGGTTAGGGAGGGCAGTTAATAAAAAAAAAAAAAAAAAAAATAATTGATAGGTGACAAAGATAGGAACCCTGACATGAGCTGTGACTGAAGCAGACTGATACTAGATGAGATAAAGCATTTTGTAAAGGTCCAAGGCAAGACATCACACACAATCTGTCCTATTGTGTACTTTACATTAAAAACACACACACTAGTTGTGCAATGTCCAGCAAACACATAAGGGGTAGGGTGACAGAATTAGGAGCAGTGCAGGGATGTGAGAGTAAAGTGGTAGTCCAAAAACTGACTGCAGCTATAGTTGCTGAAGAGTGTGCAATAAATGATGGTTATCCCTATACTACCAAAGAGGATGCAGTTTGTTAAAGTCCCACCAAAAGTTCCACAAACCCCAGCACTATTCATAAATCATCAGATAACACTGAAAACAACAATGAATCGCATTCTAGTGTTGATGGCAAAGTGGAACAACTGCTGCATCTGACAGTGAGACAAACAAGCACAAAAAACACCTGTCCTGAAAGTAGTAGCAAATATTGTGAAAATGGGGACAAGTAAAAAGAAATAGGTTGAGACCTCAACATAGCTAGAACAAGAATATAAAATTATTGGGCAAGAAGATGATGATGACATAATTAATGATGATGATGATGATGAGAATGATCTAGAATATATCTATCACGGTGTCCGTGCTCCCTGTGCTGCTTTCTGTCAGTTTTTGCTATGCAATGCTCCCATTGGTTGATCTATGTTTGGCCAGCCCAGTATGGCCTTTATATACTGGGCTCTGGCACCTATCCGGTGCCATTTCGTGGTGTGCCTGTACCAGTGCCTACTTGAGCTTCGTGGATTCCAGTGTACGGACTTGGCTTGTTTGACTACTCTGCTTCTTGTCTCCTGCTCCCGTGATTCAACTCGGCCTGGCTGGTGTTCCTGCTCCGTGATCTGACCCGGCTTGTCTGATGTTCCTGCTCCGTGATTCGACCCGGCCTGGCTGACGTTCCTGCTCCGTGATCTGACCTGGCTTGGCTGATGTTCCTGCTCCGTGACTCGACCCGGTTTTCCTGTTCCAGTGTTCGCTGTTTCGCTTGGGGCGACATTCTGACTTCCACTGTGCCTGGGGCCTAGTATCCATTACTGGTACAGCAGTGAGACAGTTGCTGTGCCCTCCGTTAACTCTTGCAGAGCCTCCGTGTTGCCTCCGTTACTGCTACGGCAGTGTGCCATTGGCTGAGCCCTCCGTTAACTCTTGCAGAGCCTCCGTGTTGCCTTCGTTACTGCTACGGCAGTGTGCCATTGGCTGAGCCCTCCGTTAACTCTTGCAGAGCTTCAGTGTTGCCTCCATTACTGCTGCGGCAGTGTGCCATTGGTTGAACTTTCCGTTAAGCTCTTGCAGAGTCTCAGTGTTGCCTCCATTACTGCTAAGGCAGTGTGCCATTGGCTGAACTTTCCATTTAGCTCTTTCAGAGTGTCAGTGCTGCCTCTGTTACTGCTACGGCAGTGTGCTATTGGCTGATCTTTCCGTTAGCTCTTGCAGAGTCTCAGTGCTGCCTCCGTTACTGCTATGGCAGTGTGCCATTGGCTGTACTTTCCGCTTAGCTCTTGCAGAGTAACAGTGTTGCCTCCTTTACTGCTAAGGCAGTGTGCCACTAGCTGAGTCCTCGTTAAGCTCTTGCAGAGCACCTGTGTTGCCTCCGTGACTGCTACAGCAGTGTGTCTTAGTCTCAGTTACTGCTCTGGTGGAGTGCAAGTGCTCTGGTCTCCATTATTGCACTGCAGTCTCCTACCTGCGCTATTCTACCATACTGGGCGTTACAAAGAGAACTCACCACAGACTTTTCTGCACAGAGACTGATTACACCTATTGAAGAACTTTAACCCATGCTGAACTGTCGCTCTGGGTATTCACCCTTTCCTGCCTGACCTGTGTCAGTATAAGACCACTCTGAACTTTCTAGTTATACTGGACCTGTGTAGGCATATGCACAAATAACCTGTCTTGTGTCTGTATTATTCTGCCGAAGTACTACAGGGCATGTGAAGGTTATCTTATTATTTATGATTTCAATAAAACTGTGTTTTATCCTAAACCACTGTGTCTGAGTGTTGAACAAACCGTTAAAATATCCCTCTGATATCCTCCTTGATACAGATGAAGTTGAGAGTGAGAGAGATGATGATGACATGTCCACAGAGGTAGCTGAAAAGCAATGGCTCAGTCTTCCACCACTGCAAAGAAGCACTGTGTCTGTCTATAAAAAAAACACAGTTATCCTGTCAGTCATCATCAGCATTGTTGAAGGTGCTTCCAAGTCCCACTCAGCCACACACACTACTAGTGTTGAGAAACCAGCAACAACACAGGTTATCAACATCCACAACCTGATGAGTTCCTCTGCTACTGTTAAAAATGCAGCACCTATAACACCTAGAAAGAGTATAACTGCAGTAACATCTAGCCCCAGTAATAGCAGTAGTAGTAGCCTCTCATGAACCCCACAGTCTATGAAGTCCACAGTATAGAGATAGTTCTTTCACGATGCAAAAGCTTAGTAAATTGGAATAGTAAACTTGCTAAAATGTTGGCAGTTGACGTGCTGTTCTTTTATTTTGCTGAAAGCAGAGGCTTTAAAGAATGGATGTCATGTGTTGCACCCTGCTGAAATATTCCAAGCTTCAGTTATTTTTTAAGGATGGCTGTGCCAGTGTTTCTTAGGCAGGCAGTTAGTGTTGTGGGTGTCACAGTTTGCCCCTGACTGGACAGACTGCTAGGTGTGGTCACTGTGGACTTGAACCAGAGTTCTCATATTCTTTGGTCCTGCTTCTTGTCTTTGAGCCACTACTGAACCTGTTCTATCAGTGTGGTTCTAGCCCTGTATACTTTGCCTTGCCTGCAGCACTAGGGGGCTGGACTGTTGCTATCAGATTTCATCTGTAGCTTCTCCTGTCAGTCAAAGTTCACCTGAGGCAGCTTGTCAATTAGCTGCTCATTACCTGGGTATAAAACACTGCCTTTCCCTGAGAGCTGTGTCAGTTCATTGTTCCTGTTGTTTGATTCCAAGACTGACTCTTGTTTGCTGCCTGCTCTGACCTATGGTGCTGTGCCTGACAACTCTTCTGGATTTGTCCTTGTCTGATTCTACGTATCCGGTTACTGTTACTGCCAAGCCCCCGTGCACAGATTCACAGCCCAGGTGGCTTTTTACCTGGTCACCCTGGGTTGTGTTTAGCTGCAAGGGTGAGCGACATCTTTGCACTACGGACCCCCACTAAGGTAAACTGTTACAGAATGAACTGACCATTATGGAGTCCGCAGAGATTGCCCAGCCTGGCTCAGACTGTTTCTGAGCTGCAGCAAGAAATTTTGATACTTAAATTTTGATACTTAAAGGGTATGCCCACCACACCCAACCCTGGAACGTGTATATCCTGAGACGTTTATTATAATGCCTGAGAGATTTGATGGTAGCCATGCCTCCTTACAGTGCTTTAAAGTGGATTGTGAGTTGTTATTTGACTTGAAGCATCGGATATATGCCACTGACTATATTAGGGTTTGCACGGCTATCAATCTGCTGTCTGGACAGATCAAGACATGGGCACACGAGATGTTGTTGGCTAAGAGTCCTGTCCTCGACTGCTGGGGGGTCTTTATGACTGCTATGAACTCGCAGTGCACGGCTTCTAGAAAAACCACTGTTCCAAAGTCTGTTTCACGTTCACTCGGATCACAGCTTCCCCGAAAAAGAGACACCCCATACCTGAGCAACACCTCCATGTTGTCACCGTCTGGACAGGTTTCAAGAGACACTCCTGAGGTATCCTATGCTCCTTCCCTAGACACTGAGGAACCAATGGAGATAGGGCTCGTCTGGACTCAATTGTCTCCTGGTGAAAGAGACCGGAGGAGTGGTTGTGGCCTCTGTTTTTACTGCGGAGAAAGAGGGCACTTCATTTTCCTCTGCCCTACACGTCTGTCTAGAACTACACATGTGGACACGTTCCATGTTCGCCCTGTCAAGCCAACTGACAACTTTATCAGGCATCAAGGATGCTGTTGCACTGGGGCATCTTTGACACATCATAGCAGTACTTGTATCGCTAAGGAATCTTCTTCCACTATTCCAGGTGAACCTGTCTCTGGAAAGCCTGCTTAGCCACTGGCCCTTCGTTTGGGTACTGCTCAGGTCCACCCTGTCATCACTGCACCTCAGCTTGAACCTGCACCTGGAATCCCTGAGATACCCCTACCACTTGATCCAGAGGCTTCTCCTCTTCCTTCTGACAATACGCCTGTTTCATAAACTGTTGCCTCCTCCGCAGTGGCAAGTACCAACTCTACTTCCTGCCCTGTAGAAAAGATCCTGCTGCCTGATTGCACTTACACTAGACATGTGCGAATTCATTCGGAGACATTCGGATTTCATCGAAAATGGGGTCATTCGGAGACATTCGGCCAATCCGAAACTCAAGGGTCATTCGGAAAAAAATGATCCGACTCCGAACAGCCCAGGTCCGAAATTCGTCGAAACTTTCAGAAGTTTCGGCAATCGACACATTTCCAAAAGTTTAGACTACTTTTGACCAGGACTTTTTTGGACTTCCTGTGCGCGCTCAATTACTTTCCCTCCATAATTTTCCCTCCATGTCTCTAGTCCAATTCCATTCTCCGTTTCATGCACTACTTCCCTCTTTTGTCTGTATTCGAATAGCCTTCTTCGTTTCATGATGGGGGTTGGACTAATGACACAGTCACACAGACAGACAGCCTGCATTTCCTCATTGCGTTGTTGGAGCTCAGAGAGAGAAGAAGAGATTAGAGAGTGTACAGTTGTTGTGTAGGCAGGCAGGTAGCATTAGGCTAGGCATAGGTAGGCAGCCAGCATTAGTTCCAGTTATTGCCACTGCAAGAGCAACTAATATTTGTTCCTGTGCAAAATATAAAAAAATATTAGGTATTTGTTTGAATACAGGGCCGGCCCTTACACGGGTCCCAGTGGGTCCATGGACCCAGGCGGCACTTTGACAGGGGCAGCAATTTGCCGTCCCATAGCATGTTTATTTTGTGCTCTTCCGCCATTTCTGTGTTGCAGGGTGTCCCATCAGTGTGACTGTCAGCAGCCGGGCAGCCCTATGCTCACTCAGTGGCGATGCCTGCTGTCTGCTTCAGTGACGTGAATTATGTGATAGTGAAACATTATGCCTATTTTGTATTGTTTATCACCCACCTAAAGTCAAGACTTGAGTATATAGGTCTACCGTCCCAGATTTGCTAGAGAGGTTTTACAAATACAGGAGGGTGCCCCCTGTACGAAATGAGTCTAAACATTTGGGATCCCTAGTATGAGTGCACAACAGTTCATGATGTGTCCTGAACAGGATTGCTGTGAGGTGTCTCCACCCAGAAGGTGCTGGCCGGGCTGAGCTTCAACATTGTGACGAGTGACCAACTAAGAGCACCGTGCCAGACTTAATCTGCAGCCATAGCATCACCCCCTCCTACTCTCCTGGTCCCGCTGACTGGCAATAACAGGTGAGTCACTAAGAGATCTGAATCCTTTCTGGAAGTCCTTTCACTTGGAAATGGGCTAGGTATTACTTGGGGGAGTTGCCTTGTGTGTAAATAATTTCTAGGTGGGAGATGAATGTGCATCACTTATGTGTTTCCTAACAGTAGTTAGAATACAACTCCCATCATCCCCTGATTATGACGTTGGGAAATTCCCAGCAATTACAGTAGAGCCCTGTATTGCACACTCACGGAAAACGGTGATATTGCTATACTAAGACAATGCTGTGGACCCCTCTTCAGAATAGATGTCAAGCATTTTTTTTTATTTCTCTCCTGTGTTGCAGTTTGTTCACAACAGAATGTCTCAATTTTTGTTTTTAACACATTACATCTATCACATTACAATCATTGATGTTTATTCTTGATTTAGTATGAAACACTACAATGTATATACACATAGAGTTATCTGATATGAGGGGAAATCAGGATAGGAAAACGAGAGAGAGGAATTTGGGTACTAAAGAGGGACAGTAGGGTAGGAGGCTGGTACCAGAAAATGAAACCTTAATCTTTACCCATGTACTAACATAGAATGTGACATGTAGTTTGTCCATGTTCGAGTCGACCACTTATGTTGAGTAGGATGTGACAGGCATGGGTTTTCGATGTTCGAAGATGCTAAATTGAATGACAGGCATGGGGTTTCGATGTTCGAACATATGCTATATTGAAGGACAGGCATGGGGTTTCGATGTTCGAACATATGCTATACTGAAGGACAGGCATGGGGTTTCGATGTTCAAACATGCTAAATTGAATGACAGGCATGGGTTC
This sequence comes from Rhinophrynus dorsalis, assembly GCA_037306005.1. NCBI lineage: Eukaryota > Metazoa > Chordata > Amphibia > Anura > Rhinophrynidae > Rhinophrynus > Rhinophrynus dorsalis. The sequence continues at coordinate 536,764,749 of CM074718.1, read as the reverse complement.
TCAATGTTCGACGTTTGCATTGTGACTGGCATCCCATGCTGGAGTAGAGGTGACATGCACAGACTGGCAATGTACGACAATGTCCGTTTTTGGGATGGATCTTTTTCTAAATGCACACCCTGTCTGCAAAGAATGATAGCAGCGTGCACGGAGGCGCACTGCTATAATTTAACCCATGTTAAATTCGGCTGAATAATTCGGAATGGATCAGAATTTCGTCCGAATCTAATAGGCCCGGTCCGAAATTAGGATCATCCGAATTAGAAAAAAAAAATTTGTCCGAATTCGAATTTTACCGAAAATTTTGCCCGTGCACAAGTCTAACTTACACCTCAAATTGCACTATTGTCTGCAAGCAGGATTTTGAAATATTTGAAAAGGCATTACAGGTTGCGAATACCTCCCCTGCGATTTCTTCAAAAGTGTCCAAGAATAAAAGGAAGGGGAGAGTCGTCTACCAGCCACATGACATCTTTGAATTCTCTGAATATGAGGGCGACTTTGATCCCGGAGCTGATGTGTAATCAAACCAGTCTGGTTCCGCCTGGGGGGTGTCTTTGAGTTAGGGGTAGACTGCTAGGTGTGGTCACCTCTCTGTTGGGTCACGTTGGACTTGAACCAGAGTTCTCATATTCTCTGGTCCTGCTTCTTGTCTTTGAGCTACTGCTGAACCTGTTCTATCAGTGTGGTTCTAGCCCTGTATACTTTGCCTTGCCTGCAGCACTAGGGGGCTGGACTGTTGCTATCAGATTTCATCTGTAGCTTCTCCTGTCAGTCAAAGTTCACCTGAGGCAGCTTGTCAATTAGCCGCTCATTACCTGCGTATAAAACACTGCCTCTCCCTGAGGGTAGTGTCAGTTCATTGTTCTTGTTGTTTGATTCCTAGACTGACTCTTTTTTGCTGCCTGCTCTGACCTATGGTGCTGTGCCTGACTACTCTTCTGGATTTGCCCTTGTCAGATTCTACGTATCCGGTTACTGTTCCTGCCAAACCCCCGTGCACAGATTCACAGCCCAGGTGACTTTTTACCCGGTCACCCTGGGTTGTGTTTATCTGAAAGGGTGAGCAACATCTTTGCACTATGGACTCCCACTAAGGTAAACCGTTACAGTGGGCACATGATAAATGCCCTTCACATACTAACATTTTTTTTTTTCTGTAGGACTCACAGTATTGACTTTCAGCTATATATTTCTGCACTTCAGCCTTCAGAAGAAGTAATATTATGGTGGGAAATATTGCAGTCATAAAAAACACAGGGGAAATAAAAACTTATTGGCAGTAGTGGCCATTGTCATGAAAAAGCAGGACATTTTTGTTTTTCTGCTGGAAATGTTTGTGATTTTTCGCCCATCCCTACTGATAGGTAACCGAGAAAGGGGTCCTGTCATGAGATGTGACTGAGGCAGACAAATACTAGCAGTGTACTTCACTGCTAAAATACTATCACGGTACCCGTGCTTTTGCTGGTGACATTGTTATGTCAGGGCGACTTCCTGATTCCCTTTTATTGGCTACTGAGGTTTGTCTCCGCCCAGTTGTAGCCCTTTTATACTGAGCCCTGACACTTCAGCGCTGCCCTTTCGTGGTGTTTCAGTTGCTAGCACTTGATCCTGACTTCTGTGCGAATCCTGTGTATGACCCGGACTGCCTGACTACTCTGCCTATCTACGTTCCTGCTCTGTATACCGACCCTGCCTGGCTGACGTTCCTGCTCTGTGTACCGACCCGGATTGGCTGACATTCCTGCTCTGTGTACCGACCTGGATTGGCTGACTTCCTGCTCTGTGTACCGACCCGGCCTGGCTGACGTTCCTGCTCTGTGTACCGACCCGGCCTGGCTGACGTTACTGCTCTGTGTACCGACACGGCCTGGCTGACGTTCCTGCTCTGTGTACCGACCCGGCCTGGCTGATGTTCCTGCTCTGTGTACCGACTCGGATTGGCTGACATTCCTGCTCTGTGTACCGACTCGGATTGGTTGACGTTCCTACTCTGTGTACCGACCCGGATTGGCTGAAGTTCCTGCTCAGTGTACCGACCCGGCCTGGCTGACGTTCCTGCTCTGAGTAACGACCCGGTCATGCTCTCTGTCCCATCCATTGTTCCATCTGGAGGGCTTGCCTCCGGTGCTCACAACTGTCTACTTTACAGATTCTCTGGTTGCCTCCTTTACACTGCCACGGCAGTTCCGCTTTACTGAGACCCAGTCTCCGGTTCATGCGCCTCGTGATCCTTACACCCCGGTGTTGGAGGTCAGTTTGGTTGCACCACGGTACACTTGACCTGTCCACTGCCTACAATTCGAGGTTGGTCCCTGGGTGCCTCGGTTGTCTCCACGGCCTTGTAGCCGACTGCAAGGCCATGGTGATGTTGTGCTTAGGGTCACAGTCATTTGCAGCCTCGGGTTGGTGATACCCCGTGATATACAGGCTCAGTCACCCTCTGACTGTTCCGGCCGTCTGTCACTTGTCCAGGGCCTTTGATTGCCTCTGAGTGGCCTCAGTCACTATTGTTGTCATTCTCTGCGTGGAGAGTGTCCTTTAGGTCTCAGTACTACTAGGGCCTGTTCGTATCTCTTGGCCTAGTAGCGCCCTATTCTCTACTGTTTCATCAAGGATTCACACGAACTGTAACCTGACCTGTGTCAGTATTGAACCAATTGTGTTTTACTGGACCCGTGTGGGTTACTGATTACTATTGTAACCTGACCTGTGTCAGTATTATATCTGTCAGTATATACTGGACCCATGTGGGTTACTCTAATTTCTGTATTTTCAATAAAACTGTGTTTTTACCAAAACCTTCCGTGTCTGAGTGTCCTTAAAACCGTTACAAATACACACACAATAGTTTAATAATGTCCAGCAAATGTACTAGGGGTGTGGGGGGAGGGGTGTGAAAGGAATAAGATAAGAGCAATGCATGGACATGATAGTAAAGTGGTAGTCCAAAAACTGATTGCAGCCATGGTTGCTGCAGATTGTACAATAAATTATGATGATCTTTATACCTCCTAAGGAGGCTATTTGCCAAAGTCTCATAAAATGTTCAGCCACCACTAGTGATATTAATAAGCCATTTAAGAACACTTAATATGACAAGTCTCATTCTAGTGTTGATAGCACCTTTGCCACCTAGTAGTATAGCTGCTGCAATATCTAGCTCCAGTAGTAGGAATAGCCTCCCAGTCTATGAAGTGCATAGTATGGAGATGTTTCACTCTCAAGCCAAAAGATTAGCATGTTGATATCTGTTGTATGTATAAGAAGTTGGCTCTATATAAATAAAGAATAATAATAATACAGTGCTATGTCAACAAATATATAAATAAACAATAATAAGAAGAAGCATGTGAGCATGGGAGAAGCAGGATCATACCTTGGCACCTTGGGATTGCACCTGAACATAACCACAAGTCAAATGGGTACACACTATCAAAATATCAGAGGTCCCACAACTAGCAGCAGCTGCAGAAGCACTCCTAAAATTTTTTGAGGCTCTGGGGTACAGAATAAAAGTGATGTTGATGTGATAGAGAGTTTGCCAAGATTTCATTAATTTGTAATAAGCCCTATGGCTTCTGCTGCAGAGGAGTATGAGTATGTTGTGGGAAATGACAAGAGTAGCGTATTCACACATGCCACCACCCCACCACCCTCACAACCTCCAAGTCATGTTGTAAAAACAATAAAGTTACACAGTTCTTTTGTGATGTATTGTGAACCCACACTTACTGATTTCTTTGAAAGAGTAAAAAACTTCACAAAAATAATCCCAAATTACTCTTGCGGAATGGCAAAGTTGTTATGATGTTGGCAGTTGACATGCTACCTTGTTGCTGAACTGATGTTTTGTGTTTTGCCCAGCTACCCAGCTTGCATATACCAAGCTGCAATTGTTTCACATGGCTGTGACAGAATTGTACAAGCAGGTGGTTAGTGTGGTGGACAAAGGGCTGGAAAATTCATATGAAAAGAAAATTCACTTGACAACAGATATGTGGACAAGTGAGTAGAGTACAGACTATATGACTGTCACTGCTCACTGGTTTTCCCACCTATCAGTGGGCAACAATAGCTTGCAGCATCTGGTCAAAACCAGTAATCAATGCCATGATTCTTGCAGTATTATTAAAGGACAGCACCGGTATAGCCCATGCTATTAGGACACCTCTTTTGTGCATGCAGAGTTTTGAGAGACAAAGCCACGTGGTAAATATACAGAAAGTGATATGGGAATGGAGTGTAACCAACTCTTTGAAAGCTTTTGTGTGCTGATAATGGCTACAACATAATAGCTGCCTTGAGAATAGGTGATGTGTTGCATGTACCCTGTTTTTCCAATATCCTAAATTTAGTTGTGACCAGATTCCTCTCAGAATCCAAAACCCTCAAAGAGATATTGTATATCGCCTCAAAATCTGTGACCATTTTAGCTGTTCGTACAGTGCTCACAATGTATTATATTCCATACAAGAGCATAATAACTTGCCCAATCACCAGCTGAAAATGGAGGTCCTTACAAGGTGGAATTGCATTTTGTTTGTGCTAGAGCATTTGTACAAGCAGAATAAGGGTTGCTACCATCTACCACTGTTGGGACCACTAATGTGACCTCTAATTAATGTTTGACAATATTCTGTAAGCAAGCTTACACCCAACTCAAAGATGATAATGCAAATAAGTAGTCTAGCTTTCAGTCCTATGAATTATGAAGATATATATATATATATCACACCAGTCTACCATAAACATCTGCCACATTCATTTTAAGTTGTAATCTTAATTTCTTTTTTTAAAATAATGGTTAGCCTGAAAACGAATTACTGTGTGAGCTTACAGAAAGTTACATATTCAAAATATTGCAGCAAGGTTAGGCTTGAATGAAACTGACTGTGGGTTTCAAACCAGGCTAGCCCTGGCAAAAATGTGTTTGCAGGCCTCAGACTTGCTACAAACAAACCTGAAAAGAATTTGTTTGCAGACCTTGTACTTACCACAAAAACCCCTGAGGAAATACATTTTTTGTAGGCCGCTTGCAAGAAACAAGCCCTAAAATAATAATTGTATACAATACTGGCCTAGTTCCAGCAGTGCTAGATTGTGGTGGCAAATGCCACTTATGACATTCTGGTACTTGCTACCTCTGTAATTGCTGCCACTGAGTCATCTAAGCAGCAGGAGGATTAGGCTGCTGAATGGGACTGGGATCATCAGCATTGATATAAAACAGGACGTGGTGCAAGAATGCTTCCACTTACTACTAGTCCTAGTGCTGCTGATGCTGCATCAATTACACAACAAGCAACCATACCACTTCAGGTGCATCTAGAAAGAATAAGTCAGCCAATATGCTTCTCATAGTATACCTCCTGTAAAATCATGGGTGTCGTGGAATACTAATTTTTCCCTTGAGAGCAGAAAGCAACTTTGTCTTTCATCAACAACTGCAATGTGCACAGTGTGCACAAGGAAACATTGTGAAATAGGAGAAGTCCTGCCTATAAATGACTCAGCAACAGGAATTACAACAACAGCAGCAAACTCCACAATGTAACTGCTGGTGGCAGCAGTGATGCCCATCCCCATTTTCATCACTTTCTCCCATTCCTTATCACTTTACAACAAAAATGCTCTCATACTTTCCTCCACACCAGCTGCCACACCATCACCCTCACCTTATCACACCAGCAGTCCCTTGCTTAATAAAGGCGGTTTCTACTTCTAAATAGGCTGTCTGTTTCTCCTATGATGGGTCTCTTGACAATATAAAGTTGATAGCAAGATCTTCAGTTTTTCACAGCTTTCTTCTGAAGAAGTTACATTTTCACAAATATGACCAACAGTTTTTATTAAAGCTACCACATCATGCAAAAGTTCACTTTCATTTCCTTATTATACATCCCACATTAATAAACTGTTTTTCACCTCCTCAGCTTTTGCCATGTCCCATTCAACTATCCTCTTTCACTTCCTTCCCTCTCTTCATGCTTAGACCTGGGGTTTTACTGAAATGTGTCTTAACCCCTTCACTAACAGAGACTTACACAATGCATTGCCAAGCTCCTTTTTTTGCAATGCATTGTAAATGTTTTTGTTTCCGAAGGGAAGAAATTTGGAAAAATACCATCAAAGCTGTTTTTAAGGAAAAACGCATACGAAAAAAAAACCTTACACAGGCAACTCATGGAACATTGTAATGATTATTTTAGTAGTACTGGTAGATATCTGTCCACTCTAATATTAAACTATTCTCTGTTTTGTAACTTATGTTTATGCTGTAATTCATCAAAGCAAATGGAACAGAGATGACAAACATCAAGGTGCCATATTACATACCATCAGGCACTGAGTTTGCCAAGGTGAACAGCTGGTGCCACCAGCCGCAACATATGTCATATCACTGAGCCAAGAAACTCAGAAACCCCTATCTTCTCACTGCTGATAACTTAAAAACACAGGGGGTAGATATGGGCACTGGCAGAAGCCAGAAATCTTTTGTAAGTTTACAACAGATAAACGTGTTCAACATAATAATCTACAAGGCAAGATTTTTTAGTATGTGTCACATGATATTGATGTCAAACTACAGAAACCGGGATTGAAAAAAGGTGAAATAAAATTCCCAGCAAACACAAGACAAGGTCTGATTTCTTTAATACTTGTATCTAAACAGCAGGAACTATGGGTAATATAGAAGGAGAAAAAGTTGTCCAGCACTTACTAGTGTGCTTATTCACTAAGCAAAAGAGGTTCAATTCTGTAGCACACCAACTGCAGGGTGAAAATGAAAAACCCAGTTGATTTAAATGTTGCTTTTTAACCCCTTGAATTATAGAGGTCTCAAATAAGGGTGGGAGAAAAGTCAGAAAAATTTCCTGCATGACTTTTTGTGGAAAACTGAAAATGTTATACTTTTTTCACAAAAGTTTTTTTTTTTCGCCAATGCAAAATTTTCCATCTTTTCGCCAATGTTTCCTATGCTGTAACATTTCCCACCACAACTGTACTTCTTCTGTGGTCTGCAGTGGAGAGACAAAAGCCAAAGCTGTGAGTCCTACAGCAACAAATGCCTTGAGAAATGTGTTAGCATGCAGAGTGCCTTTGGTCTTTTCACACAACACCAGCTTTCTACTTAAGTGACACTGGCACATATTCATAATGATGTTGAGAGATTAAAAAAAGTCCAACCTACAGTGTGGCAAATGTGAATGGTAGTGGTAGTTTTTTTACCATTATCATGTTTGTGTCAAATGTAAGCTGTACTTCTTAGTGATTACAGCTTAGTGATACACATTACTGGTAATAGCAGTAGTCCCAAGTCTGGTCGATGATAGCAACATTTCTTCACATGCCTCCTCCTCCTAATCTGTGCTGTTGTTAAGACATTTGGCATGGCTTTGTCTGTCATGCTTTTGGATCCTGAGTGAAGTATCTCCATACTGTGGACTTCATGGACTTGTGGGGTACCTTAAGGGCTGCTACTACTTCTGGGCCTAAATGTTGATGCAAGGACTGCTACTACTACTACTAGGTGTCAAAGGTGCAGTACTTCCTGCAGCAGCAGAGTCACTCTGAGGTTGTGGATGATAATAACTTGTGATCGTGGTGTTGTTGTTGGAGCTGCTGGTTACTCAACACAAATGTGTGTGTGGCTGAATGGGACCTGGACTTGGAACCGGGTATGATGCTGGTGGAAGACTGAGCCTTTTCCTTTCTGCCAACTGTGATGGAAGTCCTGGGCTCCTGGAGGGGCCTGAGGGCCAGCATGCTTCCTGCATGGGAAACTCCTTTCTCAGCTTCCAGTCCCAGTGGCATAACTATAGGGGTCACAGGGGTCGCATCTGCGACTGGGCCCGTGCACTCCAGGGGCCCGGCCTCCCCCTGCGACCCCTCCACCTGGCAGCCGCAATCTCCCGCCGGCGCTTTAGTAATGCAGGGCACTGGGAGATTACATCATCTCCCAGCACTTTGCATTACTAAGAGGACCACGCGGGAGCTCCAGGTAGGAGATGGGGGCATTGTGGAGGGGATCAATGTGGTCAGGGGGGCCAATGTGGTGGGAGGGGGGCACTTCTTGTACCAGGGCCCAGCGGCTCCTAGTTACACCTCTCAGCGGGGCAAACCTAGAAACTCTGTGGAACTGCCAAGTGGATAGGAACTTTGTTACTGTCCGTATGTACCCCTTGGTTCTGGTTACATCACCAAGAAAGACTATTAACACTGCCCCTGTCCTGATGTCTATTCCTCACGTTGATGATGTGTCCCCTATCCCAGAAACCCTTACCCAGCCTGCTGGCAGCATTAGGATTACAGAACGCCGTTGCCACTACCGCCACCTGACTGGAGGATAGAAGGATTTCCCTGGAGCTCTTGGGCGAATCTGTCACTGTCACAGGATTGGGTCTGCATGAAACTCATTTGTTTTTCATTTATCCCTTCTTGAAAGAGCATATCCCTAATCCTGTATGGCCTTTGGATTTATCCAGGATAATACCCGATTCTCTATCCCTGTCATTGGGGATTGAGTGTTTCCTTTACCTGATTGTCCTGTGAAGGATATGGTATTGTGTTTGGTAATCAGATTATGCCCTATTGTAAGTTGTAATAATGTCACAGATGGTATCGTGGTTGTTAATTAGATTATGCTGTATTGTAAGTTGTGATTTAATTATGTTTTTTATCTGATGTTGTACAGTATATAAACCTGTGTTGTAGTTCAATAAAGAATGTTCCTGTTCTACTCCAACATCGGTGTTGTCTGGGGCTTGGGGTAAATTGCTGTATCCAGAGTGCTTTCACCCTGCACAGAGTCTTGCCTAGTGATTGGGGGAATGGAGCTATGATCATACATATCTGGCAAGTGGGAGTTCATAAGTGGCATCTAGGGCTAAGGGAGTACAGTTAGCGGAGCTACTTAGTCTAAGTACAGGTCTGTCACACTAACTTTCTGGCCATGTCATCATCATCTCTCTGACTCTCAACTTCGTATGTAGCTGAAGAAGAGGAGGATGCTGGAGGGATATATTCTATATCTACATCATCATCACCATCAGTCATCATTAGGTCATCCTCAGCCTGGATGCTGGAGGGATATATTCTATATCTATATCATCATCACCATCAGTCATCATTAGGTCCTCCTCACCTGCCATTTCTTGCTCACTACCCTTATATTCCTCTAAGCTTTTAGAGATCTCAAGCAAATTCTTTTTACGTTTTTTTTCACACAGTTCACTACTACTTTGAGGACAGGTGTTTTAGTGCTTGTTTGTCTCACTGCCGGATGCAGAAGTTGGTTCAGCTGCTATACCTTCCTCCATTATGCCATTGCCATCATCAACACTAGAATGCAACTTGTTGTCATCTTCAGTGTTCTTCTTATGTTTTTTTTTGTACTGGCACTGATGGTGGTGGAACGTTTGGTGGGACCTTGACAAACTGCATCCTTCTCAGAAGGAGAGGGATGATCTCCTGCACATGCTGCAGAAACCATGGGAGGTTCAATGTCCAGTTACAGGCAAAAGGTCAGGGCAGGCAGAGCAGTTTCAAAGTCCAGGTACAGGTCAAAGGTCAGGGCAGGCAGACTAGGTTCAATGTCAAAAGGTTAGTCAAGGTCAGGGCAGGAGGAAGTCCAGGGGCAGGCCAAGACCAGGTACATGTGGTGAATGTCAGAGACATTGCCATGATGGGGAGTAAATGGTTAATTTTTCTTTTAAACCAAATTCTCTAAAAATCCATGTTTTAAAATGTGTTTACATTACCTCATGTAACAGAGACAATAAGACTATCTTCCTCAATGGAGGGGGGAAATATTGGGGAGACTTTAATGGTGATTGATATAGAATTGCAGACAACCACAGTCTCAAGCAATATTAGTGTCTTATGAGAAAATCTCAAAAGTCTAAAACAGAAACATACTCCCCCATGGGAAAGTCTAGTAGGGTGACATATTTATGTGACGTAAGGTCAAGGTTCACATTCCAAATTTTTGACAGAACCCAGACAGGTATCATTTTAGGTGTGAATTTTAATGTAAAATAATGGCACCATCTATAGATTACATGGTGTTATTACTAATGTTTTGGAATTTTTCCATTTTTTCACTGCATAATACGATGGCTCTTTAACCAATCAGAGCAGATTTTGATAAGGGGAATTTCATATTATAAATATGCAAGTTTAGAGAGAAAAGGGGCTTTTCCTCTTGAGTCTTGGCTGGCTTTTTCCTCTTGGTTCCTGGCTCTTCAATCCTTGCTATGTTTTCTTGAAGTATTCTGGACTAGCTGATAAAGAAATCCTAAGAAATCCACACTTACTTGACTTGTAACTATATATCTTTCCTTATTTAAATTCTACAAAATTCAGAATCAAACATATATCCTGTATAATAATTCACTAAAACGTGTGTAACAACAAAGTCATGCGCAGTAGAGAGTGCTGTGCGTGCTGCAGTCTTGAGAAGTAGAGACTGCCTGCGCTGCGGCTGATACGTGGCGCGGGCAGTCTCTACTGAGCATGACTGCCCTGCGACCGGCTGGCAGTGTCACTGTGGCCCGTGTAACGGGCTCTTCAACTAGTTTCTTCTATATTTGAAGAAACTTAATTTTTCTCATAATGTGTCTTAATTGGACTGGCCAACCATTTGGGATCAATTATAATAAGCTATATTAACTGTAATAATTCTGAATTAAGCAGAATTCATTCAATTATTGGTAAATTGTTATATTTTGCCAGATAAGTGTAATATAGTTAAATAGCTTGGTCTATATATTAATTAATATAATTCTTGGTATTTCTAGAATAATATTTTGTGTTTCAGGAAATGTTATAATTAGTGATGAGCGAGCATGCTCGGCCGAAGCTCGGTTCGGCTCGAGCATCGCTCTGCTCGGCACATGGCGGTACTCGTACGAGTACCGCATGTGCTCGCCCGCCATGTTCGGGTCTCCTCCCCGCACGTTTCGCGGCTGCTGCGCAGCCAATAAACGTGCGGGGAGGCTCTGACATCAGTGTAATGCCAGCAGCCATGTTGGCTGCTGGCATTACACTGATTGGCTGGCCAGAACCCGTGATCGGGTGCTGTATAGCACCTGACCAGCGAGTTCGGCTCAGTCTTAGCCAGGGAGAGATGAGGATAGGAAGGGAAAGTCAGTGTAGGGAGAAGAAAAGTGTGTTTAAACAACAAAAAGACCCAAAAGTCCTTTTTAGGACTATTGTGTGTGGGGGCAGCAGTTATATTTTGTTTTGGGGGGCAGAGTTTAAAAAAAAAACGTCACATATTCCGTTCACTGTGCCTAGCCGCAGATTAGCAGCACATTCTGTTTAGTGTGCAAAGTTGCAGATTAGCAGCACATTCTGTTTAGAGTGCAAAGTTGCAGATTAGCAGCACATTCTTTTTAGTGTGCACAGTTGCAGATTAGCAGCACATTCTGTTTAGTGTGCAAAGTTGCAGATTAGCAGCACATTCTGTTTAGTGTGCAAAGTTGCAGATTAGCAGCACATTCTTTTTAGTGTGCAAAGTGTAAAAAATAAAAGTCACATATTCCGTTCACTGTGCCTAGCCGCAGATAAGCAGCACATTCTGTTTAGTGTGCAAAGTTGCAGATTAGCAGCACATTCTGTTTAGTGTGCAAAGTGTAAAAAATAAAAGTCACTTATTCCGTTCACTGTGCCTAGCCGCAGATAAGCAGCACATTCTGTTTAGTGTGCAAAGTTGCAGATTAGCAGCACATTCTGTTTAGAGTGCAAAGTGTAAAAAATAAAAGTCACATATTCCGTTCACTGTGCCTAGCCGCAGATAAGCAGCACATTCTGTTTAGTGTGCAAAGTTGCAGATTAGCAGCACATTCTGTTTAGTGTGGAAAGTTGCAGATTAGCAGCACATTCTGTTTAGTGTGCAAAGTGTAAAAAATAAAAGTCACATATTCCATTCACTGTGCCTAGCCGCAGATAAGCAGCACATTCTGTTTAGTGTGCAGAGTTGCAGATTAGCAGCACATTCTGTTTAGTGTGCAAAGTGTAAAAAATAAAAGTCACATATTCCGTTCACTGTGCCTAGCCGCAGATAAGCAGCACATTTTGTTTAGTGTGGAAAGTTGCAGATTAGCAGCACATTGTGTTTAGTGTGCAAAGTGTAAAAAATAAAAGTCACATATTCCGTTCACTGTGCCTAGCCGCAGATAAGCAGCACATTCTGTTTAGTGTGCAAAGTTGCAGATTAGCAGCACATTCTGTTTAGTGTGGAAAGTTGCAGATTAGCAGCACATTCTGTTTAGTGTGCAAAGTGTAAAAAATAAAAGTCACATATTCCGTTCACTGTGCCTAGCCGCAGATAAGCAGCACATTCTGTTTAGTGTGCAAAGTTGCAGATTAGCAGCACATTCTGTTTAGTGTGCAAAGTTGCAGATTAGCAGCACATTCTGTTTAGTGTGCAAAGTGTAAAAAATAAAAGTCACATATTCCTTTCACTGTGCCTAGCCGCAGATAAGCAGCACATTCTGTTTAGTGTGCAAAGTTGCAGATTAGCAGCACATTCTGTTTAGTGTGGAAAGTTGCAGATTAGCAGCACATTCTGTTTAGTGTGCAAAGTGTAAAAAATAAAAGTCACTTATTCCGTTCACTGTGCCTAGCCGCAGATAAGCAGCACATTCTGTTTAGTGTGCAAAGTTGCAGATTAGCAGCACATTCTGTTTAGTGTGCAAAATGTAAAAAATAAAAGTCACTTATTCCGTTCACTGTGCCTAGCCGCAGATAAGCAGCACATTCTGTTTAGTGTGCAAAGTTGCAGATTAGCAGCACATATTCCGTGTAATATGAAGAAGGCGGGTAAAAAGGGGCGGGGAAGTGGACGTGATCCTGATAGTTCAGGGCGCGGGTCAGGACGCGTAGAAACTGTGCCTGGTGCCAGAGCACAAGAAAGAAAGACATCCACCATACCTAGCTTCATGTCTCAGTTTACAGGGCGTCGCAGGACATCACTCTCGAGGTCAGACCACTGCGAACAGGTGGTCGGTTGGATTTCAGGTGATACTGCTTCCAGTCGGTTAAGCACCACCCTGTCTTCCACCAAGTCCACTCTCAGTAGCCAAGAGTCTGGTCAACATAATCCTCACCCTGATCATCCTTCCTCCCACCATAGAGGGTCTTGCCAAAGAAGTGATCCCACACTGGGATATAGTGAGGAGCTCGTCTCATCACCAATCCTTCATTTGAACCTCTCTCCAAGCACGCTTGCAGAGGAACATGACATCTTGTGCCCTGATTCACAACCTCTAGAGGGTACCCAATCACAAGAAGATGACAGAGGGGAACGGCATTTAAGGTCAAGGGAAGTGGATGATGATGATGAGACACAGTTGCCATCAAATCAACCACTATTACTGTCTCAAGACCTTGATGAGGAGGATGATACACAGTTGTCAATGACTGAGTATGTGGTGGGATCAAGAAATGAGGAGGATGATCAGAGTGAGGAAGTGGAGGAGGACTTGGAGGACGATGAGGTGACTGACCCCACCTGGGAAGGTGGAGAGCCGAGCGATGACAGCAGTCCTGAGGGTGAGCCATCTGCAGCACCGCAACAGGCTGGAAGAGGCAGTGGTGTGGCTAAAGAAAGAAGGCGGACCGCACCAAACCGGCCCGCAAATGTTCCACGGAGAACCCCCTTGCGTAAATCTCCCTTGCCAAGGGCTAGGTGTTCCGCGGTATGGCGTTTTTTTAAGGAAAGTGCGGACGACAAAAAAAATGTAGTTTGCAACCTGTGCCACACCAGAATGAGCCGAGGCATGAACACTAGAAACCTCACCACCACCAGCATGATCCGACACATGGCATCCAAGCACCGTAATAAGTGGGAGGAACGCCCGGATCGCCAATCTGTGTCTGCAGGCCACACCACTGCCTCCTCTTCCCCTGTTTTCGGTGCCGGCCAATCGCCTGTCGAAGGCGCAGGCCCGCATACCTCCCGCCCTGCACCTGTACCATCTGAAGCACCATCAGCGACCACATCCACTTCCCTGTCCCAGCGCAGCGTCCAAATGTCGTTACCCCAGGCATTTGAGCGCAAGCGAAAATACCCAGCCACCCACCCACAGGCCATAGCATTAACCTCACACCTTTCCAAATTACTGGCCATCGAAATGCTGCCATTTAGGCTTGTGGAGACTGAGTCCTTCCGCAGCCTGATGGCAGCAGCTGTCCCTCGGTACGCAGTCCCCAGCCGCCACTACTTTTCCCGGTGTGCCATCCCCGCATTACACCACCATGTGTCCCGTAACATCACCCGTGCCCTGACCAACGCAGTTACTGGGAAGGTCCACTTAACGACTGACACATGGACAAGTGCTTGTGGCCAGGGATGCTACATTTCCCTGACGGCACACTGGGTGAATGTCGTGGAGGCTGGGAGCGACTCGGACCCTGGGATGGCACAGGTGCTACCCACGCTGAGGATTGCGGGCCCTACCTCCATCAGGGTTTCCGCCAGCACCTACGTTATTGGCTCCTCCTCCTCCGTTTCCACCTCCGAATTCTCTGCGCGCAGCGCCACTCACCCATCAGCCGGTAGCTGGAAGCAGTGTAGCACTGCAGTGGGGAAGCGTCAACAGGCCGTGCTGAAGCTGATCTGCCTTGGGGACAAACAGCACATGGCCTCAGAGCTGTTGCAGGGGATTAGTCACCAGCCCGAGCAGTGGCTCTCGCCACTCAACCTGCAACCAGGCATGGTTGTGTGTGATAATGAGCGTAACTTGGTGGCGGCTTTGGAGCTCGGCAAGCTCACACACGTACCATGCCTAGCGCATGTATTTAATTTAGTGGTTCAGCGATTTCTAAAAACCTACCCCAATTTGCATGATCTCTTGACCAAGGTGCCCCGCGTGTGTGCACATTTCCGTAAGTCATCAACAGCTTCAGCCGGCCTGTTGAAGCTGCAGCAGCGCTTACAATTGCCAGCTCACCGGCTGCTGTGTGACGTGAGCACGCGCTGGAACTCCACCTTCCACATGTTGGCCCGGCTTTGTGAGCAGCAGAGGGCAGTAGTGGAGTACCAGCTGTTACACGGTCGTCGCCTCTCCGTTCGACTTCCTCTAATCAGAAGTGAGGAGTGGGAATGGATGTCAGACCTCTGTGAGGTTTTACGCAATTTTGAGGAATCGACACAGATGGTGAGCGGCGATAACGCTATTATCAGTGTAACCATCCCACTTCTGTGTCTACTGAAACGCTCGCTGCTCACAATTAAAACCGACGCTTTGCATGTGGAAGAGGTGGAAATGCGGGAGGAAGAGCTTACACAAGGTGATAGCCAGAGCACCCTCACTTCGTCTTCTCAGCGACAATTGGAGGAGGCGGAGGAGGAGGAGGAGGAGGAGGAAGACACGGTTGCCTCCGCTACAGAGGGTAGCCATGGAACTTTAGTTCCATCTCTTCAGCGTGGGTGGGCAGAAGAGGAGGAAGAGGATGAGGAGATTGAGAGTCATCCTCCTGGTGAGGACAGCGAAATCTTGCCTGTTGGTACTCTGGCACACATGGCTGACTTTATGTTAGGCTGCCTTTCCCGTGACCCACGCGTTATACGCATTTTAGACAACACGGATTACTGGGTGTTCACCCTTCTGGACCCCCGCTACAAAGAGAATTTCTCATCTCTCATTCCTCCGGTGGAGAGGACAAGCAAAATGGTGCAATACCAGAAGGTTCTTGTCGAAAAATTGCTCCAAAATTTTCCATCTGACAACGCTGGCGGCAGAGTACGTGCTACCTTGGCCAACCAAGAAGGGGAGAAAAGGGGAGCACACAGCAGTTCCGACAATGGCAGGGCAACACTCTCCAAGGCGTGGGACACCTTCATGACACCCCGCCAGCACCCTCACCCTGATGCGCAGCCTAGTGTCACAAGGAGGGAAAAGTTTTGGAAGATGGTGAAGGAGTACGTAGCAGACCGTGTCAGCGTCCTCAATGATCCCTCTGTGCCTTACAACTACTGGGTGTCCAAGCTGGACACGTGGTATGAACTGGCACTCTACGCCTTGGAGGTGCTGGCCTGCCCTGCCGCCAGCGTTCTGTCTGAGCGGGTATTTAGTGCTGCTGGTGGCATCATAACAGATAAGCGTATCCGCCTTTCCACCGAAAATGCTGATAGGTTGACACTTATAAAAATGAACAAGGCCTGGATTTCCCCTGACTTCTCCACTCCACTGGAGGAAAGCCCCGGGTGAACATAAAGTCACTTTATATATGTTATTTACAATGATGGGAATACTCTGTATTCCCATTCACCCCTTCCACCCAAAAAATGGGTATATGGTTGACTCTCTTCCATATACCCTGGGATATAATTTTTATATAGGGCCAGCTCACCAGCGGGCCCTGTGATATAATTTTTATATAGGGCCAGCTCACCAGCGGGTGCTGTTTGACAATTTTTGTATAGGTCAGCTCACCAGCGGGCCTTCTCATATAATGTTTTATTGGGTCAGCTCTCTAGCGGGCCCTCTCATATAATGTTTTATAGCATCAGCTCACTAGCGGGGCTTCGCATATAATGTTTAGGATGGTCAGCTCCGCAGCAGACCCTCACCCATAATGTTTTAGATGGTCGGCTCAGCGCACGTTTCCCTCTTAATCATGGCCCCAGTTCAGAAAAATCGATGACATTTTTTGCAGAATTTGCAGATGATATACAAGTAAATATACAGCAAATACTGTTTGGTAACAATTTTTCGCCTAAAGTCGTTTTTATCTTCCTTTTTGTGTGTTTTACGGTCAGCCTGTAAAAATGGCGTACTACGGGCGAAACATCGTTCCCAGCAGCGACGTTGGAGTCCAAGATGCATCCAGACATCCTCCCTATGCTGTCCCTGAACCATTTTTGTGGTGTTTCCATCATTTTCTGCCCTTTTCCTATGGACCAGGCACCCTCCCCTCATCAGAGCAGGGGGTGCCTGGTGTAATGCTCGAGTCCTCCCATTGACTTCAATGGGGCTCGGGTGCTCGACCGAGCACTCGAGCCTCCGGGGGTGCTCGGCCAGAGCACCCGAACACCCGAGCATTGGGGTGCTCGATCATCACTAGTTATAATAGCTAATATTTGATCTGGGGAATTCTTTGAATTCATTTATTAACCCTTTAACTGCTATTTGTCTATTTACTTTGAGGTGTTTCTTGGATTTCATTGTGTTGGTTTTGGATCTAAACTTTTATACAGCGAAAAGTTTTTAAACATCTCACTAAACAAAAGAGGTAGCCATCTTGGGTGTGGCATCATATATTTATAAGTGAATTAACCCTTAAAGTACCATACAGGTTTTACATAGGATTGCTATGGTCATGAGTATGATATATGTTGCATGAAGTTTAGTATGCTGTCTATACATATATTATTAGAATGATTCTGAGTATATTTTTGGTATAATCTATTATTGACTATATTAAATGCAATTTATATGTTGTATTCAGAAGGTATACAATATTTGAAATCAGTACATTATTAAATTATAGTGATCTCTATCTGGGATTTTTATTTCAGTTAGTTTCTCTACAATTTGACTATTGCATATGGTACAAGGAAAATTGTCAGAGGACCTGGCTTCATATTAAAGTTGACTCATCTGATAATATACCTTAAACCTGAATTAGCATAGTGTATACAGGGCAGAAGGTATTCATATAAACTGCTGACAACTGTATTTTATAAATTGTAAGGCTCAATTATCCTTTTCTGTGCTGCTGAGTGCAATTATTGTTATCTAATACCTCTGAATATACCTATGTGTGATTGACCTTTTAATTGCTGGTAATCCTAATGGTGATAATTGTGGTTTGAGTTACTATATATCTATTGTAATTGCTGATCACTCATTTATATCATTGTTGTTTACACTTTATATATAGTATATTGTATTTAATAAATTATATATATTTTTGCACAATATGCAGGATTGATTATTTTAATCAATTCTTTACTGTGAAGTAGCGTGTCAATACCTAATATAGTGTAAAGTTCTCAAAATTATTTAATATTGTCATTTATCTATTTATGTGAAGATATCCAACCTGATTGGTTCTCTTGTTTTAACTCTTTGGATACCTTCAACATAATTGATTCGACATGAAGAATGACATCCTCCTTCACAAACTCCACCCTCACATGTGTGTGCAATTATTTTTCACTTTGAGCAGGCACCATGCAATTGTCACAATTGCACTACTCACACAATGTGTGACAGACAACATTGTAAAGAGGTGAAAAGAGAGGTCTCACTTTGGCATATCTGCCCAAATTTAAGCATGTGAAATGTAACTATCCTCATGTGCATAGTAAACTCGTAAAACAATTACCCAGAAAAAACAAAACCAAGTGCTACTGTCACACTGTCTCTTGTCCCTCCCCAATGCCAAAAATGTTACCAAACTGCCACAGAAAAGCATGTGAGGCAAGTGCAATTCCCCACTAGTCCAGAATGTAGACAAAGATGACAATACCATGTGTTGTTATTTAAATGGGGCTTTTAACCTATTAAATGCTAGCATTTCAGGGGTTAAAAGTCCTATCTAAATCAAAGGGATTTTAGAAAAATTTGCTATAACATGCTATGTATTTGTAAAGTACAAATGTGTGGAACCTACTGCCACCCAGTTGTTGTAATACAAATCGAATTGTCATCAGACATCTACTACCTGAGGATGACTGAAGGTCTTTGGTTGTCTACAGTTAGTTTTCTCTTCACTTTTAACATTCCCTTCTGCAGAGAATCTGTAACTCACTATGGGGCAGATTTATAAAACGTGTTCATGTTTTATTTTTGTGAACAGATAGTTAAAGTGTACTTATTCATTATTGTGAGTGTTGGTATTTATAAATGTGGAGACCACAAATATAAGAACAGGTCAGATGTGGCCCTAAATAGTAGGAGAAAATTCTGACTCTAAATTGTGGCAAATTTTATTTATATATTCGCTGCACCTCTTTTTAAAAAATTCTTTATTGCATTTATTTTTAAAAAGTACTACACTGCATTATGTCCTCCTAAGCTGTACTTAATACTTTTATAACTACCACACCAGGGACAATCTTACAGCCATTTTAATGATTATTTTCCATTAAATCTACTTTTATAAATCTTCCCCTATGAGTCTTGTTCTTCAAGCCGAAGAGGTATAATTGTGCCCCAAACCAACTGCACCATATGTGGTGTGGTAAAAATTCAGCAAATTCCCATTATATTATATTATATTATTTCATGATTATATTAAATATGTGACATTTAATCCCTTAAATGCTCGGAAAATGTCCTATGCATTAGCTAACAGGATTTATACCCTATTTAAATGAAGAAGAATGTTCATTCACAAACTATGGTGCCGTTGGTCCAGAATTACACCTCTTTAGCTTGTGGAACAAGTCCCTGTGTGTGTGATGTCCATTTATTTCTGTGCTGATTTTACACCTGCTAATATTTCTATTGTGAAACATATATTTTTGCAAATATATCTTTATGCATGTACCATACCTAATACCAGATTACACTCTCCCACACAGATGCCTGTCAACTGGGAGAAAAATGTTAGTGAGGGTGATGAAAGCAGCCATGACAGAAGCACAGCTGATGGGATAACCGCCCTTGGTTTTGTCATTAAAGTGTCTTCATGAAGCAGAACTGGACAGTTGCAGGACACAGGCAGACTGATGGAGTTGTCATTTAGATCAGACAGGATATGAAAACTGCATACAGAAAAGCCAAACTCATCACTACAGATTTCCAGAGACACTTTTAACCTCTTGGATGCTAAAGACATCGTCTTTAGCACCCAAGGGGTTTATGTGATTCTAGGTTCAGTCTTTTATACAAGTTTAGTTCACTCATCAGCTTTGTGGTGACTTTTAGTCAATATTCACTTCATATTACATATGATTCATATTTATTTTACAGGGTTATATAAACTATTGGTTGTTATAGATGTCACGAATGCAATACTTTACAATATGTTAGAGACCTATCTACAGACCTATCTAGAATTCAAGTGTTTAATAACTAGCCACATTTTCAATATCTATAACGACAATGTGGAGCAATTCTGGGGCAAACCAACTGCACCAAAGGAGACAAATAAAACTTTCAACTGAATAAATGTAACTTAGTTTTAACCCCTTTGAATGCTAGAGAAAGCATTAGGATTTTCTGTGGGGGCCTAATATTATGGGGTGTTATTTCCCCTTTAAATAATCAAACTTATCAAGAAAGAGTCATGGAACTTAATAGGTATAATATGGTGCAGCCATCTGACACTCAGAGGGTTAAGGTTATTTCTATGTTTGATATTTGTAAAGGGAGAACATCCTAACTAGACAGACAAGCAGAGAGAGCATGATATGGGAATCTGATGCAACAGTACATTGCCCTGTTCACATCGATGATTAGGGAAGCGTCTGCAAATTCATTTAATACAAAGGTTCTGGATTAAATTCCAAGTCTGTCCCAATCATTCTGCAAACTGAAGGTGGACTGGGGTGAAGGAGAGACCTGAGGGTATATGCAGTAAAGGGCGATAAGGGCCAGGATATAACAAAGTTTCTTAATTTAGGCTCCTCAGTGAGGCTTGGGACCTTGCAATGGAGTGAGATGTTAGAGAACAGTTCCAGTCCCAGAAGTGCCCATGCTGCAGCCAAAGCAGAGTTAATGTTGATGGCTGCTAAGCCAGATGTCTGAACCCAGTAGAGCCAGGGGCCGGGACCAGGATAGGCACTCCTGTTGCATGTAAACTGAGGAGTGTTGAGAAAGGCAGGAGACTGAACCTGAAGGCTCAGAGCAGATTGAGAACTGGAGGTGGTTAGGACAGATAGACTGAGCAGCTTAAGTGTTTAGGACTTGGAGAAAGAGGATTCGACAAGATAGAGAATCTAGATGGCTTCACCCTGTAAGCCTTGGTAGAAGAGGATTTGACAAGAAGAAGTCTTTGGGCAACCTTTCCCTGTAAGCCTTGGTGGAAAGAATTCACCAAGAGTGAGACTCTGGACAAATTTGACCATAGGTTTTGGTGGAAAGTATTCAACAAAATGGAGACTCTGGACAACTTCACTCTGTGAGCCTTAGTACAAAGAACTCAAAAAAGAGAGTCTCTGGACAGAAAAGGAAACAAAAACAAGGTAGAGAGTCTTACAGTGTAGTAAATTTGATATACAAAAGTGAATATATAAAAAATGGGAATGAATGTAACTCACATTGTAATATTGCTACCCAACTAAATAGTAGCAAGTAAAGCATGTGGGAGATATTTACACTGCCCCCACACAGATCTCTGGATATCAACCTGCTCGATCGTCTACAACCAGGTTATACTAACGGGATCACTGAAGAATGACACAAAAAGAAACAAAACAAGGGGGAGACCAAAAAGGAATATTATCAATGGTATATTGACCATCTAGTATCATAGCGCGATATTCTCTTCAATTATGTGTAACTGCCTTCAATCTCATTCAGCCAGTATATGAGCCAGGGAGAATTTAAGTGCCTGTCCTCCCTGAAACAATACAACACATGAACAAGCAATGGATGATTCAAAGGACAAATAAAGAGATGTTTGGCAGACATTCATACCAACAATTTTAATTGTTTACTAATAAAAAGTTAAAAATATAATCCTAATATGTTTCATAGTGCCACTGACCACTTCACCAGAAGAGTCTGCCAGACAGAGAGTACATTTAAATAGCCACATTAACAAAAAACAATTCTCCAATTGGTCAATAGTGAGTCAAGCACATCATTGGACAATGTTAATCCCTTAAGGACAGGAAAGGGGACACAAAACCTGAATAGTGGCACATCCAGCAGTGACTCAACATCATCTGTTATACTTTATTGATGTATGCAGACCAAGGGGAGGACTGTAAGAACAGTGCTTCCAGCCGTCAACTGAGTGTAACCAGCTTACACTGATGTGCTTACAGTTGAGAAGTGATCAACTTGCCAGAACAAATTGCCTGTATTTATACTCCGTATTTCAAGCAAACATCTTGTAATTGATTGGTGTCGGGGGAAAGGGGTCACTAGCTGTCTGATAATCGCACACTGATGTTGACACATTCATCACTGCCGAATTTGTTACTGCACATACCAGCATTAATGGTCCTCCTGTTCCCGACACTTAGCCGACTCACGCCTATTGTCACATAGCCATACTATTGGAGTTTCATATCTCCTAGGGTCATACACGATATATTGGATATCGTTTTTTAGTCCCTTATTTTTTGTTCCTTGTATGTTGTAGAATTTATGTACCTATTTTAATTTATTGATCTACTTGTGGAATAGTCCATTTGTTATCTTATTAATACATTAATTTACAGTATTTATATTTTATTGTGCCTATCCACCCTGTGATATAATTTTTTTTTGGGGTACCTGATTTTAATACACTTAACTCTCTTGTGCTCTGTCTTTTGTATCTTTTCCATTTTCTATATATTTCCTCAAGACAACTACAGGTTTTCTGATGGCAGCACAGAAAAGCAACAAGTGAGCACCCCCATCTTAAGCCAGTAGAGGCATCTCCATCAATTTCATCATCCACCATCTCCCATTTCATCCACTGACAGTATTGTACATTTCACCCTTCCATCACCTGGGATCTCCACTATTTCCAGGTTCTATATTCTATAAAGTATTTAGAACTGTTTTTGAACATATATGAGGATGATATAATGTACATTGTTTCTGCTGTATTGTGTATTTAATTGAAAGCTGTAGTCATTATCTCTTATATCTATGTACTTGTCATAGCTGGTTTAGAGGATAACAATCAGGGCTATTAGTCTATCGCTAATAACTGCTAAGTAAATTGTCATTATTAAATCATGCAAGGAACCGATTCTCTTCCATATTAAGGTCCAGTGAGCATTCCTACCATTCATTCTTTAAAAAAAACAAAAAAAAACTATATATATATATATATATATATAAGCAGTAAAAGAAGAGGGCAGCACCTGTGGGACTTATTCAAAAGGCTTTAATTTAATTCAGCGACAAAAAAAACGTCAACGTTTCGGTCCACACAGGGACCTTTCTCAAGACGCTGTAATATCAATTTACCTTGTGTTTTATCTTATCGCCCGTTCTGGTCACGTCTCTGGCGCAGGTGACGTCATCACCTCGGGTTCGTTCATTGAATGGCTCGTGGTGGACCAATCACGGTCACGCACCATTAATTCATGCCTGGTAGCGAAAGATAAATAATGTATACTACAAGCCCGTGTGTAACCTCGCATTCAGAACTTAAATTATAAAAAAACCTGCTGAGAAGTATGTTCCCATGCAGCCATGGTGAGGATTAGTGAAGGTCCACATGGAGAGCGCTACCGTGCCAGATTAAACAGAACACGATCGGGTCCGCTATATCATGCATGGAGCGTATTTCCCCACATGGCCACAACCCCTAACCACACATAGCATAACACTCCGGGACAGATAGCAGCCAAAAAAAGGCCTCTGAGGACATAAAACCTCCAACCTGTAATATATAGCAAATATCAAAAGATTACTCAGGGTCACAGTTTCATTGATCTAATAGATGACAAAGTGGGCTCATGCTCGATTAAATGTATCTATGGTACCCCGCCAGACAATAAACAAATCGTTTATAAAACGCTTATAGAAAATAATCTGTGAGGGTATCAGGTAAAATATGTTTTGCTTCAAACTGTGACATGAAAATATTTGCAAAAGCAGGGGCTATGTTCGACCCCATCGAGGTCCCCGAGATCTGTGACTTATCAACTATTCGTTTGTGACGCGGGAGGGGATCCCCTGTAAGTTTCTGATACACATTTTTATTCTCCAATTGAGATAATGCTTCTTTTAGGTAATATGAGTAATCTAATTTTACTATAGCCCCTTCTTTGTCCGCTGGGCGAATAATTATAGTTGGATTATTAGGCAAGATTTTTAAGTGCGCTGTACTCCATTTTTGTTAGGTTGTTATGTGGAGATGTAATAGGTTTAATTTTGCTCTCACCCTCAATAAGTCTCATAAAACTCTTAATCGAAGGATTAATATTAACAGGATCAAATGTGCTAATAGGAGAAAACCTATTTGCATTATTATCTTTACTATTCTGAAAATGATCTTTTTATTTTAAGGTTCGTTGAAATTTGTATAATTCAACTGATGTGTTGAAATCATTCTGTTTGTTGACTGGCACGAAAGACAAACCTTTGGAAAGCACATTCATCTCTGTGGTAGTAAGAGGGTGGGAGCTCAGATTAAACACAGTTACTTCTTGGTCGGTGGTTTTAATGTGACTTTTTTGTTTATATTTGCCCCTTCTTGTGTGAGGTCTTTTGCATTGGCTGCGGACCTTGTAGTTACCCCCAAAAAAACTTCCTTAGGGGCAACTACTACCGGAGTAGAGTCTGAATCTGAGGAGTTACCTGAAGACGTATCAACTGTCCGTATACTAGGTTTTGTGATTCTTCTATGAGTTCTAGTAAATGACCTAGGTCTCTCCTGTGTGCCTGTCAGCCATTTATAAACTCTGTTCTCTTTATAGTCTTGATTAACTTTGAGAACGTTTGCTGACTTAAAGCGATGTAATTCTGCTTTATATAAGTTGATTGCTTCAGTTAACTTCTCAGACCATTTACCTTCAGAATCAGCTGTCAAGGTGGGCAGATGTATTTCCTCAAAACTCTCAATTTCTGATTTAACTATTTTTAATTCCCGGGTAACTTCCTCTATCACCAATAACATCAAATCATAGGAGCATTTATTTAATATACAACACCACTTTCTACAAAATTCTGGGTTAGTGCGTCCTATGGTTGGTGTATTGGTGATACGGAACCCCCTGGGTATGTGATGAGCTCTATAATAGTCTGATAGATACACTCCATGTAAATGGAGATCTATCTCATGCTGTTTTAATTTTGTTAAATTATTAAAAATATCGAGGGGTGCCTTACCCTGATGATATTCCACTGCTGATTCTGTGAAGAGAATCTCATCTGCGGCTGTTGGTGAGAAGGTCAATGACTCAGTCGGTTGTTCTAAGATGGTGATCGCCGTGAGGTCTCCCACTACTTGCACAGGACGTTGTGTCACCATCCAGACTCAGATAAAACACACTTAAATCCAAGTATACTCCAACTGTGATAATTGTTAGTAACTTGAGGGTGCACTTCCTGAAAAAGCATATACAAAATCCATTGGTGGAAAGCACTCACTCTCAAATATAATTACTGCCCAGGTGCACAATCCCAAAATTAGATACAAGCAGTAAAAGAAGAGGGCAGCACCTGTGGGACTTATTCAAAAGGCTTTAATTTAATTCAGCAACAAAAAAAACGTCAATGTTTCGGTCCACACATGGACCTTTCTCAAGACGCTGTAATATCAATTTACCTCGTGTTTTATCTTATCGCCCATTCTGGTCACGTCTCTGGCGCAGGTGACGTCATCACCTCGGTCTCGTTCATTGAATGGCCTGTGGTGGACCAATCACGGTCACGCATCATTAATTCATGCCTGGTAGCGAAAGATAAATAATGTATACTACAAGCCCGTGTGTAACCTCGCATTCAGAACTTAAATTATAAAAAAACCTGCTGAGAAGTATGTTCCCATGCAGCCATGGTTGGGATTAGTGAAGGTCCACGTGGAGAGCGCTACCGTGCCAGATTAAACAGAACCCGATCGGGTCCGCTATGTCGTGCATGGAGCGTATTTCCCCACGTGGCCACAACCCCTAACCACACATAGCATAACTCTCCGGGACAGGTAGCAGCCTAAAAAAGGCCTTGAGGACATAAAACCTCCAACCTGTAATATATAGAGTGTTATGCTATGTGTGGTTAGGGGTTGTGGCCACGTGGGGAAATACATAGTAACATAGTAACATAGTAACATAGTAGATAAGGCTGAAAAAAGACATGCGTCCATCAAGTCCAGCCCATGCCAATAACACCCCTGTTGATCCAGAGGAAGGCAACAAAAAAGCCCTCTGGAGCAATTTCCAATGTAGGTGTGTGTGTGTGAGTGTGTCAAATAGTTCCCCGGCTCAATATCCTATTTGCTTTGAAGCCATCTGTCATAACTGTCAATATTGTTCTGTGCTAGATAGGCATCCATTGCTTTTTTGAATGCAGTTACATTATCTGCAAGCACAGCATCCCGAGGCAAAGAATTCCATAGCCTTACCGCCCTTACTGTAAAGAATCCCTGCCTGTGTTTTAGTCGAAAGCGCCTTTCCTCAAGTCTTAATGGATGACCTCTTGTTCTTAGCTCAGCTCTTTGCATAAATAATTCATTGGATAGTTCTTTGTATTGGCCTTGAATGTATTTGTAAATGGTAATCATATCACCCCTTAGACGTCTCTTTTCTAATGTAAACAAACCCAGTTTGGCTAGTCTCTCTTCGTAACTCAGATCCTCCAATCCCTTTATCAGTTTTGTTGCAAGTCTCTGCACCTTTTCCAGTTCAGTAATGTCTTTTTTTAGAACAGGCGCCCAAAATTGTACTCCATATTCTAGATGAGGCCTAACCAAGGATTTATACAGAGGTAGGATAATATTAGCATCCCTTGCTTCTACACCTCTTTTTATGCAGGCTAGTACTCTATTTGCTCTTGCAGCAGCTGAGTGACTCTGCACACTGCTGTGAAGACTATTGTCTATCAGTACACCTAAATCTTTCTCTAATGAGGATTTCCCAAGTTGTTTCCCATTTAGAGTATATGTAGCAAGTTTGTTTCTACAACCCAAATGCATAACCTTACATTTATCTACATTAAATGACATCTGCCACTTTTCTGGCCATTCACTTAGTTTATCTAAATCCTTCTGTAGGGAAAAAACATCGAGCTCTGTATGTATTTCCTTACATAGCTTAGTGTCATCAGCAAAGATTGAGATGCTATTTTCAATTCCCACTTCTAGATCATTAATAAACAAATTAAAAAGCATTGGGCCCAGGACTGAACCCTGCGGTACCCCACTTATAACCCTAGACCAATTTGAAAAAGTTCCATTTACAACAACTCTCTGCCATCTATCATTTAACCAGTTCTCAATCCATGTACAGATACCACCACCCAAATCGAAGCCTTTTAATTTATGCAGTAACCTGTTGTGAGGCACTGTGTCAAAGGCTTTTGCAAAATCCAAGTATACTACATCAACAGCAATTCCCCTGTCCAAATTACTACTCACTCTTTCATAAAATGCAAGTAAATTAGTCTGACATGATCTGTTCTTCATGAAACCATGCTGATTCCTACTAATGATATTGTTTGTCTTCACATAGTTCTGAATACTATCAGTTAATAACCCTTCTAGTATCTTACCCACTATGGAAGTCAAGCTCACAGGTCTATAATTTCCTGGTTTGGATCTTGCTCCCTTTTTAAACAATGGAACTACATCAGCTTTCCTCCAATCACAGGGCACTATGCCTGATGAAAGCGAATCAATAAATATTAAGTATAATGGTTTTGCTATTACTGAACTAAGTTCCTTAAGTACCCTTGGGTGTATACCGTCCGGTCCAGGCGCTTTATTCACTATAACCCTTTCCAGTCTCTTTTGGACCTTGTCCTCAGTAAGCCATGTAGATGTTGGAGGAAATTCCATGGTTTTGTCTGTTTGCCCATAGCTTGTCATTTCTGCTTCCTTTGTATATACTGAAGCAAAGAACGTATTTAGGGTCTCAGCCATAGCTTTATCCTCACTAATCAATTCACCTGTTTCAGTCCTAAGAGGACCAATATCAACCTTAACTTTTTTGTTGTTAATATACTTGTAGAATTGTTTAGGGTTTTTCTTGCTCTCGTTTGCAATGTTTCGCTCATTTTCTATTTTAGCTAGCTTAATTGCTTGTTTGCAGATTTTATTACATTCTTTATATTTTTTAAATGATGCATCTGACCCATTTGACTTAAACACCTTAAAAGCCTGCTTTTTATTTCTCATTTCCCTGCTAACCACATTATTAATCCACATTGGTTTTGCTTTACTTCTCTTGTGCTTATTCCCCAATGGTATATATTGACGTGTATATTTGCCCAAGAGCATTTTAAATACATTCCATGACTCTTGTGCATTTTTTTCTTTGAAAATTACATCCCACTGGATATCCTTTAAAGCTTCTTTTAACTTTGTAAAATTAGCCTTTTTGAAATTGAATGTTTTGGTTAAACTCTTGCTATTGGGTTTCTCATAACAAACTTCAAAGGATACAATATTATGGTCACTGCTGCCCAAATGTTCCCTTACCTGCACACTGTTTACAATGTCAGAATCGTTTGAGAGCACTAGGTCAAGCAAGGCCTCTTTTCTAGTTGGCTCCTCTACACGACATAGCGGACCCGATTGGGCTCTGTTTAATCTGGCACGGTAGCGCTCTCCACGTGGACCTTCGCTAAACCCCACCATGGCTGCATGGGAACTTACTTCTCAGCAGGTTTGTTATAATTGAAGTTCTGAATGCGAGGTTACACATGGGCTTGTAGTATACATTATTTATCTTTCGCTACCAGGCATGAATTAATGGTCCGTGACCGTGATTGGTCCACCACGGGCCATTCAATGAACGAGCCTGAGGTGATGACGTCACCTGCACCAGAGACGTGACCAGAACGGGCGATAAGATAAAACACGAGGTAAATTGATATTACAGCATCTTGAGAAAGGTCCCTGTGTGGACCGAAACGTTGACGGTTTTTTTGTTGCTGAATTAAATTGAAGCCTTTTGAATAAGTCCCACGGGTGCTGCCCTCTTCTTTTACTTTTTGTATCGAATTTTGGGATTGTGCACCTGGGCAGTAATTATATTTGAGAGTGAGTGCTTTCCACCAATGGATTTTGTATATATATATATATATATATATATATATATATATATATATATATATATATATATATATATATATATCAGGATGTCATTATAATAACCTCGAATGGACAGAAAACATCTCTTGACACAAAGGAGGCTATTATAACTCAATGAAACATGAAAAAGTAAAAATAGGAAACAAAAATAAAAATAAATTAATAAATAAATAAAAATGGCATTTCACCTACCGATATTAAGGCCCTCTGAGTATAAAGTTTTCAAACTGAAAATCCAAAAAGACTCTATATTGGTCAACTGTTGTAATCTGTTATATCGAGATGCATAACATAACATTTTAATTAATTTATATATTTTTAGTTTTTGTTCCTTATTTTTACTTTTTCATTTTCATTGAGTTATTGTTAAAGTTTTCAAAAATGAAGGGAGGGATACAGAAAAAAGTAAAGTGAAAGGGAGGGAAGGGGACATCAAAGCTCGTAACATTACTGGCATAATGAAAGAATGGATGGTACAATATTTTGTATAAAACAATCAGCTAGATAAAGATAACAGAGCTGAGTGCCTGACTATTAGGTAAAGAAAGAAAGCAGAGCCAGGATTTGTAGGAAAGCTAATGTGGTCTAAAGCTATGCAGCAGGAGGTGGGGCTTCCCCCTAGCCAGAAAGTGGCTTCTCACCATGGGGAAAGGGAGCCAAGGGGGTGTCCAAGCCTAGAGCCTAGTGTCAGTGGGGGTGGGGAAGGAAGGAACAGCCATGTATGTGTCTGAGGGGAAAAGCTAACTGGGAGCTTCCAGGGAGAATATTGCTACGCCCCACTGCAGGGAAACTGTAAGAGGAGCAAAGTCAATACCATCTCCAGCAGGGGGGTCGAGAACACCAGCTACTGCCCGCAGACATGCTAGAATTGGGGATATGTCTCACCTAACTGAGCTGTCAATTTTTATATATATATGTGTATATTTACTGTTAAATGGTAACAATAACATCTCCTAACCCTCCCCTAAAAACTCCTCTACTATTGTATTCTACACCCATGGTCTAGATGTGAGTGATAATTATCACAAAATATATATTTGTACATTTAATACCTTATTTACACATGGAGATAAAGGGATATATTACCAAACACAAATTAGGATTTACCTACTAGTATTTTAATTGCTATGAATATACAATGAAATGTCATGTTTTGAATTGAGTCTATAGGGTTTTCTTGAGCTCAAATTAATTATCCATTTCATCTCCACTCTATTAAGGAGAGCAATTATATCCCTCCTCTTTCATTCAGGGTATTCCTCTCAATGCCCTGAAAGCTAAAAAATGACAGTTCAGAATTTACATACCCTTAAAATGTCATGACGCTGGCTTCAAAACATCCTAATTTATTATACTCAGTATATGTTCACATATCCTGTCTTTAAGTGCGCTTACAGTATGACCACCATACTGCATCTCTTACAAGAGACCACATAGACCATGTGGGTCATACGGCAATTCATAAATTGATGCAAGCTGTATTTTTTACTGGTGTGCGAACTAGTGATCTCAGTTCCCACTTGAACATAAGTGAAAGCTAAGCATCTCCTAGCTCCACACCAATACATACCCACTCTTGTGAGTCATGTGGGTCTTGGGACAGTGGCACTTCTAAAAAAAAACTAGGGAACAATGTTCTTGCCAGAGTGGGTGTTCTTCTAGCAATGAATTTACACTCCCACTGTAATACTGATCTTAAAGCTATAATACTGTTTAGGATGGACATGTGCTTTTTTGATGATGTTCCTGTCACGGTTTGTTAAGACTCTCAGACACAGAGTTAGGTAAAAACACAACTTTATTGAAAAGTTTAAAGAAAACCCTATTGGGTAGCATATATATATATATATATATATATATATATATATATATATAGCGAATTACATAGTAGCATAAGCAATGGTAAGGAATGAGACACAGGCTCTACCGGCCTTGCCAATACTGGGTAAGGCAACCTAGGTGGTACAAGATGGAAAAGGTTCTACCGGCCTTACCAATATACCGTGCAAGGCAGCCTGGAGGCTGGTACAATGAATAGTGTAGGCTCTACCGGCCCTGCCAATATACCGGGCAAGGCAGCCTGGAGACTGGTTCAAGGAATCGTATAGGCTCTACCGGCCTTGCCAACATACCGGGCAAGGCAGCCTGGAGATTGGTACAATGAAATAATGTAGGCTCTACCGGCCCTGCCAATATACCGGACAGGGCAGCCTGAGACTGAGACAGCAAGTGTAGAGGCTTTAACGACCTTGCCAATACCGGGTAAGGCAACCCAAGATAGTATAGAGATGAATAGGTTCTACCGGCCTTACCAATATACAGGGCAAGGCAGTCTGGACTGCAGAACAGGATGGCAGCAACTAAGGCCTCAGTGACTGGCTAGTTGTATAGACCAGTCACATAGATGACAGACAGAGGCCTAATGGATATTCAGTATGGCATAGCCAGCGAGAAGTGCAGGAGCAAACCAGTAATTGAGCAGCGGAGACAAAGTCTCTACCGGTGCTAACAGATCTTGCAACAAGCAACCGGTATATATACAGGGAGCGAACCAGTACCCGCGTACTGGAGAAAACCACCAATCTTCCGATGCTGTCTAGGACTGAACAGCAACCGGAAAAACAAGGAGTGAACCAGTACCCACGTACTGGGGTGATAAGAGGACTACTGGAGCTGTCTAGGACTGAACAGCAATGTTAAACATGGAGCGAACCAGTACCTGCAGACTGGAGAAACAAAGATCTCTACCAGTGCTATAGCAGCTGGTCGTTTGAGGAGCGAACCAGTAACCGCATACTGGGGAGACCAATATCCCTACCGGTGCAACAGCAGCCGGTTGACAGTGGAGCGAACCAGTACCCACGTACTGGGATAACCAATAACTCTACCGATGCAACAGCAGTCAGTAGTACGTGGAGCGAACCAGTGCCCGTGTACTGGGATAGCCAAGAACTCTAACGGTGCAACAGCCGCCGGTTGTTTGTGGAGCGAACCAGTACCCGCGTACTGGGATAACCAATAACTCTACCGGTGCAACAGCAACCGGTTGTTTGTGGAGCAAACCAGTACCCGCGTACTGGAGTAACCAATAACTCTACCGGTGCAATAGCGGCCAGTTGGTAGTGGAGCAAACCAGTACCCGCGTACTGGGGATAACCAGTATCTCTACCGGTGCAACAGCAGCCAGGTGTATGTGGAGCAAACCAGTACCCGCGTGCTGGGGAAAGCAACAAGTGAGTAAAAATGTCGCCAGAGCTACTGGGGAAGACAGGCACACTGCAGGCGATCCAGGAGCAGGAACCCAGCCGAGGATGGACAGGAAACAGCACTACGGACAGTCAACCGGATCAGGAATGGCAGCAGGAAACGGCAGCAGGACAGCAACCCCAACCGGATCAGGAACGGATGCAGGAACCAAGGTAACTGGTAAGCAGGAACTAGACGATCTCAAACAAGCAGGAAAGTAGACAGGGCCCAGGAAGCTCAGGAACTCAATGCAGGAATGAGCAGCATAGAGACAACACGAAAGGGCAACTAAAAGGTGCACAAGCTCAGTCTAAATAGGCAATGCAGGGCGGGCTGAAGGCAGACAGCCAATGGAGAGCCCCCTTCAAGTAACTGACAAAGAAAAGCAGCAATAATAAGCACAGTGATAATTCCTGATTCTATGGCACACCTCCTGTTGTATAAGTGAAGTACAATCAGTATTCTCAGCCCTCTTATGTTCCAATTCAATTAAGCCCAAAGGGTAACCACGTTCCAAAAAAGTTTTTAGAGAAAATCCGACTGGATTCGGAACTCATTATCCGTTGAATAGTTCTAACAAAACAACAAAAAGCTAACACTCTCACAATAACAGGAATCTTGATAATCGGACAACCTCCAGCAGAAGCAGTCTCCTTAAAAAGGTAGAGCAGACAATAGCAAAACATGAGGGAGGAGACTGGAATTGACTGACCAGAGAACCGTTGACTGACAAATTACGCAAGGTGAGGATATGGTGGCAGAATTGTGTCAATGGCATGCGCTAGATGTCTTCACCAACATTATAACTGTGACTCTCATGTCAGTCTTCCTCTTACGCCTGATGGAAGGTCTGGGGATTAGTATAAACACGGTGCTAAAGCGGCAGCCGGCACCATTTGTGAATACGAATAAAAATACAAAAAATCAGACAGTATATGCACCACTCTGCAAACTGGCTTTTATCTAGAACAATCAAATACAATGTGTGTATGTATAAAAAAAAAGGACACATCAATAAAAAGTAAGTTGAGAGTGCAGTCTTCAAAATAGTGTTTTCTTTAATATTCACCAGATCACTTGTGGCTGAGCGCTAAGTATTCCCTTATAAACTTCCACAGTTCGAGTGTGTGTGTGTGTGTGGGGGGGTTAGAGATAGCAAACAAAATTTGGATGTGCGACTCAATCATAAATTCATCTGTAATTTCTCTTCCAGTGCTTAAATGCAGCCCGCTATCTACCACCAAAGTGCTAAGTAACAGTTAAAAAATGTGCCACTGGCAGTTGTAAAGGTCAGAAATAGCCCTTACAACTCCACACAGTTGCCCCTTAATCTGGAAATAAAATAAATAAGGAAATTAAATATGCTGTTGTTTATTATATTGCTTATGCCAACTTCTCACTGAAGCTACTTTTATACAGACCTCAAACTGCAAACAAATTTAGAAAAATTGAGATAAGCAGATTCATACAATATCTTTTTTAGAATCAGTTTACATAGCTGATGAGCTTGAAAAAAGTCCAAAGTCCAGCAGGAAATGCAGTGTTTTGCTTTGATCCTCACAGTATGTTCTCATGTGTCTTACTGAATTAAATGGTCTAACTAAAAAACTCTCCTCATGGAGAGATTTGCCTTTATAGGGAGCCTTTTATCACAGCTCAGATTTGGCAAGTAGATCCAGCTGACCAATTACCCTTTTCAAAGGTTCCCGTATTGATCATAAAAATGGTACAGCAGTGAGCCAAGATGAAGAGAGGTGAAATGAACCAAGAACACAAAATAGTGCAATCTGCCAACAATCTGTACTAAATGTGTTCTTGATTCACTATGTAACTTTTAACTAAGTTTATGAAAATTCAGAAAATAGTGAATGTTATTGAATACACAGTTTAGAGAGAAGACATGGAAAAGGGTAGTATTAAAGATTCTAGTAAAATCAAAGGATTCAGTGGGATACAAAAAAAGCACGTTTATTTATATGATACCTTACATTGTAACAGTTGATGATCCTGAAAAAAAGGCATGCGTCCATCAAGTTCAGCCCATGCCATATAACCCTGAACCACAGGTGGGCAAAAATGAAAAAAACATTGAAGTCATTTCTAATTAAGCTTAAAGGGATAGTAATACTTAAAATGTAAAAAAATATATGTTGTAGGGTTTTTCCCCCTGAGTAAAACAAGGGTACTCCCACTGCTGAGAGATAATTTATTAAAAAATTATATCTGCTCAATCTTGTATTTTTTAGGTGCAATATCACAGTGGCCTGAAGATGTACACACAGAAGTGGTTATGGAGGTAGTTAATAGGCTACCCTGAAGAGGTGAGTTTTCAGGGAGTGTTTGAAGATCTAAAGGCTGGGGGAGAGTCTGACGGGACGGGGAAAGGCATTCCAGAGCTCAGGTACAGCACGGGAGAAGTCCTGTAGTCTGGAGTGGGAGGATGTAAAAAGAGCTGTAGAGAGTAGAAGGCCATGTGCAGAGTAAAGATAGCGAGAGGAAGTGTATTTGGAAATGATAGATTAAATATAGGTGGGTGCAGTGTCAGTGAGCACTCTGTAAATTAGCACTAGAATTTTGAATTTAATTTTGTATGCTAATGGAAGCCAGTGTAGGGATTGGCAAAGTGGAGTGGTGTTAGAGGAACGATGAGTGAGGTAGATTAGTCTTGTAGCAAAGTTGATTACGGACTGTAGTGGGGTTGGAAGGGTGAGAGGAAGGCCAATTAGTAGTTAGTTACAGTAGTCAAGATGGGACTCTTACTAATATTGTTGGCCTTCACATAATCCTGAACACTGTCAGTTAGTATCCTTTCTAATATCTTATCCAACATGGAAGTGAAGCTCACAGGTCTATAATGTCCTGGTTTAGATTTTGCCCCATTTTTGAATAATGATACTACATCAGCTTTCTTCAGATCCTTATATACGCTTGGGTGTATTCTATCAGGTGAACCAGGAGCTTTATTCAATGTATCCTTTTCCAGTATCTTTTGGACTTCTGTAAGCCATGTAGATGATGGAGGAAATTCTGTGATTTTGCCTATTTGCACACAGCCCATATACAGAAGAATGAATGACTGAATATGTTTATATAGCACCACAAGTGTATGTAATATTTTACAATTTAAGGCTTTAGGCAGTACAGGGTTAAAAGTGCTTTGTAGAGTGAAACACTGGGTGTGAGGTCCCTGCCCAAAAGCTTACAATCTAAATCTAAGACTCTTGACTGAAGCGCCCAATGTAAGCTGCCAGAGAACCTTGACGAAGTAAAACCCCACAAGAGATAGCAGGCTGCTAGTTTAATATGTATAAGGTATACACAGACAGAAGACAATATAGTAACACTCGATAGGCCCCAATGAGCCAGAAGCTGGAGCTCATAGGCTTGAGAGCACTTCTAGCGGTCAGTGGCTGCTTCCAGGAGACCTTGTTGCAGCCGAGGCTGGTTGGTGTAGCAGGCCACAAAGCTTGATGACAGAACAGCCACCTGGAACACAAACAGCTACTCACCAGGTCAGGAATCAGTGTGTATAACCTACCAGTAGTATAGATGTCTCAGTCGAACATAGAATAAGCAGCACTGGGGGTCGAAAGGTTCCGTATGACTGGGGTCTTAAAATCACTGTGCAACTGGGGGTCTGATAATCACCATGCAACTGGGGGTCAAATATAGAGAGTCAAACAAATCCAACTAGATGGGATAGTTGAGGACGTCGAGCACAACACTGGGCATCGAGGGCCTTTCGAGGCTTAAAGGAAGGTGGTTGACAATCCGGGTTAGCAACAGGCGGGCAAAGGTGGTACCTAGTATGAGACAAAAGGGATAGTTGGACAAGCCAGGGTCAAAACCAGTTGAACAGCACGGTACAAAATCAGCAGGCAGAAGGAGGGTCTTAAACAGGCTGAGGTAAAAACCAATACAGGAGTCGGAACAAGATCAGGAGACAAGAAGCAAATTCAAGGAAAGCCATGTCAATACACAGGAAACACTGGAACTATAATCTCAAAACTCTATAATCTTTGAACGTTTGATCGCGCATAAGGGTTGATATAGGCCCAACCAGGGGTGTAAGCAGCAGAGGGTGGGGAAGAAAGAACAGTTAAGAGAAATCAAATACCTGGAAAGACAGAAAAAAATCAGAAAAGGTCATTTTATACCCTTTCTACTTTCCATGTATTTATAAACTGATACCATAAATCACTTTGGGCTGTATTCTGGAAGATAGAGGAGCAATTTTTGAGCAAAACAACTGCACCATAGGGGAGAAATAAATATTGCAATCGATTTAATCCTTGGTGTGTCAGAGGGGTATACAATGCATTGTGAAGTAATGCATTGCACAGACCTCCTGCACTCAAATGATTTATGGGGATTTTAGTTCCATGATTTATTGAGCGGTCATCAAATCAATTATAAATCAATACTTTCCAGGCCTCTCAAGCATTTAGTATTCAAGAGAATAAAAGCCTAATTTAGAACAATGGAAATTTGGAGGATTTTAACTGTCCCCTATGGAGCAGTTGGCTTACTCCAGAATTACCCCTCTTTAGCTACGTTAATTTGCACCTTTGTTTTGGATTCTTGTTTTTCAGATGTGATTCAGGTCTGATTAATCTGCTGCAATCTAAGGTCATGAACAGATTTCTATTGCTTTTAAATTTTATTCCTTTTCTCTATTGTTTTCATTTTTAAGCATTACTCATGAAAAAGAGATGTCCTAGCACACTTATTTTCTCGTGTTGATTCCTGTAAACACTGCCCAATATCATCATGTTACCTGCTGGGGGACAGAACTAGATGCCACAAACCATATGGTACTGGAAGAAGAAAACTGCCTTGGGATCTGTTAAAAAAAAAAAAAAAAAACAGGCTTGTAAGTGTATCTTGATCTGTAGCCTTCTTGTGTCTGTCCCGAGTGTGAATTGAAATTCTGAACACAGGAGTATAATTAAGCACTTAAAGGGATAGAAATGTTTCACAATAAAACAGATCCAATTAATCTTCATATTATTTGGGCCATGGAGAGTGTTATTTCAATACTGTCAGAGTTGTAGCTCAAGAGTAATCGAATGATAAAGTATCCTGCCCCTTTAACTGATGTACAACACTGCTCACCTCAGAGCAGCAAGACTGCCCGGATGGATCGCAGAGAGGGACAATCTTCAATTAGCATAAGGAAAAACCTGAAAAACCTGGCAAGGAGACAGGGTTTTCATTGTTCTCAAAGTAAGAAGATTGATCCTTGCTGTGATCCGTCTGGTCTCAAGACCAGATTCCACATCTGAGGAGAGGTGGCTTACACTAGGTAAAAGGGGTGGAAGGGGGATACTTTATCATTCAATTAATCTTGAACTACAACTCGGACAGTATTGAAATAACACTCTCCATGCCTCAAATACTATGAAGATTAATTGGAGCTGCTGTTTTGTGAAACATTATTATCCCTTTAAATGCTACAGCTGTTTACAATGCATTGTGACAGTGAGGCTGATGTACTAAGAAAAAGTGGAACAACTGTTGAGCAAACAAATAAAAATTCCTGTAATACCTAATGATTTAAATGCAACTTTTAACAGCTTCAATTCTACAGAGGTCTCCAACTCATTGCAAAGAAATGTGTTGTAGACGATTCTACCGTTTAAGGTATTGAGATTCCCATTTATAGCAATGGGAATGTTTTTTGTCTATTATGGTACAGTTGATTTGCTGCAGAATTGATCCTGTTCTTGTAGTCTAGTGCCTCATACTAAGTCAGCTGGGGATGCCTCTAGCATCTTATTGGCTAATCATAAAACATAGTATCCACAAATCAGTGCTAGCTTTTACATATGTCTTATCAAGAATCTTTCTTTGCTTTGGTGCCCATTGTACAAAAATTCCAGAATAAATTGGGGCTTTATAAACAGGGGGCTGTAGATGTTTAGGGGCCCTAAATAAAAAAAATTATTCCCACATTGAAATTCCTAACAAGACACTGATTTTGTTTACATGCGGCAACGGTTCTGTATATGCGCTGCATGGCCCCTGACCATACCTGGGAATTCTCCAGATCTACCCCAGAGAGTCCAGTTTTCAGACTGAATTACCAGGTCTCCAGGGACAGAGGCTGGCAGTGGTGGTTTCTTCTCCTTTCCACTCTGTTCCTTACACTTCCCAATCACTTCTCCTCCTTCCCACCCTGTTCTGCCCACTTCCCGCCCAC
This sequence comes from Rhinophrynus dorsalis, assembly GCA_037306005.1. NCBI lineage: Eukaryota > Metazoa > Chordata > Amphibia > Anura > Rhinophrynidae > Rhinophrynus > Rhinophrynus dorsalis. The sequence goes on along the minus strand of CM074718.1, from coordinate 536,726,411 downwards.
TTTATGACAGAAACACATTTAAGACCCACCCACCCAGTTAAGCCTTCCTTTTATGCAATTCGTGTCATTGACTTGTCAGTAGCACATGAGCCCTCTCTGGGGGCTCAACTTGAGCAAGTTCCCAAGTATGCCTATGACCCAGTGGGGTCCCCGAGCAGTTGTTTATTCTGCTTATATTGTAGCAGCACAACTGTTTATAAATAATGTATAATTATGCAAGTGTAACCATGTTATCTGCTTGCCCTTGTGATAATTGAGGTTCTGTGCTGTAGATGAAGTTGACAAGAGGAGTGATGCTTTGGACCCTGTGTTCGAAAATACTGAAATTAATTTAGCTATCTGAGTGCCAGAGAGGTCTCCAATGCGTTCCAATGCAAAAGTGTTAGATACCGTTCTGGCAATCATAGAGTTAAGACAATGTTATTATCAATTTTTAAACTGAAATATTCCAAAGCAGAACTTCATTTTTCAAAATATGATGATTTTAGAGCTGTTTTGTCAAAAAATGGAGGAAAGAAACATTCTTTAAAGGCATGTTGAGCCTTACATAAAAAATGATGTGGAGTAAACCAGCATCACCGCAGGAGACCAAAAATAATCCCCCAACTGATTTAAATGGGGCTTTTATCGCCTTGAATGTTGTGGGATGTCTCCAATGCATTGCTCTACAATGATCTGGTGAACTCAAGGGGTTAAATCGTTGTGAATGTTAGGATTTTTATATCTCTCCAGTAGTGCAGTTGGTTTACCCCACAATTAATCCAGTTTTCTTTTGGAAACACTGGAGCCATGGGTAAAGCTCCTTGTCTAGAGGGCAGGGCACTTAAAAAAAAGACCTTTAAGGTGGTAACTCCCCCTCTCTTCTTCCAGCTTTACTCCCCTCCCCTATTTCACGTGTCATCTCAAGAGAAGAAGATCAAGCTGACACTGCTCTTAGACTTTAGACTTCTTTTTTTATATTTGTGCTTGGATATGGGGCTGTATAATTCCCCATTAGATGGGCTCCCATTACCTGGATTCTTTGGATTTGGGTTGACCAGTTCACAGGCGTATTTCTGGACCTTTTCCCTGTGGAGGTTGACTTTTTCCTCATGGCTGAACTGTACAATGGGAACCTGAAGAAAGAAGACTGGTAAGGTAATCATTGAGTGATATGGTCCTATTTATTTGTGCCCCATTTCACTGTGCACCCGCTTGAAGTGGAATATCTGCCTAAATTTCACTCTATCCTTCTTTCCTTCATTAACTCCTGTAGAATAAAGTTGACTACTGCTATTAGTAGGTCCTTTTAACCCTATCACGGTTAATCTATCTTTTTCTGCCTCATCCATCTTCTACATTGTTAGTCCTCACTGCAGGGATGTTTTTCTGCATCTCGCTAGGCATTTCTAGTATTTTTAGTCCTTTGTCTTTTATTTAGTAGTGGCGGCCATCTTTGTTACATAGATATCAATGGGGATTCTTCTTTGGGACCTATCTCTGCACCCGTTTATACAAGTGTTACAGTTTCAGCTTACCTTGTTTGCAGCAGCATCTACAGGCGCGAGGCTTCTAGCATGCAGCAGGCCTCTGTTTTATCTGTTTGTTTCCTGTAGTCTCCTCCTACCTACTTCCTACTTCCTCCCTCTGAGCTGCTCCTCCTACTTCCTGTGGAGGGGTTTAAAAGGCAGACTGAGTCCTGACTCAGTCGCCCTTGCGTTGTTGTTATTAGGTGAAGTACTTGGGCTCTGTGTGTGACCTGGCTATCTACGAAAACCCACTCTGTGTATGACCCGGCTAAGTAAGAGAACCCTTTCTGTGTATGACACAGATAAGTACGCGAACCCTCTCTGTGTATGACCCAGCTAAGTACGAGAACCTTCTCTGTGTATGACCCAGTGATCACTAGTATCCCTTACTGTGATCAATTTGTGCTATTGGCTTAAGACAGACCACTGTTGTGGACAAGAAGTTAGCACAAGAAGACGATGATGACGCAAATGTAATGCTCATAATCAACCTTCTAAGTTGGTTTCTCTTGTCTTTCTCTGGGATTGTCAACCCCATTTTTTCTTTTTGCCATTGGGGAGGGACAGGGGGCACAGTGACATGGATCTAAATGTCTTTTTTGGGGTTTAGTTTTCACATGATTAACATAAATGTGATATTTATGTTGCATGTGCTTTATGAGGGCAGATGTGCCAAGGTGTGTCTGTTTCCCCTTTTCACTACCTTATCACACACAGTGCACACTGCAGTCACTGACTGCATTGTGCCTGTCCCAAGGGAAAAATATTCCCACACCCACAATTTCAGTGAGGGGAGAGGTGGAGAAGAATGGGCTTCTTCTCCAGAATCACCTTCACTTTCTAGAGCAGATGATTCAGATGCTGTCTCAGCAGCAGCACTGGAGCTAGTACCAGGAGTACCGATATCAAGTGGAGCCTGTCCTAGTCTCATATCAATACTTGAAGAATCCAGGCTCTTCGTGGCAATGGTGGGTGTGTGGCACACTTGCCTGCTCAGCATCAACCTGCTACTGAGACAGGAATTACAACAGTAGTAAAAGCTAGGATGTCACTGCTTGTTGTGGTGGTGATGCCCATTCCAAGTTACATCTTTCTCTCACTTGTTATCATGTCCTGCCAAAAATGCTCTCATATTCTCCTCCACACCTACACCCTCCTTCTCATCACTACCCCCACCAATCTCTTGCTACTGTATGGGATGGCAAGGTTGACAGAAATTCCTCTGCTGTCACACTTGCCAACTCTTTAGAAAAAGGCACACTGACAGCAGTAGCAGCAGGAACAGGCAGCTGATGTGTGCTGCTCATAATGCTAGCCAGTTCCGCCATCATCAGTATAGGTCACCACATCCCAAGGATAATGTTAAGGGACTGGGTTGAATTTGGTCAGGGAAATGTGGACTTTCTTTGCCGCTAGTGCTGCTGACTTCCTTCTCCACTTCTGTTCCAGCAGTAGGTATGGGATAAAAGTAAAAAAAAATATTCCCATGGGAATTTTCACAGAAAAACAACAGTTTACCAATTTTTCTGCAAAAATTCTTACCCATAGAAAATATATAACATTTCTGCCTTTTTGCCATGATAACTGTGCTATTACTACTTCTGAGGGTTGAAGTGGAAAAATAAATAGCTGAAAGTAAAAGCTGTGAGTCCTACAGCAACATATGCCTTGAAAAAAATGTTAGCAGGCTGAGTGCATTTGTCCTTTGCCCACAAAACTGATTTCCTGTGTAAGTAACACTGGTACAGCCATGCTTGAAAATAATTGCGGCTTGGAATATTCCAGTAGGGTGCAACACAAGACATAAGTTATTTAAAGAAAGTTAAAGTTATTCCAACAAAAGAAAAGGGCAGTATGTCAACATTTTGAAAAGTTTACTATTCCACAGGTGTACTTTGGGATTATTTTTGTTCAGGTTTTGGCTTCTTTAAGAACTTAGTAAGGGTGGGATGGATGTACATAGAGGAAGAACTGTGTAATTTTATTACTTTAACAACATGACTTGAGGAGGTGGTAGGGGTGGTAGCTCTATGTGTGGGCAATTTATGTCTATTGTAAACTCAGTGCTACTCCTCTGACAGGAGTAAGAGATCTTGGCACACTCAACAGCACTTCTATTATGTACCACATAGCCTAGGAACTTTTAGGAGTGCTTCTGCTGCTGCTACACCTTCCTCTATAATGCCATTACCACTTGAATATGACTCATCATCTTCAGTGTTCTTAGATGGTTTATTAATACTACTACTAGTGGTGGTGGTAGTGGAACTTTTTATGTGATTTTTACAAACAGTCTTCTCAGGAAGAGAAAGATCATCATCATTTATTGTGCATGCTGCATCAACCATGACTGCAGTCAGTTTTTTGGACTACCACTTTACTAACATGTTCCTGCACTACTACTTCTCATTTTGACCTATCACTACACCTGGACATTATTGAACAGTGAAGTACATAACAGAAATGACCGTGTGTGTGATGTCTCACCCTTTATCTGTCGGCCTCAGTCACAGCTCATGTCAGAGTTCCTGTCACCTATCAGTCAAATGATTTTTCATTTTTTTATGTTTTTTATTAATTGTCCCTATATAGCAGTGTCGAAAAAAAAAACACTCTTGGTGCAACTGTTTCTCCCCACACTTCCGTAACAAAGAGATGAGCCAGCAGAATGGAAATTGAATCACATTTGTTTGTGTATTTGTGTATTTTGAGGTAAATCTCTTTTGCTCCTTTCATTCACTCCTACAGTCCCCTAACACAGATAACAGCCAGCAGAAAGGAACTTGGATCACAGCTGCCTGTCTCTTCTCAGTCACAATAAATGTTGCGGAATTTTGGGGTAAGTCTCCATTGCTCCCTTCATACAACCCCAGATTCCCCTTACACAGAGTTAACAGCAAGATGAGAAAGGAATTCAGATCACAGCTGTCAGTGTCTTCTCAATCACACAAAATATTCTGTTATTTGTGGTAAATCTGCTTTGCTCCCTTCTCACACCCCCAGACTCCCCTAGCAGAAAGATAAAAAAACAGATGTGGAAGGGATTTTAATCAGAAATATTGTTGTTAAAGTGCTGGTCCAGCAAAGCAGCAAGAATGTACTCATTGCTTTTAACTGATCCTATGCTAAGATCCTGCTCAAAGCATACTAACATGCCTGTTGTATGTCTGTGTTGTCATTAGTGTAACATTCGCCACCCAAGAAGAATCTCTCTAATTCCTGACCCTACCTGACTATCCAGCAAGCTAGTCTAGTCAAAAGGTTTCAGCAAATAACATAGGTCACACATTAGTTGCCATTACCCAGGTGACAAAGAGGATCCCTCCAAAGCCTTCCAGTTTTGCATTATATACATGTTAATGGTCTTATTCTGCCATATAAATGCTCTAGCATATACAGTGTTCCCTGGTAGGGACCTCCATTTTTTCAGCCGGGGATGGTGCAGTTTGTTACATTCTTGTATGGAATATACTGCAGTGCAAGTACTTTAGGAGCTGCTAAAATGGGCACCAATTTTGCAGGTTGTATTCAGCATCTCTCTGAGGGTTTCTGATTCTGTGAAGAATCTAGTCATAATTAAATGTAGGACGTAGGCAAAGCGGGATGCACCAAATCACCTGTTCTCTAGGTAGCTATTATGCTGCACATTTATTTTCACACGTAACATTTATTTTCACATATAACACTATAAATTTTACAGTGTTGACACAGCATGCTATGTTTTTAGTTTCCTTTCTTTTGTATGTATACACAGATGATTTAAATATTGTGTTTTCTCTTCTGTGTACCTTTGGGATGTTGGTATTGATCCAGTTGGCTATTTGAATGTATCTTTTTGTCTTATTAGGTTTGCATTGATAGCTTCTGATTTGCTTCAGTCAGAGAGCATTAAGGGCATTTGTTATTTTGATTTTGATTGGATCATTCCCTTTTATAGTCAGAAGAGTCGGAAGTGCACACCCCTATAATGCAAACACAGACTGTCCTGAGTTCCTTGGACCTCCAGTTTGTAAGTCTTTTTATGTTTCCTGTGTGTTACAAATGAAGAGTGAAGAGGACTGTTTTTTTTTTTACTGCTTCTATGTACCTGTATGTCTGATGGTTTAGCATTCACTGGGTTAACCCTTTGAGTGCCAGAGTTGTGTACAATTCATTAAGAAGCAGTGTAATATATGTAGGTGTTAAATCAGCACTGCAGAATAAGTTGGCGCTATATAAATAAGAATAATAAGAATAATATACTACTATTCACAAGTTTTGGCTGGGGTAGCCTGTGGTGTGCACAAAGACTGGTGTGAAGTGAACATATTTAAACTCAAATGTAATTAATTTTGTCCTGGGGGTGCAAGCCATTCTGTAGTACTTGCACTAGTTTATTTACCACATCTATGGCTTTGTGGGATTGTCTCTCAAAACTCCAAATGCACAAATTGGTGTTCTGGATGGTATGGACTACCCTTCTGTTGTTCTTTAATAATACTGCCAGAACAAGAGGCAGGATTAGTTGCTGTGGCATGATGCTGCAAGTTATTGTTGCCCACTGATGGGAGGGAAACCCAGTGAACAGTGACAGTCATAGTTTGTACTCTACCCACTTGTCCGCATCTGTTATCAGGTGAATTTTCTTTTTGTATGATGTTTCCAGCTCCTTGTCTGGTACACCTTTCTTGAAAAATAACTGCAGTTTGAGATATGCCATCGAGGAGCTATACATGACATCAGTTCTCTAAAGCCTTCATTTTAAACAGAAGAATACAGCAGCATATCAACTGCCAACATCTTGACAACGTTTCCATTCCACAGGCATACTTTGTGATTATCTTACCAAGAACTCAGCATGGAAGAACTGTAACTTTATTGTTTCAACAACATGAATTGTGTAGGTTGTGGAGGTTTCAGTGGTCGCCTGTGTGGGCACTGTACGACTCTTTTAGTTTCCTACAACAAACGTAGAATCATACTTCTCTACAGCAAGAGCCATATGTGTTATTTCAAATAAAGGAAATCTTGGCCCAATTTAAGACACATAAACATTTCTGACATGTGCCATAGGGCCCCAAGAGCTTTTAGGATTGCTTCTGCAGCAGTTAGTTGTGGCACCTCTGACACTTTGGTGGTGTGTCTCCCACTCAGACCTGTGGTTGTGCTTCAAGTGGGATTTCAATGAGGATGTGCCTAAGTGTGAGCCTGCTTCCCCCCCCCGCTAACATGCTTCTGACATAGACCACAAATAGCAACATGTTTACCTTTTTGATCATGAATGAAGTATCTCCATACTGTAGACTTCATTGACTGAGGAGTTCCTGATGGGCTGCTTCTGCTACTACTACTACAGCTACTATGTTTGGATATCCTGCAATTGTACTTGCAGTTGATGTAACATGCTGTACTTCCAACAGCAGCAGAAGCACTCATCATAGCAAGTGTTGGATCAGATGTCGATGACTTGTGCTGCTGGTGTGATTACTCAACACACTATATGTGTGGGCGTGTGGAATTGTAATGATACTGATGATGACTGACAAGATAATTGGTGGAAGATTTTCTGGCCATGTCATCATCATCTTCCAATTTCAACTTCATCTGTATTTGAGGAGGAGGATGTCAGAAGGATACATTTTAGATCAACAACATCATCTGTTTTTAGGTCATCTTTGCTTTTATTATTTTTTTTAATTAACTGTCCCTATCACTGTCAACAAAAATACACTCCTTGTACAACTGCTTCTTCCCCCACACTCCTCTAACACATAGAACAGCCAACTAAATGGTGCTTGGATTACATCTGCCTGTGTCTTTCCAGTCAGTCACAGAAAATATTTGGTATTTGGGGTGACTCTCCTTTGCTCTCAGAACCCCTGCCCCCCAGACTCCCCTAACACAGAGATAGGAAGGAACGTGGATTACAGCTTCATGTGTCATCTCAGGGCATTTGGGGTAAATCTGCTTTGCTCCCTACTCACTCTCCCAGATTCCTAAATTTATTCAGAAGGTCCTCCAGAAGCTGGTACAAACTGGGACTATCTAAAAAAATGGTTTAGGAATGTAATGCAAATGGTAAATTTGTGATTCAACATGACCCAGATTACAGTCATTGCTTGTGAAGGGGGAAGTTACACATTAAAGTTCATAAGCAGGTGGCCATAATCTGAGAAGCAGGAATAATTGGTTCACCAGAACTGGGGAAGAGGCTGATTTTTCATATTGAAAAGGGGGGGTCATCAGCCTTGGAGTTTCTTCGGACCTGGTATTTAGGTGATGTTGAAACTGAAAAATAACGTCCAAGGTACCAGATGTGAGTTTCTTTTTGACCTTGCTGAGATACTCAAGCAATGATGATATGTCAGAAATTTGGTAGGTGTCTCAGCACCCTCTAACAAGTATCACCACTCCTCTACAACCATTTTGATTGAAAGAAACGCCAAGTTACCCACATAGTAAATTTCATTCTGCTGGAGAGAACTTCTTTGAAAAAAGGAACAGTTCTAATTTTGCCAGTATGAATGGCGTTTTGGGTGAGAACTTGCGTCCAGCAACACAATCAGGAACATATGAAATTCCTTATCAGTAATGAGGGGAGTGGGTGTGTCCAGGGAAGTAGACAGTATTGAAGGTAATACCAGAGCAGGATCTCTTGGAGCAGGTTCTCACAGATAATCCCACAGAATGAAACCAGCCCTTGAAATGTGTTGTAGAGATCAGAGTGCTAATTAAATACATGAAGATGAGTAAATCATGGAAATAGTGGAGGGAGTGATTAGGCAGGCATCTGTCTTATATTCTTTTTTTAGAAAAAGTAGAGGGTCTCCCTACCAGCTCACAACTGAAAATTTGCAATGCTTACTGGGTAGAAGGCAGCATGGCCCATAGCTGATACAATACTAGTCTATTTGGAAGTGTCTCCATTCCCTTAGAACCGAAAACACAATAAACATACCTTTGTAGACTTAATTGTACCTGATAGACAGCACACTGGTGTTTAACCACACTTCCTGCTTCGATGTCTGGCACTGCATCATTTGACCAGCAATTTGCTATGTATGAGTGACTCATGAGGAGAACACAGCAGGAATTGTTCATACTCAGCTCAGCTGCAAGTATCTGACTACAGACTCCCCTGCCTAGCATATGCTACAAATTAGAAAGGAGAAAAAGGGAGACTTTCAGTTATAATTTACAGGACAGCAGAATCAAGGACTACACTGAGTATTAGTTATGCTCTGAAATGCAATACTTCCTTAAATTTAAAGGGTATGCATTGGATAACTATCTGGCACTCAAAGGGTTAATTCTCCTTTAGGGACTTTCTGTACACACTATCACTTATAAAGATGCTACATAAAATAACTAAGGAGTTGCAGTACACATTTCGACTAGAAATGTTTATAAAAATGTTTATAACCTACAGTGTTGCATCAATCTACTATCTGATAAAGGGGAAATATAACTGTCCAAGAATGTGAACAATGGTGGATAATTACAAAAGAAGGCATTGTATTGAAGGTATAGAACAGTGATTCTTACCTCCAGTCCACATGCCAGGCTTCCAGGCTATCCCTATCCCTATCACTAATTTAGCAATGATAGCTAAATCACAATGACTAAGTCACTGATTACTTGCCTGTGAATAAGCAGAGGTATCTTGAAAATTTGACCTGTTGATATTCTCCAAAGTCTATCATTGAGAAACACTGGTATAGAATCTTAAAGTACTACCATATTAAAAAAGAAAAATGTGTTAAAGCACTGTCATTTACTAATTAAAGGAGCCCTAACACTAATAATAATAATAATAATAACCTCACTAACCTTACAATGGCCATAAAATCCCACCCCTATTAATTTTCCCCTTGTGGTTCAAGAGATAGCATCTTTAATCAGTCCTGGATATCATATCCATAGATAAGGACATGACAATTGCTAGCAGGAAACAGGACTTTATACTCTTCTCTCTGTACAGATAATCTTAACCCAAACTGCTCCTTAACCCTTTCAGTGACAAAAGGGTATGCAGCACACTGGCTGAGATGCACTAAAGGTCAACGAGAGATCAAAATGTCGATGTCCTGTCTGAGTAGTGTTGAAGGCACATTGACAGTAGGCACTAAAGTGTCTTCGACATCACATCCCCATCAATCTGAAAATAATCATCCCACATCTACATCAATCCGACATGCCTTAGACAGGTTTGTGAATTTTCACGTATCACATTGACAATAGCCTATTTGCAAATGGAAATACAGAATAATGAGCCAATTCCATATGAAAATGCAGGATAATTACCCATTATCGTTTTCATGTGGGTGTGCTTATTTATTAATGGGGCACTTCACCACATCCATTAAACTCCAGTAGCAGCCTCTGCTGTCAGAGTTCACAGTCTCAACTTCACCTACCTGATCTCCTTGTACTTTCTTATGCAGTAACAGCCTTCACTCAATCATAAGTATGGAGGGTTGTTGAACTGCTGGCAATATGGAAGGGATGCTCTCACTCACATATCACCAGCAGTAGTCCACCCTGAAGCCAGAGCATTCTCGCTGCTTCCTTCCTTGGTCAGTAGGGTAGTGGAGTAGGGAAGTAGGGGAGTGGATTCATGAACAGCTTTACTCCCTAACCTTTTGAATGCCATAGGGATGTGCATTGCAAACCCCTGTGGCACTCAAAGGGTTAGAAAAGTGCATCAACCAATACATAATCATCCCCTTAACTCTGTGGCAATTTTCATACTCATATTATTAAACAAAATAGAATTTTGCCCCTTTGCTGGTAGAGATGTCATATTTACAATTTAATTATCAGTTGTGTGTTCATGAGGATTTGTGGCTACCAGATGCATCCCAGTCTTTTTCCCTTGCCTTCAGATAGTGATTGAGTGCACTGTGCACTGCCTGGCCCACAGACTTGTTTTATTGCCCGCTGGTAGCCATAGATCCCCATTTACACTGTTTGACCGCTCCCCAGCCTTGTTCGCTTGCCTACTGGTAGCCACAAATCCCCATAGACACAATGGTGATGTTCCCCATTCTGACTCACAATGATGATGGTTGACATGCTTCCCCGCAATGCTTATGTTTGACAGGCTTCCCCATAATGGTGATGTTTGATTGGCTTTTCCACAATGGTGATGTTCGCCTGGCATCCCCACAAAGCTTATGTTCAATGGGCTGCTGCTTTCTGTTACAAGCCAGGAGATCCTTATTGAAACTGAAAGCCTGAACAGAGATGGGCTCAATCATCTCTGAACACCTTACTGTCAGACTTGATGATAACACCTGTCTGACCACAATCTATGTGAGTGCCATTCTTGCTAATCATAATGTTTGGTGTTATTGAAAGTACTACACTATTGGGCTCTTACTTCTGTTTTCTTTCATACATTACATTTGCATGAAATGTTTCAAGGGAAAAGCTTCACTGAGGTCAACTGAATTTCTCTGTTGATACAGATGGTGCAGTTATTTTGCTCTGTCTAAAAAAATATTTGTTTTGATAATTATGTTCAGTGTTTTGTTTAAGGTGAGAACAGGTGAGCAGACCAAAACTTAAAGAATTAAAGAGGACTTTTTATGCAGAGCTGCATTGCAATATCAGATGCAAACTCCTTTAACTCTTTAAGTGCTGAGTCTCTCACCAGTATTCATACTGATGGAACACTGCAAATGTCTCATGTGAGTTGTCAGCTATTATTATTATTATTATTATTATTATTCTTTATTTATATAGCGCCAACTAATTCCGCAGCGCTGTACAATTGGGGAATAGACATACAGAGGTATTAAATAGTACAATCAGATGTGTAGAACAGGAGGATCAGAGGGCCCTGCTCGTGAGAGCTTACAGTCTAGAGGAAGGTAGGTTTGATACAGAAGGAGTAAGTGCTATTGTGTTTAAGTGCCTCCTGCCACATGAACTGCCAGTCAGTGGGTGGGAGTGAGAAGTGCCATTGAGTGCAGTAGTCCGTGCAAGGGGTGAATCTTGGTGATGATGTTTATGGAGGCAGTTGATAGGCCTCCCTGAAGAGGTGAGTCTTCAGGGAGCGTCTGAAGATTTGAAGGCTGGGGGAGAGTCTAATGGGGCGGGGGAGGGAATTCCACAGCTCAGGTGCAGCACGGGAGAAGTCCTGTAGGCGGGAGTGGGAGGATGTGATAAGAGCTGTGGAGAGCAGAAGGTCATGTGCAGAGCGAAGATGGCGGGCGGGAGTATATTTGGAAATGAGAGATGAAATATAGGGGGGTGCAGTGTTAGTGAGGGCTCTATAAGTTAGCACCAGAGTTTTGAATTTTACTCTGTATGCTAACGGGAGCCAGTGTAGGGACTGACAGAGGGGTGTGGTGTTAGAGAAGCGATGAGTGAGGTAGATTAGTCTTGCAGCAGAGTTCATTATGCAAATATGTATTATACTTATGCAAATATGTATTCTCAGGTAATAAATCCTTTAATTTTACATCATTAACTCCACTACGAAGGTCACAAAAAGAAACTTTACCCTCAGTTCACTGAGTGAAAGACTGGTTAATGATATGATATCAAAAAGCTGTGGTATGTACTTGGATTTTGCAAAAGCCTTTGATGCTGTGCCTCACAACTGCATACATTGTAAGGCTTTTGTTTGGGAGGGGATATCTGTGCATGAGTAGGGAAATGGTTAAATTAAAGATTGCAGAGAGTTTTTGTAACTGGAACCTTTTCAAGCTGGTCTAAAGTTCTAAGTGGTGTGCCCCAGGGTTCAGTCCTAGAAGCAATGCTTTTTAAGTTGTTTATTAATGATCTAGAAGTGGGTATTGGAAGTAGTGTCTAAACCTTTTGCTGATGACACTAAGCTCTATAAGGAAATACATACAGTGCTGGATGTTTTTTCTCTGCAGAAGGATTTAGATACTCTGAGTGAATGGGCAGAAAAGTAGCAGATGATATTTAGACCTCAATTCAATTGTCTGCCAGTAGGGCAAAAGTGGATACCAGCCAACCAAAAAATGTCTAAGTTGGTAATCAATCGCCCTAAGAGCTAAAAGCACAATGGACATTACGCCTCAGAAAAGATATCATGGCAAAAGGTCAATTTTGTGCGTGAAGTTCCCGAAATGCTGCTAAATAGCTGTAATAATGGGAACATGAAAGGAAAAAAAGCTAACGATCCGTGCCCAGCACACTGTCAAGAACCAGTTGTTAACTTATCTGTGTTTTACTTACCTATCTTCCACTATCCTTCTCCTTCTATGTTCCTTCTTTCTCTTCTCTTCTTTCTTCTCTCTTCTTCTTGCATCTTCTTTTCTTGTAGCTTAAAAATTAACAGATATTGTTAAATAAATGTTGGTTAAAATAACCCACACATCCATTCATAGTTTAACCCCTTGAGTGCCAGAGGGGTATGTAACACATTGCAGAGCAATGTGTATGCTATCTCTCTGGCACTCAAAGGGTTAAAGAACGTGGGTTTTTTTGTAAATAAATTGTGAGATGCTGCACCCCCCCCCTCTGTACCACATGGGCCGATGCCCATTCCAATGAGAGGGAATTTTAACAGAGACTGCCTTCATATATGGGCAGTCTCTGCGGTGCTTACACTCAAACCACCCAGAAAATCTCTTATCTGGGACCTGGAAACATCATCTTTCTTAATATTATATAATGTTTTGTAATATTCCTTAAAGGCCTCTTCTGTTTGTACTGGATCTAATACGGTTTCATTATTAACTATACATTTTTTTACTCTCTTTCTTTCATTAATCTGCTTAATTTTATTGGTCAAAACTTTGTTCACCTTAATACTATTATGATACCATTTCTGCTTAGAAATAAAAATATATCATTCTAACCTTTCCTGAAGTTTAGCCTTAACCTCTTGTTGAACAACCCTTATCTCTTCAGCTATTTTTAGATCTGGGGCCAATTTATTCATTCTTTGTGATCTAGCTAAAACAATATGTAAACCAGAAAAATATGTCCCTCTCTGTTTCATAATAAAGATATTTTTTTTATCCCCTTACAACACATTTCAATGCACCCCATCAAGAAACTTCAGATATCATTGGTCTGCAAAACCTATTGAACTTCTTTAACCCCTTAAGGACCAGCAGTCCCAGGGTGTGTGGTCCTTTAAGGACCAGATAGGGAAGTTCGCCGAACGAGGGACTGAAAGAGATCGCTTCGGTCTTGGAGTGATCAACTTCAGTCCCCGTTATTACTCACCGCACTGAAGGAGCGCGGTGAGTAAAAGTACATGACATACCAGGACCGTCACTGGTCCTTAAGTGCCGGACCAGCGTGATGGTCCAGGTACGTCATTGGAAGCAAAAGGGTTAAATAAATCAGACCTAGCTATCTCTGTTTTTAAATTACATTAATTTAATTTCCAATCATATCTTACATTATATTGGGGATCGTCTCTAAAGGTACAAAAAAAAAACGGGGTGTGATCAGTCCATGAAACACTACCAAAAGATGAAGAAATACACTTTTTAAATACACTTCTTTTGTGAAGAACATATCTATCCTGGAATAAGATAGATGTCTATTAGAAAAAACGTAAAATCTTTTTATAAAGGATGTTGGGTCTTCTAATTATCATAAAGATTATTTCTAAGTATACAATGATTCATTTGTAATGCACTAGATTTTACCCTAAGGTCCACCTTCTTACCCTTACATACCCTTTTATCCAGTCCAATATTCATAACACACCAAAATCCCCATAGTATTAGGAGCATAAAAATTAACTAACGTATAAACCAAATCATGCGATTTACAAACCAGAACAATATATCTACCATTAATATGAGCTTCATGGTATATGTACTCAAACTTTAATAATTATAGCAACCCCTCATTGCAAGCACACTTTGTAGACTATTTCAATGAATTATTAATGTTCAGATCTCGTGTTTTCGGCTCTTCTGAAGAGCCTCCATTCGGTCAAATGACCAGATTCTGCAGCTGTCAGCTACAATGCTGACTTTGTTCAAACAGACAAGGAGAGATCTTGTTAGCGAGACATATCTCTCAAATTGCTGTTGAACCAACTCCAAATCAGTCCTCAATAACTGAAGTTCTTTACTTTGTGCTGCCAACATTTCAGAAAAACAAGCAACCTCTTTTTTAAATCCATCATGTTGGGTCTCAAATCCATATTAATGTTCTTCTCAGGATTAAACTGATAAACTGAAAGAAAGTCTCTTTAAATTCAATAGACGTGAAACACGTAGCTTCAATTTTCATCAAAATAGACTACTCTTTCCCCTTAAATCTTCTTAATTAACCTTAAAGTGATAGTAATGTCCACTTATAAAGTCATATTTTTTATAATGTTTGGCATTGGTTGGATTGTCCTTACCTTAATCGTTTCACTGAAAAATAAAGTTAAAGTATCCCCCTCCCACCCCTTTCCATCAAGTTTGCTGTTAGTCAGCTGGAGTTGAAGTCTGGTTTCATGACTAGACAGGATCCATCTAGGTACAATATTAAGAAGCAGCGTATAGGAAACCCAACCACAAAGCTCTGATGTGTGCCTCAATGCCCACAGCCAGATCTTCTCTTACGCTGTGGCCATGCAAGGAGCGTTGTCCCTCCTACCACCCAGTACTTTATGTGGAGCGGACTTGCCTAAGGTAAGGGGCACGAGAAAGCACAGGACCTAGAGATTTTCAAAGATGACGGTTTGGATTCAATTGTGGTGTAGTTTTAAATCGGTAAAAACTACATATTTACTTTATAAAACTTGAAACAAGGGGGCATATTCAAATTTTCTCTACATTCTGATTTTCTGATTCAGATAACATATTTTAAAAGCGGGCACATTACTATCACTTTAATCACTGAGCCATAGAAAGTCACTTTCACATTTATTACACATGGGACATATAATATATAATTACTCATGGTACCACCACTCAAATGTGGTGTCACTTCTTAATGTCTTATTTGTTTTTAATCCGGCATGAGCCTCAAGATTGCCATACTGAATACCTCAGTTGAAATGCAGATATATTCTGGTGTTATGTAGCATATTACATTAAAACCTGGGCATGCTCTTCTGTAATTTGCTCTTCCCACCACATACGCTACACAAGCCAGTTGGGCATTCATCCAGACCTCAGACAGTTGCAGCTTCAGCTCTCCTCCTCCTCCCCTCTCCACTTATGCCAGTCTTCAGCCGATTGTAACTTCAACTCTCCTCCTATCCTCTCTGCCTCTCCATGCTCCCCGCCATAATGCCACCACACCGCCGCTGTCCTCCCCTTCACTGCCTGCCACTCCCTCAATGTGCGTCCTACATCAAGGTCATCATATCCCCAGAAGGGATCTAACTTTGGACACATTTTTTAGGTACTCTGGATGTATTGATAGGCTTAGGCCCATATCAATACATCCACTGGGGGTTTTTTTACACTTTTTTTTTGCTTTCAATCGCTGTGTCAGCTTTTTAAAAAGGACTATACTCACAAATAAGAACTGGGTCTTAAATGTCCTGTGATAAAGTGATTCCCTTATCGGATCTTGAGCCCTAACACAGTCAATTGAGTTGGAAATCCTCATTAGAGATAGGTTTAGGAGTACCGATGGATGATAAACTTCACAGCAGTGTGCAGAGTCACTCAGCTCCTGCAAAAGCAAATAGGCTACTATCCTGAATAAAAAGAGGTATAGATGCATGAGATGCTAATATAATTCTACCTTTATATAAATCCTTGGTAAGGCCTTTTCTAGAATATGGAGTACAGTTTTGGGTACCAGTTCTTGAAAAAAAATGATTAAACTGGAAGAAGTGCAGAGACGTGCAACAACACTGATAAAGGGATTGGAGGATATGAGTTATAAAGGGAGACTAGCCAAACTAGGTTTGTTTACATTAGGGAAGAGATGTCTAAGGGTTGATATGTTTACCATTTACTAATATATTATCACGGTTCCCGTGATTTACTCTGTCACTCTTTGCTGTGGTGCGCTCCCATTGCCTGAGCTTGTTTGGGCCGCCCAGTATGGCCTTCATATACAGGGCCTCTGGCACCTGTCAGGTGCCCTTTCGTGGTGTTCCTGTGCCAGTGTTGCTGTGTAGCTGTGTTCCTGCGTTCCTGTGTACCGACTTGGCCCGTCTGACTACGCTCATTGGTTCCTGCTCCGTGATCTGACCCGCCCTGGCTGACGTTCCTGCTCCGTGACCTGACCCGGCTATACTGACGATCCTGCCTGTGTTCCAGATGTGATCTTGATCCTGTGTCGCTGGGCGACATTCTGACTTCCGCTGTGCTGACAGCAGGGCAGACCAAGTTGTTGCCTCCGATTCACTGGGCCTTTCAGTTTACTCTTGCTGAGCACTGTTGCCTCCGTTACACTGAGCCTCTGTTAACACTTGCTGAGAACTGTGGTCTCTGTTTCATTGAGCCTTCCATTGCACTTGCAAAGCACCATTGCCTCAGTTTACTGAGCCTCCGTTAACACTTGCAGAGCCCTGTGGCCTCAGTTACATTGAGCCTTCCATTTATATCTGCAGAGCATTGTTGCCTCCGTTACTAGAGCCTCCCATTACACTTGCAGAGCATTGTGGCCTCCGATTACACTGCACATCCGTTAACACTTGCTGTTTGCAGTAATGCCGTTACCGCACCGGTTGGGTGCTATTGGCTATACACCTCAGCTCTTGCAGTGTACTTGGTCTCTGTTACCGCACCAGTCGGGTGCTATTGGCTCTTAATACCTCAGCTCTTGCAGTGTACTTGGTCTCCGTTACCGCACCGGTTGGGTGCTGTTGGCTCCAAACACCTCAGCTCTTGTAGTACACATAGTCTACGTTACCGCACCGGTCAGGTGCTCACGGCTCAACGTGTGCTAGCTCTTGCAGAGTATTGTGGCCTCAGTTCCCTGCTCAGCATAAGTAGTAGTCTCAGTTCCACTAGTGCTTTTACATCTTGCACCACAGTGCGTTGTCATACACACCACAACAGAGACGGATCGATTTCTATGAACTTTAACCCTTGTGTTACCTGTATGCTTGATTATGCCTGTCCTGTGACAGTATATATTATATTCGCTGTATACTGGGCCTGAGAGGGCATCTGTATTTCCTTGTCAATTTCCAGTTATATTATATTGCCTATAGGAGGCAGTCTTTCTTGTATTTTAATAAAACTGTGTTTTATTCTAACCTACTGGTCTGAGTGTCTTACAAAACCGTTACATATATATATAAGATCAATACAAAGATCTCTCCAATTAATTATATACTCAAAAAGCAGAGCTAAGAATGAGAGGTCATCCATTAAGACTAGAGGAAAGGCACTTTCAACTAAAACAAAGGCATGGATTTTTTTAAAGCAAGGCTGTTAAAGCTATGGAATTCTTTGACTCGGAACCCTGTGCTTACAGATACTGTAACTGCTTTCAAAAAAGTAATGGATACCTATCTAGCACAGAACAATATTGAGAATTATGACAGTTGGCATCAAAGCAGATAGTTTGTTGATCCTGAGAACTATATGATTGCCATTTGGAATCAGGAAGGAATTTTTTTACCCACTTGGGGCTTAAATGGAAATGGTTTCAATTTGTTTGTTTTTTTTGCCTACCTCTGGATCAACATTTTTCATGGGCTGGACTTGATGGACACATGTTTTTTTTCAGCCTCATCAACTATGTTATTATGTTTCTATAGACACCAGCCCACCACTGGAACTAATGCCTGCATTTAATAACTACTACGCTAGACTTGCCAAGGGTAAATTTTGATCTGTAAATCACTAGCTACTGTTTGAAGAGACAGCATTGACTAAGAATGATGTTAGATTTGTAAAAGCAAACAAAGTTAATAGCAAAGGTCACCAAATAAAAAATAAAAAAAATGATGTCATAGTAGCTCTCTTGATATTGGTTACATAGATTTTGACTGTTTACCAAAAATAAATTCAAGTTACAGTTAAATAATGAATATGGACCAAAAGTAAAAGGACAATTGACTCAAAAGCTGTTTCGTGGACAGATGTGGGCTATTCCTTCGTTATTTCTTCATCATTTAAGCAGGTAAAAGGTCTGGAGCTGATTCCAGGTGTGGCGTTAGCATTTGGAAGCTGTTGCTGTGAACCCACAACTGTCATGGTACCGTGCTATGCTGGCGACATTATGTCAGTCTCTGTCTACTGCTGACTCTTATTGGCTGTAGTGACTTGGTCCCGCTCAGTATTTGTCCTTAAATACTGGGCCTTGTCACTTTGTGGTGTTTCTGTTACCAGCGCTTGTTCCAGTTTTCGTGTTATCTCTGTGTACCGACCTGGACTGCCTGACTACTCTGCTGTATCTGTTCCTGCCATAAGTGCACCATGGTACGCTTGACCCTCCTTCCTGCCTATAGCTTAGGTTGGTGTTTCTTTGGGCGCCTCAGGCTTTGCTTACATCAGGCAGTCATTACTGGCCTTAGCGTTCGTTAACCCCTTCGGGGAAGGTACCACTATATCACCGGTTATTCTACCGTGCAGTCTCCGGTGGGTGCCCTCCCGGGCATACTGTCTCAGTCCTCCATTACTGCTAAGGCAGTCCTAAAGTTGATCCTGGGCCTCCGTTGTCTACTGGCCGTTTCTCGCTATTTAAGCACTCCCTGCAGAGTGGGACTCATAAGGGCCTTGCACTATTAGGGCCTGTCAGCATTCCTGGCCTAATAGTAACCCATTCCTTGCTGCCTCGGTTTGAGTTTCACACAAACGTTGCCTGACCTGTGTCATTATATTGTAAATTCTGTATTGTACATATACTGGACCCATGCATATCTTGCTATAACCTGTCCTGTGTCAGTACTGTATTGTGTTTACATTTACTGCTGGACCCGTAAGGGTTATCTTCTCTGAGCCAGTTCAGTAAAACTGCGTTTTATCTCACCTACTGTGTCTGAGTGTCAATAAAACCGTAACAACAACCTGCGGTCAAAGGAGCTCTGGAACGGAATGAAACAGGCCATCCTTAAGCTTAAAAAAATCAATTCCATCAGACAGATAGCAGGAACATTAGGAGTGGCCAAATCAACAGTTTGGTACATTCTGAGAAAAAAAAAAACGCACTGGTGAACTCGGCAACACAAAAAGGCCTGGATGTCCATGGAAGACAACAGTGGTGGATGATTGTAGGATCATTTCCATGGTAAAGAAAAACCCCTCCACAACATCCAGCCAAGTGAAGAACACTCTCCAAGAGGTAGGCATATCATTACCCAAGTCTACCATAAAGAGAAGACTTCACTAGAGCAACTACAGAGGGTTCACCACAAGGTGCAAACCATTCATAAGCCTCAAGAATAGAAAGGCTAGATTGGACTTTGCCAAAAGACATCTAAAAAAGCCAGCCCAGTTCTGGGACAGCAATCTTTGGACAGATGAAACTAAGATCAACCTGTACCAGAATGATGGGAAGAAAAAAGTATGGTGAAGGCTTGGAACGGCTCATGATCCAAAGCATACCACATCATTTGTAAAACACGATGGAGGCAGTGTGATGGCATGGGCATATATGGCTTCCAATGGCACTGGGTCACTAGTGTTTATTGATGATGTGACAGAAGACAGAATAAGCAGGATGAATTCTGAAGTGTATAGGGATATATTGTCTGCTCAGATTCAGCCAAATTCCGAAAAATTGATTGGACGGTGCTTCACTTTACAGATGGAAAATGACCCAAGGTATACTGCAAAAACAACTCAGGAGTTTTTTAAGGCAAAGAAGTGGAATATTCTGCAATGGCCGAGTCAATCACCTGATCTCAACCCGATCGAGCATGCATTTCACTTGCTGAAGACAAAACTTAAAGCAGAAAGACCCACGAAGAAACAACACCTGAAGAAAGCTGCAGTAAAGGCCTGGCAAAGCATCACAAAGGAGGAAACACAGCATTTGGTGATGTCCAGACTTCTGCAAAGGATTCTCAACAAAGTATTAAAAATGAACATTTTATTTACGAATGTGTTAATTTGTCCACTATATATATATATATATATATATATATATATATATATTTGCATACTTATAAGAATAGACTTACATCTATCCCAGGCCCTTTTGCATTCTCTAGCAATTTGTCCATACCATCTCTGCTGGAAGGCTGTTCCATGAATGTATCACCCCTTCCTTTCAAAGAGTACTTCTGAATTTTTCACTTTCTAATTGTATATATTTATTGATGAAATTGTGGCCTAGATCACCTGCACATGTAGTTGTTCCCACTTCCCTGCCATCTGGTCAGATTAGCATGAGCAGAGAACTCCAGTAAGGAAGGAGGGGAGATTTATCCCAGATGCAGACATTTCTTTACAACTAAACATCACCACAACTAGGGGTTAAAAAAACAACAACAATTTTGTAACAATGGAAATTAGAAACCAGTGATTGACTCTGCATACTGAATATGTTCTTAATATTTCATTTCCCTAAGCTCCAGATAGAAAAGCAAAAAACATATCTACCTTTTTAGCAGCTAAATATATATTCATTACTAGTTCTGCTTTTCATAGACTTTTTACATTAAAGCTTTTTCAGTCCTTTTGCATAAAAACAATGCACAAAGATCCTAGGATAGAGCAGACATCTTTTTATTACGTACATTTGTATTAACCGTAGTGACTGCAGGCAGTGGAAAATGACCCATCTGATCATATTTTCCTAACACTCTAACAGACTGAAAACTTTTTTTTTCTGCATCTGGAGATAAGTTTAATGTGGCAACTGCTTCCCCTGGGAAGTCATTGGAAAAATTTACACATTTATTTATTGATTTTGAAATATTCTAGGAGCAAGGGTGCACATGATTGGAAATTGCAATATCTTGGTTCCTATAAGGATGTCCCACAGGGCCCTGATAATTCTGTAAGGAAAATTTATGTTGGTAAAAGAAACTAGACTTCTGGTTCTTAACCCACTGAATGTCAGAGAGGTATGGGACGTATTGTTTTGCAATGCATTATACATTCCTCAGGCGCTCAAAGGGTTCAACTGAATCTATCACAAGAAATACTGGTTATTTACACTGATGTTTCAAGAATAACTAAACAATGCTTTCATCATAGCTATATGGGGAACCTCTGCATGTACATTTCTCCACTTGCTCCGTGAAAGGGATTACTGGATTTATTTTGGTTAACTGAATCCTAGGTGGGAATCATACCTGTGAACTTTTTAAAATGAGCTGACCATTGACTCTGAATTATTAACCCTTAAAGCTCCCATGAATGTAGATTCCAGATGATATGTCCCTGCTTTCCCTAACCCAGGGATATCTACATTTAATCCTGAAAGGCCACCAACAGGCCCACCTGTGCTAAAACATGGAAATACTTAAATCATGGACTTTTGGTACGAGAAACCCTTAAGGACTGAACCTGACACTACTTTTCTAACCCAGAAGTGCTCCTATCTGTCCCCAAGGAACCTCTAGCTTGACAGGACTTTTAAGCAGTGGTTTTATATGTTTTTATGCTCACAGCACCCCAACACAAAACATGGAATTTTCAGGGCACCCTTCATGTATGTTATGTAATTTATCAAGGGCATACTGAAAGGTACAATCCTATATAATATTTTGCTAAAAAGTATGTAATGATAAAGTATTGCGCAGTAGAGACTGCCCGCGCCACGGCTGATACAGAGCTGGACGCTCCTTTGGAGCGTCCAGCTCTGTATCAGCCGTGGCGCGGGCAGTCTCTACTGCGCATAACTGCTCAGCGACCGGCTGGCAATGGCACTGTGGACCGTGTAACGGACTCTTCAACTAGTACATAAATATGCACTTATTCTTAGGTTTAACAAAACAAACATACAGTGCAGAACAATTTCCATAAATGTACTTTTGAAACTGAACATTCACAATTTTTGTCAAAGTCCTCCCAGGAAAAAAGGTGTTTTAGCTCGAATGAAAAATGGGTCAAACTGTATGATGCTGGTTTTCAACAAAAAGGGCATCAGACACAAGATGTTAGCAGCAGCAACATTAGGGCCGCTGTCTATGATCCATCACTTGCAGCCAGGGCCCCTCATATTGCCATGGACCCTAGTCAGTAGCTTAGGTTGCCATAACGGATGAACCGGCTTCAAGTTAATTCACAACCCTGGCTTAACTCCCACATCTTCATCCTATGTTCTTGCACCGGCTCTGAAGAATGTCACTGGAGTAGATCCTACTTGCATGCAGATTTCATCCATTTCTTCCATCTTGCCTTCATTCTGCCTTATCACAGGCTAAATAGGAATACTACACTACGCTAATCTTTAATAATAAATCTAATCCTTGCTGTCTCATCTCAGTCTTTGAGTCCTTGCTACATCCTTATATCACAGCTTTCTCTCATTCCATACATTCACCACAAGCTTTTGCTGAGTACTTCTAGGATAAGGTGGACTCTATTCACAAATAGGGGAAAGGTTCCGTGTGTTCCAGCAAAAAAATCTGTGAAAACCACATTGTTGTCCACTTTTTCGAGGGAAAATCTGCTTTAAAAACAGCTATTAAAGTCTTTGCATTTTTTACCCATTAGACAAAATTCTTCACCAGTTTTTAAATGGCTTGAAAGTTTCTGCCCGTTGATTTAGGTGTTTTTCGCCTTTTCGCTATAAAAACATGATTCATTCGAGGAAGTGAAACACAATAAAAGCCGCTACAGAGCGAGGCAGACATGCCGTGCTGTTCTACTGTGATCTTTTAGCAAACCTGAGGCAGCAGAGTCTCATAGTGACCTCTATAACTATGAGAAAGTTTAAAAGATGTCTCCACTCAGTCTAAGCCTGAGGAGGAAGTGAGCACTGCAGTACCAATGCTGGCCAGTCCCTCTAAATCACCCCTAGGGATCTTGGGAAAATAAATGTCAAGGGATGACAAAGAGGGTAGTAGTGAGAGCAGGACAGGTCAGCTGCCTGCGCCTGCTACCAAACATGCTGCCCCTGCTGCCAGATGTCCTGCACATGCTTCCAGACATGCGGCATCTGCTGCCAGACGTGTTGCACCTGCTGCCAGACATGCTGTGCCTGCTGTCAGACATGCTGCCCCTGCTGCCACCAGTGCTGTGCCTGCTATCAATACTGTCCCTGCTGCCACCAGTGCTCTGTCTACTGTCAGATGTGCTGCCCCTGCTGCCACCAGTGTTGTGCCTGCTGCCAGTACAGCCCCTTCTGCCACCAGTGCTGTTTCTGCTGTCAGATGTGCTGTCCCTGCTGTCCCCAGTGATGTGCCTGCTGCCAGTGCTGAACCTGCTGCCACCAAGCTGAAACTGCTGCCAGTGTGTCTTGTAATACTCAGGAAGGGGGGGGAGATGATGCCAAGTGTGACAGCAGAGGACCCTAAGTCACACTTACCATCCCCAAGCAGTCCCACCAGTGCTAATACTACCATGAAAAAGGTCCAGCACCTTGTTAGTGTTAGGAGTGAAGGAGGGGGTAATCATATTAATGGTGACTGTGAAGAGGAAGACTCATCGGCTGAAATTGATATGGTTGGTGTTAGTAGTAGTAATAGTGAGGGTGAAGCAGCCAGTGGGACTAGTGTTAAGAGAGTGGTAGGGGAAGCAATTGAGAGCATCCAGACTAGCGGTCAAGGGACCCACGCCATTCCCTGAACCTGGGAGTGACAGAAGCAGTACTTGGTTTCTGGTGTCATGGTGTTTGGTCAACTTCTTCTTTTCTCTATATATACTGGGAACTACTTATTGTGCTACTAGTGCCTCAGGCGCCTCACTGGAGCTAGTTGTGGCAAGTGGAACCTTCATCATCCATCACCCATGTTACTTCTGTTGTTGATTCCTTTCCCTTTCAGCTGCCTAATCCTCCTGCTGCTTAAACCACTCAGTAGCAGCAGAAGGAACAGCAGTCGCAAATTCTGCATCTACATCAGGGCATTTGACAACGGCCAGTGCCAATGGCCGACACAACATGACTTGCTGTTACTAGGTCAGTAGGGCATTTTTTTTCCCCACAGCTTGTGTTTAAAAAAAAAATACAAAAACCCATAGTCCTACAAAAAAATAAAACATTTTTGGGGGTTTGTTTCCAATAAAGTCCTACAGATCAATGTTTCCTCAGGGCTTGTGTGTAACGGTTTGTTCAACACTCAGACACAGTGGGTTAGGATAAAACACAGTTTTATTGAAATCATAAATAATAATAATAACCTTTACAGGCCATGTAGTACTTAAGCAGAACAATACAGACACAAGACAGGTTATATATACATATGCCTACACAGGTCCAGTATAAAATGAAGGTCCAGAGTGACCTTTTACTGACACAGGTCAGGCAGGAAAGGGTGTATACCCAGAGCAACAGTTCAGCATGGGTTAAAGTTCTCCAATGGGTGTACTCAGTCTCTGTGCAGAGAAGTCTGTGGTGAGTTCTCTTAGTAACGCCCAGTATGGTAGAATAGCGCAACGTAGGAGACTGCCAAGCAGTAACGGAGACCAGAGTACTTGCACTCCGCCAGAGCGGTAACTGAGACTAAGGATTACTGCCGTAGCAGTCACTGAGGCAACACAGATGCTCTGCAAGAGCTTAAATGGAGGACTCAGCAAATAGCACACTGCTGTAACAGTATCTGAGGCAACACTGAGACTCTGCAAGAGCTTAACGGATAGTTCAGCCAATAGCGCACTGCCATAGCATTAACGGACGCAACACGGAGGCTCTGCAAGAGTTAACGGATGGCTCAGCCAATGGCACACTGCCGTAGCAGTAACGGAGGCTCTGCAAGAGTTAACGGAGGACACAGCCAATGGCTTACTGCTTGTAGCAGTAATGTACACTAGGCCCCCAAGCACAGCGGTAGTCAGAATGTCGCCCAAGCAACACAGCGAACACTGGAACAGGAGAACCGGGTCGAGACATGGAGCAGGAACGTCAGACAAGCCGGGTCAGATCACGGAGCAGGAATGTCAGCCAGGCCAGGTTGAATCACGGAGCAGGAACGTCAGACAATCCGGGTCAAATCACGGAGCAGGAACGTCAGCCAGGCTGGTTCGAATCGCGGGAACAGGAGACAAGAAGCAGAGTAGTCAAACAAGGCCAAGTCGGTACACTGGAACCCACGAAGCTCAATAAGGCACTGGTACAGGAACACCACGAAAGGGCACTGGATAGGTGCCAGACCCCAGTATTTAAAGGCCATACTGGGCGGGCCAACTGCAGATCAACCAATGGGAGCATCGCACAGCCAAAACTGACAGAAGGCAGCACAGGGAGCACGGGCACCGTGATATTGGGCTTCTAATAGTCTAAGTCCTACAAATCAATGTTTCCTCAGGGCTTGGGCCTCTAACAATAAATCTTACAAATTATCCTCTACAAAATGCTCTGTCATTTCAAGTATCAGTCTATCCCAGTAGCAGCTTATGTCAGGGGGTTCCTGTCACTATCAATTTACATACAAATTCTTCTTTTTTATAAACTGCCCCTCCAGTAGCAGTCAAGAAACCCTCAAAACAAATACCCAGTTCAACTGATGCATTCCCCAGACTCCACCTACCAACACAGGCACCCTCCTCAGTCCCCTTTTATACCATGTCTTATGGGGGGGGTTAATTGTATTTAGGATTTATTTTTTTATTAACTGCCCCCAATCCCAGTAAAAAAAACAAAACCCTCAAAAAAAAACATTCCCTGTTCAACTGATTCTTTCTCCATACCCCACAACACAGGCACCCTCATGCCCCTTTTATACTATGCCTTTGGAAAATAATATAATATTTGCTATGTGTTGTGTGTAAATTCAGTGTTCCCATTTACTTCAATGGAATGAGCTAGGCGTAAAAAGCGGAAAAACTGCACTTTTCGCTGGAAATTATTCGCCAAGCAGAAAGAGCCATTATTCGCCAATTTCAGTTTGAGTCGAAAATTTTCACCCATCCTTATTCACAAACAGATTCTTATTCTTCCATAAGTCTCTGATCTCTTTCTCCTCAAACCCCCTTCATCCTATTTGACCATTCTCAGCTTCTATCCACCCACCTTACCACCTGCTCTGTGGACCCTATGCCTACCCATTTAATTAAACCACTTGCCCTGGTCCTTACATCTGTATTAACACACATTTTCAACAACTCACTCTTCACAGGCAACATCCCTTTTTCATTCAAATAGGCACAAGTCAAACCCGAAACTCAAGAAGGCTAGCCTTAACTCTCTTGTGTCTTGACTATCAATCTGTCTTCCTTCTTCCTTACTTCTAAACTCTTTGAGAACCTTGTCTTCTTCTCAAAATTAAACAAATTCCTGGATTCTAACAATTTTTTAGCCCCTGTGCAGTCTAGATTCTGTGGTGGATACTCAACTAAGATAGCATTCTGTAAGGTATAATCTCCAGACTGCAAAATCCAAAGGCCACTTCTCTATATACTGATACTACAGTTAACCATTCTCTCCTGGCTCAGTTTCTCCACAATGTTGGCTTCTGCAATCAAGCTTCAAGGCTTTCCTAGCATTTCTCACAACATTCCATCTTGCATCTTCTGGCAATAATGTCTCATTTACAGTCCCTCTGTCTGTGGAGGTGCCTCAAGCCTCTGCTCTAGGTCCTCTACTTTTTCCGCTGTATACTGTTCCATTGGAAACCATTGCATGAATGTATTAATTAATTTGGCTTCAAGTGTCATCTATATGCTCATGGCAAGCCAAACTGATATGTCCACTCTTGATCTTCCCACTTCAAATTCAATTACAAATTTCACACTGCCTCTTGGTCAAGTCCTCCTGCATGGCTCGCCATCATCTTAAGATAAACACGTCCAAAACCATACTTCTCATCTTCCCTCCAAGATCTCATGCAAAACCCAGCTTCACCATTACAGTTGATGGCACTGACATTCATCCACTCAGCTCAGCATACTACTTAGGGGGTCATATTCTATTTTTCCTTTTCCGCTCACATTAACTCCTTGGATATGGAATGGAATATGTCACTTCTTTCTCTGTAATATTGCTAAAATCCACCTGTTCCTGTCCAAAATAACTACTATACCTCTTATGCATGACTTTATTCTATCACTCTTAGACTATTGCAATATACTACTAATGCTTCAAATTCAGTTACAAATTTCACTCTGCCTTTTGGTCAAGTCCTCCTGCATGGCTCGCCATCGTCTTGAGATAAACATGTCCAAAACCATACTTCTCATATTCCCTCCAAGATATCATGCAACACCCAGCTTTACCATTACAGTTGATTGCATTCCCATGTAACCTGTCCTAAGCTCTGCTGCACGAATCACCACACTCTCTCCAAAACCAGACATGCTTACACTATTCATAGATAGCTCACCTGGCTCCTTATTCAGCACTGTATCACTAACAAAGTCCTTCTTTACTTTCAAAGCTCCACTTATGTTCCTGGCCTCCTTTTTCATTCACCACACAACATCCTACTTGTTACACCATCCTCAACCTCTGCTATCTCAAACATTTTTCACTTTATACTCCTTACCTGTAGAACACTGAAATTCTATGTTCTGGAGTACTAGCACCATGCATTCCCTTCTGACAAAATTAACACTTTAACTCACAGAACTTTTCATACCCTGCCATTTGTCTCTTAATACCCATTTATACTGTAAGCTCCTTGGGGTACGTACCTCTTTCCTATTGTTTCTATGATTGTGACACATTTTATCCCAATTTATTTATTATAAAATACTATTGTTGTAAGGCACTGCTCACACTGTGTGGCACAATATAAATAAAGATATACCTACATACATACATACATACATTCATACATAAACAATGTATGTCAGAATATTGGTCCAGCAAAGAGATTAATTTACATAAAGTGCAAGACTGTACCACCATCAAATAAATGTTATTTTCTCAAAATATTACAAAATAAAAATTGGATAGGACAACATCATGACATTTTTAATTATCTTTAAAATTAAGTAAATATATTAGGGTGATGGGTCCACTCTAAGTTTTAGATGGACAAACCATCTAATTTAGTTTAATTTAATTTATGTCTCGACAAACCCAGGACATGGACTGGCACACTGCTTAATTAATTTCTTTCTTTTCTAAAAAATGTTTTTTGTAAATGTTTACTACTTTGTTAGATGCTGCACCAATGTCAATAAAAAATCTCTAAACACCAGTATTAGAACTACTGCAGTTAAAACTCTATACAATTGTAGAATCCCCTAATGAAGCTGTGAAATCAGACCATTCTAAACTGTCATTGATGTCAGCGGATTCTAGAGCAGAATATTAAAAAGCTCATTTTTATAAATTGCTAATTGAAAAACTAAGTTTATCATCAAGAAGAAATAAAAGTTAATAACTAATCAACAGATCATTGCCTTGGTTTTGTGCGCTGTGTACTAATCTAGCTATAAAAAAGAAAACTTCTCTAATTACCATCAAGAGAGGACAGTTGTTATTTTGGGCCGTATTCATCAAGTAAAATGGGGCAATTCTGGAGCAAACCAGCTACACCATAGACCACAACCTCATTGATTTAATTGGGGCTTTTAATGCCTTGAATGCTAAAAAGGTAAATGGGGGGTACACCCAAATACACACCCTCATTGATTTAATTGGGTCTTTTAATGCCTTGAATGCTAAAAGGTAAATGGGGATTTGAGAGATTTTTATTTTTACCCTGTGGTGCAGTTGGTGTATCCCAGAACTGCACCTCTTTACTTGATGAATAAGGCCTTTGAGGACGATATATAAAACCAGAGTAATAAAGAAAGTGCCTGTGAAATTGTTGCAAAGCATCATAACAATATGTAGGCACATTTAGTGACATTTTCTCCAAATACTAACTCCAGTCTGTTCTTTTTTTTTTTTAAAGAGATTGTACTGTTTCACAATAAAAGCAGCTCCAATTTATCGTCATAGTATTTGGGTCATGAAGAGGGTTATATCAATACGGTCAGAGTTGTATTTCAAGAGTAAATTAATTATAAAATATCCCCCTCCTGCCCCTTTTACCTAGTGTAAGCCACCTCCCCTCAGATGTGGAATCTGGTCATGGGACCAGACAGCTCACAGCAAGGGACAATCTTCTTACTGTGAGCATAAGGAAAAAACCTATCAAGGGAGGCAGGGTTTTCATTATGCACACAGTAAGCAGATTGTCCCTTGTTGTGAGCTGTCTGGTCTCAGGACAGGATTCCACATCTGAGGGGAAGCAGCTTACTCTAGGTGAAAAGGGTGGGAGGCGGATATTTTATCATTCAATTACTCTTGAACTACAATTCTGACAGTACTGAAATAACACTCTCTATGGCCCAAATACTATGAAGATTAATCGGAGCTACTGTTTTTGTGAAACATTACTATCCCTTTAAGTGGAATAGAAATGTACTTGTCCAGATGAGAATTGTGTTGCAATGTATGTATAAATACATTTGCTAATTGTGCCAAAAAGCTGTAATCTGTTCTTAGTGGAAGCATATTGTGATAGTGTATAATATATATATGAGGAAAAAATATTCTCATTAGCAAACTCTCTGCACATTTTTGGTGAATATAAGCAAAAATTCTAAAACAGACACTACATGTTTTTTTCTACATCTCCCCTTTTATTCCTTGCACATTAGTGAAAAAAGGTTAATAAGGTCAATGTACTGATGCAATTCTGGAGCAAAAAACTGCAACACAGGGGAAACAAAAATTCCCCATCATTTCCATTGATTTATATAGTGCTTTTAACTTCTTAAATGCCAGAGAGGTCTCCAACACATAGCAAAACAAAGCTTTGAAGGCCTCACTAGCTCCATTTAACCCCTTGAGTGCCAGAGGGGTGTTCAACACATTCCTTCACAATGCATTGGCCATCTCCATCTTGCACTAAAAGGGTTACATCAATAGGAATTTTTATTTTTTCCTATAGTTCTAGGTATTACTACTTAGTATAGATGAGGCAAACTGAGGACTTGCAGCTATTATTAGACTCCATCAGAACAGAAAAAATGAGAAGGTACTCATCCTAAAATTCAGATTTTTTTTATTCACCCGTTTCATCATGATGTTGGTATTATATATAGGAAAGCCATGGGGTACAGAGTCCACATCTGTTTTGCAGCACAAAGCCACTTTTTATAGGCAGAACAATATTAACGTGTTACTACTGTTCCTTAACAAAGCATATGTGTGCCGCAGGACAACTGGTGGCTCTATACAACCTACTGCCCTACTATATATATGTATACTACCAACATGAGGATAAAACTCTGCATTTCCTGATGTGTGGTCCAATCCCATCCCTTCAACTGATGGTCAAGGCTGGAGGCATTGACACACTGGAGTAAGAATGTGTTTCCTTTCTCTGAACTGAGTTGTTATTGGACTACAACTCCCATTATCATCAGCCAACCATTGACTGGTTGATATTGTTCTTTACATAATGGAGCCAACAGAATCCTTTTCTCGAATGTAGACATATATTGGTCTGCTATAAGGTTCATTACATTCATCCTGGATTTATCTAAGAAGGAAAATGGAGGATGATGGTATGCAAGCATCACATGTAACTTCAATGCCAGCAAGGCTGACAATTTTGTTTAGTTTTCAATGTTTGACAGGAACTTCCTCAGCATTACTTTTCCTTGTCAGATGATTGGAAGCTTCTATCTCTAGCACTATCAATAAAATGTGAAAGAAAACAAACTTCATTTATAGAAGCAATTGCTGCAGGAGCAGTCCCTTTGATATCAGATGTACTAATATTGTACAAGACCCTACTTGAGGCATGAACACCATACAGACCCATGCATACCAAAGTTTGCCCTGAAATCCAACGTGCTGCTTCCTTAGTATGAAATAGTAAATACTCTCTTCAAATACTCTCCCAACCATCCAATTTGTTTTGACCATGATATGTGGTTCTTTTCTTGTATCATCACTTTCTCCCATCTCCAGGGCTTCTCCCTTGTGCATCCAACCTGTTGAGTTCCCTACCTTGCTCTGCGAGAGTCTCAGTTTTAAACAGTCTCTGAAAACCCACTTGTTCAGAGAAGCTTTCCACCTAGGCTGATAAAAGCCGCTATACAGACTTATGTAGCTGTCCTTTTCCTGTAACTCTCACCATTCCATAAGGTATAACCACTAGTGATGAGCGAGCACCCCAATGCTCGGGTGTTCGGGTGCTCTGACCGAGCACCCCCTGAGGCTCGAGTGCTCGGCCGAACACCCGAGCCCCATTGAAGTCAATGGGAGGACTCGAGCATTACACCAGGCACCCCCTGCTCTGATGAGGGGAGGGTGCCTGGTCCATAGGAAAAGGGCAGAAAATTATGGAAACACTACAGAAATGGTTCAGGGACAGCATAGGGAGGATGTCTGGATGCACCTTGGACTCCAACATCGCTGCTGGGAACGATCTTTCGCCCGTAGTACGCCATTTTTACAGACTGACCATAAAACACACAAAAAGGAAAATAAAAACTACTTTAGGCGAAAAATTGTTACCAAACAATATTTGCTGTATATTTACTTGTATTTCATCTGCAAATTCTCCCAAAAATGTCCTTGATTTTCAGAACTGAGGCCATGATTAAGAGGGAAACGTGCGCAGAGGCAAATTCTCCCAAAAATTTCCTTGATTTTCAGAACTGAGACCATGATTAAGAGGGAAACGTGCACAGAGGCAAATTCTCCCAAAAATTTCCTTGATTTTATTGAACTGAGGCCATGATTAAGAGGGAAACGTGCACAGAGGCAAATTCTCCCAAAAATTTCCTTGATTTTATTGAACTGAGGCCATGATTAAGAGGGAAACGTGCGCTGAGCTGACCATCTAAAACATTATGGGTGAGGGTCTGCTGCAGAGCTGACCATCCTAAACATTATATGCGAAGGCCCGCTAGTGAGCTGACGCTATAAAACATTATATGAGAGGGCCCGCTAGAGAGCTGACCCAATAAAACATTATATGAGAAGGCCCGCTGGTGAGCTGACCTATATAAAAATTGGCAAACAGGGCCCGCTGGTGAGCTGGCCCTATATAAAAATTATATCACAGGGCCCGCTGGTGAGCTGGCCCTATATAAAAATTATAGCACAGGGCATATGGAAGAGGAGGAGGAGGATGAGAAGATTAAGAGTCAACCATATACCCGTTTTTTGGGTGGAAGGGGTGAATGGGAATACAGAGTATTCACATCATTGTAAATAACATATATAAAGTGAGTTTATGTTCCCCCGGGGCTTTCCTCCAGTGGAGTGGAGAAGTCAGGGGAAATCCAGGCCTTGTTCATTTTTATAAGTGTCAACCTATCAGCATTGTCGGTGGAAAGGCGGATACGCTTATCTGTTATGATGCCACCAGCAGCACTAAATACCCGCTCAGACAGAACGCTGGCGGCAGGGCAGGCCAGCACCTCCAAGGCGTAGAGTGCCAGTTCATACCACGTGTCCAGCTTGGACACCCAGTAGTTGTAAGGCACAGAGGGATCATTGAGGACGCTGACACGGTCTGCTACGTACTCCTTCACCATCTTCCAAAACTTTTCCCTCCTTGTGACACTAGGCTGAGCATCAGGGTGAGGGTGCTGGCGGGGTGTCATGAAGGTGTCCCACGCCTTGGAGAGTGTTGCCCTGCCTTTCTCGGAACTGCTGTGTGCTCCCCTTTTCTCCCCTTCTCGGTTGGCCAAGGTAGCACGTACTCTGCCGCCAGCGTTGTCAGATGGAAAATTTTGGAGCAATTTTTCGACAAGAACCTTCTGGTATTGCAACATTTTGCTTGTCCTCTCCACCGGAGGAATGAGAGATGAGAAATTCTCTTTGTAGCGGGGGTCCAGAAGGGTGAACACCCAGTAATCCGTGTTGTCTAAAATGCGTACAACGCGTGGGTCACGGGAAAGGCAGCCTAACATAAAGTCAGCCATGTGTGCCAGAGTACCAACAGGCAAGATTTCGCTGTCCTCACCAGGAGGATGACTCTCAATATCCTCATCCTCTTCCTCCTCTTCTGCCCACCCACGCTGAAGAGATGGAACTAAAGTTCCATGGCTACCCTCTGTAGCGGAGGCAACCGTGTCTTCCTCCTCCTCCTCCTCCTCCTCCTCCGCCTCCTCCAATTGTCGCTGAGAAGACGAAGTGAGGGTGCTCTGGCTATCACCTTGTGTAAGCTCTTCCTCCCCCATTTCCACCTCTTCCACATGCAAAGCGTCGGTTTTAATTGTGAGCAGCGAGCGTTTCAGTAGACACAGAAGTGGGATGGTTACACTGATAATAGCGTTATCGCCGCTCACCATCTGTGTCGATTCCTCAAAATTGCGTAAAACCTCGCAGAGGTCTGACATCCATTCCCACTCCTCACTTCTGATTACAGGAAGTTGAACGGAGAGGCGACGACCGTGTAACAGCTGGTACTCCACTACTGCCCTCTGCTGCTCACAAAGCCGGGCCAACATGTGGAAGGTGGAGTTCCAGCGCGTGCTCACGTCACACAGCAGCCGGTGAGCTGGCAATTGTAAGCGCTGCTGCAGCTTCAACAGGCCGGCTGAAGCTGTTGATGACTTACGGAAATGTGCACACACGCGGCGCACCTTGGTCAAGAGATCATGCACATTGGGGTAGGTTTTTAGAAATCGCTGCACCACTAAATTAAATACATGCGCTAGGCATGGTACGTGTGTGAGCTTGCCGAGCTCCAAAGCCGCCACCAAGTTACGCCCATTATCACACACAACCATGCCTGCTTGCAGGTTGAGTGGCGAGAGCCACTGCTCGGTCTGGTGACTAATCCCCTGCAACAGCTCTGAGGCCGTGTGCTGTTTGTCCCCAAGGCAGATCAGCTTCAGCACGGCCTGTTGACGCTTCCCCACTGCAGTGCTACACTACTTCCAGCTACTGGCTGATGGGGGAGTGGCGGTGTGTGTAGAGAATTCGGAGGTGGAAACGGAGGAGGAGGAGCCAATAACGTAGGTGCTGGTGGAAACCCTGATGGAGGTAGGGCCCGCAATCCTCGGCGTGGGTAGCACCCGTGCCATCCCAGGGTCCGAGTCGCTCCCAGCCTCCACGACATTCACCCAGTGTGCCGTCAGGGAAATGTAGCGTCCCTGGCCACAAGCACTTGTCCATGTGTCAGTCGTTAAGTGGACCTTCCCAGTAACTGCGTTGGTCAGGGCACGGGTGATGTTACGGGACACATGGTGGTGTAATGCGGGGATGGCACACCGGGAAAAGTAGTGGCGGCTGGGGACCGCGTACCGAGGGACAGCTGCTGCCATCAGGCTGCGGAAGGACTCAGTGTCCACAAGCCTAAATGGCAGCATTTCTATGGCCAGTAATTTTGAAAGGTGTGAGGTTAGTGCTATGGCCTGTGGGTGGGTGGCTGGGTACTTTCTCTTGCGCTCAAATGCCTGGGGTAACGACATTTGGACGCTGTGCTGGGACAGGGAAGTGGATGTGGTCGCTGATGGTGCTTCAGATGCTACAGGTGCAGGGCGGGAGGTATGCGGGCCTGCGCCTTCGACAGGCGATTGGCCGGCACCGAAAACAGGGGAAGAGGAGGCAGTGGTGTGGCCTGCAGACACAGATTGGCGATCCGGGCGTTCCTCCCACTTATTACGGTGCTTGGATGCCATGTGTCGGATCATGCTGGTGGTGGTGAGGTTTCTAGTGTTCATGCCTCGGCTCATTCTGGTGTGGCACAGGTTGCAAACTACAATTCTTTTGTCGTCCGCACTTTCCTTAAAAAAACGCCATACCGCGGAACACCTACCCCTTGGCAAGGTAGATTTACGCAAGGGGGTGCTCCGTGGAACATTTGCGGGCCGGTTTGGTGCGGTCCGCCTTCTTTCTGTAGCCACACCACTGCCTCTTCCAGCCTGTTGCGGTGCTGCAGATGGCTCACCCTCAGGACTGCTGTCATCGCTCGGCTCTACACCTTCCCAGGTGGGGTCAGTCACCTCATCGTCCACCAAGTCCTCCTCCACTTCCTCACTCTGATCATCCTCCTCAAGTCTTGATCCCACCACATACTCAGTCATTGACAACTGTATAACATTCTCCTCAACAAGGTCTTGAGACGGAAATAGTGGTTGATTTAATGGCAACTGTGTCTCATCATCATCATCATCATCCACTACTTCCTTTGACCTTAAATGCCGTTCACATCTGTCATCTTCTTGTGATTGGGTAGCCTCTAGAGGTTGTGAATCAGGGCACAAGATGTCATGTTCCTGTGCAAGCGTGCTTGGAGAGAGGGTCAAATGAAGGATTGGTGATGAGACGACCTCCTCACTATATCCCAGTGTGGGATCACTTCTTTGACCAGACCGTGTATGGTGGGAGGAAGGATGATCAGAGTGAGGATTATGTTGACCAGACTCTTGGCTACTGAGAGTGGACTTGGTGGAAGACAGGGTGGTGCTTAACCGACTGGAAGCAGTATCAGCTGTCATCCAACCGACCACCTGTTCGCAGTGGTCGGACCTCGAGAGTGATGTCCTGCGACGCCCTGTAAAATTACACATGAAGCTAGGTATGGTGGATGTCTTTCTTTCTTGTGCTCTGGCACCAGGCACAGTTTCTCCGCGTCCTGACCCGCGCCCTGAACTTTCAGGATCACGTCCACTTCCCCGTCCCTTTTTACCCGCCTTCTTCATCTTACACAGAATATGTGACTTTAATATTTGAGTTTGAAAACTTAACAGTATTTCTTATTATTCTGCAACTCTGCAGAGTACACAGAATAGGCTGCTAAACGGCGGTGAAACACACTGAATGGAATATGTGACTTTGATATTTTAGTTTGAAGACTTAACAGTATTTCTTATTATTCTGCAACTGTACAGAGTACACAGAATAGGCTGCTAAACTGCGGTGAAACACACTGAATGGAATATGTGACTTTGATATTTTAGTTTGAAGACTTAACAGTATTTCTTATTATTCTGCAACTGTACAGAGTAGACAGAATAGGCTGCTAAACTGCGGTGAAACACACTGAATGGAATATGTGACTTTGATATTTTAGTTTGAAGACTTAACAGTATTTCTTATTATTCTGCAACTGTACAGAGTACACAGAATAGGCTGCTAAACTGCGGTGAAACACACTGAATGGAATATGTGACTTTAATATTTGAGTTTGAAAACTTAACAGTATTTCTTATTATTCTGCAACTCTGCACAGTACACAGAATAGGCTGCTAAACGGCGGTGAAACACACTGAATGGAATATGTGACTTTGATATTTTAGTTTGAAGACTTAACAGTATTTCTTATTATTCTGCAACTGTACAGAGTACACAGAATAGGCTGCTAAACTGCGGTGAAACACACTGAATGGAATATGTGACTTTGATATTTTAGTTTGAAGACTTAACAGTATTTCTTCCTATTCTGCAACTCTGCACAGTACACAGAATAGGCTGCTAAACGGCGGTGAAACACACTGAATGGAATATGTGACTTTAATATTTGAGTTTGAAAACTTAACAGTATTTCTTATTATTCTGCAACTGTACAGAGTACACAGAATAGGCTGCTAAACTGCGGTGAAACACACTGAATGGAATATGTGACTTTAATATTTGAGTTTGAAAACTTAACAGTATTTCTTATTATTCTGCAACTCTGCAGAGTACACAGAATAGGCTGCTAAACGGCGGTGAAACACACTGAATGGAATATGTGACTTTGATATTTTAGTTTGAAGACTTAACAGTATTTCTTATTATTCTGCAACTGTACAGAGTACACAGAATAGGCTGCTAAACTGCGGTGAAACACACTGAATGGAATATGTGACTTTGATATTTTAGTTTGAAGACTTAACAGTATTTCTTATTATTCTGCAACTGTACAGAGTACACAGAATAGGCTGCTAAACTGCGGTGAAACACACTGAATGGAATATGTGACTTTAATATTTGAGTTTGAAAACTTAACAGTATTTCTTATTATTCTGCAACTGTACAGAGTACACAGAATAGGCTGCTAAACTGCGGTGAAACACACTGAATGGAATATGTGACTTTAATATTTGAGTTTGAAAACTTAACAGTATTTCTTATTATTCTGCAACTCTGCAGAGTACACAGAATAGGCTGCTAAACGGCGGTGAAACACACTGAATGGAATATGTGACTTTGATATTTTAGTTTGAAGACTTAACAGTATTTCTTATTATTCTGCAACTGTACAGAGTAGACAGAATAGGCTGCTAAACTGCGGTGAAACACACTGAATGGAATATGTGACTTTGATATTTTAGTTTGAAGACTTAACAGTATTTCTTATTATTCTGCAACTGTACAGAGTACACAGAATAGGCTGCTAAACTGCGGTGAAACACACTGAATGTAATATGTGACTTTAATATTTGAGTTTGAAAACTTAACAGTATTTCTTATTATTCTGCAACTCTGCACAGTACACAGAATAGGCTGCTAAACGGCGGTGAAACACACTGAATGGAATATGTGACTTTGATATTTTAGTTTGAAGACTTAACAGTATTTCTTCCTATTCTGCAACTCTGCACAGTACACAGAATGTGCTGCTAAACTGCGGCGAAGCACACTGAATGGAATATGTGACTTTGATATTTTAGTTTGAAGACTTAACAGTATTTCTTCCTATTCTGCAACTCTGCACAGTACACAGAATAGGCTGC
This sequence comes from Rhinophrynus dorsalis, assembly GCA_037306005.1. Classification (NCBI taxonomy): domain Eukaryota; kingdom Metazoa; phylum Chordata; class Amphibia; order Anura; family Rhinophrynidae; genus Rhinophrynus; species Rhinophrynus dorsalis. The sequence goes on along the minus strand of CM074718.1, from coordinate 536,688,334 downwards.
TAAACTGCGGCGAAGCACACTGAATGGAATATGTGACTTTGATATTTTAGTTTGAAGACTTAACAGTATTTCTTCCTATTCTGCAACTCTGCACAGTACACAGAATGTGCTGCTAAACTGCGGCGAAGCACACTGAATGGCATATGTGACTTTGATATTTTAGTTTGAAGACTTAACAGTATTTCTTCCTATTCTGCAACTCTGCACAGTACTCAGAATGTGCTGCTAAACTGCGGCGACGCACACTGAATGGAATACGTGACTTTGATATTTTAGTTTGAAGACTTAACAGAATGTGCTCTAATCTGCAACTTTGCACACTAAACAGAATGTGCTCTAATCTGCAACTTTGCACACTAAACAGAATGTGCTCTAATCTGCAACTTTGCACACTAAACAGAATGTGCTCTAATCTGCAACTGTGCACACTAAACAGAATGTGCTCTAATCTGCAACTTTTCACACTAAACAGAATATTTTTTTTTTTTTTTTTTTTTTTTTTTCCCCCCACACAAAATAACCTGCTGCCCCCACACACAGTAGTCATAAAAAGGACTTTTGGTTCTTTTTTGTCACAATTTTTTTTTTTCCTCCCTACACTGCCTTTCCCTTCCTATCCTCAGCTCTCCCTGGCTCAGACTGAGCCGAACTCGATGGTCAGGTGCTATACAGCACCCGACCACGGGTTCTGGCCAGCCAATCAGTGTAATGCCAGCAGCCAACATGGCTGCTGGCATTACACCGATGTCAGAGCCTCCCTGCACGTTTATTGGCTGCGCAGCAGCCGCAAAACGTGCGGGGAGGAGACCCGAACATGGCGGGCGAGCACATGCGGTACTCGTACGAGTACCGCCATGTGCCGAGCAGAGCGATGCTCGAGCCGATCCGAGCATCGGCCGAGCATGCTCGCTCAACACTAATAACCACCTCATTTATCTATTGGGTGCTCCCAGTGTACTATAGATCACACTCCTTCAAGCAGTCCCTTTACCTTCTGTGTCTACCAACCTATACACCTTCTAGACTGTAAGCTCACAAGATTAGGGCCCTCAAACCTTTTTCTCTTATATTTTTATGTCTGAAGCTTAGTTTAGGGAGTCCTCTGTATTATGGGAGTGTGGGGGACTCTGGGGCAGGAAGAAGGAACAGAGTTTGACCCAAAATTTTGGTGTGATTGACTGGGAAGACAGCCGTGATCCAAGTTTCTTCCTGTTATCTCTGTCCTATGGGAATCTGAGGGTGTAATAAGGAAGAAAAGGGGGTTTACCACAAACACCTCTACATTTTGTTTGACGGAATAGACGCAGGCAGTTGTAATCCAAGTTCCTTCCTGATCTGGCTGATATCTTTGTGAGAAGAGAACAAAAGCGAATTAACCCAAATACCCCATAATTCTGTGTGACTGAATGGGAACACACAGGAGACAGTAGAGCAAAAAGTATACCTTTATTAGCTAACTGACTTTAGATGCAAGCTTGCAAGATAACTATGTCTATACTTCAGGCATAACAAGAATGAAAGCTGAATGCATAATACATTACTTTAAAACTCGTGTACACCATTTTAACATCTAACCCCTTGACAGCCAGAGTAGCATCCACCACATTGCAACACAATGCATTGGATACCCTTGTGGAACCCAAAGTATCAAATTGTACAAGCAGAAATAGAAAGTCTTAGTATGAACTAACTAGATGTGATGCACTGAGGAAAAACCTAGGTTCCTTCTGACCTTAGGAATGACATAGCAGTGGTAAGCCTGATTAGAGGCCAAAGTAGCAAAAATGGAGAAAATATTAGTCCTTACTTACGAGTATTCACATATAGTGAACGAGGGAATGAATGTAACTCGGTTAACACAACAGAGAGGATAGGCCATGATAACTTGACAACAACTAGGATTTGAATGTAACGTGTGACAGAGTGACATATATCTAAATTCTGAATTATGTGTGGAAGGGGAACTGATATTAGAGGCTGATGAGGCAGCTCTTTAAAGGCAGGACTGGGAAAAATAATCTGCAGGGTTGTAGCCTAGTCGGGAGACATTTGTCTTGGTGGCCGTATGCCATAAGCAGGAATGGGTATCATCTAATTGACTATGATAAGAATTTTAAGAGATAAAATAAAAAGCGGGGGGTGCCGAAGATGCTGTATAAAAGGAATCCTGGTGAGAATTGATAAAAGTAAACAAACCTGAATATTAAAAGGGGTGAGAAAAAGTAGTAATAAGATATGGGGAAGAATGATGGATTCCTCGGAAGTTACTGTTTGTCATAAAGCATCCATTTTTCTAACAATTGTAGTACATGCTGCTGAGTGTTCCAGATTGCTGATAAGTCTTGGCAGACCTGAAGAAGTAGGATAAACAAATCCTGATGTTTAATATATGAGCATCTGACAAGTTCTCATTTGGTCTTTGCTAAGAATAAGAATGAGAATAAATGTTAGACATAATACATGTTGTTTTCAATTGGATCAATAGGTAGGGATGGATCCAAACAACCAATGCAAAAGGAAGAAAATAGAAAAGGAGCTAGCCCTTCTGCCTCTGCAAAAGTGGTAAGGAGCAGTAGCTAGTCCTTCAGCCTCTGTGAAAGAGGTGAGGAGTGGGAGCTAGTCCTTTGGCCTCTGAGAAAGAGGTAAGGAGTGGGAACTAGTCTTGAAGCCTCTGTGAACAGATAAGGAGGGGGTGTTTCCTACAAACTCTACAAAGAGGTAAGGAAGGATTGAATCTTGAGGCATCCATGGAGATGTAAAGAAACAGTGCATCCTGCGACCTCTGCGAAGAGAAAAGGAAGGAATGAATCCTGTAGCCTCCACGAAGAGGTAAGGGAGGAGTGAATCCTGTGGCCTCTGAGAAGAAGTAAGGAAGGAGTAAATCCTGTGGCCTCTGAGAATAAGTAAGGAAGGAGGAAATCCTGTGGCCTCTGCAAAGAGGTAAGGCTCATACGTTGATTCCTTCAGCCTCAAAGTATGATGTGAGGAAATGTAGTAATACCTTCATTCTCTGAATGCAAGGAAGGGTATGCTATTATTAAGGAACCTGATAGACAACATCAGCCTCTGTGAATGTGGGAGGTATGTGTGTGTGAAGGGAGATGTATGAGAGAGAGAGGTGTGGACAACCAGTGGGAAGGAAGGCAACATAACAAAAATATAAGGAAGGTGATGAGACAAGACTGGCAAAATGTTGGTGCTGAATTAGAAAAGGCTCCTACCTGGGTGTTTTTTTCATTAAAGGGGTAAAATGAATTAAAGAAAGATGACAAGATGTTTCAGATAGGCTGAGGAAGGTAAGTATATTATCATCAGGAGCCACTGTCAATCCCCTGCAGAACGAAGACCCTTCCAGCAAGTAGCAGACAACTTTGGTCCAACACCCCTGCTGCTACCATTGCACCATCAAACTCATCAACCACATCCACCCATCTTGAATGCAAACACACATATATACATATGTATACACACACACACATATATATATATATATATGCACACACGTGTTCATTTTTTTCCATAGGCATAATAAGCAAGATTATTGATCAACAGAGGGATGAGCTGCAGCTGGATGTCATATTGCCACTGACACACAAACACTCACTAATTATTATACTTTTGCTCACACACTCCTTCCCTTGCACTGACCAACAACAGACTCTACAAAGACTTCATAAATGCAGAAAATAAACCAAAATGAAATAAAATTAAGAGTTGTGAAGCAGACATCAAATGAAAAAATAGGGATGAAAAAATGACAGTTTTCATCAAGCAGGAAATATTTTGCAAAAAAGTGCAGTTTTCCCACTTTTTCCACCTAGAGCCTTGCATTGAAATCAATTGAAATACAATATTCCCCATGACTTCTTTAACCCAGACATATAAAAGAGTATCAGGTTCTCACAGCATGTCATTTTGCGAGAGGAGAAAGCAACATATTTTTGAGCTAGAGAAGGCAAGCTAATAAAGTGGAGTTGAAGCTAAGTTTAGTTTTAGTTCTATAGGCAAGAAATATGTTCTCTGTATTAGGGGAGTCTATGAGACTCTGGGGGAAAGGAAGGGAGAATGGAGTTTGACCCCAAATACCCCAAAATTCTGTGTGACTAACCGAGAAGACACAAGCAGCCAAGTTTCTTCCTGATGTGGCTGTTAGTCTGGGGATGTGATAAGAGAGCAAAGGTGTTTTACCCCAAATGTCCCAAAATTTTGTGTGAACAAGTAGACACAGACAACTGTGATCCAAGTTCCTTTTTTATCTGGCTGTTATCTCTCTCTGGGGAGTTTGGGGATCTGATAAGGGAGCAAAGGAGAGTTAACCCAAATACCCCACAATTATGTATGACTGACTGGGAAGAGGGGATCCAGGTTTCTTCCTACTCTGGCTGTTATTTCTATCCTAGGGGAGTCTTCAGGTGTGAGAAAGCAGCAAAAGTGTTTTACCCCAAATCTCCAAAAATTTTGTGTGATTATGTAAATACAGGCAGCTGTGATCCAAGTTCCTTCTTGACCTGGCTATTATCTCTGTCCTAGGGTAGTCTATAGATGTGAGAAAGGCACGCAAGAGAATTACCCCAAATACAGCAAAATTCTGAGTGACTAACTAGGAAGACACAAGCAACCATGATCCACATTTCTTCCTGATCTGGCTGTTATCTCTATTCTAGGGGAGTCTGGGGAAATAAGAAAATGAACAAGAGTATGTTTTTTGGTTCACAGTGATAGGAATAGGGAAGTCAATTAATTAAAATTAATAAATAAAATTAAAAAAATTGATAGGTGACAGAAACAGGGGCCCTGATGTGATCTGTGACTAAGGCAGACTGATAGTAGGTGACATAGTATTTTGTAGAGATCCAAGGCAAGACATCAAACACAGTCAGTTCTATTGTGTACTTTACAGTAAAAACAAATACACAGTAGTTGTGTAATGTCCAGTAAATGCCAAAGGGGTAGGGGGAAAGGATTAGGAGCAGTGAACGGATGTGTGCTTAAATTGGTAGTCCACAAACTGATTGCAGTCATGCTTCAGCATGTGCAATAAATCATGGTGATACTTTTTCTCCTGAGGATAATAGAGTTTGTCAGAGTCCCACCAAAAGTTCCACCACCACCAACAAGTACTATTAATAAACCATCTAAAAACACTGAAGACAACAATGAGTCACATTCCAGTGTTGATGTCATAGTGGAAGAAGGTGGGTCAACCAACTGATGCATCTGACAGTGAGACAAACAAGGATATATTTTAAGGAATCCATTATTTGATTCAAGGGTCATATGTATACCTGGGATTAGCCTGTATAGTGTGCTGGTACTGCAGGGTTTTTTCTTTTTTCTTTGGATTTCATCTTCCTGGATCAACATCTTATCTGCATTGAAACCATAATTCTTTATATTGCCCTGTGCTATAAAGGCATCCAGTATCTACAGTTTATGCCAACATAGTCTCCCATGACATGGAATTTCACACATTTACTGCCCTTAGTGTAAAAAAAACCCTGGCTTTGATTAAGACTAAAGCACTCTTTTTCCTGATCAGCACTTTCAGATTTCCCAAGAGAGTGCCTTATATTGGTCTTCATGAAGATGTGAGACTTGTCCACACATCAAATGTACAACAAACATAAAAATACCAAATACACAGCAACACTCAGAAATTAATGGTTCATTCACTTGCTCCTCGTCAAATATAGTATACCTCATAACCTGATGTTACTACATTGAGGAAACAGGACAGACACTGAGGAAAAGAATGAACTTTCATCACCACACAATAAACAGAAAAAAGGTTGCCATACCAGTGAGCCAGCATTTTTGTGGTCCAAATCATAGCCTACAAAATATGAAAATCATCATACTTTAGAACACAAAGGGAAAGAAAAATCTGGGAATTTAAATGAATGGACCTATTTGACACATTAAAAACAGGACTGAACCTGGGCATGGGCTTCATGTCTCATTAGATTCTATTAGATAGAATATTTTGGTATTTGATTGTATAGAGATAGATCTTTTCAACTCACAGACTAACAGGTTCTTCACACCTCTGTGTTAATGAACATTTCCTTGTTCCCAGGACTTTGATCTAACCTAGTGCATATCAATTTATATCTATGCAGACTGTATATTTACTAAGTTATTTGACCCCTACTGTGTACGCATATATTTTGTTTCAAATGGATGTCATAGTTTTTAAATATAAATGCAGTGTTATTCTTGCTTTATTTGTTAACCCGTTCTTGAAGAAGGATCCTTAGTGTCCTGAAAGCTTGCAATTTCTATATCATCAGTTAGCCATTAAGAGGTATCGCTGTTATACCACTCTTGTGAGTTTTTTGCTACACTGAATCCTATCTACTGTACTGGCTAACACGGTAGCATCTCTTTTTCTTGAATATATTTGATAATACACAATTGGGGGAGATGCACTAAGATGAGATAAAGAGGTGATGAAGTGCAGATGACTTCTCCTGTTGTATCACTTCTCCAATTCCTATGTTACACTATGGAGCCTGTGCACTAATAACTCTCAAGTGAGAGAAATATTAATGCCTTGGCCCCATAGAATATCATATAAACTTGATATGTGATATCAGTGATAAAGTCATCTCCACTTTATCACCTCTTTAAAACATCTTAGTGAATCTCCCTTACTGTGTTCAATATAATAGAGTGCAGAATACTTTTATTAACTCACTCAGCACCTGCAATGTATTGCACATCCCACGGACTTCAAGGGTTAAATTAAGAATGGCAAAAAAAAAGCATGTAGCATTGATCTTGGTTATGAAAAATAGCATCTGATTGTAATGTTTTACCTTTAATATACAATTAATATTTCAAGTTGAGTGCAGTGTTTTGTTTTTCACAAAAGCTAAATAGCCATGCAATTGGGAATAAATGCCTTTAGATAATAAACTGACAGGGCTGTCTTTGATTTTTAGAGATGAATACTGTTATTATTGAACAAAAAAGGTAATAAAGATCTCTGTAGCGTAAAATCGTTCACCGCAATTTAGCAAAAATCCATGGCATTAGATTTATCAAAAAGCAGGAAAACACTGCAGTCAGATCTGGTTCCTCAATGCATCTATCATTCATTGGATCCAATTTATCAAGCTTACTAAGAAACTTGATAAATAGGCTATGTATTAAATTATTAATGTGGATCTGGAATTTGCTCTCTATGCTTTTGTCTAAGTGTTTATCTTTATTTAGGCCAAAATATGCTGGGAAGACAGAATGGAAGTGTACAGAGATGCCATCTATGCCTTGGGTGATTGCAGCTACACTGGCATTAGCATGTAAAGCCAGAGGCTGCAGTAGGAGGTATACAGTTGTATGATCGTAGTAGAGCATACCTGCGAACATTAGGAGTTTAATGCCATCAACCTCCACAGCATGTACAGATGAATTATGTTAATTCCCAACATTTCTCCTACGCCTTGTGTAAAGCATTACTTATAGAGAAATGGAATGCACCAAAACACCCTGACTGTGTCCCATTGTTCTCCCCTTAGTTCAAGTGGCATTATGGGATGATTATTGGCATACATTAATAAACTGGTTTTAGGCAGGTGTGGACCTTAAAGTCATTCCAGTGCCTGATTTAGCACTGAATTGCCATTGTATATTCCATGCCCTGGGTTAATGTGGGCATTCCACCTTGAATTCAAGTTTGCTATTTTAAAACTTCATTAAAAACATCAAATCATGTTAACCAAAAGCTCATCAGATACATAGTTTACCTGCATTAATCTGACAAGCTCTCAGAGTATGCTATGAAGGCAAATGTGTGCGGGCCTTTTTAACCAATGGACAAAGGAACACAATAAAGGGGATCTCTTCATGTCCTGCTTAGGGAAGGCTGGATGATAGGTATTTCCTGTCATCCGCTTACAATATGACCTTCCAAATTCTCATGTTCCATTGCAGGCAACATCAGACAGCATCACCAGGGGAACAGTCATAATTCCAATCAACAGGCAGGTGGGCACAGAGTATGAATAGGGGTAATGAATTGGATTTTCTGAAATTTTAATTGGAGCATAGTTCCTAAATTAAAAGTGAGTGTGACAAATCTATTACTCAGTAGTGGGGTTGCTTCGGATCAGTGTTTTAAACAGTTACATTTCATTTTGTGTAGTATTTTATGCACTTTTTATATAAGTGGGCTTGTAAAGGGGGGCACTAGCATGAGCTTTGCCCAGGGCTGACCAGTGTCTTAAAGCAGCCCTGTACAGTGGCTAATTAAGATTAAATGTAGCTCATACCTTCGTTAGCATAAGAAATTGCACTGAGAGAGGCTCTTCAGAAATCAGTATTACCTAAACCCAAGTTTCTCAACCCCTTTCCAGGTTTTCTGGATTCCCCTGTTTGAGTACATGGGCACTAATCAGATTGAAAGATCCACTAATTACATATCTGTGTTCATGCAAAGAATTTCAGAAAACCTGCTTCATTGGGGAGACCTTGAGGACTGTGGCTGAGAAAGTCTGCCCTAAACTGTGCAGCTGCTGACTAATATAACACATAGGCAGTTTTGAATTAAGTTTTCAGATATGCAAACTTACATTCAAAGTGACAGGACCACTTTAACAGAAGACCATGTATACTCAGTGCTGGGCTACTAGGGCAGTGGTTTAACCACTGCACTCCCAGAAATAAAGTATTTATTTATAATTATGTATTTAAGCACCAGCAGTTTCTGTAGCACTGTACAATAGAATGGGTTTACAATTATAACATTACATATAATTAAACATTACATGAGATATATAACATAGGCATAAAAATATGAAACAAAAAGAGTTTGAGAGCCCTACTTTTGTGACCTTAAAATCTAGAAGGTGTATGGGGTAGTAGACACAGAAAAGGGACTGCTTGGAGGAGGTTGATCTATGTTACAATGGAACATCTAATGGATAAGTGAGATTGCTATACCTTATGGAATTGAGAGAGTTAGAAAAGGCAAAGGACAGCTACAGACGTCTCTATAACAGCTTTTACTGGCCTAGGTATTAAGCTTCTCTGAAGAGATGTATACATGTTAGTTTTTACAAGTTGAGGTATGGATAAGTGAAAGTGTTAGGAATCCCCCTTAGGTGTTACCAGCAAGGGCAGTATTCCATCACCTAGAGACCCCAGAATGGGGACACACGTGTTAACAGGACAAGAAGAGGGGATAATGTTTATGAAAAGACATTCATAGACATAATCCATTGTGCTGCAACTTAAAGGGATAGTAATACTTAATAATTACTAATCCCTATATTAAAGTCTTATTAAAAAGAAATGTATTGCCCCCAGTGTCATATCTCAAACATTTATGGTTTGAGAGGTAATTGCTACTAAATTTGCCCTCTCCCTCCCCCTTCCCCGTAGTCAGCTTTCTAGCTGACTGAAGGGAAATCCGGTCTTACGATCATCAGGCGGCTCTGCAGCAGAGGCGAGATCACGTTAATAGAAAAAAATCTTTCACTAAAACGGTCTTCTATGTGTACTTGCAAACCAAGCACAAACCAAGCACACGTAGAAGACCATTTCAGTGAAAGATTTATTTTTTATTAACACAATCTTGGCTCTGCTGCAGAGCCGCCTGACAGTCATACGACAGGCTTCCCTGCAGTAAGCTACAACTCTGACTTCGGGGAAGGGGGAGGGAGAGGGCAACTTTAGAAGTGATTATCTCTCAAACCATAAATGTTTGAGAGATGACACTGGGGGCAATACATTTCTTTTTAATAAGACTTTAATATAGGGGTTAGTAATTATTAAGTATTACTATCCCTTTAAGGATAGTAATATTAACAATGATAATAGAAACTTACATATAGATATAGTTGGTATTGATGGTCTTGCTCATTGGAGATTACAATTTGCAGAAATAATGCTTAACCGATTTTACACCAGAGGTATAATATAAGGAGTGGAAGTGGCTAAATTGGTTAATTCTCTGATTCAGAATTCATGACACTGAGGCTGATGTAATAAGAAGAATTTGAGCATTTCTGAAACAAACCAACTGCACCATAGGTGCCAAATAAAAATTCCATTTGATTTACATGAGGTTTTTATCCCTTTAAATACAAGCAAGGTCTTCAAAGCAATGTGTCAGAAAAGGTCTAGAATTTATGGAAGTTAAAAAGCCCCTTTTAAAACAATAGGAAATATTATTTGTCCTCTCTGGTTTGGCTGGTGTGCCCCATAATTGCTCTTGTTTGCACATAGCCTGGTTCAATTACAAGGTCAACTTCTTGTGACCTTCTGCAAATCACTGTCAGTGCTTCAGTCATCAAACTTAGATTGTATGCTCTACATAGCCATTCCACACTGATTCCACCACCATGTCCCACTCCCAGTAGAAAGTTCCCCACTGTGTCCCACTAGGAGTCCTCCCAGTAACAGCAGTAAAAACACAGTGCAGCTGCCTCAGGTTGATACATCTGCACTGTGTGAGGAAGTCCCACATGATCATGTGTGTACCAACTCCACTTCAGTACAGCTATATGATCTTAAAGCAGCTGCATTGATGTTCAGAGCTACATAGGGCCATATGGGCAATTCTAGAGAGGGAGAGAGATTAAAGTATCATAGACAGTGACCAGTAGGAGAATTTGTAGGGGTGCTGCTGCTGTTGTGGAGGAGGATTTTTTCACAACAAGAGGAAGCAGTAGTGAGTGTTTGAGCCCACGTAACTTCACAGAGTCTGACCATTCCAATAATACTACCATCCATGTCAGCAGCAGAATATCCAGCAATGAGGTGGGGTTATATATATATATTGCAGAAAGCTCATCTGGGCAGTGAGTGCCCACCATGGCCCACACCATGTTCCACTCCCACTCTAAGTCAACTATCATGTTCCACTCTCACAGCAACACCAGTAACAGGCTGAAACATCTGCATTGTGTTAAAAATTGCTGCTTCTTCATCCTGAAGCAGATGCATTTATGTTTAATAGTGTGTGAGCAAACTTATCACCAGTAAAGCAGGAGGAGGAGAGATGGTGGTGTTGGTGGTGGTGATGATGATACCCAGCAGGTTGTTACTGACCATGGGACAACATGAGAGTATTCTTAGAGGTGACAAATTGATATTGGAGGAGAGATCTGGTGGGTAGGTGAAAACTTCCGTCGTGATCCTGAGAAAAAATACATGAAAACTACATGTTTATCTGCTTTTTTGAGGGAAATGTTTGCTTTAAATAAAGCAGTTAAAAGCTTTGCTATTTTTACCCATTGCCAAAAATGTTTTGATATTTTTTTCAACGGCTACAAACTTTTCATCCCTTTAATTACATGTTTTTTTTTCCTTTTCGCTATAAAAACGTGACATTTTCCAGGAAGTGAAACAATCCAAGCGGCTACAGAGAGAGAAGGTGCTAGGCTGTTGTTGAGGTAACAACCTAGAATACTAATAAAAGCAGGAGCTTGAAGGACCATCATGCATCTAGTGAGTATGAGTAGGAGGAAGTGACTACTACAAACATTAAAGGGTTTGGATGTCCTGATTCCCCAGACCCAATGATGTCCAGTCCCGCTACATCACATCTAATGATCTTGGGTAAATTTGTATCACGAGCAGAGGAAGAGTAGGGTATTAGTGTGAGCAGGACAGGTGCCTGCTGCCAGTGCTGTGCCTGCCAGGATGTTTTATGATTCTCAGGAGAGGGGGAGGAGGAGATTATGCCAAGTGTGACATCAGGGGACCCTTGCTATCCCAAAGCAGTCCCACCACTACTACTACTAAGAAGATCCATCAGCTACAGACTCAGAGTATTAAGAGTAATAAACAGTAATGAACAGTAAGACTCAGAGACTGAAATTGATGTGGTTTATGTTAGTAGTAATAGTGATGGTGAAGCAGCTGGTGGAACAAGCGTTACCACGGTAGATCCTCCTGCTGATGCTGAGGTGGTAGGGGAAGTCAAGGGAACCCACAATATTCCCCTGACCCTGGGAGTCCCCTTCCTCCCTGTCTAGATGGAACTCAATCCTGAAGAAGGCAGATATGGTGGCTAACTGTAATAATACCACCATGAGCACAGATCAGCTGCCTGTGCCTGTTGCTAGTGCTGCCAGTCTGCCTTCTTCAACTCAACAAGAGATGGCAAGTGTGACAGTAGAGGACCCTCTGTCACATTTCTCATCACCTCCAACCAGTGATATGTCTGTAAGAGAGCAGCAGCAGCAAGGAAGGACTGGTGGTGGTGATGATGATGGTGGAGAAGATGGGGTGGAAGAGAAATTTATAGCCTTTTTAGCACAAACTGAGAAGGAATGGGAGACATGGATGGGGATAGGCATCACCACCACCAGCAGTGAGATTTTGGAATTTGCGGAGTTTGCTGCTGCTGTAACCCTTGCTGCAGCAGGATGCTGAGGGGCAGGCTAGTGTGACACAGACCACCATGGACACATTGGGAATGGGGTCCAGTGATGCAAGACTAGGACATGTTCCACTTGTCAGCAGCAATATTCCTGCTCCTAGTTGCAGCGCTGATTCTGATGCAGTAGCAGCAACATCTTCTGCCCCAGCCAGTGAAGGGGAATGTTTAGAAGAAGAAGAAGAAAGAGCCCATTCTTCTCCACCTTTCCCCCCCCCCTGAAGTCCTGGGTGTGGGGCTATTTTTCTCTCGTCACAGGCGCAATGCAGTCATCAGCTAAAGCGCTATGCACTATTTATGAAAAGTCGGTGAAAAGGGGAAGGGAGGGAACACACCTTGGCACAACCTCCCTGATAACAGACATGAAACACAGAAACCATGACATTTATGTGAAACATGTTAAAGCAAAACCCACAGCTAAGAAATCAGATAAAGTTGATGCTGTACCCTCTGATTATCCCCAAAGGCAACCAGAAGCAATGTGTAAATCAAAGAGGAGGAAGAATAGAGAAACCCAGCGAGAGCCTGAAAATTCAATGTCAAGCTAAACACCTGGATCACTGCGGGCAGATCATGTAACTACATCTTCAGATGATCCACCTCATTCATCTTTACCTCCTCCACCAGTTGATAGCCATTCAGTAGATGTCAGGATGTGGCAGTTTGTGTCCACCTGTTGCACACTGTGTGGTGCACTGACCACACATGGCAGTGTGGTACGCTGACCACGTATGGCAGTGTAGTGGAGGATAATCACAACCAGGGCATAAATCAGCATCTGAGGAGATTCCATCCCGCAGAATATGCTTAGCTGGTGGCAAGGAGGGTTCATCATCATTATAAACTGCAAGTTGTAACGTGATCTTAGTGGGAAGTGGACAAGGGGCATAATTACAACAGCAGAACTTGGTGGGATGATCTCACATCGGGTACCCTATGCATCATGGTGTTTGGTTTCAGTTGTGTCAGGTGTTTGATGTGAGTGCCGATGTGCCCATTGTTCCCAGTCCTTCCCTTATTTACCACACACACTAAGCACATTGCAGTTGCTGATGGGAGACACAGTTCCATCCTGCTCTCAAGGAAAAATTTATATTCTAACAACACACCCATGATTTTAGAGGGGCAGGTGAAGAAGCATTATTGATCAGCTTCTTTTTTCTACTTATAGACTTTTACAGTACTCAATAATAACACAACACAATAGGTTAAAATGAACACCACCTTCATTATGATAATGAACATAGAAAATGAAACAAGTACTAAGCAATGCCCTGTCCAGACTAAGACACAGGGTTAGTACTAGGTCCAGCTCCCCATGGACAAGGAAGGCTCAGACCCAGGATCGTAGTCCAAGTCTCAGGTCAGGTACCTAGGCAGGTAATCAGACAGGACCTAGGTCACCTCCCAGAGTGACAGTCAGACAACGCCACAGTCCAATACCAGAGCAAGGAGGCATCCAATGCCACTGGTCAAGCTCAGAGCAGGTAGTAAGCCAAAACCTAGGGTTTTGCATTTTACCTTTTTGTGTCCTGTCTGTTTCCTGGTCCATAACAGTTAGATGCAAGTTTAACCCTTTGAGTGCCAGAGGGGTACCCAATGTATTGCTCTGCAAAGTGTTGCTTACCCCTCTGGCACTCAATGGGTTAAATCCTACACTGAAGCACATAAATTATGTCTATAGATTCACAAGTAATAAAATATTTAGGGCCAGATTTAAAGGTTGGCGTTAAAATAGCCGGTAGGGCCAAAGTGAATACCGGCCGATATAACAAAATGTCTAACCCGGTATTTAATGTCCCTACCAGCAAAATGCACAACAAACGTTTGGGCACAGAAATGGTCTTGTGGCTAAACTTCCGTTTTGAGCGTTAAGATCCCAAAACACAGCTAAATAGCAGCGATATTGGGAACTGCACAGTAAGAAAGTTAACTATCGCTGCCTGCATACTGCCAAGCACCAATCATTAAAGAGATAGTAATGTCAGAAAAAAAGTATTAGCTATATGGTAGATACAATTAAAAGAAAGTACTTGCGCTTATTCGTATCTCTCAAATATGTACGGTTTGAGAGATATACGAAAATAAAGTTCTCCGCTCCCTCCCCTTTCTCATACGTCAGCTGTGTAGCTGACAGAATGAGATCCTGGTTCCTGGACCAGACTGCGGCTCTTCAGCAGCGCAGACATAGCAATACCTAAAAATAAATACTTCACTGGAATGGTCTGCAACGTGTGCCTGGTTTGCAAGCACACATTGTACACCATTCCGATGAAGTATTTATCTTTAGATATCGTTATATTAGCGCTGCTGGAGAGCTGTGTCTGGTCAAGCAACCAGAATCTGCTTCTGACAGCTTTACAGCTCATCGAGCAGAAAGGGGAGGGAGCAGAGAAATTTATTTTCCTATATCTCTCAAACCATAAAGGTTTGAGAGATATTAATAAGCGCGAGTACTTTCTCTTAATTGTATGTACCGTATAGTTAATACTTTGTTTCTGACATTACTATCCCTTTAACTTCTATGTGTTACTGTTACCTGTTATCCACTGTCTGTCTCCTTCTGTCTTCAGTCTGTATTATCTTCTTTGTATCTTGTATCTTCTGTCTTCTCTTCTTTCTTGTATCTGTAAATGAAAAAAGAAAGGTATAAATACAATGCTGAAATATCCTGCACACTAATACATACTTTAACCCCTTGAGTGCCAGAGTGGCATGCAACGTATTGCAAACCAATGGGTTGCGTACCTCTCTGGGGCTCAAAAGGGTTAAAGCATGTCTTACTGTTTGGTGCCATAAATAAGAATATGCTGCCAGTTAAACGATGTCCAAGTTGTTTCAAATATTAACTCCAGTAAGGCCATAATAACATAATTCTTTTCTTTTGAAAAATACTTTGTTTTATTTTTTGTTGCTGTATATACCGCTGTGTGCGACCACAGAGGCGACGGCGGCGGAGACAGTAACAACTCCCCCCATCTTCTTCATCACTGGCCGATGCCCATTACACACATCATAGCCAATCACGTTTGAGTGGCTGTGCTTTAAACTGATTGGCTGGGATGTGCATAAGCACATCCCAGTCAATGGCTGGGAGGGTATATAAAGGCACTCACAGTTCAAATTCCATCAGTGTGCTTTAATCCTTTTGAATTAAGCCCCAGAGAGGTATGCAATGCATTGGTTTGAAATGTGTTGCGCACCACTCTGGCACTCAAGGGGTTAAAGGATGTATTGTTGTATTTCACCATTGTATTTATATTTTTCTTTTTATTTACAGATACAAGAAAGAAGAGAAGAAAGAAGATACAAGAAAGAAAAGAAGAAAGAAGGACAGAAGATGACCAACATGATGAGGACTCTCTGGACATCAGGATTAATGGTGTTACTTGTAATGGGATGTTGCTTTGTTACTTAGTCGGGTTAACCCTATGAGTGCCGGCATGGTATTATACCCTACAGGCAATCAACGAGTTAATTCTACTAACTTTGGACACTTTTTAGGCACTTTGGATGTATTGATGTGGTGCTTAGGGCCTCGTATCAATACATCCACTGTGGACTTAGTATTTTTTAAAAGCTGTGTCGGCAGACTAAAGATCCAATAAGGGACTGTAGCAAAAAAAAAAAAGGTCTTAAATTTTATGCGATAAAGTGAGTCCCTTATCACATCTTAACAGCTAAAGTAGTATTTTAAATGGCAAGTTGTCATTTTTTTTTTTTTTTAATAGGCCAAAACAAAATAAAACATACACTATACAGGGTTTGTAATTTTTGGACACTCTGTATGGACTAGTGCAGGATTGATTTTTCTTTTGTTTTTGTCCTATGTTTTCTTCTAGTTTTGGGATTTGGGAAATTCCTCTTTTCCTTGCTGTTTCCCATATTTTATTCACTTAGTATCCCAACTTCACATATAGTATATATATGTATATTTAAAGGGATAGTAATGTTTCATAATAAAAACAGCTCTAATTAATCATCATAGTATTTGGACTTTGGAGAGTGTTATTTCAATTCTATCAGAGTTGTAGTTCAGGAGTAATTCAATAATAAAGTATCCTCCTACCGCCTCTTTTACTGATGTCACACTGTTCAGCAAGATCAGAAGGGAGGTGCCCAGGTAGACTGCAGAGAGGGACAATCTTCAATCAAGATAAGGGAAAAACCTGAAAGCTTGTCAAGGGGGGCAGGGCTTTCATTGTTCTCATAGGAAGAAGAGTGTCCCCTTCTGTTATCTGTCTGGTCTATAGACTGCATTCCACATCTGAGAAGAGATGGCTTACACTAAGTAAAAGGGGCGGGAGGGGAAACTTTGCTTGTGAAAATCTTTGAAACCATAAAGGTTTGAGATATAAGACTTACATCGTTCTTCACGTTTTTTTAATGCCTACAAAATAAAATAAAGATAAAATGAAGTATTACTATCCCTTTATGGTGTCTTAGTGCTGTGAGTTTTTTCTTCTTTTTTTGCACACAACTGACAAAATCGTTAGGATTTTTTTGCAGCCAGGTATTGTTAGACTGTCAACCATTTTTACTGTTTATGGGAACAGGTTGAAAGATACTTTATTTTTGTTTGATTTCATTACATCACTGAGTGGATTGATATTATATTTAGGTGACTAAGAGACGAATTTCCATTACACAGAATTAAGAACTTAGGAAATCGGTTATTGTGGATGAAGTCAGGGCCGGATTTACATCTCAGGAGCCTGTAGGCACAGAAATCTGAAGCGCCCCCCCCCCAAAAGAAAAAAAAAAGTGTAAAAGTTTTGACTGAAATATTTTTTTATTCAGCCACAAAAATGATGTATGATACAGTCATATGAGTCAGGTAATGGTGTAAGAGGTATACACATACAGCCATCTGAGTCAGGTAACAGTGTAAGAGGTATGCACATACAGCCATACAGTCACAGAACTACACATACACTGTCAAACATGGCAGCCTTGGCCAATGGTAATCGCATAACTACACGTAAAGTGTCTAACACCCCAGCCTTATTCCACTCTCACCCGGTAGTCAGAGAACCACACAAACACTGATTGACACCCCAGCCATGTTCCAGTGGCAGTCACAGAACCACCACATGTACACTGTCTGCTAACTCTGCTTTGTTCCACCTATGAAGGGGGATCTAAGCATGGAAGTGGAAGAGGAGAAAGAGACACAAAGAGACCTGGAGGTGGATGAGGGAAAATACATGAGGGGGAAAGAGAGGCATGTAATAAGCAGAGGGCAGAGAGACATGGAGAAGGATGGGTAGAGGCAGACATGGGGAGAGAGTGGGAGCCTTTTCATCCCTTCTTACACTCCCAACCTTACTGTAAAAAAGACCTTCCTCTGCTGAAGTTGAAACCTCCTTTCCTCTAAATGAAACACTAAAGAGATCCTTGTATTGCATATAATTATATAGTGTAACAGGATCTCCCCTTAGTCATCTTCTCTATAAATAAATAAACCAAGTTTTCCTAGACGTTCCTCATACATCAAGCCCTGCATTGCTTTTACCCCTGCCCTTAGCACATTTGATGGATATTGTACTGTTGTTTTTAACACTTTGAATGATAGAGGTTAGTGATGAGCGAGCGTGCTCGGCCGATGCTCGGATCGGCTCGAGCATCGCTCTGCTCGGCACATGGCGGTACTCGTCGAGTACCGCCATGTGCTCTCCCGCCATGTTCGGGTGGCGGGGATCTGTGCCGGAAGAGGCACAGATCCGAAGACGCTCCGCTGGACCACCAGGGACTGGAGGTACGGGGGCATTGCGGAGATGAAGGGGGCATTGCGGAAGAGGGGCATAGACTCTATGCCCCTCTTCCACAATGTCCCCCTTCATCTCCGCTATGCCCGTCTTCCACAATGTGCCCCTTCATCTCCGCTATGCCCCTCTTCCACAATGTGCCCCTTCATCTCCGCTATGCCCCTCTTCCACAATGTCCCCCTTCATCTCCTCTATGGCATAGAGGAGATGAAGGGGGACATTGTGGAAGAGGGGCATAGCGGAGATGAAGGGGCACATTGTGGAAGAGGGGCATAGCGGAGATGAAGGGGCACATTGTGGAAGAGGGGCATAGCGGAGCTGAAGGGGGACATTGCGGAGCTGAAGGGGGCATTCGGAGATGAAGGGGGCATAGCGGAGATGAAGGGGGCATTGACCAGGCACCCTCCCCTCATCAGAGCAGGGGGTGCCTGGTGTCGCCCCATTCATTTCAATGGGGCTCGGGTGCTCGGCCGAGCACTCGAGCCTCAGGGGGTGCTCGGTCAGAGCACCCGAGCACCCGAGCATCGGGGTGCTCGCTCAACACTAATAGAGGTGTATGCAAATCATGGCAAAGCAGTGCCTTGTGCATGTCTCTGGCACTCAAAGGGATAATGTACCCCACATGGCTGGTACTGATATGTGGAATAATGTTTTGCTTCTCTGATAAAATAGTGTGATCTATTATTACAGTCAGTCTCTGTACCCATTACTGTTGGTCATCAAGCTCACATCAAAAAACTCCTGCTGGTCTATCAGGCAAAGTTTTATATATTTTTTTAAGTATTATTTACTTTTGTCCCTGTCTGTCATAGTCAATGCATGCAAATGATTCATACATGCATACACTCCCTACAATTCAACAGCTAGCTCCCCTCTACAGTACACTACAGTAAGAAATATTGTCATAATTCTAGTTCTGCCACAAGAACTATTGTAGTGATATTTTTACAGTACAGGATAGACGGGTTGGCTTCCGAAATCATAATCTCTGCAGCTTGCAGTAAAATAACAAACCAAAAGGCAGTAACTGTTACACCAGCACCTCAGTGTTCCTTCCTTGTCCCTAGTTCTTGCAGATTTATTGGCATGAAACAGTGTATGCATGGAACAAGCAGTATGTCAAGCTGCACATTGTCTGTATTTGTCTTTATTGTTACATCAGCTCTATTGTCTGGTATATGTCAGTGTCACTTCACTCAGTCTCAGGCTGGCTGCTTGTCACTCACTTTAACACTTTTTTGGGGAGGGAGGTGTTACTCTCCCTTCTTATCCACAGCCAGAATACAACTGGCAGTGTATTTCCAACACTCCTTGCAAATGCACATCCACAAACAGCTCACTTTAGTTATTTGTTTGTCTAAAGTCACTAGGAATCTCAATCTGATGTTTTCTTTCTCACTCTCCATTAACCAATTGAAGACCAGAGGAGAGTGCATTAGTGCAATGCATTTCAAAGAAGTGAAAATCACAACACACTGGTCCTTAAAGGGTAAAGCTGAAGCTTTAAATCACATAGGTAATAATATTCAGGAATATGGCAGCCATGGCATCAAAGGTAGGTAGAGTCCAGTAGGTCAGTGTACCAGCAGACAACTTAACCCTTCTCTACCTGTTCTGAAAGTATTTTATCAATTGAAGATGCCTATTTGGCCCCTCAATTGCAACATGTGTTTGGAAGCCTTGCAATTCCTTATTGCACTTCTGGTACTTTCCATAGCAATACGCACAGGAAAAAAAGGCAAATAATTAAATGTGTCCTTGTTCATTTCAAAAGGATACCCTTGTTCACACAAAAAAAATCTCTATATAGGACTATATTCCTGTTTGTACATATCAGTTACCTTTACCATTCAGGACATGCATACTGTATATATATAGCATTTACAAAACATTTAATCTTACCTTATTCTCATGTATAATTACTTTTATTCAGTTCTTCACCATTATTTATATAATTACTAGTGTAAAAGCCCATGTACATGGGCCAAGGTCCAGGTAATGTTAACCCTTTGAGTGCCGAAGGGGTACGCAACGCATTGCTTTGCAATGCATTGCGTACCCCTCTGGCACTCAAAGGGTTAAGAGGCCACTACCTCACTGCTCCACGTGATGCAATCTTGCATCACCTCACTCACACGATGCAATCATGAGCAGTAGAGACTGCCTGAACGTGGGCAATCTCTACTGCGCTTGACTGCATCGTGACAAACATCCTAGCAAATTATTATATAGGATTATTATTATTATTATTTTACATAAAAACATCCCGTAAAGCTGTAAAATAGGGCTAAACAAACACATCCACAATGATATGGAAGCAGCAGTGAGTAAATACATATGAACACACAAGCAAAAGAAGGTTGTACAAGTAAACTCTCCACGTCTTGTAGACTGTGTATATATTCAGTTACTAATCACTTCACATTATTTCTAATCTTTACAAAAGTTGTAGAAGTCAGCATCCCCCAAGAATTTTCTGCAATCAATGTATAGTTCAAGTTTTTGCTAATTTGCTAAATTCCCTTCCTAAGGCTCCTGAGATCATTATGTACATGTACAAGAAAATCCCTGGATTCCTTTGCATAACGATGTGATGTGTATCAGCTTTTGATATAGTATAGGCACCTTATTCTGGTGCAATTTAGTAGGAAACCAACTACAAATTATGAGACAAACAGCCTTTCCCCAAATTCATATTGAATGAAAAGGGTCTTTATCTTCTTAATTTGTTAAAAGCCCAATTTACATACATTTAATTTTAACTCTATGGCTCAGCTGATTTTCTCTAGTATTGTGCCATGTCACCTTGACACATAAGGGGCTCTGTGGTGTAAGGTGGTTAACACTTTTTAAATTAAAAGAAGCTGATGTATTAAAGTATCTATAAAAATGTATATGAAGAACAAGATTCATAGATCTGTACAATATAATGTAGAAATGTTTGAAGTTTAGTGGTTCTTTTATCCTTTGTAAAGTCTAGACCTTATTAAAGTGAAACCTCAAATTCAGCAAAAAAAAAAAAAAAAAAAAAAAAGCTCTCACTTGAGCACAGGTCGGTTTATCATTGGCATTGGGGAATCTCTCTGTATGACAGAGCCCCTGAGCCATCCATCTTTATTCCCATGGAGGAATTTAAAAAAAAAAAAAAACTGCTGTTTTCCTGCTTTTTCCTCCCTTTTCTTTGCATTGAAATTAAAGGTAAGATTTAATTCCACCCACAACTTAGAAGTGGTGTCAGTTTCCTGCAGCTTGTCATTCTATGTGTGTGAGAGAAAAAGCAGAATATTTTTGAGCTAAAGAATATAGGCAAAGAAAGTGAACTTGGAATTTAGTTTAGAGACTCAGGGAGTCATTTCGCTAGGCGATTTGATCTATGTGTACAGGGAGTCTGGGACTCTGGTGAAAGTAAATTTAACCCAAAAAACTAAAACCTTGTTTGAATGAGAAAAGGCAGGCAGGTGATCCGTTCCTGAGCTGGTTGAACTACTGTGACTTAGTGACAGATATACTTTATACTGACAGCCAAGAGATGGACAAGTACAAGTGACACTGACTTCTACAAGCGTCAGAAGAGTGACCAGCGTATTGACTGAGGTGTGGCGACACACTGGTGCTGCACAATTTATGCCTTATTGCCAACCCATGATTCTGAGGCTAACAGGGCTAGCCTCATCCTCATACCTGGGAACTCTCCGGATTTGCCCTGGAGACTCTGTTTTTAAAATTAATTGCCTGGTCCCAGAGGACAAAGGCTGATTCTGCCCGCTTCTCCTCCTTCTCTCCCTGTTCCACTCACTTCCAGCCTGCTTCTCCTCATTCCTACCCTGTTCCGCCCACATCCCATCCATTTCCCATCCACACAAGGGTGCTAAGCTCTGCCCACCCAGTTAAGATCCGCCCTTTTTTGACAAGAATTGCGTCGTTTTCATCCTGCCCTAGTCGGTAGAACATGAGCCCTCCCCTGGGAGCTCAAGAAGAGGAACTTCCCAGGTATGCTCATCCTGTACTGTACAAATTAAGACTGCAGTGATGTTGGGGGAGACAGAAAGCAGTTGGTGAAAGTTTAACATTTATACAGGCAGATAGAAAGGCAAAGAAAGGAAGAAGCAGTCTTAGGGTGTGTGTTATTTTTTGTAGACACTGATAATAGGGACATTTTATTTAAACAAAACAAATAAAAAAATGTTTGATAGGTGACAGAGACAAGCATGGATCCCAGTGTGAGCTGTGAGTGATGCTAACAGTCAGAGATGCTAGAGACAGAGACATATTTGATACAGTATTTTGTGAAGGCAACATAGACAAACAGTTTTGTTGTGTGTACTTTACTGTTAAAAGCCATTCTGCTTTGATTATGTCTAGCAAATGTACTAGGTGCAGGAATAGGGGGAAAGGAGCAGTGTAGGGAGTGGCATATTTTAATTAAGTGGTAGTCCAAATACTGACTGCAGCCATGGTTCTGCCTCATGTACAATAAATAATGATAATTCTTCTCCTTCTGATGAGGTTGTTTGTGAAACTGACAAGTAGTATTAATAAACCAATTAAGAACAATGATGTCAACAACAAGTTACATACTAGTGTTGATAGCATAGTGGAGGAAGAGGTAGCAGTGAAAATGACTGCTGCATCTGACAGTGAGAGTAACAAGTTCAATAGCCATCCTTAAAGTCGTAGTGATTGTTATGAAAATCCCTCTAAAGGGTAAAGTAAAAAGAAATGATTTGAGATATCAAAAATCCTAGAAGAATATAAAAGTAGTGGGGAAAAATTAGCAAGTGATGCTGATGATGACCTAATTACTGAGGGTTATGTTGCTGTAGAATATATCCCTTCCGTGTTTTTTTCTTATACTGATACAGATGAAGTTGAGAGTGAGAGAAATGATGATGGCCATAATATTAGCTGAAAAGCTCATTTTCCAACCACTGAAAAGAAGCACTATGTTTGTTTATAAATCTTTGAGAGATAATTAGAAAGTCTGCCTAAAGATGCCTAAAAATACACAATCATCCTGTAACTTATAATTATAGTCACTGCGTCCAAGTCTAACCCCACACAGCTACACACATTATTATTGAGTAATCTGACCCGGTGACTGATTAATTGATGAAAGCACAGCGCTGCTCTTTCTAAGAATGACCTGGTGACAGAGTTCATTCATTCAAGGCAGTGCTTGTACTGGAAGTGGCTTATACAGCAGAAAATGCAGAAAATGCCTTTGGGGTCTCCTCATGGGTCATCTATCCTTTTGGATAGATGATCCATGAGAAGGGGGTATCAGGAGGGGTCCTGGTGCCCCCCTCGAGGTCTGAAAGTAGTATTTATTAACAAAAAGCGCATATAACCTATGTTAAATATAAGTTTTATGCACTTTATTTAAAACGTCTCCACATGGATCATCTATCCTTCTGGATAGATGATCCTTGTTAGTGGGATGTCAGGAGGGGTCCTGATGCCCCACTCGAGGTCTGAATAATAAACAGAAAGTGCCAATTTTGTTAGCTCATAGAAATGTGCTGTCTACACCAGTCTTGTTTTACTGTAGTTCTGCAATAGAATACCGGCGTAACACGTTTGCAAAATACACGTTGCTTGTTTTTAATGTAATGCCAGTTTTAGCTCGTGTAATAAAATCGAGCCCCTGGTCATAAGAAAATGGCCATAATTCACTACTGCTGTTGTTGTATTCCTCTACCTCCAATTCAGCAGCTGCCCTCCAGTTTCTCCTGCTGCTCGTATTGTTCAAACAAGTACATTTTAAAAATATTCTCTCTCTCTCTCTCTCTCTCTCTCTCTTTCTTTCTTTCTCTCTCTGCTTCCTTCTCTCTGCCTGTCTATTCTACAGCATGTTTCATTATAGGAAGATAAAGATTTCTATATTATGGTAGTGGGAACTAACCATTGAAAGAATAGGCAGAAAATTGAACAGTGCTCCTGAACAAATCTGTGTTATTAGTAAAACTGCTGCAAATCTATGGGTTTCTCTACGGACAGGAATTCCAGCAGCAAAAGGAGAAAATCATGCAAAACTGGATTTTTCACCCATCCCTA
The DNA here is from genome assembly GCA_037306005.1 of Rhinophrynus dorsalis. Lineage (NCBI taxonomy): Eukaryota > Metazoa > Chordata > Amphibia > Anura > Rhinophrynidae > Rhinophrynus > Rhinophrynus dorsalis. Next base: position 536,664,124 of record CM074718.1, on the reverse strand, counting down.
ATTTTGGCTTTTTGTGTTCTGCAGTTGCAGAATATTTAAAGTAAAATTGCCTATACTTATTATTATTTTTTAAATCTTCACTTATATTTTTTAAAACTTCAATATACCTGACAGTGATCTTCCTTAAAGGGATAGTAATACCTAAAATGTAAAAAAAAATATGTTGTAGGGTTTATCCCCCTGAGTAAAACAAGAGTACTCCCACTGCTGAAAGATGTTTAATTCAAAAGTTATTAATTTTCAAAGTTGAATTTTTTAGTTGCAATATCACAGTGGCCTGAAATTGTACAGTGGTGCTGTTGCTACACGATCCTATGGACATCTCTGGTCTCAGGACCATAAATCTCCATAGGATGGTGTAGCAACAGCGCCACTGTAAAATTTCAGGCCACTGTGATATTGCACCTAAAAAATTCAACTTTGAAAATTAATAACTTTTGAATGAAACATCTTTCAGCAGTGGGAGTACTCTTGTTTTACTCAGGGGGATAAACCCTACAACATATTTTTTTTTACATTTTAGGTATTACTATCCCTTTAACCTCTCTTTACAGAGTGCTTTCTGGTCAATTACTTTGAAAACATGAAAAGTGATAAAATATAACACTATCTGTATGCTGTATTTACATTGTATAAGTTTTTAATTTTACTTTAAATAGCTAGCTCTTCTGGCAGAATTCATCAGATGGTTTGAGATGATTGGCATTATAGTTCCCAACATCTGGTAGTCCAGCAATTTACTACTGTTGGTTACACTGCTGTGAGAAAGGAAACCGTGTTTTACGAAACGCGTCTATATAGTATTAGCAGGATTACTTTTATACTTTTTTTGAAGAAGAGATATAAATGAAGAGAATATTGTCCAGTACATTTTGAAAAGAACAGATTTGGAAGAGGAAAATAGCTGAAAATAATATGGTGGTTCTATAAATCTGACCCATCTCCTTTTATAAAGTCTTAGAACTGACATCGCCCATATTATCAAGTGAAGAAATAAATGGGTATCACAGAAAGGGGGATATATAATTAGATCTCCTGCATAGCTGACCGTGTAACCACAAAAGGCACATCAGTAATATACTTTGCTGTTGACCCTTAAAAATCTTGGTAGTATTATAAAGGACAGACTTTAATATATATTAATAGAATAATTTTGTGATAACGCAACAGCGGAGGTAAACAGATAGTGAAGAGTGAATCTTACAGTTTTTTTCAACATCACAAGCTTTTTCTCTTCTTCATATTTTTGCTAAATCATTTATTTTTAGTATTTTGTATTTTAATATATTTGTTTCCTATTTTTTTTTATGTGTATAGATAGACTGTAATTATTGTCGGATAATATAATCAGGTGTTGTGTGAGGGCCCCGAATAACTCCATGATTTTTTGTTTGAGGTTGCGGTCTCTTTCCCTTTAAGACCAGTGATTTGGTTTCTTATATTGCACTCGGACAAGGATGCATTGTTCCAACTTTTTAGAGTAAATTTCTTTTTTGGGGGAGCTGTGCGTTAATGTTTGGGCACAAGAGAGACCTAACACAATAGTTCCCTAGAACTGCATGATTTTAGCTCCTTAATTGCTGCTCAATAAACTTTTCCTATTCTAAACATGGTTCCTATCTGGACATCTATACTTATTATTGATATTAAATTTGTTATAGCGCCAAGATATTTTATCCTATATATTTCTGAGTTTTTTATGTTTCATAGGTGAATGAAACAAAATCTCATAGCTGCTTACAAAGTGTCTTAGTATATATTACCATTTCTAGTAAACATATCTAGTGTTTGATCCATAATGACCTGGCCTGGTGATGTGTGCTGAAGAGTTGAGAATAGCTGAATTAAGCCGTAGTATATAATACATTCCTCTTTTCCAACAATGCATTGTTATTTTCAGTATTATCTAAATATATCATCATTTTTTTATACCATTGACTCATAAACCCAATCAGATGAGCTTGTAGAATATAAGCTACCTCCTGGTTCACATATTAATCACTTTCTCATGGGATTTACTTGATTGATAAATTCAGCAATGTTTTTAGACTTATTTTGGCATTTTGTAATCTTCCTGCCTACTGGGTATGATCAACTGAAGTAGCAAAATATGTAGACTATATTTAGAGATGTTTTATTGAGTACTCTGGATAAATGCAAACCAAGCAAAAATGTATGACTAATGTAACACTTACTTTTATTGAAACTACAGTTCTTAAAAATGTGTTCTTAATCTATCAGTTTTGCTTGGTCAGAACACTTTTTTTACTTTATTGCTTAGACAATACATAGACAATTGACCTTAGCTAAATGCAAAAAGCAAGAATATACTGAGGGTGATGTGCTAAAAAGAACTAAAACAACTCCGGAGCAAATCAGTTGCACTGTAGGAGACACATATTCCTAAAAATTACTTTACTTTAATTGGACTTTTAACCTCCTGAATGCTAGAGAGGTTGCCATTTGCCAACGCATTTCAAAGCAATGTATTGGAGACCACTTTAGCATTCAAGAGGTTAATCTTTCTGTTTAAGTCAGTGGAATCTGGTTTGCCACACAATTTCTTCTATGTTGCTTTCTGCAATATCTTCCAGAGCCTCCAGTTATGCTCTGTACTGTAGATGAGTCCAGAAGAGTCAATGGAAACAGAATCCAAACATTCAAAAGATGACATCACTGTCAACAGTTAACCCTTTAAGTACCAGAGGGGTACGCAGCGCATTGCAAAGCAATGCGTTGCGTACCCCTCTGGCACTCACAGGGTTAAAGAACAGATGAAACACCCAAATGGGTTGTTTTAAAGGGACAGTAATATCCCAGAAAAAATATTTATCATTTTGTAGTGATTAAAAAGTTGAACTGAATGCAAAAAACCCAATATCTCAAACCGCTATGGTTTGAGAGATATAAGCACTGAAAGTTTGACGTTTCCTGCTGTCAGCTGTAGATCCGTGTTGGCTGACACGCGGAGGCTCTTCAGCAGAGCCACAATCACATTATTTAAAACGAATTACTTAATTGGAATGGTCTACAAAGTGTGCTTGCAAACTGGGCACACTTTGTAGACCTTTCCAATAAAGTCAGAGCCACCAATTGGTCCCCGGACAGGATTCCCCTGCACACAGCACAGAGCTGACGTCAGGGAAAGGGGAGGGAGGGGGGAACTTTCAATCAATTTTAAAATGGCTACCAGATGGGATAAAATGGCTGATCCTTTACATAAATTTTGTCCTCATGCGGATTATACTTTGGAGATGTGGGGGTACCTCAGCACTGTAATGCACATTTGATGGTCTGTATCATTGATAACATCTTTTTGGAATTGTCATAACTTTAATTACAAATATTACAAAGCTCTGAATTCCAAGGAAACCTCAATTCATACTTCTTTATTTACAGCATATAAATTTGAAGAGAGTCTCTAATTCAGGTGCCCTATACAGAGGTGTAACTAGAAGCCTCCGGGCACTAGTGCAAGAAGTACCATGAGCACCCCACCACCACATTGGTCCCCCTCGACCACATTGACCCCCTCCACAATCCCCCTCAATCTTCACAATGCCCCCATCTCTTACCTCCCTGGAGCTCCCGCGCGGTCCTCTTAGTAATGCAGATAACTGGGAGATGATGTCATCTCCCAGCGCTCTGCATTACTAGAGTGACCAAGGGAGATTGCGGGCGCCAGATGGGGGGGTCGCAGGGGGCAGCCGGGCCCCTGGAGTGACGGGGCCGGTCGCAGGTGCAACCCCTGCAACCCCTATAGTTACGCCACTGGCCTCTATGTTCATTTATGAAATGCAGCGAAAATGTGTGTGTTCCAGTGTTGTGGAAAACTACCAGATCTCCAACAATGTCTGCCTGGGAGGCAAGAGTTTATCATAAAAACATGACTGTGGTAAAAATAACAAACAGATGTGATGCAGGTACACTTTCTTTTAGTTCTGTACGGCAACCATGGGTGACACATGTTCACAGGCATTGATTGAGACTTATTATTCCTTAAATATTTGGCTATGAAATTAGCCATGCATTATCTTATAGAAATTCTCAGTCAAAATCTGATGTCTCCTACCTATTTTTTTACCTCTTCTGTTTTTTTTATACATTCTTATGATAAGATGTTGGATATACTAAATTTTAGAAATCATTAATCACACAAACTGTGCAGTTTTTATGTAAAACTCCATGACTTTTATCTGTTTCTTAGAGATTTAAAGACAACATGTGGGTAATCTGAGGTAGTCAAGTTTAACGCTCTCAGACCCTGAACATTTCTTTAAACAAATGAAAATTATACATTGTAATTGTATCAATTGCAATTACTCAGTCATCTTAAAATTCATGACACTCACATTTTTCCAGTGTGACTTTGATATTGTAATCAAAACTTTAATAAAAATTTATCTTTTAAAATACCAGGGGAGACATATCACACTCCATTCACCTGCATTCACTCCTCCTCTATAATCAAAGTCAATGCAGGTTTGGAGAAGCCAGCTCAAAGTAGAACAAAATGCAGGACACACAGATGTTGAGCCCACAGAGCAGTACTGATTCTTTATTGCTATGCTACTGTAAAAACATAATGGACACGATACGGATATGGACCACCTCTGTGCCTGAAGACTCAGCTTTCTTACACATTTGGGCTACATACTGAGAACAAACGGAAAGAGACATGTTTAAAAATGCTTGGCAAATAAAATCATCTCTATTAGCCAAGAGGGTGGGCGTACTCATAATAAATTATTTGCATTTCAACTCTCAATTAATATTTACTCAATCGTCCATACATAGACTAAGGACAATAGTATACCATACAATTATATTCTCACTTCTTTTTTGCATAACAGTATCCCCTCCATATTTGTTTAGAGGTGTTTGTTTACATTTGGATTTATCATGTGCAAACCCATGACCTTGGTCAAAAGGCATCAGGGTATGTGTTTTGCCTAGTAGCATTTTTAAACATGACTGTGTGCCAGGCATCCTAAGTCTTGGAGTCCGAAAACGTGTAAGGAAGTTGAATCATCGATCACAGAGGTGATCCACTTTCCTTACTTTGTCATGCATCATGTTTTTTAGGTAGTGGATCAATAAAGAACACTTGTTTTCTTTATTAGCATCTGTGTTTCCTGGTAAAAAGTCCATTTCGTAAATAACGCCTGTGAGACATTGCATGTTCTAGGTTCCTGTGGTCTTTCCACAAGAATCCTTCTTCAAACAAATCACAGAGGCGGCAACATAAGTAAATTGGTGTTACAACAGTATAATATTTGTTATTTTAATATTCCAAGTTATACGTTTCATTACTCCCTCAAATGCCAGCTTAGTGTATCTCGTTACTTTAGCTTTAGTCTCTCTGTGTGCATTCCTGTGCTTGAGGGCCATGAACTTACTGTCAAAATTGCTTTCCTGGTCCTACTGTCATTCTTGGAGATGTTTAGTGACTCAAATGTCACTGCATTACTCATAGAATTATTGTGTTCCCAGGGGGAGTATTGCCAATCATGAGATCACTCCCTCCATGCCATTTTGATGATGCAGAGGAAAGTTGACCATTTAAAAAGGAAAGGGAGAAGTTAGGATGGGATTTTAAAAAATAACTAAAATCCTGGCTTAATGTATAGAAATATTAACCTTTCAACTCGAAGGGTTTCATGCAGAAAGCAAAAGATGAACAATTAATTAGCTTACCATGGTGGATGGGGAATAAAATTAGCATTAATTAAAAGGGGACTTTTACCCCCTTTCATGCCAGAGAGTCCTCCAGTGCTTTGCAATGAATTGGAGAATTCTCTAGAATCGAAAGAACTAAATGTCACATTTAAATCAATGGCCCCTGTGGTGGTTTGCTTCATAACTGCTGATCTTTTGTGTTCTACATAAGACCCTTAACCCTTTGAGTGCTTTGCATACCTCTCTGAATTTAGACAGGTTTTTGGTTGACAGATTCTCTTTAAGTCTGGCGAGATAGTAGGCTAAAGGTGTAGTGAGAGAGGGTAAACAATTTATAATGTCAGATTAATGGTGCATTTAACTAAATTAGATGTGTAACATGAGTGACAACTCTGGGAAATAAATCAATAACTGTTAATCCTCACTATAAGTTTGGGACAGGTTTTATCTCTAGTCATTTTGGGGTAAACCCAGTATATGCTTGAGAGATCTCCAACACATTGCTTCAAGAAGCTTTAGAGTCATTACTAGCATCAAATGGGTTAAAGAAGAAAGGAATGATTCTTGAGAGATGAGAATCAAAGTCGGAAAAGCTGCATGTCTGAAGATGATGAAAACTGTTATCTAAAATCAATAAGCCATTTTATGCGCTGTTATTGCTGGCAGTGATCTTTCTGCAGTTTATCTGTGTGATGGTTTGGAAATATAACATAGCAGATAAGCAGCAGTGAAGGGCAGGGATATATTTTCACCCCCCTGAGATTTGGTGCTCTGGGAAGTACAAGTACAGACTGCTGGGCACAAACTGGTATTGTGGATTAGATCAGATTGCTCCAATGTAAATTCTTCCTGCAGTGAGGATGTAACTTAATGGACAGAACTTCCCATTTAACTTCCCATTTAACACAGAATGAAGCTAAATCTGCTCATTATCTATTCTCCACTATTTATTGCCTAATGAGACTAGGCACATAAGACCATACCCCGGAAGAAAAAGGATTGCAACTTTGAATCAAACCAAATATATTGCAAGGCGCAAATTACAATCCCACTGATTTAAATGGCTATTTTAACAACTGAAAGATAGAGAAGTCTCCAACGTATTGCAAAGTGGTTATGGGAGTGGTTATGATCAGACAAAGAAAAATTTCCAACACCTTAATCCAAAATAATTACAGCACTCATTTTAACTTAGTGTTTCTTTGAGTAAACTGCAGTTACAATTCATACACATGCAGACTTAACTAAACAGTTGGCGTTTACCAAAGAACCTCTTAAAAGAGCCACATATTATTTTGAGAGATAGACATGAACTTTCAGGATTGCAAACTGATAAGTAGTTAGCATATTACACACCAAATCAATATAGCTATAAATAGCCAATTCAGAATCAAATGACCTTGGGCCAGATTACAGGTGCTAATTTTATCACTGCTTTTAACTCCACGTTTACCAATAGACTTCAACAGGAAATTGTTTGATAAAAAAGGTGTTAACATTTATCACCTGCTATAGAATCCAGCCCCTTGTGCATTGTGTATATATTTCCTAAGGCACACCAAACTCATGTTAAGGGCTTAACGTGGCATGGCCTAAAAAGCAAGCATGCTTCAGGAGCAGTTTCAGTACAATGGACAATATCCGAACAGGGCAACAAGTTATAGAGCAACATAATTAATATAATCTTCCATTATGCATAGCCTTCATTGACTATAAAAAGGCCTTTGACTCATTGAAAATGCAAGCAATAATCAATGCCCTGATCAATCAAGGAATAGATAGAGCTTACATCAATATCCTCCAATCAATATATGAAAATGCAACTGCATCAATATAATTCAGGAACAATAAAGTTTGGATCAACATAGAAAACAAGGAGACACAATCTCCCCAAAACTAGTTTCTACTTGTTTAGAATACATTTTCTGCAAACTAAATTGGGACAAAAAAGGACTAAGGGCAACAGAGACTATCTACATCACTGAAGTTTTGGCAGACAATATCATACTCTTTGCCAGTAGTCCTGAGGAACTGCAAGAACACATTGAAAAGATATAACAGCTAACCAAAAATGTTGATCTGAAGGTGAATATCAACAAAACAAATCATGTTTAACAAATTTACCATAACAAGGAAAATCACAGTAAATGGACAAGAGCTAGAAGAAGTAGACAGGTATGTTTAACTTGGACAGGAGATGTCGACACATGGAAACACCATGATGGAAATTGAGCAACAAATAAAACTGAGATGGGAAACATTTGAAAAAATTGGTAGAACTTTCTTTAAGACAAATTTGCCTAGAATGAAAATGTGCAGTATTGGCATAAAGGTAGAAATTGTACGGATTTTGTTGTGGACAGGGATTCCCACAGAAAAAGAGAAAATGTTCATTTTCTTTGGAAATTCAGAAACATGGGAACAAAACAGAATATTTGTCCCACAACTACTCCAGACTTGCCGTTCTTTTTCTTTAGGCAAAAGATCCATAAATGCATAATAGTCCCATTTCACTAAAAACTTGGCATGAATGGGGAAGATACATTCAATAAGCATCTTTCCCATAATGCCTTATTCACATTTTTTTTGTAAATTACTCCTCTTTTGTTTTTTGTGTGTTTTTTTTAAATAGCTTTTTAGTTATTTAGATTTATAGTCAAAGCTATGATAAGCTATCAGTGAGTTTGCTGACCATATCAATGCATGGGAAGAAATGACCTAGGTTTCAGTAGCCCAGACATGCCAAACTCAAATATATTCAACATTTGCTTCCAAGGAAGGCTGTAACATTGGCTGTGTTCTTAGAGAAAAACGGGATACTATTGGTAAACACCTCATTACAGGCGCAGGACATAACAGATCACAGACTTTGTTGAACTCTTTGAACATTCACCAAAGAGTGGGTATGGGGAGACTTTAAAGGCACAAGGGTAAAAGAAAAAGCCAGACGGAAGCAGCAAACATTCAGAGACAGAGTATATTGAGAATAAAAAGTCCAAAATCATATGCTCTGACCTACACAAGCATGCACATTCCATTCTTGCTCACTACAACATGCAGCTTTCTCTTACTGTGTCCCTATCCTACATGAACACTGCAGTCACATGACTGACTGGTGATGTCAACAAAGGTCCTTTGATCCAATAGAATCTAACATCAGCCCCATAGAATATAATAGGAATTGGAAAGGTGATATCACTGGAGATATCACTCTTTTTTATCACCTCTTCATCACTCCTTAGTGCATCTTCCCCAAGGAGTTAATATCCCCATTTAAATTAATGGGAATTTTCAGTTCTCTCCTACAGAAATATCATACTTAAACAGATGGGTAGTAAAATTATCCAAGCTTCTAGCACTGAAACAAAAAAATAAACAAACATTTTAAGTGTGTGATTAGTTGATGCTTCAAAAAAACTTTTGAATAATCATTCAATGTTAAAATAAAATGTACAATATCTCTATTCTGATCACTGTGCTATGGTACATTCACCATTTGTAGTGCATTGACATCAACCAATCAGAATAAGGATACAGCTATCTATAAGGAAAATGCCATAGCAACTAAGAATATGCAATAAATCAGTCTACTGCTCTCTAGCACCTTTCATTCAGTGGCATCGGTAAGAAGATAAAGCTGACTACATTTTCTATTATACGAACAGTGTTTTTTATGATCATGGCAGCTCTGTAAGAAAAATATCTATACATAAAAAGCACTGATTCTTAATCTAAGATTATAAGAAGAAAAAGGTCACACATTATTAAAACAATGTTATCTGTATACAAATATAAATGATTATTTACTGGACATTACAAACTGGCAGCTCCATTCTGTTATTTTATATCCTGAATCAAGATTCCTTGTCTTAGTTTTGCTTTTGAAATGCCAACTTAACTCACTCTTACATGGTTTTCTAGAGATGTTTCTACAAGATATTATGTAAACTTCAAAAAGAAACCCTGCCAAATGTGAAAGGGTTTTACAAAGTTAGATATTCAACTGTTGGCTTGACAGGTTAACATGACCACAGAAAACATCATGGATCATCTCTTTTAGAAATAAGTAGGTAGCTACTAGAAGGGATGGGTGAAAAGTCAAATTTTGTTCTAAGTGAAATTTCCACATACATTTTTTTAGCTATTCCCGTGGAAAATTCTATCCATAGAATTGTTTTTTTCCCACAATGCTCAGAGTTCCACAGAGCTACATAGGTGATCTTGGAGAGAGAGGAACAGAGAGAGAGAGACAGGTAGGGAGAGAGAAAAATTAAAGTGAGAGGCACAAGGACCAGTAGGAGAAGTTGGATGGGTTGGAAGTTGGATGGGTGCTGCTGCTGTTGTGGATGAGTGAACGTTCCAGCTCAGAGACTTCTACCCAGGTTTCCCAAGCTAGTAGTGCTGCCACCTGTGCCAGCAGCAGACCCTCAGTAATGAAGTGGGGTTATATATTGAATAAAGCTCAGATGGGCAATTTGTCCCCATCCCCACCACTTGGTTCCCCACAGTCACCCACTCTGAGAACCCCTATGGCGACCAACAAAGAGAAGAAAACATTATGCACCATGCCATTTAAAGTCCCCTCTTTGGTAAATAACTTGATCTTCTGGTTTATAGGATTGGCCAAGAAAATAAACATCTTTTTCAGGATAAACAATTTAATACTCAAAATACATTTTTGCCACTTAAAGAGTCCACCTTCCATAAGAGAAGACTCCATGATCCTCAGAACAAGCAACAATTCTGAAGCCAGGCCTACCATTCCATGTGGATATTCTTTCATGAGAAATAGAATGACATTTCAGACAATTCCTGGGTATTGGCAATGATTGTGGAGGGTTACAAAATAAGGTTTTCTTCTCTTGTTCCAAATTCATTACCACTCCGGTTCACATCTTCATCCCAATAATAAGCCCTTCTGAAAGCAACCAAAGACCTTAAATACTTTAAGTTCCTCATTCCCTGTCCAAGTCAATTTGAGAAAAAAAGATACTTATTCATCAGTATTCCTAGTGCCAAAGAAGAAGTTATAGAGCTACCACCTGGTGATAAGTCTCGCATTTCTAATCAAGTTTGTGTCAGGAGTACTTCGGGTTGGAATATATCAGGTCAGCATTAAATATTCTCCATTCAGGAGATGTCATGGTGATAGTAATTAGACGGCAAAAATTATATTCAATGTTTTCAGTTTACAGCCTTTCCCTAGGTGTAAAAATTATCCATCAGATAAATCTACCACAAAGTATGGGTTTAGAGACCTGTCGGTCATATTCAACAAGCTAAAAAGATGCAATCCTGGTGAAAACCAAAAGCATCTTGGAAATAAATAAGATTTGCAAAATTTCCATTGATTTAAATGGGCTTATTGTTCCAATGAATTCTAGAAAGGTGTACTAAGCACTGCAAAGCAAAGCAAGCCCCATTTAAACCAAAGGGAAGTTTAATTTCTCCATTATGTTACAGTTGGTTTTCTCCAGAATTCTTTAGCTCATTGAATACATATCTGTTCGACCATCCAATCATGAACCAGTTTCTGTTTATGACAGATTTGTTGAGTAGTTCAAATATGTGCTAGGAGATTAAAGGATTAACATTCATATCGCCTGCAACCTTTACACATTATGATTACAGATTGATTTGTAACTCGCCTTCCTTACTGCTAGTTTTCCAAGGTAAGTCTCAGCAAAGAGAGCGAAAGGTCACCACTCTGCCAAGAAATAAGCAGACACACTTCACTGAAGCTCCTTCTACTTTTGTTAGACCCTGCTGATAAGGTCACTTCTATCAACTCAGCTTTAGTGCATCATAATATCATTATTTAGCCATAAGATTCCTGAAGGAAATATGTTTTCGATGTTAATTACCATGACGGCCGGGCCCATGGGATGTGAATCCAGACACAAAGACTTTGCCTCTCATCTTTAATTCTGCTAATATTAGTCTCTCAGCACATTGTTTGAAAGCCCAAGTGGCAGAGTCAGCTATCATAATTGTTCCTTTCTTAGCAAATGTGTTAATTTAAGAGGGAAATAAATGTTGGGAGAGTTTCAGTACTTACCATTACAAGATTACATTTGTGTCTCATTAAGGCATTTGGATTTGCAATAAAGTTACATGTAATATTGATATAAAACATTTTGCGCCGTATGTATAATGGCAAAATGGAACAATTCTGCAACTCAAGGAGTACAATTCATCTATAGCAATCAAGGAGTTAAGATTGCCATTAAAAATATAACCTTGTAAGCAAGAGATCTTTCCAATGACTTGCTTAGGAGACATTTATTGCATTCAAGGTGTGAAAAATCTAATTTTAATGTGTAGCTTCCTAAGTTTGCAAATGAAGGAGAGAGTGCTCCAAGCTTGTATACTATTCACTATGCAGGGTCCCAACTGCAGATGTTCCAAGACATCTCTCCATTCACTTTGCAGCGGAGGAGACCATTAAAACCCCTGTCCGAGCACTTACATGCTCTAGAGATCAAATATAAATGGTGATTTCCCTTCTCCCTAATGGTGAAACACCAAGGAATATTACTGGAGGGGATTGCTGAATACTGTGCAGATTTGCAAATCAGCCAGCCAAGTGAGAGACCCGCCAACAAAGGGGGCAACCAGCCTGCCGTACCCACTCCGTACCCCCTAGGGAAAGCACGCAGGGACCGCTGGACACAAGCCCACAGCCTAACTAAGAAGAAACAGAGGGGCCCAAAGATGGACAACAATAATGCTGCCCAGACTAAGGATTGGGACTGATTCTTGTTCGATTGGGACACCATCCAGGATCTCCCTGGTGATGGAACTTCAACCCAGGTGAATTGGTACTGCCAAACTGACATGCAGGAAGATGGTGGTGGTTTTAGGCCATGGGACTTTACTATGTACAGCTCATAGTCATTAGGGTCTTGCCCTGATACAGTTATCACTCCCTGCTGTATCCCCTGGGTGGGATGCCTAACTAAGGGATGTAAAGCCCCTCACTCTGGATGACCAATGGGCAGTTATTAGATGGGAGGCAGGATTTTGGCCTCTGGGCTCTCTAAGGCCAATTTTTATTTTTTTGGCTAAGATTTATGTTTATGCTTAACATGTTTACCCATCACGTTTCATTTGTCAACTTGATGTTTTTTCCTTTATTGTACAAATGTTTAGTTCTCTAGGAAGGAGTACACTATGTCCTACCGCAGGAGATGCTCCAGTTGTGGCTTAGAAGTACTATAAACTTAGGGCTTTCAATTGGGAGGGTGGTATTAGGCTTTTCAGCTGTCCCTCTAATTCATATTGGCCAGCTTTCTGGTTTTTGCCGCCCTTCATGTCATGTCATGCCTCCTGCTTTATGGGCAGGAGTTTGAGATGAGAATTAGGATTGGGGGGGAGTAAAGAGAAGGTACTAAGTGTTTGAAGTTGGGGATGGGTGGGAGCTCCTGCTGCATACAATATAATGTGGGGTGACTATCCCGGGGGGGTGGTGGTAGACTTCGCCCTTGTCCATTTCCATCTGAGTTAATGGAACCTTTCGCTCAATGATTCCTCCCTCCTTCGCTTACCCAATCATGGTGTACCCCGTCTCTGTTTATCAGGGTCTGTATGGACGTAATGGAAGCTGTGTAATGCCGGGTGGAATGGTGAACCGGGACTTAGGGAAGATGCATGGTGATACTGTTGCATATGGTGGTGTTTATCTTTGCTATGTTATTGAATATTCAGTACAGTTAATTTTAACGTTGTAGGTGGCATTCTGCTAGGCTCTTGTCAGGACACCTGAATATATTGCTTAGGTGCTATGTCCTTCCCCATTTGGGGTCATGTTGGACCCTTACGTGACTTTTTTGGTGTGTTGGGAGGTCTTACTAGGCCGTCTTGGCACATACATGTTATACTTAGATTCATTCTGCTCCTGGGGATCTCTTCCTTTTACAAGCTCTCTTCTGCTGCTCTGTCTCTACTCTTTCTTTTTCTTTCCTCTTCCTATTTGGATTCAGTCTGGCTTGGAGGAGTAGGGGTTTATGTGTGTGTGTGTGTGTGGGGGGGGTGTTCAGGGGTATTTGATCCATATGCATTATTTTGACTACTCATGTAGGTCATGATGGTAGGCACTCTTGTCCTCACAGACTTAAGATCCTTTCCATTACTGCTAGAGGATTAAACATCTCAGAGCAATGGTCTCAGGCTTTGTGAGAGTTTTACAGGCTGGGATCGGATGTTGTGATGATCCAGGAGACCCATTTTTTAGCCTACAAACATCCCTCTTTCACAAAAGACATTACACATCAATATGGCACTCCACTTATTCTGGTAAAAATAATAAAAGGAGGGGTAGCATTGCACGGGACACCCAGGACATATGTCAAGACCCTGGAGGTAGGTTCTTATTTCTCAGAGGTCTCCTAGGTAGCGCCCAATGTACGCTGACCACTATTTATTCTCCCAATATGGGCCAATTCACATTTTTATCTTCCACTGGGCAACAACTGTTAGGGGGCAAGTTTAATCTACTGATTGACCCATCTGTGGACTGCTCGACTGGTGTGTCCTACATACCTCCTTCCATCTTGACCAGTTGGACTAAACTACTTCATGATACTCATCTGATAGATGCTGCCCCAGCACAGAGAAAATAAAAGCAAAATCAGAAAGTAAATTGGACCCTTAGCTGCCTGTGTCTTGCCAGTCAGTCACACCAAATTTCGGGGTATTTGGGGTCAACCTCCTTCTTTTCCTTCCAGAGTGCCCCTAGACTCCCCCAGTACAGAGAACAAAATGTCCTACCTAAAACACTGCCTAAACTAAGCTTCAATTCCCCTTTATTTGCATATCTTCTCTAGCTAAAAAAACTTCTGCTTTCTCCTCTTACAAACACAGGATGGCATGCTGTGAGAGCCTGACACCCTTTTATATGGCTTTAGAAAAGTAGAGAAAACTTTCACATTTTTCTTCCCATTTATTTCAATGCAATGAGCCATATGAAAAAAGCAAGAAAATTGTACTTTTTGAGGGAAATTATTTGCCAGACAGGAAATGCCATTTTTTCTGATTTTGGTTTCAGACAAACGTTTTCGACCATCCCTACTAGGGACAACATAGTCAAAACGTTAGTGACTATTCATGAGGTCCACTCTCGAGACATCTCACTGCTGCTGCTCACAATAGATGCGGAGAAGGCATTTGACAGGGTAAATTGGCTCTGTCTTGAAGAACTGATGGCCCATTTGGGACAGGACAAAGAACGATGTATAGTATTCTTAGCCTCCCCCTTACACCTCCCCCTCTGCGTATTTGAAATTTAATTAATGTATACGTCTCTGAGCCCTTTGAAATTACCAATGGGACCAGACAGGGCTGCCCCTTGTCCCCTATTATTTTTAATTTATCATTATAACTATCACGGTGCCCGTGCTTTTTTGTTTTTCTGTCAGTCTAGTCTGTGCCTTGCTCCCATTGGCTACTGTGTGTTAGTCCCGCCCAGTGTGACCTTTATATACTGGGCTAGGGGCACCCCTCTGGTTCCTTTGCCAGTGCGTTATCTGCTCTATGTTTCCCAGTGTACCGACTTGGCCTGCCTGACTACTCTGCATATTGTCTGCTGCCCTTGTGTTCTGACCCGGATTGCCTGACTCTTCTCTGAGGTTCCTGCTCCGTGACTTGACCCGGCTGGGCTGACATTCCTGCTCCGTGACTGACCCGGCTTTGGCTGACGTTCCTGCTCCGTGATTCATCCCGGCTTGGTTGACATTCCTGCTCCGTGATCCGTCCCAGCTTGTTGGCGTTCCTGTACTGTGTCACCTAGGTGACATTCTGACTGTCTGGCAGTGGGTCATTTCCTTGCAGAGTATCAGCAGCCAGTCCCTTTACCATTCCGGCTGTTGAGCCATCGGTTGCCTCCGCTTAAGCTGTGCAGAGTGCAAGTTGTCTCCGTTACTGCTACGGCAGGCTCCATTGGGCCTAGTCTCCGTTATTGCCTCTGCTCAAGCAAGTGTCTGCCTCCGTTACCACTCCGGCTGTTGAGCCACCGGTTGCCTCCGGTTAAGTTGTGCAGAATGCAAGTTGTCTCCGTTACTGCTACGGCAGGTTCCATTTGGGCCTAGTCTCCGTTATTGCCTCTGCTCAAGCGTCTGCCTCCGTTACCACTCCAGCTGTTGAGCCACTGGTTGCCTCCGGTTAAGCTGTGCAGAGATCAAGTTCTCTCTGTTACTGCTACGGGAGTGTCACGGTTTTCAAGACACTCAGACCAGTAGGTGAAATAAAACACAGTTTTATTAAGAACAAAATTAATGACAGAATTGCCCTTTATAGGCAGCACTGAGTAGCAGCAAGGAGGCAACAGTAGGACCAATATACAGATATTGACATAAACAGCACAGGCAGATAGCAGATACTGAGTACAGAGATACAAGGATTAACACAGTAATCAGTCCGTCTCAGTTGTGGTATTTGGTACGCCCAAGGTGATAATGGGCAGTAAATGGTGGAGAGGACTCAACACCAAACATTCATAATACTGAGATAACTGTCCAGCAAAGAGGAACCTGCAACCCAGAGCCTGCTGAACTTGAACAGTAGCCCCCACAGGCGTAATAACGGAGCAAATAGACTGCAAGAGCTTGAGCCAATAGCCCCCACAGGTGTGATAACGGAAGCAACTGAATTGCAAGTGCTTGAGCCAATAGCCCCCACGGGCGTGATAATGGAAGAAACTGGATTGCAAGAGCTTGAGCCAATAGCCCCCACAGGTGTGATAACGGAAGCAACTGGATTGCAAGAACTTGAGCCAATAGCCCCCACGGGCGTGATAATGGAAGAAACTGGATTGCAAGAGCTTGAGCCAATAGCCCCCACGGGCGTGATAACAGAAGCAACTGGATTGCAAGAGCTTGAGCATATAGCCCCCACGGGCGTAATAACAGAGGCTTGCACAGTAGCAGCTTGTTACGGTTTTTTAGGACTCTCAGACCAAATAAGTGAAAATAAAACACACTTTATTAAAGTGGATAAGGCACATGTACGCCCTCTAGGGGTGGTAGGTAATACACAGGAAAGTAAACTGAGATATTTACAATGGTAGTAGCACAAAAGACATAAATGCAAAACAGTATGCACTAGGATGATATTGACCCCCAAGGGGTTAATGTCCATATAACAGTCTGTCTCAGATGTGGAGGTTTGACACGCCCTGGATGTTAAAAGGCTGTGCTGTATAGACAAAGTTCATCAAGTGCTGAGGATAGAGCTGCCTTGCCAAGGTGTTGGATATTAAGCAGAAAGGGAAACAACTTAGCCCCCACGGGCGTAGTTACAGGAACTGCTTTTGTTTGTGCAAGTGCCAATAGCCCCCACGGGCGTAATGGAAACCGGCCGGCGGTGCAAGAGCTAACAGCCACCAGAAGTGTAATCGAATGCTGTAATACGAGAGCAAGAGCCACTAGCCCCCTCGGGCTTAGTACCGGATGCCAACACTGAAGCCTTTCTGCCAACACTCTGTGTCAAATGATATCGTCGGTAGCCAATACCGGAGAGCCTTAAGCGCCCAAACGGCCCAACTGTGTGAACACTCTGCAATGGTGGACTAGAGTTGCCGACGGAGAGCGGCCAACTCAGCAGCAGTATCACGGGTAACGAGGCTCGTACAGGAGATAACGAGAGTGAATTCGAGGCAGCACTGCAAGAGTTAAAATGCACGTTTACTCGAGTCTTCAGCGCTACTGTAAGGCTCTGCACAGGGAGGAAGGCCCACAGCATACACACAACTCTGCACAAAGAATGAGGCACAGCACTAAATCGAGGGAAGCACCAGGCAAGGCAGTCACTCTGACGCGGGCAGCAGAGACTGGAAATGTCGCGGCGGCGACAACTGAAACGCAGGTCACTGGAACAAGCTGGAAGTCGATCTTTGGAGCAGGAAGTCAGCCGGGCCGGGTCGGAGCACGTAGGAGGCAGTCATACAGGCCAGGTCATACACGAGCAGGAACGCCAGTCTAGCCGGGTCAGGATCCAAGGGTGGTACGCAGACAAGCCGGGTCATACACAAGCAGGTACACTGGAGAATGGTCAGGACAAGCCGAATCGGTACACAGGAACTCAGAATACTGGAACACAGCAACAGCACTACTGGCTCAGGAACACCACGAAAGGGCATCTGACAGATGTGATAGCCAGGTATAAAAAGGTCATCAGGGGGCGGGTCAAACTCAGGTAGCAAATCAGTGCCAGCCACAACTGAGAGTGACAGGAATCACAGGCACTGTGATAGTACCCCCCTCTCAAAGACCCCCTCTCCTAGCCTGAGGTCTGGGTTTCAAAGGATATTTAGAGTGAAAGCTGCGTACTAATCTCGGAGCATGGAGATCCCCCTGATCAACCCAAGAACGTTCCTCAGGGCCATAGCCCTTCCAATGAACCAAATATTGCAGCTTTCCTCTAAATCTCCTGGAATCAATAATACTCTGGACTTCATATTCTTCCTGGCCCTGGACGTCCACCGGCCCAGGAATCACTGGCGTAGAAGTATAACGATTGCACACCAAGGGTTTCAGGAGTGACACGTGGAACACATTATGAATGTGCATAGAGGGTGGAAGCTCCAGAGCATAAGAAACCGGATTAATCTTGCGGATAATCTTAAAAGGACCAATGAACCGGGGAGCCAGTTTATTGGATGGCACTTGTAAATTGAGGTTTCTGGATGACAGCCATACCCTGTCCCCAACCTGAAATGAGACCGCTGGAAGGCGTCTGCGATTAGCGTGCCTTTGCTGCCGCCTGAAAGACTGACTGAGGGGCCTTTGAACCTGTGCCCAAGTGGAACGGAGTCGTGCCAAATGCTCGTCTAGAGCAGGAATCTGCTGCGCCTGAAAGGAGTCCGGGAGCAGACAAGGCTGGAAACCATAATTCACAAGAAACGGGGAGCTCCAGGACGATGAGTTAACAGCACAGTTTCTGGCAAACTCTGCCCATGGCAACAGGTCAGCCCAATTATCATGATGATCGGTGACAAAGCAGCGCAGGAATTGTTCCAGTCCCTGATTGGCACGCTCAGCGGCCCCATTCGTCTGGGGATGGTAGGCAGAGGAAAATGACAATTGGATGCCCATCTGACCACAAAATGCCCTCCAGAACCTAGACACGAACTGGCTCCCACGGTCGGAGACAATCACTCTGGGCACTCCGTGCAGACGGAACACCTCTCTGGCAAAAACTATAGCCAATTCCTGAGCCGATGGAAGGCCAGTCAGAGGCACAAAATGTGCCATCTTAGAGAATCTATCGACCACCATAAGAATGAACGTGTAACCTCTAGATGCCGGTAGTTCTCCCAATAAGTCAATGGATATATGAGACCACGGACGATCTCCGTTAGGGACCGGTTGCAATAAGCCCACGGGGAGATGCCTAGGGGTCTTGGCACGGGCACAAGTGGTACAAGCTGCCGTAAAAGCGGCGCAGTCAGCTCTCAACGTAGGCCACCAAAATAACTGCGAGAGGGACCATACTAGTTGGTCCCTACCAATATGCCCAGCCGCTTTAGAGGCGTGATAAGTCTCCAACAGACGGACACGGAATGACTCATCTACGAAACACTTCCCCACTGGGGTTTCAGGAGGTGCCCGTGATTGTGATGCCAGTATCTCTTCCCCTAGTGGCGAGGTTATGGTGGTACGAATAGTAGCCAGGATCTGATCTGGCTGAATGATGGGTACCGGTACTTCCTCCCTCTCAGTGTCAGAGGCGAACTGACATGACAACGTATCAGCCTTGATATTCTTTGAACCAGGATACTAGGAAATTGAACCGGGACAAAAACAGCGCCCACCTGGCCTGTCTAGACGACAGCCTTTTGGCCTCAGAGAGATAGGTTAAATTCTTATGGTCAGTAAGAATTAGTACTGGAGTCTGAGTGCCCTCCAAGAGGTGTCGCCATTCCTTAAGTGCAAGTATGATGGCCAAAAGTTCTCTGTCGCCAATCTCGTAATGACTCTGGGTGCTGGATAATTTCTTAGAGAAGAACCCACAAGGCATTAAAGTGCCACCTCCCACAGGGCGTTGGGAGAGCACCGCCCCAACCCCAACCTCTGAAGCGTCCACCTCCAAAGTAAACGGCAGGGAGGGATTAGGGTGGGACAGTATAGGAGCAGATGCAAAGGCAGATTTCAGGGTAACAAATGCGTCTTCAGCTGCCTCAGACCACTGAGAGGGAGAAGCGCCCTTATGAGTCAAATCTGACAATGGTTTTACAATCGTAGAAAAGTTCTTGATGAACTTCCTATAGTAGTTCGCAAAACCTAGGAATCGTTGAATGGCCTTTAACCCCTTAGGCCGAGGCCAATGCAGAACCGCTGCCAACTTTTCCTGATCCATGGCAATGCCACTTTTGGATATTACGAACCCCAGGAATGGTACTTGAGATGTATGGAATTCGCATTTTTCTAGTTTACAGAATAACTTGTGCTTACGAAGTCGGAGCAGGACTTCAGAGACATCTTTAATATGTTGAGCAAGGTTAGCAGAGTGAATCAGTATATCGTCTAGATATACTACCACACAGGACTGGAGCAAGTCACGTAAAATATCGTTAATCAATTCCTGAAATACTGCAGGCGCATTGCATAAGCCAAATGGCATCACCAGATATTCATAATGCCCTGTTCTGGTATTAAACGCCGTTTTCCACTCATCACCCTCTTTAATTCTGACTAGATTATAGGCGGCTCGCAAATCAAGTTTAGTAAAGATCGAAGAGCCCTTTAATCTGTAGAATAATTCTGTAATAAGTGGAATGGGGTAGGCGTTCTTGGGCATCAGCTTATTCAGCCCACGGTAGTCAATGCAAGGCCTGAGTTCCCCATTCGTCTTTTTGACAAAAAAAAATCCGGCACCAGCCGGAGAAGTAGATTTACGAATGATTCCCCTTTCCAGGGCATCTGTGATATACTCCTCCATTGCCTTATTTTCCTCACATGACAGGGGGTAAGTACGTCCCCTGGGAGGCACAGCACCAGGAGGCAAATCAATGGCGCAATCGTATGGCCTATGGTCAGGTAATGCGCTGGCCTCTCCTTTGCTAAACACGTCACTGAATTGCCCATATTCTGTTGGCACAGCTTGAGAGGTACACATAATCTTAACAGGAAGGGAGAGACAATTCTTGTTACAGTACTCAGACCAAGAGTTAACTTCACACCTTTGCCATTCGAATTGGGGATTGTGTGTTTGCAACCATGGGAACCCCAAAATAACTGAATGATGCGGGGAACGAATGATCTGAAATTGTATCTGCTCCCTGTGACAAGCCCCCACGGTCATTGTCACTGGAATTGTCTCGAACGTAATGAAAGCAGGATCCAGGGGTCTGCCATCAATGGCCTCTATAGCCATAGGAGAATCCTTTTTACATAACGGAATGCCCTGCAACTCAGTAAAGGACTGATCCATGAAATATCCGGCTGCCCCGGAGTCCACCAATGCTAGGACTTCTAAGACCTTATCAGTCCAAGCAAATGTCACCTGGATGGTGGGTTTAGTGGTGCAAGTATCTAGGGACTGTTCAACACCACCTAGGGCCTGTCCCCCAAGGTACCCTAGGTGCGTTCGTTTCCCGGTCTTACAGGACAATTGCGTAATACATGACCCGGTTTGCCACAGTATAGGCATAAGCCTTGCCTTCTACGATACAGCTTCTCCTCCTTCGTGAGCTTAGTAAAACCTATTTGCATAGGTTCAGTGCTGTCAGCTGTTCGCTCAGGTAGAACGGGTGGTGTGGGTGGGTTAAAGAACTGGTTCTGGCCATAACTCTTTGCTTTGGCCCTCTTAGCCAAGCGTCTCTCCCGGATGCGAGAGTCTATCACCATGACATAGTCAATGTACTCATCCAGCTCGCTGGGTACATCTCGAGCTGCTATCTCGTCCTTGATCTGTTCAGCAAGACCCTGAGTAAAGGCAGCAAGTAAGGCCTCATCGTTCCAGCCTACCTCTGCTGCCAAGGTCCGGAATTCAATAGCATACTCGCCCAGAGTGCGCTCGCCCTGCTGAATCTCCATCAGCTTTTTGGCAGCAGAGGCAGACCTGCCAGGAACCTCAAACACACGTCTGAACTTAACCACGAAATCTCTAAAGTTCAGTGTGCAGGGTCTGGCATTATCCCATAACGGATTTGCCCATGCCAATGCTTTGCCCGTCAACAGAGATATCATAAAGCCGACCTTGCTACGGTCATTCGGAAATGCCTGGGGTGCCAACTCCAAAAATATCTCCAACTGGTTAATAAAACCTCTGCATAGGGAGGGTTCGCCATCATATCTTAGGGGTAATGGTACCGCTGCCGTTAACCCTCTAGTGTTAGCACTGGGAGATACAGAGGGATTACCCGGTGTCACGACTGGGGGGACCACCGGATTATGACCAGACTTGTCCAAATGTACTGTACGTTCAAGCAACGTTTGTAGAGCCAGTGCCAATTGGTCCAGGCGCTGCTCATGGACATCCATTCTCCAGTGGATGTTCTGAGTATTACTTTCACCCTTACCGTCTGAGGTCATGGCCCTTTCGTACTGTTACGGTTTTTTAGGACTCTCAAACCAAATAAGTGAAAATAAAACACACTTTATTAAAGTGAATAAGGCACATGTACGCCCTCTAGGGGCGGTAGGTAATACACAGGAAAGTAAACTGAGATATTTACAATGGTAGTAGCACAAAAGACATAAATGCAAAACAGTATGCACCAGGATGATATTGACCCCCAAGGGGTTAATGTCCATATAACAGTCTGTCTCAGATGTGGAGGTTTGACACGCCCTGGATGTTAAAAGGCTGTGCTGTATAGACAAAGTTCATCAAGTGCTGAGGATAGAGCTGCCTTGCCAAGGTGTTGGATAGTAAGCAGAAAGGGAAACAACTTAGCCCCCACGGGTGTAGTTACAGGAACTGCTTTTGTTTGTGCAAGTGCCAATAGCCCCCACGGGCGTAACGGAAACCGGCCGGCGGTGCAAGAGCTAACAACCACCAGAAGTGTAATCGAATGCTGTAATACGAGAGCAAGAGCCACTAGCCCCCTCGGGCTTAGTACCGGATGCCAACACTGAAGCTTTTCTGCCAACACTCTGTGTCAAATGATATCGTCGGTAGCCAATACCGGAGAGCCTTAAGCGCCCAAACGGCCCAACTGTGTGAACACTCTGCAATGGTGGACTAGAGTTGCCGACGGAGAGCGGCCAACTCAGCAGCAGTATCACGGGTAACGAGGCTCGTACAGGAGATAACGAGAGTGAATTCGAGGCAGCACTGCAAGAGTTAAAATGCACGTTTACTCGAGTCTTCAGCGCTACTGTAAGGCTCTGCACAGGGAGGAAGGCCCACAGCATACACACAACTCTGCACAAAGAACGAGGCACAGCACTAAATCGAGGGAAGCACCAGGCAAGGCAGTCACTCTGACGTGGGCAGCAGAGACTGGAAATGTCGCGGCGGCGACAACTGAAACGCAGGTCACTGGAACAAGCTGGAAGTCGATCTTCGGAGCAGGAAGTCAGCCGGGCCGGGTCGGAGCACGTAGGAGGCAGTCATACAGGCCGGGTCATACACGAGCAGGAATGTCAGTCTAGCCGGGTCAGGATCCAAGGGTGGTATGCAGACGAGCCGGGTCATACACAAGCAGGTACACTGGAGAATGGTCAGGACAAGCCGAATCGGTACACAGGAACTCAGAATACTGGAACACAGCAACAGCACTACTGGCTCAGGAACACCACGAAAGGGCATCTGACAGATGTGATAGCCAGGTATAAAAAGGTCATCAGGGGGCGGGTCAAACTCAGATAGCAAATCAGTGCCAGCCACAACTGAGAGTGACAGGAATCACAGACACTGTGATACAGCTAAAGCCATAGCGCCTACCGTGCACGGTAATGTAACTTCACTACACTGCAAGGAGTGATATGAACCGTCACCTTACAAGGCCTACTAGACCGGCTCAGCAGTAATAGTGGTTGGAGAGAAATGGCTCAGCAATATAGCAACGCTCTGTACCAGACTGGAGGCTCAGAACCGGGAACACAGCTCTGCAAGGGTAGACGGCTCAGTAATTGGAACACAGCTCTGTACGAGTTAACGGCTCAGTAATTGGAACACAGCTCTGCATGGGTTAACGGCTCTATAATTGGAACACAGCTCTGCACGGGTTAACGGCTCGTAAAAGGAGTACAGTAGGAGAGAAGTACAGTAGTTGGCGGAAGTCAGAATGTCGCCTCGGCGACAGCGGGAATCTGAAGCGTAGTCTGGGCAGATGTAACCGGTGCAGGTCACGGAGCAGGAACGTCATACAAGCCGAGTCGAATCACGGAGCAGGTTCTCAGACAAGCCAGATCAGGTCACGAGCAGGAACGTCAGCCAGGCTGAGTCAAATCACGGAGCAGGTTTTCAGACAAGCCAGATCAGGACACGAGCAGGAACGTCAGCCAGGCCTGGTCAAATCACGGGGCAGGAACACAGGAACGTAGTCAGAGCAAGCCAAGTCGGTACACCGGAAATCAGGAACGCAGGAACACAGCACTGCAATACTGGCTCAGGAACACCACGAAAGGGCACCTGACAGGTGCCAATGGCCAAGTATAAAAAGGTCACCAGGGGTGGGCCAAACAGGCTCAACCAATCGGAGCGCAGCACAAGTGAGAGAGTGATAGGAGAGAAATCACTGCACCATGATAGGCAGGTTCGATTGGGCCTAGTCTCCGTTACTGCCTCTGCTCAAGCAACTGTCTGCCTCCGTTACCACTCTGGCTACTGAGCCACCGGTTGCCTCCGGTTAAACTGTACTGAGTGCAGTGTTGACTCCGTTACTGCTATGGCAGGTTATCCTGGGCCTAGTCTCCGTTGTTGCCTTTTGCTCAGAACAAGTGTTGCCTCCGTTACTGCGCCCCCAGTACCTCACGTTACTTTGTTCCAGTATTGCCTACAGCTCATGCCAGGACTGCTGATCTGGCTATTGACTTCATCCACTCCTCAGCTGGTTATATGCAGAGAGACCCATCACTGATCTCTTTGCACATGGGACTTTTTACACTCTGAAGTTCATTAACCCATTCTACACCTTGTTCCTGGGAAATCATTTCTCTGCCTGACCTGTGTCAGTATAGACTATTGTGGACTTATTGTTTATGCTGTACCTGTGTGGACTGATATTTATAACTTGTCGTGTGTCTATACAAGTCTGCTTTACTACAGGACCTCTGAAGGTTATTCCTTTTAATAAAACTGTTTTTATCCTAAACCTGTGTCTGTGTGTCAAACAAACCATAACAATAACCCCTTTTTAACATTATTCAACATCATCCTCAGATTGAAGGTTTACTCTTAGCTAAGGAACACACGGTTGTCTCTATCTTTGCAGATGTAGGGGGGGTGTAGGAGAAGTAGGATAATTGTAATAAAGATGATCGCCCTACCCAAAGCACTTTACCTTTTTAAAATATTGCCAATGCAATTTCTCCTTTCTTGCATCAATAGACTTCAATTGGTACTAAACTCCTTTGCATGGGCCTATAAGAAGCCGAGGTTAGCAGCAACTCGGCGATATCTCTCAATCAGTTCAGGGTTCATAGGCCTCCCTAACCTAAAATTGTACTATACCTACTGTGCAATAGTTACTCTCATTGATTGTTATCTGGGGGCAAGGAAAAGACGGTCCCTAGTTTTTCAATACTCAATCCGAACCCTTGATTTGAGCAATCTGACCAGATTAGTAAAGCTACTTCTTCACATCCTATCCTCTCTCATGTTTTACAGACCTGGACCCAAATTTGATTAAAACATGGCTTATCCAGTTTCCCATTTCACCTTCTCTCCATTTATAGCTCCGTACTTTTCCCCCGGGCGAACTAGGAAGTCCCTTCCTCTTGTGGAAGCAACTTCACATAGGTACTCTGTATTCTGAATATGGGGATCTTTCCCTTTGAATACCTGTGCTGTGATTATGCATAATTGCACCATTTTCTTTTCGGCTTGGTCGCTAAAGGGTACACACACCTGGGCCCCTCACCCTGTTTGAATCTCTTCTTTCATCCCCTGCTTCAGGGGTGAAGATGCTGTCCAAGGTATGCAAATTGTTCTCCACTCCTTCGCTGAGGACCAAAGCAACCTTCAGTGAGAATTCAAACTGAACATTATTTGGTCTGCTGATCGCTGGAATTGTGTTTAGGTCTTTGTACACTAAATCTGATGACTATACCTCTAAAGAGGTGAACTACATAGTTATGACATAGTACTTTGAAATCCAAACATTTATGGAGATTCGTGCATTCCCTTACTGAACTTCCATCATATGTCACTTCCGGTTATTTTACGGATCACTCTATACTTCCGATGTTTTTTTCTGATATTTTTGTATGTCTCACATACTGAGCTGGTGTGTTGTGAGCCTCTTGTTCATATGTGTTTCCCACCAAATTACAGAGGCACAAACTGGAACGTGCTTCCATCCTCCAGTATGGGATACCCAATGAGCCAGTCATACTCTCAGATTTTAACATGTTTATGTGTTCAACAAACATTTCAGTATCAAGAAGGCTCATTGTGAACCTCATAATTTCAACATACTTTGTTTGGATTTCACAGTAACGGGTGATGCCCCTGACAAAGAGATATTGGAATCGTGAAATGCATCGGGACTTTTTCTAACATCATTATTTTTGTGATATTGTTTGAATATATTTGACATATAATTTTAATCATATTTATATAATAAGTAGGTATTTCAGTAGAGGTGGTTCCCCATTTTTTGTTCCGTCACCTAATATATATACAAATATACCACTCCTTAACAAAATTTATCCCCAAAGATCAAGTGCAAACAGAACCTTGGGGGAAGGTCCTTAATGAAATATGGAGGAAAGGCAAGAGATACTGAGAGAAGGAGCGAGAGGAGATGGGTGAGTAACTGACCAGGACTGGGGGTCTGTCCCAGTTGAGGCTTTATACATACAGGCGGCAGTAGCCTCTATAATTAAGAGTACCAACTTTACAAGGAATAAGGGGGTTATTTTTATTGAAATTGAGAATAATCCTGGTTGTACTTAGAGGAATGTTTCGCTGTCCCTTTTCTTCTTGTTTGCAGTGGAATAATTTAACAGGCTTCTGTCAGAGCAGGCAGCAATAAGATAGAGGAGTCATTTAACAAGCTTATATTAATGCTGGCAGCAATAAGAGAATGGTCAAAAAATCAAGCCAAGGATCACAACAGGAATCAAACAGGACTAGAACAAAGATCAGGAACACTCCAAGTAATACACTATACTAACAAGCAGCAGTGTTTGTGTTGCTGCTAGATAACGATGAAGGAGGAATGTCCAGAAGAGCACACAGGATCATACATAATTGCAGATCAGAAGTGAGTGGAGTGTCTGTGTCTAGGTAAGCTACCAGGCAAACAAAGTCCAGAAACAGCTTCACTGTAACAGGTACTTACAAGGAATGATTTTAGTAATATATATCTTCCCTTTCTCCTTCCATGTTTCCTAGGTCAGCCCAATCTCAGTGTCTCCAACAATTACAGTGACTAAGGAACACCAATCTGGATGTCTACCATTACAACAAACACACAAACACACACACATATACACATACAAACACACACAGACAGACACATTCTTGCTTTCTGTTCTATAGGAGCTAATGTAAATGTGCTTGTTTTTATGTTGCTTTGTTTTGTTTTATAACTTCTTAATGTACACAACTATGTATTTTTGAGTGACAACAACACAGATACCTAATGTATAAAGTAGCAAATTATATTTTCATTTTGTGTGTTTTAACAAAATGGTCTTTGGAAAAAATGTTCCAGGCATGGAACAGTTAATATGTTATTGCAGTTAAGTGGTGAACTCGCTTTTGGCAATGAAACTTCAGGATGTAGTGTTGGTTTAGCTGCACAAACTTGTGCTGACTGAAAAAGTATAGTGACAAGGAGTGGAGAGGAAGAAAGCCCAATCCAAAATGTCACCCCCACAGGAGAAAGGGGAAGAAGCAAAGGTAATATCTAAATGTCCTGGTTTTATTTGTTGCAGAAAAATAGCACAGATCGTTTTTTTCCCAGCTTCATATATCATCACCTGTAAAATTAGCCTATTGTATTAGGCATGACAGTTTCACTTTAACACATGAAAGGATTTTCAAGTAGACAACACTGGAATAGTCCTGATGAACTTAGGTTACTAGTCTCCCAGATATAATAATTCATTCATATTTAAAAATATTTCTCAGTATATCGTTTCATAGCTAAAGGCATTTGTATATCACAAGATTTGCAGTTTGTCCTCCATGACAATTCTTGTTCATGAATGATACTACACTGCAACATCATTCCTGCTTGACATCTAGGTTCCATCAAAGGAAAATTGGGCCCTGCACCAGTATTAACAGTGAACACCAAAGGTCAGGTGCATTTCTGGAGCAAAGCAAGTGCACAATAATGAAAATTAAAATTCTGATTGATTTAAATGGGAGATTTAACCCATTGAATGTTAGAGAGGCTTCCAACACAGTGGAGACTTCACTAACTTTGATGGAATGAAAAGCCCATTTTAATGCTATGGGATTAAGGTCTCAGACTCCCTATGATGAATTTGAAAAGACAATTGAATCTATTGCGATTTTTAATTAAATCTTGAAAGATTTTTCATATGTATTAATTTTACAGTGGGTAATCTTCCTGTGAATTATGAAACCTCCAACTTACAAGCATCTCAATGGTGACCTCTTAAATAATAAGTTAGTGTTGGCAATTAACAAATTAATTCATTGCACAGTTACGGAAAAAAGAACAACAGGAGTTGTGCCAAGAAAGTAAGTTACACGCTGGGATAATTACAAAGAACAATTCCGCTGGTTTACTTATGAATCTGTGAGCCAACGGTGTTTATTTTAGTCTGTCACTTTTGCCACCTTTGAACTGAATAATCTTTGAAGTGACAGATTCTACATTCTTGTCTCAGTTGCTATTTCAACCATTCCTGGAGGTATATATCTATTAAATTCTATTTTCTTCAGGGTTATCACCTTTTTTCAACCTTCAAACTGTTCTTTATTCTGATTTTATATTGAATGCCAGGGGTATACCTAAGACATGACTTCACCACTTTCCCGCCAAAGGGGTCAGCAGTGCATCAGAGATTAAGTTGCAGTGTGGAACAGCTAAGATCAGATATTTCATATTAAAGTGGAACTAACACTATATAAAGAATTGGATGATTTTGAAAGAGCTTTCAAAATCACCTACAGTATACATCATGGGATCTTAATGAAAGAAAAAAATGGTCTGAGTATAAGCTATCCTAAAGGGAAAAAAGCAAAACCATCCTTAGCCTTAGTTATTGCCTTCAGCCACATCTCATTTCAGAGCCCTCAGCCACCTACAATTACAGTCCTCTCTCCATAAAAATATTCAGCCTTCCTCTCTCTCAGGTTCCACACAACCAGGGCCGGATTTACATCTCAGGAGCCTGTAGGCACAGAAATCTGAAGCGCCCCCCCCCCATTGGCCATCTCCACTGGACACCTCCACAATGTTCCTAATCTCCACACTGTCCCCATCATATCCACTTTGCCCTCACACTGCCCCTGATCAGCTCTAACTTGCCCCCCACATCAGCTACATATTACCCTCACATTGCGCCCACTCCCATTTCCAACCTCCTCCCTGGTGGTCCAGCGGCGTGGCAGGACAGGTCTGCTCCTCATTCTGCACAGACCTGTAGCTGCTGGCGTTCCCCTGCAGTCTTCTCTTCAGCAATGCAGAGCTCTGGGAGATGATGTCATCTCCCAGCGCTCTGCATTATTAAAGAGCCAGGGGAGCTCATCAGCTACGGGCCTGTGCTGAAGGAGGCGCAGACGGTAGACTTGACCAGGTGGGGGGTTAGTGCCTGCACTGCCCGGGAAAAGGATTTAAAAAAAAATAAAAATAATAATAATAATAAAAAAAAAAAAAAAAACGGGTCCCAATGACAGATGCCTACTCTGCCTTATGAGAAATCCGGCCCTGCACACACCCTCATTATTGCTCTCATCCACATCCCCTATAAGAGCCCTCAATCACCCAATCTAAGCCCCTCCCTCCATAACACTTAGAAACTACACATAATATCCTCAGCCACCACATACTACATTCTGAGTCACCTTCACATGATGGGAGCATTCCCCCAGTCCCTTCAGCTGCATTAACTGTGGTGCAACACAATGTGTTGACACTGGTGCTATTCCAACATTGTGCACATAAGTCTCCCCCTTTTTATTTCATCGTTGGTAGCCTGGGCTTAGTATGGTTGGATGGCAGCTGTGCTCCTCAATTACATTACAATGAAGAACAGGTCCTTCCAGCAAGATGGATGTGCATGTACAATAGAGAGTTTAGTCAGACCATCACAGTCTCACACCTCTGGATAGGCTCCGATCACCCTTCATGTACCCAGTAGCTTCTCACAGCTTTGTCCCATTCAACTGATATGCAGATCAGAGAAATCCTCCTTCAGCTTTTACCCTTTCTTCCAGTGGGAATCTCCTGAGCTATCTCCTGAAATCCCCTCTGGAAAGAAGTGTACCATAGCGAAAGAGGATTTCACTGATCATTTTATCAGCTGAGTGAAACAGAGAGATGAGAATCTACTAGGTACTCAGTGGGAAAATGGAGACTATCCAGCAGTGTGAGATGATCTCAGCCTGAGATCCCTGTGAAAAGGAAGTACACTACACTGAAAGAGGACTTGTCTGATCCACATATCCAGTGAATGAAGGTACTAATTGTAAGGCTAACTCTAATATAATGTGAGGTTTATTTACTTTATGAGATATTTAGCTTAAGTTATTTCTCATTTTAAGAAAATTAGCTAGTACCTCCTGGCAGGAAATAGCAGTTGGGATTGAGAGTGGAATGTTAGTATCTGACACACTGGGCTGTGGCAGCCAGTACTACATAATTTGCATAAAATTACATATAAAGCTAAATATCTCAAAATCTCTGGTTTTAAATTACCTGGATAATATAGGGGAATTTGAAAGCTATTTCAGGATGTTACTATTAGTTTAACAAAACATCTGTTCTATAAAATTTGGTGTACTTGATTTGCCCCATCTGTGTGCATTTTGGCCCATAACGAAAACTTTTTAAAAATTAATCCTAATATAACCATTGTTGGGCTCTACGATCACTGACAGCAGTGACTGTTATAAATATTTTGAGATCACACTGTCTTTTTTTGAAAAAACAAACAAACCTAGTGAGCCCTCCTCAGCGAGGTTGCAAAGTGCTAGAATTATGCAGGGTCTGAAGCAGCGATCGCTCAACACCTGTTGATGCCGAGGCACATCGGCAGCTACAGCATCCGCTACACCTGCATCCAGGCGGCACAGACTGGGACAGATATTGTGCCACTGACCTTACTTCTTTTATAGAAAACAGAGGGTCGAGAATACACATGCACATATATAGCCTGCATCCTGCATGGTGACAGCAAAGAAATAGCCAGTATTTGCAAAGTTTCCAGTTTCTTCACATTTCAGTGGTCACAGCTTGTCAGGAGAGAATAGTTTCATGCAGCTGTATCAACCTTTGAAGAACTAAAGAGATGGACAACCATTTGGTCCTTAAAATATTTTTGAAACATCCCTGTTTAAAATGGATTACACAAATTAAATTCTGCCTTCATCTTGTATTTGCCAATTTTCAGTAAAATAATTTTTGAGAAATAAACCTTTATGTTTTGGTGGCACTTTATGATAATTACATACACACCTAATTAGCTATGTTTGAGGCCAAACAACCTTCACTGCACCATAAGAAATACCCCAGTGTGTGGACTCTGACTAGATTCATTCATAGCATGGTGTGTGTTAATATGGGGCCAACATTGAAATGAATTAGCATATAGTGCTAGACTGTACCACCAACAAATAAAGGTTAATTTCTCACTCAAACTATTTATATTACAAACCAATAGTACAACTTATAAGTGTCACTTTACCTTGCTTCCAGCGCTGCCTCTTCAGCGACGCTCGGCGTCTTTCCACGCGTCATCTGCAGGCAGAGGCTTCAAGCATGCTGCAGGCCTCTGTTTTATGTGTGTTTGTTTCCTATAGTCTCCTCCTACCTACTTCCTCCCTCTAGCTGCTTCGCCTATCTATTTCCTGTGGAGGGGTTTAAAGGGCAGACTGAGTCCTGACTCAGTCACTCTTACGTTGGTGTTCTGAGCAGTTCATTATCTTGTATTCCTGATTCCTGTGCATGATCCGGCTTGTCTGTCCATCCATTCTGGTATTGACCCGTGGCGCTGTCTGACTATTCTCCTTGTGCATTCTGATTTGGCTCAGATATCCTATCTGGTGCACACCCGTGGCTCTGGCTGACTACCCGCTCTGTGTATGACCTAGGCTTGTCTGACTACCCAATCTGGTGTTGACCTGGGGCTCTATCCACTGCGCATCCAGCATTCCATCGCTTCAGAGGATATCCTATCTGGTGCAAACCCATGGCTGTGGCTGACTACCCGCTCCGTGTATGACTTTGGCTCATCTGACTATCCTATCTGGTGCTTACTAGAAGGCCCTGTCTGTTCGCTCCTAGGGTTGGTCCCGTTATTCAGACATCCTTCCTAGTATTGACCTGGGGCTAGCAGACACCCAGCTACTGACTGCAGGCTGAGTCAGTATCACTCTTGGGTGTTACCGTACTGCGAGACTCCAGCAGTCTGAGGCCTAGTCTCGGACAGTGAGGTGGTGATATTGGGAGACTGCTATTCCTGGTACAGTACTCGCCTTTTCGATCACCCACTGTGTGTATATATTTATATTGCATGACTGTTATTATTCTCATAATAAAAGTTCTATTAACTATTCCATCTGACTCCTGGTTTTGCTTGCCAGCCGTAACAATAAGCAGTTTTAATTATTCTTAAATTGGAACTACCACCTTATCTTTATCTTCAATAACTCCCCATTTGGCAGCTAGCTGCTTAGTAGAGCTAGTCGCCAGAATTATGACCTTATTCAAAAGAAATATACATTCTTACCAGGCTGACAGCAGCATGGAGCGTGGACATCTTGCCATAGTGACGTCCACGTGCCTGCGATGTAAGTCCCAGCCGGGTCTAGAGGCGTTGCTAGGAGCCGGCCGGCTCCAAATGGGACTGACAGCGCAGGCGTGGGGGCGTCACTATGGCAAGATATCCACGCTCCATGCTGCTGTCAGCCCAGTCAGAATGCATATTCATTTTGAATATGGTCCTAATTCTGGAGACTAGCTCTACTAAGCAGCTAGTCGCCAGATAGGGAGTTATTGAACATAAAGTGTTTTCAAGGTGGTAGGTCCGCTTTAAAATTAACTCAACTTTAATAGCCCCAATGCATTGCTCTGCAGTGTGTTAAACATGCCTCAATCATTCAGGTAGGCAAAGCAATGCGTTGCCTACCCCTCTGGCACTCAGAGGGTTAAAAACTGCCTTATTCTTTTGCATGCCAGAGAGATGACATAATGTAGTAAAGTTTCTTGTCTTGTTTCATAATTGTGCAAGTCAAAGATCTCTCAAGGATTTGGGGGGGATTTATTCAAAATGTTAATATAGTTATTAAGAAAATAGAGGATGTGTTACAATGTCACAAAGGATGAATTTATCTTTATTGTCCCATTAAAAACATTTACTTTGAAGGCTCAAAATTAATAAAAGCTGAGAACTTTGTCTAACCCTCCCACCACCACTACCACCATCTTTTAACTTGCTGCATTGATGTAAATCTAGAATGCCTAAATGGTAAGGGGCTATGAGGCTCGAAGGTAATAAATCATTCCAAGACTGCTTTTTAGGAGCAGGGCTGGATTTGACAATGGACATAGAAGGCAGTTGTCTAGGGTGCCTGAATGTGAGAGAGGTCTTCTATGTTTGTGGCTGAGCTGTAGCTGAGGAAGTAGTCAGGGGACAGAAACATCATATCCACATTTAGCAAGCATTATTTTTAACAGTTTTATTTATTTTCATACTAGTTGAACAGCCCATTACACGGGCCACAGTGCCACGGTCACCCGGTCGCGGGGCAGTCACGCGCGAGATTGCCCGCGCCGAGGCTGATACAGAGCTGGACGCTCCTTCGGAGCGCCCAGCTCTGTATCAGCCGCGGCACGGGCAGTCTCTACTGCGCATGACTGCAGCACGTGCAGCAGTGTCTACTGCACATGTCGTGCGTTACACACGAATTAGCGAATTATTATATAGGATTATAATTTTGTATTGTTATTTGTGATACATTATTTTCTATAACAAATATTTTTTGGAGACTACGAAGCAGTAATTTTTGGGCTTTCCTACTTCTAAATCAAGGATACCTGAGCAGATACAAGGTAATATTTCTGCAGGCCTGTAGGTATATACCCTTCCACAACTATCTTCATTGTAAGTATAATCAGTGTCCTATAAATGCACTTGTCATTAAGATAATAGGCACTATTGGGTACCAGCTTTGGTTTTTCTATATGATTGTGAGAGATGCCATAGCTGTGCTTGCCACACCCACTGTGCTTAGTTGTATATGTGGCCCTGTGATCAGATACCAGTTTGCATCGCAATATGTTGGACACTTCTTGGGCACACAAGGTTCTGTAGTGGGCCTATCTCTTTATAAACACTTTGCCTATTAATTAAAAATGCTAATTTCTTTCAATTATTATTTTATTTTTTTTTAGAGACACATAAGTTTTTTTTAATTTTAGAAATTGAACTTAGTTGGGTAACCTTTTTCATGGTCTTCTAAAGGTGAATATACTTAGAAACACCGCTAGGTTTCTCAAAAAAGGCAAAAAATTAGTGTGTGTGTGTGTGTGTGTGTGTGTGTGTGTGTGTGTGTGTGTGTGTTTTGTATTTTTTTTAAAGGAGCAGTAAACTTTTTTATGAAAAAAATATATATTGTAGGGATTTTCCTACTGAGTAAAATAAGGGTACTCCCACTGCTGAGAGATTTATATTTCCAGAGTTATTACAGTTTAAACCCATGTTTTTTTTTTACATTAGCACTGCCCTCTAGTGGTGAAATTCTAATTAGTTTTCCTGTTAGATTCTAAGGGAGAGGAAAGTCAGAAAAGTCAGAGACATAACAGTTCTCCATAGAATGTGATAGAAACTGCCTGTCACTTCCTGTCAGTTAGAACTATCAGGAAGTAAACACAGTAAATTCACTTCCTGATTATTTGAACTGCTATAAATTTTGAATAAAACATCTGACAGCGATGGGAGTGACCTTGTTTTACTGCTCCTTTAAAGAATTCTTCATTACCCTTTAAGTGCCAGTGGATGTTCACCCATATGATACTTAAGGGGTTAATTCCCTCTTAACTAACCTAAATATCACTATCGATATCAGTCCCGTGAACCTCTCCAGGAGGGCAACATTTTCTGTTTCCATAGTGACACACAGTAAAGGGTTAGGTTTATAAGCACAATCAGACTGCTAACTTGTTTCTTGTTTAGCTATCTGGGTTTTTGAGTACTGGCACTATTCTTTACTGTTTACTAAAATCAGCTGATCAGTGGTATGTGGAAAGCCAAACGAGATTAGTGAAGGCATCCAAATGAATCCATAGCTCTGTGTATGGAATGTAAAGAATTTGCTTCTCCAGATTGATTTTTACTAAATCTAAATGCAGCTAGGCTGCAGCATGTAATATCACTCGCAGTCTGGTTGTTCTTATAAAACAAACTCTTGCAGAGGATCATGGGACTGTGTATGCTTGTGGCTTTGGCTGCTAGGCACCTGGTGATAAAATATGGTGATGTCTAGCTGCATTTAATTTTTGTAAAATGAATCTAATGATGGATGCAAGTTTCAAGTAATAGGAGTACTATTGTTCAGCAGAGTATTTTCCCTGACTGGCGCAGTGGGAGTGCTCATCTGGGATAGATAGGGAGAGGGAACCCGCCGCTCAATTACATATAGGGTTGCCACCTTTTCTTCAAAAAAATACCGGCCATGGCATTCCCTCCATAAACTTAACATTGGACAGAAGCCAATTTTTTACCGGCCTACCGGTAACATACCGGCTGGGTGGCAACCCTAATTACATATTAACCATTTGGATGTCAGAGAGTTAATTAGTGCCACTCTGGCACAGAATAAGTCATTAAAAAAACACACAGAGACATTTTTATACCTTTATTGAAACAGCCTAAGCTTAAGATGATATTATAAAAGGTCAAGAAAATTCAGCTTCTAAAGTTAAAAAAATATATAGGCAAATGGTTTTTAAATTGTTAGGTTCACTTTAAAGGCTTGATGTTCAAAAGTTGTGGTACCTGAAATTGTCTGTAATTAGTCTGAAAAAGTTCCTACGCCATGATCCATTAGTTCCCCAGACATGTTATTAGCATTTTTTGCATTTACTTCTGCTATTTCTGTCAAAGGGAAAAGGCAGTCTTAGTTAAAAGTGGGTGTAGTGTAATTACCAACATCATATTGTTAGTTATTTTCAAATAAAACTTTCTTCTAGCAGTAATTTTTTTGTCTAATTTCCTTCATTTTTTTACAGACAAAACAAAAGTGGCCCAAACATGGAGAAGACATTTTAAAGTTTTATTAGTATATACGAGGGAGACGCAGTAGTGCCGTTAAATGGTAAACATTTATTTGTAATTTTAAAGAAATAAATGCTCGTCTTACTGCTGTTTTTAATTAATTATGAAACATTTTCAAAAGTGATGGATCCACTGACCACTGATCTAAAAATGTTTTCATTATGAAGACTTTTTTTTTTAAGTTTAAAATGTTTTATTGAGTATACTAACACAAAATACAGTAATCTATACAATCCAAAAATACAAGTGTTTAGGAGGAGTACATAATATTGAAAAAAAGACAGAGGGTGACTGCACCTGACAGTCAGGTGTATTGATGAAAGGGTATAATATAGAGTGAATTATCCGTTTAAGAATCAGCCTGGATCACCGGTAGCAATAACAAGATGTGGTCCAGATCATAATAACATAGGGTGGTACTCCATGTTAGAGGAGCAATAACCCACACTGCGAATTAGAACACATTTACATCAGTGTGAAGCCAGCAGGTCATAGCTAGTTGAGATTGCAAGAACAGAGAAAAGGGAAAGAAAGGAGAAAGGGAATATGGAGACTTTTTCAACATCGTGCCTATAGTCTATTTAATATGTTACAGGTTTTTATGTTCAGGCAACTGGGAATGGGTTTAGGGCAAGGTCATATGAGAAAAAGAGGCGTGTCCATCGGTGGATAAGGAAACCTGAGAGGTAAATCCAGCCCTGATCAGCTGATAAGTGATCACCTTGGGTCCTACAGGTAAACAGTATAAGAGATAATAGATAAAATGTATTAAATAATATTATTTTAACAGTACCACACTATTTTGATCACTACTAAACACATTTTGCAAGCCCAATTAAAGACACATTCTTGCATGATAGTTTTGCTCTTGGATATGGTTTTTACTTAAGGGGACTGTCTGCACAAAGAATGCAATTAAATTCTCAGTAAGCTTGGGGATAGCTTGTGCAACACTGGAAAGTGCTGCTTTATCAAGGGACATCGAGTCACATCTGTTTATCTATATCTTTATCCAGCCTATCTTTGTATAATTTTCTCCATCAGGGAAACCAGACACATCATGTCACTTTGCACCAGAATCAGTTTGAGATTCTTCCATCTGGGGCTGCTTTTCGGAGAGAGCTGTTTACAAACGTTTAATGAGACTTTACACAAATGTCTTACATTTTATGCTATTAAGATTGATACTTTTGGTTAACCTCTTGAGTGATAGAGCCATCTCCAGTGCATTGCTAAGACATGCATGGAAGAGTATCCATTATCCAAGGAGTTAAAAAAAATTACCATATATATTACTTCTGGATTATTATTATTATTTGCAGTTTTACTTTGGTCTGATGGTAAAATATTAGCTAGATGGAACCTCTAGCACTTGCATCTAAATGAGTTGTGCGCAAACCTGTCCTCGCGCCCCACAACAGTCGAGATTTTCTGAATCTAGTCCTCATATGGATACAAGTGAATTAACCAGAGTTTCATCCATTATGAAGGAACTACCTGAGTTACCAACATTCACTTGTGGTTAGCCTGAAACCATGTACTGTTGGGGGCTTGAAGATAGATTTAAGCACACCATCTAAACAATAGAAACAAAGACCTATCTTTTCCTTTCATTGGAAGATGTAAATTGTTGTCCTGAACTTTTGGAGGGCCATAAGTTGGCCAGCCCTGCTTTAGTGCATACTGCTGCATATAATCTGCTATCGTTAGTACCATAATGAGAGGAAGCCCAAAATCTGTCCTCTCTAGCTAGAGAACTAAAAAAGGGTAGAGATAAACCATTTCCTCTGTCTTGTTTAACCCATTAAGGATCAGATAGCTGTTCAGCAATATGTTGCATACACATCTGGTCCTTAAAGTATTAACCCTTTGAGTGCCAGAGGGGTAAACAATGCATTGTAAAGCAATAAGTTGCGTATCACTCTGGCACTCAAAGGCTTAATAAATGGTGTTAAACAAGGTGCAAAGTACGGAACACCTCAAGTTACCAGTATACTCCCACACTACCTTCCACTTCACTCAAGTTGCTTTAAGGAGTGAATCTTTATCTTAAGTAGCTTAGTAAATTGGCATTAGGTATGTGTAGAACTAAAATAAAAAAGAGAGCAGAATCCTATTAGTTCATCTCCCTACCTGGTGCTTATTTGCCAGGGTAGTAACTACAGGAGTTTGCAGAGGGTGCAGTTGTGACTGAGCACACCATACAAGAGGGCCATCTAGCTCCAAGACCCAGTAGGATTTAGCTATGCCCAAGAGATAATTTTTGCGTTAAGGGGCCCAAAAAAATGTTTGCACTAAGATGCCAAATAAATAGTTAAACCACTGTTATTTGCTAAGAAGAAATGGACACATTCTGGAACAAACTGCTTCATGAAGGGTGATTAAAATGTCTCAGAGTATCATTGATTTAAATTGAGCTTTTATAAAACCAGGGAGGCCTTCAAAGCATTGCTTTGGAAACCTTGCTAACATTCAAGGGGTTAGAAGACCCATTTACCTTAATGGGAATTTTTATTTGCCCACTACTGTGAAGTTGGTTTGCACCATAATTCTTACATTTTTTCTTAGTACATCAGTCTCATTAACATAGAAACATTAATAGAATTGCATAATTTATATGTTCTGGCCATAGCATAACAGTTGTACCACTATGCCTGGTTGGATTCATCTCATTCATGTTATGCCTACATTTATGACTATAAATTTTATTGGCTCTTTTTTCTCTATTTTTGTAATTTTTTATGCACATATTGCCATTGTGTTTTAAGTGTTTAAACCCTTAAAGACCAGCGGGGTATGCAATACATTGCTTCCCAATGTGTTGCATGCCCCTTTGGACCTTATGGGGTTAAGGACTGTATGCGCAATGAAAAAGTGAAGAAATTCTGGTACAAACCAGTGGTACAGAAGAACAAATATACAATTTCCATTGATTTGAATGGAGAGCTTAATTCCTTGAATGACTTTAGATCTCCAAATGCATTCAACAATTAAATGATCCCAAAAATTCAAAGGGAATTAAGAAAATCTTTATTTGCTCCTCTTTATGCATGTGGCTTAAGTGTATACCCATCTTTGTCCTCTCATACACATTTTGAGATTGTATGACTCCCATAATAAACATTGCTTACCATTAACTAGTATGAGAGTGCTTGTTTGTTTTCGTTCTTGTGCATGATTGCAAATTACACTACAAACAACATGCAGAAATGGATGTACCAGAAATCCAAATACCTTCCTTTTTCTGTGGTGACAGAGACATGG
Source organism: Rhinophrynus dorsalis (assembly GCA_037306005.1). NCBI lineage: Eukaryota > Metazoa > Chordata > Amphibia > Anura > Rhinophrynidae > Rhinophrynus > Rhinophrynus dorsalis. Next base: position 536,624,594 of record CM074718.1, on the reverse strand, counting down.
CATGTCATGAGATAGGTGAGAGTGTTGTTCTGATCAGCTCCTGAAAATGTCCAGTTGCAACCCCCTCCTGTAGAATTGAGCAGGTATAATAATGTGCATATGAACAGACTCTCCCAAATCAGATCCAGATGATCTCTGATTAAAAAGAAACTGAAAGATGAAGGGGTTTGAAGTCTATGTGGTGGCCTTCCAAAATGACCCTCAAAACACACTGATCCATAATTGAAGGCTCCCTCATGTCTCAAAAGTGATTGAGGTGACTTCCCAAAGGGCAGAGATGGGCTTGGCTGCCTCTGGTTTTGGGCCAGGGCACGCTTGAAAAGTCTAAGGCACCCCATATTGGTGTGGGTGGGTGGGATGTAAACCACTTGTCATCTTCAGGAAAAATGCACATCTAGGAGAAATCTCAGGGAACAGGGTACATTTGCTCCAGTAGCATTACTATTAATCTAGGCCAGGACCAAAAAGTTGTTTCCCCATAAATGCATGGGACACCAAGGCCTTTTTGGAAGAACAGTCAGCCGACCAAATCTTGAGCCACACAGTACAATGTACAGCTACCGAGAAGGCTGAGGCTTTTCCAGAAAATCTAGCACTAGCAAGCACCGCTTCTTTATGGTATGCATTGGCCTTTAGGATTTTGGCAAGCATTACCAGTAGTTCCTCTTTAGGAGCATCCCATTGAAAAGCATCTGAAAGTTGTTCATCCCAGATATCCATAGCTCTAGTGACTCAAGGCAATCCCTGTGACAGCAAAATTCACCTTCAGTAAATAATTTTCTTATCTGCCTGAACCCTAAGAGCTGTGTCATCTTAGCAAAGCACGATATTGGGAGATAGTGTTGTAGGTATTGTCCTGCTAAACAGAATGGTTCATGCAAGACTGGGACTCTGGGAAATGATTTGTTCAAATGTTATAATTGTTGAAACTGTCACAAAATGAGAACGTATACTATGAAATGCAATACATAAATGTAGCCATAGAAAACAACAGAATAAAAATCTGGACACTAGGGGCTGGATTCAAATGCAGGTGATTAGACTTAGACTTCAATAGGAAAACGTTTTTTGAATTTTTTTGAATCCAGCCCTAGATATTGTTTTGTAATAACTTTGTAATGAATTACACCTCCTTTAAACCATTGAGTGTCAGGGAGGTATCAAACACATTGCCATGCAGTGTGGTTGACACCTCCCTGGAATTTAATGGGTTAAACAATGCTTTGGTGACTGCCGTGTACCTCCCTCTCTGTGTTCAAATGATTATGCATTCTGTAACAATCCTATCAAACTAAGCTATTCCAAACTCAATTAATTATATGGGGTGGAGTGCATACCTTAAATGTGATAACTGATTTTCATCAGTTACTTGTGGGAAATGACAGGAACATCTGACTATGGTTACTGTGTTCTAGAGTATTAAAATGCGATCTGAAAAGCTTCTGTACTTACAGGGATTATGGTGTGTTAAATGTGAATTATTAGACTGTTACACTGTTAGTCTGTGCAACTCCTTATCACTGGAATGCCTTATATGTGGCTAGAGGAATACATTAAAAGGATAGTAAACTCAAGAAAAAAGTACAGGCAAATTGATAGGTACAATTAATAAATACTTACTGCCCTCATTCCCATCTCTCAAACCTTTATGGTTTGAGAGATATAATAAAATAAAGGTCTCTGTTCCCTCCCCTTTCTGCCTGACGAGCTGTAAAGCTGTCAGAGAAAGAATCTGGTCTCCCGACTTTAGGCGGCTCTTCAGGAGTGCTGACATTGGGATATCTAATTATAATTACTTCATCGAAATGGTCTACAACGTGTCGTTGAAAGCCAGGCACACGTTGTAGACCATACCGATGAAGTAATTATAGTTATATATCCTGAAGAGCTGCTGTCTGGTCCCGGAAGCAGGAACTCATGACGTCCGCTATTTAGCGGACGCATGAAAAGTAGGAGGGAGCAGAGACCTTTATTTTATTATATCTCTCAAACCATAACGGTTTGAGAGATGGGAATGAGGGCAGTAAGTATTTTTAATTGTACCTTTCAATTCGCCTATACTTTTTTCTTGAGTTTACTATCCCTTTAAGTTATTCAATGCCAGAGCAAATTTTAACCCCTTAGCGACAATGGACGTACATGTACGTCCTCTGTGGCCGTCACTTAGTAACAGAGGACGTACATGTACGTCCAGGAAATCCGGATCCCCACACGGCTGCACGCCGTTCGGGGACTCTGGATTCTAATGCAAAAAAAAAAAAAATGTTAGACGGGCGTTAAGTGATGGCCGCGTCTGCACGCAGCGGTCACTAAGGGGTTAATATCATATGTGGAAGGCTTCACCTGTATTTCTGTGAGCATCTGCAAGACTATATATACTTGACAGCAGCAAATCCCACTGGGTTTATCACATTGGAAACAGCCTGAGCCCCTTGAAAGTATGTTGGTTGGTTGGTCATAACTCAGTTCATTCCCTCTCTTGTACTACTCCTTGTACTAACAACATCAGCCCCTGCTGGAATCATAACTATTAGTAACCTTAATGATTGTTCTTCTTCAGCAAGCACCTTGGCCCAGCTCAAGAGTCCTCTTATCTTCTGTGTAATCCCACCTACCCCTACCATAGCCTATCTGCTGAGACCGAAGGAGCAGTCCTTGTAAAAATACTGCTTTCATAGTCTTTAGCAATAGCTTTCATCTTATACTCCTCTCCAAGATCGTAGTTCATTCTTTCCCCAGGTGTCAGGTATAGTCTCCCTCCCCAGGTCTTTCCCAGAAGCTTAGTTCTTGGTCACTTGTTTATAATACATGGTCTTGTTCACATGTCACTCCCCTTCAGGTTATCTGGCACTTTCCTAGTTGTATGCACCTTCCTTAGCTCCTGCATGCCTTTCCTCACACTCAAACAACTACTATTTAGTAGTATTTTCACCATGACAACCTTCCTGTGCAACCCCCTCCTCTTTACACACTGCCGGTCCACCTTTAGTCTTAGTGAACAGCCCTCACTTGTCACTCCCTCTCCATTGCTTTGCCCATCTTCTTAGCACTTACCTTGTTTCCGTCTTTCTCAAACACCTGCCATGCAAGATCCAGCACATTAGCCCACCTTTGACTTGGAAGCTTCATCAGCCAATACACCTGCAGGAATCTCAGCCCATCCCACAGAGAATGGACTGATCCCAAGTTCATGACCTTGCTTACCAGAAAACACATTTCCTATCCAGCATCAGCAAGAACAGCTGACCTATTTTGCCTCCCCCTCAGCTTCCCCTTACTTGGCCCACATCACCCAACTCCTTAAAACCTCAGCTCTGCAGTCTCTGATATCCAATCCAGACTCACCCCAACACCGATTCTATCAGTTACAAATATCAAACCACTTCCATGTTCCTTTTCTACCTTATCTTCCATATTACTCCAGCCCACATGATCCATTCCCACATAAGACAAAATATCATAAAAAGGAAAGACGTGAACCTTGGACCCAAAAGTTTAGATTAGGTGTCTGTCATGTGCAGGTAAACTTGATAATAATGGGAAAGTTGTGTTTCATGAGGATCAGAGGGAATAGAATGACATCATTGCAGGAAATCACAAAACCCCACTTGAAATGTACAGTTCCAAATGAAGGAAAAAGACCAGCGATCATCTTACTTTACTCTATGAAACAAACTGGAGGAACTATGAGAAGACTTACACCCAAATAGATATTGATGGTGCATTAAAAAAAACACTTGTTTCTTTCAGTCTTTTCATATATGTACCTGATGAGAAGTCTGGATACCAGTGGTTTATGAATTTGCCAGTGTGACCCCTCTGGCATTCGTGGCTAACACCAACAGCTACAATCAAGGATATACATTACAGTGTATGATTGCTATAGTGCAAACCTGTAGACCACTTTGCCAGCATTGGGCTTTGATACCAGCAAGTCCCACACCACAAACCTCATAGCATGAGCAGAGCAATGGTATACATTAATTCCATTTTGGTTACACATTGCTTTGTACATCTAAATGAGGCACATAGGAAAGGACCACACTGAAATGCTCACACACTGCTTCAGTGTCCTCCTCTGGGAGCAATCAGCATTTAGGGGGAGGGATTTTGTATGTAAATGACCTATTAGTAAGGTCCTACACTTGATTTAGTGCAGAATTGGTTAGTACATTTACTCCAGTGTGTTGATCATTAGGAGATGTACTAAAATATATAAGCTCTGCTGGTAACATGGGATTGAAATAACATGCAACAAGTACATTGCACTGAGCCCATCTCTCCCACCGCTTTGGACCAAACTGTAAGCTGCAAAGGTATTAAAACTTGTTGGGACTATGACTGCTATTACCACTACTACCCCTTATATTATGTAATAAGCAGTGTACTATGACCTGGCAGTGCCAGTTGATTGCCATTGGCAGGACTTCTATACTGTCCTGTTACTTCTCGAGTTCCTATGTAATTCAGTGGAGCCTATTCATTAATATCTCCAAAGTTGAAGAAATATTAGTGCATAGGCTCCATGGAAGAACACAGGAATTGGAGAAGTAATAAACTGGAGAAGTCATCACCACTTTATCACCTCTTGATAACCTCTTTATCACCTCTTAGTGAATCTCCCCCGACTTTTTGGGGGATTGCACAGTACAACCCTGGTTGCAGACTTAGTAAAATGGGATAATTGCCCTTTAATGTAGAAAGTGGGGACTTATTCTTAATCCAGACCTGTAGAATATGCATGCTTAGTTTATTTCAATTCAAACTGTTTTAATATTGGAATTATGGAGAACAATTACGGAGAAGAGATCTCTGGACTTCTAAAATTTTAAACTACTCTAGTATTATTGGACAACAGTGTGAAGCAAAGCTATAAATTTAGTGTGATAATGATAAAATATAGCCAATTTTAGAAATTATCATGTGCCTGAAATATTTGATAACTGGGGATTCAACTCCTTGGATGCTAAAAAGCATAGTGAAGCAATGCTTTGGAGACCTCTCTTTAATGCATGGGGTTAATTGCACTGTGAAATCTACCAGTAGCTTATTACATGTGGCTGTGGTAGTCGTATCTCTGTGCTTGATAATATGTTCATGCATCTTGCTGTGCAGATGAACTGTATGCTGCTGGGTCATGTTTGCAGTCCCCAGTGTCATTGAAGAGGCAATATCTGTCCTTTTAAATTATCTTGGCAGATTGCCCCACTGGCTGCAAAGGCAGCCGCAGGCGTTCCAGAGCATGGCCTGACCTAGTTACAGCTCAGGAGGCACAAAGAGGAAACTCCAAGGGGCTGAGGGATTATGGATGTGGGAGATCAACTGTGAAATGCCATGCAGAAGAGATGACTTAACCCTTTCAAAGAAGGGGGCATATGCAGCATTGTGCTGGCTTTATTGGGATCCTCATGGATCTTACACCAACTACTGACTTAACATGCAGAACATGGAAAACCAATGCTCTGGATGAATAGTACTAATAATCACCTGTCAGCTATCCCAAAAATATAGAACTCTAGTTCTGGTTCTCTGTCCCAGGATCCTGTTCTCCTAACTTTGGTCCAATGTTTTCATGAATGCCAAAGGTGCATGAACACATACTTAATCTCCTGGATTCAAGAGATGGCTCAAACACATTACTTTCCAATGGGTGAGATGACTCTAAGAGTTAATATTGGTTAATTATTATCATTTGTATGGTTTCATACAATCCTTTTGTGTGGCAATGTCTCCTATGCTATACAAGCAGGGCTCTAATTCTACACTTTAGGAATCAGTGGATCTTAAAGAACCAGTAGACATCTTATGAAACTGTCTACCAGGCCTATAGCATGTGCAGAGATATGGTGTAAAATGAACATTATGTTAAACAAGGCACAGAGGAAAGCAACACCCCAGCATGTTTATAGTCTGACCCAAAGTCCTCACCTTGAGCAAATGAGGAATTTTTGAGTAATTAACTTAGTAAATTGACATTAGGTGAGCGTAGTGTAAGAAATACAATTCTAGCACCTAACTTATGGCAGAATTAGTTTCATACGTTCACCTTAATACATTACTTGGACACTAGTTAGCACTGTTGCTAACAGTTTGATTGAAAATCAATTATTAAATAAATGTGTATGAGCTGTAATAACTTTTGAACAAAGAATCTCATATAATACCCTTGTTTTATTCAGTAGAAAGAACCCTCATAACAGATTAAAAGAGTGCACTGTTCCTTAAATTTGTGTGATGACTTACCTATGTAGGTGTCCATTAAGAAGTCAAGTATATCTATTTACATATTGTTTCAATCTCAGGTGCCTGTGTTAACTGATCTCTCATGGGGTTCAATTCAATTCCCACAGTAAAAAAATGTTTTTCAAGCACAGTAAACCATCCAATAACCCAGGCTTTCAACCACTAACGGGAGATAAGAAAATGACCACGAATATTTCGCCCATTGAGATGAATGGAACAGCTCTACACATGGGTGATTCATTTATGTGCAGTCAGTGCCAACGTACAATAAACTGATACATTTACCGGCAGAAACTCTGCTCCTGCTTTTCCTTGGTGTACAGCACAAAACGAAGGTTCAAAACAACCATCGGACAAACCCAAGCAGGGAACAAACAGCTCACAAGACACCTAGCACACAGCACAATGACAACAATGGCAAAAATAAATCTGGAATGCCAAGGAACTACCCTGCAGATGTGCATGCCCTATAAAAATAAAACCTAGACAACCAACATTAATCCATCAACTCCCTGAGGGACAAGAGGTTTACAAATCAACCCCAAACAATCCATGACACCATATCCCAGCCCAACAAGGGTTAACCTGCACCAGCATCTATGCCCACACAATACAATATGCACACCTGACAATTGTTAAGCAACCCAAGCCTACCTGTGTAACATCACTAGCTAATGGAGACCCAGGTGCACTGCTCAAAGTCACACATGCACCTGACAGCCAACAGCAATTACAACAAACACATTAAAAAAACAACAGCCACAACACCATACACTTCTGGACAATACACACTCCACCACTGTCTTAAAGGGACATCTCTCCATCCTCAAATGTGGCGTGTTTAGAGTGAGACCAATCAAAGAGAGAGATTACAAGCAATATGTCTCCATTGCAATACCTGTGATGATGTCAGGGGATGTGTGAGGGCAAAGGAGACCCAGTAACCCCCAAGCACACCTAAACATATTTCACATGTTGCAAGCACTGATGGTCTGGCTGGCAAGCCACGCAGAAGCCCATCTCCACCCGGGAGACCATGACAGACAGCAGCACCTCAGCTGTCACAAATGGATCATATATACAGCACCAACTGTGCCCTATCTGGATTACAGAAGCTGCTGTGTGCCATACATTTCATGGCAAGTGGTTCCCTCCAGTCCAAGGATATGCATCTGGGATGTCCCTGCCCACATGTTCCAGGGTATTGTCTCAGGTTTTGTCAGCTTTTAAGATGAAGGGCAGGAGGTACATCCTCTTCCCTACCACTCACATAGAGTGGACATGTGGAACACAAGGGCAGGCATACCTTGAGTCATTGGGGTCATGGACTGCACACATGAGCATAAGAGCTGCCCTGCATGAGGGACATTTATACAACAATCAAAAGCATTTCCACTCTATCAAAGCACAGATGGTGTGTGATGAGAACATGAGGATCACCCGTGTGTAACGGTTTTCAGACACTCAGACTGCAGGTTTGAATAAAACACAGTTTTATTAAAAACAAAAAAATAACGAACAAGGTCGCCCTCAATAGGCAACACAGTAGATAGCAAGAGATAGACACAGAGGCCTTCACAGGACCAGTATACAGGAGTACAAATAATACATATACTGTCACAGGACAGGCTCAGAATAGTGACTTGCAATCAATAGTTAAATACATAGGAATCGTCAGTCTCTGTTGTGGTGTTTGGCACGCCCAAGGTGAATAGGAAGCAGCAATAGGTGCTAGATTGCACAACACCTTAAGTCCACTGATGTCGTTAGCTGCTTGGGTAATGCAGAGACTGAGATAGAACGCTGCGGAGCAATTTGCGGGCGTATAACGGAGACAACTTGTAATGCAGAAGCGTGAGCCGCTACCCCCCACGGGCGTATAATGGAGACTACTGATGCTGCAAGAGCGTGAATAGCTAGCCCCCACGGGCGTGCAATAGAGACCAACCATACAGTGATAGCTTGAGCCAAATAGCCCCTACGGGCGTATGACAGAGACACTTTGCCCTGCAAGAGCGTGACTCGCTAGCCCCCACGGGCGTATAAGACCAACCATCCAGCGATAGCTTGAGCCAATAGCCCCTCCGGGCATTTAACGAGAATCATGGGTGCAGAAGGTGCTAGAGCTAATAGGCACGTAACCGGATACCGACTACTCTGCTTTGGATGACAATATGAGCTGCCGTCTACCAAGGCCCCAACGCGGCCGGCTCAGCAGGAGCAGAGGGAGTATAACGGCTCTGCAAGAGTTAACAACAGCACCCGGTTGGATATATAGCACAGCAAGTATAATCGGAGGCTCAGCGTATAACAGTGTCAAGTGTCAAGGAGGACTCAGCTTTTGGGTAGTAAAGCTCTGCAAGCATAACCGGAGACTCAGCTTAGCAGTACAGCTCTGCAAGCGTAACTGGCAACTCAGCTCAGGAGACACGACTCAGCAGGAGTTAATGGATACAGTCTCGATCCAATCAGACGCGAACACAGCAGGAGTCAGAATTCGCCCAAGTGACAACAGCAGCAGGAACGTCAGCCAGGCTGGGTCAGATCACGGAGGAGATTCTCAGACAAGCCAGATCAGCAACGAGCAGGAATGTCAGCCAGGCCAGGTCAGATCACGGAGGAGGAGATTCTCAGACAAGCCAGATCAGCAACGAGCAGGAACGTCAGCCAGGCCGGGTCAGATCACGGAGCAGGAACACAGAAGAATTCTCAGAACAGGCCAAATTGGTACACCGGAAATCAGGAATACAGGAACTCAGCAACAGCAACACTGGCTCTGGAACACCACGAAAGGTGCCACTAGTCTGGTATAAAAAGGGTCACCAGGGGCGGGCCAAACAGGCTCAACCAATAAGAAAGCAGCACAAGAGAGAGTGACAGAGGGAGATCACGGGAACCCTGATACCGTGCCTGTGCTTCCTATCCTACCAGTAGCCATAACACCTACATCCTCAGGCAATCCTCTGTCTACAGGGACTTTAAGAATGGGACAAATACAGGAAGATGGCTGTTGGGTGAGTCCCCAGTCTAAGCATCCCATTACATCAAATGATGTAACTTAAGACTGCTTTGTCCTGAGACAGCCTCCTTTATAGGTGTTCACCAGTACGGTTCAGTTGTTTCATATAATAACGAGAAAACACAAATTCAGTATATGCTATGTATATGTTATGTTGCACCAAATAAAAGTGTATTAATTCACTTACATATAGGTTTGGAGTAATCGGCTTTACTTCTAAGGGTCATCTGTGCTTGAATATCAATGCTCCAGTATCCACATAGACCAGAAAGGAGAAGGGTTGATTACCATATGCAGTATATCACAAATAGAGAGATAAAAATATCTACTCACTCAGAGGTAGATGATCTTGCTCTGTTTTTTCTCCCTTTATTCGTAGTGATAAGGATCCTTCTTTGTTGGCTCCCTTCAGGGTCCGGTTAGTTCTCGGTTATCAGTTCTTCTTGTGCATTTGATTATGCATACGATTCCCCCTAGGGTTAAATGGTTGAAAAGTATGGAGTTTCAAGGGTAGCTTACCTTGCTGTAATATAAATATTTTTAAGGTACTTGGAATTGAGCAAGTTATTTATGAAATAAAGCAATTTATTGATAGAATACAAATTCAATTCCCCCACTTTTGGTCACAATACAAACTAAAATTCCTTCGGATAGCACTGGATTGCCAGCATCTGTTTGCAATGTCAAATAGCCTCCTCGTGGTAAGGCCCTAACACGGGAGGAAAAGGAAAATAGGGAGTAAAGCTGACACAAGTAGCGAGCATAGATTTGTCCCAACACATTTCGTGTGTTGAGCACTTCCTCAGGGGTATATTTAAAATTGCCAGTCAAATGTAGGTTTAAATACTTTTTGATCTTAATTATCAGGCAAATCACATAACGATACAATGTCACCAGATACATTGACTGACAAGCGGATGAATTCCATCCGGTTCAATCTAAAGTTAAAATTAACCCGTCAAGTACCTAATACGTTACATGAGAAATCTCCAAAATTATAAAATGTAATAAAGTGTAATATGATGTTCCTACATGATTGTAATATTAACCATGTCTGATCTATTGATACTCGCACCATATTCCTATTATTTCTTACAGGAAAATATGTTTACCCGGGGTTAAGACTTTATTGCCGGTAAAGGAGTGATTAGAGACTATCCGGTCTTCTTCTAGTCTTATAAGCGTATGGTATAATACATATCCCAAAGATCTTACCAGTATGAAATGAAAACTTGAGGGCACAATATTATTGCAGACAAATTATCATCTCCTAGTTCCCACCCTGATATACCTATGTCCGGTCTAACCTTGTATAGCGATACAATAGTTTCAACCAAAATACTCTGAAACGGACATATAGTTAACATCCTATATAATAATTCGCTAAAACGCGTGTAATGCCGCGACATGCGCAGTAGATACCGCTGCGCGTGCTGCACTCATCTGCAGTAGAGACTGCCCGAGCCGCGGCTGATACAGAGACTCTATATCAGCCGTGGCGCGGGTAGTCTCCACTGCGCGTGACTGCCCCGCAACCGGGTGGCAGTTGGACTGTGGTCCATGTAATGTGCTGTTCAACTAGTTATACATAAATATTTACACATAGCATAGATGAACTAAAACAAAGTCTGCTGACAAGGATGATATAACAGACAGATATATCTCTGTATAGCGATCCAGAAGTTAAATATTATACAGAACAAACATATAATATTAAATAACATTAGATCCTACACAGTTAGCATTATACATACATAATTCGCAAAATTCTACATAGTTTAAACAGATATGTTACATCATGTATCCTTAGAGGTTGCACCCATGTCCAAGGAATAATATATATTATTGTCTATTCTTTTAAGTAAAATACGATCGATGGTACATATAAATGTTAGGATATTTTATTATTAATGACTTTCTGATGTAACAACGTGTTATAACATAATGTTCATTTGTTACTACTTAAACATTATATAGTTTAATACCAGAGTGTTGCGATACAGTTTAAAGACTTTTTCATTCGGTAAAATAATTTCTTTTAAAAAAGACTTGATGACGTCATTTAAACACGCGATTTCAAACAGCTGGCGTGTTTTTCCTACACGTGTATTCCAATTGGTATTTAAGTGAGGAGTGTTATTTAACATTGTTTGCTGTCTTGACAAAGACCCGCGTGTGGGTCGAAACGTCGACATTTAGCTTTTTATCCTTTTGAAGCAATAAAAAAAGTTTTTATTTTATATTAAGACCGTTGTGTGCCTGCTTAAGATATCGTAGTTTCTACAATACAATAAGTTTACTATTTGACTTCATTGGCAGTAGCACCGGGGCAGTAATAACAATATTGGAGTGCCCATCTTTCTATGCTTATATATATATATATATATATATATATAATTGAATAGTGCAGACCCCCTAGTGTATGATACATTAACTGTGGTGTTTACAGTGTGATTCTTATTACTAATTATGGTATGCAGTTTAGGTCCCATAATTATATATTTGTTCAATACATCTACCTTTCGGCAGTAATTTTAACAATGTCTTGATTCACTTGTGTCTTAGATTGTCCTATACCAATTTGAATTTGTCAGTGCCATCCGAAAGATTTACGTTGATGGAGACTGTGTAAATCTTAAAAGCCAGGAATATTAAGTAATCCTTGTAGTTGTATTTTGCAGAGTTGAGAATGGGTATGACACTAAGAATGCTATGCTTTTATTCTTGAGTATCATGCCTGCTCAGCACACGATGGTAAGTTCTGTAAGTACGGATCTTTCTTGAGTTATTTTAGGATACGTGGTCTTGATATAGTTATTCCATTATATTGGTCTTATGTCTTGGTTTCTTAACTCTCAGGAAACAATTAAGGTCAATATTGATATTAAGGCCTTTTAGAGCTAAAGTTTTTAGTTTAAAAATCAACTCTGTTTCTTTATGAGAGAATTTTGTAGTTATGTTCTCGCCTCTCCAGTTTTCTTACAAAAAATGTAAGGACTTAAAATAACAACTGGTACCGAGCTTTATCAACCATACCAGTCCAAAGAAACCATTCTTTAAACAACAGCTCCAGGGATTCCACAAATGTGGGAGGTGTATCACATGCAAAACGAGTAAGATGCAAGGAAGACTATAAAAGAAGTAAAGTCAAACCAGACAAGGGAGACATTCAAAATCAAGAACTTTATATCCTGTAAGAGTAAAAATGTGGTAAATTTGCTGGAATGCCCCTGTGGCAAACAATACGTACGTAGGACAATAAGATGTGTGGGGACAAGAGTCAGAGAACATTTGCGCAATATTGAGAAAGGAATAACTAGTCACAGTGTTTCAGAACACTTTAGACTAGCACACAATACGGATCCATCAGGTCTCTCCTTCACAGCTATTGCTACTTTTGAAGACAGCTATTGCAAGTTTTGAAAAAAAATTAAGAGGCGAGAACATAACTACAAAAGTCTCTTGTAAAGAAACAAAAAAGATTTTTAAACTAAAAAAATTGACCTTAATTGCTTCCTGAGAGATTAAAAACCAAGACAGAAGACAAATACAATGAAATAACCATATCAAGAACACATAGCCTAAAATAACTCAAGAAAGATCCGTACTTACAGAACTTACCATCATGTGCTGACCAGACATGATACTCAAGAACTAAGAATAAAAGCATAGCATCATTAGGGTCATCCCCATCCACAATGCTGCAAAATACAACTACAAGGATTACTTAATTTTCCTAGCTTTAAAGATTTACACAGAGTCTCCATCAACATAAATCTTTAGGATGGGCACTGACTGTTACGGTTGACAAGCAAAACCAGGAGTCAGACGGTATAGCTAATAGAACCTTTATTAAGAGAATAATGACAGTGTTTCAATATATAAATAAACACACAGTGGGTGATTGAAATGGCGAGCACTGTATCAGGAATAGCAGTCTCCCAATCTCTACATCACACTGTCCGATACTAGGCCTCAGCCCACTGGAGTCTCGTGGTAAGGTAACGACCAAGAGATACTGATTCAGCCTGCAGTCAGTAGCTAGGAGTCTGCTAGAGCCCCAGGTCCGTACTAGGAAGGATGTCTGAATAATGGAACCAACAAACTGAGTGAACAGACAGAGCCTTCTAGTAAGCACCAGATACGATAGTCAGACGAGCCAAAGTCATACACGGAGCAGGTAGTCAGCCAGAGCCACAGGTTTGCACCAGAAAGGATATCCACTGAAGCGATGGAATGCTGAATGCGCAGTGGATAGAGCCCCAGGTTAACACCAGAGTGGGGAGTCAGACAAGCCTAGGTCATACACGGAGCAGATAGTCATCCCGAGCCACAGGTTTGCACCAGAAGGCTATCTGAACCAAATCGGAACTGATTCTTCAGGCAATGGAATGCTGAATGCGCAGTGGATAGAGCCCCAGGTCAACCCCAGAGTGGGTAGACAGACAAACCTAGGTCATACACGGACGGGTAGCCAGCCAGAGCCATAGGTTTGCACCAGAAAGGATATCTGACCAAATCGGAACTGATTCTTCAGGGTTTGTGCCTCTAACAAGCTTCATTCCTACAAATCAATGTTTCCTCAGGGCTGAGCCTAACAAGACTAAGTCAGACAAATCTATGTTTCCTCAGGACTTGGGCCTAACACAAGTCTAAGTCCTACAAATCAATGTTTCCTCAGGGCTTGGGCCTCTAACAACAAGTCTAAGTCCTACAAATCACTCTCTATAAAATACTCTATGTCATCAAGTATCAGTCTGCCCCGTCACAGCTTAAGTCAGGTGGATCCCTGTCTCTGTCACGTTACGTGCCAATTTTTTATTTATTTATTTATGTATTTATTTATTGTTAATTAACTGTCTCCCCAATCCCAGTCCACAGAAAAATAAATTCCCTGTTCACCTGATTCATGCCCCAGACTCCACCAATACAGGCACCCTCAGACCCCTTTTATACTATGCCTGTGGGAAATAAAATTTGCTATGTGTTGTGCGTAAATTCAGTATTCCTATTGATTTCAATGCAATGAGCTAGGAAAAAAAGCAGAAAAAACAAAGTTTTCAAGAGCAAATTCCCACTAGCCGAGAAGTGCAATTTTACACCTATTTTGGTTTGAGGTGAAAATGTTTGTCCATTCCTACTGAAGGCACCCATAAGCTGGTTGTAATGCTTATGTTGTTTTTACTCCATATTACAATGCAGGAGACAACTATTTTTTTCATAAACCAAATTTAATAGTGTGTGTTTTTTTAGCACTCTGAATCGACCCCGCATTGTGATTATCCTACTACGTAGACAGAACGTGGATGAGAATGTTGCAGATCAGTGTAGTATTAACCAGTTTCAAAAGTATGTTTATAATGAATAACAAGATATGTTTGCCATGATTGTTTTTGGCCCATTACTACCATTTAACACATGTCATTTGTTTTATTTAAACATTGCTGGATCACCAAGTTTAATGTACACCAAATGACTGAGTTCATTAACTAAAGGGATTGGCATTATTTATACTGGCAGCCAGATGTTTGCAATTATAGTGGGCATATCACAGGTTGCCACGGTGTATTTTATTTTCTTTTACCATATATGGGTTTGTAGAACTCAATACATAATATATTGGACTACATATATAATCCAAATATTATCTGTCATATAAATTAACTGATTTGATTGCTCTACTTAAAGGGATATTGTTTAAATACTAGTATTTTGATGTAATCTAATTTGTAGTTGTTATACTTGTATGTCATGAGTTTGCCACAGATTAATAAACTATCTGAAATAGTTCCAAAGATATAGGTCTATGAATGCCATCTATTAGATATATATACCATCTTATCACTCACTCATCTGTGATATATATTGGACTGTACATAAATTCTGATAATTATTTGGTACAGTTTTTTACATTGTGAGCTCTAGCTAAGGAATGCTTTGTAACAGATGTTGT
Source organism: Rhinophrynus dorsalis (assembly GCA_037306005.1). Classification (NCBI taxonomy): domain Eukaryota; kingdom Metazoa; phylum Chordata; class Amphibia; order Anura; family Rhinophrynidae; genus Rhinophrynus; species Rhinophrynus dorsalis. The sequence continues at coordinate 536,609,379 of CM074718.1, read as the reverse complement.
TTACTATTTTATCAGACATTCATTTCTGAGATGCAACAATCAATGTAATCGACTGCATATAAAATCTGATAATTATGGTCTAATAATTGTGAGCCATATAGTAATACAAGGAGGTTTACATGTAGCAAGTTTTATTAGGACTGTAGATAAAGTATAGTCTTTTGGCCTGTGTGCAGCAGTGTAAACTTACGCTGACAGCTTATTAAATACTTTCAATAATAAAACGGAATTTAGTGTAAGAACTGAATATCTGTGTGACTGTGTGAACCGGTTCACAGCTATCCAATTAATAGATTTTCAAACACCACTTTTTTATCTTTTCTGACATTTTTCTTTAACATTATGTTATGCTTTTTTCTAGCTTATTGTTATTAACGGAATTCTACTAAGGAGTTGTGAGTGCCTTTTAGAAGTTCTTTATTCTCATATTGCAATTATGGAGCAAACAAGCTACTCCATATAGGACAAATAAAAATTGACATTGATTTGACCCTTTGAGTGCCAGAAAGGTATCCAATACATAACATTAAAGTACAATGGCTACCCCTCTGACAATCAAAAGTTTAAATAAAAGACATAAGACAATCCTGTGCTGCTTCATAAATATTACTTAGTGTAAAACCATGTGTGTAGCATATATTATACTAACATATTCATACATTTGTTTAAAAAAAAAGCTATTTGAGTTACTCAAAATGAAAAACTCAGTGCATATTGGAAAATTAATTATAAAGACTCCATGCAGTTTATAGTAGCGGGTGGGACAGACTTCTATTTGTCAAGGTTTGGCTGAACTGCTCTTTCTCTTCTGCTATCTGAGCTAATCTAGTGCTCTGCTATCTATTGGTACTGCCTTCCCTGTTCTGAGTCTGGCTGAATCAGCTGACCTCTCTGTGATTGCTCACCTGACTGCTATCAGCCAACCCTCCCAGGGTATTTAAAGCAGCTTGGTTCACTACCTAGTTTGCCCTTGTGTTTGCTTCTGGCTGCAAAAGTGTTCTACTGCATTCCTGATTTCCTGTGCATGAACTGACTTCCTCTGACATCCCTTCTGGTTCCTGACTGCTGGCTTGTTCCTGACATCGCTGATTTCTGTATTCCTGACTCTGGCTTGGCTGAGTACCTGTCTTGGTTCCTGACCCCGGCTTGTCTTTTTGTTTACGCTTCTGGATCACGATTTTGCTTTGTTTTCTTTTGTTATTTTAATAAAGGTGTTTTGCACTTTACATTTTTGTGTCTGTCTGGTTCCTGGTCCCTAACACTATAGAAATGGACTATACTGCTCACTGCTAGTGATCTTTGTATGAATGCAGGTCAGTCCAGCCATGAGAGCATTAGACGGATTCAGATTTCAAAATAAAGCATTTTTGTAAAGCCATAATTATGTCATTATTGGTGAGGTCAGCAAGCTCAAACATATTTTGGCCAAACTTGCGAAAAAACCCTTATTTATTTATTTTTTTTTTAAACAAGTGAATTAAATAATTTGTATGAAGCAGCACAGGATTGTCTTTTATCTGTTTTAACCCACTGAGTGCCAGAGGGGTACACAATGCATTGTACTCCTCTGGCACTCAAAGGGTTAATTTAAGGAATGCGGAGGGGTCCCTCATTTTTCATTGCATCTCATATTTCATTCACTTGGGTTCTTTCTGTATATCTGTATATTATGGTGTTTAAGTGTTTTGAGTTTCTTTCCTTTTTTTCCTAGAAATTGATTTAAACTGGACTTTTAATCCCCTGCAAGCAATGCTTTGGAGACCTCTGTTAAATTCAAGGGGTGACAATGTGACATTTTTTTAAATGGCAATTTATCTGCAATCATGCTTCTGATTGACTCCAGAATTTTCTCATCTTTTTGTTTTCTGCATAAGGCTCAGTGAATTGAAAAAGAACAATGTACAGAATCATTATCAGTAAATGCGGTCAATTTGTCTTTTCCATTATGGTTTTATTTTCCACTTTATGTTGATATAAAGCAATATGAAATGTGAAGACATGTGGATTTTTATTTATATATTGTGTCAATTTAGATTCTAAACAATTCCCTTGCTTACTGAGTCAGCAAAGCAAAATCTAGCGCTAGTTGAAATTTGCAAATTAGTGCGAATGCCACTTCAAGTCCATTCTTGGTGATTTTGGAGACATTTATAATGTCAGACCAAAGACAAGCATTTCAGAGGTCCACACAGAGATTCATAAATAGCTTGCTTTATATTTGTCTCCTGTTCTATACATATACTCAAAGTATGAGGAGTTACATAAAACACTATGATGTTTGACAGCCTTCTGCCTAATTGGTCTGGTGGGTTTTAGAAACCAATTTAGGTAAAATGATTTTAAAACAGTGGAGAAAAGAGAAATGATTTTATTTTATTTCTATATCAATTTATATGCCTTCTTTTCAATTTTGCTTTTAAAGATCAGAATTTTGCTGTGGTCAGAAATATATGTTATCTTTTAAATACTGCATTTACCTTTCATTTGGCATCAAAGAGAGAAGTCCTCATTATATCCATACTATATCTTTAATTTTAGACATCCATCCATGTATATATTTTATTTATTTTCTTTAGAATGTACTTTACCAGGAAGAATACATTGAGATTTCTTTCATTTTCAATTATGCATTTACACAAACAGAAAAAAATCAGCACAAAAATATTACTACTACTACAACTACTAATAGAAAAATAAATAAAAATAACGCATTAACTTTTATGTACACTTACATGTTGTTTTTAAATACAAAGTAAAACATTTTTAGGGATTTTATACTGGGAAAAGAGAATGAGGTCCTGCGAAAAGCTGATCTACTGGAAGAGGCAGATATATTGGTAGAAGAAGTCAGTCTGATTTACAAAGAAGAATTGGGAACAATTCTGAAGCAAACCAATTTCTCCATAGAGGACAAATGCTAGAGTGTTTTCTAGCATCCACACATATCAAAGAACATTTAAAGGGATAGTAATGTTTCATAATAAAAGCAACTATAATTAATCATCATAGTATTTGGACTTTGGAGAGTGTTATTTCAATTCTGTCAGAGTTGTAGTTCAAGAGTAATTCAATGATAAAGTATCCCCCTCCCACCCCCTTTTACTAATGTAACACTGTTCAGCAAGATCAGAAGGGAGGTGCCCAGGTAGACTGCAGAGAGAGACAATCTTCAATTAAGATAAGGGAAAAACTTGAAAAAATGTGTCAAGGGGGGCAGGGCTTTCATTGTTCTCATAGGAAGAAGATTGTCCCCTTCTGTTGTCTGTCAGTCTTACAACCAGATTCCACATCTGAGACGAGATGGCTTACACTAGGTAAAAGGGGCAAGAGGGGAAACTTTGCTTGTGAATATCTCTCAAACCATAAAGGTTTGAGAGATAAGACTTATATTGTTCTTCACATTTTTTAATGCCTACAAAATAAAATAAAGATAAAACGAAGTGTTACTATCCCTTTAAATCAATGGGAACACTGGGAATTTTATTTACCCCCTACGGTGCTGTTACTTTGCTCCAGAAAAGTTCCAGTTCATTTTAGTACAGCAGCCACATTGTAGTGCTTGCCAGTTACTCAAAAATGTAAACAGGAATTAAAGGGTTAACAGTGTAGTTGCTAGATGCTACTTGAGAAAGTTAAGCCCCAGGTCTCTTTCTTATACTTCTTGTAGCCAACTTGTACCACACACTTTCATCATAAACACAAAATATGCAAAGTACCATCCTTTTTAGAACAAAGAAATAACTAGCACTTGCAGGAAGGGATGAGGGATGGATAAACCCTCAAGCAAGATTATCTTGAATGTAAATAGCTGGAGCCTGATTCTCGGTAGGGGATAAATGAAAGGTGTGACCCCTTGGAGGAACAGTGAAAGGAAGGAGGTCAAATGGACAAGTAAAAGCAAGGTGAGGAGACAAACATTTACAGTAATTATCTAAAATTACTTTCCCTTTAACGGAAAACAGGAGTTTGGGAAGCCAATAGAAACTGCTGTTAAGTAGAGTGAAGCAGGCTAATACTGCAAACGGCAAGAGCCTGGGCAAAAATTAAATGCCTACCACAGGAAGCAGAAAGAGTGCTTAGACCACAACCAGTAGGAGCGTGTACAACAATAAGATACTTGGTACAGGCAGAGGAAAGAGTGCTGAGACCTCAAACAGCAAGAGTCTATACAACAATAGAATAACTGCCAAAGGCAGAGAAAAGTAGGCTGATACCACAAACTGCAGGAGTCTAGGCAACAATAGGATACCTGCTAAGTACAAAGTAAAGCAGGCATAGACCACAAAAAGCAGGAGTCAGGGCAGCAAATAAGATATATGGCACACACAGAGTAAAACGGGCTCAGATCACAAACAACAGGAGTCAAGACAGAAGTAGCTAATTTCTTCAGACAAAATAAAAGTGGACTAAGACCACAAATGGAACATAAAGCAGCCAGGGAACAATGGCCAACAAATGCAGGGGGTGGAGTGCTGCCAGTAGTAGTTCAGGCTTGGATCCCAACCAATTATAATGCAGCTGGCAGGAAGAGTGGGGACCCCTGTCAGCAAAGGCTCCGGGTGACGGGGGACCAATGAAAAATGACAGCCACACCAGAGGAGATAGTGGGATAAGACCACAACCTGGAGGAAGGCTGTCTATTAAAACAGGAGGGCTGCTTGATGATAAAGGTATATGACAGCAGTGCTTCCAGGAGGAAGTGTGGGTGTAGACCACAAAAATAAGCAGCTAAATCAATGTAAACCATCCAAGGTCACTGAGAGTATCAGAGGTATCAAGAAGGAGGAAGCCGAGGTCAATTCTTTGCCGGGGTCACCAGGAGTACCAGGAGCATCAGAGAAGGAGGAAGCCGAGTCAATCTAGCTGAAGTCAAACTGAAACAACAGGAACATCAGAGAACAAGGTGAAATCGTAGTGAAAGACAAGCCAGGATACAGAGACAGGAAATCAATGGAAACATGCCAAGGACAAGATCAAACCACATGCAGCAACAAGCTTGATAATCGGGCAAGGGGTGAAAAAGAAAGCTAAGCTAAAAATGTAAGAGGACCAATGGAAAGCTGAGGGAGGAGCTGGAGAGGATGGAAAAAGAGCAGGTTCAAAAAATACACAAAGGTTCAAAAATACACAAAGTCAAAAGAGAGAAAACTGGCCATCTGACACTTAACTATCTGGTGTATGTCTGTGTTGTCATTATTTAAGATTCATCAGCCATGATCCTCAGTTTTTTATACAGTAAAAATATCACAACTAATCAGCAAAGTGGCGTCCTCAAAAGATTTCAGCAGCTCGTATACATCACACATTAGCTGCTATTACCAAGGTGATGCTCCTTCCAAAGCCTTCCAGTTTTGCATTGCATACTAATGACCTAGTATGTACAATGTGGAATTCCACGTGGTTGGGATCTCCATTTTCATTTGGTAATGGGGCGGGTTGTTTTGCTCCTGTATGCAATACAAGCCGTAGCAAGCACTGTAGGCCACAGATTTTGTGGGCAATATACAGTACCTCTGTGAGGGTTTTGGATTCTGAGGGGAATCTAGACACAACTGAAGCTGGTGGTGCCGGTGGAGCTGTTGGTGCTGGTTCAGCTGGTGGTGATGGTGGAACTGGTGGTGCTGGTGGAGTTGGGGGTGCTGGTGGTGACGGAAGAGTTGGTTGTGACGGTGACCATCTGCTGGTCCCCTCATCCTCCTATACAAGGGGGGAAGATCACTGGGGGGATCATACAGCTCATCCTCACTGTCCTCTTGCTGTGCTGCAGGCCTGTATGCTGTATGGAGATGTGACGTGCTGTGATTAGTAATGTAAAAAAGTCAGAATGGACGCAAGGCAATGACACTGACATGTGAATCATTGTATCAGGATAGTATCCAATGCATTGCGTTGAACTTAACAGGATCCTGTACATTAAGCCTGATCTAGATCAGTCCTCAAGGCCACCAACAGGCCAGAAATGTAATATTTCCCTGACTAAGCACTGGTGGGTTTATCAGTAGCTCCCTCATTCTGACTAACCTACCTGTGCTCAATCAGGAATATCGTCCAATCATGCCCTGCTGGTGGGCCCTGAGGGCTAAACTTGGACAGCCCTGCTGAACATTGATGTAAGCAACATACAGTAGTTGATGTTTGGTTCCCATATGTGTCCTGACAAGAGTGGATGGCCTGAAATCCCTCCGTGCCATCCCCACTCCTCAAGATATAAGTTACAACCAAATATTAAACAGTTCAAGTGAAAGCAAAAGACTGCATACTCATATATATAATATAGTATATTTAATCTACTTAATAGTCATTATATTCAGCTGTGCATTTCTTTGCTTTGTGTCACTGGTGTTGTTTATTTTGAGGCCTGTGTATTGTACATACACCCATTTTCTCTCAGTGGAACTGTGAAATATGATCTTATCCCTGTGGAGCAGTGCAGTGTAACCCTGTTGTATTGTGTCTGTTGTCAGTTAACCCTTGGAGTACTAGAGGGGTATCCAATGCATTGTGGAGAAATGCATTGATTATCCCTCTAGCTCCCAAGGGTTTAGGTGCTGAATTCCCCGTGGGTCCATGGGTAACGTTGGAACACTAAATATCTGTATCTGACAACTTGATGGCAAGCATTGTTTGTTTGGATTGTGTCAGATCAACACATCAATGAGGGGGATAAGCTGGAACTTGGAGAAGGTTTATCCTGGTTGAACCTTCTGATTTCTGCTTGTGTTGTCCTATATTCTGTCCTTGTTTGAACCCTCTGTTGGTGCAGTTGTGTAGATCAGTGTTGGCCATGTGTTCATATGTTACTGTATTGGGCTGTAGTGGCTATGAGGGTTAGTGTGGTGTCTATTTATGGAACGATGCACTTACCAGTAGTGTGGAGGGTACTGTCATACCCAGTGTCAGATCCTCCAGGGACCCCCTCAACAGTCGTGGAAGACAGGCTCTCTCTCTGCATCCTCCCCCCAGGGGTTAAAGGTGATCTTGACAGGGGGACCACCTCCGGTGCCTCTGGTGCAAGGCAACCTCACGTGTATTGCTTTTCACCAGCCTCTTACAATCCCCTCATCCCTTCTTGATGGACTTGATGGTACGGCTGAAGATGGGTACTGTATCTGCCTTGATAAGTACCTGACTCCAGGTGGTCTTCTTCCTAGCAGCCAGGCCCTTGGGCACAGGATACTCACCTTATCCAGGATGCTTCGGATGAGGACCCTGTTCTCCACATAGTTGTAACGGGAGGCCTGCAGCCTCTCAACATCAGCTCCAGCAAGTGAGGTGTCAGAGCTCTGGCTAGAATGGCCTGCCTGCGCTGCCCCTGACTGTGTGGGGTGCTTCCCAAGATTTACCCCTCGTCCCACTTTTAAAGCTGTCCCTGGCCTACGTGTACCTGTTCTTGGTCAGGTCCCCCTCCTCCCAGCTGCTTTCCCTCTCCCCCTCCTTTCCTGACCAGGGATGCCCTACTAACCTTTCTCCTCTCCTGCTACTCTCCCCATCCCTCTCTCCTTGTCATCATGCACCCACTCACACCCAGGCACTCACATGAGCCCTCACAGACACATTTGATCACACTTGCACTCTGTCACTAACCGATTCACACTGTAAAAATTAAAAGCTAAATTTGTGCAATGTCTTATAAACAAAAAAGATATGTACGTGTGTGTTTGTGCTTGGCAAATGTGCAAAGGTGTACTATGTGCCAATTTTAGTGCAACTCTCTCTGCTCTCAAATCCTTCTACCTTCCTCCAGTGTATGCACCTCTCTCTCTCTAATTCGCTATCCTTTGCACCTGGTCCTGTGCTATAGCTCACCAAAACTCAAAACACAGACAAGATACGTTAGTCATTTTGGGGTATATATAGGAGTATTTGAATGCATGTGATATATTGGTGTGTTGTGATTAGCTGTGGGTTTGAACTTGTCTTGAAAACAATCAGGGTCGCTAGAGAACAACATGTTTAGGTTTTAGATTGTTAGTAACGTATCTCCATACTGTGAATTTCACAGACTGAGGGGTTCTTGAGAGGCTATTAGTACTGCTACTACTTTTGCTGCAATTTTACTCCTATATGTCAAATGTGCTGCACTTCCAACAGTAGCAGAGGCACTCAGCATAGCTAGGGTCGTGTATGTTGATAAAATGTGTTGCTACTGTTTACTCAACACTAGTGTGTGTGTCTGTGACTGGGTGTTAGACTTGGAAGAGGTGACAATGCAGATGATGACTGACAGGATGATTGTGCATTTTCTGGCATCTCTACTTGTGCAGACTCAAACTCTCCAACTGATTTCTCATACAGTTTATAAACAGACACAGTGCTCCTTTTCAGTGGTGGAAGGCTGAGCTTTGCCTTTCACCTAGGGATGGGCGATAATTTTCAAATTGAAATCAGCGAAAAATGACACTTTTTCTGCTTGAGGAAAATTTTCCTGAGAAAATTGCCCTTTTTCCTGCTTTTTCCTGCTTGTTCCACCTAGCTCATTGCATTGAAATCAATGGGTAGAAACATTTTTCTCCACCTCACAAAAGTTTTCTACAGCCATATAAAAGTCTGTCAGGCTCTCACATTCTGTGTTTGTGAGAGGAGAGACCAGCATGTTTTTGAGCTAGAGAAGATAGGCCAATAAAGGGGAACTGAAGCTTAGTTTTACGGAATCATTTAGATAGGACATTTGTTCTCTGTAGTAGGGGGAAAAATGGGGGAGAAGAAGGAAGGAAGGAGGTTGACTCAAAATACTCCAAAATTTGGTGTGACTGACTGGCAAGACACAGGTAGCTGGGGTACAAATTGCTTGCTGATTTTACTTTTTATTGTCTCTGTGCTGAGGAAGTCTGTGGAAAGAAGTTGTTGATTTTGTTATTTAGTTATATATTCTTTTGGGGGGACTGTGATAAGATATGGTCAAAACTGAAAAAAAAAATTAAAAAAAAATTAAACAAATACATATATTAGCTGACTGGGAGCTCTGTGACTGAGGCAGACTTGATAGACGACATGGAGAATTTTGTTGAGGGCCAAGGCAAGACATCACACTCCATCAGTTGTGTACTGTAGAGAGTAAAAACACACACAATAGTTGAGCAATGTCTAGCAAATGCACAAGCGAGAGGGGTAAAGGTGGAGGAAGTGCAGGGGCGTGGGAGTAGAGTGTTAGTGCAAACACTGACTGAAGCAATCATTGCTGCAGCATGTGCAGTAAATGAGGATGATCCCTTTCCTCCCGGGGTGGATGCAGTTTTTCACGGTCCCACCAATCACACCTCGCCAGTCCCCCACCACCATTACCATACACATCTACCACATTGTAGGTTATACTTTATTTTTTTTAATCACTTGACATGTTCATGAATACGTGACAGAGTCACTTAAGCAGGAAGTAAGTGTTGTGGGCAAAGGACAAAGGCACTTTACATACTAACACATTTTTCAAGGTATATCTTGCTGTAGGACCCACAACTTTGACTTCCAGGTACTTAGTTCTCCACTACAGCCCTCAGAAGAAGTAATATTGTGCTGGAAAATGTTGCACCATATTAAACATAGGAAAAAATGTGTTGGAATAGGAAAAAGCGTTTTAGAATAGGAGAAAATGTGATGAGTAGGCAAAAAATTGTGTTAGACTATGCAAAAAATATGTTAAAATTGGAGAATAATGTGTTGTAATAGGCAAAAAATTTGCTGGAATAGGCACAAAGGAAGAAAATTTAGTATTGACGAAAAAGAGAAAACTTTCGCAAAAAAATGAAATATCTTCTGTTTTTTGCTAAAAGTCATGCAGGAATTTTATCTCACTTTTCGCCCACCCCTAATTAGATCATCCTCAGCATCATCCATCACTTCTTGCCCACTACATTTATATTCCTGTAAGCTTTGTGAAGTCCCCAATAATTTATTTTTTTCTTTTTCCCTTAGAGGGATTTTCACAATGTTCACTATTTATCCCACTTTCAGATGCAGCAGTTAATGCTATCAACAATAGAATGTGACTTCAGTTTTCTTAGATGTTATATTAATATTACTGACATTAGTGGAACTTTTTTATGGGACTTTGACAAACACTTCTTCAGGAAGAAAAGGGTCATCATCATTTATTGAACATGCTGCAGCAACCATGGCTGCAGTCATTTTTTGGAATATTACTTTATTAACATGACCATGCACTGCTCTTACTCCTTTCACTCTCCCCTAGTATGTTTGCTGGATATTAGTAAAGTAGTGTGTGTGTGTGCATTATAACATTGAAATACACAACAAAACCGATTGTGTGTGTGATGTCTTGCCTTTACAAAATACTTTATATTTTCTATTATCTATCTGACTCAGTCACATATCACATCATGGCCCCTGTCTCTGTCATCTATCAATAAAACTATTTTTTTTACTGTTGGCAAAAAAAAAACCACCAACACTCTCTGTGCAACTGCATCTTCCTCTCTTTTTGCCTTTTGCCAGTGTCAAGAGTATTTCAGCTGCTGCTACTTTCTCTCTATCCTACTGTCAAACCAGCCTTTATTTTTTTCAGCAGAGGTGATGATGATAATGATGACGTAAATATACTAGCTCCTCGTTTTCTGGCTGTTGAAGGATTCAGTGTCAGTTGAACTTTCTGTCTATTGAGTGTCAGTCTGCTAAATATTCTATCAGTCTGTCAGTCAGTGACAGAGGTTCAGCAAGCTCAGGAAGTAACTTGGATCATGGCAGCCTGTGTCTTCTTAGTCACACAAGATTTTGAGATATTGAGGTAAATCTCCTTTCTTCCTTCACACACCTCCATACCCTCCACACAAAGAGATAACATCCAGATTAGGAAGGAACTTGGATCACCTGCCTGACTCGGTCACACAAGATTTTTGGGTATCTCGGGTAAATGTTCTTTATCCCTTCACACTCCCCCGGGGTCCTCCAGACTCCCATAACACAGAGAACAAATTGCCTGCCCACAAGATTCCCTAAACTGCACTACAGCCTCACTTATTTGGCTATCCTAACTAGTTAAAAAATGTTGCTGTTTTATCTACAGGTTGATTTGGTCTTACTATTGATTTCAGTGAAATGAGCTAGGTGTATCTGTATGTCACCCATCCTATACTTAGATTGTAAGCTCTACATGGCAGGGACCTCTTATCCTAATGTATACTCACCTGTCATTCCCCTTATGACTGCCTATATAAGCACTTAATCACCGCACTTATTGTACCCCTGCTATATTAAGTGTAATCTGTAAAGTGCCAAGTACACCGGTTGGCACTATATAAATGAAAATATACAATGCAAATACAATACAGGTGGCAAAATGCAGTTTTTGCTAAAAATATCCTGCCATTTTTACCTATTTCACTTTTGAGGCAAAAAATGTTGCCCCTGCTTTTTGGAGACATCTATAATTCATATAATATAAATGGCCATATTTAAATTAAAGAGACATGCTTTTTATCGCATACTTTTTCTTGCTTTTTATTGGCCACCGTGCTTTATGTATCTAATATTATAACTTGAAGGAGTACTTTGTAAAAGATATGCACACTGTGAGTGAATATTAGAGTGGAAAGTCATTGAACAACATTGTCCCTACTTTTGATATAGCTGATTGAGGTTCAGCCTTCTCCAGTAACATAATAACATAGCATCCCATAGGTTGCTTGGTTGTCCTTTGTGCTACTCTGAAAAATTAAATTATTATGCTTTATGAAGCAGAACTTTGTACCTAAAACAATATTTACAATCACTGCATCATAAAAATGTTATAGCTATTAGCTAAATCATAAATAACTAGTATGGCTTCTTGTTATATGATATTTAATTTAACAAAGTATCTTAAAGGAAACAGAATCTGAAATGTAATGAACACAGAGTAATAAGATAATCAGTTTTGGACTAACCTAAGCATGTAATTCCACAATCAATCAATAAATAGATAATAAGACTATAACCATAAATAACTGTAAAATAAAACAAATATTAAAAACTTGCATTTTGAATACATCTCCTCCATCATTTAGGCCTCAATTACATTTGGACCAAAGGACTTTGGAACATAAATTCCTACTTATCCATGCAGTAACATACTTAAATAAGTCTGTAAGATATCACAAACTGCTAATGAGATCTATGTATGTATGTATTTATATTTTTATTTAATTAGATAATGTTTTCCAGGAAGAATATATTGAGATTTTCCCATTTTCAAGTATGTTCTGTATATTTTTCAGTAAAGGGTTACATATTTACCCAAACTGAGAAACATTATATATTACATATTATCATACATACATATTAAATATTAAAATTACAGTTACACGTTGTTTGTAGAAATAAAGAAGCATTTACTTTTAAGGATTTTAGACTGGGAGCAGATTTGATTATTTCAGGCAGATTGTTCCAGACTTTTGGAGCTCTGAAGGAGAAGGCAGATCTTCCTTCTTCTTTCTTGTTGTTAGCAGTGGAGGGGAGGTTATAGTCAGTATGTAAAGTAGGAGTGAGCATACTGCTCAGGTAGTCTGGTAGTTTTCCAGATAAGTGGTTGTGCACTCAGCAAGAAAGGTGAAGGGCACGTCTAGATTTGAGTGTTAACCAATTTAGTTCTTTAAGCACAGTGGTGAGTAGTGTAATTACACTGGGGGCTAAAGCGTCATAATGAATTATACAGAGTTCCAATTTTACTAAGATGGATTTCTGGAGCTGGAGCATATACAATATCACCATAGTCTATGACTGGCAGCAACATCTGTTGTACAATACGTTTTCTAACCAGGGTACTTAAACATGATTTGTTACTTTGAGTGGAAGGGAGTCATTGCCAGCAACTGACACATACTGCATTCTGTCTGATAAATAGGATTGGAACCAGTTTAGAGAATTATTACTCAATCCTGAGCTTTGAAGTTTGCTTATAAGAATGTTATGGTCTACTGTGTCAAAGGCCTTGGCAAAATCTAGGAAAATGGCTCCTGTGAGTTCACCATTTTCCATGCCAGTTTGGATATCATTGGTTACTTTTAGGTGGGCCATGACTGTTGAGTGATTTGGTCAAAACCCTGATTGAAGAGGGGTGAAAAAACTGGACTGTCGGTAATATTTATATAGTTGCACGTGTGCACATTTCTCTAGGATTTTAGATAAAGCATGGATATTGGTCTGTAGTTTGATACTACATTTTTATCCCCAATTTTGTGGATAGGCACAACTCTAGCCATATACCCAGTTGCTAAAGAGGCATTAATTAAAGATGCAATTGGTTTGGCCGTGACCATGGCATTGAGCTTTAATAACTTTGCTGGTAGACTGGTAGGACTAGATTGGGATTTCATTTTTGGGTTGAGGAGATGATCATATATTTCGCTTTCATTTACTGTCATGAAATTTAATTAATTTTCATAATTGGACCAGACAACAGATGCCAGTGACTGTTCTATACACGGCTGAACTTCCGAGATACTTTTTGTTTTGTGTAATCAGGGTGGTGGCACATCCAACAAAGTAGTTGTTAAATGCATTGGCTATGGCTATGGGGCACCGTATTGTTTCTTTGTCTACTGTTATAGTTAATGGGTGAGAATGGTTAGGAGGGTTGTAGAGGTTTTTAACAACCTTCCAAAAGTTGGCTAGCTTTGAAATGTTATTGTTCAAGTTGTCGGTAAAATATTGTGCTTTTTCTAATTTTTTTTTTTTGTACATGTATTCCTTAATTGCCTGTATGTAGTGTGATCAGAAGTGTAGCCAGTTTGTATAAGTTTTGTCCATAAGGCATCTCTGAAACTGTATAATTGAATCAAGTCAGCTGAGACCCAGGGTAGATGTGCCCCCCTAACCCTGACTTTCCTTAGTGGGACATGGGTATCACTGAGTCTAGGTCAGGTATTAGGTGTATACCATACCATGAGCAATTTCATAAATCATTTATGAAGGACTGAAGATTACATTTTCTAAATGATCTTGTGAGTATGACTTTGGAACATGACTTGACTGGTTTTATTTTGCGGACACAGTAAACTATGGAGTGATCGCTAAACACCTTTCTCGTATACCTGAATCATAAATTCTGCTTGTGCCGGATGAAAGGATCCAGTCTAGCAGAGTATGGTTGGATGTTTTAAGATTAATGCAAGTAGGGAAGGATATTAGTTGTAGTAAGTTCAATGTTTTAAACAATGAACAATATTTTTCATTCCTAGAGTCTAGCCAATTAATAATAAAGTCTCCAAAAACCATCAGCTCGCTTTTCATGTTTTGAGTGGCAATCTCCTTTAGGTTTTGAGTTATGTCTGAAAGGGTATGTGCTGGGGTATTTGGCGGTCTGTAGATGCCAACAATTGTTATTTGTTTTGAGTATGGAAGATAAATTTTGCCAGCAATGTATTCATAAGAATCAAAGTTATGAGAGTCATTTAGAAGTGTAAAATATATTTTTATTTATATAGCACCAACCTGTGTACTTGGCAATTTACAGTTTACATTTAGTGTAGAAGGGGTACAATAAGTGCAGTGATTAAGTGCTCATATAGACAATCATAATGGGAACACCAGGTGAATATAAATTATTATAAAAGTTCCCTGTCCCGTAAAGCTTACAATATAAGTATAGGAGGGGTGACATACAGATACAAGCAGGTAGCGGAGGAATTGAAGTTTTTAACATATGAGATAATGTTTCCCTATTATGGGAGTGCTACATTTAAGAGGTGCACTTTTAGCTTGGATTTGAAGTTGTTGAGGGTTGAGGCTTGGCGAATACTTGGTAGTATGGATTTTCAGAGGTTGGGAGCTGTCGTGAAACAGCGAGAGTGCTTAAAGGGGCAGTGAGTCATCCACCATGTGTGGTGCTTAGTGGACGTGCAGGTATTTCAAAGATGAAATATAAGGTGGGGACAAGTGATGGAGAGCCTTGAAGGCAATGAGGAAGATTGTGAATGTAATACACTGCTTTATGGGATGCCATGACAGTGATTTTAAAAGTGGTGGGGTGAGTACTGTTCTGGAGGAGAAGAGCATTTTGGTGGCTGAATTCAGAATTGATTGGAGAGGAGTGATATGGTTAGCAGACAGACCAATAAGTAAAGAGTTACAGTAGTCCAGGTGAGAAAGAAAAAGAGCATGCATGAGATTTTCTGTTGTAGAGTGAGAGTGGAATGGCCACATTTTTGCTATTTTCCAAAGAAAGAAGCAACAGGTTTTGGTTACTTCATTAATGTGGGTGGTGAAGCCTTGTGCCTTGTCTAGAGGGTAAATTTTGGAGCCCTAAACAGCTATAGAAAATGGAGGTGTTGTGCAGTAGTATACGCTAGATACATCACCTGCACCAATTAGACATCAATTACGTTAGACCTAAATGGCTTTGGGAGAGAAATTCCTACAAAGAAAATCTCTTTTGGGAGCATTTTTTTTTGGTGTTGAGCCACCGAATTCAGCAATCTCAATGTGAGACCTGTTGGATTTATATTGTGTGTTCTTTACATCCAGCTGGTCTAAATTAATAGTTAAAGTTTCCTGTAAAATGTACTTTTTATATACTTATTCTGTTATTATTGTTATCATATATGAGTATCACAGATTGGTTATCAATACTCTATTTGTGATGTGAGTGAATTCTGGAGACACAACCAAAAGTCTCATTTTAAACTAGTTTTTGTATTGTTAGGTATATTGAACAATATATATAGTTTAAATTAATTTATAATCTGCTGGACAATTGTATTATTCAGTATGTGATCCTCTTTGGATATTTTGTTGTAAGTTATGGATGTTTTTACATATATTTGTCTTAATGAATTTGCATTAATGGTGTGGTATGCTTGAGTGGGAGGTTGAAATGATTTCTATGTTAGTTTGAGGTCTCATCCCTTTATCATGAGGTCATCCTCACCCTTTAAGTGACAATTTTGCTCTTCATGTATGGGTAATTTTATGACAATGAGTGATGGATTGTTTGTTGCATTTGTAGAATTTTAGTTATGATAGATAGGCTTTACATTCAAATCCATTGTCTGCTGGTATTGTTATGGATTGCTACGTTTAATTTCTCTTTTGGATTTTAAACACAATGGGTTGTTATCTATTGTCTACAAGTAATTTAATCTCTGGCTTGTTTCTTTGGCTTCTTTGTTCTTGAATAAGAGAGTACATGGAAGTTTACAAGCAATATTACCTATAAAGGATTCAATTATTGAAGTAATTGCTAAAATAATTAAGTAACGTTACTTCTGGTTGTAAGGGTTCTGTTTGCCTTGAAGAAGCAAAATGTGTTGGCTTGTCATGGTGTGTGGCCACTCGGTGCATAGAATATATCTACATTATTCATTCATCATATTTGTGACATAGGATTTGGAACAGAGACAGTAGTATACAGCTGAAGGTGACAGTCGGATGGAATAACTACATTGTATACGACTATCTAATTTTGATGTGCTTCATATGGGATGGTACAACTGAATGTTCAGCATATCCAGTGATTCCTTAGTGCTTGGAAATGATTTGTGAGATGAGCAGCAACTTCTGAGTGACGTCTTTATCCCATTTTCTAACTTGGCAGTTTAGCCATTTAATGGGTGAATAGGGGTAAGCTTGTATATCCCACTATGTATATATGTCAGTGTCACTTATAATGTGTATTCAGGGAAGACAATCAGACTCAATTGTTCATTAACTCTCTACTTATGCCATTCATCAATACTGACGCCATTCCACCTGTATATCAATCATTCATCTACACTATCATGCCTGTACTCCATTTTCATATGAGTCAGTGTGAATTTCATCATTAGTTTCTGGATTACTGTGGACATTTATATAATTCTCCATATTATTTTTCATATTTTTGTGCTATTGCATTCAGAGATTTTTTTGATTTATGTAAATGTACATTCTTATTCTGCTGGCCGCATTCCTTTTTATTGCTTTTTGGTGGGTGTTTTAGAGTTTGGTTTTATGTGGTAAAATTAGCTTGGTATGACTTAGGGGTACAATTTGTAATTGCTCATTGTCCCAGCTGGTTATTTCTTATTTAGAAAATGTTTTACCAGGAAGAATACATTGAGATTTTTCTCGTTTTCAAGTATGTCCCGGATAGTTTTCAGTAGAGGGTTGCATATTTACACAAATTGAGACATGATACATGTTACTATATATACCTACACATATGAATATACATACATATGGAATATTAAAATTATATACCGTTACACTCTGTTTTTAGATATAAAACATCTACATTCAATAAATATTATTATTTTTTTTTTTATTATTCTTGCTTTATTTTGCTGTGGTATTAAAAATATTTGGCTGAGTGATAGGGTCCATGTCTTTATTCTTGGTAAGCTCAGTGTCTTCTGGAGGTCACTTGGGGAAACATAAGGAGTCAGTCAAATGATCCATAAAACACAAGAAACTGCCATTTAAGTGATTATATTGCAGCCAATCAAGGTTTCCAACATCTCTTTGGATCTATATTGAACAATTACTGCTTTGCCAAAAGTCTATGATCACATATTTATGGATCAGGTAGGTTTACTCAATTTTATTTTCTTATTTTTTTCCACATAAAGGGTTAGTAGTGCCTTATATAAGTAAAAAGTAATATTGTAGATAATCAAAAAATAAATCCATCGATGCCAGTCTGATCTCTCAGAACTTTATGTTTTGAGAGATATACGGTGATAAAGTTCCCCATTTACTGGTATCAGCTGTAAAGCTGACAGAAGGAGATTTGTGTCGGTCGACTCAAGGTGGCTCTTCAGCAGAGCCGAAATACCACAATCTAAAAAGAGATACTTCATTGGAATGGCCTACAAAGCATGCCTGGTTTGCAAGCACACTTTGTAGACCATTCCAATGAAGTATTTGTTTTTAGATTGTGGTATTTCGGCTCTTCTGAAGAGACGCCTGTTGGTCCCAGGACCAGGATCTTAGCATTATTAGCATAATAATTGTCAAATCTTAAGTAAGAACTAATATTTAAATCTTTAATATGTGTTTGTAGCATCCCTTCTTGAAATGAATGAAAAATGAACAAATCTTACAAAAAAAAAACAAAATAAAAAAAATGCTAAATAAAAATACTAAATGGTTTGCTAAAAACAGTCAATAGGTTTTTATTTATTTTTATTACTACTGTAATGTCCTTGTATATTCATCATTCCCAGGTTCTCTAATGGCTGGATAGTATTTGATATCTATTTATCAATGAGAGCGTACCAGGAAAATCTGCCATTTCCATCCACTGACCTACAATTTATATTATGTATGCATATGTATTGCTGCTTACTGTCACATTTATGCCATATTTTCTTATCTTTCCCTGCCTCACAGAAGCAAAGTAGGGAAACTTGATTAATCATTGGTGAATGCCCAGAGCTATCTGTCAATGATAGTAGTAAAGATCTCTCCCAGGGCTTTGCTTAATTACCAGAGATATAGAAATGACAAATATTGTAATAACGATCTAAAAATAAAATGATAAAATGTAATTAATGTTAAATAACATAACAGACAAAGATGGTGGGCTAAAGCCAATAGTAGGAGGCTGTGGTACTAGGCCAGGAAGGTAAAAAAAAGTTGGGTGCAAGGTCTTACATTCAGCCCCATCTGAGCTGAAGACCAAATCAGGATAGGGACAACTGTGGGCTGATGAGATGAGCTCTCCTGGATCCAAAGTTCAGATGAAGGCAAGAGCAAGAGTGAGACAATGATCAGGGTAGGCGGCAATGGATTACAGACAAGAACAATGTCAGTGCTGACAGATCAGGACTACAGACCAAAATAACAAGCCAGGGTCAGAGCAGATAGTGAGCATAACATAATTAGGAATAGGAATGGGTGAAATGCTTCGCCACAAAAGAGAAAAGTACAAAAATTAAACTTTTTCACCATTGGTGGAAATATCCATGAAAAGTGCTGTTTTTTCACTTCTTGAAGCCACCACTTCCCAATTGCACTTGTAGTCATCAAACTAACATCATCCTTGTCCTGTGGTAACCATAGAACAACACATACTGACCCTACAGCCTTTTCCTACTGTAATGGTAGTCATATAACTAAAAATATTGACTTATGCCTTATCCCATTGCACTGGTAGCCATAGAACTCCACTTACTGACCACAAGCCTTCTCTCCCAGAAGCCCAGGAGTCCCAGCATCTTTCAACTGAAGTGGTAGCCATAGATCCACACACACACACTGAGTCTGTATTGGGAGAAAAATTCTTCGGCATAGGTGGAAAATGTCAAAGCTCTCACAGGAAATTTATTGCGTTTAGAGAAAAGAGAAATTTTACAGCTTTTCAATGTGAGGGAAATTTTATGGAAAAACAGGAATGTTTTTCTGCAAAATTACCCGTAAGAAAAAAACAGACTTTTTGCCCATCTCTAGTCCGGAAAAAAGCCAAGGTCAAATACAGGAGAGGATTAACACTTTTACCCAAAAAGATAAAAATGAGAGATATGGCACATTTTACTTTCACTCAATATTTTTCTGCTTCTTTCTGCTATGACCACCCACCCTTGTTCCATTGTGCTAAAACACACATTCTGACACCCAGCTTTGTCCCACAGTAGTCATAGCACACATAGTACCCCCCAAGCCCCCAGTATCCACAGAACCACACCTACTGACCCCCCTAGGCTTTTCCCACTGTCTAGAAACCATGATGGGCAGCATGAGGTCCTCCAGCTGCTGCCAGACTACAACTTCTATGGGATTAGCAGTAGTAGTGTGGCAGCACCTGGAGTGCCTCACATTGCTCAACACTACTGTGACTCCCAGAATTGTCCCACGTAAGCCACAGAACTATATACACTAAACCCACAAGCATAATAATCATACACCAACAAATGCTACACCACAGCTTTGTCCCATGATAGCCATAGACTTACAAATACTACCCCAAACCTTGCCTAAGTGTTACCATAGAACCACACATACTGACCTCCCAGCCGTGTCACAATGTAGTAGCCATAGAACCACACAAAAAAACTCCAGCCCTGTCCCACTTCACTGGTAACCATACAACAATGCATAATGACATCCACCCTGGCACTAGTAGTAAAGTTCAGTTGTGAGCAAGCCCATACTGTTGCAATGCCACTTTGTGCATGCATGACTTTGAGAGACAATGACATAAAGCTTTATATGTGTTGAACAAACGTCAGCAGGTCATAGATGAATGGCTTGTATCTCACTCCTTAATGGCTGATTTTGTGCCTGCTGACAATGGCTCCAATATAATAGCTACCATGAGAATACCTGACATAGTGCATGTGCCCTGCTTCACCCATATTCCAAGGCTTATGTTGCAGTAGGACTCAACCTACTAACTATGCATTACATTCTTTAAATGAGAGTAACCATCTGCCCATCACCAGTCTCCAATGAAAGTCCCTGACTCCCTAACAGCCTGATAACTTTTTTCAAGGCTTTGTTGCTGTAGGATTCAGACTTCAAACAATATTTTCATGTCTTATAATGGAGATTATTACTCCCTACCAACCTTCTAACAATTTATTCAAGTATTTTGCTGATGTTGGACTCAGTCTTCTATCAATTTTTTAAGGCTTATGAATGTTGCCATAGAATTCAGCCTGCTAACAACATTTCCTTTCAACTGTGGAGTTTTCCACTTCAGCACTTGGCAGCAGGGGTGGGCAAAAGCTCCTGTTGTGTTCCCGCAGAAAATCCATGCAAATCACATGGTTGTCCTCTTTTTTGCTTGGAAACCTCATTAGATAAAACCCTTACAATGTTTTCCTTTTTCGCCTACTACAAAAATGTTTTTGCATTTTTTTTTCATTGGCTACAAACTTCCCGCCCATTTACTTATGTGTGCTTCATGTGCACCAAAAATGTGACATTTCCAGGAAGTGAAGCAGACAACTAAGCAGCTAGAGAGCTAGAGAATGCTAGGTGGTTTTCTAGTGATTTAGTGACCAAAATAAGAGCAGCAGAGGCTAACAGTATCAGCAGCCATCTAGAAAAGGAGGAGTTGGAAGGACAGTGATGCATCCACTAAGTCAGAGGAGGAGGAAGTGACCACCACCAGCATGGAAGGGTCTGGGAGCCCTGATTCCCCAGACCCAAATGATGCCCAGCCCTCTGACCTCACCCATAGGGATCTGGAGGGAAATTGTAAGCAAGGCAAAACTGGGTAGCAGTGTGAGCAGCACAGGTCAGATATCTGTGCCTGCTGCTACTGCTGCCAGTGTGTCTACCTTCTTATACTCAGGAGGAAGAGGAGGAGATGATGGCAAATGTGACAGCAGGGGAGCCTAAGTCATACTTGCCAAAAGCAAGCAGTCCCACTTCTACCACACAGCAACTAGACAGTGTTGTGGGTGAGGTTGGGGGTGAAGGTGATGATAATTGTGATGAAGCAGCTGGGGGTGAAATTAGCTTGACTGTTGTTGATCCTCCTGCTGAGGTGGAAGGGGAAGTGATGTGCTGAGCAACCAGACTAGCAGTCAAACGAGCCCACAAATCCCCCTGAGCCCTTGAATCCCCTTTCCCCGGCATTGCACCTCTGGGATTAGATGTAGAAGAAGGCATAACTGGCTAGCAGTATTAGCTTCAGCACAAATCAGCTGCCTCTGCCTGCTGCTAGTGCTGCCAGTCTGTTGTTGTTCCTCCTGCTGAGGTGGAAGGGGAAGTGATGATGCCGAGCAACCAGACTAGCAGTTAAGGGAGTCCACAAATCCCCATGAGCTTGTGATTCCCCTTCCCCCAGCATTGTACCTCTGGGATTAGCTGTAGAAGAAGGCAGAACTGGCTAGCAGTATTATCATCAGCAAAAATCAACTGCCTGTGCCTGCTGCTAGTGCTGCCAGTCTGCCTTCTTCACCTCAAGAAGAGATGCCAATAGTGACAGTAGGGGACCTTCTGTCACATTTCTCATCATTGCCAACCAGTGACTCTCATAGAGCAGCAGTAGCAAGGAGAGACTGATGGATGTGATGAGGGTGATGGTGGAGCAGCTGGGGTAGAAGAGACAATAAGGGGATGGGCATCACCACCACTACCAACAGTGACATTGAGTAGTTTGCTGCTGCTGAGTTGCACGTGCAGCAGACAGATGATGAGCAGTCTAGTGTGACACGGGCCACCATGGCCACAGTGGGAAGGGGGTGCAATGATGTGAGAATGTGACAGTTTCCACTTGCCAGCAATAATATGGGTCCTAGTTCTAGTGTTAATTCTGAAGCAGCAGCAGCATCATCCTCTACCCCAACTGGTGAAGGGGATTGTGGAGAATAAGAAAGAGGCAATTCTTCTCCAACCTTCTCGACCCCCATGAGGTCATGGGTGTGGGACGATTTTTCTCTTGGGACAGGCACGGTTCCATTGCCAGTGATGGCACTGTGCATGATCTGTAACAAGTTGTTAAAAAGGGGAAAGGAGGGGACACACTTTGGCAAAACCGCCCTGATAACACACATTAAATATAGACATCATGACATTTATATGAAGCATATTAAAGCTAATCCGTCACAAAAGAAATTGAGAGCCGTTGTTGCTGTACCCACTGTCTCTCCTCAAGGGCACCAAGAGTTGAGGCTGAAATCTAAGAATAAGAATTAAGAAACCCAGCCTGAGTCTGCAAAGTTCTGTTGTGAGCAAAACACCTGGCTTGCCAGCTATCTCTGTCATCGTTACCTCCCCCATCAGTTGATAGTGATTTTGCATATTCGAGGATGTGGCAGTTCATGTCCACCCATTGCACATTGTATTGTGACCACACATGGCAATGTGGTGGAGGATAATTGCAGGCATGGAATCAAGCAGCATCTGAGGAGCTTCCATCCTTCAGAATACGCAAAGCTGGTAGCAGGGAGGATTCATCATTATTATTAATTCCGCAAGTTGTCACGTGTCCTTAGTTAAGCAGGCAAGGGGCATAGTGACAGCAGCAATACTTGGTTAGTGGGGAGATTATTGATTTGACATTGTGGACCTAACCATCAAGTATTTGCTTCCAATTGCACCAGTTGTTTGATGTGAGTGTAGATGTGCCCATTGTTCCCAGTCCTTCCCCTATTTCCTATACACACTGTGCACATTGAAGTTGCTGATGAAAAGCACAATTCCTTTCTGCTGTAGTGTCAAAGGAAAAAATAGTATTCCAACACACCCATGATTTTAGAGGAATTGCCAGAGGAGAAGCATTATTAACCAATTTATTTTCTCCCCACACACCTGAAGTAGTGGTGGATAGTTGTGGTGCTGCTACCACCTCAGGCATATCACTGGAGTTAGTTGCAAGTGGAACCATGATATCACCCATATCACTGTTGCTGACCGCATTCCCCTGGAGATGCCTAATCGGCTTGCTGCTTAAACATCTCAGCAGCAGAAGGATGAAGAGCAGTCCCAAATGTCACAATGACACAGTGGCATTGGCCAATGGCCGCCATAACATGATATGCTAGCATTAGGCCAGTAGGGCATTTTTTTTCTCGGGGCTTGTTTCTAACAAACCTAAGTCCTACGAATCACTGTATCCTCAAGGTTTGTACCTCTAACAAGCCTGAGTCCAACAAATCATTGATTCCTCAGGGCTTGTGTCTCTAACAAACCTGAGTCCAACACATCACTGATTCTTCAGGGCTTGTCCCTCTAACAAACCTGAGTTCAACAAATCATCACTTATTCCTCAGGGCTCATGCTTCCAACAAACCTGAGTTCAACAAATAATCACTTATTCCCCAGGGCTTGTGCCGCTAACACGCCTGAGTTCAACAAATGACTGGTTCCACAAGGCTTGTTCCTAAAAGGTCTAAGTCCTACAAATCAATTGTTCCTCACTGCTTGGGCCTCTAACAACAAGTCTAAGTCCTACGAATCATCCTCTACAAAATACTTTGTCCCATAAAGTATTAGACTGCCCCAGTCATAACTTACATCAGGGCAAGAGGTTCCTGTCACATCATTTCACATACCAATTTTTAATTTTTTTTTTTCTATTATTATTAACTCTCCCCCCATTCCAGTCAACAACCCTCCCAAAAAAAATCCTGTGCAACTGATTCTTCCCGCAGATTATACCAACACAGGGACCCTCAGACCCCTTTTATACTATGCCTGTGGGAAATAAACGAAAATTTGCTATGTGTTTAAATTCAGTCTTCCCATTAATTTCAATGCAATGATAAAGGTGTAAAAGTTGGAACAATGCACTTTTCACAGAAAATTTCCCTCTAGGGGAAGGTGAAAACTTTTGACTATCTCTACTGGAATCTGATTCTAAGAAAAGATGATGTCCTAAAATGCACACTGTACAGTCACTCACTGTTGCTGCAAAGCAGATGTTTCATCTTATAGTACTGCAATACTGATTGCCAGTCTCCAGAGTTATCAGCTTGTGAAAGCCTACTGATTTATTTTGGTCTATCATTGAATGAGAAAAACATTTGGGGGAAAATCCTCACATTACCAAGTTCTAAATTATACACCAGTGCTAAATTCAGATAAGTAGGTATCTGTGCTTGATAATTTACTGCTTCTCACTGACCACTTGTGCCACTGGAGGCTCCAGTATCAATACAATCTTCTACAGTAGACTTTATATAAAATATGTAATGAAGACATGGCTTTATAAATTCGTTTGCAATGTGTCTGAATCCAGCTTTGCTGCATGAGGTTAGATTTATTTTAGGATGTCTCAGTGGGTGAAAATGAAAAAAAAAATGCAAATTACAGTAAATTCACAAAAACATGTACTTGCCTGAGCTGAAAAATGAAGGCAGATTATCCAACTCAATCCATTATTGCTATCTGTCATAATTCATTCTTATGCTATGTAGTGGCTCCATTATACAAATGGTATCAACTTTTTTTTTCTGGGACATTTTAAAAATGACTCATGCCACAGCACCTCATACCTCTTTATCTGGGGCTGACAACACATAGCTCACACAGCCACTAAACGTGTGACTTAATGACAAATGAAAATAGAAATGATTTATGATAGCTAATATTATGAATGTGAAAATGCCATAGTTTTTGCTCTTCAACCTATGACAGAATCAAAGTTCAAAGCTTGTCTCTGAGATGCATACATTTTATGACCTATGCATGTTTTTATTTCACTGTTCTCTACATTCTCATCTATAAATATGTCTCCTACTTACAAATGTACACCCCTCATAATATGATCCTGATGGAGTGCCTGAGTGATATGTAAAACTTAGTCTTTGAGTCTTCCAAATATTGTTGTACTTGTTTTAAAGCCCATGTACATGGGCCAACACTGACGGCACTGCAGTCATGTGCAGTACTAACTGCCCGTGTCGCGGATGATGTGGAGCGGGCCGCTCTGAATTCAGACTGAGGTCCTCTCTGCACACCTTCCTGGGATTGCTTGGTCCCAGGAAGGTGCACAGAGAGGACTCAGGTCTGAATTCGGAGCGACCCGCTCCATATCAGCCGTGACGTGGGCAGTTTGTACTGCGCATGACTGCAGCACACGCAGCTGTCTTAACTGCACATGATGACTTGTGACAAACATCCTTAGCGAATTATAATATAGGATTGTATTGTTGTATTATTGTTGTACATGATCAGTACCTGTCATTCACAGGAACACCTTAAGCATGTTTTGTGCTCAATTAGATTTAGACATGAGTATCACAAGATCAAAAAACAGGGCGATATATATATTCAAGAAGTAGTACTGGAGAAAAGCAACAGTACCACAGGCAGCAAATAA
The DNA here is from genome assembly GCA_037306005.1 of Rhinophrynus dorsalis. Classification (NCBI taxonomy): domain Eukaryota; kingdom Metazoa; phylum Chordata; class Amphibia; order Anura; family Rhinophrynidae; genus Rhinophrynus; species Rhinophrynus dorsalis. The sequence goes on along the minus strand of CM074718.1, from coordinate 536,583,698 downwards.
AAATTGTTAGTAATTTAAATTGTGATTTAAAGGAGTAGTAAACCCCTTTTTTATGAAAACCTATATATTATAGAGCTTTTCCTGCTGAGTTAAACAAAGGTAATCCCACTGCTGACAATTGTTTTATTTAAAATTTATAAAAGTTAAAATAATCAGGAAGTGAATTTATTGTGCGTTTCTAACTGACAGGATGTGACTCAGCAGTTTCTATCACATTCTATGGAGAATTGTATGTCAATGACTTTCCTCTCCATTAAAATGTGACAGAATTTCTAATTGGAATTTCACCACTAGAGGCCACTGCTAATGTAAACAAACATGGGTTTAATCTGTAATAACTCTGGAAATATGCATATCTCAACAGTGGGTGTACCATTATTGTACTTAACAGGAAATGTCCTCTAATATATATTTTTTCATAAACAAAAGTTTTCTGCTCCTTTAAACCCAACCTATGGTGATACAGAGGTCTCTAACATTAATTTTATTTCAAGCCCATTTTAATTAATGGAAATTTGGGGAAAGTTTATCCTGTATGGTATAGAACTACTCATTTTTAGCTTCCTGAATGCGTCCCAATTTGCTGTAGTGCAAGCTTACCAACAATGAAGCACTTTGTATCCTGACTTTATCTTGGCAATGGTCAATATGGGACTGAGATGTTAGTCGGATATGATAATAAATATGTAAGTCTTTTTGCACTTTATTGATATGTTGGTGTAGTACTCATTTCGTCTTTCTCCAGGTCCTCACTGTTTGGTGCTATCTGATACCAATTACACCGGAATTCTGATGCTGGAAATACGGAGAGGAATGCATGTATGCATAAGACAGTTTTCCCACCCCCACAGATATCAAAGATCCACCTTCATATAGCTATCATCTGGGGATTAAGACTCACAGAACATTCACTCAATGCTCCCTGAAAGAGAAAGGCACCAGGAATATAGAGCACAGGAGAGAAGTTCTTCCAACTAGCTCCCACTCTGGCACTCAGCTGTGGGAGGGATACCATACATCAAACACTCAGAGATCAGCATATAGAATTTCAATAAATACGTATTTTACTGCTCGGAATAAGTGGGTACAATAAAAATAAATGAAAACAATAGAAACCCTTGATGCATTTCTTAACCCATTAAGGATTGTTTATTTTTTAACAGAGTGTGAAAGAGTCTTTTTTATTTAGAGAGTTGGCTTGAATTCTATGCATGTCAAACACCTACCTTTGTTGTGGGGTTCCTCAGACTTCCATTTTAGTGGTATAAAGGCTTTGGCAAGTGACTGCCAGTAGCCACTGCTTAGTTATGGATGTTCCTACAACTTAATGGTATGTAAAATACCACCTTCTTGTATGGCTAAAATGACATTTCATTAAATGGTGAGCGCTACCAAATAGGTTTTGATCCTTGGACACATCCGCCATATCTGGTAAATAGTGCTCATTGCCTCTCTACAACTCCTGCAACCACTGGAGCAGGACCAAATAATTTTTGATAGTTGGTGGGGGGGTCATGTATCACCAAGTGAGTATTTTGTAGTTTATTTCTTTTAATAACATGTTTGTAAAATGTTAATAAGATAAAGCTCTTTCCCATAGTTAGGAGGTAATGGGCAGTCTAAAGCTGTGTTGGAGGGGAGTATAGATCAGTGAACACACCTTTGACATATATTTATGTTAGAAAGGGTTTTTCATTTAATGTACTCTAAACATTTGTAACTGGCCCCTCTGGATAGATATATGGTTATTCAAATTATAAAATATGTCTGAGCTACCTAGATAGGGAAATGGGCAGACTAGATGGGTCAATTGGCTTTTATCTGCCATTAAATTCTATGTTTCTATGTATAACAGAAGGACTTACCTGGGTAGGTGTTCTATGTAAGTGGTCAACTAAGAAAATTAGCATAGTCTATAATTGCCTGTGTCTATTGATCTCCATCATAAATCTGTAATTATTTTGCACCTGTTAACAGACATTAGATTTCAACAGTCTGACTGAGATAAATGAATGAAAATGAAGCACCATACAGGTTCTGCAGAAACCCATAAGCATTTTCAGACAAGGGACTATATATCTTTATACTTGGGCAAATAAGGACACACTCACAACAGGTGGTATGAAACATACATGAAAGATAATAAAATAGGACTTCTTCATCTTCAATACATCCTGCTTTTATTACAATTCAGTCCCATCCCGTCCCCCCGGGATCTGGATTCTTCATAAAGATCCCACTGGTATTAAAGCATTGGCCTATTAATAAAAAGCAGCAAGTACTGAGTATGAAAATGTCCTGAGAGCACTGAGATGGAGAACCACATATTGGCAGCTTCTGTAGTAGTCTGTGTAAATTAATGCTACAGGTATTCCACTGTCAGTATATCTGTAAAATGAAATAATTGGATTTTATTTTTCAGAGCCAAGTTTCATTAAGAATGCTAAATAAATCAGAACTACAAATACCAAAATGCATTAACTAAGTCCTTTCACCTAATGCCTTTTGGTGTGCTCAAGGTCATACAAAGGAATATATCATGTGATTTCAATGTTTATATCAAGTTAGACAGTTTCCCTTATAAGTAAAGGGGTGAAGGACTTTAAAGGGATAGTAATACTTAAAATGTAAAAACAAATATGTTGTAGGGTTTATCCCCCTGAGTAAAACAAGAGTACTCCCACTGCTAAAAGGTGTTTTGTTCAAAAGTTATTAATTTTGAAAGTTGAATTTTTTAGGTGCAATATCACAGTGGCCTGAAATTGTACAGTGGATGTTTTTGTTTGTTGAAATTGTACAGTGGCGCTGTTGCTACACCATCCTATGGAGATTTATGGTCCTGGGACCAGAGCTGTCCATAGGATCGTGTAGCAACAGCGCCACCTTACAATTTCAGGCCACTGTGATATTGCACCTAAAAAATTCAACTTTGAAAATTAATAACTTTTGAATGAAACACCTTTCAGCAGTGGGAGTACTCTTGTTTTACTCAGGGATATAAACCCTACAACATATTTTTTTTTTACATTTCAAGCATTACTATCCATTTAACTCAAGACTGAGTATTGTAGGCTACAATTTGCTGGGGGGCACAGGTTGCAAGCCCCTGCTTTAGCAAGATCATACACTTAGACATATGGCCATTTGCACAATGGTAAAAGGACAGATATTCTGGGGCAAACCAGCTTCACCACAGTGGATAAATACAAATTCTAATTACTTTAAATGAGGCATTTAAAATGGACCTCTTACCTACACAGCTTTACATTTCAGTAAATGTACATATCTTAACTGCATATAATATGTGATTTTTGTTTTGCAAACAGATTAATAGTTTTAGAGAGATTTGATTCAGTAGTTGGGACATGTAATCTCAGTAGAGCTTTGTGCTCTGCCTTGGTCAGATAAAGCACCATCAGTAATTACTCCTATATCAATAAATCACCTGGCTCCAGCTGATTAGGCTTCTAAAAACTATTTCTTTCTAGCAGAGGGGTGGAATAAATTTATAAGGGGGAATAATCATTCAAGAAAACTGAACATATCAGGAAAAAAAATAAATAAAATAACATAACTTAAACTATTTCTTTTTATCCAATTTGCAAAACTATTTTTAAAGTAACATGTCCACTTGAACTCTATTGTTAATGTTATGCTAATAAAGTGCTTCAAAATGCACTGGAGACCTCTCTTTCATCCAGGGTGTACAGATCCCCCTTTAAATCTATGGGGATTTTTATTGATCCCTTATGGGGCAGTTGGTTTTCCTCAGAATTGCTCCAATTTCCAATTTGTGCACTTGTCCCTTAAAGTGGAGCTAATAAGTTATACTGACTTGCTTGAGTATTAAATGTTTTTCAAAAACACCTGTATTTATGTTGGCTATTCGTTTTTAGCCCCTTAACGACCCTTGACAGTCATAGTACTTCAGGAGTCGATCTGACTGAACGACCCATGACGTACTATGACTGTCATGGAATTCTGGGCTCCCCCCGCGGCTGCATGCCATTCGGGGAGTCCGGAAGCGGAAGAAGGAAAAAAAAATGCTCTGTGGTCCTTAACTGACCACGCTGATCGGCCGGTCGTTAAGGCGTTAAATCAATAGTGAGATAATTTGCTGTATTTATTGGTCAATTTATGCAAATTTGGAAGTACTTCCTTGTAGGAAATTGAAGTGGGGAAGGAGAGTGGGATGGTGCTAATTCTATTTTATTTATTTAGAAAATGTTTTACCAGGAAGAATACACTGAGATGTCTCTCGTTTTCAAGTATGTCCTGGACAGTTTGCAGTAAAGGGTTGCATATTTACACAAATTGAGAAACACTATATATTATATGTTTTTAAATATACATATATATATGAATATACATACATATGGAATATTAAAATTATATACAGTTACACTCTGTTTTTAGAAATAAAGAAGCTTTTACGTTTAAGGATTTTAGACTGGGAGCAGATTTGATTATTTCAGGCAGATTGTTCCAGGCCTTTTGAGCTCTGAAGGAGAAGGCAGATCTTCCTGCTTCTTTCTTGTATTGTGGTATACGTAGCGAGTTGTTTGCAGTGGAGTGGAGGTTATACTTAGTATGGAGAGCAGGAGTGAGCATTCTGTTTATCAGATTAATCACCAGAGAGGTGAGAAAAGCATTGTGAAGCTATTCATTACCCACTCATTTTGTCCTTAAAGGGTTAACCTCTGAGTGCTGCTTTCCTGTATGGGGAAGAATAGGGAAATTAGTTAAACAGAGGGGTCTTCCATAATTTAGCCACTGACTAAACCTTTAAGGATCGGAGGGCTGTGCAACTCATTGCTTTGCAATAGGTTGCATATCCCTCTGATTCTTAAAGCATTAATAACTACTGTATATACAGGGCTGACAGGGTAGATCAGTATTTGATTTACTATGTGCTTGTAACTTCATTGCTAGACTTATGAGATGTTTATAATCCAGTTGTTCTTGGGTTAGGTTTACATGAGTGCTTTGACTGTGCTGTTTTTTAGTCATCCATGCCGAATTACCTATGATTTGCTTCTTACCACACTGAGAGTCTCTGGCATGGGGAGCAATCAGAGATGTGTCACAAGGCCAGCCCAGGGGGATGTCATCTATATATTTGACCAATGACCAGTCACTGGAGAATACAAATGGTACTGCATCCTCCAGAAACACTTGTTTTAGCAATATGCTTAGTAGCCCATACACTGCTGTGCAGGTCAGCTTGCTGCTTGATGTGCCCAGCATAAGAATCTAAATTACTGCATACTGCATTCAGATGTGCTCTGGTAGGTGGAGACTATAGTTGCGAAGAGCACCATAGGAACCTAGCTGTTTTTCATGGGTGTGTTTAAACAGCATTATTATAATTGCACTAGAGTCATCCATATAATTATGATGTCACAACCGAAATCACTGCTCAGACTCTTAAAAAGTCCATCAGATGTTACACTCAACAGTTCTTTGTTTTGTGGCTAGAATAAAAAAAAATCTGCCAAAATGACTGAGGGAAAAAGAGATATCTGGAGCATGACAGATGAACACCCATTTAATGGCTATAAATATATGGCCAAACAGGAAGAAGACTGGAGAAAGGGACACCTTTGTCAAATGCTAACACCAATCAGGAGTTACAGCATGACTGACATCCACTATCTGCAGACAATGAGGAGGAAGAAGGAGACTTTGCTACACTCATCCAGTGGAGCAATAGGACTGGCCTCTACTACAACCTGCACAATAATGGTACAATGAGTATAAAGAGATGTATTTTCTTACACCCATGAGGAGAAGCAGCATTACTGGTCCCCTCTAGAACCTCAACAAGCATGGGACAATGAAGAACTAGAGGTGGATTTTCCTACTAATTACATGCATTGAAATGTGCTATATGACTACATAATGGAATCTCCCCAATCATTATGTGATGAATTGGGGGGGGGGATTTTCCTTTGTATTTCCACTATCTGGAGAAGCTCTGGAACTGGCCTCTGTAGCAATAACCACCTACTACATCATGGGTCAATGACATGGGAGAGGTGTATTTTTCTACACCAACTAGGAGGAGCAACAGCTCTTACCTCAAATAGAACATTCACAAATATTGGACAGTCAGGAGGAAGAGAATTCTCCTGAAAGAAAGTGAATTTCCATATCAGGGACTCTGACACTCCAGATGATTAGAAGAAAATGTTTTACTTCTGGAAAGGAACATTTCTGGAAGATGAGGAAGATGCTGTGAATAAGAGATGGAAATGGAAGAAAAGAAGCCAAATTAAAAAGGAAAGTTATGGCAATTTTTGAGCCTGTTCTGATGCTGGAAATGGGATGAAGTGAATTGTAGTCCGCAACAGCTTGTTGGCCTCAGGTTGCCCCATATGCTGGATGATAATATGTCATGTTAGAGATATTCAACCCGACTTGGAACCCTTTTTGAGACAGATGGATACATAGTACTTTGCTCTACCATGCTCTGCACACCCCCTTTGACAATCAAGGGCTTCAAGTTTAACTCACTGCAGGCACCTGTATGCAGTGAAATATGAGATCCAGGCAAGTAAAAATGTTCATTGAATGGATTTTCTCAAGTGTATGTGCACAAATCTCCCTCAGCCTCAATGTGATTCCTGGCTTCCCCCTACAATATAGATTAATTGGCAGGTTGTTGTGGGGTGGAAGACCTTGATTGCCCAGTGCCCATGCTGAGGACAATTAGATCATTTCAGCATCAGTTGAAACTCATGGTTCCTGGGACACTTCGATTCAGCTCTCTCCATAGTGTAACATTGGACCTGATTTCTGGACTCAAGAGTGTTCTACTTTTATGTAATGCTATGAAAATGAAAGTACTTAAGTCTCTGAGTGCCATAAAGAAGTCAATTTCAAAGCTGCAATGTGTTGGACACCCCTTTGGGGCCAAAGGGGTAAGCTCCTATGTATTCAAGCCTTTAGTTACTGTCATCAATATTGTGCCTGCTGCTTTCAGACTGCTCTGTGATACTTTAGTGATGCTTAACTGAGTTGTCCCTGCATTGCCATAGTGGTCCCATCTCTAAAGTGGCAGCGTGGAGGTATGACTGATAGACTGTCCACATGGATGTCAACCTTATACCACTGTCTGGCACCCACATGGACTGGTCATTCATTGGATGAGGAGCTACACATTTCAACATCCACATTGACAGTATGTGGATGATCTGTTTAATCCATTGAATGCTAGAGAGGTATTGAACACATTGCTAAACAACAATTTGGACACCACTCTAGAATGCAAGGCATTAAAAGTCCCATTTATAGCAAAAGAAATTTGTGAGAAATTGTATTTCCCCCATCTCTTTGGTTCAGAGAAATAGCTCATCTAGGCCCTGGATTGGTAGACATTTTATATACTGTAGTTTTCCTGAGGAAAACATATTTTGCCAAATTGTCCTGAATCTCCTCTACAATACAGAGCACTTAAGATGCAGGACTTTACTGCTGATTTGCAAGTGTTCTTGATTTCCCATGGCAGACAACTAACTGTTTGCAATGTGTTAAAGGCTTATTTAGCACATTAGCACTTATATGTCTGGAGAGCAAACCCTTGGCTATTGCTCCTGTCGTGTAAAGCATTATCAACTATGAGAAAAAACATATGGAAATATTTTATTTTTTTTCTTTTTCATAATGTATTAGTTTTGCACAGCCTGTCCAACATTATTTACTAAAACTTCAGTTATTGCTTAAGTAATTGCTAACTGGTCCTTAACGAGATGCACGTAAGTTGGGATATTTAGTAATAATGTTTCATGAACAATGCTAGAATGCAATATTATCTTATTGCATTGATACATGCCTTTTTTAACATGGCTCAAAATGACCTCCAGTCCTTAAGATAAACAGGATGAAGCTGCTGCTTAAAAGAGATTTTTTTTCCCTCTAAAACGACGTCCTACTATCACTCTTTGATAATACCTGCTTTCCTGCAGGCGCAGATGTGTGACATTGAGAGCCAGCCAGTGAAGCGATACCACGCTGATGACTGATGGATTTCCTTAAAACTTACTCTAATGATACGTGTATTTCAGATGGCAGCTCAATGCTCTCTACACTCCATCAGTTCTTCCTGTCACCTGCTTTTTGTTATTTCTACAGGAACTCTCATGTGCTCTAGTGAGATCAGTGAGTGTATTCAGCCCTAGATTTTAGGACTGAAGGGAACCCAAAGGACAAAACATATTGTGATGTATCACTAAAGGACCTTGATGAGAGAGAGTAAGCAGAGGCTTTCTGTTCCATATAAATACATTTTTAGGTTACTTAGAAAAATACTATTTCCCCTGAATGTCCAAATGTCACTTTTAACGTTTTGAGTGCCAGAAAGGTATGAAATGCATTGCTTTGTAATGTGCTGCATACCTCTCTGGCCCTCACATAGGAAGGGAAATATGGTCCAACAACATCAGTAAAAGAGGGATGTTAGGGATTAAGCTTACTAATGTTACCAAACATTGGTACATACTGTAGTTCAGGGGCATCCAAGTATTTTCAGTTGTGGGCCACATGATAAGAAATCAATAGGTGTAAAGGCCACATTATTTGTTTGATAACCATGGTGATTTATAGCTTGTCACTTATTCAAAAATCTGTATTTTTTCAGTGATAAAAAGTAGTACAAAAATGTGTAATCAGCTTTATTCCTATAAATGTGCAGTTATAGGCCTAGTGCTAGTCACTGATTAAGTAAATGAGTATACTGATATATAACAACTATTCTTAAACTGTTCTGTAGCCTACTGACCTACTAGTTCATGTGTGCTAACTAATTAAGTTAACTAATTTTTAATAAGCATTTAGGGTGGGCTAAACCCTGCTGTCAGGTAGGCCGCATTTGGCCCATGGACCACACTTGGCTGCCCCTGCTGTAGTTATTGTAAAAAAACATTTCCATTAACCTCTTACAGTCCTTGAAGACATGAGACATGTTTCAGGCAGAGAAATATCAGTTTTGAAGTTACCTCATTTTTGGCCATGAAGAAGATGAGGTAAACAAAGGTGATAGCCTGTGCATCAAATCCCAACATTTACCAATAAATAACTGACTTACTACAGATAATAAACAGTGAGGTGGAGTTAAAGGTTTGTGAACAAAAGCATTTGTAATTGTCCAATGTCAAGTTACCTCAGCCTGAGTAAGTCCCTATCTGCCTCAAATCTGAAGTGAATATATATGCAGTATAATGCAATTAAAAAGCTGTGATGCTGTACTATTGTACTGTAAGCAAAACCTTAACCCTTTGAATGGCAGAGGTGTATGCAACGGATTGCAGAACAATGCTTTGCGTACACCTCTGACACTCAAAGGGATAATTAGAGAGATAAGGGAAATATTTATACCTTCCATAATTGCAAAACTGCATGTAAGAAGAATGTGAGCTGGCTCTTACATCTAGATTAGCATCTTAAATACTGGAACATAACTCTAAACTGTAATGCATATTATTTCCACCCTTAGTATCTATTCTTCACTCAATTGTAAGCTGGTGGTGACAGAATAAAGGAAAGCAGTTACCTTTGTAGCTGATGATGGTCTAAAGTCTATGGACCAAATTTATGGGCTATGGACTATATTTATTATTGAAGGTAAGTCTCTCAAAATAAAGTTTATCAAAGCAGATATGGCAGGTAGGATTACTGGTACCACATAAGTGCCCTTATTGACTGTCACGGTAATCAGGCAAATAATGACAGACACAGTATAAAATGTAACCACCTTTATTGAGAGTGTAGCAAGGTAGATAATAACCCACACAACCCCAGACCCAGACAAGCTTGGCCCCAGGCTCCACTGGTAGCTGCACACTGTGCTGTGCACTGTACTGTGGAAGGACCTCAGACAGAGGTTAGAAGAGAACACCAGAGTGAGATAGAGTGTAGGACTACTCTAGATTTTGAGGTAGAGGCAACAGGGAGAGAGTAGGCAGTCACAGCAATAGGTCAGGTACAGGTCGTAGCCAGAGCCACTGACCTGACAAACAGAGACTACACGGAGTGATAGAGACTAGAGCCAGAGGAGATGCATCAGATGCCACAATCTGGTAGAGGTAGGTGCACTGAGGACACATATAGCCAGACAGTGACTGAAGTCAATAGGAAGCACACTGGAGACTACACAAAGAAATACAGATACCGGGGACTACACAAAGTGAGCCAGAGGCTAAAGGAGGCACACCAGGGACACACTAAGCGAACCCCCAGATAGACCCAGAGGTCAGACAGGTGCGGGTAGATACAAGCCAGGGACATACACAGAGCGTATCCTCAGACAGGACCAGTGGTCAGCACGGTAGCGGGTAGTCAGACAAGTTAGGGTCATACATAGAGCGAATCCTCAGACAGAACCAGTGGTCAGCACAGCAGTGGGTAGTCAGACAAGCCGGGGTCATACACGGAGCGAAACTAGACAGAACCAGAGGTAGCACAGATCGGGTAGTCAGAAATGCCGGGTCATACACGGAGCGAATACTCAGACAGGCACTGATCACAACACACTACGTAAGGGCAATGGCTCCCAGGCATAGGAAGGTATATAAAGGAGCAGAAGCAGGGACGTGCACAGACATTTTGAGGGGCAGGGGCTCAAATGAAAAAAAGGGCATGTGTCATAATTATTTATTCAAAATATATATTTAAAAAAAGGGCACGAGGGCAATTTGGACAAAAAGGGCAGGTGCTCAAGCCCCCCTTGGTGTCTATGTGTGCACGTGCCTGAGCAGAAGGAGGTGGAACCCAATTAGGGAAAGTAGCATAAGCCCATAAACAGGCGTCCAGGCCAGTGCCTGTCCATGTTGCGTAAAGAGGAAGTAGCCGCCACCATGTAGCCTGACACACCACAAGGGAAGGAAGCACAGGCTCATGCCTATGTAGGAGACTGTGATATTGGCATATTACTGTCATGTGCTTTGATAAATTAGTATGTAGCTGTACCTTTTGTTACAAACTAAGCTTTTCCTTTGGCAAATACATAGGCCCCAATATTTTTCTAAGGAGAGTCAAGTGTCACTTTGTAAACAGGTTTCTGCCATTGCAAGCAACACCAGTGAAATATTGATTAATGTGTGTCTATATCACAATATCCACCAATTAGAGGATCTATTTTTGGTTTGGACTGGAATTTGCCATCATAGGACTGGATTCTATTGTAGGTGATAACTATATAGACTTCAATAATATTTGAAATTAAACCAGTTGTAGCATTTATCGCCTGATATGTAATCCAGCCCATACTCAGGAACAAGCCATTCTGAATTTTAGGAACTTTCTGTGGTGTACAGTCCCCCCAAGAATACATCGAATCTGGTGAGTCTCTCTGGGGACTCAAATGTTGCTTCCTATTTATTAATATAGGAGAAGTCAAATGTCAGTGGCAAGTTCACTGCTATTAAACCCTTTGAGTGTCAGAGGGATATGGAATGCATTGCTTTGCAATGAGTTCCATACCCCTCTGGCACTCAAAGGGTTAATCAGGCAGTCCTTGTGCTGTATTCATGTAGCTCACTCTGGCACAAAACCACACACAGGACTGAAGCGCCTAGAATCTCAGTGTACTGACGTCACACACCTCCATATTGTGTGTCACAGACACTGGACCTGAGCAGCTACACAGGATGATGGTTGATCGGCAACTAACCTCTGCAATCTCCTGATTGCTCTCCACTATATCTCCTTCCTTCATTCCTGAAATGAGAAAAACACAGATGAACAACGTAGATGTAGAAAACAAATTGCCATCAAAGATTTAGGGCTGCTTCCTGCTTCAGAGTGCTTTGTTTGGTTCCCAACAATCTAGGGGATGCTTGGCTCTGACGGGTCTAGTCGTAAGTGGAGCTGGTGAAGGTGTGTTCATTGGAACAGTGGTAGTGTCATTAAACTATGCTGGTGGCAAGCTCACACCAGATGCAACAGGTTAAAAGGCAGTCTGCAGAGTATTCCCCAGAGATGATGATCCCACAACTGTATCTTTCTCCCCTTCAGAGACTGACACAAAAAGTGAGAAACTAGGGTACAACAGGCCAGGATGCAACTGGTCAACATGTCTGCAACATTGAAATCCATGATCTGTTTGTATAACATGTCAATGAGATTCAGTCACTGAAAGAATGGAACCAGCAACCTATTTTCTTGGGCCTTGATAGAAGTAAGCCCTGACCTTGTCAAGGAGAGCATATAGATGTACGATTTCCTTCTCTAGCATCCAAAATCATCAACTACTAACTGTATGGGACATCAGGTTGAAGAATGTCCAGCTTAGTGTGAAGGGATCTGCCAAAGAGTAGGAGGCCTGAAGGTACACCTGAGTTAGAAGGAGGGCTGTTTGATATGTGACTAAGAAGTCATTCAAATTTAAATTAGAGTCATGTGCACTGTCCATAGCTGTTAGGGTTGCCTTCAAGGTCTGAACAAACATTTCTGCTTGACCATTGGTAGCATGATGATATGGGGAGGTTGTATCCCTAGTAGACAGAAGATAATCTTGAAAACGCTGTGCAGTGAATTGAGAGCCATTGTCCATGAGTATTTGGCAAGGTAAGCCACAAACTGCAAAAATGCTCTTTAACATAGGCATACTTTGGGCCATTTTAAATGAGTGTCTATCAAGGCCATGCACATTTGTTCTTTTACAGACCCAGCCCAGCAAATTCTAAATGCAAATGATCCCAGGGCATAGGTGGCTAACTCCAAGGATATATTTGGTATTACAGCAAATCTCTACAAGCTTGGGAACATCCACACCATGCATTCACCAGGCCATGATGTTAACATGTAAAGTAGGCCACCACACAGTTGCCCTTGCATTGTGTTTCATCTGAACGAGGACTGGATATCCTTCATGTAGTATCTGTAGAGTAGCTTTCTGATTAGATGGGGAGTGATTACTCGAATTTTCCATGGAATACATCCATCTTGTGTTGTTAGCTCCAGCTTAAATCTGGAGTACAGCAGACATGAAGAAATTTAAAGCCTTGAGATAATCAAAATATCAAAACTTGACATGTGCAACTTCTTGCAGACATTTTGACAGGTGTGGGCAGTGGGGGCCCCACCCCCTACCCACTCCTGTCAAAACCACTCCTCCAGCTGTGTATAAAATCGTGCATCTCCATGAAGATTTTCACAGGAGTGACCAGGGGACCTCCTCTCCATTCCTATGAAAGTCACGCCCCTGTGCATGGACCTATGGAAGCAACAATTTGGAGAAGATCTGAATAACTGGTGTGTCTGCCAGGGCCAAATAATTTGTATAAATATTGCTGTACTCTAGATGCAGTAGTCATGGAAATTCCTATCCTAGAATTAAAAATTGCTAGAAATGGTTTATGAACCATGATCAAGGTGAAATGACAACTGTACAGATATGGCCAGAGCCTCCTCCTCTTCCTGTGAATAGTTGCATTTGGCTGTACTCAGTGACTGGCAAGCAAACGCTATAGGCTGTTGCAAGCCATCAGGCATTATATGAGACAACACTGCTCCAAGTTTGTAAGTTGAGGAACCATAAGCAATTGTCAGAGGCTTTTGAAGATCATAGTGTACAAGGACTCTGGATTGTAATATTAAATCTTTTGTAACTTGAAAAACTTTTTGGCAATCAGGTGTCCAGCACCAAGGCATTTTGGTCTCAAGTAGAGGATATAATGTTTGTGAGATGTTTGGTAAAAATATATTATAGTAATTCAAAATACCTAAATATAAGCTCAATTGTGACATGTCCACAGGACCTGGAGCCTTTAATAACGATTCTACTTTGTCTTGTGCCATGCATAGACCATCTTTTTCAATCACATGTTCACAGAATGTTAGTTGTGGTTGGAAGAACTGACATTTATCCAAGTTAGCTCCTGGATCATAGTCACGCAAACATTGCAGAACTGCTTCCTTATTAGCTCAAAGATCTTCAGCTGTTGCTTCAGTGATGAGCACATCATCCAAACTATAGCAAGTGTGGGGAACGCATGTCAGTATGGTATCCATCTTTGCTGCCATATAGCTGGTGCAGATGCGACAATGGAAACCATTCTATTGGACAGATATAGTCCTTTGTGAATGTTTTTCATTACGAGATTATGTTTATCTGGATGTACCTCAAACTTAACCAAAGCCTGTCTCGGGTCTAGTTTAGTTATTCCTCCTGCTATGGAGGCAAAAAGTTCTTCTAGCCTTGGTAGAGAATATTACTCTACCTCTAAATGGTTGTAAATTTCCATCTGAAAAGCTCCACATAATCTGATCTCACCCATCTTTTTGATGACTGGTACAATATGAGATGCCTAGTCACTTCTAGTAACTTTTCAGGTAATCCCCTGTGCCTCTAGCCATTGCACAGAATTAACTGAGTGGGTCTTATAGAATTTCTGAATTGCTGCTGGACAGAGTTTTAAATGTTGCTGCATATCCATCACTTTTCTAAGTGAGGGCATGAAAATGTAGTGGAATTTGGTGTGTAAGACTTCAGTCCATTCCTGTACCTGTAAGGAAGACTTTTAGGTAACATGGTATATTTGATGTTTAATTTCTGGCATTCCCATACCTTTATCCAAGCCTCTTCAAAGTGTGGAGGGCATCCTTCTCTGACTACATACAATAAAGCTTGGTAATGAACTTTCGTAAACACCCCAATGGTTTTATGGGATGTCCACTGTAAATATTCAGGCAGATGGTTGTTGGGTTTAACTTTAACCTTAAATTTGCTTTTCATAGGTGTTCACATACTGCTTGGGGCACATGAGATTCAAAATTGCCTGTAGAAGCAAGGTATCATAATTAAATCATGTAACCTTGGACTGTATCTTCTTTTTCTGTTTACAAGACTAACAATAAATGTCTTTTGCAGATTCTAATAATTTTGGCTGTAATAGCTTTTAACACTAAATTATTTGTTTCCCAGTTTGTCTGGTGCTAGTAAATCTTTCGAAATAGCATCTGGTTTTCTGCCTACCACTGTAAAAAGTACTGCAAGAGATGACAGAGAAACTCACTGGTGAGAGGACACAAAGTCATTCAACAAGCTGAGGCTGGGAGTAATGTGAGCGTACTTGGATTCATAAAAGCTTGTTGCCACTGTGGTGTACACACTTGTCATGCAGTCCTTCCAAGAAGACACTGAATCTGATGGGTCCATTTGGAGCTCAAGTGTCTCTAACTATTTATTAGTATAGGAGAAGTCCAATGGTGGTGGCGGGTTTGCCACTCTTTAATCAGGCAAAACTTTCAGTGGCAAATGACATGGACAAATATGAATTCCTAAAATTCCCAGGTAAATGTTTGTTTTTTAAAAGGGTGAATGCTAGTGAGTACTCCAAGTCACAGTTTTACAATTCATTGAAGTCCTGTGTAGCATTTAAGGGTTTAAAAGCTCCATTAAAATCCACTGGGATTTTTATTTGCTCCCTATAGTGATGTTGGTTTTTCTAATAAATGCTCCATTTTGCTTTTATACATAAAACCAATTCATTTTATATATCAGTTAGTAATCAACAAAAATGTAGCAATCTGAATGAGCAAAACAATGCTGTAAAGTTAGCACATACTGTATATATCAAAACGATTGTTTCACAAAGCCTGAAACAGGTTTTGCAAAACAGGCACTTTATTTCAAGTTTCCCATCTGAACCAATCATAAAAAAGTATATCCAGATGTGAGAGGCTCTTACCAAACAGCCTGGTCTACAGCTAGTCAATGCTCAGAAGCATCACATTTTAGCTCTCTAGTACCATTACAGAGGAGAAATTTCCACATATATATTATAGTAACCCTGCCCAAAAGGGCAGTCTAGTTCCAAAATGACGGGCAAGTCCACTCTGCACAGGAACAATAGCTAACCCCAGAGGTACATTTAAGTATTGTTGGGCCTGATCAGTGAAGTGCAGCTGGATTCCCTAGGCACTGACAGTAAAAGGTCCATGTCTGGATTTCCCTTTACTCTTAGGGTGACACCCTAAGATATTCAGTATGCGTATGCATACCCAAAATGTGTGAGTCTCTGAGGACGAACAAACAGCACAATGGCCTGTTCTTTGGCTAGTCACCACTCAGAAGCATCCCTGGTTAGCAGGGAAATGAGAAATAAAAAGTAGGCTTTTAAGGTGTTTAAGTCAAATGGGTCAGATGCATCATTTAAAAAATATAAAGAATGTAATAAAATCTGCAAACAAGCAATTCAGCTAGCTAAAATACAAAATGAGACAAACACGGCAAACGAGAGCAAGAAAAACCCGAAACAATTCTACAAGTATATTAATAACAAAAAAAGTTAAGGTTGATATTAGTCCTCTTAGGACTGAGATAGGTGAATTGATTAGTGAGGATAAAGCTATGGCTGACACCCTAAATACGTTCTTTGCTTCAGTATATACAAAGGAAGCAGCAATGACAAGCTATGGGCAAACAGACAAAACCACGGAATTTCCTCCAACATCTACATGGCTTACTGAGGGCAAGGTCCAAAAGAGACTGGAAAGGGTTACAGTGAATAAAGCGCCTGGACCGGACGGTATACACCCAAGGGTACTTAAGGAACTTAGTTCAGTAATAGCAAAACCATTATACTTAATATTTATTGATTCACTTTCATCAGGCATAGTGCCCTGTGATTGGAGGAAAGCTGATGTTGTTTCATTGTTTAAAAAGGGAGTAAGATCCAAAAGAGGAAATTATAGACCTGTGAGCTTGACTTCCATAGTGGGTAAGATACTAGAAGGGTTATTAAATGACAATATTCAGAACTATGTGAAGACAAACAATATCATTAGTAGGAATCAGCATGGTTTCATGGAGAACAGATCATGTCAGACTAATTTACTTGCATTTTATGAAAGAGTGAGTAGTAATTTGGACAGGGGAACTGCTGTTGATGTAGTATACTTGGATTTTGCAAAAGCCTTTGATACAGTGCCTCACAACAGGTTACTGCATAAATTAAAAGGCTTCGGTTTGGGTGGTGTTATCTGTACATGGATTGAGAACTGGTTAAATAATAGATGGCAGAGAGTTGTTGTAAATTGAACTTTTTCAAATTGGTCTAAGGTTATAAGTGGGGTGCCGCAGGGTTCAGTCCTGGGACCAATGTAATTTGTTTACTAATGATCTAGAAGTGGGAATTGAAAGTAGCATCTCAATCTTTGCTGATGACACTAAGCTATGTAAGGAAATACATACAGAGCTGGATGTTTTTTCCCTACAGAAGGATTTAGATAAACTAAGTGAATGGGCAGAAAAGTGGCAGATATCATTTAATGTAGATAAATGTAAGGATTTAGGAGTACTAATAGACAATAGACTTCACAGCAGTGTGCAGTCACAGCTGCTACAAGAGCAAATAGAGTACTAGCCTGCATAAAAAGAGATGTAAAAGCAAGGGATGCTAATATTATTCTACCTCTGTATAAATCCTTGGTTAGGCCTCATCTAGAATATGGAGAACAATTTTGGGAGCCTGTTCTAAAAAAAAGACATTACTGAACTGGAAAAGGTACAGAGAAGTGCAACAAAACTGATAAAGGGATTGGAGGATCTGAGTTACAATGAGAGACTAGCCAAACTGGGTTTGTTTACATTAGAGAAGAACAAATACATGGCAAAGCAATGCACTGGTCAAATAATAGCTACTATAAATATCAGACTTAATAGTCCAAGTGCACTCAGGGTTAACACAGAAACCTAATAACTATAATGAGGACAGACAAATGGTAAGAGAACCCAAAAGCTGCACTCAAATAAACCCCATATAAACGAGGCACACTGAAAGTAGCAAACAATAGAAATACGCTTTATTCATACAAGAAGTGGTTCAATATCATTTAAAATCAATTAAAAACAAGGAGCCCAGAGGACCCAGAGTATAAATTAACCTCAATACAATCTCCAGAGTATATAGGTAAATCTATTTCACTATAATAAAGTCTGTAGATAAAGCATGAAACAGATGTACACTTAATATAAGGATGGAAATAATAAGATAATACTTAGACCAAATCTACAAAGGAGATAAATGTAGCCTCTGGGAACTCCGCAGCTGCCCAAACGCCCCACGCGTATAGCCACCGACCGTGGCTTCGTCAGGGGTAAAGTGGTATAGTGCAGGGATAGGCTTTTAAAGTTACTTCCTCCAATAGGAAGAGAAATATGTCATAATGGTGAGGAGGACCTCCCTTAGGCCGGAAGGACTCCAAAGTCCCATGGTCGGTGACGATACGTGTGGGGCGTTTGGGCAGCTGCGGAGTTCCCAGAGGCTACATTTATCTCCTTTGTAGATTTGGTCTAAGTATTATCATATTATTTCCATCCTTATATTAAGTGTACATCTGTTTCATGCTTTTTCTACAGACTTTATTATAGTGAAATAGATTTACCTATATACTCTGGAGATTGTATTGAGGTTAATTTATACTCTGGGTCCTCCGGGCTCCTTGTTTTTAATTGATTTTAAATGATATTGAACCACTTCTTGTATGAATAAAGCTTATTTCTAACGTTTGCTACTTTCAGTGTGCCTCGTTTATATGGGGTTTCTTTGAGTGCAGCTTTTGGGTTCTCTTACCATTTGTCTGTCCTCATTATAGTTATTACATTAGAGAAGAGACGGCTAAGGGGTAATATGATTACCATTTACAAATACATTCAAGGTCAATACAAAGAACTATCCAATGAATTATTTATGCAAAGAGCTGAGCTAAGAACAAGAGGTCATCCATTAAGACCTGAGGAAAGGTGCTTTGGACTAAAATAAAGGCATGGATTCTTTACAGTAAGGGCGGTAAGGCTATTGAATTCTTTGCCTCGGGATGTTGTGCTTGCAGATAATGCAACTGCATCCAAAAAAGCAATGGATGCTTATCTAGCACAGAACAATATTGACAATTATAATAGATGGCTTCAAAGCAAATAGGATATTGATCCTTGGAACTATTTGACTACCAGTTGGAGTCAAGAAGGAATAATCCCCCCACACACTTGGGACTAGATTGGAAATGGCTCCAGAGGGCTTTTTTTTTGCCTTCCTCTGGATCAACAGGGGTGTTTTTGGCATGGGCTGGACTTGATGGCCGCATGTCTTTTTTCAGACTCATCTACTATGTTACTATGTTACTATCACATTTTTCCAGCTACATATTAGAATAATGCTGCCAAAAAAAGGCCAGCCCAGTTCCAAAAAGACAGGCAAGTCCCCCCTGCACAGGAACACCAGATAACCCCACAATTACGTTTCAGCCCATTGGGCCTCATCAGTGAGGTTCAGCTGGATTCCCCAGAAAATGAGAGCAAGCGGTCCACGTCTGTATTAACCTTCAACCTTAGGGCGACATCCTAAGTGTATTCAATATGCATATTCAAAATGTGAGAGGCGCGAAGAAAGAACAGCACAATGGCCTGTTCTATGGCTAGTCACAGCTCAGAAGCATCATGTTTTAGCTCTCTAGTGCCATTACAAAGGATAAATGTACACATCCATTTTAGACTAATCCCACCCAAACGGGTAGTCCACTTCCAAAATGACAGGTTCCCTCTGCACAGGAATACCAGCTAACCCCAGGCATACGTTTCAGCCTTGTTAGGTCTCCTCAATGAGGTGCAGCTGGATTCCCTGGGCACTGAGAGCAAGGGCTCCACATCTTGATTAATCTTCACTCTTAGGGTGACAACCTAGGAGTATTCAGTATGTTTTTCCAAAGTGTGAGAGGCTCTGAGGACAAGCAAACAGCAAAACAGCTTGTTTAATAACTAGTCACGACTCAGAAGTATCACATTTTAGCTTTCTAGTGCCATTACAGAGCAGAAATTTCCACATACATGTTAAACTAATCCCACTGGAAAGGACAGTTCAGTTATAAAATGACTGGCAAGTTATCACTGTTCCCGTGATCTCTCTGTCACTCTCACTTGTGCTGCTCCCTTATTGGTTGAGCTGTGTTAGCCTGCCCCTGGTGACCTTTTTATTCTGGCCATTGGCACCTGTCAGGTGCCCTTTCGTGGTGTTCCAGAGCCAGTGCTGCTGTTGCTGTGTTCCAGTGTTCCTGATCTCCTGTGTACCGATTTGGCCTGTCTTACTACACTGTTGTGTTCCTGTCCCGTGATCTGACCCGGCCTGGCTGACGTTCCTGCTCGTTGCTGATCTGGCTTGTCTGTGAATCTCCTCCGTGATCTGACCCGGCCTGGCTGACGTTCCTGCTCGTTGCTGATCTGACTTGTCTGCGAATCTCCTCCGTGATCTGACCCGGCCTGGCTGACTTCTGCGTCTGGACCTGTTCCGGATTTCTACTGCTCCAGTCTACGGTTCCTGTTGTCGCCTCGGCGACATTCTGATCGCTGCAGCGTGTGGGTCTGAGCCTTCGAGATTGCTGTATTAACTCCTGCTGAGCCGCGTCTCCTGAGCTGAGCCTTCCATTCTCTGTGCATTGTATCAGTATAGCTGAGTCTCTTTGGAACTTGCCATGCTGTATCGCTACTCTACGAGCCTCTGATCACTTGTGTGCTTCCTTCTACCTCGCTGCCACTGTTAACCCTTGCTGAGCCGTTCCCATATACACTGCTTCTGCTGAGTCAACCGCGTTGTGGGCCTCGGTAGTCGGCGTCTCAATTGTTATCTGCAGAGCAGTAGTTCTCCTTTAACGCGCCCGTGGGAGGTGCTATTGGCTCAAGCAGTGCAGCAACTGGTGGTCTCCGTTACGCCCGTGGGGGCTATTGGCTCAAGCGATTCCAATACTGTTGGTCTCCGGTATTATCACGGTGCCCGTGATTCGTGCTATCCTGTGTCTGTCACTTGCTGGGAGTTCCTCATTGGCTGTCTGCTAATAGCCCACCTCACACAGCCTTTTTAAACCAGTCTGGGCACTCCCAGGTTGCCCTTTCGTGGTGTTTCTGACACTACTTGTCCTGACCTGCTTGTCAGGCTCTTGGGCCTGAAGTACCTGTGTTCCAGCGTTCCAGTGTTCCAGTGATCTGGTGTTCCAGTCATCCAGTGTTCCGGTGTTCCTGTGTTCCCATACTTCCACTGTTGATCGTTCCGGAGTTCCTGAGTCTCCTGCCTGTTTGCCTCTCTAGCTGATTCCGGTTACTTTCCGTGGCTCCAGCAGTTCCGGTCATCTGTCAGTGCAGCGGTGCTCGCTCCCGTGGATTCTCCGCTTCATCTAAGGGCTCTCGCTCTCTCCACTGTCGCTAGGCGACATTGTTCTTGTTTCGCTCCGGCGAACTACTACTGTTGGTCCCAACGTGTGGACGCTGGTTTACTCCATTAACCTGGTGGCGTATATTACTGTTGGTCCCAGCGTGCGGACGCTGGTTAGCTCCATTAACCTGGTGGCGTATATTACTGTTGGTCCCAAAGTGCGGACGCTGGTTTTCTCCATTAAACCTGGTGGCGCTTATTACTGTTGGTCCCAGCGTGCGGACGCTGGTTAGCTCCATTAAACCTGGTGGCGCTTGTTACTGTTGGTCCCAGTGTGCGGACGCTGGTTTTCTCCATTAAACCTGGTGGCGCTTGTTACTGTTAGTCCCAGCGTGCGGATGCTGGTTTACTCCATTAAACCTGGTGGCACTTGTTCCTGTTGGTTCCAGCGTGCGGACGCTGGTATACTCCATTTAACCCGGTGACTCATATTACTGTCGGTCCCAGCGTGCGGACGCTGGTTTGCTCCATTAAGCCTGGTGGCTCAAACTACTGTTGGTCCCAGCGTGCGGATGCTGGTTTGCTCCTTGACTATTCAGATACTGAGGTCAGGTTGCTGTCCAATTCCTTATGCTTTTGTCTTGTATTCTTTGGCAAGAGACTTCTGCTAGCGAGACCTTTGTTCCTATTCTACTCTACTGTCATAGTCATCTGACAGCCAGGTCTCCTCTATTGGGCTGCCCTGCCCGGTATTGGTAAGGCTGGTAGAACCTATTCACGTTACCATCTTTAAGGTTGCCTTACCCGGTATAGGCAGGGCCGGTAGAGCCTACTATCCGTGCTCCTTCAGGTTGCCCTGCCCGGTATTGGTAAGGCCGGTAAAACCTGTTATTGCTGTCATCCTAAGGTTGCCTATTGGCAGGGTCGGTAGAGCCTACACTCAGAACTCCTTTGGGCTGCCTTGCCCGGGATTGGTAAGGCCGGTAGAACCGGTACGTTCATCTCACGGTTGCCTTACCCAGTATAGGCAAGGCCGGTAGAGCCTATTGTTATTGCACCTGTCATTTGGGTTGCCTTGCCCGGTATTGTTGGCAAGGCCGGTAGAATCTATTCTCTTTATCATTTATTGTTGTATTGTCATATATATGTTGATACCCTATGGGGATTGCCTTAACTTTTCAATAAAGTTACGTTTTTACCAAACCTTAAGTCTGAGAGTCTTCAAATACCGTGACAGGTATACGTCCGTGGGGGCTATTGACTCAAGCTATCATGATACTATTGGTCTCCGTTACGCCCGTTGGAGCTATTGGCTCAAGCAATTCCAATATTGTTGGTCTCCGTTACGCCCGTGGGGGCTATTGGCTCAAGCAATCCCAATACTGTTGGTCTCCGTTACGCCCGTGGGGGCTATTGGCTCAAGCAATCCCGATACTGTTGGTCCGTTACGCCCGTGGGGGCTATTGGCTCAAGTGATCCCAATACTGTTGGTCTCCGTTATACGCCCATGGGGGCTATCAAACAACTACCCTGCAGCGTCAGTCTCTGTTGCAGCTCTACACATTTATGGACTTAAGGTGTTGTGTGATCTAGCACCTATTGCTGCCTTTGTTCACCTAGGGCGTGCCTACACCACATATGAGACTGATTATCCTTACTTAACCATTTATTGCCAGTCGCTGTTTTGCCTATACTGTGACTGTACTAATATATGTATTGTCCCTGTTCTGTATCCTGGCCGTGAGAAGGCCTATGTAGCCTATATTCTGTTATTCACAGTACTGCCTGTAGAGGGCAATCTTGTTATTGTTTTTTTTTTTTTTAATAAAACTGTGTTTTATTTCAATCCTCTGTGTGAGTGTCTGAAAAACTGTTACACAAGTCCCCTGCCCAATCATAAAAAGGCCAGGTTTGCATATCCTCAATGTCAATAAAGATAGGTAATTGAACTGCTTTAGATGGTTACTATGAATTACAAGGCAGGACTGCTGAAGGTTTCCCTGTTTTCCAGTCACTTGCTCTTTCTGTCTCCTGCTCTCCTCTACACTCTCTATCCAGCTCAGTACTGCTACACCCCTCAGTTCCCCACATTTTCCCTCTCATGCTTTCTCTCTCCTCTGCTCCCTCTTTCTCAATCCCCCTCTCCTGCTCTACCTCTCTTCCTCTCTCCATCCATGACTCATTTTGAAACAATCAAGAGACAGAATTTTCTCTTGACCCACCAAACTGATTCATAAAATAAATCACAGACAGTTTGCTAAGTTCTAATTATCTAGGACATTTATGGAGATTGGAACCCGTTAGAAGGCGATTCTGCTCCACACAGGACCAACTGCTTATGGTTGAACACCTGAGGTTGTGAAGCCACCAACAGAGAAGTCCAAGACCAGGCAAAGGCAAAATAAGTAGTCACAGAGGGTAGGCAATTCAGATTCAAAATCACTAACAGGCAAAAAGGCATCTATCAAGAAGAGTCCATGAAAAAAAAATCAGGTGATCAGGTTATAGAATAATGCAAAAAGTTGTGACACAATCCCTTCTATGTTGTGTAACATGCAGCTGAATCTTAATTTGCTCCATGTGGTATACTTTGGTTGCACAGAACTGTTCCACTAACTTGTTATACATAGGATCCACTGTAAATCAATTAATATATTTAGAATGTTATGACACACTAAGCTTGATGTCATGACACATAATGGTTTGTGACACCTTTTTGGGAACCACAGCTTTAAATCATATTGAATGAGACTGTTATCTATTAGTGAGCAACATGAGGCCCTCCAGCTGCTGCCAAACTACAATCCCATCACCCACTGCCAGCCATCACCTGGCAGGGGACTGATGGGAGATTTAGTCTTGCAGCAGTTGGCGAACCTTTTATTGTACTCCACCTGATCTATTTCTATCAGAACAGCTGGTGTTTAAGAATGAGAACAATTGTATTCTATTCAATTCTGTTAAGTGCACTAAAATAAAAATGCCCCATCGATATAAATGGAGCTTATAACCCCTTAAATGCCATAGAGATCTCCACCACATTAACAGACCTGTAGTGATGCCAGTATGCTCCAGATTTGCTCTTTTTCTTAGTACATCAGCCTCATTTCTTTATCCCTAACACTAATACTGTCTTCTCCTTTCATCACATTTCCTTGCTTTCCTCTCCCCTTTTCCTACTTCTTTGCATTCTGTGCCTCACTTTTCATTGTCTCATTCCTAGGAAGACTTTTGGCAGTGCTGTAAGTGTTCAATCAGAGGATGGAATATCTGTGCTCTGCAGGTTAGAGAAGTACATTTGCATGCCAATTAGGTGAGGTAGCAAGGTCTCAGAGTTGATGGAAAGCTTGGGGGAGATAATACTTTCCCATCGGCAGAATTGAAACATATGGATTATTCTGTAAGCAATCATCGTGCTGCTGTGCATGATCTATTTAAGTATGAGCCATTACTATGCTTTCATTCTAACTCGTCCATTGGCAAAAATATCTGCACAGTGTTTTAATCATGTATGTTATTCATGCATTGCATCCTGGGCATACAACAAATGGTTTACAAATTGACATGCCATTAAATCTACAAAGAAAAGAAACCTTACAAATCTGCACACTCAAGGGGGTTAGGTACCAAGCTGGCAATATTAATAACATGCAGGGCAGACTATCTATTATTCTATCCATTATCTTCTGTATATTAAACAGAAGAATCATTTACCCTTGTCATGTTATCACATCTCTTTTCTTTTCCATCTTTTCCTCATTTTTGTCTTCATCTCTCAGATCTCTCAAGTCTCTCATTGATTTAAATTGGGCATTTAATTCATTGGCTGATACAATGATCCCTGTGATGCAATGGAACTTTTTCCAGGGAGACAGAGAGGATTAGTCTGACCAAAGCTGATCCTGTTTGCCTTAACCCCTTAGTGACTGGCCGTGCGCATATGCAGCCAGCACTTAACGCCCGCCAAACATTTTTTTTCATTGTTTTAAATGACTTCCAGGAAGTACATGTACAGCCTCTGTCCACCTGGGACATCTGCCCGGGATGTACATGTATATCCTCGGGCTGTAAGGGGTTAAAACATATACCGCAATTTACTTGAATGCAAGTGTGCATGTGTAGATTTCTGTACGTAATTAAAATGAATTAAATTACAGAGCAGCAAAAGTCAACATTTTAGACATAGCCACGCATTACATCATGTATTAGGTAAAAAGGTGGCTACTAAACATGTGTTAAAGACATCTGCTATTTTAAAAACGTTTAGTGTCCAGCTCTGTATCAGCCACGGCGCAGGTAGTCTCTACTGCGCATGACTGCAGCACGCACAGCAGTCTCTAATGCGCACGACTGCATCATTACATACATTTTAGCGAATTATTATATAGGATTTATGAATGATTAAGATTAATCCAATCATTGTATGTGCTAGAGAAGGAAACTACTTACTAAATATTTAATCCATCCTTTCCGACCCCTGAATTCCCTTTCCATGCAAAATGAATGCTCCCCCTTCCCCTTTCACTTGCACTCATATTTTTTGCCTCTTCCATCTCCAATTTTCCATTACTATTAGCCCCTATCATTCACTTTCCCTACTCCTGCTATATGCTTGCTACTAGGGATGGGAAAGACGTTTGCCTCAAACCAATATTGCCAGAAAAAATGCCACTTTCCACTTTCCAGGGAAAAGTGCCATTTTCTGGCTTTTTCGCCTAGCTCATTGCATTGAAATAGGAAGAAAAAAATGTTGTATAACTTTCCACAGCCATATACAAGAGTGTCAGGCTCTCACAGCATTCCATACCAGTGTTTGTGAGATGAGAAAGCAGCATGCTTTAGAGCTAAAGGAGATAGGCAAATAAAGGGGAACTGAAGCTTTGCGTAGGGAGTCTTTTAGATAGGACATTTGTTCTCTGTATTAGGGGAGTCTGGGGGAGAAGAAGGGAGGAAGGAGGTTTACCCCAAATACCCCAACATTTCGTGTGACTAACTGGCAAGACACAGGCAGCTGGGGTCCAGATTGCTTGCTGATTTTGCTTTTATTGTCTGCTGGGAAAGTCTGGGGAAAGAAGTTGATTATTTTGTTTTTTATTTATATTTTTTTCTGGAGTGACTGTGATAAGATAGGGTGGACAACTTACACAAATAAAAATAAAAACAAAATAAATAAACAAATACATAAATAGCTAAACAAATAAATATATTAGACAGCTGACTGAGAGCCTTATGTGAGCTCTGTGACCGAGGCAAGTTTGATAAACAGCAGATGACATTGAGAATTTTATTGAGGGCCAAGGCAAGACATGACACTCCATCAGTTGTTTACTGCACAGAGTAAAAACACACACAGTTGTTGAGTAATGTCTAGCAAATGCACATGAGGAGGAGGAGAAAAGGTGGAGCAGTGCAGGGACTTGGGAGTAAAGTGGTAGTTAGAAAACTGATTGCATCAATGGTTGGGAGAGGGAAACTACCACTGCCATACACATCTGCCACATTGTAGGTTGTACTTTATTTTTTTTTTACTTGACATCATCATGAATATGTGCCAGTGTCACTTAAGCAGGAAGTAAGTTTTGTGGGCAAAGGACAAATGTACTCTGCATGCCAACACATTTTTTAAGGTATATGTTAATGGAGGACTCACAACTTTGACTTCCAGCTATTTATTTCTCCACTACAGCCCAAAGAAGTAATAGTATGCTGGGAAATGTTGCACCGCATTAAACATAGGAAAAATGTGTTGGAATAGGACAAAAATGTTTAGAACAGGCAAAAAATGTGTTAAACAAGACGACACAGGATGGGAGAGCTTCTACAGGTCTGCCAGTCTCCAAACAGCCACGACTCCAGCATGTAAAAGATGATTTTTATTGTATCAAAATAGTAAAAACAAAAATATTGGAAAACGCAGCTCTCAAACACGCTGAAGTACAAAGAAACACGCTAACCACCTAACACGTTTTGTGCAATAAACACTTATTCATAGGGATTTGCTAGGATAGGGGAAAAGGAGGAAAATTTTGAACTGGAGAAAAGGAGAAAACGTTCCATAAAAAAGAGAAAAATCTTCACAAAAAAAGACATGCAGGAAATGTTTCTCACTTTTCACCCACCCCTACTTGCTACCCTCCCCTGACTTTTTCTTTTAAATGCATGACTTCTCACCTCCTCTACACTATTTCATGCCTCTAAAGCTTCCAAAATATATGGATCTCAAAATGTATTCCTATGGAGATTTAAAATTCATGTGTTAGGGACGTTGCTGCTCTTGCTCAGAGGTCAGTCATTTACTTATGAATGAACTAACTGTACAGGGCCGGATTTATAATTAGGCAGAGTAGGCATCTGCCTACAGGCGCACCCAACAGAGGGGCACCTGTCCCTGGGATCAAGTTGTGTGTGTTTAGTTACTTCCCCCACCCGGCACCGTGAAGACAGGTCTGTGCCTTCTTTTGCACATACCTCTAGCTGCTGAACTCCCCCAGTTCTTTAGTAATACAGAGTGCTGGGAGATTACATCATCTCCCAGCGCTCTGCATTACTAAAGAGAAGACACCGCGGGAGCTCCAGCAGCTACAGTTGGATGCTGCCGCTGGACCACCAGCGAAGAGGTAGAAAACTGACACTGGGAAATATGAGGGTGCAATGTGAGGGTAATATGGAGATGATGGGGCCAATGTGAGTGCAATATGGAGCTGATGGGGGGCAATGTGAGTACAATATGGAGCTGTTGGGGGCAATGTGGATATGAAAGAGGCAATATGGAGCGGATGGGGGCAATATGGAGCTGATGGGGGGCAATGTGAGGGCAATGTGGAGATGATGGAGGGCAATGTGGACATTAGGAGCATTGTGGAGATGGCCCATGGTGGGGCACTTCAGATTTCTGTGCCTACAGGCTCCTGAGATGTAAATCCGGCCCTGACTGTGCAATATCATGGCTATATAAAAAACCTATACTGTCTCAGCCCTCTAGGAATGTAGTTTGAGATCAATGCTCAGGGGAGGGCTGGCCTGGGGGTCAATTTTGCCCTGGGCCAGTCATATATCTTTGCTGGTGGGCCTCTGCCTCACTCATTCTTCCAATTGCTGTTGTAAATGGAGCCACAGTAGTGATACCACAGCGCTTACAATAGAAATGGAGATACAAAATTATACACAGACCTACAATACATATGGAGCTACACTAGCAGCCTAACCAATTTATCCTGTAAGCTCTATGGTATCACTAGTGTACACCCATTTCAGTTGTAAGCAACATGGTAACATGCCTTACTTCGTGAATTAATTAATGCCATTTTTAAAATGAACAAAAGGGAGTGGAGTAAGACAGCGGGCTGGTACGATAATAGAAATGGGTCACTTGATTGTATTTTCCCTCCAGGCCAGAAGTTGCAAGCTCTCCACTGCCAAATCTCTAAACCTTCAAATCCTCCTTTATCTCCACTATCATTAACTCCACACACCAACTAAACTTGCATATGAGCTCTGCATTCTCATACTCTATCCTACTCATGCTTCCTCCCTCTCCATCAACGCCTTTACCAAAAAAATCCTCCACTAGTTTTTTCAAATGATGGGCTTCTAGCTAGATATATTGATCAGCACAATGGGTATCAATTGTGTGGCAAACTAAGTACATCATAGGGATCAAATAAAGACCAGTATTCCATTCTGCCTGAGTTTTCTAGCAAAATGGCCTTTTTGCCATCCACTTGAAAAACTTGATCCAAACTCAGGTCAATTACATTAAAGTCGAATCTGCCATTAAAAATGGTGGATCGTCTTTCCAAAGCCATAACATTGAATCCCGGCAGATATCTTGCATCATTTTTCAATGCTACCTAACACCTATCTTTAACCAATATAAACATAATACTCAAATTCTGATATTTGAAAGACAATAAGAGATTTGAGCATCACATGTGGTGGAGTGACTGGAGAGATTCTGTATAAGGGGGTTCACAGCACCATTTTCTCAGCCGTGTTCCAGGCTACACTACATACTACTATACTTAGTATTATACATGCATTCATACATACATACTCACATACACATATTCCCACACATTCCCCCTCCCCTACACATTCCACTTTCTCCCCACACTTCCCCTTTTACCCTCTATTCCCCCATTTTCTTTCTATTTTTTTTCTGCTTTTTGCATCAGTTGCAGAGGTTATAGAGGTATGCAATTCATTGTTCTAACAAACACAGTGTTACTGTAGGAATCCAGTTATCCTTCCAACAGGAACCATGATGAGCATTGGGACACAGAACCTAACTTGTGGAGCAATGTTCGTTGTGATTTTTTCAGTCCCGTAACTCACGCTACATAGTTTGAAAAATAGGAAGATCAAAGGAAACCAACTCCTGCTCAGTTTTTGACACACTGCAAAACATTGAACGTGAACTGCAAACAAAGTCAACCTCCCAAACATTAACCCTCCCCTTGGCCTTACACTAGCCCTAACATTAATAGTAAAGTTGACCCATACTGGCCCTAACACTACCCTATCACCCACAGTTACAAAACCTACTTGTGATCCTGATGTCCGGGGGGTCTTCTACACCCTGCTCTGTTTCTTCAATTATTCCTCTATAAGCTTCTCTCTTCTTCTTTTTCTACATCTGTCACCCTCTGCTTTCTTCATATTCATCTGTCATCTTCATCTTCTTTTTTCATCTGCGCTCCTCTTCATTCTTGTTTTTTAACATTAGTATGGAACCTGGAAAAAAAAAATTGTTATAAAAAAATAAAAAAACTAACATTAGATGTACGCTGCCACTGTCACTGGCGGCAGGAAACAATAGCAACAATCCGCCCTCCTCGTACCTTTCAGGCTGCTTCCCGATGCACACTGAGGAAACTATGAATAGGAACTGCTTTTATATGGACAGTCCCTGATCAAATTGTACCCCATGCTTCCATTGTCTGAGATGCGAGCTTCCACAGGGCATGGAAGTCAAGGTATCCTACAAACTGGAGATTCATCCACACCTATTTTCCTGCCCACAGGATTGCTAAAGTCGGACCTTCTTTTGAATGGTAGTATTTATTAACAGTATAGCTACCTGAACATCAGCTTTTGGGACTTGATTCCAATGCATAGAGTCCTTGGGATCAAAATCAAATAGACTCTTGAGCTTCCTAGGGAAGGACTGGCGTTTTCCCAATTTTTGCCCTTTCTTTTTTTAATAACATTGGCCACTAGTTCATGCACCGGAAAACTTTTCTTTTTATCTCAAAGCCTAAGTATAAATCATCTGCAGCTGCTCTGGGTGACTCATCCTCCTTAATGTGTAAAGCAATTCTAATGCTTTGAACAAGGCTATCCATATATTCTGCAAGAAATACGTATGACTCCTCTCTCTGATTCCTCTGTCATCAGGCGAGGAATCAGAGTTAGACTCATATTCCTCTTAAGGTCTACCACAACTAGGAAGTGAACAGATGAGCAGGAAGGTCCCACCAGCTCCTCTTTTGCCCTCATAGACTTCCATGTTTCCCTGGTGTAGAGGAAAGATCCACTGGCATATTGGCCTGAGGTTAAGAAGACTGCAAAACAGCCAAAAAGGTAACTCCTTTAAAGCATTCCAGGCAAAGCTTCCTCAAGTAACTCTCAGCTAGAGGGGATTTTCAAAGAAAGCACAGGGCAAATCTGTCTTCCATCGAAAAACCACAAACCATAAAAGAAGAATATGTATGTGTAAGAATAAATACCAATAAATATGCACATTCATATACAGATACACATACACACGTAAAGACAGCATGGAATAGAGAATAACATAGTAAATAGAAATCCTACCTTGCTGGAGAAGATGTTGCGTAATGTAACGTAACGTAGGAGGCGTAGCCTGGGTTCTGGATGAGCGGCCCGAGAGAGAGGAGATAATGGAGTGATTGGCGTCATGACTAAGGGACGCCAAACACTTATGTGGCTTTGAGAGAGGAAGATGTCAAGGAGCCCATAGAGGGGAATAATACAGGAGTATATGGCAGCTTGGAGTAAGGAAGTAAAGCCTGTTAAACTCTGGCGGAGCTCAGGGCTAGCGCTGGAAGAACACTGAATGCAGGATAAGTCCATGTGAATGCAAATGTTGACGGTAGGTTGAAGGCATATACAATATCTGTGCTGTAACTCGGAACACTGGTCTGTTTGTACTGCCTTTTCTCTCTTGATCTACTAGGTAAGAAAGTGCATGGCCACAATAAGTGGATTTCCACGCCGATCGAGCCCCGGTAATAAAGTAAGTGACTTATGGATAAATAATCATCTTTTGTGTAGAAAAGTGCTGAATGAGAGGCTTATTGCTGTCTTTAGAAAAGACAATATAAGTCACCTGGAAATTGTTGCTACATGATATAATACGAGAAAATGTAAGGGTCTCAGGGCAGTAAGTGTGGTTGTATATTAGTGTTCTAAAAAAAAAGAAAAAAAAAGAAAGGAAGAAAAGAAGGGAAAGAAAGGAGAAGGAAAAAAAAAGATGAAAGGAGAAGGGGGAAAAAATAAAATAAAATAAATAAATAAATAAATAATCTGTACAGCACATACTGTACCGTGGAACTCAATTACGTCACAAGGTACAATTTAAAACAGCAATTTCTATGACAAACAAATCGTTTAAAAAAAAAAAAAAAAAAAGTATATAGCTTAAGTTATACTACTTTTTAAGCCTAAAACTTTTTTTGATGAAACATCTCCTTCAAGAATTCCACAGGAATTAAAGCAGAAATCACAGCTCTGGTGAACAGATTTATTAAAATAGAGGAGAGAGTGTCTGCTATGGAAGAGCAACAAAGTACCATATTTGCTACAGGCGAAATAGTAAATAACAAAATAAAGATACTGGAAGCCAGAGTGAATGAACTGGAAGATAGAGCCCAGAGAACTAACCTGCGTTTTAGGCATATTCCCAAAAATATTGCTCAGGACCAATTAAAGGCCTTTCTGCTGCAATTGTTTAAAGAACTAGGCCAAGACTGAGAGGAACCCAGTTCTGTAATGGAACAAATTCACCGAATAAACAAACCCGAGCACTTAAGTACAGAGCTCCCAAGGAATGTGATAGTAAACTTCTTGTCATTTGGGTTTAAGGAATGGACTTTGCGGGCAAATAGAGACAGAGAAATAAAAGAAGGAATATATAAAGATGTTGGGATATATCAGGATCTATCTTATCAAACGATACGTAAAAGGATTCTCTTTGCTCCTTCTCTGCAAATTCTGCAGCAAAATAATATAAGATACAGATGGGGATTTCCTACCTCCGTTAATTTCTACTGGGAAAATCAGTTGTTGTCATTTAAAGATCAAAATTATTTAAACAGTTGGGTTAAAAATAATGGTATGATGTGAAAAGACGTGTAGAAAGAATCTCTTTTTTTTTTTTTTGTGATACCATGAATTATATGTGGAGGGGTTAAAAATATTGGTAAAAAGGATGGGTAAAAAGGGGGGGGCGCCAATAAATACTGGGCTAGATAGTATAGAAAGGAAAGGCAATGTAGTTAATAACCAGGTGGATGGAGCTGGGGGTGGGGTTAGTACAGGTGATACGGAGAAGCCTAAAAACCACATCGAAATTAAATCACAAATGGAACATAGCAGTGGCATAAATTGTGTGCTTGCAAATGCCAGAAGTTTAACTGGTAAAATAGGGGAACTGGAGCTGGTAGCTGAAATTGAAAACTATGACTTGAAAGACATAACAGAAACATGGTGGGATGACACACATGATTGGTCAATCAATTTGGAGGGCTATATGTTATTTAGAAAAGATAGATCAAACAAAAGAGGTGGTGGGGTCTGTCTGTATGTCAAACCAGCATTATTGCCTCATTTGCGGGAAGATATATGTGATGACAGTAGTGAACATGTGGAATCCCTGTGGGTTGAAATAATCACTGGGGGTAAAACTGCCCAGAAAATATTAGTGGGTATTTGTTATAAAGCACCAAACATTGGTGACCTTGAAGAATCACAGCTATTAATGCAAATAGAAAAGGCTTCTCAAATAGGGAGAACTATAATTATGGAGGATTTTAATTATCCAGAAATAGAACAGAATAGAATTATCCAAAAATGGAACAGCTAATTCTGCTAAAAGCAGTAAGTTTCTGAACTTGTTGAATGACAATTTTTTGTCTCAATTAATGCAGACCTCAACCAGAGGGAATGCGTGTCTGGATCTGGTAATAACTAACAATGAAGAACGTATCTCTAACATCCAAGTTAGGGAGCACTTGGGGAACATGGTATCGTTTGAGATTAATTCAAAAAAGCAACTTGGTATGGGTTCCACCAAAACACTGAATTTTAAAAAGGCCAACTTTAGCAGGTTTAATTCATCCCTTGGTATCGTTGACTGGGATAAAATATTTTCAGGGAAAAACACAGAAGGTAAGTGGAATGCCTTCAAAATAACATTACAAATTACACATATAAATTTATCCCTGCTGGAAACAAATACAAAAGAAGCAAGTTAAAACCAGCGTAGCTAACCAGTAAAGTAATTCATGAAATAAATAACAAGAAAGTGTCACTTAAACATTATAAAGCTGAGGGATCAGCAGAGGCATTTGCAGAATACCAAAATGCCAAGAAAACCTGTAAAAAGGCTATTAAATTAGCTAGACTGGAGAATGAAAAAAATATTGCTAAGGAGAGCAAGAGCAACCCAAAAAAATAACTTAAATACATTAATGGCAAAAATTTAAGTCTTATAATGTTGGGTCCTTGTTATCTGAAACGGGTGAGATGGTCAAGGGGGACAGAGAGAAGGCACATATTTTAAATAATTTATTTTCTTCTGTTTTTACCAACGAAGACCCAATGGACAAGAATCTGCAAACTACTTTTACAGAACAGTCACAGCAAGCATGGGACTGGCTAACACAAGAAAAAGTGTTAAAACAATTGAATGGTGTTAAGGTAGACAAAGTCCCGGGGCCAGATGGTATACACCCACGGGTACTTAAAGAGCTAAGTCAGGCCCTGGCCAGACCGTTATATTTGATTTTTAGGGATTCTTTTATTTCAGGTATGGTGCCCATGGATTGGCATAAAGCAGATGTGGTGCCCATATTTAAAAAGGCATCAAAGTCACAGCCAGGAAATTACAGACCTGTAAGCTTGACATCTGTGGTAGGGAAGCTGTTTGAAGGGTTGCTAAGGGAATATATTCAAGAATTCTGCTGGAACAGGAATATCATTAGCAGGAGCCAACATGGCTTTGTGAAAGACAGGTCTTGTCAAACTAACCTGATCGCATTTTATGAAAAAGTGAGTAATAATATAGATGCGGGAGCGGTGGTTGATGTGATCTATTTAGCTTTGCCAAGGCATTTGATACGGTTCCACACAAGAGGTTACTGTACAAATTGAATGAAATAGGCCTAGGGGAAAATGTTTGTGTGTGGATTGGAAATTGGCTGAAAGATAGAATGCAAAGAGTGGTAGTAAATGGCAAGTTCTCCAGTTGGATAAACGTGATAAGTGGAGTACCTCAGGGATCTGTCCTGGGTCCTCTTCTTTTTAATTTGTTAATTAATGACCTCTCAGAGGGCATAGGGAGCCATGTATCCATGTTTGCCAATGACACAAAATTAAGTAAGGTAATAAAGTCTGAACTGGATGTGTCTTCATTACAAGAGGATTTGGACAAATTGAGTAACTGGGCAGGCAAATGGCAAATGAGATTCAATATAGACAAGTGTAAAGTTATGCATTTTGGGTATAATAATAAAAATGCAACATATAGTTTAAATGGTGTTTCTCTGCGGAAATCTACAAATGAAAAGGATTTGGGAATAATGGTAGACAACAGACTTAGCAGTAGCATGCAGTGCCAGCTGGCAGCTGCAAAGGCAAATAAGGGGTATTGACTCAAGAGAGTCAAGGGAGAAAGATATTATTATGCCTCTTTACAGGTCCATGGTAAGACCCCACCTAGAATATGCTGTTCGATTCTGGGCGCCCTTTCTGAAAAAGGACATTATGGAACTAGAGAGAGTGCAGAGGAGGGCTACAAAACTAGTAAGGGGAATAGAAAGTTTTAGTTATGAAGAAAGGCTAGAAAAGTTAAACTTGTACACACTAGATAAACGGTGTTTTAGAGGGGATATGATAACACTATATAAATATGTTCAGGGCCCATACAAAGGGCTCTCCAAAGACCTGTTCATTAATAGAACAGTACATAGGACAAGGGGCCAACCGCTTAAACTTGAGGAAAGGAGGTTTAATCTACAACAACGGAAGGGTTTCTTTACAGTAAGGACAATAAAGGTGTGGAATTCACTGCCTGAGGAGGTGGTGCTATTGAATACATTAGATACCTTTAAAAAGGGTCTGGATACTTATTTAAAGGAGCATAACATAGAGGGCTATGTACTTTAGTATTGGGATTAATATTTAATTAGGGCTTGTTGATCAAAGGAGAAATCTGATTGCCATTTGGAATCAAGAAGGAATTTTTTCCCCCCATTCAAGGCAGATTTTGAAATTGCTATATTGAGGGGGTTTTTTGCCTTCTTTTGGATCAACGATGGTAAACAGGAATAGGAAAAGGGTTGAACTAGATGGATGCAAGTCTTTTTTCAACCTAAATTACTATGTTACTATGATATAAAACAGAAATATAATTATTACGTAGTATTAATTAAGGGAGGGTTAGTAGTAGGGGTGCCAACATATTACTGTTAGAGAGAGATTACAGGCTAGAGGAGGTTTTAGTAGGAGGGAGAGGAGAGGGAGGGGGGAGGGAAGAGAAGGCGGGAATGGTGGAGGTAAAGAGATAAGAAATTACACATATTATTGTTGTTCAACTATATGCACACATAATTTTAGATCAAGGAGACTGATACAGGGTATAGTATGGTGAATGAGATAAATAATAGGGAGCTGAGATATTGAGGTAATATTCAATTATATTTAGATAAAGTACTAAGATAAATGCACAAGGTTAGTGGGAAGTAGGAAATACTTATATGAGTGATGTTTTTTGCACCCAGATGCTGATACGAGGCGGATAGGACTGGACTGGAGGGGGGGTGAACATCTCATCTAGGTACTGGGGATGAGGCCGTGAGTTTGGCCATTCCCGTACCTTTCCGTGATGAGGTGTTAGTGTGGAACTGGGTGGGGTCCGGCTCCAGCTTGACTTTGGTGGGTACCGGTGGGTTGGGAGGGAAGGGGGGTTGGAGTGGTTTTGTTATGCCCAGATCTCCTCATCCTGGCATCTGGGGCATATATTAATGGGTGGTGTTTTGTATAATTGAGAAGGATAATCACGGGGGAGGAGCTAACCACAGACTAAGATACCGATAGGAGAGGAATACCAAACTTACCAGAGGGCAGTCTAAGGTGCTGTGCGGGAGAAATCTACAGGTCTGCGCTCTATCACTGGGCTCAGGAGTCTCTGCGCTACACCAAAGGATCGCCCTAAGGCAGTCACGGATTATCAGAGGGATTGTTCCCTTACGTTGTTATTGACAGCTCTAGGACCAGTACTCTGTCTCATTATGATGCTAGCTCAAGAGATTCTTTCTTCCATATCCTGAAATCTAGCCTGTGGAGTGGGTACCTTACCTTGGGATCCAGAAATTATTAACCCTTTCCGCGCTATGCCTTGTTTGGGATTTCTCTCTATGTAACCCTTGTCTAGGAACAAGGCTTTCACACTGCATAATCTTCCCTGGCATGACTTCCTATATCTCTGCACCATCTGCTCCAAGATGGACGCGATGCTGATGTCTATGTTTGATCGCTACGCGCTTTCTGGACTGTACATTCTTAGGATGATGCCAATACAGTGTCAAGAAACTCTTTGTTTGTAACCCTGGAGTGCACTTGTGGCTTTCGGCACACTGAACTGCATTTATAATGCGAGACAGTGAGGTCACCTTCCTAGGGTCTACGATTTTCATGTTCGCCCTACAGAGGATACCTGGATAGACCTAGAGGACTCAACTAGCATTGAAAGGATAACTTGATCTCCTGATTCAGTTCTGTGCATCGGATTGAGAGAGATGGACCCCTAGGGCCCAGGGGTCTAGCCTGTTTCCCTCTTGCTTATGTCTTGGTTGCAAATTCAGACATGGGAAGAAATATTTCTGAATTAATGTTGTGTTGTATCCTCCTGTGGTTTTGTCTGTTCTAACCTCACTAACTCATTTAAGCTTAAGTAAGTGGTTATTCCTTTATTATAAGCTCTGTATATGCTCTTTTATCTAGTGCACTTCTCTGGCACATCATGACATGCCTACCTCTTTGTGGAAGATGCTTGCTGTCTCACTGAAGTATATTTCCAGCATGTATATTTTGAAATTTGCCCTTCCACTGATATTATGTGTATAACTGGGCTTATCTTATATCTTGAGACTTCTGCCCTGAGGTTTATATAAACTTGGTTCGCATGTTAAGATACCTGTTATTAGTTATGAGTACTTTTGATTGCCATACATGTATTCCCTGATGGTATCTAAGTTAACTTTGAGATTCTATTAATGTATGCTATCTATCTTCTCACTCTCATTTCATATGTCCAGCCCACTGGTTTGTCCATCTTATTCTATGCTGACATACCTCTCCCCAGGGCCATTGGCCATCACTTGCATGTTTCACACAGAGATTCAGGCCTTGTTAGCCTGTTTCATCTGTTCACGTTTATTCATTCTTTAACATCTTCTATCTACTTTCTGATTAGCAGATTAAGTGCACTGCTATCCCCTGACCTTTCTTTACTTTCCTGCCTATTTCTCTCTTTCTTCTTCCTTTAGACTGCCCTGCTTTCTCAGTCATCTGACCTTTATTTTTCTGCCCAAGCGAACAGTGTATTTTGACCTGGATATCATCAGAATAGTATTTTTGTATTATTTGTAGTGGCGTCTATGGCAGGTTTACTGATTTTTACATCCTGTAATATGGACATGTGAAGCTGAATTGTTTGTACACGCTGTCAAATTTGTGCACTTTACGATTCATTGGGATTGTGTATCTATGTCACAGCAGTTTTTCGTAAATTATCACTGTCTCTCTTGCCTATCTCCAGACTCCAGTACGGGTGGATCACGTCCTTTCCCTTTCTTCTCTTTCTTTTCTATTCCCTCTTACCTCTCACTTCTCTTCTTCTACCTCTCTATTCTCATCAGCTTAATTCTCTCAAATACTTTTCCTTCATTCTCCTGTTTTTTTTGCTCTCTCATCCGTTTCGAGCTCACGTACACATACAACAGAGGTGCGGGCCCTGAGACTTGTCGCCTTAATCCAATTTTTCTCTACCTTTCCTCCCTCTACCCTTCTTTCCGTTTTGCTGATCTGATCTTTCGCTGCTTCATATGGTTTCTCTGTTCCCCTTACCTGTTGTCCCTTTTTTCTTACCTTAGACTGTCTCTCACCTCTCTGGTGCTCAGGGAATTTCTATACCCTGACCTGTTTACTGCATACTACTGTCTCAGCTTTAGAGGTGTATCTTTATGTGGCACTTTTATTGTCTAAGGTACTTATTTAAATCACAGAGGTGTAGTATCATTTACTTTAAAATAAGACAAAAATGTGATGCTTTATAAACTACTTAAATTGTTTGGATGTGTTCGAAGACAATTTATGTGTATCTCACATTGCACTTACTGTTTGAGCTTTCTGTATTCTCAACATTTCAATAAAGCTTTTACAAAACAAAAAAAGTAGGATGATGACAATTGTATGATTAATGGTTTGTCACAATATAAAGGGTAAAACACTGTCATAAAGGAGCACTAACAAATATGGGATCTCACGGAGGGGGAGAAATAGAATATGACTGATAATTTAAAATAATTTTTGCATATAAATAATATTTATTGTTGAAGAAACTATAGAGTGGGGATTATACACTTCTTCTCTTTTTCTTTCTTTCCTCTCCTCTTTAGTGTCTCTCCCCGAGTGTAATGAGGAAGAGATAAATTCACATATTAAGATATAGGTATAAAACAGTAAGATCGATATTGGGATGTGCATAATTTAGCTGGTTAAATGTGGTGAAGTGGTGTTAAGGGGGGAGGATTGATGGTCTGGTTTTTGGCCTTAGGATAATGGATATGTTATGGATAGTTAAAAAAGTAGAGTAAGATCTGTGAGGATATTGTCCTCTTTATGAGTAGGGTTGTGTCTGGGTTACAGCTTATAATAATAATTAACACCGAGTGACTAAGCAATTGTTTGGATAAGGGTTTATATAAGATGAATGGTGAGCTATAGGTTCCCCGTTGCCAACATTAAGTGGGCGGATTAGAGGGGAGGGGAGGGAGAGGGATGTCCCCGGATGGAGTGGAAGAGAGGGCCATGGCTTGGGTGTGTTCTTGCCCACACGGTGGTGGCAACAGGGTTGTCAGGATGAAGAGGTTTTTGGTTTGAAGAGGCTCATTCACTTGGTGTACCCTACTGGTTAGGAGGTTGGCCAGGTGAATTGGGAAGCAGGACTATGTAGAGATAGGGGCCTATTGGTTTCCCTTTCAAAGTTGGGGTCTGGGTAATAGGTTTGTAGATAATACAGTTAATTCGGTAAGAGAGTGGATGAAGGGAAGATAACAAAATAGAGGTCTCTCTCTATGGCCTTGCCCAGCAACTGCTGTGAGTTCAGGGAACTGAGGAACATGCTGCAACAGTTGCGGCATGAAAGGCCTAATTGAGCTAGAGATACCGAGAGCGGGCTGATTGATGTAGGTGGTGCCTCTCTTTGTAGAGGTTGTTTAGATGTGTGTAAATGTTTTTGTCTCAGGAAGTAGGATATATGTGTGTTCACAACAGATCTAGACAGAGGGGGTTTTTTGTAGAACATTCTTAGATGGGTAACTATTAATGTGCAGGGCTTAAACACAATGTTCAAGAGACAAAAAGTGTTTGAGATGATATGGAAAGAGAAATTACAGATAACTTATATACAAGAGACTCACTGGACTAAGTGA
Organism: Rhinophrynus dorsalis; assembly: GCA_037306005.1. NCBI lineage: Eukaryota > Metazoa > Chordata > Amphibia > Anura > Rhinophrynidae > Rhinophrynus > Rhinophrynus dorsalis. Next base: position 536,543,602 of record CM074718.1, on the reverse strand, counting down.
GAAAATTTACAATGGTGGAGCAATAAAGTTGGGCAGGTGATTCACGCATTACTAGAGCAGCAAAAAAAAAGAGGGGTGGCAATTATTTTTTCCAGAGATGTGAAAGTAGAGATACAATATCAATATATTGACACAGATGGACGTTATGTTATGGTATGCACGTTAGATAGGTAAATATACACAATTGTTAATCTCTATTTACCAAATCAGGCACCGTTAAGAATGTTGATCAAGGTTCTTGAGAAAGTAGATAAAATTAAAAAGGGACAACTCCTTATGATGGGGGATTTTAATTGTGTTTTGGGCTGTAGTTTGGATAAAAAAGTAAGTGGTAATGCTGTGGTGCACATAAAGGTGCGCAAGCAAGCCAGAAATTTCATTAAAATAGTAAAGGAGACAGGCTTGTTTGATGTCTGGCGGATATTTCATGTTAGTGAAAGGGATTTCACTCATCTTTCTAAGGTGTATTTATCTCTGTCACGTATAGATCTTCTGCTAGGTGATGCTGTGGTGGTTAATAACTTAATAAAAATATACATAAAGGACAATACTTGGAAGGATCATAGTATGGTCTTTTGGGAGACGAAAGATGTCAGACAGAAGGCACCATGTAAAACATGGCGGCTAGATGAGTCCATGCTGAATAGTTCGACAAACCAGAAAATTATAGCAGATAGTATAACACATTTTTTTCAGGAGAACGATGTGGGTGGTATATCCAAAATCTGGTGCACATTTAAATTAGTTTTGAGAGGGGTCCTGGTTAAGGTAAAGCACAATATAAACAAAGCAAGAGGGAAATCCCTGGAAGACCTGTATATCTCCTTCTTTAAATGAACGAGCGATAATAAATGAATACCATCAAAATGTTGAAGAAATTGTTAAGATCTCTGATCAGAGTAAAACAAAAGAGATGGATAAAATACTTAAGAATATGGAGATAATGAAGGTGAAATATTTCTATAGGGGTAACAGAGCTAATAATATCTTAACCAATCAATTAAAAAAAAAAACTTGAAGGATAGGATTGAGATGATTGAGGATAGGGAGGGGATATATAGATCTCCCAGGGATATAGGACAGATTTTTAATAAGTTTTACAAAGGATTGTATAATTTGCCAGTAGAAGTAGCCCAAAGCAAATTGGAAAATTATTTAAGAGAGGCACATTTACCAAAGGTTTCCCCATCTCAGCTGGAGTTATTAAATGCACCAATTGCATTGGAGGAAGTAGAGAAGGCTATAGGTAGACTAGAACAAATGAAGACACCAGGACCAGATGGATTTAGCAATGGATTTTACAGACATTTTAAAGAGTTATTAAAACAACATTTAGTAGGTTTATTCCAAGAATTAGAGCAGAGGGAATGTGCAGCAGTAGAACAATTACAGGACAATATTTTGCCAATTTTAAAAAAGGATAAAGATCCAAAAGAAGTAGTTAACTATCACCCCATCTCATTGATAAATGTAGATGTGAAGTTATTTGCTGCAAATTTAGCAGAGCTGATGAAGTTGGTATTTCCTTTAATTATTCACAAGGACCAAACTGGTTTTATACCTAATGGATCTTCCTGTAATAACAGCAGGCGATTATTGGATATTTTGGACTCTGCCCAGAGGGAGGGCACTCCCCTCCTGACCCTTTCTCTTGATGCTGAGAAAGCATTTGACAGGGTCGGGTGGGGATACATGTTCTCAACGCTTAGGGCATTTGGTTTGGAGGGTTGGATACTGGGTGAGATGAGAGTTTTGTACAGCAATCCACAAGAAACGGTGGTAGGGGTGAACTTATGTTCAGATTGGTTTGAGCTGGGAAATGGTACAAGGCAGGGATGCCCGTTATCGCCAATACTATATAAACTATCAATAGAACCCCTGGTGCTCCATATTAGACAAAATACTAGGATTAGATAATATATAACGGCTAAAGCAGAGTAAAAGTTGTCATTGTATTGATTACCATAACTAATCCAGTGGAGTCTCTGCAAAGTATAATGATGGATATAGCGAATAGCGAGTATAGCGAAATTTCTAATTATAAATTAAATGTTAAAAAATCTGTGGTTCATTTTCACAATACCAATAAACAAATGAGGAGTAATATTAGGAAGAAGTATGATTTTTGATTATACGAAGAAGGATTTTGTATATCTGGAAATAATTATCCCAAGAATGGGGACAAAAAGAAATATCCTGGTGGGGTAGAATAAATATTTTGAAAACGTATGTGTTACCGAAATGGCTGGATGATACCACTCAAATTCCCAAAAAGTTGGCTTCACCTCATCTAAGCAGGGTTTAGAAATTTCGTATGGAAAGGTAAAATTCCAAGAATAATCTCAGACAGGCTAGCAAAAAATCTTAATAAAGGAGGAACAGGCTTCCCAATAATCCATAGATTCCACTCAGCTGGGTTGATGTACCATATAAGTAAGATGTAGGCGGCTCTTTTTGATAATGAACCTTGGTATGAGTTGGAGGTTTGGATGTGCGGAGTAAGGTACTTGAACCAGATGATTTGGAATGTAAACTTTAAGAGCTTTTTGAGGGCTATTCAAGAACGATGCTGGGTTATAGAACAAATAGAATGGTAGAAATAAAGACAAACCTGTCTCTTTTAGGAAAGATACCGACTTCTTTAGATATTTCAAGTATAGTCCAAAATACAGAGGTTCTACCACTAATTAAATGGAGGGTCTGTGCGATAAATAAAGTGGAGCAATTATTGGATGAACGAGGGATTCAAACTTTTGGAGATTTGGTTAAGCAATATGACTTACCTACCTCGGAGATCTTTTCTTACCTGAGGGTGAAAGGATTTTTGAGGAAGGGGGTAGGCAAGGGGAATTTACAAACTGCAGTACAGGCTGTTTTTGTGAGGGAAACCCACAAAAAACATTTTGCATGCTGCTCCAATGTAATTAACCTGATTGTGGAGGATAAAGAAAAGAGGAACATTGCTTTAAAAAAATGGGAGAGGGAATTAGGCAGAGAAATTTCGGATGGAGACTGGACCAGTTCTTCATATATGATTAATAAATATATTCATGACCTTTCTTTAATAGAAAATCAATTTAAGTTAATTAATTGATGGTACAGTGTACCAGTGCTGATGGCTAAAATACACCCACAAACCTCGGACATATGTTGGGGATGCGGTATAGAAACCGGCACCTATATGCATATCTGGTGGACATCTATTATAATTTTAACGTTTTATTGATAAAAACTCCAGAAATTGCTCTGCTTAATTTGTTCAGGCCTCCGATAATAATGAAACAGCAATATTTTTAATAACGCATCGTTTTGCAGCGGGGAAAATATTATTAGCAAGAGGATGGAAATCAGACCAACCTGTGACAATGTCACATTTTATAACACAATTGCTGTGGCAATTAAAGATGGTCTCAGAATGTATCGGGTAAATTTCGAATAGTGTGTCAGCAAATATATAACAAGGTTTCCCGAAGCATTTCATTTTGTTAATAGCCCTGCACTTTATGTAAAAACGCTTAATAATGTTTAGAGGCTGTTTAAGAAGTGACCTCACTATAAAGGTTGGATTAGATAATAAAATTTTAATCTGTAGTGAACATGTATTGATTTAATGTCTTAATATGTTTGGGTATGTATGTATGTTATGTAGGTATTTTTTTTTGTAAAAAAGAAAAAAAAAGAATAAAGATTAATAAATAAAAAAAAAGAAATCCTACCTTGTAGGTAGAGACACAGTATTTCAAGTCATACTGACCATAACTTGTCCACTGGAGGCTGGGGGGGGGGGCAAGAGACACCAAAGTGTCACTAAATATTTTTAAAAGCCTCATTTCAATCTCATGGTACTAGAAACAGAAACTTTCAGTCTGTGGAACACACAGCCTGGAAGTATGATGGCCACCACAAACAATATGAGTTGCAGCTCTGGAATGCATTGGCAAAGGACCTAAGGATGGACTAAAAGAGAAGCAGCAGCTGTAAAAACTAAAATTGAAATTCCAGCAGGGACCTAGTGCTTGAAAGATGCAGGGGAATGGCCAGAAAAGACCTCAGTCTTTCCTCCTAGATTAGCCACAATAGCAAGTACCAGGAGCCTTGCAGAAACCCAGCAGGATCCTCAAAACAATAAAAGGTGACAATGTACCTCCTGATGGTGAGGACAGGAAAACACTGGGGCTGCTTGGGGAGCGAGAAGTTTTTATAATTTTGATGTACCTGTCCTGATTGGTGTGCTTCCAAAGAAACCCCAAAAGAATAACAAATTTACATTTGCACATGTGAGGAAATACTGAAAATCTGTTGGGAAGTCATTAAGACTAGAATAGGAAGGAGCTCCTTGTTTAGATTGTATTTAAAAGTGGAGGAATTATGGATTAAACCAATTTCACCATAGGCATAAAATAAAAATTCCAGAAATCCTCATTAGTTTTAACCTTTTGAATGCTAGATAGTGATGATCGAGCACCCCGATGCTCGGGTGTTCGGGTGCTCTGGCCGAGCGCCCCCGGAGGCTCGAGTGCTCGGCCGAGCACCCGAGCCCCATTGAAGTCAATGGGAGGACTCGAGCATTACACCAGACACCCCCTGCTCTGATGAGGGGAGGGTGCCTGGTTCATAGGAAAAGGTCAGAAAATGATGGAAACACCACAGAAATGGTTCAGGGACAGCATAGGGAGGATGTCTGGATGCATCTTGGACTCCAACGTCGCTGCTGAGAACGATGTTTCGCCCGTAGTACGCCATTTTTACAGACTGACCGTAAAACACACAAAAAGGAAGATAAAAACGATTTTAGGCGAAAAATTGTTACCAAACAGTATTTGCTGTATATTTACTTGTATATCATCTGCAAATTCTGCAAAATATTTCATCGATTTTTCGGAACTGGGGCCATGATTAAGAGGGAAACGTGCGCAGCGTAAAGCAGGTGTTCAACGTGGTTAAGGCCCGGGTAAGGTACAGCATTCAGGAACGGAGGCCGCAGCTACCACAGGTTTTACAACATGTCCGTTTGCCCTTGTTAAGTCCAAAATTTATAGTCGGAACAGTGGGGTCTGATCCATTCAGTAAAAGTGACGAAGTGACTTAGTGGATGAAGCCAAGAACTACCTTCTGCTCTGTCGAACACCCCAGCCCTATTTAATTCAATGGGAGGACCTGAGGCACTCCGATACAACCTGTATATCACAAAATGGAGGGCCTCATTCACATTGTGGTACAATAGTTCAGGTAGTGGTCCAACACTCATAAAGCCTATGCACTAAGTGAAAGGACTGCCAAAAATTAGACTGAAATGTCACTCCAATACACCCTTTATTACACATAAAGGAGGGCATCATACACACCCTTGAAAAATTAGGATTAATGGCCTGCTGGTGACCCTCTAAAACATTAGGGGCCAGGGCATGCCGCTAAGCTGACCATCTAAAACATTAGGAATGAGGGTCTGCTGCTGAGCCGACCATCTAAAACATTATGGGTGAGGGTCTGCTGCGGAGCTGACCATCCTAAACATTATATGCGAAGGCCCGCTAGTGAGCTGACGCTATAAAACATTATATGAGAGGGCCCGCTAGAGAGCTGACCCAATAAAACATTATATGAGAAGGCCCGCTGGTGAGCTGACCTATACAAAAATTGTCAAACAGGGCCCGCTGGTGAGCTGGCCCTATATAAAAATTATATCACAGGGCCCGCTGGTGAGCTGGCCCTATATAAAAATTATATCACAGGGCATATGGAAGAGGAGGAGGAGGATGAGAAGATTAAGAGTCAACCATATACCCGTTTTTTGGGTGGAAGGGGTGAATGGGAATACAGAGTATTCCCATCATTGTAAATAACATATCTAAAGTGACTTTATGTTCACCCGGGGCTTTCCTCCAGTGGAGTGGAGAAGTCAGGGGAAATCCAGGCCTTGTTCATTTTTATAAGTGTCAACCTATCAGCATTTTCGGTGGAAAGGCGGATACGCTTATCTGTTATGATGCCACCAGCAGCACTAAATACCCGCTCAGACAGAACGCTGGCGGCAGGGCAGGCCAGCAACTCCAAGGCGTAGAGTGCCAGTTCATACCACGTGTCCAGCTTGGACACCCAGTAGTTGTAAGGCACAGAGGGATCAGTGAGGACGCTGACACGGTCTGCTACGTACTCCTTCACCATCTTCCAAAACTTTTCCCTCCTTGTGACACTAGGCCGCGCATCAGGGTGAGGGTGCTGGCGGGGTGTCATGAAGGTGTCCCACGCCTTGGAGAGTGTTGCCCTGCCTTTGTCGGAACTGCTGTGTGCTCCCCTTTTCTCCCCTTCTCGGTTGGCCAAGGTAGCACGTACTCTGCCGCCAGCGTTGTCAGATGGAAAATTTTGGAGCAATTTTTCAACAAGAACCTTCTGGTATTGCACCATTTTGCTTGTCCTCTCCACCGGAGGAATGAGAGATGAGAAATTCTCTTTGTAGCGGGGGTCCAGAAGGGTGAACACCCAGTAATCCGTGTTCTCTAAAATGCGTATAACGTGTGGGTCACGGGAAAGGCAGCCTAACATAAAGTCAGCCATGTGTGCCAGAGTACCAACAGGCAAGATTTCGCTGTCCTCACCAGGAGGATGACTCTCAATCTCCTCATCCTCTTCCTCCTCTTCTGCCCACCCACGCTGAAGAGATGGAAATAAAGTTCCATGGCTACCCTCTGTAGCGGAGGCAACCATGTCTTCCTCCTCCTCCTCCTCCTCCGCCTCCTCCAATTGTCGCTGAGAAGACGAAGTGAGGGTGCTCTGGCTATCACCTTGTGTAAGCTCTTCCTCCCCCATTTCCACCTCTTCCACATGCAAAGCGTCGGTTTTAATTGTGAGCAGCGAGCGTTTCAGTAGACACAGAAGTGGGATGGTTACACTGATAATAGCGTTATCGCCGCTCACCATCTGTGTCGATTCCTCAAAATTGCGTAAAACCTCACAAAGGTCTGACATCCATTCCCACTCCTCACTTCTGATTAGAGGAAGTTGAACGGAGAGGCGACGACCGTGTAACAGCTGGTACTCCACTACTGCCCTCTGCTGCTCACAAAGCCGGGCCAACATGTGGAAGGTGGAGTTCCAGCGCGTGCTCACGTCACACAGCAGCCGGTGAGCTGGCAATTGTAAGCGCTGCTGCAGAGTCAACAGGCCGGCTGAAGCTGTAGATGACTTACGGAAATGTGCACACACGCGGCGCACCTTCGTCAAGAGATCATGCAAATTGGGGTAGGTTTTTAGAAATCGCTGAACCACTAAATTAAATACATGCGCTAGGCATGGTACGTGTGTGAGCTTGCCGAGCTCCAAAGCCGCCACCAAGTTATGCCCATTATCACACACAACCATGCCTGGTTGCAGGTTGAGTGGCGAGAGCCACTGCTCGGTCTGGTGACTAATCCCCTGCAACAGCTCTGAGGCCGTGTGCTGTTTGTCCCCAAGGCAGATCAGCTTCAGCACGGCCTGTTGACGCTTCCCCACTGCAGTGCTACACTGCTTCCAGCTACCGGCTGATGGGTGAGTGGCGCTGCGCGCAGAGAATTCGGAGGTGGAAACGGAGGAGGAGGAGGAGCCAATAACGTAGGTGCTGGCGGAAACCCTGATGGAGGTAGGGCCCGCAATCCTCGGCGTGGGTAGCACCTGTGCCATCCCAGGGTCCAAGTCGCTCCCAGCCTCCACGACATTCACCCAGTGTGCCGTCAGGGAAATGTAGCGTCCCTGGCCACAAGCACTTGTCCATGTGTCAGTCGTTAAGTGGACCTTCCCAGTAACTGCGTTGGTCAGGGCACGGGTGATGTTAAGGGACACATGGTGGTGTAAGGCGGGGACGGCACACCGGGAAAAGTAGTGGCGGCTGGGGACTGCGTACCGAGGGACAGCTGCTGCCATCAGGCTGCGGAAGGACTCAGTGTCCACAAGCCTAAATGGCAGCATTTCGATGGCCAGTAATTTGGAAAGGTGTGAGGTTAGTGCTATGGCCTGTGGGTGGGTGGCTGGGTATTTTCGCTTGCGCTCAAATGCCTGGGGTAACGACATTTGGACGCTGCGCTGGGACAGGGAAGTGGATGTGGTCGCTGATGGTGCTTCAGATGGTACAGGTGCAGGGTGGGAGGTATGCGGGCCTGCGCCTTCGACAGGCGATTGGCCGGCACCGAAAACAGGGGAAGAGGAGGCAGTGGTGTGGCCTGCAGACACAGATTGGCGATCCGGGCGTTCCTCCCACTTATTACGGTGCTTGGATGCCATGTGTCGGATCATGCTTCTGGTGGTGAGGTTGCTAGTGTTCATGCCTCGGCTCATTCTGGTGTGGCACAGGTTGCAAACTACAATTCTTTTGTCGTCCGCACTTTCCTTAAAAAAACGCCATACCGCGGAACACCTAGCCCTTGGCAAGGGAGATTTACGCAAGGGGGTGCTCCGTGGAACATTTGCGAGCCGGTTTGGTGCGGTCCGCCTTCTTTCTTTAGCCACACCACTGCCTCTTCCAGCCTCGTCCACCAAGTCCTCCTCCACTTCCTCACTCTGATCATCCTTCTCATTTCTTGATCCCACCACATCCTCAGTCATTGACAACTGTGTATCATCCTCCTCATCAAGGTCTTGAGACAGTAATTGTGGTTGATTTGATGGCAACTGTGTCTCATCATCATCATCCACTTCCTTTGACCTTAAATGCCGTTCCCCTCTGTCATCTTCTTGTGATTGGGTACCCTCTAGAGGTTGTGAATCAGGGCACAAGATGTCATGTTCCTCTGCAAGCGTGCTTGGAGAGAGGTTCAAATCAAGGATTGGTGATGAGAAGAGCTCCTCACTATATCCCAGTGTGGGATCACTTCTTTGGCCAGACCCTCTATGGTGGGAGGAAGGATGATCAGGGTGAGGATTATGTTGACCAGACTCTTGGCTACTGAGAGTGGACTTGGTGGAAGACAGGGTGGTGCTTAACCGACTGGAAGCAGTATCAGCTGAAATCCAACCGACCACCTGTTCGCAGTGGTCTGACCTCGAGAGTGATGTCCTGCGACGCCCTGTAAACTGAGACATGAAGCTAGGTATGGTGGATGTCTTTCTGTCTTGTGCTCTGGCACCAGGCACAGTTTCTACGCGTCCTGACCCGCGCCCTGAACTATCAGGATCACGTCCACTTTCCCGTCCCTTTTTACCCGCCTTCTTCATATTAAACGGAATATATGCCGGTAATCTGCGGCTAGGCACACGAAACAGAATGTGACGCTAATCTGCGGCTAGGCACACTAAACAATATGTGACGCTAATCTGCGGCTAGGCACACTAAACAATATGTGACGTTAATCTGCGGCTAGGCACACTAAACAATATGTGACGCTAATCTGCGGCTAGGCACACAAAACAGAATGTGACGCTAATCTGCGGCTAGGCACACGAAACAGAATGTGACGCTAATCTGCGGCTAGGCACAGTGAACGGAATATGTGACGTTAATTTGTGAATTTGCACACTAAACAGAATGTGACAATAATCTATGGCTAGGCACACGTTTAAAATGGCCCTTTTTGTCGCTGCGTTGTAAAATCATTGGCCCTGTGCACCTAACAGAATATGTCAGCTTGTCACTGCACTGTGAAATATTTGTCCCTGTGCACCTAGTACAATGTCACCTTAGAACATGTCCCCCCCCACAAAAAAAAGGAAATTGTGCCCCCCCAAACAAAATATAAATGCTGCCCCCACACACAACAGTCCTAAAAAGGACTTTTGGGTCTTGAAAGAGTTTCACCAATTTTATTCTCCCTACACTGACTTTCCCTGCCTAAGCGCATCTCTCCCTGGCTAAGAATGAGCCGAACTCGTGCATCGGGTGCTATACAGCACCCGATCACAGGTTCTGGCCAGCTAATCAGTGTAATGCCAGCAGCCAACATGGCTGCTGGCATTACACTGATGTCAGAGCCTCCCCGCACGTTTATTGGCTGCGCAGCAGCTGCGAAACGTGCGGGGAGGAGACCCGAACATGGCGGGCGAGCACATCACTAATGCTAGAGACTTCTTCAATGCATTGTGAAGCAAAGACCTCTAAAGTGTTCATGGGGTTATAAGCCCCTTTTAAATCAATTGTAAAATATTTAATTCTCCCCTACAGTAGAGTTGGTTTGCCCCAGAATATCTTGAATTTTCTTTTTACCATATAGCCCATACAGTTTGGTCTATCCAGCCTTTTGGCATTCCCTAGTTGCAAAAATTTCTGCTGGCCACCTTTTTCATTCAGATTATGCCCTCTTGAACTGACAGCTCTTGTTCTGAAATATTCTAGTGAATCCTTATTATAATCGTTATTATACCAATCCTGATGCAGAGCTTTGTGACAGGTGAAAAACTCTATCCCTTTCTTTATTTGTTAATTCCTTCATGTAAGTACACACACATATACTGATGCAAGCAAAGCAAACTGTCTTGCCACATCATACATTTTAAATGTAATTTCCTAAACATCCCAAGGAGTGAGCAATTTAAACTGAATCTTTACTTTTTACCAAACTCAGCAAAAGATATAAACAAATAAAACAGCCAGTGTGTGTGTGTGTGTGTGTGTGTGTGTGTGTGTGTGTGTGTGTGTGTGTATATAGGTGTGACAGTAGGGTTGACTAATCTGGATTATGTTTCTGTATCTAAAATGTACAATGCTGTACTGAAATCTAACCTACTCCATAAGACAGGCTGTTTTAACAGATCCATGTCTTGTGAGAACACTTGCCAATGATTGGAATTTAAATACAAAAACACCATATTTTATATTAAAATATTGATGGTAATGAGAGATAACAAGAGATAACTGCCAAATCTAATTTTCTCCTTCTCAATATTATTGCAATGTTATTTTGATAAATTAATTGGTGCGCACGTGTATGTCTTGGACACCCTTTTACAAAGACATATGTGGAGAAATGCTACCCAATGCCCATTAATGGAAGGGGTCCCATAGTGAAAAAAAAACTCTGTCACAGAACTGTATTTAGAGTCCTCTGTATTTCATTCTTTCATTGAAAGCACAGCATTGTATGTAGACATACAAGCTATTAATAGCTTGCCATACTATGGGCAGAAAATACTAATGGCTCATATGAATTTCCTCTTGTGCCTATGTTCATCAAATAACAACTCCAAATGGGAGATTCACTAAGAGGTGATGAAGAGGTGATAAACTGGAGATGACTTCTCCAGTTTTTCACTTCTCTAATTCCTATGTTATTCAATGGAGCCAAGGCACTAAGACTTCTTCAACTTTGGAGATCTTAGTGAATAGGCTCCATAGAATAACAAAGGAACTGGAGAAGTGATAAACTGGAGAAGTCATCTCTACTTTATCATCTCTTTATCACCACTTAGTGAATCTCCCCCCAATTATTTCTGGCTGTCATGTCCACTGAGGCAGACAATACAGCTGATGGCAGTTTTTTCGATACCAAAGTTTATGACCATTTTGGGACCAGAGGAGTGCAAAGCTATGTACTGTACATCTTTCTGGTAACAGATGGTTTAAGATTACCATGTGCAGTATGTAGAGTTTGTGCCTTCTTAACAACTTTCATTCATTGCTGATTAGAGCTGTTATCTATTAAATAAAGGCTCAAGAACTAAAGTTATATGGGCCATTAGGATTATCTATCCATAATAAGGTGGTTGCATTTATTTTTGGGAGGTGTTATGACTCATTCACAGAATTTTGTGTTAACATCACAAAAAGCTATTCACATTAAGGTTTACACAGTTCTAAGCACTTACACCTACAAAACTGATTTTTTACATCAAACTACACACACAATCCTGCATTTTCATCTACACACATAGATCCCCTTCAATACTAGAGAGTAGTGTTGAGCGAGCACCACGATGCTCGGGTGCTCGGGTGCTCTGACCGAGCACCCCCTGAGGCTCGAGTGCTCGGCCGAGCACCCGAGCCCCATTGAAATGAATGGGGCAACACCAGGCACCCCCTGCTCTGATGAGGGGAGGGTGCCTGGTCAATGCCCCCTTCATCTCCGCTATGCCCCCTTCATCTCCGAATGCCCCCTTCAGCTCCGCAATGTCCCCCTTCAGCTCCGCTATGCCCGTCTTCCACAATGTGCCCCTTCATCTCCGCTATGCCCCTCTTCCACAATGTGCCCCTTCATCTCCGCTATGCCCCTCTTCCACAATGTCCCCCTTCATCTCCTCTATGGCATAGAGGAGATGAAGGGGGACATTGTGGAAGAGGGGCATAGCGGAGATGAAGGGGCACATTGTGGAAGAGGGGCATAGCGGAGATGAAGGGGCACATTGTGGAAGACGGGCATAGCGGAGATGAAGGGGGACATTGTGGAAGAGGGGCATAGAGTCTATGCCCCTCTTCCACAATGTCCCCCTTCATCTCCGCAATGCCCCCTTCATCTCCGCAATGCCCCCGTACCTCCAGTCCCTGGTGGTCCAGCGGAGCTTCTTGGGATCTGTGCCTCTTCCGGCACAGATCCCCGCCACCCGAACATGTCGGGCGAGCACATGGCGGTACTCGACGAGTACCGCCATGTGCCGAGCAGAGCGATGCTCGAGCCGATCCGAGCATCGGCCGAGCACGCTCGCTCATCACTACTAGAGAGGTGTCCAGTGCAAGATGAAAGAAGATGGAGATGACAGATTAAGACATAGATGACAGATAAAGAAGGAGATGACAAATAACAGGTGAAGAAGGAAGAAGAAGATAGAAGTTTACAGAAAAAGAATTGAAGAGGACGACCAGGGTGTAAAATACCCCACTGGACATCAGGATTACAGGTAAGTTTTGATTTTCATTGTATGGTGTTATTTTTGTGGTGATTCACCCTTTGAGTGCCAATGGGCTACGCAGCTCCATGTAATGTGTTGCATACCCTACTAGCACTCAAAGGGTTAATTTGTTTCCTTTCACACACTTTTTTGGAACCCTTTCAGTCTTAGAGCAATGCATTGCATAACCCTATGGCGTTGAAAAGGTTACTTCTTTTTTCTTTACACACATTTTTTCAAACCATTTTAGTTTAGTTTCACAACACATTGCTTTCCAATGCTTTGTGTACACCTCTGGCACTGAAAGGGTTAAACTTGGATGTAATATGATAAATGGTACCTCACTGGTATGGAGTGATGTAGTGGGTGCCAGAAGCAGGGCTTGACTGGGAACAAAAAATAACTCTGAAAAAAATGGAATGCCAGACCCACATTTTATGGCAATGTCACGGTTTTATTGAACACTCAGACAATTTGCTTAGGTAAAATCAGTTTTATTGAAAGAATAAAGATACAGATTCCCTTCACAGGTCCAGATCCAGACAGTGCCAAGGCACTTCCAGATCTGACACGGGTCAGGGTACAAATAAACAAGGGTACAACGCCTTGTGAAAAGGGGTGAATTGCACAAGGCGACGCCAGGCAGCTGGGCACAATGCCAACGCGAGAGGAGAGGTATTGGAGGAAGCGGGCAGCAAATACAAGCCTACCACCCACTTCCTCCGATGTCTCTGTCCCCTCCTCCCGCTTTCTCCAATAGCTCACTAGCCTAGGCTTTTCTTATGCTGCGGGCTTCACAGCCGCAGCAATGGAATAAATGGAATGGAATAAAGAATAAATAAAGAATGTATAAATGAAGCTGAGGGAAGCGCTGCAGTCACAGTGCAGCCTGCTCCCTCAGTTGTATTTAACCCTTTGAGTGCCAGAGTGGTACTCAACGCATTGCTTTGCAATGCGCTGCGTACCACTCTGGCACTCAAAGGGTTAACTTAGATCTCAACCATTCATAATGCCCTACTTACTGTGTCCCTTTGCTTTTAGTACTTTTGCTCCACTCTCAGTTTGAAGAAGAGTGGAGCAAAAGTACTAATAGCAATGGGACACAGGAGGTAGGGGGTTAAAAATGAATGAGATCTAAGTTAAACTGTCTAATAATAGTATTTTAATAAAAAAAAGTTTAAAACACACACAAACACACACACATATATATATAGGCAAGGTATGTAGTCCATACCTTGCCTATTAACCCTTTGGGTACCAGAGGGGTAGGAAACATGCTAAGCAATGCTTTCCTACCTCTCTGGTACTCAAAGGGTTAATTGTGGAATAAAAGACAGATTTGTCCACTACATGGAAGTCCATGAGGTGGATGTGGATGGGGTTAGTATGTCACATATATGCAATATATGTGACATACTAAGGGGGGGATGTGGAAGGGGCATTGTGTAGTGCTTGGTGTACTGGTTTTATTGACTGTAACCCTTTGAATGCCACAGGGGTGAGCAGTGCACATCCCTATGGCATTCAAAGCTGTCCATGGTGCTGAAAGCCATCTCAATGTTCCCCTAGTGGCTGGGTAGGGAAGAGCACAGAGAATGCGGTTCAGAACTGGAGACGTGGATTTTTACTCTTCCTCCAGTGCTCTTCTCCAAAAAAAATAGGCGTTAGATTTCTGGAGAGAAATGTTGCAATTTAACGCGAGTTAGCCCTAACTCCAACATTTGAATACCTTTTGGTGACGCTTGTACATTATCCTCTATGGGTGAGATCTTGCTGTTCTGGTGACGGGCGATGTCTGTTTCAGAACTGGCGTCGCTTGTTTCTAGTAGAACATTTGCATTGCTCAGTTGATGTTAAAACCAGCGTCTCCAGTTTTTTCTGGCGACGCCAACATTTGAATTGAGCCCTTAGGGAGGCTTTTAGGTCGGACATTTGTTCTCTGTATCTTATATAATAATTTGCTAAGGATGTTTGTCAGAAGCCGTCACTCGCAGTAGAGACGGCTGCGTGCACTGCATGTGTGCTTGTTCCCAGGAAGGTGCGCAGAGAGGACTACGGTCTGAATTCGGAGCATCCTGCTCCGTATCAGCCGCCGCACAGGCAGTCTCTACTACGCATGACTGTAACGCGGCCAGTGACAAGACAGGGTCCAGCCGGTTGCTGGGTGGCACTGTGTCCCATGTAAACGGGCTTTTCAACTATTTAATAAATAATTAAACAAATAAACATATTATCAAATATATTCTAATCCACTATTTGGGTCCTTCCAAATAGTTAATTTAAGGCTGCTCACAACAAGATATCCTCACTGCAAGATATTTCTACTTTCAAAAAGACATAAATGCATAAATTGGAGAGCCATCTCTTAATAGCCATAAAGTTTCACCAACAGGAAATAAAAACAGTATTTATGATGCATTCTTTTTATCACATATATGTCAGTTGGTACAATATAAATGTTGCGTCTTTCACCCGGACAGATCCAGCGCCCTTGCTATATTGGCGCCCTTGCTTGGATGCTCCTGCGATCAACCTCCTAGTATAAAAGAACCACAAACAATACCTATACAGACAAACACTTCCTAAGTATAAATATAAAAATATAATAATAATTATATATATATATATATATATATATATATATGCAAAAAAAAAATATATATATGTAGATTTAAGATTGAAGGGGCATTCATAACATAAACATACATACATACGTTCCATACAGCACCGATAGAGTCTTGTGTAATCCAGTACGCGGGTATTGGTTCGCTCCATGTATAACCGGTTGCTTGCTGCGTTCCATACAGCACCAGTAGAGTTTTGTGTAATCCAGTACGCGGGTACTGGTTCGCTCCATGTATAACTGGCTGCTTGCTGCGTTCCATACAGCACAGGTAGAGTCTTGTGTAATCCAGTACACGGGTACTGGTTTGCTGCGTTCCATACAGCACCGGTAGAGTCTTGTGTAATCCAGTATGCGGTTGTATAGGTGTTAATAATTAGATTTAAAACTAATTCATAAAGCTATCCTATATAATAATTCGCTAAATGTGTGTTTGTCAGAAGCCGTCATGCGCAGTAGAGATGGCTGCACGCGCTGCAGTCATGTGCACTACAGACTGCCCGTGCTGCAGCTGGTAACAGAACAGGGCTCCGAATTCAGACCGTAGTCCTCTCTGCGCACCGAAGGACTACGGTCTGAATTCGGAGCATTCTGTTAAGTATCAGCCGTGGCTGCGGCCAAAGCTGTGTAAAGGTGCTGGCTGCGAGGACAGATGTCCAACCCCAGTATCACGGTAGCCGAGATTGCTGTCTTTTCCTGTCAGTTGTCTGATTGGGCTCTCCATTGGCTGCCTGTCTTCAGCCCGCCCTGTATTGCCTATTTAGACTGGGCTTGGGCACCCTTTGGTTGCCCTTTCGTGGTGTCTCTATGTCGCTAGCACCTGCACTGTTTTCCTGAGCTTCCTGGGCCCTGACTGATTCTACTATGCTCCAAAGATCACCTGTGTACCTGCCTGACAGCTTCCTCGGTGTCTTGGTTCCTGACTCCATTCCGGTTTGGGCTGTTGTTCCTGCTGCCGTTCCTGATCCGGTTGGCTGCCGTTACTGTTCCTGTTTCCTGTCCTGACCTGGCTGTGTTCCTGCGCCTGGATCGCGTACAGTGTGTCTCCTTCTTAATGTCGCCTTGGGCGACATTCTTATCATTCAGTGACTTTGTAGTCCAGTACGCGGGTACTGGTTCGCTCCATATATAACCGGTTGCTTGCTGCATTCCATACAGCACCGGTAGAGTCTTGTGCATCCGGTACGCGGGTACTGGTTCACTCCATATATAACCGGTTGCTTCCTGCGTTCCATACAGCATCGGTAGAGTCTTGTATATACAGTACTCGGGAACTGGTTCACTCCATGTATAACTGGTTGCTTGCTGCGTTCCATACAGCACCGATAGAGTCTTGTGTAATCCAGTACGCGGGTATTGGTTCGCTCCATGTATAACCGGTTGCTTGCTGCATTCCATACAGCACCGGTAGAGTTTTGTGTAGTCCAGTATGCGGGTACTGGTTCGCTCCATATATACCGGTTGCTCACAGTATCCATTTAGCACCGGCAGTGTCATAGTTGGTCCAGTACGCGGGTACTGATTTGCTCCATCTTTACCGGGTGCTCGTTGACACCTATACAGCCCCGGAAAGGCCTCTGTGTGCTCAGTATAGGCGACTGGTTTACTCCACCAATATTCTAGTCGCTGAGGCCTTCTCCGCTTATGCACCAGTACTTGCAGTTCTCTGGGTCTAGCGAGGCTGCCTTGCCCGGTATATTGGCAAGGCCGGTAGAGCCTCCTCTCTCGTTGTGCCAGTCTCAAGGCTGCCTTGCCCGTTATATTGGCAGGGCCGGTAGAGCCTCCTCTTTCGTTATTCAAGCCTCCAGGCTGCCTTGCCCGGTACATTGGTAAGGCCGATAGAACCCATTTCCATATTGTGTCAGTCTTAAGGTTGCCTTACCCGGTATTGGCAAGGCCGGTAGAGCCTTTCTATTACTCACTGTACCACTAATCACTATTGCATTGTACAAATGTTGTTATATGTGTATGCCAAACCCGCGAGGGTTCTCTTTAAACTTTCAATAAAGCTGTGTTTTTATCTTAACTCTGTGTCTGAGAGTCAAAACAAACCGTGACAGTACGAAAGGGCCATGACCTCAGATAGTAAGAGTGAGGGTAATGCACAGAACATCCATTGAAGGATGGATGTACATGAGCAGCACCTGGATCAGCTAGCATTGGCGCTCCAAACCATTCTTGAACGTACAGTACTCACAGACAAGCCTGTCCCGAGTCCGGTGGTCTCCCCAGGTTCGACACCGGAGAACAATACTATGCCCTCAGGGGCTGCAGTCAAAGGGTTAACCGGTTCCGCTCCTTTGCCACTCAGATATGATGGTGAACCCAACCTGTGCAGAGGGTTTATCAACCAACTTGAGATATTTATGGAATTAACCTTGCATGCCTTTCCTAATGATCGCAGTAAAGTTGGGTTTATGATATCCCTACTGATTGGCAGAGCCCTGGCATGGGCCAATCCCTTATGGGAGAGTGCAAACCCTTGCACAAAGAATTTCAGGGAATTTGTGCAATCATTTCGGAGAGTGTTTGAGATCCCTGGTAGAACCGGCTCTGCTGCTAAACGCCTAATGGAGATACAACAGGGTAGGCGTACCGTTGGCAATTATGCTATTGAATTCCGCACCCTGGCAGCAGAGGTAGGTTGGAATAATGAGGAGTTGTTGGATGCCTTTGCTCAAGGTTTGAGCAAGCAGATCAAAGATGAAACCGCAGCTAAAGAGTTGCCTATATTCTAGACGAATATATTGATTATGTTATCCTAATTGACACTCGGATCCATGAGAGATTGATGGCTAAGGACCGTAGGTTATGGTAAAAAAATAACGGATCTAGCAGTTCATTTTGCCCACCCATACCTCCCTTGGCACCTAAGCCTAATGACCAGTTACGGGAAGCAGATGAACTTATGCAATTAGGCTTCACCAGACTAACCAAGGAGGAAAGAGCACACCGCAGAAGGCAGGGGTAGTGCTTATACTGTGGCAAAACTGGGCACCTGCTAAGATCTTGTCCCATACGTCCGTGAAACGAACACACCTAGGGTACCTTGGGGGACAGGCCCTAGGTGGTGTTCAACCGTCCCCAGGTTTGATCATACAGAAACCCACCATACAGGTGGTCCTCTCTTGGGCAGATCACTCGGTGGAGGTTCTGGCCCTGGTTGCCTCCGGCGCAGCTGGATATTTTATGGATAATGCCTTTGCTGAACGGCATAAGATTCCGTTGGCCGAAAAAGAGAATCCCCTCTCACTATTGAAGCTATTGACGGCAGACCTCTAGTACCTGCACAGGTTACCTTTGAAACTATACCATTACCTATGACCATTGGGGCACTTCATAAAGAGGAACAGCAGTTCCAGATTATCAATTCTGGGATTTCCCTGGTTGCAGCTTCATAATCCTCAGTTTGATTGGCAAAAATGTGAAATTTCTGCTTGGTCTCAGTATTGTATGGAGCACTGTGTATCCCACCCGGTTAAGATTATGTGTACCTCCCCTTCATTGCCTGATGAATATCAACAATTCGGTGATGTGTTTAGTAAGGGAGAGGCTGGCACCCTACCCCAGCACAGATCCTATGATTGTGCTATTGACTTGCCTCCGGGGGTGGTGCCCCCTAGGGGACGCACATATCCACTGTCTTGCGATGAGAACCAAGCTATGGAGGAATACATTTCAGATGCCCTCAAGCGAGGGATTATAAGGAAATCCACCTCTCCAGCTGGGGCTGGATTCTTTTTTGTGAAAAAAAGAATGGCAAACTGAGAACGTGCATTGATTACTGTGGCCTAAACAAATTAATGTCAAAAAACCCTTATCCAATACCACTCATCACCAAACTATTTGACAGGTTAAAAGGTTCCTCAATCTTTACTAAACTGGACCTACATGCTGCTTATAACCTGATTTGGATCAGAGCTGGTGATGAGTGGAAAACGGCCTTTAACACTAGATCCGGGCACTATGAATATCTAGTTATGCCGTTTGGTCTCTGTAATGCGCCCGCAGTATTTCAAGAACTGATTAATGATATCCTCAGGGATATGCTGCAGTCCTGCGTTGTTGTCTACCTGGACGATATACTCATTCATTCTGAAAAAGTGTCACAACACATTAAGATGTGTCAGA
Source organism: Rhinophrynus dorsalis (assembly GCA_037306005.1). Taxonomy (NCBI): domain Eukaryota; kingdom Metazoa; phylum Chordata; class Amphibia; order Anura; family Rhinophrynidae; genus Rhinophrynus; species Rhinophrynus dorsalis. The sequence goes on along the minus strand of CM074718.1, from coordinate 536,524,062 downwards.
AGTGTGGCTCCGCCTACGTAAGAACAAATTGTATTGCAAATTGGAAAAATGCGAGTTTCATAAATCCAGTGTGCCCTTCTTGGGGTTCGTGATTGCTAAAGAAGGCATTGCCATGGATCAGGATAAACTTACGGCCGTTTTTCAATGGCCTCGGCCTAAGGGCCTAAAAGCAATTCAGCGATTTCTGGGTTTCGCTAATTATTACAGAAAGTTTATTAAGAACTTTTCCACGATTGTTAAACCATTGTCTGACCTTACTCACAAGGGTGCTGATCCCTCCCAGTGGTCGGTGGAAGCTGAAGATGCTTTTGAGAGGTTGAAATCCGCTTTTGCAACTGCCCCTGTGTTATCCCACCCCAACCCATCTCTCCCGTTTACATTGGAGGTTGATGCCTCAGAGATCGGGGTTGGGGCAGTACTTTCTCAATGACCTGTGAAAGGAGGAACTCTCAGACCATGTAGGTTTTTCTCCAAGAAATTGTCTGTGGCTCAAAGTCATTATGAGAGAGGTGACAGAGAACTACTGGCTATCATTCTCGCCCTGAAAGAATGGCGCCATTTATTAGAGGGCACCAAAAATCCAGTATTAATTCTCACTGAGCACAAAAACTTGACCTATCTCTCTGAGGCTAAAAGATTGTCCTCTCACCAGGCCAGGTGGGCATTGTTCCTCTCTCGACTCAATTTTGTTGTATCATACCTGCCTGGGTCCAAGAATGTTAGGGCTGAAGCTCTGTCTAGACAATTTGAGCCTGAAGTAGACAGGGACGAGGTCCCAGCACCCATAATACATCCTGATCGTATATAGGCTACTCTACGCACAAGTATCACTTCACCACTGGGGGAAGAGATATTGGCCTCCCAGGCTACCACTCCCCCAGAAACCCCAGTGGGCAAGTGTTTTGTCCATTTCGCACTCGATTGCTTGAGACATACCACTCCTCTAAAGCCACGGGGCATATTGGTAGAGATCAATTCATTTGGTCTCTCTCATAAGTCTTCTGGTGGCCCTCCCTGAGGGCAGATTGTGCTGCGTTTACTAATGCCTGTACCACCTGTGCCCATGCCAAGACCCCTAGACACCTCCCTGTGGGCCTACTCCAGCCGGTGCCTAATGGCGAACGTCCATGGTCTCACGTTTCCATTGATTTTATGGGAGAGTTGCCAGAATCTAGAGGGTATTCCTTCATACTTATGGTGGTGGACAGGTTTTCTAAAATGGCTCATTTCGTGCCTGTTCGTGGCCTTCCCTCTGCCAAAGAATTAGCAGTGGTTTTCGCTAAAGAAGTATTTTGGTTGCATGGAGTACCCAGAGTGCTGGTGTCCGGCCGGAGGAGCCAGTTTGTGTCCAGATTTTGGAGAGCATTTAGCGAACAAATGGGCATCCAATTGTCCTTTTCCTCTGCCTATCACCCCCAGACCAATGGGGCCGCTAAGCATGCCAATCAGGGACTGGAGCAGTTCCTGCGCTGTTTTGTTACTGACCATCATGATAACTGGGCTGACCTGTTGCCTTGGGCAGAGTTTGCCAAGAACTGTGCGGTTAATTCTCCCCTTTTCTGATCAATTATGGGTTCCAGCCTTGTTTGCTCCCAGATTCATTCCAGGAGCAGCAGATTCCAGCTCTGGATGAGCATATTGAGCAGCTCCGCTCCACATGGGCACAGGTCCAGAGGGCACTCAGTCAGTCTTTCCAGCGCCATCAGCGTCATGCCGATCGTAGGCGGCTGCCAGCGGTTTCCTTCCAGGCTGCGGACAGAGTATGGCTTTCCTCCAGAAACCTCAAACTACAAGTTCCGTCTAACAAATTGGATCCTCGGTTTATTGATCCTTATATGGTGATTCGTAAAATCAACCCTGTCTCTTATGCTTTGGACATCCCTGCTTCTATGCGTATTCATAATGTGTTCCATGTGTCTCTCCTCAAACCTCTTGTATGCAACCGTTATACTACTAACCCTGTGGTGCCAGGGCCTATAGAGGTTGAAGGTCAGGAGGAGTACGAAGTTCAGAGTATCATGGATTCCCGCAGACTTAGAGGAAAATTGCAGTATTTGGTACATTGGAAGGGTTATGGTCCGGAAGAACGATCCTGGGTGGACAGTAAGGACCTTCATGCTCCCAAATTACTACGAATTTTTCATTCCAAGTACTCACAGAATCCAGGTCCCTCTTCTAGAAGGGGGGTCTTTGAGAGGGGGTACTATCACGGTGCCCGTGATTGCTGCCTTTTCCTGTCAGTTATCTGATTGGGCTCTCCATTGGCTGCCTGTCTTAGCCCGCCCTGTATTGCCTATTTAGACTGGGCTTGGGCACCCTTTGGTTGCCCTTTCATGGTGTCTCTATGTCGCTAGCACCTGCACTGTTTTCCTGAGCTTCCTGGGCCGTGACTGATTCTACTATACTCCAGAGATCACCTGTGTACCTGCCTGACAGCTTCCTCGGGGTCTTGGTTCCTGCCTCCATTCCTGATCCGGTTTGGGCTGTTGTTCCTGCTGCTGTTCCTGATCCGGTTGGCTGCCGTTACTGTTCCTGTTTCCTGTCCTGACCTGGCTGTGTTCCTGCTCCTGGATCGCATACAGAGTGTCTCCTTCTTCATGTCGCCTTGGGCGACATTCTTATCATTCAGTGACTTGTGTAGTCCAGTACGCGGGTACTGGTTTGCTCCATATATAACCGGTTGCTTGCTGCGTTCCATACAGCACAGGTAGAGTCTTGTGTATCCAGTACGTGGGTACTGGTTCACTCCATATATAACCGGTTGCCTGCTGCGTTCCATACAGCACCAGTAGAGTTTTGTGTATCCAGTACGCGGGAACTGGTTCACTCCATGTATAACCGGTTGCTTGCTGCTTTCCATACGGCACCGGTAGAGTTTTGTGTAATCCAGTATGCTGGTACTGGTTCGCTCCATGTATAACCGGTTGCTTGTTGCATTCCATACAGCACCGGTAGAGTCTTGTGTAATCCAGTACGCAGGTACTGGTTCGCTCCATGTATAACCGGTTGCTTGCTGCGTTCCATACAGCACCGGTAGAGTCTTGTGTAATCCAGTACGCAGGTACTGGTTCACTCCATATATACCAGTTGCTCACAGTATCCATTTAGCACCGGCAGTGTCATAGTTGTTCCAGTACGCGGGTACTGATTTGCTCCATCTTTACCGGGTGCTCGTTGACACCTATACAGCCCCGGCAAGGCCTCTGTGTGCTCAGTATAGGCGACTGGTTTACTCCACCAATATTCTAGTCGCTGAGGCCTTCTCCGCTTATGCACCAGTACTTGCAGTTCTCTGAGTCTAGTGAGGCTGCCTTGCCCGGTATATTGGCAAGGCCGGTAGAGTCTCCTCTCTCATTGTGCCAATCTTAAGGCTGCCTTGCCCGGTATATTGGCAGGGCCGGTAGAGCCTCCTCTCTCTTTGTGTCAGTCTCAAGACTGCTTTGCCTGGTATATTGGAGGTCCGGTAGAGCCTCCTCTCTCATTGTGTCAGTCTCAAGGCTACCTTGCCCGGTATATTGGCAGGGCCGGTAGAGCCTCCTCTTTCGTTATTAAGCCTCTAGGCTGCCTTGCCCGGTATATTGGCAGGGCCGGTAGAGCCTCCTCTCTCTTTGTGTCAGTCTCAAGGCTGCCTTGCCCGATATATTGGCAGGGCCGGTAGAGACTCCTCTTTCGTTATGCAAGCCTCCAGGCTGCCTTGCCCGGTATATTGATAAGGCTGGTAGAACCCATTTCCATATTGTTCCAGTCTTAAGGTTGCCTTACCCGGTATTGGCAAGGCCGGTAGAGCCTTTCTATTACTCACTGTACCACTATTCACTATTGCATTGTGCAAATTACGTGTTGTTATATGTGTATGCCAAACCCGCGAGGGTTTTCTTTAAACTTTCAATAAAGTTGTGTTTTTATCTTAACTCTGTGTCTGAGAGTCAAAACAAACTGTGACACCCAGTTGCGCCAAGGCCCAGACATGGATGACAAAAACTAGCAAACCATGTGCACTCCAGAACATAAAACCCCAAGAAGAAAAGATCCTATTGCAGAGAAAAACTGGCTGGCCAGCCACTACAAAAAAGCAACCAGAACTAACCCAGTCACCAACACGGGAAGGACTAAAGGTACCAGAGAAGCTCCACCAAAAAACAAGAACAATGAAGGGGAAGATACCCCCAGATGCACCTGTGTCCACAGGGAGCCCATAAGGAGCTTAGAGCCAGATGGCTGGGGCAAGACCATCTCAGGAGGGAGACCAACTATATGTACAAGGACAGGAATGCCTGTCACTCTGGAGAGGATATAGGCCCTCAACCAGCTTAAACCATAGGAGAGTTCCTACTGTTCTTCTATTCAGAAAATATGTTTCCTTATCTCAGAACTCAAAAAAAATGCAGAAAAATCAGTTTTGCAAAATCTAATCAAAATTGCTATGATAATGGGAGCATTGGAAAAAGCATAATAGGGAGCCCCTGGAGAACGTATAGAAGACTGAATTTTAGGCCCCATTAAAACACAGGGAATGTTTACAGAGGCTAACATGAATTACAAGTTATTTTTAGGTGGTAGCTTTCTTCTAATGTAATAATGTCCTTTATGTTGACCAAAATTTGAATCATCTGAAACTACTGCATTATGAACAATATGATGTAGAAGAAAGAAGTGTCAGCAGCTGAAGATGAAAAATTAGCATGTGCAAATTGTCAATTTTCCCAAAGGAAAAAAATGTTACTTCACGCCCATCACTAGTTATTATTACTGAACCTAGGAACATGATTAGAGTGAGTGTTGATTGGATTAGACTTGAACAATGAACTGACCTAGCTGAGTGTACAGTGATAGTCTCAGCATGTGCGTGGGCAGTATTATGATTAGCATACATAAGCATGGGGAAGATGGGGGACTAGAACAGGTTCCACTTGCCAGTACAATACTCTTGGTCCCAGTTGTAGTGCTGATTCTGAGGTAGTATCAGCCACAGCAGCAACATCATCCTCTGCCCCAGCCAGGGAAAGGGAATGTGGAGAAGAAGAAGAAAGAGGCCATTCTTTTCCACTTTTCCCCTCCTTCCTGAAGTGCTGGGTGTGGGACTATTTTTCTCTTGGGGCAGGCAAAGTGTTGTCATCAGAGATGACACTGTGCACAATTTGTGGAAAGTCTGTCAAAAGGGGAAGTAGGGACTGAACCTTGGCACAACCTCCCTGATAACATACATGAAACACAGACATTTATGTGAAACATGTTAAAGCCAAAGAAATTGGGTATCACTGTTGTTGTACCCCCTGACTGTCCCCAAAAGCAACAAGAGGCAAGGTGGAAATCAAAGAGGAGGAAGAATAGAGAAACCCTGGCTCGCCATCACCTTCTTATTCTAGGGTCCTTCCACAGGAAGATGTAACTGCATCTTCTGGCAATACACCTCGTTCATCTTTACCTCCTCCACCAGCTGATAGCCATTCAGTAGATATCAGGTTGTGGCAGATCATGTCCACCCATTGCACACTGTGTGGTGTGCTGATGGCACATGGTAGTGTGGTAGAGGATATTCCCAATCAGAGCATCAAGCAGTATCTGAGGAGATTTCATCCCACAGAATATGCTAAGCTGGTGGCAGGGAGGGTTCATCATTAATATTAAAACTGAAATTTGTCACGTATCCTTAGTGGTAGGAAGTAGACAAAGGGCATAGTGACAGCAGCAGCACTTGGTTTCTGGGGGGATGATTTCACACTGGGAACCCTAAGCATCATGGTCTTTGGTTACGGTTGTTCCAGGTGTTTGATGTGAGTGCAGATGTGCCTATTGTTCCCAGTCCTTCCCTTATTTAACACACACACACACACACACACATACAGTGTGCACATTTCAGTTGCTAATGAGAGGCACAGTTCCTTTCTGCTCTCAAGGGAATTTCTATTCCGATAACACACCCATGATTTTGGAGGAGGGGTAGGTGGAGAAGCTTTATTAGCCAACTTTTTTCCTCCACATATACCTGATGTGGTGGGGGCTAATTGTGGTGTTGCTACTGCCTCAGACACATCACTGGAGATAGTAGTGGCAAGTGGAACCATGATCATCAACATTTCCCATATCACTTCTGTTGCTGATCCCATTCCCTTGGAGCTGCCTTATCATCCCACTGCTTAAACAACTCAGCATCAGAAGAAACAGCAGCAAGAACAGCAGTTGCAAATGCTGCAATGACACTGGGGCATTTTCCACTGGCCACCATAAAATGACCTGCTGGCATTAGGCCAGTAAGGCATAAGTTTTTTTTTTCCCCAGGGCTTGATCTTTCAACAAAAACTAGAGGCCTACAAAAAAAATAAAATTTGGGGGGGCTTGTTTCTAACAAGCCTAAGTCCTGAAAATCACTGATTCCTCAGGGCTTGTGATGCTAACAATAGCAACAAAGTATCCACACACAATTACTCAATGTATAATAAGCAATAAATACTTTATTTGAAGATTAAAAACATTGGGACACACAAAAAACAAATGGGTATATCACCCCTGAAACTCCCTGACACGTTTCAGACCAAACAATTACATAATCATAAACAACCATACATCATTTAACCACACATAAAGAAATGCGTACTGAAGTGATACAGGGTGCCAGGGCAGAGATTCACAGACCGTAAACTAAGGAAAGAAACCAGGGAGAAATACTCAACATCAAATCCAATCAGTGAACAAAAACCTCAGTAAAAAAGACTTAAATCCATTCACACTATTACCACCCCTTGGTGTCTGGATACTTTCTTCATAACCTGGGACCCAAAATTATCCAAACCCATACTATGGACCAAAAAGTGTCTAGCCACTGGTGATCTGGTGTCACCATTTTCTATAGCTTTGAGATGCTCCCTTATTCTTTCCTTCAATGCACGTATAGTATGTCCCACATATTTTATAGAGCATTTCCTTACAGTTAATGTGATACTCTACTGAAAACATGCTAGGAGACAAGATTTTGTGGGTGTTTTCATGGAGGAAGACAAAAATAGGTACATGGATTCTACAGGTGTGGTTTAGAAGCCAATCAGCATGCAGAGTTCCTTCACTGTGCTTCCTTGTAGGAACATAGCCAGGCCATGCTCCCGCTTGGATGAATCCCCTTTGTCTGCCGCCACCCTCCCACTGTTCCTCTGTCCAAATTCACAAGTATATGTTTTTAGCAAAATATCAGTATGTCACTTTTTCCAAGGCAGACACAGGATAAGTAAAACATATCAGTGTGTCATTTGTTCTCCTGGGCTTTTGAGGAATCTAGAGCTATTTAACAAAATAAGTAGGTTGGTATTTTATTTTAGTAATGCCAAAGGATTGTTGGGATTTACGAGAATTTATGTCTCTTTTTAAGAGTTCTGTTTACAGTTTAGACATGCTGTTCTTGCCCTTTGCTTAATATAAGAATTAAAATATATACAAGAATGTCTGTATTCGGGTATCAGAAAGGTGCAATTTTGTAGCAAACTAATTACACAACAGGGAACAAATGAAAATGAAAGGGGCTTTAACCAGTTGAATTCTAGAGAGAAAATGTGTAGAATATCTCTTTTGCAATCATAGGGTTATAATACCCATATATATGAATAAGAATGTTGGGAACATTTGTTGCCGCGTATGGGGCAGTTGGTTGTAACGGAATTTCACTTCTTTAGCTTCCGAAATACAGCATTATGTCTGCAGATGTATCAATCTAAGTCAAACAATTTTGAGCTTATATGGTTTTATCATATGAACAAAATGCTTGACCTCTTACAGGGAGCAATAAACAAAACCAAGTGTCATACTACATCTTGCCCTATTCAGAATATTTTGACACAAAGCTCAGTAGACAACACTATTCGTGTTGCTTAAAAGTTCACAGTGATGGAATGTAATACACAGAAATGTAAAATAAGTGAGTATTGTGGAGCCCCAAGGGTCTTGGATATGAAACATAAAATAGAAGGTCGATTAAACGTCTCTAGCAGCATTGATGCAGATGATAAAATAACATGTCAGTTTCCAGAAGCCAGAAAGAGCTTGAAAGTCCCAGATTCCCCAGTGGCTTAAATTGGCCATGTAGTTAAGATATCACATAAGCATAGGATGTAGAAATGTATCAAGTGCATCAGCATGAACCAATGCTTTTGGCTGTATTGTATATTTGCAAAGCTCTGTAACAAGATTGTTAAAGCAGCACATATTCAGCTGCTCTGATTTTCCAGTCTTCACACCTCTAAGAACACAGACTTTACCATAATGACCTCTTCCATTGCAGATGTATGATGAATAGCAGGTGTCTCATCAGAGTACAAACCATTTCTGGTTATTATAGCTAACATATTCCAGAAGTTAGATGTGGTTATCTCTATTGAACCATCTGTACATCTCCTATCCTATGTACCTCTTGAAACCTACAACGCTTTGTCACATACTTTCATACTCATTAATCTGTTATTTTCACCTAAAAAAAAAGACAAAACTGATAGGATTGGCAACAGCTTCTAAATTAATCTTGGATATTATTTCATTCATGTTGCAATTTAATGTAATGCAATATAATACTTATTTTCGGATGGATATTTTGCGCTTGATTTTACATAATCATCTCTTATTTTTGGATAAATACTATATGCAAAGTAAAGGTGTATCCATGGGTTTAGCGATGGTCCCAAATGTATCAAATTGATATGTGGCATATTATGAGCAATTTTTTGTCTATACCACCATGGATCCATTCGAGCGCTGTAAGAAAAATTGATTCTAAATTCATGCCTATTCAAGGATGAGGTGACCTGTGAGGCCATCTGCGATTGAAAGAAGATTCTGAAAGAGGCTCAGTCCTGTTGGAAACATGCCACACGGGAAAGTACTGTATAATACCATATTTGCATGGCTTACTTCAACTTTCCTAAATGTGGCAGAGGCAGGAAAGCCTAAGCATACTCCTTGGAGAATTTATATGATGAATGATAACCTTTAATTAGATTAAGTTTTAAGACTACAGGGTGGAGTGCAGTATTATTATGAACCTATAATGTTGAATTCTGGTTTGAGTTAGATTTTTGGGTTTTCAAGAATGTTTATAACTTAGAGGAGGGCAATGTTACGTGGCAATCTGGGACACAATATGGTATAAAGGAAGGATGGCAAATTCTAGATATTGGGGCACAGACAAAGGCATGATATGCTAACATACTATTTGAATATATTTATATATTTTTTTAATGTTGTCACAATAAACTGTTCACCAATTGGAAAGAAGGATTTGGGGAATCCTATTGTTTCAGCTGTAAATAGAAATTGTCAGAAAACATTAATGTGACTTCTTCTGTGGTATAGCTAGACTGATGATTGCTTATATTGTGGACAATTACTTGCTCCATCAGTATATTAATGAATTACCCAGAGGTTTAAAAGCCACTACTGAGGTACAGAAACAGGGAATAGCAGTTTTAGTGGATATATTAAAAAATCTCATGAATTGTTTACTACACTGTATAGAAAATCTATAACTGTTAATTTGATGCTACATCATGATTCATTTCATCCTAAACATATTACACAAAATGTCCCCAAAAACAATTATCATGTGCTAATAAACTATGTTTAGAACAACAGATATGATTTATGGAATCAGAAGCACTAACAGAACATTTTGTACAGAGAGTATACAATAGAAATTATTTAGTGTCCAACTGGGATCAAATAAAAAGAGAGGTTAAAAGTAACTAGAACTCAGGTTCAGAGAAAAAAAGTACATACATACAAAAAAGATAACTTTTGTTACCACCTATAGTACAAATAGCAAGTTCATAATTACTGCATTAGAAAACATTGGACCTTAATATAATGTTTACTCATGCTACTAAATTGGTACAAACATTACGTAGAATTTTATATAAAAACATCTTATGCTCCTTAATTACTAATAGTGATATTACCATGCAAGCTACAACTATAAAGATTGCAACAAATACCAAAAGAGAATTATGAATGTGGTAGCTGTTCACAGTGTTCAGATATGGTAGCATAGTAACATAGTTGATGAGGCTGAAAAAGTACTTGTCAATCAAGTTCAGCCTTAACCATATCACCATTGTTGACCTAGAAGAAGGCAAACAAAAACCCTACTGAAGCCATTTCCTATGTTCCAAGTGAGTAAAAAAATCCTTCTGACTCAACATCCTACCTGCATTGAAACCAACAGTTACAATTAAATTTTAATTCTCAATGTTGTTCTGACCTAGAAAGGTATCCAATATATTTTTGAAATAGAATAGAATCTGCAAAAACAGCCTCCTTCTGAGATAAAGAACTCCACATTACTGCCTTTACTATTAAAAATACTTGCCTTTGTGTTCATGAAAAGCCACTTTGCTCTAGTCTTATTGGATGACCCCTTGTGCTTTTACTCAGCTTTTTAAGTAAATAGTTCCCTAGACATTATATTTAACTCAAATATATTTGTAAATAATAAATATATGCCCTTTTAGAGCTATCTTCTCTAATGTAATCACACCCAGACTGGCCATTCTCTCTATATAGGAAATATCTTCAAATATCTTTCTTAATTTTCCTTCACATCAGTAATGACTTATTTTAGAAACGGCACCCAAAACTGTACTCGTTATTCCAGATTAGGCCTTTCCAAGGATTTATAAAGCTGTAGAATTATATTCTCATCTATGTATCCATTTAAACATCAGAGTACCCTATTGGTTCTTGCAGCAGCTATAAAACATTGATCACTGTTGCAAAGTCAGTTCCCCTAATGAGGATTCCCCAAGTAGTTTCCTAATTAGTGTATATGAAACATGCTTATTTCTGCAATGAAATTAATATTCTTTAATTTATCTATATTTAACCTCATCTTCCACTTCTTCACCATTCACGTAGTTTTTCTAAATCTATCGTCTGAGAAAAAAAGCATCCTGCAGGTCTTTCTACCTCTGCTAGCAGGGTAGAGAGGTCCAGGTCCTCCTCTGAGACCACAAAGCAGCCGTCACCTGTGTCTCATCAGCTGTTTGGTGATGATCCCCCCAGAACCACCTGCACAATGACTAATGCCAGTGGCAGTTTAGTATCCACCTCCGCTATAGCCACTTCTATAAACCTGGGAACACCTACCGTGTGTAACACTACTGGGCGGACACTGCGGGCAGTATTAACACAGGATTTTTACAGCGAACGTCCGTGTAAGCAGTCAAAACAGAAATTATTGCAGTATTTGGATAACATTTTTCTCCCCAAAATCTGCTGCTGATAATGATTTTTCTCACTGTCAAAACCTACAAGAGGTGGAATAAGAAGAATCTGAGGGATCAAGGCCTTCTAAGCTTGATTTGTCCCCTGAGCTTGATTATTCCAGTGGCCTTAATTATTCCCCTGAGCTTAATTTTTCACCTGCTTCCCACAGTACTCCTCCTGTTTCTCCAGTTACACTTTTGTCTTCTATTGACAATTCAACACCTGCCTCTCCAGTTCCATTTGAGTCTCTCAGCCAGGTAGTAGCTGCTAGTGTCTCCGCCACCAGTACCACTGTTACTCCACAATCCTCCACCAATCCCAGTCCCAACATCCCTGCTGCCATCTTTAGGTCTACTGGTATCCCTGTAACAGACCGTAGAAAGAAAAAGCAAAGTGAGGTTGCTCCAGCATGTGAAAATGAAGAAAGTGGCACCTCAATTTCTTCTTCTCCGCCACCTTCCAGAGTCATCCATCACTCCAAAGCGTGGGACCATTTTGTGGCAGTTGGTGATGGCCGGCTAGCAAAATGTAAATTGTGTGGCAGGGAAATAAGCCGTGGGCGGGTGTTGGGTCATCTGACCAGCTCCGGGATGAACCAACACCTGAACAACTACCACAAGTCAGTGTTGATAAGTGCAGAAGGTGGCAGTACTAGTGCTGCATATACCAGTGTCACACCCACCAGTAGGCAGCAGGAGAAAGGGCAGGGGGAGCATGTCACATCTGGTCCTAGTAAGAGCAGCAGTCACAGCCCATCCCAAAATCAGTACAGGCCACACTGGAAGATTTTGGTGGGTTTCATTCCAAGGGGATGTGCAGACAGCAGGCCAGGAAAATCACATGCCTCATTGCACAGCTCACAGCCGTTGGGGGTGATACTTTTAATTTGGTGGACGGGGAGCCCTTCCAGCAACTTATGGAGGCTGTTGCACCCAGATATAAAATTCCATCCCGCACCACATTTAGTAGAACAATAGTTCCCTCACTGTACTGGTCCTGCGTTGGGCTATTGAAGGACCTACTAGGAAAGGCTGGTGGCCAGTCAGTGCACTTTACCACTGACTTATGGAGTGCTCCGAGTGACCAGCATGGCTTCCTGTCATTCACTGCGCATTGGGGGCAGCCCAATGTGTTGCAAGACACACCGATAGCAACAACAAGTTTGGGTGCAGTAGCCAATCAGGCAGGGCACCGCTCTTTCCTCCTCCATGCTGAGGTAATGGATCAGCAGCACTCCTCAGATAACATGGTGGCACACTGGCTAGGGGAGCAGACAGGCACAGAGGCGCAAATGGGGTTTGTGGTTACTGATGGTGCAGCTAACATGATCAAGGTTCTCCAAGATGGTAGATTTGTGGGTGTGCGCTGCTCAGAGCATGTCCTGCATCTAGTAGTGAAGGCTGCTCTCGAGGATGGCAGTAACACTGAAAGGTTGCCAGCACTTCTGGAGTCATGCCGACAAATTGCTGGCTACTTCCATCGGAGCGTCAGTGATAGCCAGCTCCTCAGGAAGGAACAGAAAAAGGCAGACCTCCCAGAGCACCACCTAAAACAAGATGTTGGGGCCAGGTGGAACTCCTCCTTAGATATGCTAAAGCGTATCTGGAGCAGAAAAAGGCAATTCACGCAGTGTCATGTCACCATTTCATTGGCAGTAACAGAACACAGGGCTGACTGGACCCTGATGGAACAGTTAGTGACAGCCCTTACGCCTTTCCATGCTTTGACGGAAATTTTGAGCAACGAGAATGCCAGCTTGGCAGAAGTCATTCCCCTCTTCACGCACCTCTCCTTAAAACTGGACAATTTCCTTGTCCATAAGGAACGCTTGCCTGGTGCTGAGGGTAATATACTTCCTGATGTTGCTGCCCTTCTAACGAGGCTGAAGAAGGAACTGACTCGGCGCATGGAAGAGCGCATGGACAATTATCCCAAGTTAATTCTTTCCACAATGTGCGATCCACGAATCAAAGGCAAGATGGCACTTACTTCCAATACACTCATTGCCTGGAGGGAACAATTGATAGCGAGGGTATGTGAGAGGCAAAGAAAAAACAGGATGCTGTCAAAGGATTCCGCAGATGAGCTGGAGTAGTGTGGTGGTCTTCCGGTACCTATGAGTAGCAGCGCCAGTAGCACATCATCTTCTTCCAGTGGAGCAGCTGCTGTTTTTTATGCTGAGGCAATGGACAGATTATGCTTCGGACAAAATAAACAGCTCCCCATAAATAGAAAAAGTGCTGAGTTGAGGTTAAGCTTACCTTGCGGAACCTTCTTGGCCCCCAAGTACAGATCCCTTGACTTTCTGGGATAACAAGAGGGCTGTGTGGCCTACTTTGTCCCTGATAGCCCAGGAGCTGTTTCTTGCCCCCCCAACCACTGTCCAGAGTGAGTGGGTATTTTCCATAACTGGAAATTTACTTAGCCCCCAGTGCTTTCAATTGGCCCCCCAGCTCATGGAGCAAATTACTTTTTTAAAAGTCAGCCTGCCAAAGCTCAGTTACGGTGCTCTCATGTTCGATGCAGATTAGAAAAACAAAAAGGTCTTAATCTAGAATCATCAATAGTACCATAATACGCTGAGCGATCCAGCTTACCCAGCTCTAGAGCAGTAGTTGGTTGGGCAGAGGATACCCCCCTGACTTGGTGGAACACAGAGTCCTGCCTGCTCCAGTGTTCTGCGGTTTGCTGCTGGCTACATCTCCTGTGTTGCTGTCATCCTGAGTCTGCCTGACATCAGTCATCCTCAATTTCTGTATCCATCTACTGACTGAGTCCTGCCTGCTCCAGTGTTCTGCAGTTCTGGCTACATCTCCAGTGTTGCTGTCATCCTGAGTCTGCCTCGCACCAGTATTCCTCAGTTGCTGTATCCATCTACTGATTGAGTCCTGCCTGTTCCAGTGATCTGCAGTTCTGGCTACATCTCCAGTGTTGTTGTCATCCTGAGTCTGCCTCGCACCAGTCTTCCTCAGTTGCTATAGCCATCTACTGACTGAGTCCTGCCTGCTCCAGTGTGCTGCAGTTCTGGCTACATCTCCAGTGTTGCTGTCATCCTGAGTCTGCCTCGCACCAGTCTTCCTCAGTTGCTATAGCCATCTACTGACTGAGTCCTGCCTGCTCCAGTGTTCTGCAGTTCTGGCTATATCTCTAGTGTTGCTGTCATCCTCAGTTTTGTAGTCATATGTCTATGAGTCCTGCCTGCTCCAGTGTTCTGCAGTTTGCTGCTGCCTACATATCCAGTGTTGCTGTCATCCTGAGTCATTCTCAGTTGCTGAATCCATCTACTGAGTCCTGCCTGTTCCAGTGTTCTGCAGTTTGCTACTGGCTACATCTCCAGTGTTGCTGTCATCCTCAGTTTTGTAGTCTAACTCTATTCTAAGAAAAGTTGTATAAGCATCTATCTACTGAGTCCTGTCTGCTCCAGTGATCTGTAGTTTGCTGCTGGCTACATCTACAGTGTTGCAAACATGACGAAGGGTCTCTATGATGTCAGAGTTGTGGGTGTTCACTGCTCAGCACATCTACAGTTATGCTGTCATCCTCAGTTTTGTAGTCTAACTATAATCTAATAAAAGTCGTATACTGTAAAATCTCAGGTATAATACACACTTGTGTATAATGCGCAGGTGTATATTATACCCAAGATTTAGGGGAAAACAAGTGCCTATGTATAATACACACCCTTGTTTTCCCCATTGCTACAAATAAAATTTAATGCTGGCGATCCCTTCCCTCCCTCCCCCAGCGCTATCTGCTTTCATAATAAAGCTATAAAGCTTACTGAGGTCTGTAGGCAAACTTCATCTGCATCTGGGTAAATCTCTGCAGGCAGCATGCTTGTATTTGCTGGCTGCCCGCCCGCTTCCTTCCATGGCTTTCAGGACCTTCCGCCTCCAGCCAATGGGACACAGGGCATTACTATTGCTGGAAGGTCCTGAAAGCCATGGAAGGAAGCGGACGGGCAGCCGGCAAATACAAGCATGCCGTCTCCAGAGATTTACCCAGATGCAGATGAAGTTTGCCTACAGACCTCAGTAAGCTTTATAGCTTTATTATGAAAGTGGATAGCGCCGGGGGAGGGAGGGAAGGGATCGCCAGCATTAAAAAAAGATCTTCAAAAAAAATCTCTTGTGTATAATACGCACCCCCCACTTCACATAAGGTGAAGTGGGGTAAAATTGTGCTTATTATAACCGAGATATTATGGTATATTTATCTACTGAGTCCTTCCTGCTCCAGTCATTCTCAGTTTTGTAGTCTAACTCTATTCTAAGAAAAGTCATATGTCTATGAGTCCTGCCTGCTTCAGGCTTCTTCAGTTTTGTAGTCTAACTCTACTCTAAGAAAAGTCGTATATCTGTGAGTCCTGCCTGCTTCAGGCTTCTTCAGTTTTGTAGTCTAAGTCTAATCTAAGAAAAGTCATATGTCTATGAGTCCTGGCTGCTCCAGGCTTCTTCAGTTTTGTAGTCTAACTCTACTCTAAGAAAAGTCGTATATCTGTGAGTCCTGCCTGCTTCAGGCTTCTTCAGTTTTGTAGTCTAACTCTACTCTAAGAAAAGTCGTATATCTGTGAGTCCTGCCTGCTTCAGGCTTCTTCAGTTTTGTAGTCTAAGTCTAATCTAAGAAAAGTCATATGTCTATGAGTCCTGGCTGCTCCAGGCTTCTTCAGTTTTGTAGTCTAACTCTAATCTAAGAAAAGTCGTATGTCTATGAGTCCTGGCTGCTCCAGGCTTCTTCAGTTTTGTAGTCTAACTCTAATCTAAGAAAAGTCGTAACCAAAAACCCTTACCCTAACCCTAATTCCTGATGCTACACTAAATACAAATTTCCCCACACCGGCCCTGGCACTGTTATAAAAAAATTACGCTACCTTTTTTCACTCCAGTATGACTGATTTTCGTATATTTATCTGATGGTACCTCTTCTCTGTGGAAGCGGGATGAAGTCAAAGACATTATCGTCCAAACACCGGATCCCAAAGACATTTGCCACATGGTGACTACTAAATTCACACTCTAGCAAACAAGTGGTAGTGTCAGTAAACTCCTGCCTGCTCCAGGCTTCCTAAGTTTTGTAGTCTAACTGTAATCTAAGAAAAGTCATATGTTTATGAGTCCTGCCTGCTCCAGTCATCCTCATCATCACAAAATGCCAGATCCAAGTTCCTGGGAGAGAGAAAACTGTATGATTGTAGCAATCTTGGTGATAAGTGACCCCATCTGTCTTGCTAATTACAGAATCCCCTTAAACTATCACCACTCCATGTCTTCCTGCATCCCAGATCCCAGCAACACTAGAGATTTCATTAACTGACATAGTGTATACATGTTACAATATCCTTAATCTAAGAAGCATGTACAATATACTACTAGCCAGATTAAAGAAAGGATATCAGAAAATAAATTAGCTCTCAGAAATATTCAGTATAAAAAAATCTGAAAATGAGAAGAAAACTACTAGGGCAGTTCACTTCAGAAAGACAGGTCACACTTCAGTGAGTCAATTAAAATTGATAGGATTAGAAAACTTACACTTAATAAGAGAGGAGGGGATTTAAATAATTACTGAAGAGAAAAAAACATTGGATTCAGACTTTAGGAGCACTGAGTAAAGGCTGGATTAACAGGGAATGTAACTGATGAGTGATATGATTCATAAAGATGTGCTTTCATTTATACAGACATTTCACTTCCCCCACTTTTGACCACCACTGTCTACCATTAAGCCAATAAAGAAAATAGTAATGGGAGGAGCCACAGAAGTCAGTTCAAACTTATACAATGTACCAGATTTTCTCTTATTCTTATTTGATGTTGTCTGTCTTGTTTGTGGTTTATTCACAATTTAAATAAATTCAAGTGGCCTATAGGTTGTCTACATAAACTATACATAAATATACTCTTCTTGTGATTAATATTGATATAGACAACACTGAGGATTACTATACTCTTCTTTAATACGTATTGTGACATAAGGATTCATATCTGTATATTCGGTCTACTATATCTGCTATTATATATTGTATATATAAATGAAATATGTCTACATCCTTGCGTCCATATAATATATTGAACAAAGAAGGAAGGGGAACAACAAAGGGGAACCTCATAGATTAGTATGTTAATGCAAATGATGTGATAAATGTGCCCACGAGTAGCCCCTTCAATGGGATAATCACATATTAGGGTAGTCTATCAAGCACATATATGCAAGATAAGCATCTGATGTGGATGGGAGGTATTTCAGATTCCCCACTCCCACTTGGGTCTGTTCTTTTTGTACTCGTATAGTTCTGCTGCTTATAAGTGTTCAACCGATGTTCCACAATGTGTCTCACCAGACGGACCAAAAAACAAGAGAAAGAAAATGCTAGTACAAATACCCAAATAAATAGAGCTCTAGAAGTACAGTATCTCAAGAACAATGGATCTCAATACTCACAGAGCTAGTTGCATTGGTGTCCAAAATACACCAGTGTTTGAAATTGTGTGTAGGGAAGTACAAAATTTATGAAAAAAACACTTCAAAAATATATAATACTTGATGTTTTCCACAGCTATAGGGGACATTGCTTAGACACTGTCTATGGTGAGAACTTTTATAACCCAAAAAACTATGTGTCAACGGTCTTAAAATGAGTACTACTGATAATGTTATTATGATCATCTATATTAAACTCTAAATCCAAAAGTGAAAAGTGGAAGTAAAATTAATCTTGCCAATTTTTGAGAATAAGGCAGAATTGTAATGACATTGAAGATTATAAATTTCTTTTTTAAGAGCAAAAGCAGCTTCAAGAGGAGAAATGTTAAGAAAACAAAATATGGGAGGGGGGTATCCTCCCTAAAAATAAGAGGAAAGATAGGAAGAATACTTAACATTTTATCACCCAATATAATGTGGCACATAGGGACATACAAGCATACTGGAGGGTTCAAGCTTTGTGAAACAGTATTTCACCTAGTAAGTTGAAAAAACAACACAATGGGAGTAAAAATAGGAGTACAAAAGATAACCCCTTTGAGTATTTGTGGATCATTCAAGTGTGGGCATGATAAATGCATGATATGCAAGAACATTGGTCATAAAATGTTTAAATATTATCACTATTTTGAATGGCTGGAGTGCCTCCGTGTGCTGCATACATAATAAGGAGCGCAAGCAAAGGAAAAGTATTATGTATGCAGCACACGGAGGCTCTCCAGCTAAAAGTGTCTCGTAGTTAAAATGTAGTATGGCTGGAGCACCTTCATGTGCTGCATACATAATAAGGAGCGCGATTGTAACGGTTTTTTTGACACTCAGACCAGTAGGTAAAATAAAACAACGTTTATTGAATGAAAATAAGTGCAAATAATCGCCCTCTACAGGTGACAGCAGCAATTGCAAAGTGAATACACTAGTACACAGAGATTCACTATAATGAATAGAAGGCACACACAAAATGGTACAGATAATAGTGAACTGGTTACTAAAGGGTGAAAGAGAACAATCAGTCCGTCTCAGCTGTGGGATTTGGCACGCCCAAATGGTGTAGTGATAAACTGAGAATATGTGCACAGCACAGAGTTCATGCAATGGAGGATAGTAGTTGTTCGGTGACCAGCATAAGCTTAGCAGAACAGTGACCCAAACATAGCCCCCGCGGGCGTTCCCAATGAGACAACTGATACTGCAAGTGCGAGAGTATGTTGTCCCCACGGGCGTAATCGGAGAATAGCCTGAGATGCAAAGCTTGCGTTTAGCCCCCACGGGCGTGTAACCGGAGACCAAAGTGAGCACAACACGAGCCAATAGCCCCCACGGGCGTAGGCCTTCGGAACCTGCAAGAGCTTGGAGCCTAACCTTGCTTTCTCTCAGAACCAATAGCCGCAATGGATACCTCCAGTAATCAACGTAATACCGAGAGCCTAAGGCGCCCAACCGGACCGACAAAACTTGACTACTCTGCAGTTGTTTATAGGAGTCGCTGTCCACGTTAGCGGCCAACTCAGCAGAAGTAGACCAATAAGGTAAAGGCTCTATGACTGGAATGGAGGTTCGGCAAGAGAGAAGCGGCACTGCAAGGGTTAAAGGGTACGTTTAAATCTCCCAGGCTCGGTATGGTAACTAAGCTCTGCAAGCGTATGGAGGCTCGGTACAAGGAGCACAGCTCTGCAAGTCATCAAGGAACTCTGCACTGGAGAAGGGTTACACCGGAGTGTAATGGTCACACTGCATCAGCACTCAGCACAGCAGGAGTCAGAATGTCGCGGCGGCGACAACAGGCAAACACAGGTCGCTGGAACAGGCCGTGGTTGATTACGAAGCAGGAAGTCAGCCAAGCCGGGTCGTAGCACGTAGGAGGTTCTCAGACAAGCCGGGTCGTAGCACATAGGAGGTTCTCAGACAAGCCGGGTCGTAGCACGTAGGAGGTTCCCAGACAAGCCGGGTCAACACAATCAGGAACACTGGAGCGTAGTCAGGACAGGCCAAAGTCAGTACACAGGAATCCGGATACAGGAACACAGCAACACCAAGACTGGCTCAGAAACATCACAAAAGGGCCTCTGACAGATGTGATAGTCAGGTATAAAAAGGTCACCAGGGGGCGGGCCAAACCAACTCAGCAAATCAGAGTATGCCACAGATGAGAGTGACAGGAGGATCACAGGCACTGTGATAGCGATCAAAGGAAAAGTGTTATGTATGCAGCACACAGACACGCTCCAGCTAAAAGTGTCTCTTAGTTAAAATGTAGTAGCAGCTGGAGCCCCTCCGAGTGCTGCATACATAACACTTTTCCTTTGCTTGCGCTCCTTATTATGTATGCAGCACTCGGAGGTGCTCCAGCTGTTAAAAATATTTTACCCAGAATTAATCCTTCCAGCAGCTTCTTTGTAACTGTGTGCACTTGGGGTGAATGAGGAGTGATAAGAATCCTCAAAGTGGCCAGTCTGAAATTCGTATATGCGACCATTAAGTAGGTGACATGACAATCTCTCGCTGTCATGCAGTGCAAGATTGTCATGTTGCCATTTTGATCAAGGTGACATGGTGAATTAGTTAAAAGGATGCATGCTCTTTTGCATGCAACCTTTCAAAAGTGAACCAGCAGTAGAACAGGTCAACATCCACAACCCTGTCTGTGATTAGTGCGTCTCCTGCTGTTCAAAGTGCAGTGCCAATGTCCCCTATTTCTAGCACTATTATTAGCTCTTTTCCATTGTAGTAGTAATAGTAGTCCACAAAAGTAAGAAATGGGTGAGCACTCAGATCTTATAAAAATCTATATGTAGCAAATATAGATGGTGCCAAGATAGTAATAAAAGTTATTTATTTAATACACTAAATCAATATATATATATATATATATATATATATATATATATATATATATATATAAAACAATGACAGCTAATAAACGAACTCTGTAATGAATGAAAATGATATAGAGTCCCACAGTGTAACAAAACAATAATTTGAACTAGGGAAAAAATATGCCAGGCTTCCAATGGTTAAATTGTAGAGTTTTCAATACAGCCTATAAAGTTTGAACACATTCAGTGGGCAGGGTCCTCTTCCTCCTGTCTCTTGTAAACAGTTAATATTGAAACAGTTCTACTGGTCAGAGGTAAATGTATCTACCTTCTTACTGATGATAATCCATATTGTATTACCAGAGTCTGTTCTGTTGTACGGTCCCAGCGGGCAGAAACATCTCAGTCTATGGAATCTTCAGTGATACTTCATGTGTGTGTGTATGTGTAGAAATATGGGAGCTGGGGAAAAGCAGAATCACATTTAGGCACCTTTTAATTCAGATCCCGGACTGGACTGGGGTCAAAGGTCAACTGCTTCCTGTGCATTGCCAATGCTCTGTTGCCTGCAGTAGTTGCTGTTGGATGTGGTTTGGGCCAGCAGGTTTGTAAAGATGCTGCCTGACTGTCATCTTTAAAAAAAAAAACATTATGGGCCTGGAGGATGCGGTTGGTGAGGATGTGGCTCCGGCTAGGTTGGCCCAGCCCTCATTAAATGCAGTCATACCTCAAAGTCGGGTTAACAATTTCTTCTATGGGCCGTGATTCATTGATTGCCATCGCACACACAGCTAGAGGGCATAGGATGAACAGTGTAGTGGATGGACACTGTGTGACTTGCATCATTCAGTTCCTTTTACGCTGAAGTTGGTCAGGTCTGAGGAGCGGAAGCAACTCACAAGCAGCACCATTAGCACGCATCTGTTGGTAAATCATTTGCTCTTTAATGGCAAGAAGCAATGCATGCGAAAAACAAGATACTTAAACAATGATGATACTAACAGACCCAGTAGTGGAATGCTAAAAGAGGATGAAAAAATTGTTATAAGGTCATAGGTCACATGCATAAATGAATACAAATTCAATTTCCTGTAATAAGTAAACAATCCATGGGACATACAAAATGTCCAAAGATATTAATCAAAGAGAAAGTTTGTGTCATCTGTATAAGGAGGGATACAGGGTACTTGATCTTCCTTTACTATTTATTTAGACCGATTTTAGGGAGGAGGGCTGAACTGCTGAACGGGAGGGGGAGGTGACTGCTTAGTGGAGGGCCTTGAAGGTAAGGAGAAGGACTTTGTGAGTGATTTATTGTTTAATGGAAAGTAATGAGAACATTCTGAAAATCAGTATGAAATCATTCGACACTGAGTGAGAGGGTTTTCACATTTGAGT
Organism: Rhinophrynus dorsalis; assembly: GCA_037306005.1. Classification (NCBI taxonomy): domain Eukaryota; kingdom Metazoa; phylum Chordata; class Amphibia; order Anura; family Rhinophrynidae; genus Rhinophrynus; species Rhinophrynus dorsalis. Next base: position 536,502,127 of record CM074718.1, on the reverse strand, counting down.
TTAAGTGTAAGGGACGGGAAATGGGAAGACCATGTATACATATAAGACCAGCTTTTATTTAATGTTGCTGAAATGTTTCTGTAAGTGCAACACCCATATATATATATATATATATATATATATATATATATATATATATATACATACATACACACACACACATATACATACACACATATGCATATGCATTCACATACACACACAAAAACACACTTTCAGACACATATCCACCCATAGTAACAGATATATATACACACACAAACATACATACACACACATACCCACTCACACACGCATACACACACATACACAGATGTACACGCATATATATAAAGACATATATACAGAAACACACATACCGAGACACATAAAGACATGCATACACACATATATATACACACACACATACATAGAAACATAGATACACAACCATGCATACTCACATTTGATGTCAAATAAGGATTTTTTCATATTTAATTGAAAACTGTTGCAAACTCTGTTGTGTTTTACTTTTAAATTTATAGACCTAATCCTGCTTTCTGTTTGACTATAATATCTGGACAGATTATATACTACAAGGATTATTCTCTTAGTGCCTCCATGTGGGTAGTCATTTTTGACATTACTCATATATTGGGCACAGTATTGTTATTTTAATGTGTATTTTATCCATACAGGATACATGGTGTATCTCTCTATATCCCTGCAATGTGTGTGGAGAAGTACATCTATTATAAGTGGCTATTTACACATTATAATATAGACAGGGCTTACTATCCTCCCTTCACTGTATTCTTTTTATGCCATTTTGGATCCTGTAGACTATCTAAGAAAATCCTAATTGGGGGTTGTATTGTCACAGTATCATAGTGTGTGCAGATTAACTTATTAAAGGATGTTGAATTTATAGTTATATTACACACATGGCCTTATATAACATGGCAATAGTCACCCTCATTTAGAGTTCTTCTACTGGGTCTAATTCTTAGCATCATTAAGGTCTAAGTATTTGTACTGTTTTCCTTATAATATGTTTATAATTGCTTATCATTTTTGGTAATTAAGGTAAAAGATGTACAATGACCAATCAAATGTAAGGTGAGGAAATGTATGGTATATATAACCAGTTAAATGTGACAGTTGGCACCCTTTGATAAAGCTTATTTGTGAAACATATCAAGGACGTGATATTGGCTCGTATTTATATATATTTATATGTTTTCAACATGGATTGTGCATTGATCACTGTATTATTTTTTTCAGTTTTATATGACATATGCCTATTATCTTATTATTTGTGGAGGGAAAATTCTCATAAACACTTCAGCTTAAACCCCATGTTGCTAGTCTGGCTTTTGTCAAGTTTGGTTTAATATGAGGGAATAATGTGCTTCACTGGTGCATAATGGATGTCGTTTCTAATACTTTGAACCATCAGAGAAACTAGCGTTAACTACTACAGGCCATGTTATCAGCCTTTTCTTATGGCTTTTTTTCTTTTCTTATGGTTAATTACCTTCTAACCTATAAGCAGTATGTTAATATAAATTATGTTTCCGCACAAAGTAATTGTAATTACTTTATATGATCACAGTGATCTTTATTGCATATCATAGGGTTAACTTGGTGAATATTATTTTACATTGAATAAATTATGTTAAATATCATTATGATTGATATTTGCATTACTTCAGAGCATTAATACTAGTTATAAAATTAACAAAAGAGTAATGGCTGGGACGGTGGTCTGGAGTGATAGTAGAAATGGGCCAACTTGATTGTGCTTGCCACCAGTCCAAACATTGCCAGCCCTCCCCTGATCAGATGTGTTATGACAAGGACTCTTGGTGCTGACGGGCACATGATTATTGTTTTGTAGATGCCCCAGAGAGTTAGACAACATTTTCTTCAGTGCCAGTATCCAGTGTCGCTTATTGGATAAATACAAAGCATGGAAAAGGATAACTAAGTTAGTTGAAGATGAATAGAGACTCATATCCACCACCACATCTGCCACCTCCAACACTAATAGTCATGTTAAAACAATACAGTTACACAGTTCTCTTTGTGCTGCCAACCCACCTATACTGATTTCTTACACAGGAGTCAAAAACTTTGGACATATGGATAGAGTACAGACTATCTGACTGTCACTGCCCACTGGGTATCTTTTCTATCAGTGGGAAGCAGCATACAGCAGTAGCAGGTCACTGCCACTGTTGCCACTGGTACTGGCACTAGTAGTAAAGACCAGATACAGGTTAGCCCATTGACATGCCGCATTAAGAACTCAGAGCTGTAAGAGATAACCACACAAATCTGTAGCTGTGTAAAAGAAATTGCAGCAGGTCATAAATGAATGGCTTGTACCCAGTATCCTCTCTTTGACAGTTGGATTTTTGTCTGCCAGGGCTGACAATGACTCCAATATAATGTGAGTCAATTTGAGCAGACCGCTCTAGCCTTCCTGTCATCTCTGCCAGCAGAATCTGCAGGGATCCAACTAAGGTAGCGACTCTTCAGGATTGGCCTTTGCCTGTGGTGATGAAGGCTTTGCAAAGATTTGTTGGCTTCTTAAATACTACAGAAGATTCATAAATACTTTTTCCAAAATGATTAAGCCAGTGTCTGCCATAATTTATAAAGGAGTTAATTACAGACATTGGTCTGATGAAGCTTAAAAATAATTTAATAAATTTTGTTCAGCTCCCATCATGATTTATATGGATCCACTTTTTCCTTGTATATTGGAAGTGGGTACTTTGAAACTGCCAAGACTACATTCTTGTTTTCAGTTTCCCCTCTCATATGAAAAGTTCTTGCTTTATCTTTTCATAGAAAGTTTCACCTGCAGAAAATAGTTATAAGATATTTGCTTTGAATTACTGGGTATCAAGCAAGCCCTTGAAGAATGGTGCCACCTGCCAGAGGGAGCTCCTTATCCAGTTATCATCTATACAAATCACTTGAATCTTGAATACCCTAAACAGTTAAACACATATTTAGCTTGCTGGGCCATGTTTTTCACTTGGTGGTTAATTGTAATTGACTTCAGTAAGGTATTTGCCTCCCTCTGGATCAACAAGTGTGGTATGACATGGGCTGAACTTGATGGAAGTGTGTCTTTTTTCAGCCTCATTAATAGGGATGGGTGAAAATTTTCGCCTCAAACTGAAATCAGCTAATAATGTCAATTCCCACTTAGTGAATAATTTCCCGCAAAAGGTGAAGTTTTTCTACTTTTTTCACCTAACTCATTCCATTGAAATCAATGGGAACATTGAATTTACACACAGCACATAGCAAATGTTATTTTACTTCCAAAAGGCATAGTATAAAAGGCGCATGAGGTGCCTGTGTTGGTGGAGTGTGGAGAAAGAATTAGTTGAACAGGGAATGTTTTTTTTGGGGGGGGTTGTTTAACGAGATTGGGGGCAGTTAATAAAAAAAATATATTCTAAATACAATTAAAAATTCCCCATAAGACATTGTATAAAAGGGGTATGAGGAGGGTGCCTGTGTTGATGGGTGGAGTCTGGGGAATTAATCAGTTAAACAGGAAATATGTCTTGGGAGTTCTTGACTGGTATTGGGGGGGCAGTTAATAAAAAAAATATATAAATAAAAAAATAAAATTCTATGTAAAGTGATAGAGACAGGAACCCCCTAAGATAAGCTATCACTGGGATATACTGATGCTTGAAGTGATAGACTATTTTGTAGATGATAATTTTTTAGATTTGTTGTTAGAGGCACAAGCCCTGAAGAAACATTAATTTGTAGGACTTAGGCTTTCTAGAAACAAACTCCCCAAATTTTTTTTTTTTTTTTTGTGGGACTATGTTTTTTTTTCTTTTATTATTATTAATTTTTTTTTTAAAGCACAAGCCCTGAGGGAAAAAAAATCCCCACTGGCCTAGTGCTAGAAGGTTATTTCGTGCTGGCCAGTAGTCACTGGCCTTTGTCAAATGCCCTGATGCAAATGCTGAATTTGCAACTGCTGTTATTGCTGCTTCTGTTGAGTTGTTTAAGCAGCAGGATAATTAGGTAGCTGAAAGGAAATGGGATCAACAAGAGCAGAAACATGGGTAATGAATGATAAAGGTTTCACTTGCTACGACTAGCTCCAGTGATGTGCCTGATGCAGTAGAAACACAATCAGCAACTGCAATGTGCACAGTGTGTGTGGTATATAACACCTGGGGGCACAACTGTATCCAAACACCCTTACATCAGAAACCAAGTACTCTCGCTGTCTCTGTACCCCTTGTCCACACCCCGCTAAGGACATATGACAACTAGCTGACAGTTTAATAGTAATGATGAACCATCTTGGCATTTTCTGCAGGATGGAATCTCCTCATATGTTGCTTGATGCCCTGCTTGCGATTCTCCTCCACCACACTGGCATGTGTGGTCAGTGCACCACACAGTGTGCAATGGGTGGATACGAACTTCCACATCCTAACATCTGCAGAGTGGCTATCATTTGGTGGTGAAGGTAATGATAAATGAGGTGGATTGGCAGAATTTATAGTTACCCTAGAAAAAGAAGGTGATGGTGAGCTAGTTGTTTTGCTCGTCATTGAACTTCCAGTCTCTGACTGGGTTTCTCTATTTTTCCACATCCTTAATCTCTGCCTTGGCTCTTGTTGCCTTTCTGGAGAGCCAAGAGGTACAGCAACAGTGGTGTTCAATTTCTGTGGGGGGTGTTTGGCTTTAATATGTTTGACATAAATGTCATGTGTCTGTGTTTCATGTGTGTTATCAGGGCTGTAGTGCCAATGTGTGTTCCCTCCTTTCCCCTTCTCACTGACTTGTCACAAATTGTGTACAGTGCTGTTGGTGATGACTGCATTGTGCCTTCCCCAAGAGAAAAACAGTCCCACACCCATGACTTCAGGGGAAAAGGATAGGGAACAGTTTGAGAAGAATGGGCTCTTTCTTCTTGTCCTCCATATTCCCCTTCACTATCTGGGGCAGAGGATGATGTTGCTGGTAAATGTAACCTGTCTTAGTCCCACATCACTTGTTGACCCCATTCCCACTGTGTCCACGGTGGCTTGTGACACACTAGCCTGCTCCTCATCATCCTGCTGCCCTTGCAACTTAGCAGTGTCAAGTCAGTACTACGTGTTAGGTCGGTACTATGGAGGACAGGAAGTCGCAAGGACACGATGCTAGTGAGTGAAACTCAGGAGCGTAGACAGCTGTAGGTAGAATGGATCTTTGGAAGTTCAGGATGTTGCTAGAGTGTGGCGCTAGCCTGCGAAGCTCGGGCGTGTAGACAGCTGAAGGTAGCATTGATCTTTGGAAGTTCAGTGCATTGCTAGAGTGCGGCGCAAGTGTGCGAAGCTCGGGAGCGTAGACAGCTGTAGGTAGAATGGATCATTGGAAGTTCAGTGCATTGCTAGAGTGCGGCGCTAGCGTGCGAAGCTCGGGAGCATAGACAGCTGAAGGTAGGATTGACCTTCGGGAGATCAGTGCGTTGCTAGAGTGCGGCGCTAGCGTGCGATGCTCGGGAGCGTTGACAGCTGTACCTACCCCTTTGCTGCGGCCGAGGCCGAGGTTAAAGGTGCTGGCCGCGAAGCCAGATGTCTGATCCCGGTTGAGCAGGGACCCAGACCAGGATAGAGGTAAGTACACACTGTATGTCTGAACCTCTCAAACTAGAGCTGGATCCAGATGCAGAGAACAGGAGCTCAGGAAGACAAGGCCAAGATCCGCCAACAGGAGAATTCTCCAAACCAGGAACAGGAGTCCAAGCAAGGGACTCACAGAGTCAGGGGAAGCCCAACCAAGAAACCCAGACCAGCCGAAGACCCACCAGAGACTACAAGACCCCAAGACTGGAAGAGAGAGACCACCAGCCAAAATACCAGCACCCTCCTCACCATATGGGGGAGGTAGCAACACAGAGCCCAAACAGCCAGGGGACCCCAACAAATCTCAGGAGCCCACTACCTGAAACCCCCTTCTCACCACCCACTGCCAAGCCCCAGACCACCCCAAACCCTGGCCAGAAAGAAAAAAAAAGGGAGCACCAACCCACCAGAGCGCAGAGCGGAGGAAGGTGGGGAGAACCAGGCACAACAGCCTACCCAGACCGACTTACTCCCAGCCCAGCCCCAACACAGGAGGGAAGGAGCGCCCCAGGAAAATCCTGCACGGGGCGCTGAAATCCACCAGCCCTGGGACCAATCTCGCTGCGAGCGAGGAACGGAGAGAGATCTGACCGCAAACAGGGCAGACGCTGATGGAACTCCAAGGACAGGAGTGGCAGGGCGGAAGCAAGTCGGCCAGAGAGACCCGGCACCCGAGAAAACCCCACAGAAGCCGCTATCCCAGCAGCGAAGTGGCCTGGTGGAGATCAGTGCACACGCGGCAGAGGATGGGAATCTGAGACGGCCAGAGCAGGAGAGTCAGCCGGACCCCGAGAGCAGAGGGGAAGGACAAGTCAAGGCACCGGAGCACACTGGGGAAGACAAGCGGAGGTCAACTAGTTAAGTCTTACTGGGGACATCTGGGACATCTGGAGGGGCAGCTGACAGCTGAGAAACAGAAGAAGCAGGAACCGGCAACAGGCGGAACACAAGGATCACTAGACCCAAGGATTCAGCCAGACAAAGGAAACAGAGCACGAATAATCGAGCACCGAGACCAGGGCAGGCTGGCAGATAACGTCTGACTCTCCAATCACAATGAAGCAGAGGAGGAGCCAGACAAGACTGACAAGGCGAGCAGCAGTGGACTTAACGAGCAGCAGCAGGAATTAGAGCAGTTGTGAATTCAGCAAATTCCAAAAGCTCACTGCTGGTGGTGGTGGCGATGCCCATCCTCATTCCTTCTCAGTTTGGGCTAAAAAGACCATCAATGTCTCTTCCACCCTGGCATCTCCAGCATCATCATCACCACCACCAATAGTTCCTGCGTGCTGCTGCTGTTTCTCTGTTACAGACATCTCACTGCTGGTTGGAGGAGGTGATGAGAAATGTGACAGAGGGTCCCCTAATGTCTCACTTGCCATTTCTTGGTGATGTGAAGAAAGCAGACTGGCAGCAGTAGCAGCAGGCACAGGCAGCTGATCTGTGCTCCTGGTGGTGGTATTATTGCTGCACCTGCTACCCACTACCAGTTCTGGCTCCTTCAGGATCATGTTCCACCTGGACACTGTTGAGAAGGGAAGGGGACTCCCATGGCCAGAGGAATGGTGTGGGCTTCCTTGAACACTAGTCTGGAAGCTTTCAAATACTTCCCCTACCACTCCCCTAACACTAGTCTCACCCAATGCTTCACCATTAATGGAAAAGACCAAGGATCAAATAAGGTTTGAGGTTTTTATAGCAGGTAAATGGGCAGACTAGATGGGCCAAATGGTTCCTATCTGCCGTCAAATTCTATGTTTCTATCCCTGTCACCTATTCCTTCTCAGTTTGGGCTAAAAAGGCCATCAATATCTCTTCCACCCCAGCTTCTCCACCATCATAATCAGAACCACCACTAGTCCTTACGTGTTGCTGCTGCTCTATTACAGACATCTCTCTGCTGGTTGGAGGAGGAGATAAGAAATGTGACAAAGGGTCCCCTAATGTCTCACTTGTCATTTCTTGATGACGTGAAGAAGGCAGACTGGCACCAATAGCAGCAGGCACAGGCAGCTGATCTGTGCTCCTGGTGGTGATGGTATTATTGCTGCGCCTGCTATCCCCCACCAGTTCTGGCTTCTTCAGGATCATGCTCCACCTGGACAGTGCCATGAAGGGAAGGGGACTCCCAGGGCCAGGGGGAATGGTGTGGGCTCCCATGACCGCTAGTCTGGACTCTCTCAAATGCTTGACCTACCACTCCCCTAACACTATTCCCACTGGTTGCTTCACCATTACTGTTACTACTTTAACACCAACCACATCAAGTTCAGCCACTCAGTCTTCCTCCTCATAGTCACTAGTAGTATGATGATTACCCCCTCCTTCACTCCTAACACTAACAAGGTGCTGGACCTTCTTAGTAGTAGTACTAGCACTGGCAGTACTGCTTAGGGAAAGCAAATGTGACTTAGGGTCCCCTGCTGTCACATTTGGCATCATCTTCTCCTACCCCCCCTCCTCAGTATTACAAGACACACTGGCAGCAGGTTCAGCACTGGTGGCAGCAGGTTCAGCACTGGAAGCAAGCACAGAACATCTGACAGCAGGCCCAGTACTGGTGGCAGCAGGTTCAGCACTGGCAGCAGGCACAGCACTGGTGGCATCAGGGGCAGCACGTCTGACAGCAGGCACAGCACTAGTGGCAGCAGGGGCAGCATGTCTGGCAGTAGGTACAGCAATGGTGGCACCAGGAGCAGCACATCTGGCAGCAGGCACAGACAGCCGACCTGTCCTGCACTCACTACTACCCTTTTCTTCCTCTATTGACATTAATTTCCCCAAGATCCCTAGGAGTGATTTAAGAGGACTGGCCAGCATTGGTGTAACGGTTTGTTTGACACACAGACACAGTGGTTTAGGATAAAACACAGTTTTATCCTAAACTACTGTGTCTGTGTGTCAAACAAACCGTTACAATTGGTTCTTTAGTGCTCACTTCCTCCTCTGACTCAATGGACACATAAGGGTCCTTCCAGTTCCTCCTTTTATTATTGTTAAACTTTCTCATAGTGATAGCAATCACTATGAGCCTCTCCTGCCTCAATTTTCAAAACAAATCGCAGCAAAAAAAAACATCACATCTACCTCGCTCTATAGCTGCTTCTATTGTGTTTCACTTCTGCGAATAAGTTTTGATAGCGAAAAGGCGAAAAACATGGAAATCATTGGCCAAAAACTTTCTAGCCATTGAAAAAATGGCAAAGAATTCTGGCCAATGGGCAAAAAATGTGAAGATTTTAATCAGTGGTTTTATAGTGAATTTTCCAGTGAAAAAGCAGACAACAATGTGGTTTTCGAGGATTTTCTCGCTGGAACACAGCAACACCTTTCTCCCATCCCTCCTCATTAACAATATTACTTTTACAAACAGCTTCCTCAGAAGATCAACAACATTTATTGCAAAAGCCGCATCAACCATCACCTCAGTCAATTTTTTAGTATAGCTTTACTACCAACGACATGTCCATGTATTCTTCCTAGTCCTAACCCCCCTACAAGATAGTAGTGTGGGCTTGATTTTTACTATAATATCTACAATGAGCTGTTAGGGTGTGGAGTGATGATTTGTCTTTCCGAAAATAATGCGTCTCTGTCTTTAGCATCTGTCACTGTCACCCTTCATGCAGGTGTAGCATATCCTGCCTATCACCTATCAGTCAAAAATATTTTTTATGTATTTATTTTTTTTAATTGTCACTGTCAGTGTCACAATCCAAAAATCACACCCACACTCCCTACAACCACAAGTAACTCCAACTCGACCTCTTTGCCTGTGTGCCTCTACATTAGTAGCCTGTATCAACATTTCAGCAGCCTTTTCTTTCTCTCCCAAGAACTGAGATGTTAATTTTTAGAGCAACTTGCAATAAAGAGTAAACCACAGAGCAGCAGATTTAGCACCAGAGTCCACAGCACCCCAGTTTATGCATGTCCCTTTTGTTTTTACGGATGTAGTAGTGAGTGTGTGTAAATAAATCAGTATGTCAAGTTGTACCTGTTGTCTGTCTTATACTGAATGATCGGTGTATTATGCCTGTCTGAATATGATCTGACATTCAGTCTTAGCAGAGTATCAGACAATTGCAATTTCTTTATATACAAACGCTAAAACAATAAAAAAACAGAGGACTTGGGCCAGCCATCAACTCCATTTCTAGTATGATGCCCTTCAGTTCTGAACACTACAACTAGAATAGTATAAATATTGTGAAATTCTTGTGAAATTACCTGTACTATTGAGATAGTATCTCATTATTGGGAACTTCAGGACAATCATGCAGCCCCAAGATACTCCTATAGGGTTAGCAACCAAAATAACTTATGGTAAAACTTGTTCTGTTGTATAGAAACAGAACAAACACAGCTGTTAGAATTTTAGAGACATTACCTATTTTAGTCATATCTGTAAAACTGAAGCAACTAAGAGATCGATTCAATTGTGCATGTTAAGACAGCCAGTAGGGAGAAAATGGCTACCAACTGGTACACACACACCAGAGGTATTCAATTGCCCTACCAACAAAAACCACAACGAATGTTAGTCCAAAGAACGTGACTTTTGGCCAAATATTTTCCACGTGTTATTTAAGTCCCCAAAATGCACAAAAAGTAGCTTGAGAAATGGGAACATCAAGTTCGTGGCTTGAAACACTGTGAAGCGCTGAGCGTGAGCTCCAGCACACAGTCACCCTCCCAAAAACTAAGCTTACACTACCCCTAACATACCCCTCTGGCACTCAAAGGGTTAAAAGCGTCTTATTCTTGGGGTAGAGTTCCCTTTCATGCAATATTTTCACTGTCAGTACAGACAGCATGGAGGCTGATATGCTAAGAGATTTATATGAGACTTGTAACCCCTTGAATGCTAGAGGGGCTCTTATTGGGATATGTTCATCAAGATAAAGAGGTGCAGTTCTGAAGAAAACAAAATTCACCATAGGGTTGAAATTAAAATTCAACAAATTCACATTAATTTAAATGGGGCTTTAAACCTCTTGAATGCTAAAGAGATCTCAAATGTTTTGCAAAGAATGTATTGGAGACCTCTATCAATCAAGGGATTAAAAGCTCAATTTAATTCCATGAGAAGTTTCTTGTATCTCCTACTGCACAGTTGATTTGCTCCAAAATTGCATCTCTTTAACTTGAAGAATATGGCCCTTAATTCCCAGTTTTCTGCCTTCTTACTGTAACATCTCATTGAATATGGGGGTGGTTACACACATACACAGACAATAATTAGGATAAGTGGTCTGTCAGAATACAAAATGAAGGTAGCAGTGCATTAAACCCCTAAAGGGATACTGTCATCCAGCAAAGAACTCATGCTAGAACACAATATTATTATGTTATGCAGCACCACTCAAGAACTATTTCATTAATATGCAGCAATGTAAAATTGTGTTCAGAATAAGTAGCTGTTTCCTACACTAGCTTTCAATATAAAAAATAAGGGGTGATATGTATTAATAAAAAATGCAGTACATTCTGAGGCAAACCAACTGTGCCACAGGGGACTAACCATTTCCCTTGATTTAAATGGAACTTTTAACCACTTCAGTTCTGGGTTAGTCTCTATTGCAATGTTTCTCAAAGTGTTTGAGACCTCTCTATAATTCCAGTGGTTAAAATATTCATTTAAATCATTGGGAATACAAAGAATTGTAATGGGCCATAGGCGGTTACTGAAAGGCCCCTAAGCCTACAAAAGATTCTCCAAAAGGAGATGTATTTACTGGACTCACTTGGCCATCAGGCACACAGAGGAGGACTGGCACACTTCTTTTTAAACAGAACAAGCCCTGATTGGTTGTTGCCGGGAAACTGGGTTTAAAGGGCTTCTATTGCATTTGAATGGGAAAAGTAGGCGGCCAGTGGATTGGCTTCCAAGTCAGCATGACACCGGGAGCTGTCACTTCAGGACAGAGACATTAATATGGACAGGGATTGGCCCTGCTCATTGGTTGCCTATTTTGTTGACAACTATCACTCCTGTTTCTTATTGGTCCCAGCCTTCTGGTACTCCAGTTCCTATTGGACAGGAATTGGAACAGCAGAATCGAATTATGTAAAACTACTCAGAGATTGTGTACCGTCCTTTTGTTCCCTATTGTCCCTTTTCTCCCATATGTTTACCATTTCATTGTGACTTTGTGTATTCAACCCAGACTCTATTCAGATGTGCCTTTTCAGCCCATTGTTCATTGTATGAAGTTTTCCTATAAAGGAGCTGTGCATTTTCAATAAAGGGTTACTCGTGTGGAAGATACCAGGAGTCCTGTCTCGTTATTCTGGGTGGTTTAAAGAGTCCTCTCTGACTCCCATCCAAGAGCTGTATCCAGCGGGGTTGAATTCACTTTACAGCAGCTGCTGACTGAGAGCTCTACTCCTAGGCTCAACTCCTGGAGTTGTCGACTTCTCCTCCCTGGATTCGTCAACAAGGTCCATGAAGCTACGACTCGACATCTGCCGATTCCCAGAGGTGTCGACTTTGCCTACTTACTTACAAGCTTCGAATGAGTATCCAAAACTATGACTCGACATTTGTCAACTTCCAGAGTTGTCGACTGCTCCTCCTTGAATTAATCAACAAGGTCCCGGAATCTACGACTCGACCTTTGTTGACTACTCGAGTTGTCAATTTCAACTCCCTGGATCCGACAACACAGCCTCTGATCATACGACTCGAGATTTACAACCGGAATTTGCCGACTATCAAAGTCAACCACTTCTCTGAGTCCGTGTTCACCATGAGAAGTACCCTAGTCTAGCCGCCTTGGGGAGAGAGGAGCCTGGAACGACGGCTGAGGACAACCTGGCCCCTTAGCTTCCATTACAGGAATTATTACTTGTTCCCTGTGATAGAAGTTGGTTGGTTCCATTATTGCTCCTGATTTTTGTCTTTTATTGAGGCTGATGTAGTAAGAAGAACTGGAGCAATTTTCAAACCAACTGCCCCACAGGGATAAACAAACAAAAATAATCTTTGTCTGGATTGGATAGACATGTCTCCAGCCAGCCAATCCAGAGGCAATATGACATTAAACTCCCCCATCTGCCTTCATGCAGCTGTCGTCGGTCAACTGTTGTTGTGGTGGTGGTAAAGAAAGAAGAAAAAAACAGGAGGAGCTCCTTGTGCAATATCGTCAGTATATTGCAGATGGGATCCTTATACTGCCCCAACCACATTGGTTGCAAGGTCTTAAGATGTGTTTATCTCTCAGTATCTCTCATAGGCAGCTCTTCACTACATCCATCCAGAAGTGTTATAAAAGTAGAAAAGAAACAAACAAGGTTCCCAATAGTGCCTTATCATTTACAATACACTGTGCAATTTGTGCAGTACAAATTAGATGCATACAAGGTGGTTGAAAGGTGGCTTTCACCTCCTAAAAACAGAAGTCTCGAGCAGAGATATTAATACCTGTCTCTGCTCAGGCTCAATAATGAATTCTAGAAGAGAAGATGCTATTCCACCATTCTGGGTAGTTTAGAAATGTATTTCTTTATTACCATAACATTGTCAGTATAGCAGTACCAATGCCATAAATTGGGTTGATTGAGTTGCTTGCAATTGCAGGGCATGAGGATGGGATTTCTTTGCAGACATAGAGTTAAATAAAAAAAATTGACTGATAGGTGACGAGTAGGAGATCTCTCACCTGAGTTGCAGCTGAGACTGACAGTGACAGATATTAGAGACAGATACATAGACATTATTTTCATCACAACATCATTCCACAGAGCTCTGTCATGTACTATACTGTAAAACTATGTGTACATTTTAGCTGGTCCTATAGTGCATGCAAAGTATTACATGCCTTTCTAGTGTGTACCCACATGTCCCATCACCATCTTAGAATGTAGGTCCTGCCAGGTGGACTTCCACATTGTACATGGTGGAGTTGCTTGAATGAGCAAAATAAGGCCATTTAAGGCTCTGAAGGAAGCTTTGTTTGGAAGCTTTTTTGTTTTATTATATTATTGTATTATATCTTATGTGAACTGCTGAAGCATTTGACAAGGCCACCTTGCTGATTAGTCATGCAGGTACAGGAAACAGTGAGATACTTTCACTAATATATTTATAACAAGAAAAATTATGATTTTTACACCACCAGCAACACACAAATGAACCAGCTGGTGAATGATATGTTAGCATGTTTTGTGCATGACCCTCACAAAGTCTGCATTAAATGCCATGTGGTACACAAACTAACTACATTGCTGGACCACAGCTTCAAACATACAATCTCTTAATTTGTGCCATGGCAAGAGCAGCAGTAATGTATGGAATTAGATTCTGTGAAAGCATACAATGAAACCCTTATAAATCAAGTGGAAGATTGCATTGTGGAAGATAACTGAGAACTGTATGGGTAAAACTACTAGACAACAGAGTGAAAAAGAAGCAATCAAAAATGATTATACCTTTAGCAGCATCAGCGTCTTTAACAAAATCATAACATTTTACAGAACACACTCTCATCAAAGAAAGTAATGATTGTGTCTCAGGAAACAGTCTAACATTTGTGGTGGTGGTCTCTGTGGGACTGATTCATATGAACACTGTCTATTCTATAGGAGTGTCCCCACTGCATGTGAGATAGTTACAGAATATTTGCAGGACAACTAGGTTCTATAATGTAATTATTCATTTGAGCATTGGCAAAGGTTCATGTGTATTGCTATTGAAACTTTTAGTTGCCAGCCAGCATGAAGTCACAGTTGTTTATATTGTTATTATTAAACAAACAAACAAGATGGCTTGCAACAGTAAAATATATAGGTAACCAAATGTAGGACTCCAATATCTTTGGTGCACTCTAGGCCAAACTCACAAGATACATAACAAATGGGAAGTCACAACAAAAAGGCAAGTTGTGCAACAAACCCAAGACAGAAACCTAATAAAGTAGAGGCACACAAAAAGTTCACAAAAATTATATATAAACTTTATTTGACAAAAATGTAAAGGACATAGCACTAAAAGCAATGAAAAACATCCCAAGCTAGCCATGGCTGTGAAATAATATTGCTCAGAAATGACCTTAAATGAGTGACCAATCCCTTTCATACAAAGCGTAATAAATAAATATATATAACCTAAATAGTACATGCTATATCAATAGATAGAACAAATATATATATAATTGTAAAGTAAACACAAATACAATTTAATAATTCACACAAAGTAAAACAAAGTCCAAAGGTGTTGACAATACAAATATGATTGATTAGAGTAAAGTAAAAATAAAATTCTCATCTATCCATTATGTGATATTAATATGAAGCGAATAAAGAAACAGCCTGGCAAGCTGCCCAACTCAAGACCCAATGCGTGACACCACTACTCTGGCTTTATCAGGGTTTGCTCATTTAAGGTATTTTCTGAGCATCATTATTTCACAGCCATGGCTGCTTGGGATGTTTTTAATTGTTTTTTAGTGCTATTTCCCTTCATAGCTGTGTCAAATAAAGTTTGTTGATATTTTGGTAATCTTTTTGTGTGCCTCTCTTTAATAGGATTTTGCTTTGGGTTAAAATGTTAATGATAGTAAGACACAACTATCCAGCAGGTATTGGAAAATTCATATTTTTAAAAAAGAACCAGTATCTAATACCATCCAAATATCATGTAGCAGAAGTGGAATACAAAACACACAAAACTGTGCAGCATAAATGATAGCTCTCTCCATTCTCTCTTTCTCTCTCTACTCTCTACTAAACTATACCTTACAGTATAGCAGGAAACTCAGGCTCTTTATAGTATTGGGTAGGGAATTTTCACAGCCATAGAAAGCATAAGCAGAAAATATTCATAGATGATAGTAAATAAGTAGACAGTTTATGTATCTTCTAAGGAATGTAATTTCCACATTATAAGCAGCAGACTGCATATTTTCTTCTAAAATTCCCTAATTAAACCTGAACTTTTCACAATCCATAATTACTATCCTGTTCCCCTCCTTCTCTCTCTCACTCTAGATTATACAATCTTATAATATAAAAGGACAGATGTATGTTTGTCCCATGCAGGTATGCTCAGTAGAGATTGCCAGTGCAGATATGCGCAGTAGAGACTGCCCGAAAGCTAAGAATGCTGGCCTGTGTACATGGGCTTTTACACTGTATATATAAAAGGCCAGATGTATGTTTGTCCGATGCAGTCATGAGCAGTAGAGACTGCCCGAACAGTCATGTTCAGTAGAGACTGCCCGAACACAGGCCAGATGTATGTTTGTCCGATACAGTCATGCACAGTAGACACTGCCCGATCACACAGAATGCTGGCCCGTGTACACGGGCTTTTACACTAGTATGTGTATATATATATATATATATATATATATAACAAAGACTAGGTGAGTAGATGACAGTGGCAACAAAAGGCACAGGACCAAAGTTGTTGCTGAGGAATCCATCCTGCAGTGGTTCACCAACGGCTGATGATGATGATATATTTATATGGATAAATAGATAGATAGATAGATAGATAGATAGATAGATAGATAGATAGACTGGCTATGTTTTCCATTTTCTCATTTGAGGGGACCTGAAGTCATCTGTGTTAGAGTAGATACCAGATCCTCCATATGCCCATTCTTCTACTGTAAACTGTTGGGGTAGCAATGCATTGTGAATCTAAAGAACTAGCCCTGAAAGGCATTGATTAATACTATATGAATTCAATAATTTCATCTGCAGACACCAGGACAGAAAGGGGAGCATGAAAGAATTCCAACAAGCCACATCGGAGGATTAACAGAAAGCTAGGTGAGCAGAGATGGAAAGTGAACTTATTTGTATCCTTAACAAGATATATGATTGGTGAGCACATATGTGAATTGAGATTAGACATTTTTGATATCGAGCAATATTTTTGTAAGCACTCTACTTAGGAGGAGTGGATGAACAGTACCACCTCTCCTTATCTCTCATATAACAGACTATATTCTGTGTGACACACACTTCTTCAGTGTCACTCCACCGTTGAGCCCGTCAGCCCATTCACCCCCCTCACTTCATTAGTAGCCTATACCTCTACATCATAGCTGTCATGTTTAATGCACTTGAAGCCACTATCAAGATCTACACTTTTCCCTCAGAACCTAGTGTAGGACAGCCAAAAGAGATCTTTGCCCCTGGTTATTTAGAGCTATAGTGCAATTCCCACTTTCAATATATAAAAATTATATAAACTAGAGACACATTCAATATATATATATATATATATATATATATATATATATATATATATATATATACAAGAATAATGTCATATTGAACATTGGGTAGAGGTTATAGTCTCCAATTCATTGCACAGCAACCTCTAATGTTTTAGGTGTATGACGGCTCCTCTAATGTACCACATACGGAAAATATGTAAATGCAGAGCACCATTCCTGCACAAGCATTATACGCATTTATATGGTTCACAATCAGATTTGAATATCGGATACAATTTGTTAAGTACTCATGCTATCAGTTCTTTTACTGTCTATCTCTTGACCTCAATGGTTATCTAAATTATCAATTGTTTGAAAACATCCAGTTGTTTGTCAAATCTTTCCTAGCAAGTTGTGCATTGTCTTATTCATTGTATTCATTTTTCTAATTTATACATTTTAGAATTTATTTTCATTGTAATTATTATTTGTGCACTATTCAGTTAACCCTTTGAGTGCCAGAGGGGGTATACAACACATTGCAAAGCAATGCGTTGCGTACCACTCTGGCACTCAAAGGGTTAATTATGTTGATGGTCAGATACTTTAAAAGCATTCCACCATTTTTGGAGTCTTCTTCATTTCATCATCCTAGTGAAGGGAAGACTTAAATCCCTGAATCTTGTTGATTAATAAAGTAGAAATGCAATAATTTTATCTGCAGACACTGGGACAGAAAGGAGAGAACAAAAGAATTCCAACAATCCACATGAGAGGATAAACAGAAAGCTGGGCAAGCACAGATGGAAAGTGGACTTATGTGCATCTTTAACAAGATATATGTCTGGTGAGCACATATGTGAATTGAGCTGAGATGTTTTTGGTATCACGCAATATCTTTCTACTTAGGAGAGGTGGATGAACATTCCCCTCCTCTCCTTATCTCTCACATACAGACTACATTCTGTATGACATGCACTTATTCAATATCACTCCATTGTTGAGCCCATCAGCCCATTCATCCTCCACATTTCATTAATAGCCCCCTGCACCAGTGTCCTTATTTTAGCCTTCTGAACATCTTTCTTTTATTTGTATATAGAGCTTTTGTTTGTTTTACAGCCTTTAAGTAGGGTATTTGAATGTTGTATCTTCAAACTGCTTTATTAAATCACTTGGTTTTTTTTCATATTTTATTATAAAACATTTTTACTCGACATACTGCAATCAGTAATCCTGTGCTCTGTTCTCTTCTGTGTTTCTTCAATACAACCATATCCACAATAGGTCAATGACTGGTTGAAGATGATGGAAGCAGTAGAACCCAAAATCTGGAGGCCCAACAATTGACTATCTCTGGTCTATAGAACAGAGTTTCATTTGAGTCAGTGGTCCAATCACAATAAGTCAGGTATTTTGTATTTAATAATAACTTGTATTTATATAGCACCTTTTTCCCAGTAGGACTCAAAGCTCTTTCAGTGCACACTCTTGGAATTAACCAAATCGGCAGCTGAATGATAGATGTGATTATTACCCAATCAATGATACTCATTTTATTGACCTCGGTAGGATGAAAGGCTGAGTTGACCCTGCCAGGATTCAAACCTGCAACCTTGCAGTTTGAAAAGGATCTTTAGTAAGGTCATTTACCACTGAGCTATCTCACTGGCCTTGACTGTGGTGTCTAGCAGAGAATATCAACACATACCTTCCTCACAGTGACGTATAAATCAACTGATATAAAAGGACTTGCAGATTTCAGTTCTACTCATTTGCAGGAGATATTGGCTAACTTGGGAATGTGTTTGTCTTTAATGGAGTAGAGCATTTTTGTAGCTTATATTGATAGGCATACGCAATGATGACAAATAGGGGAGTTGCTAGGTTCTCGTAAGACCACGGACTGCTCCAAAAGGCTGGAGGCTTAGACCAATTTGCATCATTAGAGTACTCTGCAGGAACATTTTATCATTACTTTAAAGCAGACTGGCACAATTACATGTATTTGTTGGCAGCAAGTCCAGGGGCTTTAAGCATTGGACCGGGGGCTTTAGCACCCTAAAACAGTACCTTAAGCAACATTCAGAAATGGGGGGAACTCTCAATTTATATACAAATCTCTAGCACCACAATATGAAGCATAAATGGGGCTTACAATAGCGGTTGGCAAACTGGCATATAGTAACAGGAGTCTTTAGTTCCATCCCCTGTTCAGCCAACTTCTCAACAGAATGATCAGTGAAAAGTTAGTAAATCCAAAGAAGATTTATTGAATCTAAATGTAAAAAAGTGGACATACAGTGACACATTTCAAAGCACAGTGGGTTCGATACTATTACCACCGCTAAGAAAAAAAAAAAACAAAAAAAAACAGGCATTGTGTTTTTTGAAGTCAGGTTTTGTTTTCTTATTAACCAAGTTGTTAAAACAAAACCAGTGTTAATTATATGCACCAACCAGACAAAAAAAAGCCCATAAGAAACAATTAAAAACAAAGCACAAGTAGCATTCTATTACCTATGGTCAGTATTAACACGTGTTTTGTGGTTACATTTTCTGTCGGGATTCCTGCACCTTATCGTTTTTCAAACATAAGCAGTGCGGAATACAGTATACATTATAGAACTCCGACATAGAGTGCCCCCCTTTGGTATGTTAAGCTCCCCCCTTTGAAAATCAACATATAGTGCCCCCTTCTGACCTTCTTTCTCCATTTTATTTTGACAAATATTGCTCACATTCGGCATTGTTTATTCTCCAATTTTATTTCAAAATGCGCTGCTGAATATGTATTGGATGATTAACCCTTTGAGTACCAGAGAGGTTGCAACTTATTGCTTTGCAATGCATTTGCTACCCCTCTTTTTACTCAAAGGGTTAATAGGCAAGGTATGCGGCTGCATACCTCCCTGTATATGTGTATAAATGTTCTGTTGCATTTTATTTAAATAAAATAGTTGAAACCTCAAGAGGGGCATCAGGATCCCTCCTGATAACCCCCCTAGCATGGTTCACCTATCCAGTAAGATAGATGATTCATGTGGGTGACAATGCCAGCATTTTAAAATAAAGTGCATTTATTAAAATGCACATATACAGGCACAGTATGCAGCCACATACCTTGCGTATTAACCCCTTGAGTACTAAAGGGGTAGCAAATGCATTGCAAATCAATGCGTTGCTACCTCTCTAGTACAACAAAGGGTTAATCATGCAATACATATACAACAGGGCATGTCAAATAAAATTGAATAAACAATGTTGAATGTGAGCAATAGTTATTGAAATAAAATGGAGACTAAAAAGAAAGGGGGGTTAGGAGATTCCCCCAAACACAAGCTAGAAACCTTAAGAAGAGGCACTTAACCATGAATAAATGTGCAAAAAATACAAAATTATTGTATTAAGTCATTAACATGGCAATACACAAAAATCTCAAAAAGTCACAAGTTTAAAACATACATGGCTTGGAAATCTAATTACTTACATGATTTAATGGTTCATAGTAATTTTTGCACAAAGACATGGTATGTCGAAGGAACTACATGTGTAGGCACGTTTGTCTGTGGAGGTTGTTCCATATGCCAATATATTGATAATAACAAGCGTAATTGCAGCGTGATGTATAGTTGTACAGGCAGGCAGGATGCCTTTTAGCCACCGCAAGGGAGAGTCACCTGTGTTTGTTTTATTAAAACTATTCAAAATACAAGTTATTTGTTTGAATAATTTTCAGTCACACTGCCAGTGTCACAGTTGTATAAGCAGGCAGGGAGCCTTTTTGCCACCACAAGGGAGAGTCACCTGTGTTGGTTTTATTAAAAATATTCATAATACAAGTTATTTGTTTGTCTAATTTCCAGAGTCACACTGCCAGTGTCACAGTTGTATAGGCAGGCAGGGTGCCTTTTATCCATTGCAAGGGAGAGTCACCTGTGTTGGTTTTATTAAAAATATAGAAACTACAAGTTATTTGTCTAATTTTCAGTCACATTGCCAGTGTCACAGTGGTACAGGCAAGCAGGTTGCCTTTTCGCCATCACAAGGGACAGTCACCTTTGTTGGTTTTATTAAAAATATTCATAATACAAGTTTAGTGTTTGAATAATTTTCAGAGTCACACTGCCAGTGTCACAACTGTATAGGCAGGCAGGGTACCTTTTCGCCACCACAAGGGAGAGTCACCTGTGTTGGTTTTATTAAAAATATTCATAATACAAGTTATTTGTTTGTCTAATTTCCAGAGTCACACTGCCAGTGTCACAGTTGTATAGGCAGGCAGGGTGCCTTTTAGCCACTGCAAGGGAGAGTCACCTGTGTTTATTATATTAAAAATATTTAAACTACAAATTATTTGTTTGGCTAATTTCCAGAGTCACACTGCCAGTGTCACAATTGTATAGGCAGGCAGGGTGCCTTTTCGCCACCGCAAATGAGAGTCACCTGTGTTGTTTTTATTAAAATATTCATAATACAAGTTATTTGTTTGAATAATTTTCAGAGTCACACTGGCAGTGTCACAGTTGTCGTGTGGGCAGGTTTTAAAGTTGTAAAACTATAATCGTTCACTACCTACCTATCCGTAATGGATTTGAGTCCTAGTAAACAACCTGATGTTCCTCATCCTGGTACCAGCTGCAATGACCCAGCAACCACCAACACCACCACAGTGCAGTTGCTTTCAAGCAGAGCTAGCAGCAGCAGGCGGGGAAAGAAGAGTACTTTGAGTAGTACTAGTCAGACTCAGCAGCAGCAGTTCAAACCAAAAACTAAACAGAAGGGAACTGGAGGTCATTCTACCACTACTAGCAGGGTAGAGAGGCCCAGTTCCTCCTCAAAGACCACTAAGCGGCCGTCACCCGTCTCTCGTTTGCTGTTTTGTGATGATCCCCCCAGAACCACCTGCACAATGACTATTGCCACTGCCAGTTCCATCACCACCTCAGCTACAGCCAGTTCTATAAACCTGGGGACACCTAGCGTGTTGAACATGAACACTACGGGTGGGAAACTGTGGGCAGTATCAACACGGGAGTTTTACAGAGAACGTCCATGTAAGCAGCCCAAACTTGAATTACTGGAGTATTTTGAGAAAATTTCTCCTGCCACCACTGTCACTGACACTGAGAGCATATCGTCTCCAAAAAAGGTTATTGAGGCAGAAGAGGGAATTCATCAGCTCTCCCCAAAATCTGATGATGATTATTTTTCTTCCTGTTCAAACCTACAAGAGGTAGAAGAATAATATGAGGGACCAAGGCCTGATAAGCTTGATTTTTCCACTGAGCTTGATTTTTCCACTGACCTTGATTATTCTCCTGAGCTTCATTTTTCCACTGCTGCCCATAGTACTCATCCTGTTTCTCCAGCTACAGTTCTGTCTTCTATTGCTGAAAACTCACCACCTGCCTCTCAAGTTCCAAATGAGTCTCCCAGACAGGTAGTAGCTGCTAGTGTCTCTGCCACCAGTGTTACTCCATCCTCCTCCAATCCCAGTCCCAGCATCCCTGCTGCCATCTTGGCTTCATAGTGAGGTTGCATCAGCATGTGAAGATTAAGAAAGTGTCACCTCAGTTTCTTCTTCACCACCTTCCAAAGTCATCCATCGCTCCAAAGCGTGGGACTATTTTGTGACACTTGGCGATGCCCAGCTAGCGAAATGTAAATTGTTTGGCAGGGAAGTCAGCCGTGGGAGGGTGTTGGGTCATCTATCCACCTCTGGGATGAACCAGCACCTGAACCACTACCACAAGTCAGTGTTGATGAGTACAGAATGTGGTGGCACTACTACATTTACCAGTGTAACACTCACCACCAGTAGGCAGGAGAAAGGGCAGGAAGATTATGCCATATCTAGTCCTAGTAAAAGCAGCAGACAGTCACAGCCCATCCCAAAGTCAATACAGGCCACACTGGAAGATTTTGGTGGTTTTCATTCCAAGGGGATGTGCAGACAGCAGTCCAGGAAAATTACACGCCTCACTGCACAGCTCATAGCCGTTGGAGGTGCAACTTTCAATTTGGTGGATGGGGAGCCCTTCCATCAACTTATGGAGGCTGTCGCAGCCCAATATAAAATTCCATCCCGCACCACATTTAGTAGAACTATAGTGCCCTCACTGTACCAGTCGTGCGTTGGTCTTTTGAAGGAACTTCTAGGAAAGGCTGCTGGACAGTCAGTGCACTTTACCACTGACATATGGAGTGTTCAGAGTGGTCAGTATGGCTTCCTGTCGTTGACAGCACATTGGGGGCAGCCCAATGTGTTGCAAGACACACCGATAGCAACAACAAGTTCAGGTGCAGTAGCCAAGCAGGCAGGTCACTGCTTTTTCCTCCTCCATGCTGAGGTAATAGATCAACAGAACTCCTCAGATAACATTTGCAAAGCACTGCAGAACATGGTGGTGAACTGGCTAGGGGAGTAGGCAGGCACACAGGTGCAAATGGGGTTTGTGGTTACTGATGGTGCAGCTAACCTGATCAAGTCTCTTCGGGATGGCAGATTTGTGGGTGTGCGCTGCTCAGCACATGTTCTGCATCCAGTAGTGAAGGCTGCTCTTGAGGATGGCAGTAACACTGGAAGGTTGTCAGTACTTCTGGAGTCCTGCCAACAAATTTCTGGCCACTTCCATCAGAGTGTCAAAGTTATCCAGCTACTCAGGGAGGAACAGAAAAAGGCAGACCTCCCAGAGCACCGCCTAAAACAAGATGTTGGGACCAGGTAGAACTCCACCTTAGATATGCTAGAGCATATCCTGGAGCAGAAAAAGGCTATTCATGCAATGTCATGTCACCATTTCATTGTCAGTAACAGAACACTGGGCAGGGCTGACTGGGCCCTGATGGAACAGGTAGTGACAGTCCTTACGTCTTTCCGTGCTTTGACGGAACCTTTGAACAAAGAGAATGCTAGCCTGGCAGAAGTCAGTCGCCTCTTCACGCTCCTCTTCAAAATTGGACATTTTCCTTTCCCATAGGGAACACTTGCCTGGTGCTGAGGGTAATATACTTCCCGAGGTTGCTGCCCTTCTAACGTGGCTGAAGAATGAACTGACTCAGCGCATGAAAGAGTGCATGGACAATTTTCCCGCGTTAATGCTTGCCACAATTTGCAATCCTCGAATCAAAGGCAAGATGGCACTTCTTTCCAATTCCCTCACTACCTGGAGGGAACAATTGATAGTGAGGGTGCGTGAGAGGCAAATAAAAACTAGAATGCGGTCACAGGAGATGGGCGAAGATTCCAAAGATGAGCTGGAGGAGTGTGGTGGTCTTCCAGGACCTATTAGTAGCAGCGCCAGTAGCACTTCATCTTGTTCCAGTGGAACAGCTGCTGCTTTTTATGCTGAGCAATGGACAGATTATGCTTCGGACAAAACCAACAGCTCCCCATTAATAGAAAAAGTGCAGAGTTTGAGGTTAAGGCTTACCTTGCGGAACCTTCTTAGGGCCCAAGTACAGATCCCTTTACTTTCTGGGATAACAAGAAGGCTGTGTGGCCTACATTGTCCCTGGTAGCCCAAGAGTTGCTTTCTTGCACCCCAACCACTGTTCAGAGTGAGCGGGTATTTTCCGTTACTGGAAATATACTTAGCCCCTAGTGCTCTCAATTGCCCCCCCTCAGCTCATGGAGCAAATTACTTTTTTAAAAGTCAACTTGCCACAGCTGGGTTACCCTACTCTCAGGTTCGATGCAGATTAAAAAAACAAAAAGGACTTCAGACATCTACAATCATCCATGTTGCTGTCATCCTGAGTCGACCTCTCACCAGTCTTCCCCAGTAGTTGTATCCATCTACGGACTGAGTCCTGCCTTCTCCAGTGTTCTGCAGTTCTGGCTACATCTCCAGTGTTGCTGCTGTCATCCTGAGTCTGCCTCGTACCAGTCGGTTCCCTTTTGAAATGTTGTCACATTACAGTGGAACTACCACCTCTTACAAACATGGACCCAAATAATTACCCATCTGGCGACTAGCTGCTCAGTAGAGCTCATCGTCAGAATTATTTCCGCTTTCATGAAAATTATACACTGCTCCCGGACTGACAGGCAGGAACCGCGCAGACATCTTTCCATAGTGACATCTGCATGCCTGCGCTGTCAGTCCCTTTTGGAGCCGAACGGCTCCTAGCAATGCCTCCAAGAGTAGACTGGGACTGACAGTGCAGGCACGCAGATTTCACTATGGAAAATGTCTGCATGGTTTCCTGCCTGTCAGTCCAGGAGCAGTGTATAATTATCATTATCTCGGTAATAGTTCTGGCAACAAGCGCTACTGAGCAGCTATTCGCCAGATGGGTAATTATTTGGGGACATGTTTGTAAGAGGTGGTAGTTCTGCTTTAAAGAGAGCTGGGCAATGCAAGGTAAGGATGCTGGGAGTTGTGGCCAGTACATAGGGATGTTTAATTATGCGACATGACAACCTAGCGCTTTTATGCAGCTCGAGGTTTTCATGTTGCTATTTTAAACACTGCAACATGGTTAAATCGGCTTCTAGCCGCGCAATATTTTTATTTTTGTCGTTTCAAAAGGATACCACACCAGTCATTCTCACTTTTCTTTCTTCCTTAGCTACATCCATATGTATATAACACCTCTGCTACATATAGTAAATGACACATGCTACATATTGTGTAATGTATTACCTTTGCTACAGATGGTAAATGACAGATGTTCATGCTATATTGTATTTCACCTCTGCAACAGAAATGGCACATTCAACAGACAATATGAAAAAAATTTGGAATAATTTGTCTGAATATTTTTTTTTAAGAGTGATACATCAGCCAGTCTGACAGTTGTATAGGCATACAGGGTGCCTTATTGCCACCACAAGGGAGAGTCACCTTTGTCCCTGTGTAAAATATTAAAAATTTAAGTCATTTGTTTGAATAATTTTCAACGCCAATAAATAGTGGCAGTATTGGAAACTTCAAAGGAAAAAAAGCTGATGAGCGGTGCCTGACATACTGTCAAGCACTGATCGTTAACTAATCAGTGTTACGCTTTCCTGTCATCCACTGTCTGTCTCCTTCTGTCTTCTCTACTGTATCTTGTAGCTTCTGTCTTCTTGCTGTAAAAACTACCCAGAAAAGTATAAGTCCAATGCAATATCTGGCACACTAATACATAGTTTAACCCCTTGAATGCCAGAGGGTTACATAACACATTGTAAAGCAATGTGTTGCATACCTCTCTGGGGCTCAGTAGGGTTAAAGTATGTATTAGTGTGCCGGATATTCATGCATTGTACTTACACTTTTCTGGAGAGTTTTTTTACAGCAAGAGGAAAAAAGACAGAAGAGAAGAAAGAGGAGAAGATAGAAGAGAAGGAAGAAGGACAGAAGAGGACCAGTATACTGAGGACTCTGCTGGACATCAGGATTAATGGTAATTGTTACTTGTAATGTGATGGGGTTTTTTTACTTAGTTGGGTCAACCCTATGAGTGCCAGCACTGGCACTAATGGGGTTAATTCTACTAATATTTGCCATTATTTTGGAGTGCTTTGATGTATTGATGAATACACCCACTGGGGTGTTAGGTTTTTTAACTTTTTCTTTTCTGTTTTGGCGTCAGCTGTTTGAAGATGCGATAAGGGATTAAAGTCAGAAAAAAGTAGGTCTTAACTTTCCTGCATCAGAACTTCATAGCTAATGCAGACAATTGAATTGCAATTTATGGTGTTTTCATTAGTTCCTATGGATGAAAATACCTCTTAACTTTAATACCCCAAAAATGCCGTCGGCAGAAAAAAAAGCCGTCTCCAACATTTGAATCGAGCCCTGTCGGTCTACACACCTACTTTTCACTCCTTTACATTCATTCCCTCTGTCTGCCTCTTTCCCTCTCTATCCATCCGCCTCCTTCTCTCTTTGTCCATCAGCCTCCTTCCCTCTCTGTCCATCCGTCTCCTTCCCTTTCTGTCCCTCTGCCACCCTCCTCCTTTGTCAGCTTCCCTTCATGCAAATCTGTGTCTGTCTCCTTCCCTTTTCCAATCTCTAGGGGAGACAGACAAGGGTTGGAGACACACACAGAAGAGTGGGTCAGCAGTGGGGTTATGCACTAAGGTGTTTTCAAATGGTGATGAGGTGTAAGGAACTTCTCCAGTGTGCTAAACTGTCTGATTCCTGCATTATCATATGGAGCCAATGCACTAAGAACTTACAGGTTGGTTAAATCTCGGTTCACAGGTTAGATGGAAGAAGCAAGGATTGTTCATCACACTGGAAGGGTCATCTCCACTTCATCGCCTCCTCATAACACTTTGTTGTATCTCCCCCATGTTTGTATCTGAAATAAATGGACAACAACAATGCTGAAGTTGAAAAGTTGAATAAAAAGTATAATAATAATAATAATAATAATAATAATAATAATAAACTTTAAAAAAAAAATTGAAAAATCCCCCTCTGGAGGGAATGGGGTCAGTGGGGGTGCCTCCTTCCTCCTCTTGTACGAGGCCCCCGTCTGGGTAGGTGGCGCCTACCACCATATGCAGCAGGCAGGGCATCAGATGATGCCAGACTGCTGTCTGATGAGGAGCTGCTGGGGGCGGGGGCTGCCCCTGGACGCACGACATGCGCTGTCAGGAGGCCCAGCATCAGTCTGTTCTGCTCCACCATTTGTTGGAGCAGAGCCTCCAGGTGGCGCATGTCGTTTCTCAGATGACGCTGTAAGACCCTGATGTCAGCTGAGATCCTTTATAGGACATTCAGGGCCTCTGCGTACTCCTGGCTGGAAGGGGGCTGCTGCTGTTGTTCTTCATCAGATGCAGCTGTGGGGAAAGAAGAAATGCTAAGCAGTGAGCACCTCTCTGGCACACAGATGTTTGATGCCTTTAGCAGGGTGATTCTCAGCAATGGTCCTGTTGTCTAGGATGCACAATCATGTCCTCTAACCACACCAACAGTGCATGATGTCAGGATGTGCTCACTTAAACACAAGCGGTATTGACATTCACTTGTGTTCAACTGACAACATGCACTTTTGTGGTGGTTAGAGGACATGATTGTGCATCCTAGACAACAGGACCATTGCTAAGAATCACCACACAAAATGTGTTAAAGTGGATGTGTCTCCTATTTATAACACAGCCTAAATAGGCTACATGTCGAATACTTCTAAAACATTGTTCATTTTTTATTTTTAAGTTTTATTTGTTGTAATTTAACTTTGAAAATCTGTCCCCTACCTACTTCTGTATAGACTGCGGTTACCTGCTACCTTCGATATGTAGCCTAACTATTTAGGCTATGTTATAAATAGGTGACACATCCACTTTAATTTGAGGGGACGCAGCAAACGTGGCATTTTTGTGGCCAGAGAACAGGATTGACCACCCCTGCTATGAACAAACTGACAGGTCAGGTGGATCATCACTGTCATTATGATTGATCCACCAACACTCAATTAAAGCTAGCCTGCAAACGGGAACTGTAGGTGTGTGCTATGGCCTGGAGCCTATTTCAGTGCCAGAGGAGTGAATAACAATTTTGAGACTGCATTGAGTACCCCTCTGCCATTGAAATGGTTACAACAACCGTAAACACAAAACTCAGAATCCTTTCCACAAACATAAACCAACAATACACAACAAAAGACATATTAGACATTGAACAGATGTACATGTTTTTGCTGGAGGACATATTACAATTTACTATCCTCACCTGCCCTTTCCACGTGGTGGTCCCCAGGTGCACCATTGGGGGCCTGCACTACACCATCTTCCTGCCCCCCCTCCTCTGCCTCCTCCTGCATTTCAGCTGGACCTATTTTGGATATTAAGGGAATTAACATGTGATGAGAAACACTGACTTCATTAAATGCTTCAGTTATGTAAGTATTCAGGTTCACAACAACTGCACCAAGGTGGGATAACCTAGTTATCAGGATTTACTCAACAACAGAAAGGCAAATTTGGCCAACGAAGCATCACTGTAATGCATGGTAGGGCTCCAACATACCGAGACAACCATCATGGTGCATTAGCTTGTGTCCATCATGCTTACAATGTCATCATGTGAATGGCAGGAGCATGACAAGCATTTCTTACATGTGCTCCATATGTGCATTAGTGGGATATTTAACCCTTTGAGCAGGGCTAGACTGGGAATAAAAACCAGCCCTGGAAAAAATTGCTTACCAGCTCCATATCATTGAGGTGCGGCCAACCCAGAGCACAGACACAGTGCTCTTCTTCACGCTTCTTCTGATGTCACTGGGTGACCTCCATATTGCCCTCAGTCTCCACATTGCCCTCAGTCATCACATTGCCTCTCAGCCTCCATATTTCCCTCAGTCTTCACATTGCCCCTCAGTCTCCACATTGCCCCCCAATCTCCACATTGCAACTCATTCTCCACATTGCCCTCCAATTTCCACATTGCCCCCATCTCCATATTACCGTCAGTCTCCACATTGGCCCTCAGTCTCCACATTGCCCCCCCATTCTCCATATTGCCCCCATCTCCATATTGTCTTCAGTCTCCACATTGCCCCTCAGTCTCCACATTGCTCTCAGTCTCCATATCCCCCCCCAATCTCCACATTGCCACTCAGTCTCTGCATTGCCCCCCATCTCCACATTGCCCCCCATCTCCACATTGCCCACCCATTCTCCACATTGCTACAATCTCCACATTGCCCCCCAATCTCCACATTGCCCCACAGTGTCCATTTCCTACTTCCCTGGTGGGCCAGAGGTGTTGCATGAGAGGTCTGTGACTCCTTCTGCACAGACCTCTTTACTGCAGTTGCTCCGGCATGGTTTTCTCTTCAGTAATGCAGAGTGCTGGGAGATGATGTAATCTCCCAGCGTTCGACATTACTAAAGATCAGATTAGGGAGTTCAGCTGCTACGGGTCTGTGCCGAAGAAGGCACAGACTTCAGCATGTTTCGGGGGCCCTTCAAATCTCCCGGCCGCAGTCTTGTCACCTTGTGGCCACGGCCTATCAGTTCCGTTACCTTGGGCTCTGTGTATGGCTTGGCTTCTCTGACCATCCAATCTGGTGCTGACCTGTGGCTCTGTCTGACTATTCTCTTGTTTGTCACCTATACCTAGCAGACACTCAATCTGGTGTGGACCTGGGGCTCTGTTAGACAAGCTCTTATACTGACTGCAGGCACAAGTCAAGTATCTGCTTCCTCCATACTGACTGCTGGCATGAGTCAAGTATCTGCTACTACTATTCTGACTGCAGGAGTGAGTCTGGTAGATTCCTCGCTACCCTGGATCAAGACTTTGTGTTCCTGTTGCTGCTCCTGTTCCGTTCCAGTTCCTGGTTCCAGCAGAGACTACCAATGGCTTAGGCCTAGTCCCTAGTAGAGTCATCCACCTTGGCAGTATACTGTTTCTGGTAGTAGCACTTGTTGACTGTGACTCTCTGCTTCTTCTTGCTATTTACCTCTGTGTGCTACCTTATTTGTTATTTTAATTGCATTTTTACTATACCGTACTGACTCCTGAGTTATTCTGGGGAACCGTGACACACATGCAATGTATTGCGTACCCCTCTGACACTCAAAGGGTTAACAACATTACATGAACACATGCATCAGAATACAATTACTTACCAGAAAACATGCCAGAATGGTCTGACTCCTCAGCTGCAGAGATGTCTGGCGCTGGAGTACCCAACTCTGAGGCATGCAAGGAGGGGGCATCACTGCCACTGATCCTGGCGGAACTGGTGCAAATCACCAGACCAGAGGAAGAGTCGCTCCCTCCAGCTGATGGAGAATGGGCACGTACATCAGTAGGAACAGGAGCGGGCATGTGGACAGAGAAGACAGGTGCTGTAGGGGCAGGGGAAGATGCAGGAGCATGGTCATCTTCAGCATCTGAGGATTCCACTGGTCCTGCTACAAGAGTGATGAGAGCTGGTCCAGCATGTGATGGGCCAGCAACAGCCTCATCACCACCTGAATCAGGAGCAGCTTCTGCCTCAGGTGCTGCAATGAGGCCATCCATTACCTGTTCATAGTGATGGAATTGAACAGGTCTACTGGAGGCCCCAGATGACAGCGCTACCTCCATCCTCACCCTTTTCCACAGCTTCCTTTGTAGATACAAAGGAAAAAATTGTTTAAACAGTTATTATCTTACATCACTAATGTATCCCAAGTTTTAAGGGGCACAGTATCAGAATTCATCTTTTTGCCATATATATACTTGTAGAATTTTTTAGGAGTATTCTTTATCTCTTACGCAATTCTTTTCAGATTTTCAGTTTTATTTAGCTTAATTTTTTTTTATTCTGTTGCATTCTTTGTATTTTTTTAAATTATATATCTGGCGCTTCTCTGACTTAATCTAAAATCCTGCATCCTATTCCACGTCTTCTTTCTGATTTCTTTGTAAAGGCACATTAGTCAATTTGTTTCATATTTATTCTCTAGTTGTATGTATTGACACATATCTAAAAGCTTTTTGAACAAATTCCATTCTTCTAATGCATTATCTTTGAAGATTACATCCCACTGAATGTCATCTAATTTTGCTTTTATCATTGTAAAATTAGCCTTTTAAATGTCAGATGTTTTATTAAACCCTTGTTAACAGAATTCTCATAACACATTTTAAAAGATGCCATATTATGGTGCAGTGGCATAACTTGTCTTTGAACATGCCTAGTGCAAAAGTTTTGGGCCCCCTTTCACACATATATGTTCACAGAGGCTTAATTAGAACCTATTGTACCCTGAGGCAGATTGGGCCCTTTTGGATGTTGGGCTGTGGTATAACTGAAGCCTCTGCACCCCCCATAGCTATACTCCTGTTATAGTTACTGCTGCCCAAATGCTCCCTATTCCTCTGGCACTCCAGCGTAAACAAGAACTTAACAGGAAACAATAGCTTTTAAAAAGAACCACATAGTAGGAAGAATATGGACATTCTATGCAACTACTACTAGTACATTAAACTCTGTCTGGTATTCACAAGGTTTAAGTGAGTGCTGAACAAAATAGAAGTTGTGAGGTGCACATTTTTTATTTTGTTTGGCATATTCCCACTTCCTTAACTCACCAACCTCTCTGAATGTTATTCAGATTCACACATATATTTCCCAAATTCTTTCTTCTATTATGCAATCTAAAGATTACATTAAAAAAATATAAAAAAATAATTATATGTCCTCCTTCATGGTTGATGAGTTTAATTGTTCTGGAAAGAAGCCCAAGAAGAAAAGTCGGTAAGATAGGATGTTTTTCTTTCCTCTGGGAATGAGATATCAGCCCATAAGTATGGATGCACAACTCATAGGTATTCTAGAATATTCTGAGGCAGAGGTGGATGACCTGGGACTCTTCAACCGTTGGACAACAAGTCATATAATGCTAGGCTGGCTTATACCCAGCAGGGGATGACAAAAAATGTTCTCCAACAACAGCTGAAGTGTCAAAGGTTGCTACCCCTGTTCTAGTGAAAGTAATCACCAAACAACAGTGGTTTCTCCATCAGATCTAACAGCTGTTTCATCTAATATACAAGTAAAAGTTTTTCTACCCCAAAGGTAGGACTACAGGGCAGCTTGTTAATGCCTCCTCTGAAAGTCCCAGAGGAACAGAGCTCTAGAAGGGTCACTTACCCTCAACTGCATCAGTATTTACCCACCTAGAGTATCATGGGAGGTGTACTTTTTTCCTTTGTGTACAAAGAAAGCCAAATCCAAAAGTTTCTTAAAGAGATAACTGTAATTGAGATAAGCAGGATATTACATTCAGCAGAGTAACTTCTTTTGAGACTCTCCACAATTGTAACAAAATTAAACTCTAAGGGCCTTATGCACTAAATAAGCAATTCTGGAGCAAACAATTACACCAGCTGGGCAGAAGAAAGTGAAAACCAGACAGGAAACTAAAACATGATATGCTATTACTACATTTTATTTTTTAGTGCAAATATAAAATGATTCACCAGATACAAAGGTACCCATATTTGCAGTAAAACAAATGGACTAATATTTCTACTTCAAATTAATTAATGAGTCTCAAACTTTTGTAGGTGAATATGACTGCTCAAAGTATAGCAGAGTAATGCATTACAGGCATATAGAGCATCCAAAATGTGGAGGACTTGATTCCTTTTGTAGCACCTTATGGGTAATAAGCATAAAGATGTGGCATTTAACCCTTTGAATAATGGGTCGACGTTTGGGTCACAAGACCTTTATCAAGGTCTTGATAAAGGTCTTGTGACCAAAAACGTTCACCATTTCTCTTAATCATTTGACTAATAAAATTATTTTACAATAAATCCCATGGGTGCTACCCCTTCTCTATGTTCATAAATAAACCTGAACAGTAATTTCCATGGATGCTGCCCCTTCGCTATGTTCTACATGTGCTACTCTGCTATGGGAATGTGAACCTGGGCAATGTCCCTGCTGGAGTGAGGGCCACCACTACCCCCAATTTACTATATAAGAGTTATGTACACTAGCAATTAAACTGGCCAAATTAAGGTATAACAATATAAACATAAATATAAGTATAAATAAACCAGACACCATAATTCAGAAATATGGCGTAATCAGCACAGCTCAGGCCCCCTCAAAATATGGCTCTCTAGGACTGTTGTCTATGCCAGACTGGGCCCTAAATATTGTGGCAGCAAGTTTGATCCGATAAGGAATATAATGAATGACTACCTGCAAGAATTGCTGTAGATATAGTCTTTATATATAGACATATTTAATAATTTCTTACACTCACTTGAGACTAACTTTTGCATGTTTCCTACTCTGCCTAAAATCCTGCCCTGTTTAACCTTAAGTTATGTTCAAATGAAAACTGGGGGAAATGCAATACATTTGACTAAAACACTTTGTTTTGGAGAATATGACACATTTCATTTTATTCACTAAGAAATAGGTATGCCAGGTGAAGTGGAAAGACATTGACCATTAGCATATCATGTTGGCATAAATTTGCCAATGTGACACTGTTACATTATCATCTCATCTATTGTGCCTGGCTTCCTTCCTTGCTACTGCTGTTCCAGCATCATTGTTTTATTGTAAGTGACGGCAGGTGGTTGTACCACCCCTAGGCATGGGCCAACATTTTCACTCAAATGCAAGAAAAACAATGAAGAATGATGGGAGTTGAAGTCTGTCAGCAGTTGCCCACCTCTTCTGTGACTTCTATTCCCATTTTAGCCATAGAACCACCTTTAATAATTACCCCCAAGCCTTGTCCCACGGCAGCTGTAGATCCACACACACTAACCACCTCTTCCCAGCCTGATTCCACTGTAGCAATAGAATAACACATACTGACCATCCAATCTGTCCCAGAGTAACCATAGATGCACACACACACACATGCTAACAACCCCCCTCTCCAGCTTTTGTTTACTTTTGAAATGTCGCACCTTTCACCGCGCATCTTAAAATGTCGCATTTGTTTGGTCGCTTCAATACAAAAGGCTCATTCCGAATGTCGCAAGTTAAAGGGTCGCAAATTCGACATTTTGCCTTGTACAACATGTCGCCTTCTATATGTCACCTGCCTCAAAATGTCGAACACATGTTGAAGTTAGGCGCATTTAAGGACGCATTAAGGACGTAATAAGGATGCATTAAGGATGCAATAAAGGTGCAATAAGGACACATTAAGAATGCAATAAGGGCGCATTAAGGGAGCAATAAAGATGCATTAAGGAGGCAATAAGGGCTCAATAAGAAAACATTAAGGATGCAATAAGGGCGCAATAAGGACCCAATAAGGACACATTAAGGATGCAAAAACCAACCTATATAACATATTTTGGTTGACCCCAGCAAAACCTCCACACTGCCCTCTCCCATTTTACCTACTAGATGTCAAAGGGGTATCTAATACCTTGTTAATCAATAAGTCAAGCCTGGCACTCGAAACATTAACACCTTAGATGCTAGATGCTTGCAAGAAAAGGTGGGTAGAATCCACAACTTTATTCAGAGTCCCTATCATTTCTATTGTGAATTCTCATTCAGTTCTTAATAAAAACATGAAGACTACAAATCTAAGAATATTTATGGTCAGGAGCTCCTAATACCATTTTTGCATTTGCATCCTTATACATTTATATTGCACAGGCATAAATAGAATGCTGCTTGCTCAGGTTGCTGTAACGGATTTATTAATAATCTGTAAAGTTCATAATAGTCTGTCTTTTAGTACACGCAGTGGAATTTATAGGGCTAATAAACTTGCAGGGTATTGGAAACACAACTCAGAAAAGACTGAAAGTGCCCGTCAAGTCTTATTCTGGGCAATATGGGTATGCTTTTCATTACTCCAGATGACTGCACCACAGCAGCTTTTTTTCACAAAGTTGTACCAGGATTGTACAAACTTAGACCCTCCACTGTTCAGGACTACAATTCCTATCATCCCCATGGGGATGCTGATAATTGTAGTACTGAACAGCTGGGGGGGGGGGGCTCAAGTTGCCCTCTATTGATGTATGCACACAAGCTCTACTCAGTTTTGGGGGCAACCTGAGGCCCTCCAGCTCCTGTTGGGTTACAAATTCCATCAACCTCAGCCAGCAGTTGGCTGGCTGGCTGGCTGATGAAGGTGTAAATTGTAATCAAGCAATATCTGGAGGGCCTCAGTTTGAGGGCGATGCACACCGCTCTGGCACTCAAAGTGTTACATTGTGGGTGTCAGTTTGAAAAATTGTGGTATGAGAGAAGGAAGGGAAGATGTACTAATATGACTCTGCACTAAAAAAATTGTGCTACTCCCGTCTAGCTCCAATGTACCAAGCTATCTGTTGTGAGGGGTGGCAGTGGATGAGGGAGCCAAGATAAATGTATATATTTTATATAATCACTTTCTTTATTGCAAATGCATCCCATTTACAAGTATCAAGGGACTAGATTCCATTGCAATTGATAAATAATATCACTGTTTTGATCTCATAGATTCCTACTGTTGAAATCCGTGATAAAGTTATCACCTGCAATGGAATCTAGGCACTGACAAGTTAACACTTTACGTGCCAGAGGAGTAAGCAATACGTTACTTTGTGATGTGTTTCACAATAATATGTTGGGCCTGTCATCTTAAGGTGAGTTTAGTTCATTTTAAAGATAATTATAAGCTATCTATTGTTACTGTGCTATACATTTAGTAACATAGTAAATTAGGTTGAACAAAGACACAAGTCCATCAAGTTCAACCTTCTCCTCATACCCCAGTCATTTTATAGCTTTCCTGCTACCAAATAAGTTAGTCTTTATTAGACCTTCCTGATCTGTCTACTAATAAACAGTATAACTATGTATGTTCCCTTTGGAAAGAAATGTATCTAATCTTCTCTTGAATGTATCCATTGTATCTGCCATAACCACCTCCTTGGGCAAAGAATTGCACAATTTAACAGACCTCACTGTAAAAAAAACACTTCCTCTGCTGAATTCTAAACCTCCTTTCCTCAAATTTCAAGGGGGGTCCCCTGGTCAACTGATCAGGCCTTGGAATCAATATCTCACCGCAGATATCCTTGTATTGACCTCTCATATATTTGTACAATGTGATAAGGTCTCCTCTTAGTCGTCTTTTCTCTAGAGTAAATAAACCAAGTTTGTCTAGTCATTCCTCATACATAAAGTCCTCCATTAACTTAATTAATTTTATTGCTTTTCACTGTACCCTCTCTAGTTCTAGTATATCCTTTTTCAGAACTGGTGCCCAAAACTGCACTGCATACTCAAGGTGAGGTCTTACCAATGATTTGTACAATGGCAAAATAATGTTATCCACTCTTGCTTCAATACCTCTTTTTATGCAAGACAGGATTTTGTTTGCCTTTGCTACTGCTGTTTGACACTGGTCACTGTTTCCAAGTTTGTAGTTGACAAGGATACCCAGGTCTTTCTCTAGCAATGAGTCCCCTTAAATGATTCCATTAAGTTTATAAGAAGCTTTGGGATTATTTCCTCCCAAATGCATGACTTTACACTTCCCCACATTAAACTTCATATTCCATTTCTTTGCCCAATCGGCCATTTTAAATAAATCCCTCTGTAGAGAGCAATTATCCTGTTCTGAATTAATTACCCTGCATAATTTAGTGTCATCTGCAAATATTGATATTTTGCTTTCTATATCTATTTCTAGGTCATTTATAAACATGTTAAAAAGCAGCAGACCTAATACTGAACCCTGAGGTACTCCACTCTCCACTTTAACTGTATTGGAGAATTGTCCATTTACAACCACACACTGTTCTCTATCCTTCAACCAGTTTTGTATCCAATTGCAAAGGTTATCTCCTAGCCCCAATTTCCTCAGCCTTCTGTGTGGCACTGTATCAAATGCCTTTGCAAAGTCTAGATATACTACATCAACTGCCTTTGCATTATTTCTCAGATATTATACACTGGTGGGTATTCTAATAGCAAAATAAAGGACAATTTCACAAGGGTTACACTACTAAAATCAACTAAATTAGGCACATGTAACAAGGACAAATTAATAAATCTGAAATGTATTGT
Source organism: Rhinophrynus dorsalis (assembly GCA_037306005.1). Taxonomy (NCBI): domain Eukaryota; kingdom Metazoa; phylum Chordata; class Amphibia; order Anura; family Rhinophrynidae; genus Rhinophrynus; species Rhinophrynus dorsalis. Next base: position 536,464,812 of record CM074718.1, on the reverse strand, counting down.
ATTGCACCAAAAAAAAAAAACTTCCTTTGAAATCAATAGGCCCTTTACACAAAGAAATGTGGAGAATTTATGGGGTAAATCAGCTCCTATTGTTTAAATAGGGCTTCTCACCTCCAGAACTGTAGAGTGGTCTACATTGCATTACACAACACTGTGTTGGTGAATTGTCTAGCAAGCAATGGGTTAAAACACCATTAAAATAAATATGAATCTGATTAATTGTATATGTTACTTGTGATTTATACACACACACAGACCTTTATTTATATTAATAGCTAACTAGGTGGATCTAGGATGCAAACTTTCAAGGTTTTCTTCTGGCATATTTAAATTCTAAATATACCTGAAGAAGAGACCTAAGTTGTCCTGAAAGCTTGTATCCTAGAGCCACTTCGTTAGCAAATAAAGATGTCAATTTTAGTCTACCAGTCTCCTGCTTTAATGTGGTACCCCTTTTTATCAATATTTTACAGACAATGAATTTTGTATTTTTATCATATGAATCTAGTTTCTATGTTTCTTTATAAAGACTAACACAAAATATAGCTCTGTGTGTCCGCTGTTAGTTATCATAATAGTTATATTAATAGCCTAACCAGATTATAAACTGAGGGTCAAAATGGCTTCTATAGCCTCCATTTTGATTACAATGTTAAACACATTAGAGAAATACTACGACAACGAGTACTCTGGGATAAAGCTGGGGCATCCGTATGTGTGGCTCTGTGGCTACCATAAGGTTCTGTTGTAACAGTGCAGTGCAATTGGTGGGTCTTGGAAGAGAAAAATAGAAAAATTGCACTTTTTCAAGGAATTCCCACAGAAGGTAGAAATTGCATTTTTTTTCAAATCTTTATTTTTTGGTCTTAGCCCCCTCACATACACTGCCTGGTGCCACTGCCCACTGGTAGTCATAGATCTCCCTCATATGCTGTCTGACCCCCAGCCACCGCCACCTGGTCTCACTACCCACTGGTAATCACAGATCTCCACATAATGTCAGACCCCGCCCCCCAAGCCTTATTCCACTGCCCTCAGGAAGTCACAGATCCCCACATACACTGTCTGACACCCCCCCAACCTGGTCCAACCTGCCACTATTAGTCGCAGATCCCTACATACACCCTCTGTCCCTCCTTAGCCTTGTTCCAGTGGTAGTCGTGGTGCCATACATATACTGCCTGCTCCCCCACCCTTGCTCTATTGGTAGCCATACTTCTGGCATCCCATACTCTATGTCAGCCAATACTAGTCAGGTACCATTTGTCTTTAGCTGGCACTATGTGCTGAATACACTAGAGAATTTCAAGGTGTTGAAAGATTTTAGTGACTCAAATGTAAAAAAAGAGTATGTGCTTTTCCTTTGACACGTCTTTCGTCAAAATGTTGCACACGCTAACCTAGGAGTAAAAAGGCAAGTGACTGATTTGATGCAGGGGAATATATACCTTCCAAAATAATAGTTAAGAACATTTTACAGCAGGCAGGTTATTTAAAAAAAGAAAAGTGTCAATTGAAGTAGGGTGCTTCATTTTACCTTGGCTGATAAAAAGTACTGAAAACTATGGACTTTCCTACTGCATTCATTAGCTACTCATCATTAAAGAAAATTGTTATCCCATCGGTATGAGTTGATAATGTTAAAAAATACCATTTTACTCTCCTGTCAATTAGGGGTCTGCACAGGCCATGAATTTTGGTAAAATTATACATATTTGGTATTATGACATTTTCACACTTAAGTTAAATGCTTTGGATATATAGTTTATAATAGTCAAATAAGTACTTTTTAAAGTTTTTTTTAGTGTTTATGAAATCATAGCTTGTCGTACAATGCAAACTTTTTCTCATAAGGTGCCATGAAAAAGCTAAATTTGTTATAAAAAAATGATACATCCTTTTCAATATATAACAAGGAATTATACCTGGAAATGCATCAGGTTAACAGGGTACACATAATTCCATAAATTCACTGGCATAAAGCTTGGGCATCCAGAGGGGAGGGCAAGGGAGGCACTCCCCCCATCGACCACTTAGGGGCTGGGTGGGCTGGCCTGGGGGGTCATAATATGGCTTTCGCCCCCCCCCCCCATTGGAAACATTTCTGCAGATGCCCCTTACTGAAAGGGTTAATATATTAACATATACTTCTTTTGCTCAGTTTTGGTATACAAATGCATGCAGCACAGGAGTCCTTTAATGCTTTTTTATCTTTTTTTATTATGGTTTTTCTTTCCTTATTTACATTGTTGTTGCAAAAGCCATTGTGAAGCTTTAGCCAGATGTAATAAATATATATATGTAGGGGTTGAAGGCCACATTTAAATAAATGGGATTATAGAGGGATATATATTGTCCACTGTGGTGAAGTTTATTTACACCCATAGTGTTCTTATTCTGAGGAAGGCATCCACTATCCTGACAGCATCACAAAGTATTGATCATGCTTGCCAAACACCCTGCATTCAAAAAGAGTGGGTCTGAAGGACACTATTTAATTTTAGACCACTGGACACCTTCTCTCCAAGTCTGCATTGATATGGCATTCCCAGGCACCAAATAATTTAAAATGTTTTAATACAGCTTATAATTTACTCAGTCAAAAAATTAAAGTAATGCTACTTGCAATTGAAAGTGACAATTGCTACCAGGGCCAGACTGCACAAGACATTCCATATTGGAACCTTACACAGCCCCTCATCAATGCCTCCAAAGATTCTTATGTTTCAGCTTACCCAGAGGCTGGGCTCTGGTTCACAAAACGGGACATGTCATCCTACAACCCATTTCTCACCACTGTGGTATTCTGACAGACATGATTCAGAGAGATCTGACCTGTGTTGAGTCCTCCCAGCCTGAGGCTGCATCTGTGCTTGTCTTTCAACTGAAGCCAATGGCCAGGGGTTCATCAGGAACAGCAGCACCAGCACATGGCCTAGCTTATACACAGGATACAGCCCTTGAGGACTTGTCAGCTGCTGAGCTTCATTCTTTGCCAGTGAATAATGTGGAATCTGACATAATTAGTGTTTCCATAAAGAAAATTCAGGCAAAAGTACAGAAATGTATCCAGTTTGCTCAGTGGGAATCTAACCAATATCGGAGGTAGAAAGTGTTCATTTACCCTGCACCCTTTGATTCTTAGGACCAGAGAAGAACAGAATTTAAGATGGAGGGTCAGTTGTGTAACATACCCAAGTGTCTGAACCTATCACTCTGTTCAAGTGAAAGTTTATGACACTTTAGGATTATTTCAAAGCACTTTCAACCATTTTGTTATGTTAGACATTATTTATTTAAAATAATACTTTATGTGATATGTATTTATTTCAAAGTGGATGCAAGTTAGACAATATCAGCTTACTAACATTACACTCACCACACTCTTCTCTTCCACAAATGCCACGGCTGACAGAAATAAGGTTTAAAATACACTTAGCCATATTGGGGGCTTATTGTTTGTTTTTTACTGTACAGAGATGTCTTATAAATCAGACTTCCCGGTTACTAAAACAAGAAAGAGCGTAAATGTAAGGAAGAACATAAGACACTGGCAATTGAAAGAGTAGTGAGAATGTTAGAATGCAGAACACACCTAGGCCAGTGAGTAGTTTCTAACTTGCAGAAACTGTCATATACTGACAAAGAAATAAAGCTAAATATCTTATGAGTGCTCTTTCATATGAACCTAAATTGTCATATTAACCATATATGGTCTAGCGCTTGAATAGTTGTAGGGACTATGCTATAATCAAAAAAACAGTGGCAACAGAGTACAAACGGAATACACTTGAGTAATCAAACCTTGTTTTAATATCACATTAAAAAATATCATCATATTCCAAATGTTTAAAAATTAGCCTAAAAAGTCTCCAGTAATACAAAAACAAGAGCAACAGAGGCGTCCTACCCCTTCTCCCTAGAGGCGAGACAATAGCACCTGTGTCTTCTACTTGCTAAAAATGCCGGGATCTGTCTCTAAGGCACCAAGATCACAAACAAAACTCTGATGCCACAGATATATCCCTCAAGTTACTTTAAACAATGTAAAAAAATAATCAATACTATGGCAACCTTGTATCAATATCTCCAATAAAACTATATGGATCACTTTTTTTTTTTTACAAATATAAATGTTTATGTATTTTCTGGAGTCATCAGGTTTTTTTTAAAGTATCCTCATATGAAAGGGGGGCAGGGTTTTCATTGTTCTCACAGTAAGAAGATTGTCCCTTGCTGTGAGCTGTCTGTTCTTAAGACCAGATTCTACATCTGAGGGGAGGTGGCTTACACTAGGTAAAAGGGGCGGGAGGAGGATACTTTATCATTCAATTACTCTTAAAACTCTGACAGTATTGAAATAACACTCTCCATGGCCCAAATACTATGAAGATTAATTGGAGATGCATTTATTGTGAAACATAACTATCCCTTTACCCTATGAATGTGTTGCGTACCCCTCTGGCACTCAAAGGGTTAGAGCTATACTTTATTAAGCTCAGATAAATCAATCAAAATTGCTGATTATGCACCTGTGATCAATTTGGAATTTCATGAGAACATGAACTACTGATGTGCCCCGAAGATTGCATTTGAGAGTCACTGAATAAAGGTATAATTAACCCATCATTGTTAATATGAAACAGCCCTACATCTTTCATAGTGATTCCATTAAAACCTTAAAACCTCACTCATTTTGCTTGGTTTGGCAGACACTGTAATGTTGTGTGAGTTGTGTACATCATTTGTCTTGTTTAATGCACCGTCTGCCTGTTCTAGATTGAGCTTTTTTAAGTCAACAGATGTTTGTTTTAAAAGTCTGCATAGTTTAGGTACAACAGGGCATGCAAAAAGCTTGTACCTTAAATACTGAAATAATAGCCTGTATAAAATTAACATGTCATCAAAGTACCTTTGAAAATGCATTAACATTTTTATTCAGATTGTCAATAGGGCTCCCAAAAAAGAAGAAAACATTTCAGATAATCATAATTTTAGCTGTAACCTTCTTTTTCTTCCCTTCTGTTTGTAAAGAAAGCCAAATGTATCTGTTGTGTACCCAGATCAGCCTCACCTGTCCTTTACCATCTGATCTCAGATTTTATAGTAATGTTTCAAAATAAATGCAGCTCCAATTATTCTTTATAGCTTTTGGGCCACGTAGAACCCATTCTCTACTATGTATAGTTCCAGAGTAATGAATCATAAAGTGTCCCCCTCCCTCCCCTTTTACATATGTAAAGCTGCACAGCAAGACTGTACGGATGGATCACAACAAGGGACAATCTTCTGTTAGCATAAGGAAAAACTCCTTCAAGGAGGGCAGGGTTTTCCTTATGCTCACAGCCAGAAGATTGTCCCCTGCTGCAAACTGTCCAGTCAAGCCACCAGATTCCACATTTGAGGGGAAGAGGCTTGCAATAGGCAAAGGGGGCAGTAGGATGATACTTTATAATTCAAATAGTGTCAAAGCCCATGTACACGGGCCAAGGTCCAGGTAATGTTAACCCTTTGAGTGCCAGAGGAGTACACAATGCATTGCTATGCAATGCATTGCATACCCCTCTGGCACTCAATGGGTTAAGAGGCTGCTACCTCACTGCTCCACGCAATGCAGTCTTGTGTCGCCTCACTCACAAGATGCAATCATGCACAGTAGAGACTGCCCGAACGTGCGCAGTCTTTACTGCACATGACGCCTTCTGACAAACATCCTAGCAAATTATTACATAGGATTACTCTGGAACTACACATCGTAATGAATGATATATAATATGTATAAATCTGCCAATGCAGATAAAAACATTTAAAGGGATAGTAATACTTCGTTTTATCTTTATTTTATTTTGTAGGCATTAAAAAACATGAAGAATGATATAAGTCTTATCTCTCAAACCTTTATGGTTTGAGAGATATTCACAAGCAAAGTTTCCATTCCTGCCCCTTTTACCTAGTGTAAGCCATCTCTTCTCAGATGTGGAATGCAGTCCATAGACCAGACAGATAACAGAAGGGGACAATCTTCTTCCTATGAGAACAATGAAAGCCCTGCCCCCCTTGACATGTTTTTCAGGTTTTTCCCTTATCTTAATTGAAGATTGTCCCTCTCTGCAGTCTACTTGGGCACCTCCCTTCTGCTATGGCTGAACAGTGTTAAATCAGTAAAAGGGGCGGGAGGGGGATACTTTGTCATTGAATTACTCTTGAACTACAATTCTGACAGAATTGAAATAACACTCTCCAAATACTATGATGATTAATTAGAGCTGCTTTTATTATGAAACATTACTATCCCTTTAAACAACACACCAGTACTCTGATGAAATTTGTGTAAAATGAAAAATACACACATGCTTTATTTAATCAGTGTACTTTCTTCCAGAAAACCAGCTTCCAAAAACACAATTATATATCCTATATTATTACACTAAGAAGTGCCAATACTGGAAGATATATTAGCCATATACATTGTGCAAAGGAGTGCTATCAAAAGTGCAATTATTATTTATCCCATAAATTATACTTATAAATGATCTTTATACTTTTCTTCAATATTATATGAGCTAACAAAATAGGGAAAAGGAAAGACAAAATAGCATTATATCATTAAAAAGAATTAAGACACCCTTGAGTTATTCACTCACAAACAATAAGGCAGGCATATCAAAATAATTGAATTCAGCTGCTTCTATCAGTGCGTCAGAAATCAGAGCTGAATACCAGGAATAACTACATGGAAAGAAATATAGAGTTAATATTTTTACTTATGGAACATAACAAACCACTTGCCAATATGTATAATATTATTTATCTCCCCTCAGCCTGGATTCCTCTGTCACCTTTGCCACAAAAAGTCTTTGACAGCTCCCTAGCAAACAGTCCTTCTTTTCTTTGATCTCGCTCTGCCACATGCCACACATAACAACCCAAGACAATGCATTTCTCCATATGCCACTGCTTTCTAGTTCCTATCCAAATGCCCCTTTTTAAAAAGTTTTTGGAACTTGACATGTCATAACATACAGTTATACAAATGTTTAAAAATTAATACCTATCCATCTACTCATAACAGGATTCCTAATCATATTGTAATCATTAATTTCAAAGGTAGTCAACCTTCTAAAACACAATCAGACAATAATACAGTTAAAAATATCTTGGCCTAGATTCACTAAAGGACAATGCTGTGGCGGAATGATATTGTCAATATGTTTGAAACACTTCAATATTTCTATGCACACACACACATTGACATATTCACTACAATGTTTGGATGCAAGGGGAGTGGTGGAGAAGGTCCATAGTAGCATACAGGATTGTTGAAGTGCTGTCAGTGCGGAAGGGATGTCCTTCCTTCACATCACTAACACTATGACAATTCTGAAGTTTAACAGCATTCTCTCTGCTTCCCAACTTGGCCAGTAGGGGAGTGTAGAGAACAGTGTCAGCATCATGGGCAGCACTGAGTGCCACAGGGATTTGCATTGCTCACCCCTGTGGCACTCAAAGGGTTAAAAAAATAGTACACCAAGCACTACACAATTATCCCCTTAGCTATGTATCATATATTATACATGCTGAATGGGGGTCTTGCAGCATCTTGTGGCTACCACTTATCCCCAAGCCTTGTTCCCATGCCCAGTGGTAGACATAGAACCCCATATACACTGCTTGGCCCCAATACTTGTTCCCTTGACAACCGGTAACCACAGATCCCCCTGTACACTGTCTAACCCTTTCCAGCCTTTTCTCCTTGCCCACTGCTATCCACAAATCCCATTGGGCACTGCATGGGCCAGGGAAGAAGGCTGGGGGTGTCAGGCAGTGTATACAGGGCTAACACAGATTGGCGTTGTTTCCCATGCTGCACAACATGTTAGAAATTCGACACAGAGTGCCCCTTCCAACATCCTAACCTCCCCTTTGTAGTCCAACATTGAGTGCTCTCCTTTGACATGCCAACTCACCCCTTTGTAATTCGACATAGTGTGCCCTTTGTATATGTGTTGCAGACTTAACCCTTTGAGTACCAGAGATGTATGCAATGCATTGCTTTACAATGCGTTTGCATAACCATCTGGTACTCAATGGTTACTAGGCAAGTATCACAGTGCCCGTGATTGCTCTCCTTTTGTGTCTATCACCAGTAGGGGACTCTCCATTGGCTGGCTGCCTTCAGACCGCCCTGTATTGCCTATTTAAACCTAGCCTGGGCACCCTTTGGTTGCCCTTTCATGTTGTCTCTATGCTGTTTGAGTCTACACATTGTTCCTGAGTATCCTGGGCCTTTGCTGTGTTCCTGCGACCTGTGTTCGTCCTGTTCCAGTCTTGCCAGTCGAGTAGTTCCTGCTTCCGTCTGATCCGTTTGAGCCACCGCTTCCTGCTGCCAGTCGCCGCCGTCGTTCCTGATTCCGGTTGATCGTCTGCATGCTGGTTCCTGCTTCCATCTGCTGGTTCCTGTCCAGTTCGCCTACAGTCATCTGACATTCCTGAGTCGCCTTGGCGACATTTCTATCTTGCCGGTTATTCAGTACGCGGGTACTGGTTGCTTGACAGCCACCCGGCTGTCTCAGTATTGCTAGCGTTCCTCATACAGGGTACTGGTTCGCTCCTCTAGCCACCCGGCTGTCTCAGTATTATTAGCGTTCCATGTACAGGGTACTGGTTCGCTCCTCTAGCCACCCGGCTGTCTCAGTATCGTTAGCGTTCCACGTACAGGGTACTGGTTCACTCCTCTAGCCACCCGGCTGTCTCAGTATCGTTAGTGTTCCACATACAGGGTACTGGTTCGCTCCTCTAGCCACCCCGGCTGTCTCAGTATCGTTAGGGTTCCACTTACAGGGTACTGGTTTGCTCCTCTAGCCTCCCGGCTGTTCCGTATTGTTAGCGTTCCACATACAGGGTACTGGTTCGCTCCGCTAGCCACCCGGCTGTATTGCAGGATTGTTAGAGTTCCACGTACTGGGTATTGGTTTGCTCCATAAGCCTCCCGGCTATTCTATAGTTTGTCTAGCGTTCCATGTACTGGGTACTGGTTCGCTCCATACACACCTGGTTGCTACTATAGAGTTATGGCGTTCCATCTGTGAGGGCACTGGTTAGCTCCACATCCATCCGGTATCTCTTTTGCTGGCGGCCTACTTACTGACTTAGCCTCTTTGTCATCATAGTGACTGTTGTTCCACCTTCCAGTCACTGAGGCTAGTGGTTACCATTATCTCCTGTCAATTGGCTGCCTTGCCCGGTATATGGTAAGGCCGGAAGAACCTGTCCTATTCCTTGGGTTGCCTTACCCGGTATTGGCAAGGCCGGTAGAGCCGGTGTTTGTCTCCTGTCAATTGGCTGCCTTGCCCGGTAATTGGCAAGGCCGGTAGAGCCAGTCTTAGCCTCCTGTCTAGTGGTTGCCTTGCCCGGTATCTTGGCAAGGCCGGTAGAGCCTCACCTTACGAGTTCCAATTCCTTGGCTGCCTTGCTCGGTATATTGGCAGGGCCGGTAGAGCCAATATCGCTATTGTTAGTATTGTATTCCTGTCTAATAAAGATATATGTGTGTACGTGTATGATACCCTACGGGGCTGCATTAACTTTTCAATAAAGTTGTGTTTTTACCTAACTCTGCGTCTGAGAGTCTTAACAAACCGTGACAGCAAGGTTTGCGGCTGTATACCTTGCCTTTATAAGTATAAAAAAATATGTCATATTCATTTTTTATTAATAAAATATACTTCAGACCTCAAGGGGGCATCGTGACCCCTTCTGATAGCCCCCTAGAATTGATCAACTATCCAGTAGGATAGGTGTTCAATGCGGGCAACAAGCAAGGCACTTGCTGCCTTCCTTTACTCTCTACTGGAGCCGCTATAATGCTGGCTCCAGTGGGACTCATAGTAGCGAACCCTGTCACTGGGTTCATTCATTCATTAGAAGCACAGATCTGCGCTGTGCTTTCATGAATGAATCAAGCACCCTGCTTGTGATTGCTTGAGGGCTGTTACTGCATAGGAAAGTACAGGGAGATCCCCACATCGCCAACCTCAGGTAGGTGTACCTGAGACTGTGAACTCCGACAGCAGAGGCTGCTATCGAGGTTTAGTGAATGTGTCAAAGTGTCACATTAACATATCATCACACCCCCTGCATATCAAAATGTCTCATTATTCATCATTTCCAAATGGAAATTAGTCATTATGCTTCATCTCCATATGGAAATAGGCCATTATCGATGTGATGAATGAACATTTGTAAACCTGTCGGATGGATATCGATGTGAGCATATTTTTGTTGGAATGATGGTGATGTGATGTTGTAGACACTTTAGTGAATATTATCAATTTGCCTTCAACACTGCTCTGACAGGACAACATTTTCAGCCCTGTTTGAATTTTAGTAAATCTAGTCCCTTGTTATTCTATAAAAACTTTTCCAAAGTGAATAACAGATATCCAGAATGTATATATCCATATGTGTATATATGCATGTTTATATCCCAAAAAAGAAATAAAAGTATATTGTCAATGTTTCAATGTCCTGACTAAAATGTGAACTGCACACTGAAGTGTTGACAATATACTTTTCTTCACTTTGTCTTTATGCATCTTTGTTGATCCCATGAGAATTTGCTACCGGGAATAGAATTAAGGATGGTTAGAGTGCTTCCCATTTGGACTTTATAAATATATAGCAATCAGTCTGGGCTTACCAGGACGAGACAGCACACAGTAGGATCAATTCAGGGATTTAATGTGTTGATTTGTTGCTTCACAAAACCAAACGTTTTCGGTCCTCTATCGGACCTTCATCAGGAAAAACAAGTGAATGGAGAAAAACACCAATTTAAATACCTTGAAGTGTATACACACACCCCCAGCGTCCAAAGAGCCCGCCAGATTCGCTCCCATATATTATATATATATATATATATATAAATATATATATACATATATCTCAAAACTTGAGTTTAATCCATGAATTGACAACATTTTTGAAGGGTAAACTTCATTAGTAAACTAATGTTTCTGGAAACCTTTGTGCTTGCCAGGCTAGGGGTAGAAATACAAGATACCCCTAATTTAATTTGTAGGGTATCTTCTTTCTGAAATGTTATGTCTTATCTTCATGTCTGTAGTTGTTACAAACATTTAAGTACTGATAGGTAACTTTTGGTTTTGCTGTTTTGCGGGAATTGCACCCCCTGTATATGTCATTTCATACTAGGGATGCACCGATACCAATTTTTTAGGACCGAGTACGAGTACCGATACTTTTTTCAAGTACTCACCGATACCAATTACAGATACTTTTTTGCAAAATGTTTTTTTATTTTAATAAATAATAAATTAAAATTGAAATATAAGGGGAAATAGGGCAAAAATAAGGGAATATGGGCAAGCTAAAATAAACTGACAAAAATGAAACCACTTTATTTTTAATAATGCATTATTAGCTGTAAGTTGAAGACAGTGAGGACGATGATTATTATGAAACGGGACTTTGTTGCTATATGCACAGTATAATTGTGCAGAGCCAATTCCCTCTCAGACCCTTAGTTCTGGCTTGAAAAAAGTTTGAAAAATGTTTCTCACAGCGAGTTGGGGCCACTCAGAGCCTGGGGGACAAGGGACATTAATCGTCTGCAAGTTTAAGTTTGGATGCTTTGCCTACTGTATCACTCTCAGGACAAGACACCATGAATAGATGTCACAGTAACAGCCTATTGAAGTACAGTTTGTCCTCCGATTGTGGCTTTCAGCACCACAAGGGAAGGGCAGGACCTCAGACCAAACAACGCCCAGTGATCTGGGGAGACTCATTTTGGCTCCGGTCCTGCAAGTCACATCCCCAGCCTCCAACATTGGCAGATGACATTTTACGCCCCCGCTCACACCCAGCACCGATTGGCTAATTCATAGTGTGGAAGCTGTCCACCCGCGTCACCTGTGTAGCCGCTGAAGAATATTTGCACAGCGTCGGTATCGGTTTTGGGGTTTTAGCCCCAATTTCTTTATTTTATACCCCAGCCTTCTGTGTGGCACTGTATCAAATGCCTTTGCAAAGTCTAGATATACTACATCTACTGCCTTGCCATTATCAAGGTTGCTGCTTACTTCCTCATAGAATCTGAAAAGATTAGTTTGGTATGATCTGTTCTTCATAAAACCATGTTGATTTGTGCCAATGATCTTATTTTTTGTGTTGTAATCCTGAATATAGTCCCTTATTATCCCTTCTAGCAGTTTTCCCACTACAGAGGTCAAACTCACAGGTCTATAATTCCCAGGTTCTGTTTTAGTTCCCTTCATAAACAGAGGCGCTATGCTGGCTCTTTGCCAATCCTGTGACACTGAGCCTGTGGTGATAGAATCTTTAAAGAGTAAATATAGGGGTTTTGCTAACACTGCACTAAGTTCCTGAAGAACCCTTGGATGCATACCATATGTCCTAATGTACATGACACTTTAACAAAATGTTAAAGTCACACTAAGGCATATGTATGAAGACAAAACTTTAGCAAAAGAAAAATCCACATTGATTTCAGTGGAATTTTTTTATTTGCAACTGTTTTACTACAGATTTGCCAAGCTTTTGTCTTAATGTATATGACCCATTGAGTCCTTCACAATTTCCTTAGAAGAATAGACAGAGACACCTACATTACTGATACATAAGGTCTTATTCAGTAAGCAAAAGAGGACAACTCCAGATTGAACCAATGGCACAATAAGGAGAAGTGAAAATTATTTTAGTTTTAAATTGGCCTTTAAACCCCTGTCTCAAGTATATTGCTTTGCGTTGGTGACCTTCCTACCATTCAAGGCATTCAAAACTCCATTTAAACCAATAAAGATTTGGGAATTTTTAAATGATCCCAAATGGTGTGGTTGGTTTACTTTAGAAATGATCATCTTTTGCTTTCTGCATGCTTTCCTAATGGATTTACGTACAAAAGAAAAGTGTACAAATTTTATGACAATCCAGCTGCGCAATGAGGGGCATAAAAATCCTCCCAAAATTCACATGAAATAAGTTGGGCTATTAATCCCTAGAGTGCTAGAGTGGTCTGCAAAACATCCAAGGGGTTAAAACTTTATTTAAATCAAAGGGAATTTCATGTCTCTTATGATGCAGCTGATTTGCCCAGAAACTCTTCTACTTTGCCTCTCTGCATAAGGCCCTAACTTTGATAAGCAGGGCAATCAGATTGGACTGTTTTTCCATGATAGTGAAATAATTAATCTACTGGACTTGGACAGCTGCAAAAAATATGTTCATGTTCAGAACTTCAATAGCCCTAGAGCAATTGGCAAGATGATATGGCTTAATAAAAATGATTACAGTGAAAATTAATTGCATATCTTCAGCAAACTGGAAAATTGAATGAGGTGCACTATAACAAGAATCTTCATTGCACCCTGCAAAAATATGTACATAAAAATATTGACAATAGAGAGCTTTTTTATATACTAAAGGTCCTCCTTTTATGATATTAATATAGTCTTACCTATATAGTACAATGCTTCCCTTGATGATCACCATCTCCCCTTCCTCCTCTTACTCATGGTACACATACTGCAAATTGAGCCTCTTGGCATCTCCTGATTTAGAGTTCAGTGATTAATAGAGCCATATATTCATATGAAGTTATACAATTTGTTCAACTCTTTGCAGAAGACTATCTTAACCACTTGTGTTAGAGATCTCTGTTATCCAAGTGGTTAATCCTGATATTTTTTTCACAGCAGGATTCATAGTCATGTACAGCAAAATCTATATTCATGTGCATTTTTTTATGTTCTTGATTTGTATATTCTAAAGTGTGGAAGTGTTTTTTTTACAAATATATAACTTCTCTGAGATAATCTGGGTGATTAAATGATCACCTCCGCATGCCACCTTTTTTCTGCAAACACACACATGATCCTGCAGCAGTAACAAGAGTGGCACTTCATTAGGTAAGCTCATTACAGACACTGAAAGGTTTTTGAGTGTGGAAAACACCTACATGATTTATACTGCATACACGCATCATCTCCCCTCTTCACCACCTGTTTCACATCCTTTCAGTGTTATATACTGTACATGCATCCCTCATATGTAAGTATGCCTTAAGTGCATGTTTTATGCATAATTTTGTATATTAAATATAGATTTTATTGTTTTGACTAGTTGAACAGCCCGTTACACGGGCCACAGTGCCACTGCCACCCGGTCGCGGGGCAGTCACGCGCAGTAGAGGTTGCCCGCGCCTCTGTATCAGCCGTGGCGTGGGCAGTCTCTACTGCGCATGACTGCAGCAAGCACAGCAGTGTCTACTGCGCATGTCACGGCGTTACACACGTTTTATCGAATTATTATATAGGATTAGTGTGCCCCAAAGAGCTACCACAATGTCTGACCTAATGTTCCCTACCTTATTGTGAAATATTAACTCTTTGAGTGCCAGAGGGGTATGCAACGCATTGCAAAGCAATGCATTGCGTACCTCTCTGGCACTCAAAGGGTTAAAGGTAGATCTATGAGGCCTTATTCATCAAGTGAAACATGAGATTATAATAAAAAAAAAAAATCCAGAACACAATACGTCGGAGACCTCTATAGCATTCAAAGTGGTTAACAGATCCATTTAATTCAGTGGGAATTTGTGCCTATGGTACAGTTGATTTCTTCCAGAATTGCACCTCTAAAGCCAGATGAATAAGGTCCCCGGTGCATATTCATTTGTTGTGGCACTTGGAGTCACATGTACATGTATGTGTGAGGTATGCCATGTGTCTTTCCTGAGTATTAAGAAAGATTAAGAACTAGAATATATTGGTTCCTGCTTTTAACCACATATGTCACTGGGTTCCAGAATCATATCCTATCAGTTGAATGTGCTGTCTAGAAACATACATATTGATAGCACTTAAGAAACTATTGGCCCATCCAGTCTGCCCATTTTCCTATCCAGATAAAATGCAGTTACATAATTCTATGTCTATCCCTGACATTTTTGAATTATTTTATTGTATAAGCCTGTATCTCTTGATTTAGTATTTATCTTTTTTCAGAAAAATGCTTCCACTTCTGAACTTTATCAAATCCTTTGTTATGGAGTAGAATGCTTGGAGTGGAGAGTGCTTAGCCAGACAAGGATGTCCAGTCTGAATGCATTTATAGTTTATTGAGATGGCAAGCCTTCCAGTTATCTGCCTTTCTAATAATTGTACTGTCATTCCCTTGTCACCCTTTACAAAAGTAATTCATTTAGGGGACAGTTTCCACAAGTATAGGGAATCAGTCATTCTTTTACTCAGAACCGATGGAAGGTTTCTGTTGACTTTTCTTTACTTTCTCCAAATTCTAGGACTAGTATTTAACATTCTACTTCTGGACAGATTAATTTAGATGGCAAAGAGTTTAACCCTATAGCTTTGCCCCTATTTTACAGATCCAGTCCTATATTATAATTCACTAAGGATGTTTGTCAGAAGCCGTCATGCGCAGTAGAGACGGCTGTGAGCACTGCAGTCATGCACAGTTGGCCCTTGTACACAGGCTTTAAAACTAGTATGTTATAACCCTCTAGCCTTTAAGCTGGGATATTTTAAGCTGATTTAGCTTAAATCTTGCAGAATCCAACAGAAGTCAGTTAACTCTCTCCATGCTGACACTGTCCTATACTGGTTTGGCCTCTTCTCTGTCGGATCCTCTTGGTTCTCAGACATCATGACCTCTAATATTCAAGAATCAATTAAACCCAATTTCCAGTTCTATTTGATCACAACTGATTGGGACACTTACTCCTTACATCACATTTATATGATATAATCATCACCAAAACATGTAAAATTCAAGAAGCATAATTTTCTCACACCTGTCATACATATTTTATAAAGCACTGAAAATCCAAGGTTTCTTTTTTGCATTTTTCCCGGTATTTGCTTATTTTTTTTTCTTTCAGGCAAATAGTAAAGCTGACATCTGTTACAAATGTTCTGTTATCAACAATGACATTTTACAAATATGTTACAGTTCATGCAAATTTATATTGCACCCACGAACAAAGTGTATTGTATTGACTGAGCACAGAGTGAAAAGAGCCTCAGAATGCAAGAGAGGCTGCTTAACAGCAAACTGTCTGAAGATTAGAAAGCAGCTTTGAAGCTCTGAGGATTAGTAAAAAAAAAAAAAATACCCGGACATCAACCTGTAAGATTATTTTAGAAGGATAGGACTTATTATACGTCTACCGATTATTGATTATCAGTAGGGACAAGTACACACAGCAAAGGTCATTTTCTCCTAATGCCCTTGTGATGACAATTTAGACAGCAGCGTTTTCTATCGCAGATCATATCTGATGTAGTTCTGAAAGTGGGTTATGTACAAAAGCAAATTGAAGAACTTCTGGGGCAAACCAGCTGCACCATAGGGATGAAAAAATTACCTTGGATTTTCTAAGCAATATCCTGGACACCTGTGTAAGCAGTCAAGAGGTTAAATGCCAGATTTAAATAATTTCTAATTTGTCTCCTATAATGCAGTTGATTTGCTTTAGAATTGCCCTAATGTGCCTTTATATTTTAGGCCCAGTGAATATCATAAGAATGATACAAACTACAACCCTTAAACATTTCTTTAAAAAAAAAAAAATAAAAGACATGTTGCTGTGCTGCTGATATCCAATCAGAATTCAGGTGCAATTGATCTTCCACCCCCAAATTTTACATAGAATATTTTTGTAAAAGAAAGGTTGACATGGAGGCAGTGGCGTAACTACTGTGAGACCGGACCCCTCAGTCCAGTGGGGCCAGCCACCGGGTCAACCCCTCTGCCTCGGACGCTCATGCATGCGCAGCCAGGGAACTCAATGAAGCAAGTTCCTTGACTGCGCATGAGCAGGACATAGGACACAGAAGAAGAGCGTGCGAGTAGTACAGTGCTGTCAGCCCGGGGCCCAGATGGAGTTGGAAATTAATAGAGAGACAACGGGGGTAATGTGGAAGTAGAAATGGACAGTGGGGGCAATGCAGAAATGGACAATGGGTCAGTGTGGAAGTGGAAATGAACAATGGGAGCAATATAGAAATGGACAATGGGAGCATTGTGGAAATGAACACTGGGGACAATGTAGAAATGGACAATGTGAGCATTGTGGAAATGGACACTGGGGCAATGTGAAAATGGACAATGGGGGTATTGTGGAGGTGGGCAATGGGGCGTACAGTGTGGAAGTGGACAGTGAAGCGTGCAATGTGGAAGTTGACAATGAGGGCATTGTGGAGGTAGAAATGTGTAAGGGGCATTTCTGGGGTGGAGTTGCATGGTGGGGTTGGGGGGCCCTATGGCAATTTCCGCACCAGGGCCCTGTTGTTTCTAGTTATGCCTCTGCATGGGGGGAATCTGTCAGCACTTATTTTCTGTGCTGCGATGTTGGCTTCCTACTCATACACCTGCACTATGGGATATGTACTAGATTTATGACAGATTTATGTTATCGCTTTAATGAGAGCAAGCCTCCAATGCTAACATTACATCTTGTTCCTCTGAGTCTTGTTTGTACCTAGCGCTAAACATGGTACAGAGGAAATGAACAGACAAACTGCCCTCACCTACTCTACTCTTGTTGGCACAAATGGCATACAGAGGGTAATTTTCTGCAAAAGCAGTTCAGTAGATTTGCATTAAGCAGGAGCAGCAATAATAAATTGCTTCCAGGGCCTATTTTTATAGAGGAATCATCTTAGTAAATTAGCCCGTGCGTCTCTTGCATAAAGCAAAAGATGAGCAACTCTAGAGTACCCCGCCTGTACCATTAAGGACATATATAAATTCATCAAGCTCCTATTATTATCAATATGGATTTTAACTGTTTCAGTGCCAGAGAGGTATCCAACGCATTGGATATGTCATGGTGTTAAACCCACACTGTAGTGTAATTGGTTTGCTCCAGAACTGCTCATGTTAAGCTTTCTATATATGCTTCTTAATCTTGATTAGCTGCCATTCTACTCCTATAATTTACATAATACCAATCTGATGTTTAATGGTATCACTGCCTACAATTGCTTTTTCTCTACATACAATACTGCACGCAATTATTGATACTGTGTAACAAATAATAATAAAGAACTTTGGCCTTATATAAAGGCAAAGACAGAGGAAGAATTCATGGGCAACCCAGCTGCAGTGTACATAACAAATAATGCTCATTTGTTTAAATGGGGCTTTTACCCCATTGAATGATAGATGGTCTAAAACATATTGCTTCTGGTCTTTGCCCAGAATTAATCCACTTTGACTTTATACATAAAAACCAAAGAAGCAGAAATAAATCATTCAAAATCCAGTGAATTCATTCACATCATTGACAAGGGTCATGCTCATTGTTTGTCATGTACTTACATCACTGGATGAACACTCACAAATGGATGATTTAGACATAAAGTCGTCAAGTTGCTCTTAAAAACATATGGCCCTCAGCTAATGAAAGGGTGAGGTGAAGAAAGTATAATTCAATGCATCGGATAAGTCTTTCCTTCTTACACAGCGAGTTATGTGCTAGAAAGCTAACAAATATAAAAACATACCCTAAACATTCCCATCCCAGGTTGTTTGATGAAGGCAATTCACATATGGAGCAGTCATGGACTCTCATTTCCCCCCTACTACATTGGCTTTAAGATAGATGATTCAGTAACAATTAGTCAGAGTCTTTAAAGGTGCAGTAAACTTTTTTTTATGAAAAAAATATATATTGTAGGAATTTTCCTACTGAGTAAAATAAGGTACTCCCGCTGCCAAGAGATTCATATTTACAGAGTTATTACAGTTTAAACCTATGTTTTTTACATTAGCAGTGCCCTCTAGTGGTCAAATTCCAATTAGTTTTTACTGTTACATTCTAATGGAGAGAAAAGTCAAGAAACTCAGTGATACACAGCTCTCCACAGAATGTGATAGAAACTGCCTGTCACTTCCTATCAGTTAGAACTTTCAAGAAGTAAACACAGTAAATTCACGTCATGGTTATTTGAACTGCTATACATTTTTAAAAGAACATCAGGCAGAAGTGGGAGTACCCTTGTTTTATTTAGCAGGAAAAGCTCTATAAAATATTTGAAGAGAAGAGGGAGAACGCACCATCTGAGAGTAATTCTGTAGAAGGTATGGTCAACGTGCTATGATAATACTACAAGAAAAAATCGCATATAACCCACAATACACCAATGGGTGATAAGATATATATTTCTTCACACCTCAGGAGGAATCAGAGACCATCAAGTATTCAAAGGGGGGATCTCTCCTGCAGTAATCAGCCAGAAACACAAAGAAGAAAGAAAAATCATCTAAGAGTATTACTGTAACTGATGGTGTAAGAGCGCCCCCAAAAGAAATTTACTCACCGGATCTCTCAAATAGAAAGCAAATATCGATAGGCAAGATACATCAGACGAGTCACAATGGAAGATTTAGTAATCCAAAATATTTATTTTCCAACGCGTTTCGTACGCTTCTGCGTACTTCTTCAGGGAATAAAATACAATACATTAAGGTGCAAATAGCTTTACTTACATTTATATTAGACCAAGATTAATAAATTATCCCAAAAACGGCACCGGAGGCACGCCAAAGGAGGGACCGCATCGAGGTCCGTAATCGTCGTAAAACCGGAAGTGACATATGCGGAAGTCATCTTGTCACATCAAAACGTCGATGCGGCCCACTCCATGGCAACCAAAGACGCCAGAGGGGAACACAAAGTATATAAAGCGTGCAGAAGACCTGTACACATTCTGCAGATGGCAAAACGGCATACTGGCACATGTCTATATAGTAAAACACACGCACATATGCAGGATATGCAACGATCATATTGTAGACTATAGAATACATTTTATATTGTTCACATCGGTCTGAAAGCAAATGTTCTTTTTCACAGCATCTTAATTTTTACATTTAGATAATGATATCTATATGTATGTAGAAAAAAAGAAAAAATAATAAATAACCCATCCCAAAAAAGCATGTATACACATATTGTATCAGAACATTATAATAAAATTATATAAGAAAAAATATATATATTAAAATAAAAGTAAATATAAATAATAAGTAAATAATATGATACACAGAGCATTTTAAGACCACTAAAAAATAGTTAAAATTAAAGTTAGAAGGGGACCCTTCACTGAGGAGCTAGAGGAAATTACTGACCTCAAGCTCTTCGTTGAGCCCCCCTGGTGATAGAGTACCTAACTGGTATATCCAAAATGCCTCACGATGGCATAATCGAGCAAATCTATTTGGAGTGGAAATAGGAATATGTTCCACTCCAAGGATGGAAAAATTCTTAGAACCTCCAGACGGACAGATATTAAAATGTCTGGGCACTGAATGTTCTCTAGACTGCTTCTTAATTAGGAATCTGTGTTCCCTGGAACGATCTCGTAGAGCCCTCGTGGTGCGACCCACATATTGGATGCCACATCCACATGCAATAACGTAGATTACAAAAGTCGTAGTACAGGTAACCAGACTCCTGATTTCAAAAGACCTCTGATTCATAAAACAAACCACAGACTTGGTTTTGTTGGCTATAACCTCACAATTTGTAAATCTGTGGTGCAAACATTTAAAGTTTCCAAATACAGGTGAAATATTAAAAAAGCTCTTATTGTTTTTATTTATATTTATCCCACTAGCTCTCTTAGGTCTACTAGGAGCAATAAATCCTCTAAGGTTTTTAGCCTTTCTGAAGGTGATTTTTGCCCTTTTTGTGAGGCAATCCTTAAGAAGGGGATCTTGTAGCAGAATTCCCCAGTGCTTAGATACTATCTTGTGTATAGCGCTGGTGGAACTGCTAAATTGTGTAATGATCGATGGAGATCGTTGGTTTTCCCTTTTCTTAACCTTCAGAATAGCTTCTCGATTTAGACCTTTTGCTCTCTGGTAAGCTGATTCTATAAAATATTTGTTTTCATAAAAAGTTTACTGCTCCTTTAAATCTCTTTCATTTATCCCTAACTAGTGTAAAAGTCCATGTACACGGGCCAAGGTCCGGGTAATGTTAACCTTTTAAGTGCCAGAGGGGTACTGTGCTGGGTGCTTTGCCTCCTGCCTCCTCCTCAGCCAACTGAAACCCAGTTCCACACATCCCATTGGATAGCAACTGGCAGTAAGTCCGCCTTGGGGTGGGCTGCAACTGTTCAAGAAACCTTTTTCGAGGCACCCAATGCAGGGCTATATATATATTGGTCTGGGTAATGTTAACCCTTTGAGTGCCAGAGGGGTACGCAATACATTGCTTAGCAATGCGTTGTGTACCCCTCTGGCACTCAAAGGGTTAAGAGGCCGGCGCTACCTCACTGCTCCATGTGATGCAGTCTTGAGTCACATTACTTACGCGATGCAATCATGCGCAGTAGAGACTGCCTGAATGCGGGCAGTCTCTGTTGAGCATGACTGCATTGTGACAAACGTCCTAGCGAATTATTATATAGGATGCTGTGGTATAGTGAAGGATCAATATATCCAAGGAGTTTAGAAAACTCTCTATTCTAACCCTTTAGCTTTTAGGTGAGCATATGATAAACTGAACTCAAACCCTAGACTATGTATTATGTTGTGGGGTTAGCATATTCAGGAGGTCACTGTTTCCCCTAATCTTTCACTTTCTTTGCTTAAAAGTGATGGTTTTCTATCCAACCTCATTAAAAACTTTAAATGTGGGGAAGAGTTTAGGATATATTTAAACCATCCTGTGCCACCATGATAAGATTTTTTTTCTGTGTATTAAGTAATATGTTTTTCATTCCTTACTACAATGTCACAGCAGGGATTACAAACATTTTTTTCACACTTCCTTTAACCTGTGCATCATTATTCCTTGTAAAGAAACTGGATTTAAAGAGCAGAATATCTGTTGAAGGTATGAAAATCTTTAACTTAAAGAAATAGTTTTGAATTTATTTCAAAGGAGGTTTTGCTGGTTGTAAGAGAAGTGTGGGGGGCCCCGGGATGAAGTCAGGTATGCATACGCAAACCCCATTAGGAAAGAAGGCAAACTTGGTGTTAAATAATATTAATAATGTAATAAGTTGTTACTCTCCCAATACAGATTTCTGAAAACTCTAGGAGATATGTACAGGTGTGCCTTCATCTACAGAATGTACTTAGGCTCACATGCAGAAAGAAAGCAGAGCAACTATCTGGCAACTATTGGGCAAACCAATGGCACTATGTGGAACAAATAAAAGTGCTCAAGATT
The DNA here is from genome assembly GCA_037306005.1 of Rhinophrynus dorsalis. Classification (NCBI taxonomy): domain Eukaryota; kingdom Metazoa; phylum Chordata; class Amphibia; order Anura; family Rhinophrynidae; genus Rhinophrynus; species Rhinophrynus dorsalis. The sequence goes on along the minus strand of CM074718.1, from coordinate 536,442,563 downwards.
TTACTTGATTTAACTGTGGTGTTTAATGCCTTAATTGCTTCTTAATGTTAAACATCCCATTTAAATCACTGGGAAGTTTTATAGTGCATGCAGTTTCTCCATATACATATATTGTCTTATACAAGTTTATCATTATGGCTAATTGTCTACCTGGGGTTGCTTTCCAGAAGGAGTGGGAACCGTTGGGTGAATGCTGTTTCTGCATGGTGGCAATCCATCTCTTAAGTGAAGAGACGGATTTAGCCTCAGTCAGGTTCAGCTTCACAAATATTGGCCTCATTCCAAACCCCACAATCCCGTTAATTTCTCAAGCAGAAACATAAAATTGTAAACAACATTTGTGGGATTGAATTAATTTCTGAGATAATTATACTTTTCCCCTTGGATTTTCAATGCTGACATATGCTCCTTCCTTTTTTGATTAACATATCCTGTTCTACAGCCATCTTAGCTAATGTGACAACACCACTAGGGATTTGAATGTAAAATAGTATTACTCTTCATTAAAAGAGTCTACATCAGACATATTCAGCTGAAAAGAATGATCATATCCTAAAAAGACCAGTCCCCTGGAGATTGTGTCAATGTGTTGAAAGAACACTGCCTGAATATCCATGAAATTAGTAATTGCTGTGTAGAGATGAGGAAATAAGATTTGCTGTTAATGGGAGAAATGTATAAATACAATTCTGTGCCAACACAGACATTGAAAACAATGTTATAGCCATTCACCTGCCTATCTCCTATTTACTATGCTACTTACTTATCTAATCCCCCCTTAAAGTGGATCTGTCACTTTGTAACAAATAGGTGATTTGAGCTTTTTAAATCACCCATATTTATGTAATCATTTATCATTTCAAACAATAGTGCATACTCCCAAGTGTTCCTCTTTGAGATCCAAATCCCTCTGTCCCTCTTTCCCACCCTGGTGTCCCTCTTTTTAGGAGACCATACTTTGTAGTGTGCATTTAAGTGTATCACATTGCTCTACATCAATAAAACCTACATTAATGTTTAAACTTCAGTACATGTGTTTATAAATTAGTCTGTATAAATAAAATACTTTAGTTTTAAATAATTTATTCAGCTACACAAAGAGGTTAGGAAATAACCTAAAAATCATCTGTATTGCCCTGCCTACCAACCACAACCTCAGCCACACCCCTAAAACACAAGTGTCCCTCTTTGGCCATTTGAAATCTTGGGAGGTATGATAGTTTGAGATATCTAGATTTATTTATTTACCAGTTTATGCAGCCGAACAAGTATTTCCTAGTAGGGAGTGGAAGTTGGCAATGAAGAGCTAAGTGTAATGTTTGAGCCATCTAGCCATGTCTGGAAGACTTTAACTTACTGACTAATAACTGAGTTAAATATCTTATAAACCATTGCTTTAAATAAAAATGCCTAACAAAAATACAGCTGGCTTTTGAAAATGATTTAAAAATCACCAATTTGTTACAAAGTAACAGTTCCTCTTTAACTCTTGTTGCACCAAGCAGAGAGCAACTATTTTGTGACGTTCCTTTTCCCTATGCCTTATTTAAGGCCATATGTTAAACAAGACACAGATAAAATTGTGTGACTTTACACAATTCTCCTGAGCATACTATGGGGCAGGCTTAACAGGCTTTAAAGTCCTAAAGTTATGAACTTCATTGATCATACCCAGAAGTGTAGCCACTGGAGTTGGAGGTGAAGGGTTGACTTTTGTTAGCCCCTCCTCACTGGTTGATTTTAATGAATAAGACCTTGACCTTTCACCTTTCCACCTTCTCATCTCAGTAATGAAAAACCTCCTGTCTACTTCAAGATGTTTGGACAGAAAATAAAACTACTCAGCCATTCTCATTACTGATAATAGAAATAAGTCAAACTTTTGAGACTCTGGCACACTCACAGAAAAATATATCTGACTGGGTGGAGTGTATTCTGAAATTATTGGACGTTTGTCAAGGTGACAAAGTTCTGGTAGGTGGGACGAAATACGTAGGTGATATGATCCTACTGGCTACCTGTATGGCATAATTGTGGAGACGGACATAGATTTGTATTGGTGCTGAATTAATCTTGTCCGGATGAAAGTGAAAAATTCTTGTTACTTTGTGAAATGAAACTGAGGACTTAGCGTCATGAAAATATCTAAAAAAGATGAATGTACCACCTTGATTATAAAGAGCTCTATATATGTGCAATTTTGACTCTAAGCAACTTAAGAGAACAAGCATATGTACAGTACTGTGAAATTGAATGGAGAGGAACAATTTTGCTCCTGTTATCAGCTGCACAAAATAGAGACTGTTTGCAACTTTGTATCTTTAAGGCCATAGGAAGAGCGTGTGATGTGACTCGCACAGAAATCACACATATGGAGGATTCGTGAACGTACTTAACGGGAAGATACATTTGGACATGGTGGGAATGTTCCATACATATATTATATGTCCGAGTTATGTTATTTATCCCAGTGTAATATATATATGTGGCCTGATACATATATTTGATAGAATATCTGATTTATTAATGGGAGTGCTGTTACAGCGTGATGTATGTGACGACTGGTGATGATATCCTGCCTCTGGAATAAGCTATGCAAGGCCTTGCTGAGACAGAATTTCATTTATGAAGAATATTGTTTCCGGAAATTGTAGAATTGACTAAATTACACTGACGTCCTTATTTTTAGGTCTCCTTATTAGTGATGATCGAGCACCCCGATGCTCGGGTGTTCGGGTGCTCTGGCCGAGCGCCCCCGGAGGCTCGAGTGCTCGGCCGAGCACCAGAGCCCCATTGAAGTCAATGGGAGGACTCGAGCATTACACCAGGCACCCCCTGCTCTGATGAGGGGAGGGTGCCTGGTTCATAGGAAAAGGTCAGAAAATGATGGAAACACCACAGAAATGGTTCAGGGACAGCATAGGGAGGATGTCTGGATGCATCTTGGACTCCAACGTCGCTGCTGGGAACGATGTTTCGCCCGTAGTACGCCATTTTTACAGACTGACCGTAAAACACACAAAAAGGAAGATAAAAACGAATCTGCGGCTAGGCACACTAAACAATATGTGACGCTAATCTGCGGCTAGGCACACTAAACAATATGTGACGTTAATCTGCGGCTAGGCACACTAAACAATATGTGATGCTAATCTGCGGCTAGGCACACTAAACAATATGTGACGCTAATCTGCGGCTAGGCACACTAAACAATATGTGACGCTAATCTGCGGCTAGGCACACTAAACAATATGTGACGTTAATCTGCTGCTAGGCACACTAAACAATATGTGACGCTAATCTGCGGCTAGGCACACGAAACAGAATGTGACGCTAATCTGCGGCTAGGCACACGAAACAGAATGTGACGCTAATCTGTGGCTAGGCACAGTGAAGGGAATATGTGACATTAATTTGTGAATTTGCACACTAAACAGAATGTGACAATAATCTATGGCTAGGCACACGTTTAAAATGGCCCTTTTTGTCGCTGCGTTGTAAAATCATTGGCCCTGTGCACCTAACAGAATATGTCAGCTTGTCACTGCACTGTGAAATATTTGTCCCTGTGCACCTAGTACAATGTCACCTTAGAACATGCCACCCCCAAAAAAAATTAAATGCTGCCCCCACACACAACAGTCCTAAAAAGGACTTTTGGGTCTTGAAAGAGTTTCAACAATTTTATTCTCCCTACACTGACTTCCTGTGCATCTAGTATTATATGTCACCTTACATATATCCCCCCCACAAAAAAAAGGAAATTGTGCCCCCCCAAACAAAATATAAATGCTGCCCCCACACACAACAGTCCTAAAAAGGACTTTTGGGTCTTGAAAGAGTTTCAACAATTTTATTCTCCCTACACTGACTTTCCCTGCCTAAGCGCATCTCTCCCTGGCTAAGAATGAGCCGAACTCGCGCGTCGGGTGCTATACAGCACCCGATCACGGGTTCTGGCCAGCCAATCAGTGTAATGCCAGCAGCCAACATGGCTGCTGGCATTACACTGATGTCAGAGCCTCCCCGCACGTTAATTGGCTGCGCAGCAGCCGCGAAACGTGCGGGGAGGAGCCCCGAACATGGCGGGCGAGCACATGCGGTACTCGTACGAGTACCGCCATGTGCCGAGCAGAGCGATGCTCGAGCCGAACCGAGCTTCGGCCGAGCATGCTCGCTCATCACTACTCCTTATCTATACTGTGGTCAGCCTGTTTGGATGACCTAGGTTAGAGATGCCGGCATCTAGCTAGGGGGATTGGGGATGTTTTTAATGCCACATTGGCTTTTTTAGTTATAGGATCATCCCTTGTGGGGGTGAGGACCTTTATATGTGTTATTTGGGATTGCCTGTCTGTCCATATGTGCATGTGTCGATTTATGTGTAATAAATATTCCTATTTTTGTGAAATTCATTTGGTATTATTTATTATTAGTTAGTATATTTTGTTAGTTTGGAGGACCTGAGTGCCTGTAAGAGATCCCCTTCCGTATTTTTCTTTTGAATATATTCCTCCTAATTTAGGAAGACCAATTATTTTCTCCTACCATGGTATCTACAGGTTATCTGAAAACTGCTTTATGTTTAAATCTCTAAGGACCAGATAAATTATGTATGCGTGTTAACCGTGTTTGCTTTCTTCTGCATGTTTACCTGTGTGAGTTAAAGAGGTACATTTCTGGAACAATCCGATTTCCCTACAGAGGACAAATGAGAATTCCAGTTGATGTAAATGGGGCTTTTAACATCCTGAATGCTAGAGGTCTCCAATGTGTTGAAAAGTAATGTGTTGGAGACCTCTGTAGGAGTCAAGTCAGTGGGTATCTGGGTTAATGTCTATATGTACCCTATGGGGCAATTGATTACTCCTCTTCAACCCTACCTATTCAGAAATAAATAACAGAGCAGAGTAAACAGTACATAGTTTCCACTACCCTTTAACTGAATTAGCTTTGTTTAACCTCTTGAATGCTAGGGATGTTTGCAGTCCTTTGAGAAACAATGCAGTGGATACTTCTCTAGCATCTGTGAGTTTTTTTCTCTTTTGTGTCTGAAAAATAAAATATTTCCTGAAGCCAAAGAGCTGGCCTAGAGATCTGTACTCTTCAAAACATCACAGAATAAATTCTACATACAGAGAGCAGCTCAGTGACACATGAACAGAATCTCCCAGGTGTCATGTCTATAGTGATGCAGTCTCCTTGAAATCATCTCTGTCCTCCAGGCTCCACAGAGACAGTGTTGCATGGGATGGTTAAGCTTTGTTCAGTGCTTCCTCTAATATCCTCCTCTACTTTCTCACATCCCACCAAGTGAATTAGTATCTATGTAGAGATGTCATGCTTTTATTTCCTCTATTCATGTCTTCATCACTCAGTGTTCTGCCAGACTTATTCCTTACCATCACAAAATCCTACTCAAATCTTGCTTCCCCAGAAGCATATTAATAATGTAAGGCACAATGACGTATATGTATACAGACAAAAGTAGAGCAATTCTGGAACCGCAAGGAGTAAATTAAAAAATATATATATATTTAAATGAAGATTTTAACCCCATGTGTCCCAGAGATGTCACATTGCACTTCAGTAAGTGAAAAAGCCCCATTTCAATCTAGAGGCATGTTTATTGTTCCCTATGGGGCAGACGTTTTGCCCCTGAATTGCACCGCTTGTGTTTATACATACACCACTTTGTACCATCACAGAGATAGGGACATGCATACTGGATTTATATCTGATGGAAATCATTAGCAACTGGTAAATCAGAGCATTAAAAGCTGCATATACCATGGTGGCACAGAACTTCCTAAGCATTGTGAAGCAGAAACCTCTCTAACAATCATTCGGTTAAAAGTCCCATTTAAATCTTTGGGGTTTTTATTAATTATATTTGACCTTATGGTGTAGCTGGCTTGTTATGTAATTGATCCAGTTTGACGTTATACTTAAGGATAATTATGTTTTCTATGCCTGCAATTAAGTTGGGTACAGTTTGCTGCAGACCACTTCATGTTACTGTGCATGTAAATCATTTTCTATCCTTCACTTGACTTTTCACTCTTCTCCTGTCTGTCTCCACTGCTGTACGGGGACGTATGCATCAAGCTACGATGCAGCAGTTTTAGAGAAAACCTACTGCACCATGGGGAAAAATTTAAATTCTGTAAATAAGTATTGATTTAAATGGGGATTGTAACTCCTTGAATGCAAGAGATGACTCCAATATCCAATGGAAATTTTATTTCCCCTCTATGCCGCAGTTGGTTTGCACCAGAATTAGCGTAGCTTGATGTATAAGGCCCTCAAATTAAAATGAGCAGCATATATAAATCTGCAACTAAGCTAAGAACAGGGCCTCAACTGTCTGTGAACAGCAATTACATAGTCTGTCTACAGTGCCTGTATTACCTATGAATAGTATCTTAACAGTACGTGTATAATACCTGCACAATCTACTATCTCTACTATCTGTGAACTCTTTTAAGGCTCGATCCAAATGTTGGAGACTGCTGTTTTACATATACTGAAAAAAATAGTACAAAAAAACTCTACATATATCTTCAATATGCAGACATACAAAATAAATATCACTAAAACCCCTTATATACAACAAATGTATATCACATATTGATGTATATTATATCATATCTTTGATTATAATTTTTAAAAGTTATTTTTACTAAATTATTTGCATAAGTAATTTATTTTATGATCCAATATTGTATCAATTTCATTAGCGCTTAGTTTTTTCTTTTTTACATTTTATAGCTTTTAATACCCTGAGAGTGAGGGCTTATTTTTTATGAGGTTTCACTGGTTTGTTTGCTTTGATTTATTTCATCCATGTGAATGATGTATTTTGTTATTTATGAACAATACTAGCACAGTCATTAAAAATTACCTGCGCCACCAACCTTCACACTCAGCGAACATTACAATTTACCTGTTCCTTCTATGAACAAAAACTACACTGGTTAATTTTTACTTGGTTGGTCCATATTCTGACACAAAATGCATGCCACACAAAGACCAACCAAGTAAAAATTAACCAGTGTAGTTTTTGTTCATAGAAGGAACAGGTAAATTGTAACATTCACTGAGTGCTTCACTTTCTCCTCACAAATCTATTTACTATTATCCTGCCTGTTTTTTGTCTCAAAGAAGAAAAAAATACTCAACAGTACTAATACTGACTGTGAATTGTGGTGCTATATAAATAAATATATTAATTCACTGATTCATTCATAGGAGAATAGTGCTTGTATCTCCTGCGAACAGTGTCTGTATGATCTGTGAACAGTATCTATATTACCAGCACCACCTTTCAAAAGTACCTGCATCATCTGAGAATAGTACCTGCACTACCAGTGAACAGTACTTGCATTATCTGAAGAAGTCTTTGGATGAAACATGCGAGAATGCCAGCATGGAAGGTTGCTCTTGTAAGAAATACAGTACATAATACTATAGGATTAAGAAACTGCATAAGTTAAACCATTATCATACTGTCTTGCTTTGTAAAGCTGATTCACATGACAGTGGAGGCTAACTACTGCAAGAAGAGAAAGGTGGGACTATGAAAGGAGACTTGGTAAGCTGAAGGAGGAGGATGGAGGAGTTGAATCAGCTCAGACACATACAGACAGCAACAGAAGTATGTAGTAGGGAGATACAGAGTCAAATAAGGTCAGAAGCAACTTTGAAGAGTTATGGTATCCATTAGGGATATTAAGACACCCCCCCATGTTGCAGATATGCCAAATAAAATGGTGTTGTAATGCATGGGCTGCCTGATACCTGTGTCCAGCATTGAATCCACAGCATAGGCCACTCACTCCATGCTGGATCATCATCTCAACTGGTGGCAGAGATTGGATCAGGCAGCATCACTGTAGAATGTTCAAACTGGAGAACTGGAAAATAACCAGCATGTAGAACAAAGCACTATGGCTGGGCATCCAAGACATTCGTAAGATAAACCTTGGACAAACTATTCTGGAGATTCAGAGACATGGATCACCCAGACAAGCACCCTCAGATGATCGTTCTGTATTCAACTGATATACAGCCAGATCCCACATCTGCTCATCTTTGAGGAGTGGGTACAGGAGCTGCTGAACTGGATCGGACCTGACCTCACAGATAAGAAAGCAGTGCTGTTCATGAGGGAATTGTAACAAACTCAAGGCAAGATTCACTCTGCAGCCTGGAGCCAGTTGAGTTACTCCATGGAGTACAAGGAACACTCCCAGTGGAGAGGGATCAAAGTGACCTCAAAACATTTTAAGGCATTCAAGGAAGACCCTGGAGAAATGGAGGGATTCCTGCAGGACTTTGAGTGTTAGTGGCAGGGGAACAAAGGGCTCGATGCAAATGTTGGAGTTAAAACCAACATAACGAAAAATACCTTTGTGAGTTAACCAAGACCGGGTAACGTGAGATTCAAATTTTTCTTACCTGAAAAGGTTAACATGTGATGGCCTACAAAACACACGAAAACTACAAAACTGGAGTCGCCTAAAATCTGACCTCATCGTCACTGCCAAACACACGATAAACGCGATAAATGTCCCAATACAACTATACAAGCGAAACGTCCGTCGTTACCTAGTGCCCCAGCCAATCACAGCACCCCAAAGTATCAAGTTCAGTTGAATAAACTATATACACACCCAAAATAACTGATGCACCTTTGTCTGTGTATCGCGTTCATTTGAGCTAGAGCACAGGACCCAGGAGCGGAGGTTAGTTATAGAGAGTGAGGTAGAGAGGAGCAGAGCACATCAGTTAGGAGTTGAAGAGTTGTACACCATAAAGCTACACATAAAACGCTTTTGTACATACCCATAACACACATCCAAACATAAACACACATACACACAAATAGTTATTTTGTTTTATATCACACATACACTTTTAGTGACAGTGTGAGTCTGTGAGTGCAAGTGAATGGTGCAGGGACCAGAGCTGTCCATAGGATTGTGTAGCAACAGCGCCATTTGACACTTTCAGGCCACTGTGATATTTGATCTATGACTTAAAGATTTGAGATGGAATAACTTTGGAATGAAACACCTTTCAGCAGTGGGACTTCCCTTGTTTTACTCAGGGGGCTGAACCCTACTACATAGATATATAGAACATATTCAGTATTACTATCCCTTTAAAACCCTACAAGGGAGAGGTGATCAATGACACAAGATAGACATATGTGATCAGATGTGTAATTGACACGGACACTTACAGGTGATCCTCATGGACGTGGATTCAACATGTCACCATAACAAACCTCCACTACATCTGAGGAGGGTGGGCTGTCACTTTTGAACAGCAGTAAGGTGTTGTTCATGTGGTCATAATAATAATACCAAAACAAAGGGGAGGAATCGCACCAGCTCTGTATATAACTCCTTACTCAATCTAAAACTGTAATTAGTTGAGGTGCACTCTTAGGAATATATAATGATACAGAAGAAAGGAAGGGGGAAAACAACCGGAGGAGAACCACTAGGCGATGCCCCCCCCATCCCTCTCACAAAAGAAACCTAACTGAGGTACACTCCAGGAGTATACAAAAAATAGATATAAGCTTAGTTAGACAATACTGAATTAATCAAGTGAATACATCAAATCAATTAGAAACCATCCAGCACAGGTATATGAAGTCATAAGGAAATTTCCCTATAGAATAATGCCCCTATAGACTGAGAGCAAGTATATGTAAAGCAAACGGGCAATACCAAGTATCTACAAAAAATCCAAAGTGGCCCATTAGCAATGTGCAATATTATCACACATATAAAGTGCAAAGTGATAATAATAAACAAAGCATGAATACACATCATATACTTAACTCTATGACTCCAGGAGTCACACAGTTTGATCTTTCCCTTATGCTCTTACTTATATTCATAGAGTTAAGTATATGATGTGGATTCATACTTTGTTTATTATTAACACTTTGCACTTTATATGTGTGATAATATTGTACATTGCTAATGGGCCACTTTGGATTTTTTGTAGGTACTTGGTATTGCCCGTTTGCTTTACATATACTTGCTCTCAGTCTATAGGGGCATTATTCTATAGGGAAATTTCTTTATGACTTCATATTCCTGTGCTGGATGGTTTCTAATTGATTTGATGTATTCACTTGATTAATTCAGTATTGTCTAACTATGCTTATTTCTATTTTTGTGTACTCCTGGAGTGTACCTCAGTTATTAGGTATCTTTTTTTTTGGGGGGGGGCACTGGCTACTGGTTCTCTTCCGGTTGGTTTCCCCCTTTCTTTCTTCCCTTTTTTCTGTATCATGTGGTCATAATGGACTAATGGTAAGGTGTGTGTTATCCAGGTAATTGTTTTCTGGTGTGTCTGTGGTTAGTGGTGTGATTATTTGTGATTGGTATGTACCTGTCAGGTGTGTGTTTTGTCTCTATGGACTGCTGAGGTTACATAGGTGAGCTTGATTTGTTCTTGGAGTGACAGGTGTGCATGTCGTGTTGTGTGTTAACCCCTGTTGTTCAAAGGTGTGTTGGGTGGCTTATGTTGTGCTGCTTTTTGTTTCTCTTATCCCTGTGGGGTTTCTGGATTCTTGTTGTTTGCCTGTGACTTGTTTGTATGGTTTAGGCCGGTGTTTCACAACCATTGTGCCGTGGCTCTTTAGTGTGTTATGAGTGGAAGCTCAGGGTGCATAACTATTCCCATACAGGTTACAACTGCTTTGTAGACGTGTTCTGAGATGTATGTTTCTGGTGGTCATTCTGCTCAATTATCTCCTTCTTGTCATCCCCACTGTGAGACCTACTGATAACTATGAATCCATTGATTCTTCCTTTCACTGAGCCCTTTCTAACAACTTCAAGGGGTGCCCTAGAACATCCAGATTGCAAGTTAGGGGTGTCTTAGGTGGAGGGGTTGTGAACCACTGGTCTAGGCCTTGTTGTAGTAATTGCTAGGCATTACAGGGGTTAATATCTGACCTCTGTATGCTTGGGTTATGTCCTTGAATGACCTGCTTTTCTGTTTGGTTTTCCTCGACAGTGGTTTTCTACTCTGAGTTGTGTGATGTTCGCCAAAAAGAATGGGTGGTAGATTTCTGGAGGAAAATGTTGCAATTTAACTCACGTTAGCCCTAACTCCAACATTTGAATGGCTCTGGGCTTCGCTTTTCATTGTCCTCAATGGGCGATTTTTTGATATTTTGGCGATGGACGTCATGTGTTTTAAAACTGCCGTTATTTCTTACTTGTGGGAACATTTGCATCGCATACTTGACTTAAAAACTACCGTCACCAGTTTTTTCTGCCAACGCCAACATTTGCATCGAGCCCAAAGTTCCCCCATAGGAGTGGGTCAGAATTCTGGCTGGAGGGACCACAAATGTTTATTGGTCTCTTCCCTGAAAAGCAGCTGTTACTATGAGCAGTTTAAGTTGGCCATTCTAGCCAACTACAGTGTAACAACAAAGACATATCATGTCACCTTTAAGGACTTGAAGCCAGTCAAAGGAAACGCTCATAGAATCTCCTAGTCCTGCAAAAACTGTTTAAGGGCAAGTGGCCATTTTGGCCAAGGGGCAAACACTTCTCCTGCTGGAACAATTCTACTGTCATGAATGCATACTCGAAGTCTGAAAGTTTGTATTCAAGTGAAATCTCACTACACTGGAGATATCATCCACTCTGGCTGATGTGGTCCATCTTAAATCACAGTGCCAACATTTAAAAAAGTCTAGAGATCATTTTCTCCTGGGCAGTCACATTAGAGTGTCACTAGTGATATATATTACTGTTTAGATCAACATCAATAGAAAACCTCATACAGCAGCGTTAAAACGGTTTGTATACATCAGGACAGAAATTACCCACACCTAAATCCTACATTAAGTCTTATAAGCAAGCAATAATAATATGTGAGTACGTTCATAACACAGTAAAGTTAATATCAGACACATACTATATGGAGTTAACATTCAATTTTAAAACCAGGGACAGAAGCATTAATGGACAGGCTCCAAATCTGGGACAATTGGCAGGCATGGACAACCACTGGACAGTGGAATAAGGCAGGGTGTCAGTCAGTATGTATATATTTGGTTCTGTGACTATCAGTGAAAAAAGTCTGGGGGAACAGACAGTTTATGGGTAGGTCTATGAGACTGTGACTACCAGTGGATAGCGGAACAAGGTTGGGGTATCAGACGTTATGTACTTCCAGGAACAGGAAACTTAACATGTAAAAATTGTGAGAGGAATATAGCTTTAGATATCCTGTATTTACATCTAGTATTTGTTAAAAGTCATTATCTGAACAGGAGTAAAATCCTGTGCTAAGCCCTTGCATGACAGAGCTCTCTTTCCAGCACATTGCTACATTATGAGTTGGGGACCTGTCTAGCCTAGAAGGGGTTCAAAATCTCCAAATTAGGCAGTCAGCAGTTGTAAAAGATTACCCAGTGGAGTAACTAGACATTGGAGGGCCCTGGTGAAAACCCCTTTTTGGGCCCCCTAACACAATAGAAGCATTCTAGGGGTTAGAATCCTCCTTTAAATCAATTTAAATCAGTGGTAATTTCTCCTATTGTCCCCTATGGTGACGGTATTTTGCTGAAAAATTTCTCTTCTTTAGCTTTCTTAGTTGAACTTATGCAGAAAGCAAACAATGAGCAATTCTAAAGCAAACAAACTGCACCACAGAACTCAAAAATTCCCCATTAATTTGAATGCTAGGAATATCTCCAATGTATTGCTTTGCAATACATTTGAGACCTCTCTAGTAACTAGGGGAGTTAAAGTTCTTGCATGTTATGTTTTGGGAGTTCATTTGAAACAAACGTTTGTTAACATTTATTAGTGTAGTGATCCTCATGTGGTTTTTGCTCAAGGAAGGCACCCCTACAGTATGGAATTGTTATAGTCCCATTATAAACAGTTAATTTCCTCAAGTCTGCCATCAAAAATCATAGCTCTGAGGGCCGCTGTAACTGGCAGGGCTCCCCCAAAATTTCAGTGTTCCACCTCACTATTTGACACTGCCCAATATTAACCCATCAGTGTTACTAAACTGCACTTGAGTACAGACACATGCTACATATCAGTGATTTCTTTTCAGCACTATTACATTGTGTACATATAACATTTAATCACACACACAACTCTACACATAATGTGTGTAAGAGAGTGTTTGAATTTCTATCAGTGTGTATGTGATATAATGGATATATATGTGGTACAATGTTTTTGTGCGAGAGTGTAAGTAGCAGAATGTATGTATGTGAGAGTGTATGAATGTGGTGGAATGTTTGTGGCTGAGAGTGTGTGTGTGCATGAGAGTGTATGTGGGGGAATGTGTGTAAATGAGAATGTATGTGGTGGAATGTGAGCTTATTAAAATGTGTATTTAATCTTCAGTCATGGGCCACACTATCACACAAAAGTGTGAGCGCCACATTATTTTTTTATTGATGACAGTGAATTAGAGCCTGTCATCTGTTCAAAAATATGGATGTATTATTAATCAGTTCAATGACAATACTTGTATTTAACAGACATCTATTCTTGAACTGTACAGTACTGGCAAGCAGGGAATTAGGAGATGGTGGAATTGCATGCAAAAAAGAATGGAAACATGTCTGAGAACTGGAGTTCTATGGCATAAGAACTTTCTTATTCTGACTACAGACAATTTCAGTTACCACCACTTTGTGAACATCTTGCCTCTAGTCTTTTTTGTGTTGAAAAGCTTATTGACAAGTTCTCATCCACTGCCACTGTGTTTTGACTTCCAACAACTGATGTAATGGATGGTTCCTGTCTAGGCCACACCTCTTCCTGTTTGGGGAGAGAAATGGCAGTAATAAGCTGTTTGGGGACAAAGATGGCACTGATAAGCTGTTTGGGGACAGAGATAACACTGGCAAGATGTTTGGGGACAGAGATGCCAGTGTCATCTCTGTCCCCAAACAATTTGCCAGTGCCATCTCTGTCCCCAAACAACATGCCATATTTAGACCCAGACAGCCTATTACTGCCATCTCTGTCCCCAAACAGCTTATTACTGCCATCTCTCTTGAAGGTTCTAGAAGGGTGTCACCAGAAACTTGATGAATGCAAAGAGTTAAACCAATCACACTGTATAGAACGCATACAAATTCTTATTGATTTCTATTGATTTTTACCCCTTGAACGGTATTGAGGTCTTCAATACCTTGCAAAACAATGTATTGGAGACCTTCTAGCATTCAATGGGTTAAAAGTCTAATTTAAATTAATAGGTATTTTTATTTTTTCATTATTTATATTTGTCCTCTGTGGTGTAATTGGTTGTCTCGGTATTACTCCAGTTGTGCTTTATACGTTAGCATCACTACTTATTGCAGGAATAGAGGAAACATATTTTAACCCTTTAGGGACCAGATGCTACAGGGTTCTGAGCCTTTCCCACACATAACTACCTCATGCATAACTACCTCATGCAATCAGGGGGTTCACTCTTAAAATGCTGTCCCAGCACCATACAATGCAAATTATGCAGTCCAAGTGGTTTCTCACACATAACTACCTCATGCATAACATAACTACCCCATGTAATCAGGGGGTTCACTATCAAAATGCTGTCCCAGCACCATATACTTCCCTAACCTTGTATCCTGCCCTGTACACAACTCTACTAGAACTCCATTCAACCTGCTGGTAGTTTTCATTCTGATCTGACCAGTACTTTTACTCCTGCCTCTGACTGCAGAAAGGATATACTCATGGTCAACTTTGTTCTGAAGCTCGTCTCTCCAGAACTCCTCTCAAGCCATCCAGTAGAAAATATATTTTCTCCTCAGTTCCTGTAACTGGTATTCAATCTGCCATAATGTGTCATTTTTTTCTTTATGACAATGCATTGTGCAGTATTAGAGGTTGTGAATGATTTCAGTCACACTAGTTAATACTCACTAGTTTCTTTAGTTGGCATCAACCTTTTCTGCTACTAAGTGGGCTAGCTGTCAAACAAAAGGTTGCCATGGCAACCCCTTCCAGCATTCACTAAAACAAAGACACTTGTGTGAGTAGTTTTAATGCCACCTATGCACTAACCGAGCTTTAAGCAGTGCACAGGATACATTTAAACTACCTCAACGGAAACAAATCATGGTGAGTGACCGTCTAGCAGGAGAACTTGCTAATATTAGGTAAAGGGGTGGGAAGAAGGATCTTAAAAACTAAATATATTTCTAGGCTGACTGGATACATTTCTACAGGCCCTACCGATTCCGACTCTGGATGCTGCTGTTAGAGCCAGTCTGAACTCTCCTATCTCTCGTGAGGAACTACTGCAGGTGATCAAGACGTCAAAGAACGCTAAGACCCCCGGTCCTTATGGTCTCCCAAATGCTTTTTACAAAGAATGTAAAGTGTCTCTTGTGGAGCCACTGTTGACTGTCTTCAATGCTCTCATGGGAGGTGAGTGCATGTCCCTGGACATGTCTAAATCCTGCATTGCTGTCATCTCCAAGGTTAGATTGAGAAAAATATTGTCCCATTTTGCTATTGAACTCTGATCTTAAATTATTTAGCATAATCCTGGCCACTCCACTTGCCCCTTACCTCCCCAGTAAGGTCCATGGGGACCAGGTTGGCTTTATTCCACACAGACAGGCTGGGGATAACACTCACAAGCTTCTTACCCTTATACATTCCACAGCTGCATCTCACTCTGGATTGCTCCTCCTTGGGCTGTATGCCGAGAAGGCATTTGATCGGGTGGATTGGCTTTACCTCAAGTCCATCCTGGACTGTTTTTCGGATCCTGTGGCCCTTTTTTTTTATGACTATTCAATCCCTATATCATTGTTCAACAGTGACGATCGGGCTACCTACTGGCTCCGTGTCGACTTCTTATTTATAATGGCAGTCATCAGGGTTGCTCACTTTCCCTGCTTCTTTTTGCCCTGGCAAATCCAGATATATCGAGGGTACCACATCATGGTACCCCCGCAAAATTTCTCTTTTTGCTTATGATATCATCCTCTCACTGACATCTCCTCATGTATAGCTACCTAACCTCTTTGCAGTCCCCAAGGTCTTCCAGGTGTTTTCTGGATACAAAATCAACACATCTAAATCAGAGGCCCTTCCTTTTCAGGTTCCGGCCTGTGACCTTGCTCTATTGCGTTCCAACTGCCCGTTCACTTGGAGTTCCTCAAGTATTAAATACCTTGGTGTACAGCTCACTCCTTTATACTCTTCTCTGTACCGTTTCCACTGCTGCTTGTTAATCTCCGACAGGAGATGGATCGTTGGTCTTAGTACAATATCTCCTGGGTTGGCCAGATAGTGTCAGTAAAAATGAACATCCTCCCAAAGCTATTATACTTTTTACAAACACTCCCTGTCAGAGTCCCCAAACCAGCATTAGAGGATTGCCAACGGACCATCATGCAATTTATTTGGCAGGGCAAAAAGCAGAGAATTTCTCGCCAGGTTCTGACTCTCCCTAAGTCTGACGGTGGCTTAGCCATCCTGAAATTTGTAGATATTACCTGACCTCACATCTCAAGTAGCTTCAGGCCTGGTTCCTTCCACCGGGAAGGAATATTTGGATGGATTTGGAATCACTTTCTTTGGCTCTGATTACCCTTCCCAGTCTTCTTGGGATGAGAGGCCTGGAAGCCCTCCAACACCGCGACCTCCCAGCCACTATCCGATTTCAATTCACACAATCCTGGAAAACCTTCCCCACGCTTTTGGAGACACCTTCCCAACTTACTCCACTGTTTGGCAACCCCAAATTCCCTCCAGGGGTCCATCCACATGCCTTACTCTCATGGAAACAGGAGGGTCTCTCCTTGGTCCATAATGTTCTGGAGGATGGAAAATTCCTTGATCTACGATCCTTCCCGGATTTACCTTTCGATAGTTTTTAATATCCCCAAGTCAGACATTCCTTCAGGCTCTGTCCCCGATCCTTGTTTTTCAACGGCTGATGTCCTTTGCCTTCATTCATCCTTGGCTAGGGGTTCCATTTCAAGGTTGTACATACTTCTAGGTTCGGAATCCCCTGGAAACATAAATATACAGAGCGATCTGGGGAAGGAGCTGGGTGATGAAACCTGGACAAAGATTTGGGAATCAGCTTCTTGAACTTCCATTTGTACTGCAGCTAAGGTGAATACATACAAAATTCTTCTGCTATGATACTACACCCCAGTCTGGCTCCATTCCTATAACCCAACTTTCCCGATCTCCTGCTGGAGGGGCTGTGCCAAC
Organism: Rhinophrynus dorsalis; assembly: GCA_037306005.1. Taxonomy (NCBI): domain Eukaryota; kingdom Metazoa; phylum Chordata; class Amphibia; order Anura; family Rhinophrynidae; genus Rhinophrynus; species Rhinophrynus dorsalis. The sequence goes on along the minus strand of CM074718.1, from coordinate 536,425,299 downwards.
CCTGGTACTCTTTATTACATCTGGTGGACAGGTCTGGTCATCCAGGATTTCTGGACCTGGACTCATACCCTGATACATCAGCTCACCACAATCTCTCTTCCTCAGGACCCGGTAGTGCTGGTTGAGGGCACCCATCCCAGCTGTCCCCAGGCCCAGGCCCTTACAATCTTTAATTAGACATGTTCTTACTGCTGCTCGTTGCCTGGTAGCTCAGTTGTGGAGGTTCCCTGCAGTCCCCTCACTTGCCCAGATCTTATCCAAAATAATGCACATCAAACTGATGGAAAGCCTGACCTCGATTCTGAATGACTCTGTTCTCCGCCACATGATGTCTGGAGCATGTGGACATTGAAAAGGTAGGTTGTGGACGTTGACGGGCTGTAGAGTGTGTCCTTCTTTTGTTTCCGCTCATGATACATGCATGACCTGGTATTTCCTTTTGATGACCTTTCCGATGTCAGGCCTCGCCATATGGGGTCCATATATCTATCTGTCTCGTACCTCTTTGTCTGTCGTGCTCTCTATTAATTTTTCCTTCTTTTTTTTCTTCTTTCTTTTCCCTTCCCTCTGCCCCATGTCCCTTACTCTCCCCTCCCTTGTGTACTTGTGCCCGTTTATATATGGGTCTGTCCCCCTCTAAATGCAGACTGCTGGTCTTGATAGTGTTTTTTCAAACATTTCTAATTTATACTGTCACTGTTCTGTTATGTCTCTGTACGAAAACAAAACTCAATAACATCTGACAAAAATAAAAAGCTAAACATATCTTAAAATAGTAATGTGTCATATAATCACACTCAGTCACACTCTTTAATACTTTACAGTGCATTACAATAAAGAAAATGAATCTTTACTATCTCTTTCAGGCCGTAACATCCTCTTTCATCTTCTCTTTCAGATATAACTGAATTGGATTGAGATTTATTCCCTATCCCCTTTAGCTGACATTCATCCATATGGACACATTCAGGCATAAAAACTTCTACTGTAACAACTACCAATTTAAAATATCATTTTGTTGTGCTTTTTCCCAGTAGTTTATTCTTATACCCTCTTTACCATTTAAAGGGTTATCTAATTAATTGTCTCCATTTCCCTCGAAAATGTAGTTTCACCCACAGCTCCTAGTTTAACAAAGTCATTCTCACTGGAATTATAGATAATGTTATTACAGCCTATAGATTCATTTTCCATATCCCTATCCACATTCATGTTCACCTTGGTGTAATACATATTTCAGAGAATAAAGTATTTAAATGGTTAGGAACACTTTAGTTAGACTTTGAATATTATGCTAATGCAAAATAGGTACAGTTAAATAGCCTAAAAGTCTTACTTATTTATTTAATCTAAACCTGTTTTTTACTTAATTATGTCAATGATATTGAGCTCCCTGGATTGTTTCCCAGAGAGCTTTCTGCCAGGGACTGCAAAAACAGGGAGAGTGATACAATGTAAAAAAGATACAGTGTAAAAAAGATAGCAAACAGAGAACTCAGTGCAGCAGGGAAAGTGTTACATTGTTTCACTGTCTGCTTTCATGGTCGGATTACCAAAAAGCAGTTTGGAAACAGAGATCCAGTGTGCTTACTTTCAAGTGAAGATAGCAAAAAAGTTGAACGTATAGGCAATTTTACTTTACATATTATGCACGTCCAGATTAGGTAAAACCAAAATAAAAGTTTACTGACCATTTAATTAAACTAAAATGCAGCTGTAGATGCTAAGCTTTCCCCATCATTATCCAGGTATTATCCACTTTCCCATTCACTGCTATGACATAACACAGAGAAGGGGGAAGGTATGCGTGTGGAGGGGGTACAATGTAGCTATAAAAGGTTGGATCTAATGGAGAGACACATGATGCCACTGATGAAATAATCTGTATATTGCAAAATGCATTGGACCTATATATTGCTATATGGTTTTCATTAAATAGTGTCATGCCCTCACCTGTTTGTCTTATGGGTTCTAGGCAGGTCCCTTGCTGATTGGTTCTATTCTCTTTTTAAGGAGGCCTGTCCTAGAACCTATGCCAAATTAACCATGTTCCCAGCTTTGTATTTTTTACTTTGTATCCAGATATCTGACCTCAGATTTTTTATATTTTGACCATTCTCCTGGATTATCCTACTGTACTTTGCCCTGGCTATTGTGATTCCCTGTTTTTTACCCTGGGCTGTTTGACTACCATACCTTCTTTGAGGCCTGTTTTGCTGCAGACTGGATCCAGGAGCTTGATGAAGTTCATATTACCACCTTCATATCCCTTTGAGTCCCAGCACAACTTGGAGCTCGTATCGCCGCCTAGGCTGTCATTGCCAGTGTTGTTGAGGCTTGTTGCTTCTCCCATTTTATATTGAATGAAAAAAGGTGGGGTTACTGGTGGAGCTGAAGGTATCTTGTTAGCATTCACAGGGTAAAAACTGAATAACAATAATATGTCTAGTCAAAAGAATAAATGCATAAGTATTTACAGACTTTAACTTATGAATTAAGACAAAATCAATATGTATAAAGGCAAGTAGGGCACATAGGTATAGAATATTTTCTTGGGTGACACGTAACTGATAGATCAGTTGGACAGATGAGAATAATATTTGCAATATACAGCTGTAAACACTCTAATGCAGGATAACTATTGCAGTATGCAGTTATAAACACTCTACTACAGGATACGTGAAGTTGTTGTTGTATAGGAGTAAATTTCTAGATAGCGGTTTGAAAGTTATGCGTCTGTTTAGGGCCATAGTTGATATAAATCCACACCTTCACTGTATCAGAATAATCTGAAGATGTTGGGTGGCGGGGTAAAGGTCACAAGACTGTAAAGTGCATCAACAAGTATTTTTCACAAATATTGATCTTGGTTAAGTTTGTTTGTCCTTATTTTGCTTTGTTTTTTTCTATTGCTGCTTCATGCGGATGATATTCATTCTACTTGATGTTACAGTTGAGGGACAGGATGTATTGATAGTTGAGAACTGATGCTCTCTTATTTCTCCTCCAATAGGTTAATGTTTGCTCAGGAATTCCCAGGTGGTCTTCCCGCTGAGGAAGTGCTATGCGCACAAAACGCATAGGGTTAACATTATAGTATCTCCCAGCACCCATACCACTATCTTCTCTGCCAAGTATTTTTAACCGCACACCAAGGTCTTGTAGCATGACGAAATATGCCATCATAGTAGATGCTGTGGTCTAGCTATAATACTAGCAGAAATCAGTAGGGAGGGTTGCCGGAGAATTGCCACTTTATTACACTTAAAGTGTATTGGTATTTATGTTCAATAACGTTCACTTTTCAATTATCAATGGCTAACATCCATTACTAATTTGGATACATGATCGGACTGTAAATAACGCCTTAATTAACCCTTCCTGTGAAGGAAGAACAGAGGAAGAAGCAAGCAAACATTAACTCGTTGGAGGAGAAATAAGAGTGCTGAACTCTTTCAACTTACATGTAAGTTACTACTTTCTGTTTCCAAATACCTATTATATATATAGACATATACTTTTCCTTACTCTATATCGGTGTGGGAACGAGGAACTAACATCAATTCACAGCTATCAATACATCTCGTCCCTCAACTGTAACATCAAATAGAACGAATACCATCCGCAAAACAAAATAAGGACAAATGAACTTAACCAAGATCAAGATTTGTGAAAAAGACTTGTTGATGCCCTTTACAGGCTAGTGACCTTTACCCCGCCACCCAACATCTTCGGATTATTCCAATACAGCGAAGGTGTGGATTTATATCAATTATAGCCCTAATCAGACGCATAACATTCATACCGCTATCTAGATATTTACTCCTATACACCAAGACCTTCATGTATCCTGTATTAGAGTGTCCGGCTCCAAAAGGGACTGACAGCGCAGGCGCACGGACGTCACTATGGCAAAATGTCCGTGTTTCCTGCTACTGTCAGCCTCAGAACAAGTGTAAAATCAGTTAAACCAGGTAACGATTCTGGCGACTAGCACTACTAAGCAGCTAGTCTCCAGATGGGGACTAGATTAAGATGAAGGTTTTGTGGGGTGGTAGTTCCCCTTTAACACTATCAATAAAGTGAAATAATACTAACCCCAACACTACCCTATTACCCATATCCAATAAGTTTAACACTTGTCATCCACTGTCTTCTATATTCTTCTATCTGGCATCTTCTTTTTATCTTTTTTCTTCCTCTTCTTACCTTCATTCTTCATCGTCTTATGGTCGTCTTCTTACCTTCTGTATTCTTCTTATGATATATTCAATGTGACTATAATAAAAAATAGAAATGTGCAAATCATAGATGCCCCCAAAAATAGTCCAGTTAAAATAGCATGATGCCCCCCAAAAATAGTCTGGTTAAAATTGCATGAAGTCCACCATAAAAAGTTTAAAACTGCACAATGCCCCCACAAAAATAGTCCAGTTATAATTGCACTATGCCACTATAACTGCTGCCGCTGGTGGCAGGAAAGCAGAGCAAGAAACCCCCCTCAATTACCACTCAGGCTGTTGCCCGAGCCATACTGAGGAAAATTTGAAGAGAGACTGGTTTTTATATGGCCAGTCTCTATTTAAAATGGTTCCCAGTCTTCCATTGGCTGGGATGTGGGGGCTTACAAACCTCGCAGCCAATCAGCTTATAGTGGAAGGAAAGCCTGGGAACCATTTTGAACAGAGAATGGCCATATAAAAGCCAGTCTCTGTTCAAATTTCCTCAGTATGGCTCGGGTAACTGAGTGGGTTTTGCTCTGTTTCCTGACACCGCCAGCATCATGCAATTATAACTATTTTTGGGGGCATCTATGATTTGTATTTTTTTATATAGCCACATTGGATATATCAGAGGAAGAAGACGGAAGATAAGAAGAAGACGATAAGGAGATGAAGAATGAAGATAAGCAGAGGAAGAAGATAAGAGCAAGACACCAGACAGGAGATTACAGAAGAAGACTGACAGTGGATAACCAGGGTGCTGAAGACTCCACTGGTCAGTGTTTATTGTAATGGGATGGTGTTTGCTTTAGGGGGATTAACCCTGTGAGTGCCAGGTGGTTATGCAATGATCTGCAATGCATTGCATACTCCACTGGTCCTCATAAGGTTAATATTCTTTTCTTTTCACTCATGTTTTTAGTTACCTGGATGTATTGATATGGGGCTTAAGGCCCCATATCAATACTAGTGAAGGGATCACTAGCCACGCATGCGTGTGTGTTAGAAACCACTGTTCTACTACACATCGGTGGTTTTTAAATCACATTGTAGACTAAATGGCTAGGTTTGCTAGGCACTATTTTTATGCAAAAATAGAGAGTCCCTTAAAGTGTGTTACAATCCACCACATGTAATACAATGCCAAATACAACTATTTTTTCACTTTGTCCAATGGGCGCAAATTTTGAGCGTGTTGTGCATTTTTACGTGTCAGTAGTTTGTCACAGCGCAGGAAGAAGAATACCAAACTGTAGCTTCGCCACTTTTTTTACCCGGTGGGAATAGTATCAAACCCCTTGTCATTGCTTAGTATTGACATTTAATTTTTATTGGAAATCTTACCTCTTTCAGCAAAATTTGCAACTTGCTCAGAGTAGGGTGCGAGGAATGAGGCAGAAAGGAGGAAATGCATAGAGTTTGCTGGGAGGCCAAGGGTGATGGAAGGCATCCATTGCCACTGCGAAGGGATCCGGTCTCCAGCTGAAGAAGCACGGGACTTGAGTGAACAGTCTGGACACGAAAAGGTCCAAGTCCCGGGGACCCCAGAGGTCCACGATCTGATGAAACAGCTCCTGACGCAGGTGCCAGTCGCTCGGATCCTGGATAAAACACGAGTTCCAATCTGCCTCCGTGTTGGGAAACACTCGGAATGTGGGTTGCATGAATCGAAATGTTGTAAGCCAGGTAAAACTGCCAGAACTCCGTCGCCAGATGCGTAAGATCCCATGACTTTGTTCCGCTCAGGTGATTGATGTATCTCACCACGGAAACATTGTCCATACGCGAAAGGACAGAACAATTCGAGGATGTGTACCTCTTACTTTTGAGCTGACCAACGCCCACCTGTGGATATGGTCCCACATTGCGCTCCCCAACTAAAGACGCTGGCATCCAAATCTATAACAATGCCCGGGATCATCCCCAAAATTTCCCTGCCATTCTATGCGTCAATATGATGTAGCCACCATGACAGCTCCTCTGAAGCATCGAAATCGAGTGGTATGGCATGATCGTAAGTTAGACCTAAGTGTAGTGAGCGAATCTTCAAGCATTGTAAGGCCCGATAATGAAGGGGCCCCGGAAAGATAACCTGAATTGACGCAGATAGCAAACCGATTACACTCGTGAGATTGCGAATGGAGATCTGAGATTTGTTCAATACTCTCCTGATCTCCTTGTTGATGGTTTTCACCTTGGTCAAATGGAAGTGAAGGGATCCCTGTACTGAGTCTATTGTGAAACCCAGGAACTCCAGTTCCTGAAACAGAGTCCAAGACAAGAGGAGGTAGAGAGATGGAAGGTCTTGAGACATAATTAACAAGTCGTCTAAATAGACGATAAGACAAACACATTGTTGCCAAAGGCACCCCACTACGGGTTTTAACAAGTTGGCAAAACACCAAGGGGCTGACGACAGGCCGAATGGCAGGCATGTGAAATGCCATTTTTGGTTGTTCCATATGAATTAGAGGTAGTCCTGGTGTGTGTCCACCACAGGGATCTTTAGATAACTATCCTGAAGGAATATTTTCGCCATCCAGTCCCCTATCTGTAAAAGGTCATGGAGGGAATGAATGCCCTCCATTTTGAAATGCTGATATGTCACAAAGGCATTCAATGGGCGTAAGTTGATGACCAGGCGGACCCGCCACCTTTTTGGGGTACTAGAAAAAGACTGCTTAAGAACCCAGGAGTCCCCATAGGGACTGGTATGGTAGCATTCTTGCTGAAGAGGGCTTGGACCTCTTGAGTGACTAGTGCCCTGTCTGGAGGAGAAAAATGTATGACATGAGGTGGTCGAGTTTGCCGAGGCTGTAACAAAAAGTCTATTCGATAAGCCTACACGTCTGTAGTCAACAAGGACCAATTTCTCTTGAAAAACCTTAACTTGCCCCCCTCTTCTATAGGGTAAAAAAGAGGGGGTATGAACCTCTGGCTCCGCGGTTCTGTCAGGGCTGATTCTTTTGGGGGAAGAAGTTACTGGCCAGTGGTCTTGCCTCCTGAACAGTGGTTCTCGAGAACCATGGAAGGACCTCTAGTGAAGTGGCCGGACAGAAGGCCCCTACCTCTGCCAGCCCCGTGGAAAACCTTAGGGCCGAAGACCCATTTCATACTGGACTGGGCCTTGTCTAAGGCTGTGAAAGTCTGGACAAAGGAAACAAATTCCATTACGAAATTGTCTCTGTATAAGAACCCTTTAACTTGTGGGCCTGGTCCTGACGTGGCCATATTAATTAATTTAGGCTCAATTTTAAGGAGTATGGCTTTACGCCATTCCGTAGCCAGTGCGGTATTGGCATTGCCAGTGAGGTAAATCACTCTCTGAATCCAGCCCCTAACTGACAAAAGATCCATTTGTTCATTACCAGAAATTGCTTCCTCCACCATCTCAAAAATTTTTGTGCAAGGTCCTAGGACATCAAGCACTTTATCCTTGCAATTGCGTAGGCAATAATCAAGGCCTTTTTTGGCTTTCCAGCCAGTCTTGCCCAAGAACTGACTGATCTTGGGATCTACGACAGGGGTGTTACACACCATATCAGGGACAATGGGTATTGGGCATTCAGCCCTGAGTTTATTACGTGTGGCCTTGTTCAAGGGCTTGCGAACTCTAGAAGCCAGGTACTTGGCGACATGGAACATGGACAGGGAACCAGTCGGCTGTGCGGGGATGTAAAAGATTGTCTGGGTCAAACAGTGGTTCGCCTTGAGGGTGAAGCAAAGTATGATCATTATCAATCTTAGGGGTAACCCCTTCTTGTGGCGGTGCGGAAAGCACTGAGGTATCATCATCTTCAGACTCAGAGCACAGAATGACGTCCTCAGACCCCTCAGAAGCCTCCTCCGAATCGGAATCTGAGTCTGAAAGATCCCCTAAGGCTCTCGCCTTTTTCCATTTGTGTACCGTTTTTTCCCAGTACTGGGCTCGTTTCAGTGGTGGGATCATGCCATCAGTGACAGCACATCCACTGTCCGATTGAACATTAATGGAGGCTGGGGTATCAGCGTGCTTGGACTTAGAAGTAGCTTTTTTACTGGGTGCCCCAGTAGGGGCCACATTAAGTGTAGTATGACCATGGTCCTGAATAGAGGGAACATGGGCAGCCCTCAGGGCAGAGGAAATAGATGCTGCAGTGTTAGAGGACATCAGCCCCATGGCAGATTGAATAGCCAAATTAACAGACCTAGACATAGCGGTGTTCAACAGGGTATGAAACTCCTCAGAATTAAGTAATTCTGAAGGAGAATCCTCAAGGGGAAGGGAGCTAGCAGGGGTAAAGCCCTGGGGGGGTATTAGCACCAGACATTTAATAGGCAGGGTAAAGATATAAAGAAACTAACAGGCTAGAAGACAAGAAAGTCTTACCTAAACTCTGAAGTCACTTTGCTACAGTGGTGGGCAGCCAGCAGCAGGATAGCGGGCAAAAGGACAGGGGAAAATATGCCAAACAACTTAAGAGGCCAGTAGAGAAGGTATAAGGCACAAATCGCTGTAAAAACTGCTGAAAGGCTACAACAAAATGACCACCACTAGTGCATAGGAAAGGATAAGGCTACAACAAAATGGTTGTCGAGATGCGAACTGAGTATGTGTGACAGCCAAACCAACGAGGGGAAGACAAAAACAGGTAGGGAAGTGAAACACAGGGCAAAGGGAGCCCAAAAGAAGAATGTAAAGGGGGAATAAGCACTGCAGGGGACACAACTGACCCCAAAAGGCTAGTAAGTGAGAAAAACTATACAGAAATTAAGGACTGAAGGTAAGGAAGAAAGGCAGGCTATTGACAGTGCAAGCCTGCTGCATAGCAAGAACACAAAATATAATATTAAAAGACACAAATCAGTAAAATTAAATTTAAAAACAATGGAGAGCAAATTGTAATGTACTTATCTGGAGGGAAAGCAGCAAAGAAAGAGGAGTAGTTACTGGAGGTTTCATGTGTTATGCTAATGAGGGAGGAGACTCATTGAAGGACATGTTCTATTGGTTTATATATATTTTGCTTTGTTTTCTCTTCCTTTGCTGCTGAGGGAAATAAAGAAAGAGATATGCATAATGGGAGCCTATATGTCTTTATAAATCCAAGATCATGTACTTGTTTAAGAATAAAGCAGATACCTACTAATATGTAAACAAGAAGATAAAACATCTATTTATCAAACATTGCAATTCTTCTGGAACAAACAAGCACACTCCCACCTCTGTTAATGTTATTCAAAAGTTATAACCTTGCAAACTGTCTGACTGAGTAAAAGCATCATTACTTCCTGAACGTTCACACTTATAGCATGACTCAGCAGTTTCTATTACGTTCTATGGAGAGCTGTTTAGTAGTGATTCACCTCTCCCATAGCATGCAACAGAATGACTAAAATATGACCACTAGAGGACATTGTGAAAATACAGCAGATTAAGCAGAAATAACCTCTCAGAAGTCAGAGGATCCTTGTTTTACTCAGAAGGAAAAGTCCTACTATATATATATATATATATATATATATATATATATATATATATATATATATATATATATAGATAGATAGATATTTTTCTATTTAAAAATGTCAAGGTGGTAAAAGCTCCATTTAGAGCATTTAAAGTTTGGGGAATTGTAATTTCTTTATTGTGATGCAGATACTTTGTTCTAAAAATTATTTACTTTTTCCCGTTGTGGATAAGGCACTTGGGGATAAACCTATAAAAGTAAACTGGAGCAATTCTGGGGCAAAGAAATTTACCATTGATCTAAATAGGGGTATAACCCCTTGCATGCTAGCGGTTTCATTGTGAAACAATGCATTGGAGACATCTTTAACATGCAAGCGGTAAAGCCCATTTACATCAATGGGAATATTTCTATCTTCCCTATGATACTGCTGTTTTTCCCCAGAATTGCTCCAATTCGCTTATACAAGAGAATAAATGTTCCCAAAAATGCCTTTTGATTTCAGTGAGGCTTTTAACCCTTGCAGAGGCTTAGAGAGTTTTCCTATGCCTTGCTTCACAAGGCAGTGGAGACCTCTCTAACATTCAAGGGATTAAAGTAATACTTAAAAATTACTAATCCCAATATTGTAGTAATTAAAAAAAGAAATTATTTGCCCCCAGTGACATCTCTCAAACTTTTATGCAAACCAAGCACACACAGACGACCTTTTAAGTGAATGATTTCTTTTTTATTAACGTGATCTCGGCTCTGCTGCAGAGCCACTGCATAAAGGTTTGAGAGCTGTCACTGGGGGCAAATAATTTCTTTTTTTTATTACTACAATATTGGGGTTAGTAATTTTTAAGTATTACTATCCTTTTAAATCCCTATTTAAATCAAATTAAATTGTTATTTGTTGGCTTCCCCCAGAATTGTTCCAGTTTGCCTTATATATTAGGCCCTATATCTGTTGTCATCACCTTCTAAAAGCAAAGACAGTCTGTTCCTGTGAGCAATAGCCTACTTTGAAAGTAACACAAACAACCAGCTGGAAGTAAAGAGAGAGGAACATTCAGTAGTAGGAAAGGGCTGGTAGCAAGACAAATGAGACTCATTTGAATGAAGAATTTGTACTCATCTGCTGTAAAAGTCGACAAATTACTGCAGGCTGTGTTCTGATTTCTAGCGTCTTCCATCTTTGGTGCTGATGTGGATCTTTCAGGGCATATGATAAACGTTCTCTCTCTCTGGTGAAAGTGATTTATTTCATGTTTATTGCCTTCATGGAATGTCCAGATGTTGCAGGAGTATTTTGTTATCTAGTCCTTGGAGGCCTTTCTCCTGACTACCTTGCCATCTGGATTGCAGAATGAATGGCCTCCAGTACCTGAAGTATTATTCCTCCCTAATAACACTGACAAATATAGGCCAAGCACTGTAAGGCAGGAGAATCTTGTACAAACCATGATACTGAATCAGCAACCAAAGACGCTTTATGAAAACTGTTATAGAGATCTTTCTAGCTTTGAAATTTCCAATTTGCTCAATGTTGAAATGAGTGCTTGCCACTGAGCTTTATGCAAAACATAATGCTAGAGAAAGCCAACAGTACTATATGGGAGAAATAAAAATGTCAATTGATTTAAATGGGTCTCTTTTTCTTATATCCTTAAATGCCCCAATCCAGTTTAAATTAATGAAATTAATGAATTTTTATTCATCCACTACGGTGCAGTTGGTTTGTTGCAGATGTGTGTGTGAGTGTGTGTGCTTGTGGTCAAGTGTGTATGTTTGCTTATTTGTGTTTGTGTGTTTGCTATCATGTGTGTATGTTTGTGTGTGTGTTTATGGTTGTTTAGGTGTGATTATGTCCATGTGTGTGTGATTACGGTTGCTTAGGTGTGATTATGTCCAGGTCTGTGTTTATGGTTGTTTAGGTGTGATTATGTCCATGTGTGTGTGTGTTTATGGTTGTTTAGGTGTGATTATGTCCATGTGTGTGTGATTACGGTTGCTTAGGTGTGATTATGTCCGTGTGTGTGTTTATGGTTGTTTAGGTGTGATTATGTCCATGTGTGTGTGTATGTTTCCTCTGAGTTGAGAAAAACTGAACAACCTAGTAATGAAATTAAAAAGACTGTTTATAAACTGCTGCATTGAAATAACAGATGCACTATGACACACAGCCCAGTTTTAATTACTCTTTCAACTCTTACAATTACAATTTTGTGGTTAATGAGTAACTGTGAGACAACCATAGGGAAAATTCCTATAGAAGTCTGCAAAGCCACCCTATCAGTGTGGGTAGCACAGAAAGGAGACTTACAAGATAAAGCCTGAATTTTGGCCACTCTCCTAACACGCTTTAGCCACAAGTCCTATTCTGTCTGTTGTGTTCCAGCTGGTAGGGCAATTGAATAGCTCGTTAGCTGTTGTCCAATTTTACCATACCGGCTGTTTTACCGGCCTCAACTGAATCGAGGCCTAAGATAACTAAAATGAAGCTCGTTTTGATGACCATCCTGAAGAAAGGCCAAAACGACCAATAGACTAAAATGTTGTGGCAGTGATCCCCCTGTCTTCACGCTTCTTATAGAACAAGGACCATACCCTATGATACACCTTGCATGAAATCGGCTTATGAGCTTTCAACAAAGTGGCAATCACAGAGTCAGAAAAATCCTTCCATCTCAGGATGCTGGCTTCAAGAGCCAAGCCATCAGACATCTTCTTCCAAACTCTGAAAGACACAGTTGACCTTGAGTCAAGAGGTCTGGATGCAGATGGAATGAAACAGCTCTGACACAGAGTGACAATATCTGAAAACAAGGCCCAAAAGGGTGAAAATGGGGCAGTCAGAATTATATGAGCAGAAAAGCCATCTTGAGCATCAAGAAATACAGATTGAAGACAGAGGCTCATGTGAATGAGCCACCCCTTGAACAAAAGTCTGCACATCTGGCAATGAAGTGATACATCTATGAAAAAAAACAGAAATAGCTGAAATCTGGACTTTAAGGCCTCGATTCAATTAGGTCCGACGGCTGTAAAAACAACTGATGGCATTTTTTCAAGCACAGTAAGCTATTCAATTACCAGTACTATGAGAAAATGCTACCAAAAATGTTGGGAGATAAAGTTAGTGGTGTTTTTGCCCATCCAAAATAAAATAAAAAATGACACAAGATTCAATTCAGTTGACTGCAGTAGCCCTTAAGATCCTGTAAGGGACCCACTTTATCATGTGAAATTTAAGACGTAAGTCCTCAGTGGATATATTGATATGGGGCCCTAAGCCCCATATCAGTACATCCAAAGCACTGAAAAAATGTGTCCAGTGTTGGTAGAATGAGTGCCCCACTGCATTCACAGGGTTTTTCTGACTAAGTTACAAAACAACAGCAATGACAAGAAACACAGTAATTCTGATGTCCAGCAGAGTCTTCAGCACCCCGGTCAGCTACTGCTTGTCTTCTTCTTCTGTCTTTTTTCTTCTCTCCTTTCTTTCTGATTTCTTTCTTCCATCTTCTCGTACTTTACCTGTAAAGAAAAAAAGAGAGCCATAAATAAATATGTCATACAAAGAAACCACACATCTATGCATAGTTTAACCCCTTGGTTGCCAAATGCATTGCATACCTCTCTGGTACTCAAAGGATTAAACTATGCATAGATGTGCAGGTCAATATTGTAGAACATGCTCAAAGTCCACAAGATCCAGAATTCTTTAACTAATGTGTGTCTTAAAGTGAAAAATGGAGAAAGGTTTTTAAATAAAAATATACCCCCTTTTGTAATTCTCTGCCACTGTTGTCGTCGGCAGAGACAGTGAGAACCAGCAGACCCTTGCACTTGTACCTTATGGGCCGATGCTCTTTCCACTGTGAGGGAACTGAACAGAGACTGCTTTTATAGTATCTGTTCAGAATGCCTCACGGCTATTGGCTGGAATGTGTGCTTATGCACTTCCCAGCCAATCAGCTTTGAGCAGGTTACTCCAATTCCCTGTTCAAAGCTGATAGGCTGGGAGGTGTGTAAGCACACATCCCAGCCAATACCTGCATGAAATTCTAAACAAAGACTGATCGTATATAAAGGCAGTCTCTGTTCAAATTCCCTCACAGTGGAACGGGCATCGGCCAATAAGGTACAAGGGGGATCTACTGATTCTGACTTTCTTCTCCACCTCCACTGCCGCCACCAACAGCGGGTGAGAATTATAAAAGGGAATATATTTTTATGTAAAATCTTTTCTCCAGTTTTCACTTTACTAGAAGCATTAGTTAAAGAATGATAATGGGGACCTGTAAAAAAAAAGAGAGCCATAAATAAATATGCCATACAAAGAACCCGCATGTTGTACAATATTGACATGTATAGATGTGCGGGTCAATATTGTAGAACATGCAGGTTCTTTGTATGGCATATTTATTTATGGCTCTCTTTTTTTTTTTCCACAGGTAAATTACTAGAAGATGGAAGAAAGAAGACGGAGCAAAGGAAGAAAGAAGATGGAGAAGAAGGAAGAGAGAAAAAACAAGATAAGAGAAAAAAGAAGGAAGAAGAAGGACAGTGGATGACAGGTAAAGTGTAACATAGATGAGCTAACGATCAGTGCTTGACAGTGTGTTAGGCACCGATCATTAGCATTTTGTCTTTGATGTTCCCATTATTGCCGCTATATAGCAGTGTTTTGGGAACTTAATGCACAATATGGACGTTTAGCCACAAGTCCTATTCTGTCTGCTGTGTTTCAGCTGGTAGGGCAATTGAATAGTTCGTTAACTGTTGTCTAATTTGACCATACCGGCTGTTTTGCCAGACTCAACTGAATCAAGGCCTAAGATAACTAAAATTAAGCTCTTTTTGATGACCATCATGAAGAAGGGCCAAAAGACCAAAATATTGTGGCAGCGATCCCCCTGTCTTCACGCTACTTATAGAACAAGGATCATACCCTATGATTATCACGGTCCCCATGATTCCCTGTCACTCTTTGTGGTGGTGCTCGTCCATTGAAGGAGGTTGATTGGCCTGCCCAGGGTGTCCCTTTATATACTGGGCCTATGGCACCTGTCAGGTGCCCTTTCGTGATGTTCCTGATCCTGCGCCATTGTTGCTGTGTTCCTGCGTTCCTGTGTACCGACTCGGCCCGTCTGACTATTCTGCTGTTCCTGCTCCGTGATTGACCCGGTTCCGGCTGACTTTCCTGCTTTGTGATTGAACCGGTTCTGGCTGACATTCCTGTTCCGTGATTGACCCGGTTCTGGCTGATGTTCCTGCTCCGTGTTTGACCCAGCATTGACTGATGGTCCTGCTCCATGATTGTTTCCTGTGATCCTGATAGATTTCGATCGCCTGCCGGCGACATTCTGAACTGTGCGGGTAGTATTGCCCTGACTGATCAAGTCTCCGCTGATGAGCTGTTTCCTCCGTTACCGAGCCAGTCTGAGTATACTTGCTGAGCTGTTGCCTCCGTTTCCGAGCCTGTCAGATACACTTGCTGTGCTTGTTGCCTCCAATATCGAGCCTGTCTCTGTACACTTGCCAAGCTTGCTGCCGTCCTATCTGAGCCACTTAACACTTGATGAGCTTGTTGCCTCCATCACCGAGCCTATCCGTTGACACTAGCAGAGCAGTACTCCAACTACGGTGCTCGTTCCTTGCGGTTGTTGCACTGAGTGGTGCTATTGGGCATACCATTAGCTCTTGCAGTGTGTTGCTCCGTTTCGGCACCAGAAGGGTGTCTTGGCTCTGGTCTCCTATTGCTCACAGTGTTCTACTACCGTATCACACTAGGCAGTGTGTTGGCTCCCGATATACCGCTTGTGCAGTGTGTCCTCCATTGTGGCACCCAAGGGGTGCTCTTGGCTCTGGTCCCATTGGCACATGCAGTGTCTCCTCCGTTGCCATACCTAAGGGGCGTCCCTGGCTCTGGTTTCATTAGCTCCAGCAGTGGCTCTACTCCGTTATTGCACCCTAGCGGTGTGAGTGGCTCTAGCTCTAGTCAGTCCTTGCTTTACCATTGGGCTCATAACTATACAGCTATCTGAGAGTGATTCAGTTCAGTCGCATACTGCACCTTCCTATTGCACTACCATTTGGACTGTATATATCCACTGGCCTTGGCTTATCACCACCACAGAGACTGATCAAATTGCTTTGG
Organism: Rhinophrynus dorsalis; assembly: GCA_037306005.1. NCBI lineage: Eukaryota > Metazoa > Chordata > Amphibia > Anura > Rhinophrynidae > Rhinophrynus > Rhinophrynus dorsalis. The sequence goes on along the minus strand of CM074718.1, from coordinate 536,409,478 downwards.
GTATTAACCCTTGTTCCTCCATTGATTCTTTTGAGTGCTATTTGCTCCTGCAATATTGGGGCCTGTACTACAGCCATTACTTGTCTATACCTGCTATAACCTGTTCTGGCTCCCAGGGGCACTGTTCCTTAATTTTACCTCAATAAAACTGTGTTTTATTTTTAACCTTTGTCTGAGTGTCAGAAAACCGTAACAATGATACACCGTGCATGAAACCGGCTTATGACCTTTCAACAAAATGGCAATCACAGAGTCAGAAAAATCCTTCCTTCTCAGGATGCTGGCTTCATGAGCCAAGCCATCAGACATCTGCTTCCAAACTCTGAAAGACACAGTTGACCATGAGTCAAGAGGTATGGATGCAGATGGAATGAAAGAGCTCTGACACAGAGTGACAGTATCTGAAAACCAGGCCCAAAAGGGTGAAAATGGGGTGGTCTGAATGATATGAGTCAGTTCCATTATGATTCTCCTCAGCACCTGGGAGAAACACAGGAAACACATGTCAGGGTAAAGCTTCATGGTATGGCTAGAGAACCCCAGTATCTGTACAGAAGTGAAGAACCTTGCAGTTCATCTGAGAGGTCATTAATTCCACTGTGGAGGACACCAGAGATGACCTATGGAATCAAAAACCATCTGGTTGAGCCCCTATTTCCCAGTATCCAAGGACTGATGACTGAGAGTCTGCCAAAATGTGGTCTACCCCAGGGATATGAATATGGGAGGGAACTAGTACTTGAGCCTTCTCCGACATGAGGATCAGCTGACCCTTCTGGTCCCTCCTTGGCAGTTGAAGCAGTCCATCATAGTTGCATTGTCGGGCTGAATCATACATGGGACACAAAGCTAGGCAAATCACCTGTGGTTCCAGGAGATTGATGGACAAAAGACTTTCTGCTCTGATCCAAATACTGTGAGCCACCTGAGAGCCATGGGCCAATGGACATCCCAGCGACAGATGGCAACTCTGCAGCCACCAGAAAAGGTTTTCCTTCATCCGGTCAGATGGTTACATGAAACAGGAGATATAACACTGATGCCTGGACCAATTCCTGAGAATCTCCAGTTGCAGTTCCCAGATATGATATTGTTCAAATGGGACTGCATCCAGGGCACTGACCAAATAACCCAGAAACTTCATATCCTACCTCACCATTATGAAAGAGCAGAGCGGGTTCGGAGACACCTGGTAACAACAGAATCTGGCAGGAAGACTCTCCCCCAGAAGTGTTGAATCTATAACGAGAAAGAGAAGTACCTGGGGCAGAACCAAAGAAGATTTCTTCAAACTGAAAACATATATATATTGTTCTGAAGGCATAGTGTCTCCTCTATAGGAGGTTTTAGCAAAAGTTTTTTCAGATATGGCGTCAAGAAGATCTCTAGAGAATAGATATGAGATGCCAGTGCTGTCGTGACCTTTGCGAAATCCCCCAGAGAACAACCCAAAGGGAAAGTCAATGGACTGAAAAGGAATGTCTAGCAAAGCAAACTGCAGGAAATGCTGTTGGTATGCATGGATAAGAATATGCAGGTATGCGACCTTTGTGTCTAGAGAGGCAAAAAAATGATGATGGTGCACAAAGACTCCACATTTACTGGAGTGCAAGAACAAAATGGTTGAGGAGCTTCAGGTCCATAATGGGATGGTGTCAGCTGCCTTTTTTGTGGGTTCCAAAAACCTTTCCTGAGAAGAAAAAGTTGCAAATCTATCAAGCAAGAGACTGTGTTTACAAATAGATGACTCTACAGAGGATCCCGAGGAACTCTGGACATTAAGTAACAATAGGGAGGAAGGGACTTGAAGCCTATACAGTACCTTTCCAAAAATTACTTGGAAAACCCACTGATCCACCACGGAAAGGGCCCAAGCACCGAGAAAAAGGCACAAACAACCTCATATTGCCTGAGGCGGACCAGACTCCTGCAAGTCATGGAGAAGCAGACTTGTAAGCTGTAGGCTACTGAGCATATTTCTTGCCTGTCCAGGTCTGCTTGGCTTTTGGGATAGGGTGCACCTGGGCTGATAGGGAGCAGAAGATCTACGCAAAAATCATACTGGTGGTGGTATGGAAAATCATGCGTCTTCTATAAAAAGAAGGAACATTTAGGAGCAGCCTGAGGCAATAAAATACCAGTGGCATGAATAAAAGCCTTCTTAAGCTCTTACCAAACAACTGCTTGCCCACGAATGGGAGGGTAACCAATGGGTGCTTTTGCCAGGTAACCATTAGTCGCAAAGATAGTAGAGACAGCCATGGCACATCTGCATGGACAGCTTCCAAAAGCGTAACCCCCTGACAGCCATGATCCTAGTCAGGTGGTACATAAGGCAGAACAGAAGCCTCAAAATGTGCCCTCAATTGAGAATCCAGGCTTAGCTGCCAGGACCCTAAGTTACATAGTAACATAGTAACATAGTAAATTAGGTTGAAAAAAGACACAAGTCCATCAAGTTCAACCTTCGCCTCATACCTCAGTAACTGAGAATTTTATAGCTTTCCTGCTACCAATTAACTTAGTCTTTATCAGACCTTCCTGATCAGCCTACTGATAAACAGTATAACTGTGTATGATCCCTTTTGAAAGAAATGTATCTAATCTTCTCTTAAATGTATCCATTGTATCTGCCATAACTACAAGGCTGAATTCTAGGAAAGGCTAGAGATTGTAGGGCCTACTTCTTGGGGGGAGAGTAGTCCACTTTGCTAAAGCTTCTGCAGAAAAGGGATACCAAAGAGACACAGACATCTGTGAAAGAACAACCTTTTGTCAGGCATCCTCCATTCATCCAGGAGTACCTAGTGAAGGAATGGTGAAGAGGAAAAACAGTAGCAGACTCTTTTTTGTGCATTTTTAAACATATGAGGGGAAGAGGAACTGGATTATGAGGTCTCAGAGACCTTCAGAGTTTCCAAGACAGTGTAATTGAGATCCTCAGCAGGAGCACCAAGGTTTTCCTCAAAAGAATCCCAAATAGAGAAGGACAAATGCAAATTGTCCTCAGTGTAACCTTCATCAACTGAGGAGTCCCCTATAATGGTAGAATGGCCCTTTAAGAAATGGATGCAATGCCTTTTAAGGGGAAAAGGATGGTATTGAGACCAAGCTTCTCGAACATCGTGAATAGTGGAAGGCATAGAACTCACAGAAAAAATGTGGCTCCTGTTCATAAGAAGAGATCCCTGGAAGCCACGTGGGGACCACAGAGCAAGAGGAACATAAAATATCAGATAAATCCTTAGTAGGACTAATCTGGCAGGAGCAGCAATGTGTTAAGAAAGTTAAGGACTTTAAGGAGATGAAGGGGAACTGAGAAACCTTGGTAACTTATGCATGTCTCCATAGGCACGGATATAGGAAGAAGACCTTTTAAAGGGATAGTAATCAGTCACTAATGACAGGAATAGTTCCAGAACATTGGAAGTTAGCAAGTGTAGTACCACTTCACAAAAAGGTAGCAGGGAAGAGTCTGGTAACTAGAGACCAGTAAGTCTTACGTCAGTAGTGGGAAAATTAATGGAAACTATGTTAAAGGAAAGAACTGTTGAATATCTGAATTTAAATGGCTTGCAAGATACCAAACAGCATGGGTTTACAGTAGGGAGACCTTGTCAAACTAACCACATAGATCTTTTTGACTGGGTAACTAAAATAATAGACCAAGGAGGAGCAGTAGATATAGCTTATCTATATTTCAATAAAGCATTTGACACTGTCCCTCACAGAAGACTCATTAATAAACTGCAGTGTTTGGGTATGGATGTAAAAATAGTTAAACAGATAAGGCAATGGCTGAGTGACAGGAGACAGAGGGTGGTAGTCAATGGAGAATATTCGGACAAAAGGAGTGTTACTAGTGGAGTACCTCAGGGATATGTACTGGGGCCCATTCTTTTTAATATTTTTATTAGTGATATTGCAAAAGATCTTCAAGGAAAGGTATGCCTTTTTGCAGATGATACCAAGACCTGCGATAGGGTAGACATTCCAGGGGGAATAAGCCAAATGACAAATGATTTAGGTAAATTAGAAAAATGGACAAGAGTGTGGCAGATGCAGTTTAATGTTGATAAATGTAAAATAATGCACTTGGGACATTAAAATCCAAAGGAAAAATATACGTACATGTATATACACAGTATTATGGGTACTGTGTTGTCAGAGACAACAGAGTAAAGGGATTTGGGCGTAATTATTTCTAATGACTTAAAGGTAGGCAGGCAATGTAATAAAGTGGTAGGGAATGCAAGCAGGGTACTGTGTTGTATAGAAAGGGGCATTAGTAGCAGAAAAAGGGAAGTGGTTGTGCCACTCTACAGATCTCTAGTTAGACCTCACCTAGAGTATTGTGTTCAGTACTGGAGACCCCATCTCCCTGGAGAAAATTCAAAGAAGGGCTACTTAAATGGTGACTGGTTTACAGGAAAAGAAATATCAGGATAGACTAAAGGATCTGAACATGTATAGCTTAGAGGAGAGAAGAGAGAGAGGGGATATGATTGAAACATTCAAATACATTAAGGGATTCAACAAAGTACAGGATGGAAGTATATTTCAAAGGAGTAAAAATGTTAGGACAAGAGACCATAGTATAAAACTAGAGGGACACAAGTTTAGATGTAATGTAAGAAAGTTTTACTTCACTAAGAGGGTAGTAGATAAGTGGAATAGCCTACCAGCAGAAGTGGTAGATGTTAATACAGTGACAGAATTTAAAGGTATAGTAACCCCCCGGTAAACTTTAAGCCAAAAGCTAGTAATAGGCAAATCATGCGTAACTCCCTTATTCCCATCTCTCAAACCGTTATGGTTTGAGAGATGTAAGAAAAGAAAAACCTCCGCTCCCTCCCCTTTCTGCCTGACGAGCTGTAAAGTTGTCAGAGGCAGAATCCGGTTGACCGACTTACGGCGTCTCTTCAGGAGCGCTGTCATCTGGATATCTCGGTATAATTACTTCATCGGTATGGTCTACAACATGTGCTTGCAAGCCAGGCACACATTTTAGACCATTCCAATGAAGTAATTATACCGAGATATCCAGATGACAGCGCTCCTGAAGAGACGCCGTCTGGTCCGGGAAGCAGAATCTCATGACGTCCTCTGTACAGCGGACGCATGAGAAAGGGGACGGAACGGAGGTCTTTCTTTTCTTACATCTCTCAAACCATAATGGTTTGAGAGATGGGAATAAGGGAGTTAAGTATGATTTGTCTATTACTAGCTTTTGGCTTAAAGTTTACCAGGGGGGTTACTATCCCTTTAAGCATGCATGGGATAGGCATAAGGCTGTCCTTAAAGTAAGAAAAGACCAAGGCCCAAAAAAGGTTTGAGGCTTTTACAGTAGGAAAATGGGCAAACTAGATGGGCCAAATGGTTCTTATCAGCCGTCAAATTCTATGTTTCTATGTAATGTCTTATATGAATAAAAAGTAATATTGCAGAAATCGATTGGTGCAAGTCCTATCTCTCAAACCTTTACATCTTGGGAGATATAAAGTTTTAAAGTTCTCCTCTCACTGATGTCAACTGTAAAGCTGTAAAAACTGTAAAATCAGTTTTTATGTGTAGCAAACTCAAGAGAAAAGCAGAACAAAAGTGAAAGAAAATGGAATCCCCTGAACAAAGAACCCAAGAAGACCCTCTGCTTGGGGACACAACCAGGTGTTTTTTCCTCCAGGAGGAAGTCCTGTGTTCCACATAGACTAAGAGAAAATTATTTAATGATAAGCACATTATAATCCTCTTTTCTCTTTCATCCAATGTGGAACACAGGAACCACAGGGATACAGCAATGGTATCCATCAAGATTTCAGGAAGGGAAAAAGAGAAAAAACCTCATCACACACCAGTATCCACAAGACCAAACTCAGGTGTCAACGCACACCAAGCTAGTAAACCAAATAACAGGAAAGAAACAGGAAACCAACAGGGTTCTGAACTTCTGATCTTAGCTTTGGCTAAAACCAGTTTTGGCCAGAAGACTTTGGTACCTGTATATATATCCATCTATACAGGTACCCTAGCCTTCTGGCAAAAACTGGCTTCAGCCAAAGCCAGCACATTCACATGGTTGTGTTTGACAAATGTGAGCTGTGACAACCACATCATCAACTTACACAGCTGCTCAATAGTGGTTTGATTCTTGTAGGCCCAAGATGCTCTGAAGGACCTGGTGCAATGCTCCATTACCCGAAAGGATACAGGTTTTTCCTTGAGGACTTATGCTTGGTTAATGGTTACCTTAACCCAGGAAACAATAGTAAACTTAGACTCAGCCTAAGCCACACATGGGCCCTCAGGAATGACAAAACACAAATCAGATTTCTAAAAAGGCTGCATGCAATGAAAATAGTACTTAAAGGATCCGACCACATCCAAGAGATGGAACTAAGACTAAGCCCTTTCTGAACACCATACTGAAGGAAGTCCAAAACTGCCAAAAGTTGAAAAGTCTGCAGGCATGAGCCTTGACTGGCACATCACAGAGTCAGAAAAGGTTGAGGGCATGAGCCTCATATGGAACACCACTTACAGAAGAGGGACCAAACCCTATGATATGCCTTGAAAGAAACCAGACCAAAAAGACTATAGCACGGACAGATTGATAACATCTAAAAACCAGGCCCAACAAGGCCAGAATGGAGCAATCATGAAGACATGAGTCTGTTCCATCTTGACTTTTGTCAGCACCCTGAGAATTAGTGGAGTTGGAGGAAACACTGACATGAGAGGAAAATTCCATGGGATGGTCATCCCATTTACAACAAGAGCCAAAGGATGCTTGCACCTGGCTCAGAACTGAGGAACCTGCAGTCCAGATGAGAGGCCATGAGATTCACCTTCAGGAGTCCGCAGCAAAGGATGATCGAATTGAGCACACAGATTGAGAGCCCAGTTTCCGGGATCAGGGCACTGGAGAGTGCGAAAGTCTGCTGCTATATTTTCTGCCCCTGGAGTATGAATTTAGTGAAGGGCTGGCACGAGGTCCTCAGGCCACAAGAGAATACTCAGGCTGTTGCACTTTTGTTGCACGGTTCAGGCTGTTGCACTTCTGGTCTCTCCTTGGTGGTTGATGTATGTTACCACCATCATGTTGTGGGACTGAATCCACATTGTGGATACATTGTCTTGAGCATCAAAAGATGCATAGAAACTGAAGATAGAGGTTCAAAAGGAGTCTTCTGGAGCACTACTAATACTATATCAAATCCCATGAAAGGGTGGGATCCCAAAAGATAGGGTAGGCATAAAATATTCCATGGGCAAAAGTTTGCGTATCAGGGAGCAAGGTAGTGCACTGCTGAAAAAGTACAGAAAGATAAAATCTGACCCTTGATGATGCTAAGACTAAGCCCTTTCTGAACACTATCCTGAAGAAAGGCCAAAACTGCCAGGAGCCAAAACAGCAGCATGAATGAGTTTTGGCTGGCCCCACTTGTAAAGGAGGGACCAAACCCTAATATAGGCCTTGGAAGAAACAGGCTTTCTAACATAGTAGAAATTGTTAATAACAGGTTTATTCCAAACTACTCAAGAGCATTTGCCACAGAAATGTATTGCAAGTTCTTCACATTTCAATGTTCACATTGTTAAAAATTCCCCACAGCAGTATATACCAAAGTTCTAATGAGCACTCTAATGTTAGACATCAGCCTTACAGTCTTATGTGAAGTTAAAAGTCTATAGGAAGGTTTGAAGTGCACTTCTACAGGGAGAAGTTTGAAATATCCTGCTATGGAGAGCTGTGAAATACACCTCTATTGGGAACTTTGGCATATTCCAGTTGCGGTTTTGCCACTATGCAAAGTCTCATCTGAGGTCATGTACTTGAATAAGTATAATCTGAGGCTTGCATAGAAACCTATTAAAAAATCAAGATTTCACTATCCTCGGGCAGTTGCTTCTGTGAGCTTTGACTATAGCCATAGCTATCGTACCTTAGCAAATATGATGTACCAAAAATCGGTAATTAAACCAAATTTAAATTGTCAAATAAACAATTGGCAAATAATACACTCATAAACCGTAACTACAGTGATATCAGAGTGATAATAGCTTATTTGAGGGGTAAACAAAGGGATATAATATAAAATGCAGCTTAATCCATATGATATGGTGGACTCAGATCAAATCTTTTCTTACTGAACATTAGCGCATCTCTGCACCATTTCTCTTGAAATACAAAAAAAGAGAAAAAAACCATGCACACTATCGATTGGATCGGCCGAACTGTAATCAGAGAGTGAACTGGTAATGTAAGGGTGCTACAGGGGATGTAGTTAATACGAAAAAAGAGAGAAAAGAAAGATAACCCTGCCTAACTAGCACACCTAAATACTCATGAACACACTGAAAACAATAGACCGAGGATAGAAAGTAAAACTTTACTTGATGTAAACTCTACCTAGTATGCCGGGGCATAATCCGGCTTGCCATGAATTAACAGGACAAACACTACTAAATAAAAATTAACTTTTATTGTTCCTTACTTAAAATTGTACCGGGGCATAAACCGGCTTGCCATATATGAAAACTAAAAATAGAACCCTATCTAAAAAGTACCGGGGCATTAACCGGCTTGCCATATATTGTTTGAATGTGTCCCTGTACAGGCGTGTATCGTGTGTAGTCTGTTTTCTCTTTGGCAGTCACTGAAAGTTACTTAGTAACAAATTGAGCTGCTACTTTGATAGTAGATACTTTAGTGAGTGAAGAGAACATTATAGACTAGTTGATCTATCGATATTTGAATGAGACTCTATGGGAGCTGAGGTGTAGCTCAGGGAGATAGCTGACTCAGGATATAGATAGCAGACGAGAAAGTAGTCAGAGCGGATCCCTTAGGCAGATATATTTATTCTGTATTGAGCCTTCAAGTAGGTAGAATTTTTGGTGTGTAACCTTTTCTCTTTTAAGTAATTAATTTATGGCAAGCCGGTTTTGTGCCCCGGTAACTTTTAGGTAGGGACACATTCAAACAATATATGGCAAGCCGGTTAATGCCCCGGTACTTTTTAGATAGGGTTCTATTTTTAGTTTTCATATATGGCAAGCCGGTTTATGCCCTGGTACAATTTTAAGTAAGGAACAATAAAAGTTAATTTTTATTTATTAGTGTTTGTCCTGTAAATACATGGCAAGCCGGATTATGCCCTGGCATACTAGGTAGAGTTTACATCAAGTAAAGTTTTACTTTCTATCCTCGGTCTATTGTTTTCAGTGTGTTCATGAGTATTTAGGTGTGCTAGTTAGGCAGGGTTATCTTTCTTTTCTCACCATTTCTCTTGATGCAAACTTTAGAAACCTGTCACTAATTTGGATCACGTCTCTTCTCCAGACCATCAGCAGATTGTCATTATCATCACTGTAATGTAAATAAAGACAAATTAATTTGACTTTTCCCTCAAGTCTGGATGATGTGATATGAAGTAATTGTTTGCTCTAGCAGTCTACACATACACACATACTCATGCCTGCAGACACACACACACACACTCAAACACAAGAAAAAACAGTAAGTGTCTGAGTGTTGTGCAACACATTGCCCTGCACACAACAATGGAATTCAGAAGGGTTTAAAGTAATTTTCCAACATTAGCTGGAACATTTTGTCAAGGATGTTAAGGCAAAGAGGACAGACAATTAAAATTAAATGTACTGCTGCTTACATGTCATTACAAAACCATTACAATGTAGACTTTAGTTGCTGATTAGTAGCAGTTAAATGAATCATCAGAACACAGTTGGTAACATATTGGTATAGAGGTGCTAATCACATTTTAGAAATGTGCCGCATTGAGAGACATGAGGAAGCTGATATACTAAGAAGAACGGAAGTCATTATGCTGTAAAACAACTGCATTATAGTAGACTTACAAATGTATATAGATTTATAGAGGTTATTTTAACACCTTGATTGCTAGAGGGGAACCTGAATGTAAATCACACTTTTATGAATTAGTGATTCTTATATTTTTTTCTGCATATGAAGTTTGGGAACGTGTGTAGTTGTTTGTAGCCGAACATCTACATTTTACAAATGATCCTCTAAATCAGTGATTCTGCAGAATAATGTAAGTGGGGCTGGGGACTGGCTTTTGTTATGAATGGTTCACTCAGAAGTGGGATTTTATTCCAAGTGGTTGTCTTCTTAGTTTAAACCTTTATTGCACAGTAGAGGCACTCAAATAATTGAAAATGAGGTTATTTAGGGGTTATTAACAATGTAGAATTTCAACCAGCCCTTTATTGCAGAACAACGGCACTCACAGATTTAAAAAGTTGCACAGGATTTTTTTGCATGGACAATGAAGAGTTACAAACTCATTAAGAATGAATTCTTCTTGTTACTCTATATTGCCCCTTTAGAAAAAAAATCTCCTTAACCTCTTCTAAAGTGTACTATGGGGTTAGCTTAGCACTTTGAAGAGGGAACTAAAAACAGACTATAACAGTGATGTAATTATCGAGTGTGGAGCCAGATGGAAGAAGTATGTCGGTTTACCACCAAAACAATTATATATCTATATATATATATATATATATATATATATATATATATATATATATATATATATAAAACAACAATACAAGGCGAGCTCTATGACTTAAAATAGAAAATATATCAATAATACATAATACAAAACAATAATACAGGATATAATCCCCTAAGCATATAATAATAATAATAATCTTTATTTATATAGTGCCAACTTATTCCGCAGCGCTTTACAATAGGGGATAGACATACAGGGATATTAAATAGTACAAATCATATGTGGAGAACAGAAGGATCAGAGGGCCCTGCTCGTGAGAGCTTACAGTCCATAACATATGTGAGCTCACATATAAGGGAAAAACGTCCAATCTGAACTTGAAGCCGGATCCCAGTAAGTTAATATATAAAGACTAAATGTGTAGACACTAGATGGAAAGATAATAGAGTCCATTACCTGAATCCAAAGGTATGATTGCGTGCAGGTGCTGTATAAGATGTTGAGGCACAGATCTTCTCTCTTGTGCGTTTGGTGCATGTAATGATCGATGCAGGTCCCATAAGGATTACCTACACCCAGTGGGCTCACCCATCTGTGTAATACTGTGTGTAAACGGTTTTAGTTATATCAAGACTATCTCACATCTCAGGGCAGAGCTTCCTCAATGCAGTATTGACACCTCCCGTCTATAGTAACAGGTACTCATTTTGAGATGAATCAAATAAGATGGACTGTAATAAATGTTTAGGAAAAAGTAACATAGTAACATACTAACATAGCTGATATGGCTGAAAAAAAGACATGCATCCATCAAGTCCAGCCCATGCCAAAAAACACCCCTGTTGATCCAGAGGAAGGCAAAAAAAGCCCTCTGAAGCCATTTCCAATTTAGCCCCATGTGGGTAAAAAAATTCCTTCCTGACTCCAAATGGCAGTCAGATAGTTCCCTGGATCAACACCCTATCTGTATTAAACCCATCTGTCATAATTTTCAATATTGTTCTATGCTAGATAGGCATCAATTGCTTTTTTGAAAGCAGTTGCATTATATGCAAGTATAACATCCTGAGGCAAAGAATTCCATAGCTTTACTTCCCTTGCTGTAAAGAATCCCTGACTTTGTTTTAGTCTTAATGGATGACATCTTGTTCTTAGCTCAGCTCTCTGCATAAATAATGTGTTGGCTAGTTCTTTGTATTGACCTTGAATGTATTTGTAAATTACAATCAAATCACCCCTTAGATGTCTCGTCTCTAATGTAAACAAACCCAGATTGGCTAGTATCTCTTTATAACTCAGATTCCCCAATCTCTTTATCAGTTTTGTTGCATGTCTCTGCAACTTTTCCAGCTCAACAATGTATTTTTTATGAACAGGTGCCCAAAATTGTACTCCATATTCTAGATGAGGCCTAACCAAGGATTTATTCAGAGGTAGGATTATATTAGCACCCCTTACATCTACACTTCTTTTTATGCAGGCTAGTACCCTATTTGCGCTTGCACACTGCTGTGAAGTCTATCATCTATCAGTACTCCTACATCTTTCTCTAATGAGGAGTCCCCAAGTTGTTTCCCAAATAAAATGGATCTCCAGGTTTCATATTGTGACAATACTTCTTCAGGGATGTAAAAGGTTACAAGATACATTCTTACTTCCCTGACAAAGTATCGTACGGATACTAAACGCGTTGGATATCTGGAAACCTGAAGATCCATTTTATTTCCTAAACATTTATTACAGTCCATCTTATTTGATTCATCTCAAAATGAGCACCTGTTACTATAGACGGGAGATGCTGATACTGCATTGAGGAGGCTCTGCCCACAAGGATTGAGGTAGTTTCAATATAACCCACACCGTTAATATACAGTATTACACAGATGGGAGAGCCCATTTCCAATGTATATTATAATTGCTGTATTGACGCCAGAAGTTGGTGCCACTCTACTTGTAACAAGGTGTACATCTGTCTCAGAGAAACTCTGCCCGCTGTGTGTAGGCAGTCCTTACGGGACCTACATCGATCATTACATCCTCCAAACGGACAGGAGAGAAGATCTCTTGCCTTAACAGCTTATACAGCACCTGCACACAATCATACCTTTGGATTCAGGTACCAGACTCTATTATATTTCCATCCAGTGTGTACACACTTAGTCTTATATTTTAAATCACTGGGATCCAGCTTCAAGTTCAGATTGGACTTTTTTTCCTTTACCATTTTCTTCCTACCCAGTTATGGACTTTTAATATGTTTAGGTGATTATATCCTGTATTATACTGTTTTTATATAAGGGTATTATGATTGTAGCGTCTTAACGCTTGTAAAATTTGGTATATTCGGACTATTGGCGCCTTTTCTCAATAATTTGTTTGATATGTATATATCCTATATAATAATTCGCTAATTCGTGTGTAACTCCGCGACATGCGCAGTAGACATTGTTGAGCGTGCTGCAGTCATGCGCAGAAGAGACTGTCCGCGCCGTGGCTGATACAGAGCTGGGCGCTACGAAGAAACGTCCAGCTCTGTATCAGCCGTGGCGCGGGAAGTCTCTACTGCGCATGACTGTCCCGCGACCGGGTGGCAGTGGCACTGTGGCTCATGTAACGGGCTGTTCAACTAGTATATATATATTTATTTTTTTTTTTACTTTTTTGTTTTAATTTATATTGATGCCTTATCGTGGCAGTAGTGTTTGTGTGTGTTAATGAAGTTGAGAGCTATGCCATTGGGAGCATATACTCCTGGCAGGATCACCCAACATGGACAGATCAAAGCTAAGACACCAGACTAAATCAGCCAACCTGCACTGGACCAGTGTGCAGATTATGGTCCATTCCCTCAGCATGGCTTCACAACAAAAACAGTGGCCCTCATTCTCCCAAGGCTTGCAAACAGCGGGATGACCAGCTCAATGGCAGAGGGTGCTAAGAAAGAAATGGCTTTATCAGGCTGCCTTTGGTCATTAGACATTGGAATGCTCAACATTCAATCCATGTCTACGGTTTCACAATTAGAGGAACTAGTACAAGAACTAAATGTGTCAGTGTATTCACAGCTTACCCTCATATAATATGATGCCTTCCCTTCTAGTTTTCACCTCAATAAATTAGCATTGCTATTTCAAGCCAAAGCAGATTGTTGCTTTATGCCATTGTTTTAATGCTTCATGCCTAAGTTAAGATGACATAAAAAATACTGCCAACTGTCAAACATTAGAGGGATAAGATTATTAAATTGCATGTCAGGTTTTCCATGCTAGACATTGCCACATGGGTTTTCTTGATGTTAGAACTGTGCAACGATGTTGATCCTGTTCGGTTCAAGAACACCTTGAGGATCAACATCTCTGGAGAATGGCATTGTATGACCCCCTTCACAATGGCAAACATGCTCCGTGGTGGCCTCCAGAAAGCCACTAGTACAGCTGTCAACCCAAAGTCAATCATTCAACATTGCTGGTATCATGGTTAGTCCAGGTGAAATGATCACACCATGGTGTACTGCTACTCTCATTGCAAAAGACCTATAAAAACATGGTGCAGAGCACAATACCACTAGAGGAAAGAAATACTGACAAGTCCCATTTTTAACTAGGGTGCCACAATGGTAGACAATGGCGTGGAGGGATACTAAACAGAGACATGAGGACATGTGCTTCTTCCAAAACCATCACAGGCCTTCTACTCATTTAGCAGTGTTGCAGATATAATACATGGCAGACTCACACCCTTAGTACACATAGTATCTACTGCAAGAGATGATACTGCCAGTGGCAACCTCATTCCATTTGGGTTTGCAGGTGGATATGAAAAAAAATAGTTAAGAGGAATCTTCAGCTGCCTCTCTGGAATTCACAGTACCAGCTTTGGGGATGTGAAGTCAAAGAGGCACCTGTACAATGAGGGTGTAAACTTACAAGAGTAGCATTGATTAACTAGTAGTGATGAGCGAGCACCCCAATGCTCGGGTGTTCGGGTGCTCTGACCGAGCACCCCCTGAGGCTCGAGTGCTCGGCCAAGCACCCGAGCCCCATTGAAGTCAATGGGAGGACTCGAGCATTACACCAGGCACCCCCTGCTCTGATGAGGGGAGGGTGCCTGGTCCATAGGAAAAGGGAAGAAAAGGATGGAAACACCACAGAAATGGTTCAGGGACAGCATAGGGAGGATGTCTGGATGCATCTTGGACTCCAACATCGCTGCTGGGAACGATCTTTCGCCCGTAGTACGCCATTTTTACAGACTGACCATAAAACACACAAAAAGGAAAATAAAAAAAGACTTTAGGCGAAAAATTGTTACCAAACAATATTTGCTGTATATTTACTTGTATATCATCTGCAAATTCTCCCAAAAATGTCCTTGATTTTCGGAAGTGAGGCCATGATTAAGAGGGAAACGTGCGCAGAGGCAAATTCTCCCAAAAATTTCCTTGATTTTCAGAACTGAGGCCATGATTAAGAGGGAAACGTGCGCAGAGGCAAATTCTCCCAAAAATTTCCTTGATTTTCAGAACTGAGGCCATGATTAAGAGGGAAACGTGCGCAGAGGCAAAATCTCCCAAAAATTTCCTTGATTTTCAGAACTGAGGCCATGATTAAGAGGGAAACGTGCGCAGAGGCAAATTCTCCCAAAAATTTCCTTGATTTTCAGAACTGAGGCCATGATTAAGAGGGAAACGTGCGCTGAGCTGACCATCTAAAACATTATGGGTGAGGGTCTGCTGCAGAGCTGACCATCCTAAACATTATATGCGAAGGCCCGCTAGTGAGCTGACGCTATAAAACATTATATGAGAGGGCCCGCTAGAGAGCTGACCCAATAAAACATTATATGAGAAGGCCCGCTGGTGAGCTGACCTATATAAAAATTGTCAAACAGGGCCCGCTGGTGAGCTGGCCCTATATAAAAATTATATCACAGGGCCCGCTGGTGAGCTGGCCCTATATAAAAATTATAGCACAGGGCATATGGAAGAGGAGGAGGAGGATGAGAAGATTAAGAGTCAAGCATATACCCGTTTTTTGGGTGGAAGGGGTGAATGGGAATACAGAGTATTCCCATCATTGTAAATAACATATATAAAGTGAGTTTATGTTCCCCCGCGGCTTTCCTCCAGTGGAGTGGAGAAGTCAGGGGAAATCCAGGCCTTGTTCATTTTTATAAGTGTCAACCTATCAGCATTGTCGGTGGAAAGGCGGATACGCTTATCTGTTATGATGCCACCAGCAGCACTAAATACCCGCTCAGACAGAACGCTGGCGGCAGGGCAGGCCAGCACCTCCAAGGCGTAGAGTGACAGTTCATACCACGTGTCCAGCTTGGACACCCAGTAGTTGTAAGGCACAGAGGGATCATTGAGGACGCTGACACGGTCTGCTACGTACTCCTTCACCATCTTCCAAAACTTTTCCCTCCTTGTGACACTAGGCTGCGCATCAGGGTGAGGGTGCTGGCGGGGTGTCATGAAGGTGTCCCACGCCTTGGAGAGTGTTGCCCTGCCTTTCTCGGAACTGCTGTGTGCTCCCCTTTTCTCCCCTTCTCGGTTGGCCAAGGTAGCACGTACTCTGCCGCCAGCGTTGTCAGATGGAAAATTTTGGAGCAATTTTTCAACAAGAACCTTCTGGTATTGCACCATTTTGCTTGTCCTCTCCACCGGAGGAATGAGAGATGAGAAATTCTCTTTGTAGCGGGGGTCCAGAAGGGTGAACACCCAGTAATCCGTGTTGTTTAAAATGCGTATAACGCGTGGGTCACGGGAAAGGCAGCCTAACATAAAGTCAGCCATGTGTGCCAGAGTACCAACAGTCAAGATTTCGCTGTCCTCACCAGGAGGATGACTCTCAATATCCTCATCCTCTTCCTCCTCTTCTGCCCACCCACGCTGAAGAGATGGAACTAAAGTTCCATGGCTACCCTCTGTAGCGGAGGCAACCGTGTCTTCCTCCTCCTCCTCCTCCTCCTCCTCCGCCTCCTCCAATTGTCGCTGAGAAGACGAAGTGAGGGTGCTCTGGCTATCACCTTGTGTAAGCTCTTCCTCCCCCATTTCCACCTCTTCCACATGCAAAGCGTCGGTTTTAATTGTGAGCAGCGAGCGTTTCAGTAGACACAGAAGTGGGATGGTTACACTGATAATAGCGTTATCGCCGCTCACCATCTGTGTCGATTCCTCAAAATTGCGTAAAACCTTGCAGAGGTCTGACATCCATTCCCACTCCTCACTTCTGATTACAGGAAGTTGAACGGAGAGGCGACGACCGTGTAACAGCTGGTACTCCACTACTGCCCTCTGCTGCTCACAAAGCCGGGCCAACATGTGGAAGGTGGAGTTCCAGCGCGTGCTCACGTCACACAGCAGCCGGTGAGCTGGCAATTGTAAGCGCTGCTGCAGCTTCAACAGGCCGGCCGAAGCTGTAGATGACTTACGGAAATGTGCACACATGCGGCGCACCTTGGTCAAGAGATCATGCACATTGGGGTAGGTTTTTAGAAATCGCTGAACCACTAAATTAAATACATGCGCTAGGCATGGTACGTGTGTGAGCTTGCCGAGCTCCAAAGCCGCCACCAAGTTACGCCCATTATCACACACAACCATGCCTGGTTGCAGGTTGAGTGGCGAGAGCCACTGCTCGGTCTGGTGACTAATCCCCTGCAACAGCTCTGAGGCCGTGTGCTGTTTGTCCCCAAGGCAGATCAGCTTCAGCACGGCCTGTTGACGCTTCCCCACTGCAGTGCTACACTGCTTCCAGCTACTGGCTGATGGGGGAGTGGCGCTGCGTGTAGAGAATTCGGAGGTGGAAACGGAGGAGGAGGAGCCAATAACGTAGGTGCTGGCGGAAACCCTGATGGAGGTAGGGCCCGCAATCCTCGGCGTGGGTAGCACCCGTGCCATCCCAGGGTCCGAGTCGCTCCCAGCCTCCACGACATTCACCCAGTGTGCCGTCAGGGAAATGTAGCGTCCCTGGCCACAAGCACTTGTCCATGTGTCAGTCGTTAAGTGGACCTTCCCAGTAACTGCGTTGGTCAGGGCACGGGTGATGTTACGGGACACATGGTGGTGTAATGCGGGGATGGCACACCGGGAAAAGTAGTGGCGGCTGGGGACCGCGTACCGAGGGACAGCTGCTGCCATCAGGCTGCGGAAGGACTCAGTGTCCACAAGCCTAAATGGCAGCATTTCGATGGCCAGTAATTTGGAAAGGTGTGAGGTTAGTGCTATGGCCTGTGGGTGGGTGGCTGGGTACTTTCTCTTGCGCTCAAATGCCTGGGGTAACGACATTTGGACGCTGCGCTGGGACAGGGAAGTGGATGTGGTCGCTGATGGTGCTTCAGATGGTACAGGTGCAGGGCGGGAGGTATGCGGGCCTGCGCCTTCGACAGGCGATTGGCCGGCACCGAAAACAGGGGAAGAGGAGGCAGTGGTGTGGCCTGCAGACACAGATGGGCGATCCAGGCGTTCCTCCCACTTACTACGGTGCTTGGATGCCATGTGTCGGATCATGCTGGTGGTGGTGAGGTTTCTAGTGTTCATGCCTCGGCTCATTCTGGTGTGGCACAGGTTGCAAACTACAATTCTTTTGTCGTCCGCACTTTCCTTAAAAAAACGCCATACCGCGGAACACCTACCCTTTGGCAAGGTAGATTTACGCAAGGGGGTGCTCCGTGGAACATTTGCGGGCCGGTTTGGTGCGGTCCGCCTTCTTTCTGTAGCCACACCACTGCCTCTTCCAGCCTGTTGCGGTGCTGCAGATGGCTCACCCTCAGAACTGCTGTCATCGCTCGGCTCTACACCTTCCCAGGTGGGGTCAGTCACCTCATCGTCCACCAAGTCCTCCTCCACTTCCTCACTCTGATCATCCTCCTCAAGTCTTGATCCCACCACATACTCAGTCATTGACAACTGTATAACATTCTCCTCAACAAGGTCTTGAGACGGAAATAGTGGTTGATTTAATGGCAACTGTGTCTCATCATCATCATCATCATCCACTACTTCCTTTGACCTTAAATGCCGTTCACATCTGTCATCTTCTTGTGATTGGGTAGCCTCTAGAGGTTGTGAATCAGGGCACAAGATGTCATGTTCCTCTGCAAGCGTGCTTGGAGAGAGGGTCAAATGAAGGATTGGTGATGAGACGAGCTCCTCACTATATCCCAGTGTGGGATCACTTCTTTGACCAGACCGTGTATGGTGGGAGGAAGGATGATCAGAGTGAGGATTATGTTGACCAGACTCTTGGCTACTGAGAGTGGACTTGGTGGAAGACAGGGTGGTGCTTAACCGACTGGAAGCAGTATCAGCTGTCATCCAACCGACCACCTGTTCGCAGTGGTCGGACCTCGAGAGTGATGTCCTGCGACGCCCTGTAAAATTACACATGAAGCTAGGTATGGTGGATGTCTTTCTTTCTTGTGCTCTGGCACCAGGCACAGTTTCTACGCGTCCTGACCCGCGCCCTGAACTATCAGGATCACGTCCACTTCCCCGTCCCTTTTTACCCGCCTTCTTCATCTTACACGATATATATGACTTTAATATATATGAGTTTGAAAACTTAACACTATTTCTTACTATTCTGCAACTCTGCAGAGTACACAGAATAGGCTGCTAAACTGCGGTGACACACACTGAATGGAATAAGTGACTTTAATATTTTAGTTTGAAAACTTAACAGTATTTCTTACTATTCTGCAACTGTGCAGAGTACACAGAATAGGCTGCTAAACGGCGGTGACACACACTGAATGGAATAAGTGACTTTAATATTTTAGTTTGAAAACTTAACAGTATTTCTTACTATTCTGCAACTGTGCAGAGTACACAGAATAGGCTGCTAAACGGCGGTGACACACACTGAATGGAATAAGTGACTTTAATATTTGAGTTTGAAAAATTAACAGTATTTCTTACTATTCTGCAACTCTGCAGAGTACACAGAATAGGCTGCTAAACGGCGGTGACACACACTGAATGGAATAAGTGACTTTAATATTTGAGTTTGAAAACTTAACAGTATTTCTTACTATTCTGCAACTGTGCAGAGTACACAGAATAGGCTGCTAAACGGCGGTGGCACACACTGAATGGAATAAGTGACTTTAATATTTGAGTTTGAAAAATTAACAGTATTTCTTACTATTCTGCAACTCTGCAGAGTACACAGAATAGGCTGCTAAACGGCGGTGACACACACTGAATGGAATAAGTGACTTTAATATTTGAGTTTGAAAAATTAACAGTATTTCTTACTATTCTGCAACTCTGCACACTACACAGAATAGGCTGCTAAACGGCGGTGACACACACTGAATGGAATATGTGACTTTAATATTTGAGTTTGAAAACTTAACAGTATTTCTTCCTATTCTGCAACTGTGCAGAGTACACAGAATAGGCTGCTAAACTGCGGTGACACACACTGAATGGAATAAGTGACTTTAATATTTTAGTTTGAAAACTTAACAGTATTTCTTACTATTCTGCAACTGTGCAGAGTACACAGAATAGGCTGCTAAACGGCGGTGACACACACTGAATGGAATAAGTGACTTTAATATTTTAGTTTGAAAACTTAACAGTATTTCTTACTATTCTGCAACTGTGCAGAGTACACAGAATAGGCTGCTAAACGGCGGTGACACACACTGAATGGAATAAGTGACTTTAATATTTGAGTTTGAAAAATTAACAGTATTTCTTACTATTCTGCAACTCTGCAGAGTACACAGAATAGGCTGCTAAACGGCGGTGACACACACTGAATGGAATATGTGACTTTAATATTTGAGTTTGAAAACTTAACAGTATTTCTTACTATTCTGCAACTGTGCAGAGTACACAGAATAGGCTGCTAAACTGCGGTGACACACACTGAATGGAATAAGTGACTTTAATATTTTAGTTTGAAAACTTAACAGTATTTCTTACTATTCTGCAACTGTGCAGAGTACACAGAATAGGCTGCTAAACGGCGGTGACACACACTGAATGGAATAAGTGACTTTAATATTTTAGTTTGAAAACTTAACAGTATTTCTTACTATTCTGCAACTGTGCAGAGTACACAGAATAGGCTGCTAAACGGCGGTGACACACACTGAATGGAATAAGTGACTTTAATATTTTAGTTTGAAAACTTAACAGTATTTCTTACTATTCTGCAACTGTGCAGAGTACACAGAATAGGCTGCTAAACGGCGGTGACACACACTGAATGGAATAAGTGACTTTAATATTTGAGTTTGAAAAATTAACAGTATTTCTTACTATTCTGCAACTCTGCAGAGTACACAGAATAGGCTGCTAAACGGCGGTGACACACACTGAATGGAATAAGTGACTTTAATATTTTAGTTTGAAAAATTAACAGTATTTCTTACTATTCTGCAACTCTGCACACTACACAGAATAGGCTGCTAAACGGCGGTGACACACACTGAATGGAATATGTGACTTTAATATTTGAGTTTGAAAACTTAACAGTATTTCTTCCTATTCTGCAACTGTGCAGAGTACACAGAATAGGCTGCTAAACTGCGGTGACACACACTGAATGGAATAAGTGACTTTAATATTTTAGTTTGAAAACTTAACAGTATTTCTTACTATTCTGCAACTGTGCAGAGTACACAGAATAGGCTGCTAAACGGCGGTGACACACACTGAATGGAATAAGTGACTTTAATATTTGAGTTTGAAAAATTAACAGTATTTCTTACTATTCTGCAACTCTGCACACTACACAGAATAGGCTGCTAAACGGCGGTGACACACACTGAATGGAATATGTGACTTTAATATTTGAGTTTGAAAACTTAACAGTATTTCTTACTATTCTGCAACTCTGCACACTACACAGAATGTGCTGCTAAACTGCGGCGAAGCACACTGAATGGAATATGTGACTTTGATATTTTAGTTTGAAGGCTTAACAGTATTTCTTCCTATTCTGCAA
The DNA here is from genome assembly GCA_037306005.1 of Rhinophrynus dorsalis. Taxonomy (NCBI): domain Eukaryota; kingdom Metazoa; phylum Chordata; class Amphibia; order Anura; family Rhinophrynidae; genus Rhinophrynus; species Rhinophrynus dorsalis. The sequence continues at coordinate 536,388,009 of CM074718.1, read as the reverse complement.
CTCTGCACAGTACACAGAATGTGCTGCTAAACTGCGGCGAAGCACACTGAATGGAATATGTGACTTTGATATTTTAGTTTGAAGACTTAACAGTATTTCTTCCTATTCTGCAACTCTGCACAGTACACAGAATGTGCTGCTAAACTGCGGCGAAGCACACTGAATGGAATATGTGACTTTGATATTTTAGTTTGAAGACTTAACAGTATTTCTTCCTATTCTGCAACTCTGCACAGTACACAGAATGTGCTGCTAAACTGCGGCGACGCACACTGAATGGAATATGTGACTTTGATATTTTAGTTTGAAGACTTAACAGAATGTGCTCTAATCTGCAACTTTGCACACTAAACAGAATGTGCTCTAATCTGCAACTTTGCACACTAAACAGAATGTGCTCTAATCTGCAACTTTGCACACTAAACAGAATGTGCTCTAATCTGCAACTGTGCACACTAAACAGAATGTGCTCTAATCTGCAACTTTTCACACTAAACAGAATATTTTTTTTTTTTTTTTTTTTTTTTTTTTCCCCCACACAAAATAACCTGCTTCCCCCACACACAGTAGTCCTAAAAAGGACTTTTGGTTCTTTTTTTTAACAATTTTGGTTTTTTTCCTCCCTACACTGCCTTTCCCTTCCTATCCTCAGCTCTCCCTGGCTAAGACTGAGCTGAACTCGATGGTCAGGTGCTATACAGCACCTGACCACGGATTCTGGCCAGCCAATCAGTGTAATGCCAGCAGCCAACATGGCTGCTGGCATTACACCGATATCAGAGCCTCCCTGCACGTTTATTGGCTGCGCAGCAGCCGCAAAACGTGCGGGGAGGAGACCCGAACATGGCGGGCGAGCACATGCGGTACTCGTACGAGTACCGCCATGTGCCGAGCAGAGCGATGCTCGAGCCGATCCGAGCATCGGCCGAGCATGCTCGCTCAACACTATTAACTAGTCAAAGTTAGTTAACTTTTTTGACATACTTTTCCCTTTAATTCTGCCAGAAGCTATTTACCTTTAGGCACCTGTCATATGTGTGACACTTTTCCATAGGTGACCATTGCCTCATGTAAGCACACCAAATTCCAGTTTACTACATTTCCTCAGGAAAGCAGTAAAGTTGTTCTAAGTAATGTCTGTGACCTGTAAGTGTGTATGTGGGGGGGGGGGCAGACCTTTCACATAAACATTTATGGAGATTGAAATGCTCGTTTCAATTTCCAGTGAATTGCTGACCCAAATTTGTATCAGCCAGTAAGATTGTCTGGTGCTCAAGTTGGCTGGCCATCAGACACACCTCTCCTGCTTCCAGATCAACAGTGGAAAGTAGGATAGAGATGAGTAAAAGAACACAGGTGCAGAACTTGTAGAGGCTATTACAGTTCTGTGAAAGAGGTCTTGAACAAAGCCAGTTTAGCGTTGTATAATTTACCACATAGTGTCAGATTGCAATACCAGGACAAATCATCCTCTACCTCAGCATTCCACAGGGGATTTTAGTAATGATTGACCTAGTACCCCAGAGAATGTCAGAGGCAAGGAAGATGTGTGTGTTACAGTCTGGTTTAAAGAACTCGCTTGAAACAAATGTATATTTTGCTGCCATAATGCAGTACATTGATATGGTGTTTTTATAGGAAGTGGTAAAGCAAAACCTCTTTTAAGTGTCAGTGCCTAAGGGATGTCTAACACGTTGTGAACTAATGCATTGGACACATATTTTATGCTAATAATTTCTCCAATGCATTGCAGAGAATATCTAGCATCTTAATAGTTAAAAATACAACGTTCTACCAAGCAGGAAATTCAGATAAGGTAAGGTTAAAAACGCTAAAAACCGCACTTACATATTTATCACAACATTTTTAATGAGCCATAAAAACAGCATAACAAAAGTGAAATATCAGACATCAGATGCAACAATGATGAGTGGATACAGTATAACATATCTGAAATATGAGTATCATTACAGAGATGACTAATAACTTTGTAAACATGGCCCAATAGGGACCCTCAAACATCACAACCCCCCATCTTCTCCCATCCCCCAGAAAAGAAAAGTTAATTAAGCCGAAGAGACATTTTTAGAGAAAGCCTGCAGAGTCTACATCAACACCAAGATGGGTAGTCTGTAACGTTCAGTAAATGTATAGACAGTATGGTCACATTTGAAGTCAGTCAGATTTGTAGCAAAGCTATGGAATGGGTGGGCTTCCTTTCAGTTGTCTAAGGAAATACCAGGAAGTGATTTGAAAAGCATTATGTAGACAAAGTGGAGTATCTCTGTCCAAGGCCAATATGTAGTTCCATCAATAAGTTAAGAATTGCTAGCTTTACCCAAGAGTGAGTCAGTTCAGTCCATTTTAAAGAGAAATAATAGTTTAGTTGTGAAAAGCATGAAATATGAGAGTTACATGAATCCACTGTTGTAGAATGTTTTTTTAAGCTGCAGCAATTAGGATGTAAGTAATTTTAGACTGAATGAATTAGTAATGCCAAAAAATAATTAGTTCATTGGCTAGTGGGCCATTCAGAGTCAGATTTCAAGTTCAAAAGGATTATGCCAGTCTAAGGCATCGATCCAATGAAGAACGGTAAAACCTCCATTAAGGCAAAAAAGCCCAACAATCGCTAACCATCTGATTTACGTAGCATTAAATATATTGTTGATCAGAATGGCTACCGAGTGTGGGCCAAAAAAATTCAAGTAGACTAAAAACCTGCATCGCACCTGTTTTCACCCCACCGTGTGTCCAGATCAGTCGATAATTAACGTACGATACATCAACAAAGAAAAAAGATAACAGCTGACGTTATCTAGTGAAGCTGAACATTGTCAATACTAGTTCAAACTCTCAGCCAATCACAACACACAAAAGTATCAAATACATTCAAATCCAACTATATACCACAAAACACCTAACATACCTTGTCTGGATTTCTAGTTTTTGCGAGTTAGAGCACACAGGACCCAGGAGCAGAGGACAGAGCTAGAGAGAGAGAGGGGCTGACACTTGAGCAAGGTAGACAGAGCTGGGAGTGGAGAGTTGTTGCACTAATACTATTTATAATACACCTTGGCACATCTTCCATACACACATACAAACACACACATATATCTTTTTTGTTGTTCACACATATAATGTTGGACTCGATCAAATCTTGACTGTAAAACATCCAGTAGGGCAAAATTGTATATTGGCCTGTTAGGAAAAAGTTTTAACCAACTACTCATTTGCCCTACCGGCTGAAATCACAGTGTATGTTGGGCCACAGAAAAGGACTTGTGGTCAAACATCCATTTTGTGTGATAAGTTTCCAAAACGCCCTATAAATAGAGGCAATATTGGGAACATCAAAGGAAAAAAACAATGATCTGTGTCTGACACACTGTCAAGCAACAACCAATAGCTCAAATACAGTTACCCCCCAAACACTAACCCTACACTACCCCTAACAGTAAAGTGCAATAAGACTACCCCTAAAACTAGCCAAACACCCAGTTCTGTGTCACACTTACCTGTCATCCACTGACCGTCTTCGCTGTCACTCAAAGGGTAAAGCATTGCACATATGTCTGAGTTAAAAAAGTAGTAGATGCCGAACAAATAAAAATATTTCGCCATATTTCCACTAATAAGCTATATATGTGTTCCAACAGATAAGTAAACTTTAGTGAGAAAAATTGATCATAATGAACATGCCCCCTTTGTGTTCTTTGCTGCTCTTGGTGAAAGGAATAGCAGACAGACCCACCCTCAAGTACCTTATGGGTCAATGCCCATTCCAGTGTGAGGGAGTTTTGTTGCCTTAGTGCTCAACAAAATTCTCAGTGTCGTCTGCTGTTTATCAACTCTGCCTTAATCACACAGCTCACATCAGGCTCTCAGTCAGCTGTATGTCACCTAATATAGTTAGTTGTTTGTTTATTTTCTTTATTATTATTATTTTTTTTAAGTTGTCCATCCTATCTTATCACAGTCTGTCAAAAAAATATATAACTGAAAAAAAAAAATCAACAACTCCTTTCCCCAGACTTCCCCAGCACAGAGACAATACCAACAAGAAAACAAGCAAATTAGTCCCCAGCTGCCTGTGTCTTGCCAATCACATGGAATTTTGGGGTATCTGAGGTCAACTTCCTTCCTCCCTTCTTCTCCCCCAGAGTGTCCTCAGACTTTCCTGATACAGATAACAAATGTCCTACCTAAAATACTCCCTAAACTAAGCTTCAATTCCCCTGTATTTGCCTATATTCTCTAGCTTTCTCCTCACAGAACAGCATGCTGTGAGCGCCTGACACCCTTGTATATGGCTTTAGAAAAGGAGAAAAAACTTTCATGATTTGATTTTAATGCACTGAGCTAGGCAAATAGAAAGCAAAAAAAACTGAACTTTTAATTGGAAATGATGTCATTATTCACCAATTTTGGTTTGAGGGGATTATTTTCACCCATCCCTAGTGTATGGATGTATGTTCCATGAAGGTCAGAAATAACTATATTACACAGTCGGTGATAAGTAGTTCAGGGTCAGAGATTACCTCTATTATTAGCATTCCGAAGTAGCCCCAGATACGACAGATGGCTGTAGACATTAGCCTCTCTGTAACAAAATAATAGGGCATCAGCATATAGTCCACTTTCAGATCTGAGTGATTTGTAAACAAAGTCACACATCAGCAAGTAAGTATGAGAAAAACCTACAAATATATATATATATATATATATATATATATATATATATATATATGCCAAAAAAAGAGGGAAAGCGCCAAAATAAAATATAGACGGTAATACTAAAGTAAGAGAAACTAAAATAAAAAATGTGCCAAACATCCAGGGTCCTGTGCACCCAACACACATACACTCACCTGTACCGCAATATTAGTGTGTGTACATGTGCTTGTCCGTGCATGAGAAACCGTCAGCCATGAATTTTTGGCACTTTTTTATTTTATTTCATTTTATCTTATTTTAATATTACCATCTATATTTTATTTTGGTGCTTTCCCACTTTTCTTGGTTTATATAAATTTGTAGGTTTTTCTCACACTTACAGGGATAGTAGCAGCAGACATAAGGCATATAATATTAACCCATTCTTTACATCTATCTTTTGTTTATGTTTGTTTTCTAAATATTGTGAAAGGTATGAAGTGACACTGTCTGTGCTAGCCATGATGGGTCTTTCCTGTACAGTGGTGCAGGTGGGTGTCTGTGTGTTGGATTTTTGGCACATTTTTATTTTATTTAATTGTATCTTATTTTAATATTACCACCTATGTTTTATTTTGGCACTCTCCCTCTTTTCATGTTGATGACTTGTTTTACATTATGTACATGTACTGGCAATGTCTAATGCTATTATATAAAATGCACTTATGCAGGTGTTAATTTCTGGTCATCCTAATTAAGGTCACCTTGGAACACAGTACATGTGCTAGCATTTCCCCAGTCAGCACTGGTTGCTGTCCTTGGTGCTGATGGTATTTCAGAGACTTCCTGCAGTGCAGAGTTTTTCAAAACTGACATTGTTACTGGCTGACAATAACAAAGAACCCAATACAAAACATATTGAAAAGAGGCAAGCAAGTTTTATAGAACACAGTAGTGTTCTACTGTCTTTGAACTAATGCTGCATGTGAAAGAAAGCAGCCAAGGGCATAACATGTGACCTTGAACTTTGCTTGATAGCTTGATTATTTTTTATATCCAACTTAGACTGTTGAAATTATTCTTGGAACTGTAATAATAATATGACAGTGACAGCAAGATGAGTGTACTGTGGCATTCATTTCATTGGACTTGACGCACCATTTATTTTCAATTAAAAGGCAAGGGTGGAATATTTGCCCACCCATCCCCCTCACAGCAAATTCACAAATGTCTATTACACTGTGGGTGTGATGGAGTGAAAGCTGTATGGGCATGCGAGTGAAAAATGATTTTGAGGCATCTGAGTATGGCATTTGAACACATCTTTACAAATGTCATTGGGCATTTTTTATGTTCACATATGGTAAAAGACTCTGTTTGAGTATGTTATCATAAATTTCTAAACGTCGCATTGGCTTATTTGAAGATTGATACCAACAGACATAAAATTATTGAATTATGTTGCAGTCACTATCTAATAACTGTAGTAGCAGTACTTTACAGCAGTTTAATTAATAAGGCTATTAATAAAGACTAGGCTTAGATAGCTCTGACATTTATATAATTATAAATCATTTATTCAAGTATTATTAACAATACTGGGTATTTTTATCTCATCCCTAGCTCTGAGTGTGCTGTCCTACATTATTATACTGGAAGATTTAATGGCAATAACGCATGCATAAGAAAACCAAAGCAATAGGTAAGCTATTTTTACAGACTTGTCCTTGCTAAGGATTAAACCATCTGCACTACTGGTGATTAACAAAATGTGCCATTGATATAAATGCTTATTTTAACCCCTTTGCAATGCTTTTGTGAGCTCTCCAGCATTCAAGGGGTTAAAAGCTTCATTTAAATGAATATTATGGGAATTTTTTAGTCCTCCCCTATAGTGCAGTTGGTTTGCTCCTGTTTGCTCCTAGATCTGCTCTTCTATCCTTGATACCCTGATAAGACCCTACATTTTGGAATTAAGAACAAGTTCAGTCAGCATCCTGACCAACTAGTGCATGGTATGACTGATTAAACTATATAAGAAAAGCAAAATGTGGGTACAGCAAACAAACACATAGATGAACCTTACGTTTTCGTGACTGGACTTTTTCTCTGTTTTTGTGATTGAAAGGAGGTGACTCCCTTTATTACAATCAGGAAGTGGAACCCAGTGAGTGTATGGCATCCAAGGAGATTATAACAGAAACTCAAACGTACCTGCTGGAAGCACAGTGGGAGTAATGCACTAACATGAGTCCATATAAAAAAGAGATGCTGTAATCACCAAGGGAAATGCAATTGACACTCTATGGGCATTTTATGCTATGTACCATACAAGGCAGAGGGGAAATGGTGTAAGTTTATGCCATTTCCTGCACATGCTATGGAGCAGGTATAAGGGGTTTGCTGGCATTAAACTCTTGGAGGAGTGTGTGCACAGGTATACACTGTAGTGCAGACCCTGAAGTGCAGCCACTGGCAAAAGTGGAGCAATTCTGAGGCAAACTAGTTGCACATTAAGGAGATAGTAGTACTTAATATGCCAAAAAATATATATTGTAGGCGCTCCCACTGCTGAAAGGTGTTTTATTCAAAGATCACACTTTAGCCTGAGGGTCTTATTTTTGTTTTACTATTTTTATTTCTGTAAAGCGCTGTGTACATGTATGATATAAAGATACGTACAAAGATTAATACATACAAATGCATTGTAAAGCATGGGGTTAAAAGACTCATTTAAATCAGTGACAAAATTGCTCCATTTTACCTTTTCTACAGACGATATTGATTTTTGTCAACTTACTTTCGTGTGAAACATTTCACCTTCAGCATTAAGAAGGAAGTCTAAATGCTTTTTATACATGACAAAGTATTCACACTTGTGGTGCATGTCACCTTAAAAAAAAGTAAACTGATCTTATAAAAATATGTTTATCTGTTTTTAAGGTGTGTTTATTTTTGAAGCTGTGTTTGTCCAAAGGAGACTGTTATTATGACTCTGAATACTTAGGGTTGTATTCAGGAAGGTAAGGAGTAGGGATGGGCTCAATGGCACTTCCCGCCAAGTGGAAAATTGTTAGCGAAAAGTGCTGATTTTCCACTTTTTTCCTGCCCAGCTCATTACATTGAAATCAATGGAAAGATTGAATTTCCCCACCATGTGGCAAGTTTCACTTCTTTATCCGCAGGGATAGTACAAAAACAGTGTCAGGTTCCATCAGCATTTTATTTCTCTACTTGTAGCAATAAAGAAAGCAGCACAATTTTGAGTTAGTTAGGATAGGCAAAGAAAGCAAAGCTGGAATGTAGTTTAGGAAGTCTTGTGGCAGGCAATTTGTTGTCTTTGTTAGTGGAGTCTGAAGGACTTTGGGGGGGTTGAAGTGAGAAAGGAGATTTAACCAAAGTACCTCCATATCTTGGTTGACTGAGACAAGCAGTTGTGATCCAAGTTCATTTCTTATTTGGCTGGTCTCTCTGTGTTAGGGGAGTATGGGGGCTGTGGAGGGCGCAAAGGAGATTTACCCCAATTAACCTAAAATTTTGTGTAACTGACTGGGAAGTCTGGGGAAAGAAGCAGTTGAACAGGGACTGTGTCTTTTTGTTTTTTGTTGACAGTGATGGTGACAGGGACAGTTAAAATATAAAAAAATAGTTTTACTGATAGATGACTGACATGAGCTGTGACAGTTTACTTTTGAAATGTTGCACGCATAAGGGCGTGCGATATTTAGCCACTATAACTAGGTCACTGGCTTCAAGAGCACCATATAAGAATTTTGCACAAATCATAAGGGAGAGATTCTTATGACACCTTGTAAAATGTCACCAATGCCCACACTGCCGCATACCTTCATATTAATTAATGCCCCCCATACCTTCATGAATTAATAATGTCAACTCCCTCACAGTCTTTTAAAGCTTATTTGTGCCATCCAGCCTGCACTCCAGCTGTCTCTCCAGGGCAATGAAAGTTAAAATGATCTTGGTGTGGGTGCGATGTGGGAGTACATCATGATATTTTTTAAAATGTGTAACTTTCATTGCCCAGGAGAAACAGCCTGAGTGCAGGTTGGACTGCACAAACAAGCTATAAAAGACTGTGCAGGAACTGACATTATTAATTCATGAAGGTATGGGGGGACATTAATTAATATGAAAGTATGTGGCAGTGCGGGCAGTGGCAACATTTTGCGAGGTGCCGTAAGAATCTTGTCCTTTTCATTTGTGCAAGATTCTTATATGGTGCTCTTGAAGCCGGTGACCTAGTTATAGTGAATGACTGAATATGTTTATTTATGTAGCGTCACAAGTGTAAGCAGCACTTTACAATTTGAGGGTTTAGACAATACAGGGTTACAAGTGCTTTGTAGACTGAAACATTGGATGCGAGGTCCCTGCCCAAAAGCTTACAATCTTAAGTGGTAATGGGAGACATACAGAGTACATAAGGGTAAAGTGCTGAATATAGTGCTAGAGTTCAGATGGTGGTAGGGGACACAAGTAAAGTAAATAATTTATAAGAGCATTCTTTGTATAACATCAGTGCCTTCTAGCATGTTGAGGTTTTATCCAGAAGGTGTATTTTCAAGAGAGACTTAAAGACCATCAAAGAGGTGCAGTGGTGCAGGGTGGTAGGTAGAGCATTCCATAGATACAGAGCAATGAGAGGAAAAAGATTTGATACGTGAGAGGGATGTAGACACAAATGACCAGAGAGAAGACAGTCATTGGCTGAACGTAAGTGGCGGGATGGGATATAGCGGGAGATCAGAGTGGAAATGTAAGAAGACGTAGAGGAGAGAAGGGTCTTGAATGGGAGAAGTAAGATTTTGTAAGATATCCAGAGTTTGATAGGCAGCCATTGGAGAGATTTGAGGAGGAGCGGGGCAGGGACAAACCTAGGTGACAAAACAGTAATTAGTGCTGCAGCATTCTGTATGGACTGAAGTGGATGGAGATGGGAGGCAGGAATGCCAGACAGATGAATGTTGCAGTAGTCCATGCAGGAGAGAATGAGTGCTTGCATAAGAATTTTAGCTGTGGTGTAACAGAGGAAGGGACAGATTTTAGCAATGTTACACAAAAGAAAGTGACAGGATTTAGCAATGGCATTAATATGAGGGGAGAATGAGAGAGATGTGTCAGTTATCACCCGTAGACACCTTGCTTCTAATAATGGATTTATGGTAGTACCATTTACAATCACATGGAAGGGTGCTACAGGGCCAGACCTAGGTGGGATGAGGAGTAGCTCTGTTTTAGACATAGTGAGTTTGAGGTGCCTATGAGCCATCCAGTCTGAGATAGCTGAGAGGCAATCTGTCACTTTAGCCTGAATATCAGAGGTCAGATGAGGTGCAGATAAGTAAATCTGGGTGTCATCTTCAAATAGCACATACTCTTATACATGCAACATTTCAAAAGGATACTAGTTGTGGCAGACTGATACTAGAGCAAGATATCACACACACAATCAGTTCTATTGTGTAAATGTACTAGTGGAAGGGGTATGGCAACCAGAGTAGTAGCAGTACAGGGACATGTGAGTAAAGTGCTGGCCCAGCAACCAACTGAAGCCACGGTTGCTGCAGTGTGTGTGTATGAGGAGGCAGTTTGTCCAAGTGCCATAAAAAGGTGTAGCAGTTTGTGACGGGTACCCCGTGCCCTGACCGGGCAAACCCATCCAAACAGATTCTTCCCAGAGGCTAAACCACCAATGATAGCTCGATCTCGAAGATTCGGTCTGCTAACAACTTCCCCCAAGAACATCAGAAGACACATGATGCTGGAGGTAAAAACAGGAACTCCTTTATTTGGACACACACAGGGTTTATATATATGTCTGTGAACGCAGTCAACCAATAGTAGATGAGATTCACAAAACCCCCAATCTTACTGGGACTTAATTACGGTAACACACAATAGAATACAAACACACAGTCCTCTGCTGTCACACATGGCATAATTTTCTCCTTCCCCCCGAGTACTACAAGAAACACTAGCAGCAGGCAAAGTATTGGTGGCAGCAGGTTCGGCACCGGCAGCAGGTTTAGCACTGGCAGAAGGTTCAGCACTGGCAGCAGGTTCAACACTAGTGGCAGCACATCTGACAGCAGGTACAACACTAGTGGCTGCAGGTACAGCAATGGTGGCACTAGTACTACCCTTTTCTCCCTCCCTTCCCATTAAATTCCCCAAGACCCCTTGGGGTGATTTAGGGGGACTGGACAGCATTGGTATAGTAGTGGCCCCTTCCTCCTCCTCCTCAGACTCAGTGGACACATAATGGTCCTTCCAGCTCCTCCATTGATTATTTTTTTACCTTACTCATGGTGATAGGAGTCACTATGAGCCTCTGCCTCACTTTTTGCAAAATATCACAAGTGAACAGCACAGCACGTCTATCTCGCTCTGTAGCTGCTTTTATTGTGTCTGCCTTCAGCGAAAACATCACGTTTTTATAGTGGAAGTACAAAAAAAATGTAAATCAATGGGCGGACACTTTCTAGCCATTGAAAAAATGGCAAAAAATTTTGGCCAATGGGCGAAAAATGCCAAAATTTTGAACCGCTAGTTTTAAAGGGTATTTTCCTGTGAAAAAGAGGATAACTACGTGGTTTTCGCAAAATTTCCCATGGGAACACGGCGACAACTTTTGCCCACCCCTACCTTACTGTAAAAAAGCTCTTCCTCTGCTGAAGTCTAAACCTCCTTTCCTCTAATCTCAAGGGGTGTTTCTTGGTCACCTAATCAGGCCTTGGAATAAATAGCTCACCGCAGAGATCCTTGTATTGACCTGTCATATACTTGGACAATGTGATAAGGTCTCCTCTTAGTCGTCTTTTCTCTAGAGTAAATAAACCAAGTTTTTCTAGTCGTTCCTCATATGTCAAGTCCTCCATTCCCTTAATTAATTTTGTTGCTTTTCGCTGTACCCTCTCTAGTTCTAGTATATCCTTTTTCAGAACCGGTGCCCAAAATTGCACTGCATACTCAAGATGAGGTCTTACCAATGATTTGTATAATGGCAAAATAATGTTATCTGCTCTTGCTTTGATACCTCTTTTTATACAAGACAGGATTTTGTTTGCCTTTGCTAGTGCTGTTTGACACTGGTCACTGTTTCCAAGTTTGTAGTTGACAAGAATACCCAGGTCTTTCTCTAAGAATCCTTGGGATTATTTTCTCCCAAATGCATGACTTTACACTTTCCCACATTAAACTTCATATTCCATTTGTTTGCCCAATCTGACATTGTATGTAAGTCCCTCTGTAGAGAGAAAATAGCCTGTTCTGAATTAATGACCTTGCATAATTTAGTGTCATCTGCAAATATTGATATTTTGCTTTCTATATCTATTTCCAGGTCATTTATAAACATGTTATAAAGCAGCAGACCTAATACTGAACCCTGATGTACTCCACTCTCCACTTTAACTGTATTGGAGAATTTTCCATTTACAACCACATACTGTTCTTCAACCAGTTTTGTATCCAATTGCAAAGGTTATCTCCTAGCCCCAATTTCCTTATTTTATACACCAGCCTTCTGTGTGGCACTGTATCAAATGCCTTTGCAAAGTCTAAATATACTACATCTACTGCCTTGCCATTATAACTTTTTGGAGTGCTTCTGATGCTGCTAGTTGTAGCACCTCTGACCTGCTGATAGTGCACCTCTCAGTCAGACCTGTGGTTGTGCTTCAGGTGGGATCTCACAAATGAGGTGCCTATGTGTGAGCCTGCTTTTCCCCTGCTAGTGTTCTTTTTGCACAGACAACAGATAGCAACATGCTTAGCTTTTGGATCCTGAGTGAAGTATCTCCATACTGTTGACTTCATGGACTGAGGGGTTTCTGAGGGGCTGCTACTACTGCTGGGGCTAGATGTTCATGCAATCCTACTGCTACTACTACTAGGTTTCAAAGCTGCAGCACTTCCAGCAGCAGCAGAGGTATTTCTCATAGCTAAAGCTTTGGATGTTAATAACCTGTGTTGCTGTTTGCTGCTGCTGGTTACTCAACACAAGTGTGTGTATGGCTGAGTTGGATTTGGAAGTGGCTATGATGCTGATGATGACTGACAGTATACCTGTGTACTTTTTGCCATCTTTGCTTGTCCAAGGTCAGAGTTTCCAGTGGTTTTCTCAAACAGTTTATAGACAGGCACAGTGTTCCCTTTCAGTGATGGAAGACTGAGCCTTTGCTTTTCTGCTAACTTTCTGGTCATGTCATCATCTCTCTCACTCTCAACTTCATATGTATCTGTAGATGAGGAGGATGCTGGAGGGATATATTCTAAATCTGCATCATCATCATCAGTCATCATTAGCTTATCTTCAGCGTCAGCTTCGCCCGTCGCTTCATGCCAACTATCCTTATATTCCTGTAAACTTTTAAATTAAATTAATTTTTTTTTCTTTCCACTCTCACAAAGTTTGCAACTACTTAGGAGAAGTGTTTTTCAGTATTTGTTTGTCTCACTGTCAGATGAAGTAGTTGGTTCAGCTACTATACCTTCCTCCATTACACCATTGTCATTATCAGCACTAGAATGCATTTCATTGTCATCTTTAGTGTTCTTCTTATAGGATTTTTCTTTTATACTGCCACTGATGGTGGTGGAACTTTTGGTGGGACCTTGACAAATTAACAAACTGCATCCTCCCTGGGAGGAGAGGGATCATCATCATTTATTGCATACTCTGCAGCAACATGGTGCAGTTAGTTTTTGAACTACCACTTTAATCCCGTGTCCCTGCACTGCTCCACCTTTCCCCCTCCCCCTGCCCTTGTGTGTTTGCTGGACATTGCACAACTACTGTGTGTGTTTTTACTCTACAGTACACAACTGATGGAGTGTGATGTCTTGCCTTAGCCATCAAAAAAATTCTCAATGTTATCAGCTGTCTATCAAATCTGTCTTAGTCACACAGCTCATGTCAGGCTCCCAGTCAGCTGTCTGTCACCTAATATATTTATTTATTTATTTATTTATTTATTTATTTATTTATTTATTTATTTTAAGTTTTCCACCCTATCTTATCACAGTCTGTCAAAAAAAATCCTAACTAAAAAATAAAATCAACAACTTATTTCCCCTGACTTCCCCAGCACAGAGACAATAATAGCAAGATCAGAAAAGAAACTGCAGCTTCCTGTGTCTTCAAATCAGTCAGGCAGAATGTTGGGGTATTTGGGGTAAATCTCCTTTACTAACTTCTCACACCCCGGACAATCCAACACAGTGATAATAACAGCAAGATCAGCATGGAAATTGCTTTTACTGCAGATGCCTGTGTCTTTCAAAATCAGTCAGGCAATATGCTGGGGTATTTGGGGTAAACCTCCTTTGCTCCCTTCTCACATCCCTAGACTCCCTCGGCACAGAGATACTAACATCATACAGCGTTTTGTTTTATGCTTTTTTCAATGGGCCAAAAAGCCTTTACATTTAACATTTTTTTTACCAGTATTTTTTCATAGCACAGATAATTGAATAGCTTACTATGCTTGAAAAAATGCTGTTATCTGCTTTTTTTGTGGTGTCAGACCCATTTGAATTGAGGACTTTGTCTGAAGCTCCTTTATATAATGCATCATAAATGAATCTGTCATATATTCTTAAAGGGACACTATTAAAACAACTTGATGATCTTGAAAGTGCTTTCAAAATCACATACATGCTGTCGTGCTCATTTTTTGTTTAGAACATTAGCTTTTGAGTCATTTAGATTTCTAGATTATCGTAATTAAGGTATGCCCTTTGAGTGCCAGAGGGGTATGAAACGCATTGCAAAGCAATGCATTGTGTACCCCTCTGTCACTCAATGGGTTAAAACCTTGGGAGACATGGAGGTGATCAAGTCATTGCCCTCTGGAATTCAGGTGGTTAAATCTGGGAAACAAAAACATAGATAGTGACAGCAGAACACATTGAGTAGAATTTGTGACATGTTAGTGCTAAAAGCCACATCACAAAATCATGCAGAGTTAAAAGCGTGTTATATAACTACCATTATTTCCTCTGGAGGACATTTGTAATGAAAACAGCTAATGCAGTCATGTGGAATCCATTAAACTCATTGCTAGGAGAGAGGGAGACTGTAAATATTTCCTATCTGGTTTTCTCCTTTCATAGGACTTGCAGTAAATGTTTAAATAAAATGTATTTGTCTTAAATGCCACCGCAGGCTTTTGGTGCCATCTCTGCCTGTATGTAATGCTAGTCCTTAAGGGAAATCGAAAGGATAAAGTTTAACATTTGCTATAATCCCTTGGAGTCTACACTGTGGACTGCAGCTATTATACATACCAAGATTGAAAATAGGAGCCAAACTTATATCTTTATTATCTGTACTTAGCAGCAGGATGGAACCGCAAAGTCCACAGCTACAGAGCATGACAAGTGAAGTTTGGCTTAAAAAGTAATCCTACAGTCAGCTGCTTAACACAAAAAGTCATGCTGTCCATATGTGCTGCCAATATGAATGCTTTTAATAAAAAATGCTGCATTGTACTTAATTGAAATCTCTAATGACCTGGGTACTGAACAGGTCTCCGGGACCCTACACAGCACAGATCAATAGCCAAGTATAGAAATATTAGGTCTAAAGCGCAAAAAAGAGCAACTCTGGGGAAAACCAAATGAAACCAAGGGGAGAAAAAAATCCCCTAAGGAGTTAAGTGGTCCTTTTAACCCCTTGAATTTAGGAACACTGCACACTTAAAAATAACAAAGCCACAACTTGGGCAACTATCTAATGTATTTAACTTACCACACATGCACACATAGCAGGTTGGCTCAGTGACTGTTGGGTCCTCAAGTGGATGACCAGAGGATCTGACATCCCCAGTTACTATTGGTGCCCCTTTGGATGGGCAGGGGACCCTACAGGGTTGGAGGGGGTGGCAGGGTCATGTACAGCTTGACTGTGAGGGTTCCCTGATAGTCACCTGTGGTCTTGGTGATGGCTTCTCCTGAGGCTCCAAAGTGGCAGGTTTGCCAGCTGGCTGCTGGAGTTCTAGGTGGTTGGCCAGGGGGCTGGTGACATCTGGTGCTGCTAGGAACCCATTTGGCTGACTACCAGAGGCCCTTCTCTTCCGGGGCCTGCTTTTAGCATTAAGTTGCAACTTTCCAGACTCACAGCTCCTGAGTCTTCCTTGACGGGCTTCAGTCTTCTACTACAAGCCCTGATCTATTGCACTGCCTCTGGGGATCTTCTTCAAAAGCCAGGGATCCCAATGCACTCCTCTGCCCCTGGGGACCCAAATCACAGACAAGCTGTCCCACAGGGAGCCATTCTATCCAGCAGGGGACCCAGGTTACTTGCCAGGGGGTCCCATCTCATCCTCCTCTGGATGCTGTCACTGTGCCCAGTGCCAACCTGCAATGCCATGTGCATGTATGTAAGTAAAATATATTTGACAGTTGCCCAAGTTATATGCTTCAGCTGTATCTTGTGGCATTGTTATTTTAAGTGAGCCATGTTCCTGAATTCAAGGGGTTAAAAGGATCATTTAACTCATTTGAGATTTCTTTTTTAATTTTCCCCTTGGTTTCATTTGGTTTTCCCAGAGTTGCTGTACAGGGTCCTGGAGATCTGTCCAGTACCCAGGTCATTATAGATTTCAATTATGTACAATGCAGCATTAAAAATCAAATCATTCATATTGGCAACACATATGGACAGCAGACTTTTTGTGTTAAGCAGCTGACTGTAGGATTTAAGCCAAGCTTCACTTATGCTATGGGATGTTCTTTTGCACCATTAAGTGCTAATTTATATATGGGGAAGCAGGAATCAGAGTTATATGGTTCAATAAATCCTAAAGTAAGAATTTAGCATGTTAGATGATATTTTAACTATCTGGGAAGGTGATATGGAGAGGTTGCAATACTTTATATATATATATATATATATATATATATATATATATATATGTATGTATATATACAAATTCACTCAATTTAAAATTTACCAGCCACTTTGATGCCACACATAAAGAATTTTTAGATTGTATTTAATTTAAAGAATAACGTATGATTTTAAATAAGAATTTGATAAAAGAAGTGGATAGTAATGGGTTTCACACCACCAAATACATACCTGGACAACACACACCTTCCCATTGGTCACTCCCTATGTGATGCCCGTGCCTGGACAACACCCCACCACTATCTTAAAGGGACATCTCAGCGTCCTCAGAAGTGGTGTGTTTACTGCAAGACTAATCAGAGAGATTACGAGCAGGATGTTTCCATTGCAAATCCTGCAAAGATATCATAATAGGGTGTTACGTGGCAAGGGAGCCCCAGGTACCACCAAACATACCTAACATCCGTTGCTTGTTCCAAGAGCTGATGCTCTGGCTGGCGAGCCAGACAGAAGCCCATCTCCACCTGGAAGACCACACCAGGCTGCAGTACCTCAGCTGCCGAAAAAGGATCTCCCACAGCTGCCACAGGGATCTGTGGAGCAGCACAGGGATGATAGACAGCCACCGTGACCCAGAAAATACCACACAAGGGTCACTCTCTTTGGAATTATGGATGCTGAAGTGAGAGACCAGTACAGGTTGATGGCTCACACCATCATTGACCATCAAAGATGACATCGAACCAATATTCTGCACCAACCTTGCCTTATCTGGCTGCACATTTTATGGCAAGTGGATCCTTCCAGTCTACAGAAGGTTATGCATCTGGCATGTCCCAGCCCACATGTTCAAGGGCAGTGTCTCAGGTGTTGACAGTCTTTAAGAAGAAGACCAGGTGCTACATTCACTTCCCCTCCACCAACATGGAGTGGACACATGTAAAACAGGAGTTCTACACAAGGGGAGGTACGCGCAGAGTCATGGGTGTCATTGACTGCACATATGTGCCATAAGAACCCCAACACATGAGGGACATCTGTTCATCAACAGGAAGAATTTCCACTCTATCAAAGCACATATTATGTGTTATTCTAACATGAGGATTACCCATGTTTGTGCCTCCTATCCAGTAGCTGTTATGACTCATACATCCTCAGGCACTCCTCCGTCTACAGGGAATGGGACTGAGAATGGGAATGAGACAAGCTCATCAGAGACCACTTTACCTATGAGTATAATGCACGAATAAAACACAGTGCATGTATGACCATGATTAGACTTGGGGAATGTGTGCAAACACACTCACACAACACATAATGTCTAGTTCACTCCACAGGATTACTGACATACACAACCCTGATATTGCCTGCTACAACATTACAACCACATAGCTGGTACAGTACAGAACCCATGCAGCAGCTATTCCATGGATGTGTTTTATGGATGGTGTGAATTCAACTTGCATCTGCCATTCTTTCAGCCATGATGACATTTCCACTTCAAGGATATCATCCATCCCCCTGCGAGCAAAGGTACACCACATTGCCTATGTCCATCATATTCCTGAGGTTAACTGACAGCAAACAACATATATTGAGTTGAACATAGCCATATCAACAATAAAAACCTTTATGTGAAAGAGGGGTATCCAATGCAATGACATGCAATGCATTGGATGCCACTCTAGCATTCCAGGTGTTAAATGGGTATTAGAGTTACCATGAGAACAATAGTTGTGCAATGGTTAATGTAGCAGGATAGGTATGGATATTCTGTGTTAGTCTTGTCTACAGCATTGGAGTAATTATTTGGGAGGCAGAATGACAGGCCCACCATGCTGACCTGTGTGTGTGTGCAGCACAATGACATTGGCAGGTCAACACCCTCTGTTTCATGGTGGTTGGTTCACATGCTATGTTATGTATTACCACAATGTTCCTATGAGTTCCAGAGGGGTAGACAACCCATTGAGAAGCAATGGATTGTCTACTTCTCTGGAACACTAACATTTGATAGGATAATAATGATTAATCCTTTGCATAACAGACAGTTATGCTTTGCAGTTTCAACTCCTGTCATTCCTTTCCACGAGCATTCAAGGTGTGACCCATTATGGAACAGAAGAATACCCAAGTGATCCTGGTGAAACCCTGACCTGTACAGCAATACTGCTCTTTTTCAGGAGTTGTGTTCACTGAATTGCTTTGCAGTTCTGCCACTGACATCAGACATCTCTGTCATTGACTTTGTTAGATACCAGAAGGAATTGCATACATAAATGGGATCAATAAGTGCAATTTTATTTGGGGGAAATATAACAAATTGGGCTTTTATATTTTTTAGGTGGACTTTGGACTCTAGTGGGATTGGTGTGTGGGTCACACTGGAGTGGGAGGTTGTTGCAGTTGACCCTTCTGTGCATTGTTGTGATCATCTGCAGCCTCTGAATTCTGCTCTCGCTCTCATTTCAGCCAGCATCTGGTCAAGCATTTCAATAATTCCGGTCTCGTAGGATCGCTTGTTGGAATTCAAATGAGGTGAGAATGGCTGTGCTTCTCTGCATACCTTGCTGACACCTCCTCCAGTACCTTGTGGATTCTCTTGTCTCCCTCAGCAGCCTCCTCTGGATGCTTAGTAACTCCTCATCCATCCTCATGGTTTGTGTACCTGTGGCAGAGCATGTGGGCTTGGATGGTGGACTTTGAGGTTCTGCGGATGACTCTCCTCTTTGCTCAGCCTCTGCCTGTTGGCCATTGTGTTTTTCCTGGTCTGGATGTTGTTCTGATGCTGCAACTCGTGGTGAGGTGTGTGTAGAGGCAGGTATCAGGGGGCAACATGAGAGGAATGTGGCGTGAAAGCTCCTGTCCACACCACATCAAAAGACTCCTCACTGGCGCCAGATTCCCCTGGTTCAACCTATGCATTTGGGGGCACTGTGGCTCCCCTATAAGGTCCAATTGCTCATAGTCCAGTGGCCATGGTTAAAACCATGGACACTGGTATGTGTTGGCTTCCCACTTAGGTGTTGGGTCATGGCTGGCCTCCTGGTGACATTGCATGGACTCCTGCTGTGGGGCCATATGCCCCATATTGTGGTGTGCTCACCATGGTAGGCATCCAGTGGCATCCCAGTGTTAGTGCTGTGGGGCCATCCAGTACTGGCCTGCAGTGGTCGGAGGTATCCACCTCCAAGGAGGCATCCAGTCTGTGCCAGTGGTGTGTGGTAGGCTGTAGACTGATGGTGGTGGTGGTACTGACCACCAGTTCATGCTTCTCCTGGCTCCTCAGGGGCTGTGTCACTGGGGAGATGTCACATGTCTCCTTCTCACTCTGCTTCATGGATGCTGTGTGGGGAAATGAGATGGTGTGATTATTAACCTGAGCGATGACAAGAGGCATGCAAGATGGAGACATTGACATGTGAACCCTTGAGTGACAGAATGGTATCCCATTGCGTTGCAATGCATGAAATACCATCCTGGCACTCACTGATTGTTCAGCTTGACAAGATCCTGTACATTAATGTGGTTGTGCTTTGATTATCACATGTATCCTGAAAAGTAGAGGTATTCCTTCCCATCCCCATGAGATATTGGATGTGTGTTTGTTGTAGTGCTCCTGGTAGGTGAGACATGTGTCCTCCAGCTACTTGTGTTGCTGTTTTCCTCCTTCTATGTGTGCTATGTGTTGCTGACATTGTTTCTACTAAGTTGTCATGGTTGTGTCAACAGTGCATTAGTGTGTTTTGAGGTGTTATTGTGCACAAGGCCTATGTGTTGTAAATGCAATCAGTTTACATTAGTTGAACTGTGATGTTTGAGCTGACCCCTGTGGACCTGGGTAATATAACCCTGTTGTATTGTGTTTGTCCTATGTTAACCCAACACATTGTCAAACAATGCATTGCTTAGGTGCTGACCTCCATGTGGCTCCATGTGTAACATTGTGAAGTAACATAACAGATATTTGTATGAAAATGTGATGGAAAGCAAGCATTGTGTTTGTGTGTAGTGGATATACTTGATCAGGACAGCAATGAGGGGGTTTAACCTGGACTTGGACAGGATTTGGCCTGTTTAACCCTTCGCATTTCTGTTTTGATTGTACAGTAGTATCTCCTTGTTTTAATCAGCTCTGTGTTGGTGAACGTGTGGAAATTAATGATGGCCATGTGTTCATCTGGCACTGTGTTGTGACATACTAGCTATGAGGGTTTGTATAGTGTAAAGTTAGGAAATTATGCACTTACTGGGATTCTGGAGGGTGGTGTTGTCACCAGTGTAAAATCCGCTAGGGACCCCCTTAACAGAGGTTGTGGAGAGTTTCTAATGCAGCTCCTCCCAGGTACTGAATTAGTTTTGAGCAGAGGGACCACCTCCGGTGCCTCTATCATGCATAGCAAGGTCTCCCATCTTTACAGTCACCAAACCACTTTTTAATGGACTCCATGGTCCGCTTACAGCTGGACACCGCATTCACTTTGAAGAAGACCTGACATAAAGCGAGCTTCTTCTTGACACCAAGACCACTCCCCCTCTCAGTCGGGAACAGGATGCTTTCCCTTTCCAGTATACTCTGGACAAGGACCATATTTTCCTTGTAGACGTACATAGGGTCTTTCATCATCCACACCAGCCTGGAACATGTCAGAATTCTGACTAGCATTTTTTTGTTTCAGGCCCTGCCTGCGCTGTCCCCGGTTGTGTAGCTTGCTGCCCAACATCCACTCCTCATCCCACTGGCAGTTCTGTCCCTGTCTGTTGTATACCTCTCCGTCCCCGGGTACCCCTCCTCCAACCTGGTCTCCCTCTCCTTCCCTGACCGGAGATGCCCTGCTCACCTTCCTGTTCTCCTGTACCTCTCCCAGTCCCTCTAGCCTCCTCTCCTCTCCCTGCCATCTCACACCCACTCACACTCAGGCACTCAAACAGCCCCTTACAGACACACTCAATCACACTTGCTCTCTGTCACTCCCTTGCACTCACTCAATCACACTGCAGAAATATAAGATAAAGATGTGTTATGTGTGAGGAAAAAATGTGTGCATGTGTTTGTTTGTATGCATGTATGCAAGATTTGCCACAATGTATTATGTTTTAATTTTAGTGCACTGCTCTCCGCTCCCAACTCTGTCTACCTTGCTCAAATGTCTGCTCCTCTCTCTCTCTCTCTTTCTCGTGCTCTTTATCACTAACCTCCACTCATGGGCCCTGTGCTTAAACTCTCAAAAACTCGAAACACAGGCAAGGTGTGTCAGTTGTTTTGGGCATATATAGGTTTATTTGAATGTACTTGATACTTTGGTGTGTTGTGACTGGCTGTGAGTTTGGACTTTTCTTGACATCATTTAGTGTTGCTAGATATCATTGACCATTATCTTGTTTTCTTTGTATCTGACATATCCGTTGTTGTTTAAAACTGAAATGAACGCATGTTGAGGGCAAAAAAGGTGTGACGCATGATTTGAAGCTAAGTGGATTTTTTGGGCCTTGTTAGCCATTCTGGTAGATGGCGTACTGAATAGCTACTCTACTCAGACATGGCTAACGGTCGGTAATGTTTTTGCCTTAACTGCAGTTTTACCGTGCTTTGTTGTATCAAAGCTTCAGTCTTTCCCCTTCCTTTCTAAGTCTCTCTACCAGCCCTCTCCCTGTCTCAGTATTCAATTAAATAAATTGCAAGAGAGATGTCAGATATTTACTATTTTTGTTTTATCAAAGAAAAAAGAACGAAACAAGAGCCCAAGAAATTATTTCCACCTGGCCCAGTAAACCTAAATTTGGCCTTGTTATATATTGGCACCACTCATGGTCTTTCTGATTTTCTTCTGGCTTCCTATTTCCAAAAGTTAAAGTCTTCTTCCTTCCCACAGTGGTGAGAAGAAGTTTGTGAACCCGTTAGGCTTGTCACGTATATTATACCTACAATGTTATAAAATTGTCCTAATAATAAATAAAGATAACCTCACTAAACTAGGAAACAAATATGACACTTTATTAACATTTTTTTATCTGCAACTGAATTAAATGCAATATCCATGTGTGAAAAAGTATGTGAACCATTAGATTCAGTACTTGGTGGCACACTCATGAGCAGCAATGACCTCAAGTGTTTTCTGCAACTGATGGTCAGTTTTTCACATTGGTTTTAAGGAATTTTGGACTATACTACTTGCTTCAATTCAGTGATATTTTAGGGCTTCCTTGCATGGACAGCTCAGTTTACATTGTGACAAAACATTTTGATGGGGCTTAATTCTGGACTTTCACTATTTTATTCCAAAATGTGGAATTTTAATTTCACAGTCATTCATCTGTAGAGCAACTTGTATGTTTAAGATCATTGTCTTGTTACATGACCCACCTTCAGTTCAGCTTCATCTCACAGGCAGATGGCCTGACATTCTTCTCTAGAATTTTCTGATACACAGTGGAATTCATGTTGTGCCAATGAAGGGAAACTGTCCAGATCCTGAGGCAGCAAAACAGCCCCAATCCATCACCTTTCCCCACTATGCTTGAGGTTTGGGTGAGGTTCTTCTGTTTGAACTTGTTTCTCAACATTTTTTTTCTCTGCTAAGCATAACATTTCTCACTGAGGCCAAACATTCTACCTTTGACTCATCTGTCCAGAGAAATTAACACAGAAATGTGATATTTAGCTAGGCAGCAATGTTGATTTGAGAAAGCTGTGGTTTCCGGCTACCTATTCTCCCATGAAAACTGTTCTTATTCACATTAGCCAATGTAAGAGTAGCCTGTAGATCCTTGGGTGTTATCCTGAGGTTTCTTGTGACTTTGTGGATGATGCACTTGTTTCCAGTTTGCAAGATTTTGGTAAGATAACTGCTCTTGAGTAGAGTGACTATGGTCTGAAGCCTTCTAAATTTGTAGACTAACAGTGAATGGGTGCAACCCAAAATCCTTAGCAATGGTTTGATAGCCCTTTTCTAGACTGCTGAGCAACAATAACTGCCTTTCTGAGATCTCGGAGATGTCTTTTGATAATGGCATGAATTATTCCAAACAACCATATGAAGAAGCAAAAACTCACATAGGTTATGTTCCTTTTATAGAGTGGGGCATCTCAAACTCCTCCCTGCAAATCTACCCAATTATTTAAAAACCTGCTTTTAATTAATCCCTTTAATTGGTGTTACTGAACAAGCGGTTCACTTACTCTTACACATACCTTGTTTCCTGAGCACTCACTGTTTGCCTAGTTTAGACATTTTGTTTCAAAAGACACAGACTTGCCTAATATTAACCATATTGGATATTTAAACAAGGACTGGGTTTGAAGGCTGTCATAATACAACTCTGGCATTTCTGTAACAATCATTCGTGTTCACAAACTTGCTCATCACTGTAATTATTTAAGCCTTTGCATGTCAAAGTTCATTAGCCACTTCTTTGTCATGCAAAGGGTTAATTGTATCACTGTTATTACTTAATATAGTTCAATTCCATGAAGTATTGTGGGTCGGAGCTAAATAGCTTCAGGACTCCACCTCTGGCCTGAAAGTGCTGTGATTTTCCTATCTCCCATAATAACAAATTTCCCATTTTAAGACCTCTGTTTCATTTGCATTTCTTTAATGGAAATCTTATCTTTGACTGTAGATAAGGTTAGAAATAATTAGAGCGTAATGATATAAACTCCGGCACAAAAAAGACGAGTTCTCTTAATGTAATGTTCAATCCTTTTGTTAACCCCTAGAGGACCAGTAGGGCATGCAATGCATTGTGAAGTAAAGTGCTGCAAACCAGACTGGTCCTCTAGGGGTTAATAGAATAAGAGCCAGCTGCATATTTTCATTCTTTTGATGAACAGAAAATAAACCACAAAGAAGGTGATTTACTAAGAAGAACTGGTGCAATTCTGGGGCAAACCAAGCATTTGACAGGGGATAAATAAAATATTCCCATTGATTTAATAAAGTTATTTATATCTTTAAGTGGTAGAGAAGTAAGTTAGCAGGAATTTGGGGAATTCATAGCAGGATTTTTCTTCAGCCTCGCGTACCTTAAAATGTAGCATGCCTATTATATTAGTATTTACATCAGAAGAAAGATTGCCCTGCCATGCTAGCACACTTATGCACCATATCCCTACAAAGGCTGGATAAGGAAACGGGAAAAATAATCATTAAAATGTAACATTTATGAAGAAAAAGCACATTGAAAATATGCCGGGGCATAATCAGGCTTGTCACTAGTTAAATAATTAGGTTTCCCAAAACTGCTGCTTGATAGTCATGTTCTTCAGTCATTTATAATATACACCAGCTGCACTGAAAACCAGCTTAGACTGCGCGCTTGCTGGTGGGCAACTAAAGGTTCCAACAGCATTACATGTCGTAGTTGGCCACACACACTGTTTTGATTGCCATCGTTATTGCCTAGAAAGTAGCTATCCTGCAAGTATACTGTAACTATTTCACATCCACTGGAACAACTCCTATGAGCTGCACAGTGTCCTTGTGTATCAGTTACCAACCCATACTTTGGGAGCAAGTCGCACAGAGATGTGCAGCCACCACCACCGCCAACACTACAAATGTTAGATTGCCACCCCTGAGACACATTAATTACTTTCTGTGATAATGATGATGATTATGATGTGTTCAGAAATATGTTGGGAATGGGAAATGGGATATTATTGTTGATGTTATTGCTGCTTATACTGCAAACCCATTTCTGACTTTTTTCACTATGGTTTCTACCAGGTTTTTTGCTCTAACTTTCTCTCTCTCATCCTTCACAATATAACCCTCCACTTGATGAGCATATCTTTATATTGTTTGATAGAACATAATTCCTCTGAGATATGCTGCTGATCATCACTCCTTGTCACAAATTGATCACTCTTTGGCAGAGATTCAGATATTCTATGTTTAAAGCGGGGGTCCAGCAAAGTAGCATGAATCTATTCCTCATTTCTTTTAATGCACTCTATATGCGAGGATCCTGCACAAAGCATGCTAACATGTCCTTTACTAGCTGATGCATGTCTGTGTTGTCATCATTGTAAGATTCATCAGCTATACTTCTCAGTTTTCTCTGCAGTGAATATATCAGTGGGAGAATCTCGCTAATTCCTGCCCCTATATGACTACCCAGAAAGGTGGCCTCCTCTAAAGTTTTCAGCGGTTCACAATTATCACATATTAGTTGCCATTGCCCAGGTTACAGAGATGCTGCAAAGCCTTCCAGTCTTGCAGAGTATACTTGCTAATACCCTTATTCTGCTCATACATATGCTCTAGCATGTACAATGTGTAATTCCACTTGTACTGGTATGGTAGGGAGACCTTGCTAGCATCAATGTGTTCCTTGATTTTCTGAATGACTTAGAGACCTAGATAAAATTTACTATGGCTAAAAGTGAAGACAACATAGACGTTCTGTATGTTAACATCTATAAAGAGAATGGGCAACTTGTAAACATCTGTTTATAAAGGCCACAGACAAAAACACTATGCTCCATGCAGGTAGTAATCATCTATCTATTGTAAATGTAATTATTCTCAAATTCTCCCATGCAAATGTTGGCATAGGAGGGTGCCATGCTTGATCTCATTTCAGCTCCTCACATACAAAATAGAAATCTCTTTCTCAGACTTAAAGTAGCGGCATCCAGCGTCAACAAGATAAAGTTATCAAATAGTTACAGTACTTCCAATAATGTTTGAATAAGATGAGAGGTGTGCAAAAAGTTAACTTCGAAAAATACAACAGGCTCCTCCCTTTCCTGTAATTCTGATAACCAGATTAGGATCTGTAATAAATCTCTTAATTGCATCTCTTTTATATTTTGTAATATAATAATTTGTTTTGACATTTTTTGTGGTTTATCGATTTGGTCCAAAACTTTTGAAAGTCCTAATTGAAGCAAGCAGATTAAGGGCTAGATTTAATGGTAGGAGCTAACATAGCCGGTAGGGCCAAAGTGAATACCGGCTGTTAATCTAACATGTTTAACGCGGTATTTAAAGGCCCTACCAGCTAGAACTCAAAAGGACGTTAAGCCACAAAAACAGTCTTGTGCATGAACATCCATTTTGTGTGTTTAGTTCCCAAAACACCACTAAAAACAGCGATATTGGGAACTGAACAGTGAAAAACAATTAACTATCGGTGCTTGACATACTGTCAAGCACCGATTGTTAACTGATCCATGTTACACTTACCTGTCATCCAATGTCCTTCTGTCTTCTCTTCTTTCTTCCACCTTCTCTTCAGTCTTCCGTCTTCTCCCTGTAAAAGAAAAGAAACCAAGTGTTACCAAGCATGAACGAATACAATCCAGAAACCTCTTGGTGACAGTAGGGTACGCAACGCATTGCAAAGCAATGCGTTAAGTACCTAACTGGCACTCAAACGGTTCAATAGTAGTGCACCCCAAAGATACCCATATATGCCTCCATGTAATGACCCAAAGAATACAAATGCCAAGAAATAATGCCAAGAAATAAAATAATACACATAGACATAAATCAATGCTATTCCTTAATGCCTAGTATGACACTTAGCTTAGAGAAGTGTCCTATGACGCTGCCATTCAGCTGTGTACAGGCCAATGCCCGTAACACACTGAGAGCATTTGAAGTGAGCCTGCCTTTATGTATGGGCAGGATCACTTGAATTGCCCTCATTGCTGTTGGCTGGGATATATTTCATATCCCAGCCAATCATGTTCAAGGACAGCTGCTTGAATCTGATTGGCTGGGATGTGAAGTACATCCCAGCCAATGCCAGTGAGGGCAATTGAAGTGAGCCTGCATATATATAAAGGCAAGCTCACTTCAAATGCCCTCAGTGTGTTACAGGCATCAGCCCGTACACAGCTGAATGGGAGCGTTGTGGGACATTTTTGTCTCCGCTGCTGCCACCCTCTCGGCTGCTTCAAGCAGCAGAGACAAGAATTTCTAAGCTAAGTGTTATACTGGGCATTAAGGAATAGCATTGATGCATATGTCTATGTGGATCATTTTATTTCTTGGCATTTGTATTCTTTGGGGCATTACATGGAGGCATATATGGGTATCTTTGGGGCGCACTACTATTGAAGTGCCAGTGAGGTGCAACCCTCGACTGTGTTTGATTTTGACATGCTTGACCTTTGGAATGAGTAGCTCTGAATGTATTTAACAGAAGGACAACTTAGGTAGCAGACCTTCAATCAGCAGTTTAGTATAACTGTCTTTACTCTTACTAGTATGAAGCCTGATATGCTTAGAATAGGTGGTGGTAAGTTATGGTTATATTGTTTTCTTAATTTTTTTTAATTAATTGGGGTAGACTGCAAGAATAGAGTGGGGCAAGTAGGAGTGCTGAGGTGTGAGCGAAGGTCAGAGAAAAATACCCTAAACCTTCTCACTTACTGGAAAACAAAGAGATAAGAGCAAGAGTAGAAAAAAGAGCAAAAAGAGGGAGAGAAGAGAGAGGAGCAAAGGAAAATGAGAGAGAGAGTGAGAAGAAGGACAAAAAGAAAAGAGAGGGAGAGAGAGTGAAGTGTGAATGAGGAGATAAAGAATAATAGGAAGGGAAATGACTAAGAAGAATGTCCCTAAGAGATGTAGGCATAAATGAAATGCTATGGTGTAACAAAGTGGGGTGTCCAAGAGAAGGAGTGAAAGAGACTGAAAGATGGGAAACAAGCCAACCACAAGAGTGGCAACTGAGAGGCAGAAAGTTTGAATGAGGCAGACCTGAGAGGAAACTAAAAGATGTCTGAGGAGAGACAGAGATGGGAGGAGTGGACCTGAGAGAGATCTGAGTGGTGGAACAGAGTACAGGCTAGGATGTCAACATAGGGAGGAGAGCCGGTAGTCTCACATATAGATGCTAAATTGAAATTTAAAGATGGAATCAGAGTCAAGGAAGGCCAAGGTCAGGAACAAGCAAACAAAAACACAGAATGTTAATGGAACAAACACAATACTAGTCTGTAGAATGTGAAAGGATTCCAGGAAAGGGTGGGGCTTAAAAGGCAAATCCTTCAAATGAAAATAGAAGGGGAAGGGGGCTTGAGAAATCTGGCCAATCCTGGAAATAGGGTAACTTGGTATCTCCTTGCACACATTTACATACAATGCTTTATATAAACATGCTCTCATCTGAGAAAATCAAAAGGTCAGGTTTTAAGGATATCCCTGATAAAACACTGGCGGATCAATCACAATGACTGCCACTGATTACGCTATCAAAAACCAGTGAACCCAGAGGACTACAATTAAGAAACACTTCTCTGGGCGGAAAGCTGAGTTGAACCAATAACTACCTCATCCTAAGTCTAATTGAAATTAAGTAGGGTAAAATGAAGTTTGAAGGGGTGGGGATGACGTAACAGAGATAAACTGGAGGGAAAGAAAAAAACGGCTTAGTGAAGGGAGGGAGAAAGAGAGAGAGTGAGATATTCTTGAGAAGAGAGAATAGAGAGTCTGGTGGGAAGGAGATGCTTGTATGTTGGGGGAGATCTACTTTAAGGAGACAAATACTGACAGCAGGTGGGAGGAAATATACTTGGGGATGTGAGGGATAGACAATGGGAGGCATTTTATAAGATACTTGGGGGAGAAATGTGCTGAAGGTGCTGATGCTGAACAAGAAAAATTGGGCAACGGAATCCGAGGAGTGCTTCAGTGAGGAAGAGAGACTGGGCATTGGGGAGATCCAGAAGTTTTCTTAACTTTATCAGACTGAGAACTAATTTGACCATCTATTGAATGCAGCAGTCTAAACAGACTGTTGTATGGAGGACACATATTAGTGTGTTAAATTAAGACACACTATTCCTATAGGTATAGTTTCGTTTTAACTGATTCAGAATTATTTTCTAAACTGTTAGAGGAGAACTAATTGTTTTATACTGCAAATGGTTCACAATGCTTGAAGCCAGCATGAAGCTGAACGCAATCCCAAAAAAGGGTTTAGTCAAGTGAGTGGACGAAATTATTCTAATATACAAACTGAACCTCCTCCTGTAACTGTCGCTCTTCAATTTTCAAAGCTGTCCTGCTGGCTGCTAACAAAAGCAACACCTTTCTCACCCCACATATCGTGTTTTTCCACTTCCTGAAATATAATTACTTGCACACAGTTTCCATCTAAAAGCAAAAGTCAGAGCAGGTTACCACGGAGATTTTAACCCCTGCATCATGGCTTTAAACAAAAGGCAATACACTCCAAAATGTTCTATTCATATACCTTTGTACAGATCCATCACCTGCAGTCATGCCAGTAGAATGTTAATATCCTTATTAGGAAAGTATTATTCTCCTGTCAGACATGTTTATACATTTACTGTTACTACTATTTACACAATTGAATCTTGTTTTGGAGAAGGCGCTTACAAAACAGTCTCAAGATTATCTCTTATAACAACAAATCAATATATTTAGAGTCCAAGTTCCAAATTCACTGGCGCCTTTAACTCTCAGGGTGCCATAATCATTAGATGTCCACCCAACGATCAAACGAAGAAATCTTATTATTTGCAAGCTAGAGGTTGGCGCTCGTGAGTTCCACTCAACCCTATATAAAATACATACAGAAAAAGATTCACAGTATCTCGATCTCAGGAGATTTATTTATTCAAAAAGCATACATATATATAAGACTCATGTATAAATACTGTAGGAGATATATCTCTAAAAAGTAAATACAATCATAACATTCTCATAAAAAAGTTTTAGTAATATACCACCTATAATCAAACTAAATATACACAAAATATAAGTGGTATATCCCACTCTTTTAGAAAGAGAGCAGTAGTTGCCGTATTAAATATACTACAGTTCGCCACACACGGAGCAGACCCGCGTCTACAAGATTGCAAACACACAGGATAACAAAGTATCAACTCGTGTATGCCAAATGTAGACCAGTTCTAAAACAGTTCTAAAACCGTGCCGATCGAACTGCCATAACAAAGCGGAACAAAACCTTTAAAAAACCATGCAGGTACAAAGTATTAAAAAATACTTACATAGCCGATCATATGGGAAATAACAAAAAGCTATACACCCGGCCGGGAAATAGTATAACTAATATTGCAAATAGCCACTGCACCACTGCAACGCGTTTCACACCACCCACGGTGCTTTATCAAGCAAACATATAATATCCTGGTTATGGCAGTTCGATCGGCACGGTTTTAGAACTGTTTTAGAACTGGTCTACATTTGGCATACACGAGTTGATACTTTGTTATCCTGTGTGTTTGCAATCTTGTAGACGCGGGTCTGCTCCGTGTGTGGCGAACTGTAGTATATTTAATACGGCAACTACTGTTCTCTTTTTAAAAGAGTGGGATATACCACTTATATTTTGTGTATATTTAGTTTGATTATAGGTGGTATATTACTAAAACTTTTTTATGAGTATGTTATGATTGTATTTACTTTTTAGAGATATATCTCCTACAGCATTTATACATGAGTCTTATATATATGTATGCTTTTTGAATAAATAAATCTCCTGAGATCGAGATACTGTGAATCTTTTTCTGTATGTATTTTATATAGGGTTGAGTGGAACTCACGAGCGCCAACCTCTAGCTTGCAAATAATAAGATTTACACAAAATATTAATCTCAGAATATTTCCTAATAACAATCTAACAACAACAACCCAGTTTTCGAAATGCTATTCCCATCAACCTTAGCCAACAATTAGCCAGCTGAAGTTGATGGTAGTAGTAGTCCAGCAACAGCTTGAGTAGGGACAGAGGTTGCCTACCCCTGGAATAGTATTATTATTATCAACATCCTATATAATAATTCGCTAAATCGTGTGTAACGGCGTGACATGCGCAGTAGACACAGCTGCACGTGCTGCAGTCATGCACAGTAGAGACTGCCTGCGCAGCAGCTAATACAGAGCTGGACGCTCCGAAGGAGCATCCAGCTCTGTATCAGCCATGGTGTGGGCAGTCTCTACTGTGCGTGACTGCTCCGCGACTGGGTGGCAGTGGCACTGTGGACCATGTAACGGGCTCTTCAACTAGTTTATTTATAAAGCGCCATCAGATTCAGCAGCACTACAATATATGTTGATGATAGAACAATAAACAAAGAGGAGTGCAATAGACACTGTTATTTACATATACATAACAACAGCACATATTTTTCAATATTATTGGGATGAAAAAATGTATCTCTCTCTTTGCAAAAAGAGTGAAGTAGAAGAAACTATAAACACCTCAGTTTTCTCTTTAGTATTTACCAAGCCAAATAGTAACATAGTTGATGAAGTTGAAAAAAGGCATGCTTCCATTAAGTTCAGCCTGTGCCATATCACCCCTGTTTATCCATTGGAAGGCAAAAAATGCATTGAAGTCATTTCCAATTAAACCCCAAGTGGGTGAAAAACATTCCTTCCTGCCTCAATACAGTAGTTGAATATTTCCCTGGATCAGCTTCCTATCTGCTTCGAAACAGCTAACTGTTCTCAATATTGTTCTCAGCTAGAAAGGTATCCATTTCATTTTGAAAGCCATTACTTTATCTGTATGCACAGCATCCTGAGGCAAATGTAAATGATCATCATATCACCCCTTAAACATCTCCTAATGTAAACAAACCCAGTTTGACTAGTCTTTCTTTATAACTCAGATCCTCCAGTCCCTGTATCGGTTTTGTTGCATGTCTCTGCACTTTTTCTAGTTCAATAATGTATTTCTGAAGAACTGGTGCTGAAAATTACACTCCATATTTTAGATGAGGTCTTTTTTTAGATGATGTAGTATTATAGTCCTATCCTATGCATCTGTACCTCTTTTTATACAGGATAGTACCCTATTTCATGGCAATGTTTGACCTGGGGGGCAAGTACTATCAAGTGGCCAATTTTTACTGTTGCTCCAACCCACAGTGCCAGCCCACCCACTTGTGATAATTTTATTATTGCCATTATGTTGTAAAATAAGGCAAGTGATACTACAGAGCTTACAACTGAAACTGAGTTTCACTAGTGACACCACAGAGCTTACAGTTGAAATGGTGCTACTAATGATACCACAGAGCCTACAATTCAAATTGAGATACACTAGTGGCACCACAGAGATAACAATTGAAATGGAGCTTTACTAGTGATACCACAGAATTTACAAATTAAATAGAGCAACATTCATTATACAACAGATCTTATAATCAAAGTGAAGCTACACTTATAATACACAAAGCTTTCAATCAAAATGGAGCTACACTAGTAATACAGAGATTACAGTCAAAATAGTGCTACATTAGTGATACCACAGAGCTTTCAACTGACTGGAGCTATACTAGTGATACCACATAGCTTACTATCGAGATGGAGCTATACTATCTGAACACAGCGCTTACAAAAGAAATGGAGATACACTAGTGAAAACATAATTCTCTCTCCAGGGAAAGTCTGGCAATTTTTGGTTTGGAGGGAAAACACAAGCAAGTGGCTCATGGGGCAGTCATCGCAGTACCTCATCTCAGTGCCCACAAAAGTTGTTTTTGACATTGTGATTAGAATGTATGAAACACTGGTGCAATACAATTCACATTTATACCTAGAAATTCTCTACTCAAGCACCTGTACCTCTGCATAAAACATAGACACATTACTATGTATGTGCACAGAATTTCAATGCAAACAACCCCTTACTGCCACCCCTATAGCAGCTGTAAGGAAGAGGAGGAAGTGTGCTCTGATCCCCTCTGTTCCCAGAAATAACATTGCATCTACTTGGTAAAGAGGAATGTTCCACTCCAACATGCCCATACACTCTTACACTGTACAAACTCTGGCACACTCTGACCATTTAAATCAAAAGTAAACAGGGTACATCAGTGTTAGGCAGGTGCAGTACAGAAAAACAGTTCTTTACATGTTTTTAAACTCAGAACTGGATTACTAAACACAGATGAATATATCTTTACGGTGGATTTAATATGTCAATCTCGTGGATGTGAGAGTACTTGTCAAAAATGTGCATTCAATAAGTCAACAGTGTCAAAACGGTGCACTCAAAATGTAACCATGAAAAACATCTGTAACCTACCAGTATTACCTTAACCAAACCTAACACTAATCTCTAAAACGATATTGGGATCAACCTAACCTAGCAGATACTGGGGTCTACCTAACAGTATCACCCTAAACCTAACAGATACTGGGGTCAACCTAGCCTAACCTAACCTAACAGATCCTGGGGTCAACTTAACAGTATTGCCCTAATGTAACCTAAGACATACAGGGATGACATTGTAAAAGATATTGAACCTAACCTAACATTAATGGGTGACAGTCCCTAACCTAAGATACATTAAACCCAATAACATTTTTAAAGGGATAGTAATACTTCATTTTAACTTTATTTTATTTTGTAGGCATTAAAAAAACATGAAGAATGATATAAGTCTTATCTCTGAAACCTTTATGGTTTAAGAGATATTCACAAACAAAGTATCCCCCCCCTGTTCAACCAGATCAGAAGGGAGATGCCCAGGTAGACTGCAGAGAGGGACAATCTTCAATTAAGATAATGGAAAAAGCTGAAAAACTTGTCAAGGGGGGAAGGGCTTTCATTGTTTTCATACAAAGAAAATTGTCCCCTTCTGTTATCTGTACTGTCATACAACCAGACTCACATCTGAGAAGAGATAGCTTACACTAGGTAAAAGGGGCGGGGAGGGGAACTTTGCTTGTGAATATCTCATAAACCATAAAGGTTTGAGAGATAAGACTTATATCATTCTTAATGTTTTTTTAATGCCTACAAAATAAAATAAAGCTAAAACGAAGTATTACTATCCCTTTAACAGTGAAATGTTGAGGGTGCTGTTGTGATGCCTACAAGTTTTTGAATGCGCTGTTCTGACACTCTCCTTTAGGTGACCCCAATACAAAGGAATACTTCTGAGGTGCATTTTGCAACCTCCAATAACTGTATGCCCTCATGGTCATAGAGAATCAAGTATAGGTGATGTCAACTGCCCATATTTTGCATACTTCTACTTGAAGTCACCCTTGATATCAGCTTGCAATGTCCCCTTACTTTAAATATCTCTCTACAGGGATTGTTTCTAAGTTCCCAAAAGACCCAGGCTTGAGCCAGCCCAATGCATTATTATTGTACTGTTCAGCCACATTGGATCATTAGTATGGTAAGGAGATTAACACCAGTATATGTCTAAAGATGGCAAAAGGCCCCGGGATTTTAAACATGAGACCTGGGACTTTATCCCCCACCCCTCAGCCAGCACCTAGCATTGCCACAGTCTCTATATCATCCATGTAAGCTTATAGACTTCATTGGTGAACATATCTGTATAATAAGGTTGTGAACCTGACATAGTGCAACTTAATGTCTTGAATGCTAGACAGGTTTGCAATATGTTGGTGGGGTTAATACATCTTGCACATTTATGAAACATCACTGTGTATTAAAGATACTCCCATATTATTATACATACAAGTTGAAAGGCCCGTTTACACAGGCCACAGTTCCACCTCTGTAGGCATGAGCAGTAGAGAGTGGCCGTGCCGCGGCTGATACGGAGCAAAGCGCTCCAAATTCAGACCGGAGTCCTCTCTGTGTGACTCCCGTCTGAATTCGGGGAGCCCCGCTCCATAACAGCCACGGCTCGGGCAGTCTGTACTGCGCATGACTAAAGTGCACAGCCGTCTCTACTGCGCATGACGGCATCTGGCAAACCTTTAGGAATTATTATACAGGATGACCATGGCATCAAAAGAAAAACACAGACTCATAATATCAGACTGATGCAGAGTCCTGGGGCAGCCTCTCCTCCACACTACAGGGCCAAGGAGCCAGCATGAGGGTTCACTGAGGGTCCACTGGAAGTGGCAAATATTTTAATCCTTTGGGTGCCAAAGAGGTATCCAATGCATTGCAATGCATGGGTGCTCAAAGGCTTAATCCCTAGAACAAATGGAATATGTATAGCATGGATTTCCAACATGCAGCTCTCCAGATTACAACCCCCATGACCCTGAGAATTATGGCAACATCAGATACATTTAACTCCAATCTCCAATCAGTGAGGACTATGCCTGATAAAAGTGAATCAATACAGTTAGTTATCTTAGTTACTAAGAAGATATTTAATATGTGTACAGGCACATAGAAAAATAAATAGATGTCACATCAACAATAACACTTTAAAATAGTTACAATTGACAGGTAAGGTAAGCATGCATGTCAGCTCTGAAGGACAACTTTGTCTATTACTTAGAAAATGAAAATGTCCCATACTGGACCGGAAATAGTTATGTAGAAGAAGTTGAATTAAAATGAGTTGGGAAAAAGTATTGCGACACCAAA
Organism: Rhinophrynus dorsalis; assembly: GCA_037306005.1. Taxonomy (NCBI): domain Eukaryota; kingdom Metazoa; phylum Chordata; class Amphibia; order Anura; family Rhinophrynidae; genus Rhinophrynus; species Rhinophrynus dorsalis. The sequence goes on along the minus strand of CM074718.1, from coordinate 536,352,149 downwards.
TAATCACCAGCATCACAAGGGTCCTTTTTGACTCCAGCATCATCAGCTTCTCATGTATGAAGTACTGTTCAGAACTTTGCAAGCAGAAGAAAGAAGAGATTAGCCTCTGAATGCATGTGAGAGGAGCAGATGAGAGAAGAGGTCAGTCTGCAAATAGATAACTGGACACAGTTTAATTTATCAACAAGGTGCTAACATGAGAAGAGATAAGTCTGGGAAAGGAAATTTGGTCACAGATTGATGTATCAATGTGGTAAAAAAGCTCAACTTGTTGATTTGTACTGGAAAGGATTACAGACACCTCAGATGATGAGGAGGAGATGAGATTTAAGTAGCAGTTAACTTTTTTATTTTAATAGATCTTTAATTTTACATAACAAGAAGTCTGTCATATAATGATAGTACTTAAACACATGACAATGTCAAGCTGACAAACAAAAATGCCAACATAAAGTCATGTAAAAAAGTGAGTGAATCGAATGTTAAACGTTATTTCATGCATAAGTGGGAAGCAGAACTTGATCAGGAGATTACATTAATCAAAGTCAACATATCTTTGGCTTAATTGCGAAGTACGCATTAGACTCCAGAACTCGGGAGATGAACTATAAGCTTTATACTAGATGGTATATAACACCTGCGAGTAAAGCTACCTTTGTAAGCTCCGCCTTGTCACTTTGTTGGTGGTTTTCAGGTGAACTGGGTATATCACATCTGGTGGACCTGCCCTTCGATTGTCCCCTTCTGGAAATCAGTTACTGATTTACTCAGTCGCTCATAACACCTGGATCTTCCCCTAGGTCCCCTTGTGCATCTATTCCTCTATTATACTCACACACACTTGAATCTGCCTTCTTCTGTGTGTCATTGTCTCTTCCCTTTGCTTAATTGCGCCAAAGCTCTCATTCCACTCTTATGGCAATCAACCTTCTCTCCGTCAATAGACATGTGGCTAACCAGAGTTGACTCAGTAGTTCAGATGGAGAGATGTCATGCATATTTAACACTCTCCATACCTCTCTTCCTTGCCATATGGGATCCCTGGATCACATTCAGGAACTCCCTTTAGCTTTCTAATGACACCCCTGCAGATATCTTCCCGCGCCCTCCTTCTGTTTGAGACATTTAGCTTAGTCTCTTGGCAATGACCATTTATTGCCTATACAAATTAATTTTCCTTCTGTGGGAATTGAGATCCCATGATATATGACCCTTTTTCCTAAGCAGAAACACCCAGGTTCTTGGTATGCCCTCTCCCCTTCTCCCTCCTCCACCTTCACATGATATTATGATTTGAATATTACATTTTTTTCTCCCTCCTTTTCTGAATATTCTACTCTTCGTCACTCACATTCTCAAACTTCTTCTTAACTACTTTCCTCCATTTTCTTAGACAACAGTAATGACTGTATTACCACACACATTTGTCACTTGACAAACAGAGCCAATCTTTTTCACTTTCCTATCTCTATTCAGTTTTGTTCCATAATACTATCAGGCATAATCAATTTATTTTCTGCAGTATGAGAGAGTACCTGTTAATACACTTACTGATCAATGTTATTTATACTCATTACTGTATAACTCTGTACAATTTGTCTTATGTTTTGATCATTTACCCTTATTCTCGATACTTTGCTTGTAATATGTATCTTACTTCAATAAGGGTAGGATCTCTTTGAAACTGTGTGTAAAATGACATGTAACCCATGGTGATCAGGATCTGAGCAAATTGTTATGCTTATCATGTAGAATGCTAGTAATTTTTTAAACTATCCTGATTTGGTATATTCTTTGTTTGATTTAAATCTAGCATAGGAGACTTGCAAGAAGTGGCTATCCTAAATTCAGTGACCAAAAAGTAAAGTAAATAATTTTATATGAGTGGATAGGAATATCAGTGATCTTTCAGAGTCCTGGGTCTTAAACCAGGAAAAGGCCAATTATTAAGTTCATCATGGCATAGATCCTTCCCCAGTATCTCTTTGATTTGGGGCATTTCACCAGACATGGAACATATACTCCAATAATCTGCAGCTTTAAAAGCAATGAGGATCAGCAGTTGTAAACATTGTATGCAACCTAGCAGGAACCATATGCCATCAGTATGTTTTATATAAGAATTATAACAAGTTAACAAAGAGCTCTTATAACTAGTGATGAGCGAGCATGCTCGGCCGAAGCTCGGTTCGGCTCGAGCATCGCTCTGCTCGGCACATGGCGGTACTCGTACGAGTACCGCATGTGCTCGCCCGCCATGTTCGGGTCTCCTCCCCGCACGTTTCGCAGCTGCTGCGCAGCCAATAAACGTGCGGGGAGGCTCTGACATCAGTGTAATGCCAGCAGCCATGTTGGCTGCTGGCATTACACTGATTGGCTGGCCAGAACCCGTGATCGGGTGCTGTATAGCACCCGACGCACGAGTTTGGCTCATTCTTAGCCAGGGAGAGATGCGCTTAGGCAGGGAGAATAAAATTGTTGAAACTCTTTCAAGACCCAAAAGTCCTTTTTAGGACTGTTGTGTGTGGGGGCAGCATTTATATTTTGTTTGGGGGGGCACAATTTCCTTTTTTTTGTGGGGGGGATATTTGTAAGGTGACATATAATACTAGATGCACAGGAAGTCAGTGTAGGGAGAATAAAATTGTTGAAACTCTTTCAAGACCCAAAAGTCCTTTTTAGGACTGTTGTGTGTGGGGGCAGCATTTAATTTTTTTTGCGGGTGGCAGAATTTCATTTTTTTGTGGGGGGGGACATGTTCTAAGGTGACATTGTACTAGGTGCACAGGGACAAATATTTCACAGTGCAGTGACAAGCTGACATATTCTGTTAGGTGCACAGGGCCAATGATTTTACAACGCAGCGATAAAAAGGGCCATTTTAAACGTGTGCCTAGCCATAGATTATTGTCACATTCTGTTTAGTGTGCAAATTCACAAATTAGCGTCACATATTCCGTTCACTGTGCCTAGCCGCAGATTAGCGTCACATTCTGTTTCGTGTGCCTAGCCGCAGATTAGCGTCACATTCTGTTTCGTGTGCCTAGCCGCAGATTAGCGTCACATATTGTTTAGTGTGCCTAGCCGCAGATTAACGTCACATATTGTTTAGTGTGCCTAGCCGCAGATTAGCGTCACATATTGTTTAGTGTGCCTAGCCGCAGATTAGCGTCACATTCTGTTTCGTGTGCCTAGCCGCAGATTACCGGCATATATTCCGTTTAATATGAAGAAGGCGGGTAAAAAGGGACGGGGAAGTGGACGTGATCCTGATAGTTCATGGCGCGGGTCAGGACGCGTAGAAACTGTGCCTGGTGCCAGAGCACAAGAAAGAAAGACATCCACCATACCTAGCTTCATGTCAAAGTTTACAGGGCGTCGCAGGACATCACTCTCGAGGTCAGACCACTGCGAACAGGTGGTCGGCTGGATTTCAGCTGATACTGCTTCCAGTCGGTTAAGCACCACCCTGTCTTCCACCAAGTCCACTCTCACTAGCCAAGAGTCTGGTCAACATAATCCTCACCCTGATCATCCTTCCTCCCACCATAGAGGGTCTGGCCAAAGAAGTGATCCCACACTGGGATATAGTAGGAGCTCTTCTCATCACCAATCCTTGATTTGAACCTCTCTCCAAGCACGCTTGCAGAGGAACATGACATCTTGTGCCCTGATTCACAACCTCTAGAGGGTACCCAATCACAAGAAGATGACAGAGGGGAACGGCATTTAAGGTCAAAGGAAGTGGATGATGATGATGAGACACAGTTGCCATCAAATCAACCACAATTACTGTCTCAAGACCTTGATGAGGAGGATGATACACAGTTGTCAATGACTGAGGATGTGGTGGGATCAAGAAATGAGGAGGATGATCAGAGTGAGGAAGTGGAGGAGGACTTGGTGGACGATGAGGTCACTGACCCCACCTGGGAAGGTGGAAAGCCGAGCGATGACAGCAGTCCTGAGGGTGAGCCATCTGCAGCACCGCAACAGGCTGGAAGAGGCAGTGGTGTGGCTAAAGAAAGAAGGCGGACCGCACCAAACCGGCCCACAAATGTTCCACGGAGCACCCCCTTGCGTAAATCTCCCTTGCCAAGGGCTAGGTGTTCCGCGGTATGGCGTTTTTTTAAGGAAAGTGCGGACGACAAAAGAATTGTAGTTTGCAACCTGTGCCACACCAGAATGAGCCGAGGCATGAACACTAGCAACCTCACCACCACCAGCATGATCCGACACATGGCATCCAAGCACCGTAATAAGTGGGAGGAACGCCAGGATCGCCAATCTGTGTCTGCAGGCCACACCACTGCCTCCTCTTCCCCTGTTTTCGGTGCCGGCCAATCGCCTGTCGAAGGCGTAGGCCCGCATACCTCCCGCCCTGCACCTGTACCATCTGAAGCACCATCAGCGACCACATCCACTTCCCTGTCCCAGCGCAGCGTTCAAATGTCGTTACCCCAGGCATTTGAGCGCAAGCGAAAATACCCAGCCACCCACCCACAGGCCATAGCACTAACCTCACACCTTTCCAAATTACTGGCCATCGAAATGCTGCCATTTAGGCTTGTGGACACTGAGTCCTTCCGCAGCCTGATGGCAGCAGCTGTCCCTCGGTACGCAGTCCCCAGCCGCCACTACTTTTCCCGGTGTGCCGTCCCCGCCTTACACCACCATGTGTCCCTTAACATCACCCGTGCCCTGACCAACGCAGTTACTGGGAAGGTCCACTTAACGACTGACACATGGACAAGTGCTTGTGGCCAGGGACGCTACATTTCCCTGACGGCACACTGGGTGAATGTCGTGGAGGCTGGGAGCGACTCGGACCCTGGGATGGCACAGGTGCTACCCACGCCGAGGATTGCGGGCCCTACCTCCATCAGGGTTTCCACCAGCACCTACGTTATTGGCTCCTCCTCCTCCTCCTCCTCCTCCGTTTCCACCTCCGAATTCTCTGCGCGCAGCGCCACTCACCCATCAGCCGGTAGCTGAAAGCAGTGTAGCACTGCAGTGGGGAAGCGTCAACAGGCCGTGCTGAAGCTGATCTGCCTTGGGGACAAACAGCACACGGCCTCAGAGCTGTTGCAGGGGATTAGTCACCAGACCGAGCAGTGGCTCTCGCCACTCAACCTGCAACCAGGCATGGTTGTGTGTGATAATGGGCGTAACTTGGTGGCGGCTTTGGAGCTCGGCAAGCTCACACACGTACCATGCCTAGCGCATGTATTTAATTTAGTGGTTCAGCGATTTCTAAAAACCTACCCCAATTTGCATGATCTCTTGACGAAGGTGCGCCGCGTGTGTGCACATTTCCGTAAGTCATCTACAGCTTCAGCCGGCCTGTTGACGTTGCAGCAGCGCTTACAATTGCCAGCTCACCGGCTGCTGTGTGACGTGAGCACGCGCTGGAACTCCACCTTCCACATGTTGGCCCAGCTTTGTGAGCAGCAGAGGGCAGTAGTGGAGTACCAGCTGTTACACGGTCGTCGCCTCTCCGTTCAACTTCCTGTAATCAGAAGTGAGGAGTGGGAATGAATGTCAGACCTCTGGGAGGTTTTACGCAATTTTGAGGAATCGACACAGATGGTGAGCGGCGATAACGCTATTATCAGTGTAACCATCCCACTTCTGTGTCTACTGAAACGCTCGCTGCTCACAATTAAAACCGACGCTTTGCATGTGGAAGAGGTGGAAATGGGGGAGGAAGAGCTTACACAAGGTGATAGCCAGAGCACCCTCACTTCGTCTTCTCAGCGACAATTGGAGGAGGCGGAGGAGGAGGAGGAGGAGGAAGACACGGTTGCCTCCGCTACAGAGGGTAGCCATGGAACTTTATTTCCATCTCTTCAGCGTGGGTGGGCAGAAGAGGAGGAAGAGGATGAGGAGATTGAGAGTCATCCTCCTGGTGAGGACAGCGAAATCTTGCCTGTTGGTACTCTGGCACACATGGCTGACTTTATGTTAGGCTGCCTTTACCGTGACCCACACGTTATACTCATTTTAGACAACACGGATTACTGGACCCCGGCTACAAAGAGAATTTCTCATCTCTCATTCCTCCGGTGGAGAGGACAAGAAAAATGGTGCAATACCAGAAGGTTCTTGTCGAAAAATTGCTCCAAAATTTTCCATCTGACAACGCTGGCGGCAGAGTACGTGCTACCTTGGCCAACCGAGAAGGGGAGAAAAGGGGAGCACACAGCAGTTCCGAGAAAGGCAGGGCAACACTCTCCAAGGCGTGGGACACCTTCATGACACCCCGCCAGCACCCTCACCCTGATGCGCAGCCTAGTGTCACAAGGAGGGAAAAGTTTTGGAAGATGGTGAAGGAGTACGTAGCAGACCGTGTCAGCGTCCTCAATGATCCCTCTGTGCCTTACAACTACTGGGTGTCCAAGCTGGACACGTGGTATGAACTGGCACTCTACGCCTTGGAGGTGCTGGCCTGCCCTGCCGCCAGAGTTCTGTCTGAGCGGGTATTTAGTGCTGCTGGTGGCATCATAACAGATAAGCGTATCCGCCTTTCCACCGAAAATGCTGATAGGTTGACACTTATAAAAATGAACAAGGCCTGGATTTCCCCTGACTTCTCCACTCCACTGGAGGAAAGCCCCAGGGGAACATAAAGTCACTTTATATATGTTATTTACAATGATGGGAATACTCTGTATTCCCATTCACCCCTTCCACCCAAAAAATGGGTATATGGTTGACTCTCTTCCATATACCCTGGGATATAATTTTTATATAGGGCCAGCTCACCAGCGGGCCCTGTGATATAATTTTTATATAGGGCCAGCTCACCAGCGGGCCCTGTTTGACAATTTTTGTATAGGTCAGCTCACCAGCGGGCCTTCTCATATAATGTTTTATTGGGTCAGCTCTCTAGCGGGCCCTCTCATATAATGTTTTATAGCGACAGCTCACTAGCGGGCCTTCGCATATAATGTTTAGGATGGTCAGCTCCGCAGCAGACCCTCACCCATAATGTTTTAGATGGTCGGCTCAGCAGCAGACCCTCATTCCTAATGTTTTAGATGGTCAGCTTAGCGGCATGCCCTCGCCCCTAATGTTTTAGAGGGTCACCAGCAGGCCATTAATCCTAATTTTTCAAGGGTGTGTATGATGCCCTCCTTTATGTGTAATAAAGGGTGTATTGGAGTGACATTTCAGTCTAATTTTTGGCAGCCCTTTCACTTAGTGCATAGGCTTTATGAGTGTTGGACCACTACCTGAACTATTGTACCACAATGTGAATGAGGCCCTCCATTTTGTGATATACAGGTTGTATCGGAGTGCCTCAGGTCCTCCCATTGAATTAAATAGGGCTGGGGTGTTCGACAGAGCAGAAGGTAGTTCTTGGCTTCATCCACTAAGTCACTTCGTCACTTTTACTCAATGGATCAGACCCCACTGTTCCGACTATAAATTTTGGACTTAACAAGGGCAAACGGACATGTTGTAAAACCTGTGGTAGCTGCGGCCTCCGTTCCTGAATGCTGTACCTTACCCGGGCCATAACCACGTTGAACACCTGCTTTACGCTGCGCACGTTTCCCTCTTAATCATGGCCCCAGTTCCGAAAAATCAATGAAATTTTTTGCAGAATTTGCAGATCATATACAAGTAAATATACAGCAAATACTGTTTGGTAACAATTTTTCGCCTAAAATCGTTTTTATCTTCCTTTTTGTGTGTTTTACGGTCAGTCTGTAAAAATGGCGTACTACGGGCGAAACATCGTTCCCAGCAGCGACGTTGGAGTCCAAGATGCATCCAGACATCCTCCCTATGCTGTCCCTGAACCATTTCTGTGGTGTTTCCATCATTTTCTGACCTTTTCCTATGAACCAGGCACCCTCCCCTCATCAGAGCAGGGGGTGCCTGGTGTAATGCTCGAGTCCTCCCATTGACTTCAATGGGGCTCGGGTGCTCGGCCGAGCACTCGAGCCTCCGGGGGTGCTCGGCCAGAGCACCCGAACACCCGAGCATCGGGGTGCTCGATCATCACTACTTATAACAGATAACATGTCAAGTCCAAGCCCACTTCATCTAAAGGTACCCCAAATTCTGCATCCCAATCCATCAACAAGCAGGCACCCAGCTTGGTGAAGCATCCACTGCGAAAGGAAACCCCACCTCTTGATGAAGCAGCGGATGGATACCTGATATGATGAACAAAGCACATCATATACAGGGCTGTTTTCTCACCCATGTGATACTTATATCTCACACACTCTGGGTCACAGGTCTTACTTTTTGCAAGCCTGATGCCTGCAAGTAATTTTTTTCAGGGCTAGCCTTGTTTGAAGCTCATAAGCAATTTTATCAAGCCTAGCCTTATTTTAATATTCAAAGTTTTCTTTCTTTGCTAACCATAATTTTAAAAGAGATAATTAAAAGAAAAAAAATAAATGTTATAACTTTCAATGAATGTGGCAGATGTTTATGGTAGTGATGGACTGGTGTGATGTGATTGATGAATATATATCCTCATGATGCATAGGGCTGATAACTCGAACAATTATTTGCATTATCATCTTTGAGTCTTATTTAAGCTTGCATTATTCTCTGATAATTGTCAAACTTTAATCAAGTGGTCATAGCAGTGGTCCCAGTGGTGGTTCACTTTTAGAAATGTAGGTCCATCAACACTGCTGCTTCATAGCAGTGTCCTACGGTCATTTACAATATCGTCAACTGCACTGAAAACCAGCTCAGACTGCACTCTTGCTGGTGAGCAGCTAAGGATTTCCACTGCAGTACGTTTCAGTGCTGGCCTTAGACCCTGATTTGTTTGCCAGTAGTTAATTGGTCCCACATTTCTGTCAAATCCCATAGAGGTGTGCCACCACCACCACCAACACCACAAATGTTAGCTTGCCATCCCAGAGACACCTACATTACTTTTTGTGATGATGATATGTTTTCAGAAATATGCTGGGAATGGGATATTCTTGTTGATGTTGTTACTGTTGCTTCTGGTATAAACCCTTTGCTGAATTATTTTTCACTTTTGGCCCTATCCTTGTCTCTCTCTCTCATCCTTCACAATGCAACCCTCCCCTCTTCCTATAAGCATATTTTTATGAATCCGTTTCCTTTGAGAGATGCTGTTGATCTTCACTCCTTGTCCCAATTTGATAATGCATTGGCAGAAATTAAAAAAATGTATTCATTTGGGGGTCCAGCAAAGTAGCAACAATTTATTCCTTATTGCTTTTAATGAACATTATGCAAAGATCCTCCTCAAAACATGCTAATTAGTGATGATCGAGCACCCCAATGCTCGGGTGTTCGGGTGCTCTGACCGAGCGCCCCCGGAGGCTCGAGTGCTAGGCCGAGCACCCGAGCCCCATTGAAGTCAATGGGAGGACTCGAGCATTACACCAGGCACCCCCTGCTCTGATGAGGGGAGGGTGCCTGGTCCATAGGAAAAGGGCAGAAAATGATGGAAACACCACAGAAATGGTTCAGGGACAGCATAGGGAGGATGTCTAGATGCATCTTGGACTCCAACGTCGCTGCTGGGAACGATGTTTCGCCCGTAGTACGCCATTTTTACAGACTGACCGTAAAACACACAAAAAGGAAGATAAAAACGATTTTAAGCGAAACATTGTTACCAAACAGTATTTGCTGTATATTTACTTGTATATCATCTGCAAAATCTGCAAAAAATTTCATCGATTTTTCGGAACTGGGGCCATGATTAAGAGGGAAACGTGCGCAGAGGCAAATTCTCCCAAAAATTTCCTCGATTTTTCTGAACTGGGGCCATGATTAAGAGGGAAACGTGCGCAGAGGCAAATTCTCCCAAAAATTTCCTCGATTTTTCTGAACTGGGGCCATGATTAAGAGGGAAACGTGCGCTGAGCCGACCATCTAAAACATTATGGGTGAGGGTCTGCTGCGGAGCTGACCATCCTAAACATTATATGCGAAGGCCCGCTAGCGAGCTGACGCTATAAAACATTATATGAGAGGGCCCGCTAGAGAGCTGACCCAATAAAACATTATATGAGAAGGCCCGCTGGTGAGCTGACCTATACAAAAATTGACAAACAGCGCCCGCTGGTGAGCTGGCCCTATATAAAAATTATATCACAGGGCCCGCTGGTGAGCTGGCCCTATATAAAAATTATATCCCAGGGTATATGGAAGAGAGTCAACCATATACCCATTTTTTGGGTGGAAGGGGTGAATGGGAATACAGAGTATTCCCATCATTGTAAATAACATATATAAAGTGACTTTATGTTCCCCTGGGGCTTTCCTCAAGTGGAGTGGAGAAGTCAGGGGAAATCCAGGCCTTGTTCATTTTTATAAGTGTCAACCTATCAGCATTTTCGGTGGAAAGGCGGATACGCTTATCTGTTATGATGCCACCAGCAGCACTAAATACCCGCTCAGACAGAACTCTGGCGGCAGGGCAGGCCAGCACCTCCAAGGCGTAGAGTGCCAGTTCATACCACGTGTCCAGCTTGGACACCCAGTAGTTGTAAGGCACAGAGGGATCATTGAGGACGCTGACACGGTCTGCTACGTACTCCTTCACCATCTTCCAAAACTTTTCCCTCCTTGTGACACTAGGCTGCGCATCAGGGTGAGGGTGCTGGCGGGGTGTCATGAAGGTGTCCCACGCCTTGGAGAGTGTTGCCCTGCCTTTGTCGGAACTGCTGTGTGCTCCCCTTTTCTCCCCTTCTCGGTTGGCCAAGGTAGCACGTACTCTGCCGCCAGCGTTGTCAGATGGAAAATTTTGGAGCAATTTTTCGACAAGAACCTTCTGGTATTGCACCATTTTGCTTGTCCTCTCCACCGGAGGAATGAGAGATGAGAAATTCTCTTTGTAGCGGGGGTCCAGAAGGGTGAACACCCAGTAATCCGTGTTGTCTAAAATGCGTGTAACGCGTGGGTCACGGGAAAGGCAGCCTAACATAAAGTCAGCCATGTGTGCCAGAGTACCAACAGGCAAGATTTCGTTGTCCTCACCAGGAGGATGACTCTCAATCTCCTCATCCTCTTCCTCCTCTTCTGCCCACCCACGCTGAAGAGATGGAACTAAAGTTCCATGGCTACCCTCTGTAGCGGAGGCAACCGTGTCTTCCTCCTCCTCCTCCGCCTCCTCCAATTGTCGCTGAGAAGACGAAGTGAGGGTGCTCTGGCTATCACCTTGTGTAAGCTCTTCCTCCCCCATTTCCACCTCTTCCACATGCAAAGCGTTGGTTTTAATTGTGAGCAGCGAGCGTTTCAGTAGACACAGAAGTGGGATGGTTACACTGATAATAGCGTTATCGCCGCTCACCATCTGTGTCGATTCCTCAAAATTGCGTAAAACCTCACAGAGGTCTGACATCCATTCCCACTCCTCACTTCTGATTACAGGAAGTTGAACGGAGAGGCGACGACCGTGTAACAGCTGGTACTCCACTACTGCCCTCTGCTGCTCACAAAGCCGGTCCAACATGTGGAAGGTGGAGTTCCAGCGCGTGCTCACGTCACACAGCAGCCGGTGAGCTGGCAATTGTAAGCGCTGCTGCAGCTTCAACAGGCCGGCTGAAGCTGTAGATGACTTACGGAAATGTGCACACACGCGGCGCACCTTCGTCAAGAGATCATGCAAATTGGGGTAGGTTTTTAGAAATCGCTGAACCACTAAATTAAATACATGCGCTAGGCATGGTACGTGTGTGAGCTTGCCGAGCTCCAAAGCCGCCACCAAGTTACGCCCATTATCACACGCAACCATGCCTGGTTGCAGGTTGAGTGGCGAGAGCCACTGCTCGGTCTGGTGACTAATCCCCTGCAACAGCTCTGAGGCCGTGTGCTGTTTGTCCCCAAGGCAGATCTGCTTCAGCACGGCCTGTTGACGCTTCCCCACTGCAGTGCTACACTGCTTCCAGCTACCGACTGATGGGTGAGTGGCGCTGCGCGCAGAGAATTCGGAGGTGGAAACGGAGGAGGAGGAGCCAATAACGTAGGTGCTGGCGGAAACCCTGATGGAGGTAGGGCCCGCAATCCTCGGCGTGGGTAGCACCTGTGCCATCCCAGGGTCCGAGTCGCTCCCAGCCTCCACGACATTCACCCAGTGTGCCGTCAGGGAAATGTAGCGTCCCTGGCCACAAGCACTTGTCCATGTGTCAGTCGTTAAGTGGACCTTCCCAGTAACTGCGTTGGTCAGGGCACGGGTGATGTTACGGGACACATGGTGGTGTAAGGCGGGGACGGCACACCGGGAAAAGTAGTGGCGGCTGGGGACTGCGTACCGAGGGACAGCTGCTGCCATCAGGCTGCGGAAGGACTCAGTGTCCACAAGCCTAAATGGCAGCATTTCGATGGCCAGTAATTTGGAAAGGTGTGAGGTTAGTGCTATGGCCTGTGGGTGGGTGGCTGGGTATTTTCGCTTGTGCTCAAATGCCTGGGGTAACGACATTTGGACGCTGCGCTGGGACAGGGAAGTGGATGTGGTCGCTTATGGTGCTTCAGATGGTACAGGTGCAGGGCGGGAGGTATGCGGACCTGCGCCTTCGACAGGCGATTGGCCGGCACCGAAAACAGGGGAAGAGGAGGCAGTGGTGTGGCCTGCAGACACAGATTGGCGATCCTGGCGTTCCTCCCACTTATTACGGTGCTTGGATGCCATGTGTCGGATCATGCTGGTGGTGGTGAGGTTTCTAGTGTTCATGCCTCGGCTCATTCTGGTGTGGCACAGGTTGCAAACTACAATTCTTTTGTCGTCCGCACTTTCCTTAAAAAAACGCCATACCGCGGAACACCTACCCCTTGGCAAGGGAGATTTACGCAAGGGGGTGCTCCGTGGAACATTTGCGGGCCGGTTTGGTGCGGTCCGCCTTCTTTCTGTAGCCACACCACTGCCTCTTCCAGCCTGTTGCGGTGCTGCAGATGGCTCACCCTCAGGACTGCTGTCATCACTCGGCTCTCCACCTTCCCAGGTGGGGTCAGTCACCTCATCGTCCACCAAGTCCTCCTCCACTTCCTCACTCTGATCATCCTCCTCATGTCTTGATCCCACCACATACTCAGTCATTGACAACTGTATATCATCCTCCTCATCAAGGTCTTGAGACAGTAAAAGTGGTTGATTTGATGGCAACTGTGTCTCATCATCATCATCATCCACTTCCTTTGACCTTAAATGCCGTTCCCCTCTGTCATCTTCTTGTGATTGGGTACCCTCTAGAGGTTGTGAATCAGGGCACAAGATGTCATGTTCCTCTGCAAGCGTGCTTGGAGAGAGGTTCAAATGAAGGATTGGTGATGAGACGAGCTCCTCACTATATCCCAGTGTGGGATCACTTCTTTGACCAGACCCTCTATGGTGGGAGGAAGGATGATCAGGGTGAGGATTATGTTGACCAGACTCTTGGCTACTGAGAGTGGACTTGGTGGAAGACAGGGTGGTGCTTAACCGACTGGAAGCAGTATCAGCTGAAATCCAACCGACCACCTGTTCGCAGTGGTCTGACCTCGAGAGTGATGTCCTGCGACGCCCTGTAAACTGAGACATGAAGCTAGGTATGGTGGATGTCTTTCTTTCTTGTGCTCTGGCACCAGGCACAGTTTCTACGCGTCCTGACCCGCGCCCTGAACTATCAGGATCACGTCCACTTCCCCGTCCCTTTTTACCCGCCTTCTTCATATTACACGGAATATGTGCTGCAAATCTGCAACTTTGCACACTAAACAGAATGTGCTGCTTATCTGCGGCTCGGCACAGTGAATGGAATATGTGACTTTGATATTTTACACTTTGCACAGTAAACAGAATGTTCTGCTAATCTGCAACTTTGCACACTAAACAGAATGTGCTGCTTATCTGCGGCTCGGCACAGTGAATGGAATATGTGACTTTTATATTTTACACTTTGCACAGTAAACAGAATGTTCTGCTAATCTGCAACTTTGCACACTAAACAGAATGTGCTGCTTATCTGCGGCTCGGCACAGTGAATGGAATATGTGACTTTGATATTTTACACTTTGCACAGTAAACAGAATGTTCTCCTAATCTGCAACTTTGCACACTAAACAGAATGTGCTGCTTATCTGCGGCTAGACACAGTGAATGGAATATGTGACTTTGATATTTTACACTTTGCACAGTAAACAGAATGTTCTGCTAATCTGCAACTTTGCACACTAAACAGAATGTGCTGCTTATCTGCGGCTCGGCACAGTGAATGGAATATGTGACTTTGATATTTTACACTTTGCACAGTAAACAGAATGTTCTGCTAATCTGAAACTTTGCACACTAAACAGAATGTGCTGCTTATCTGCGGCTCGGCACAGTGAATGGAATATGTGACTTTTATATTTTACACTTTGCACAGTAAACAGAATGTTCTGCTAATCTGCAACTTTGCACACTAAACAGAATGTGCTGCTTATCTGCAGCTAGGCACAGTGAATGGAATATGTGACTTTGATATTTTACACTTTGCACACTAAACAGAATGTTCTCCTAATCTGCAACTTTGCACACTAAACAGAATGTGCTGCTTATCTGCGGCTAGACACAGTGAATGGAATATGTGACTTTGATATTTTACACTTTGCACAGTAAACAGAATGTTCTGCTAATCTGAAACTTTGCACACTAAACAGAATGTGCTGCTTATCTGCGGCTCGGCACAGTGAATGGAATATGTGACTTTGATATTTTACACTTTGCACACTAAACAGAATGTTCTCCTAATCTGCAACTTTGCACACTAAACAGAATGTGCTGCTTATCTGCGGCTAGACACAGTGAATGGAATATGTGACTTTGATATTTTACACTTTGCACAGTAAACAGAATGTTCTGCTAATCTGAAACTTTGCACACTAAACAGAATGTGCTGCTTATCTGCGGCTCGGCACAGTGAATGGAATATGTGACTTTTATATTTTACACTTTGCACAGTAAACAGAATGTTCTGCTAATCTGAAACTTTGCACACTAAACAGAATGTGCTGCTTATCTGCGGCTAGGCACAGTGAATGGAATATGTGACTTTGATATTTTACACTTTGCACAGTAAACAGAATGTTCTCCTAATCTGCAACTTTGCACACTAAACAGAATGTGCTGCTTATCTGCGGCTAGGCACAGTGAATGGAATATGTGACTTTGATATTTTACACTTTGCACACTAAACAGAATGTTCTCCTAATCTGCAACTTTGCACACTAAACAGAATGTGCTGCTTATCTGCGGCTAGACACAGTGAATGGAATATGTGACTTTGATATTTTACACTTTGCACAGTAAACAGAATGTTCTGCTAATCTGAAACTTTGCACACTAAACAGAATGTGCTGCTTATCTGCGGCTCGGCACAGTGAATGGAATATGTGACTTTTATATTTTACACTTTGCACAGTAAACAGAATGTTCTGCTAATCTGAAACTTTGCACACTAAACAGAATGTGCTGCTTATCTGCGGCTAGGCACAGTGAATGGAATATGTGACTTTGATATTTTACACTTTGCACAGTAAACAGAATGTTCTCCTAATCTGCAACTTTGCACACTAAACAGAATGTGCTGCTTATCTGCGGCTAGGCACAGTGAATGGAATATGTGACTTTGATATTTTACACTTTGCACAGTAAACAGAATGTTCTCCTAATCTGCAACTTTGCACACTAAACAGAATGTGCTGCTTATCTGCGGCTAGACACAGTGAATGGAATATGTGACTTTGATATTTTACACTTTGCACACTAAACAGAATGTTCTGCTAATCTGAAACTTTGCACACTAAACAGAATGTGCTGCTAATCTGAAACTTTGCACACTAAAAAGAATGTGCTGCTAATCTGCAACTTTGCACACTGAACAGAATGTGCTGCTAATCTGCAACTTTGCACACTAAACAGAATGTGCTGCTAATCTGCAACTTTGCACACTAAAAAGAATGTGCTGCTAATCTGCAACTTTGCACACTAAACAGAATGTGCTGCTAATCTGCAACTTTGCACACTAAACAGAATGTGCTGCTAATCTGCGGCTAGGCACAGTGAACGGAATATGTGATGTTTTTTTTTTTTAAATCTCTGCCCCCCCAAACAAAATAAACTGCTGCCCCCACACACAGTAGTCCTAAAAAGGACTTTTGGGTCTTTTTTTTGTTCAACAACACTTTTCTTCTACCTACACTGACTTTCCCTTCCTATCCTCATCTCTCCCTGGCTAAGACTGAGCCGAACTCGCTGGTCAGGTGCTATACAGCACCCGATCACGGGTTCTGGCCAGCCAATCAGTGTAATGCCAGCAGCCAACATGGCTGCTGGCATTACACTGATGTCAGAGCCTCCCTGCACGTTTATTGGCTGCGCAGCAGCCACGAAACGTGCGGGGAGGAGACCCGAACATGGCGGGCGAGCACATGCGGTACTCGTACGAGTACCGCCATGTGCCGAGCAGAGCGATGCTCGAGCCGAACCGAGCTTCGGCCGAGCATGCTCGCTCATCACTAATGCTAATATGTCCTTTGTCCATCTCTAGCTGATGCATGTCTGTATTGTCACTTGCACCCAATAGCACTTACTCCTCCTGTGTCATACCTACCTTCCTCTAGACTGTAAACTCTCATGAGCAGGGCCCTCTGATCCTTCTGTTCTCCACACTTGATTGTACTATTTAATACCTCTGTATGTCTTCTCCCTACTGTAAAGTGCTGCGGAATTTGTTGGCGCTATATAAATAAAGATTAATAATAAATAATAATATTGTATGATTCATCACCCATGCTCCTCACTTTTTTCTGCAGTATATATATCAGTGGAAAAATCTCGCTTATTCCTACCCCTACACAACTGATCAGCATGGAAGCCTCCTGAACAGCTTTCAGCAGCTCACATACATCACATTAGTTGCCATTGCCCAGGTGACAAAGAGGTTCCCTGCAAGGCCATGCAGTTTTGCATTGTATACTCAACAATGTTCTGCTCGTACAAATTCTCTAACATGTACAATGTGGAATTCCCCCTTGTAGAGACCTCGATTTTCAGCCTGTGATGGGGCAGGTTGTTATTCTCTTGTATGGAATATAATGCATTACGAACAATGTAGGAACGGCTAAAATGAACATTGATTCTGTGGGCAATATTCATCACCTATATGAGGGTTTTGGATTCTGTGAGGAACCCAATCACAGCTAAATTTAGAACATGGAAAAAGCAGGGTACGTGTACCATATCACCTATTCGCAAGATAGCTTTATGTTGGAGCCATTATCAGCAGACATAAAACCAGCTTTCAAGGAGCGGGGTACAAAAACATTCCTCTATCCCCTGCTCTATGGCTTTGTGGGATTATCTCTCTTCATGCACAGAGTATGTGCCGATGGTATGGGCTACCCTGCTGCTGTCATTTACAAAAACTGACAGAACCAGAGGCAAAATTACCTGATGCTGCAAGCTATTGGTGCCCACTCAAGGGAGGGAAACCCTGTGACCAGTGACATTCATATAATCTGTGCTGGGCCCACTTGCCCACATATCTGTTGTCAGGTAAAATTTCTTTCCTTATGAGGTTTCCAGCCCTTTTCTCACCCCAATAACCACTTGCTTGTACAATTCTGGCACAGCCATCCTTGAAAAATAACTTGTTTGGGAATGGGATATGCCAGGAGAGTGCAACATATGACATTGGTTCTTTAAAATCTCAGTCTTCTACAAAAGAATTAGGCAGTATGTCAACTGCCAACATTTTGGGAACTTTGACATTCAACAGGCATACTATGGGATTATTTTTGTGAAGTTTTTGACTACATCCCAAGAACTGAGTAAGTGTGGGTTGTCAGTACATGGCAGAAGAACTGTGTACCTTTATTGCTTTAACAACATGATGGTGGGGGTTTCTGTGGTGATGTGTGTGTATTCTATGACTCTTGTCATCTCCTACAACAAACTCAGAGTCATACTGCTTTGCAGCCAGAGGCAAATGTGTTAATTCAAATGAACAAAATCTTGACACACTCTCTGACACATCAACATCACTTTTACTATGTGCCCAAGAGCCCCAGGAACTTTTAGAAGTGCTTCAGCTGCTGCTAGTTGTGGAACCTCTGAGATACTGAAGGTGTGTTCTCAATGATGATATGCCTAGGTGTGAACCTGTTTTTCCCATGCTCACATGCATTTTACACAGACAACAGATAGCAAAATGTTTAGCTTTTGGAGTGAATAATCTCCATGCTGTGGACTTCATAGACTGAGGAGTTCCTGGGGGGATACTACTACTTCTACTAAGACTAGAAGTTGCTGCAATTGTACTACTACAACTACTAGGTGTCAAATGTGATGCACTTCCAATAGCAGCAGATGAACTCATCATAGCTAGGGTTGTGGATACATATAACCTGTGTTGTTGCTTGTTACACAACACTAGTGTGTGTGGATGAGTGGGGCTGGATTTTGAAGCAATGGCAATGCTGATGATGACTGACAGAATGATTGTGCAATTTTTTGGCATCTTTACTTGGCCAGAGTATTTGACTGATTTCTCAAATATTTTATAATATTTTGCAATTAATACAGCTCCCTTTTCAGTGGTGGAAGACTGAACCTTTGCCTCTCAGTTAATTTTCTGGCCAGGTAATTACAGTTCTTACTCTCATCTTCATCTGTTTCTTAAGAAGAGTAAGATGCTGGAGGGATAGTCTAGATCAAATTATCATCAGTACTTAGGTCATCCTCAGCATTTCTCGCCGCTTCTCCCCCACTACTTTTATATTCCTCTAGGCTTTTTGAAGTCACATACAACTTATTTTTACTTTCCCCTTGCGCTACTACTTTCAGGACAGGTGTTGTACTTGTGTGTGTTACTTTCAGATGCAGCAGTTGGTTGTACTGCTACACATTATTCCATTATGCCATCAACACTAGAATGTGACTTGTTGTCATCTTCAGAGTTCTTAGATGGTTTATTAATATTACTGGTGGTGGTGGACATTTTTATGGGATTTGACTAACAGCCTTCTCAGACCAAGAAGGATCATCATCATTTATTGTACTTGCTGAATCAAACCGTGGCTGCATTCAGTTTTTTAACTACCACTTTACTAACACCTCCCTGCCCTGTTACTAATCCTTTCACCACCCCACCCCCACCCCTAGTACATTTGATGGACATCATTAAAGCAGTGTGTGTGTAATTTAATAGTGAAGTACACAAAAGAACAGATTTTGAGTGATGTCTTGCCCTTTACAAAATATTCTCTTATTTATATTATCTTATTTTTTCATCTTTTATTAACTGTCCCTATCACTGTTGACAAAAAAGATTTAAAGAAATGTATATATGCACTCCATGTGCAACAGCTGCTTGTCCAGACTCCCCTAAAGTAGAAAGAACAGCCGGCTGGAAGGAACTTTCACCGTGGCTCAATATGTCTTCTCAGTAACTTAATGGTTTGGGGGTATATGGGGTAAATCTCCTTTGTTCCCTTCTCACACCCCCAGACTTCCCTGACACAGTGATAAGAGACAGAAGATAAGGACCTTGAATCACAGATGCCTGTGTCTTCCCAGTCAGTCACAAAAAAGTTGGAGTAAATCTCCTTTGCTTCCGACTCCCCTAAAACAGACAGTCAGCAGAAAGGAACTTCGATCACAGTTGTGTATGTCTTCTCAGTCACAAAAAATGTTGGGGCATTTGTGAAAAATCTCCTTTGCTCCTTCCTCACACACCCCAGACTCCCCTACAACAGAGAGAACAGCCAGATCAGAAAGGAACTGTCTGTCTCAATCAACCAAGATTTTGGGTTAATCTCTTTTCTCCCTTCACACTCCACCAGAGTGCCCCCAGACTGTCCAAACATAAAGAGCACATTTTCTGCCTACAAGACTCCCTAAACTTCATGCCAACATTGCTTTATTTGCCTGTCTTCTCTACTTCAAGATTGTGCTGTTTTCTTTCTGTCTACAAACACTGAATGACTTTCTGTGGGAACCCGACACCCCTTTTATACTACACCTGCATAAAAAAAAAGCAAATCTTGCTACAACGTAGAGAAATTAAGTCTTTACACTGATTTCAATGCAACTAGCTAGGTGGAAAAAAAAGAGGAAAATCAGCACATTGTGTGGGAAATTTACTTTTATGGCGAACATTTTTGCCCATCCCTAGTGCTGAAGTCTTAGAGAATATTTTCTCTCCCCTCCAGTGGACAAGTGGGGGGGCAGAGAGAATGCTCTCAGATTTCAGGGTTGTTTAATTGCTACATTGCCCAGGAGATGTGCTCCCAACACATCACCACAGCATTGAACCTTAGAGCATTTCCCCCAGAATAATTCTGGGGCAAACAATACCGTGGTGTACAAATAAAAATGACAATGGATCACAGTACATTGGAGACCTCTCTGGCATTTAGGGGCTTAAATGCCCCATTTAAGTCAATTGAAGCTTGGGGAATTTTTATTTGTCCCTATATAATGCAGCTGAATCACTCCAGTTCTTTTTTAGCACGGTACATGGGAGTACATGAATGGAAAGAGTTAAAGTTTCTATTTTTGGATAATCAAATTACTGATTTTTCTCTATCAGATACATGGTAAATAATATTCATCTTTGCAGATTCCAAGAGCTAATTAACTGTAGCTGATTTGAAAAAGCCAGTGTTTTATCTGGAGCGAGTATAGAAACACTTTGCTGTAGCTGACAGAATGACAACTTTGCATGTTGAAGAGGCTCAGGAAAGATACCACCGGCCTTTATCACAGCACTGAAACTTACAACACTTATGGAGAGGGATGGATTAATCTTTTTGTCCAAGAGAGAAGCAGAAACATGATGTAATTTGCATATAATCAATACCATAAATCAAGTAGAAGCTATTGCGGCAATACGTCATTTCAATGTTGTTATTCTGGCAGTAAGACAACTCTGTAGTTGGATTACAGAATTAATATGGTAATATTACAAGTTCAAACAAGTCTTCTCTGATACAAACAGAGCTAAGAAATAAGCAGTCCTTTCTCTATGGCCAGGGTCATTTTAACACATGGGTTTACCCTGTGTGTACAGACAGCTTCTCAATTCAGAGGGCATAACCTGGGGTTCCTATCAGTCATGACGTTTTTGCGAACAGAAACAGGGAACCAGATGTGTAGGGCAGACTACTTAAAAAAATATTTTGGTTAAATGGTCAAGAAGGATAAGGCCATGCTAAGCACTTTGTTTCTTTATTGGATCCCCTTCTTCTCACCTTTTTTGATTTAAGGCACTTCTAATACAGGAGTTTCCATTTCTGGTTTGGTAAATTAATGCCTGAGCCAAAGTGATTGCCCCACTGATTATCTCACTTATGCTCAAACATGGATACCTTAATAGTGTATTCTCACTCAAGCCAGTTGCTACTAAATACAACAATGTTCTATCCAGCTTTTTCACAGTGGTAATTTTGCCCATACATGAATGCAGAATCTTGTTGTTTAAGTTGGTGACACTGGGCTGGGTTGCTTACTGCAAACTCTAAGGAATGGCTGTCATATGGATACCTGTCAGTATCTTATAGCTGACACCCTCCCCACAGGATTGCAATGGAAACAGTATATCACAGATAAGTATTACTAGTGATTTGACTGGAGTTGCATTCCAGCTACATTCAAATCACCAGTGTAGCCAAGTTAAAACTGGAACTAAACTATAAAATAAGTGGCTCTTAATGTGTTCAACAGAAGAACTTACTTAGATAGGAGTCCTTAATTTAGCAGTTTATATATTTTATATGTTATTGGCATTTGCCTGTATTTGCTGATCCCATTTCAATTCTATATTTAGTTCACAACTCTTCACGATGATAAATAGATCTTACCAGTCTGAATAAAATTAAAAATAAATCCCCAAACTCTCAAGAACGTAAGCTGTTACTATCCAACTACAGACTACAGCGTAATAGAAAAAAACAGTAAATAGGAGCCACTCTTATAGAATTGGGTATATCTGGGCAGGTTCTTTTGTTAATCAAAATAATAGCCTGTTATTGCAATGAGATAGTTACCCTTTAAGTAACTTAATGGACTTGTGTCTTGTTTCAACCTAATTTACTATGTTCCTAAGTCCTAGCCTGTGATGTTCCCTTGAACTGAAATCTGTCATCTAGCTCCACCACATCTACCTCAACCTAACAATGCAGGTTTTACAGGCTTAATACTGCTGATTTTCTTATTATCAGTGATGATCATTGAGAGTGAATGAACTAATTGACAGAGGCTCCTTTACCAATTACAGAACCTTTTGCTCACCCGGGGATGTCCTAAAATACTGCTCTGTTGGGAGGTCCAAAGAAAAGATTCAGCACCTGTTCCTTTGAAGACCAAAACTGGGCATTTTTGGCTGACTTTAAAGGTAAATAACTAAATTCCTTGGAGAAAAGGATCTTGGTGAGGGCAAGCAGGTCCTTCCTCAATTTTTTTGCTGAAATGTAGTATGAATAGGTGGGTTCAATTTTGTTTTTCTATATTTAATACCTGTCCTTAAATGTTTCACTTGTTTCAGATGATAACAACAATAAAAGTGAAAGTATTAGTAAGACTGTGTAAAGAAACAACACAATTAATTCTCCTTTGATGGCATTTTCAGTCACATAGAGTGCAGAGCAGCAATGGGCATATGCTTTATGGGAAGCTTACCACATTATTGACTACAAAAACTGTTACTGGCATGAGATTTTATGGTATGGGAGATATATCGATGACCTGTTATTCGATTGGAGAGTTTATCAGAGGGATGCAGATGTTTTAGCTGTGAGCCTAAATTACAGTGAGTGTATAGTGTACATAGATCCCAAATTTGACAGTATTTTGTAATATGGCTGCTAGTGTTGGTAACACCATAGCACCAAGCTTCTTTATGAGTAAAAAAAAAAAACAGAGCCAGCCTGGCCTACCAATGGGTTCCTACGAATACTGGGCATCTGTGTCACTGATGACCTAGACTCTAATTAGAACTACAGTTATGATCCACAAGATGCTAGGGTACAGTGCTAGAATGTGATGCTTGGGGACACAGAAAGACCATGCACAGTCTTGCTGTCTCCTAAGCTGAGTAAAGGTGCCAACAGCACAGACCAGACTATGCTCTGGAAGACTGGGTAGACTGTAGAAATGGTCATGAGTGGAGCTCTTGAGCCTATTGCCAGGCAGCAAAAAACAGTATTAGGCAAAGATTCATGAATAATGAGAAGACCAGACAAAAGGAGGCGATAAGATAATGGAGCCTGGCTGCAGTTACAGGAACTGAACACAAGGTGAACACAGGCTGCAATGCAGGGATGGAACACTTGTGGAAATTAGAAGAAAACAGCAAAAGCAGTACAGTGGAAAGCCACCTAAACAGTACTCAGTGCCACAAGCACTTAAATTTACAGGGATCCACAATACCTAGGCATGCAGAAGGAACAGAGAAGAACGGACAATACTACAATAAGCACAAGGTGGCAGTGAAGACAGGGACAGGTTTGGTTCAATAATTGCAGGCAATAATACAACAAACACTAGGTGGCACCAAAGACAGGAAGAGGTCCAGTTCAGTAACTGCAGATCAGAGCTGGAGCAGGCATAGAGTGGTAAAATGGTCGGAAACAGGACTGGTTCAGCAACAGAGGATCAATATAGGAACAAGCAACAAATACAATTGTGGTCAGGAACAGGCCAGGTCAATAACTGGAGAGCAACAGCATACACAAGACAAGCAAAACAGGAAGCTTCAAGCAAGCACCATATCAAAGAAGAGGAGGCTCCTTAATGGAGGCCAAGTGATCACAAGAGCTGGGTCTTATTACCAGATTAAGCACAGGTAAAGTGACAGGTAAACTCATGACGAGACTATGACAATCCATCTGTAAAAAGGGCTCTGTTAAAGTCCTGATTTTAACTCTTTTGGTCCCTTTCCAGAAGCATAGTAGCTTATTTCCTGATGTGCAGACTTTTGTACAAGAGGTGGTTCACTCCTCCACAGTATTTTAGGGTCCAACTCCCTCTAGGAATTTGAGCCTGGTTCTGGGAATGCTTCATAAGTCTCCTTATGAGCCCTTTTCTTAAGACAGCCTTTTTGCTACCTTTTGTGTAAATTTGTTGGTATCTGAACTTCAGGATTTATCTTATAAGCCTCTGTTTTCCACCCCCATAGGGTGGTTTTGAGGACTCCTATAATGTTTATCCACACATAATGTGGATAAAAAATAATGAAGAGAGAAAAGCTGATAAAAATGATAGTATAACTAAAATTCTTCTTATAAGGCCATTATAATTTTAGGATTAGAGTAGCCCAGAGAATCAATGAAAAAGTTCCCACAAACCCCACATCTGGTTATGTTTGTGGATATTGCCATGAATAACAGATGTCAGATGCTACATCCGCTCTAAGCGTCAGAGTTGGGCCAAAAGAAGATCTAAGGAGGGTGTTACCTGGGACTTCCATAGTTTAGCAATTAGGCATCTAGCAGTAATAAGAACACAAGAAATATGCTTGGCTATGGACTTCAACATATTTTCAGGTGGGAATCAATGGGTCTAAAGGTAAGTCTGCCCTGGTGATCTGTCGTATAAGGAGGAACAGCTTTTTCCAAAACAGATGCATTGACATTTCCACCAAATGTGAAAGAGGTCGGCCACACGACCACAACCTCACCAGCAGATTTAGGAAGTAGAAAATAGAATGAAGCCTGGCAGGAGTATAGTACTGCCTAAGAAGAATCGTGTATATATTCTCCTTGGCAGTAGTGAATTTTGATATCTTGGATGCCCTGTGCCACATCAGCACCAAGCATTTTTAGTCATCTCCAGACCCAGACCCCTCTCGAAAGCCAACACGTAGTTGTGTTTGAATGGAACAGAACAGAGTAGCTCTTTGAGATAAAGCTTCTAGATGAGCTTGAATCCATGCAAAACTTTTCAAAGGGGGGGGGGGAGATGGGGAGATCAGGGAGGTTGAGAGGGAATTATCACGGTCCCCGTGATTCCCTGTCAATCTGTGACTGTGTTACCTTTGCATTGGAGGAGGCTGATTGGCCCGCCCAGGATGTTCCTTTTTATACTGGCTCTTGGGCACTTGTCAGTTGCCCTTTTGTGGTGTTCCTGTTCCTGGGCCTCGTTGCTGTGTTCCAGTGTCTCCCATGTACCGACCCGGCTTGTCTGACTCCTCTCCTGATCCTGCTCCGTGATTGACCCGGTTCTGGCTGACGACCCTGCTCCGTGATTGACCCGGTCCTGGCTGACGACCCTGCTCCGTGATTGACCCGGTTCTGGCTGACGACCCTGCTCCGTGATTGACCCGGTTCTGGCTGACGACCCTGCTCTGTGATTGACCCGTTCTTTGGCTGTTGTTCCTGCTGCAGTATTGATCCGGTTCCGGTTGACGCTCCGGTCCTGTTTGCTGTTCCGGTGTTCCAGTATTGCTCCGGTCGCTCCGGCGACATTCTGAACTGTCTAGTGACTCGCTGTTTCTCTCACTCTCATCTAGCTGTAGTTTGAGGTTGCTTTGCCATCCGCTGTACAGAACTAATTAACCCGTGCAGTGCCTGTAGTCTCCGGTTTCGTGCCTCCTATATCGCTTGCCAAGCATATGGTTACCCGTTGGAGCCGCTACTCTGAGTACCTCTACCAAGCCATATTATCTCCCGTAGAGCACTGTCTGTCCGGTATTCAGTGTGCACCATGACCGCGCCAGTCGGCGCTGGTAGTCTGTTCGCTCTTGCTGTGAGAATTCTGTGCGACACCGGAAGGGTGTCCTGGATCCGGCTCATATACGCTCAGGGTGTACGTTATCCTCTGCACTTCCCAGTGCTTCGGCTCTTGTAGCTTGTGCAGCAACCGTCATTCTTGGCATCCTAAGGGTGTCAGGGCACAATCCATTTGGCACACGCAGGGTTACTACCAATTCAAGTTAAGGGCGATTCTGGTTCTGGTTACTTTAGCTCTGGCAGTAGCATTCCTCTTAAGTCCACGGAGGTGGTATTGGCTCAGCTCTGGGCACTAGGTGTGCTTCCCTTTTCTACCTTGAGAGTGATTCAGTGCAGACACTTTACTCCTTGTTCACTATTCAGAGACTGCTTTCCAGAGACTGTTATCATATCCTGGGCGTTGGCCAATCTAAGACTAAGTTACTCCAATTGCACCTGTTAACCCTTTGGGGTTATTCCCTGTCTATACATATCATATATTCCTATCTTTGTATTGCATTCACTTGGTCTGTAATTGTCTATACTGTTTATTCCTGTGCTGACCCCTAGGGGCACTGTACTATTATCCTGGTTCAATAAAACTGTGTTTTTACTTCATACCCTGGTCTGAGTGTCAGAAAACCGTTACAGGAATGGAGAAAATTTAAGATTTGTACGGAGGGTAAAAAGTCAGCTGGTTCTAATGAAAATTTGTGTTTAAGAAATTCGAAATCAGGAAAAGGGTTTCAGCCTAGAACACACATATAGATAGATAGATAGATAGATAACATATTATATTATATATACTCTGCTCCACCTGAGAAAGGAGCCTCTTGGGTGCCTGGGGCGATAGGGAGTTTCAAATAAGATAATATGAGGAGATAGGGTAGAAAGTACAGAAAGATTTAATATGGTATCTAAATCTACAATTGTTGTTTCCGAGTTTCACATTAACTAGGAAATTGTTCTTCCTTCTCTCTGCCATTCTCCATCTATTAGCTTCACCTTTTGCACGTGGTCAGGTACTTGAAGTACTATGTTTATCGCATGCAGCCTTTTGAAAACTTTGATTCCTTTTTTGGAATCTCTGTAAGAAGGCAACATGGTCATCCCTTCATGCCTTTGTTGAAAGCTACCATGTTATGTGCTGGCATCAGCTGAAGCTAAAGTCCTATAGGCTGTTGTGTTGGTCTTGGAATCCTCCTTGACTTAATTATGGGCAGTAACCTGTTTGTCCCTGTTATTTTGTTTTACAGTATTTTTATCTGCTGACACCTGAGGTTCATGTTGTACCAGTTCATTTCTGTTAGAATTGGTCTGTGTTTTGTGGAGGTTTTTTCTTTCCCTCCCTGGAGTCTTGGTGGATGCTTTGTTATATTCTCATGGTCCCTGTGTTCCACATTGGAAATAAGACAAAAGTGGATTTTTGTGTGCTTACCGATAAATCCTTTCCTCTTAGTCCATGTGGAACACATTACTTTCCTTTGGGAGAAAAAAAATGTTTTTTTGTCCTGGGTAGGGGGCCTCTAGTTCAAGGGATTGCCTTTCTTGTTCCACTTCTCCTTCATCTTTGCTATCAATTAACCCCTTAGAGACTGGCCGCGAGCACACGCGGAAGTCACTTAACGCCCGGCTAGGAATTTTTTTTTTTCACTAAAGTAATCCGTTGTCCCCGAACAGCGTTCCGGAACATACATGTACATCCTCTGTCACTAAGTGACAGTTTCTGCGGGACGTATATGTACGTCCATTGTTAGGAAGGGGTTAAAACTGAGAATGTCAAGGTGGAACTCTTATGATCAAATGACCTGACCTTCTTTAGCAAAAGGAGACTTTACCCAGTGGTTCCTGTGTTTCACATGGACAAAGAGAAAATAATTTATCAGTAAGTACTTTTTTGGATTTGCTAATGAAATTAGAGGATGATCATATTGTAACGGATTTCTTTATGAAACCTGCATTAACTAATGCAGTGTTATGAGCAGAGAGTCATCCAATGACACTGATAAAAAGTATTCCAGTTGGACATTTTCTGAGTCTATGCAGAAACTACTTTTCTGATGAGGATTTTGAGGTACAGAAGATAGAGATGAAACAAAAATTTAGAAGTAGAGGGTATTTCTAATTATGGATTAAACAAGGAAATGCGCGTACAAGAAATACAAGTAGGGAGTCTATCATCAATGCGAGAAAAGAAAGTAATAAAAGGCATATTAGATTTATTACAGATTATAATAATCAGTGGTATAAAGTTAAACAAACCTTAAACTAAAATAGGAGAATTTTGCAACAGGACAACTACATAAAATAATTTGTTAGCCCTGTACATAGTATGAGAGCCAGGAGAGCTAAATATATTATAGACCATGTTTTTTTTAAAATAATGGATGATTTTTGCAATTATTTCTTCAGTCTTAACATGTTATGGGTTTTGCTGGAGGTAAAAGTTATACCAGTAATCGAAGGAACTCAAACCAAATATGTGAATCATTTTTTATTTTTGAGACTGAACATTTTAGTATAAGGCCCTAATGATTTTTATTTCCTATTTACTACACTCTAGTAAGGTTATATTGCAATCCAGATTATGCACCGGTAACATGATAATCAGGGTATAGATGACAAAATTAGTTTAGGTATATTGTTCAACTATAATAATATTTTGATCGTCTATACAGTTTGAATAGCCATCATTTTTCTGCATTAGCAACAAGTAACTGATATGCTACTGCAATATACTGAGCTGATCATCCTCTCTATGATACAATATAACAATGCTCACAGAGGTTTAGAGCTTTCAAAATCTGCTTTTAGGCTGGTGCACTACCTATTAATTTTATGTTGTAGTAGCAATTGATATCAGGACTTGGGAGATCTAGCATTACAGCTGTCTTCTGTCCGGTTTTTATGATTATGACCATATTTTCTACTCTATTTGGAGTTGCAGAAGGGTAGCTCTTATATATTCTGTACCAACACTATTTTTAAACAGATCACTTGGTATGATCTAAGTTCCTATTAGTTAGGATATTGTGGTAATCCAGTAATCTTCAGTCCAGGCAACATTGTATTTAGGGTACAGATATATTAGATCTAGTTTTTTAATTGCACACTTTTGATACTTCCTGAATTGTGTAGTAATAATATAGTTTACACAGATCTATATTTCAGTCAACTGCTTGTTTAATACCCTAAAGATATATTCAACACAAATATGGACAATATTGCTGTGTAACCTATGGAGTCAGACCTTAACCCCTTAAGCACCGGGAAAATCTGAGGTCGTTTTCCCTTAAGGACCGGAGCAATTCTGACCTTTTTGACTATGTCTTTGTTCAACAGTGTTTTCCCTCTTCGGCTTTTATTCCACCACCATAAATTATTACTGTTATCCGTGACATTTGGTAGTATGTATAAGTGTATTGAATAGCTCCATAACAATCACACTTCCAAAATTGTTTAATAAGATTATTTTAAAAAAATAAAATATCTTTTTGTAAAAAAAAAAAGTGTTGTGTTTTTAAAAAAAAAACTGACCTGCATTTAGCAAGCCTCTGACACCAGCAGTGAAGGGGTTAATACCCCCAGCTGTTGTATTCTCATTTGCCACTAGGTGTCTCCTCTCTACTTCTGTCTTACTTTGATAGCAAGGGAGACAGAGGTAGAAAAGACACGCAGAGACAGCATGCTTTCTGTGCTGCCTCTGTCTCTCACTATGCTGGTACATGTGATCGCTGCTATGGCGATCACATGAACCAGCACAAGCAAGAAGGGCTGAGACTGAACGCCCCAGTCTCAGAGAGCTCAGTCTCAGCCTGGAATTAATGATAGCATGCACGGAGGCACGCTGCTATCATTTAAGCCATGACAGTCCTGGTCCGTCATGGGTCCTTAATGGGATAACAACCCATGATGGTCCAGGACCGTCATGGGTCCTTAAGGGGTTAAAGAGAAATAGGCAGATTAAATCTTTTAAGAAGAGTGTGGTCTTTAATTGAGGTTGCCTAGCTGCTTCTACTGAATATAGATACATACTGTTATTTATGTGCAGTTGACTGCTAGCATCTACTTTTTTGGGGTTATAGTGTGCACAGGGTAACTCTCTTTTTTAATGAAATATACAATGGGAGTCTGAATAACTTTGTTGCATTTGAGATCCAAAAGGTTAATATTAATATCAGAGAAGATAATATGGGATGCCTTCTATTGCAAAAGGAATCAAGATGGATTTTCACTTTGGATCACCATTTGGAATCAATAAGGAATTGAAGTTTGCCATTTTTACAAAAATAATTATATTCTCTGTATATAATTATATTCTTGTAACATATTGGTTAGGACATAGGCCTTGTTTTTAATCTTTTTTCATTGCATTAATTTCTATAGTGTTCATATTTAGCTTATGATTATAGTCTTCTTATTGAATTGCTTAATAATAGAGGAATATGGATCAAAAATGTATTTCATGTTTCTTCTTCAGGGGATAGTGACTATTTATATAAGCTTAATCAGGGGTAATTACCTGTACATACTTTGTCTAGTGACATTATAGAGAGGCTCAAAAGCCTCTGGTATATGCATGCATACAAAGGTGCATATTACTACCAGTGAAGGAGGAAGGTGGTAAAGCTCAATGACTGAGGTGAAGAGGGGGAAGCGATAAGAAGATTATGTGACTGTGATGAATAAGAGTAATGGAGCTTAAATAAAGGAATGGATAAAGTGGGAGCCTTAGCACTTTTGCAGAGAGGATTAGCACACAGCGGCAGACAGAGTAATGGGAGAAAGCATGGAGCAGACTGATAAGTATACTATCTCTCTTGTCCCAACAGTATACGTTATATATGTCTGCTTAATGGCTACTTATTATATATATATATATATATATATATATATATATATATATATATATATAATAAAACTTTTGAAGGATTGATACACAACAGGAACTTTTTCAAATAATTCTACTGATGGCAAGTGAATGTTTCAGCTCCCAAATGAGCCTTTATCAAGACAAAGGATAAAATACTGAGGAAATGTAAAGGCAAAACTACTGAGGAAAAATGGTCAGAATTCAAATTTAGGTTGCAGAAATGTACCCAACAGTATATACACCAATGGGGAACAAATGCAAAAGAAGTAAGTCACAGCCAATGTGGTTAAGTGCACATGTAAAGAAGAAAATGGCAAGAAAAAAAAAGCATTTAAACTATTTAAGTCTGAAAGAACTGAACAATATTTCTTAAAATACAGAGAGTGCAGCAAAGATTGCAAAAAGGCAATTAGGCTAGCAAAAATAGATAATGAAACTCGAATTGCAAGGGAAAGCAAGACTAATACAGAAAAGTTTTTGAAATATATAAATAGTGAGAAACTTAAGAGGGAGTGCATTGGACCATTCAAAAATGAGATGGGTGAGTTGATTAGTGTGGATAAGGAAAAGGCCGATGTTTTAAACACTTTCTTTGCATCAGTATATACAAGGGAGCAAGGAATGATAGAAGATCCTCAAGTAACAAATAAAACAATACAATTATCAGATATTGGGTTAACTCAAGATGATGTCATGGGAAGACTGAACAAAATTAAGACTGACAAAGCACCGGGTCCTGATGGTATACATCCAAGGGTTCTTCAGAAACTTAGTGCAGTGTTAGCAAAACCCTTATATTTACTCATTAAAGATTCTCTCACCACAGGCTCAGTGCCACAAGATTGGCGAAGAGCCAATGTAGTGCCTCTATTTAAGAAGGGAACTAAAACAGAACCTGGGAATTATAGATCTGTGAGTTTGGAATCTGTAATGGGAAAACTGATAGAAGGGATAATAAGGGACTATATTCAGGATTACAACAAAAAAATAAGATCATTAGCACGAATCAACATGGTTTTATGAAGAATAGGTCATGCCAAACTAATCTTTTCAGCTTGTAAGCAGCAACCTTGATAATAGCAAGGCAGTTGATGTAGTATATCTAGACTTTGCAAAGGTATTTGATACAGTGGCACACAAAAGGATGGGGTATAAAACAAGGAAATTGGGGCTAGGAGATAACCTTTGCAACTGGATACAAAATTGTTTGAAGGATAGGGAACAGTGTATGGTTGCAAATGTAAAATTTTCCAATACAGTTAAAGTGGAGAGTGGAGTAACTCAGGGTTCAGTATTAGGTCCACAGCTTTTTAACATGTTTATAAATGACCTGGAAATAGATATAGAAAGCCAAATATCAATATTTGCAGATGACACTAAATTATGCAGGGTCATTAATTCAGAACAGGATATTTGCTCTCTACAGAGGGATTTACATAAAATGGCAGATTGGGCAAACAAATGGAATAAGTAGTTTAATGTAGGAAAGTGTAAAGTCATGCATTTGGGAGGAAATAATCCCAAGGCTAATTATAAACTTAATAGAATCATTATAGGGGACTCATTGCTAGAGAAAGACCTGGATATCCTTTTTAACTACAAGCTTGGAAACAGTGACCAGTGTCAAACAGCAGTAGCAAAGGCAAACTAAATCCTGTATTGCATAAAAAGAGGTATTGAAGCAAGAGTATGCAGTGCAGTTTTGGTCACCAATTCTGAAAAAGGATATACTAGAACTAGAGAGGGTACAGAGAAGAGCAACAAAATTAATTAAGGGAATGGAGGACTCGACATATGAGGAACGACTAAACAAACTTGGTTTATTTACTCTAGAGAAAAAGACGACTAAGAGGAGACCTTATCACATTGTACAAGTATATGAGAGGCCAATACAAGGATCTCTATGGGGAGCTATTTATTCCAAGGCCTGATCAGGTGATCAGGGGACACCCTTTGAGATTAGAGGAAAGGAGGTTTAGACTTCAGCAGAGGAAAGGTTTTTTTACAGTAAGGTCTGTTAGATTGTGGAATTCCTTGCCCAAGGAGGTGGTTATGGTAGATACAATGGATACATTTAAGAGAAGACTAGATACATTTCTTTCAAAAGGGAACATACATAGTTATACTGTTTTTTAGTAGGCAGATCAGGAAGGTCTGATAAAGACTAACTTAATTGGTAGCAGGAAAGCTATAAAATTCTCAGTCACTAGGGTATGAGGCAAAGGTTGAACTTGGTGGACTTGTCCCTTATTCAACCTAATTTACTGTTACTATGTTTATGTTACAACAAGACTGTTAACAAATTACTTGTACCATAATATAGATTGGTATTTGTTGAGTACCTCTTTGTTTTCAAACATCCCACATAAGCATATACTGGAAGTGACAACAATAAACATGACATGAGGTGATTGTGTTAGTTGGATCAATGGCAACAAAGGGCAACAAATCCTAAACACGGAAGTGAAATGGAATCAAATATGAACCATCGCCAAACATGCGAATGAACAGACCTAGTACCACCATTTGCAAAACAGCAACCGACCACTGAGTGAATGAAAGTTGGTATATGTTAAAAACAAAACAGGAAAAGGAAGGCAAATAGTATATTAACCCTCTGAGTGCCAAAGGGGCGTGCAAAGCATTTATTTGCAATGTGTTGGATACCCCTCTGGCTCTCAAAGGGTCAAAGAAAAATAAATTATAATCAAATGCACATAGAGAATCACATAAACATTTTTAACACTGACATATATCAGTTTAAAAAATATATGATACATCACACCATTCAGTTTTTGGAATTAAAAGAAACATCTGTAACTAGCCACTTCATTAATTCCTCGTGGAGTGATGGTATCTAGTTGAATAATCCAATGCATTTCTCTCTGTGAGTTTTCTTCCTTTGTCTCCACCTTTAGGGGAGATTAGTTCTTGATCAATTATCATATATCTCAATCTCAAAGGAAATGCTTCATCTCTCTGAAGTGTAAAGCTGTGGAGTTTGTAATCTTAATATCGCAGATAATTTGGGATCCAGGCCTTATTTGACGACTGATCGGGGTTGGTCCATTCATTCTCTGAATTATGTTTCCTTCTTTCCCATTTACACTAAGTTACATGGACAAATGATAAAGTAGAACTGACTAAAACATGACATCCTTTTTGATTGTTTTCATTGTTTTTATTTCACCATAATGAGGATGTGAAATAATGTCCTGTTTCTCATGTACTTATAATCCATGCAGAACAAACAATTTGTGCATCCTGTTATTTTCTGTCTGATGAGTTTTGTGTAACTTTCACCTGATCTGTCTTGACCAGTAGATCTTGTAAACTAAGTCCTCTGCAAAACATGTAAATGCTTTTGATGAAGTACTACAAGGAGATTGTTGTCAGATTATATGATAGACCATTCCTGGTTGATTTGTTTCATTTTTGTTTTTTTGACTGTGTAGAAAATACTGATGTGATTGGTTAACAATGCATGTCCTTGCCTTTATCTCTGAGGCTTGGCTCAATAATTAATGGTGATCCCATTCTAAGAACTCTCACAATACATTGGTTATGTAGATGACTGTCATAATAATCACGTAATAAAAACTTGTCTGCCATAGCCTACATTTCCATATGTAACATCTCAGGTTCACTATTAATATGAGATATGCTCAGCATCTGAGAGTTTGGAAAACTCATCTTCAAGTGGGTAGGATGACGACTGTTGGAATATAGCAATGCATTGAGATTAATAGATTGTTTGTATATTGTTATAGTGATTTTACCTTTTCTGTTAAGGATACCAAGATGTCTACAAATGGAACATAACACTTTCTATAGGTTAGGAAAAGCTGTATCTGTTTTTACTTTTTATTAATGTTCTCCACAAATTTTTCAAGCCCCCTTGAAGCACCACTACATAGAAGAAAGATGTCATTGATATATTTGTATTAATGAAAGACAGCAGGACAGATTTTTTATTAGTAAGGAGGTAATCAACCTCAAACAATGCATGAAGGTATTTGCATATGAGGGTACCATGCATACCCCCATTTCAGTACCAGAGGTCTACAGAAAAAAATAATTTTCAATATTGAACTAATTTTGAGTCAATACAGTTAGGGTTGTTTTGAATCAATCTTGAGACCCCAGACAATCACATATTTAATATAATGGTGGATTTACAATTTTTTTACGTCAAGGGTTTCCTGAAATTATATCCTCCAGTACGGATCCCATTTTATTGAGGACATTCAATAATGCTGCGATGTCTATGAGGATGAATGAAAGTTCCACCATGCAAAGTTGAATATATTAATCCAGAAACTTGCCAGTATTATATAGAAAGAAATCTCTTTTTTTTGTTTTGTTTATAAAGAAACTTTATTAAGGAGAACAAATATTATAATACTAGGAAGTCAGTACATGATTCAAAAGCATAAAACAAAAGATAATTAAACAACATGCAGTGTACATGATCAGTAGCAAATGGCATTTCTCAAAAGTTATCATATTTAAAAGTCACCACTAGATGGAACACCATGGCAAGCCTATAGGAAGGTGGCCAGGCCCACTCGTAGGGGAGTCAAAGGTGGGGGCTGTAATAGTGAGTGTTTCGATAGTAAATATACAGCAGAGTATAAGACGTCAAGAAAGCCAGTGAGGTCAATGTGCCCACACGAAAGGCGTAAGAAGAAAAAGCTGAGCCATGAAAACAGGAAAGAAGAGCTAAGAAGATAGAAAGGAAAACAAAATAATAAGAAAAGGAAGGAGGAAAAGAAAGGAGTGCAACCAAACTGTGCTCAGGAGCAAATGGAGTGTCCCTAGAGGACCAAAGAATCCTATTGTGGTAGTTTCCCCAAGTCAAGGTACAGCTTCCATGGCAGCCAAATCTACCCAGATTCCACCATTCTCCGTGTCATCAGGGCATGGATTCTCTGCATGAAGTACACAGAGCAAACTCGGGCCATCCATATTGGAAGGGTAGAAGAGGACCTGGGCCTTCAATGTAAGGGAATAAGGGTTTTGGTGGCATTAGTAAGGTGGATGTATAAGCTCCTTAGAGATGGATTCTTAAGCAATGAGTCTGGTAGATTCTGGACTAATAGTATTAACAAGTGGTCAAAAGGGAGGGATAGTCCAGTAAGTAAGCAAATTTCCTGCCAGAAGGAAGTAATTTCTGAATATCCCCACCAGATGTGTAAAAGTGACCCAAGCTCTACTGAACATCTCCAGCAGGATGGGGATGTTTAGGGGTACATAGAGTGTAAAGCTTGAGGGGTGCAATACCAATGTGAGAAAAGCTTGTAGTTGCATTCATTGGTGGTGACATCCCGTCAAGTAAGAAATCTCTTTCTAAAATAACATGCTTTCCCGGTGGGTGATCAAGCGATTTATGCACTTTCGGTAATATGTCTATATCCATTAATGCATCAATTTGTTTCTTAAAAAGTAACCTGGGTCACTGGACAAATTTCTGGATTGTCATCTTCAGTCTTGCATGGAGGAACTTCCTTTCATCCTCAGAATTCCTGTCTATCAAATAAGTAAAATTCTGTATGGAGACTTTCCATTAGCCAGTATTTACTAAGGAATAAAAAAAGTGAAAGCACATTCTCTGTCCCATCCACTGTTTCCTGACACAATAAAAACCCTTGATCTATAAAAAGCAAGAACAAAAAAACCCTTTGCTTGTTAGAGAGTATGCCAACACATTGCTTTTCAATGCATTGGGGATCTCTCTACCATCCAAGGGGTTAAATCATAGCCTGTAAAGGGATATAAAACTGGTGTAGAGACATTGCTATTGCTCTGGATACACCCACAATTCAGAAAGTGGTGTAGCCAGCACACTTGAGGAGCCCCTCAAAATCTGGAGCTCTGGGGAGCTGACTACTCTGCTTATTGTGAAATCCTTAACCTGTTAATTCCCAAAGCTCCAGCAGCTGGAAAGAAAATACTTTAGAGAGGAACATGCTTAATATGTTAGCCAACAATTTAATTTGTTTAAAAAATATATGTCCAGTTAAATGTTACTGGTAAATTCCATTCTCCTCAGTTAACTAGGATAGCAATCTACTCAGATCAGGTTTAACCCTCAGAGTACCATAGGAATTTGCAACATATTGCATATCAAAGTTCTGCACACTCTTTCAGCACTCATAGAGTTTTAAATAATATTTTCTGTGTGATAATGGCAGTCAATGGAAATAGTTTGTAATTTAAGGCTTTAGAGCGCTCTGTAGCATTCAAAATGTTTAACCCTTTGAGTGCCAGAGGGGTACAAAACGCTTTGCAAAGCAATGCTTTGCATATCCTTCTGGCACTCAAAGAGTTAAACCTTTGACTCCACAGGGGATAACAGTGCATTGCAAAGCAATGTGTTGTGTACCCCTCTACCACTCAGCGTTTAAAATTTAAAACATTTCGACCTGTGTACCTGGGTTTCAACTTCAGTTTAATTTAAAAAAAAAATCTACATGTATATATAGTACAAAATTAATTAGAAAAACTGAAAAAGAAAGTAACATGGCCCCTTATTTTACAGTTAAATTGCAGGTCAATTGAGATGATCTGAAAATGGCAAAAAAAGCCTATGTAAGCACATATGTGGGTTGAATAAATTACTAAAATGTTCTATCCTATATAATAATTCGCTAGGATGTTTGTCAGAAGCCATCATGCACAGTAGAGACTGTCGAACGCACAGAATCCTAGGAGCACAATATGCTGGAAGTTCTGTTCTGGGAGCATTCTGTGCTTTCGGGCAGTTTCTACAGTGCATGACTGCATCGGTGGCAGGACGCAGAGCAAGACCAGCCTCTTAACCCTTTGAGTGCCAGGGGGTATGCAACATATTGCAAAGCATTGCGTTGTGTACCCCTCTGGCACTCAAAGGGTTAACATCACCCGGACCTTGGCCCGTGAACACTGGCTTTTACACTAGTATTAAATAATTATCCCTCTTTGTGAAGCACTTTAAAATAATAGGTAGTGTGTTCTGCCGTGACCTAATGCCTTTTAATTTTGATTTAAGAACCCTATCTGTTTCTTTGGTATCTTTCTGTCCTACACAATCTAGTTCTTATCTCTTGTTTCTTTGAAAACCATAATCGCATCTCTGAAGTCTAACCTGCTTTTGTATAGCCTCTTTGTAATGTAACATCCCAAGATCCCCCCTTCTCCCTTCCAATGGCTGCCATGTCCTCTAACCAATAAATAAATAAAGCAAGAGAGACACCTAATGGTTAATGCCAGCAGCCACGCACAAATGCTTTCAATTTCGCAAAGAATATTTACAGATCGTAGTGGATTTGATTTAAATCACTTTGAGTTAAATCACAATTTAAATACTCGTCAGGAAGACTCCATTTAAATTGTTTTACATCAATAGTCAGAAAGTAAAATTAATAATAACAAAAGAAAAAAACTCAGAGCACTTGAACACCATAATTAATGGCACTATTACGTGCCAACTCTGCCCAGGGTAACAGGTCAGACCAGTCAGGCTCTAAGGCCTGATTGGACCATTCAGCTGCGCTATTAGATTGAGGATGGTACGCGGAGGAAAAGAAGAGCCGGATGCCCAATTGCTTACAGAAGGAGCACCAAAACCTAGACACAAACTGGCTCCCGTGTTCGGAGACTATAACCTTGGGTAATCCATGCAGACAAAAGACCTCCCGGGCGAACACCATGGCTAACTCTTTAGCAGAGGGTAGTTTAGGGAGGGGAACAAAATGCGACATCTTAGAAAATCTGTCCACAATCATCAACAGGCTGTTGTATAGGTCTGTCCAAATGGGCAGTTCTGTTAAGGAGCGTCTGCATGACCATAGCCAGTTGGTCATTTCTCTGCTCTTGTACCTCCATAGCGAGCAGGTTTTGTACCGGTTGGCCCCCTGCACCTTCAGAATTCATGGTCCTTACGTACTGTCAGGGTGTGTAACCTACTATAACAATTTCGCAGCAAACCAGGCCCAGTAAGAGGTTACAGCCACCACTGAGTAGTACCAAGACATAAATCACTAGGAAGCAGAAGTAAAGATAAATAATAATAAGATTTATTATTAACAAACAAAGGAAACAGAGAAGCACTGGAGTCAGGAACGTATTCAGCCAAGCCAGAGTCATGAACCAGGAACGGAGACAGCCAGTCCAAGGTCAGGAACCAGGATTGTAATCAGCAAAGCCAGAGTCCGGAACCAGGATCGTCGTCAGCCAGGCCAGGGTCAAGAACCAGGATCATACTCAGCCAAGCCAAAGGTCAGGAAGCCAGAAGACAGCGTAGCCAAAGGACAAGAAGGGATCAGACACCAGAGACTAGTCAGACAGGTCAAGGTCAAGTACAAGGAGCGCACACTGATAACCAGGAGCTAACACCATGTAAGGGAAAATGAGAAAGAGGAATGACAGACTCTAAATACCCCTAGGCTGGAGGTGGAGCAGACTAGCGCCTCCCATCCAATAATACAAATGGAGGACATACCAAGAAGGAACTCCGTACGGGTGATTGCGCATGCCCAGATGCAACCTGTCGGAGTTCACTGGAAGAAGCTGCGGGACCGCCGAACACCGCCGACACAGTCCCTGCGGTTATGGCAATGAGACCAGAATCAGCAAGACAGCACGGCTGGTAGAAGCGAGACCGCCGCTGAACTCCAGGACCGGCCTCGCGCCCGCACCACCAGCCGTGAGGTACTGTGACAATATCCTGCCCTGTAGCACCGTCCACCTGGCTTACTGGACTCTCTTTGGAATTCTCTTTAGGTGATTTGCTTATAGTGTGCTTGTTTGTTTTTTTTGTGTTGATGAACAAACCTTACCAACATTACCATTGTTTTCAATGGGGCTTTAAACCCCCTGTGTCCTAGAGGGGCCCCAAATGCAATACAAATGGATAGTTCAGGGGGCTAATACCAACTCCGAGTTGTAAGTTCTAGACGTAGGAGGGCTGATAAAATGAATGCTGTAGGGTAAACTAAAAACATCAACTACTGCTAGTAGGCTAATTCCAAGGCTGGATTTTAAGCCCTTGTTGGTAGAAGTGCACAATATACAAATAGGTTATTAGTATTTAAGGGGTTATAGGGCACATGTAACCCTTTGAGTACCAAAGGGGGATCCAGCATTGCTTTGGAATGTGTTGTATCCTTTACTGTGGCACTCAAAGAGTTCATTCAATGGAAATGTTAAATCCCCTATGTTAGTTCTAGAATTGCACTTCTTAACTTCTTTATAAGGTGTTACATTTCATAGGCTTGATATTTGATGGCATTTTATCACCCAGATGCTGTTTGTTCCTCTTGTGATGTGAATGATATATCTACAGTTGTGAGATTTTGGGGTTAGACAGAGGAAATCTTTACGCATTGTTTGTGCAGTGCTAATCACATCAGTTTGCAGAAGTGTATTTCTGTAATACTGCAGGCATCTTATCAAGCACTAAAATCTGCAGTGCTGCATACAAGAAGTATGTATGAAAAAGACACACACAGGATTGCATGCTAAGTGAATCTGAAAAAAGGAATCAGAAAACTTCAAAGCACTGCTTGGTGCTGTTTCTATAGGTAAATAGAATTACAGAATGATTTAATGATATTTTCTATTTAAATAGTTTAGTAGAAAAGTGAAGGTTGGATTATAAAAAATATATTGGATTGATCTGCCAAATTATATGATTATTATTATTATTATTATATAATTCAAAGTGCTTTGGATAAACAAATGTCTGTTCAGAGAAGCAATCACGTGCACGAATGGAGCTAGAAGAAGCACAGAGAGCACAGTTTTCGACTGCATGCACCTCAGGCTTACGTTCAATACCATCTTGCTTTCCACCTCTGAAATGAAAGATCTATGATTAACTCAGAGACAAGCTTTACTCATATCTCAGATAGTTTCGCAACAGATGGGCAGGGCTTCTATCTTTTTACTTACATTCCAGACCATAAGGACACTATTCAGTAATTACAAACACCGTATACATACTGTCCGAATTAAAATTACTAAGAATCTCATATTTGTTCCTATTTTTCTTGGCAATCCATACAATAGCTACAATTCTTCCTTAAAGGGATAGTAACACTTCGTTTTAACTTTATTTTATTTTGTAGGCATTAAAAAAACATGAAGAATGATATAAGTCTTATCTCTCAAACCTTTATGGTTTATGAGATATTCACAAGCAAAGTTCCCCTCCCCGCC
Source organism: Rhinophrynus dorsalis (assembly GCA_037306005.1). Taxonomy (NCBI): domain Eukaryota; kingdom Metazoa; phylum Chordata; class Amphibia; order Anura; family Rhinophrynidae; genus Rhinophrynus; species Rhinophrynus dorsalis. The sequence goes on along the minus strand of CM074718.1, from coordinate 536,311,396 downwards.
CCTTTTACCTAGTGTAAGTCATCTCTTCTCAGATGTGAGTCTGGTTGTATGACAGTACAGATAACAGAAGGGGACAATTTTCTTTGTATGAAAACAATGAAAGCCCTTCCCCCCTTGACAAGGTTTTCAGCTTTTTCCATTATCTTAATTGAAGATTGTCCCTCTCTGCAGTCTATCTGGGCATCTCCCTTCTGATCTGGTTGAACAGGGGAGGGGAACTTTGTTTGTGAATATCTCTTAAACCATAAAGGTTTCAGAGATAAGACTTATATCATTCTTCATGTTTTTTTAATGCCTACAAAATAAAATAAAGTTAAAATGAAGTATTACTATCCCTTTAAATATATACTTATTCTCAACTTTTGGAAATCAAAAAGTTACTATCCTTAACCCTTTGGCCCAATTTCATACATTAATTATAAAATCACTAACAATGAACAATACTATTTTGAACTATTGTTAAGCCTCCATCCCCTATCTGATGCTTAAAGTACTCTTATTGTATTTATCACGTATGCGCAGACACATATTATTTTAAACTATTGAAGAAGCCCTATTGGCAGAATCTCCAACCAGATACAACATTTATCCAGATATATTTTATATATTCCTTTTTATCTAAACTTTATTTTTTGATGTTAATTTGTTTATAATGGCAGGGAAATATAAAATCAGTTTTTGAGGATAATAACATATCCCAAATATACATTTATGAAAGGGAACCCATTTCCAATTTATAATAGAAGCGGCAGTACAAAGAGGAGAGCAGGAATGAGTACAAGTTGGGGCAAAATACAATGATCAGACACATGGTACAGAGGAGTCAGCAGAAGCAAGGTCTATCAAGCTGACTTAAACACAGAGAGCGGAAGGAGGTACCAAAGTAGTCAGGAACAAGCCCGTTCACAACAACAGTAGCAGATCAGTCTCATGAATACACAAAAGAAACCTTTGAATGGGTGATCACCTGAAAGTGACAGCAGACAATGACAGAGAACAGCCTATTCATTGCGAACATTGACAAATATATTTTTAGGCAACTAAGATCAAGTATACTTATCTGCCTACTATTAATATTATTATTATCTTTTATTTATGAACTACCAACATATCAGTACAGAGTAGGGGAATATAAAAACAAAACAATGTAAAAACATGTATGAAGTATGTCGATGTCCCTGTTCATGAGAGCTTGCAACAGTGGCGTAACAACAGGGGTCGCAGCGGTCGCACCCGTCACTCCAGGGGCCCGGCCACCGCCTGAGACCCCCTCGCCCGCAGCAGTCACTTACCTGATCTCCCACTCGGTGCGCCACTGTAGTAATACAGAACGCTGGGAGATGACATCTGCATTACTACAGCGGCGCGCGGGAGCTCCGGTTGCAGAGATCTGTGCCGAAGGAGGCACAGATCTGTAAAGACACTCCGCTAGACCACCAGGGACTGGAGGTAGGGGAAATGTGATGAAGGGGGCATTGTGGAGATGAAGGGGACATTGTGGAAGGGGGCATTGTGGAGATGAAGGGGACATTGTGGAAGAGGGCATTGTGGAGATGAAGGGGGCATTGTGGAAGGGGCATTGTGGAGATGGAAGGGGGCATTGTGGAAGGGGCATTGTGGAGATGAAGGGGGCAATGTGGAGATGAAGGGGGCATTGTGGAAGGGGCAATGTGGATGAGGGGGCCAATGTGGGCGGGAGGGCAATGTGGGCGGGGGGGCCCCATGGCAATTCTTGCACCAGGGCCCGGTGGCTTCTAGTTACGCCTCTGGCTTGCAATTTACAGCAAGTATTTTGGGTTTTTAGAGCACTGGGTTGATTTTGCTGTTCGGTACAATCTGCATGGTAGTGATAAACTGAACCTAAAGAAGCTGCTGTGCTGGGGGACAGAATGCTTACAAGGCTGGAGGAGCTTTTAAACTAGGAAATGTGAGTATAGCTAGTGAAAACTGGGTAATTAGTGTAAGCAGGGTACAAGTAAAGGATTATGGGGTGAAGAAGGGATACATGTAGCTAACAGGGAAGGACTCCTATTAAATACAGATAGAAAAAGGCATGGATATAATAAATAATGACAACAAAAAATTGTATGTTGATGAAGGCAAGAAATATGGTAGGCAAACTGGAAGAGTTGGAAATGCTGGATGTTAATGAACATTTGGACATAATTGGTATAACTGAAACATGGAGGCATGATACATATGACTGAGCTGTAAATATAGAGGCGTGTGCCCTGTTTAGGAAAGACAAGATTAATAGATGGGGGGAGGTGTGTGCCTATATTTGTAGCCAGGTCTAAACAGAAATTTAAGAGAAGTTATATGTGAGTAAACAGTAAACAGTCATAATGTAGAGTCCTTGTTGGTAGAAATTGAAGCTATCCATGGCATAAAAATGTTTAAAAAAATCGATGGCTATATGTTACAAACCACCAAATATTAGAATTTTTACGCCCAACCATTGTGTAAGTGAAAGAGCTGTGCATCTTGTACATACTATAATTATGGCGGACTTTAACTATTGAGATATAAACTGGAGAAATGAAACCTGTCCAACTGCTAAGTGAAGCTGGTTTGTAAGCATGCTTTGGTATCGCTACATGTAACAAGTAGTGGAAGTACAGGCAAGAATAGCAAAATATTGGACCTAGTGATAACAAATAACATAGACAAGATGTCCAATATTAAAGTAGGTGACCATCTGGAAAACGGTGATCACAGCATGTTTTCATTTGAAATCAGTTTGAAGACACAAAACTGTACACATAGATTGGAATAAATGATTTCAACTAATGTGGTTAATACAAAGAAATAAATGACAAGGCATAAAGATACCTAGAATATTTCAGTCTGAAGACGAAGAGACTGAAATATATGGAGTGCATTAGATGTGCCACCTCCCTGATTACACATAACCAAAGTAATTCTAAATTAGAAACATTCATTGAACCTTGATTCAACAGTACTTCTAAATTGAATTTCATGCCAGTATCCGAAATATCTGACCACCTCCTCAACCAAAAAATAAAATCACTTTCTGGGCCTGACCAACCGCTAGAAATGTTACCAAAGTTTAGTGCCTCTGTCACTGCCCATCCTATTGCATCCCTAATTAATTATCCCTTGTCACCTCAGTATATACCTAAAACCTGTGAAGTGGCTACAGTTGTACAAAAGTGGTGATAAAAATGTGGTATCAAATTACTGACCAATATCCTTACTTTCCACATTATCTGAAGTCCTGAAAAAATGTGTTCACATGCAATTATGTAAGTATTACCGACTGTCAAACTTTTTTCACCCCACTTCAATCAGTCATGGTCCTCCTAAAAGTATGCAGTGAAATCCAGCATGGCATGGAAAATGGTTAACCTACTGAAGCTATTTTCCTTTTTTGCAAAAGCCTTTGATACAGTAGACCATAATATTCTGATAAATAAGCTCAAAGGTTCAGGTCTAAACTGATTCCGATTGTATTTATCAGACAGAGAACAATATGTATCTATTGCAAGTGGGATTCCCCTAAACTCTATTCTTGTCCCACTTTTATTTTCTCTATTTATGAATGATTTGCCCACAGCTGCAAAGCTTCTGTTATGAACTTGTAAGCAGATAACAGTATAATCTACACTAAAAATCTAAATATCTCAACAAGAGGCAATACTACTGAAGTTGAAATGTAGATAGCTAAAAACAAACTATTCTTAAATACTGAAAAAACTGTCACAATGGTATTTGGTACAAAGCACAAAACGACTTAAACTCAGCAGTACCCATTTAACAAAGTCTAACTGTAGATTGGCCCTAGTCAGTTCTTACAAATATTTAAGTATGTGGCTTGACCCCAAATTCACTTTTAGGCTTCATGTTGATAAATTAACATCCAAACTTGAATGTTGTAATGATCTAACCAGAGCGCCCAATGTAAGCTGCCTCAGAACACCTTGTGGAGGAGAATCCCCACAAGAAGTAGCTGCTGATTTGATATGGTTAATATATATAGCAACAGATGACAAGACAGGATACATACTAGCTAGGCCCCAGTTAGGACTATAAGAAGCAACAAAAACAAGGTTTACATTTAGAGGTTTGTGCAGGGAACCCATCTGTTCAGTGATTGAAGGCACATAATTGGGGGCATGGATGCTATCATATTGTTTCCTCATTTCAGTGCTGGATTTCATTGCAGTTAACTTTGTCACTGGTTCTATACAAAAAGGTTAGTTTCTGAAGAACTGTTTGTATTACAAATTATGGAAAGCACAACGTTAAAGCAGGTGTTAATTATCTTGAAAGTGAGCTAAACTTATCTTAAGGTGACAAGTCCAGTTCTGAAAAGGGCAGATATGGTGAAACAATGACATACTTCTAGCACCATCACCCGCTACACACCGATGCCTAGTTCCCAAAATGAGCATTTTTTTTAGTCCATCTCTTTAGTAAGGGGTTAAATAATCCATCTTTGAACATATCAGCTCACCCAGCTGTTATAAAACTAATTGAAAAAGGAGGAGAGATACCTCATGGAATTCGTATAAATGGTTCCCAATGCAAATAAAAATACCATTTAAACATCATTAACAAACATTCTCAGCCTGTTGGATAATGCAAGGAAATTGAATTTATATGGCAAAGAGATATAAATGCCAGTTGGTGGAATAATTTGAAGAAGTTTGGCTGAAATACTGAGTATGGGAAAAGATTCATTTATTTTTTTATACCGTGCCAGTTAATCCTAGAAAGGTATACCCGTCTGACACTCAAAGGGTTAAATAGAACACATTGATCTAAAGCTCTGCAGTAAGTCATATAGGTAAAAGGAGTATGGTCTATATTTAAAAAAACTAGAGTTGTTCTGAAGTAAACCAACTGCACCATAGCGGACAAATAAACATTCCTGTTAAAGTAAATTGGGCTTTTAAACCCTTAAATGTATTCAAGGAGTTAAAAAGCTCTATTCAAATGCATATGAATTTAGGAATGTTTATTTGTCCCCTGCAGTGCAGTTGGTTTATTCCAAAACTAGTGTAAATGCCCGTGTACACTGGCCAGAGTGCATCACGGCAGGTACAAACGGCCATTGAACGCAGGTGTACTACCGCAGAACTACACCTCCCATCATTCTGTGTGTTCGGGCAGTCTGAACTGTGCATGACTACATCGGACAAACAGCCTGCATTTGGGCAGTCTCTACTGCACATGACTGCATCGGACAAACATACATCTGGCCTTTTATTATTAGTGATAACTCCAGTTTGCTTTTACACATATAGGTCAATGTGAATCAGCTGTATCATAGGACACAAATAGGACTTCCCTAAAATGCCACTTGATTTAGATTGGGTTTTTAACCCTTAGAATATAATAAAGATTTCTAGCAAAATATATTACAATACACTGAAGATATCTCTAGCATTCAAGGATTTAACTCTTTGCGTGCCAGAGGGATGTTGGACACCCTTCTGGCACTCAAAGGGTTAAAAGGCCCATTTAAATTAGTCTGAATCTTCATTATCTTCCTATTGTGCATGATTTGCTCCAAAAATGTCTACTCATTTTCTTTCTACATAAAGCCTTATATAGTCTTACACCATAGCCCAGACACAAGGAAAGTATGTCTCTCCAATTGCTGGTAAACAATTTCCCTTATCATCCTCAGTTAGACAATGGCCAGCTAAGGATGATGGGAGATGCCATTTAACAGTTGAAGAGCTACCCAGTGACCAAACGTGCTTTTACTAGACAGGTACATTAAGAAGCATATGCTCAAAGGGATGTGGAACAATTCTGGGGCAAACTAGGTGCATCACAAGGACCCACTGAAAAGCAATGAGGTGAGACCTCTATTACATTCATCTGGTTAAAATTCCAATTAAAATCAATGGGCACAGAGTTTCTGTTTGGAGAAAGACATATATCCCCAAAAATGCCAACACAAACCTCTTTGAATCCAGGTCCATATAGTAAATAATGCAGAATACCAGAATATGACCACATATCCTGTGCTCTGTATTATTCAGTAGAACAAGCACTGTGTAGGATCTGGGTATAGAGGTCTGCCCTGAATGAGGTGCAGATGTCTTGTTAGAAACTCTGCTGGACTACCAGGGATCATACCAGGGAGGCCCCCTCCTGCTTCTCTGCCTTTATTAACACAGGAGAGGGGTTTCCAGGGAGATACATTGGGTGAGAGAGAAAATAGGAAGCATCTGGAGGAGGGACAGGGTTGAAAGTCTGTGGGAGCTTGAGTAGAGCCTCCATTCAAGCTGCTACAATCTTTCAACTCCCTCTCTCTCCCTCATCCAGTCTTCTGTTTTTTTCTACTGTCTCCTCCACTGTAGATGAGAAAGGATGAATAAAATGGGAAAAGATTGGAGGAGGGAGAAAAAGGGGGTTGAAAACTGGAGGAGCTTGAATGGAGTGAAAGAGTGTCATAGAGAGAAGAAATGCAGGGGGACACACTAGAGGAGGGAGTAGGGGATGAAAAACTAGAGTTTGAATGGGAGAGAGGGGAGATAAAACAACAGTGGAAAAGAATGGAGGAAGGAGAGAGAGTGGGTTGAAAAACTGGTGGTGATTGCCAGTGGAACAATGCTAGGGTATCAGACAGTGTATATGTGGATCTGAGACTACCTGAGACTATCTGAGACTGGGATGTCAGTGTGTGTGTGTGTGTGTGTGTGGGTCTGTGACTACCAGTGGACAGTGTAACAAAGCTTGTGTCAGTGTATCATACCGCATTCACTAGGGGGATATCGGTGGAAGGAGAAATGGGGGACAGACAGAGAAAGAGAGTATCAAAGACTAGAGGAGAGTGGGGCTGGGGGAAGGAGAGAAAGGGAAGAAAAGGGGTAATTCTTGGGAGAGGAGGAAAAAATGGGTGATAGGGAGGTGAAAAACTGAAGGAGAAAGATTAAATGACTGGGGATAAAAGAACAGGAAAGAAATAGGGGATAATAGACCAAGAGAGGGACAGAGGGTAATAAAGAGTGAATACTGAGGACAAATTGTTTCATGTAATGGGCATTGCCATTTCCTTTAATGGTGTATTGTTCTGCTGGATTCCTATAATGATGTATTACTATGCTGGATTCCTATAATGCTGCATTGCCCTGCTCTGTCTCCTACAATGGTGTATTGCATTACTATGACTCTTGTAGTGATTTGGGGGCATGTATTAAAGTGTGTGTGTCTGAGAGTGAGTGTATGTGTGTATGGGTGTGTGTACGGGAGTATGTGTATGCGTGTGTATGGCAGTATGTGTATGTGTGTCTATGGAAGGAGTGTATATGGGAGTGTGTTTGTGTGCAGAAATGTTTCCAGAGGGATAAAGCCATAATAATACACCCCAGGTCAGCCCACCCTGCCCCTATGTGTAAATGGAGGGGACAAGTGTAGGGAGGGCCAATGTCCCCTCTTGCGTCCCTCCAGATGCCCATGTTTGTGTGTATGGAAGTATGTGTAAGTGTATATAGAAGTATGTGTGTGTGTGTGTGTGAGTGTGTGTGTATGTGTCTGTGTGTAGGGGATTATATGTGTGTGCGCATGTGAGTATGTGTATATGTGTGTATATGGGAGAAGTGTGTATGGGAGTGTTTGTGTGTTTATGGGAGTATATGTATGTATATGTATGTGTTTACTGTTATTATGAAGACAGACAGGGTAATCTATTACCAGAATCACTACAATAGAACTGTTTTCTCTTTGCCAGGGGCTTGGGTTCGACACTTGGGAGATCAGGTTGATACTAGGTTGGGAGAGGCTGTGAATGACCCTGCTGTCATGGTACTATCACGGTGCCCGTGATTTGCTGCAGTTACTTGTCTGTCACCAGTAGGGGGCTTCTATTGGCTGTCTGCAGATAGCCCGCCTCTTATTGACTATTTAAACCTGGATTGGGCACCCTTTGAGTGCCCTTTCGTGTTGTTTCTGACCTTCTTGCTATCACTATGCTAGTGATAGCTGGGCCTCTGTTCCAGTGTTCCTGAGTTCCTGATTTCATGTGTTCCTGAGTTCCTGATCTCTTCTGTTCCAGTGTTTCCTGCATGCTGAAGTACTTCCAGTCCTGGTTCCGGCCTAGTCTCTGGTGTTGCAGTTCCTGCTGAACTTCTCTGCTGTTTTCTGACCTGACTGATCGTTGCTGGTTCCTGTCATCTCATCACCTGTCTTCAGTATCCTGGCGACCTTCTGCCTGGTCGCGTTGGTGACATTGCTACAATTCCGTGTTGGTCCCAGCGTGCGGACGCTGGTTTGCTCCCAAGCCTTGCGGCTATACAAACTCACTTGTTACACCAGTGTGCGGTCACTGGTTTGCTCCAAAGCCTTTCAGCTATACAAATCTGTGTTGGTCCCAGCGTGCGGACGCTGGTTTGCTCCTAAGCCTTGCGGCTATACAAACTCACTTGTTACACCAGTGTGCGGTCACTGGTTTGCTCCAAAGCCTTTCAGCTATACAAATCTGTGTTGGTCCCAGCGTGCGGACGCTGGTTTGCTCCTAAGCCTTGCGGCTATACAAACTCGCTTGTTACACCAGTGTGCGGTCCCTGGTTTGCTCCAAAGCCTATCAGCTATACAAATCTGTGTTGGTCCCAGCGTGCGGACGCTGGTTTGCTCCTGAGCCTTGCGGCTATACAAACTCGCTTGTTACACCAGTGTGCGGTCACTGGTTTGCTCCAAAGCCTATCAGCTATACAATTCTGTGTTGGTCCCAGCATGCGGACGCTGGTTTGCTCCTAAGCCTTGCGGCTATACAAACTCACTTGTTACACCAGTGTGCGGTCACTGGTTTGCTCCAAAGCCTTTCAGCTATACAAATCTGTGTTGGTCCCAGCGTGCGGACGCTGGTTTGCTCCTAGCCTTGCGGCTATACTACTCGCTTGTTACTCCAGTGTGCGGTCACTGGTTTGCTCGCTAAGCCTAACGGCTATACTATTCAGTGTTGTTCCCAGCGTGCGGACGCTGGTTTGCTCCAAAGCCTTGCTGCTTAACGATTCTGCTAATTTGCCAGTTCCATCTGACTGCTGCTATTATCTCTGGGCTGCCCTGCCCGGTATTGGTAAGGCCGGTAGAACCTTTTACCACATTCCATCTGAGGTTGCCTTACCCGGTATTGGCAGGGCCGGTAGAGCCTACATTGTGTATCTATTGAGGCTGCCTTGCCCGGTAATTTGGTAAGGCCGGTAAAACCGTTATGCTATTCCATCTGCAGGTTGCCTTACCCGGTATTGGCAAGGCCGGTAGAGCCTAAAGACTGTCCTGTCCGGTATATTGACAGGACCGGTAGAGTCTGCCTTCTGTCTGTGCTATATTCTGTATATATATATATGTATGTTATTGCCATCCTAGTTATCATTTATTATTTCAATAAAATTGATTTTTTTTACCTAAAACTTGTGTCTGAGAGTCATAATAACCGTGACAGTACGAAAGGGCCATGACCTCAGACAGCAAGGGTCAAGGTAACGCACAGAATATCCATTGGAGGATGGATGTGCTCGAGCAACGTTTGGATCAGTTGGCAGTTGCAATTCAAACGATCCTTGAACGCACGGTACCTGCTGACCAATCTAGCTCTAGCCCGGTGGTCTCGCCAAGTCAGACACCGGAAAGTGATACCAGACCCCTAGGGGGTACTGCTAAAGGGTTAACGGCTTCTGCACCCTTGCCGCTAAGATATGATGGTGACCCTAGTCTCTGCAGAGGGTTCATCAATCAACTCGAAATCTTTATGGAATTGACGGCACACGCATTTCCCAATGATCGTAGTAAAGTGGGGTTCACGATATCACTGCTCACTGGCAGAGCATTGGCCTGGGCTAACCCCTTGTGGGAGAATGCTAAACCTTGTACTAAGAACTTTAGTGAATTTGTGCGTTCCTTTCGAAGAGTGTTTGAGCCTCCTGGTAGAACCACCTCTGCTGCCAAACGCCTTATGGAGATACAACAGGGCAGGCGTACAGTGGGCGACTATGCCATCGAATTCCGCACATTGGCAGCAGAGGTAGGTTGGAATAACGAGGCATTATTGGCAGCCTTCTCTCAAGGCCTGAATGACCACATTAAAGACGAAATCGCTGCTAAAGATCTACCTAGTGATCTAGATGATTACATTGAGTATGTTATGATAATTGACTCCAGAATACGTGAGAGATCAATTGCCAGAGATCGTAAGTTACGGTCAAAAAATAATGAGCCTAGTAGCATGTTTTGCCCACCCATCCCTCCCTTGGCATTGAAGTCTAGTGAACCAGTACGGGAAACAAGTGAACCTATGGAAATAGGCTTCACTAGACTATCCAAGGCAGAGAGACTATATCGCAAAAAACAAGGGTTATGTTTATACTGCGGTAAAAAAGGGCACTTGCTAAATTCCTGTCCGGTACGTCCGGGAAACGCACACACCTAGGGTATCTTGGGGGACAGGCCCTAGGTGGTGTACAATCGTCCCCAGTGTCGGGCATAATGAAACCCACCATACAGGTGGTATTGTCTTGGGCACAACGCTCTGTGGAGGTTTTGGCCTTGGTTGACTCCGGTGCAGCAGGGTATTTTATGGATAATACCTTTGCTGAATTGCACGGAGTTCCACGCATTGAAAGAGAAAACCCCTTGACTATTGAAGCGATTGATGGTAGACCCTTAGAACCGCCTCAGGTTATATTTGAAACTATGCCATTGTCTATGACTATTGGGGCACTTCACAGAGAAGAGCAGCAGTTTCAACTGATTAATTCCCCGCACCATGCGGTGATATTGGGATTTCCGTGGTTACAGTTACATAACCCACAATTCGATTGGAAAAAGTGTGAAATTGCTGCTTGGTCCCAGTTTTGTATGGACAAGTGCGTCATCCAGCCTATTAAGGTCATGTGCACCTCCTCTGCTATGCCGGATGTGTACCAACAGTTTGGCGATGTTTTTAGCAAAGGAGAGGCTAGTATGCTACCCCAGCATAGACCTTATGATTGTTGCATTGTATTGCAGCCTGGTGCAGTACCTCCGAAAGGACGCACTTATCCATTATCTTGTGATGAAAATAAGGCTATGGAGGATTACATTTCTGATGCCCTTGCTAGAGGGATCATACGTAAATCTACCTCTCCAGCTGGGGCTGGGTTCTTTTTTGTAAAAAAGAAAAATGGCGAATTAAGACCATGCATTGACTACCGGGGCTTGAATAAACTAATGGCTAAAAACGCATACCCAATACCACTCATCACCGAGCTTTTTGACAGGCTTAAGGGCGCTTCGATATTTACCAAGTTGGACCTACGGGCCGCTTACAATCTGGTTCGCATCCGAGCAGGTGATGAGTGGAAAACTGCCTTTAATACTCGAGCTGGGCACTACGAGTATCTAGTAATGCCTTTTGGGCTGTGTAATGCACCCGCAGTTTTCCAGGAACTGATAAATGATGTTCTGAGAGATATGTTACAGGCATGTGTTGTGGTGTACCTCGACGATATACTGATTTACTCCCAAAACATGGCACAGCACATCAAAGATGTATCCGCAGTATTGCTACGACTCCGTGAGAACAAATTATTTTGTAAAATGGAAAAATGTGAGTTTCATAGAACCAGTGTGCCATTCTTGGGGTTCATAATTGGCAATGATGGCATTGCCATGGACAAAGAAAAGTTGTCAGCTGTCCTACAATGGCCAAAACCCAAGGGTCTTAAAGCCATACAGCGTTTCCTGGGTTTCGCTAATTATTATAGGAGGTTTATTAAGAACTTTTCTTCCATTGTCAAACCTCTGTCCGATCTTACGCACAAGGGTGCTAATCCTTCTTGTTGGCCGGTATCTGCTGAGAAAGCCTTTGAGAATTTGAAGCTGGCATTTGCTGCGGCTCCTGTGTTATCCCACCCCAATCCTTTACTTCCATTTACGTTAGAGGTTGATGCCTCAGATATTGGGGTCGGGGCAGTACTTTCGCAGCGACACGAGAAAGGTGGAACTCTCAGACCTTGTGGGTTTTTCTCTAAAAAGTTGACTGTCACTCAAAGCCACTATGAGATAGGTGACAGAGAATTATTGGCCATTATCCTTGCTCTTAAGGAATGGCGTCATTTGCTTGAAGGTACTAAGAATCCTGTCTTAATCCTAACAGATCATAAGAATCTGACCTATCTCTCGGAGGCCAAGAGATTGTCCTCTCGTCAGGCCAGGTGGGCACTGTTCCTGTCTCGATTTAATTTCATTGTATCATATTTGCCAGGGTCAAAAAATATCAGGGCTGATGCACTGTCAAGACAATTTGAGGCCGACAGTGACAGAGTGGAAGCACCAGCTCCTATCATCCAACCTGATAGAATACTGGCTACTATACGCACGAGTATCACTTCTCCTCTAGGGGAGGAGATCCTGGCCTCTCAGGGGTCCGCTCCCCATGAAACCCCAGTGGGCAAATGTTTTGTCGCTGAATCATTTCGTACTAGGCTGCTCGAAACCTACCATTCCTCTAAGGCTGCGGGACATATTGGTAGAGACCAATTGTTATGGTCCCTTTCTCAGTTATTTTGGTGGCCTTCCATGAGAAACGATTGTGCCGAATTTACGAATGCCTGTGCCACCTGCGCCCGCGCTAAGACCCCGAGACATCTCCCTGTGGGCTTGCTTCAACCGGTGCCTAATGGCGAACGCCCCTGGTCTCATGTTTCCATTGATTTTATGGGAGAGTTGCCTATGTCGAAGGGGTACTCCTTTATATTCATGGTGGTGGACAGGTTTTCTAAAATGGCTCATTTCGTGCCCCTCCGTGGTCTTCCTTCAGCGAAGGAATTGGCAATGGTGTTCGCCAGAGAAGTATTCCGGTTGCATGGAGTGCCTAGGGTACTGGTGTCTGACAGGGGGAGCCAGTTTGTGTCTAGATTTTGGAGGGCATTTTGCCAACAGATGGGCATACAGCTGTCCTTCTCCTCTGCCTACCATCCCCAGACCAATGGAGCCGCTGAACGAGCTAATCAGGGCTTGGAACAATTTCTCCGTTGTTTCATTACTGACCATCATGATAATTGGTCCGACTTGTTGCCTTGGGCAGAGTTCGCCAGGAACTGTGCGGTCAATTCTTCATCTGGGAGCTCTCCGTTTCTGATTAATTATGCGTTCCAGCCCTGTTTGCTTCCAGACTCATTTCAGACGCAACAGATTCCAGCTCTGGATGAGCATATCGAGCAACTCCGTTCCACATGGGCACAAGTTCAGAGGGCACTTGGTCAGTCATTTCAGCGTCATCAGCGCCATGCTAATCGCAGAAGGCTTCCAGCGGTTTCCTTTCAGGTTGGGGATAGAGTATGGCTTTCCTCCAGAAATCTCAAGCTGCAGGTTCCATCTAATAAGTTGGCTCCTCGGTTTATTGGTCCATACAGAGTTATTCGCAAAATTAACCCTGTCTCCTATGCACTAGACCTACCTGCATCCATGCGTATCCATAATGTGTTCCATGTGTCCCTTCTTAAGCCTCTGGTTTGCAATCGCTATACTACCACACCTGTGGTGCCAGGACCTGTTGAGGTCGAGGGCCAGGAGGAGTACGAGGTTCAGAGCATTATTGATTCCCGTAGGCTTAGAGGAAGGGTACAGTACCTGGTACATTGGAAAGGGTATGGTCCTGAGGATCGGTCATGGGTGGATAGTACGGACCTTCATGCACCTAGGTTAACTAGGGCCTTTCATGCCAATTACCCGCAGAAACCTAAACCCTATTCTAGGAGAGGGGGTCTTTGAAAGGGGGGTACTATCACGGTGCCCGTGATTTGCTGCAGTTACTTGTCTGTCACCAGTAGGGGGCTTCTATTGGCTGTCTGCAGATAGCCCGCCTCTTATTGACTATTTAAACCTGGATTGGGCACCCTTTGAGTGCCCTTTCGTGTTGTTTCTGACCTTCTTGCTATCACTATGCTAGTGATAGCTGGGCCTCTGTTCCAGTGTTCCTGAGTTCCTGATTTCATGTGTTCCTGAGTTCCTGATCTCTTCTGTTCCAGTGTTTCCTGCATGCTGAAGTACTTCCAGTCCTGGTTCCGGCCTAGTCTCTGGTGTTGCAGTTCCTGCTGAACTTCTCTGCTGTTTTCTGACCTGACTGATCGTTGCTGGTTCCTGTCATCTCATCACCTGTCTTCAGTATCCTGGCGACCTTCTGCCTGGTCGCGTTGGTGACATTGCTACAATTCCGTGTTGGTCCCAGCGTGCGGACGCTGGTTTGCTCCCAAGCCTTGCGGCTATACAAACTCACTTGTTACACCAGTGTGCGGTCACTGGTTTGCTCCAAAGCCTTTCAGCTATACAAATCTGTGTTGGTCCCAGCGTGCGGACGCTGGTTTGCTCCTAAGCCTTGCGGCTATACAAACTCACTTGTTACACCAGTGTGCGGTCACTGGTTTGCTCCAAAGCCTTTCAGCTATACAAATCTGTGTTGGTCCCAGCGTGCGGACGCTGGTTTGCTCCTAAGCCTTGCGGCTATACAAACTCGCTTGTTACACCAGTGTGCGGTCACTGGTTTGCTCCAAAGCCTATCAGCTATACAAATCTGTGTTGGTCCCAGCGTGCGGACGCTGGTTTGCTCCTGAGCCTTGCGGCTATACAAACTCGCTTGTTACACCAGTGTGCGGTCACTGGTTTGCTCCAAAGCCTATCAGCTATACAATTCTGTGTTGGTCCCAGCATGCGGACGCTGGTTTGCTCCTAAGCCTTGCGGCTATACAAACTCACTTGTTACACCAGTGTGCGGTCACTGGTTTGCTCCAAAGCCTTTCAGCTATACAAATCTGTGTTGGTCCCAGCGTGCGGACGCTGGTTTGCTCCTAGCCTTGCGGCTATACTACTCGCTTGTTACTCCAGTGTGCGGTCACTGGTTTGCTCGCTAAGCCTAACGGCTATACTATTCAGTGTTGTTCCCAGCGTGCGGACGCTGGTTTGCTCCAAAGCCTTGCTGCTTAACGATTCTGCTAATTTGCCAGTTCCATCTGACTGCTGCTATTATCTCTGGGCTGCCCTGCCCGGTATTGGTAAGGCCGGTAGAACCTTTTACCACATTCCATCTGAGGTTGCCTTACCCGGTATTGGCAGGGCCGGTAGAGCCTACATTGTGTATCTATTGAGGCTGCCTTGCCCGGTAATTTGGTAAGGCCGGTAAAACCGTTATGCTATTCCATCTGCAGGTTGCCTTACCCGGTATTGGCAAGGCCGGTAGAGCCTAAAGACTGTCCTGTCCGGTATATTGACAGGACCGGTAGAGTCTGCCTTCTGTCTGTGCTATATTCTGTATATATATATATGTATGTTATTGCCATCCTAGTTATCATTTATTATTTCAATAAAATTGATTTTTTTTACCTAAAACTTGTGTCTGAGAGTCATAATAACCGTGACAGGTACATGTTGGTACATGTAGAAAACGGAGGTCCATTAAGAAGGATTCTACCCAAGCACTACATCAAAAAGGCAACAGATTAGGGTGTTAAATGTGTGGCTGAAGTCTCGGTGTAAGCAGGAGGGGTTTGGGTTCCTAGAACACTGGTTACTCTTTTCCCTTGTAGGCTATCTTTATAACCATTTATTGCACCATGGTGGAAAGGATGCTATGGTGCTAGGGGTTAGGATGGTTAGCGGGTTGGAGGAAATTTTAAACTAGAAAACGTGGGAGGTTATGCAACACAGGATGGGGAAGGCCATGTAAATGAGGAAATTGGATTAGAGAAGGGGCATGTGGGTGGAGAGGGGGTATAGACAAGTTCATCTAATAGGGAGGTGCAAATGTTACATATTTCAAAGAGTGCAATTTTCAGAATGGGAATAAAATAAAATGTATGCATGTAAATGCTCGGAGTCTGGCTGGTAAGATTGGGGAACTAGAACTGATTGCAAAGTATGTGTTACGGTCCCAACAATGAAACACAGGACACGTACTTAAAAGGTAAAAACAACTTTATTAAGGTAGCAACACAAACAGAATATCACGATGACAGGATATACAATATATATAAAACTAAAGAGAAGCACACAACGGAGCAAGTGATGACTACCAGAAATAGGAGACTGCTACCGTGTGATTCTCTTGATAACTATATCCCAGCAATGGGACTTGGAGTAGTCTGCAAAGCCATAGGTCCACATCTGGGAAAAGCCAGACAGGAAGTGAGTAACCAAGGCCACAGGTCCACACCTGGGAGAGTCAGACAATGGGAAGGCACCAGGAGAAAGTCTGCCAGAGCCACAAGCCTGCACCAGATTGGTTATCTAACAGAATGGAAGGCCACTCTAGAGATAGTTAGATAGATCCACAGGTCAGCGCCAGATTGGGTGGTCATACAAGCCAGGGGTCATGCATGGAGTGGGTAGTCATACAGAGCCACAGGTTTGCACCAGATAGAATGTCCACTGAAGCTTTGGTATGCTGGATACGCAATGGACAGAGCCCCAGGTCAACACCAGAACGGGTAGTCAGACAAGCCAGAAGTCACACATGGTACAGTTAGTCAGCCAGGGCCAGAATTCACGCACGGAATGGTTAGTCAACCAGAGCCGCAGGTCTGCACCAGAATGGTTGTCTGACAAAGCCAAGGGTCATACACGGAGCGGGTAGTCAGACAGAACCACAGGTCAGCACCAGATCGGGTAGTCAAACAAGCCAGATATAGACAGAGCCCAAACTATAGAACTGCACTGGACACCAACGAAAGGGCAACTGAGCCCTGTGTCCATGCAGTGTAAGTAGTGGAAAAACAGGAAGAGGAGGAGAATCACCAAGTGGCCTGTAGCTTTAAAAGGATCGCACGTCCATGCCCTTGGACATGCACCCACATGATGACTTCACTGGCCAAGTCAACAGCGTCGACAGCATGAGCGGCAGGAGCCGCTTATGGGAACAGTAGGTGGCTAAGCTGCTGAGACACAGGTCGCGGACAAGCTGAGATGCAGAGCAACTGGCAGTGAGCCAGTATAGAAGGCGGCTTGAGTAGGTGAATGTGTAATGCGGTCAGCTCGAGCAGCCGCCGCACAGGTACCATGACAGTATGATCAAATTGGTGTGTCTGAAACCTGGTTAGATTGTACATTTCAAAAGAGATAATTTTTACAATGATAAAAGCAGTATTAAAGGGATAGTAATAGTGTAATAAAACTTTATCTCCGATTATTACATACAATTTTTGGAACATGTTGCGCTATATATAAATAGTTACCCACATTCTGTAGTGCAACAGCTATTGAATCTGAAAGGCTTCCCTTCCCACCCCTTCTGGCCACCTCCCACTGAATCTGGAATCTGGTTGTGGGACCTCACGGATGCAGCGAGGGATAATCTTCAGTCAGTAAGTATAAGGAAAACCCTGCCCTCCTTCGCCAAAGATTTTCCTTATGCTTACTGAAGATTGTCCCTCACTGCATCCGTCCAGACCTGCATGAACAGATCAGTGATGCGGCCAGAAGGGGCAGGAGGGGAAGCCTTTCAGCTTCAAAAGCGGTTGATTGTAAGTAATAATCGGAGATAAGGTTATATTGAGCTATTACTATCCCTTTAAAGGATATTCAGTGGGATGTAATCTTCAAAGATAAATTGCACAGGAATCATGGAATTTGTTTAACATGCTCTTAGATATATATATACACAGCAATATATATACCATTTGGACATAAATACAAGAGGAGCAAAATGAGACCAATCAATGTGGCTTAATAACATCAGCTCTCTGGTTCTGTGTGCAGTTGAGTAATCTATGAAGTGGGGCAGGTGATTGCTTATGTTTAAAGGGAGGGCTGATGGTCATTCTTTCAACTCTTTCTTCTGCCTTCCCTACATTGTCAGCCTTATGCCAAGCCTATTTGCCAATAATTAATATCTCTCCCTCTCCTTGCATAGATCATTTTAATACCTTAGTGCATCTCCCCACAGATGTCTAAAAGTGGACAACATATGCCAAAAGGACTTATTAGAAAGGAAGACTGCATCTCTGTTTTTTATACATGATAGTATCCTATTGTATATTGCTTCAGCTGAGTTAATCTTCGCACAGTAGTGTGCAGTCTGTTGCCTATAAGTATTCCCATATCCTGTTTCAGTGTGTCTGCTTTACAGTCTGGTTTTAAGTCTTCTTATGAGAGTTAGCCAGAAAGTTAGATAGAGCATAGACTGAGGACAGAAAAATTCTACTCTTGCTGGATTCAGACCAAAGTAATTTCTCTCTCAACAAGCACTGATATTTTCATCTTTTATCAAACTGTTGAAGACCTGATACAAGAAAACAGATTACCAGGGGTTTAGAATCTGCTCTGTTAACCCCTGAACAGTTGACTAAGCAAAGATCCTAACTTAGCTCTCTTCTGCAACTCCTATTACCTATCACAGCTTCACTCCCTACTTAACATCAAAGGATTATAATCTTTAACCCTGCAATATCTCAGCTGCCTCAGCCTGCATTAGTTTCCTGCTTTCACCCTCTCTGGCACATGCATCTTCCGTATCTGTTACTGTGTTGGAATAAGCCTTGATTAGCCAACTAATCAGTACTATTTTGCAACACAAACTGACTGTTACACAAATTCTATTGTCCCATGCATTAACCTCACCATGTACAGTTTGGCTCTTTGTTTTTTCATGACCATCCTCACCTGCATCAGACTCTCCTCATCCTGTGTCCATATTAACTATTACTCCATTCGAATTGCACCCCACTTCTTCACACTTCTCTGCTACCACAAACTTTTCTTACTTCTCCATTCCTTATCACCACCAACTCCTTCTACCCCTGCAAAAATGCCCGGCTGCTTTAAATCTCACTCCCAACTTCTGTCCCTCACATTTCTCCTTCTGTTTGCTGCTGGTGGCATCTCACCTAACCCAGGCCCCTCTTCCATTCCCTCTTGTACTGCAATACCATCTCACACACAGAACATCTGTAACCTAATACCTGTACCTCTTCACCTAACCTCCTCTCCTGCCTTTTGTTTTGGCACCTTGAATGCCAGCTCTTGCACAATAAACCAGCTACTGTTCATGAATTGTTTATCTCACATTCTCTAAACCTCCTTGCCATCACGAAACCCAGCTTAAATCATCAGGCACTGCCTTCAGCACTTGCCTTTCATATGGCAGCCTACATTTCACACACACCCCTAGGCCTGGTAACAGACATGTGGTGGAGTAGGCATCTTGCTGTCCTCTTAATTACACATTTCAGTTAATCCCCTCTTTTCCTCTCTCTCCTTTCCTACCTTTGAAGCTCATACACTTTGTCTCTTCTCTCCTTCCCCTTGCATGTTGCTGTTGTATACAAACCACCTGGTCCTACTATACAGTTCGTTGACTAAATTTGCTTCCTGGCTCCTATCCTACCTTTGAAGCACAGTCACAACAGCCCTTAACAGGCTATGCCACCCCCATAGAACTCCATTACAACCTTGGCCCACAGCATAAAAGCGATACCTCCAAAGGCGCTCACAGCTGACTCTGTACACTACAATATCATTCTCAATTCCCTCCATGGCATCTTCCTTGCCATATTTTTCCACCCTAATTTGTAATCTTTCCTCTAACCTGAAAAGCCTCTTCTCAACATTTAAATCTCTTCTACACCCACCAACACAAACCCTTCCATTAACTTTTCTGCCCAATATCTCGCCATCCACTTCAAGGACAAGATCGACTGTAGCATACATGAAATCTTATCACTTCCACTGCCACCCATTCAGCTTAGCCCTGTCAAGTCAACCACATGCACACTTAATTCCTTTTCACCCATGACAGAGGATGAGGTTTTTCCTTCTCCTTACACACTCACACTTAACACATGCCCTCTTGACCCAATCCCATCTCAGCTCATTCAACAAATTTCTCCTCTACTAGATTTGTGCGTGACAACAATTTTCGGTAAAATTAGACTTCAGACTACATTTTTTTTTCATTCATTGACTCCGCATTTCGGATCCGACCTGTTCGACGATAGACCAAATTATTCATCAAATTTAAAATACCTTTAAAAATACAATAAAAAATGAAAATTAAAAAAATGGAACCATTTCCAGGGTCTAAATGAAATGGTGGAACAGGGTAAGGTGGGCATTTAGTAGATGGATACCTGTCATGGTAGTGGTACAAGTGAGAATAATACACAAGTACAATAATATGAACACCACCTTTATTGAAATAGTAGTACAGGTATGAATGAAATAACAAAAGAAGACTAAGTCCACAAAGTGAGTGCGGACCCAGAAACAGAGTAAGAGGTTCCTACCAGAAATAGGAGACTGCTCAGGAGGGTCTCAAAATGGAAGTAGCCAAGGACTGCACCAGTACCGGGGATATGACCCAGCCAGATATTGGACAGGAACAGGCAGCAAGTACTGGGGGTTATGACCCAGCCAATAATAGTGCAAGATCTAGCAGTGGCAGTGTAGAAGGCAACAGAGTATACTAGGCTGGAGCCACAAATCAGCACCAGAGTGGGTAGTCAGACTTAGCCAGAGTCCGCACACAGAGCGGATAGTCAGTCAGAGCCACAGGTCAGCACCAGAGTGGGTAGTCAGACTTAGCCAAGGGTCATGTTGACGAACCGAATCGCACAAGCCTATCCTCTACTAACGCCAACCCTTACTCATTTATTCAGCCTCTTTCAAACAACTGGCACTTTACCTTCCTCTCTCAAAAATGCACTAATCACTCCAATAATAAAGAAATCCTCTCTTAATCCAAATTTCCTCTGAAATTAATGTCTCTTTTGTCTTCTACCATTTGCCTCCAAGCTCCACAAATGTCTTGTATACAACTGGCTCACAAAATTCTTGTACTCCTATTCCCTGTTAGATCCCCTACAATCTAAATTATACAGTCATCACTCCACTGAGGCTGCCTTCACTAAAGTGAAAAGGCCACTACTTCACACTCATTCTTCTGGGCCTGCCTGTTGCCTTTGACACAGTGCATCACACACTCTTCCTCCAAGCTCTCCACTCCCTAGCCTTCTTTTGGTTCTCAGCATTCCTCTCCATGCACTTTTTCAGTGTATCCTGATCTGAATCTAATTCTTCACCCCTCCCGCTCTCTGTTGTAGTATCCCAAGGTTTAGTTCTGGGCCCCTTGCGCTTTTCAATCTACACCTCTTCCCTTGGCAAACTAATAAACTAGTTTGGGTTTCACCATCATCTCTATGCTGATGACCCAATCCTATGCTGATGACATGGCTAGAAGATTTGCTGAAAGGCAAAGTCTCAGTCTTCCACCACTGAAAAGGAACACTGTGCCCGTCTATAAACTTGTTGAGAACACAATTGGAAAGTCTGACCATGGACATAACAAGAGTCATAAGCCTAGATTCACTAAAGATCGATGCTGTGGCGATATGATCTTGTCGATGTGTTCGAAACACATCAACATTTTGATGTACACACACCTCAACATAGTCACTAAATGTGTCTTATGCAACACTGTGACAATTCTGAAGTTGAACAGCATTCTCTTTGCTTCCCTTCAGAAGTGCTGGTGATGTGATATCATAGGCACTTTAATGAATACTATCAATGCGCCTTCAACATTGCTCCAACAGGACATCAACATTTTCAGCCGTCTTCAAATTTTAGTGACTCTAGGCCCTAGAGTGCATACACATACTGCCATCACTCCTACCACCTCCATAAATTACGTCATTAAATCAATAACCTTACACAGTTCTCCTACTATGTACTGCCATGCCACACTTACTAAGTAAAAACCTGCACAAAAATAATTAAAAAGTATGTCCATAGAATAGTATGACTTGCTGCCCTTTAATTTGGTGAAAAAAAGAGGATTTAAAGAGCTGAAGTCATGTGTCGCACCCTGTTGGACTATCTGAAGCAGCAGTTACTTTTCAAGGATGGTTGTGCCAATGTTACTTAAACAGAAAATTAATGTTGTGCTCAAAGGATAAAGGCAGTCAGCCTGCTAACAATTTTTTTCAAGGTATATGTTGCTGTAGGACTCATAACTTTTACTTTGAGCTACTTATTTCCCCACTTCATCCCTCAGAAGAAGTAATATTGTAATTCAAATAACGAGGGCCACCTCTTGATATTAGAAGAAAGTAGGTTTCAACTTCATCAGAGTTTTTTTACGGTAAGGTCTGTTAAATTGTGGAATTCCTTGCCCAAGGATGTGGTAATGGCAGATACAATGGATACATTTAAGAGAAGATTGGATTCTTTCAAGAGGGAACATACAGGGTTATACTGTGTATTAACAGGCAAAAACAGGAGGGCCCAATAATGACTAATTTATCCAGTAGCAGGAAATCTTATATAATTCCAATTTCTCTGGGTTATGAGGCAAAGTTTAAACTTGATGCACTTGTCTTTTTTCAACCTAATCTACTGTGTTACTCTGTATTGTTGTGGGAAATGTTGCAGTCATAGAAAACATAGCCAAAAATGGCAAAGTTCTGATGGGACATTTATTGGCAGTTGCTTGCAGGGAGGGACAATCTTCAGTTAGCATAAGGGAAAAACCTATCAAGGGGAACAAGGTTTTCATTGTTCTCACAGTAAGAAGATTGTCCCTTGCTGTGAGCTGTCTGGTTTTAAGACCAGATTCCACATCTGAGGGGAGGTGGCTTACACTAGGTAAAAGGGGCGGGAAGGGGATACTTTATCATTTAGTTACTTTAACTACAACTCTGACAGTATTGAAATAACATTTTCCATGGCACAAATACTATGAAGATTAATTGGAGCTGCTTTTATTTTAAAACATCACTATCCCTTTAAAATTAATAATGCTTATCTATATTAAATTTCATTTATCCATCCATTCACTCAGTTTATCAAAGTCTTTCTGCAGATACAAAATATCCTTCTTTATATGTATTTCATTAGATAGTCTAGTGCCAACAGCAAAGATTTAGACCCTACTTTTTATAGCCAGATCATTAATAAACAATTTAAAAAGCATTGAGCCCAGGTACTCCACTTACCACTTTAGACCAACTTCAAACCCCCACATCCTATATAATAATTCGCTAGAAAGTTTGTAACGATGCAGTCATGCGCAGTAGAGACTGCCCGTGACAAGGCTGATACAGAGCGGGGCACTCCGAAGCTCTGTATCAGCCGCGGCACGGGCAGTCTCTGCTGAGCATGACTGCACCGTGACCGACTGGCACTGTATCAGCCACGGCATGGGCAGTCTCTACTGTGCATGATTTCCCCACGACCAGCTCTTCAACTAGTCTACAATAATTTACCAGTTTTTTTTTATCCATGCACAGATAATACCTCCCATGCTAATCTCTTCATTTATTTAATAAATGTAAAATTGTCACTCACATTTTCAAAACTGTTAAAAGTGCACATTTTTAATTGCTTCCATGATGCAAAATTATTAAAATATAGTTTTAAGACATTTTATTGAATAGACCATGATTGCTAAATGTATCCCAATATATATAACCTGAAAGATACATAGAAAAACTGGGCAAAGAGGCCCCTTTGACACTGAAACACCACATGATAAATAGTCCATAGAACAGTACTGCCAAGGAGTTTGGTCTGACTTCTTACTGACAGGGTAAGAAGTAGTTTCAAACATTGTATTGTGCTTCTCTGAAAGATGGCTGAGTGGGTATTACTCACAGTGTTTGGGAGGATAGCTGATAACGCTGACAAGTTCAAGTCAACTTAAATACTGAATTTAATAAACCCCATTTATAGCATTTTTTACTGTTCCATTGCATTTATGTTTCAGCAATGCCATACTTGGTAAGACAGCAAAAAGGGCAGTTGTTTTACATATTACTATGTGAATCAATGAGTGAAACAGTTGACACACTGTTATTACCCCCTTGTTAGAATGTTAGAGATATCTGGACCTGTTTCTAGTTATGTGCCTGATGCACCCTGAGGTCGGGTATAGGAGACATTATGAATACAGAAGCAAAGTCCCTGAATTCATTACTCCATCCATACCAGTCCACACCAGCTCCAGTCACAGACTTGGACTGCTGAATATCTCTGTGGGCCCAGACCCAGGGGTTTGATATGTTTATTACACTGTCACTGCACTGTCAAATTAATGCAGTGGTCACCTTTCTTTTTATTTTTTTAAATCCGTATTTAATGCCAGAGAGTTGTCCAATGCATTGTTTTGAAATGCATAGAGTACCTCTCTGGCATTCCAAGGGTTAAATCAATATGATTTTTTTATTGTTTCATGTGGTACAGTTGGTCTGCCCCAGAGTTTCTTCAGTGTACTGTTTGTACATATGGCCCCTCAAGTGTGATGAATGGTAGGCAAAGGTGGGGGATTGCCACAGAGTTTCAAGGGACTATTACTGAGTATATGTGTAATGGAAATAATCTTAGTGGGTGCTGGCTGTGGTATATGTTTGACTTTGCTTCTGATTGTTACTGCAGCAAGATCTCATTGAGATATAAGGCAATTATAGTCAGACTTAATTATATAATTCTCATTCATATTACTGCAGTAAACTTGCTGCTGAATGTCTCATTACCTATATCATTCTTTACTGCAAGAGAGAGCCAGAGAGACACAAAGACAAGCAGAGAGGGACAAGCAGAGAAAGATATAGACAGACAAAAAGACATACAGATACAGACCTACAGAGAGGAAGAAGGAGACTGTATATATCTGTTTTTACACGCATATAACCAAACATGTGATGTATTTAGATGTAGTATTTCCCTAGACCAAACCAAGGGCATGCTCCACCTTTACATGCCCTCTCTTTATGCATCCCCTTCTACAGAACATACTCCTCCACAGCATGCAACCATAATGAAAAGGTCTGATTTGAGACCTCTCTAGCATACAAAGGATTAACAAATGAAGCACTTTTATTAATAGAATTCACACGTATTTTATATGTACACCACGCTATAATGGGCATTCCTATTCCAATGGACATATCTAGTGACTGCGTTGGTGTTGCATTAACCATGGTATAGAAACCATGTATAAATTAACACACTTGGGGGTATGCTATGCAGTGCAATGTTGATTTTACTGTCAAAATGTTGTTCCTCTACAGGCCTTCATCAAGACATCAGAACTCCATAATGCTGACCTTCTAATATACAGTATAATATGTGAAAGGGAGAAAACTGGGAGAACTGGAATGGTGACATCACCGGGTGTCCAGCAAAGTCAGCAGCTCAGTTGTAAACAAAGCGTTATTAACCCCTAAACTTTGAATGACCTGCATTTGAGGATGGCTGATGGTCCTGGCATATAATGGGTTAATGATCTCAGCATGTCTCAGGGCATGCTATGATCACCATAGTGGGGAGACTGTAACTAACTGCTCCAGGACCGGAAATGTAAGTAAGCATTGCCTTTGTCACTGGTCACGCCCTCTCTCCTCCTCACTGTAATCAGGAGACAGAGAAAGACAGAGAATACAGCTCCCAAATGGCCAAAATGTATAGCCTGCACACATTGCCTGCCGACACAACAGTCCCTCCTTTTCCCCTTGATATAGGCCTCTTGCTCCCAGCCTCCAAGTCCCACTCACTTGCTCTGCCCCTGAGGTGTTTCCAGAATTGAAGCAGCCCAACCAGCTGCATGTCATGACGTTGCCCTGCAAGTCTTATGGGATGTATTCTACAGCCAGCATGAGCAATTAAGCAGTGTGGGGAGTGTAGGTAGACTCACCAGGGTCTGGGGAGCATAACACTTTTAGTGCCAGAGGGTATTCAATGAGCTGTTTATAAATGCATTGGATAAACCTCTAGCACTGAAAGTGTTAATAAGCTACAGAGGCCCGTGCACTGTACTGTCTGGGGGCCCTCACAGCTGCAATATAACATAGTGGGCAAACTTTCTGGGGCCCCCTGAGTCTTGTGACATGTTATATACATCACCCCATCTCCTAAGTTTACTTGGACTGCATGCAGGGCAGGGGGGAGGAAGGTCATCATTAGTTAGAAGGAAGTAGGTAACTAGGAGGAGTGGCAGGAATTGGACAGTTATTCAAATGGTACAAAAGTGAGAAGCGAAGCTGCCTAGTGCACTGACCAGCGTTTCTCACTTTTGAGGGTGTTTTTAATGTTCTGTTGGAGGCCCTGTGACTTGCAGGGCCTCCAATACCCTATAGCCAGGTAAACTTTTGTGGGGCCCCCGAGGCTGCTGGCGCCCCCCCCCCCCACACCTCCACTACTCTTCTGCTGTCTTCCCCATCCTGTGTTGTATGAACCTCCCCCTTCTTTGCTAGATTAAAGTCTCCTCAAACCATCCTAACCTCTAGCAAAGTAGCTCCCTTTCCGCTAAAGTAGAATCCATATAGAATATAAAGATTGCCCCCAAGGGAAAAGACAGCCCATTGCTCTAGGAACCCAAAACCCTCCTGCTTATGAAAAGCTTTTAGACACACATTTAGTACCCTAATCTTCCTTTGCCTTTTTGATGTAGCTAGTGGCATAGGTAGTATTTCAGAAAATACAGCCTTAGAGGTCATTTGCTTAAGCTTATAATAGTACACCACACTTGTGCAGAAACTCTGTAGCAAAAAGTTCAGATATTTATTGTTCACACAGCTGTTACTGTATATCATCAATTAATGTAATAAAGGTCTAATATGTAACAACGGTTTTTCTCTTACACAGTTATAATATATAATGATGACTCATAAATATGTATCCTGTATTTTGTAATATCCATAATTCAAAGCAAATTTGCTCTATGCACAGACAACATTAGATTGAAATTCACACACCTGTTATGTGAGCTGTTGGATCGACGTGCTGTGTATCCTGACAGACATCATTAACCAGCTCAGCTATTAGGAACACAGAGTTAGGAACTAATTGCATAGCGGGCAAATACAAAAACTGACTTTTTAACCCCTTGAGGTCTCCAATGCAACCCAAAGTTCTATTCAAATCTATGGGAATTTAGGAAATATTTTGTGTCCCCTATACTCAAGGTTGTCTTTACAAATATGGGTCAATGTTTGTAACTTACACTAAAACCTTCTAATTTGATGATTTCTGATCATATAAATTATGATATATATATATATATATATATATATATATATATATATATATATATATATATATATATATATGCTAGCAATGTGGGACGGCGCTGCCCGTCAGGATATATAGGGAATTAATGCACACACACACGGATGCAAGACAACATGCAGACACATAGAATGTGATACAGACATGTAACACACACAGTGAGTAACACACAGGAACACACAGAGACACACACATACAGAAGTGAGTAATAAGGGGGTGACTTATGTGTCATTGTAATGAGTTTATGTTTGTACTTATGCTTCCACTGTGGCATTCATCCATATAGTTGAAATGCATGTGGTAATTTCACATACTATAGTGGAAGGTGGATCGTGCTGGCTTCCGGGGTGTGAGTGAGTGTGTGTTTGTGTGTGTGAGTGAGTGGCATTCATTCATGTAGTTGAAATGCATGTGGTAATTGCACATACTATAGAAGGTGGATCGTGCTGGCTCCCGGGGTATGAGTGAGTGTGAGTGAGACTATGGTGGAAGGTGGATCGTGCTGGCTCCTGGGGTGTGAATGAGTGTGAGTGAGTGCGTGTGAGTGCGAGAGTGAGTGATTGCATGTGAGTGATTGCGTGAGTGTGTTAGTGAGTGTGTGTGACTGAGTGAGTGTGTGTGATTGAGAGTGTGTGAGTGATTGTGAGAGTGAGAGAGAGGGTGTATGTGAGTGAGAGAGTGTGAGTGTGTGAGTGAGAGTGTGAGTGAGAGTGTGAGATTGAGTGAGTGAGTGTGTGAGTGAGAGTGTGAGTGAGTGAGTGAGTGTGTGAGTGAGAGTGTGAATGAGAGAGTGTGTGAGAGTGTGTGAGTGATTGAGTGTGTGAGTGAGAGAGTGTGAGTGTGTGTGAGTGAGAGTGTGTGTGATTGAGTGTGTGTGATTGAGTGTGCGTCTGTGTGTGTGAATTATTGTGAGTGTGTATGATTAAGTGTATGTGAGAGTGAGTGAGAGTGTGTGATTGAGTGTGTGTGATTGAGTGTGTGTGTGTGTGTGTGTGTGTGTTTTTTGTCTGATGTGTTTGTGTCTGTGGTGTAGGAGCGAGTGGCAGCCATTTTGTTTTTTCAGTTACTTGGATAGTGGTGGGCTGGATAGTGGGGGCAGGCCAACTCCCTGCATGATTTAAATCACTCCCCCATTGAATCACCCAATGATTTTTCTGTTTAACACTGCAAACTGAGGTCCATGAACACATTTTTTTATACTTAGGGAAAGTTTAATATTCTTGTAGGAATAAACATGAAACAAGTTCTTAAATAATACCAATAAAAAGAAACATTGTGATTGCAGTTGTATGCAAATTGCTTTAGGAAAATGTAACCTCTTGTATGCTAGAGAGGACTCCAACATATTGTGAAGTAATGCATTGGAGACCTCTCTTAATGCGTTGCGTACCCCTCCGGCATGCAAAGAGTTAACGTACATGGGTATAAGGAGTAATAATTAAATACTGAGTTGGTCTTTAGCAGGTAGTTATGTCCTATTAGACTATTCAATAGCCTCAACTTAGCTTCGGGCCCAGTTTTTAATATAGGAGCAAGTAGCGAATGTGCAATTAAATTAAATTATCTTCCATTTAAATGAAAAAAGGAAAGCCATCATTAGCTGTGCTTTACACCAATTCTTAACATACAAAACAATAACCTGATGTTCTTGCTTTACTTGATTGTGCTAAATTAATAAATAGCATACGGACAATATCTTCAATTAATATTATAGCACCTTCAGAGGTTTTTTTTCTCAAATCCTGTTTATTGAAAATTATTACACAGAGAGGATGGAGACATGAAGCTATTTTGACACAGAGTGGGATGCAGAATACTAGGGAAATCCACAATAAATTAAATTTGCAAACATGATGGTATGTTTCTTCTTACAACTCAATGGCAGCCTCTAATAACGTTGCCACCCAGCCAGTATTTTACCGGCAGGCCGGTAAAAAATTGACTTCTGTCCAGTGTTAAGTCTATGGAGGGAATGCCATGTCCAGTATTTTTTTTTTAGAAAAGGTGGCAACCCTAGCCTCTAATAGCATCTAGAATAAGGCAGATTGAGATGGAAGTTGTAGAACAAATAAATCATGGTTTGGAAATTACATAAAAGAGGAAATGAAGAAGGAAGAGGAGGGAGAGATGAACAAGGACAATTATGTAACTGATAATAATAAATCAAGTCCAGTCAAACTAAGAAAAAATATATACCGTCTCTTAAATATGTTTGATGTCACTTATAAACAGAATGTGTCACTATCTAACTAAGTAGTATGGTTTGGTTTGTACAGACTAGTGGTGTCTGAGCTGCCATCCAAAAAGTGTTCTGAAAATTGTGGGTGAAATCTAGCTGTAGATTGTTGGTTAATCCATGGGCCCTATTACAGGAGAAAATTTCCCCCCTCAAATGTTCTATTCTCTGTGAGAGACGGATTAAGGCTCCATATGGCCCTAGGCAAGATACCAGTTTGGGGCCCCACATCTCTTCAACTGGTGCTTTTGACACAGAGCTCTGCTAGTACGTACTGGCATTGTGGCTCTAATGAAAGTGGGAGCAACTGGATGATGGTTGTCTCTTTCAACAAAAAGGTCATCTGACACGATGTTAGAGGCAGCAACAGCAGGGCCTCTGTCTGTGACTCATAAGTTTCAGCCAGAGCCCATCATATTTCCATGGATCCTAAGCAGTAGCCTAGGTTGCCATAATGGATGATCTGGCTCTGTAATCTCAGAACATAATACCAATAGATTTTTGTAAAATGTATCAGTTTTCCCTTTAAGTGTTTCAATGTAGGAGAAAGTGGTTCTATCAATAACAGGTTGCATTTGATTGCTAGTATAATAATGAAGTCTAGTGGTGTGGTTTGTAAGCTAGAGAGATTGGTCCCTCCATGACATTGATGGCTAAGAGTAAGGAATCAGTTGGCTTTTGCAGTGCAATGTGTAAATGATTGTGAATAAAAAATATCCTACGAGGTTTTTTTAATCCTTGCAAGCATATTGTACAGGCACAATCTTCATATTATTACAGACACCAAGCAGATATAGTCTGAAATGTATCCACTAGTGAATATCTCAATGTACAAGGAAATGAGAGGATTACCTTGCACATAGCCATTAGCCTATTCAGCAATGGCCAAATAAATCTGCTTATGAGCAATGTCCAGATAAATCTGTAGCTTCCATCCTCTGGTAGATCCCATTATAGTCAATAGGGAAGGACACACATACGCTGTATAATAATGAAGAGACCTAAGAGATATTGATAGCTTGTACTGTTAAGCTACATACTTAGCCAATAAAGGAATCAAATTTGTTAGGTTTGTGTCCTGCTCTATTTTCCCTGACTCCCATGGTAAAACAACATGGTCTGACTGTTTCAGTATGATTTGGTTACATGGAATGTAGTAAATACAGGGGAGGCATTTATTAAAGGACTAGTATGAAAGCCCGTAAAGTGCCACACAGTCCGCTGCTGCCCCGGAGCCAGGAGCAGAGACAGGCGATGAGCCGTCCAGATCAGAGCATTCGGCCAGTGTCTACTGCACATGACTGCATCGTTCCAGCAGTCTCTACTGCGCATGTGCGGTTAAGCACACAGGGAACTTCGCAGGCTAGCGCTTTATATCTATACTAATTTTAAAGCCTGTGTACATGGGCCAACACTCGCAGAGCTACAGTCATGCGCAGTACTGACTGTCCGTGCCGCGGCAAATACAGAGCAGGGCACTCCGAATTCCGACCATAGTCATCTCTGCACACCTTCCTGGGACCAAGCAGTCCCAGGAAGGTGCGCAGAGAGGACTCCGGTCTGAATTCGAAGCGGCCCTCTCAGTATCAGCCGCAGCGTGAGCAGTCTGTACTACACATGACTGCAACGCGCATAGCCATCTCTAGTGCACATGACGGCTTCTGACGAACATCCTTAGTGAATTATAATATAGGATAATAGAATAGATGAAGAAGAGTTACTTGAGGTGCTTAGCAGGATACTTGCTAATTTCCCACTTAAACAGATTTGCTAATGGCATTATGGACATGATCCTGTGGCCTATGCTCATGAGAACACTATGAGTAATTTT
This sequence comes from Rhinophrynus dorsalis, assembly GCA_037306005.1. Taxonomy (NCBI): domain Eukaryota; kingdom Metazoa; phylum Chordata; class Amphibia; order Anura; family Rhinophrynidae; genus Rhinophrynus; species Rhinophrynus dorsalis. The sequence goes on along the minus strand of CM074718.1, from coordinate 536,280,326 downwards.
GGTATACACCACCAACCACAGGGGGCAACTAAAAGGTCCCACAATTACCATTGACTCAAATGGTGCAATAGAGGCCTCCAAAACCTTACAAAGCATTTAGAGGGGTTAAGCCACATTTATTTTAATGGGACTTTAATTTCCCCTATGGTAAAATTGGTTGCATAGTTAATCCAGTTTTCTCTTGGACACAGGGCTCTTAGGTTCTTACTCATCAAGCTTACTAATGAAATTGTAGAGTAAACCAACTGAAATACAAGGGGAAATGAAAACTCTGTACAGAGCTCACTGTGCACTGTAGAAAGACAAGGGGAGGAGCAGAGCACGATGACTGATCTGTTCTGTGTGTATTTTCAATTCCCATGTGCACTGTAAGAAAGGGAGGAGCAGGTAGAGTATTCTGAGCACTGGGCACTTGAGTGATGTGGTTGTAAGGGTGAGGGCACAGGGGGTGAAGACCTGAGTACTGAAGTGAATCGTGATGGGAAGGATGAAAAAAGCTCCTGCAGTGATTTGGGCATGAGGGTGCAGAGGTGCCAAGTCACTGCTCTAAGCGTAGAAGACCCATCATGTTAGGTACTGCCCTCAGCTATCATAGGGGGTGCAGGATGGGGAGTTTTGCATAACTCTACTGACTGACAGTGACCAACAAACATATATATATATATATATATATATATATATATATATATATATATATGACTTCTGTGTGCCTAGCACACACATCTATTGTGTCAATAAGGAGGAGTATTCAAATATAATCTATACTGGTGCTCCCACAGCTAGAGCAATAGGGGCTGATGATTTCCACAGAAGAGAGCAGGGGGCATATATATATTGGAATGGTATTCAAACCAACAGTGTCTGTGTGTTTATGTACATGCGTGTACGTGTGTCACTCTCAAGTCCATCATTCCTCTATTTGTGTGTCTGTGTGTCACTCTCAAGTCCCTCATGACACTATTTGTGTGTGTCACTCTCAAGTCCCTCATTACATTGTGTGACTGTATGTACACACAAAGTTCCAGAACATAGACAGCACTCACAGGATCTTGAGAAATCAGATGGTGTTTAATAGAATCAACTTTTTGGCTATATTACATAGCCTTTATCGATCTTGTATGTAATATAGCCATCTGATTTCTCAGGCAAGATCCAGTGAGTGCCGTTTATTTTCTGGAACTTTGTGTGTGTGTATATATAGGATTCAGCTGTCTTCTAGGGGCATGCCACCCAAGTATTTGTAACTTTATTAATGGATTAAAAAAGGAGCAAAGTTTGACAGAATTAAAATTGCTGCAGGACAGGAGCCACCGCGAGCTAAAAATGTGTATAGCGAAAATGTTCGAAGATTGAAAGTAATTGTAATTGTAGCACTTATCTTTTTGATATGCACACAAGCATTTATTTATATATGATATATATGATAGTAGTGTTTATCCTTCTGAGACAAACAAGGGTACTCCCAGTGCTGAAAGGTGTTTTATTCAAAAGTTATTCAAGCCCAAACTTGAATTTTTTAGGCGCAGTATCTCAACGGCCTGAAAAGTTACAGTGGCGCTGTTGCTACATCATCCTATGGAAGTTTAGTGTCAACTGACCAGAGGTGTCAATAGAATGATGTAGCAACAATGCCACTGTAACATTTCAGGCAACTGAGTTATTCCACCTAAAAAAATTCAAGTTTGATCTGCAATAACTTTGAATAAAACACCTCTCAGCACTGGGAGTACTCTTGCTTTACTCAGCAGAATAAACCCTACACTATATAATGATTTGCATATTAAGTCTTATGATCCCTTTAATCAAAATGTTAGAAACATTGCCAGCTGCTGTCCAAAAGACAAATTATTTTATAATGCATTGAATAGGAGCATTGGAGCCATTCCTACATCTCCTCATAGTCAGTAACTGGGCCAACACCAATTTAATTAAAGGAAAAGTCTGATTCTGTATTAAGTTTTAAATGAAAAATCTCCCTGCAGTTGGAATAATCATATTTTACTCATCAGGAAAAGCTTTATGACATATTTTTCATTTCTCCTGTTTCATTCAAGTATGATGCCATAAAATAAAGATCCAATTTTTTTTCCACACCTCCAGGAGACGACTCTTGGGACCGTTGCAGGCCCAGGAAGCTGATGACTGCTAGTAAGTGGATTTACATTTATCTTTTTAAGGATGGAATGTAGTTATCTGATGCAGAGTATTAAACAGATATGAATTCTTCCTAAAAATAATCTTTACTGACCTTAACCCTATATAAGGACCAGATGGGTGGGCAACACATTGCAAAGCAATGCGTTGAATGCCCATCTGTTTTTCAAAGCGTTAACCTTGGCAGAAAATCCAAATATCTGGTAGGATACAGTTCTGTGTGGACTGGTTCCACCAAAATAAATCTTTAATGATCTCAGGAGGCAGACATGAATGTTTATTAGGTTTCCAGGACTTTAAATTATTTTCACTGAGATGTTCTTAGGAAGAAACACTTCAGTTGATAGATGTTGGGTTCTACGGATGAGAAGGGTGTAACATAGAGGAAATACCTTCTCCAGTGTGATAAAATCTCCAGTTTCTATGTTATTCTATGGGAGAGCTTCAGTTATAGATTACAGGGGGAGATGTACTAAGGTGTGATAAAGAGGAGATCACTTCTCCAGTGAGTTAAACTCTCCAGGTCCTATGTTATTCTATGGAGCCTAGGCACTAATATCTCTCCAGCATGAGACATCTTAGTGTTTAGGTTCCGTTGAGTAACATAGCAACAGGTATGTTTATCACACCTCTATATTACACCATAGTGCATCTCCCCCTAGTGTCCAGACTGTCAAATGCATTATGTGTGAGAGTTGAGTCTCTGACTGCAGTTCTCCATAGAACATCACAGTAACTGCTGAACGGCTTACTGACCGTGTGAACGGTTCTAAATGTTGAATAAAACAACTGCAAGCAGCTGGGGTCCTCTTGCTTTTACTCAGCAGGAAAATCTCTATAACATACAGGTTTTCATGAGGAAAACATTTACTGCTACAAGAGTAGTCAACCCCAGTCCTCAACAGCTACCAACTATGTGTTTTTCAGGATATCCCAACCGGAGCACAAGTGGAGAAATCAGTGGCTCAATTGCATTAATTAACCCTTTGAGTTCCAGAGGGGTACACAATGCATATGCGTTGAATACCCATCTGGCACTCAAAGGGTTAATTCACCGGCATTTGTTCAGTGACATCTTGAGTACACTCACTGTTGATAATTCTTGATAACTCTTTTAAAAGAAGCATTTAAGAAATATAAGCAGATGCAGAAGGAAGAAGATAGGTATCAGTAGAAGACTAGACTGAAAGAGGCCAAATGCATTATTAGATGTGCCAAACCACACACAGAGGAAAAAATTGCCCAGTCAATAAAAAAGGGGGATACATTTTTTTAGATATATAAGTGAAAGGAGGAAAATTAAACATGTAATTGAGAATAAAGGGCTAGTTGACTGTCTCAATTAATATTTTTGTTCAGTTTTTACAGAGGAAGATGAAGGGAAGGGACCTCTGTTAGAAAAAAAATGGCAAGACATGTATGTTTACAGATGAAGAAGTTCTACTTCAACGTCCAAGGTAAAAACAGATAAATCAATGGGACCAGATGGGATACACCCAAAGTTATTAAAATAACTTTAGTGTGTTCTGGTAAAACCTGTAACAGAATTATTTAATCAGTCACTATCGACAGGAGTAGTTACAGAAGATTGGAAGGTAGCAAATGTAATACCGCTTCACAAAAAAGGGAGCAGGTAAGAGTCTGGTAACTACAGACCAGTCTTCCATCAGTAGTGGGGAAATTAATGGAGATTATGCTAAAGGAAAGAATTGCTGAATATCTGAATTTGAATGGCTTGCAAGATACCAAACAGCATGGGTTTACAGCAGGGAGATCTTGTCAAACTAACCTCATAGATTTTTTTGACTGGGTAACTAAAATAATAGACTAAGTGGGAGCAGTAAATATAGCTTATTTAGATTTCAGTAAAGCTTTTGACACTGTCCCTCATAGAAAACTCATTAATAAATTGCAGTGTTTGCATCTGGATGCAAAAATAGTTAAATGGATAAGGCATTGGCTGAGTGACAGGAGACAGAGGGTGGTAGTCAATGGAGAATATACAGACAAAAGGAGTGTAACTAGTTGGGTATCTCAGGGATCTGTACTGGGGCCCATTCTTTTGAAAATTTCTATTAGTGATATTGTAAAAGGTCTTCAAGGTAGGGTATGCCTTTTTGCAGATGATACAAAGATCTGCAATAGGGTAGACATTCCAGGGGGAATAAGCCGAATGACAAATTATTTAGGTCAATTAGAAGAATGGACAAGAGTGTGGCAGCTGCAGTTTAATGTTGATAAATATAAAGTAACGCACTCAGAGTCAACAGAGGAAAGGGATTTGGGAGTAATTATTTCTAATGACTTAAAGGTAGGCAGGCAATGTAATAAATCAGCAGGAAATGCAAGCAGGGTGTTGGGTTGTATAACTAGGGGCATTAGTAGCAGAAAAAGGTAAGTGGTCGTTCTACTCTACAGTCTCTAGTTAGACCTCACCTATTGTCTATAGTACTGGAGACCCCATCTCCAGAAGGATATAGATACTCTAGACAAAATTCAGAGAAGGGATACTAAAATGGTGACTGGTTTACAGGAAAATAAATATCAGGATAGACTAAAGGATCTGAACATGTATAGCTTAGCAGATAGAAGAGAAATAGGGGATATGATAGAAACATTCAAATACATGAAGGGATTCAACAAAGTGTAGGATGGACGCACAATTCAAAGGAGTAAAAATGTTAGGACAAGAGTCCATATTCTAAAACTAGAGGGACACAGGTTTAGACTTAATGTAAGAAAGTTTTACTTCACTGAGAGGGTAGTAGATAAGTGGAATACCCTACCAGCAGAAGTGGTAGAAGTTAATACAGTGACAGAATTTAAGCATGCATGGGATAGACATAAAGCTGTCCTTAAAATAAGAAAAGACCAAGGACCAAAAAAGGTTTGAGGAAAATGGGCAGACTAGATGGGTCAAATGGTTCTTATCTCCCATCAGATTCTATGTTTCTATGGTTTCCTCTACTCCAGCATGACCATTTGGCATTATCCAAGAGATTTCATTTGCTCTTTTTATATCTTTCTTTTAGAGCATAGCTTCGTCCTAGAGTTTCTGAGACTGGATATCTGCTTCAAGATGTCCGACAAGGTATTGTTTTCATATTCCGAGGTGTGGGAGGGATGGATTGGCTGGATAAATTCTAGCGAGAAGACATTTCTGTCACTGGGTCCTAATCCCAAGTTAAGCAGAAAACGCCTGTACATCCAACAGCTGTAGAGCTGGACTGGAACTCATTGAGTATACACTGATGAATTTCTTCGCTGCTCTGTAAGTAATTGCCTTTTCTGCCATTTAAAGAGATAGTAATATTTTGTTGGCAAAGCAGCTCAGTTTGTTCAACATAAGGATAGTACTGTCGGCTGATGCTCTTATTCTAAAAAACGGTATAGTTACAATGTAACTTTTCACGTCATCAGCATTTCAGGCTGAGATCCAACAGTGGATCAGAACGAGGGAAATCTTCAGTTAGTATTAGGAAAAACCTGCCCTCCTTTGACAGGAAGGGCAGGTTTAACCTTATACTGATTGAGAGAAGATTGTCCCTCGTTGTAATTTGTCCTGTCAGATGACCGGACTCCAGATCTGAGGAGAGGCAGCATCAAAATGGGGAAAGGGGAGTTAGATCAACTTCAGCATCTAACTACATCATAACTATATCATTTTGGAAAGTAAGAGCATCAGATGACAGTATTATTCCTTATGTTGAGCTGTGTTGCCAACAAAATATTACTATCGCTTTAATAACCTGGTACAATACAGTGAGAATGAAGTAATAAGAATAACTAGAAGGGGACACAAGAGAAAGTTTAATTCAGAGCAAGGGTGACAGAACTCTAGTAGGGGGTTACTTTATTTCTGTTGATGTTTGTGCACTGATTGTGCACTAATGTTTAGTTATAGATTATAGCATGTAGAGTAGCAGTAGCAATGTTTGGGTCTTCAGTTCTTTGGGACTAAAACTCCTATCATCCCATCCAGCCAACAGCTTGTTGGAGATGATGGCAGCTATAGCCCTCAATTGTTTGTGGTCCAAAGATTGTCTACTCTCGGTGCAAAGACTTGACATGTCTCTTAGAATCAAGGGAGCATACATATCAATGTGTTGCTATAGGTTCATAAATTATTGGAATAAAAAGCTCTTTCATAAGAGGCTGTAAGACATCCATATGTGTCATTCATATAAGGAAAAGTTAATAACTTTGAAATACTTTGAAATAAGAAATTACTACTCCCAATTACCTTTCCACTGCTGTTGTTAGTAGCGTGTCATTGTGATTATATTCTGCCTTTTTTTTTTGTGTCCTCTCTTACATAATATTCCTTTGTCACCTTAGTTTTATGGCAAATGAAATGCAAGAGGACCTTCTCTTCAAGGCGATTATGTACCCCTTGGTACTAGGAGACATGAGTCTGTACCATGTTGCGAATTTTGCCAAACTGAAGGACTTGCTATGGACCCGGATGGGGTATCAAGCCCTGGTTAGCAAGGAGGAGTGTGACAGGTTTGTGAGACCACAGATGTGTAACTGTAGCCCATGCAGTCAACGGGTCATGTATTATAAATGTGGTGAATGATCCTCTTGTGGTTCAGTTGTACCCGTTGGTCTAACTGTGCCATTAACCAAATCAAGATTAAACACAGGTCTTCAAATATAGGGGGAGGTGCAATAAGGCATGATAAAGTGGAGATAATTTCTCCAGTGATATCACTTCTCCAGTTCCTATGTTATTCTATAGAGCGTATGCACTAATCTCCAACACTGGAGAAATCTTGGTGCACTGGCTCCATAGAATAACAAAGGAACTGGAGAAATGATCTCACTGGACAAGGCATCTCTGCTTTATCACCACTTAGTAAATCTCCCCCACACAAAGTGACACACAACACAAACATACTGACACAGACACACAACACAAACAAACTGACACACACACACACACACAAAACAAAAAACATACTGACACAGACACACGACACAAACAAAGTGAAACACACACATACAAAACACAAACATACTGATATGCACACACACACGCTGAAACATCCACACACCTACACATTGAAACATTCTGACACATACACACAAACATACTGACACACACACACATACTGACACATCCACACACACACCTCCACAATGAAACATACACATATACTGACACATACACACAAACATACTGATACACACACATATGTACATATGACATATAGACAAGAATACACACACAGAAACATATACACACAACACATATACTGACACATACAATCACACACATACACCTAAACAATGAAACATACGCACATTTTGACATATACACACAAACATACTGATGCACACATACACACAAACATTAACACACATGAATACCCAAACAGTAACATACTCACAAACACACACATACTGACACACCCCACAAACATACTGACATGCACACCTGCTGAAACAGACACACACACACACACTGACACATTCACACAAACACACCTACACAATGAAACATGCACACACATACTGACACACCCACACAAACATACTGACATACACACATGAATACCCGCACAGAAACATACTTTCACGCACACACATACACACACACATACTGACACACACACACAACATAGACATACTGACACATCCACACAAACGCACCTACACAATGAAACATACACTGACGCATACGCATAAACACTGACACACATAGACACACATACTGACATAAACACTCAAACAAAAAACATTCTACTGTTACATACACACACACAAAACACAAACATACTGATATGCACACACACACACACACTCTGAAACATCCAAACACACACACCTACTCAATTAAACATACAAACATACTAATACACATACATGCAAACATGCTGATACACACACATACACATACACAAACATATTAACATGCACACATGAATACCCGCACAGAAACATACTCTCACAAACACACACACACACATACTGACACACACACAACACAGACATACTGATACATCCACACAAACACATCTACACAATGAAACATACACAAATACGGACACATACACATAAATATATTGACACACACATAAACACAAACATACTGATATACACACTCAAACATAAAACCTTTAACTGCAACGCAAACACACACAAAAATACAAAAAAAAAACGCATACACACATACAAAGACACACCCACACACATATTGACACCCACACAGACACACCCACACCCTGGACTACACACACACACACACACACATACATACTGAAACACCCACAGACACACCCACACACTGATAGATACAGACTCACACAACCACACACTAACATACACATATTGACATACAAATACACACAAACACATACAGACACGGAGAAAAGATAAAAAAAAGGAACCACAAACACAATTTATTTGACACTTCCCCGACACTCAAAGGTTTTGGGGGTAAGAGGAGTATTTTGGTATGGATGACAGCTCCAATGCGGTATGTAACACATTCAGGGCCGTATTGTCACAGCAACAAAAAGAAGTGAATTTGGGGCAATCCAACTGCTTCTTTGGCAATGTATAAAAAATACCCCAAATGTCACTTGTGTCTGGGGACTCTCTAGCACTGAAGTAGTAGAAACCATTGGGATTTTTTAAGAGTATTGTTTAGACACACAAATAGTTAGCAGAAGTGAAGAAATGGGGAGAAATTATGAGGCAGCCCCATCTGTATCATAAGGGACAAGTACAAATTCCCTTAGATTTAAATAAGGCTTATTAACCCCTTGAATGCTAGCAATATCTCCAATGCAGTGTATTGGAGTGTGAGACTTCTTCAGCATTCAAGGGGTTAAAAGCCCAAATTTAGATCAATAGTAATTTTAGGAATTTTTATCACTTATGTGGCAGAAGGTTTACCTTAAAATTTCTCCACATTTGATTCCATATGAATGCCCCATTATGGACTACACCTACTGCAATTCCCCATTGACCTAATTTGGGCTTTTAACCATTTAAATGCTAGAGTGGTCACCATCACGCTGAAGAACTCTCGATTATTCAAAGGGTAAAGCGCTCCAATTAACCCTTTGCATGCCCGAGGGGCTTGCAACACATTGCTTTGAAATGCGTTGCTCACCCCTCTGGCATTCAAAGGGTTGAATTGAAGGGAAATTTTATTTTATTCTATTTGCATATGGCCTGAAACTTAGCATATTCAAATGATTTTTTTTTTCTCTTTTTTTAATAAAAATCAAGTAAGAGAGATTGATCTGCTAAGAGACAAAATGCCGGAGTGGTAACTATGTCCCTGTCCCCAATGAACACACAACATCGTGCAGTTCCCCCATTTTAGATGCCCAGAGGAAGGGCAGCCACAGGTCTACGCAGGTTTCCTCCACAAGGGGGTTTTTCCTGTCCTGAGTGCTGTTCACATTCTGGGTTTACAAGAGAACTGTATTCTTACATTTTATTCATAGTTATAGTTATAGATGTAGTTAGAGTAAGTTGTGTGTTTTAGTATATCTAGTTGTATATATAATATATATATTATTTATACAATATAATACAATATATTATAAATAACTTAGTTTTATATATATATATATATATATATATATATATATATATATCATGGTGTACATGTCATTACTTTTGTATCTGTTGGGGGAATTTCTGAGATGTACCAAAGTTATATCCTCCTTGTGAACCAGAGAGGTTAAGGGAGATACTATATTCTGATATGGAGGTATTAAAGCGGAAAGTTCACTCAAATGAAAGTGCCCCTCAAATCATTATTCATCTAGCAATACATATATCAGTACTTGTATTATCCTGAATAAGTCCGGCAATACTGAGAAATCCATCTTGTTCGGAGACTCACCGACAGGCATCAACGCAGACATCTTGCCGAAGAGGCATCTGTGAGTTATCCCTGTCTCTTATAGGACTAGTGAGGGGGAGCTGCATTGTACCAGAAGGTAAAAGGAAGGGACTGACAGTGAAGGAGCACAGATGCATCTACAGCAAGATGCCTGCCGGTGAGTCTCCAAAAAAGTTGGATTTCTCAATAATACCAAACTTATTCAGGATAATACTAGTATTGATATGCGTATCGCTATGTGAATAATGGTTTGGGGGGCAGTTTAATTTGGATGAAAGTTTTGCTTTAAACCCCACTATTATACAACCATCCTAAAATATAGACAACCCCTCTCAATCCTGTACCAGACACTATATAAAGCAGCATCTATGTGTCTGTTGAGGGGATGTGGGCATTGCTCTGTCCATAATAAAAAAAACTGTAACCCATCTAGACCTCTCTGGCATCCGAGGGGTTAAACAGTAGCAAATAAAAGGTTATGCAAAGTAGCCACTATAAAACAAGAACGAGTATATCAGTGGGCACTGGGATTGCTGTGGATACACCCACAATTCAGAATGGGGGTGTAGCCAGCACATCAAAGCCTCTTCTCATTGGTATGGTCTTACCTGGGGTACTGTTTACCGTTCTGGAGAACGCACCTCCAGAAGTACATTAATTAAGGCAGAGGCAGTCCAAAAAGAGGCCTTCGTGGCACACAGTACCAGAATAAACTCAAAGAACTGAATATGCACAGCTTGGAAGAAAAATGGGAGAGGATTGCTGTAATAGCAACCTTCAGACCTTTCAGTGCCAGAGGGGTACACAATGCATTCCTTCACAATGCATTGATTACCCCTCTGGCACTGAAAATGTCAAACATATTAACCCTTCCAGTGCCTGAGGGGTACACAACGCATTGAAAGGGTTAAGGGATTTAATACAGATCAGAAGGGAAGCATTTCTCAGAAAAAAGAGGAGCATTAGAACAAGCGGTCACAATCTAAAGTTTGAAGGTGGACAATTCACGGTGTGAAAGTGCTACTTTGCAGACAGGGTGATCCAGTCATGGAACAGCCTCCAAGCAGAGGTGGTAATACTGTTAAGGAATTCTAAAATGTCTGGGACAGTAATGTCTATTCTGAGACTTATGTAAGACTGTGTATTTAATTTGATGGGGAAATGGGCAGACTGAATGGGCCACATGGTTCTTTTCTACAATTGAACTCATGTTTCTGTGTTAAAATGCAGCTCTCTAGCCAGTTTGCGGTACAGTACACAGGTATATCATGCTCTGTAGAATGGGTACTAGGACAGTGGAGAAGGAAGGGGCACTATAGACTGTCCAATCTCACCAGCAGGGGGCCCTCTGATCACTTTGTACTCTGTAGTTCCTTTTGTACTGTTTAAAGGGATAGTAATGTTTCATAATAAAAGCAGCTCTAACTAATCTTCAGAATATTTAGGCCTTGGAGAGTGTTATTTCAATAGTGTCAGAGTTGTAGTCCAAGAGTAATTGAATGATAAATTATCCCCCTTCCCTCCCCCTTTTACTGATGTAACACTGTTCAGCTCAGAGCAGCAGGGAGGTGCCCAGGTAGCTTGCAGAGAGGGACAATCTTCAATTAAGATAAGGGAAAAAAGCTGAAAAACCTGTCAAGGGGGCAGGATTGTCATTGTTCTCACAGTAAGAAGATTGTCCCTTCCTGTTATCTGTCTGGTCAAGCAACCAGATTCCACATCTGAGGTGAGCAGTGTTACACTAGGTAAAAGGGGCGGGAGGGGATACTTTATCATTCAGTTACTCTTGAACTACAACTTTGACAGTATTGAAATAACACTCTCTATGGCTCAAATACTATGAAGATTAATTGGAGCAGCTGTTTTTGTGAAAAATTATTATCCTTTTAAGGTCTCTATGTATATTCTCATTCCCTACAGGAGACTTTATTACACTGGAGAAGTTATCTCCTCTTTATCACACCTTAGGACATCTTCCCCTGTATTCTACAACTAAATGCATCCCATAGAATAACATAGGAACTGGAGAGTTTATCTCAGTAGAGACGTTATCTCCTTTATCACACCTTACTACATCTCCCCCTGTAGTCTATAACTAAAGCTCTCCCATAGAATAACATAGGAACTGGAGAGTTTACCTCACTGGAGAAGTTAGCTCCTCTTTATTACCCCTTAGTACATCTCCTCTGTAGTCTATAACTAAAGCTCACATTACAGTGATATATAACACCATTATAGACGAGAGTGGACTGCTGTAGTGGTAAGTCCGGGGTGCCTGCATTTACTCCACAACACCTTATTGGCAACAAACTTAGCTGGTTCATTGGCACTAGCCATATTGACAGCTTTTATTTTATATATTAACCATTTAGGTCCTTGATACTATTGCTATTACATGTATTGTAATTATTATATTTTATATTCTGTTGTTTTTAGATTGTTGAAGATTGTCTATTTATTATCAGAGGGTACCCTCTTTTTTGTCATTTATTGGATATAGGTTTTCAATAAATATTATATCTATATACTTTATATAATCGTTTATATTTTATTTAGACTTATATGCTCTTCCCTTGACCTGCTCACATAGGTAATATATTTTTGAACTCTCCCCTGTAGTCTATAACTAAAGCTCTCATAGAATAACATAGGAACTGGAGTGTTTATCACACTGGATAAGTTATCTCCTCTTTATCACACCTTAGTACATCTCTCCTGTAGTCAATAACTAAACCTCTCGTAGAATAACACAGGAACTGGAGAGTTTATCACACTGGAGAAGTTATCTCCTCTTTATCACACCTTAGTACATCTCCCCTGTAGTCTATAACTAAAGCTCTTCCATAGAATAACATAGGACCTGGAGAGTTTATTACACTGGTGGAGTTATCTCCTCTTTATCACACCTTATTACATCTTCCCCTGTAGTCTATATGCCACCCTTCTACAGAGTTATTTGTTTTAGGCAGGTCATTTAAAACTGAATGGAAACAGTTCCAGAGGTCAATGTCAAATAGTGCTTTGCTTCTATTATTTCTTTTTCCAGGTGTGCCGAACCAAGTGTCCTCACAATAATTTGAAAGCAATTATAGTGCATCCACATTTTCAATAAAACAAAGTAGAGTCCATTAGGGTTTCAAATGTCTCTACCACATCCTGTGGTGGTACAAAAGCAAATGCAAGCAGGTTCCTTACTTGCAGTGCATACTCAGCACTCTCCATGTATTTTTTGGCCACATCTGGTAATTGTTGCATTTTGCGCCAAACACACTGGCTGAAATGGAACATGCATCCTTGCTGTGTGCAATCCAGAAATACCCTTTTGAATGCCACTATGCTTGCAGTTTCAAAGTCTGTCATCACGGTCTGAGGGTTCAACAAAGGGTAAAGCTTCTTCAACTCAGTTAGCACACATATGTGCATGTTTGTTTTCCTCTCACTCATGAGGACAAAGACAAGGGGGATAACAGTCCCAAACTGTCGAGCATGTATGGTGTATATTTGCTGAAATAGCATTGGACAGCTTTTAAAAGTTTCATCAGCATACCAGTTCTGGATGTTTGACAACACTGTTAAATTGGCCAGGGTTGAAAATATTATAAATCGTAGTAATCCAGGTCCACTGTCATGAAGCATAAAGTTCTCACCCTTTGCAGTCTTTACATATTCCCTACCAATTCCCAGCTCTTGCAAATTGGTTGGGTTTGAAAGTGGAGCCATGGCATCTCTCCTCACTCTTCTGATGACCTGCTTTAAATTAGTGAGTGTAGGTAATTGTGCAGCAACAGCAGGTGTGGATGTTTGTGAAGTCACAGCCACCAGTTCATGTTTACTATATTGTGTATTAGCTGCCATTTCTTTTAGATCTCCAACTAATCTCTTTGCCTCTACTTTGGCAATGTCTTCTACATGGTTGTGTTCACCTGGGCCTTTGCAAATTATGCCATCCTTGGTATGGCATCTTGAACTGCAATGTCCACTGCTATACTCAGTGCATTTCCAGATAACGTTTTCCATTGATGATTATCTCTTGGAGGAAGGTACATTCTTCCACCAGCAGCAATTTGGCTCCTTTATTGCTTTCAATACATTCCAAAGGCATTGTGATGGCGCAGGACTGACGCTTGCAGTGCAGACAAGTAGACTTCCATGTTTCAAATAGGCAATAGCGCTTCACTCAGTAGCAGGAGAATTTATACACAGTGACGAGGCTGCGATATGAAACGCCGCTCATTTGACGCCCATGTGATGCCCGGCACAGTCGACATTGTTATGTAGATTTTGACGCGGCTACAACACTTTCTTCGTTCAATACTTTCTTCTTTTAATCCAATGTTATGTTTTTGCCTGCTTTTTTTTCAACATAAGATATTACATTAATCTACAACCGTAGATATGGGTATCCTTTTGAAATGTATGTCTACATTAGTGTTTGCAAATATAATACTTTGCTCTTGTTCTACATTGTTACTGGATAAAAATTAAAAAAGGAAAGGTATCCTAAAGCTGCTGTGGTACTGTAATGTTAACATATTTTTACCCACTTTTTTCTACATAAGAGAAGATATTACATAGATCTACAAGAGTAAATCTTACATTTCTGTTTTTTGAAACTTCACTAGATGTATGTCTACAGTAGTGTGTGCAAATATAATACTTTGCTCTTGTTCTACATTTTAATTGGATTAAAAAAAAAGAAAGGTATCCCAAAGCTGCTGTTTAGTGTAATGTTAATATATTTTTACCCACTTTTTTCTACATAAGGAAATATATTAAATTGAGCTACAAAAGTAAATCTTACATTAATGTTTGCTGAAGCTTCACTCTATATGACTAACACATAACAGTTAACAATATAAAAAAATTATTTTACTTGGGGAAAAAAAGGGCCTTTAATTTTACCAGCTCCCTATTGCTGGAGTGGACTTTTCTCTCCAGATTAAGGAAGGTCTTCTGCAGTGCTTCCTGGAAAGGATGCTGGGGAGGTTGAGGGGAAGAGGTTGTGGGTTCTTCGGGTAAATCTAGTGGAAATAGCTGAATATTATTCCATGTCAAGATACCCATTATAAACATAAACAGTACACATAAAAACATAGAATTTGAGGGCAGATAAGAACAATTCAGCCCATTTAGTCTGCCCATTTTCCTACAAACCCAATACACACATACACTCACATACCCCAATACACACATACACTAAACACTTACATTCACAAACCCAATACTCAGATACACTCATAAACCCAGTACACACATACACTCACAAACCCAATATACACATGCATTCACAAACCAAATACTCATATATACTCTTAAACCCAATATACATATACACTCACATACCCAAATACTTACATACACTCACAATCCTGATACACATATATACTAAACACATACATTCACAAACCCAATACTCAGATACACTCATTAACCCAATACACACATACAATCTCAAACCCAATATACACATACACTATACAATATACGCAGTACACATTTGGGGAAGATGTAAGACATTTTTCTTCCAGTTTTTTTAATTATCCTTTTAGTGGCCATTTTTAAAAATAGTCAGACTATTTTTGAACAGCTCCCCCAATGTGAGGGTGTGTAGTTAGTGAAATATGAAGGTGTGGCTCTAAGCAAGAAAGAAAATGTGCATACTAATTACAGGATGGGTATGTTGTCTAGTAACTGCATGTTTTACATGTCTTAGATGTAGTCCTTTTGAAGAACAGACTCCTAGGACATTAACACAATATGCAAAGTAATTATAGCTAGGAATGACATTTGTTACATATAGTCCTTTTGAAGATGGGATCTTTTGAAAAGAATATTAAGGTGTAACTTGGACAAAAACCTAGAGAGCCTTTGGGATGATGTGCGGCCTATAAATACATTGCTAAAAATATGTCAGTATGTGTACTATAATTAATAATTGTTGTGTACTCAGTACATGCCATAAAAATACTTACTTGTAGGCTGCAGGGGCATGGCGAGGTGGCCACCTGAGGATCAGGAAGGGTCATTCAGGGTGGGTTCCATGCTAGGAGGGAAGTTAAAAAGCAAAGTGTATGAACATGGAAAAATATATGAATTACAGTTATGTTACAACAACACATCCCTCCCAGCAATAAAAATCAAACCAAACATACCTGCATGAATAGTGTGCAGTAATCCTGACTCTCTTCTTTTGAGGTCAGACCACCTCTGAAGAATCTGCCTCCTGGTCCTGGTGATGCCAATGGACCTCTGCATTTTGCAGGCCATTGTATCTAAAATGTGCCTGTGAAGTGCAGAGCCCACTTTGTCCCTGAGCCCATCCATATAGTAGACAAGTATCCCCAGCTCCTCATTTGTAAATGAAGGCTCTCTAGGCATTTTGTATGCTCTACAGCTAGCTGTATGGCTGGCTGTATGTCTGCCGTTCAGCACCTGCGTCATGTTATGGCACAATGTTTTTGTACTTCCCGATGTTCAGCAGCTGCATCTCGTTGTGGTGCAATGTTTTTGTACTTCCTGTTTCATTTTTCTACTTCCTGTTCCTGGAGTGCAGTATTGATGCAATGCATCATTATTGAGCCCTTTATGTGTCACTACAGAGCCTTCCTTTTGTAATGTGTGTAACGTGACATTTGCTTTTTCCCTTTATTGCGTCCTTTTTCCTTTATTGCGTCCGTTAGTGTCCTTATTGTGCCTTTATTGAGGCCTTTTTCCTTTATTGTGCCCTTATAAGTATTTGGCTCTTAATGCATCCTTATTGCGCCCTTATTGCATCCTTTTTTCTTCATTGTGTCCTTATAGTGTCCTTACTGCTCCCTTTGTCCTTTATTGCATCAATTATCGTCCTTATTGCACCCTTATTGTGGCCTTTTTCCTTATAAGTATTTGGCTCTTAATGCATCCTTATTGCTGCTGTATAGTGTCCTTATTGCGCCCTTATTGCACCCTTTTCCCTTTATTGTGCCCTTATAAGTATTTGGCTGTTAATGCATCCTTAATTGATCGTTTTCAACATTTTGACACGGGCGACATGTTGTGCAACGCAAAATGTTGAATTTGCGACTCTTTAAATTCGACATTCTGAATGTGTCAATTGCACTGACGCAACCAAACAAATGCTACATTTTAAGATGCGTGATGCAGATTGCAACATTTCAAAATGATACCGATTTAAAGTGACAGCAGAAGAGATAGCTGTTGTACACATGAGCATTTTATTCCTCTGAAACAATGGACAATGATCCCTTGAGTGCCATAGCAGGGACCAACGCATTGTTGTGCAATGCACTGGACATACCCCTGAAAAGCCATGCAGTAAACATTGTCAAGAAACACATAACGAATATATTACTGAAGTGCAGTTTTATTTCTCATCAACAACCACATGAGACTGGCATGTCCTCATTTCTTTCTTTGCAAGGGAGCCAGATGTGGACAAGTGCAAGCTCATTGTCTTTTTACCCCCTGTATGTTGAAGAGTTTGTGATGGGGTGATTTTTTTGTTGATCTCTGTGTCCCATTCACTCCTTTCTGCAAGGAGTCTATGCAATTTATTATGTTCCCTGAATCTTGCAAGCATTTGGCCCATAATGTCAGTTATTGAAGTCCTCATTGGCTGGACCCTGGTATTCATATGTATGTGTTGTGTTTTGCAGCTGATTGGGGTGGCAGCACAAGCCTCCAAAGGTTCACAGACATCTCCAGTGGAATCTCTGTGCATCTCTCAGAAAGCCTCTACTGGTTGGTATGTACTGGCGGTCAAGATATATGTTTGGAGTTCTTGTCTCTGCATTATGTGGTGGTGTTGTTCCTTGATGTGCCCGACCATAGGAAACCATAGCTGGCCTGCTGAACGCCAAGTCTCCAAGTTGACCCCGGACCTGCTGTGGGTCCCAAGCAGTTAAGCATTTGCCCAAAATAGGCACCCACCAAGTATACATTATTACCCAAATTAGAGGACCACAACAAACTCACCCTAACTAAATAGATTGTCTCAAATAGAAGGGAGGCACAGATGTGATGTAAAATATAAACTATAATAGTGGCTGACTGTAAGCTGAAGAACAGGAGTGGGTAACATATGGTTCTCCAGCTGTAATTATCCCAGATCGGCATCTGTAGATGATGGGAGATATAAAACAAGAACCTCTGGAGAGCAAATGGAAAGTCTGTGTATCAGATCTGACCTTTTCAAAGAAGCAACCGTTGACTTACTATAAATAATAAACTGAGGTTTAGTTATATGTTTCTCGCCAAAAAGCACAATAAACTTGCCTGCCCAGATTTAGGCAAGTCCTTATCTGTCGCAAATCTGTGAATATCTATTTAGTATAATGCAATTAAAAAGTAGTGATAACACCTTTATCCTACTGCGAACAACAACCTAGTGAGGGAAATAAGGGAGGTATTTATACCTTCTCTAATTCAGCTATCACCTGGACAGGGAGCTATCAACCAAGAGAGAAGAAGCCAAAACCTCCCCAAAAAATACAAAATATACAGGTTTCTGTCGAGCTCAAACTAGCATTTATAAATAATTACAAATGTGTTTAGTCAGGATAGCAGCAAGAACGTCATCTTAGCTATATAAACAAAGTAAACAAAAGGAAAGCCTACACATCAGATCTGACTGTTACAAATAAATAACTAATTGAGAGCCACTTGTTGTCCAACCCTGCTCTGTATAAAAAAATTACCAGGTGTACAAAACGCATTACCCCTCTGGCACACAAAGGGTTAAGGTTTCTTTTTCAGGATTGTACAGAAATAAATGAAAAACAAACCACTGTATTTGTCAATTCTTGATTACAGTACAGTTATGATCTTAATATTTAGAAATATATATTTAGAAATATATACTTCCTTCTCACCTAGGTTTGAGAATATGTTTAAATATATGGAATTCGCATTTTCACCTCTTCACTAAGTGGGTTGCTAAGCTTGCAATAGATCTGGGGCTTGAGCGAGCTTAGTATATTATTAGTGTACTGTACAGCACACTTGCACCATTACTAGTAGGGAAATTTGTACCATTACAGACCTAAAATGGCAATTATGCACAAGGCCTGGGGTTTTAACATTATAACTGGGGCCTTAGCCCTCTCTCCTGGGGAGATATAAATGGTGTGATTTGCATCAGAAATGAGTGGGGCTTCGTCATGTGTGGTGGTGGGGCTTAATGGACTTTGACATAAAGTGCACGGGAAATGGCCAGAACAGTATGGAAAAAAGGAGAAGTGGGTGGAAAGTGGGAACATGGTGGGAACTAGGAGAAGTAGGCAGAGTTTCATAAGAAACTTACCACCATGACAGAATCAGCCTCTGTCCCCGGAGACCCTGTAATTTACTTTCAAATACTAAAGTCTCAAGGCAGATCCAGAGAGTTCCCAAGTACGCTTGCAACTGATCTTCACAGAATACTGAGCAAAAGCCTTAGACAATACTTCATGCCATATAAACTTATATTTTACTCAAAATGCCTGGAACTGATGAAACTGAGGTGAAAATAAAAATAATCTGAATTCAGTCCCTACCACCTCATTACAAATAGATAGATCCTGCTATTCCACAAGGAATTAGCAAATCTCTTATTTCACTTCATGCATTGTGGAACACAGAAACTATGGGGTAAAGTATCTTCCCCTAGGAAGCAGGGCATACAAAGTTCTCTGGAGGCAGATAATCCCTCTGTGCTCCACTTTAGCTCACATGGCAGTCTCAGTAGCATAGCAGATGCAGTGGTGTGATGATTCTATTAGTTTTTTATTTTTGTAACTTACATAGGGCTGTTCAATCCTCCATTATGTGGGTTCCTATTCCCTCTTCATCCAGGATGGATATGAAACAGGGGCCAGGCTTTCCCAGGACTAGGGGTCTGCTGGTGATAGATATCAGAAGATTATTAGCCACTCTAAATAACAGTAAATTAGGTTGAAAAAGGAACAAGTCCATCAAGTTCGACATTGGCCACATAAACCAGGAAAATTAGACTTATACAAACCTTCCTGCCTCAAAAAAGCATATTAGTCTATTTACCAGAACTTCCTTTTTTACCTACTAATACAGTATAACCCTGAATGAAAAAGAAATGCATCTAATCTTCTCTTAAAGGGACAGTAATACTTAAAATGTAAAAAACAAAATCAAGAAACAGCCCTTGCTGAAGTCGGCATTAGACCAAGCAACTCTTGGCTTTTTCAAATTAGCATATGCACTCATTCTTTATGCTGGCCCTGTCCCACATCCTCCGCTAGGTGTTCCTCCTATCCGATAAGTCACGTGCTTTCAATGCCATATAGAGATAAGACCGTTGCGGTGGTAAGAGGACTGTTTAATTGGACAGTGTTATTATTTATGTCCTTCAGTTACATCTGAAACTGAACTGATTTTACCATTTAACCAGCGTCAGGAGAACTGAAGAGAGGAGGAGACAGCAAAACTACTATAAAAGGGGCTGGGGACCCCGAGATGCTTATATTCTATTTACACTTGTGAGTGCATTATTTTATTGCTTATTATAATTGTTTTATTAAACTGTTACTCTTAGATCTTTTTTATATGTGGATACACTGTGGAGCCCTTTACATGTGAGGACTGTCCAGATCTGTTTTTGCATTTGAGGGTGGTTTACAAGGTTACCGATACAGAATGGTGTTGGGCAGCAGGTGACTGATCCACCATCTTCCATTTCATTTCATTATCATATTCCATTCAAGATAACTTCCTTACCATCAGACTCTTGGGACACCTTCTGTTCAGACTTGGATTATCAGGGGTGAACATTTCACTTATATTGTGTTTTGATGATTTTATTTATTTATTGATTTATTTCACCTTGTGTATGTGATTTGATATTTAAATATTGAGTTAATTTCCTGTATGTACAGCCACACATAGATTCTATATATCATCATTTAGTATTTTGTGCTGTACCTATTTTTGTTTTGCTTCTGTCCTCAAATCAGATTCACTTTTTAGTTTTAAACAAGTGAGCCAAGCAGCGTCCAAGTTGACAGAGGCTTCCTGAACCAAGGCAATCATTTGCCAAGCCTATGTCCGTAGGAAGAAGTCTGTGTCCTTGGGCCTACAAGAAACAGGCTTATGAGGAGCAGTTGTGTAAGGCAGTGATATGGTCATTGTTTCACACATTTGCTAAGCATTACAAAGTCAGTGTTCTGGCTTCAACTGAAGCCAGTTTTGAACTGAAGATCCTACAGGCTATAATACCTGTGTAGGATCCTTTCTTTCCTTTACTTCTAGTAACCTCTTTTTCTGCTACTTAGTTGAGATACTTGTTTCTGGTTTGCCTAGTTTGCATTTTTCCTGCCTGGAACCCTGCAGGGATAGCTTTGGTGTTTCTCCATGATTTCTATGTTCCATAATGGAAGAAAGAGAAAAGGGAATTTTTGTGCTTTTTTCCTAATAAATTATTTTCTCTTAGTTCTTTCTTTGTTGTGGAACAAAGGACATCTCACCAGGTTGTATGAGTTTGAGGCAGGGTTGTCAGTTGAGCTGTCTGGTATGGTGACCACCTTACTGTCCTACTTCTTTTTTTCTTCTGTCTTAGCTATAGGGTGAAACTGAGATTGCTAGGTGGTGATAAAGTGGGTAGGAGAAGGAGTCTCTGCCTCCAGAGAACTCTGTTTTCAAGTTCCCTACCTGCTAAAGGAAGATACTTTACCCCATGGTCCCTGTTCCTCAAGGACTACGAGAAAGGGATTTATCTGTGAGTAAACATAAATCCCCTTTATCAGGAGATTTATTAACCACCATATACTTCCCTATTTACCTTTGATCAAGTACAAGTATAAGCCATGGGTTTACCCCATTTGGGAAACAGGCCCTTAAAAGGTCACATAAAATTCCCCAAAGTCCTATTTGATTTAATGCGGCTTCCCGATGCACTTGAGACATTTCTGGCATTAACTGGGTTGAAATCCCCTACTTACAATATTTTGACTTGTGCCTTTTCATGGATTCTATGTTGCTGTAAATGTGACATCAAATCACATATAACTTCAAAACGTAGACAATACATTGAGATTAGTTTATACAGTAGCACAAAATATAGGCCATGAACTCAGTTGATGGCCATTCTTGCAAATATTGCTATATTCCCCACTTTCAACCTTGTAGAATCCCATAGGTTAATGAAACAGATTGCCATAAAAATAATTTCAGTTGGTGACACAGCTGGAAGTCATACGTCTGGAAGATATTGAATGAGTTCAGATATTGATTGTCACTTTGAGCATTGTTTCTCATTTGTGCGTTTGCAGAAGGTTCATGGAGGACTCAACAGCTAATGAGCTCTTCTCACATACTCTAAATTGAGATGGGCAGCCAACAATGAATGGAAAGTTCAAGGACTTTTTGAACCTAAAAGACCTTCTCTTTTATATCTTGTAAACGAGAAAGTAGATAGAATCTCATTGTATTGTAGATAACAAAAAGAAGCCACACAGAAATGTCTTACCTCTCAGACAGCACAAAAAGACTAATCTATAAAATATGATAAAAATAATTGAAGTAAAAATTCTGGCTCATATAGGATACTATAACAAAAGTTAAGTGATCAATACTAATTATAGCCTTTAATCAATAACAAGATTTGCTATAGTTTTGATTTGTGCATTCATTTAGTTTTGAATGCAAAATTTAACGAAAATTTCATGAAAATTTCGTGTTTCATGACATTCAGATTAAAATGTCAAACAAATGGCATGGGACACACAATTCCAGATACAAGAACAGCATGTTCATTTATTTTTTTCAAATTCATTCATTCATTCATTCATTCATTCATTCATTCATTCATTCTTACTGAGACGCTTACAGCACTTTCATTACCCACTTAATTTCATGTCAGAGATCCAGCAGTTTCCTCAATTTTGTTGTCCTCCTACATCTTCTCTCAAAAAAAAAAACCTAATACCCTACCACCACTGCCGCAGCCACCTCTATTAAAAATAACACCTCCCCCGCCCCTTAATCTTGCTCAGGTAGTTTCCTGAGCTAGAATGTGAAAAAAAAATGAATAGGAATTGGATTTTATATGGCCTTCCTGTTCAAATGAGTTCCCATGCTGCCAGTGGCTGGCTGGAAGGTGACGTTACACGCATCTGTGACTCTTCCAGCTATATGCTGATTGGCTGGGAGGAGAGGTAACTCTAGGACATGTTCCATGCCATATGTTACCCCACAATCCCAGCCAATGAGAGAGTTGGAACTAATTTGGATGGCCATATAAAAGTCAATATCTGTTCAGTTTTTTCCTCATTCTGGCTCGGGCAACATTATTAACCTTTTGCTCTGCAGCATCTTGTCTGAATATCACCACTATATTAAAGGGATAGTAATACTTAAAATGTAAAAAAATATATGTTGTAGAGTTTATCCCTCTGAGTAAAACAAGGGCACTCCCACTGCTGAAAGGTGTTTCATTCAAAAGTTATTAATTTTCAAAGTTGAATTTTTTAGGTGCAATATCACAGTGGCCTGAAATTGTACAGTGGCGCTGTTGCTACACCATCCTATGGAAATTTATGGTCAACTGACCAGAGCTGTCCATAGGATCGTGTAGCAACAGCGCCACTGTACAATTTCAGGCCACTGTGATATTGCACCTAAAAAATTAATCTTTGAAAACTAATAACTTTTGAATGAAACACCTTTCAGCAGTGGGAGCACTCTTGTTTTACTCAGGGGGATAAACCCTACAACATATATTTTTTTACATTTTAAGTATTACTATCCCTTTAAAGACTAGTGTAATAGCCCGTGTACTCAGGCCAAGGTCCAGGTGGTGTTAACCCAAAGGGTTAAGAGGCCAGTCCTGCTCTGTGTCCTGCCAACAACGCAGTCATGCACTGTAGAGACTGCCTAAAAGCACAGAATTCTCCCAGCACAGAACTCCCAGCATTCTGTGCCACCAGTATTCTGTGCTCCCAACATTCTGTGCTCCCAGCATTCTGTGCTCCCAACATTTCGTGCTCCCAGCATTCTGTGTGTTTGGGCAGTCTCTACTGCACATGACACTTCTGACAAACATCGTAGCAAATTATTATATAGGATGAGGTTTTAGTCATGATAAAATATGGATTTACTCTAATACTGTTTGTATTTGCTTTTAGCTATTTTGGTCAAAACTGGTTGCAATCCATTAATTTTTAATGTTTTTTTTTTTTTTTGTTTTTTTTTGGGGGGGGAGGGTTGCTTTCCAAAACCTGGACTGGAATTGTAAGCACCCCTCCCACTCCGAGGTGCAATGATCATTGTCTTTAGGGCACTATATAATGCCTGACAAAGAATCTCTCTCTGTCAATGAATAAACTAGGAGAGATTCAGCTCATAGGGCAAAGGTTAATTAATGGCCATATTAGGTGATTAAAACCTCATCTTTAATATAGGGGTGATATGAAGGCAATATGCAACAGAGTAAATGGTTAGTAATGATAACGTACTGATGTACACAAATACTTTGTGTATTCGGTATTAGCTGTTTTGGTCACCAGTAATTTAAAATTATTTTTTTTTATTTGGGTGTGTTTACCAAAACCTGGACTGAAAACTTTATTTTTTCCACTAGTGTAGTGGGTTGCTCCAAAAATGTTCCTCTTTTGTTTTGTGCATATGAACCACTCACAAGTGAATAAAACATTTTTTAATACAGTGTACTCTGTAGGAGCTTTTCCGATACAATGGACACCTCTCTAGAAAACAAGAGGGTTAAAAACCCCTATTAAATCAATGTGAATTTTTATTTGTTCCCATTAGTGCAGTGGGTTGCTCCAAAATTGCTCCTCTTTTCTTTTGTGGATATAACTTACTCACTAGTGAATATAACATCGTTCCCCTGTTATCGACACTCTGGACCTTGATTAACAGAGGTGGAAGACAGGCTAACACAATACACCTGAAGCACATATACAAAGAACACAATTTTACAAAAGGCAAAACATATGCAGCTGCTCTTACGGATTTTGTTAAACATAAATTAGACCTAATGGATTCTGGCACTACAACTATCCCATCATGGTTTCCCTAAGACCAGGCAATGCATGCAGGAAAACTACAATGCTCATGCAGCACATATGCAATGAATGCAATTTACAAATGGTAAAACAAATGCAGTTCCCCTTACAGATTTCATTACACAAAAATTGTATGTCATGACAATACATGTTCTCCCTACTGGAGCTATGGAAAAAAAGGAGTATCAATGTCCTCCCTGGGTGACTGGTGGGGGCAGGTTTATGCATCATTCATACTCTTTCCCTACTCAGCCTGGACAGATCCAGGAGCGTAATACTGAGCAGGCAATTTTCACGGTGGGGAAGGGGTTGCAAAGCCAAAATATAGCTCCAGGGGTCATGCCCTTGCAGGAGGGTGGCCATATCTGCAGACAGTTACTGACCAGTCCATAGGTGCTGAAATGCTTAGATTCTAATTGGCAAGAGGTCATACTAAGGTATACTAGGGGTTAAACTTCCCATCTTCACAATACTATTTATTTTCTTATGACATACTGCTTAAAAAAAGGTGTCTGTTTTATCCATTTGTTTCAAAACCATTTTACTAGATCCATTCTCCATGTTGTGTGTACTTGCAGTAGTCCAGTAACTGCCCCATTCTACACTGTTTGTGTGATTGTATAATATTAAGTTTCCCTTCCCTCCATTTTGTTATAGTATAGTGTAATCTGCCTTTTGCCTTCCCCCGGCCTCCTCCATTTCAGCCACTCTGGTAGTGCTTGCTCTGTAGAAGGAGTTTTGCTTTGCAATCGCAAGTGAGATTTGAAACCTAAGTGAGTTGTGAAACATCAGTTTGGCGAAATATACCTTTTTGTTTTTGTGTGAATTGCTAATTTATTTTTTCTTCTCATTATTGTATTGTTTTTCTGGGTTTTATATTATTTATTTCCTCATGACCTACTTTTATAAAGCATGTCTGTTTTATTAATTTGCTCTAAGTTTATCCTCCATCCGTTTTTTGTGCAACTTGCCCTCCCTCTATTGTCTTTTAGTGGTTATTTTCTTGTAGACTTCTTTCCCGTTATTTTTGAAGTCTGTCATTTGCTCCTTCTCTTCCCAGTGTTTGCTACAACTATAAGAGCATCTCAGTCACTCTGAAAGAGTTTGAGTTATAGAAGGAATAGTTATTTGCATTCCCAAGTAAGGCTTGAATCTTATGTGAGATGTAAAACATCAAGACATTAAAAAAACAGGAGTTGGTGACTGTATTTTTATAATATATGGTTTGGGGCAATGCAGTGGTTGTTTGATAGCTTTTTTTCCATTAAACCGTTAGGAAGTATGGACATTGCCCAGTTGTAGGCAATTTTCTAATTTGTGAGATAAAAATGTTAACCCTTTTGTAAGAAATTCTATCTACCAAGGGTACAATTGTTCTTTGGGGGTAGGTTGTAACCTAAGAGTAACACACGTAAGGGATAATAATAAAAGATGATTGTATTATGTACAGAATCAAAATACTGTTACAGTTTGGATGGTATATACATGAACAAAATAATATTATAGATTACAGGTATGGAAAAGATGGAATTGAATTGGATACCAGTAAATTATATGATCAAAATCTCCTCACACCCTCCAGCACAAATCTTGGTTTCTGATATCTTATCTGCTGGGCTCACATCAGGACAGGAAACAGGACTG
The DNA here is from genome assembly GCA_037306005.1 of Rhinophrynus dorsalis. NCBI lineage: Eukaryota > Metazoa > Chordata > Amphibia > Anura > Rhinophrynidae > Rhinophrynus > Rhinophrynus dorsalis. The sequence continues at coordinate 536,253,629 of CM074718.1, read as the reverse complement.
CTGTGCTCAGGCTGCTCTCACTCTGTTCTCCTCTGCTCTCATCTCATACTCTCCTCAAGTTCTCCTGAAGTTCTGATTCCACCCCAAAAATACTGCTCCTTTATACCATTTTTCATGTCACTTAGGTCTGGTGTAAACTGGTTAGCTCAACTGACCTTTCCTCACCACACCCACTTGCCATTCATGGTGACATCAAAGAGATATTATTGATAGGGAAGACTCCAGGAACAGGAGCATTTGGTTTCTTATCTGAACTCTTTGTTTAGTTGACAAGACAGTTTGGCTTATCCTTACTCCTTTCACATTTAACTAGAAGAGACCTTCATTTGAGTTCTCAAACACCTGTAAAATCCTTTGAAGCCACCTCTTATTGATTTCATGCTTTGTTCCCCTGGAATTTGGGAAGGCTGACATTGAATTCTTAATTAAGGAAATAGAATTCCCACTGTTCCAAGCCATAATACAGATCTTTACCCATGCATTTTATACATACATATATATATATATATATATATATATATATATATATATACGTACCCCTCTGGCACTCAAATGTTTAAACTGATGGCTAAGATTAAAAGATTGTCTGTGTCCTTTTGTCATGTGCATTTGCCAGTTGTTCTAGTACTTCTGCCTCTAAACTCAGATAGATCACTAAACTGGTCAATAAATGCCCAAAGTAAGAAATAGAGAGCAAACTTTAGGGGTCAATAACAACAAAACATTTATTGAAAACATTTACAAAATATTAAAATACACATCAAATCTCACTCAACACAATTTGTAGCATTTGTTTTTTCTTCAGAAGGTCCTTAAGTGTTTCAATAAGTGTATTACCATTTTGAAGATGATACAGGGTTGACTTTGTAGGAGGGATAAACCAAATGCATGAGAGTTTAGGAAAACCTGAGGAATGGACAAGAGTATGGGATCTAAAGTTAATGCTGAAAAGTGCAAGATAATTCATTTATGACACAGAAACTCAGAAGTGGAATACAGGCTTAAGGTAATGTGCTGAGAGAAACATTTGAGGAAAGGGAGTTGGGATTTATTTCAGATGATGTAAATCAATGCAGTACTGCAGTGGGAAAAGCAAACTGGGATACATTTAGGATGGGCAAAGCAGGGTATATTTACCATATCACGATTATGTTGCCGCCAAGAGGGTACAAGCCATTCCATTATCACATGCTCTAGTTTAGTTTAACAAATATATGGCTTTGTGATATTGTCTCTCAAAACTCTGCATGCACAAAGGAGTATACCGATAGTATGGGCTACCCTGCTTCTGTTGTTTAAGAATACTGCCATAACATGATTATTGGCTGTTACCTGATGCTGTATGCTATTGTTGTCCAGTGGTAAGAGGGAACCTCATTGGGTAGTTACAGTGACATAATATGTACTCTGGCCACTTATCCACTTATCTGTTGTCAGGTGAATTTTCTTGCTTATGTCTTTTCTAGGCATTTTGCCCACCACACTGACCACTTACTTATACAATTCTGGCATAGCTATCCTGGAAAAATAATTGTGAGTTGGGATATACCAACAGGGTGCAATATAAGACATCAGTTCTTTAAAACCTCTGTTTCCTACAAATAAAATAAGGCAACATGTCAACTGCCAACATTCTGGCAACATCTGCAAGCATACTTTGGGATTTTTTTTAGAAGTTAAGCCCTTCCCAAGGAGTAAGTGTGGGTTGGCATTACTATGTCCATTTATTGCTTTAATAACATGAGTTGTAGTGTTGGAAATAGCAGTGGTGGTGGTGATGGTGGCATGTGTGAGCAATATATGACCTTTGTCATCTCCTCCAACAAACCCAGAGCCATAGGTGTTACTGTAAATCAAGAAAATCTTGGCACACTGGCATATAACAGTACTACTCTTTTGTGTACCAGATCCCAGGAACTCTTAGGAATGCATCTACTGTTGCTAGATCATGCATGTCTCCTACATGTGCTTGTGCTTTAGGTGGGATTTCATTGGAGATGCCCCTAGGTGAGATCCTGCTTTCTCCCTGCTCATGTGCCTGTTACACAGACAACAGATAGCAACATATTTAGCTTTTGGATATGAGTAAAGTATCTCCATACTTCTCTCTAGACTAGACTTCATGGTTAAGAGGTTCATGAGGGGCTACTACTACTACTACTGGGGCTAGATTTTCAAATGTACTAGTAGGTGTCAAAAGTGTTGCACTTCAAACAGCTGCTGAAGCACTCAACAAAGCTAGGGTTGTAGATGCTGATGACCTGTGTTGCTGATTACTCAACAATAGTTTGTGGCTGGGAGTTGGATGGACTTGGAAGTGGCAATGATACTGTTGATGACTAACTGGATGATTGTGTATTTTGGCATCTTTCCTTGTCCAAAATCAGACTTTCCAGTTGATTTCTTAAACTATTTGTAAACAGTTTCAGTGCTCCTTTCTTTTTCCTTTCAGTTTATTTTATGGCCACCAGAGCTGGGCTCCAGAATAAGCATAAAGGGTGGTAGGTCCCATACTGGGACAGCCGGGCTTGTAAATCTGCAGGTCCAGGTGCACTCTATCCTTGGCACACATCTAAAAACAGCCTTGTCCAGCAGAAGGCAGTGCTAGCTAACCAATGATAGTGGAGTACTATCAAGACCATACTCCTCTACCATTAGCTATCATTGGCTCTATCATTATCTGCCTGATATTCCGCATATGACGGGCAGAAGGCGCAAACAAAAACTCTTCTTTATTTGTATAATAAATGGAACATGTCCATGAACACAGTAGACTGGAGTGTAAATATATATTGAGGGATAAACCTAGGATATACAAATAGTTGTCTCTAAAATAAATTAAATGCTCAAAACATAATGTATTTTGTGTTATACTGCAACAAAAAGCATTTTCAGCTATACTTAGACCTGCTGGGTATGATGGAAACTGAAGTCCAACAAAGGCTGATAATCTTAAAAGGACACTATCAACTAAAAACGACTTTAGTAGCTTCGAAACAGCTTTCATAATCACCTTTAGACATGTTTTTATTTAGAAAATGATATACTGAGTTACTGTATCCCTAGTAATAATAATAATAATAATAATTCCCTGTAATTATCTTGGGGTAGGTGCTTCTGGGGCAATGATATATAATAATACCAAACATTTACCACCACCACCCACACACAAAACAGCTTCACAGAAAGGCAGATCTCCCTTAAAGAGGCACACTCCAGTATTCCTATATAAAATGTTAATTTTATTAAACAGGTATCAAAGCCAGTACACAGAGACATAGAACATTTAAAAAAACAATATGACGATCACATGATACAGATGTATTTAACATCAGAGGCATCAATATTGACAACCTCTGTGTTGAGATCCATGTCCACACATTATTCAAAATAAGCAAGATATAAAATACAAACAAATAAATCAACAGGTGTTACATATCAATTGGCAAGATGCAAAACTATCCTAAGTGTGCTGTTTTTATGCTATTGTGAAAGTAGATTCCAGTTGTGGTCATGTCCTCTCTCATAGTAGATGGCACTCCTAGTGGAAAATGGTCTGCCACCCCTGATAACATCCCATTATGCCCCCATGTGAGTGTGGGTCTGGGTAAATTGTAGCCATTACACATACATACAGACACAAATAAATATTACATATAAGCTTATGTGCATGTATGTTTGCCCCTACTGATTAAAATGCGATCTGTCAGTTTTGAAGCTGGTGAATAGAGTTTGCAGATCCATCTGGACTTTTCTAATTGGTGAATGAGCAATGACCAGATGTGATCCCGCCGCTGAAAAAAAATAGGTACATGGCTAATGCAATAGGAAATACTTTGATATCCTTGGATATTATTCCATTTGCCACTTGATTAATCCTCCAACTAGTGGTAGCTATGTTGTCTAATTAACTATGACGGTGCCCGTGATTGGTGCTATCCAGTGTCTATCACCTGCAGGGGGCTCCCATTGGCTGCCTGCTGTCAGCCCGCCTCACATTGCCTTTTTAAACTCAGTCAGGGCACCCTTTGGTTTCCCTTTCGTAGTGTCTCTGACAGTATCTTTTTCTGTCCTGCCTGCCATGCTGATTGGGCCTGAGTTCCTGAGTTCCAGAGTACCAGAGTTCCAGTGTCCTGAGTCTACCTGTTCCTGTGTACCTGCCTGCTTGTCGTTCCAGTCGGTTCCGGTTGTTCTCCGTGGTTGCTGATGTTCCGGTCGCCTGTCAGTTCAGCGGTGCTCGTTCCGGTTGATCCTCTACCTGTTCTCAGTGGTTCCCTGTTTGCAGTCGCTGAGGCGACATTGCTCTCATTTTGCTCCGGCGATATTCCTACTGTAGGCTCCAGTGTGCGGACGCTGGTTTACTCCATTAAACCTGGTGGCATATACTATTGTTGGTTCCAGCGTGCGGACGCTGGTTTGCTCCATTATACCTGGTGGCTTATATTACTGTTGGTTCCAGCGTGCGGACGCTGGTTTACTCCATTTAACCTTGTGGCCTTTACACTGTTGGTTCCAGCGTGCGGACGCTGGTTTACTCCATTCAACCTGGTGGCTCATACTACTGTTGGTCTCAGCGTGCGGACGCTGGTTTACTCCATTAAACCTGGTGGCTCATACTACTGTTGGTCCCAGCGTGCGGACGCTGGTTTACTCCATTAAACCTGGTGGCTCATACTACTGTTGGTCCCAGCGTGCGGACGCTGGTTTACTCCATTAACCTTGTACCATTACTCCTGTTGGTTTACTCCAGTACGCCTTGCGGTTCACATTCCTGTCAGTTGGTCCCAGCGTGCGGACGCTGGTTTGCTCCCTGACTGTAGTCAGGTACTGTGAGGTCCGAGTTGCTGTCCAGTCCCTATGCAGTTGTCTTGTAGTTCTCTGGCATGAGACTTCTGCTTGAGCGAGACTGCTTATCCTAGTTGCTACCTCTTCCATCCTACTGTCATTGTCACCTGACAGTCAGTTGGTTCCAGGAAGGTCTCCTCTCTTGGGCTGCCCTGCCCGGTATTGGTAAGGCCGGTAGAACCTATTCACGTTGCCATCCTTTAGGATGCCTTACCCGGTATTGGCAGGGCTGGTAGAGCCTACTCACAGTATTCCCTCAGGCTGCCTTGCCCGGTATTTGTAAGGCCGGTAGAACCGGTACGTTACCATCTCACGGTTGCCTTATCCGGTATTGGCAAGGCCGGTAGAGCCTGCTACTGCTATTTCGTCTAGTCGCCTGGGTTGCCTTGCCCGGTATTATTGGCAAGGCCGGTAGAACCTATTTATATGGTCATTTGCTTATTTGTATTGTTTGTATGTGTATGATAGCCCTATGGGATTGCCTTAACTTTTCAATAAAGTTATGTTTTTACCTAAACCTTAAGTCTGAGAGTCTTAACTAACCGTGACATTATCTTATGGCAAATTTAATTGTCCTCAGGGTTGCTGGGCATTGATTCCTTGGGCATGCAATATCACCTGTATTTCTGCCATTGATCACCAAAATGTTATCACCTTACATTATCCATTTGAGTGCCAGAGGAGCACAGATGGTTGGATCTTTACACAATTATTCTTCCAGGACTCCTTGCTGGGTGTTTGGGGTACTTTAGTTATGCAAAAGGAACCATGTCTCTTACTACAGGAATGCTATTGAATGATAATTAAAGATTCATTTTTGAGACCTATTCCTATAGGGGTGATGTACAGAGCTTGCATTCGTTAAAAGGATAGTAATGTTTCACAATAACAGCAGCTCCAACTAATCTTCATAGTATTTGGCCATAGAAAGTGCTATTTCAATACTGTCTGAGTTGTAGTTCAAAAGTTATTGAAAGATAAAGTGTACCTCTCCCACCCCTTTTAATTAGTGTAAGCCACCTCCCCTCAGATGTGAAATCTGGTCTTGGGACCAGACAGCTCACAGCAAGGGACAATCTTCTTACTGTGAACATAAGGAAGACTCTGTCTCCCTTGACAGGTTTTTCACGTTTTTCCCTTATGCTAATTGAAGATTGTCCCTCTCTGAGATCCATCTGGACACCACCTTGCTGCTCTGAGGAGAGCAGTGTTGCATCAGTAAAAGGGGTGGGAAAGGGATACTTTATCATTCTGTTACTCTTGAACTACAAGTCTGACACTATTGAAATAACACTCTCTTCGGCCTAAATATTATGAATATGTGTGTATGTGTGTATGTATGAGCTTATCTGTGCTAGTGATTGCCCTCCGAGAGTGCTGCTGCAAGGTGCGGGCGACATTGTCTTTCACTTCCTGAGTGTTGCGCTTATGCACATTTGCTATTCTTATAGGCCTATGGTTAATTGCAGAGTGAGTCTCAGCCTACTTGCTAGGCCTTATAGGCCTCAGTCTACCAGTACTCCTTTGTCCTTTTGTGGTGTACCTGCGCATTTGCTCTGGTGATATTCCTATGCTCTGTTCCTTGTATGACCTCTGGCTATGTCTGACTCCGGTTACGTTTGATCCCTGACTTGTTGCCATCCGCTCCGGTCTGACCCGTGGCTCCATCTGACTACCCTCTCCGGTCTGACCCTTGGCTCCAACTGACTACCAGCTCCGGTCTGACCCTTGGCTCCGTCTGACTACCCGCTCCGGTCTGACCCTTTGCCTCCGGCTGACTACCCGCTCTGTGCTGACCCCATCTTGGCTGACTATCTGATACGGTACTGATCTTGGCGTGGCTGACTTACTGCTCTGTGTTCTCGACCCTTGGCCTGACTGACTCCTTTCTCTCGCTAGACCGTGCTCTAGCTGTTCCCTCTGGTACAAGCTGTTCTCCTCCCGCTGTGCCGGACCATGTCTCTGGCTATTCCATCCTGCTTGCTACTACCGGTTAGTGTCTTGTGTACTCCCTAGCGCTCTAGGAATCTCTGTCACCATTGCCTATCGCTACCCTAGAGTTCTAGGGATTTCAGTCACCATTGCCTATCGCTACCCTAGCGTTCTAGGGATTTCAGTCACCACTGCCTGTCACTACCCTAGCATTCTAGGGATTTCAGTCACCACTGCCTATCGCTACCCTAGAGTTCTAGGGTACCCGTGAGTTGATGTTGCCTGTAGGTTTACCCTAGTGTTCTAGGGAAGTTTCTCTCGCTTTGCTTGGGCATTTCCGATTCACACGCACTAGTAGCGACTACCATACTTGCTACCAGTAACGCCTGTAGTCAGATTTGGATCAGCCTCTCTTCTGTCAGTGGATCCTGTGCTGTCTCCATACCTGGCTAGTGAGGGTTGGGGAAGTGTTTGTGCACTGTCTCCATACCTGGTCCTGTGAGGCTTGGGGAAGTACTAATCGTATATTTTCTGTTCTTATTTTATTGCTTTTACTGTATATGTACTTGTCAGCGTCGTTTTTCTTAGTCACTCTGTGACAGAGCTGAAGTGGCAATACAATATATACCAAAGGGTACAGGCACATGGTATTTCAGGTAAGCAAAGATAAATAAGTTGCACAGACAGATTCATGTCTCTTAGCCTTTTTGATACTTGTGCAACTTATATTAGAACCCAGAGTTAATAGGACAAGATAGGCTGGAGTGAAAATTCACATTTAATTAGATTTATCACATTCATTATTACATTCTCTCTTTAATTTAATGTCATTTATGAGTCTGTCACAGGGATGGGCAACCTGATGCCCTTCAGCTGTTAACACCCACAACTCCCATCATTCCCATCCAACCAATAAATGGCAGGGGGTAATGGGAGTTGTAGTCCTCAAAAGATTGAGGGCCTCAAGTTTCCCACTCATCGCTAGCAGGTCCAATATGATATAAGTAAATACCTCTGCCTAAGGTTATTTTTCAAATGTAAAAAACATAGTTGATGCAGATGCACTTGGAAAATAAACAGAGAATTCCTGTGAGCCCAAAGCACAATTTACTTTGTGTTGATATACACACCTCTTTAGTCCTCAATGTTTAATCTCACATTCCTTTGACAGAGAGCAATTCCATCTGCATCAGTTGAAAAGCTCTTTGAGACAGTTTAATGTGTTTTCTTTTAAGATTTTTATGGTACCTAAGACACAAGAGTAGAAAAGTCAGCACTTTATTCCTGATTTTAACCTGAAAATTGTAGTGAATTATCTAATTGGAAAACATTATGCACAGCATAACCATCAGGGACCTAGAGAATCTAGCCATATAACCACTCTAGTATTTGTCCAGCAATTATGATAAGGAGGAAAGTAGATAAAACTATTGGACTGATGGAAGATAATAAACATACCATTGTAGTTTCTCATTTAGTCCAATTTTTTTGCCAATTCCAAATGATGTTAACCTACTCTGAGACTGAATATTAGAAATGGAATACTGGGGCTAATGTGCTAACATGAACTGGAGCAATTGCATGCAAGCAAACTGCACCACAGGGGTAAAAATTTGTATTGATTTAAATGGGGATTGAATGCTAGAGAGGTCCAAACACATTATTAAGCAATGCGTTAGCGACATTTATGGCATTCAAGGAGTTTAAAAGCCTATTAAATCAATGGTGACTTGAGGGGGCATGGTTGCCATACAATGAAGTAAGATGTGAATCAGAGATCTCTGCATTTCTTTTGGACCTAAAAGGCTCAAAGCACCATGAGATCTGACTTATACTTCCTAAAAGGCTCACCATCTAGCATGGGTGGGATTTCGAAGAAATCCACTTAATCTTGTGAAAATTTCCCAAGCTGCAGAAATGGACTTGATACACAATAGAGATGGCTTTGATGACAGGTAAGGACTCAACAAGGCGGTGCACACTATGAGGAACAACAAAGTGACAGATTCACTAAAACACAACCAGGAGCCTTCCACTCTCCCCCTTGTGACTTTACCAGCCATCAGACTGCTACTTATCCCTCCATGAAGACCTACAACTAGTCATAGGGGAAATAAAGAAATAGAAGAAGACAAAAAGGCTGTTAGTGTCAGCATTAGTGGGAACGGATGCAATTCCTGTAGCCAGGGAGAACTGGAGACCAATGAGTTGAGTCACTTGATGTTACATGTAAGGCAGGTAGAGGAGATGGGGACTGCAGAATAAGAATAAGCAGTACTGAAGGTGGTGATCGGATAGTGGAAAAGGGGAGTTGTTTAAATCAGAATGTACACAGCCTCTAGTAAACACAAGGTCTAAGAAATGACCATCCCTGTGAACACTAGCAGGTACACGTGTAGTCCAAATGCAAATGCCAGAGAGAGAAAAGTTGAAGTGCCCCAGAAGATGGGAGGGTGTGTCTGAAGACAGTAAAAAGGAAAGCCTTGATTCAAAGTTAGAAAGGAAATTTGACAGTGTACATATGGAGGTAGGTGGCTGATAGATAAATGCAACCTGAGCATCACAGGAGCAAAAATATGAACAGCATGTGACTCAAAAAAAAGGAGAACCCAGAAAATGGCTCTTTATTCCTATCCTAGTGTGTCTGTTTCAAGTATAGGACAAGTTCTTAATAACAAATGATAAGGGGAAGTGGTGCTCCCTTTAGCCTCTCATTTTTGCAGTCATCATGGAACCCTTGGCCCAGGCAATCAGATCTCACCCTTATATATCAGGGATTAAGCAAGGGACTAAATTTAGTCTATTTTCTGGTGATGTGTGATTGATGGTTTGGCTACTGGTGTGTGACCAAGACCATGTCTTTCCCTGGTCTGCCGGGACTCTTTTTGCTGCCTATAGATTTGGGGGTAAGGTGGAATCTTCTCATAAGTTAATTTCTAACCCATCTCCAGCTTTACCACTGAAATTTCTCTTTGCAGTGATTACAGACATTTTTTTCCTCAGGGTGGTGGATTGCTAGGGGTTCTCTCAGTTTGGGCCACCTGTATGGAAAGAATGGGGTGATGGACTTTAAAACCATGAGAGAGAAGTGGAATCTACCACCTTTCGATTTCCCAACTTTAAACATATTAATATTGATAGAGACCTATCAATATTAACTTAGTCCTCCCCCACTCCAACATCACTGGAGTCTCTGTTGAGCTAACAGAGGTTTCTCTGGTCTACTCACGCCCTCTCCTATTATTATAAGCCCAACTATGTCAGGAAGTAGGAAGCCAAGCTGAACTCTCAAGTTTCAGTATCACAATGGTGACAAGCCTTTGGGGCAGCTAAAGTAGCTTCTAGTTGTATTAATTGTGTTGAATCTGCTCTTAAACTCCAGCTTCACTGGTACTACATTAACAGTGCTTTGGCTACCATCTACACCAATGCCTCAGCAATCTGTTGATGGAACTGCAGGACTAGGGGAAATTACTTCCATATTTGGTGTGAGATGGCTTCTCCTCTGCCATCCATAACATGACTGCTATTCATGGAATAGAAAAAGACATGAAAGGTGGTGCCAATAATGACTTATCACACCATAAAATACTCAATAAAAACCAAGTAGTTGCTCTCACATTAAAAAGTGGCTGTGTATATACATATGAATATGCAAAGCTAATAAAGCTTGTAGAGATTTTTTTTACGGGCTCTGCTCGGTGTCCACATTTTGCTTGTCTTCCATCGGTAAGGAAAAACCACTCCAGAACAAAACAGTGACTGCTCATATTATGTAGATTTATTATAAAAAAATACAGGTTAAAATCAATAAAAAAAAATATATGAATACCTATATTTCTATGTGTTTAGCAGCGCTTTTCACTGCTTTATCAAGAATATAGGTATCAATGCTTTGATACCTACAATCGTGGTAGACAGCGTAGTGGGAAGCCGTATTTTCTATATTAAATCTACATCATATGTAAGTGCAGTTAATTGTTTTAATTGATTATTTTATGGAGTATTAAGGCACTATTGGCGCCCCTTTTCTTGTCCGTTTCTATTCCATGTATACGGTTCATGAGTGGACTCTTGGTGGTTCCCACTGGTTGTTAAATGAGGTTAGCTATACCACTTGATGGCCATTGTCTGGGTATGGATGGCTCAGCTTAAAGGTTAATGACTATTGCTCCCTTTTCCCTACTTATCTCATTCTTCCATTGCTCTAATCATTCACACGATTCCCTCGCCTACTCCCTTCCTTTACTACTTTCGTGCCAAGTCTACCCTTTCCTCTTGCCCTTTGATGTAGTGCTATTGTTCAATACCATACTCTGTGTAATTGTGCTGGTCATTATGTCTCTTTGTAACCTGCACTCTTCTAAATCCACTTAAAATAAATAAATAAATAAATAAAAAAAATCAATGGTGACCTATGGTACAATAAGATTGCCCCAGAATTCCTCCAGTTTTTGTAGTACATCTACCACATTAACTCTTAAATGGAATTGTACTCTATATTCACTGTACTCCAATCTAGCACTGATAAACTTATATGTTACAGGAAGCCTAAAATATATATATGTCTCCACACAGGGTTAAATATGCCTTATGTATTAAAGGCTGCCATGTTTATAACCAGCAAGCCATAATGCAGAGCCCTTTAATCCATTTTGTTGATGTATGACTAATAGGTGTTTTAGAAGTGATTGTATAGTAATGCTTGTTACCTGCTAGGAATAGGATAACAACTACTATGAATACAAGAAGGACTGGTACTAACTGCTTTATATATTGTCACTCATTACAAGTTTTGACAAACAAAAATAATCAGTAAGTGATATAGGGAAAATGAGTGTGTCATAAAGATCTTGAAACCTTACCATTCAAATCACACAATTATAAGGGACAGAAATAATTAAATTCTAGTTGGCAGAGCTATAAAGCTAATCTATTAATGAACTTCCCAAGGTGCTACAAACACTAAAACTGATTAAGGTCAACAGAAAAAGAAATTTTGTGGAATATCATGGAATATTAAAACAGGCATAGTTGCAGTGCTGGAAGTAAAATATTTTGCCCTCATTGCACATAAAATATATAGTCAAGATGATAAAATTTAACTGGGAGAAAGTTAGAAAAGTATGTGATTTAATTAGAATGAAACTGGTTCTAAGTCACAATTGTATATACAATCTGGTGTATGTGATGCATTGCAGGAGATAAAAGAAAAATATCTCTGTCTATTTAGACTTACCCTTAAAGGGATAGTAATGTTTCACAAAAACAGCAGTTCCGATTAATCTTCCTAGTATTTGGGCCATGGAGAGTGTTATTTCAATACTACAGAGTTGTAGTTCGAGAGTCATTGAATGATAAAGTATCCCCCTCCTACCTATTTTACCTAGAGTAAGCAACCAACCCTCAAATGTGGAATCTGGTCCTGGGACAAGACAGCTTGCAGCAAGGATCAATCTTCTTACTGTAAGCATAAGGAAAACCTGCCCCCCCCCCCCCCTGACAGGTTTTTCCTTATGCTCATTGAGGATTGTCCCTCTCTGAAATCCATCCAGACAGTCTGCTCAGAGGGGAAGAATGTTAAAGGGGAGGGAGAAGCATACTTTATCATTCAATTACACTTGAACTACAACTCTGACAATATTGAAATAACACTCTCCATGGCCCAAATACTATGAAGATTAATTGGAGTTGCTTTTATTGTGAAACATTACTATCTCTTTAAATCAATCATATGACAATGTAGCCAAATGTGATTAGCATCTTGTATTGTATTGATACCTCACTTTAAGTACAATGAGCATCTGTCTTTGATCAAGGGAAGAAAACTGAATTGCAAGTCAGATGGAGCATCCCTGAGGTAGAAGTGAGAGCCGTTTTAAATGTGTTGGACATTGGGAAATCAGAAAGCCGAACGTAAGGGAGCTGAAGACACTTTCCGTCCCAAGCCAACTTATTTCACAAGGTAATCATTGTGAACTGCTGAACATTATTTTAAAGACTATATGAACATCTGTCTATAGTATACATACTGTAGATACCCATGTTATGCTGTTCATTACTCATTGATCTCTTTGATCTATTCAAGTTCTGTACCGGGAGGAAACTATATAAAGTATGTCCGTAAGAGCTGTGTACATTCGCTATATGGACTTTGTGTTAGGATAGCTATAGTTTTTTTTTTTTTTTTATGCATAGTTGAGGTATATTTTTTATTATGGGCTCTAGTATTGCCTTTGAATTTTAGTACAGTATATATATATATATATATATATATATATATATATATATATATATATATTTATTTTAATATATTCAGTGCACTGTATACAGGGCCAGATTTACATCCCAGGCACCCCTTGGCAAGGCTCTCTAAGCTCCCTTCGCCCTACCCATAGCCACACCCCTATTCACCACATGACGCCTCTCTTAGACCCTATTCCCTGGCACAAAAAATATCTTTGGCCCTGTAACAAGCAAGGAGAGAAGAAGAAAAAAAAAACCCCCAAAAAACAAAAAAAACGGGGCTATAAAACAGGTGCAGGGACATTGAGATTTCTCTGGCCACACACACACGATTCAGAATGTGTGTGTAGCTGGTGCAGCTGGGGCGCCCTCCAAAATTTAGAGCTCTCGGTAGTTGCCTACTCTACCTCTCAGGAAATCCAGCCCTGCCCATGATTCCTGTGTTCCACAGTGCATGAAAGAGAAATGTATAATACCAAAAACTGCTACTAGGAAGCCCTTTGCCTTTATCTTGTCATCTTGCATACAACAAAACAAAAGCTCAATTGGAAATGGCTACAATGTTGTTGTTTTTTTTTTTTGTTTGTTTGTTTGTTTTTCAGATTCCTCTGGCTCAAAAGGGGTGATAAGGTATAAGCTGAACTTGATGGACTCATGTCTTTTCAGCCTCATCAACTATGTTACTATGACTGAGTATCCGTGAAACCAATGTCCATATTGGCAAAAAACAAATTCAAGATGACATTGTATTCTTATTAATCTGAACCACATTCCTATCTGCTAAAGCAGCATGCTACTCTCCATCTCCCTAGGATGGGGTGCAGGGGATTAAATATAACAAGCTGGGCCCTGGATAAATATTTTAAATTGACAGACCACCACGTGTGCCGCACTTTTTTTAACCATACCAAACTCCCGAATTGCTGGTCAGTCCTGTACTTTTTTGGTTTGTTTTCTAAATCTTGAATATTTACACGAAGTATGTATTTCTGTTAACCATCCAAGTGTCGGTTCGGTGTGAAATGCATTTGCACTAAAATGGCATGTTGTAACTACTCACCAAAAAAACAAAACAAACAAAAACAAAACAAAAAAAAAACAGGTCTAAGCATGTTTAAGAGTAACATACATGTGTCTATGTTGTTTTTTGGGACAACCACATATAACCTTCCTAGGGCCAGAGAGATGTTGCATTGAATAACTCATTGCAGGCCTTTTTGAGAGCCCTTTGGCAACATGCCCTTGTGCACCCCACTAACCCTGCCCATGACAATGCCTCATATGCGTGCCTCCAACATCTTGTCTATAGGTACACCCATCTGACAGTCAAGGTGGTGTTAGTTAACATCTTGAATACCAGAGCTGTGCGCAACCCTTTTCACCCTCTTCTGGCACTGGAAATATTAACCCCCACGGATCATAGACAGAACTTCACAATGTGACATCTTTAGCTTTGGAATAAGCTATTCTATTTGGTTACCCTTATTCCCTTCTCTTATTGCCTCCTTACCCTCATTCAGTGCTTTTACATCCTCTGTTTACTGGTGCGGGGCAGGGGGCAGTTAGGAGGGTTTGACGCGCACTTCCTACTACCTGTGTTAATTGAAGAAAAGGGTCGTTCTTCTGTGCACTGAATCTACAGTTGTGTCCTGCGAGGACCTTCAGGTCCTCAAAGGGCACTACCCTTATCTTGAATTAACTCAGGTACTTACAGGGGACGCAGAAAGCGAGTGCCAAATGCAAGCATGCTGTCCACTGTGCAGATATCCCAGAATTTGTAGAGGGAGGGGAGGGGAGGGTGGGAGTGAGGGAGTAGGGGAGCCGACAAGAGGATATATATATTTTTTTTTTTTCGCTTGTGTATAATACACACTCCCCACTTCGCAGGTTAAAAAGGACAAAACTTTGAGCATTATACGTGAGATTTTACAGTATGTTACATGTTCAAATCCCATGGAAAAGTAGGATCCCAAAAGACCGAGTAGGCAAAAGCCACCCCTTGGAAAAAAATTTGCACTGGTAAGGAGATAGGCTGCTGGAAACGAATAAAAAGGGCTGAAATCCGAACTTTGATGGAACTATGAACACTACCCTGAAAAAAGGACCAAACTACTGGAAGCTGGAAATGTTGTGGCTGCAACCCCAGTAGGTACACCACTTGTGTAAGAGGGCCCAAACCCCACAATAAGCCTTAGAAAAAACCAGCTTTCTAGCCTGAAGAATGGTAAAAATAATAATTATGAAAAACCCTTTTCACTCAGAATGTTGGTCTCAAGTGCCAAGCCATCAAAGCTAGCTTCTTCCCACACAACTAGCCCTGAATCAGAAGGTTGGGAAGCCAGGGAAAACAAAGAGGCACCATCACAGATTGAAAAGATCTGAAAACCAAGCTCAAAAGGGCCAGAATGGAGGTATCAGGGTGACAGTAGATTGCTCCATCCTGACATTCCCCATCACCCACGGAAATTGAAAGAAACACATACAGAAAGGTCCATGGAATGGCCATTGCATTCACAATGAAAAACAAAGGATCCTGGAATTTGAAGCACAGCTGGGAACCTTATGGATCAGAAGAGGCCACAAGACCCTCTGTCAGATGATTTAGTTGAATGCACTCTGACTTAAGCTCCCAAATTCCAGGATCAAGGCACTAACGACTGTGAAAATGCCACAATGTTTTCTACCCCCTGGAATGTGAATAGTGTAGAGAGCCAGTATGTGTGCCTCAGCCCATGCTTTTGTGCTTCTAGTCCCTTCCTGGTGGCTGATATAAGCTACAATCATCCCATTGTCTGACTGAATTTGTTCTGGAGGTGCCTGAAGGGGTTGGGAGTTGGGTCCAATGTTGCAATGAGAGGAGAATTACTTATCTTCAGTACCTTGACCCACAGAAGGCTCACCTCCCTAGTCCAAAGGCCCTGAGCCATCTGGGGCCCTAGAGTAGTGCCTCAGCCCATCAGGCTGGCATCTACGGTGACTATGACCGAGTTAGAAATGATGAATGGACCTTTGTTTTAAAGTACAGAGACATAACATGAGACAAATTTGGCCAATACTTCAATACCAATTGTATGGTGCTGAGCAAACTGAACTGTCTCTAGCTCAGAGACCAGGTAATCTAGCAATCTTCATGTACTTCAGCACCATCTCTGATGACCAGGACATCACCTTAGACATATGAAGTGACAAAGACTGAGTCTTATTTTCTGGAAGAAAGACCCTCCCTTGATGGATATCTAATCATCCTGAGAAAATAAAGGAGCTGGGATGGAACCAGAGAAGAGTTATTGAAACAGAGTACCCAACCATGTTGCTTCAAAATGGAAATGCACTCCTGAACCTGAGTGCACAATGTTATCTCTGAAGCAGCTTTGAGTAAAAGGATGCCTAGGTAGGGAGCAAAGAAGTTCCCTAGCATAGATGTGACCCACCAAGATGGACCCTTGGAGCTGATGCTAGAGCAAAAGGAAGTAAACTAGAATGGCCCTGAAACACAAACCATAGGAAGCACAGATAGTTCATACGGAGACCAGAAAAGGACATCTTCTGAGAACCACAAAGAGGTTTGAATAAATGCTAGTGAATATTTCCTGAGAAGTAGCTGGGAAACACCTGTATGTCTAGCATGGAGGAAACTGAATCTAGGTAAAGGCGACCTAAATCTAGATCCTTTGAACATCTGGGCAGGAAAAACTATGAGGGGGAAGGGACTATAAGTATATAAGACACCCTTCTGAAATTACCCACAAAGCTCACAAATCCATCAAGAAAAGAGGATTTTAGTCTTACCTGTTAAATCATTTTCTCAGTTGTCCAATATAGCTTACAGGAACCATGGGGAGGAGATGGCTTCACCTAGTAGGCTGGAACAATTCTTCAAGAAGTGCAGGGGTGGAGCCTCCCCTTTCCAGATAAGATTTGTTCCATCACCTAGTAGGAAGGCTGAGAACAGTTCTGCTTAGCTTTTAGTTATTTTCTCTTAGATAAGGCATGTCCAAATTCCCCCATCAGGCGGGTTACCACTACTGGAGGATTGCTCAGTTAACAGGTGCTGTCTGTGGACCCTTGCAGCCCTGGGAGGGAACCATGCAACCCATGTCTCTCTTCTAAATGGTAGCTGCAATAAAAAAACATGTAACGCACTTAATCCTTTCTCTCAAACCGTTATGGTTTGCGAGATATAAGAAAATAAAGACCTCCGCTCCCTCCCCCTTCTCATGCGCCCGCTGTACGGCAGACGTCATGAGATCCTGCTTCCAGGACCAGACGGCAGCTCATCAGGAGCGCTGTCATCGAGATATCTAAGTATAATTACTTCATTGGAATGGTCTACAATGTGTGTGAAGTAATTATAGTTAGATATCCCGATGATAGCACTCCTGAAGAGCCGCCTACAGTCGGGCAAGCGGATTCTGCCTCTCACAGCTTTACAGCTCATCAGGCAAAAAGGGGAGGGAACGGAGGACTTTATTTTCTTATATCTTTCAAACCATAACAGCTTGAGAGAAAGGATTAAGTGCATTAAGTGCTTTGGGTTTTTTTTTTTTTTTTATTGCAGCTACCATTTACAGGATACTTTTTTTGGGGGACTTTACTATCCCTTTAAGTGCCATGGTCCACTTGTCCCACTGATCCACTCCTCACAGGGGTCCTTCTTGAAGTTTTTCTCATATCTCCTGCACTCAGGTTGGGTACTTCATAACTCTGTCCCTTGGGTATTTGGAGTCATTTTATGCTGTGTGGTAATATTTAACCCCTTCCTTGCCATGTTATTTTGGGATGGGGGCCTTTTCTTTCTCATTTTTTCCTTTGGATTAATGTGTTGATTTGACTTTATTTAGTGTTCTGTTTGTGTTTTGGCACATTTCAGGCATACATTATTATTAGTATTATTTTTTTTTTTTTTTCACTTTATTTGAAAAATGCATGTTTAACTGCAATGCTCCATTGATCTCTATAGGACAGGCTGCTTGGGGACATATCTCTGCAACCATTCCATGTACCGAGTTGAGAGACGGCTCATTCTTCTTGTCTACCCTTGCCCTACACTCCAGTTACCACCCTCAGTGTCTTGGGGGTCCAGGGTTGGGTTCCTCATTCTGAATTTGATACTCTTTTGGTGGAAAAATACATTTCCCATAAACACCCGCTTTAGCGGACTGTTTTCTAATTGGCTCTAAATTGGTCGGCATCGTAATTCTGTCTTTACACGAGTATCCAACGCAGGGCTTGGATTCCTCTGCTCTCCTCCACCACTTGCCAGATAAGTACCTTTTAGGCTTTCTGGGGTGAACTTTTTAATCTGGGTAACAGTATTTGTGTTCTCCACTACTATGGACACTATTTTCTCCTGGTAGGATGTCAGATCATAAGGGACACGGGGCTAAAGCTAAGGGTTCAGGTCAATTTACGTATATACATACATATATATATACATACACACCCTTCCCAGAGTATACTCAGGTCACTAATACCGCTCATGTGCTGTGGCCCCTGCTTCTCCACCAGGACCCTCCAGCCATGAACAAGAGCCACATTGGGTCAAGGACTTGAAGTCCTCTATGGCACAGTTTCCTCTTTCTCTTCAAGGGGTCCTCCAATCTTGGAAACCCCCTACTTCCTTCAGGTTTATGGCCCCTGGCATTCCTGATTTATCCAATTCCTCTAAGGGGGAGAGGAGAGGAGAGGAGAGGAGAGGAGAGGAGAGGAGAGGAGAGGAGAGGAGAGGAGAGGAGAGGAGAGGAGAGGAGAGGAGAGGAGAGGAGAGGAGAGGAGAGGAGAGGAGAGGAGAGGAGAGGAGAGGAGAGGAGAGGAGAGGAGAGGAGAGGAGAGGAGAGGAGAGGAGAGGAGAGGAGAGGAGAGGAGAGGAGAGGAGAGGAGAGGAGAGGAGAGGAGAGGAGAGGAGAGGAGAGGAGAGGAGAGGAGAGGAGAGGAGAGGAGAGGAGAGGAGAGGAGAGGAGAGGAGAGGAGAGGAGAGGAGAGGAGAGGAGAGGAGAGGAGAGGAGAGGAGAGGACTGGTACTGGAAAAGCTCAGTGGTGGTTCAGGTTTTTTTGGACAAGGGAGTCATTGTTCTGGTTCCTCAGCCAGAGTGAGGTTTAGGTATTTATTCCAACCTCTTCTTGGTTCCCAATAAGGATGGTGGCTGCCGTCCTATCCTAGATCTCAATTCATTTGTGGCCTGTACGCGTTACAAGATGGAGTATTTGCTCTCTGTCATTGCAGAGATGTGTATAAGGGAATTGCTGGCCTCTCTGGTTCTGCAGGATGCATACCTGCACATTCCAAATCATCCGGACAGTCAGAAGTACCTCAGGTTCTCTTGCCCCCTGGGGCACTTTTAGTTTAGCCCTTTGGGTTTACCGCGGCTCCTCAGGTGTTCACACGGGTCTCAGGACCTTGGTCTCGGCTTCGACACTCAAAGCGAACATGATGTTCCTGAGGGAAGATTCTGTTCAGCACCTAATGTGCAAGGTGTCTCTTGCCCTGGAGCGGACCTCTGCATCAGCGAGAAAGTTCTAATCTCAGGTAAGGCAAGATGATATCCACCATGGAGGTGCTTCCATGCTCCATTTCTCATACCAGAGACCTTCAGAGATTTGTGATCCATGTGTGCCAGGGTGATTTGGCCCTTCTGGATCAGCCGGCCTCCCTGCCCCCCCCCCCCCGACGTGAGGCCAGCCCTCCGCTGGTGGTTGGACAGCTCCAACCAGAAAAAAAGAGAGGCCATTTGTGATTCCATATTGGACCATACTCCCGACAGATGCCAGCCTGTTAGGCTGGGGCACTGTTCTGGGTCATCTGGGTGTTCAGGGATGTTGAAGGAAACTCTCCTTCCCATCAGTATTTTGGAGCTCAGAGCCATTCTCCATGCTCTGAGGTACTGGTCAGACAACGCAACAGCCGTCGCCTATATCAACAAGCAAGGAGGCACCACAAGCACAGCTGCTTGGTTGGAGGTAAAGGCTATTTTAGCCTGGGCAGAGACGCATGTTCCTGCCATCTCCGCCACGCTCATTCCAGGCAGACTTTCTCAGTTGACAGACAGTGGACCTCGGGGAGTGGGAACTCCATCAGGAGGTTTTCGACCTGTTGGTGCACAAGTGGCGTGTTCCCTGGATAGACCTGACGGTCATCAGAGATGACCGGAAGGTTCAGTTCGTTTGCGCTCGCTGGTGGGATACTTTAGCATTCACGGTGGATGCTCTGTCAATTCCGTGGCAATTTCATATGGCCTTCATTTTTCCTCTGCTTCCTCTCCTTCCCAGGGTGCTGAAGAAGATTCGGATGGAAGGTGCGTCAGTCATTCTGATTGCTCCTTATTGGACCAGACAGCCTAGGTTTCCAGAATTGCTGGCTCCAGCTGCTCTGGATCCATTTCCTCTGCCACGCAGACCGGATCTCCTCCTCCAATGTAACCTCCTGCAGGATGACATGGACAGTCTAGCTTTGACGGTATGGCTGTTGAAACCTCCATCTCGAGGAGAAAAAGGCTTTTCTCCTGAGGTTGCCTCCACCATGTTACAGGCCAGGAATCCTGTGTCCTCTAAGGCATACCACAGTGCTTGGTCTAGTTTTCATTCTTGATGTGTGGACAGGAATCTGTATTCACAGGAGTTTGACTTTCCGTCCAGCCTGTCTTTTTTGGAGTATGGTGTGAACAAGGGCCTTTAGCTCAGTTCCTTGAAGGTCTAGACCTCCGCTCTTGCGGTCTTTTTATCAGAGACGCATTGCCATGATGCCGCATGCCAAGGTCTTCTTTCAGGGTGTCGCTCATGCTTTCCCTGGTTACAAGGCTCCCACTGCTCAGTGGGACCTTAATCTTGTCTTGGGAGTATTGCAGCGGCCTCCCTTGAGTCCATGGCTACATACGTTTACATTTTTTTGACTTGGAAGATTGATTTTCTTTTGGCTGTGGTCTCTGTCCACAGAGTTGCAGGTTTTTTCTTGGAAACCGCTTTTCCTAGTTTTCCACAAGGATAAGGCTGTTCTCTGTACCTCCAAGGAGTTTTGTCCTAAGGTGGTCTCTGAGTTCCACATCAATCAGGAGATTGTTATGCTTTCCTTTGGTCCTGACCCTAAAACTGATAAGGAGAGGGATCTCCACTTGTTAGATGTGGTTTGTTGCGTCACGTTCTATGTGCACTGTACTGAGTCCATCCACAAGTCGGGTGCTTTGTTTGTCATCCCTGAGGGTCTCAGGGCTGGTTTTGGCTGTATCCAAGGTGACTATTGCATCTTGGATTAAGCCTACCATCCGCAAGGCTTATGAGCTCAGAGGGAAACCTGTTCTCTTCCGTATTACAGCACACTCCACCAGGTCTATTGGGGCCACCTGGGCCTACAAGAATCAGGCCTCTGCTGATCAGCTGTGCAGGGTGGTCACTTGGTCTTCTGTGAACACCTTTGCCAAACACTACTGTGTGGATGTCCTGGCTTTGGCAGGAAAGTCCTGGGGGCAGTTTTGCTTGTCTATGACTTTACATCCCTGTGCCTTATAATAGCTCTTTACCTGTTTGAGCCCTGTCGGCTCTTGTTCTTATGTGCTGTGTATTGTTGTTTAGTGTCTCTAGACACTTTGTTTGTTTGGGCTGTTCTGTGTCCTGAATGGTCCATGGGAACTTTGGTATCATGGGGACTGGCGCTTGGGCCTTTTCCTTCTTCTTCTTCCCACTCATGGAAGCTCAATGTTGGTACATCCCTATGGTACCTGTAAGCTATATTTGATGACAGAGAAACGAGGATTTTAGTCTTACCTGTTAAATCCTTTTCTCTTAGTCCATATAGCTTACAGGTCTCCCACCCAATAAAGGGACCATGCTAGTTCTCCTGTGGCTGGATGTGGAAGTCCAGTTGGGTGCATGCTCACAGGAGTTTTCCTCTTCTTCTTCTTGCTATCTAGCTCAATAGGTTTATTGTCTCAAATCTATCTGGAGAGGGGAGTGGCTAGGTAGCCTGCTAGGAGGAGGGGGAGGTTCCACCCTACACTTCTTGAACAACTGTTCCAGCCTACTAGGTGGAGCTGTCGCCTCCCCATGGTACCTGCAAGCTATATGGACTAAGAGAAGGATTTAACAGGTAAGAGTAAAATCCTCTTATCTCTGTTGTCCAATATAGTTTACAGGTACCTTTTCTCTTTGTCCATATAACTCACTGGTACCATGGGGAGGCAAAAGCTCCTCCCAGTGGGCTGGAACAATTCTAGAAGGAGTGCAGGGTGGAGCCTCCCTTTCATCCATATCAGGCTACTCCACTAGACCCACACCAGATATACTTGTGAAAAGCCTACTAAGTAGGACAGCAAGACATAAGAAAGGAAAACTCCTGTGAGCAATGGACCCAAAAGGATCCCAACAGGAGATCCAGCATGGTTCCTTTCACTAGGTGGGAGACCTGTGAGTTACATGGACTAAGAGAAGGATTTAACAGGTAAGACTAAAATCATCTTTTCTCTGTCATCCAATATAACTCACATGTATCATGGGGATATACCAACATTGAGCTCCCAGGCTGGGAAGACGGAAAGGACAAAGCGTCAGTCCCCATGATACCAGAGTTCCTGTGGACTATCCCGGACACGGAACAGCCCAAACTAACTAAGTGTCAATGGACACTGAATAACAACTAACACAGCATACAAGAACAAGAGCCAACATGGCTCAACAGTAAAAAAGATAAGGCACAGGAATGATGCAAAACTGTCTCTAGGACTTTCCTCCCAAAGCTGGCTTCAGCCGAAGCCAGAAGATCAACACGGCAGTATTTGGCAAAGGTGTGCACATAAGACCATGTTGCTGCCTTGCACAGATGTTCAGCAGAGGCCTGATTCTTGTAGGTCCAGGAGGCCCCAACAGACCTGGTGGAGTGTGTTGTTACACGGAAAGGTACTGGCTTCTTCCTAAGTTCATAAGCCTTGCGAATAGTAGACAATCCAGGACGCAATAGTGACCTTGGATGCAGCCATACCAGACCTAGGACCCACAGGAATGACAAAGCATCAGTCTTATGGAAAGACTCTGTACCGTGCACATAGAGCTTAAGGCAGTGCACCACATCCAACAAGCGGAGATACCTCTCCTAGTCAGATTTGGGGTCAGGATAAAAGGAAGGCACAACAATCTCTTGATTGATGTGGAACTCAGACCACCTAAGGAAGAAATTCCTGGGAGGTAAGATGGACAGCCTTATCCTTGGGGAAAAACCAGGAAAGGCAGCTTGCATGACAATGCCTGCAATTCAGCGACTCTGCAGACAGAGACCATAGTTAGAAAAAAAGGCCAACTTCTACGTCAGAAGACGCAGGGGGATGGTAGCCAAGAATTCAAAGGGAGACCGCTGCAAGACTCACAAAACCAAGTTAAGATCCCACTGGGGAGTGGGAGTCTCATAGGCAGGGAAAGCATAAGTGACAACCTGAAAGAAGACTAACATCCGGCAATATGGCAATTAGTATCTAAAATACAGTAAGAGCAGGGGTCCAAACCTTCAATGAACTAATCTTGAGCCCTTTGTTCACACCATCTTGTAAAAAGGACAGGATAGCCGGGAGATCAAACTCCTGTGAAAACAGGTCACTGTCAACACCCCACGAATGGAAAATGTACGAAACCCTATGGTAGGCCTTGCAACAGACTGGTTTCCTAGCCTAAATCACAGTGAAGGCCACCTCGGAAAAATAACCTGTCTTAAGATGGAGGCTTCAACAGCCATGCCGTCAAAGCCAAGCATTCCACGTCCTCTCTCTAAAGGTAGCCTTGCAGGAGGAGATACAGCCTAAGTGGCAGAGGAAACTGATCTTGATCAGACAAGGCCACTAGTTCTGGGAACCAGGGCTTCCTGGTCTAGCAGAGGGCAATCATGATGACACATTTCATCTGAATATTCCTCAGTATCCTGTGGATGAGAGGGAATAGAGGGAAGATGTATGCCAGATGAAAATTCCATGGAATCAACAGTGCTTCTACAGCGAACGCCATATGGTCCCTCCAGTGAGAGGGAAACATCTGAACCTTCCAGTTGTCCCTGGTGGCCATCAGGTCTCTCTAAGAGAGACCCCACCTCTGCCCCAACAAGTTGAAAACATCTGGGTGAAGTCCCCACTCTCCTGGGTCCACCGTATGGAGACAGATAGTCTGCCAGCATGTTTTCTACACCTCGGATGTGCACGGTGTATATGGTCAGGACATGTGCCCAACCTAAATAGCTTTGACCTCGGACCAAGCAGAAGCACTTCTTGTGCCTCCTTGCTTGTTAATGTATATGCCACTAATGTGGCATTGTTTGACTGGACACAGACTGGACAGCCCCTCAGTGGAGAGGACCAGTACACCAGAGCATGATGAACCACTCTGAGCTCCAGGACATGGGTCTTCTCCGCAGTCCTTCAGCCCATCAATCTGCCCTGAACCCATCAGAAGACCCAGGACAACTGCCTAGCAACTGAGGCTGGCATCAGTCATCACCTGGGTCCAATCCTGAATGATAAAGGGCTCCCCCCCCCTATCCAGGTTGGATCTGTCCAGCCACCAAAGCAGATTCTGTCTTTACTCCTGAGGAAGACAGACAAGGTGGCCCAAGATATCCGGAATCCCAAGCCAAGCTCGGATGGTAAACCTCTGGAGCTCACCGGTGTGAGCCATGGAGTATGGGACCACCTCCATGGTGGACACTATGTGGCCTGTCAGAGATGAGAACTTGCGCACTGGACCTGAGGTCCACTCCAGGGCCCGGGACGCCCAATGCATGATCTCTTTGATAGAATCCTCTGTCAAGAACACCATCCCTTGGCAGGTGTGAAACCCAAGAACAAGGAAGACCAGGATCTGAGAGGGAACGGGAGCAGATTTCTCCATATTCAGAATCCACCCGTGGCAGAGAAGAATCTGAGCACAGTCCTGAACCTGCTGGCCCAGGAGTTTCCTGAACAGTGCCTTCAGCAGAAGGTCATCCATGTAAGGGGTCACCTGAATCCCCTGGGTGTGCAGGTAGGCAATCAATGCCCCTAAGACCCGTGCGAACACCTGAGGAGCAGTAGTGAGCCAGAAGGGCATAGTGGTGAACTGGAAGTGTCCTAACGTGCAAGCAAACCTGAGGTACTTCTGACTGTCCGGGTGAAGCGGAACAAGCAAGTAGGCATCCTCTGCAGATCCAGAGAGGCCAAAAATTCTCCTGGACACATAGCTGCGATGACAGAGCGCAAAGAGTAATCACCACAAAAGAGTCGAGATCCTTGAGGTCCAATATGGGGCGACTGCCACCATCCCTTTTGAGAACCACAAAGACATTTGAATCTAAACCGCTTTCTCGAGGAGGTACTGGAGTTAGGACTACCTTGTGCAAAAGAGCCTGCACTGCCTTGTTGAAAAGCCAGATTTTTCTGGCCTAGCGGAGTTCTTGAGTGGAAGAATTGTTAGTGAGGCAGGGATGTGAAGGGAATCCTGTAGCATCCTGAAACCACCTGTAAAACACACTGATCCACAACAGAGCCTGTCCAGATGTCTGAAAAATTTTGCAGGTGTCCACCCACAGCGAGGTGCAGGCCAGGATTCTGCAAGTAATGCAGAAGAAGGTTTTGTGGGTTTGGTGCAGGGGTGTTTTGACTTCCACTGCTGCCTGTTGCTGGAGGAGGGCGGGGGGCTGGCCTGACACAAGCTTGGATCCAGCCTTTGCACTTCACTTTGGCGGGGACAAAAAAAAAGATGCCTCTTCCTCACCAGGTTAGGGCGTTTGGAGACTTGAAGCAACAGTGTGCTCTTGCCCTTGGTGGCTTCCCTGATAATTTGCTTCAGTTCAAGCCCAAAAAGAGATGAGCCTTGAAAGGGGACAAAAATCTGAATTTTTATATGAAAGGTCAGCAGACCAAATCTTGAGCCACAAGGTGCTTCTGGCAGAAACGGACAAGACTGAAGCCTTTGCCGCATGTCTGACAGCATCAAAAAGGGCGCCAATGGCATAATGTTGGCCAAGAGGGCAAAAAGATCCTTGTTTGGGGCACCCTTACGAATAGCCTCAGTAAGTTGTTCACCCCAGATAGTAATGGCTCTAATGACCCAGACAGAGGCCAAGGTAGGCCTCAAGGCAGCACCTATGGCAGCAAAGTTAGACTTCAGAAGAGCCTCAAGCTTTCCATCAGTCATATCCTTGAGTACAGTTGCATCAGCCAGGAGTAGAGTAGTAGACTTAGAGAGTCTATATATAGGGGCATCAATCTGAAGAGGTGTAGCCCATTGCGCCAAAGCTGCATCAGAAAATGGGTACAGCTTAGCAAATCTCTTAGGAAGAGAAAAGCGCCCATCAGGCTCATCCAAGATAACCTGGTCCAGAGTGGGATTAGGCAGAAACATAATGAGGGACTTCTTGCTCCTTTGAAAGACGTCAGAAGAAGTTTGACTTTCAATAGGGTTAATAGGAACCTGTAGGGTAGTTAAAACCACCTTAATGAGACCCTCAGCAGAAGGCTCAGGGTCAGCCTCAAAGGGGTCACCAGAGGCATAGGAAGAAGCCCCTTCCTCGCACTCCACTTCCTCCGCATCAATAAAATGAAAGAGCCCATTATAGGCATACAGACCAGCTTTCTTGCCTGACCAAGCGTGCTTGGATTTTGGGAGAGGGATCGTCTGTGCAGACGGAAGATAATGCTCCCTGGAAGCACACCCGAACCGGCGGGCATAATGAAAACCACGGGTCTTCCACGGAAAGAAGGCACGCTTAGGTGTGACCTGAAGTAATAAGGAACTCTTTCCACCACTGGCATGGATAATAACTTTCTCCAGTTCTGGGCCAAACAAATGTTTGTCTACAAAAGGAAGAAAACAAGAGACTTCCTCGAAGATTAGTCAGCCAACCACATCTACGGAGGCTACTGAAAAGGCCCAGGCCTCGTCAGAAATCATCAAAGGCCACTTCAGCAAGATGAAGCTTCAAGGACCTTGAAAGGAAACGCCATTAGGTCACCTTCAACAGCATTCCCTTGCATGCTAGCCAACAGTCAATCACCCCAGATAGCCATGGCCCTAGTTACCCAGACAATGACAAAAATAGGATGTAAGGCAGCACCAGAGGCCACAAAATTCACCTCAGGAATGGAGTTCAGGCATTTATCTGCCTGATCCTTTAGGGCCACGGCATACACCAATGGCAGTGTCATGTATTACACAAAATGAGAATTTGGGGGGTAACCATGGGTGGGGTAACCCGCTGCGCTAAGGCCTCACAGCAGAAAAGGGATACAAGATTAGAACTACACTACAAAACTCCACTTGGGCATTATCCTTCCTCCAGGATAATAATAATATTATGAACCTGTTTTTTGCTTCTCTTAAAAACTTTAGGGGAAGAGAAACAGAGTAATCAGAGGCCTCTGAGACATGAAACATCTCCAGGACTGCCAAAATGAGCCCCTCCACAGAGGGGCTAGAGTCATCCTCATAATCTCCCAAGGAAAGAAACAAGACTAAGTCATCAACTATAGTCCCCCCCCCCCCTTAGACAAGGAATCCCTAATGATAAATGTATTAATCCCAAATACAGCAATCAAGTGCCTGCTAGAGGTAGCAGAATGACTCACAAATCAAGTGCTCAGGACCCCTTGACTACATGAGGTGATAGACAACTGAAGAGATCAGAACCTTAACCCAAACCGGTTCCTGGCCTGCCGATAAGGACCCCGGAGGTGGTGTAGGTGCCACTGTACAAGATGGACATAAGGTACCAGAGTTCTCCCTAGGAAGGCCAATCTAATATGAGGAGCAATGAATTAAAGGAGTTAGGGGGTGCCCCCTTAATCCTTCACCTTGGACTTGCCCATGTGTCTTTTAGGTTTTGACATAGAACACCCCAAACAGTGTAAAATGTAAGAATAGTGGAAAGATGAGGAGAAAAAAAAAATACTTGAAATTATACAAAATGACAAGCAAGAGGGAGACCAGTCTCTGCACAGAATGCAGATTCCAAAAAGGATTATCCCTAAGACCACCTCGTCCCATGCCAGAAAACAAAGGAAGAATGGGAATCTGGGGAATGTAGTAATTTTAATTTAAAATGGCCCTGTGGCTCTCCAGCTTTTTAAATACAGCATCTATCAGTAAGGGGGGACCCCAAGGGGAGATGGCAGCCTCCTAAATGCAACTAGATGCAAGACAGGTTCCATAGAAACTCTGTGCATGAATTTAAAATGGTCACCTCATGAGCATCTGGTCTTAAAAAGGCCACATTCAATTTTCTTTAAACTAAAGAAAAAGCTTTAAAAAAAAAGTCCTGAAAAAGTGAGCGAAACAAAGCAAAAGCCCACTGTCAAGTGGAGCAAATTTGCCCTGATAAGGAGGAAGGTAGTGCAGGGGTTACTAGCACTACAGGAGAACTGTGAGTAATAGCGGGGACTGAAATTGATAGCTCCAAGAACGGAGTGATCACTATCAGTCCCCCGTTCGGCATGACAGCACACGTGATCAGTCAGGTGTGCCGGCACATCAAACTTTGCTATCTGGCCCTTTAAAGTGACCACGCACCCCGGGACCACAGGTTCTTAAGGTGTTAAAATGGACCTGTCACCATGGTTGAAGTGTATGTATTTGAAAACTTCATTAAAACTGCTGTTGTGTCATGTTAGCAAATATACCAGCAAATGAGCAGTTAAGGAGATATTCATACTTGATAGCGTATACGGTTTTATGTTAATTGCAGTACCCATTCAGCACCAGTGGAATAATAATTTGCTAGGACTACAATGCAGTCATGGGCAGTCTGTACTGCGCAGGAGTGCAACTTGTGAGTGAGGTGACGCAATACTGCATTGCTTGGAGCAGTGAGTTAGCGGCCTCTTAACCCTTTGAGTGCCAGAGGGGTACTGCAATGCATTGCATACCCCTCTGGCACTCAAAGGGTTAACATTACCCGGACCTTGGCCTGAATGTAATGTTTCTGAATTCGTATAAATTAACACAATCATTTCAGTAGAAATCATGATTTAATCGTATGCTATGCATGGTTTTTAATTTTACAACTAAGGCTCATGGGTACAGGAATATTGCCTTCTCCAACTGGTAGTTGTAAAACAGTTCTCATTAGGTCTCTTTAGGTACAGCCCCGACATCTATATGATAGGTGAATGTAAAACCTCCCACTGTGCTACACGCGTTCGGCCCGGCCCTCTGCTTTCCGCATTGAGGTTGTTTGTGTACGAGCTGGTATGTATGTTGTAGTGTAACCTGTACATATTCATTTGCACTCTTATTAATATCTTCCGTGTTAAGCAGTTCCAGTCTGATGATTTACTGCTGCTCTGTACCGCTTCCTGCTCATTTCTAACGATTGTGCACAGTTTTACTATCTCTTTTCCTAGGCCTTCTTACTGCCAGTTCTGCACTGTTTTATTAGGTTCTTCCCACCCTCTCTTCTAATTTAATGTGTGTAAAGTGTAGTACATGTTAGCCACAGAAAAAGCAGGAGACTGGCATAGTAAAATGATACATCTATTGTCTGACTTAGCCAATACAGGTATCATTTTTACTCTGCCGTTCTCCTGCTGATTTAGTGAACTTGCATACTGCATACAGGTATAACGTACTTAGCTCTTCAAGTGTATACACCATTACTAACATTCTTATCACCCCTTCCATTCCCAATTGTCCCATCATCGTGTCATATTATTTACCCTCTAGGTGCTTATCATCAAGGCTGTGCAATGGCTGCATTACATATCGATGCATCAAATATCAGTGGCAGTCACTTGTTTGAGCAGTCCACTGCCCATTTAAGTGCCAGAAAGGTATCAAACGTACTGCAACTCAAAACACTGGATACCTCTCTGGCACTCAAATGGTTATGGGCTGGGGGCTCAGGCTAAGCTTTGTAGTGCCCTCTGCCTGCTGCAGGTCTAAATTACTTTTAGTTACTTCTTCCTCAAATCTGTTTATTAACCCTCTCCGCTGTTTATAAAACAGTGCAAGAAAATGGTCCAAGTGTAGCAGTTTGAACTGACATGTGTGATGAAAGCAAATACTGCAAAATAACAAACAAATATTAAAAAAAAGAAAAAAAAAAAAAAAAAAAGTGGATATACACAAAACTGCACACAAATCTAAATCACTGAATATAATGCTTATCCCTATATAATGAAACACTAGGATATTTGTCAGAAGCAATCATGCGCAGTAGAGACTGCCCGACTGCAGGCAGTCTCTACTACGCAAGATTGCATTGTGTAAGGTGGTGCATGATTGCATCACGTGGAGCAGTGACGTAGCGGCAGTACGCAGAGCAGGATCGGCCTCTTAACTCAGAGTGCCAGAGGGGTACGCAACTTATTGCAAAGCAATGCATTGCTTACACCTTTGGCACTCAAAGGGTTAACATTACCCGGACCTTGGCCTTTGTACACGGGCTTTTACACTAGTATGTTAATAAGAGAATTTTAGTCTTACCTGTTAAATCCTTTTCTCTTAGTCCATACAGGTTACTGGTAACTTGGGGTAGGCGATCTGCCCCTTTAATTAGGCAGGAACAATTCTAGAAGTGAATGCAGGGGGTGAAGCCTACCTTCCCTTCATGGCTGCAGCTAGCCAATCAGCTCCAGTAAGATTTGAGACACTAACTATTGACTAGATAGAAGGGAAAGACAACTCCTGTGAGCATGACCCCATAGAACCCCCACGGTCTGCCAAGCATGGCCCCTTGACAGGGTGGGAGACCAGTAACCTATATGGACTAAGAGAAAAGGATTTAACGGGTAAGACTAAACTCCTCTTTTCTCTGTCATCAAATACAAGTTACTGGTAACTTTGGGATGTCCATCCATTGAGTTTCCCAGTGGCGGAAAGTAAGGCAAGGACGCCGTCCCTTCTTGGAGACCATAAAGAGGTTTGAGTAAAAACCCACAGGTTCCAGAACATCCTTGTCCAGAAGGGCCTGGATAGCGCCATTGAACAGACATCACTTCTCTACTCTCTGAGGCGTATGAGAGGGGAAAAAAATGAAAGGGAGGAAGAGAGAGGTGAAAAGGATCCTGTACCCTTCCTCCACCACCTGTAAAACCCACGGGTCTGCCACTGAATCCTCCCAGACGCTGTGGTAGTGACGTAGATGGCCACCCACAGCAGCGTGAGGACTTGGGTTCAGCGAGTCATGCCAAAGGAGGCTTGGAAGCCTTAGGCTTGGAGGAGACCTTGGGCTTCCATTTGCTGTTTGGGCTTGGAGGAGGAATGCGGAGCTGAGGGAACCGCCTGGTTCGCCGGACATGTCTCAGTCTGGAAAGAACGAAAAAGCCGATTACGCTTGAAAGGCGTCTTCCTCCTGTGGACCATAGGCAGAAGGGTACTCTTGCCCACTGTGGCCTCACAAAGCTTTCTTGGAAGCAGTGTCAGCAGACCAGATCTTGAGCCAAAGAGCTCGTCTGGCAACCACAGACATGGTGGAAACCCTTGCCACCAAACGGATGGAATCAAATAAGGCAGCAGAAACATGGTGCTGGGCCTCAGAGATGTCTGCAAGATGCCGCAACATATCAGAAGTAGAAGCATCTTGATGGACAGGCAGGGTGAGCTGTTCAGTCCAGACCGCAATGGCCCAGTTCACCCCTGCCGCAGCGAACACTGGACACGTGGCAGTACCAGCAGTGGCAAAAATGGACTTGAGGGAAACCTCAAGTTTCTTGTCAGCCCGGTCTTTCAAAGCAGAAGCATCAGCAACTGGCAAGGCAGTGGACTTAGATAGCCTTGAGACAGGAGCATCCACTTTGGGGGGGATGAACCCACCAAACAAGCGCCGCCTCAAAGAAGGGGTAAAGCTTGGCAAATTTCTTGGAAACAGAAGGTTTCCTGTCTGGAGACTTCCACTCATCAGACACAAAGCGGTCAAGAGTGGGGTTAGGCGGAAAAACAAGTATAGGGACTTTTAGGCTCCTGAAATACATCAGAGGGATCTGAGTAAACCTCCTGAACTAAGGGAATGTTAAGGTAGTTAAGACGGCTCGGATCAAGCCCTCAGCCGAGGGATCAGGATCAGCCTCAAAAAAACTGAGAGAAGCCCAAAGTAGAACATTTATCAACATCCGAATCCAGCAACAGTTCCTTCTCGGAGGAATCGGATACGTTAGGTACTCCCTGCGGTTTCGGCAGGGAAGATCTGACGGAAGAAGGAGTCTGCCATGAGTGGAAGACCCCCTGTAACTGGGATGGAAAGAGCTGCAATGTAGACCGGAGGTCTGTAGTAGCAGCCTTGAACTCTTGCACCCAAGCTGGCTCTAATGCATGGCTGGAGGTCCCTGGGAGAGACTCAGGGA
Organism: Rhinophrynus dorsalis; assembly: GCA_037306005.1. Lineage (NCBI taxonomy): Eukaryota > Metazoa > Chordata > Amphibia > Anura > Rhinophrynidae > Rhinophrynus > Rhinophrynus dorsalis. Next base: position 536,221,332 of record CM074718.1, on the reverse strand, counting down.
AATCAGAACATGCTGAGCATAAATGACCTGAGAATTCTCTAGGTAACCCTGAATGACATGAGGAGCAATGCGCAATAGGGAACACAGAGACCCTAGCGTCCTTAGTCTTAGGCATGGCCCCAAGCTCTAACGGAATATACATTCTCACAGTGTCAAAACTTTAAAGTATAAGGAATCACCCAAATACAGTGTGTAAGATTAAAATGTCACCCCAGAAATTGCTAAAATGCACTTATCTGGCAGGTGAAGGGTTAATCTGAAGAGAAGGAGTCCAAGCCCTGTGTAGGATACTCCTTCAGGAAAAGGCACAAAATGGCTGCCACGGCGGGAGCCAATCAAAAGCGAGAGCACAAAGAAAGCGCTGATGGAAAATGTAGTTTTCCCAGAAAAAGTACCCCAACAGTGCCCAAAGCCCCCGAGCCCCCCAACACACATAACGCATTAACCGGATGACAGAGCAAGGGCAGACAAATAAAATGAGCCATCTCTGAAGTCGCTACGTTCAGCGGTTTCAGAGATATGTCCCAAACTGTACAGTCCCATAGAAGTGAATGGAGAAATGGCATCTATACGGAAAAGCGCCCCTGGAACACAAATTTTTCAAGGTTGAAACTGTGAAATAAAATTACATGACACATCACTAGAACATGTTAGCAGACCCAAAAAACACTGAACCCAGTAGGGAAAAAGCCAATAAACCCCCCCCCCCAAAAGATGCAAAACCAGCGGCTAAAGGGTTAAGTTACCACAGAAACGTGCTCCAAAACACCCAACAGACATACAGATAAAACCAATGAGTGCAGGAGCGTGCAATAGGAACTCCAAAGGAAAATCCCTGTGCGGAGAGGCACTGTGGGACATGTGGACCTGCAGCACTCAAAGGGTTGCTCACCTTTCCTGCAGATCTTCTGTCTTCAAATTACCATGTATTAAGAAGATGTCCTGAGGAAAAAACTTGAACCCAAGATCCCCCCCCCCAGGGCACCTAGATACTGAGCTAGCCACATCTTAAGGCATTGTCAGTTATGGTAATTCGCCTAATGGTGGTATTCCATATCTAACAGAAAAATAGCTAAAACTATAGCAGACCTGTTCTCTTGCCTGTGTCTTCACCAAGGAACAAATCTTAATGGAGCTGGTTGGCTAGCTGCAGCCAAGAAGGGAAGGTAGGCTACACCCCCTGCATTCTCTTCTAGAATTGTTCCTGCCTAATTAAAGGGGCGGATCACCTACCCAAAGTTACCAGTAACCTGTATTCGATGACAGAGAAAAAGGCTTTTACTGATGTTTTTTTAAATGCATCTTAAGATTTTCATTGATGTATCTTATGCTAATTAAGCATCTGTTGCACCAGGAGACTTTTACTTTAACTTTTCACAGAAATAAACTATACATCTGCTGGACTTTTTGTTAAAATGTCATACAATGTTTTGAATTAAGTTTTCAAATTTGTAAAATGTGACAGGTCCACATTAACCCCTTACGGACTATTGACGTGCCAGGACAGTCAAGGCGGTCCGGCACTTAAGGACCAGTGACAGACCTGGCACGGCATGGAGTTCAGGGCTCCCGGCGCCGCTGCATGCCGCTCCGGAAGCCCTGAACCGGTCTCAAGTGAGCACCCCAGTCCTTAAGGGGTTAAAGGCCTCCAATCTGTGTATAAGAACATAGGGGGAAACCATAACAACTTTTTATGAACAACGTTATGTGGGTATAGATTAGAGGTATCGACACATTACATATGTACAGCCTCCAAAATAAGTTCTATTAATAAGAACCTTTATCAGCGCCTTATGCAAAAAGCAAAATATGCCCAATTCTGGAGCAAGCCAGCTATATCAAACAGGACAAATAAGAATTCCCGTTGAGTTAAGAGGGACAATTTAACCCCTTGAACACACTGCAAAGCAATGTGTTGGCGACGTAGCTAAGGTTCACGGGGTTATAATCCCCATTTTAATCAATGGAAATGTTTATTTCTCCCCTATTCAGCTATGGGCTTGCCCCAGAAGTGCACTGTTAGCTTCATGATTATATATATAACCTTTGAGTGCCAGACGGGTATGCAAAGCAATGAGATGCGTTCCCCTCTGGCACTCAAAGGGTTAATTTCCGCAGTGTTATATTAGAAAAGATAAAATAACAATTGGTATACTGCTGCATTTTCTTATTGTGGTAATTTGCAAAAGGTGAAAAACAAAAAAAACACCATGAAAAAACAGCTGTTGCAATGAAATTATACCATATCTTGTCACATGCAGCTCCTAGGAACAAATTCTCCACTATTATCAAGAACAATCAGGAAACCCATCTGAGTCACCCAACAATGGAAAATATTAAAATGGATAAAATGGCGTTTGTTAAAATGGATCCAGCAATAAAAATTTAACTCATCTGTAGCCATTCACTTCCTGAGGGTTCTAGTTTGTTCAAAATGTTTGTGCTAAAAAGGCAACAGTTGGACTACATTTGTCTTACAAATCTGAAGCGTTATGTATTTAAAGTAAAAGCAAATTTCTTATCTGAAAAATCTATCAATGTTATACTAGATTGAATAATTTAATGGATGCCCTATATTTTTCATAAGTATAACCATATATTTTGGTAACGTTATTCAAAATAAAAAGGCAGCTTGTTCCAGAACTATGGTCACGAGATTCACACATTTTTGGCCCCTTATGCAGAGAGGAGCAATTGAAGAACAAATCATCTGCACCACTCTCATGGATTTAAATGGTGCTTTAAAACTTTGAGTGCCAGTGCAAAGCAATGTGACGTACACCCCTCTGGATCTCCGTTCCTTCAGTTCCAGAGGTATCTCCAACACAATTAGTAATGTGTAAGGCACCAATATCATTCAGTGGGTCAAATGCCTCATTTAAATCAGTTGGAATTTTGATTTGGTCCTTTGGTAAAGCTGGTTTCATTTGGAACCAATCCTCTTATTTTGTCCATAAGCCCTTATGGGCCATATTTTCGTAGCTAAAGAGGAACATTTGTGGGGGCACACCAAATGTACCAAAGGAGACATATGAAAATTCCCATTGGCATAATGGGGCGTTTAATCCCCAGAACAGATCTTTGGAGACCTTCTAGCATACAAAGTTTTTAAAGCATAATTTAAAATCAATGGACATTTTGCGATATTATTCTCAGAATTTCTCATTTTTTGCTTTCTGCACAAGTCTGTGTGTTCAAGAAATTGACATAAGGACAACCAATTTCTACTAAATTCCAATGATATTTGTATATAACCTAGGCCTCTCTCATAATTTAATTATTTTTTTTTTTTTTGTAAACAATAAAAGCTCAAAGAGGCCAACATGTACACCACATCAGGTTATACATCTGGCATAACCAAACTGAAAAGTTGCTTGTGTCTGTTTAGTGTCTACAAATTGTCCATGTTCAACCTTGTAGCAAAGTCGGAAAAAATTTCTGTAGTTGTAACAATAGGTATTTGAATTCCTGTTACTTTGTAGGATATGCCAAACTCCAAATTTGAAGATTTTAAAGTTTATAAGACAAGATGGCTGTTGGAGATCATCTCTGAGTAAATTCATGGTTGCTATCTTAATAAACAGCTAAACTGTTAAAAAGAAAGCACTATTTCAAACCCAAATAAACATCTGCCTTGAGAAAGCATTCTCCAGATGCTGTAAAAGACAGGATTTCATATTTAAGGAATTAATGTTCTCTTTTCCAGAACCAGTGGTTCAATGTTCACTGAAAGTATTTGTGGGTTTAAATCCAAGTTGGTCAGTGATGCCGGGTGTCAGCTGGTCGGAAGAAATTCTTTAAGAGCCTCGTGGAATTCATGCTGCTGAACGTCTACGAATCACAAACAAGCCTCTCTGTAACTGGCCCAGGTAGATCCTCATCTTTGTGCTGTCACTACTCTTCCGCACCCAAATCTGCAAAAAATAAATAATGGTAAACAAGAAATAAAAGCTGCAACCTAAAGTAATAAGTATGGAAAAGACACACTGAATATTTGTCACTAATTCTATCTATAAATTACATGTTTAATATAGGATCTGGAAGCGTCATGTGCCCAAAATCCTTAGTTTATGGACAAACATACCCAGGGTCGCATGTAAGGAGTTATGCAAAAGTCCTCCAAACAGCCTGTCCCATTGGTCCAATCATGGCGAGTGATTTTGTCAGGAGTGGCCAGGAGAGTGTCCTGTGTTCCATGTGGATGAAAGAGAAAAGGATTAAATAGGATTCTTATCTGTTAAATCCTTTTCTCTTTAGTCCATATGGAACAAAGGCACCTTGGGGTTGAGTCCCATCTCCTGGAGGGCAGGGCACATCACAACAAACAGGGTCTTTGGGGAGACTCCCTCCTCCTCCTCCTCCCCCCTCCAATATAGAACACAGGTACCATGGGGACATGCCAAAGCTAAGATTCCCTGGGGAAAGAGTGAAAAGAGCTCCCACAGGTCCTCACGATACCAGAGTTCCCTACAACTTGTCAGGATCTTAATAATCCAAAAACAAATGTCAATGGACATTGGACAAGCACATCACACCAAACAGGGATTTAAAAAACTACTGAAAAAAAACTGGGAGCAGAAAAGGGAATAGACAGATCCTTAAACAAGCAAGACCGCCTGAAGGACCTTCTAGCCAAAACTGGCCTCAGCCAAGACCAAGACATTGACGTGGTAATGTAACATAGTAAATTAGGTTGAAAAAAAGACACAAGTCCATCAAGTTCAACCTTCGCCTCATACCTCAGTAACTGAGAATTTTATAGCTTTCCTGCTACCAATTAAATTAGTCTTTATCAGACCTTCCTGATCAGCCTACTGATAAACAGTATAACTCTGTATGTTCCCTTTTGAAAGAAATGTATCTAATCTTCTCTTAAATGTATCCATTGCATCTGCCATAACTACCTCCCTGGGCAATGAATGCCACAATTTGACAGACCTTACCGTAAAAAAACCCTTCCTCTGCTGAAGTTTAAACCTCCTTTCCTGTAATCTCAAGGGGTGTCCCCTGGTCACCTGATCAGGCCTTGGAATAAATAGCTCACCACAGAGATATTTGTATTGACCTCTCATATACTTGTAAAATGTGATAAGGTCTCCACTTAGTCGTCTTTTCTCTAGAGTAAATAAACCAAGTTTGTTTAGTCGTTCCTCATATGTCAAGTCCTCCATTCCCTTAATTAATTTTGTTGCTCTCCGCTGTACCCTCTCTAGTTCTAGTATATCCTTTTTCAGAACCGGTGCCCAAAATTGCACTGCATACTCAAGGTGAGGTCTTACCAATGATTCGTATAATGGTAAAATAATGTTATCCACTCTTGCTTCGATACCTCTTTTTATGCAAGACAGGACTTTGTTTCCCTTTGCTACTGCTGTTTGACACTGGTCACTGTTTCCAAGTTTGTAGTTGACAAGGATACCCAGGTCTTTTTCTAGCAACGAGTCACCTAAAATTATTCCATTAAGTTTATCAGTAGCCTTGGGATTGTTTCCTCCCAAATGCATGACTTTACACTTCCCCACATTAAACTTCATATTCCACATGTTTGCCCAATCTGACACTGTATGCAAGTCCCTCTGTAGAGAGAAAATATCCTGTTCTGAATTAATGACTTTGCATAATTTAGTATCATCTGCAAATATTGATATTTTGCTTTCTATATCTATTTCCAGGTCATTTATAAACATGTTAAAAAGCAGCGGACCCAATACTGAACCCTGAGGTACTCCACTCTCCACTTTAACTGTACTGGAGAATTTTCCATTTACAACCACATACTGTTCTTCAACCAGTTTTGTATCCAATTGCAAAGGTTATCTCCTAGCCCCAATTTCCTTATTTTATACACCAGCCTTCTGTGTGGCACTGTATCAAATGCCTTTGCAAAGTCTAGGTATACTACATCTACTGCCTTGCCATTGTCTAGGTTGCTGCTTACCTCCTCATAGAAGCTGAAAAGATTAGTTTGGCATGATCTATTCTTCATAAAACCATGTTGATTCGTGCTAATGATTTTATTTTTTGTGTTGTAATCCTGACTATAGTCCCTTATTATCCCTTCTAACAGTTTTCCCACTACAGAGGTCAAACTCACTGGTCTATAATTCCCAGGTTCTGTTTTAGTTCCCTTCTTAAATAGAGGCACTATGTTAGCTCTTCGCCAATCCTGTGGCACTGAGCCTGTGGTAATAGAATCTTTAAAGAGTAAATATAGGGGTTTTGCTAACACTGCACTAAGTTCCTGAAGAACCCTTGGATGTATACCATCAGGATCCGGTGCTTTGTCGGTCTTAATTTTGTTCAGTCTTCCCATGACATCTCCTTGAGTTTGCCCAATATCTATTTATTGTATTGTTTTATTTGTTACTTGCGGAGGCTCTTCTACCATTCCTTGCTCCCTTGTATATACTGATGCAAAGAAAGTGTTTAAAACATCGGCCTTTTCCTTATCCTCACTAACCAACTCACCCATCTCATTTTTAAATGGTCCAATGCACTCCCTCTTAAGTTTTTTGCTATTTATCTCTGTTGAATGTATGCAAGGAGGACCAAGTTGCTGCCATGCACAGCTGTTCAGCCGAGGCCTTGTTCTTGTAGGCCCAGAAAACACCAGCAGATTTGGTAGAATGCATTGTGATCTTGAAGGGAACTAGCTTCTTCCCGATGTTTGGTAGCCTTAATCCAAAAGACAATGGTTACCATGGAAGTGGCCCGACCTGCCATCTTTAATGTCAGCTGACACAAGGAGATGGAAGTTAGAGGCTCATAAGGAGACCTTTGAAGAATCACAAGACTAGACTGATGTCCCACAGAGATGTGAGGTCCTTAAAGTGGAACTTCCACCGCACAACATCTTTAGCTTAATTAAGTCCCCATCTGGCGACTAGCTGCTTAGTAGTGCTAGTCGTCAGAATTATTACCTTATTTAATAGATTTATGCTTTCTTCCATAGCTGACAGTAGCACGGAGAGAGGACATCTTGCCATAGTGACGTCTGCGCTGTCAGTCCCTTTTGGAGCCGGCCGTCTCCTAGAAACGCTTCCTAGACCCGGCTGGGACTGACATCGCAGACGTCACTATGGCAAAATGTCCGTGCTCCGTCCACCCTGTCACCCATGGAAGAAAGCTTAAATCTATTAAATAAGGTAATAATTCTGGCGATGGGGACTTAATTAAGCTAAAGATGTGCGGTGGTAGTTCAGCTTTAAAAAAGGGAAAAGAACTAGCCATCCCCTGTAGAAATCATTCATATATGGGATGATAGAAATTCTTCTCTGAATAGAATGGAGAGTGCCGACACTCTTGTAAACAGAACTTGTTAACTCCAGAAAAGACAGCACCAAAGCGAGGTCAAAGACCCGTGGGAAGAGGTTTGTGCCCACACACCAAAGGTGAAAAATGGACCAAACTGTATGGTATGCTTTCAACGAGACCGGCTTCCCTGCCTGGTCATGGTGTAGATGACAGCAGAGAAATCCTCCCTCTTCAGAACAGTGGCTTCTTGAGACATGCCGTCAAAACCAAACTCTCCACAAGAGATCTTAGAGAAACAGATCAGTCTGGGTGGCAACTGAATCGGTCACTGAACAGGTCGCAAACTATGCCCTCCTGGGCAAGAATGGAGCAACAAGAATGACCAGCGCCTTATCCTTTCTGATCTACCTGTTCTCCCTGGCTGCAATCATGCCTATCACTGAGAGCCCCAGTGTTGAACTATCAGATAAAATGCTTGTGGATGGAGTGCCCAGTTCCCTGGATCTAGATATTGGCACCTTAGAAAGTCTGCCAATACATCTTCCAGATCTGGAACCTGAATGGCTGAAATGTGCTTTTGCCCAGCTGAGGAGATCCTCACTCAATGCTCTAACGCTGCAGGTTCCACCTTAATAACTGATGTACTCCTCAACCATGGCATTGTTCGACACTCTCACTGGGATCCCCCGTGAGAACCTGGGTCCAATGAATGAGAGCCAGACAAATTGCTCAGAGCTCCAGAATGTTGATGAACAGCAGGCTCTACTCCTCTGTCCACCTGTCCTGGGCACCCAGGTGTCCAAGGACCGTGTCCCAGACCCTTAACACTGGCATCATTCTTCATCAAGAAAAGTTGGACTGGAAGTAGTAACCTAATCCCAAAATCCTAACGTAATCCCAGGATCCAGATGCCCAAATACCCAGACCGTGGCCAATCAAGCAATTATGTAATGTTGCTAATAGCGGAATATGCCCATTTATGTGTTTGTCATGGCACCTGCCAACAATGCAAAGGTGGAATTACGATCATTACTTAACCCCTTAACGACGCATGATGTACATGTACGTCATGAGTTTGTGGTCCCTGAAGGACCAAAGGCGTACATGTACATCATTGAATTTCTGGCTCCCCGCGAGTCCGGAATCGAATGGTTTAAAAAGTCCTTAAGGACCATTGACCTACCTGGACCATCACGCTGGTCCAGCACTTAAGGACTAGTGATGGTCCTGCAGGAGCGCGGCGAGTAATACCGGGGACTGAAGTTGATCACTCCAACACCGGAGCGCTCTCTTTCATACCCTCGTTCGGAGTGCCGGCACACGTGATCAGTCACGTGGGGCGGCACGTTGAACTTCCCTATCTGGTCCTTAAAGGACCACACACCCTGGGACCGCTGGTCCTTATGGGGTTAAGAGGTTAATGATTTTTGAGGATGTTTTTCTTGATTATAAGTGTATTGTAGTGCTAACAGCTTAGCTTACACTGACTATCCTAAACCGGTTCACTGATCCATTGTTGCCCTGTTGGCAGACACTACTACAAACATAAGCGAGCATATTCCACTACTGGGTACATAATATATCTATTTAAAATGGAAATACCTTGTGCTTTTTGTTATTCAATCAGCTGAGCCATTTTAGGACATTTTGATTTTGTTGTTGAGGAATCTAATCTCATCAGAGCTTTATCCTTAGAAATGTTTGAGAAAGTCTGTATAATTAATTACTCACATGTCCAGAGAATCACCACTCACCACATTATTAGGCTGCTAGAACAGTTTCCAGCAAAGGGGAGGAATAATTTAATGGGGAAGAATAATCCTGCAAAACCATTCAGGATGGAGGTTCCCACTGATGGAAGCTTTTTGGAAAGGTGACCGGCCCTCTTTTGTATCTGTAAAATTTGCTGGAGACCTTTAGAGTTCAAGGGGTTAAAAGCCTCATTTAAACAAAGGGACTTTTTTCTGTTCCTTATTGTGTAGTTGGTTTAACTCTAAATTGATCTGCATTGTGGGCCATATAAAGTAAACATAAGCAGTGGAGACACAGTCACCACTTTATATGCATATAAATACACACATACAATATTTCTATGCACCTCATAAAAGTTCTTTGCTTTATGGACAGAAACACACCCAGTGCATTTCCTGCTGACAATTCTAAAGAGTTTGCAATCATTAATAGGTCTTATAAAAAGTAGTTACAATCTGTCAAACGTCTTGAAAGGTTAGCCGATTAAAGGACCTGCAAGGAATGCATGCAATACACTATGGACACCCATCTGGTCCTAAAGGGTTAATTGCCCCTACATCCTTTACAGCACTCCTCCCCTCAAGCCTCCATAAAAAAGTTTGCACATCCATTGTCTAGATTTGAAGAGAAGATTGCACATACCTCATTAGTACCCACTGAACTGATCACACAGCTGATCTTTGTATTATCTTTAGATTCCAGGTAAATGGCCTGGCTCTTGTGGTACCTAGAAGAAATACAAACAGAGATTCAGCAGTATTCCATACTACCAACACATCTGAGACCAAACATTGACAAAGAATAATCGGTGTCAATGGATGAGACAATAGGCATCTTTAACTGTAAAAATGGTTAACCCTTTAAGGACCGGGAAAATCTGAGGTCGTTTTCCCTTAAAGGGATAGTAACACTTCGTTTTAACTTTATTTTATTTTGTAGGCATTAAAAAAACATGAAGAATGATATAAGTCTTATCTCTCAAACCTTTATGGTTTATGAGATATTCACAAGCAAAGTTCCCCTCCCCGCCCCTTTTACCTAGTGTAAGCCATCTCTTCTCAGATGTGAGTCTGGTTGTATGACAGTACAGATAACAGAAGGGGACAATTTTCTTTGTATGAAAACAATGAAAGCCCTTCCCCCCTTGACAAGTTTTTCAGCTTTTTCCCTAATCTTAATTGAAGATTGTCCCTCTCTGCAGTCTACCTGGGCATCTCCCTTCTGATCTGGTTGAACAGGGGGGGGATACTTTGTTTGTGAATATCTCTTAAACCATAAAGGTTTCAGAGATAAGACTTATATCATTCTTCATGTTTTTTTAATGCCTACAAAATAAAATAAAGTTAAAATGAAGTATTACTATCCCTTTAAGGACCAAAGCAATTCTCACCTTTTTGACTATGTCTTTGTTCAACAGTGTTTTACCTCTAAGTCTTTTATTCCACCCCCATAAATTATATAATGTTTTTTAAAGACAAATAGGGCTTTCTTTTGATACCACACTTATATGGATAACCCACCATCTACTTTACTAAAACTTAAAAAAACACACATTAATCTTGGGATTAATTGGGAGCAAAGGGTTACATTTTTTATGGAGACTGCATGAAAGGTATGACCGGTTAGTCATACCTACAAAATGTGCAGTTTAAAGTGGCCACTGTCCCCCCGGGTGAAAATCCCCATGTCTCTTTTTCTTACCTTTTTTTGTCACTTTTTTATCTATGACATTTGGCGGTGTGTAGAAGTGTATTACATGGCTCCAAAACAATAAGACTTCCGATATTGTTTAATGAGATTTTTTTTTTTTTTTTTTTCCCCACAAACGCAATTGTATCATTGCAGGTCAGAAACTGACCTGCATTTGGCCAGCCTCCAGCACCAGCAGTGAAGGGGTTAATACCCCAGATGCTGTATTTTCTTGTTCCACTAGGTGTCTCCTCTGTGCTTTTCTCTCCCTTACTTTGATAGCAAGGGAGACAGAGGCAGAGGAGAGACAGAGGCAGTATATGCTTTGCGTACTACCTCTATCACTCAGAATGCTGGTACATGTGATCGCTGCTATGGCGATCACATGACCTGGCACAAGCATGAAGGGCTGAGACTGAACGCCCCGGTCTCTGAGTGTTCAGTCTCAGCCTGGAATGAATGATAGCAGCGTGCACGGAGGCATGCTGCTATCATTTAAGCCATGACAGTCCAGGACAGTCATGTGTCCTTAACCCCTTAAGGACCGGGGAACCCGCGCTGCGATCAGATTCAACTACCACGGAGGAATTTGTTTTATTGCTCCGTTGCGTTACGGACTCCCCGAATGGCGTGCAGCTGCGGGGGGACCCCGGAATTCGATGACGGTCATAGTACGTCATCGGTCGTTAAGTCAAATCGACCCTTGACGTACTATGACCGTCAAGGGTCGTTAAGGGGTTAAGGGTATAACATCCTTCAAGGTTCCAAATGTAATATATCTGAAGCCTGTTAAAAGCTGAAAAACATGTATCTTCTGCATGGTTTCGACAGAGCAGATACTGATTCAGAGTTTCTACACAAACGGAACCAATCAAAATGAGCTATTTTATATTATATATATATATATATATATATATATATATGTGTGTGTATTTCTACAGGACAGCTCACTCAGAATGCCCTTTTCCTTAAGGTCCTGTTCCCAGAGGCAATATGGACCCAAATATTTTTTTCCTTCACTAATGAAAAGGATGCACTCACACTGTGGAATTTATGCAGAAAACAAATGATGAGCAATTTGGAGCATATCAACTGCACCATATGAGACAAAAATACCCAAGTTACACTGGATTTAAATGGGGGTTTAACCCATTGAATTGTCCAGAGGTCTCCAAGGGGTTAAAAGCTCCACTTGAAATCAGTGGGATTTTTTTCCGCCTCTGTTGCATTTGGTTTTCTCCTGGATTTCACCTAGGACTATCTGTGCTTGATAAAGAAATAAATTGATTTCTCAGTTACATGATCTCTTCCTGCATCCCCTACACTGAAAGTTATTTTATTGTCAAAAACTGAAGATTTTCTTATCCCTTCAGAATAACAGAATTCCACTAAACAAAAGTATAGCAGATAAGCGATTTTAGACTTTGTTAACTTGGTCGACATTAGTGCAGTGGTTCAAACAATGCGAAAAGCACCTATAAAGAGATCCACTTTCTGTCTGTGAGGCTGTTCACACTGGTGATGATCACCTCACGCGTCACAGAGCCCCATTGCAGCATGTTGCATTTTTAGTGTGTTCAATACAGAACACAGTGAAGTTGCAGCAGAGCATGCGTGCTTGGCTGACTGTAGTGCCATCTTGTCATGTTTTACTGACACCAATGTGGTCTGTCCATTGGTCAGATTCCTCCATCACAGAACTGAAGGCGATTTGGGTAGGCAGCTTGATCTCTGTCAAGTTGCCCATGTGTTATCCTGCCATATTGGTAAGGCTCAAAATATTACTAACACAGCAGTTCACTAAAGTGCTAAAATGCTATAATGAAGTGTGCCAGTAAACAATACAAGAAAAAGCTCTTAACCCATTAACGACCGGCCACACGGCCAACAGTTAAGCAATATGGGGCATTTATTTTTTTTGGGCCCAATGGATTCAGGGATCCCCAAACAGGTTACAGCCATGCGGGGACCCATGAATTCCATGACTGTCCTGGCATGTCACTAATCCTTAACGCAAGTCTTCCCATGACTGTCCTGGCATGTCACGGGTCCTTAAGTGGTTAACCCCTTAAGGACCCATGACGGTCCTGGACCGTCATGGGTTGCAGTCCCCTTAAGGACCCATGACGGTCCAAGACCGTCATGGCTTAAATGATAGCAGCGTGCCTCCGTGCACGCTGCTATCATTAATTCCAGGCTGAGACTGAATGCTCCGAGACCGGGGCGTTCAGTCTCAGCCCTTCTTGCCTTTGCTGGTTCATGAGATCGCCGTTCCAGCGATCACATGTACCGGCAAAGTGACAGACAGAGACAGCAAAGAAAGCATGCTGTCTGTGCCTGTCAAGTCTGCCTCTGGCTCCGTTGCTATGAAAGTAACGGAGACAGAAGTAGACAGGAGACACCTAGTGGTGAAAGAAAATACAGCAGCTAGGGGTATTAACCCCTTCACTGCTGGTGCGAAAGGCTTGCTAAATGCAGGTCAATTTCTGACCTGCAATAATTTTTTTTTTTTTTTTTAAAACACAAAACACTTTTTTTTTTTTTTTTTACAAAAATATTTTATTTAAAAAAAAAAATAATCTAATTAAACAAAAGTGGAAGTGTGATTGTTGTGGAGCTATGTAATACACTTATATACACCGCCAAATGTCACGGATAAAAAAAGTGTCAAAATAGGGTGGGAAAAAGGGACATGGGGATTTTCACCCAGGGGGGACAGTGGCCACTTTAAACTGTGCATTTTGTAGGTATGACTGACCGGTCATACCTTTCATGCAGTCTCCATAAAATTTTAACCCTTTGTGCCCAATTGATCCAAAGAGAAAAACCAAAAATGATGTTTTTTTTACCTTTTTTTTTTAATTTTAATAAAGTAAATGGTGGGTTATCCATATAAGTAGGGTATCAAATGAAAGCCCTATTTGTGCTTAAAAAAACATTATATAATTTATGGGGGTGGAATAAAAGACTTAGAGGGAAAACATTGCTGAACAAAGATATAGTCAAAAAGGTCAGAACTGCTCCGGTCCTTAAGGGAAAACAACCTCAGATTTTCCCCGGTCCTTAAGGGGTTAAAGACTTTTGTAATTAAAAAATAATTAAATGCAAAATGAAACCTAACAGTTAAATGTGTGGTATACTTGTGAGATGATTCATGAGTAAAAAAAACATTTATTTAGAGTTTGTATATGGGCTAGTTGCTAGAGTCGCTAGAGACAAATGGTCTCCCGCTAACATATCCAATCAGAGTAAGTTGTTTATCCTTCCTTTCTAGCTGGATTTGTATCAAAGAGGTGCTTTGTATAGACAAGAATCATTGGTGATTTTGTACGCAATTACAGCGTTTGCAAAATATGAACCTTGTGACACAAAAAAATTATGGTACATTATGTGGAATTAAACAAGAAGGATAATAATAAAAAAAAAAGGTGAAATGAACATAGAATTCTTTTTTTTACATAGATCACTGCAGTATAAATCTAAAATAAAATGCTTATATCTCTTGCAGTTCTAGATTAGATAAGGTCAGAGCTCAGCTGTTCACTATATATAGGCAAGGAATAGCTGGTGACATGTTCCCAAATGTGACCAGATTTCTCATACACTTTCCAGCCTTGGGATGTCTAGCAAGTGTGAGGATACATATATTTTGTAGAAATGATTTATGCCTTTTGGATTTACTTAGGAAATAGAAAAAAACATTTTACTGCCTAGCACCAACAATTGCAAGTTCCACACAACAATATTTTTTGGTATTTGTAGGAAATACAAAACCAGGTTTTCCACACTGACAGTCTATTCATTGCCTAATGCAGTGACGTCCAAGAATCGCACATTAGGTCCTCGAGTACAATTAAGGGTCATACATTATGATTAAAAACTGTAGATTAATTCCTTGGATACGAGATAGGTCTCCAATATATTGCTTTGCAATATGTTGAAGAACGCTCTAGCACCCAACAGTTAAAATTGAGTTATCAACTTAAGATGTTTATATCATTTTTAAGATCATTAAAGATGGACTATATATTGTACATTCCATTTGCTTGCAATATAAATGTTTTTTGTGAAATCAGCCTATTAAACTGATGGTGGCAGTATGGCACCTTATGCTAATTAGTTTGTGTGTTGGGCCAGTATTACCACACACTGGTCTATGAATAAATATGGCAGATCCCAAACATTTTCAATAGTGGAGCCTTAACACTGAGTGTCAGAGGGATACGCAACGCATTGCAAAGCAATGCACTGCATACCCCTCTGGCACTCAAAGGGCTAAACTTCACAGTATTAGCACACTGTACAGGGAGTTAGCAAAAAGTGTAAATGTGTTACAAAATATATTAATTTCTCAAAAACACTATTTTACAGAAAAATGGTTAGTGCAACATATATGCAGAATTTAATGCTCGATAAAATAAAACAGTCTTAACAGGTCAGGTCCATATTAAGGAAGGACATTAAAAGTGTAAAGGGAGGTATACTTTGATGCAAAAGAAAGAGGATAAGTGCTTTTCAGGGAAAAAAAAAAAGCATGAGTTTAGTCAGTCCTTGGAAACAATCAAAAAAGATAAGATGCTTTTAATAGCACTGTACATCCATTTTTTTTGCAACAGCTGTAATACACAATGAACATTTAATAGTCAAATGTATCATCTTCCCCGTGTAAACATGGTTTTATATATAAATAATGGAGTACCATTCTTCACAAGAATCATTCATAACTGATTAGCACAGCCAGTCTGACTTATCCACTGGTGAATAATATCCTGCCTGGTCTTTATTTTTACCTGGCTTGCTGTTGCCTTATATGTGTAATACCTCCCCTTCCTTGGGCACCCAATTTGCCATTTCAAGTGCTTCTCCTGTAGCACACAATGAACTATATGTACAATCGAAAAAGTGGAGAAATTCTGAGTCAAACCAACTGTTCCAGAAAAGAAAAACACCCCAGTGATTTAAAAGGGGCTATTAACTTTTAAATAAGAGCATTAAAAGGGGTTAAAGAGAGGATTTTAGTCTTACCTGTTAAATCCTTTTCTCTTAGTCCATACAGATTACTGGTAACTTTGGGTAGGCGATCTGCCCCTTTTAAGTAGGCAGGAACAATTCTAGAAGTGAATGTAAAGGGTGGAGCCTACCTTCCCTCCTTGGCTGCAGCTAGCCAATCAGCTCCAGTAAGATTTGAGACACTATTAACTAGACAGTAGAAGGGAAAGAAGACTCCTGTGAGCATGACCCCGAAGTACCCCCAGGTACAACAAGTAAGAGTAAAATCCTCTTTTCTCTGTCCTCCAATACAGGTTACTGGTCACCAGAGCAGATATGAACCAGAAGATCAGAGATAGCCCAACAAAACAAATGAAGTGCCAACGGACATTGAACAGGGGTAACAACACCCCAGGAACTGTTACACAGCACACTGAACTAGAGCCAACAGGACTCAAAAATGAAGGAAGCACCAAAGACTGCCTCCAGGATCTTCCTCCCAAAACTGGTGTCAACTGATGCCAGCACATCAACACGGTAGTAGTTCAAAAAGGTGTGCACAGACAACCAAGTGGCAGCCTTGCACAACTGATCAGAAGAGGCCTGATTCGTGTAAGCCAAAGAAGCCCCAATAGATCTAGTAGAATGAGCTGTGACCCAAAAGGGAACAGGCTTCTTCCTTAGCTTGTAAGGCTTATGAACAGAGGACTTGATCCAAGATGCAATATTCACTTTGGATGCAGGACTCCCTGCACTGGGGCCCTCGGGAATGACGAACAGCGCTTCAGACTGTCTAATGTACTCAGTGCGATGTAGATAAAACTTGAGACAACGCAACACATCTAACAAGTGGAGATCCCTCTCCTTGTCAGAGGTAGGGTCAGGGCAGAAAGAAGGCACCACAATCTCCTGATTAATGTGGAACTCAGAGACAACCTTCAGGAGAAACTCCTGAGAAGTGTGAAGCACTGCCCTGTCTTAATGAAACACCAAAAAGGGTGGTCTACAATACAGAGCCTGTAACTCCGCGACACGGTGAATAGACACAATCGCCAGGAGAAAGGCAGTTTTCCATGTAAGCAGGCATAAAGGAATAGTAGCCAAAGACTCAAAGGGAGGGGGCGCTGAAGGACGCCCTGAACCAAATTAAGATCCTGCTGAGAAGCGGGAGTCTTGAAAACAGGACGAGTATGAGCAAGATCTGACTTGTCCATGTTGATGACCCACCCGTGTTGGGTGAGAGAATGAATGCAGTCCTGAACCTGCTGATAAAGAAGTTCAGCAGAAGGGGCTTTCAGAAGCAGGTCATCCATGTATGGAGTAATTCTGATGCCATCCTGATGGAGGACGGATACCAAAGCTCCCAGGGCACGGTTTAAGACTTGAGGAGCTGCAGTCGCAGGCAAATCAGAGATACTGCCGACTCTCTGGATGAATAGCGATGTGTAGATACGCGTCCTGAAATTCCAGAGAGGCAAGGAATTCCCCCAGGGACATGGCAGCAGTTACCGTCCTTAGGGACTCCTGGTGATAATGAGTCTTGATCACAAAGGAATTGAGATCCTTCAAATCAAAAATGGGACAACAGCAGCCATCCTTCTTGGAGACCGTAAAGAGGTTTGAGTAAAAACCCATACTTCTGTCCTGAATTGGAATAGGTTCCAGAACATCCTTGTCCAGAAGGCCTGGATAGCGCCATTGAACAGACGGAGTATGAGGGGGAAAATCTGAAAAGGAGGAAGAGAGGTGAAAGGGATCCTGTACCCTTCCGCCACTACCTGTAAAACCCACGGGTCCGCCACCCACAGACAGCCACCCACAGCCGAGTGAGGACCTGGGATTGGTAAGTCATGTCGAAGGCGGCTTGGAAGCCTTAGGCTTGGAGGAGATCTTGGGCTTCCATTGCTATTTGGACTTGGAGAAGGAACATGGAGCTGAGGGAACCGCCTGGTTCCCCGGACATGTCTCAGTCTGGAAGGAGCAAAAAAGCGGATTACACTCAAGAGGAGTCTTCCTCCTGGGGACCATAGGCAGAAATGTACTCTTGCCCCCTGTAGGCTCACTAATCAGATCCTTAAGATCTGGCCTAAACAAAAAGGTGCCTTGAAAAGGCAATGAGAGCAAAGCTTTCTTGGAAGCAGTGTCAGCAGACCAGATCTTGAGCCAAATTGCTTGTCTGGCAACCACAGACATGATGGAAACCCTTGCCACCAAACGGATGGCATCAAATAAGGCAGCAGAAAAATATTGCGGGGCCTCAGAAATGTTGGCAAGAAGCCGCAACATATCAGAAGTAGGAGCAAGCTGACGCATCAGAAACTGGCAAGGCAGTAGACTTAGATAGCCTTGAGACAGCAGCAACCACTTTGGGAGGATGAACCCACTGAGCAAGCACCGCCTCGGAGAAGGGGTAAAGCTTGGCAAATTTCAGAGACTTCCATTCATCAGACACAAGGCGTTCAAGAGTGGGGTTAGGTGTAAAAATAAGTATAGCGCCGTTTAGGCTCCTGAAATACATAAGAGGGATCCAAAGAAACCTCCTGAACTAAGGGAATGTTTAGGGTAGTTAAGATGGCTCTGATCAAGCCCTCAGCCGAGGGATCAGGATCAGCCTCAAAGGGGTCTCCAAAAAACTGAGAGAAGCCCAAAGTAGAACGTTCCTCAACATCCGAATCCAGCAACAGTTCCTCTTCAGAGAAATCTGATACGTCAGGTACTCCCTGCGGTCTCAGCAGGGAAGATCTGACAGAAGAAGGGGTCTGCCAGGAGTGGCTCTTGCACCCAGACTGGCTCTAATGCATGGCTGGAGGTCCCTGGGAGAGACTCAGGGACATCATAACATGTTGGGCATAATGACCTGAGAATTCTCTAGGTAACCATGAATGACATGAGGAGCAATGTGCAATAGGGGACACAGAGACCCCAGCGTCCTTAGTATTAGGCCTGGCCCCAAGATTTAACGGATTATACATTCTCACAGTGTCAAAACTTTAAAGTATAAGGAATCGCCCAAATACAGTGTGTAAGATTAAAATGTCACCCCAGAAATTGCTAAATGCACTTATCTGGCAGGCGAAGGGTTAATCTGCAGAGGAGAGAAGGAGAGTCCAAGGCCCGTGTAGGATACTCGTTCAAGAAAAGGCACAAAATGGCTGCCGTGGCGGGAGCCAATCAGTAACAAGCGCACTAAGCAAGTGCTCATGGGAAATGTAGTTTTCCAAGAAAAAGTGCCCCAACAGTGCCCAAAGCCCCCTGAGCCCCCAACACACAAAACATTAACCGGATAACAGAGCAAGGGCAGACAATTAAAATGAGCCATGTCTGAAGTCGCTACATTGAGTGGTTGCAGAGATATGTCCCAAACTGTACAGTCCCATACAAGTGAATGGAGCAATGGCGTCTATGTGGTAAAGCAAATTTTGCAAAGTTGAAACTGTGAATTAAAATTACATTTAACATCACTAGAACATGTTACCAGACCCCAAAAAAAACACTGAACCCAACCCAGTAGGGAAAGGGCCAATAACCCACAAAAGATACAAAACCAGCGGCTAAAGGGTTAAGTTACCACATAAACTTGCTCCAAAACATCCAACAGACATATAGATAAACCCAATGCGTGCAGGAGCATGCAATAGGAATTGTTCACCTTTCCTGCAGATCTTCTGTCTTCAGATTACAATGTATTAAGAAGAAGCCTAGGTGGCAACTCCTGAGGAAAGGACTTGAACCCAAGATTCCCCCCCCCAGGGCTTAAGGTCCACAAAAGCACCTGGATACTGAATTAGCCACATCTAAGGGCATTGTCAGTGATGGTAATCCGCCTAATGGTGGTATTCCATATCTAACAGAAAAATAAAAAATTAGCTAAAACTATAGCAGAACTGTTCTCTTGCCTGTGTCTTCATCAAGGAACAAATCTTAATGGAGCTGATTGGCTAGCTGCAACCAAGGAGGGAAGGTAGGCTCCACCCCCTGCATTGAATTCTAGAATTGTTCCTGCATACTTAAAGGGGTGGATCGCCTACCCAAAGTCACCAGTAACCTGTATTGGACGACAGAGAAATCCCCATTTAAACCAACTGTAGTTTTTACAGTGTGGCGAGTAGGAATACAAGCTCCAGCAGCTCCCTGGGCAGCCAGCATCCAGTCACTCTCTGTCAAGTGACCAGATCTACACTTAAATCAGTTTCGTATTAGCCACACTACTGTGACTTCTCTGTTAATCCTGGAGCATTAACGTTGCAGCCACAGTGTGTCAGCTACAAAAAAGCAACTTAAACTCAAGGGAAATTGGAGTGATGTGGTGTGTGTGAGATGTGGTATGGAGGACAGTTTGTGCATGTATATAAATATTTATATTAATATATTACACTCAGCTACAAAGAGAATGCCACCATCGGTTTCATACCCATCCTCAACACCAACACCTGTCACAACACTTAAAATCCACAACAACCACAAACTGATAATTTGCATAACAAATTATAACACTCATGGACTGAATTCAAAAGGGGAAACATCAATCCATGAAATCTTTAGAGCAAGCCATAGAAACTGATAGAGGGTTAACTCAACACATTTAACAAATGAAAATCCCCAGTGATTTAAATGGGATTTAGCCCCTTAGGTGCTAGAAATGCATTGCAGACCTCTTTAGAATCTAGGGAGTTCGTTTTATGAATTTTGTATAGTTGTTTGCCCTAGAAGTTACCCAGTAATGGCCTGTTCATCCACCACAGGGTTTTCAATAAGTAGCTGGTCACTAATTATCAATAGAGCATGCCCCGTATGAATGAGGAGGCGGTATCCTGGGTTAGTGCACAAACACAAATATAGTAAAATCTGGATCCCAACACAAAAACAGATATGCATATTAACTCATGCAATATGGTTAATCTGACCAGACACATACATAATCATTGTCTCCATTTTCTGTACCCTGCCATTCTTTTGATGCAGGAATAGATAGCAGGGCATTGCAGAAATCATTGTGTAGCAGAGCTTAACCCCTTAAGGACAGGGAAAATCTGAGGTGGATTGCACTTAAGGACCGGAGACATTTTGACATTTTTTACTATGTTTTTGTTCAACCATATTTACGCTTTAATTCCTTTAGTACACCCACACAAATTATATACTGTAGACAACCCTGGCTTTCAGTCTATTTGCATTTTGACAATTTTTTCGCTGCCACTCTATTACCAATCCCTCCCAAAACCTGCAGTAAGGAAGAGAAACACTATTTTTTCACACCTCTATTTTAGTGTTGTTGTGAATTTCAATCAAAGGATAGTTGCAGATTTTTTAAATGCTTCATAATAGTGTTCAGCTACATGATCTGAGTACAGCAATGCCCCATATGCATAGGTTTGTCAGGGTTTGGGGGAGCTACTGGGCCCAGTAGGGAACATGTGCGTTTCCATTATCAGACATCAAAAAACTTAGGGTGTATTGCTTCCCATTATATTTTGATAGCGTTACATCTGAGGGATATGTTTTTGAAAAATAAAAAAACAGGATATTTCAGTGGGAAAAAGTTGCAAAATAATAAAATAGCCTTTACAGCACTACTGCATTCTGCCTGCATGGTATTGCTTGAAGCAGTCACCAATGCAGAGGCCAGGTCTGGAAGGGCAATCAGGACAGTAAGTCATGGTGTCTGACAATATTCTCATGCTGTAGCAAACCCTGCAACTCTTCTGTGGTTTTTTTTTTTCTTTTGGGGGGTTGGGGGGGATTTTATAAATAAAGTGTACTACCCCGGGTCTTGGTAGAATGATTTCTGGCGTCCTTTGAAACAAAAATAGGGAAAGGAGTTGGAGCTGACACTGTAAAAAAACTACATTTTGGATTGGGGTTTGCCAATTTGAAAAGTAAAAATGAATTGTATACTGCAGTCTGCAACATACAGATGGCAACTTTTTTTGTACTATGATCATAACAAGGTATAACTACATTAGCTGATCACACAGATCAACTCCCCCCAAGTTCTTGTTATAGTCTCTGATGCAGACTGGCTTTCTCAGTACTCTTCTCCTGCCATGAACAGAGACTGACACAGTTTTGCATCTATGAACTTTTTGGGCATCTCCCTGCAATTTTGACTAACAGTGCCACAGGTCACAGTGTCAAAACAAAAAAAAAGAGAAATAAAAGGGGGGCTGGTGAAGTAGTTATCAACAAATAACTGAAAACCTTTATTTAATAAAGGTTAAATAAGATCCCAAACTATTTTCCCCATTTGTTCCCAGAGATGCGGTGCAACCAGGAGGATCATGTTGACTGTCCTTGCCCTCATAAATTCTAAAAGCCTGGGTATAACCTTTAGCACTTTTGCACAATTTATAAAATTGAACACCAAATTTGGAGCACTTGGAGAGGATGTACTGCTTGTAAGCTAACCTGCCTTTATACTTCATTAGGGATTCATCTATGCTTATTTGCTTTTGGAGCATATATATATTTGGGTAATTTTTTTCTGAAAATAATTTATTAGGGGGCAAATTCTGTACAGCGTGTCATACTGGGGGTGTTCTTGTGGGAGGCAAAGGGCATTATCACTAAAATGCTTAAAGCGCAAAATCATTCAAATCGAGACCTGGTCATTGTTTTGGAGAATATAGGGGTATTATACATGGGGTTTTTGCTCTAGTAGGACCTGATACTTGACTTTTTTTTTTTTTTTTATTACCCCCATTGCCATTATTAGGGCCCAGAATTGGTTAAATTCTAAGAGGTATGTGGGTTTCCATACTTCTTGCTTAACAACGAAAGCTAATGGGTTGGCAGCTATATTCTGGGTTGCATACAAATTTGTTTGTGACACAATTTCCCTCAAAAACACACACAATAAAAAACAAACTGATCATGGGTAAATCCTGCCACATCCACTTGAATTCCTAGGTTGCCTGTAAATTCTGAAATTCGTGGGCATAAATTGGTTGGTGATGCCCAGTCATTAGGATCAGGAGGAGTGGTAACACTTGTGGCAGGTCTTAAAGGGATAGTAATGTTTCATAATAAAAGCAGCTCTAATTAATCATCATAGTATTTGGACTTTGGAGAGTGTTATTTCAATTCTGTCAGAGTTGTAGTTCAAGAGTAATTCAATGACAAAGTATCCCCCTCCCGCCCCTTTTACTGATGTAACACTGCTCAACCAGAGCACAAGGGAGGTGCCCAGGTAGACAGCAGAGAGGGACAATCTTTAGTTAAGGTAAGGGAAAAAGCTGAAAAGTTTGTCAAGGGGGGCAGGGCTTTCATTGTTCTGATAGGAAGAATATTGTCCCTTGCTGTTATCTGTCTGGTCTATGGACTGCTTTCCATATCTGAGAAGAGATTGCTTACATTAGGTAAAAGGGGCGGAAGGGGGAAACTTTGCTTGTGAATATCTCAAACCATAAAGGTTTGAGAGATAAGACTTATATCGTTTTTCATTTTTTTTTTATGCCTACAAAATAAAATAAAGATAAAACAAAGTATTACTATTCCTTTAAGGCAGGTGTCTGGGCAGATCATGGGGTAGTTGCTGTGGCAACTCTTTGGACAGTATGTCTTTTCTTTACAGAAGGTCCAGTGTTATCACTATAGCACTCACTCACCGAAAACTGCACAATATCGAAGTCTGACTCAGTGTCTGTAGCTTCTGAGTCAGACTCCAAAAAGGCATGTGTCTTCGAAACTACACCTCCACTGAATTATGTACACCTACCCTAAACTAAATACATTTCTAATATCTCCTAAATAACTACCCACCCACTACTTAACTATATTCATAATATTTTATATATTATATGGATATAAAAATTCTACACACCCCTGTTAAATTGCCAGGTTCTTGTGATGTTAAAGAATGAGACAAAGATAAATCATGTCAGAACTTTTTCCACCTTTAATGTGACATAGAACGTGAACAATTCAATTACAAAACAAACTGAAATCGTTGAGGGGGAAAAAATAAAAAAACTCACAATAACCTGGTTGCAGCCTTAAACTAATACTTTGTTGAAGCACCTTTTGATTTTATTACAGCAATCAGTCTTTTTGGATAGAAGTTTATTAGCATGGCACATCTTGATGTGGCAATATTTGCCCGCTCTTCTTTGCAAAAGCGCTCCAAATCTGTCAGATTGTGAGGACATCTCCTGTGCACAGCCCTCTTCAGATCACCCCACAGATGTTCAATTGGATTCAGGTCTGGGCTCTTGCTGGGCCATTCCAAAACATTAATTTTCTTCTGGTGAAGCCATGCTTTTGTGGATTTGGATTTGTGCTTTGGGTTGTTGTCGTGCTGACAGGTGAACTTCCTCTTCACCTTCAGCTTTCTAATGGACGACTGAAGGTTTTGTGGCAATATTGCGTGGTATTTGGAACTGTTCATAATTCTCTCCACCCTGACTAAGGCCCCGGTTCCAGCTGAGGAAAAACAGCTACAAAGCATGATGATGCTACCACCATGCTTCACTGTGGGTATGGTGTTCTTTGGGTGAAGTGCAGTGTTGTTTTTGCGCCAAACATACCTTTTGGAATTATGGCCAGAAAGTTCAACCTTGGTTTCATCGGACCATAACACATTTTCCCACGTGCTTTTGGCGGACTTGATGTTTGTTATTGCAAACTTCAGCCGGGCTTGGATGTTTTTCTTTGTAAGAAAAGCCTTCCATCTTGCCACCCTACCCCATTCACATGAAGAATAAGGGAGATTGTTGTCACATGTAGCACACAGTCAGTACTTGCCAAAAATTCCTGCAGTTCCTTAAATGTTGCAACAGGCCTCTTGGAAGCCTCCCTGACCAGTTTTCATCTCTTCTTCTCATCAATTTTGGAGGGACGTCCAGTTCTTGGTAATGTCTCTGTTGTGCCATATTTTCTCCACTTGATGATGACTGTCTTCACTGTGTTCCATGGTATATCTAATGCTTTGGAAATTCTTTTGTACCCTTCTTCTGACTGATATCTTTCAACAATGAGATCCCTCTGATGCTTTGGAAGCTCCCTGCGGACCACAGCTTTTGCTCTGAGATGCAACTAAGCAAATGTCAGGAAAATCCTACTAGAACGGCTGAACTTTATTTGTGATTAATCGGAGTCACTTTAAATTATGGTAGGTGTGTAATGACTTCTATTTAACATGAGATTGAATGTGATTGGTTAATTCTGAACACAGCCACATCCCCAGTTATAAGAGGGTGTGCACACCTATGCAACCAGGTTATTGTGAGTTTTTAGTTTTCCCCCTCAACGAT
Source organism: Rhinophrynus dorsalis (assembly GCA_037306005.1). NCBI lineage: Eukaryota > Metazoa > Chordata > Amphibia > Anura > Rhinophrynidae > Rhinophrynus > Rhinophrynus dorsalis. The sequence goes on along the minus strand of CM074718.1, from coordinate 536,196,400 downwards.
TTCAGTTTGTTTTGCAATTGAATTGTTCACGTTATAGGTCACACTAAAGGTGGAAAAAGTTCTGACATGATTTATCTTTGTCTCATTCTTTAACATCACAAGAACCTGGCATTTTAACAGGGGTGTGAAGACTTTTTATACCCACTGTGTATGTATATATATATTATTTATCTATAGCTATATATCTATATATTTATTTATTTTTAATATAAAACACTACTCTTAACCTAAATCTATCCCTAAGCCTTCCCCTGTATACCCTGAACCAACCTAACCCAATCCCCTATCTAAACTATCTTAATAAATCAATTTTTAATAAACTTTATTTTCTAAGCTACTCCTAAACCTAAATCTAACCACAAACCATAGTGTTTGTAAACACTGTCCCTGTCGTTCTGCTTTTGATACATGTGATTCGCTAATCTAGTGAACAACGTCCCTACTGTCTGAAACTAAGTGTTCCAGTCTCGGAGCACTTAGCAACAGCCAGGCTGCCGCTCTCCCATCGCTCTGTGCGTTGGTGATGGGACAGTTAACCTATTACGTACTGGGACAGTCATGGGTTCTTGTGGCAAATACACCCATGATGGTCCGAGTACATCATGGGTCTTTAAGGGGTTAAAGGTGCCACAAGCCTAAAAAAGTTCAGTATTGCCAAACTGAAAAATGGCTTTCCACGGGATAGTCCATCCCTTGGCAGACATTGCAAAAAACAGTGTCTTGTTCAGTGAATTAGTCTGTGCCCTGTTCTACTCTGCAAGCAACAGGAAAGGACATTTAAAAGGAAGTCAGCCATAAGGGACAATGAATAATCCCATTAGGAAATAAAATAAATTAAAAACATAAAAGGAAAATAAAAGAAAAATGTGAAAAGTGGAACCAGTAGCTTGATCTCCTAGCAGGACAGTTTAAAACTATGTAACCCACGTTTCTCAGCAGCAACACAAATGGAGGGAGGGGGTTTCCTCATCCAAAGAACTTTTATCTGCATGTGCCCTGCCTCCTAGTGGTAGCTACTTAACACCATGTTTCCTGTGTGACAATGGAATAAAAAAAAAAAAAAAAAAAAAAAAAAGCAGATGCCCAGTGCAATATCCAGAATGAGCTACAATAAATTTAAATTTACAAAAAGCAGCAACTTGGGGATGAATTACTGTAGCAGTGACCTCTACACAGAAAAGAGGTTAAACCCATATGAAACCTAAGGCCATATTTAAGAGGATAAATATGAGAAATTCTGGAGCAAATCAATTTCACCATAGCCCCATTGATTGATTTACATAGGGTTCCTGGCCTTCTAAATAAAAAGTTGGAGACCTTTATAGCATTCATATATAAATAGTAATTAATATTTGCTCACAATGGCATATTTGGTTTGCTCTGGAACTGCTTCCTAAAATATGAACTGTAGTTTATATCTACAACATTCTGTATATTTTATGTGTATACCTTCGTAGATCTGTATAGAAAGCATTTTATTAAATATGGATAAGAAACATGCTCCAAAAGGGTATTTATTAAAAAAAAAAAACAAAAAAAAAAAAAACACACAACTTTAGTTTAAACCAGAGAAGTTCTTACTCAGAAGAACTGTAGTGCCATGGATGAGGTAACCAGCTGTACAATCAATTGTATAATTTGTGATACCACGTAATGTTATCAATATGCCACTGATGCAATTTGTGGCATTGTGTGACATCATCAGTATGTCATGGATGTAATCTTTGATGTCATGTGTGATATCACAATTTAAATCAATGACATACTGATAATTTCTAGGATAACATACAAAGAACATGGGAATGTGAAGTCTGAAGAACTTAACTGGTAATTCCCAGCGTTTCATAATATAAGTGAAAACTAAACTCTGGCTTTAACAAAAAAAAGAGGATTCTAGTCTTACCTGTTACATCCTTTTCTCTTAGTCCAAACAGGTTACTGGTAACTCTGGGAGGCGATCCGTCCCTTAGTAGGCAGGAACAAATTCTCAAAGTGTATGCAGGGGGTGGAGCCTCCCTTCCCTCCTTGGCTGCAGCTAGCCAATCAACTCCAGAAATATTTGTTCCTCGGTGAAGACGCCGCCAGGCTGGGAACTGTTCTGCTATAGTTTTAGAATTTTTTTTATTTTTATGTTGGATATGGAATACCACCATTAGGCGGATTACCATGACTGACAAATGGCCTTAAATGTGGCTAGCTCAGTGTCCAGGTGCTTCTTTGTGGACCTTAAGCCCTGGGGGGGAAATCTTGATTTCAAGGGCTTCCCCAAGAGTTACCCACGGAGGTAATTCTTACCCCATGCTAATCTGAAGACAGAAGATCTGCAGGAAAGGTGAGCTACCCTTTGAGTGCTGCAGGTCCACTTGTCTCACAGTGCCCCTCCGCACAGGGGTGTATTTCTGGAGTTCCTACTGCACACTCCTGCACTCATTGGGTATATCTGTATGGGGCAGGTTTATGTGGTAACTTAACCCTTTAACTACTGGTTTGGCACTTTTGGGGGGTTTTGTGGCACTTTTCCTACTGGATTAGTTAGATTTCTGGGTATCCTCACATGTTCTGTGGATGTTTTACACTTTATGTTTTACTGATCCCTCTGACGTATTCCAGTAGCCCGCTAAGCCCCTTACATACTTTCCACCTAACCCCACTCTTGACCGCCTTGTGTCTGAAGAGTGGAAATCTCCTGACAAGAAAGCGTCTATCTCAAGGAAATTTGCTAAGCTTTATCCCTTTTCAGAGGCCGCTCTTGCTCAGTGGGTTCAGCCACCCCCTGCATACAATTTGTTCCTGCCTACTAAGGGGCAGATCTTCTTCCACAGTTACCAGTAACCTGTATTGGATGACAGAGAAAGTTATTTTGCAAATTAATTTCCAGAGCCTTTTCAAGACATTTACCATTTAAGAAAAAAAAAAAAAAAAGAAAAATTAGGACAGACTAAGAATCTGATGGCATCTGATAAGGATAAGATCAGAAAGGTGGTAGTAAAAATGGCCATTATGACGAATGGCTCTGAGAACAAACCTGACTGCATATTGTCATGACCTGTTCAGATACCATCACAGATCCTGACGCGGAGCAACATTTTTTCTCTTTCCATCTGTAGGTCTCTTGCACTTGACTCCTGTATTTTAACACCTCTATCCTGTGCTGCTCCTCCCCATCCCCGCTGCCTCTTGTGGGAGAGACACAGAAGAAGTACATCTTCCCACTGCCCCTTGTACTTCTCTTGTGTCCCCCTCGTCCCTCAATGCCTTTCATTCCTCTCCTGCAGCCCCCACTGCCTTTCGTTCCTCTACTGCAGCCCCCCACTGCCTCTCGTGCCTCTCCTGTGTCCCTGCTGCCTCTCGTGCCTGTCCATATCTCCCCCCTAAACCCCCTTGCTCACACCCTCACCTGCAATATTGTAACGCATTCCTTTAACTCTTCTCTGCCCCTGCTGCCTCTCCCGTGACCCTGTTCCTCTTTTAACCATCACTCTCTCTCCCTCATAGCCTCTCACCCATACCCTCCCCTGTAATTTTGTAACCTTTTTTACTTTTGATATTAGGAACACATTTGTTACCTCTTCTCATTATTAATAAACACTGCCTCCAATGGTCATCACGGTTATTTAATTCCACCCCCCCTTTAATTTTGTGCACTGTTTAAACTGAAATAGATGGGCACATTTTGGCATGAACAGCACAAGGTATCACTAGAACTGAGAGTAAACAAACAAAACTAGAAATAGGGGGACAGCTGCGGTATTGCTGTGATTCCCAGAGAGTGCCGTTCTACTAATTTGCTAGGAAGCATCGCTCTCTGCATCCGTGCGTGTTACACACACACAGCGTGTTACGCACACAGGGAGCAACGCATCCTAGCAAATTATATATCTATACATCTATTTTTTTTTTTTTCTTTTTTTACTGCCACTTCAGTGGATACTGTAAGAATGCTGAGGGTGATGGGAATTGTGGTTCAGTAAAGTTCCAAGTGTCATAACCATGTGATTACACCCAAATTATTCCTACATCTCCATGTTTCCCCTGTGCCTCAGACAGGTTTACTATGTTGCCGTGTCTCCTACAACAATGGCTCACTTACATACCCAAATTTAGCTTAATGAACCATTTTGTATTCCTGAGGATGTGTTTATATATTAATGTGGCTATTCGCCACATGTACATAGCTCCAATAATTGTAATGTTGTCAGATCTCACAGAAATAAATTTGGCTTACTGAGGATGGTGAATCTGGGATCTTCACAAATTTTTATATGCAGCCACAGAGGACAGTTTGCCATATGTGTACCAAAAAGCAGCAGCCAGTCAATTAACCCTTTCATTGACAGGGGATGTGCAACAGGTTGTTCTGTAATGGCCTGCACACCCTGTGGCACTCAAAGTATTATAACATACACAGTCCAATGCCCACATAAGTAAGCAGAGGACTGGCTGCCAGAGGAGTACACGGCACATTGCTCCCCAATGCACTGCATACCTGTCTGGCATTCAGAGTGTTAATCAGCTGTTAGGTGGCCAGGCTTCTGTTTACCTCAGCTGATAGACAGCCAGTTCTTTATTTACCTGTGTATAGTAATGTGCTGCACATCCCACGGACATGCAAAGGGTTAATGGAGGGCTGCTGCTGTTCTTGGTGCTGAAGTAGGGGTCAGACATACTTTGCCATTACATTGACTTTTAGGGCAACTTCCTTCTTTTACACAGTGTTGCATCAGTGCCAAACAGCTTAAGTCTGTGCTTTCTACTGCACATGTGTATCAGTTACATTATGCAAAGAAATTATCTTTACGTTTAAATTTCAAATCTTATTTCTCCTGAATTAATGTCCCAATTTGCTAGCTTTAATTAAAAGCACACATTACTCATAGGGTCCTTCTTCCTGGTAATTTGGGTGTAAAAATCAGACCCTCCGAAAACCTGATAGTATAGACAAAATAGTACAAGGTAGTCCATAATTATACTGTCCTGATCAAAAGCAGACCTGTGGCAACACTAATTCAAACTTAATTACGGAAGCGCTGTTGGGCTTCCATGAAAAGCTACAGTTTATGACTGGTGAATTTAAAATAACCTGTACTTATGTTAATCATTCATTATTTGTCAGTTTACAAAAATTAGATGGATCTGGTAGGAATAGCCAGTTGTATCCGATTCTTGCACATCAGGAAATTCTATAAACTGAGAAATAAAGCTGAATATATCAAACTGTTGTTTTAAAAAAAAAAAAAAAAAAAAAGAATGATTAACATAAATATAAATGATTTTGAAAGCCTTTTCAAAAATCACTAAAGCCATTATAAATTGCTAGTTTTACATTACTATTGAAATGATTTAGCAACTTTAGTATACACTATGAAAAAAAACACACTTGTGTAAACCGAGAATTATTTCAGAACACTCAAATTGAAACTCGCCAGCACAAAGCAAATAATACATCATATGGGATGAGGTGACAGACAATATCTAGAGTTTACTAATAAGTTTCATAAGAACAGGAGATAATACATTAAACCAAATGGTTCTAAGGAACAACAGGTTGCATTCTGAATGACAAATATTTCAACAGTAAAAAGCAGACATGAAAAAAATAAAACATGCAAAATATTACACTGGCTACAATTAACCCTTTTGAGAGCCAGAAGGGTAACCACTGCATTGTGAAGCAAAATGCTGGACACCTTTCTGGTACTCAAACAGTTGACCTGTTCACTGCCTAAGGGATAGAAGCAGTTAACAGCCCAATAATAAAATGATTAAATTGTCTTATTCACAAAGGTAAAATTGATTAATTCTGGGAAAACCAACTGCACAACAGGGAACAAAATTATTTGGTAGACTTAACCTTCCAAGTGCCAGCAAAGTGTGGTGAAAGGACTTGACCATGTGAACGTGCACAGCCAAGCCAAGCCAATGCCTTTCATGCGGTTGGAATCCCCCCAAACTGTTTGGCATTTTCTTTACATGATTATTATTATTCAGCTCTCATGGGGGGGGGGGTCAGTTGCACCCCTTCAGATAAACCCTCCAGCTATTGATCTTCCAGATGATCCTGCTGGAAGATCAATACGAGTGATGCAGAGGAGCAATGTACTCTCCTGCTTCTCTCCTACCTGAACTTGGGGAAATCTTCCACTGGTGACATGACCACTAGTGCTGTGGAGATCCCACCAGCCCACCCACTCCTACCTCTGGAAGTTAGAACAGGAATGGAAGCAGGAGATTGTGTTGCTCTCCTGCGTTGCCTGTACTGATCTCCCAGGACATTCAGCTGGGAGATCAATAGCGGGGGGGGGGGGGGGGGGGGCATAAGAAGGTTTCATACCCCTCCAACGAGGTCTGAATACATTAAAAAAACAAATTGAACCCTGTGTATGCCACATGGGTGTATACTATCACACTGCGTTTAGCCAGTGTCCTTCTTTAAGAGGGACAGTCCTAAGGCTCAAATCCTTCATTCTCACCCTGGTGTCCCTCTTTTTAAGAGACTGTGTCATGAGGAGTATATAAAAGTGTATTATATTGCTCCACAGCCATAAAACACACATTAATGTTCAAATAACTTCAGAATATGCATTTACATGTTAGTCTGTGAAACTAAAAATACTTTGGTCTTGCTCTGTGACCATTTGATATGTTGGCAGATTTAACAGCCCCAGATCCTCCGCTGTTAGTCCTAGCTGACCCCCTGCTTAATTGCACTGCCCACGGGTAATGACAGATCACCACATACAGTTAGACCTGCATACCTGGATTCATTGCCCACTGGTAGTCCTAGATCCCCCACATATGTGACTTGAACCCCCCCCATACAAATGGGGTGCCATTTTTCTTGGGCTGATATTAGGTACTGCATACACTAAGAAATTCCATAGTCTTGAATGATTTTAATATATTTGAATTGGCTGAAGTGTAAAAAGTATGTTTTTCCACCCCCCCCACAGAACCACCTTCTGTTGTGTGCTCTAAGCAAAAAAGACAAGTAACCTACTTTTCAAAACATTATGCCTTGCATACCTTTTTTCCTTCATATCTCTAAAAAGTTAAGACCATTTTAGTCTTGACAGCCTGTTTCACAAAAGAAAACAGTAGGTGCAAGTTTTTCTTCTTCTAACACCCCATACTTTATGTTTTTCTTGGATGAACAGTAGCTAATAAATGCAGTTGGAAATTCCATAGTTTTCAAATATGTTAGTATATTTGAAGGGGTGGAAATGCAATTTGTTCCAACTCCATTTTCTGGAAACATTTGTGCACACCAGGCAAGTGGTAGAAAGGCAAGTGTGTCCTTGTTTGATGTGGCATGCTTTTGTCTACATTTTCTTAATTTCTTTAGTTGTTACCAAAATGTTAGCACAGACAAGTCATGTCTGAAAAAAAAGTAAGAAAAATGAAAGATTATAGTTGGTAAAGTTTTGTGCTTCTAGTACCTCCTACAATAGGTCAATTCATAAAAATGCGGTGGCATACTTCTTGTAACAGTAGTAACTAACGAGTACAAAAGGAAATAGTTTTCAAGGACTTCAGTACATTTAAAGTGATAGAAATGTAAAATAAAAATAAAGCCTATTTTTACCTTTAGCTCCAGCATCTGGGAACATTTGTGCACACTATTGCTGGGGGTAGAAAGGCAAGTAACTCCTTATTTGATGAAGCGGGATACCTACTTTGAGGGAAAATATGCTTTTATTATAGTTGTTGAGCGGTTTTAGGGTAACTTTGCCATGTAAGCAATCGAATGTGCATTCAATTGAAAATATCCTTTTTGTGTTCCTGTTTATTAGGGGTCTGCACAGGACATACATTAGATTAGGTAAAGGTACACATATGTGGTATTTTTGTACTCAGGTGGTTCTGTGCTCTTAAAAATAATTGAAACTTTCACAACCATAAAAAAACAAACATTAAATATAGTATAATCTTGTCAGCATCTGTAAAAATGAATCTTTTGTTGCAGGAATCGTTAAAAATCTAAATTCCCTTGTGTAGGGTTATCACAGTCAAAAGCCAGACAGAGCGGACTCAACCCTACAGTGATCCACATGGGAGATTATAATCCAGTGCCATCTGGCTCTGTATTTTATTTAGTCTACAAAGTTACAGCATCATTCCGTTGCCCTGATGAAGTTCCATTAATGGACCGAAAACGTTTAGCTTTGTGAAACATTTGTTTGCACACTTCACCTGCTGTATGCGGTCTTGTTTTGGTAAGCCCAGTCTGATAGTATTTGTACACTTTTATGGGACGTGCACCAGAATTCTAGTTTATACGTGTTTTGCGTGCCACTGCCTGTTTTTATCACATATATATATATATATATATTTATATTTTTTTCCCCATATGTAACTAGAACATTACCTACTGGGATCATATTTAAACAGATGGATAGCAAACATTCTGAAAATGTGTCTGATCTACAGGGGCTAGAAAATGTCCCAAGCCCCTGGCACGCAAAGGGTTAAAACGGGGCTTTGAACGCCTTGGAGGCTAGATATCGCCAATATATTTTAAAACTATGCTTGGAGACTTCTCCAACACAAAGGATTAAAAACCTCACTTAAAATCAGAGGTAATGTATTTTTGTCCCCTATGGTACACAGCTGGTTAGCCCCCATAACTATTCCAGACTTTTTTTGAGAACAGGGTCCCTAGAGCATGTAAGAAATACAGATTTTGATTTCACTATTAAAGTGGCCGGTTATGCATCACTGGCACACCTTGGCAACAAACGGGTTAAATTATAATATGAAAAGACTTTTGCTTTGCAAGGATAGCCTCCACAATGGATGAGTCAGTACCAAACACTAGACATAACTCACATTGAAAACAAAGCAAATAATTTCATTTCCATCAATCAGAACAGTAAGTGTTCCTTGAACAAGAAAACTGCCTGTTGCAGGTAGCCATCAGATGTACTGAAAGTCTTTGTGCAGCCACTGCATCATAGACATTACAAAGAGATTCTTTATGATGTGATGAATACAGACCTGCGTCTAACAAAAACTCAGCCGTCCTTGCTCTGATAGACGTGCTTGTAATTCTTCACCTTGTCAAGGCAATATGATTTCATTTGTGGATTGGTTGGATTCATTTGTCATTTCTCTAATAGCAAAGGGCTCTTAATAATTCTCCTTATCCTTTCTCAACAAGAGCTCACCAATTATACATGTTGTTCCCTGGGTACACAGTGACACCTAGTGGAGGTCCAAGTTGTCAGACAAAACTTGGCAAAAATGAAAAAGCAAAAACTAAAAAAAAAAACCAAACCAAATATCATAGACTGTTTGGCCTGCTCAGTGGGAAAAGAACTAGCAAGCTAGGGATTATGGAAGTCCCAAAACATGCACATCGCTGACAAAAAATAAATATCCAAATGATAAAAGAAAGATATAAAAAACAAACAAACAAACAACATTAAGTACAGTATAACCTTGTCAGCATCTGTAAAAATCAATCTTTTGTTGCAGAAGCCGTTAAAAATCTAAATTCCCTTGTGTAGTGTTGTCACGGTCAGAAGCCAGACAGAGTGGACTTAATCCTGCATTTATCTCACATGGGAGATTATAATCCAATGACAGCTGGCTCTGTATTTTATTTAGTCTACAAAGTTATAGGGGTCACTCCTGTTGCAAGCTTTCATGTAAATCCACTTTGGGGTACTTTCTGGGGCTGCTTTTTGAATCGGAAGGACTATAGATCTGAGGCTCACCAAGGCTTACAAACACTGTCTCATGACAACTGGATATGTCTCCTGCAAGCCATATGCTGTTGTGAATACCCCTCTTTATTGCTTGTGACTAAGTCCACCTAATCCTGTGCTGGGACAGTTGGCTGCGTGCCATTGGCCCAGGCTGCCTGGGGCAAATGACTTTGTGGAGAGGTGGCCCTACTCACAGGATGCTCACCTACTCAGCACGAGAGATATGCTGGGCCTGAGGTGGATTCAACCATAAGACCGGAATAAATCTTTAAATCCTACAACTGATCTGCTGGATCTTACCGTTTGTAAATTGGCCAGGTGGTGGCGGTGAAGAGGCTTGGAGAATCGATTTGTGCTACAAGGCTGTGATTGGTTTCATACATACAAGGAGATTAATGAGACCAACTGGGATCTCCCACACTGAATATTATATATATTGTTAGACAGGTGTGAAAATATGCTGTAAAGAATGCTTTCAAAAATAGACATGTTAATATCTTATTTTTATCAATTAACAAAATGCATAGTGAGTGAACAGAATAAATTTGGGGCCAATCAGATGTCTCACTGATGGTACTGCATGATGGATAAGAATCTGCCTGTACTTCTCAGCATTGAGGAGACCATTCATTTTGTCCAAATCTCCAACTCTATATGCAGAAATGCAGCCCCAAACTTGCAAGGAACCTCCACCATGATTCACTGTTGCCCAAATACACAACACATTTGTACCGCTCTCCAGCACTTCAGCGAACGAACTGCCTTCTACTACAGCCAAATATCATCTGTCCAGAGCACCTGCTGCAACTTGCTGTGTTTTTGTGCATAGTTGAGTTGCTTGGCCTTGTTTCCAAGTTGGATGTATGGCTTTTTGGCTGCAAGTGTTCCATGAAGACCACTTCCTTCCAGACTTCCCCAGACTGTAGATGGGTGTACCAGGATCCCGCTGTTTTCTGCCAAATCTGAGCTGAAGGCATTGGTGGACATCTTCTGATTGTGAAGGGAAGTAAGCACGATACGGTCCTCAAAGTTGCTGGTTTGTTTGTGCTTCTTTAAGAGAGCTTGGACAGCATTTCTGGAAATCCCGGTCTGCCATGAAATTTCAGTCTGGGAGAGACCTTGATGATGCAGTATAACTACCTTGTGTCTTGTTGCTGTGCTCAGTCTTGCCATGGTGTATGACTTTTGACAAGTGCTCCTGTTAAGGCCTTTGAAGGCGATCAATTGAAATACCTTTTGCAATCATGTCAAAGCAGCCTAGTGAAGCAATTTGAGGACAAGTTCTCCTGAGTGCTGAAAAATGTTGTAAGGGTGCAGTACAATGCACACTGAAGAGATTTTCTGAAACAAAACTATTTTCTTCCAAAGAAAGAACAGTAAATATGTTTGGGGATGCTTTGCCTATTCTGGAGTTGGTGACTTGCACAAGATATACTACATTCTGAATAAAAAGAACTACCACTCTATTCTTCAGAGGCATGCCATAGCTTCTGGTTTAAAGTTGTGTGGCATATAATTCATTTTCCAACAGGACAACAATCCTGAACACACACTATGCCAGGTGTTTCTGAAGTCCAAGGAAGAGCAAGGGGTGTTAAAATATATATATTATATATATCTATGCAGCCATAGCCAATCTATTGCATGATAATGGCCTCCTCAGCAAGCCGATGGTATGGACTGTAATCTGCAATGCTAGTCCAGTGTGGGTTGGCAGATATTTGACCCTTCCAAGGATCAGAACCTGCGACCTTGAGGTTTTAACAGATCCCACTTTGCTGGGTTTATCCTGTAGCGTAAAGAAGAGATAATGCCATTGCTGAGAGATGTTTTATTAACTATGTACGGTTACTCAAACGTGCAATTTTGGGTGAAATACCCTTACGGCCTAGAATTTTACAATGGTCATATAGCCTATGAGGATTATTATCAACTGATCATAGCATATGCTGCTGCAGCAACAATACAACAAAAAAAATTCAAGCCATGGAAGTACCGCATACAAAAAAAAAATGCTACTGTGAGCTGCAATAACTTGATTAAAACATTTCTCAGCAGTGGGAGTAATCTTCTTTTCTCTAGAGGATAGCTCAACTGTGCTCGGGAAGAGAAATTCCAAAAGCCTGCACTATTAGGGGTACTTGATGACTTAAACTGAGAAATTCTGCCCTATGGAACAAATGGCTTGTCTCTAAATTACTAAATTAATAAGATATTATATTTTGAATTGTGTACAGCCCACCAGTTTGTGGAGAATGAAAAAATGAAAGCAACTGTCCAGAACTAATTCAGAATAAACAAATGTGATTGGGAAATTAATGTTCCTCAAAACATCCATAAGAAACCCTTACCATCGTTTATCATAGTACAGTTTGCCATCTTCTATTCGAGCTTCAAAACGTTGGGCAGGGGATTCAGCTTGTGTGGCTGGAAGATGTTCTGGAGTTGATGGTGATACTAGAATGAAATTAAACCAAAAGGTAATAAATGCATATGCATGGGTCATTAGGCACTACAGATTCTCAAAGGATCAGGAAAAAATGAGTGAATGTTAAACAGTTTAAGAATATACATTTATGTTATCCTTTACTTAGCATCATAGAACATTAGATTTTCTAATAAAAACATCTTCCATTTACTGGTTCAGACAGCCTGTTTACATTTTGCTCTCCCTCTCTGTATGCCCTCCCCACGGTAATGAGCAAAGACTCTACGAATTGATCATACTTCTATATAAAGATGTTTAGTGCAGTATAACCCTGGATTAATGTGCAAAACTTTATATTATAATTAATTACTCTCAGAAGATAAATAGTATGTTTTTGTTTCAGAAAGAAATGGATTAGTAATTCAGGAACAAACCAGCTGTAATGGAGGGTGTTGAGGAGGACATAAAGCATATTGCATTTACAGAGTGACAGTGAGGGGAATATAAAGGTGCAAAAGCATTTTTAAGTATACAACTGGAAAAGTCTGACTTCATACAATGCTGCTCGAACGCCTTATTACTCCAGTCACTCTTTTCTCAGTTATTGATATCACATGTAAATGAGTAAGTGGTGTGCGTGTATAAGAGGGGTAGGGTGCCATCTGAGCAGGAACTATTTACTACAGTGAAAGGAAAGGTCTAGGTTGTTTGAGGGGGGTAGAAAGAGAAACAGAATTGCTCCTCCTCAGCATTTTGCCCAACAAATGCAGGATGGAAAGGGGGGGGGGTGTGTGGAAGTTTTACTGATCTTCTGTCCTAGATAGATCTCCAATACATAATTTCAATTGGAATTTGGAGAATGTGTATTTGTCCTGTGTGATGCATCTGGTTAGCTCCAAAATTGCACATATCTTTTCCTCTCTGCATGAGGCCCCAGACACCACATTCAATTAACTAAAGTACAAATCTGGAGAAATCAGCTGTATCATAGGAGAGATGTGAAAACTGATTCCCTATGAATGTGTTAAGGGACTAAAGAACAATGTGCAGCATATTCAAGGTGTTAACCCTTTGAGTGCCAGAGGTGTGCGCAACGCATTGCACCTACCCCAATGGCATTCAAGGGGTTATAAGCCTAATTGAAATCAAAGGGTTTTTGGGGAATTTTCATTTGTCCTATGTGGTGCAGTTGTTTTGCTCTAGAGTTGCACATCTTCAGCCTATTGAATTTGGAAGTCTTACTGGCCAAGCATCACGCAAGAGCAACTTGTTTTAACATTACAGATTAATTTGACACTTTGAATGCAATCCAACACATTGACAAGTAATGCACTGGATACCCCTCTATCACTTAAAAGGATTAAGCTGCAAGTCACTAGAAAGTAGCTATATCAGAGACGATGCTTTCGAAGGCCAGAATGGCCATGAGCATGTATACATATTAACACATTAAGTCGATATCAGTTTAACAAAGTACTAAGACATTATTAATTCTGATGGCAAAATTAATTACTGAGCAGAGAAGAATGGTCAGAGAGAACAGTGGTGTGTGAAGAAGACTGAAGAAAACATCGGGGTTTGTTATAAGAAAAGTAATGCATTTTATAGATGGCTAAAGTGAGAAGATCACTTGTTGTGATGTGAATGAAGATTCTTCAAAATATTGAAATGACCAGAATTAGAAATTAATATTACTCTACATCAGCATGATTCTCTATTTACCCTTTCCTCCATTAAATACTATGGATGATATAAAGGTCTCCAATGTATTGCTTAGCAATACAGTGCACACCTCTTTAACTCTATAAAACTCTATAAAAGCAAACCCAGGGTAAAGACACTCTTTATCTTGCAAGACTTATTCACTTCTTTAAATTTACATTTACAGACAAAATAATACCACATTTTGATGGAAGCTCATTATACCTTTTTGCAAACTCACTGAAACTCATGCACAGTACTATGAAAAAGTGGGGCAAACTGTGTCTCCAATGTATTAGGAAGCACTGCAATGGAAACATTTGTCTAGTATTCAAGGTGTTTAAAAATCCCATTTAAATCAATGATAATATGGATAATGTGTTCCCTATGTCACAGCTGGTAGGCAGAAGAACTGAACACCCTTGTCTTAGTGCACATGCCTCAGTATTTCAAGTGGTATCTAGTGGTGCTGGTAGCAATCTCAAAAGTCCAAATTTGACTGAATCCTAAAGCCAGGATACAATTTGCACCTATCCTGTTTATGGCTCCAGAAGTGGTATTGCTATACTATAATATTCAATACATCTGCAAGGAAAACAAACTATTTCTTTTCCATAAAAAGAATAGTACAATTGGCAACGCAGCAGTGTAACTTACCAGGTCTTTTAGGAGATTTTAACTGTGGGAAAGAAAAAAGAAAATAATAATGAAAGCCAGGTACCAAGGTATGAAAGGACTTTTAGAAAAACTGGAGTGTGCTTCCCAGTTGAAAGTTGAATATGCTTAGGCATTGTTCATGTTTAAAGCTTGGCTACGCTTCGTTCTGTAAGTGCCAACCCAGAGTACTTGCTTTACATCCAATGTCCTCTAAGGGGTGTGTGTTTATGGCAGAGGTGTGTCAAATGGAAGGGGCACTTGCAATTCAGCCATATGTCTACGGCAGATATCCACATGGGTCAACCAATTATTGGAGGTCGTTATGAGCATCTGAACCTACAATACTGATAGGTGTGAACGATCTAAATGGCAGCATGCTGAAACGTGGAATTCTCCATTGCAGAATTAATTCAAGTTGCAGCATGCCGCATTCAGGAGCATTCCGTGATGAGACAGCTGCCAGTCTGGACAGCACCACTGGGGAAACATTTTTCATAAAGACTGGTTTAGTGCAGTGTTAATAACAGTGCTCTAAAGTTGCCACTGTGAACACAGGCTTATGTTCTTCCTTCAAACAAAAACTTTGTCACGGGATGTACAATCCAGGTGGGACTGAAGAACCACCTGCTGGCAGCTTTGCAGCTGATGCTACAGGAAATGTCTGCATGGCTGTCACAGAGCGAAGATTTAAAGAAGTAGTACATGTCTATTATGAAAACATTTGTTTTTGGGCTTCACCAGAGGAGTAAAACAAGGAAGCTTCCCACTGCTGGGAGATTTTTCCTTGAAAAGTTACAGTTTTAAGGTATTATTTCTAAATGAAGGTTAGCAACAGTACAAACTAGTGTCCAAAGGTTTTTTCTTTTAATAATTTAATTTATGCGAGAGTCAATCATTACTGCTCTCCCTGGAGAAGTGTTAACAGCATCATCTGGTGACCACAATTGCAATTTAATATTTCAAAATAAAAATCATTTTTAATCAATTAAATTTTTTTTTTTTTTTTTTACTTAGCAAGAACAGCTCTTTAACCTCAATAGTTCAGAGAAGATGCAACACGTTTCAAAGCAATGTGTTGTACAATCCTTCAGTCCTCAAGGGTTTTACACAATAAAATAGTAAATTAAGTTGAAAAAAGTCCAACCTTTGCATCGTAACCCAGAAAAATGAGAATTCTATAATCCTTCCCGCCACCAAAGAATATGTCTGTTTATCATAACTTCCTGTTTTCCTTACTGATACACAATATAACCCTGTATGTTAACTCTTGGAAGAAATGCAACTAATCTTCTCTTAAATGTATCCATTCAGACCGGAGTCCACTCTGCGCAACTTCCTGGGACCGCTTGGTGTGCAGAGAGGACTATGGTCTGAATTCGGTGCAACCAGCTCTGTACCAGCCGCAGTGCGGCCAGTCTCTACTGTGCATGACTGTACCGCGGCCAGTGATGACAGGATCCAGCCACCAGCCGAGGTTGCTGGGTGGCACTGTGGTCCGTGTCCACAGGCTCTGCAACTAGTATACTATATAATATTACTGCACTTTTAATTGAAGCATGATTGCTTGATGGCCCATCAAACTGCACAAAGAAACTTTTTTTTTTTTTTTTTTTATTAGTACATTTTCTATGCAGTTGTGTGTGTTTGCAGCCATTGCTTTGTCACAGGGCCTTCGCAAAAAAAAAAAAAAAAAAAAAAAGTCATACAGTCACAGGCAAACTAGAAAATATTGAAAATGACCCTTATTCATTATACATGGCAACTACCTTTCATATATCTGGGGCTAGAAAAAAGCTCATACATGCATTGTAGTTATTTAGCAAGTGGAATCCTAGCACAGCTGCAGGCTGCTTTCAGAGATGAATCAGGTTTCATTTAAAAGGTACAGTAACACTTCATATTGATAAAATATATATATTGCCGGGGGTTCATCCTGATGAGCAAAAAGTGTAATACCACTGTTGGGAGACATTTTTTTTCCAAACGTTATTGCAGCTAATAATAGCATTTTTTGGTTGCAGTACTTCCACCTCCAGGATCATGTACCAATAGTGCCATTGTAATGCTTCAGGCCATGGAGGTACTGCACCCAAAAATGTAAGATTTGGCTGTAATAACTTTAAATTAAAAAACATCTCTTAACCGTGGGCATACCCTTGTTTTACCCAACAGGATAAACCCTGCAATACATTTTTTTTTTTTTTTTTTTTTTTAATATTAAGCATTTCTGTACCTTTAAGGTAAAAACAAAAACTCAAATTGCTCTCAAAAGACTGCAATGTTCTGCACCAATACATTTTGCATGAGACAGTCACCTTGCAGCACGCAACTGCATAATCTCTACAAAATGTATCACAAGTGTTACTCTACAGTATAAGCAACATTTAGGCTAATTTACCAATAACTAGAACAAATCTACTTCAAAGTACATCATAGGGGACAAATCAAAGTACCAAATTATTTAAATGGGGAATTTAATATCTTGAATCTCTAGCAATCCAGATTTTTGTGTGTCCTTTATGGTGCACTTGTTTGGCTTCGGCCTTACTTACATACCATGAAACACAAAGACAAACCTTCCTCACCTTGTTCAAGGTCCGCAAATCTTCCATGATCTGTTCATCTGTCAGCAGGTAATTTAGCTGAGGTGCCAGCAATTAAGGTAAACTGAACAATGACCCGGAAATAAATGTTTCATGAAGATACAAATCCTCAGTACACACATTCTTGTTTAATGTCTGATGCTTTTGTTATTGTGCCCAGAGCCACTGATGTTCAATTTAGACTTATGGATTCTGAGATTGGATAGGGTCATGGTGAGTGTTTCGACTCTATGCAAATTACACTATGCTCTGAGATGTGACGTGCTCACTTGCACAGGGAGAGTGCACTTTTTAGACACCAGTGGTCTGCCAGTCTGCTTTATTTTACGAAGTCGTATTTCTCATTTTTGGCTTCACTGGGACTGCTCCTGCGGTGTGATGGGAGTTGGGTCACAGATCATTTGAGGATCGAGAGCCTTGCTTTGCAATGTCTAAATAAAAGAGAAAGAAGGCGCTCCAGATGTAATAACATTAACTGCATACACACCAACCCTCCACCAATGCTGGAAATGCACTCACAATGGAAGTGTTCAGTGCAACACATATATATATGCTCACTGAAACATATGCTCAAGGGATTTTTAAAAACTGGCCCTTACACAGTATAGTTCTTTCAGATATCTCTCAGGATCCTTTGCTTGGGACTGCTCCTCTATTCAACCACTTGGTAGTAGAACATATGTAAGTAACAAGAAAAGGGCGCCCAATAGTGCCTATTATAGTTATTGACACAGAGTAAACAGTGTATATTATACTCACAAAAATGGTGGTTATGAAATTAACTTATATCCAAACACAACATAACAGGCATACAAGGAGATTTTTGAACCTGTCCATGCTCAGGTTTTTATGGTGCAAATAGTGCGTCAGTCCAGTAAAACCACAAAAATAGGAAATGGAGAGAAAACTGCTATGGTATCAAAAACAAAATATATATTTAATTTTGGAAATAATGCCTCAAATAAAAATCAGTAAAAAAATAATATATAGGCACAAAAAAACAACATCAACATTTTGCAGTTATCAAACTGCTTCCTGAAGATCAAATGCCTAAAAACGTAACATAGCAGCTTTATCTTCATTTCCTATTTTTGTGGTTTTACTGGACTGAAGCACTATTTGCACCATAAAAACATGAGCAGGGAAAGGTTCAAAATCTCCTTGTAAGCCAGTTCATTTCACAACTACCATTTTGTCAGTATAATATACACTGTTTACTATAGGTGTCAATAAAGATAATAGACACTATTGGGTGCCCATTTCTTGTTTTTTACATACTGCTTTGCAATAAGCCAAGTCCTGACTCGAGTATGACAGCCCCCAAGTACCGCAGATACCTGCCTGAATGCAAACGGATTGTTTTAGCTCCTTGCCCAGTTTGTGAGACTACACACCTATTTACAAGTCTTATTTTGTGTGTTCCTTTTGTAATTAACTTGCATATCTACACTTTTTTTATATTTATGATGTTATTGTGGGACGGTTACACTCTTTGTTTAGGAACAAGTAGAAGTGCTTTATGATGCACTGGACCGCCTTTTGTAAGCACAGACCCACTCTGCAGTCGGCAGATTTACTCCTTCAGTTTTACTCTTCATTTCTTATTTTCACTATATACATAGTCTGATGCTGGTTTTTGGTGCACATTGTGTGATCAGCAGAGAATGACATAACAGACTGCTATTATACACCCTTCAATTGCCAACCATGTATGCTATAAATGTTCTAGGGATATGAATACACAACAGACTACATAATTAAATTTTAATTTAACTGTGATGTATTTTTTCCATTTTTCATTTTCCATGGTTTGTTTATTTCTCCTCATTTGCTCCATATACTTTTGGATTAGATCGTCTTATAGGTATTATCCCATGCTAACTCTATTTAACTCCTGTTTAACATATACTACTGTTGTATTTTTCTTACTTTTTTTTTATTACAACATTTATATTTTTAACCTTTATTTTGAGCTATATTTTTGTTGTATTTATAAGATTGGTATACAAATTCTATATGAGGTGGTGGCTCCACCCACCTACGTGGCACCATCCTTCCACTTTAGGGGGTGTTTGTTAGCACTGCTGGTTTGTCTTGATGAAGGCTGGCTTAGCCTGACCAAAGCACTGATGATAATAAACCTATACATTCTGTACTCTTAAAGGGATAGTATTACTTCAAAATTACTATCCCTCATATTGTAGCCCTTAATAAACTGAGTTAAATGACACCAGCAGCATCTCTCAAACCTTTATGGTTTAAGAGATAGCCACTTTCAAAGTTTCCTCCGGTCCCGGGACAGGCGGAGGCTCTTAAACAGAGCTGATATCTCGTTATGGAAGGAAAAATGATTCATTGAAACAGTCTTCTACATGTGCTTGGTTACCAAGCACACTTAGAAGACTGTTTCAATGAATCATTTTTCCTTCCATAACGAGATATCGGCTCTGCTGAAGAGCCTCCGCTTGATTCAGAGACCGGATTCTCCTGCTGGCAGCAGAACGCTGACAGCAGGGGAGAGGAAACTTTGAAAGCAGCTATCTCTTAAACCATAAAGGTTTGAGATGCTGCTGGTGTCATTTAACTCAGTTTATTAAGGGCTACAATATGAGGGATAGTAATTTTGAAGTAATACTATCCCTTTAAGCCTTTGAGTGCCATGAAGTAATGCGTTGCGTAACCCTCTGGCATTCAAATGGTTAAAATCTCTGAGTGTGTTTTCATGATACTGGTTATATAAACAAACACACAGCTATTTTTACACACACACACACACACACACACACACACACACACACACACACACACACATTAATATAGTTCGATAGAGATAGATAGATAGATAGATAGATAGAAGTAACCTATGCAATGAGAAATTTATTTTCCAGTAAATAAGGATATCTGGGGCAGGTTTCCTGCGTTTGTCAGGAATTGGGACAGGATCGTTGGGTCTCCGTCGTAACTTGCGTGTCATAATAGGTTTTACTTCCATGGAATCTGTACGTATGGGAAATAAAGTTAGTATCACCTCTGCTAATATGTTCAAGGTGTCCACCTCAATATAATGTAAATACAGCTCCTGAAAAATGGTTCATAATTACTCAGAGGAATGTATTATTTGGAAGCTATACTTTACATGACCAAAGATGTCCTGAAATGCTAAAGTAGTATGCATCACTAAGTATCTTTCCCAGAAAGAAAGGGAATACAATTGCCATTGATTTACATAGGCTTTTGACCTATCTAGTATTAAAAAAATCCAATGCAAATCAATGAGAATTTGCTGAATATTTACTCCTCACACCCTATGGCTCAGATGGAATAAGACTTAAGGGCAGAATGCAAGAGAGTGGAGCATTCGCTATTTTATAATAGCCATAAATGTATGTGCTATTTGTGATTGCTCACGTTTTGATGAAATAAACCTATTAACGCCTTGATACGGAAAAGCACATGCTCCTAAATTAATGGCAAAGTTAGTGAATGCTCCAAAATTAATGACAAAGTTAGCAAACCCTCCTAAATTAACGGCAAAGTTACCCAGATGTATAGAATTGGGTACAATTGCTAATTCTCTCACAAAACGGCGGGGACTTTAGCTATGCTTACTTTTTGAAACATATTCCCTACAAAATTAGCAAACATTTGCCAATTAAGAAGAAACATGTGCAATTCAGTAACATTTTGGTGCTAATCTTTTTGCCGTCAAAAATGCACTGTAAATAGCGATTGCACATGTTTTGTGCTTTCCGCCCATAGTCCTTAGAGGCTTAAGAGCAAAGAAAAAGTTTATTGATTCTTGTGCAAACCAAAGGCACCATAGGGAAGAAACACAAATTTCCATTAATTTAAAACAGGAATGTAATACCTTGAATGTTGCTTGCCTAACAATGCAGCCAATTTGTCCCATAATTACTTCACTGTCTTTTATACATATGTTCCAGTGTATCACCTCCCTTTACATCCTGAATGTATCTGTATTTGTGAACTGGCCAATAACGCAAGCCTATATACTTTCTTAAAACTCTGCCCCCTTTTTTTGTTTGTTTGTTCAGTCCACCTCGGCTTTTTCTGCTCCTGGATGAGGAGTGTCAGAACTGTTGAGGCTGATGTACTAAGGAAAAACTGATGCATCATGGGGACGAACAAAAATTCTCAAATTCGCTTTTAATTAATGGAAATTTGACCCTACGATACAGATTGTTTGCTTTGATACCAGTTCAATACTGCATATACGTATATAGCAAAGTGTAATTTACCCCTCAAAGGACAAAATGAAAAAAAACACAAATAAAACTTTTATTATATTAAAAACAGTGAAACCAGTGATTTGTGTTTTTTTTTTTTTTTTTTTTTTTTTTAAGAAAAGACTATATTCCACTGGCAAACAGAGTAGTGGCTGTCAGTGGATAAAACCAGATCTCATGTAACTATTAAGGGGTTTATTGTATGAAACAGAGTATCTCATAGCAGATAGTGTCACTCTTTATTTAGATTACTATATCCCTGATACATTCCATTAGTATTGAACAAAAGAAGTCACAGCCTCTAAAGCAAAGTATATCATTAAACACTTGCTTTGCCAAACGACAATGTGTTGCTACATACTCCGTGGATGGAGGATACTCGAGTTTCCTACTTTTTTCACAATAATGATGTTTTTAAGAATAAATGGATTATTATAAATGATGGACTCAAACCTTTATGGTTTGAGAGATAGAACTTTCTAAAGTTCTCCTCTCCCTCCCCTTTCCCTGACGTCAGCATCTAGCTTACAGCAGGAGATCACGGTCAGGGGATCATCGGCCGACTCGAATCAGCTGCTGACAGCAGGAAGAGGGGAACTTTAAAACATTCGCTCTCTCAAACCATAAAGGTCTGAGAGATAGGGCATGCACCAATAGTTTTCTTTTTGCATTATCTACAATATTACTTTTAAGCCGTTACTATCCCTTTACGATCTGTTAACAGTCCTGGCACATCACCATTTGTTAAGGGGTTAAGGCATAACACCACCTCTAACAGATATAAATCCTTCTCCCGTTGAGGAAGGACAGTTTCCTGATGATGCGAAAGACCATGCTGGGTAAGAACCCTTGAAAGGTACGAAGCACCCCATAGCACTGATAAAATACCAGGAAAGGTGGACTGCAAGTCCAAGCTTGTAACTCAGCAATACTTTGTACAGGGACAACGTCTAAGTTAAAACAATCTTGAGAGTCAAAAATGAAATGACAGAGTATAAAGGTTCAAAAGGGAGGTCTCTGGGAAATGCACAGGTGCATTCAAAAAAAGGTGCCACAGGGGTCAGGGAACCCTGAAAGAGGGTAATACCTGAATCAAAGGTCTTGACAACTGGCAGAATAGCAATATGCCTCTGGAAGAGGACTGAAAGTGCTGAGATCTCTACCTTGATAGAACCCAAACTGAGAACATTCTCCACGTAGTCTTGCAAAAAGGGAGATCAAAGGTCTGAGCAAACACATCCTTAGCACACCACTGATTAATGATGGACCAAATCTTATTGTATGCTTTTTGAAGAGATAAGCTTCCTAGCCTGGACCATGGGGGAAATGAGCCTCTGAGAAACCCCTTAGCCTCAGAATGTTTGCTTCAAGAGTCATGTTGTCAAAGCTAACCTTTCCACTGCCTGGTACCAGGCCAGATCCAGTCCCAAAGGAAGACAGAATGGTTCCAGCATGGACAGAGACAGAAAAAAAAAAAAGAAAGTAAAGGGATACAGATTAGAAACAAGTTTCCTGTCAGATGTCTACCATTCCTCCAGGATAACCTGGTCCAAAGAATGGTGAGGGGGAACGATAGGACACTACCGCTTGCAAATCTTGAAAATATCAGAAGTACTAGAATCTGGGGTCTCTGAAATGTAAAAAGTCACTAGAACCACTTGAATAAGCCTCTCTACTGAGTCACCCTCACAACAGTGACCCAGAGAAACAAACGAGTCTTAATCATCACCTTCAATTTCCTCATCCTCCTTAGCAGAGAGATCCCAAATGATATGTGTCACCCAGAAGTACAGGGCGTAAGTGCCTGTAGTGGGGCACAGGGTGCCCCACAGACCAAGAGCTGAGGACCCCTCATAAAGGGAGAGGGGATATAGGCAACTGCAGATAAGGGCCACAAGTGTGGTATAGGGGCCGCTGTGCAAGAGGGACATAATGCCCCAGAAAACTTTCTAGTCTGGCATAAGGAACAATGGGTAAAGGAGTTAGGGAAACCCCAGAATCCTTATTCCCATAGATTCTGACATTCAGGAGGCCAACAAAATAGTATAAGAGACAGTCAAAAGTAGTAGAAAGACATGATAAAGTACCCAAGAGTAAACAAAAGTACTGACTGCAGGGGGTTAAAGCAGAACTTTCAGATCTTACTAAGTCGCCAAGCGACTAGCTTGGAAATCGATGTCTTACCTTTAAAAAATAGCAGATTGTAAAGAAATCCTTTCTGTTTGGAGACCAGAACCCAGGCTACAGAGCAGACATCTTGTCTGTGCACCTTCACTGTCAGTTCCGTTCTCCATTGAATAGTACTGCAGTGAACCTTAAGGTTACTGGAAGGGACTGATGGTGCAGGTGCCCATCAGTTCCCAAATGGCAAGGATTTCTTTACAATCTGCTATTTTTTAAAGCTAAAACATTGATTACCAAGCTAGTCACCATGCATTTAATTAATGTATGGCGACTTAGTAAGATCTGAAAGTTCTGCTTTAAAACTGGCAAACAAGAGGGAGAGATGGCATTTTGGCTCTCCAGCCATTTCAAAATGGTGTTCCCCAGTAAAAGGAAGAGGTGCTCCACTGGGGGTTGCTAGATAGTGCACCACATGAGGAGCACAGTGAGCCCACCTGCAGCCACCTAGGTGCGACAAGAAGTGAAAAATGACTGATGTAAATTGCAGGAATGCAAAATGGCCACCGTGCAGGCACCCACCCTTAAAGCAGCTGTGTCCAAATTCTGTAAAATTAAGAAGTAAAATTAAAAAAAAGTCTCAAATTTTTGGGAAAAGTGAGCAAATCAATAGAAATGACCACTGCATTAACCCTCTGAGTGTCAGAGGGGTACCCAACATATTGCTTTGCAACGTGTTGTTCAACCCTCTGCCACTCAGAGGCTAAAGGCCACAGTCCCTTAAGTGAGGAAAAATGTGCTTGGATAAGGAGAAAGGTTTGTGAAGGCTTAACAGCCTTGCAAAGCAAAATAAAAGCACTAAACCCAATTCCATCCATATGATAGCAGCCCAAGATTAAACATACACCATATATGTTATAAGTAGAGTGTAAGCCAGACAACACTTCACCTGAACAAAGAACAGGAACACAATTACAGGAGCAAAGCACTGAATGAGTTAACTTACATGTAATCTTCGGTATTCAGGCTCCCACTAGAATAAATGAAAAGAGCTTCTAAGGAGCAACAAGCCAATCTCCACAGGTTTGTGGTCCTGGAAAATAAACATGTGCACTGGACAATCCATGAAGTAGGAAGCCAGGAACAGGAGCCCATCTGATGAGGGAATTTTTCAGCACTATATACTAAGCAAAAAAATAAAAAGAAGACTAAGAGCTGTGCCCATGCTACTTCCTTGATCATAAGGTCATAAAACTTGGCTTAGCAGGCAGACAGAGGTAAAGATGAAGGAAAGAGGGAGTGTCTACCTCAGGGAGCTTTTTCGAATTGCCCTGCCCTCCTGGAGGAGGAGATTTTACCCCATGGTTCCTGCGTACCACACTGGACAACAGGAGGTGGATGGATGGCAATGAGGAAAAGGCACTCACTGATTTCAGGGTACCTTTGATAGTTGAGGGTTTTTTTTTTTTAAATTTCAAAATGATTTTTTTCCCTTCAACCCTTGGGCATCCAAATTTGTTGAAGACCACCTTTTCTTAGAGGATGGAAAGTACACATTAGTAAAAAGGCAAGGACAACCAAAAAGTAAAGTAAAAGTAAGAAAGCAAACCTAGTTAAGCCCTGCTTAAATGTTTCAGACAGAATACACAGAAGGTATGTTTAAATTAACCTCTTGGATGATACACATTTCAGTGATTTGCATCTCAATGCACTGGACAGAAGAGGAGAGGGAAAAAAATTTTTTTTTTCAATAACCTGAAGAAAGATTCTGTAAATGTTAGAACCGGTTACACTCAATGTATGGCTGATTACAAAGTTTCTGTAAACACAAAAAAACAAAGACACATTCTTAAGGATAGACAGTTCATACCTCCTGTCAGCTCCATAGTTAACTTCTCATTTTCAATCATCTTCTTTTTTTCTTCCAGCTCTGCAATAAGGTTCTCCTTTAACTCAATCTTCTTATCTTCAAATTCCTTAACAGCTGCTTTCTTCTCTTTAATGTAGTTTCGTTCCACCTGTTCTGTCTGGTATTGGGGGAGGGAAGAAATCAAATAATAAAAGGCTACTCCCACTACTAAGACATCTTTAAATAATTTAAGCTGTAAAACATTTCGAATGAAGCGGCAATTTTCTATTTTTTGTTCAACAGGTTGCATTGTTGCCAATCATTTGCCATGGGGAGCTGTAGTCATTGACTAGCTCTTACAGAGAATGCATTATAAAAAAATAAACGGACTTTTGTACACCAGTTGTCAGTGTAACATTTATATAGAAGAGGATTTTAGTGAACTTACTTTTAAATAATTTTCTCTTAGTCCATGTGGAACACAGGAACCATACAATAAAAGTCCCCTCCTCCAGGAGGCAAGACATTTCTAAATATGGTCTCTAATAAGGAGACTCAGTACCTTCCCTCCACTTTACCCCCACCTACTGCATTCGGTTTTAATGCACAGCAAAGCCAAGAAAAAGTACACAGAAAAAAGGAAATCCCCAGAATAGAGAAGAAAAGAGGAAACAAGGAGCCTCAAACAGAACCCACAGCCTGGAGGAACTTCAATCAAAGCTGGCCCAGAAGAAGCCAGGACACTTCACATTAATGTTTGGTGAAAGTATGCAGAGACAACCATGTTGGTGCTTAACACAACTGCTCCACAGTGGCCTGATTCTTGTAGAGCCAAGATGCACACAACAATCTGGTGGAATGGGCAGAAAGAGTACAGTTTTTTTCATGAGGACATACAACTGGCAGAAGGTCTCCATGATCCAGAAAGCAACAGTAACCTTAGATGCAACCTGAGCAGCAAGCAGACCCTCAGGGATGACAAAGAGTGAATCAGATTTGTCAAAAGGTTGCATGCGATGTACTTCAAGCAAAGCATGCAACAGATGAAGTTCCTGCTCCTGTCTGTTAGAAGGAGCTGGACAGAAAGAAGGAAGGACAATTTTCTGGTTGATGTTAAAGTTTGTAAAAGAAAAATGTGGGCAAAAAGCCCATATGGAGTACATAACACCGCCACCGAATCCTGGTGAAAAAACAGACAAAAAACAGAACACGAGGCTTACAGAACAAAGCCCAAAGTTCGGGCACCCACCAAACAGACAATAGACAGAAAAAATGTCATCTTTAGCATCAGAAGAATCTGAAAGAGGCTAGAAAGTAGGGTTCTGGAGCACTCTTAATACCAAGTTCAAGTCCCACAGAGGACTGATATCCCAAAAGACAGGATAGGCATTCACTACCCCTGAACAAAATACTTGACATCAGGGAGCAAAGCAATGCGCCTTTGGAAAATAAACAGTAGAAAACTGAGCCTTAATTGAACTAAGATGAAGACCTTTCTGAGCACCATTTTGAAGAAAAGCCAAGACTACCGGAAGGCAAAAAGGCTAAAGTAACATAACACAGTCAGCACACCACTGGTAAAAGAGGGGCTAAACCCTATAACAGGCCTTTTCTAGTGTGGAGCATACTAGAGATGACAACATTGATGAAACAATTTCTGGTCTCAAGAGCCAAGTCACCAAAGCCATCTTTTCCACCCGAGGATGGCATGTCAAACCTTGGGTCAGAAGGTCAAGTTTCAAGGGAAAGCAAAAAAGGTATTCTGCTACATCTAACCTTCCTCAGCACCCTGGGAATCAAGGGGGTCAGAGAGAATAAGTACACTAGAGGGAAATTCCATGGGATGGTCATAGCATCCATAACAAAAGCCAGAGGATCTTGTTGCAGAACTGAGAAACCTTGCAGTTTAGGCAAGAGTTCATGAAAGCCACCAGTGGTAACCCTCAACGGCAGGTGATCAAGTTGAATTTGCTCTGCCTGAGCTACCAATTTCTGGGATCCAGATGTTGGTGACCAAGGAAATCTACTACTACAATTTCAATGTCTGGAATGTGAACAGCACTGAAGAATCTTATGAACCTTGGACCAGGCTGACAAGAATCTGGTTCCTCATTGGTGGTTGATGCAAGAGAATGCCATTGTGTTGTCTGAATGAATATTCAGTGGAAATCCTAAGAGCATACAAGACCAGTTGTGTAGAGCAAGATGGATAGGTCATAACTCAAGAAGATTGATTAGGCTCTCTTCCCTAGTCCAAAGGCCCTGGGCCGTCACTGGACACAGGACAGCACACCAGCCCAACTTGCTGGCATCAGTCATGACCACAATCCACTCAGTAATGATAAATAGGCATTCCATTGTTAGACGGGAGAGCTGAAACCACCAGAGAAGGTCGTCCTTCATCCGGAGAGACAGTTACATCGAATGGAATTGTGTAAATGGATCCGCAAGGTAGAAACTAGAAAACCCAGTACCTTCATGTATTCTGGCACCATTGCCCAAGACATCGCCTGAGACACCTGAAGGGACAAGGACTGAATTTTGACATCTGGACCATGTCTTGGAGGAAAAAGAAGGAATAAAAAAAAAAAAAAAAAAATCTTCTTTAAGCTGAGCACCCAACTGTGCTGATCCAGGAAAAAGGCACACCCCTGCATCTGAGTTTGCAAAAGCACCTCTGATGTAGCATAAGTAAAGGTTGCCTAGGTAAGGGGTCAAAGAGAGGAGAGTGGATGGGAGCTGCAAAGGTGGACATGATCTTCATGAAGACTCTCAGAAAGGATGCAAGACCAAAGGGAAAGGAAGTGAACTGAAAATCAACTTCTTGAAAATGTAAGCTCAGGAATCACTGATGAGATGGATGCATTGGGACAAGCAGGCAAGCTTCATGCAACTCTAGGGAGGCAGGAAACTACCCTGGACACAGCCACAACAGAAAGCAAAGACTCCATTTTGAATTGAGGCAACAGCACAAAATGGTTTAGGCCAGGGCTCAAAATTTCCACTCGCCACTAGCCAATGGAGAGTGAAAATCTAGCCCTGGGGAGTAGAAATTCAGCCCTGGTGGGTATGTTTTGGCTTGCAGTGGCGAGTAACTTTTCAGGTCTGACTAGTAGCAAAGGACTTAAAATTATAAGCCCTGGTTTAGGCACTTCAAATCCAGAATGGGACGGCAGGCCATGTTCTCTTTTGGAAAAAAAATGGAGTAGAATTCGGTGAAGGGCTCCTGTGGAGGAACTGAGGCTAACAGCTGCTTTTCTAAGAAAAAAGAGACAGTCTAGAAATAAACAGCCTAATCCACATCCAGAGAAACTCTGGATAAGAAAAAAATGGCAAGAGGAAAGGAACTTGAAGTCTATAGGGTACCATGCTTAGATCACCCACAAACCCTACTGATCTGTCACTGAACTAGCCCATGTATCTTGGAAAAAATGGAGGAGATTCCCTATGGGTAGACACGGACCATGGCACAGAGTTATGTGGAGGCAGATTTGTCAGTCAGGCTTCTGAAGAGCCTTCTGGCTTGACCAAGCCGTTTGGGTTTTGGGGGAGGATGCACCAGATGGATATAAAAAAAAACAAAAAACAGAAGCTTTTCAAGAGAACCTGGAGCTGTCAAAGGCTGCTTCCATAAGGTAGACATGATCTTCAAGGACCTTGGACAGTAAAGTCAATAGTTCATCCTTGGTGACATCCACTTAGATAGCGTCTGAAAGTTTTTCACCCAGATAGCCATAGGTCTTGTGACCTAGGCACTGGAAAAAATGGTAGCAGGGCTGCAACCATGGCTGAAAAGTTTGCCTTCAGGAGGGAATCCAAGAGTTATCTGCTTGCTCTTCAAGGACCGCAACATATGCCAGAGGCAGGGTGGCATTTCTGGTAAGTGAAAGATTGGTAGGTCAACTGCTTGGGGGTAGCCACTGCTCCAAACCTTCAGCTGAAGGAGGATACAAAGAGATGAGAGTCTTAACCCAAACTGGTTCCTGTTCAGCAGAAGAGGGCACCGGAAGTGGAGTAGAGGCCACAGTGTAAGAGGAACAAAATGTACCAGAAAACTCCTTAAGAATGCCATTCTGCCATTAGGAGCAATGGTTTTAAAGGAGTTAGGGGGAACCCAGAATCCTTAGCCATGGACTTGTGTGTTCCTTGGTACTGACAGAGTAAAAAAGGGCCCCTACCCCCCCCCCCCAAAAAAAAAAAAAAAAAAAAAAAAAAAAAATCAAAATTAAGTGGGAAGTACTTAAAAGTATGAAGATGTACCTATCTGAGTATACAGGGTTACATTTTTAGGCAGGAGGGAGGGTCTAGGCTTCGTGCAACATATGGCAAGCAAGAAAAATTGGCTCTCCAGCTGTTTCAAAACACACACACACACACACACACACACACACACACACACACACACACACACACACACACACACACACACAGTTGCAGAGGGTCCTAAAGAGAGTCATAAGTTTGGTAAAATAAAATAATATGCTTAAAAACTTAAATAAAATCAATAGTTAACTCCACGTTAGATGCAGAGAAAGTATATATTTTGTAGGGATTTTATCCTACTGAATAAGACGCATACCATTTATTTTTTCCTTTTAAATAATGAATGGATTTTTACATGGCTGTTACAATACATGCAGCTGCAAAGTGTAATCCTTTAAGAACCGGTAGAGTGGGCAAAAGGACCTGCACACGCCTTATGTCCTTAAAGTGTTAACATATTCTGAAGATTTGAAGCATCTCAAATCTACAGAGAAAATCCTTTTCACTATCCAGTGGGAACACAGACATGGGTGAAAGGGTCTACCACCATGAGGCAGGATACTTAACCCTTTGAGAGCAAGAGGGGTACGGAATGCATTGCAAAGCAATGTATTATGTACCCCTCTGGCACTCAAAGGGTTAAGAATAAACTTCAAAATGACCAGAGGCCCCCCTTGTGCCCTGCTAAACTCCCCTTCCTTCAAGACATCAGAAGAGATTTTCCCTGATGGAATGCCCTGTGCCCCTCAACAAACTTAAGAGAAAATATAGTGTGTATTTAATTTGAATGTTGTTGATATATTCCATACATTGCTGTGGTATCTTCTAGGGTGGTATTGTGCATTCCCAGTAGGTGCTGCCATTTAATTAGGTAGTTAGGATTAATATTATTTATTACCTGAGCTTCCTTTCCATTGGCTGCACTCGTTGGGAGGTGTTGCTGCCGCCTTTAAGAGACTGGAATAATAGGGTGTGTAATTCAGTCTATGATTAAGCACTCCGGTGTAAAACGCGTGAGACTTTTCACCATGTGTGGCGTTTGTATTCGAACTTGTGAATAAATAAGCTTTGGTATTAAATTACTGCATTCAGTGTGATCTTCTCTTCTACTAACACAGTACATCAAGACCCCCTGGACAATGGCCAATCTACCGAAGGAGCGGTTGTCCATTTTTCCATGCAAGTTTGTGGTAAGAGCTAAAAGTAGGAAAACTTGTTAAGAATTATTAGTCTGCATTCACTCTTCAAAATGATCTGTTCCAGTTGTTCATGCACAGGAAATAAAGAGAGGATCTTATTTTTGTTAAAACTTTCTACTGAAATTCTCTGATTGCTGTTGGTCAGACACGTGAAGGGTCTCCAAAACAGCCTTGATGAGGGATTTCACTATACAAGTTTCCTTTTCTTCAAATGGGTCTGATTTAAACACTGACCAAAGAGTATGCGCCTTCTTGCTTTCTGAAGAAGTTTCTCCTTCCTCTTCACATGACTGTTTGTCCATGGAGATAGGAGTGTTTTTTTCTGCATTTGAAGAGACTGATCTCTTCCTTGCTGAATGAGGAATATTAGACATCCATTTACTCACAATTTTGTCAACAGAATCTGGTACATTAATGTACTGGGTCTTAGCCAAAGTCACGTTCAGTTTAAGATGTGGATGGTTAAGGTTGAACTGTGGGAGGTGGTATTACATTTACTTGAAACATCAAGTAGATTAAGATGCACTTTCTTGTTGTGCCTTTTACAGGAAAACAAACAAACACACACAACAGGGATGGGTTTTGCCCCATTTAGACTTGGAATCTACCTCCATGAATTGTGATATACTGACTCAATCTCCTAGGAAAGAAAACATTTTCAGATAGACACTGTAGACAAATGGGATGCTAAACCAAACAGGGAACTGGGGAGTCTTAAAAATGGCTGAACAGAGGAAGATTTCCACCTAGGTAGTGAAAATGGCAGCACAGATAGGCGACGGAACACAAACATAAGCTATGAGTGAGAAAATCAAATTCTTAATGTACTGGAAACAAACCCACACAGATAAGTATACAAGCATTCAGTGCATTAAGATGGCTCATATAGCATAAACACACAATGCACTGGTAATAAAACATAAGCAGATGAAGTACTAGGTGCATAGATTAACTCTTACAGCATAAAATAAACAGCACATGAGATAAACATATACAAATATGCAAGTGCTCAATCACTTAAAAGGGCTAACATGGCAATCATAAAAGATTGCACAAAAGATAAATCATGCAAAACACTCACTGCCTTATACAAATTCATATGGAAAAAAGGCATCATAGAACTAAAACAGTAAATGCATTATATAGAAAGCAAACAGTAATAAAGGCAACATTTACAAAACAAACAACATTGTGTCTCACCAACCCCCATTTTTCCATAAGGTTAATTACTGCACCTTGGTCACTGGTAAATCCTCTGGCTTATATTTATCCAGGACCTGTTGTAAATTATGAATGAGCAAGGCCTTCTAAGTCTTACATGTGAAATACACTCAAACAGGACACCCTCTTACATGGAGCCATTGGTAAAGGATTTCTTCACAGTATTCAGTAGGGTGTGAAAACATGCAGAAGCCACCAGAAAGGGACAAAATATGGTTTCTGGGCACTGCATTCCAACAGCTTCTACAACAAATTATAAAGAGAACAAAACAAAAAACTGCTGTACATCTTCAGTATATTCCAGAGAGAGATTGTCCTTTACCTTCTATGAGAGCAGAAAGCGAACGGATCGCTGTTGAAGGTAGAGAGCTTAAGCAGGGCAGAGGAAAGGGAGAAGTTTCTTCTAGTTTAGAAGTCTGCTGTTAAAGGGATAGTAATATCCCACAAAAAAATATTTTTCAAATTGTAGTCCTTAAAAAGTTGAGCACAGCACACAAAAAAACTTATCTCTCAAACCGCTGTGGTTTGAGAGATACATGCATTTAAAGTTCGTGATTTCCTGCTGTCAGCTGTAATGCTGTCAGCAGGAGATCCATGGCGGCCAACACGAAGGCTCTGCAGCAGAGCCGCAATCGCGTTATTTATAATGAATTACTTCATTGGAATGGTTAAAAGAGGATTTTAGTCTTGCCTGTTAAACAGTTTTCTCTTAGCTCATACAGGTTACTGGTAACTCTAGGTAGGTGATCCGGCCCTTTAAGTAGGCAGGAACAATTCTAGAATTGTATGCAGGGGGTGGAGCCTACCTTCCCTCCTTGGCTGCAGCTAGCCAACCAGCTCCAGAAAGATTTGAGACACTATTGACTAGATAGTAGAAGGGAAATATGACTCCTGTGAGCATGACCCCAGTGGACCCCCACAGTCTGCAACAGGAGAGCCAAGCATGGTCCCTTGACAGGGTGGGAGACCAGTAACCTGTATGGACTAAGAGAAAAGGATTTAACAGGTAAGACTAAAATCCTCTTTTCTATGTCGTTCAAAACAGGTTACAGGTAACTCTGGGATGTCCAACCATTGAGTTTCTCAGAAGCGGGAAATAAGGCAAGGACCAGGCACAAGGCCCCCAAAGTCAACAGTGCAGATATAAACCATCAGATCAGATATAGCCCAACAAAACAAAGAAGTGTCAACAGACACTGAACAGGGGTAACAGCACCCCAGGAACTGTTACACAGCACACTGAACTAGAGCCAACAGGGCTCAAAAGTTAAGGAAGCACAAAGAACCGAAGGAAATCCTAGACAGGCAAGACTGCTGCCAGGATTTTCCTCCCAAAGCTGGAGTCAGCCGATGCCAGCACATCAACATGGTAGTGCTTCAAAGAGATGTGCACAGAAAACCAAGTGGAAGCCTTGCACAACTGATCAGTGGAGGCCTGATTCTTGCAAGCCAAAGAGGCCCCAATAGATCTCGTAGAATGAGCCGTGACCCTGAAGGGGACAGGATTCTTCTTCAGCTCATAAGCCTTACGAATAGTGGACTTGATCCAAGAAGCAATAGTCACCTGGGATGCAGGTTTTCCTGCCCAGGGACCCTCAGGAATGATTAACAGCGCGTCTGATTGCCTGATCGATGTACATAAAACTTAAGACAATGCACCATGTCTAACAAGTGGAGATCCCTCTCCTTGTCAGAGGTGGGATCCGGGCAGAAATAGGGCATCACAATCTCCTTATTGATGTGGAACTCAGAGACCACCTTCGGGAGAAACTCCTGAGAAATGCAAAGCACCGCCATGTCCTTGTGAAACAACAAATATGGTGGTTTACAGGACAGAGCATGTAACTCCATGACACGGCGGACAGACACAATCGCCAGGAGAAGACCATTTTACATAGTAGCCAAAGACTCAAATGGAGGGCGCTGAAGAACGCCCAAGACCAAGTTAAGATCCCACGGAGGAGCAGGAATCTTAAAGGCAGGACGAGCATGAGCAACGCCCTGGAAGAAAACCTTGACATCAGGACGGATGGCAATGCGCCTCTGAAAAAGAAAAAAAAAAAAAAAAAAAAGCGCAGACGTCTGAACCTTAAGGGAATTCAGAAGCCCTTATCCACACCGTCCTGCAAGAAGGCCAGGACCGTAGGCACATCAAAATCCTGAGACAGGTCCTTGCCAGCACACCAAGACAGAAAGGTTGACCAGACACAATGGTAGATCTTGGAAGAAACAGGAATGGGGGCACTGAGCATAGTCGCCACCACACCAGACGAGAACCATATCTTCAATGTTGAGGATTCAATTTCCAAACGTCAAAGCTAGCCGATGAACATCCTCTTTCCACGGTAACCCTGTAGATGATGATCTGGACGGCAAGGGAGCCTGAATGGCTCTGCCATTGACAGATTCAGAAGCTCCGGAAATCAAGACTGGCAAGGCCAGTACGGAATAATCAGAATAACTGGACAACACTCCAGTCATAATTTCCGTAACACCCTGTGCAACATGGGAAGGGGAGGAAAGATGTAGGCCAGAGGGAATAACCAAGAAATGGACATTGCATCTACCACCAGAGCCAGCGGGTCTCCCCACCCAGAGCAGAATCACGGTACCTTCCTGTTGTGTCTTGTCACCATCAGGTCGATGTAAGGAGGACCCCATTTATGAACAATGAGGTTGAACACCTCTGGGTGTAGCTCCCACTCTCCACTGTGTGTCGACTGAGGAAGTCCGCCATGATGTTGTCTATGCCAGGAATGTGCACTGTGGATGTAGCAGGAACGTGTTCTTCTGCCCAGGACAAAATAGCCTTGACCACTACCCAATCGGCGAGACTTCTTGTTCCACCCTGCTTGTTGATGTAAGCCAAGGCCGTGGCGTTCTCGTACTCCACTTGGACTGGACAGACTTCCAACTGAGATGTCCAATGACGAAGGGCATGAAAGATCGCCCAAAGCTCCAATATGTTGATCGGAAGGAGAGATTCCTCCAGAGACCACTGACCCTGAGCGATCAAGCGACCCAGGACCGCTCCCCAGTCGGAGAGGCTGGCGTCCGTCACCACCAAGGTCTAGAAGGATACCAGGAAGGACTTGCCCTTAAGCAGGTTGGAAAGGTTGAGCCACCATGACAAACTCCGTTCCACATGAAGAGGAAGAGAAACAGACGTCTTCAGACGGTCCGGTTGACCCTTGCACACCTGGATCACGAACCTCTGGAGCTCCCTGGTGTGCGCCATGGCAAACGGAACTGCTTCTATGGTGGAGGTGAATTTTCCCACTAGAGAGGATAGCTTCTTGACTGGAACTAGATCCTGAGCCAGGTCCGCAGAAACCCTGTGGGTGATATGGTGAGCCACCTCATCCGTGAGGAACACCATGCTCTTCTGAGTGTCGAAGAGAAGGCCCAGGAAGACCAGACGCTGAGATGGGATAAGATCTGACTTGTCCAAGTTGATGATCCACCCGTGATGGGTGAGAGCATGAATGCATTGCTGAACCTGCTGATGAAGAAGTTCCGCAGAAGGGGCTTTCAGAAGCAAGTCATCCATGTATGGAGAAACTCTGATGCCGATCCAGTGGAAGACATACACTAAGGCTCCCAGGACATGGTTTAAGACCTGAGGAGCGGTCATCAGACCAAATGGAAGAGCTGAGAACTGAACATGTTCCCTGTCGCAGGCAAACCTGAGGTACTTCCGGCTCTCTGGATGAATGGCAATACGTAAATATGTGTCCTGAAGGTCCAGAGAAGCAAGGAATTCCCCCGGGGACATGGCAGCAATCATCGTCCGTAGAGACTCCTGGTGATGATGAGTCCGAGTCACAAAGGAATTGAGATCCTTCAAGTCCAAAATGGGACAACAACCGCCATCCTTCTTGGAGACCACAAAGAGGTTTGAGTAAAAACAAATACTCCTGTCCTGAACTGGCACCGGCTCTAGAACATCCTTGTCCAGAAGAGCCTGAACAGGGCTGTCGATACAGATGGCGTTTCTCTGCACCCTGAGGCGTGTGAGAAGGACAAAAACAAAAGGGAGGAAGAGAGATGAAAGGGATCCTGTACCCTTCCATCACCACCTGTAAAACCCATGGGTATGCCACTCCCAAATGATGTGATAGTGTCGCAGACAACCACTCACAGCAGAGTGCGGACCTGGGTTTGGTGAGTCATGTCTGAGGCGGCTTGGAAGCCTTGGGCTTGGAGGAGGCATGCGGAGCTGAGGGATCTGTCTGGTTCACCGGACGAGTCTCATTCTGAAAGGAACGAAAATAAAGATTACGTTTAAGCGGCAATTTCTTCCTGGGAACCAAGGGTAGGACAGCACTCTTACCTCCTGTGACCTCACTGATCAGATCCTTAAGATCTGGCCCAAACAAGGAGGTACCCTGAAAGGGTAGGGAGAGTAATGCTTTCTTAGAAGCAGTGTCAGCAGACCAGGTCTTGAGCCAAAGAGCTCATCTGGCCAGCACAGACACAGTGGAAACCCTAGCCACCAAATGGATGGCATCAAATAAGGCAGCAGAAACATAGTGCTGTGCCTCAGAAATGTTGGCGAGAAGGTGCAACTTATCCGAGGTAGGCACGTCCTGACGGACAGCCAGGGTGAGCTGTTCAATCCAGACCAAAATGGCTCGGTTCACCCATGGTGCTGCGAATGCTGGATACATGGTAGAACCTGTAGTGGCAAAAATAGACTTGAGGGAGACCAAGTTTCTTGTCAGTCCAGTCCTTCAAAGCAGAGGCATCTGAGACTGGTAAGGCAGTAGACTTAGATAGCCTGGAAACAGGAGCATCCAGTTTGGGGGGGGGGGATGAACCCACTGAGTAAGCAAGACTTCAGAAAAGGGATAAAGCTTGGCAAATTTCTTGTACACAGATGGTTTCTCATCTGGGGATTTCCACTCCTCAGACACAAGGTGGTCAAGAGTAGGGTTAGGTGGAAAGTAAGGGGCTTTTTAGGCTCCTGGAACACATCAGAGGGGTCAGAAGGAACCTCCGGAACTAAGGGAACATAAAGTGTAGTTAAGACAACCCTGATCAGGCCCTCAGCGGAGGGTACAGGATCAGCCTAAAAAGGATCCCCAAAAAACTGAGAGGACCGCAACACAGAACATTCCTCAACATCTGAATCCACCAGCAGTTCCTCTTCAGAGGAATCGGACACGTCAGGTACTCCCTGAGGTTTGGGCAGGGAAGACTTTACTGAGGAGGGGGCCTGTGTAACGGAAACCCTAGGACGCCGCGCTGTCCAGGGCCGTCGTGCTGGGTTTCTCTCTCCTGAGGTTGGCTACAAGTGGGTAGCCTGGCAAATCCACTACAAAGAGCTGGAATCCCTCCTGTTAGGCTGTAGGCTGGAAAGCTGGCTTGAACTTTGCAGCTGGATAATAGGCTGGAAATAGTCACTGGAAACAAGACTGGAACACAGGAAATCTGCCCACTGGAACCCTGGAACATCAGCTGCCTGAATGGGGGACAGAGGGGTCCCTTTAAACCATTCAGAATAAGGACAGGATACAGGTTCAAGTCCAAAACGACTTCCGCTTTATTCAGTCAAAAATCAGCTCTTTTATACCGTTGTTCAGACAATACACAATGGGGTTAGTACAAAGACATACTGAGGGGAATCAATAGTGTCTGGCTGCAATACACATCTAAACAATGAAACATAAACAGTAGAACAAAAGGCACAATGGGGTTGTACACAAAGAAGGGCATTCTACATAATTTAATCTTGCCACTCTGAATCTTGACCAATAGAATTCAGAGTGACAAAATACACAGACCAATCCTGGTCAGGTGAGTCACCAGATGCCTGGACAGGAGGGACCAATCCCTAGGCAGCCTACCTGTCCCCTGCAAACCCTATGCTAAAACTTTGCATACATTACACAGACAAGGCCTCCATGTAACGGCCTAGGGGTCCGTTACATCACCCCCCCCTTCCAGCCCCAAGCCTTGGCAGTCCGGGGCCAAAGGCTTGGACAGCCTCTTGTTCTGGGCTAGTAACAACAAGTAGCCCCCTTGTCCGGGGCTGTGCAACAACAAATAGTACCCTTGTCCAGGCTGGGCAACAGGAAAATCAAACATCGTCCTGACGAGATAGTCCATCTGCATTGCGATTGTCTCTGCCAGACCGGTACTGGACGGTGAAATTGTACGGCTGTAAGGCCAAGCTCCACCGTAGCAGCCTCCCGTTGTCCCCCGATACTCGATTAAGCCAGACCAAGGGGTTGTGGTCGGTGAGCACCGTAAATTCTCGCCCATAGAGGTAGGCTTGGAACCTCTTGATGGCCCAGACCAAGGCCAAACATTCTTTCTCTACTGCGGCATAGCCTACTTCTCGCTCCAAGAGCTTACGACTTTGATAGGCTACCGGATGCTCTTCCCCCTTGACGTTCACCTGGCTTAGTACCGCTCCCAGGCCCACGTTGGAGGCATCTGTGTGTAGTAGAAAAGGCAGGTTAAAATCCGGTGCTGCTAATACTGGAGCTTCCCCTAACGCTGATTTCAAGGCTACAAAGGCTGTTTCACAGTCTGGGGTCCAGTTGACTACTCGGGGCAATTTCTTGCTAGTGAGGTCAGTCAGCGGCTTCGCAATGTCACTGTATCTGGGTACGAATTTGCGGTAGTACCCCGCAGTACCCAGGAAAGCCATGACTTGTTTTTTGGTTGTAGGCCGGGGCCACTGGACAATGGCCTCCACCTTGGCTGGTTCGGGACGCTGCACTCCGCTCCCTACTCGGTGTCCTAGATACTGCACCTCACCCATTCCCACTTGGCATTTGTTGGGGCGAAGGGTCAGCCCTGCCCTGTGAATTCTCCCTAAAATGGCCTCCACATGTAATAGGTGCTCCTCCCAGGAGTGGCTGTAAATGGCAATATCGTCGAGGTAAGCGCAGGCGAACTCCTGCGCTCCCTCGAGCAACTGATCCACTAGCCTTTGGAAGGTGGCTGGGGCATTCTTCATCCCAAACGGCATGACCGTGAATTGGTACAGGCCGAAAGGGGTGATGAATGCCGACTTGGCCCTGGCTTCCGGAGCTAGAGGGATTTGCCAATATCCCCGGCTGAGATCTAAGGTGGTCACAAATCTGGCCCCAGATAATCGGTCCAGCAAGTCATCCACCCTTGGCATAGGGTAGGCATCTGTGGTGGTTTTATCATTGAGCCGCCGGTAGTCCACACAGAACCGCGTGGTTCCATCTTTTTTGGGCACCAGGACTACCGGTGAGGCCCATGGGCTGCTGGACCCCTCTATGACGCCCATCTCCTGCATCTCCTGTATTTCCGTCCTGATGTGATTTTTTACCGCTTCCGGGACCCGGTATGGGGGCTGTCGTAGGGGTTGTTGGCCTGGAGTGTCAACTACGTGTTGGGTGAGGTGAGTCAGTCCTGGTTTAGTCGAGAATATGGTGGACCAGTGGCTGATGACTTCCCTAATCTGATCCCGCTGAGTAGGGGCAAGCTGTTCCCCTAGGGTCAGGTCCTTGGGAGCTGGGTCTTGGGCCGTGGCTAGGAAGTCGGGAATTTCCCGATCTTCCTCCTCCTGAGGGACTGGGGTGCAAATAGCAAGGACGGCGTCTGCCCTGTCCTGATAGATCTTTAGAGCATTCACATGACAAATTCTGCGATCCCGCTGATGGGGTCCCTGACTGATAATGTACGTGGTTTCCCCCTGCCTATCCACAATTTGGTAGGGGCCTTCCCAGGCAGTTTGTAACTTGTTCTGCCGAATGGGTCGCAGAGCTAACACCTTCTGCCCTGCGCTGAATTCCCTGACTTGGGCCGTCCGGTCATAATATTCTTTTTGGTGATCCTGCGCTTTCTGGAGATTCTGCCTAGCTGCCTCCATAAGGGATTGCAGCCTTTCTCTTAACTCTATCACATAAGTGACTGCCGGGGTTTCTTTCGTGGGGCATTTTCCCTCCCAGTACTCCCGGAGGATATTCAGGGGTCCCCTGACTCTTCTCCCATATAATAGCTCAAAGGGAGAAAAGCCCGTGGACTCCTGTGGCACCTCCCGATAGGCGAAGAGCAAGTGAGGTAAATACTTTTCCCAGTCCCTGTAAGTGTCAGTGAACGCTCGGAGCATCTGCTTCAAGGTCCCATTGAACCTTTCACAGAGCCCATTTGTCTGGGGGTGATAAGCCGTCGTGTGGATAGCTTTCACCCCACAGGTTTTCCAAAGCTGCTGGAGGAGGTCTGAGGTGAACTGTGTCCCCTGATCAGTCAGGATCTCTCGGGGAAATCCTACCCGGGTGAAGATGGGTATGAGGGCATCGGCTACATTTTCTGCCGTGATTTTGGATAGGGCAACCGCCTCCGGGTATCTGGTGGCAAAGTCCACCAGTGTGACTATGAATTTTTTCCCGGATGCGCTGGCCCTAGCCAAAGGGCCCACGATATCCACCGCCACCCGCTGGAAGGGTTCCCCGATGATAGGTAAGGTCTGAAGGGGGGCTCTGGGTCTGTCTCCCCGTTTTCCTACCCTCTGACACGTGTCACATGTCCGGCAGAAGGTTCTCACATTCCTGGACATGCGGGGCCAGAAAAAGGCCCTGCTGAGGCGGTATTCTGTTTTCCGGACCCCTAAATGTCCGGCTAGGGGAATCTCATGTGCCAGTGCTAGTAAGTCAGCCCTATGTTGC
This sequence comes from Rhinophrynus dorsalis, assembly GCA_037306005.1. Lineage (NCBI taxonomy): Eukaryota > Metazoa > Chordata > Amphibia > Anura > Rhinophrynidae > Rhinophrynus > Rhinophrynus dorsalis. The sequence continues at coordinate 536,155,753 of CM074718.1, read as the reverse complement.
GTGGGTACCAGTAGCTGGGTCTTAGTCACCCCATGAACTGGGCTAACTGTGTGTCGGTACAATAACCCGTCTGTCCATTGGAACGTCTCCCCCCCAGAGCCTACCTCCCCCGTCTGGGCTCTCTGTCGGTAGCTGGCTAGGGTAGGGTCAGTAAGTAATGTGGCCCTAAACTCTGCAGGTGGGGACCACCTAAGCTCGGCCCCGGGTAGTTCAGGGTCGGCCGGGAAGTTAGTCTGGCTTACCCCGGGATTCCGGTTCTGACTCCGGGTGACTGCTTGACAATCCTGTGGTTCCGAGGGTTGACCAAAGTGGCTTTGCAAATCGCCCAAATCGTTGCCCAGCAGCACATCAGCAGGGAGTCCAGGCATTACTCCCACTTCTCGGTATCCTTGGCCAGAGCCCCAGTCCAGGTGAACTTGAGCCATGGGCAGCTGGTACAGTTTTCCTCCGGCCACTCGTACTTCCACAGTCCGTTGAAGCCGGTGACCCGGGTCCAAACAGCGGGGCTGCACCAAGGTAAGGGTAGCCCCCGAATCCCTGAGTCCCTTCACGGGCCGACCATTTAGTTGTACGGGTTGGACGTGCTGTTTCCTATTGTCTTTCACCATTGCAATCTCATGGCAAAAGGTTCCTGCTCCTCTATCCTCGGGATGCAGGCATATTTCCCTAGGGCCAGGCCACCCCTGATCTTCGGGGTCAAGTGGGGGGCCTTCCGGGGCATAAGAGTCCTCGTGTACACAGTGCACTTGCCGGTACCCCTGACTGGGCATAGATCCGTATCCACCGCCCCGAGATATACCAGGCCGAGGCACGGAATTTTTCTCTTTTTGGGGACAGTTTCTTTTGATATGTCCAAATTGTCGACATCCAAAACACTCTGGTCCAGGCCGCTGTGCCGGCCGGGACGGGGACCGGGGTTGGACAGGAGCCCCTGGCCGGTTAGTTTCAGGAGCTGTCTTAGCCTTGTATGAAGGGGCAAGAGGATTGAGGGTAGGTCCTTTTGGCCCCAGATATTCCACCCCTCGAGTGTCCTCATATCGATCAGCTAACTTTGCCGCTTGGGTCACCGTGGTGGGGTCCTGGTCTTTAACCCATGCCTGCACTGGGGCAGAAAGGTGTGTAAAATTGTTCCAACATTAACAGCTGGTACGCTTCCTCCATGGTAGTAACCCCTGATCCCTGCATCCACTGCCTGAAGGCCCTCTCCAAGTCGTAGGCTACTTCCACATTGGTACTGCCCTTCTTCCGCTGCATGTCTCTGAAGGCCCGGCGGTAAGTTTCCGGCGTAATGGCGTACCTTGCCAGCAATCGCTTCTTTACCTCCGAATAATCGGCTATGTGTTCAACAGGCACAGCCCGGTATGCCTCTGCTGCCTTGCCAGTCAGTTTGCCCACCAGATAATTGACCCAATCCCTGGAGTCGATGCGATGCAGGTGGCACTGTTTCTCAAACCCCTGCAAATATCCATCAATATCTCCCGTTTTCTCATCAAATGGTTGAAACATATGGTGGGAAACTCGAGGTCTAGTGTCCTCCTGATCCGAGCGTACAGTGGGAGTTGGGCTGAAGGAGCCAGGGGTTTGGGCCCGTAGTTCAGCCAAGTACTCTGTCTGGGCGTCCTTCATGAGTTGCTGTACATCTGCCCAGGCAGGATTAGGTCCCAAATGCCGCATCCTCTGGCGGATTTTCCTGTCCACCGGGTGAGCAGCTGCCAGTCGTAAGTCCTCCAGTTGCGGGTCAGGACTCCGGTCCCGGGGAGTTGGGCTGGAATCTCTGGGTAGCGCAGTATTTCTTGCTTGCTCCTCAGCTTCTTCGTCCATCTCCTGCAGTACGGCCAAGAGATCCATTCGTTTAAGCCCTCTGGTTTCTCTCCCCCGTTCCTCCACCAAAGCCTGCAGTTCCGCCAAAGATCTGTGTCTGTACTGCTCCGCCATCGCCGATCCCAGTGGGTGGTTTGAATCTCCTCAGTGTAGTGAGAGAGAGATCCCACCGCTGCCCACCAGTGTAACGGAAACCCTAGGACGCCGCGCTGTCCAGGGCCGTCGTGCTGGGTTTCTCTCTCCTGAGGTTGGCTACAAGTGGGTAGCCTGGCAAATCCACTACAAAGAGCTGGAATCCCTCCTGTTAGGCTGTAGGCTGGAAAGCTGGCTTGAACTTTGCAGCTGGATAATAGGCTGGAAATAGTCACTGGAAACAAGACTGGAACACAGGAAATCTGCCCACTGGAACCCTGGAACATCAGCTGCCTGAATGGGGGACAGAGGGGTCCCTTTAAACCATTCAGAATAAGGACAGGATACAGGTTCAAGTCCAAAACGACTTCCGCTTTATTCAGTCAAAAATCAGCTCTTTTATACCGTTGTTCAGACAATACACAATGGGGTTAGTACAAAGACATACTGAGGGGAATCAATAGTGTCTGGCTGCAATACACATCTAAACAATGAAACATAAACAGTAGAACAAAAGGCACAATGGGGTTGTACACAAAGAAGGGCATTCTACATAATTTAATCTTGCCACTCTGAATCTTGACCAATAGAATTCAGAGTGACAAAATACACAGACCAATCCTGGTCAGGTGAGTCACCAGATGCCTGGACAGGAGGGACCAATCCCTAGGCAGCCTACCTGTCCCCTGCAAACCCTATGCTAAAACTTTGCATACATTACACAGACAAGGCCTCCATGTAACGGCCTAGGGGTCCGTTACAGCCTGCCAAGAATGAAAGGCCCCCTGTAACTGGGATGTTGCAATGTGGACCTAAGGTTCCTAGTAGCAGCCTTGAACTCTTGCACCCAAGCTGGCACTAATGCATGGCTGGAGCTCCCTGGAATGCTGTCAGGGACATTAGAACATGCTGGGCTTAAATTACCTGAGAATTCTCTAGGTAGCCCTGAGTGACAGGAAGATTAATGCGCAATGGGGGATACAGAGACCACAGCCTCCTTAGTCTTGGGTCTGGCCCCAAGTTCCAGCAGTATAGACATTCTCACAGTGTCACGTAACCTTACTGTATAAGAAGTCATCCAATCATTGTGTGTGTAGGATTAAAGTTTCAACCCAGAAATCCCTGTGTAGGATACTCGCTCTGGAAAGATCACAAAATGGCTGCCGTGGCGGGAGCCAATCAGAAACGAGCACGTGAACCAATCGCTCATGGGAAATGTAGTTTTCCCAGAAAAGTACCCCAAACAGTGCCTGAAGCCCCCTGAGCCCCCAACACACTAGAAACCAGATGAACCAGATGATAGAGCAAGGGCAGACAAGTAAAATGAGCCATCTCTGAAGTCGCTAGATTAAATGGTTGCAGAGATATGTCCCAAACAGTACAGTCCCATAGAAGTGAATGGAGCAATGGCATCTATACAGTAAATCGCGCCAAATTTTACAAAATTGAAAGTGTAATTCTAAAATGCCTAAAACAGCATTAGAACATGTGAGGACACCCAAAAAACACTAAACCAGTAGGAAAAGTGTTAGAAAACCCCCCAAATAGAAACAATCCAGCAGCTAAAGGGTTAAATTACCACATAAACCTGCTCCAAAACACCCAACAGACATACGGATAGACCCAAGGAGCGCAGGAGCGTGCAATAGGAACTCCAAATGAAAACACCTCTATGCGGAGGGGCACTGTGGGACAAGTGGACCTGCAGCACTCAAAGGGTTGCTCACCTTTCCTGCAGATCTTCTGTTTTCAGATTACCATGTAGTAAGAAGTAACCTCAGTGGGTAACTCCTGGGGAAGCACTTGGAATCAAGATTTTCCCCCTCAGGGCTTAACCCTTTGAGTGCCAAGTGGGTACATTGTACGAGTTTGGACAGCTGTACCCGCTGTGCCAAGCTCGTACAATGTACCCACTAAAATGCGGTCACTGCATGAGCCGGTATAACCGGCATGCAGTGACCGCATTTTAAAAAAAAAAAAGGTGGGCAATCGTGGGGGGACATGAGGATCACTCCTCATGTCTCCCCTGTTATTGATCTCCCAGCCGTTCGCGCTGGGAGATCAATAAAGGAAGAGGAGAAGCGCAGCAGAAGCGCAGCTTCTCCTCTTCCGTCTCTCCTACCCGAACTTCCGGGTAGGAGTGGGCGGGACCGGGGGAAGCCTCCCAACGTCATCAGTGACATGTCACTGATGACGTTGGGGAAGTTTCCCCGGTCCCATTCACTCCTACCGGTGGTAGGAGTGAAGGGCAGGAGAGCTTCTGCTCTCCTGCAGTCGCCAAATTGGTCTCCCAGCCTATCGGCTGGGAGATCAATTACTTGGGGGACACCAGGAGGGGTCCTGATGTCCCCCACGAGGTCTGAATATATAAAAAATAAAATAAAAAAAAACAAAAAAACTAACCCTGTGAGTGCCGCAGTGGTCCCCAGCACATTGCTTTGCAATGTGCTGGAGACCCTTGTAGCACTCACAGGGTCTTTTCTTTGGGGTTTTTTTTTTTTTTTTTTTTAAAGACCTCATTGGGGGGATCAGGGGGGATCCTGATGCCCCTCAATGAGGTCTATTATTAAAAAAAAAAAAAAAAAAAAAAAAATTTTTAACCCTGTGTGTGCCACAGGGGGGGGTCAAATGCACCCCCCCCCTCCTGTGGCACACACAGGGCTTCTATCATTACTTTGTTACTAGAGATTGTTGGGGGGCCATCAGGATTTGTCCTGATGGCGGCCCCCCAACAAGCTCTGATTACAAAGTAATAATAAAAAAAAAATTAACCCTCTGAGTGCCAGAAGGGTCCAATGCATTGCTTTGCAATGCGCTGGAAACCCCTTTGGCACTCACAGGGACATTTATTTTGATTCCTTTTTTTTTTTTTTTTTTAAGACCTCGTTGGGGGGAATCAGAGGGGTCCTGATACCCACCAATGAGGTCCATAATAAAAAAAAAAGTAAAGAAAAAAAAATTAACCCTGTGTGTGCCACAAGGGAGGCCAATGCAGCCCCCTTCTGTGGCGCACACACAGGGCATTTATCATTACTTCGTTATCAGAGATTGTTGGGGGGCCATCATGATTGGTCCTGATGGCCCCCCAACAAGCTCTGATTACCAAGTAATGATTAAAAAAAAAATTAACCCTCTGAGTGCCAGAAGGGTCCAATGCATTGCTTTGCAATGCGCTGGAGAGCCCTTTGGCACTCACAGGGACATTTATTTTGATTCCTTTTTTTTTTTTTTTTTTTTTTAAGACCTCATTGGGGGGAATCAAAGGGGTCCTGATACCCACCAATGAGGTCCATAATAAAAAAAGTAAAGAAAAAAAATTAACCCTGTGTGTGCCTCAAGGGGGGCCAATGCAGCCCCCCTTCTGTGGCGCACACACAGGGCATTTCTCATTACTTCGTTATCAGAGATTGTTGGGGGGCCATCATGATTGGTCCTGATGGCCCCCCAACAAGCTCTGATTACCAAGTAATGATTAAAAAAAAAATTAACCCTCTGAGTGCCACAAGGATCCAATGCATTGCTTTGCAATGCGCTGGAGACCCCTGTGGCACTCTCCGGGTCCCCTGTTTGTGGACATATATATATATTTTTTTACTAAGACCTCATTGGGGAGGGATCAGGGGGTCCTTATGCCCCTCAATGAGGTATATAATAAAAAAAAAAAAATTAAAACACAAATTAACCCTGTGTGTGCCACTAGGAGGGGAGTTCAATGCCGACCCCCTTCCTGTGGCACACACAGGACTTTTTATCAACACTGGTAGTCACAGATCTCCCATAAACACTATCAAACACTGCCCCACCATCCTTGCTCCTCTGCTCATACCCACACACACTGCCTAATCCCTCACCCTCCCACATACTTTGTTACACTTGTAGTCACAGGTCCGCACGTACACCGGCTGACGCCCTAGCTTCTTTCATCTGTTAGCCATAAAATCACACATACACTGTTTGCTTTACCATTTCTGTTTCACTGGTAGCTACGCTCCTGTAGCGTAAATTGGTATGTCAACCCACAGCAGTGGGGTACCATTTTTCTTAGGCTGGCAAGAAGTCCTCCTAGGAAATCCCACGCCATTGAACCATTTTAGTATCTTTGAAGTGACTGATGTGTAAAACAAAATTTTATATTTTCCTGTAGCACCACATTCTGGAAATAGTTGTGCCAACTAACTTAGGGGTAAAAAGGCAAGTGACCCCTCATTAGATGCGGCAGGTTGTCTTCTTTCCAAAATGGTATGGTTTATCTACCTTTTCTTAAATTCTGAAGGTGTTATAGTCATTTTCGTACAGGCAAGTCAGGTTTGAGAAAATGTTAGAAACATCAGAGGTTGTAGTAGGTGTAGTTTTCTACTTCTAGCACCCCCTAAGGTAGTTCAACTCATACCAATGGGGTGTCATTTGACTCCTAAGAGCACTAGCAAACAAATGCAGTTGAAAATTCCATGGTTTTCACAGCGCTCCATACATTTGAAGGGGCAGAAATGTAAAAAAATGCAATTTTTTTCCTATATCGCCTCCTTCTGGAAACATTTATGCACACCAGTATTGGGGTAAGAAGGCAAGTGACCCCTCATTAGATTGGGCAGGTTGTTTTCTTTCCAAAATGGTATGGTTTATCTACCTTTTCTTCAATTCTGAAGGTGTTATAGTCATTTTCGTACAGGCAAGTCAGGTTTGAGAAAATGTTAGAAACATCAGTTTGTAGTAGGTGTAGTTTTCTACTTCTAGCACTCCCTAAGATAGTTCAGCTCATACCAATGGGGTGTCGTTTGACTCCTAAGAGCACTAGCTAATGAATGCAGTTGAAAATTCCATGGTTTTTACAAAGTTCCATACATTTGAAGGGGCAGAAATGTAAGAAAATGCCTTTTTTTTTCACTAGCGCCACCTCCTGGAAGCATTTGTGCATACCAGCCTTTGGGTAAGAAGGCACGTGACCCCTCATTAGATGCGGAAGGATGTTTTCTTTCCAAAATGGCATTGTTTCTCTACCTTTTCTGCATATCTATTATGGTTATAACCATTTTAGTGCAAGCAGATAATTTCAAAAACAAAAGTGTCAGGTTTACGTACGTGTTCCTAGCACCCACATATTCTATGTTAACCCACACAAATAGGCTACCATTTTTCTCATGCTGGTAGCAGGTACTGAATACAGCAGGAAATGTTATGGTTTTCAAAGATTTTAGTATCTTTGAAGTGGTGGAAATGTAAAAAAACATGTATTTATTCCCATAGCGCCACCTTTTGGAAATATTTGTGCACTTCAGCCCAGGGGGTAGAAAGGCAAGTGACCCCTCAATTGATGCGGGAGAATGTCTACTTTCCAAAATGGTATACCTTTTATACATTTCCTTCATGTCTCTAACAGTTATGGACATTTTAGTACAAGCCGCCATTTTCGAAGAAGCAAACAGGTAGGTGTAGTGATGTGCTTCTGGCACCCCTAAGGTAGGTCGACTCATTCCAGTGGGGTGTCATTTTTCTCCTAAGAGCACTAGCTAATGAATACAGTTGGAAATGCCATGGTTTGCACAAATTTCAGTACATTTGAAGGGGCAGAAATGTAAGAAAATGCCTTTTTTTTTCATTAGCGCCACCTTCTGGAGGCATTTGTGCTCTCCAGGCTTGGGGTAACAAAGCAAGTCACCCATCAATAGATGCGGCAGGGTGTCTTCTTTTCAAAATGGTATGGTTTGTGTACCCTTTCTTCACTTCTGTAGTTGTTATAACCATTTGGGTACAGACAAGTAATGTTTGAGAAAATGTTAGAAACATTTCAGGTTGTAGTAGGTGTCGTTTTGCACTTCTAGCGCCCCCTGAGGTAGTTGAACTCATACCAATGGGGTGTCATTTTTCTCCTAAGAGCGCTAGCTAATGAATACAGTTGGAAATGCCATTGTTTGCACAAATTTCAGTACATTTGAAGGGGCAGAAATGTAAGAAAATGCCTTTTTTTCCCATTAGCGCCACCTTCTGGAGGCATTTGTGCACTCCAGGCTTGGGGTAACAAAGCAAGTCACCCATCAATAGATGTATCAGGGTGTCTTCTTTTCAAAATGGTATGGTTTGTGTACCCTTTCTTTACTTCTGTAGTTATTATAACCATTTGTGTACAGACAAGTAATATTTGAGAAAATGTTAGACAAATTTGAGGTTGTAGTAGGTGTCGTTTTGCACTTCTAGTGCCCCCTGAGGTAGTTAAACTCATACCAATGGGGTGTCATTTTTCTCCTAAGAGCACTAGCTAATGAATACAGTTGGAAATGCCATGGTTTGCACAAATTTCAGTACACTTGAAGGGGCAGAAATGTAAGAAAATGCCTTTTTTTTTCATTAGTGCCACCTTCTGGAGGCATTTGTGCACTCCAGGCTTGGGGTAACAAGGCAAGTCACCCATCATTAGATGCGGCAGGGTGTCTTCTTTTCAAAATGGTATGGTTTGTGTACCCTTTCTTTACTTCTGTAGTTATTATAACCATTTGTGTACAGACAAGTAATATTTGAGAAAATGTTAGACAAATTTGAGGTTGTAGTAGGTGTCGTTTTGCACTTCTAGCGCCCCCTGAGGTAGTTAAACTCATACCAATGGGGTGTCATTTTTCTCCTAAGAGCACTAGCTAATGAATACAGTTGGAAATGCCATGGTTTGCACAAATTTCAGTACATTTGAAGGGGCAGAAATGTAAGAAAATGCCTTTTTTTTCATTAGTGCCACCTTCTGGAGGCATTTGTGCACTCCAGGCTTGGGGTAACAAGGCAAGTCACCCATCATTAGATGCGGCAGGGTGTCTTCTTTTCAAAATGGTATGGTTTGTGTACCCTTTCTTTACTTCTGTAGTTATTATAACCATTTGTGTACAGACAAGTAATATTTGAGAAAATGTTAGACAAATTTGAGGTTGTAGTAGGTGTCGTTTTGCACTTCTAGCACCCCCTGAGGTAGTTAAACTCATACCAATGGGGTGTCATTTTTCTCCTAAGAGCACTAGCTAATGAATACAGTTGGAAATGCCATGGTTTGCACAAATTTCAGTACATTTGAAGGGGCAGAAATGTAAGAAAATGCCTTTTTTTTTCATTAGTGCCACCTTCTGGAGGCATTTGTGCACTCCAGGCGTGGGGTAACAAGGCAAGTCACCCATCATTAGATGCGGCAGGGTGTCTTCTTTTCAAAATGGTATGGTTTGTGTACCCTTTCTTCACTTCTGTAGTTGTTATAACCATTTGTGTACAGACAAGTAATGTTTGAGAAAATGTTAGAAAAATTTGAGGTTGTAGTAGGTGTCATTTTGCACTTCTAACGCCCCCTGAGGTAGTTAAACTCATACCAATGGGGTGTCATTTTTCTCCTAAGAGCACTAGCTAATGAATACAGTTGGAAATACCATGGTTTGCACATATTTCAGTACATTTGAAGGGGCAGAAATGTAAGAAAATGCCTTTTTTTTCATTAGCGCCATCTTCTGGAGGCATTTGTGCACACCAGGCTTGGGGTAAGAAGGCAAGTTAGATGCGGCAGGTTGTCTACTTTTCCGAAATATATAGTTTTATATAGTTATTCCACTGTTTTAGGGTAGTTTTACCACAAAAACCCTAGAATGCGCATATTAGTTTATAAAGTTGAAAATGTCATTTTGCGCTGCTGGTGATTAGGGCTCTACGCTAGCCATGGACGTAGGTAAAACTATACAAATTTGGTATTTTTTTTACTCAGGGGACTCGAGGCTTTTTCAAATAATTGAAACTTTTTCAATCAAGGTAAATATTTTTGATACATAGTATGTGATTTTAGCAAAATGAGTAAATTTTCACTTTTTTTTGTCATTATGACATCATAGCTTTTTGCACGATGTAAAATTCTCTTCATGTAAGGTATCACAAGAAAGCTCAGTTCGTTCTGAAAAAAACAATATATAGTTTTCCATATGTAACTAAAAATCCCCAGAGGAAATCAAGCCTAAACGGAAGGATAGCAAAAATGTTGAAAAAGTGTCTGGCCTGCAGGGTTCAGGAAATGGCCCGAGCCTCTGGCACTGAAGGGGTTAAGGTCCACAAAAAGCACCTGGATACTGAGCTAGCCACATCTAAGGGCATTGTCAGTTATGGTAATCCGCCTAATGGTGGTATTCCATATCTAACAGAAAAATAAAGTTTCTAAAACTATAGCAGAACTGTTCTCTTGCCTGTGTCTTCACCAAGTAAGAAATCTTTCTGGAGCTAGTTGGCTAGCTACAGCCAAGGAGTGAAGGTAGGCTCCACCCCCTGCAATAAATTCTAGAATTGTTCCTGCCTACTTATAGGGGCGGATCGCCTACCCAGAGTTGCCAATAACCTGTACTGGACGACAGAGAACGTGTGCTTGCAAACCAAGCACACTTTTTAGACCATTCCAATGAAGTAATTCATTGTAAATAACACGATTGAGGCTCTGCTGCAGAGCCTCCGTGTCGGCCGACACGGATCTCCTGCTGACAGCTTTACAACTGACAGAAGGAAATCAGGAACTTTAAATGCCTGTATCTCTCAAACCATAGCGGTCTGAGAGATATGGTTTTTGTGCTATGCTCAACTTTTTAAGGACTATAAATTGAAGAATATTTTTTTTGTGGGACATTACTATCCCTTTAAGTGTCCTGCCATCTAGTGGCAGATACTTTTACCAATTTACCTACTGTCCCTGTGTACCCTATCGGACGCAGAGAAACATTTGTAGATATTTATTTTATATGTATGCCACAATAACCACCACTTACCTCCAGCTGCAGGAAAAGCTCTGAAAGAATCAGAAAATAATAAAAATTAATATCCCTTTTTTTTTTTTTTTTTTTGGGGGGGGGGGGGCATTGTAAAATATATGTTCCTATTCAAGATGCTAATAACAGTTAAGATTTGTTCAGGGGATCTTTCAAAGAAACAGGCAAAAAAGGTTTGTAAAATGTGTCTGGTATGTAGAATTACATCAACAAACAGAAAATCCCTAGGGGTCTCAAGTTTAGAATGGGTATGTGTTCAAATTGATGAACATTGTTTTAGAGATGGATAAGGAATGCTGCTGGAGATCAAACAGGAGTCACTTTGGTACAATCAGATCACATGTCCTTCAGTGATTAGCCTGGCTATAATGATATCTTGAAGAAGATCATGAACAAAAACAGTGGAATGGAAAATAAATTCAAGAGGGCTCAAAATAATTATATGTGTAACCGTAAATTTCCATGTTTGTAAATGCACCCACACCATCCAAATCTTTATAAACCAACGATATACAAAAACTGCTCAAAATAAGGAAAGCTTTAACATCATATCTGCTCCTTGTTGCATGGAGACTGCAGAGACGGCATCAAAATTACTGCCGGTGACCTGTTCCTCCCTGGTATAGGAATAGCCTTCTGATGCCACTTTTACTTCGGTTACAAGAAACTCTCTGGATGGTGTAATCTTCACTGTGTGACACTTGCGGAGGCACCACACAACAGGTAGTTTTGTAAATATGTGTCTCTAAAATCCATAGGGGATTATTCAGTTGTGAATGTGCCTGGAGTAAGGTTATGGATTCAGTGTTACATCTGGACAAGCATGAATCCTGCCATTGTAAAATACTTTATAGTAGTAGTATTTTTAATTCTAACAGCATTAGGGCTGATGAATTCAAGGAGCCAAGTGCACTGTACCTTTGGCACAAATTCAAAATTGGCCACTATGTTTTTCTCTTCTTTTAACATCCTATATAATAATTTGCTAAAACGTGTGTAACGACAAAGTCATGCGCAGTAGAGACTGCTGCGCATACTGCAGTCATGCGCAATAGAGACTGTACGCGCTGCGACTGATACAGAGCTGGACGCCCTACTGTGCATGACTGCCCCGCAACCGGCTGGCAGTGGCACTGTGGCCCGTTTAACTGTCTCTTCAACTAGATCTTTTATAATATGCAACACCAATTTCAAATGAGCTGAAAAATGTGTGTGTGTGTGTATTATACGGAAGATTTTATTTGACGTCTCTGTAAGGAAACATGCAACATGGGGCATCATGCAAAAGATTCCCTCCTCCCCTCTTTTTGAGGGTAAAGGAGCAATTTGACACTTTAGCAAATAGAGGGCAGTGTTACCTTGTACATTTGCACTGAAAATATTTCCAAACACAACAATGTAGCAAAACATGTTCTCTTATAAACTTACCAGCATTGCGTAACCTCTCTTTGTACTGTTGATCTAACTTTTTCATGCGTTTCTGGTACTCTTGTAGGGTACCTATGGCAAAGCAAAGTTTAAGAAAAAACAAACATTTAAGAAAACACAAACAAGTTAGACTAGTGAGGAGTGCACATACATAAAAACGTCGTTACTATGAGCCGAAATAAAAAAAAAAAAAAAAAAAAAAAATTTTGAGGAATTATAGTTCACAAATTCCTGGGACTTTTCACTTCCTGGAAAGCCAGTCCGCTACAAACTGAAACCTGAAAATCATTACATTATGAAAATAAAGCATCAGATGTTAGAAGAGTGAATTTATGTTTTAACTTCTGGTTAGCCTCTGCCTATACTTTTTTCAGTAAAAATAAACTTTTACTATCCTTTAAAGACTGATGTCAGTTGCGCACTCCAATGTCACTTTAAAATATACACTTGTTTTAATTGCCCCTCTCCCACCATTTTCCCTGATTTTAGCCCCTTCTGCTGTGAAAGGGCTGACCAAGTCACTTATCTAGTGTAGTTCAGTGGCAAAAGAAACTGTCACTCACATGCAGACAAATATTTGCAACTATGAGAGTGCCAAGTCAGGTTTCCATAACAACTAGGTGCCACTTCTCAATCAAGTGGGTCAGTCATTTCACTAAAGAAGGGCTGACTTGAGTATGTTCAGTATTAAAAAGACTGACAGACATCAGTTGTTCCTTTTAAATACTGCAGAATGCATAATCCTCCTATTGTAAGCCCAAAACAAACTGAATGGTGCAGGTAGGCTTTTAGCAGGGGGAACCAGAAGTAGTAACTCCTATCCATCACACTTATTTTTTTAAGTTGCCCATATGCGTTTTAATGGTCATAAATTCACATGCATCAAAGGCCAGAATGATTGACTTTGTAACCTTATGACAGCGAGTATACTGTTGGAGTATCCAGGATCACAAACTACAAAGCGCTGAGAGATTTAGGCAGAATCTCTTATTTATTTTTACCATACACCGATTTGCAAATTGCACTAGAAGCACTGATAAATAGATCAATACCTTTCTTTAAAGAGAGTAAATCTCTTCTTTCGGATAAGGGTAGAAGCAAAAAGGGCAAACAGGAATTTATTTTCTTTTTAGCCTCTCCCAGTCTCCCTGACGAAGCCATTGTGCATGGTGATACAGGTTGCGTCTGACAGGAGGATCATTAGTATGCTCTTCTAGATAACTATACATCTTCACTTCTCATGATATTTTGTATTAGTGTTTCACTTGGCACCTTGTACTCCGCTCCGTTTGGAGCTTTTTTTGAATGCAGTCAGTTTGGTATACTTTATTATAGTACTCACTACCTGTCAGGGAATAAGATTTTTAACATTTTTTGTACCAGCCTGTCATATTTTAAATGTTTTTAACTGTCTAAATGCGTTTTAAGCATATTTTGTAATAAAGTCTGTTTTTATTCTATGTTTGGGCTTATTACAGAGTGCCTCATTTAATTAAGTTCTGTTTAAGGGAAGTCCAGGGACTTCTATTTCTCTGGACTTACCTTATTATTTATTGAGAAATTGTACAGTGGCGCTGTTGCTAGACCATCCAATGGAGATTTATAGTCAGTTGACCAGACCTTTCCATCTGACGGTGTAGCAACAGCGCCACTGTACATTTTCAGGCCACTGTGATACTGCACCTAAAAAAAAATTCTAGTTTGAGCTGCAATAACTTTTGAATAAAACACCTTTCAGCAGGGGGGAGTACCTTTCAATTACTCAGGGGTATAAACCCTACAATATATATTTAAGTATTACTATCCCTTTAATTGGGACAATGAGAATTTTCTCCTGTCCAATGAAGGTAATTTGATATACTTAGAAGACAGGGGTATTGAGATATACAGGTTCTAAGAGGGAACCCCCCAGTCTGTGAAAATACATTAAAAACACATACATATATGTTCATATTAAGCGATCATATTGATCACTTGGTATTAACCCATTCATATCTACCTTATCTGAAAAGGCAAATTCTGCCCTTTCCAACTAGTGTACCAATGTTGTTTTAGGAGTTGGGTGGGCTGATATACAGGCATGGGAGTCATAAAATTCTGATTAATTAAAAAATAATTTTTCCACTGGGGACACAGATACTATGGGTAAACTTCTCTATACCAGAAGGCAGGCAGCTAGCACCAACTACACAAAAACATTTCTCAGAGGGTTGGGAGTTTCTCAATAAACAGAGACAATTATGTAAATTAGGGAGTATAAAACACCCCCTTTCCCTCACGTTGAATGGAGGACACAGGGATATTCTAAAAGGTGTCCCAAAATCACTGGGTGGGAGAGAAAAATCAAAATGGCAACTCTTCACTCTCAAAATTTGCACCTGTCAATGATGAAATGTGAACTTTGTAGAAATTTGAAGAAATATGAACAAAAGATCAATAGTATCCCCTGCATATAAAATATATATATATATTTATTTATTTTTACACATATGCTGCTTCTAACATTTGTTAGAATATGTGTCTGCTTAAGCCAGAACTTTGACTTTGTTTGACTGGGCTTAAGTGGAATTGGTTTAGAACAATATTTGCCTCTTTAATAGTCCATTTAATCCACACTTAAAGAGCACATTTTGTCACCAATTTTTCTTGAGCAGTCATTGTCAGAATGATATAGTTCTGACATAAGACATCATACTATATCCAAAGAATGTAGCCTTCCTTTCCTTGTTATATGGTGTAGGACACCAAAATGACAGGATTGTATATAGGGATTGGGTGCAGGTACCACCCCTCATTATTTTTACAAGGGTATTGCTGTTGATAGACAGGCTACCCCTCATCGGATCCCGAGGGATAAAAACAAACCGTTAAGAGGAAGGGATCTGAAGTCTATGAAGTACCCTTCCAAAATTACCTGTAACAAAACCCACTGATCTCTTGTCACCAAGTCTCAAAAAAGACTTACGTGACCCCCAAGGGTTTGATATGGACAAGGACCCACAAAGTCATGTGGAAGTGTGCTTGCCAGCTTGTCTTCTTACCTGCCCAAGCCTGTTTGGGCTAGGGCATACTTGGAAAGCTTGAGGGGGTTGAACCCTAGGCGACCCATACTGATGGGGGTAAACTATGCATCTTCTTAGGGAAAAAGGCATGCTTTGGAAGGATCTAAGACAACAAAGTACTCTTGCCTCCTGTAGTGCGACTGATTACCTTGTCTAGGTAAGGGCCAAACAATTGTTTTCCCACAAAGGGAGGAGACACCAAGGATTTTTTGGTAGACTGGTCAGCCGATCAAATCTTGAAAGACAGAGAGGGAGCCACTGAAAAGGACAAGGCTTTTCCCGGAAATCTGGCTGTATCTACTAAGGCTGCTTCCATAATATACACATTTGCCTCAAGAATTTTGGCGAGAGACGTACCAAAAGTTTCTCTTTGGGAAAATCCTCTTGATTTGCATCTGAAAGTTGTTCACACCGGACAGATTTAGCACTAGCAGTCCAGGCAATACAAAAATGGGTCGCAGAACAGCACCGATGGCTGCAAAGTGCATCTTCAAGTGGGAACCCAAGCATTTATCTGTTTAATCTTTAAGGGGGACCACATCTTTCAGAGGAAGGGCATGCTCTTAGCAAGGCAAGAGATAGGGGATCAGCTGCAGGTGGAGTAACCCACTGCAACAAAGCCTCAGATGAAAAGGGTGTACAGATTAGAGATGTACCTGTTAAACATCTATCAGGCATCTTTCATTCTTCCAGGAGGGCCTGGCCCCAAAAAAAAAAAAAAAAAAAAAAAAAAAAGAGTGATTGGGAAGGATAAATGGGAAGAGGAGCTAGAATCAGAGGCCTCAAGTGTCTCCAGGACCACTCCGATAAGTCCTTCAGCAAAGGGGAAAGAATCCTCCTCCTTGTAAACATTCCCCAATGACAAAGAGGAATTCAGTTCATCCCCATTGGTCTCACCTTCCTCAGCAGAGCAATCCCCAACCAACTGAGAATGACACCCAGACCAACAGTTTAGGACCCAATGAATAGATGAGAGGATAGAGGAGACAGAATAGAAAAGAGCCTTAACCCAAACTGGTTCCTGCTCAGCAGATAAAGGCCCAGGAAATGGAGTGGGGGCCACAGTGCAAGAGGGACATAGTGTACCAGAATACTCCCTAGGAATTGCCCAAACTGGTATGAGATCAGTTAAAGGGGGCCAAGAATCCATAGCTTTAGCTATGCCCATATGTCCCTTGGGTTCTGAAGGGAAAATAGTAGTCCAAATAGCATCAAAGTAAGTGAAAATTACTCAGCAATACATAAAGTTTCTTATCTGACTGCCAGGGCTTAAAATGACAGGAAAGAAGGAGACACCAGGCTCTGTTGAACATGTATAATTACAAAGAAAGATGGCTACTTTAGGCCCACCCTTGAAAGCCACAGTAAACAGGGAATTCTGGGATCTGCAGTCTTGAAATACATATTAAGCAGATGGCGGTTCTCTAGACAGACAAAAACAGTGCCCTCCAGAGGTCTGTACAGGGCCTCCAAAGTGACCGCTATAAAGACCAGGTCATCCAAGGCACCCGTTATTAAAGGGGTTGTGCTAAATTATCACATATAAATGATATATAAGAAAGATGGAAAATAACAAAAAAGCGGGTAAGTCAGATCAAAAGTTCCATTTGGAGTCAGAAAATATTTTTTATGCAGCTGGGGCTTAACTGGAAATGGCTTTAATGTGTGTATTTTGTTTATTTATTTTTGCCTACCCTTTGATCAAGAAATGTGATGAGGTATGGGTTGAACTTGATGGATACATGTTTTTTTCAGCCTCCTTGGTGATTTGTGTAAGCAATGGTTGTTGAATTGTCTGTCTGCACCCAAAGTGGAAGCTTTCTTAAGCATGTTTTCTAGGTTAGTAGAGCTTTACTGCACTGCTCTCAATTTCA
Organism: Rhinophrynus dorsalis; assembly: GCA_037306005.1. Lineage (NCBI taxonomy): Eukaryota > Metazoa > Chordata > Amphibia > Anura > Rhinophrynidae > Rhinophrynus > Rhinophrynus dorsalis. The sequence continues at coordinate 536,138,674 of CM074718.1, read as the reverse complement.
GCATAATGGTAGAAAGTAAGGACTTCATTGTATTCCAGTTTCCTTGCGCGGATAGGTATTTAAGGCCCACTCCCCATCCTGACAGACTTGCACTGGTAATATCCACTAACCATGCTGAAATTAGGAATTATTTCCCCACCTGAAAATTCTGCCTGTCTGGCAAGACACCATTTAAGGAACCAGAGTGTTCCAGGAGATATTTAAATAGACAGCCCTAAGCCACTGAACTGTACTGCAGCGATCACCCGTGTGACATCAGCAGGTAATTCTTTAAAATAAATTATCTCTGCGTCCATAAATATATATATATATATATTTTTTTTTTTATTTTTTTTAATAATGCATTGAAGCTTTATTGCACAAAACAATTTAAACAGAAACATTCTGGAAGGCGAGAGTTCCACTTTATAAAACAAAAAGACACCTCATGGTGGGGCATCAGGACCACTCCTGATGCCCCCAGCTACATATCTCAATGCAGAGTATGCTGGGAGATCGTTAGCTGGAGGGAATCAGGAGAGGACTGATGCCCCAAAACGAGTTCTGACTTTTAATGCAAGTTTACCTTTTCAGTACCACAAAGTTATCCAACTCATTGTAAAGTAATGCATTGGAAACCTCTCTGGCACTAAAAGGGTTAAGAAAAACAAAAACAAACAAGGTTCACCACACAGGCGAAGCCATGCACCTCGTTGAGGGGCTGGGTGATTATTGAAGGATACAACCAACACAGTTGTTGTACAGCGCAAACATTTTCATGCATATAAATGTAATATAAAACATTCCTAGATCCTAAAATTCACGCTTTTAGATTTGAATAGAGAAATCTGTCTTTAGTCAGACTTGGTAGAAGATAGAAAACAAAAATAAAACAACAAAGCTCAGTGACATTATCTAGTCCTACAAAAGGAAAAAACTGCTAAGTGGGCCTTTCAGTTTAAAGCAGTTTTGCCCATTAATTAAAAATTAAAGGTTTTCTACACATTGAGTTTTTATATCACCCCAGGCACAACAAAATATACCATCTTTTTTATTCATGTATTATGTTAAAGCACCTGTCAACTTGAAAGAATTGGCATGATTAAATTCATAATGAAGAATAGTCAACTACTCCGCTGGAAACTGTAAGGGGTGATTTTCTGTACATTTGAATAATTACTTATGCAAAGAATATCTGACCAAGTCAGAGAACAACGCTCTCCTGACACACACACACTCTCTCTCTCCTCTCTCTCCCCTCTCTTTCACTTACCTTCCTGAAGCTGCTGTAATTGTCTCTTGAGTGAAGCCAGCTTGTCCTGATACATCCTGAAGGGGAAGTGGGGAGAAAAATTAAAAAGTTTAGCAACTTGGTGGGACAGGTCTCAAGAACAGACATACTGGCAGGGAGGGACCTGATAACACATGTTGCCGTTTCATGCAATTCCTTGCACGGTCCTGCTCAGGCACCATGGACCTACTTGGCAAGAATGGCCATTTTGCCCTCCACCCTCCAAGTTTAAACTTAACCCTTCCAGTGGTAGAGGAGTAAGAACACTTGGCAGATTAATTCACTGCTCACTCTTCTGGCACTGGAAGAGTTAACATGAGCCCAAAAGATTCTTTACCACCACCCACCAATGCCTCATATGCTGGGACACATAACCCTTTCAGTACCAAAATGGTTGAGGCACGCTGAAGAGCAATGCAAATTTCATCCTTTGGTACTGAAAGGGTTAATATCAGCATAAACAGTGTGTGTGTAACTGCATGTATACGCATATGTGAATATTTGAATGCGTGTGAGTGCGCACATGCGAGCATGCCTAAACAGTGTGCATCTGTCTACGACAATGTGTGACTGCATTTAAGATGGCATGTGGGAGACCATGTCTGAGTGTATGTTTATACAGGATTTACATGTGTGGGTGTGGTCATGTTTACCTGTCTGAATAAGTGAGTGTTAAGGGCAATGCCATTTCCTTTTTTGCTACTTTTATTTACAGACACACACAAAGTCACAGTTGATCCCATCTGGAACAAAGGAAACAAGTAAGAAAAAAAATGAACATTTTAATGGGGTTGTAAGTTTACCCCCCCCCCCCACCACCCAACTGAAACCTCTATTATAGGTCTTTTCCTGACGAGTAAATGGTTATACTCCATGTAAAAGGCGATCCAGGGAGCTTACTGCATTTACTTCCTGAAAGTTGTAAATGTGTGGAAGTGATTATGCTGTTGTGATATTATAAAGAACTGCTGTCAGCAACTCACCTCTCCTACAGAATGCAAAATAAGTTGGGCAATAATTTCTCAAACTATTTGAAGGTACGGAAGCAATGCAATAATAAAGTGTGAAAAGCTAACTGGGTGCTTGGATGTATTGGAAGAGCAATAAGCAGCAGGAAGAGAGTTACTAATGCCACTCTATAGACTGCTGGCAGGTCCTCAAGTACAATTCTAGAGATTGAACATTAATAAATTTGAGGCAGTCCAAAGAAGGGCCACTAAAAAAGTGCAGGGCCTTCTTGACACAGGATACTAGAATACAATAACAATATGTACAACTTAGAAGAAAGCAGGTAGAGGAATGATGACACTGAAAACTTTAAAATATATTAAGGGATTTAATATACTTAGTGAGGGACTTGATTTTCAGACAAAAACACTAGAGCAAGAAGTTATGATCTCAAGTTAGAGTGGAACATTCAATAGTAATGTGTGCAAGTACTACTATAAACACAATGGGTGAAAGACTCATGAAGTCAGCTCCCAGCAGATACGCGACAGACTAAGTTAGAGAATTCAAGCATGACTGGGATAGATATAAGAGGATTTTAGTCTTGCCTGTTAAATCCTTTTCTCTTAGTCCATACAGGTTACTGGTAAACTCTGCGTAGGTGATCCGCCCCTTTAAGTAGGCAGGAACAATTCTAGAATTGTATGCAGGGGTGGAGCCTACCTTCCCTCCTTGGCTGCAGCTTGCCATCCAGCTCTAGAAAGATTTGAGACACTAACTATTGACTAGATAGTGGAAGGGAAAGAAGACTCCTGTGAGCATGACCCCGAAGGACCCTCAGTCTGCCACAAGAGAGCCAAGCATGGTCCCTTGACAGGGTGGGAGTCCAGTAACCTGTATGGACTAATAGAAAAGGATTTAACAGGTAAGACTAAAATCCTCTTTTCTCTGTCGTCCAATACAGGTTACTGGTACCTCTGGGATGCCCAACCATTGAGTTTCCCAGAGGCTGGAAGTAAGGCAAGGACCAGGCACAAGGCCCCCAAAGTCACCAGAGTAGATATGAACCATCAGATCAATGAAATGTCAACGGACATTGAACAAGGGTAACACCCCAGGAACTGTTACACAGCACACTGAACTAGAGCCAACAGGTCTCAAAAGTGAAGGATGCACCAAGAACCGAAGAAAATCCTAGACAGGCAAAACTGCCTCCAGGATTTTCCTCCCAAAGCTGGCGTCAGCCGATGCCAGTACATCAACACCCTAATGCTTCGAAAAGGTGTGCACAGAAGACCAAGTGGCAGCCCTGCACAACTGATCAGCAGAGGACTGACTCTTCTAAACACAAGAGGCCACAATAGAACGAGTAGAATGAGCCATGACCCTGAAAAGGACAGGCTTCTTCCTCAGCTCATAAGCCTTACAAACAGGAGCCCTGATCCAAGAAGCAATAGTCACCTTGCATGCAGGTCTTCCTGCCCTAGGACCCTCAGGAATTATGAAAAAGGCGTCTGATTGTCTGATAGACTCAGTGTGATGTACATAAAACTTGAGACAAAGCACTGTGTCTAACAAGTGGAGATCCCTCTCCTTGTCAGAGGCGGGGTCAGAGCAATAAGAGGGCATCACAATCTCCTGATTGATTTGGAACTCCAAAACCACCTTTGGGAGAAATGCCTGAGAGGTGCGAAGCACCGCCTTATCCTTGTGAAACGCGAAATAGGGTGGTTTACAGGACAGAGCATGTACCTCCGCGACACGGCGGAGACGCACAATCGCCAGGAGAAAGGCCATTTTCCACATCAACAGGAGTAGAGGAATAATAGCCAAAGACTCAAATGGAGGGAGCTGAAGAATGCCCAAAAAAAAGTTAAGATCCCATGGAGGAGCAGGAATCTTAAAGGCAGGATGAGTATGAGCAACGCCCTGGAAGAAAACCTTGACATCAGGAAGGATGGCAATGCGCCTTGGAAAGAAAAGAGAGCAGATGTCTGAACTTTAAGGGAACTCAAACTGAAGCCCTTATCAACACCGTCCTGCAAAAAGGCCAGGACCGTAGGCATATCAAATTCCTGAGACAAGTCCTTTTCAGCACACCAAGATAGAAAGGTCAACCAGACACGATGTTAGATCTTGCAAGAAACATGTTTGTGGGCACTAAGCATAGTAGCCACCACACCAGAAGAAAACCCTTTATTCCTCAATATTGAGGATTCAATTTCCAGGCTGTCAATGCTAGACGATGAACAGCCTCCTTCCACAGGTATCCCTGTAGAAGAAGATCTGGACGGCAAGGGAGCCAGAATGGTTCTGCCACTGACAGATCCAGAAACTCCGGAAACCAAGCCTGGTGAGGCCAGTACGGAGCAATCAGAATGACTGGACAATGCTCCAGTCGTAATTTCTGTAACACACTGTGCAACATGGGAAGGGGAGGAAAGATGTAGGCCAGAGGAAATAAACAGGGAATAGACATTGCAAACACCGCCAGAGCTAGAGGGTCCCTCCATTGACAGCAGAACTTTGGAACCTTCCTGTTGTGTCTTGTCATCATCAAGTCGATGTAAGGAAGACCCCATTTCTGAACAATGAGGGTAAACACCTCTGGGTGTAGCTCACACTCTTCGCTGTCCACTGTGTGTCGACTGAGGAAGTCTGCCATGACTTTGTCTATGCCAGGAATGTGCACTGCGGATATGGAAGGAACGTGATCTTCTGCCCAGGACAAAATAGTCTTGACCTCTAACAAAGCAGCAAGACTTCTTGTTCTCCCCTGCTTTTTTATGTAAGCCACAGTCGTGGCGTTGTCAGACTCTACCCTGTCTGGACAGTCTTCCAGCTGAGATGTCCAATGACGAAGGGCATGAAATATCGCCTGAAGCTCCAACACGTTGATGGGAAGGCTAGATTCTTCTGGCCACCGACCCTGTGCACTCAGGGACCCAGGACCGCTCCTTATCTGGAAAGGCTGGCATCCGTCGTCACCTTGGTCCACAGAGACTAGGAAGGACTTGCCCTTCAGCAGATTGGAGGGGTTGAGCCACCAGGACAAACTCAGTTCCACATGAAGAGGAAGTGACACTGACGTCTTCAGAAGGTCTAGCCGACACCTGCACACCTGGATCACAAACCGCTGGAGTTCCCTGGTGTGTGCCATGGCGAACGGTAAGGAAATGTTAAGAGCATTCAAGATAGCCCTGATCAGGCCCTCAGCGGAGGACACAGGGTCAACTTCAAAAGGATCCCCAAAAAACTGAGGGGAGCCCAGAGCAGAATATTCCTCAACATCTGAATCCAGCAGGAGTTCCTCTTCAGAGGAATCTGACATGTCAGGTACTCCCTGAGGTTTGGGCAGGGAAGACTTGATGGGGGAGGGGTCTGCCAAGAATGGAAGACCCCCTGTAACTGGAATGGAAAGAGTTGCAAAGTGGAACTGAGGTCCCTAGTAGCAGCCTTGAACTCTTGCACCCAAACTGGCTCTAATGCATGGCTGGAGATCCCTGGAAGACTCTCAGGGACATCAGAACATGCTGGGCATAAATGACCTAAGAACTCTCTAGGTAACCCTGAATGACAGGAAGAACAATGTGCAACAGGGGATAGACAGACCACAGCATCCTTAGTCTTAGGTCTGGCCCTGAGCTCCAATGGTATAGACATTCTCACAGTGTCAATAACCTTATTGTATAAGAAATCACCCAATTATAGTGTGTATGATTAAAGTTTCACCCCAGAAATTGCTAAAATAGACTTATCTGGCAGGCGAAGGGTTAATCAGCAAAGGAGAGAATGAGAGTCCAAGCCCTGCATAGGATACTCGTTCTGGAAGGATCACAAAATGGCTACTGCGGCAGGAGCCAATCAGAAACGAGTGCGAGAAGCAAGCACTAATGGGAAATGTAGTATTCCCAAAAAGTACCCCAAACAGTGCCCAAAGCCCCCTGAGCTCCCCAACACACTAGAAACATGAGCCAGATGATAGAGCAAGGGCAGACAAGTAAAATGAGCCATCTCTGAAGTCGCTAGGTTAAACTGTTGCAGCGATATGTCCCAAACTGTACAGTCCCATAGGAGTGAATGGCGCAATGGCACCTATGAGGTAAAGCGCGCCTTTAACTCAATTTTTACAAAATTGAAGGTATAATATTAAAAGACATGAAACATCACTAAAACATGTCAGGATACCCAAAATGCACTGAACCAGTAGGAAAAGTGTCAGAAAACACCCCAAATTAATGCCAAACCAGCAGCTAAAGGGTTAAATACCATATAAATCTTCTCCAAACACCCAACAGACATAGAGATAGACCCAGTGAATGCTGGAGTGTGCAACAGGAACTCCAAATGAAAAACCCCTGCTCGGAAGGGCACTGTGGGACATGCAGCACTCAAAGGGTTGCTCACGTTTCCTGCAGATCTTCTGTCTTCAGATTACCATGTTTAAAGAAGAAGCCTCGGTGGGCGACTCCTGAGGAAAGAACTTGTAGCCAAGATTTTCCCCCAGGGCTTAAGGTCCACAAAAAGCACCTGGCCACTGAGCTAGCCACATCTAAGGGCATTGTCAGTTATGGTAATTTGCCTAATGGTGGTATTCCATTTCTAACAAAAAAATAAAAAACTTCTAAAGCTATGGCAGAACTGTTCTCTTGCCTGTGCCTTCACCAAGGAACAAATCTTTCTGGAGTGCTAGGTGCAGCCAAGGAGATAAGGTAGGCTCCACCCCCTGCATACAATTCTAGAATTGTTCCTGCCTACTTAAAGGGGCGGATCGCCTACCACGAGGCACCAGTAACCTGTATTGGACGACAGAGAAAAGTCTATTTTGACAAGTATGTTTGACTTAACCCTCACTGCCTCCCCCTCTCTTCTTTTAAATTATACTTTCAGACTCTGTTTGGGGGGGAGGGGCAAATCAGGATTCAGCTACTGATCTCCCACATATTGATGGCTGGTAGCTCCCCAGCAGGGTATAGCTGATTAGGGAAGGTATAAATACTTCCCCAATTTCCCTCACAAGGGTTTTATTCACAGTAGAGGTAAAGTTGCTTTTTAATTGTATTATACTAAACATATTAACAGAATGTAGGCAGATAGGGACTTGCTTGATGGGACAGGTGGGCTTACCATGCCTTTGGCCAAAAACATTCAACTAAATTCCCAGTATTTTATTTATAGTAAGTTATAGGTTATTTATTTGTAAGACTCAGGATTCGATGTGCAGCCAGTGCTTTTGTTCATTATCAGATAGAGAACGCAGGAGAGCAACATGCACTCCTGTTCCACTCCTACCTGAACTTCCAAGAGAGGGGTGAGCAGGATCTGGGAAAGCCTCTCCACGTCACCAATGACAAGATCACCGGTGATGGGAGAGGGTTTTCCTCCAATACAGCAGACTCCTTCCATGTAAGGTGGGAGTGAAGCTGGAGAGCATACTGCTCTACTGCGTTGCCAGCTGATGGCACTGGGAGATCAATAGCTGGGGTGGGCATCAGGATGAGCCCTGCTGACCACCACCCATGTGTTCTGATCAAAAACTGAAAATAAGTAACTCTGTTTGTACCACAGGGAGGTCCAGTGCATTCTTTCCAATGCATTGGACACCCCTGTGGCACACAGAGAATACATTTTTTGGGGGACTTGTTTTTATTCAGATTTTCTTGGGGGGGGGGGCATCAAAAGGGGTCTAACACAGATCCCCCTGTGGCATAAAAACTATTTTTTTCCAGACCTTGTAGGGGGTGGGGCGGCATCAGGCAGGGTCCTGATGCACCCCCCCCCCTCACATGAGGTCTGAATTCAAAATGGTAATCATGATCCTGCCACCCAATATGGTAGGTCAACCCACACCAGCAGGTTGCCATTTTCTTTAGACTGGCAGTAGGTCCAGAATACACTAGGAAATCCCATGGTGTTAAACCATTTTTGTATGTTTGAAGTGAATGATGTGTTTAACAAAAAGAATGTCTTTTTCCTAGCCTATAATATAAAAGGACAGATGTACGTTTGTCCGATGCAGTCATGCGCAGTAGAGACTGCTCGAATGCACAGAATGCTGGGAGGAGTAGCAGTACTACACCTCCCAGCATTCTGTGCGTTCAGGCACTCTCTACTGCACATGACTGCATCGGACAAACACACATGCACATGGGCTTTTACGCTAGTAGGTTCATATTCTGGAAACCGTTGTGCACATTAACTTGGGGGTAAGAAAGGCAATTCACCACTCATTTAATATGGTTAGTTGTCTACTTTGCAAAATTGCATGCTTTATCTACCTTTTATTAAATTTCTCTTGTTGTTATAACCATTTTAGTACAGGCAAGATATTTATTTATTTTTTTTTTCAATACAAAGGTTGTAGTTGCATTAGTTTGTGCTTCTGGCACCCCTACAGTAAGTCAACTCATACCATAGGGGTGACAGTTCTCTTTAAATAATAGCAGCTAATGATTACAGTTATAAAAATCCATGTTTTTGAAAAGCTATCTGTATCTTTGAAGAGGTAGAAATGTGAAATAGCTCAGTTGTTTCCTATAGTGCCACCTTCTGGTAACAGCTGATAAACAAGCCTAGGGGTATAAACAAACAAACAAAAAAGTGAAATTTACTCACCGATATTTGTTTTTCCTCTGTGTCCTTACACGGCAAGTGTAGGTATTGTCTCCACCTATCAGCTGGTAGGACCAATCAGAAACTTTAAAAGGGTCGCCTGAACATCCCTGAGCCAGTTAAACTTATGTCCAAGCTGGAAGAGAAGAAGAGGTTAGCATATGCATGTTTCTAGTTACCTATTATTCTTCCCTTCATGAGAATGTTTCAGGCGTCCATAGTATGTCATATACTTACAGTAATTTCAGGTCATACTTACAACCATTCCTGGGAGGGTGTGCCATGTAAGGACACAGAGGAAAAACATATTGATGAGTAAATTTCACCTTTTCCTCTGTGCCTTGTCCATGGCAAGTGTGGGACTTACCTAAGCAGTACCACTTAGGGTGGGAAGATTGAGAGCTTTATTGGGGCAGGACTGCTTCCAGTACTTTCCTGCCAAACTTCGCATCTACAGACGATTGGATGTCTACTTTATAATGTTTTGTAAATGTGGCAAGAGGACCAGGTGGCTGCTTTACATCTTTCTTCAGGAGAGGCAATGGCTTTATGGGCCCATGAGGTAGATATTTCTCTTGTAGAATGAGCTTTTATTCCCTTAGGAGGGATTTCCTTAGCGGATCTGTATGCCTGGGAGATGCAGTCTTTGATCCATCTGTAGATTGGAGCTGCTCAGCCTTTTGATTTTCCAAAGAAATTAACAAATAAAGATTCTGATGTTCTGAATTCTTTTGTTTTCTCTAAATAGACCAATAGACATCTTACCAGTTCTAAATTGTGAAGTTCTCTTTCTTTATCATTTTGCGGATTACTGCAAAAAGAAGGTAAAACGATTTTCTGATTACTGTGGAATTCCAAAATAACTTTTGGCCTGAAACTAGGTTTTGGCCTTAAAACAACCTTGTCTTGATGAAAGATTAAAGGGATAGTAATACTTCATTTTATTTTTATTTTATTTTGTAGGCATTAAAAAAACATGATGAACGATATAAGTCTTCTCTCTCAAACTTTTATGGTTTAAGAGATATTCACAAGCAAAGTTTGTTCTGCTGCCAGCAGGGGAATCCGGTCCCGGGACAGGCGGAGGCTCTTAAACAGAGCCGATATCTCGTTATGGAAGGAAAAATTATTAATTGAAACAGTCTTCTACGTGTGCTTGGTTACCAAGCACACGTAGAAGACTGTTTCAATTAATCATTTTTCCTTCCATAACGAGATATCGGCTCTGTTTAAGAGCCTCCGCTTGATTCAGTGACTGGATTCTCCTGCTGGTAACAGAACGCTGACAGCAGGGGACAGGAAACTTTGAAAGCGGCTATCTCTTAAACCATAAAGGTTTGAGAGATGTCGCTGGTGTCATTTAACTCAGTTTATTAAGGGCTACAATATGAGGGATAGTAATTTTGAAGTAATACTATCCCTTTAAATCCCATGCTGGAATTATTTCTGTAAATGTTGGTTTAATTTTAGAAATCAAATTGCCTTCATGAACATCTTTATCAAATATGTCTCAGCGAAAGGTGTGGTAGTACTGCGGATAAGGCTGACAGCTGTACTTTAATAGAAGCTGGCTTCAGTCCTTTTTGGAAGCCTTGTTGTAAGAAATTCAGAATAGTGCTATTGTGATATCCTGCATGGCCACTTTTTTCTGTTGACACCATTTATATAAAAAAAAAAATGACCAGACCCTATAATAGATCTTTGTAGATGTTGGTCTCCTTCCAGATATTATAGTGTTTGGAATGTCTGGTAGTTTTATTGGGGGACAGATTGACATTTTGATTAGATCTGCAAACCAGATTTTCCTGGGCCAGTGGGGAGCTATGAGAATGACCTGAGCTTTGTCTTTCCTGATCTTTTGGATTACTTCCATCAGGATGGGGATGGGGGGAAACAAGTGTGCCAGTTGGTAATTCTATGTCCATCTTAGGGAGTCTAGCCCTATTGCTGTTCTTGTTTTCCCATCTGGAAAGGAATTGAGGGCATTTTAAGTTTGCTTCCGTTGCCATGAGGTCTATGACAGGAAGACCCCAGGCCTTTACAATGTCTTTGAACACTTCTTGATTTAGTGCCCATTCCCCTGGATCCAAGGTCTTTCTGCTCAGGAGATCTGCTTGTTGGTTCACTTTTCCCGGATCAAGAGTTTGTTCAGACAAGGACTTTTTGTTCCCCCTTGGTTGAGAAGATATCTGACAGTGGTTGTGTTGTCTGGCCAGATCATTACAGCTTTTCCTTCTAACTCTTGTTTTAAGTTGAAAAGGCTGTTCCAAGCTGCTTTCATTTCCAGAATGTTTATGTGAAGATGCTTCTCTTTCTGTGTCCAGAGATCTTGGACTATGCAATTCCTCCATGCTCTTCCCCAGCCTAGGCTGCTGGCATCTGTGGTGAGACTCTCCAAGTTTCTTTCTTGGAGTAAGCTCCCTTTTTGAGGTTTGATTGTCTCATCAGTTCTGATTTGGTTGAATGCAGGACTGGGATTTGTTTTGAGTAATTTATTGTATCCTTCTTCCAGAACCTCAAGAAGTTGGACTGGGTCTGTCGCAAATGGGATCTTGCACAAGGAACCATTTGATTTGCTGAGTTCAAATTCCCCAGGAGTCTGGAAAAGGCTTCTGCTGTTTGGCAATACTTTTTGACAAACCTGAGCACCGACTGTATTATCCTGCTCTGTCTGTCCTAGGATAAGGTGGTTAGACCCTCGTTGGTGTTGAAGTTGATGCTCAGGACTGTAAGATTCTGAGAAGGTTTGAGGTGACTTTTGTTGTAGTTGACAATCCACCCTAAGCTTTCCAGATACAACCGGGATACTTCTGTTGCTTGATAGGATTTTTGTTCGGAATCCTCTATCAGAAGGATGTTGTTGAGATATGGGACTGGTCTTATTCCTTGTCGTCTTAAGTAAGCTATGGCAACTGCTTATACTTTTGTGAAGATGTGAGGTGCAGATGCTAGTCCTAAAGGAAATGCCCTGTACTGATCATGTTTGTTCAATATGAAAAATCTTAGAAACTTTCAATGTGATCTTCTTATGTGGTATGTGGTAATAAGCCTCTCGAAGGTCCAGGGTTGTCAGGAATGACCTTGGGGTGACTGCTTTGCTGGTGGATGAGTGTCTCCATCCTGAATTTCTGGAGTCTGAGTAGGGAATTTAACCATTTAGCCATTTCAGGTCTAGTATTAGTCTTGTTTCTCCTGACGGTTTCTGTACAGGGAAGATTATGGAGTAAATTCCCGTGGAAGAGAGGAATCAGGGAACAGGCTCTATAACCTTGTTCGTTAATAAACTCTGCAAGGTCAATGAGATCTTCAGTCTTGTATTCTGGTTCCTTATTCGAGATGACCTGAACCTTGAAAGGGTCGGAGGGGCAGAATTGAACTCTAGAGCACCCTATTTCCAAGATCTGTTTTACCCAAAGATCTGGATGAGCCGTCTTCCATGCCCCTTGGAATAGTTCCAGCCTGCACCTTACTGGAAGAGGAGATATGAAGGGGCCCCTACCCTTGGAAAGGGTTTGTAAACTGCGCCCTCTTGTAGTCACGTCTGCTGCTACCTCCGGCACTCTACGATGATCCTCTGGCTTTTTGGTCATAGCTCTTTCCTGGTCTGTATTTTCTTGAAAGCACTGCCTCCTGTAATTTGATTGATGCTGAGGGGATCCTCTTAATTTTCTCTCTCATGGTAAAAAGGCGCTCTTCCCACCAAAGATTTTGCAATAATTTCTTCTAATTGATCCCCAAATAGCTTGTTTCCTTGGAAAGGCAGAGAAACAAGCTTATTCTCTGAGGAAGCGTCAACTTCCTATACTTTTATCCATAGGGCCCTGCGAGCTGAAATCAAGAGGGCAGATCTCGCCAGCAATTTAATATTGTCTAAGGAAGCGTGGCAAGAAAAAGTTAATTACTTCTTTGATTGAGGAAATCTCTTTTAATAGTCTTGAAAGCACTGCCTCCTGTAATTTGATTGATGCTGAGGGGATCCTCTTGATTTTCTCTCTCATGGTAAAAAGGCGCTCTTCCCACCAAAGATTTTGCAATAATTTCTTCTAATCGATCCCCGAATAGCTCGTTTCCTTGGAAAGGTAGAGAAACTAGCTTATTCTCTGAGGAAGCGTCAACTTCCTATACTTTTATCCATAGTATCCTGCGAGCTGAAATCAAGAGGGCAGATCTCGCCAGCAATTTAATATTGTCTAAGGAAGCATGGCAATAAAAAGTTAATTACTTCTTTGATTGAGGAAATCTCTTTTAATAGTCTTGACCTGGATACCGATGTGTCAAGCTTATGTTCCAGTTCCGTGAGCTAGATGTAAAATAACAAACAAAATTAATATCTTGTAATACCTTTTTTATTGGACTAACAGAATTATGGATTGACAAGCTTACAGGATAAACTCCCTTTCTCAAGTCTAAAGCTTTTCTGTGTCCTTGTGCTCAGAAATGCTTTAGACTTGAGAAAGGGAGTTTATCCCTAAAGCTTCTCAATCCATAATTCTGTTAGTCCAATAAAAAAGGTATTACAAGATATTTATTTTGTTTGTTATTTTACATCTACATCACTGGACTAATACGGCTACAATCTTAACTCTAGTTCCATAAGCCAAATTCTTAGGGTTTTGAAGATGCAGGCCATGGCAGTTGCTGCCTTTAGGTTATGGCCAGTAGTGGTAAATTGTTTCTTCAAAGCGCTGTCTGCGCGTTTATCCATTGGATCACTTAACGTTGTTCCATCTTCTAAAAGTATCGTTGTGCGTCTGGAAATCTGGGCTATTGCCGCATCAACTTTTGGTGGCGAATTCCAATCTGCGATTTCTTCCTCAGGAGAAGGATATAGCTTTAGTATTCTCCTTGTTACAGCCGATTTTCTATCCCCATGGTTCCATTCTGTTTTCATGATTTCATGGATAGAATTATGTATGGGAAACACAGGGATCTGCTTTTTGGGACCTAGAAAAGTGGTGTCCATAATATTCAATTCTTTTTAGACGTCCTCTAATCCTAGGGATTTTCTCATATTTTTTATTAGGCCATCAAGTTTCTCCAAACTAAAACTACCAGATTCTTCTACCAGTTCCCCTTCCTCTGCCGAGGAGAAAGCAGATTCAATTTCCATTAGGCTTCTGTCATCATCCTCTTGACGCCACCATGAAGGACCTTCATCAGGATCCTCTGTTCGCTGCCTTTTCTTTACTGACTTTTGCATGGATGTGAAGGTCTCTTCCATAGATGCCTTCATCCAACCTAAGAATTAATTAAATCGTAAGGGAACCTCATTGCCGGCCCACTTTTTCATTCATTCTAGGCATAGTTTGGAAGTATCGGCTGGGGTTAGTTTAACTTCACAACCAGCAAATGTTTTAGGTTTTGCAGCAGTCTTCCCCTCTTTGGAGGTAGAGGGTTCAGCTGCTGTCTTTGGCTTGTCACTCTGGCTAGTTTTAGTTGAAGGAGACATACTGAAGGCAATTTTCTTAAGGATACTACATAAATAGCCTGGTTTTACAAATATAACAAAATAAATTTAACTTGCATCTACCCTGGAGCCTCGCACCAGCGTTTCTTTTTGTAGTGGGTCTTCCTTCCAGTTTTGCTTTCCAACATTGGAACGCACACCCTCCTTACTTCCTATACAGATCTACAAAGCCACCCACGTGGTTCCGCTGTGCACTTCCAGTTTTTCGGTCCGGGAAATGCTGCGGATTGAAACGCCAAGGCTCCAGACCTCCACTCAGCGTGCCATGCGACCCTTTCCAGGGTATCTGCAGCTGAGTAATGTGTATCCCACGGCTGCTGGTGGGACACATGCCGTCAAACAAATTCAGATACATCGCTGCTGGGACTGATATTATGGAGGTAACAAACCTCCATCGTCCAGCTGGTAGGACCAAAATTAACTGGCTCAGGGATGTTCAGGCGACTCATTTAAAGTTTCTGATTTGTCCTACCAGCTGATAGGCAGAGACAATGCCCACACTTGCTGTTGACGGGACACAGAGGAAAACAGGTGAATGTCTACATTACAAAATGGTATCCCTTGCCTACCTTTCTTGCATATCCATAATTGTTTTATCCATTTTAGTGCATTTAGGTAATTTTAAAAAGAAAAGTAGCAAGTGTAGGTTAGGGTTCCTGGCACCACATTATTGTAGGTTAACATGCACAAATGGGGTGCCTTCCCCCCCCCCCAGGCTGGATGCAGCTACTGAGTACAGTAGAAAATCCTTACCATATCAGATTTTAGTGATTTTAGTAAATTTGAAGTGGTTGAAATGTTTAAATTGGATCAACCCTATACAAGTTTGTCTAAAATGGAAATTTATATAGCGCAAACAGTAGTGGGCTTTTTTCTCCCATTTTTTGTTTTGCCAAAATTAAGAGTGTAAAGATGATCCCATGTCTTCCTTCCATACAGGCTGCGCTTACAGCTCTGTACCACAGTCTGTCACTAGTCCTCTGCTCCCCTCCCTTGATCCAGCCTCCTCAGATGAAGGAGGATTTCTGCATGTAACTGGAGCAGTCTCACTGGCCAGAGGTTCCAGCTTACATGCAGAAATCCAACGTCAGAGGAGACTGAATCGAGGGAGGGGAGCGACAGGCTGTGGTACAGAGCTGTAACTGCAGTCTGTCCGGAAGGAAGGCATGGGATCATCTTTACACTCTTAATTTCGGCTAAACAAAGAATTAAAACTATAATTGTATACTATGATATACATTTTTTTCTATAAGCTACATTTTGGAAATATTTGTGCAGTCCACCGAGGGGTCTACTTTCCAAATGGTTACGACCATTTAACTTCAGGCAGCCATTTTCTAAAATGAAAACAGGTAGGAGATATTTTGTGCTTTGGCACCCCCTTCAGTATATTAACTCATGCCTTCATTAGCAGTAGCTAATGAAAACATGTGGAAATTACCAGTACATTTCAAGGGGTGGAAATGTGTGTTTTTTTTTAAATTAGCACCTTTTTGACACTTGTGCACACCAGGCTAGGTGTAGTTATGTAGTTGTTGCAACCACTTAAAACAGGTTTCATGAAAAACTGTAATAAAAAGAAGAAGTTGTAGTAGGTATAGTTTTGTGCTTCTGTCAACCCCTACATCATGTCAACCTATACAAGTGGTGTTTTCTCTCACAAGAGAGTAGCCAATGAAAAGAGTAGAAAATTACATAGCTTTCACAGATTTTAGTACATTAGATGGGGTGCCAATTTCTTCCTTTAGCTCTAGTTTCTGGAAACATGGGTGCACACCAGGCATGGGGTAGAAACACAAGTGACGCCTCATCTGATGTAGTGGGAGATGTACTTTCTGAAATATATGGTTTTATATAGCTATTGTGCTGTTTTATGGTCATTTTTATACTGGGTCTGCAAACTCAGACAACACAAAACAAGAGACAAGGATGCTGTTAGGAGAGAAGACTGGAGAGTCTTTGAGTCTCTGGAAGATATCTGGGGAAGCAGAAACCAAACCTAATCAAAATTTCTTTTATCGCTCATAGGGTTTAGACAGAATAATGGAAGGATTATTTCCTGGTTGAGGTGAAATTCTGATGTCACCTTTGATCTAAAAGAGGACTTAGATCTTAAAATCACCTTATCTTGATGCATTTCCAAGTAGGGGTACAGCAAGATGGACATGCTGCTCATTTACCCCCCTCTTGGCTGCAGTCACTGCTGTCAGGAAGACCTCTCTAATTGTAAAAGAACAGTTTGCATAGGTTCAAAGATTACTGTAGAACTAGATTCAGATCTCATGCTCTCTAATAGTTTACTTCATCCTGATATGGCCTTTATAGCTGAATCATAACCAAGGATGGTTTAAGCCCCTTCTCAAAGCCTTCTTGCAGGAAATATAGAATCCCAAAAGAAATGTAGTTATCTTGATAGAATTCTGCTATGACAATTTCTGAAAAGTAGATCAAAATATATAACAAATTGTTGAGGAGGATGGCCTCCTTCCAGCAATACTTGTCAGACATACAGCTTGAGAAATCCTTTGATTTAAAAGTGCACCATTCTACCGCCAGGCCATTCACTTCAGGAAGACTGATGCTGATGCAGAATTGAATCTTGGTTCAGAAAGTCCATAATGACAGGAAGTGTTATTGGAGGCAGGATAGTCATTCTTATCCAAGTCCAAAAACCAAACTTCTGGGCCACCAAGGTGTTACAAGAATCATGTTATACTCATTTTTTGACCTACTTCCTGGAATTGGAGGAAAGCTGTATGCCAGAGGATAGCTCCATTTGGTTTTGAATGCACCCTGCCCCAGAGCACTGTTCTTCAACCTTGAAAAGAAAAGTTGACTAATCAAAATGTTCTACTGATGCCATTAGGTCCACTGTTTGGCTTCCCCATATTGAGATGATGTTGTTGAAGATCCTTGTATAATGATAGTGGAAGCATATGAAAAACAGAAAGAAAGCATCACGATTGTATAATACCTTTAGACTTTGATTTCCATATATAGAAATTTACTCACATTCTTTAGGGGTCAGAAGGTTAGTACCAACGAATCTGACATTTGAGGAAACAGATTCACCCAATCTCTGTTCAGGTTAATTCTGAAGGAATCGTCACAAAGGACAGGAAGAGGCTTGTAATTCAAAGTAAAAGCAATTCTTTAATATAACTAAAAAAAACAAGACAATGCTTACACGTTTTGTGGCACCAGCAGCTTTATCAAAGGTAAAAATAACCTAAGAACATAAAACAAATCAGCTGGTGCCGCAAAAATTACAAGCCTTCGCCAGTCCTATATGAAGATTCCTTCACGAGTAACCCGAGCAGAGATGGGTGAATATCTCAGTTTGCTTATATTTCAGATTTGTTGGTACCAACCCTCTGACCACTAAAGAATGTAAATTTATTAATTATATATATATATATATATATATATATATATATATATATATATATATATATATATATGGAAATTCAAGTCTAAACACTATTATACTAACTTTTGGGGAGAGCACGTAAGAGAGCAGCCTGTCTAAAGTTGCCTTTGGAGTCAGGTTTGGGATATGCCATATTTGAAAAGTTACTTGTGAGTGCACACCTTAAGGGTGCTGGAGGTGGTCAATTCATTGAAATTTGATGTACACACAGGGGTTCCCTATTCTTGTCCTTCCCTTTTGTGTAACTATATTGAAGATTCTTGTTCTCACTACCATTGATCAAGACTTGCCCTGCCCAGGAAATCTGCTTTTTTTTGCTCTGGATCCCTAATATATGGGTTGGTGACAGGGCCAATAAGTTATTTTCTGTGCATTCTAGAAGCAGCGAGACTTGTCTGCGGAGGTTGGAGCTTTTTGTGCCTCTGTGGTTGGCACCTCTGTTTCTCTAATAATGAAAGCAAATATATTTCTTTTTGGTGTTTTTGTCCAGTCTAAATATTGAAAGGATGCTATTTTTTGTTTCTAAATGTAGGTTCTGTATATGTATTCCAGCCAAAAGGATGAGAAAAAATATCCCATGTATTATTTTTTATGAAAACAGTATATTGTTCACATTGTATAGACACGCTCGGGTAGTGACTTTGAAGAAAGGCAGAGAATGTTATTACGGCTCTGCACATTGTATTATAAGTCTACCGAGGCGTCGGGCAGTGCGAGGTAATTCCGTTGTATGCGGCAATACGGGCAGTGATTCACTCGTACTAATACTGTGTTTTCATTCTGTATTTCGTACCATCTAAGTCATGTGATTTGGGCATGTGACATTATACCATAATCCCATTGGCCCCCAGATTACTCAAATACTGTGTTCATTGTAACGGACAGTTATCCCCTGACGAAGCCCATTGGGCGACACACGTTGGGATGGTCTGTCATTTCGGTTAAATGCCGAAGAATCAGAGTGTCCCATTATTCTGATAGGCAAAGCTCTCCTGCCACCTCCCTCCCAGCTGCCCCAGGGAGTGTAGTCACGCTTCCCTTCGGTGTGCCGTGATCGGCTCCTAGCATTACAACAAGCTCCGATTAGCATTATACTGAGGTTTCAACCTCAGTATAATGCTAATCGCAGCTTGCTGTAACGCTAGAAGCCGTTCACAGCACACTGAAAGGAAGTGTGAACACGCTCCCTGGGGCAGCTGGGAGGGAGGAGAAATAGGACGTGCAGAAAAGCTGTGCTGTGCACATAATGCTGAAGTGCACAGCACAGAAGAGGCAATATCTTTGTAAGTAGTTAAATAAAAAAATAAAAAAAAAAAAGCTTTCCTATTTCCTATTAGTTTTATTAACAAAACATGTGGTAACACCTTTTTATAAGGTGATACATCCCCTTTAAGTTCCACAACATTCATATCTTGGTGTTAAAGACATCCTTAAATGATGGTGAAATAATATGGTAAAATCAACTACAGTTCAGTGGGAATTAGAATATACTAACAGATGGATATATTAAATGAATGATGAAAGTCAAAGTGTGTGTGTGTTTTTAGACATTGTTTGCTTGTGTTATATTTGCCCCTATCTAATTTTCTGTATTGTTGCATATTTTTGCCACCAAATGATCTTCAACCAAAACATAAAGTATTAGATAAAAGGGAATCTGAGTGAACAAAGTTTTGATACTTATTCCGTGTATTAAAACCACAACAAATACCCTGTGTGAAAATGTAATCTTCCCCCTTAGACTCAAAACCTGGTTACGACACCTTAAGCAGCAATTATGGTAACAAAACACTCCTGTCGCTATTAATCAGTCTCTTGCAGTGCCATGGTGGGATTTTGGTCTGCTCATTCATGCAGAACTGCTTTAACTTAGGGAGATTTGTGGGTATTCGAGCATGGGGTTAGGTCTGGACTTTGACTAGGTCACTTCAACTCATTTTTTGTTCTTCAACCACTCTGATGTAGACTAGCTTGTGTTACAGATCACTGTCTTGATGCATTACCCAGCTGCACTTCAGTTTATGGACAAATGGCCTGATATTCTCCTGTAGAATTCTGTGATACAAAGTAGAATTCATGGTACATTCAATGATGGAAAATCATCCAGGTCCTAATGCAACATAGCATCCCCAAATCTTGAAAATGCCACCCCCATGCTTAAACACTGGTATGAGGTTTTTCAGTGTTTGATTTTTGCCAAACATATCAGCCAAAATCTTCCACTTTTGACTCATCCGTCCATAGCACATTGTTCCAGAACCAGGGGATCATCAAGGTACTTTCTGTTAAATTCTAGATGAACATTCATATTCTTCTTAGTAAGCAGTGGTTTTTGCATTGTTGCTCTGCCATGAATTCCATGTTTCCAGAATCTTTCCGATGGTGGAGTACTGGACACTGACCTTAGCTGAGAGGAGAGGCCTGCAGATGCCTGGATGTTTTTTTAAGAAGCTTTGTGACTTACTGGATGCTATTACATCTTGCTCTTGGAGAGAGTTTGGCAGGACATCTACTCCAGGGAAGATTAATTTTGTACCAAAAGTTCGTCTGGTCAATAGGTCTCCGGACAGTGGACCCAGAGAGCCTTAGAAATGGCTTTCTAACAATTTCCAGACTGATACGCATCAATAATGGTTTTCTGGAAATGTCCAGGAGTCTGTCACATGAAGCGGCTTTGGAACCTGTGAACTTCATATCTGATGCAAGTATCAAAGTTAAATCAGATTTATATTTGACAAGATTGGCCCAAATCAGACAGATTGCTTAACAGGTATTCAAACACCTGACCCTGATAGTTCCACTTTAACTCAAGCAAATGAAAGGGATTATCATGTAGCTATAAGTGCCCATCAATTAATTGCTAGTATAGTGGTAATCATTGAAACAGTGTTATAATTTAAGTGCCGACATTATTTGGAATGATAACTTTGTATGAAAAACAAGCTTCTTCCAAGGCTAATCACTATTATTAGCCTTGAAAGAAGCTTTTTTTGAAGCGCACATAGACTTTTATTACCTAGAGAGAGCTTCACTGTCTTTATTCTTTGTTGTTTTGGATCTTACACACTGGCTAGGCATGATCTATTGTTGAAACCACAGCGTTTTTTTACTCTGCAAGTATTTTTTTCTCCTCTAAGAATTGCAACTTCGCATGCCAGCTTAATTGTAATTTAGTATCCACTACAACAAAGGCTTTTTTAGGGCTTTTAAAAAGGAGTTACTTTTCAGCTCTACCTTTTTTCTATTTTTTTTTTAGGCTTAGTACTTTAACAACAGACTTATTTTTTAGCCCTAACCCACAGATATATTTTTACTGTGGGTTCTCACCCTAGGCCTCCTATTTTGGGAGTCCTCAATGATTTTCCTTTAAAGTGATAGTAATACTTGCAAATTACTAATCCCCATATTGTAGCTTTGTTAAAAAGAAACTTATTGCCCCCAGTGTCATCTCTCAAACCCTTATGGTTTGAGAGATGATAGCGCTCAAAGATCCCCCCTCCCTCCGCCTTCCCTGACTGAACGCTGACTGCAGGGATATCCGGTATTACTTGAAATGAGGCGGCTCTGCAGCATTGCAAAGATCGAGTTTAAAAAAAAGAAATCTTTCACTAAAACTGTCTTCTATGTGTGCCTGCAAACCAAGCACACGCAGAAGATCTTGGCTCAGCTGCAGAGCCGTCTGATGCACATAAGACTGTCGTATGACAGCTTCCCCTGCAGTCAGAGTTCAGTCAGGGAAGGGGGAGGGAGGGGGGAACTTTGAGCGCTATCATCTCTCAATCCATAAGGGTTTGAGAAATGACACTGGGGGCAATAAGTTTCTTTTTAAAGGGATAGTAATACTTCGTTTTATCTTTATTTTATTTTGTAGGCATTAAAAAAACATGAAGAATGATATAAGTCTCATCTCTCAAACCTTTATGGTTTAAGAGATATTCACAAGCAAAGTATCACCCCCCTGTTCAGTCAGATCAGAAGGGAGGTGCCCAGGTAGACTGCAGAGAGCGACAATCTTCAATTAAGATAAGGGAAAAAGCTGAAAAACTTGTCAAGGGGGGCAGGGATTTCATAGTTTTCATTGTAAGAAGATTGTCCCCTGCTGTTATCTGTCTGGTCTTACAACTAGATTCACATCTGAGAAGAGATGGCTTACACTAGGTAAAAGGGGCGGGAGGGGAAACTCTGCTTGTGAATAGCTCTTAAACCATAAAGGTTTGAGAGATAAGACTTATATCGTTCTTCATGTTTTTTTAATGCCTACAAAATAAAATAAAGTTAAAATGAAGTATTACTATCCCTTTAACAAAGCTACAATATGGGGATTAGTAATTTGCAGTATTACTATCCCTTTAAGGTGGATTCTGGATTCCCCATTTGTTGTTGTTGTTTTTTTTCTTTCATCTTGTTGTGACAGCCTCTTTATGTAGTTCCAAAACATACTAGAACTACACTGCAATTTTAATTGCCAAACCAGTTTTTTCCCCGGCAGTACATTATATGTTTTATTCCTTTACTCTCAATCTTCAGCTTGCACAGATGAATGTTTATTTTGAGTGCTATTTTGGCAGGGTCTCCTTTAGTTGTATTTGCGTATTTATCAAGGGGGTTTGCACTGCACCACACAGTACAGGCAGGGACAGACGGCACAGGAGCACAGATCCATATTCACCAAGATGTCTACACTGTCGTCTTGAGGGGAGTCTCATATGAACTTAAGATTCCAAATAATGATGGCACTTAATAAACATTATAACCCTATTTCAATGATAATCACTATACTAACAATTAATAGGGGGGCACATACCTAGTTCAGCTTTAACTATATGCCTCTTCACCAAGATGTCTGCACGGCCATCTTGAGGGAACTCTCATATGAACTTATGATTCTGAATAATGCCGGTAATTAATAAACAATATAACACTATTTCAATGATAACCAATATACTAACAATTAATTGGGGGAAACGTATCTAATTCAGCTTTAAAGTGATAGTAATGTTTCACAAAAACAGCAGCCCAAATTAATCTTCATAGTGTTTGAGCCATAGAGAGTGTTATTTCATTACCGTGAGCTTTGTAGTTCAAGAGTAATTGAATGATAAAGTTTCTCCCTCCCACCCCTTTTACCTAGTGTAAGCCCCCACTCCTCAGATGTGGAATTCAGTCCATAGACCAGACAGCTCACATCAAGGGTCAAAATTCTTACTGTAAGAACAATGAAATGTCTGCCCCCCTTGACAAGTTGTTCAGCTTTTTCCCTTATCTTAATTGAAGATTGTCCCTCTCTGCAATCTACCTGGACACTCCCTGCTGCTCTAAGCTGAGCAGCGTTAAATCAGTAGAAGAGGCGGGAGGGGGGATACTTTATCATTCAGTTACTCTTGCCCAAATACTATGAAGATTAGAGTTGCTTTTATTATGAAACGTTACTACCCCTTTAAATATGGGGCAGTACCTTTTTCACACCTGAATATTGCATGTTTGATTACCTAGCATGCCAAATAAATGAAGCAAGCCTCACATTTTCTATCATTTTTGCGCTTTTGGACTCCCTCTGTATATTATTACAACCAACAAAATTCAATGTGAAAAATATGCAACAATGCCTAATACACAATTGTGTCTTCAGCCTTCATTCTTATTATGTTTGACAAGATGACCTAATGTCTTGAAAGCTTGCATCATAGATCCACTCAGTTGGCTAGTAAAGTATAATTTGTACTCCAACAGCCTCCTGCTAAAAGTAATGTTTGTTCTGCATGACTAGTAATCTTTAAGTCAAACTACACAGGACAATATTCTGACAAAATTTTCTATTTGATCCTGAAGGCATTTGCCTGTGCTACTCATATTATTCCCATAAATGGATTACAATCATCCTGCTCTAGAGTACTGTATACTTACTGTTCTTTCATTTCCACATAGTCCACATTGTCATGCTTTGCCAAGTCAGTCTCGCTGGCATCTTCTGTGTCTAAGGAAAAAAAAAAATTCCATAATAAATCGCTTTATCATTTTTAATTCCACCAGCCTATGCTTGATGCAGAAACAGGAATATTTTGGTGACGAAGAACCACATGTACAAAATAGAAGAGTGGAGCACTTCAGGAGCAAATCAACTGCACCATAAGAACAAATAAAATGTTATGCTAAATAAAAATCTGCTTGGAGTATAAACGGCCTTATAAATAAAGATGAACAAATCAAACTGGGGTATTTAAGCCTTTGAATGTTAGTTCCGAAATGCATTGCTTCACAAAGCGCTTGAGACCACTAAGCACAAAAGCCATTAAAAAGCCATTAACACCAGTGATTTTATTGTGTATTTTTACATTGCAAAAAACCGAGCCAGTGGTGCAAAAGCAAAGCATACCATTTGCACCACTGGCTCAGTTATGGGCAAAAGGTGAATGAAAGTTAATTCCAGTCTAATACAGGCTCGTGTGCTCCAGGTGACATGTCACATAAGGGCAGGACAAGGAGGACAGGGGTGGGATAACAGAGAACGATGGGAGTGACTAAGTAACCGAATGGTAACCAGATTGATATGCGCAGTAGCGCTCACAGTGCTCTACACATCAGAAGGTTAAACTTTAATATTATTTTGTGCCTTATCAATCAGTTTTATGATTTTTTTTAAATTACACAGCGCTTTATAACTACATTAATGCTACAAACACAGATATAGTCATGGTGGGGTGAAAGTTCCGCTTTAAACCAGGTACACTTTGTAGACCATTCCAATGAAATATTAATGTTCAGATTGCGCGAATTTAGCTCTGCTGAAGAGCCTCCATCCGGGACAAATGACCGGATTCTTCAGCTGTCAGCTAAGTGCTGACTTCTTTCAAAAAGGCAAGGAAAGGTAATTGTAGCGAGGCATACCTTTCAAACCATAAAGGTTTGAGAGATAAGCCTTACATTGTTTTTCACAACTTTTCTTAGGTCTACAATATGGAGTACACTTAAAAATAAGTATTACTAACCCTTTAAGATCCATATACTCTCTAGGACAAGGGAGTCCAAAACTGTCCTCAAGGGTTGTACATAGGCCAGTATTAAAGCGGAACTTTCATATGATTAACATAGCACTGAAAATGATAGTTACATTAGTGATATCCACAGACTTATACTTGAAAATAAAACTAATTGCTGCATTAACAAAAAAAAGAACCTTTTAACCAGGCATACACCGGCTGTGATTTTGCAGGAGGTGCTCTCCGCTTCTGCGCTGTAGGTGCCATATGGCACAGTGGCAGTCAAGTCACCAATCGTGGAGTTGAAGGGGACAGACAGCGCAGATGTAGAGATGCCGGCTCTACAAGATGTCTGTACTGCTCCCCGGTGCCTGCCTGGTTAAAAGGTTCTTTTTTTGTTAATGCAGCAATTAGTTTTATTTTCAAGTATAAGTCTGTGGCTATCGCTAATGTAACCATCATTTGTGGTGCTATGTTAACCATATGAAAGTTCCAGCTTTAAAGGATACCCCAAATTAAAGGTGAGTTAATTTTTTTTTAATGACACACATCGTAGGGTTTTTCTTGTTGAGTATAACAATGGTAATATCATAGCAGAGAGATGCCTATTTCCAGTCATTACAGCTTACACTAGTCGCCAGAAATATTACCTGGTTTCAAAGATTTTCCAGTTTTTCAGAGGCTCACAGTAGCAGGAAGCACGGACATCTCGTCATAGTGACGTCCGTGCACCTGCGCCGTTAGTCCCTTTTGGAGCCGTCCGGTGGTAGTTCCCCTTTAAACTGAAATGTTACCCATAAAAAAAATGTGGCTCTTAATTTATCATAAGTCCTTGCCTAGGTAGGCATCATTCAACTTGGGTCATTTCTATTTACGGTTTAAAGTGCACCAGTTACCTTGATATTTTCTTAATACATATTTGAACACTTCATTCAAAACTCCATGTGTGTCATGTTAACCAAAAGTATACTGTGGAAAATTGAAAGTTTACTGTTGCTGCACAGTGCTTACTTAGCATATGAAACGTCACTGAAAAGCCCTCACTGACATATGAAACGTCACTGGTACTAGTAAAGCATGGGTACAAATATCTCCTGAAATGTACATTTGTTAGTCTTTTGGCTAACATAACCCATCAGCAGTTTTTAATGAAGTCTTCAAAAATGCATACTTTAATAAAGATAAGTCCACATGACCTCGGTTATAGTTTGCTGCTAGTTGCTTCCATTCAGGCTAATAAAAACTAGCACCTCTTACAAATCTTTAAAGTCTAATGGACCCTATTGTTTGCTGTGAGGTGAGAAGAACCAAATGCAGTCTACAAGAGAGAACAATAACAAAAGGAAAAATGTGTATGTATATATATATATATATATATATATATATATATTTTTTTTTTTTTAATTATCATTATTATTACTTTCACACACATACACACACGTGGTATTACTATTGTATGACTGAGACCTATCAATGTACAAGGCAAGTAAAAGAATTGTTCCTAAGATAGTCAACCTTTTAACTTATATGTGATTAATCAAAAACATCCTTAAATGTTTGCCTGCGTACGACCCCTAACGCTTTTCGTGCGAGAGCGGTACGTAAATCCTTCTGGTACCTATAGGGTTAAAGACAGGTTTGGAAATAGATCCTTCCCTGGAACTTCACATTCTCGTCTAAGGAGAAGCCACTGAGGAGCCTGTTCACTGGGGACTGCACAGTTACTTCCAGAGATGAGCGCTACAATGTTTGGGAAATTCAAGACTAATCTTTAACATTTGTTTTTCAAGTCAGCTGCCACTGACAATCAGCTATTCTGTGAACACATCTATTCCTAAATAAAATGGCTTTCAGCATCTCACCCTCGTCCGACTCCCGACCCCTAAAACTGCGGTCATCCTCTTCATCAGCGCTCTCCAGTTCATCGTCTTCATAGTAATCTGTGGTTGTGGTGGTTGTTGTGGTGGTCGCTGCTGCTGCGGCAGGCGACAACACACCAACCGAAGCCATGCTATGGTGATAATGGCAAAGAAAGTATCCCCGCTGTCTCTTGTTAGGTATCCTCCAATATCAATATCTCCGCTGACCAACACAGTCGGCCACTTTGTGGACCAGAAAGAACCACTTTCAATCAAACATATCCCTTCGCAAAAAACCACCAGTTCAGAATGTAATAATTGCCGTACAGCAACTAGGTCCTAGAACGGTGCGACTTCCTGTAATCTCGTTTTTGGTTGTCAAAATCATGCCTGAAAATAAAAATAACTCAATTTTACACGGAAACACATTACATTTAGACCAAAACAACAGCAAAAACATTTATTACAACTGATAACCGTAGAAACGCTGCAAATTATAGCCGATATTCGTGTTTTATCTCGAGGTGTACTAGCTTTTTAGACTAGGCATTCCATAAAAGAATCGGTTTCCAAGGGAACGGGAGGGGGTGTAGCCTTCGAGATGCATTTGAAGTAGTGTATATTCTAGCATTGTGTGTGTTATTTACTACTGTGCCTAGGTTATGGAAATATTGGGATATTATATAGTTTCATAACAATCGATTAAACTTTTTTTTGTCAGGTTGTGTGTGGCTGACAAAAAAAAGTTTAATCCAAACTCCCGGGTATGTCACATTTTATTGCATGGTAAAACAGACAGGAACATGTTATATCAAAATATTCAATAAAATACAAGTGATAGCCAGTTGTCTTACATAATTCCATCTCCGAAAGCAAGTTATAGTCATAATATTGTTATTACATAGAAAAACACCAAGCTGCATCCATATTTCATTTTATGAGAAGAGACTGTGTGGTGTGTATTATATGTTTATCACATTGCTCCACAGCAATAAAACATTGATGTTTGTTGAAGCTTTAGAATATGTTGTTTATATGTTAGTCTTTGTAAATAAAATTCATCGGCCGTGGTTTAATTTAATTACATAAAGACAGGTCAATAGTCATGAAGTAACCTAAACAGTCTCCGTAATGCTATGCCCAGCAGTCACACCCCCAGCATTGCAATGCGTTGGATTCCTCTATGGCAATCAAGGGTTAAAACAGAAGTGTTCCTCTCTGACACTTTAAAAGTTAGGCGGTATGGTGTTAGTTTACATATACAATATCCTATGACAGGAGAGATCAACACTTCCCTCACATTGCTTCATTCGTATTCATATGATGAGCTTCTGAAAAACTACCGATGATGACCGACTTGAATGCCATATCCTATTATTGATGTAATTACAGGGATGGGGAAATGCGTCAAACCCCGGTTACATACGAGCTGTGGGGAAATATATTTCATTTACGCTAAATATGTCCCGCTCCCTATGGCTTTACATCTAATGACGAGCGACTGAAGAGTACGATGACTACAGTCCAACACAACTGGGTAGTAATATATCCGCCCCTGCTTTATACATCCTCCCTGTCATCATTCAACCAATACAATGAGACTTTTAAGTCCTTGGTATAAACTAATTCCCTGCTGCAGGTTAAAGCGTTGTAGTGAAAGAATTTCGAAAGCAGGTGGCAGCAAAGCAGAAGCCTAATAATACGCAGAAGAAACCTAAATAGCAAGCAAATCAGGACGATTACCTTTTATTGCATGACCCACTTTCCCATAAAACGCATACGTAGGTCCCATAGCTCCAACATCTGTAGAATTATAACATGCACGACTTGTATACTAAACTCCAATGTCATAGCATTATGGGGCGATGGACGCATTGTCATGCGCTAACAGTAGCCTGGTTAATGAAATTAATCAATTTGGCGATACATGGAGTAACCGGTCGTTGAAGTCAAATTTTAGCGCACACATTTTATTCTAAACGTTGACAGTACTTTTGAGTGCAATAAGGATTGCAATTTGTAGTGTGCTTTTGAACATCGCACTAAAAGTTAACTCTTTGTGTCCCAAAGGTGCGCAATATGTTACACCCACCTCCAGCACCCAATCAGTTAATCTAACTTCTTGGGAATATGGGTAATACATCCTATCTACCAGTCACTCGTACTACTCAAGAGTATAATTCAGATAATGTTGGAATAACCGATCGCATTTCTTGACAGTAACCCTTAACAATCTGGTTTATTTCGAGGCACAAATCATCATGCAAAGCTAGCCGAAAAGCTCAATGGTTGAGTTAACAAATAACCCAATAGTCTAAAAATAGACGTAGTTGTTAACACAAGCTTGAGAATGTCACTGAACGAGGAGGAGCCTGCGAACTCACGTGGTCACCAAAAATGCAATAACAGAACAACCACGAACTTCCCCATTCCGAGCGACCAGACTAATCGGATGCGCAGTTTGCGATATTCGGCAGTTATAGGAACACAAACGTCTATCTGAGCTCGGCTGCTTCTTCCTGAACCCAGTAGATTGTACACAAGGTTCCATTTTTTTATTTTCTCAGTAAACTCTCCCTGAGGAAGGATGGGGGCTGCAAAGGGTCAGAAAGGTGTAGTGGAGTATTACGCTGAGCTGTGACAAGAACACGAGGCGTAAAGCACGCGACTAGGACCTCGAGACCTAAGCGGGAAATATCTCCCTTGGGACACATAAACACACCAGAACCCTACTGTGGTGAAAGGAACTGACAGGCGGTGGTACCTTCTATTCCATTTCTACACTGACAAGCAGTGGGACTTTCCCCTCTCCTCTCACATACTGACAGGAGCTGGACCCTCCTTGGTCCTCCCCCACATTGAACTGGGACCCTCCTCTCTCATCCCGAGCTGACAGGAGCTGGGACCTCACGTCCGCCTACTTCTCCTTAAGCCCCGAACTGACAGGAGCCGGGACTCTGTGTTTTCTTGCCCCTGACTCTCGGAGCTAACAGTTTGTGTGTAGTTCTCCAGACTTGCTGTCTCCTCGATGGTGGTAGATCACTACGGGATGTGTGAAAGATAGGAGACTTTGGGCTCTGACACATTCCCCTGCTCCAGCGGGTAAGATGTCACTTTGTATACACAGTACTTCTCTTTGTACAGGAACAGCCTGTGAATGTCTTAACCCTTTGAGTGCCAGAGAGGTATGCAACGCATTGCGTTGGATACCTGTCTAGCACTCAGAGACTTAATACAGTAGATACTCTTACCCTTTGACCGAACAGTGCATGTCACACATTGCGAGCTTTCCTGGCCGTTTTACTTCATCCCCTTTCTCGACAGTCTGTAACACACTGAGGCTGTTGTATTAAGAAATATGTGCAATTCTGGTGTCACCAAGTCAATATCGGAAATAAATAAATAACCATTCAAAAAATTCAGATTTACTTAAACTGGGCTTTTAGAATCTGTAACCCGTTGAGTGCCGAGGGGTTTGCTCGTACCCGTCTGGCACTCAAATTGTTAAAGTAACTGGGCTCTGTATTTGTTAACTCCGGAGCAGTTGGTTTGTCCCACAACTGATACTCTTTCTCATTATATACGACTACCAGCATCTCTGTTTACAGCACAATGACAATGGGTCATTGTCACAGACCTGGGCGTGAGTAAGTCACCAGTTAGTCATACCTGGGAACTTTCAGAATTCGATGACCCTGAGGTCTTTGAAGTATTACACCCTAATGTTCCAAACACGTATATTCTTTGCAGTCGGATCCTACTTTCTCTATCCCAGAGATGCACAATTTAGAGGACAAGGAGCTGTAATGTAAAGAGCTCACTGTTTAACCCCTTGAGTGGCAGAGATGCATCCAACGCGTTGCAATGCGCTGGATACACCCGACGCTCAAAGGGTTAGACATACATCAGAAAAGCAGGATTTAGACATCTGCGTCTCTTGTATAAATTGCACTAATTAAGCAACTAAATAAGCGGGTAATTTGTCCCTTCACCTTGAGATTTGTGTCAAACCTTGAACTTTTCCAGATATGTTTATAGCTTTAACCCTTTGAGCGATAGAGGGGTGTGTACCCTATTGCGAAATCAATGCGGTGCACACACACACACTGGCACTTGTTGACAGCTCTGTGACGAGTGTAGTTCCACAACGCGAATTTAATTTAATGTAGCTATCGTAAAGCCTCTGTTGTTTTGGGAAGTTACTCTCCTGTGTCGTTTACGTAATACTACACACGTCTTAAACTGTTGACGGATAAAAAAACTGAGGTGTTTGCATGGGCAGTTGTTATGCGCTGTTAGCCACAGTCTTAATTCTAATTAATATTCAGTGTGGTTAAATAAGCATATCAACGGGCACATTTTTTTTAATCTGTGTACATGTTGTGCTTCACTTCTATCCCACAATATAAACCTACATTCTATAAATGTATATTATTATAATTATGTATTTCCCTGGTAATGCAGCACAGCTGGCATTGTTTGATTTTAATAAAACCATATTCACTGTTATATGCCAAGTGTGGCAGTTCTGAAACAACTGAGAGGTCATCTAGACCACCCCGCCCAACAGCCTTGAACTGTCTGATTATAAAGTGAAGCCTTTCTGGGCACAGTCCAGTTGTAATGGACTACTTTGTTAGTTCTCTTTAAAGCGGAAATACTTTTTACTGCTTAATGATTGGATTTCTTTCCTTCAGATTACAACAACCGATGCCAAACTGTTGTATTGACATTTAAATTTTGTTCCTTTTGCATTGCAAACAGTTAATTGCATTGCAGATCCATTTGCAGTGACTAGTTTAGAAGCCTACACATTCATGAAAATATAATGTATTGGATAATCAGTTCCCACTCATAGGCTATCACACTTCTGGATGTGTTAATTTAAGTTGCTAGCACAAGATGGTGATGACTCACCCATAGTAGACATTTTGATTCTATGTATAATTATGTCTCAAATGTTAGTATATGCTCAATTACATGCATTTTTAAACTTCTTGAAACCCACAGAATAAAAGTGTTTTTAATATGAAATGTTTGTGCATTTTTCAAAACTTGACACACCACCCATCAATTCCACCTAAATACCTTGAACTATAAAGTTGTCTTCACTGCACTGTAATCTGAATGTCTTGGTGATGTATCTGGAGCCCTAGGGTTTAATCCTTATCTATTCAATCCTTTTTGTAATGCTGCAAGAAATGCATAAAAGAGCTGGCCTGTTTGATGGTTGGGAAATTAAAATATGCAGTCCTCAATTATTTTTTTTGCTCCTCATTGCAATACAGTAAACAACATACCTCCCAAGTGTCCCTCTTTAGACCCAAATCCCACTGTCGCTCTTTCCCACCCTAATATCCCTCTTTTTAGGAGATCAGATTATGTGGTGTGTGTGTATATAAGTGTATCACATTGCTCCACAGCAATAAAACTCACATTATTGTTTCTTTAAACGTCAGTATATGTTTTTAAATTTAGTGTGCTTAAATAAAATACTTTGGTCTTGTTATAATTCATTTATTAGGTAACACAAGGAGGTGTCAATAGGCCATGAAAATGCCTGAAAATTCTTGTTAATGCCCTACCCACCGGCCACACCCCCAGCAACACCCCCTAAAATACAGTTGTCCCTCTTTGGCAATTTGAAATGTTGGGAGGTATGCAGTAAATGCTAGGCAGGACTTGCAAGATCTAATAATGCAAATGTATTAATCCAAGAGAATATTGCTGTTAAGATGTTTTCTTCTTGCAACTAAATTACAACTATAGAGAAAAAGGTAAATGCACCTGTCTTTTGTCTTGAGGTAAATATGTAATGAAATTCTTTGGTAAATTAAATTGTATATACATGTAATTGCTAAATGCAAGGCCTACTCCTATTTCCTGTTAGCAAATTCTGTGCTCTGAGTCCAGGATTGCTCATTTATTTATTTTGTTTGCAGTTAGTGCTCATAACCCTTTCAACATTTCACATGTCAAAAGACTTGTGTGCATTTTCCACATCTTTGGTTCAGGCAATGGGCTAATCTAAAGAGTTTATGCTTTTCAGGAGCAAATGTACATGTTTATCTATATTCCTACTGCTTTTTCAAAATGAGGAAAAAAAAGAGCATTAATACAGCTATTTCACAGTCCTGTAAACTATTTATTAATCAAGAATTGCACATGCTATTTGTAGTATTGCTTTTAAATAAGCTAAACCCCAATGAGGTCATATAACTAATGAAAGCTTTACTTCCAGCTATCTTTAAAAGGAAAAATAGGTGTTGGGCCTATAAATTTGCAATCATTATTTGTGTGGTCAGTCGTTTATGTACATAATGTCATATTTAACTTCATTGTGTATGACAGAATGGTGTTAACGCCAAAGATGTTTTATAAGTTTACTAACCCTATGAGTGCCAGAGGTAGCCATCATATTGCAAAGCAATGTGCTGGATACCTCTGGTGCTCAAAGTGTTAATTGTACTTGGGTAGCGTGTAGTATACTGCTTTGTGGTGTGGTTTTCTTTCTTTCTTCTTTCTTTCTTTATTTTTATTTATTTTTTTTAAACTGTGTCTTGGTGAGTACAATTCTGTCACTTCACTTGAGATGACTGTCAAAATATATATATATATATATATATATATATATATATATATATATATAAATTTTTTTTTATCTACTTCACATATTATGCAGTTGCAGAATATGTAAAGTCAAATGGCCTATTACTTTTTATTTTTCACCACCTGATTTATTTATTTATTTATTTTTACAGTTATGTTCCTGAAAGGGAGCTTATCAGAATTTGATTATTGAGAGCTCTGTGTTTGAAAGTTAGAGACCTAAATAAAGAAAGTGAAACAATGTAGAAAAGTCTACCTCCTACAACTTAAAGAGCATTCAGTTCTACAGGGAGACTGCAGCACAATACCAATTTCAGCTTTCCTAGTTCCTGGCTGAAAGCTCCCTGGAAACCCTGATCTAGGGAGCTCAATATCAGGGACATAGATGTAAAATAATATAGTCAATTTGACTTTATTGCAGACTATGTAAAGTGAAAAAGGATGTTGTATTCCTTTTTAAATTAGCTGAAAACCAAGGATATATTTATATAGGCAACACACAAAGTGCAGCATTTAGCTCTGCCAAGCTATCCATGTTTACATAACTCTCACGTCCTGTGATCATATATCTGGTTGGGCATGACTGTGTGGGACCAACGGTTGGCTCACATTGATCCCAGATAAATATGATTGTTTGAGGCCCATTGATTGATTGATTGATTGCATCTTTTTGATGACCATCATATTGATTAATTCTGCCTTGTGAATGATCTATATGGTGGAACATAGGTCTTCGTTCATATCAGCTTTGCTCAATGTATGAATACAGACAAAGTGCAGTATGCTATATTCACATAATACTAGATTGCAGTTAAACTCAAGAGGTGCAATTCTGCAGCAAACCAACAGACTGTAGGGGATACATGAAAATTCCCAATGTTTTACAAGGGGCTTCCAACTCCTTCAATAGTAGAGGGGTCTCCAATGCACTGGAGACCTCCCTATGATTTGAAGTAGTTAAAAACCCCATTTAACTTAGTGGGTTCGTTTTTTTTTGTTCCGTATGGTGCAGTGCCTAAAGGGATTCAGCTGCACCACACGATGAGGCCCACATAGGCTGAAACATAAGTCTGTGGCTTTGCTGTCTCTCTCGTGCGGGGAGGATTTGCATGACCTTTTGGAGCTGGACTGTCTGTGGGCAGGACCAGTATGATATGGAGATTTCCTCTGTGCAATGGCACATGGGAGTGAAAAACGTGAGTTGTAGCACCACTGAGAGGCTACCATGCCTGTTTTAGAACCTTTAGCTAATTTTCTGGATTTATATGATCAACCAGTTGTGAGGAAATTTCCCAATTACCTGAAATATACAATCAATTTTATTTATTTATTTATTTATTTATTTATTTATTTCCCTTTCTTTGCTTTGCATTTAAAAATATTGAATTGCCAAATTACCCGGTTCTACTGTGCAGTATGGATGTAGTGCATTTATACACCTAAATATCCCGCATGAGGAGGAAGGGATACAGAGTGTGTTTGATGCCAAGAGCAGATATTGCCTTCTAAATTTTTGATGGATTTGTTGGAAACTGTACTTAAATGTAATTATTTTCATTTTGGGGATAAATTCTCTTGCCAGAAACAAGGATCGGAAATGGGTGCCAGTATGGCACCAAATATGCAAAAATATTATATATATTACACATGCATGCTATGGAAAATAAATAGTTTTTGGACAGTCATAAATTCAGCAAAAAGTTTCCACACTACT
Source organism: Rhinophrynus dorsalis (assembly GCA_037306005.1). Lineage (NCBI taxonomy): Eukaryota > Metazoa > Chordata > Amphibia > Anura > Rhinophrynidae > Rhinophrynus > Rhinophrynus dorsalis. The sequence continues at coordinate 536,103,788 of CM074718.1, read as the reverse complement.
GTTTTAATGACTATATGGTTTTTGTTTTTTTGTTTTTTTCTCTCTTCTAGTCCGGTTCCCAGACAGAACTAGAAGATATTAATTTTTTTTCATGACTCCATTAAGTATTCTCTGCAATACAGTACACGTGTGGTGTGTGTTTTTTTTTTTTTTTTTTATTATATATTAATCAGTGTAGAGAATAACTGAACTTTGCACCTATCTATACTGTAAACTAACAGATAAAAACAATGTGTTGCTGTATTGTAGTTTTCATCCTGAAGGTACAAAAAAGGGTTTACCCAAAAGTCAGTTGGTGAGAGTATGTAGGATTACTTTTGATGATGAGAAATGTGAAAAGAGATCCCTGGAAATTATTATTAATTTCAGTAATAGAGGTTATATATATATATATATATATATATATATATATATATAAAAAACTAACCTACTAAAGGACCATCTGAAGAAATAGAGCAGAGATGCATTGTTTACTAACCCAAAAAAAGGTATCCACCTATAATACTAGCGGTAATAACATTTTTTATAAATACTGGTACATTCAACAAAAATCCCCAAATTTGGTAACTTATTCCCAGGCCCCCCCCCCCCCGGATTTCAGAGAGGACGTAATATAGGAAATAATTTAATTAAACATGATGTTTTTCTATAGTTACTTTAACAATCGGTGATACCAAACCTACACCTGGCACTTATTCATGTAGGGATTGTAGCAGTTGTACTGGTGTCATCAAAGGATGCACAGAGAAACATCCATCAAAATAAATTACAATTCAAATAGTTCAATACTTGTGAGAGAAAAAAATGTAATATACTGACTGAAATGCCCTTGTGGTTTAGGATACATGGTTCAAACAAGCCAAATGATAAGACTTAAACTAAAAGAACATAAGTCCGCTATCTGTAACTTCAAGGTAAAAAGCAAATCATTACCCATTACTAAATACTTCTTTGAACAGAAACACAATGGGGGGAGATGTACTAAGGTGTGATATGGAGGTGATAAAGCAGAGATGACTTCTCCAGTGATATAACTTCTCCACTTCAAATGTTATTCTATAGTGCCTGTGCACTAAGATCTCCAAACTTGGAGAAATCTTAGTGCATAGGCTCCATAGAATAGCATAGGACTTGGGTAAGTGATATTACTGGAGAAGTCATCTCTGCTTTATCATCTCTTTAATCACACCTTAGTGCATCCCCCCCAATCTATCTCAATTAAGATGGCAAGTTTTTAGAGCAAATTTAAACTTGGAGCAAGAGAGGGTGATACCCATAGGAAACTATGAGAGAGAGAGTATGTTATTGGATTCATAAGTTGGATACAATGTTTCCCAAAGGTTTAAATGAAGACTTTGATATGAAATGTTTCTGACTACACCCCTCACGTTACGGATAGCTATGTTGCTATTGTACATAGAAACACAGAATCTGATGGCAGATAAGAACCATTCAGCCCATCTAGTCTACCCATTTTCCTACCGTAAAAACCTCAAACCTTGTTTGGTCCTTGGTCTTTTCTTATGTTATGTTATGTGTTAAGGACTGTTTTTTTATGCCTTTCCCATGCATACATCTACCACTTCTGCTGGTAGGCTATACCACTTATCTACTACCCTCTCAGTGAAGTAAAACTGTGTCCCTCTAGTTTTAGAAAATGGCCTCTTGTCTTAACATTTTTACTCCTTTGAAATGTACTTCCATCCTGCACTTTATTGAATCCCTTTAAGTATTTGAATGTTTATATCATATCCCTTTTCTCTCTTCTCTCCTCCAGGCTATACATGTTCAGATCTTTTAGTCTATCCTGATATTTCTTTTTCTGTAAACCAGTCACCATTTTAGTAGCCTTTCTCTGAATTTTTGCTAGAGTATCTATATCCTTCTGGAGATGGGGTCTCTGGTACTGTACATAATACTCTAGGGGAGGTCTAACTACAGATATGTAGAGTGGCATAACCACTTCCCATTTTCTGCTACTAATGCCCCTAGCTATACAATCCAGCAGGCTGCTTGCATTCCCCACCACTTTATTACACTGCCTGCCTACCTTTAATTCATTAGAAATAATTACTCCCAAATCCCTTTCCTCTGTTGTATCTGACAGCACAGTACCCTTAATAGTATACTTTTCCTTTGGATTTTTATGTCCCAAGTGCATTATTTTACATTTATCAACATTAAACTGCAGCTGCCACATTCTTGTCCATTCTTCTAATTTACCTAAATCATTTGGCTTATTCCTTATTCCTGGAATGTCTACCCTATTACAGGTCTTTGTATCATCTGCAAACAGGCATACCTTACCTTGAAGACCTTTTGCAATATCACTAATAAAAATATTAAAAAGAATGGGCCCCAATACAGATCCCTGAGGTACCCCACTAGTAACACTCCTTTTGTCCAAATATTCTCCATTGACTACCACCCTCTTTCTCCTGTCACTTAGCCATTGCCTTATCCATTTATCTATTTTTGCATCCAGACCCAAACACTGCAACTTATTAATGAGTCTTCTGTGAGGGACAGTGTCAAATGCATTACTGAAATCTAGATAAGCTATATTTACTGCTCTCCCTTGGTCTATTATTTTAGTTACCCAGTCAAAAAAAATCTATGAGGTTAGTTTGACAAGATCTCCCTGCTGTAAACCCATGCTGTTTGGTATCTTGCAAGCCATTCAAATTCAGATATTCAACAATTCTTTCCTTTAGCATAGTTTCCATTAACTTTCCCACATCTTAAGTATGCAGACTTGCTTCCTACTATTATGTTGCTATTTTCTGTATGTATCTTTATATTCTTTACTAAGCACAGTGGACTTTGTTATTTAGGTACATAAGACCTCTTTTTATGATTATCTCTTCCAGTGTCACATACTATAATCAAGCAAGGTCTGTCTTAAGTATTATGTATATGGATGACCTGTTAATGCCTGATGAAGGGTGGCTTTGAGCCCCCGAAACATATTTCATTGCATTCAATAAAGTTCAGTAAGAGCTAATTTCTGCACATCTCCCTGAGTATGTTCTCCTATTCTGATTGTATGTGAACGTTTGACCTACAGGAGACCATACAGAGTTACTGCAACAGGAGCAATATATGTGTGAGATCCTGTACATGATCATCTTGTCTACATTGACTTGTAGGGCAAAACCATTTGGAAGAAATAGATGCCACCAAACACTAAGGATCCTTGTGTCATCTTGGCCAAAAGCAGGTTAAAAGGCAGCATAAAAAATGTGCACAATAAAGTTAATATTTGTTCCCTTCGTTAAAGCGAAACTTCCACAGCTAAAAAAAACTTGCTGTCCAAAAATTCCCCATCTGGCGACTAGCTGCTCAGTAGCGCTAGTCGCCAGAATTATTACCGCGTTAAGGAGAGTTATCCATTGTTTTCGGGCTGACAGGCAGGACGGAGCGCAGACATCTTTACATAGTGACGCCTGCACTGTCGGTCCCTTATGGAGCTTAACGGCTCCTAGCAATGCCTCCTACAGCTGGTTGGGACTGACAGCGCAGGGGTGCAGACATCACTATGGAAAGATGTCTGCGCTCCATCCTGCCTGTCAGCCCGGGAACAATGGATAATTCTCCTTTAACGTGGTAATAATTCTGGCGACTAACGCTACTGGGCAGCTAGTCGCCAGATGGAAATTATTGGAGCGCAAGTTTTTCAGCGGTGGTAGGTCTGCTTTCAATTACTCTATTTGAACCCCCTGATTTTTAAATTATCAACACCACACTTATGCATTTCAACACTGATGCAAGATTCACATGTTCAAGTATTTATTGTCCCTCTGCTTTATATAGCAGAAAATCACCAACTACAACCCAGCAAACAATACCACTCCCACCATAGACACACTGCAAACGTTTGTACAACTACAAAGGGAGGGGAAAATGCTTTTGCTTTTAACCTCTCCCTTACCAAACTATACTACACAGAAAATACACTTTTGTCTTGCAAATAACCCACAACTTAGCTTCTTTCAGCTTATATTACCAGAACAATGCACATATGGTTATCAGAGTTAAAAGAAATAAAAATGAATCCTTGTTCTCTAGGTCCAAGCTTATGAAAGTGGATACTTACATCAAGGAATCCGTAGCATTTTCCTGTGATGCATCATTGGATATAATCAAACTACTAGCAAGATGTTCAGCTGTGAAAAGAGTGTTACGATTGAAGCCTTGGGGAGCCGATGCCTTCTCAAAAAGCAAATTAGTCTTGCTGCCCTTTTATGGATCGATGCTCGTTGGAGAACAGCTGGAAGACATTATTGAAAAAGAAAAAGCAGGAGGAAAGCGCTTTTAATATATTCTATAGGAGCTGAAGATGGTCCTTTTGTGGTACAAGAAGGTATCAGTTCAGTAGATCCTACGATCAGAAGACAAGCTTCTTCCCAGGGTTTCAGAAGGAGGTCCAAGAGACTTCCCTCAAAACTCTGATAGAGAGAATATCTATGTAGAGAAGCCGTCCCTGCCTTCATTTTCAGTAGTGGGTCAACCAGAGCATTTTATCATTGTCTGGAAACAATAGAAAACCATTTCAGACAAGTGGGGTCTTCACATTTTGGAGGCAATGTATCCTCTACAATTTGACACATTCCTTAGTGTACTATAAGAAAGGAGGCTCTCCTAGGATGAGTTTGTCTAGCTCCACATATGTTTGAAAAAAGGCCAAAAACATACTGACATTCTATCAAGGCTGTATTGAATCAAACTGCTAACAGCCAAGTGGAGGGTATTAAACTGCCCATCCATTTGTCCCTATCCATGGCGATAGAGACTAATGGGTATGTCAGCGCCCCCTAGCTGGCTTAGCACCAAATTTAAAATCTAAAAGGAAGCCTCCCGCTTCTGTCGGCAGTCATTTTGGTCCTACAACAGCTGGGGTAGGGACGCATGGCGGTTGTCTCCTACCTGTTTTGTTATTTTTTTTATTTTTATTTTAAGGGCCGCATTCTTGTTGCTTGTGCCGGGAGAGGTGATTGCTTCTCCGGAACAGCTTGCTCCATTGCAAACCAGCAAGCTGTAAGTGATTCCAGTGCGTGCCTTGAGTCTCCCTGTAGTCAGGTTAGATTCGGAGCCTGGTGTTGATGTGGCCGAGTGATGTCATTGACGCGCGTCCGGAAGAGAAGCACGGGAAACCACGGAGTGGGGCACCGGTTGCAGGATACCTTCTACCTGCGTTTTTTTTTTTTTTTTTTTTCCTCCTATCACTGACCCGCTTGCATGCTGGGGGGAGAGGTAAGGGCTGTGAGCCAACCACTATTTATCTGGAGGAACCTATCATCACCAGACAAGTGGATAATTCAAATATTAGAAGTAGGGTGTCTCTTAGTATTCAACCGCATTCGTCGAACAAACATATTCAGAACCTCAAAGATGCCAAAAGACCCCATAAAAGCAAGGGTTCTAAAACCTAGCCCTCAGCAGTGTAATACAGCCTGTACCACTGCAAGACAAGGAGGGCTTTTACTCAGTAATTTTTACAGTCCCAAAGACATCGGGGGGGTTCAGAACAATTCTGGATTTGAAGTCCTTGAATTCAAACATAAAGACAACACATTTCAAGATGGAGACCACATCCGCAGAAATCTAGCAGCATTTCTAACAACTGTGTATCTGAAAGAAGCATATTACCACATTAAGATGGCCCCAATCCATCGCATATTCCTGTGGTTCTGCTTCATGGGACAACTCTGGCAATTCAGAGCTCTGCCATTTGGGCTCTCCTCGGCCCCAAGGATGCCCTAGCTGTAGCTCTAGAACCTTTGAGGCGGAAAGGAATAACAATCCTCCCGTACCTAGACTATCTTCTCATTGTGTCCCATTCCAAAAACCTATCGGAATTGAACACCCTGGTGACATCATCTGCAGGATTTGGGTTGGATGGGTAATTTTCAAAAGAGCCAACTACAACCATGTCAGCGTCTGGGTTTTCTGGACATGACCTTTGACACCAAAATCAACCGGGTAACACTGTCCTCCTCAAAATTGAAGGGGATAATCAAGAGTCAAGACCTTGCCACACTGCCCACGAATATATGAGTATTCCGGGAGTAATGAACTCTGCCATTCATATCGTACCATGGGCCAGGAGTCACCTAAGACCCCTTAAAACCTGTTCCTATCTCATTGGAACAAGAATTCGGTCAACACCTCTCAGAGGATTCCCTTGACTCCAAGGGTAAAGTCCGAATTATTATGGGGGATAAATCCAAGAAATCTGCAAAAGGGAACCACTCTTCAGGATCTAAGCTGGCAGAAGGTATCAACAGATGCAAGTCTGTCGGGATGGGGAGGTTGCTGGAACAACATCTCCCTTCAAGGGACATGGTCTCAGCAAGAAAAAGCCCTCCACATAAATGTCCTAGAACTCAGGGCTATTCGACTGTCTTTAAAAGGCCTAAAGAAGTTTATCAAGAACCAACCAGTTCAGATCATGTCAGACAGTATGGTGGCAGTGCTTTACATTAGAAACCAAGAAGGGACTAGGAGCAGGGCCCTAAACCAGGAATCAGAAAAAATATTGAGGTAGTCAGAAAAGAACTTAATGACCCTATCAGCCATTCCCATAGCAAGAGTTTTAAATCTTCAAGCGGACTATCTGAGCCAAAACAGGATGGACCCAGGAGAATGGTGCCTCAACAAAGAAGTACTCAATCAGATCGTCAGAAGATGGGGAAGTCCGGTGGTAGACCTGATGGTGACATGGGAAAACAGGAAGTGCAACATTTTTTTTTTTTCTCTCCAGGATAAGACCTCCAAAAGCTCAGGGATGGATGCCATGGCTCATCCCTGGAACTTTCCCCTAGCATACATTTTTCCACCAACCCCCATGATCCCGAAGGTTCTAAGAAAGATCAGGCACAAGGGAGCAAATGTAATCTTCACAGCTCCAGAGTGGCCGAGGAGAGTGTGGTTCTCAGAATTGATCAACCTAGTGATAGAGGATCCATGGCCACTTCCGATCAGGTCAGACCTCCTTTCCCAGGGACCAGTTCTTCATCAAAACCCAGCCTTTTTGACGCTGATGGCCTGGAGGCTGAAAGGAACTCATTAAGATTAAGAGGACTTTCAAATGTGGTCATAAATACCATGGTGGAAGGTAGAAAGAAGTCCACCTCCAAGATGTACTGCAGGGTCTGGAAAGCTTTTTTATTTTTTTTTGGATGGTGGTCATCTGAAAAAATAGAAATATCTTGCATAAGAACATCTCATATTCTGAGTTTTTTGCAACGGGGTTTGACAAATGATTAAAACCATCAACTTTGAAGGTTCATCTTTCAGCATGATCAGCCTTCTTAGCGAAACAGTTTGCAGAGGATCATTTGGTGAAAAGATATCTAAAGGCAATAACCAGGGTTAGATCAAGAGTAAGAAAAGTTATTCCTCCTTGGGACCTAAATTTGGTACTGGACCAATTGACTCCTCTCCTAGGTTTGAACCTGTAGAGGAAATACCTTTAAAGATACTTACCATAAAAACGGCCATTTTAACCGCAGTAACCTCTGCAAGAAGAGTATCTGAAATTCAGGCATTATCCTCAAAGCCACCTTACACGGTATTTCATCAAGATAAGATAGTGCTAAGGACTAAACCCACCTTTAGATCAAAGGAGGTGTCTGATTTCCATTTAAATCCTTTTGCCCTCCTTTTGTCCAAATCCCAGAGGGGGAAAAGGAAGAAAAGCTGCACAAACTGGACTTGGTTAGATGTGTTTCAATCTACCGTTTTAGAACAGAAGCCTTTAGGAAGACAGATTCTCTATTTGTTCATTTCCAAGGAAAATACAAGGGATTGCCAGCATCAAAGTCCTCCCTCTCAAGGTGGATAACTCATTGCATAAGAAAGGCCTATCTGGAAGCAGGAAAGATTCCTCCAAAAATCCTTAAAGCACACACTACCCAGACGGTAGCTACCTCCTGGACATCAAGAGCCTCTGCTTCTCCAGAACAAATTTGTAGAGCAGCCACCTGGTCTTCAAATTGATAATGCCTGATAAAAGTGGAAATTGATGTGCATGCTTCCGCAGAGGCAAAATTCAGGAGGAAGGTCCTGGAGGCAGCAATTCACCCAGGATCGGTAAGAATATCTTAACCCTTCCTATTCCCATATATACTCAAATCATGTATATGGGCAGACACATGATTATTTTAGTTAAAAAGAAGGGACACCATTTTGTTACCCATCCATTTTTTCTACTGCTTGGGTATGTCCCATTAGTCTCTATCACCATGGATAGGGACACAGAAGAAAGGGAGAAATTTTTCTTACCGATATTTCCTTTTCTTCTGTGTCCCTCCATGGCGCCCCTGCCCATTTAACCATTTCTGCATTATATTTCCCAGCTTTGACAAGTGATGACTGCCGATAGAAGTGGGAGGCTTCCTTTTATATTTTAAATTTGGTCCTACGCCAGCTGGGGGGTGCTGACATACCCATTAGTCTCTATCGCCATGGAGGGACACAGAAGAAAAGGAGATATCGGTAAGAAAAACTTCTCCCTTTCTCACATACGTAAACTGGGCCATTTGACAACCATGCAACCGGTAGGAGCCATAGGGGAATAAACTGCCCCTGTACAGGGATATCCAAGGTCACTAAGAATCTATGGAATAAAAATAACTAGGATTGGTTAAAAAGTGTGAAAAGAAAATTTCCTGTGTCCTTACTACGGTAGGAAAAATGGGTTAGCTCCTCCTCCCAGTCACCAAGTCTTTAAAAGCGAGATCTGGGAAAGAGTATTCAGTTTTTGTTGATCTTACGAAGCTGGTGGATGGAGGCCTCCTTCTTTGAGATAAAATGTATTTTTGTCTGATATAGGGTAAAGGTTTGGGGGCACTGTGGTCCGCACTTTGTGTGGCTTTACCTGGGGCTCTTCCTGGTTCTCTCAAAGGACGCTCTAGGAAATGGGGACGCCCTTTATCGCCTCTGACAGGAAGTTCGGGCCATGCTTTCTACAGGTGGATTGCATACTTGGTGTGCAGCCTTTTCTTGGCTCCTGCAGCATTTAACTTCGGTGGATCAGCATTCTCAGCCCTCTAGTAATTAATATTCATATTGTATGCCTATTTTGTGTCCATCTGGTGATTTGTGCCTTTTATTCTGAGCATTTTTTGAGGCCCCATTCATTATGTCCTCTACTGCTAAACCTTCACAAGCAGACACGACTAAGGCTTCCAATGAAGCAGTGCCCCTAAGCCCAAAGTATGTGCTGCTTGTGACAAGCTATCCTTAATTGATGCTTCCAAGTTGTGTATGGAGTGCATGAAGAAGATTGCGGGCAGTTAAATGCCATCAAAGAGTTTTTTGGGATGATGAGGTCTTCCATGCAGGAGAACTTCTCCACTATGCAAGAATGTGCCAGAAAAAAGTGTAGGTAATGATTGATCTTGAAGAGGGGCCATCTAGTATTCCTGATGAATGCAGTCCTATGGACTTTGACTCTGCAGGATCTTTGGCTAAAGAAGGAGAACTGGTAGAGGATACAGGCTTCTTTTAGTTTAGAAAAGTTGGAAGTTTATGCACAAAACTTTGGTTCTAATAGAAACTCTAATAGAAATATTATGGATTCACCTTTTGTTGGTCAGAAAAAGCCAGCCCTGCTGTTTCCAGTGTACAGATCGATTCAGGAGACTATCAAGTCTGAATGGAGCTATGGGAGCGATTTCCAGGCATTTCTTTTCTGAAGATGACACCGCCATGTGGATCTCCCCTCCCAAGGTGGATGCCGCAATCGCCCAGATTTAAAGAAGAAAAACTACTCTGGAAGATGCCATAGATAAAAGGGCCGACAGTGCCCTCAAAAAGCTGATGCTTCCCCCAAGAATAGATTAGTATCTCTGCCCTTCTTGGACCACATGCTCTTTGGTGATCAAACGGAGGATATTATTATAAAACCATCTGTAGGAAAGACTGCCTTTCTATCCTGGGAAGAGCACAAGCTCTTCCCCTAGAGCAGAATTTTTCAAACAATTGTTTTGGGGGCCAGAAGATACAGACCTGGCTGATCCATACAGGGTCCCAAAGTGGGAAACCGTAGACAGTTTCCCAGGAAAGCACCAGTAGGGGGCAGACTGGGAATATTTCTGCAGGCTTTCCGTCCCATCCAGCCCGACAAATGGGTTCTTCAGACAATAGAGATGGGGTACTCCTTGGAATTTCAGTCTGTCCAAAGTCACCATTTTATTACTTCTCATATATCCAAAAGAAGGCTAAAACCAACAATATTCAAAGAGATCAAGGATCTCCTGGAAGATGGTATCATAGAGGATGTTTCTGCAGACCAAAAGGGTTCTGGGATCTATTCCATACTTTTTCCAGTCAGGAAGCTATCAGGTGGCTAGAAGATGATCCGAGACCTAAAATGGATACATTCCTTCATCTGGATAAGAAGGTTCAGGATAGAGACACCCTCCTCTGTCATTCAAGCTGTTCCACCTCAGCATTCCTCTCCACTAACTGCCTAAAGGATGCCTATTATCACATCCAGATCAGACATTCTTACAGAAGATTTTTGAGATTTGCAGTTTTTGGGAATAACTTCCAATACAACTTTCTTCCCTTCGGCCTGGCCTCAGCCTCCACTGTTTTCACGAAGGTCCTCACCCCATCCATGGCCTTGCTGAGACAAATATATTCAGGTCTTTCTTTACCTGATGATATCCCATTGATAGAAGAATCCAGTGAGAAGGCTCTTCAGAACACGGCCATATGTATGAAATTCCTTTCGAGTCTAGGTTGGGGGACCAACCAAGGGAAAAGCCATTTGTCCCCTTCCCAGATGTTGGTATTCCTAGGCATCCAGTTCAACACTCTCCAGGGAACAGCCTCTCTTGGAAGAAAGATCAGACTACAATCAAGAATCTATGCCTTCATTCCAAACCAGGGACGTTCGGCCAAAGCATCCTCAAAACTTTGCGCAGTCTATCCATACATATTGTGCCCTGGGTAAAGGTTCACATGCGGAAAACCCAACTCAAATTCCTGCAGATTTGGGGAAAAAAACAAAACTGGGACTTCTCTCTAAGGATTCCTGTAGCTCCACAAGACTAGAGTTAACCTGGTGGTTAAAGGATCAAAACATTTCAAAGGGAAAACTTCTACAAGAACCAGTGTGGCAGATACCCACAACAGATGGCAGCACTTCAGTTCACAAACTGAACTCTGTTCAGGGTCTGTTCACCTTGTTCAACACTTCGCATCTTGAAACCGGAAGGGATATGGAGATGCCTCCAGCATTTCCAAGTAGAATTAAGAAACCAGGCAGTCTGCTTCAGATCAGACATGACTGCAGTCAGATACATTCCCAACCAGGGAGGCACGTGAAGTCATCTCCTCACCTGTTAGCAGTCAAAATATTATCATGGGCAGTATAGAATCTCCCGATGCTCTTGGCATCTTGCATATCAGGGATATCAAATATGCAGGCGGAATGGTCCCTCAAAAAGGAGGTGGGTTTACAAACAAATTATTGCAGTCCTAGGCAGGCCAGTGAGGTACTTGATGGTCTTAGCGTCAACACAAAATGTTCTCTTTTCATAGCCAGATGGAAGAACCATAGAACAGTAGGTCAGGATGCTCTCAAGATCAAGTGGAACTTTCATTTTCATTTCTTCTCCTTCTGAATGTATTAAGGAAGCGCAAGGGTCATCTTACAAGCCCCAGTCTGGCCAAGGAAAATTTTGTTTACAGACCTAGTGAAAATGTCAGTTCAGTCTCTTTCATTTCTCTCCTGGGGGTTCCAGATCTAGTCACTCAAGGCCCTGTTCTCCACCCCAACCCAGCCTTCTTGAGGTTGATGGCCTGACAGCTGAACTGCACTCTCTGTGTCTAAGAAACATTTCAGATGAGGTTGCGAACATCTTAATCTCTGGTAGGCAGACTTCTTCATCCAAAATATTACATGATCCGGTGGAGCCAGAAGAAGAACTTATCTATGGATGACATCTCTGCTGCCACAATCCTAGAATTTCTTCATGAAGGGTGTTGGAAGGGCCACAAGCCCTCCTCTCTTAAAGTACAGCTTTCACCCCTTTCTGTCATCTTAGCAACTCCCTTCTCTGAATATGTAGTCAGAAGACATATGAAGGAGATATCTAAGATCAAGCCTACCATTAGGAGAATTATCCCTGCCTGGGACCTAAACCAAATTGCCTCATCCACTCAGTTTGAACCGCTGCAATCTCTTTCCCTAAAGAATAGAACACTTAAGACTCTGTACTTCACTGCTGTCACTTCAGCAAGAAGGATAAGTGAGCTCCGAGCACCAAGCACTCTCGTTCAGCACCTTTATATGGCTTTTCATCAGGATATGTGTTTCTGCAAACCAAACCCTCCATCAGGTCTGAAGTTTCATCTGAATTTCATTTTAGTCAGATCTTTCTTCTTTCATAATTTGGACCTGGTAAGATGCCTTTCAATCTCGACAGGACTAGAGACTTCAGGAAATCTGATGTACTCTTCTTTGGGAAGTTCAAGGGCTCCGCAGCCTCCAAGCCCTCACATGCCGGATAGATAAGAGACTGCATTAAGCTAGCTTACTCCTCAGCCAATAAGGAGTCTTCTTTGGGTATCAAAGCCCACTCTACAAGAGCTATAGCCACTTCTTGGGCCTGGAAGGCAGTTGCTACTCCAGAAGAGATCTGCAAGGCAGCAACCTGGTCTTCAGTTTTGACATTCATCAAACACTACAGCCTTGATCTCCAAGCATCCGCAGGCAGCATATCCTGATTAACCCTTTGAGTGCCAGAGGGGTAGGCATCACATTGCTCTGCAATGCATTGCCTACCCCTCTGGCACTCAAAGGGTTATGGGTAGGATCTTTTTCTCCCACTTAGCCCCCCCCTCCCCTTGTGTGGTATTGGTTGTGCAAGTCCCATTTTCCTTGTCACAGTAAGGACACAGAGGAAAAGGTGAAATTTACTCACCAGTACTGTTTTCCTGTGTGTTCCCCCTCAAGGCTAAATAGAGTGTATAGTCTGATTCCCATTAGCTGGTGTAGGGCCAATCAAAAAAATTCAGATAAAAGGTGCTTCCCCCCCCCCGTTCCGGTTAGTCTTTTTTTGCCCTGCAGCTGTTGCAGGTTAACTGTTTTGGTTCAGCGTGAGGGTTTTTTTTTTTTTTTTTTTTTTTTAATTTCAGCAAGTTGTTGTCTATATTACGGCCACATGCATTGCTGCCCAGGCCAGGGGGATGCCGAACATATGTCCTCTAAAGACCTGACTTCTCCCTCGCGGCTACCGGAACGCCAGATGTGGAAATGACGGCATGCAATGGAATGCAGAAGCTGCAGCCGGGTCCGGGGATCAGCAGCTGGGAAAAGATGAGTGTGAGGGGAAAGATGCCTGCCGGTAGCACACACTGCAGCACAAAAGGACAGGTAAGGGGCAATGCCCTTGTCATCTGCTTAATTTTGGTGGGCCTATGCGTTCCAGACAGATAATCAGCCCCCTGGCTTGCATTTCAATCTGCTATTTAAGTCCTGTGAAAGGTGGCCTCTGGCTTTGTTAACCAGGGTTTGTTTTTTTATTATATTTAGATAAAAGCTAAGTTTTGTTAGTATGTCTGCCTCTAAGCAATCCTCATCCAAGGAGGAGGGTCCTCCAGAACCTAAGGAAGACGAGGGGAACCAGAATCTAGAGAACTCCTTAAATTGTCCTAATCAATTGCCTATGACAGACCCTAACAGGTTATGTCTAGAATGCCTTAAGAATATTTCAGGTCAAGGAATGCAAGGGCAATTTTCTGATTTTCTTACACAGATGAAATCCTCCATGCAAGATACATTTACAGCTATGCAGTCTGCCCCTAGAAAGCACCAAAGAGTTGATAATCCTGGTGAGGGTACGTCTACGGGGGGTCTAGATTATGAAGATAGTGGACCTGAGTTATCAGCATACTCCTCTGAGGAAGAGTATGAAATAGTGGATGAAGATTGCCGTTTTAATTCTGAGAAAATGGAGGTCTTCTTGAAGATAGTTAGAAAGTCCCTGGGTCTTGTGGAAGGAAAAAAAGGAGCTTAATTTCATATGTGCGGCATTCCTAGGCCAAAAGAAGCAGATCCCAGTATTCCCAGTCTATCAGGTAGTTACTGAAATTGTTAACTCTGAGTGGAACATAGCAGATAAGAGTGTCATTCTCAAAAAGACTAAAGAGGATGTATCCTTTTGAAGAAATGGAAACTGAAGGTTGGTCTAGTCCCCCTAAGGTTGATGTGGCAATTGCAAAAATAACAATCCCAATGGAGGATGGCTCTTCACTCAAAGACAGTATAGATAGGAAGATGGAGGCAACGCTTAAAAAGCAGTTTACCTTCTTGGGACAAAGCCTGAAGGTGGCAACAGCCATGTCATGTGTCTCCAGGGCTGTCATAATGTGGCTGACTAATTTGGAAGAACGCATTGAGTCCTCAGTATCAAGATCAAAACTGATGAAAGAAGTGGCTAATATTAAGGAGCCGATTGGGTTTTCTTGTGATGCTTCTATGGATGCCATTAGATTGTCAGCCAGAGCCTCTTCCCTATTAGTTACTACCAGAAGAGCACTTTGGTTGAAACCATGGGGGGCTGACCCTTCATCAAAATCAAAGCTGTTTTCCCTGCCGTTTACAGGCAATTTATTGCTTGGAGATTGCCTGAGTGAAATAATCTCCAAGATGACAGGGGGGAAGAGCTGGTTTCTGCCTCAAGACAGAAGATCAAAGTCATCCCCACAGAGATCATCCTACAAGAACTGTAGGCAGTACTTTCGGGACACTAAACATTTTTCTCTGTTGTCCAACACAGGTTACTGGTATCTTTGGGTAGGCGATCCACCCCTTTAAGAGTAGGCAGGAACAATTCTAGAATTTATTGCAGGGGGTGGAGCCTACCTTCCCTCCTTGGCTGCAACTAGCCATCCAGTTCTAGAAAGATTTGTTCCTTGGTTAAGGTAACACAAGCAAGAGAACAGTTCTGCTATAACTTTAGACGTTTTTTATTTTTCTGTTAGAAATGGAATATCACCATTAGGTGGATTACCATAACTGACAATGCCCTTAGATGTGGCTAGCTCAGTGACCAGGTGCTTTTTGTGGATCTTAAGCCTTGGGGGGAAAATCTTGGTTACATGTTCTTTCCTCAGGAGTCGCCCACCGAGGTTTCTTCTTACTACATGGTAATCTGAAGACCGAAGATCTGCAGGAGAGGTGAGCAACCCTTTGAGTGCTGCAGGTCCACTTGTCCCACAGTGCCCCTCCGCACAGAGGTGTTTTCATTTGGAGTTCCTATTGCACGCTCCTGCGCTCCTTGGGTCTATCTGTATGTCTGTTGGGTGTTTTGGAGCAGGTTTATGTGGTAACTTAACCCTTTAGCAGCTGGTTTTTACCTTTTGGGGGGTTATTGTCACTTTCCCTACTGGGTTCAGTGTTTTTTGGGTCTTCTAACTTGTTTTAGTGATGTCTCATGTACTTTTATTTCACAGTTTTAACTTTGCTTTACCGCATAGACACCATTGCTCCATTCACTCCTATGGGACTGTACAGTTTGGGACATATCTCTGCAACCACTCAACGTAGTGACTTCAGAGATGGCTCATTTTAATTGTCTGACCTTGCTCTATCATCTGGTTCAGGGGGCTTGGGGCACTGCTGGGATACTTATTCTGGGAAAACTAAATTTCCCACAAGCCCTTCGCACGCTCGTTTCTGATTGGCTCCTGCAGCGACAGCCATTTTGTGCCTCTTCTAGAAAGAGTATCCTACGCAGGGCTTGGACTCTCCTTCTCTCCTCTGCAGATTAACCCTTTGCCTGCCAGATAAGAAGTGTATTTTAGTGATTTCTGGGGTGAAATTTTAATCTTTCACACTGTAATTGGGGGGATTCATTATATTAAAAGTTTTTGTCACTGTGAGAATGTCTAATCTGTTGGAGCCAGGCCTAAGACTAAGGATGCTGGGGTCTCTGTGTCCCCTATTGTGCACTGTTCCTCATGTCATTCAGGGTTACCTAGAAAATTCTCAGGTCATTTATTCCAAGCATGTTCTGATGTCCCTGAGCCTCTCCCAGAGATCTCCAGCCATGCATTAGAGACAGTTTGGGTGCAAGAGTTCAAGGCTGCTACTAGGGAACTTTGGTCTACATTGCAACTCTTTCCATCACAGTTACAGGGGGTCTTCCATTCTTGGCAGACCCCCTTTTCAGTCAAAAAGCAGAGAAACGCCATCTGTTCAACGGCGCTATTCAGTCTCTTCTGGATAAGGATGTTCTAGAGCCAGTTCCAGTTCAGGACAGAGTTATGAGTTTTTGCTCAAACCTCTTTGTGGTCTCCAAGAAGGATGGTGGTTGTCGTCCCATTTTGGATTTGAAAGATCTCAATTCCTTTCTGATCAGGACTCATCACCAGGAGTAACTAAGGACGGTGATTGTTGCTATGTCCCCGGGGGAATTTCTTGCTTCTCTGGATCTTTAGGACGCGTCTCTGCACATCGCCGTTCATCCAGAGAGCCAGCAGTATCTCAGATTTGCCTGCGACCGAGGGCACTTTTCAGTTTTCTGCTCTTCCCTTTGGTCTGACTACAGCTCCTCAGGTCTTCAACCAGGCCCTGGGAGCTTTAGTATCCGTCCTCCATCGGGACGGCATCAGAGTTACTCCATACATGGACAACCTGCTTCTGAAAGCCCCTTCTGCGGAACGTCTTCATCAACAGGTTCAGGACTGCATTCATGCTCTTGCCCATCATGGGTGGATCATCAACATGGACTAGTCGGATCTTGTTCCATCCCAGCATCTGTCCTTCCTGTCCTTCTCTTTGACACTCAACAGGGCATGGTGTTTCTCACGGAAGAGGTAGCTTACCAGATCGCCCACAGGGTTTCTGCTGTTCTGGCTCACGATCCAGTTCCAGCCAAGAAGCTGTCCTTTCTAGTGGGGAAATTCATCTCCACCATAGAAGCGGTCCCATTTGCCATGGCGCACACCAGGGAACTCCAGAGGTTTGTGATCCAGGTGTGCAGGGGTCAGCTGGACCTTCTGAAGACGTCTGTCACTTCCTCTTCATGTGGAACGGAGTTTGTCCTGGTGGCTCGACCTTTCCAATCTGCTGAAGGGCAAGTCCTTCCTAGTTTCCTTCTGGACCACGGTGATGACGGATGCCAGCCTTTCTGGATGGGGAGCGGTCCTGGGTCGCCTGAGTGCTCAGGGTCGGTGGTCTCTGGAGGAATCTCTCCTTCCCATCAACATGTTGGAGCTTCGGCCGATATTCCAAGTTCCTCGTCATTGGACTCCCCAGCTGGAAGAATGCCCAGTCCGGGTACAGCCCGACAACGCCACGGCCGTGGCCTACATCAACAAGCAGGGTGGAACAAGATGTCTCGCCGCTTGGTTAGTGGTCAAGGCTGTTTTTGTCCTGGGCAGAAGAACACGTTCCTGCCATATCCGCAGTACACATTCCTGGTGTAGACTACGTCATGGCAGACTTCCTCCATCGACACACGGACAGCGGAGAGTGGGAACTGCACCCAGAGGTGTTCTACCTCATCGTTCAGAAGTGAGGCCTTCCTTGCATCTATCTAATGGCGGCAAGATACAACCAGAAGGTCCTGAGATTCTGCTCTTGCTGGAGGGATCCTCTAGCTCTAGAGGTGGATGCCATGTCCATTCCATGGTTTATTTCCTCTGGCTTACATCTTTCCTCCCCTTCCCATGTTGCACAGGTTGTTACAGAAATTGAGATTGGAGTGCTGTCCAATCATTCTGATTTGCTCCGTACTGGCATCAGCAGGTTTGGTTTCCAGAGCTTCTGGATCTGTCAGTGGCAGAGCCATTCCGGATCTTCTTCTACAGGGTTACCTGTGGAAGGTGCATATTCATCTTCTGGCTTTGACGGCTTGGAATTTGAATCCTCAATACTGAAGAAGGATTTGTCTTCTAGTGTGGGGGCTGCTATGCTTAGTGCCGGCAAACAGGTTTCTTCTAAGGCCTGCCATCGTGTTTGGTCCACCTTCCTATCTTGGTGTGCTGATGGGGATCTCTCTCAGGATTTTGATCTGCCTACGGTCCTGACCCTCTTGCAGGAAGGCATGGATAAGGGCCTCTGCTTGAGTTCTCTCAAGGTTCAGACCTCTCTCTCTCTGTTTTCTTTCAGAGACGCATTGCTATTCTTCCTGATGTCAAGGTGTTCTTCCAGGGCGTTGCTCATACTCGTCCTGTCTTTAAGACTCCCGCTCCTCAGTGGGACCTTAATTTGGTCTTGGGAGTCCTTCAGCACTCTCCCTTTTAGTCCTTGGCTACTATTCCTCTACGCCTGCTGATGTTGAAAATGGCTTTTCTCCTGGCAATCACGTCTGTCCGCAGTGTCGCGGAGTAACATGCTCTGCCCTGTAAACCACCCTATTTGGTGTTTCACAAGGACAAGGCGGTGCTTCGCCCTTCTCAGGAGTTTCTCCCGAATGTGGTCTCTGAGTTCCACATAAATCAGGAGATTGTGGTGCCTTCCTTCTGCCCTGACCCTACCTCTGACAAGGAGAGGGATCTCCACTTTTTTAGATGTGGTGCGTTGTCTCACGTTTTATGTACATCGCACCGAGTCCTTCAGACAATATGACGAGCTGTTTGTCATTCCTGAGGGCCCCAGGGCAGGAAGACCTGCATCCAAAGTGACTATCGCATCTTGGATCAAGTCCACTATTCGTAAGGTTTACGAGCTAAAGAAGAAGCCCGTCCCCTTTCAGGTTACGGCTCAATCTACCAGATCTTTTGGGGCTTCTTGGGCTTACAAGAATAGGCCTCTGTTGATCAGTTGTGCAAAGCTGCCACTTGGTGGTCTGTACACACCTTTTCGAAGCACTACCGTGTTGATGTGCTGGCCTCGGCTGATGCCAGCTTTGGGAGGAAGATCCTGGAGGCAGTCTTGTCTGTCTAGGATCTTCTTTGGTTCTTGGTGCTTCCTTCACTTTTGAGCCCGGTTGGCTCTAGTTCAGTGTACTGTGTAACAGTTTTGGGGTGGTGTTACCTCTGTTCACTTCATTTGTTTTGTTGGGCTATCTCTGATCTGATGGTTCATATCTGCTTTGGTGACTTTGGGGGGGCCTTGCGCCTGGTCCTTGCCTTACTTCCCCCCTATGGGAAACTCAATGGTTGGACATCCCAGAGTTACCAGTAACCTGTACTGGATGACAGAGAAAAGAGGATTTTAGTCTTGCCTGTTAAATCCTTTTCTCTTAGTCCATACAGGTTACTGGTCTCCCACCCTGTCAAGGGACCATGCTTGGCTCTCCTGTGGCAGACCTTCGGGGTTATGCTCACAGTAGTCTTCTTTCCCTTCCACTATCTAGTCAATAGTAAGTGTCTCAAATCTTCCTGGAGCTGACTGGCTAGCTGTAGCCAAGGAGGCAGGGTAGGCTCCACCCCCTGCATTCAATTCTAGAATTGTTCCTGCATAATTAAAGAGGCGGATTGCGTACCCAAAGTTACCAGTAACCTGTATGGACTAAGAGAAAAGGATTTAACATGTAAGACTAAAATTCTCTTATTGGGAGAATCCTGCAAGTATAACACCAAAGCCACCCTCAGGAAATAGTTTGATGCACTATGCAAGTAATTATCTGGAGGCATCAGGGCCTTTTCAGATTAGTCTCCTAACTGAATCTGAGAGGCTCAGGATGCGCAGGTGTCTGTAGCCCTCGAGGGGGTCACATGACCCACACTAGTTGTGAGGCAGCTCCTGCACTTCTCATACACTTTCAGCATTTGCAACCGGTCACTTCCTCCTTCTGATCCCTCTCCCCACCTTGCGGTCATCTCTCTGTCCTTAAATTATTCTGGCTGGGACAGTTCCTTTGTGAGTGTAGGTACCTTGCCAAACTGTGTACCTGCACAGATCTGCAGCACCAGTGTGCCATGAGATGTCTCAATCGGCAATTAGATTCACTCATTGGTGAGTGGTCTTGTGTTGTGCTCAATGTCTGCCGACTTAGCACCTTAGTAAACTGATTAGGTGTTCTTGTCACAGCTCCCCTAGTAGAGATGTCATTTCAATTGAAGTGAGTTAAGTCTTGTGTAAAAACACCAAGAAGCTGAAATCTAATACAACGTTCTGTCTGCCTGGCAAAAACACCCAGGTGTGTCAATACTGGTGTTCTCATCGGTGTGTGATTTTACACAGAAGTGGCCAGGGGATAGGTAAAGCCCTCCTGACCACTCCTGTGAAAATCTCTGCAAGAGTGTTATGGGAGCAGGATTTATTATTTATTTATTTATTTTTTAATACATGAGTTGGTGGTTGGGGAAGCCATCTTGTCTAGTCCTGTGCAAATCTCTGCAACAGTTTGCAACATACCACCATCCACATTATGTGGTGTTCAATTGCCCTTGCTCTCCTGTCCTTCCTACCTTTTGCCTCTTCTCATTTCCCTCCCTTCACTCCTTTCTATTTCTCCCTTCCCTTTCACCGCTTTGGGTGTTCTTTAAAAACAACCCTTTGCCCTCTCTGGCCCTATCCCTTGTGTTATGGCACATTGTCACATCACTACTGGTTACACATCATCCAAAGCCCACGCCTCCATGACCTTTCTCTATGTGGCCAGCTCCATGCCTCTCATAAAGTTATACAGTGTTTATACATACTTAAATATCCTGTGCTCCATACTAGCCTCTGTTCAAAAAACTTTTTTTTTTTTTTTTCTTTTTTTTTTTTTTTTTCTTTTTTTTTTTTTTTTTTTTTTTAAGAGCTATATTTTATTGCCTGTTAATGGGCCTCAGGTAAGAGATCAGCTTTTATGAAAATAAATAGCTGTACAAGCAATCAAATGGGATGTTTACTCAAGTATTAAAATGCGAGTTTAGAATTCTGTTTTTGGAATGTAACCTAAAATAACTTTTTTCAGTTGCTTGCTATGTAAGTTGTAACTCTATGGGGTAAGGACCTCCTATCCTAATGCATGCATGCCTAGTCTACCCCTTATGATAAGTCTGTTTATTTAAATATTCGACTATTGCACTTATTTTATCCCCTCAGTATTAAATGTAAACTGTAAAGAGCTACATACACCTGTTGACACTGTGTGTGATTAAAAATCAGTCGTTTCCAACTACAATAGTCATTTACAACATTCATGCTCTATTTTTGATTCATTTGACTTTATTTTAATGGACGAGATTTGCATTTCTTTCAACAACAAAGACATTTCTAAGTGACCCCAAACTTTTGAACAGTAGTGTGTATGTATGTATAGCGATGTGTTGCACGCACACACAGGACTTCAAGAAGATATGTGATAACAAAGTTGTTTGTTCAATCAATGTTTCTGATGCAATACAAGAAGCCTTTGTCAGGATAATTCACAGCAAACAAAAAGATCACCCTTATAAACCTTCCTACTCATGTTATGGCGGCCAAAACGGACGTAATTAAGGGTAATAAATTAATTAAGTTAATTACCTGTGCAAGTGAAGTATGTGAAGAAACCTAAGAATTA
Organism: Rhinophrynus dorsalis; assembly: GCA_037306005.1. Taxonomy (NCBI): domain Eukaryota; kingdom Metazoa; phylum Chordata; class Amphibia; order Anura; family Rhinophrynidae; genus Rhinophrynus; species Rhinophrynus dorsalis. Next base: position 536,082,321 of record CM074718.1, on the reverse strand, counting down.
ACAATACTGCCATCAAAAAATAATATATATCTTCCAAACCAAATAGATGCATAATATATAATAATGTCAAGTCTATGTAACAGTATAATCATATAAGTGTGGCTTATTAGGATTTGAGCGATGTATGTCTACCCTTAGTGCTGGCTACATTGACAGTTGTGATGAATGCTCGCTATAAAATAGGTATATAAAGATATGGTTATACTGTTATGTAGATTACATTTATTATATATTATGCATCTATTTGACTTTGAACATATATATATATATATAATTTTTTTTTTTTTTTTTTTTTTGCACCCCGTTATGTGCCAGAGGGTTATCCAATGCATTGCAAAGCAATGTGTTTCTCATAAAATAGCTCACCCTTTTCGGGAAGAAATCCCTTCCATTTGTAAACCTTATAAAGCATAGTGAATTTTAGGCCCTGATATCCATAAAATAACATGTAATAGAGATGTTTAAGTGGAACTGTATGTAGTAGAATAACCAAAGGAATTGCTAAAGTAGAATTATTTCATGCTGTGTGTTTATATACAAAATTATAATACATTTCATTCCCACTTCTGCACCTACAGGTGGCTACCTTCTATATTTTTGTGTTTCTTAATTCATTTTGATTGTACTATGTTTGGAATAGATATATTTGTCTTTGCATATTATTCCCTTACCCTAAATCAGTGGTTGTCAATATTTTTGGTGAAGGCACCCTTAACATGCTTTCTGGAATTTTCAGGACACATCTAACATTTTATGACATCTGCCTAGCTCATAATAATAAAGGGAACAAATTCATAAATATATAGTTCTTTCTAGGCCTCACAATCCGTATAACAAAACAGTGTGTAGAGCAGTTTTTAAACTCAGCGTTTCCTGCCAAAGCTGGCTTCAGCTGAAGCCAGGACATCCACACGATAGTGTTTGGGGAAGGTGCGCACAGAAGATCAAGTGGCCGCCTTGCACAGCTGTTCAGCAGAGGCCTGATTCTTGTAGGCCCAGCAAACCCTTATATACCTGGCAGAGTGTGCTGTAATGCGGAAGGGAACAGGTTTCCCTCTGAGCTCATAAACTTTGCGGATAGCAGACTTAATCAAGGATGCAACAGTCACCTTGGACGCAGCCAGACCAGCCAAATAAGGCATCAGTCTTACAGAGGGGCTCAGTGCAGTGCAGTTAAGGCAATGCACCTCACTCAATCAGTGGCGATCCCTCTACTTGTCAGATTTGGGGTCAGGACAAAAGGAAGGCACAATAATCTCCTGATTGTGGAACTCAGAGACCACCTTAGGAAGAAATTTTATGGGAGGTACGCAGAACAGCCTTATCCTTGTGAAACACTAGCAAAGGCAGTTTGCAGGACAACTCTGACAGAGACCACAGCCAAAAGAGAGGCCATCTTACACGTCAGAAGACATAGAGGAATGGTAGTAAAGGACTCAAAAGGAGGCCTCTGCAAGACTCCCAAGGCAAGGTTAAGGTCCCACGGAGGAGTGTGAAACTTGTAAGCAGGGTAAGCATGAACAACGCCGTGAAAGAAATGCTTGAAATCGGGTGACATGGCAATGCACCTCTGGTAAAAAAAACGATAGAGCTGAGGTCTGGACCTTCAAGGATTTAAGGCTAAGGCCCTTGTTCACACCATCCTGCATAAAGGATAAGATGGATGGAAGGTGAAACTCCTGCAAGGGCAAATCCCTGTCCAGACACCAAGAATAAAAAATAGAACAAACCCTGTGGTACACCTTCGAGGGCACAGGTTTCCTGGCTTGGATCATGGTGGAAACCACCTCAGGAGAAAAGCCCTCCCTCTTCAAGATGGAGGCCTCAACAGCCATGCCATCAAAGCCAAGATGTCCACATCCTCTCTCCACAGGTAACCCTAGAGGAGGAGATCTGGTCTATGTGGCAGAGGAAATGGATCCTGAGAAGCCAGCGCCAGCAGTTCTGGAAACCCAAGGCTGTCTGGTCCAATAAGGTGTGATAAAAATGACTGACACACCGTCCATCTGAATCTTCCTCAGTACCCTGGGAAGGAGTGGAAGTAGAGGAAAGTAGGCTAGATGAAATTGCCATGGAATTGACAGAGCATCCACCACGAATGCCAAAGTATCCCTCCAGCGAAAGCAAAAGATCTGAACCTTCCGTTTTGTTTTTGGTGGCCATCAGGTCTAGCCAAGGAAGACCCCACTTCTGCAAACCTCCGGATGGAGTACCCACTATCTGGGGTCTACCGTTTGGCAACTGAGTAAATCTGCCAAGACCTTTTCTACGCCTGGAATGTGTACTGCGGAAATGGCAGGAACATGCAAGTCTGCTCAGGCTAAAATAGCCTTTATCTCCAGCTGTGCTTCCAATGCCTCTTTGCTTGTTGATGTAGGTGACGGCTGTCTCATCTGACAGAACGCGGACTGGGCATCCCCTGAAGTGGGTGGTCTAATACCCCAGAGCATCGAGAATCACCCTGAGCTCCAAGATGTTGATAGGAAGGAGGGTTTCCTCCAATGACCCTGTACAACCAGGTGACCCAGGACGGCTCCCCAGCCGAACAGGCTGGCATCCGTCGTTAGTACGGTATCTCAACGGTCTCCCTTTCCGCAGGTTGGAGCTGTCCAACAGCCAGTAGAGGTCTAGCTTTGCCTCTGGGGGGAAGAGAGGTGATCCAGAAGGGCTGGATCCCCCCAGCAAACTCTGATTATGATCCTCTGAAGTTACCTGGTGTGAGCCATGGAGTACGGCAATGCCTCCATGGTAGATATCATCTTGCCCACCAGCAAGGAAAATTTCTTTGCCGGAGCAGAAGTCCACTTTAGAGAATGAGACACCTTGGACTTGAACTGCTGTACAGAAACCACCATCAGAAAAATCATGCCCTGATGAGTGTCAAACCGGAGACAAAGGAAAACCAGGTCCTGAGACAGGACCGGAGCAGACTTGTCCATATTCAGGATCCATCTGTGTTGTAGTAGGATCTGCGCACAGCCTTGGACCTAAGGGTTCAGGAGATCCTTGGAGGGAGCCTTCAAAAGAAGGTCATCCATGTAAGGAGTTGCTTCAATCCCCTTGGTGTGCAGGAAGGCAGTCAGTGCCCTCAAGACCCTGACGAACACCTGAGGAGCCATGGTGAGCCTAAAGGGTAGGCCGGTGAACTGAAAGTACCCTAGTTTGCAAGAGAACCTGAGGTACTTCTAACTGTCCGGATGAATTGGAATGTGCAAGTATGCATCCTGCAGATCCAATGAGGCCAGAAATTCCCCTGGACACATCACTGCAAGGACTCCATTAGGTAGTGAATACGGGCCAAATTAATTGAGATCCAGGATAGGATGGAGGCTGCTGTCCTTCTTGGGAACAAGGAAGAGTTTGGAAAAAACCTAAACCTCTCTCTGGCTGAGGTACCAGAGCTTAGGACTCCCTTGTCCAATAGAGCCTGAACCACCCCATTGAAAAGATGGAGCTTTTCCTGTCCCTGAGGGGAGTGAGAAGGGAAGAACTTGGAGGGAGGTAGGGAGGTGAAGGGAATCCTGTAACATCCTGAAACCATCTGTAATACTCACTGATGGGCAACAGAGCCTGTCCAAGTACTCAAATAATGCAGGCGACCACCCACCTGTATATGTGGGCCATGGTTCGTCAAGTCATGCTGAAAAATGTTTGGTGGGTTTGGGTTTGGAGGTGTGTTTTGACCTCCACTGCTGCCTGGACTTGGGGGTGGAACACGGGGTGCTGGCTTGAGGCGGTGCCAGATTTGGCCTTTGCGCTTTGATTTGGGTGAGTACTAAAGGAATGCTGTTTCCTTGCCTGAGGATTATGCTTAGGAATCTGAGGAAACAAAGTGCTCTTACCCCCAGTGGCTTTACTAATAATGTTGTTTAGTTCAGAGCCAAAGAGGGAGGTACCCTGAAAGAGAAGAGACACTAGTGATTTCTTAAAGATCAGATCAGCAAACCAAATCTTAAGCCACAGCGTGCGTCTGGCAGCATCAGAGAAGGCGGAGGCCTTAGTCTCAAGCCTAATGGCATCAAACAGGGCATCAGTAATATAGTGCTGAGCCTCAAATGTTATGCCTCATGTCATTACAATGGGGAATAAGTTAGATTAATTGTCAGTTGGGGTTAAGAATTTTTGGGCAATGGCACCTTTAAACGACTTTGTGCTAACAGCAGTTGTGTTTTTTTTTTTCTCTCTAGTAGCTGTGGCTCCGGAGTAGAGATATGGTACATATGGGGGAAGAATGTAATTATGAGGGGAGAGTCCTGAAATTGCATTGCCCACCGCTATATCGGGTGTACTCTGAACAGCTGGAGAGGTTAGAGAGCCACCTTTGATCAACGGGTGGCCCAGGATGTTTGGTCTAGCCCAGAGGGCAAGCATTCTATCAGTTTTTCTGGAATTTCAGTCCATCCATCTGGCTCTGCCAACACAGGTCCCAGTTGCTTTGCAGATAACCATTTCAGATCCAGTCCGACAATCCTACAGTGGTGACATGTCAAGGGGTACCAGAAATAAGGTTAGATGTTCTGTTGATCCTCTACTGTTCCAGCAATATTGGCAATTTATATCCCAGGAGTAGACAATGCAAAAGTGAACTATCTCAGCCCACAGTTCCTGGATCTCTGGGAATGGGAAATTTCAAATTCCATAACTTGGAAGTGGTGTCTTCCAGTTGTGGTTCTTATGGTGTCTTGACATGATGGTAATACCTTGCCGGTTTCCCCTGGCCTACATGATTCCTCCTGTTCCACTGATCTCAAGTGTGTTCAGAAAGGTCAAGATGGATCAATCACACATTGTTTTGATCGCACCTCACTGGCCTTTCAGGACTTGGTTCACTGATCTGATCACCCTGGCTGTAGATGAGCCATGGCATCTTCCTGTTCTAGTTCTCCTCTTTCATTGTCTGCTTTGTCATCCAGAAATAAAGAGGTTAGCTTTGACAATATGCCTCTTGAAGCAGATATCTTAATAGAGAAGGGCTTCTCTGGTCCAGTCATTGCAACTTTGCTTAAAGCCTGGGAGTCAATTTTATCCATGATTGTGTTTTGGTCTTTGTTCTTCAGATGGTGTGAAAAATATGGTTCTCATCCCCAACTTTTTTTAGCCTTCCAGGGATTTTGGCCTTTATCTAGGACACATTCCACTAGGGTCCTCAACTTGGTTCCATCAAGGTGAAAATCTTATCCTTGTTGCTTCTTTTTCAGAAGTGTTACCGGCTGCTGAGACTTTTGTTCAGGGGGTTGGGTGTGCCTACCCTATCTTTATGGACCCCACTCCTCCATTTTACTTGAATCTTGTTCAGCGTTTTTCAGAGGAATCCTTTTGAACCTTTGACTTCTGTATATCTTCATCTCCTGACTGTTAAGACTATGTTCCTTCTAGCTTATTTCTTGTTAGGAGTGGCCAATATGTAGGCTTTGTCTTGTAAGGCTTCTTTTCTGATTATTCAATCACGTAAGGTGGTTGAGCATACTCTTTGGGTGTCTTCCCAAGTGGGCGTCGGATTTACATATTGTGCTTCCTTATTTGTCCTGATCCATCTAATAGGTGAAAAGGATCTGCACTGTGAGGGTGTAGTCGGATGTCTCAAACATTGTTATTTGCACTACATTATTTAGCAAGTTTTGTATGTTATACCCAATGGCCAGCATGTGGGCCAGGCGACTTTTAAGTTGACAGTTGCCTCCTGGTTCAAGGCAACCATTCTCCAGGACTGTGTTGTCAGGAAAAGATAAGCTCCTTTTTGGGTGTTGGCGCATTACGCTAGAGAGGTGCATGCTTCTTGGTCCTACTGGACTCAGTCCACTGAGTAACATTTGTGCAAGGTGGTGATGTGGTTGTTCTTTCAGATTTTAATAAAACATTAGTTAATGTGCTGGCATTTGCTGAGGCCAGTGTTGGGAGAGAGAGGTCCTCCAGGCTATGTGGGGGTCTTTTCCTCTCATTTCTGATAACCTTTCTTCATTTTGTTAAATTCTGAGTAGTGATGCTTGATGCCTGAGGTTCACGGTTTTCTTTTTGTTTTGACACTGAGACTGGATTTGCTGTTGGGAGTTTTTTCTCCCCCTCCTTTTTTTGAGACAGTTATGTCCCTGTGGTTCCTATGTTCCACAATGGAGAAAAGGCTATTTTTGTGTACTTTCTTATTCTAGTTTGGACTAGAACTCAGTGACAGAATCCTGCAATTCAAGGACACACATCCAGATACAATTACAAACTCCAAATTATTGATTTAAAAAAATCTTGAGAATAGAAAAACTGTCAGCTCTCTGAATTCATATGATATAATAGGGTATGATATATATGAGAATAAAACCGATCAATGTTATGTTAAGTCACTGTGACTATGGTTTTCTGCTTGAAAAGAGAGACCAATCTAAAGCTTGCCCCTGTAAAATAATTATACCTGCCCTTCAATAAGTTATTTAATATTTGACTTTCGCTGGCTTAGGCATTCTTTAAGCCAGTGTTATCTGTGCAAACCCGTTCTCACTTCTCTGTCCATTTTCCAGGTCTGTTGGAGCCAGCTGAATGTTTAGGGGTCTGTCGTGTTATATCACACACAGCAAAGTGCACTACGACAATGAAGGAGACCTAAGCATTGGTCAGATGAATTGGAGCTGGTTTGCAGAGACACTGTCAGCTTAAGGTGACATCTCAGACTATCTTTATTACAACTGATTATATTTTCAGCTTTGAGGGCCGAGGGGATATGCAACTCAGTGCAGTTGTCATCCCTCTTGGTCCTCTAATCTATAATAATAATGTGTACGTACGCAAGCTGGTGTTTTTCAAGGGTGTTTTGCATGTTTGGGTGTATGAGCAACAGCCTCCAGTCTGCAATGCATTACTTCACCCATTGCCAGCCCAAGCTTGCGGCCAGCACAGATCCAGAAAATATCCCGTAACTTCTATTTAAATAAATAGCTATAGTACACTATTTATAAGAAGGACCTAGCATACAAGAAATCCTTGGTGGATTAAAGTGTAGAAGGAAGATCCAGTTGTTTTAGTAATGGCATCACAATCAAACTAGCTCCAATCATGTTTTTTCATGACTTACCTGGTAAGTCCATTGTCACTAAGGGGTTAAACTATAGCTGAATACCTGGCCAAAGCTTTATCGGTTATGGAGTCAGTCTCACAAAGAAGCTTTGCAGCGAAACTCCATGTTGGGCAGTTCTCCGCACCAGTGTAGCGCACTGTGTGGCACCCCCTAATGGCATTTTCATCACTTTGTAATTTGAGTCTGAGGCTGGTGCTGGGGGAGGGCGGGGGAATGGGCACCTGTTTGTGGTGGATAAGATCTGTTGGAGTGTTCACCTCTGTTTATGGGGTCAGGGAAAACCTGCAGAGGTTTAGAAATGTTGTTAGTTTGTGAGGGCATGGGAGGGAAAGGCTTGCTCGAAAACTAGAGGGGATATCTGGCTGAGGGAGACAGACCTTGAAATGTGGAGGGACACTTTGTGCATCTGGTGGGTGAAGAGACTTGTGGAAAGACAAAGAGGTGACAGACGTGGATGAAGAGGAAGGGAAAGAACTTTTATGACTGCCAAAGGGACCAGGCTTGGAATGTAGACAGTGTATAGGCGTGTTCCAGTGGATAGTGGTACACATCTATGTGTAATTATGTGTACATATTAGTGTATTTGAGTTTGACATATGTGATATAAGTAACGTGTATTCAGTAAATGTGAAATGGTGTATAGTAAGCCATCAGTTATATGCAGGGGTGGAAAACATATTGTCAAGGTGTACTAGAGTAATTGAAGACATTTCCAATCTATCCCCAAGGGGGTAAAACAAATTATTCCTGGCTCTAAGTGGCAGTCAGATATTTCCCTGGATCAAAATCCTATCTGAATATTCCCTTAAAAAAAGGAAGGCGAAGTGTAGGCACTATATAAAGTGAAGCTGCCATGTAGTAATTGAGAATATGGAAATCATTAATGCAGAAAGAAAAGAAATCGACTTATAGGCATTCTTACATACCCCATATGTGGACACAAAAGGAAGTACTGACACAGAAAGGTATATAACTTTTATTCTTGTAATAAAATAAAAGAAAGGACTGGGAGTATATTCACTGTAATTAAAAAAAAAACTTCACACAAGAATGGTAATTTGGGAAAACCACTCCCAAAATGCATAATATCAGAATGTGATACAAATTCACCTAATACTTAAAGGGATAGTAATGGCTAAAATAAAGTAGATCGCAGAGTCTCCATTATGGTAAGCTTAACACGTTGTGCTATGTGTTATAACTTACATTGTTATAGTATTAAAGATCTGCCATGTAATAAGTTCCCCCTCCCCTTGGAGCTGCAATCTGGTCGTGGGACCGGACAGACGCAACAAGAGACCAACTTAATACAGTAAGTATAAAGAAATCCCTTCCCCCCCCCCCTTGACGAAGGATGGCAGGATTTTCCTTTGCTTACTGCAGTTTGTCCCTGACCGCTCTCCATCCGGATCATGCAAGGATGAGCGTGACATGACCAGAAGGAGCAGTGCAGGGATCCTTTTACATGTCATATATTTTAAACTATAGCAATGTAAGTTATTTCACGTAGTGAAACGTGTGTTGCTTAGCATAATGAAGAATTTTAGCCATTACTATCCCTTTAATGGGCAAGGTTCCAAACCAATTGAATATATTAACAAGGCTAACATTGTCAGAAAAAAATTACAGCTTCCAAAGGCATATAAAAAGCAGTTGGTGCTTACTATTTATACATAATGCACAAGCTTATTAATTATCAAAATTTCAAAAAGGAATTGGTAATATTCCCAAACTAAAAATCTACTAGCAGACCACTATGATACAGATACATCAACAGATGCTCAAGTTGACAAAAATAAATCCATTGTTAATCTGGTTCAGAGATCTCTGGGGGGGAATTCACATTAACCCTATTATCTATCTTATAACAGAAACATATTAGCAGATACAAGGATCTACACTGGTCAGCAAGTACAACGAGGGTACATTATGTATGTAGAAGATCTGTGAACTTAGTGGTAATTTGCTGGGCTGCCAAGAGGTTCTTAAATATTGGTCTAATCGGACGTATTGTCTGGTAATAAGATCGTGCCTCAGACTCCTACTGTAAACCTCAATTAGTGGCTCAAAATGGTAGTAAGGGTTATATAGGAGCAGAAACAAATAGTGGCCATTCAAAAAGAATCTGGGTATTTAAATTAATGGTTATTTTTGACATATTTTACCACAGGACATAATCCATGGGGAGTTGCTTCATGTCTCATTATAATGGATAGAGAACATCTTGGGATGACTGATTGTATAGAGAACAGTGTCTTGCCAACTACAAATTAACAGGCTCTTTACACCTCTGTGCTAATGAACATTTTCTGGTATCCAGGACTTTGCTCTAACCCTATGCATATCAAATCTATACAGCCTGTATGCTTGCTAATTTAATTGCCCTTCCTCCCATTGTGTATTCATATAATTTGTTCCAAATGTTTGTCTGTAAATATAAAAGCGGTACTATTCCAGCTTTATACCTGAAGACTGATCCTTAGTGTCCTAAAAGCTCGCACTTTCTATGTCCTCTGTTATCCATTAAAAGTTATCACCTTTGCATCACTCTTGTGAATTCTTGGGGTTCCCTGTACTTTTATATATATAATTTTTAACCAATCTACAGGCTAACACCATACCACCTTTTTATGCTGTCAAAGCAAAAACTGTCCATTTTGGAGCAGGATTGACATTGGAAATCTCAAACAGCTGCAAAGTAATCATTGTACAGTACATTTCCAATGCTGTTCTAGGGGTCACTTTCTCAGCTCCAGATTTGCCCAAATTGAGCTCTCATAGACATTGAACTACACTATTAGGGATGGCTCAAACTTGAAAATAAAGCTGCTGAACATTTTTTTTCAGGGAACTGTTTTCTGTCTCTCCGATTTGGCTGCAATGTAATATCCAGTCTATGTGGTTAGGAATTCTCAAATTGAAGACTCATTTTGCTCCTCTATCCCAAGAAGGTCATCATCCGAACCAGTAATATTAAAGGTATTATACTCCCAACGGAGTATCTTCTGATAGTTAACCTTTAACAACTTGCTACACTTTCCTTAGTTTTAAATTAACATGCTGTAAATTCTCGCTGTTAATTAGTATGTCCTGTAGATTACATATCCTTGTGTATATTCCACAAATAAACTTTATGCATATTTGTATGACAACTGTTTTCTGTATCTAAAATTGCCTGAACACTGGATGCATTTTCCCTTTCACGATGACGTCTGTAGGTTAATTTCACAGAAAAAGAAGAGATACACCAGCTATTTCCCATAGGTAATTATGCAGCACATATGTAATGTACAGGCTACTAGTGTAATAAATTATTAAATAAAATGGTCTATTTTAGGTCCCCTGGGTCAATTACCATTCATGCACCCTGAGAACACATGAGTTGCTGTCAGTGCAAATAAGGTTGTTTCTCTTTGGTATGTTCCTAAACAAGTTTGACTGCTCACTGGAGTCTGATGAGCCATTCTTTGTTTCTCATAAGAAATTGGCACAAGACCAACCATAATGTATGATTGGTATGTCCTATTGTCTGAATGACTCCCAGACATAAATTAATTTTGCTTTATTAATCTCTTTGATATCCTGGATTTTTCTAATGCTTACAAATACATTCTTGTTTTGCTATACGTTTGGCCATAATTCTGTTGGTTAATTTTTTTATTTTTTTTTAACCTGTTTCACAATTTATCTCAAATTGTGTGACTAGTATAGATTAACTTTTTTGCATTTAGTGAATGTGGGAGGTGAAATCTGGTGGCACCCATTTAATACATCATACCATCAATTGATGACAGACTAATTCTACAAATAAAATTATGGTATATTCCTACTGATGCACATCCTTTTTTTATATAATAATTCGCTAAATATGTGTTTGTCAGAAGCTGTCATGCGCAGTAGAGATGGCTGCACGCACTTCAGTCATTCACACTACAGGCTGTCCGCGCCGCAGCTGATAACGGAGCGGTGCTCCGAATTCAGATTGTAGTAGAGGACTACTTTCTGAATTCGGAGCGCCCCGCTCCGTATCTGCCGCGGAGCAGGCAGTCTCTACTGTGCATGACTGCACTGAGGCCATTGCTGGGTGGCACTGTGGCCTGTGTACATGGGCTCTTCAACTAGTTAAAGTATATTCCTCTTTCTACAGTCTTCACCTCTTTAATTATTTAATTTATTTTAACCCTAGGCATTCTACAGGAATTATAATACTGAATTTTTGATGTTTTAAGGACTTTCTCATCTTTTGTTAGGATCACTCTTTAGTTTAGATCAAAAATCACATTCTTTCTTCTATATGCTTGGATTAACCTTTCTTATCTCTGCCATTTTAAGATTTGGTCTCCTTGTTTACATATTTCCGTGTTACCACTATGTACCAAGCTGCATTTTACAAAGTGTAACCGAAGCACGGCAATCCTAAAGTAACTGTATGTTAGTAGATACTGAATGAACTACTTTAAATATTATTTCTGACTCTCTTGCTACCTTGTAGAGCAGTGTATGTTTTTGTTTCAGTAATAAATAACCCATTGTGCAAAGGAGACTGTTTCTTTCACTGTTTAGCTCCAGAACATTTTCTCTTGTCTTGGCATTTTTCTATTTCGCTGAAATCTATATACTTCTGTACATTGTCGAATCCTCAAATGCAGTGTTGTCCAACTTAGCTCAAATATTAGAGGAACATTTTATAGCGCTGGACCCTGTAAAATGTATAATATACAGAAATATATATATATATAATATAATTTTTAGATATGAGATCTGCTATTTGAACAGCCCTACTCAAGTGTATTATGTCCTCCAAACTACTTCTGCAAGGTCTATTAATGGAACTTATGAATGATGTGGCATAATTTACACTTAAATATGCAGTACTCCATGATGCCATCTGGAAAAAAGGTGAGTCCTAAAATCTAGTCTTTCTAGGGCCTCTCATACAACCTTTGCCCATGCTCCAGGGCAATCTGATTGAACTACTGGAAGGTTACACAGCCTTTCCGAATGGAAGAGCAGCCTCAATAAATTATTAAGTAAATTAGCTCATTACTCTTACTAAAAGGCCAAAAGAAATTAATCAAATGGTGTTTTTTTTTTAATAGGACAGGCAAGTTTATGATTAGATTTTAGCATCCACCCTAAAATAACTAATGTTTACAGATGCTTGCTGGAAATTCCTGATATTTAAAATGGTATAACCCATTATCATTTTTATATGGTTAGGTGTTTGAACAGTGGTGGTGGTTGTCCACAGAGCTAATTGCCTTTTTAAATGGCATTAATGCCTCAAGTTGTTCACACAGGTAGTCAGTTCTTTGTGTGAATACAACTTATTGCAGCTTTGCTGTGTGGAATGCATGGAAGCTGCAGTACTGAAGAACTCCATCTTCATACATACAACTTTCAAAGTTTCAATGCGCATTTCAGCCTTATGTGAATGGTCGACCTGTGTGGACATTCAGCCTGTCAGATATGTCTGAAGCTAATGTGTGCGCTGGCCATCCGTCATGCCCCTTTAGCAATAGGAAAGCAGGACAGTATAAGTAATTTACAAGGATTCTAGAACATGGCAGCATTTGGTGCTGTATTCCATTAAACTTTGTGAGTGTAGGATTAAGGATATCCTCAATTTTAAGATAAGTGGATCAGTCTGCCACTCAGTTGTTTTGACATGTCCACCTTGGCTAATGATTCTTCCGCATGTGATTATAAGTGTATCCTTAAAAGTTTCACTGTCTGAGAGGCTTGAAGGGACATAAACACCAGAAATGTAAATTGGGTTTTATATTTATAAATATTGTATACCTCCTAGCTTGTATGTGTAAAATGTTTGTCAGGTCCCTAAAACCTAATCCCTAAATTTTGAATTTTAATGCATGTGTAGATTAACCTATATGGTCAGTTAATTCTAATAATCTATTTAGATTAGTGCACCTTATCCCTTATCTCAGGCCCATTCAAACACAATAAAGCAATATTTCTTCTCTGATACCTACCTAGATTGCTATTGTAATGGGAGTCCTGGAGCCTTGAAAAAGCAGACATGAGCCCGCCAGAGTGTTTATAAGACTAAATTATAGGCCTTATAAAGCAAATAGAGGATTTTTACAGAGGCTAGGAGAACAAGGTATATGTGTGTAAAACCTTAGATCATCAAAGCCATTGGTGTTCCTTTAAAGTGGAAAATTGCATTTAAAACCAAAATGCCAGCAAATGAAAAGGAAATATTCATACTTATAACTGTATGGTAATGTGTGTTAATAATGATACCCATGTGGTACCAATGACATTTCATATTCAAACTAAGCTGTTCATTGGCGTTTCATATGGTAATTAAGCATTTTCTGTGATGTGTCATATGCTAATGAAGCTTTTCCCTGAAATATACAGTTTAGGAGATATTAACATCTGCTGGAATTTTGGTTAACTTGACACATCGTCAGTTTGAACTTCTAAAGGAATTGAACATGTTGGTAAGTACGCAGTTGTTGGAAGCAGTAGTAGATTTGAATCAGAGCAACAAAGCTCAAAGCCTATTGTATGGATAGTGCGTACAAAGATAAGTACAATACTGGAAGAGAAGGAAGAATAATAGTTATAAGCAGCTCAAGATAGGCAACACAGTTTCAGTAGTGACAAGACCATCTGTCCTGATAGCCAATGTAGGTTCAGAAGCGAAAACACTGCCAAGGTCAGTCATGTAGCAAAGAAAAGCAGAGGTAATAACAATCTGGGACACAAAACAGGAGTTTGTAAATAGTAAAGGCCGAGTGACAGAAAAAAGGCAACTAATCACCAGTGTATGTTCTTAATTAGAGACACTCACAGCAATGGCTGTGATGTATCATAGCTACCTTGACCAATGTATACAATAAACCCTTTACAATTCTGTCACATTATCTTTAATCATAGTCACTTGCTGCAGGGAAAATTCACCTGGCCCAAAGAAACAATTCAATACAATGTGTGTCATAAGGCACACCCATATTTATCATGCACTATACTACAAAGCAGAAATATTCCTGCAAATGCAACAGCTGGAAATTCTAACACTATCCCTATACACAGAAAAATCCTTGCCCTAAAAATATATAAAAAGAAAATCTAAAAAGAGAAATAAAAAAAGTGATCAATCATTAAAAGACTCACACTTTTGTATGTGCTGTATATGTCCACTTTAGAATTCATCTTGACATCCAACCGGCCAGCGGCTGTACAGCAGAGCCGAAATTGCGCTATTTAGAAATAAATACTTAATTGGAATGGTCTACAAAGTGTACCTGGTTTGCAAGCACACTGTAGACCATTCCAATGAAGTATTTATTTCTAAATAGTGTGATTTTGCCTCTGCTGAAGAGCCTCTGTCTGGTCAAATGACTGGAATCTGCTGCTGTTAGCTGGAGAGCAGACTTGTCTGAAACAGCCTGGAGGGGGAACTTTAGCCACTTATCTCTCTCAAACCATAGAAGAAAAGGAATTAGATCCTACCCTTGAACCACCACATATAAATAGTCTGCACACCCCTGTTAAAATGCTAGGTTCTTGTGATGTTAAAGAATGAGACAAAGATAAATCATGGGAAAAAAATAAATAACTCACAATAACCTGGTTGCATAGGTGTGCACACTCTTAAACTAATACTTTGTTGAAGCACATTTTGATTTTATTACAGCAATCAATCTCTTTGGGTAGGAGTTTATTAGCATGGCACATCTTAACGTGGCAATATTTGCCAACTCTTCTTTGCAAAAGCGCTCCAAATCTGTCAGATTGCGAGGATATCTCCTCTGCACAAACCTCTTCAGATCACCCCACAGATATTTAATTGGATTCTGGCTGGGCCATTCCAAAATGTTAATCTTCTCCTGGTGAAGCCATGCTTTTGTGGATTTAGATGTGTGCTTTGGGTCGTTGTCATGCTGAAAGATGAACTTCCTCTTCATCTTCAGCTTTCTAATGGACGCCTGAAGGTTTTGTGCCAGAATTGCCTGGTATTTGGAACTGTTCATAATTCCCTCCACCCTGGCTAAGGCCCCGGTTCCAGCTGAGGAAAAACAGCTCCAAAGTATGTTGCTGCCACCACCATGCTTCACTGTGAGTATGGTGTTCTTTGGGTGACGTGCAGTGTTGTTTTTGCGCCAAACGTACCTTTTGTAATTATGGCCAAAAAGTTCAACCTTTGTTTCATCAGACCATAATACATTTTCCCACATGCTTTTGGGGGACTTGATGTTTGTTATTGTAAACTTCAGCCGGGCTTGGATGTTTTTCTTTGTAAGAAAAGTCTTCCGTCTTTCCACACTACCTCATAGTCCATTCATATGAATAATACGAGAGATTGTTGTCACATGTAGCACACTGCCAGAAATTCCTGCAGTTCCTTTAATGTTGCAGTAGGCCTCTTGGAAGCCTTCTCGTCTTCTCATCAATTTTGGAGGGACGTCCAGTTCTTGGTAATGTCTCTGTTGTGCCATATTTTCTCCACTTGATGATGACTGTCTTCCCTGTGTTCCATGGTATATCTAATGCTTTGGAAATTCTTTTGTACCCTTCTCCTGACTGATCTCTTTAATCAATGAGATCCCTCTGATGCTTTGGAAGCTCTCTGCGGACTATGGCTTTTGCTGTGAGATGCAACTAACTAAATGTCAGGAAAATCCTACTAGAACGGCTGAACTTTATTTGTTTTTAATCGGAGTCACTTTAAATGATGGCAGGTGTGTAATGACTTCTATTTAGCATGAGATTGAATGTGACTGGTTAATTCTGAACACAACCACATCCCTGGTTATAAGAGGGTGTGCACCTATGCAACAAGGTTATTGTGAGTTTTTTTATTTTTCCCCCTCCACGATTTGTTTGTTTTGCAATTGAATTATTCATGTTATAGGATTTATCTTTGTCTCATTCTTTAATATCACAAAAACCTGGCATTTTAACAGGGGTGTGTAGACTTTTTATATCCACTGTACGTATTGATCAGAAAACAAACAGGTAGAGGTGAAAAGATCAGTAAACATTTTTTATGAAAACCTTTATGCTATAGATCTCTTCCTTTTGAGTAAAACAAGGGTACTCCCACTGATGGCAGTTGTTTTATTCAACATGTGTATTAGTCTTGCAGCAGAGTTCATTACGGACTGTGGTGGAGTTAGTCGTGTGAGAAGGCCAATTAGTAGTGAGTTTCATTTGTCAAAATGGGACATGAGTGTTTGGATTAGAATTTTAGTAGTGTCTTAGGTGAGAAAAGGCTGGCTTCTAGAGATGTTATGGATTTGGAGGTGGCATGAGTTGGAGATTGACTGAATTTGGGGAATGAAGGATAGGGTGGAGTCAAATGTGACCCCCCCCCCCCCCAGGCAGCATGATGCAGGGGCTGGTGTAATGGTGGCGCTGTGTTAACAGTGAGGGCAATATCTGGGACAGCAGACAGACCATTAGATACCTGGGACAGGAGGAAAGGGGAGAGGTCTGAGGAGGATAGATTTGAGTGTCATCAGCATTGAGATAATGGTGAAAGGCCAAAGGAGTTTATTAGTTTGCCGAGGTGCAGATTCGCAAGATCAAGGGCCTAGGACTGAACCTTGTGGTACTCCAGCAGACAGAGTGAGGGGCTGAGAAGCGGAGCCTGAGTAGGAGACACTCAGAGGGGAACTTTAACTTGTAAGAAACCCTGCCCCATATTATTAGTGCTGTGTAATTGTTTCTAGGTTGCAGGGTTGTTTTTATATTAAGTCCATAGTTAATGAGAAAATTGCTTTCAAAATTACATTCCTGGGACCCATTTCCGTATTCTGCGACACAGGCTAACTGCAGCACAGTGGTGCAGAACTTGCCAGTCCTGAAATTCTCCTCCCACCTCCCTCCCAGCTCTACCAGCAAACACGTTCACGCCGTCCTTCATAGTGGTGTGCATCATGTATATTTTTTTACAGCAAGCTCAGTTTATCATTCTACTTATCCGACATTATATATAATACACACGTGTGTGTGTGTGTGTGTGTGTGTATAATATAATATAATCACCTCCTTCTGGAAACATGTATGCACACCAGTATTGGGGTAAGAAGGCAAGTGATCCCACATTGGATGCGACAGGTTGTTTTCTTTCCAAAATGGCATTGTTTCTCTACCTTATCTGCATATCTCTTATGGTTATAACCATTTTAGTGCAAGCATATAATTTAAAAAAACAAGTGTCAGGTTTAAGTACGTGTTCCTAGCACCCACATATGGGCTACCATTTTTCTCATGTTGGTAGCAGGTACTGAATACAGCAGGAAATGTTATGGTTTTCAAAGATTTTAGTATCTTTGAAGTGGAGGAAATGTAAAAAAAACATGTATTTACTCCTAAACCACCAATTTTTGGAAATATTTGTGCACTTCAGCCCAGGGAAAGGCAAGTGACCCCTCACTTGATGCAGGAGAATGTCTACTTTCCAAAATGTTATACCTTTTTATACCTTTCCCTCATGTCTCTAACAGTTATGAACATTTTAGTACAAGCAGCCATTTTCGAGGAAGCAAACAGGCAGGTATAGTTCTGGCACCCCTAAGGTAGGTCGACTCACTCCACTGGGGTGTTATTTGGCTCTTAAGAGCACTAGCTAATGAATACAGTTGGAAATTCCATGGTTTTCACAGATTTCAGTACATTTGAAGGGGCAGAAATGCAAGAAAATTCCATTTTTTTTCCTAAAGTGCCACCTTCAGGAAGCATTTTGGCACACCAGGCTTGGGGTAAGAAGGCAATTCACCCATCCTTAGTTGCAGCAGGTTGTCTTCTTTCCAACATGGTATGGGTTGTGTAGCCTTTCTTCACTTCTTAGTTGTTCTAAGCATAGACAAGTAATGTTTGAGAAAATGTTAGAAAAATTAGAGGTTGCAATAGGTGTAGTTTTGTACTTGTGCACCCCCCCCCCCCCAAGGTAGGTAAAGTCATTCCATTGAGGTGTCATTTTTCTCCAAAGAGCACTAGCTAATAAATACAGTTGGACATTTCTGTACATTTGAAGGGGCAGATATGTAAGGAAATGCCATTTTTTTCCCTGTATTTCCACTTTCTGAAAGCATTTGGGCACAACAGGCTTGGGGCAAGAAGGCAAGTTACCCCTCATTAGATGCAACAGGTTGTATACTTTTCAGAAATATATAGTTTAATATAGTTATTCCACTGTTTTAGGGTAGAATGCACATATTAGTTAATAAAGTTCATTAGTTTATAAAGTTGAAAATTCCATTTTGCGCTCCTGGTGATTAGGGCTCTATGCTAGCCATGGACGTAGTTAAAACTATACAAATTTGGTATTTTTTTTACCAAATTGAAGCTTCTGCAATCAAGGTAAATTTTTTTTTTTTTGATACATAGTATATGATTTTAGCAAAATGAGTAATTTTCACTTTTTTCACAATTAGTTATGAAAAAAACAATATATAGTTTTCCATTTGTAACTATGTAAATCAAGCCTAAACAGAAGGATAGCAAAAATGCTGAAAAAGTATCTGGCCTGCAGGGTACAGGAAATGGCCCAAGCCTCTGGCACTGAAGGGGTTAAGGCGTGTGTTTACCGAGTAGATGCCATTGCTCCATTCACTTCTATGGGACTTTACATTGTGGGACATATGTCTGCAACCGCTCCATGTAGCGTGTCAGAGATGGCTCATTTTGTGGGTTTTCCTTTGCTTTGTCATCCGATCAACGTTCTGGGGATGTTGGGGGCTTTAGGGGGCTTCGGACACTGTTGGGGGTACTCTGTCAATTAAAGTACATTTCCCATGAGTGCCTGCTTCGCGTACTCGTTTCCGATTGGCTCCTGTCGCTGCAGCCATTTTGTGTATTCACAGATCGAGTATTGTAACGGTTTTAAGGACACTCGGACACGGAAGGTTTTGGTAAAACAGTTTTATTGAAAATACAGAAATTAAGAGTAACCCACAAGGGTCTAGTATATACTGACAGATGTAACCTGACCTGTGTCAGTATTATAATAGTACTCAGTAACCCATACAAGTCCAGTAAAATACAAATGGTTCAATACTGACACAGGTCAGGTTACGGTTCGTGTGAATCCTTGATGAACCAGTGGAGAATAGGGTGCTACTAGGCCAAGAGATATGAACAGGCCCTAGTAGTACTGAGACCCAAAGGACACTCTCTACACAGAGAATGACACCAATAGCGACTGAGGCCACGCAGAGGCAATCGAAGGCCCTGGACAAGTGACAGACTGCTGGAACAGTCAGGGTGACTGAGCTTGTATATCACGGGGTACTGCCAACCCGAGGCTGCAAATGACTGTGACCCTAAGCGCAACAGCACCAACCCACAAGGGGTTAGACGAACGCTCAGACCTGAAGTCGGCTGCAAGGCTGTGGAGACAACTGAAGCGCCCAGGAACCAAACCAACCTCTGATTGTAGGCGGTGGACAGCTCAAGCGTACCATGGTGCAACCAAACTGATCTCCAACACCGGGGTGTAAGGATCATGAGGTGCACGTACCGGAGACTGGGTCACAGTAAAGTGTAGCAGTGTAAACGAGGCAGCCAGAGGATCTGTCTAGTAGACAGTTGTGTGCACCAGAGGCAAGCCCTCCAGACAGGACAACGGATGGGACAGAGAGCACGACCGGGTAGGTACACAGAGCAGGAACGTCGGCCAGGCCAGGTCGGTACACAGAGCAGGAACGTCAGCCAGGCCGGGTCAGTACACAGAGGAGGAACGTCGGCCAATCCAGGTCGGTACACAGAGCAGGAACGTCAGCCAGGCCGGGTCGGTACACAGAGCAGGAACGTCGGCACGGGTCGGTACACAGAGCGGGAACGTCATCCGGTCAGTACACAGAGCAGGAACGTAGGCCGGTCGGTACACAGAGCAGGAACGTAGGCCAGGCCGGTTCGGTACACAGAGCAGGAACGTAGACCAGGCCGGTTCTGTACACAGAGCAGGAACGTCGGCCAGGCCGGTTCTGTACACAGAGCAGGAACGTCGGCCGGGTCGGTACACAGAGCAGGAACGTAGACCAGGCCGGTTCTGTACACAGAGCAGGAACGTCGGCCAGGCCGGTTCTGTACACAGAGCAGGAACGTCGGCCGGGTTGGTACACAGAGCAGGAACGTAGGCCGGTCGGTACACAGAGCAGGAACGTAGGCCGGTCGGTACACAGAGCAGGAACGTAGGCCAGGCCGGTTCGGTACACAGAGCAGGAACGTCGGCCAGGCCGGTTCGGTACACAGAGCAGGAACTTCGGCCAGGGCAGTTCGGTACACAGAGCAGGAACGTCGGCCAGGCCGGGTCAGTACACAGAGCAGGAACGTCGGCCAGGCCGGGTCAGTACACAGAGCAGGAACGTCGGCCAGGCCGGATCGGTACACAGAGCAGGAACATCGGCCAGGCCGGGTCGGTACACAGAGCAGGAACGTCGGCCAGGCCGGGTCGGTACACAGAGCAGGAACATCGGCCAGGCCGGGTCGGTACACAGAGCAGGAACGTCGGCCAGGCCGGGTCGGTACACAGAGCAGGAACGTAGACAGGCAGAGTAGTCAAGCAGTCCAGGTCATACACAGGATTCACACAGAAGTCAGGAACAAGCTCTAGCAACTGGAACACCACGAAAGGGCAGCGCTGAAGTGACAGGGTTCAGTATAAAAGGGCTAGAACTGGGCGGAGACAAACCTCAGTAGCCAATAAAAGGGAATCGGGAAGTAGCCCTGACATAACAATGTCACCAGCAAAAGCACGGGTACCGTGATAAGTATCCTACACAGGGCTTGGACTCTCCTTCTCTCCTTCGCAGTTTAACCCTTCGCCTACCAGATAAGTCTTGTTTTAGTCTTTCTGGGGTGCATTAATTATCATACATTCTTTATTGTGGATGTTTTGATACCTTGACTGTTTTTGACTGTGAGAATGTCTACTCCGTTAGACCTTGGGGTTTAACCTAAGACTAAGGATACTTGAGTGTCTGTGTCCCCCATTGCTCATTGCTCCTCATGTCAATCAGTGTTGCCTAGAGAATACTCAGTTCATATTTGCCCAGCATGCTCTGCTGCCCCTGAATCCCCAGCTGGGGCCTCCAGCCATTCAGTAGAGCCAATATGGATGCAAGAGTTTAAGGCTACTACCAGGGACCCCCGGTCCACCTTACAACTCCTTCCATCCACTTTACACTTGTTGCAGACCCCTGCCTCTTTCAGATCTTCCCTGCCTAAACCACCGGGTGTACTAAATATATGTCTGATTCATCTGAGGAGGAATTATTGGTGGACTCTAATGATGCTGACACTTCAGCTGTTCCTTCATCTCAGTTTTTTTGGGACCCCTTTCAAGCGGACCCCATTCCCTCGGCTGAGGGCCTGATCAGGGCTGTGTTGTCCAGCCTGAACATTCCCTTGGAGCAGGAGGAGCCTTCTGATGTTTTCCAGGAGCCTGTTAGGCCCCATGCTTGCTTTCCACCTAATCCCGCCCTTGACCTATTGGTGTCAGAGGAGTGGAAATTTCCAGACCAGAAACCTTCTGTGTCTAGGAAGTTTGCTAAACTTTACCTTTTTTCTGAAACGACCCTCACTCAGTGGGTTCATCCCCCCCCCAAAGTGGATGCCCCAATTTCCAGGCTTTCTAAATCAACTGCCTTGCCAGTGGCTGATACCTCTGCTCTTAAAGACTGGACTGACAGGAAGCTTGAGACTTCTCTCAAGGCTATTTTTGTCACAGCTGGCTCTGCCCTTTGCCGTACTTTTGCTGCTGCATGGGTAAATAGGGCTGTGGCTGTTTGGACTGAACAGCTCAATTCTGCTGTCCGTCAGGGAGCCCCTACATCTGACATGTTGCAACTTCTTGCTAACATTGCTGAGGCTCAGCATTTTGTCTCTGCTGCTCTGTTTGATGCTGTGCGTATTGGTAGCCAGGGCATCTACCATGTCTGTGGTAGCCAGAAGGGCTCTTTGGCTTAAGATCTGGTTGGCTGACACAGCCTCTCCTGTCTTTGCCTTTTCAGGGATCCTCTCTGTTCAGGCCTGAGCTCAAGGAGGCGTTTGTCAAAAGGAATTGTCTTTTTCATCCCTTTCAGGCAGACTCATGCCAAGCAACCCAGACGGTCCCTCAGGCTCTGCGCCCCTCATCCAAGCCTAAGCAGTAATGGAGATCCAAGTCCTCCATGAAGCCCAAGGCTTCCAAATCTCCTTCTGCATAACTCACTGAACCCGGGTACCCACCTGCAGGTAGGTGGCCGCCTACACCACTACCTTTCAGTTTGGCAGGCCTTTGTGGTGGACCCGTGGGTTTTACAAGTGGTGGCCTCAGGATACAGGATTCCCTTCACCTCTCTTCCTCCTCCAAGGACCTTTGTTTCTCGTTCTTCCTTGGGAGCAGAAAAGAGACGCCTTTTTGAGGACACTATTCAGGCCCTGCTAGGCAAGGCAGTCCTGGAGCCAGTTCCCCCTCAGGAGAGGGGCTTGGGATTCTACTCCAACCTCTTTGTTGTTTCCAAGAAGGATGGGGGCTGTCGCCCCGTTTTGGATCTGAAGGATCTCAACTTCTTTGTGGTCAGGTCCCAGTACCGCCAGGAGTCTCTACACACAATGATAGCAGCCATGTCTCCTGGGGAATTTCTGCCCTCTCTGGATCTTCAAGATACCTATCTGCACATCACCATTCATCCAGAGAGTCGGCAGTATCTCCGAATTGCCTACGACCGAGGACACTTCCAGTTCTCTTCCCTCCCCTTTGGCCTGACAATGGCTCCTCAAGTCTTCAACAGTGCTTGGTGCACTGATCGCTGTCCTACATCGGAACGGCATCAGGGTGACTCCATACATGGACGACTTCCTCCTGAAGGCCCCCTCTCCGGAGCTCCTTCACCAGCAGGTGCAGGACTGCATTCATGCTCTCTCCCATCACGGGTGGATCATCAGCTTGGACAAGTCAGACCTTGTTCCTTCTCAGAATATGGTCTTTCTGGTCCTCCCCGACACTCAGAGGGGGATGGTGTTTCTGATGGATGAAGAGGCTCATCAGATAGGTCCAAGCTATCCTGTCTCAGGATCCAGTTCCAGCCAAGAAGTTGTCTTCCTTGGTGGGGAAATACATTTCCACCATAGAAGCAGTTCCATTTGCCATGGCTCACACCAGGGAACTTCAGAGGTTTCTGATCCTGGCCAGCAAGAGCTGTCCCGATCTCCTGGAAATATTCCTGTCTCTCCCTCTTCAAGTGGAGCAGAGTCTCTCGTGGTGGCTCCACCTGGACAATCTCCTGAAAGGCAGACCATTCCTGGTGCCCTTCTGGACCACAGTGATGACAGATGACAGCCTCTCCTGATGGGGAGCGGTGCTGGGGCACTTGAATGTTCAGGGTCGGTGGTCTCAGGAGGAATCTCTCCTTCCCATCAACGTCTTGGAGCTTCGGGCGATATTTCATGCCCTACATCACTGGACATGGCAACTGGAGGATTGCCTGGTCAGGGTACAGTTGGACAATGCCACAGCGGTAGCCTACATCAACAAGCAAGGCGGCACAAGAAGTCTCACAGCTTGGCTAGAGGTCAAGGCTATTTTATTTTGGGCAGAGGAGCATGTCCCTGCCATTTCCGCAGTTCATATTCCTGGCGTAGACAACGTTCTGGCAGACTTCCTCAGTCGACACACAGTGGACAGTGGAGAGTGGGAGCTGCATCCAGAGGTGTTCAAACTCATCATCCAGCAATGGGGTCTTCCATGCATCGACCAGATGGCAACCAAGCACAAAGTTCTTCGGAAGCTGATTTTGGAGCACTGCCCAGTTATTCTTATTGCTCCATACTGGCCCCGACAGGCTTGGTTTCCGGAGCTTCTGGACCCCTCAGTGATGGAACCAATTCGACTCCCCCCCCCTCCTGTCCAGACCTTCTACAAGGTTACCTCTAGAAGGAAGGTGTTCATTGTCTGGCTTTGACAGCATGGAGATTGAATCCTCAATTTTGAAGAAAGGATTTTCTTCTGGAGTGGTGGCTACTATGCTTACTGCCCGTAAGCCTGTTTCCTCCAAGGCCTACCATCAAGTTTGGTCTACCTTTCTGACTTGGTGTGCTGACAAGGACCTGTCTCAGGATTTTGACCTTCCTACAGTTTTCCTTCCTCCAGGATGGTGTGGATAAGGGTCTCAGTCTGAGTTCTCTTAAGGTTCAGACTTCTGTGCTCGCCGTCTTCTTTCAGAGGCGTCTTGCTATCATTCCTGATGTCAAGGTTTTCTTCCAGGGTGTTGCTCATATCCGTCTGGTGTTTTAAGTTCCCTGCTCCTCAGTGGGATCTCAACCTGTTTCTAGGAGTACTCCAGCGTCCGCCCTTTGAGTCCTTGGCTTCCATTCCTCTGTCTGCTGACGTGGAAGATGGCCTTTCTCCTGGCAATTGTTTCTGTTCGCTGAGTTGGGGAGCTGCATGTCCTGTCTTGTAGACCGCCCTTTTTGGTCTTTCACAAGGGCAAGGCGCTGCTTCGCTCCTCACAAGAGTTTCTTCCGAAGGTGGTATCTGAGTTTCACATTAATCAGGAGATTGTGGTCCCTTCTTTCTGTCCTAACCCTGCTTCTGACAAAGAGAGGGATCTTCATCTGTTTGATGTGTGTTGTCTCAAGTTCTGTGTGCATCGCACTGAGCCCTTGAGGCAGTCAGACACTCTGTCATTCCTGAGGGTTCTAGGGCAGGGAAGACTGCTTCCAAGGTAACCATTGTTTCTTGGATCAAATCCACGATTCATAAGGCTTACGAACTTTGGAAGAAGCCTGTTCCTTTCAGGGTCACAGCTCATTTTGCAAGGTCTATTGGGGCTTCTTGGGCCTACGATAATCAGGCCTCAGCTGATCAGTTGTGCAAGGCAGCCACTTGGTCGTCTGTGCATACTTTTGCTAAACACTATTGTATGGATGTGCTGCATAGGCTGATGCGAGTTTTGGGAGGAATATCCTGGAGGCAGCCTTGCCTGTCTAGGATCTCTTTAGTCTCTCAGTACTCTTTCACTTTTGAGCCCTCCTGGCTCTAGTTCAGTGTGCTGTGTAACAGTTCCTGGGGTTTGTTTTACCCCTGTTCAGTGTCCGTTGACACTTTGCGGTTATTGTTGAGCTAGTCATGAACTTTAGGTTCATTGGTTCTCTGGTGACTTTTCGGGCCTGCGCCTGGTCCTTGCCTTTCTTCCCGCCCTGGGGAACTTAATGGTTGGACATCCCAAAGTTACCAGTAACCTGTATTGGATGACAGGGAAAATAGGATTTTAGTCTTACCTGTTAAATCTTTTTCTCTTAGTCCATACTGGTCTCCCACCCTGTCAAGGGACTGTACTTGGCTTTCCTGTGGCAGAACATGGGGGTCCTTTCGGGTTCATGCTCACAGGAGTCTTCCTTTACCTTCTTGCTACCTAGTCAATAGTTAGTCTGCAAATCTTACTGGTTGGGGATTGGCTAGCTGCAAGCTAAGGAGAGGAGGTAGGCTCCACCCAGCAGTCACTTCTCAGAATTGTTTCTGCCTATTTAAAGGTGCTGATCGCCTACCCCTAAAGTTACCAGTAACCTGTATGGACAAAGAGAAAAGGATTTAACAGGTAAGACCAAAATCCTATTTTATGTTTTACGGTGATCTCAAACATTGCTCAGCCTACAAAGACATGGTAGTTTATTGCACTATTATTATTATTTTCATGTTTATATTCTGTTTTGATTTCAGTTTCAATTACCGGGGTTATCGCAGGATTATATATGAGATGCACTCTGGGGAGTATGTCTCAGGTATTCGCTTTCCTTTATCATATATTTCCTAATGCGTGTTTATCTTTGGATTTAAGGTCCATTGGTATCAACAGGTTTTTCATAATTAACCATTTTTTTATGTTTGTGGGTGAGGATTTTGTGATAAAGGTGTGTGTGTGTGATAATCCATCACGGAGTTGAGATACGGCGGAGTGGTGGAATTATTGGGCACTGCACACATCGGATCACAAGGTTCCATTTATTCACAATAATCTTTTTCTTATCTTACCATCACTTTGTTTTTTATACATGTTCATTTCCCACAATGTTAATTGATATCATGTACAACTGTAACAGGTTGTCTTCATATTTCACGCTGTACTTTGACTGTGGTACTACATTATATGGTAGATTGATAGGTGCGGTGACCAGTCAAGTGCGATGTTCCGGGGCTCCGTCTGCATTGCGATGCGGCATAGAGACAGACAATGCTTGCACTGGATACACCGCTAATTGTATCCCCAGGTATGCACCACATTACCGTCTTTAGAGTTTTAGTATTGCTTGATCATCTGAATGCCAAGTCCTTTTCACCATCGTTGGTATTCTACACATTCAACATTATGACCTGTCATTACGGTGTATTTGGTGTCATGGAGTCCAGAGGTTACAGCTGTCAACCCAAGCATTATTTCTTTCGTGTTATATTTTTATGTTCAATACTTATTCTTCTGTTTTGATTTACATATGCGGAATTGTCACCTATACTTGGGTTTTGAGATATATGCCGTGCTTTGAAATGTACCAGTCATCCTAGATTCTGGGAAGCGCAAGCACGAACTTTACACATTAGATGTACTTTTCTTTATGTTTAACAATAGCCTTCTGTTCAGTCTGTTAGCTTTTAGTAGATAGCCAGGATATATTTTTTACTATATCTATTCAGAATTCAGTATATATGATGACAGTCACTTGCTTATGGGATGGATTTAATTAGATTTTTCATTCATTTTAATTAGCTCTTACGCATCACACATTGTAAGTTATTGGGTTCACCAGGGTATTTGCTTTTGTCTATTTTTCATGAAATATTATTCTTTTTTATTTCTCTATCATCCAGTATAGGTTATTGGTACTTTGGGTAGACGACCACCCCTTTTAAGTAGCCAAGAACAATTATTGAAGAGAATACTGGGTGGAGCCTACCGCCTCTCCTTAGCTTCAGCTGCCCTTCCCCCCCTTCTACAGAAAAATTTGTTTGTTGATGAAGATACAGGCAAGAGAACAGTTCTGCAATAATTTTAGTTTATTTTTTGTTTTCTGTTAGATATGGAATACCACCATTAGGCGGATTACCATTACTGACAATTCTCAAGTGGATAGCTCAAGTTCCAGGTGTTATGGTGGACTTTTTATCCCTGGGGTAGAAATCTTGTTTCACAAGTTCTTTCCTCAGGAGTTGCCCACTGAGGCTTCTTCTTTACACATGGTAATCTGAAGACAGAAGACCTTCTATAAAGGTGAGCAACCCTTTGAGTGCTGAGGTCCACGTTCCCTCTCTCCGCTCAGACGTCTCCTTTGGAATTCCTAATACATACTCCTGCACTCACTGGGTTTATCCTTGTCTGTAGTGGGGCTTGAAGCAGTGTTTCTATGATAAACTTAACCCTTTGGCTGCTAGTTGGCACCCTTTTGGGTGCTTTGGGCACTTTTCCCCTTTGGGTATAGTGTTTATTTACATTTTTGTGTGTTTTGTGCAACCTTTTTACTTAATTGTAAATGTTTGCAAATTTGAGTTCTGCGCTTTACCGCCTGACAATTGGCTTGTTCTTTTTAATATTATTTTATATTATATATTAAACTTTTTTATGAAGACTTAGTTTGAAGCAGTTCGTGGATTTCTTTTTTGTTTACCTGTGGTACCTTTGGAGGATTGATTCTACAGACCTCTGTATGTTACTGGAGAGCCCTGAGCTGGGACAGGCATAATTTCCCTGCAAGAGAGTTTGCTGCTTTCTGACATATGCCATTTACCAGCCTCATAGAAATGTGAGTACCATTTCTTTTGTCCTATTGATCATTCTATATAAGCTTTACAGGCACTATTGTGGCGCCCTTTGAGTTTTTTCTTTTTTTCTTTACTGCGTAGACGCCATGCTCCTTTCACCTCTATGGGACTTTACAGTTTGTGATATATCTCTGCAACCGCTCAACGTAGCGACTTCAGAGATGGCTCATTTTATTTGTCTGCACTTGCTCTACTATCCGGTTAACTTTTTGTGTGTGTTGGGGGCTCAGGGGGTTTCGGGCACTGTTGGGGTGCTTTTATAGGGAATACTACATTTCCCATGAGCGCTTGCTTCGCGTGCTTTTTTCTGATTGTCTCCTGTTGCGGCAGCCATTTTGTGCTTTCCCTTCGCGAGTATCGTACACAGGGCTTGGACTCTCCTTCTCTCCTCAGCAGATTAACCCTTCGCCTGCCAGATAAGCGCATTGTTGCGATTTCTGGGATGAAATTTTAATCATACACACTGTATTTGGGTGATTCCTTATACTTTCAATGTTTTGACTCTGTGAGAATGTCAACTCCTTTGGAGCTTGGGGCTAGACCTAAGACTAAGGATACTGGGGTGTCTGTGTCCCCCATTGCACACTGCTCCTCATGTCAATCAGTGTTGCCTACAGAGTACTCAGGTCATTTATGCCCAGCATGTGCTGTTACCCCTGTATTTCCCCCAGGGACCTCCAGCCATGTACTTGAGCCAGTTTGGATGCAAGAGTTTAAAACTACTACTGGAGACTTGAGGTCTACTGTACAACTCCTTCCATCCCAGTTAACGGGGTCTTCCAGTCTTAGCAGCCCCCTACTCCCATCAGGTCTTCCCTGCTGAAACTGCAGGGTGCACTTGATATATCTGACTCCTCTGATGAGGGGGAATGTTCTGCGGTGGTCTCTTCCCAATTCTTTGGGGACCCCTTTTGAGGCTGACCCTGATCCTTCTGCTGAAGGCTTGATCAGGGCAGTGCTGAACACCCTAAACATTCCCTTGATTACAGAGGTTCCTGTTGACCCCTCTGATGTGTTCCAGAATCCTAAGAAGCAGTCTACCTGTTTTCCACCCAACCCCACTCTTTACCGGTTTGTCTCTAAGTGGAAAACTCCTGACAAGAAACCATCTGTCTCAAAAAAAAGTTTGCCAAGCTGTACCCTTTTTCTGATGCGGCGTTGGCTCAATGGGTTCATCCACCTAAGGTGGATGCCCCGGTCTCTAGACTTTCCAAGTCCAGTGCTTTACCTGTGGCTGATGCTTCTGTCCTCAAGGACTGGACTGACGGAAGCTTTAGACGTCCCTGAAGACCATATTTGCTACAGCTGACCCTTTGGTCCGGTGTTTGGCGCCGCTTGGGTGAACAGGGCTATTGCTGTTTGGACTGTACAGCTGACTCTGGCCGTCCGTCAGGGAGCCCCTACTGCTGACATGTTGCAGCTTCTCTCCAACATCTCTGAGGCTCAGCATTATGTTCCCATATTCGATGCCATCTGCTTGGTGTCTAGGGTTTCTACCATGTCTGAGGTTGCTAGACGAGCTCTTTGGCTCAAGATCTGGTCTGTGGACACTACCTCAAACAAAGCTTTGCATTCCTTGCCCTTTCAGGGCTCCTCTTTGTTTGGGCTGGAATTTAAGGATATTTTCAGTGAGGCCACTGAGGGGTAAGAGTACCCTCCTGCGATTGGTTCCTAGGAAAAAGCCTCCTGTGAAGAGGAATAGGCTTTATCTTCCCTTTCAGGTTGAGGTGTGCCCCGCGACCCAGGTGGTTCCCCAGGCTGCGCGCACCTCCTCCAAGCCCAAACAACAATGGAGGCCCATGCAGTCCTCCACCAAGCCCAAGGGTTCCAAACCTCCTTCGGCATGACTCACTGAACCCTGGTCCCCACGCGCAGGTAGGTGACCCTGTGCGTCACTTCCTCAGTGTCTGGATTGATACCGTGGTAGATCAATGGGTTTTGCGGGTTGTGTCGGAGGGATACAGGATCTGTGTTGTCTCTCTTCCTCCATTTTGGTTTTTCCCTTCTCACACTCCTCAGGGAGCAGAGAAGCACCGCCTGTTCCATGGAGCTATCTAGACTCTTTTGGACAAGGAGGTTCTGGAACAGATGCCGACGCTGTAAATAGGGTTAGGATTTTACTCCAACGTCTTTGTGGTATCCAAGAAAGGACCTCAATGCCTTTGTGGTCAAGTCTCGCTATCACTGGGAGTCCTTGCAAACCGTGATCGTTGCCATGCCTCTGGGGGAATTTCTTGCTTCACTGGATCTTCAGGATGCATACCTGCACATTGCCATCCATCCAGAGAGTCGGCAGTACCTCCAATTTGCCTGTGACCAAGGGCATTTTCAGTTTTCTGCTCTTCCCTTTGGTCTGACCACAGCTCCACAGGTCTTCAATCGAGTCCTGGGGGCGTTGATGACTGTACCCCACAGAGACGGAATCAGTCACTCCATATATGGACGACTTCAGAATTCGCCTTCTCCAGACCTCCTTCAGCAACATGTACAGGACTGTATTCATGCGCTGACCCATCATGGCTGGATCCTCAACATGGACAAGTCAGATCTTGTACCATCCCAGAGACTGGTCTCCTGGGGCTTTTCTTCGACACCCAACGGGGTACAGTGTTTCTCATGGAAGAAGTAGCTCACCAGATCATCTGCAAGGTATCGGCTGCTTTGGCTCATGACCCAGTTCCGGCCAAGAAGCTGGCCTCCCTAGTGGGGAAGTTCATTTCTACCATGGAAGTGGTTCCATTTGCCATGGCTCATGCCAGGGAACTCCCAGAGGTTTGTGATCCAGGTGTGCAGAGGCAAATCGGTTCTACTGAAGATGTCAGTATCTCTTCCTCTTCATGTGGAGCTGAGTCTTTCATGGTAGCTCCACCTTTCCAGCCTACTGAAGGGCAAGCCCTTCCTAGTCTCCTTCTTGACTACTGTGATGACAGATGCCAGCCTCTCCAGCTGGGGAGCGGTCCTGGGTCACAGCAATGCACGAGGCCGGAGGTCTCCTGAAGAATCTCTCCTTCCCATCAAGTGTGCTGGAGCTTCGGGCGATCTTTCGTGCTCTTCGCCATTGGACGCATGATCTGCAGGACTGCACGGTCAGGGTCCAATCTGACAATGCCACGGCTGTGGCCTACATCAACAAGCAAGGCGGCACAAGAAGTCTCACAGCTTGGTTGGAGGTCAAAGATATTTTAACCTGGGCAGAAGAACCTGTTCCTGCCATATCCGCAGTTGTTATTCCTGGTGTTGACAACGTGCTGGCAGACTTCCTAAGTCAACACACAGTAGACAGCGGAGAGTGGGAACTGAATCAAGGAGTGTCCAACCTCATTGTTCAGAAGTGGGGACTTCCTTGCATCGATCTGATGGTGACAAGGCACAATCAGAAAGTTCCTTTGTTCTGTTCTCGCTGGTGGGACCCTCTAGCTCTGGCAGTGGATGCCAATCGATCCCAAGGCACTTCCCTCTGGCGTACATATTTCTTCCCATTCCCATGCTACACAGGGTGTTGCAGAAGCTGCGTCTGGAGGGTTCTCCAATCATTCTGATTGCTCTGTAATGGCCTTATCAGGTTTTGTTTCCTGAGCTCCTGGATCTCTGTGGCAGAGCCTTTTCGTCTCCCCCGCAATCCGAATCTACTGCTTCAGGGGTATCTGTGGAAGGAGGATGTGGACCGTCTGGTTTTGACAGCATGAAAATTGAATCCTCAGTACTGAAGAAGAAGGAGTTCTCTTCTGGAGTGGTGGCCACTATGCTTCGTGCCCTCAAGCCTGTTTCCTCCAAGGTCTACCATAGAGTCTGGTCTACTTTTCTCTCTTGGTGTGCTGATAGGGATCTTTCACAGGACTTTCATCTTTCTACAGCGCTGTCCTTTCTGTAGGATGGAATAGATAAGGGTCTCAGTTTGAATTCAGACTTCTGCCTTCTCTGTCTTCTTTCAGAGACGTATTGCGATTCTTCCTGATGTCAAGGTTTTCTTTCAGGGCGTAGCTCACTCTCATCCTGCCTTTAAGAGTCCTATTCCTTAGTGGGATCTTAATTTGGTTTTGGGCGTCCTTCAGCGCCCTCCTTTTGAGTCCTTGGCTACTATTCCCTTGCATTTGCTGACCTGCAAGATGGCTTTTCTTCTGGCGATTGTGTCTGTTCTCTGTGTCGCAGAGTTGCAGGCCCTGTCTTGGGGGGGGGTAGGACAACAACGACCTCTCTGTTATAAGATGTATGGTCTGCCTTTTTGGCGGATCAGTGTACTGTACAGGTCATTTCACAGAGAACTTTCAAGGACCCTCCTCTGCTCTGCTTTTTTATGTCCAGGGTTCCCTGAGATCCCTTGAGGTTTCAGTTGTATAAGGCATGGAGGTATTGATACCAGTCCCCCATCCGCAAATGATTATGGAATTTTATCCCTCTCCTTCTAAGCTCTCAAGAAAGACACAGAATGTCGTCCTGTTCTAGACCTGAAACATTTAAATCTCTTTGTGCATACATCACGGTTCAGGATGGAATCCCTGCTATGTTCCCAGGGGAGTTCTCGATCTCTCTGCATATCTTCATAGAAACATAGAATTTGACAGCAGGTAAAGAACCATTCGGCCCATCTAGTCTGTCCATTTTCCTGCTGTAAAAACATCAAACCCTATTTTGTTCTTAGTCTTATCTTATCTTCATGACAGCCATATGCCTATCCCATGCATGCTAAAAGTCTGTCACTGTGTTATATTCTACCACTTCTCCTGGCATGCTATTCCACTTAACTACTACCCTCTGTGACGTAAAACTTTCTTACATTACATCTAAACCTCCATTCCTCTAGTTTTAGCCTCCTTTCCTAACATTTATACTCCTTTGAAAATTACTTCCCTCCTGCTCTTTGTATCATTTCATGTATTTGAATGTTTCTATCATATCTTCTCTCCTGCTTTTTACATGCTGTATCAGATCTTTCTCATTTTTTCCTTTCAACACTGCCATTTTCAATTTCCGGTTCTTCCATGTGTCCAGCCATACTTGGGAGCAGGATATCTCCTTAACTTCCTATCTGATGGTCATCTGCTGAACATGCCCTACTCAGACATTCTACTTCTAAAGGTTCAAACTTGTATAGCCATTCTGGAACACCAAAGTCGGGTGCTTAACCTCAAGAAATCCTTCTTGGTCCTGTTTCAGACTTGGCTGTTCCTGCCAAGGAACCAGATTCAGACTTGCCCCTTTGTGTACTTCAGGCTCTGCCTGCCTGTTTGTGCCAGTACAGTGCTTCATGAATGTGTTGGGAACAAGAGTTTTGGGGCTTTAAGCAGGAGCATATGCCCAGTTTTACACATGGGCCCTTCATCTGGACTTTCTGAGAAGCTTGTCCAGATGATAGTCTCGCTTGTCACACGTTATGTCCATTTTTTCCCTGAAGATGGTGGATATGAGTTGGTGGCTTCTGGAAAACCACCTGGCAGTAGGTTGCCCATGTGCTATATTTGACTGGCCAGTTTTATGACTTTGAATAGCAGCCTGT